>CM060386.1:33801053-36718838 GCA_030545235.1 Helianthus tuberosus | reverse complement strand
ACTAAAAATATTAAAAAAAAAAAAACAATTAAAAAAAAGGCTAAAAAATGTTTTTTTAGAAAAATTATTTTTTACTCGACTAGTTTCTCCTCCTTTTTATAAAGAAAACCGCTGAAAAATTTTTAAAAAAAAATTATTTTTAACATGTTAAGTTAATTCTATAAGATATAACTATTTTTTTAAACATTTTTTTTATATTTTTAGTTTTTGATTTTTTTTATAAAGAATGTTTCTACTTGTATTTATAAGAAAAAGCGTCGAAAAAAAATTAGAAAAATATTTTTTTTAACATGTTAAGTATAATTTTGAAAAGTGTTCCCCCGTTCCCCACTTTTTTAGTGTTCCCCAATGAACTCTCCCCTAGTATATATTACCCAAGTGTTATAAAGTGTTTCTTTGACAAGAAAAAATATATAAATAAACGAAACAAAACAACCGGCGAGAAGCTGGTTATAAAAGCTAGAAGAAAGTGAAACAATATTACACTTCATTGAAATATTTATTTGGTATATGTAAATTATGACGGAAAAACTTATCCGGAGACAAAATATCCTTTAAATTCAAATGTTTCTGATGTATCAACGGTTATAGGTTACGAAATTGTTCGTAAAGTAAAATATGGGGATGTGCCATAAACCAATAAAATGACTGGAAGAAAAACAGTTTAAACCGTAGGTTTGGTTTATGGTTTCTAAAGAACCCGATTTCAGTATCGGTTTGGTTTGGTTTCACATTAAGAAACTGAACAAAACCAAACTCTTTGTCGGCGTGCCTTTTTTATAGCGTTAGTGCGGATTCCTATATTCATGTTTAGTGTTCCATTATTCTCTTAAGATTGCATTCAGGACGATCTTGAGGGTGTGTGGGGTAGGCGACCGTACATGACACCCAATCAGGGCCGGCCCTGAGCATGTGCCGGGTGGGCGCCGGCTCAGGGCCAAAAACGTGAAAGGGCCCGTAAAAAATTTAAATGTTATATACACACATATATATATATTTATATAAATAATACACAAATTCATCATCGATTGCAGTCTATTTCAGTGGTAGCCGGCTTGCCTTTTAATGCGTTGGTCTCAGGTTCGAGCTTCTCTTTCAGAGTATTTTTAGAGATACTTTTAGATTAATAAGCAACTTTTTTTTTTCACTCTGTATGATGGTATATTTTCATATTGATGCTATTTGTACCTTTTGGTGATATCAAACATTCAAGCATGAGACAACCAAATTTACTCAAGTTTTCTTTTTCTTTTCTAGACAACTAAATTCACTTAAGTTTTCTTTTAATATTATTGTTAATTATAAACATTTTTTTGTTTTCTTTTAACTTCTAAAATACTTTTTTACAAATTATTCGAAAATGACGTTAATATGTTTGGTTCGTTATAGTACTTGTAATATGGTATTAATGTATGTATAATGTTTTACAAATTTCTAAATTTAGCGTTACAACACGTTTATATTTCTCTGCTTTTCAAAATAAGTTTTATTAGAAGCTCACCCAATTTGGTTTAGTCCATTACGATATCCGAATCAATTCGGTCCAAAGTAACCCAAAGTAGGCCCTCGCCAATCTATTTAGCACTTCAACTGGCCGAAGTTTGCTTGAGTTTTTTGAGTGCCAATCGGCCCAATCTGTTTAAGTGGCTCAAATTTGATTCAGATTTTAAGAGTGCCAGTATTTTTAAACAATTAGACCGAACCCACAGGGCCAAATATTTAAACATTCAAACCCAATAAAAATAAACATCAGCGTCGATTAAGGTGGGAGGGGAGCTACAAAAAACCCAGCGACGCAAGACTCAGTGAGGCAACAACAATAGCAATGACATGAGATTTTGCAAAAGATTTGATCGAATTATTGAGTGACGCAACAACAACCCTAAATTCTTGTTTTACTAGGGCGGGTAGGGCCCGTTTATTTTAACTCGAACAAGGCCAACAAAAATTTTAACCTTTACGGAGACGGCCCTGCACCCAATATAAAGTTTTTTCCTTTAGCATTGCACCCTAACAAAATTTACTTCGGCGCTTTACACAAATAAAAAATAACTAATAAATTATTTAATTATTACATCCATAATTTAAGCACAGAAGTATTAATGCACGAGTTAGAAGACTCTTTTCGTATCACATGTAATGTCTCATTTTGTCTTAGGTTCAAAGAACTAATAGATTATTTAATTATTACATCCATAATTTAAACACAAAAGTATTAGCACATGAGTTGGAAGACTCTCTTCGTATCACATGTAATGTCTTGTTTTGTACCAGTTAAAATTGTTTACCGTCTAAACACGAATTGACAAATTTTATAAAAATAACTTATACTTAAGTGACTTATGAATACTATATTAAAATCCGGATTTTTAATATAACATTTTCAATCAATAGTCACTTAGACTATTTGTATAATTAACACTAAGTATCACAATTAATTAATATATTGTGCAGTTCAGAGGTTGCAAAATTTATGACATGACATTTTTTGTCTTTAAATTTAAAAGCTAACACCGAATAAAATAGGGTCCACATAATTTATTTGGACACCCTCGATACACCTCGTATTCGACAATACGAGACCTATACTATATATTATAAGGTATACACACAACACCTATAGACCCATAAGAGACCTATACTATATATATATACTATACTACACCTATACGATACGATGCTATAGTATACTATACCACACTTATAGGCCTTTATGAGGCCTATATTACATCTCTTTTATACTATACTACACGTGTATGATATGGTATGATACGATAATATACTATGATAAACTATATAATACACCTAAAGGCTTATGTGAAGCCTATACGGAACCTATACTATGCAATAATACACTTATACTACACAATGCTACACCTATAGGCCGCATATACGAGACCTATACTATACGTATACTAGATTATACTACACTCGGTCTATACGAGGCCTATACTACACCAATACTATGTCTCTAGGTCTATACGAGGCCTATACGCGGACTTATACTACACCTATAGGTCAATACGAGTCCTATACGAGACTTATATATACTACGCGATATTTTTTTAATAATATTCTCTAAAACACGATTAATTTACACAATGTTTTTTATTATTATTTTTTTTAACATTTACTTGAGTTTCTATATTTTTTACTAAAATGAATTGTATAATAGTGTTGGTAAAAAAAAGAAAGAAACCCTTCTATATGCCTCATATTAGCCTACACACAGTGTCACAGTGTATACTTTCAATCGCCAGACTAGATTTGTCACCAGTCAATCTCTGATTTTGAGACAACCATTTACACCACATATTGGCCTATACGCGGCTACGGGTGTCCAAATAGATTGATGGGGGGTATGTGAATATATTCACCCATAAAATAAAATAAAACAAAAATCATACAATCATGCCCGGTAAATCCCACAAATAGCAACGCTACTTATAGGGTCTGGGGATGGTGGAATGTAGACAGACCTTGCCTCTATCCCTAGGGATAGAGAGGCAGCTTCTAGGGAGAACCTCTGTAACACCCCGTGTTTCGAAAGTCAAAGTCAAAGTCAAGATTGAAGCTAAAGGAAGAAAAGATTGCTAATTGCGACCTGTCACTCTTTGCTCAACTCCTGTTTTGACTTCTTTGACTTATAGTTAATCTATTTTTTGTTATCGCTTTAGTTGTATTATGTGGAGTATCTATTAATAATCGAGGTTTAATCGCATATTAATCGCATGTTTAATTGATTTATCGCTTATCGCTATCGCACCCGCAACTCGAATTGTGTGTTCTGGATATTGTTTTACGTGTGTGTGCTATTTATGTGTTACTTGTGCATGTTATGTTTATGTTGAGGTGTTAATCGAAATCACAATCTATCGCATCGCAATCGAATCGAAAACGCTAAACGCAAGTTATTTATAGTGATTGTATGTTAGATATAGTAGTTGGGATTAAAAGTAATCTAATGGGTAATTATATCGCATCACTCTCTCGAATTGCATCGCAACGCTCAACACTCGAATCGAAGCGACTAAACTCATCGCCCCGAACTCGCGGATCGAGTGGCCAACCGATCGAGTGGCCATCCGATCGGATTGCCATCCGATCGGGTTGCCACCCGATTGGGTTGCCACCTGATCGGGTTGCCGCCCGATCGACCATCCTTTTCCTCACTTTCCTTTTTAGGAAACCCTATAAATACCCCCCACATGTCACATCACTTGATGTGACAGCTCTCTACTCGACCCAGTCGCACTCAAGCTCTATTTCTCTCGATTCCTCTCAATTCTTGTAAGTTTCCAACCTAAATCTTGTACTTTTATGATCTACACACACTTCTTCATCATTCTATCTTTTAAATCTCAACTTTTAACCGAGAAATAAGCGGATTTGAGGTGTTCTAGGATGATGTCATCATGGTGTTCTTATGAACTTCATGTTTTGGCTTCAATCCATCAAGAACAACTTGGATCTGGACGATTTCCACATGAATGAACAAAGATCTTGCATAGATCTGAACATATTCATGGTAAAAATGATTGAAAGATGGTTTTCCAACTTTCTTTCAACTATTTTACACTCAATGCACTCAAACCCAATAGAATCGGAGCTCGTTCTGATCTTCTACCCATTCTTGGTGATGTATTAGTTCCAGATCTGAATTCTATCCGAGAGATATTGATTTCGGGTTTGAACATGAACTACCGACTCGAACTGTGAACCGGTCAGACTAGGGAGGGTTCTGTTGTTCAAGCAAGTCATAAAAAACGTCTCAAAACTTCAAACGAAATCAAGTGACAAGACGATCTGACCGTTGGGATGGATTGCCGTCCGATCGGATTACCATTCGATCGGATTGCCATCCGATCGACCGACCATCCGATCGGGTTGCACTTGGTTCCACACTTAAACTATTTTTCAAACTATTCAAGGATCTGAACGTTGAAACGGATTACCACCCGACCGGATTGCCATCCGATCGAGTGACCCTCCGATCGTGTGATGTTTGGGACTTAGATACTTGAACAATTTTCAACATGTTCAGTACGTACGGATTGCCACCCGATCGGATAGCCATCCGATCGAGTGACCGTCCTGCTGTGAACTTGTTCTCAAACTGAGAAGCCTCGCCAATCGGATTGCTGTCCGATCGAACGACCGTTCGATTGACCGACCTGAAAGGTAGAGATACTTCTCTATTTTTAAAATGCTATAACGAAAACTTCAAAGTACAAACCATCATACACAAACACATCCTCACCAAGCGAGGTGACAATCCAATCGAATGGCCATCCGATCGGATGACCATCCGAACGGATTGCCACCCGATCGACTGGCCATCCGATCGGATTGCCATCCGATTGGATTACCATCCGATCCTTGGTACACCTACATCGTTTTACGCGCCGACTTTCGCTTATGCTATCGTTAACTGTTCAGGCTAAATTCCGCTCTAGCGCTCCCTTCAATCCATTAACTCTATCGCTGTGAGTATACTCGAACCCTTTTTGCTTTATGCACTTTTAGGTGTTACATACGTTACTTATTCTAAATCACATTAAACACACTACGCAATACTTTAACGCTAACCGCTACCGCATGTTATACGTGACTCAATGAATGCTTGTTTGTTATGTTTACACATAGATTGCTGTCTACCTGCCTTAGCAACGATAGTACTATAGTTTGGACTCAGCACCTGTTTACTCAGGGGTTGTTAAGGACTATTAATCACATGCAATTCTTTTATTCTGGTTACTTATTTTGTCGACCTTTGCAGTTTGACTTTTCAAGGTCAAACCGACATTTCTTACTTATCGTAGATATATTGAGATACACATTCGTACTTCTTTCCCTTCATGCCTACTTGCATAGACATTCATTACATCATTTCGGTATTCTTAACAAAACTTACCCTTCTCATTCATACTTAAATTATTGTCCGGGTCATAGCCCGTCATTCATTATGACTCCTAAGAGTCGATTACTAACACATCTAACAAATAATTTGTTCAAAACTTCTTTGTTTCATCTAAAATTTAGGTTTGCATGCCAATTACGATTATTCTTTTGTTCATTTGCTTTAGATTTACTTATATGACTCGTTTGACGCAACCATGGTCAAACTATCGACGCATCTTGAGGTGGGTTAATTTCATCCTTTTTATGTTTTAAATCTGTCCCGCGAATTCAAATTTAACATCCATACCCTTCATTCCTTCTATGTTTGAATCCGTCTAGCGGTTTCAAACATATCATTCATACCTTTCATTCCTTACATGTGTTGAATCCGTCTCGCGGATTCAAACAGGTCATTCATACTTCATTCCTTTCATGCTTCGAATCCATCTCGCGGATTCTATCACATCATTCATACTTTCATTCCTGAAAGTCATACATTTCTCTTCACCCTCACGTCCACCTACTACCTAATTCTAACGTACATACCTGTAACAATTATCACGGTCTCACGAACGACATATGTTTCTTGTGTACTGGGCAGGTACACAATCCACATACTAGTTTCGTGTCTTCGTGTAATCGCAACCTTATGTCTGAAGAATTAAGTTTCGGCACGTGTAACATTTTCAAAACTTCTTTACCATGTCATTATTATATTTCATTTAAAATTTTCTTTCACTTGCTAGATTATACCATTACATGCGCCCACATGTTAAATTTACGTACCTGGGTCAATTTGTCTTATTACATGCCTTGATGCCGGTCCTAGACCGCATTCACGGATCATCCTTTCCAAGCAATTATGCTTACCTTACACATAACATACTGTTAGTTTTCTTCAAATACATACTTAAGCACATACTTACCTTTACTTCTACCCTTAGATCTTGATCGAGTCTTGGATTGTACGGGTTCCTTGTCATAAGAGCACACAGGTTTGAGTTCAAGTATTTATCTCCTCATACTTGATTTCACTCAAACCATGGCTCTGATACCAACTTGTAAGACCCTAATCATGATTTGACCCAAAACGACGCAGCGGAAAATGAACCGTAAAATTTCTTTCTTTTAACTACTCTATCATACTTGAATACCGTTTAGGTCAACCCTTTTGACATAAATGCATCATTCATCATTTATTTAATGTAACTATGTTAACAAATAATTACAAACAACGTGACAACTTTCCCGTACAATCCACGATCTTCAACTCGAACCTTGTTCACTTGTCCATCATGAATATCTGACTAACCTGCGGTCACCATATATAACCAACACGTTAGTACATGGTAACATCATATATAATTTAATACATATACTTAAAAGGCTATATGACATTCTAACTATGTAAGGTATTCCATTGAAACATCCTCTCAATTTTATTTACTCGAGTCCGACATCAATTCCTTGAGAGTCCGGCATTCCCATACATGCACTCCACTTATTTCATTCTCAATAGTAACATGGTTAGGAGTACGTAATCTCAAACATATTCAAAACCCACATTTTTACATATACGTATACGAGTGATCTACAATCATTAGATTACAACATGTGTATACACTTTCATATATTTAAGTACATTCATACGTATCCCATTCATATGTACGTACATACAAGTTCACACTACTTATACACGCTACAGTTCCATATCTACATACATACATACATACATACATACAAGTCACATTCACTTATTTGTAAGTTGAGTCTTATCTACAATCATATCAACACAAATCAATGCAATTACAAACAAACATAACCGACTAACTTCCAACAAACATGATGAACATTCCATTAACATGATGAACATTCAACAACATAATGAACATTCCATTAACACGATGAACATTCAGCAACATAATGAACATTCTATTAACACGATGAACATGCAGCAACATAATGAACATTCTATTAACACGATGAACATTCAGCAACATAATGAACATTACATTAACACGATGAACATTCAGCAACATAATGAACATTCTATTAACATGTTTACTCAGCCTGATTATCCTGAAATAGTGGTTCCAGCCAAGCCACAAAAGTTACAAGTCAGGAAATCCACTGCTCCTCCTGCTGCTATCCTTTATCAAAGAAGGAAACAAAAGCAGATAGATGCAGAAACAGCAGAGGATTTAGCACAAGGGGATTTCATTATAAAAATGGTCCTTAAGCAGATGATAGCTGAAAATCCTGAAATGGCAAAGGTTTCAAACACTGCTCAACCTGTCATCACCAGGCCACCATCTCCAAACTCATCTTCAATAAAGTCTCTCCTAAGAAACCCACTGAATTCAAAAATACAAAAGTGGAAATCTGACAAATAGACCCACGTATTGACTTTGCTCAAATCCAGTGGTGAAGTGAAGAACATATCAAGGGAACAAGCATTGGGCCTAGATGTTAAAGATATGCAAGATCTCCTTGATCTTCCACTGTGCAGGGATGAGGATGACACAGATTCCTTGGACTTTGAATTACAATTCAAAGGGCAAGTCAGGGAATTATTGATGAGGCAATAAAGATCCTTAATAATGAAGGGCTTTGGCATCATCTGTTCCAGGGGGAGATTGTTGGGATTGAACCCTAACAAAGGAACAGTTGATAAAGCCAAAATTGGGTCAGAGCAGTGGATCCAGAATAAGCAGATGTTGTATTCAATCTTTCCCCTTGAAAGTGATTCTAACAACTAATGACCTCCATCCACTGTTCACCTACAACAACTGTTGTCCTTCAACAACTGATCAAGTCTAAAGACTGATGAAGACTAAAGCACTGATGCTCAATCTACTTATATGGGTCAAGCACTGCTGAAGACATAAAGTACTGCTGGAGTCACAACAGTGGAATGAGAAGCAGTAGTTTAGTTTACTTATTTGTATTGTACTGTAATAAGTGGTTAAGATAAAAGTGCTTGTATAGAACAGTAGTTGTAGGTTGTTAGGAAGTTAGATGTCACTTTCATGGTGACGCCATCAAAGATGCTTCAGTGGTTTGCTCGTGCCTATAAATAGAACAGTACCTGTACTGTTCTATCAGCTCTTTCATCACTTGTCATTCTGTACGAACAAACTATTGTGAGCTCAGGCTGAGGGGGAGTTTGTAATACATGCATGCATTTGTAATTGAAGATTGAAATAAATTTAATCATTCGGTTCAAAGTTAAACATGTATGTTGAAAGCAATTCTCCTGTTTGATTGTGTGTGAAAGTTTTGTTTTCATTTTAATTCTGCTGCAATTCTCATTCATCTTCATAAATATAAAACAAAAACACAATCATAAGAAACTCAGATCCTAACAATTGGTATCAGAGCTTGGACAGTCAAATTTGATCTAACAGTCATTTTGACATAAATAGTTCAGCTCATAATCATTGATACTGTTAAATTGTTTGTTTCGTTGAAAAACAGAGTAAGGGTTAATTACGATCAAAGTTGATTAACTAGTGCCTGTAAAACAACCAGGATGACGTCACAATCACAAGATATGAACAATAACATTGGTTCTCTCTTCAAACCACCCATGTTAAAACGAAATGAGTACAACATCTGGCAGAGAAGGATGGGTCACATCCTTGCTCAATAGAACACCGGATGTTGGAAGTCAGTTATCTTTGGACCACATGTTCCAATGGTGCCGAGTGCTGAGGATCCAAAGAAATTTGAACCTAAGAAAGTTGAGAACAATACTGATCTGGATTTTCAGAAATTTGAACTGGATGCCAAGGCATTTAGCATTGTTGCATCTGCATTACCCAATGAAATTTACGCTGGACTGTTACACTGTAACAGTGCCAAGGAATTGTGGGATGCTCTGAAGGAACAGTTTGGGGGAACTGAAGAAGTTATTGAAAACAACAGGGAAATTTTGAACCAACAGTATGAAACCTTTTGTCACGTTAAGGGTGAAACATTAACACAGCAGTTTGAGCGATTTAGCTGTCTCATAAGTGAACTTAAACTTATTAATACTGAATTTCCAAAATCAACCATTAACAGCAGGTTTTTAAGATCACTTCCTGAAAAATAGGATACCATTGCTTTTGTGACAAGAAACTCTGTTGAGTTCAAAGAACTGACCCTGACCCAATGGTAGACTCCTGACCTATGAAAGGGAGTTAAACCAGAAAAAGAAGTTGCAGGAGTCTGGAAAAGTTGCAGATGACTACTCATTTGGCAACACAGCTCTTCTGGGTCAGGAAGAGTCTGGCAGCAGTAAGGATCAGAGTTATGATCATTTTATTGATATAACTGCAGGTGGAAATTTCAACTCTGATCCTCATGTAACACCTCGAAAATTCATGTCCAATAATATATCAACACGTGTCATGGACTTAAAGCGTGTAAAGAATTGATTTGAGGGACTAAAGTTGGCAAACAAAGAAACCACGTGAATATAAGGGTTTGAAGTGTCAACAAGGAATAAATATACTTCAAAATAGCCACACATGATGTTTATATCCTTAAACGAATAAATCTTGGATCATACGAAGCTAACTGTGGAAGAAAGTGAGAGATTACGAACTACCGGGGTTAAATGTGTCAACATGTTTAAAGTATACCTCTGAGTGACCTTTTAGCAAACCCGAAGCTTTGTAACAATTAATTATGCTCACTAGAATAAGTGATAAAATTTCACAAGGGTTCGATTAAGTATGAGAAAGTTGTGACAATATTCGTTTATGAGGGGATTAAGAGCGTCAACATTGAAATTTAAGACTTTTCGGTGATCGTATGAATAACCGGGGACTTAACAAAGTTGGTTTATGACTTGGGGTCCTTAAAAGTCAAGTTTGGGGGTTACAAGTGCAAGAAACCATGTTAAAAATCAAGTTTGAAAGTTCAGGGGCCAAACTGTCAACTTTTGAAAGTTCTGTCATGCTGGCCTGGTCCTTACGGACCGTATGCTAGGGCCCTTACGGTCCGTAAGCGACTCCCAGATGCAGAAAAACAGGCAGCTGCCTGTTACATCCGGTTACACCGCCTTAGATGGATGGTTTTCGAATTTAGGGGCTCTTGCAACTGGTTTTGGCATTATAGGGACACCTGGAATGATCTTGCAACACTTGTAGAGTGATTTGGCATGATCTTGTACATTTGGGTTCACTATATATATGAACTTGAAGTGCAACATTTTGGCTTCCATTTGCAACTCACTTCAAGGACTTCTCTGGAGCTCCTCTGATCAGCAACAAGCTTCCTTAGGCTACCTAATCATACTTAGGACCTTTGTAAGTGTCCTTAATTCTTTTTAATTCAGTTTAGCTTAGTTAATTAGCTAAAAGTCAAACCGTCGTAATTAAAGTTTGACTTCGAGATTAATTAATATTTGTTCAGTCAAATCTCGAATTAAAAGTACCTATAAGTAGGTAATTATGTGGGTAATAAACCCTTAAAAGGGTACCCTCTGATTCCCACTCTAACTATGTCAATTGTCTGGTCAAAGCTAATTGCAAAAAGTCAACAGAAAGCTTTATTTCAAATTAATGCATAATTAGCAATGTAGGATCCATATAACCTGTTTTATCATTAATATAACTTGGTAACTAATGTAAGAACATGTCTAAACATGTTCACCCCGACAATTTTCAGTATTAGGCCCGGTTCGGAACCGAAAGTCGCATAGTTTGACTTCTACTTTGACTTTCAGTTCTGACCCGTTTAAGCCTAGTTTAGGATTGCCTTAGAGATTCTTTTGGACCTAGTTTCATGTTAGTATAACCCTCTGTGATTATACGGCTTGGTTCATTTGTTGTCCGATAATTATGCAAGTTTCCGTTAATTGCCTAAATGATTGACTATTATGCCCTTTTCACCTTAAAACATGAATTTTGGAAATGTAAAAGAATAGAAACCTTAGTTACTAATTTATAAACTTGTACCTAAAGTTTCACATCAGTTTGAGGTCTAGATTAAGAGTTATGCTCATTAGCGTAAATAAGAAGCTTTTTAGTAATTAAATGGCATAATTAGCATATAGCCTACCTAGACCCAATTTTTGATACAAAACTTTTTACCTACTGATATAAAATAATATTTTGGGACTTTTGGTGATTTTTATTTATTTTTAGGCTGAGCATAACTTAGAGTTCTAAGCTTGATTCGGTAATTGCCGGTTTTGCCTTTTCGGGCTATAAAATGAGTTTTACAAACCCTTTTGATACCAAACCTTTTTTCTACTGATCTAATATGATAAATAAATTATTTTGAGCCTTCTGGAATTATAAAAATATCAGTTTTCCTTTGAAAACCCGGAAATGGCTCTAAATTGCCTTTTTAAGCGTCTTTAACGCATTGTAGGTACTAAAACTATTTTAAACATATAAGGTTTGATACCCACTGATATTTTCATTAAATTTTTGCATATTAACAGTAGGCAAAAGTTTTAAACTCGGATTTCCAGTTTTGACCTTTTTATCCTAAGTGAAATTACCAAAATGCCCCTAAGGTGCATAGTTTGGTTTTAAATGATAAATTTCACATATGTGTATTACCCTACTGTTACAATTCATTAAATTAAGTATTTTCACTGAATACATCAGACCTATAACTCAGGTTAATGTTTAAACTCTTTTATAACCTTTAAAATGACCAAAATGCCCCTACGGGGCGTAGTTTGAGTTTAAATCCGTTTTGGGCATAATAGAAGATATCTTACTGATGTCACAACATATTAAAGGCATATTAACTTAGGAAACTTACATATGACTCATTTGGTTACTCGTTACGCACTTGTCGCATTCGTATCGGCTTATGTAACTAGTTTGCATATATTAGCCGAAACGGGTCAAACCATATCGTTTATGTCTCAAAATCCGGAGTGTGTTTAAGTTACCCATATTAAACAAGCATACAAGCTTGTCGGGTCAAAACCACATTCTAAACCGGTCTTCGCTTTAATATGCGTTTGAACCGTGTCTTCCTTTTGAAAACTAATCGGTCTAAGTCTAAGCTTAATTAAAGACCCGTTAGGATTCTAATAGGATATTAAAAACCTTCGTTCCATATTAGGAGCCCAGTAAAAGCTACGTGCACTTGCTGTATTTGATTTATACTTTGCTCAGGTAAATACTCTTAACTTATTTTCCCTATACGGGCTTGGGATACGGTACTATAAAAGTACCGCTTGGTCGGGTGTGTGTAATCATTTAAATCAGATTGTGATTAATGTATTTGCATGACCCGCTTAATATGTATTATTTGGTGTATGGCCTTTGGGGGTTAAATGACCATGTCCCGAATATCCTTGGCATCATTCAAAGAAATGGCCACGACCTAAGCACGGGGTGTAGGCGTACACCTGACAGATGCATTATGTAAAAACTGGTAATCCACTTAGAGGAAATAATCCTTGTGGGCATTATACCTGTGGCGTGTCAGTTAATCTAGACCGGCCCTACAAATTGGCCCTAATGAATGACAAATAAGTAAAACTGTATACAAGATTATATACAAATGATTGTCCCAAGTTATAAAAGATATTTTGCCGAAGTGCATTCAAATCAATTTTCAAACTCTTTTTAAAATGAGTCAGTTAAGTTGTATTTACCAGTGCAAACTGACGTATTTTCCAAAAAGGCTAAGTGCAGGTACTACACGTAATAGGCTGGCTACTCCAGGCATCAATAATCAAGTCTCGCAAGCTCTAGATGTCGAAGTCTGTTGAACAATGTTTCCTTATTATTTTAATCCACCTGTGGATTATTTTCAACTATTTGTGATACTTAATATTACAATATTATTTGGTTGAAATGAATCTATCTTTTGCTTCCGCTGTGCATTTATAATTTGTGTTGTTTGACTATGATGATATCAACTACGTCACGATACTCCCCACCGGGCCCACCGGTAATACATGGAAATATCGGGGTGTGACATGTTGGTATCAGAGCCAACGCTGAGTGAATTAAACACTAGCCTTTTGTGTTTAATCTCAGTTACACAATTGCACATTCTCGAGTCTAGACAAAGAACATAGGATTAATCCTAATTAGTTTTATTTTGTTCTTTATTGTTTCCTTGTTATTTTTCTGATTAGCCTTTGCATGGGCACGTCATTTTCTGTTAGAAGTCCCGTCTAGGGCAACCATGTACTTGTTTAAATTTTGATGGGACGGTTAGATTCCTATATTATCAGATCTACCATTATAATAAAATGGCAGAATCTAAAAAGGGACAAGACCTAGCCATATGTCACCTTAAGACAGGGCCAAGATGGTAGTTCCACAATTAGATTCAGATCCTTGTTAACATTTCAATTTAGTATTGCTCTGCGTTAAATATTAAAAAGAACCTAAAGGATAAAACCTAGCCTAAATGTCATTGCAGACATGGCCAAGATGGTAAAACCTATTCAAAAGATTCAAATCCTTGTTAAACATCTGAAAGCATATTAACATGCTTGACAAGTGTGATTCGATAAAATCACATGAGTCATTTCTAAATTAAGTTATTCTAAATTCCTTTGTTTATATAATCATCCCTTAAGGATGAAGTGCCCACGGGCTATAATTAACGTCCTCTGGGACTAAAGACAGTGGTAGCCTACAACTCCCTGTCAAGAAAAGGTAATGAACTTTGATTCAAACCTTAATGCCTCGATTCCATAAAATCTGGGCTTATAAGCTAAACTTGTCTACGTGACTAGGCCTTTTTGTGCTATTATTAAATTATAGTTAGGGATTGTAATAAAGATCCTGAATATGAATATATTTAGCAAATTGACCAAAAATAGTTATTAAGAACCATGATTAATACATCGTCAAGAACGATAGTACTGTATAGGCTTCTAAATAAACCTTGTCCTTATTTGATTTTATGTAGCAATTAAAGCTACATGGCTAGGTCAGAAGAAGTAAATAGTCATTCCCTGGAAAACCACGATGATGATAAGGTTAATATAACCAGAAGAGAGCTCCGTACACTGATTGATACAGCTGTATCTAAAGCTGTAGATAGGTAATTCAGGGAGTTTAGTGGGACGAACAGTAGAACATCATCTGTACCACATTCTAAGTCTGTCCCTAAGACTCATTCAGAAGCTCACAGCAAGCCACCCTCTAAGAAAGATGAACCCAAGAAAGAGGATGTTCAACATTCCTCAAACCAACACAGTGTTCCATCCAAGAGGATAGTGTTCGATAATGAACCGCGTACCAAGTCATGTACCTATATGTACTTTGTTTCCTGCAAACCCCGGGATTTCACTGGGGAGAAATGGGCAATTGATTGTATGACCTGGTTAGATGAAATGGACACAGTTGTTGATATCAGCGGTTGTGCTGAAAGGGATGTAGTAAAGTATGTATCCCAATCATTCAAGGGAGAAGCATTAGCTTGGTGGAAGTCTCTCATTCAAGCTGCTGGGAAGATCCCACTCTACAATCTGACATGGGATCAGTTTGTTGCTCTCATAAAAAAGAATTACTGCCCTCAACATGAGGTTGAGAGGATTGAGTCAGATTTCTTATCATTGGTGATGAAGAATTTAGATTGTCAAGCTTACCTCACCAGTTTCAATACCCTGTCTAGGCTGGTTCCGTATCTGGTAACACCGGAACCCAAGCGAATTGCTCGCTTCATTGGGGGTTTAGCCCCAGAGATCACGGCCAGTGTTAAGGCTTCAAGACCTGCTACGTTTAGGTCAGCAGCTGATCTATCTCTGTCTCTTACTTTAGATGCGGTCAGGCTAAGATCGCTAAAGAATTCTGAAGAAAGTAAAAGAAAGCGTGAGGATGATAACTCACGAGGGTCGGAGAAGAAGCATAAGGGAAACGCTGATTCCAAGAAGTTTGGGTCTGGAAAGAATAATCAATGAACAGAGGAGAAGCCAAAGTGCACGACTTGCCAAAAACGCCACTTTGGAAAATGCAGGCTTGAGACCAAGTCTCAGTCAGGATCACCTGCATGTGGGTTATGCAAGTCTAAGGAGCACAAGACTGTTGATTGCAAGAAGATTAAAGATGCCACATGCTACAACTGCAATGAGAAAGGGCACATTAAGACTAACTGCCCTAAATATGCCAAGAAGCCTGAGGAGATCAAGAAGACCAATGCAAGGGTCTTCCGCATGGATGCACGGGAAGCCGTTCAGGATGAAAATGTGATCACAGGTACCTTCCTCATAAATGATGTCTATGCAAGAGTACTTTTTGATTCAGGCGCTGATAAGTCGTTCGTAGATAATAAGTTTTGTGAATTGTTGAATTTACCTGTTAAAACCCTAAGCGTGAAATATGAGGTGGAATTAGCTGATGGTACCTTAGAAACCGCCTCAACCGTATTAGATGGATGTTTCATATCCATTAGGAACCATTCCTTTCCACTATCCTTACTTCCTTTGCAGTTAGCCGGTTTTGACATAGTTATAGGCATGGATTGGTTATCTCGTAACCAAGCCCAGATAGTGTGCAATAAGAAGCAAGTGGTGATCAAAACTCCGTCTGGTGAATCACTTACCATTCAGGGAGATACCCAGTATGGTCTGCCTGAGCAAGTGTCTATGCTCAAGGCATCGAGATGTTTGAAGAAGGGTTGTGTCATTTATATGGCACAAGTGACTATTGATGAGCCGAAGCCTAAGATTGAGGATATCCCCCTCATTTCTGAATATCCCGAAGTTTTCCCTGAAGAACTACCTGGTTTACCACCAGATAGGCAAGTAGAATTCAGAATTGACATCATCCCTGGAGCAGCACCGGCAGCGAGAGCGCCTTATAGGTTGGCACCAACAGAGATGAAGGAGTTGAGGACGCAGTTAGATGAACTGCTAGCCAAAGGTTTCATTAGACCTAGTTCGTCTCCTTGGGGAGCGTCGATCTTGTTTGTCAAGAAGAAGGATGGATCGATGCATCTGTGCATCGATTACCGTGAGCTTAATAAGGTCACTATCAAGAATAGGTATCCTTTGCCCAGGATCGACGATTTGTTCGATCAACTGCAGGGGGAAAGTTACTTCTCCAAGATTGATTTGAGGTCAGGCTATCATCAATTGAAGGTTAAAGATGAAGATGTACACAAGACTGCATTTAGGACTCGTTATGGTCATTACGAGTTCCTAGTGATGCCTTTTGGGCTCACTAATGCACCTGCCGCATTCATGGATCTCATGAATCGTGTCTGCAAGCCCTACTTGGATAAATTTGTCATCGTCTTCATTGACGACATCCTCATCTACTCGAAGAACCAAGCTGATCATGAGAAGCACCTCCGTTGCATTCTGAAACTGCTTCAACAAGAAAAGCTCTATGCCAAATTTTCAAAGTGTGAATTTTGGCTTTGAGAAGTCCAATTCCTTGGACATGTGGTTAGTGAACACGGTATCCAAGTGGATCCCGCTAAGGTGGAAGCAGTTATGAATTGACAAGAGCCAAAGACGCCTACAGAGATTCGTAGTTTTCTAGGTTTGGCAGGATACTATAGGCGATTTATTGAAAACTTCTCAAGGGTTGCTGCACCCCTAACTTCCTTGACATGTAAGAATATTAAGTTTGACTGGGGTCCTAAGCAGCAGGAATCCTTTGATGTCCTTAAGCAAAAGTTGAGCAATGCACCTGTGTTGACATTGCCTGATGGAATAGAAGAGTTTGTAGTATATTGTGATGCATCACACACCGGTATGGGGTGTGTGCTTATGCAAAAAGGCAAGGTCATTGCCTATGCTTCACGTCAGTTAAAGGTGCACGAGAAGAACTACACCACCCACGACTTGGAGCTGGGTGTCGTTGTATTTGCACTAAAACTATGGAGGCATTACCTATATGGAACAAAGTGTGTGATCTACTCGGATCACAAAAGCCTTCAACACTTGTTTAATCAGAAGGATTTAAACATGAGGCAATGACGTTGGATGGAAACTTTGAATGATTACGACTGTGAGATAAGATACCATCCAGGCAAGGCAAATGTGGTTGCTGATGCCTTAAGCAGGAAGGAAAGAGTGAAGCCTATAAGAATCAATGCCAAGAGCATTGAGATAAAGAATAGTTTGAACGAAAGGTTGTTAGCTGCACAGAAGGAAGCTGTGTTGGAAGCTAACTATCCTGATGAAAAGCTAGGAGTAACTGAAGAGCAGTTATCCTATGACAAGGACGGAATCCTGAGGTTAAATGGACGAATATGGGTTCCAGTTTATGGAGGAGTATGGGATGTTATCCTCCAGGAAGCCCACAGCTCCAAATATTTCGTTCATCCTGGAGCTGATAAGATGTACCATGATTTAAAGGCAAACTATTGGTGGATAGGCTTGAAAAAGTCTGTAGCTGCCTATGTAGCTAAATGTTTGACGTGTGCGAAAGTCAAAGCTGAACATTAGAAGCCGTCAGGTTTACTACAACAGCATGAACTTCCCACATGGAAGTGGGAGATGGTGACAATGGATTTCATCACCAAGTTGCCAAAGACAAGGAAAGGAAATGATACTATATGGGTGATAGTAGATAGACTGACTAAGTCAGCACATTTCCTACCCATTAAGGAGACTTTTAGCTCCGACATGTTAGCCCAATTGTACGTAGATAAGGTTGTATCTCTGCATGGCGTTCCAGTGTCAATAATCTCTGATAGAGATACTAGATACACATCACATTTTTGGAAAAGTTTCCAACAATCTTTGGGCACGCGCTTGAATTTTAGTACGGCTTACCACCCCCAGACAGATGGGCAGAGTGAGCGTACCATCCAAAATTTGGAAGACATGCTTCGTGCATGTGTAATTGATTTAGGTGGTAGTTGGGATAACCACCTGCCATTGATTGAGTTCTCCTATAACAATAACTATCATACGAGCATTAAGGCTGCGCCTTTTGAGGCATTATATGGTAGAAAATGCAGAACGCCTATTTGTTGGGCGGAAGTAGGAGAAGTTCAATTATCAGGACCTGATTTAGTCTTTGAAACGACGGACAAGATTGTCCAGATTCGTGACCGCCTGAAAGCTGCCAGGGATAGGCAGAAAAGTTACGCTAATAAAAGGCGAAAACCTCTAAAGTTTAAGGTTGGTGATAAGGTTTTGCTAAAGGTATCACCCTGGAAGGGAGTGATGCGATTTGGTAAGAAAGGTAAGTTAAGCCCAAGGTATATAGGACCATTCGAGATCATCGAATGTGTCGGGTCAGTGGCTTACAAGTTAAACTTACCTGAAGAGCTCAGTGGTATTCACAACGTATTCCACGTCTGCAATCTGAAGAAATGCCTAGCTGACGAATCGCTAGTCATACCACATACGGATGTGCATATAGATGAGAGCTTGAAATTTGTGGAAAAACCATTGTCGATTGAGGATCGACAGGTAAAGAAGCTTCGAAGGAAGCATGTGCCTATTGTAAAGGTCAAATGGGATGCCCGCAGAGGTCCCGAATACACGTGGGAGGTAGAGTCCACGATGAAAGAAAAGTACCCTAAATTGTTTCAGTAAATCTCGAGGTCGAGATTTCTTTTAAGGGGGTGAGGATGTAACACCTCGAAAATTCATTTCCAATAATATATCAACACGTGTCATGGACTTAAAGCGTGTAAAGAATTGATTTGAGGGACTAAAGTTGGCAAACAAAGAAACCACGTGAATATAAGGGTTTGAAGTGTCAACAAGGAATAAATATACTTCAAAATAGCCCCATATGATGTTTATAACCTTAAACGAATAAATCTTGGATCATACGAAGCTAATTGTGGAAGAAAGTGAGGTATTACGAACTACCGGGGTTAAATGTGTCAACATGTTTAAAGTATACCTCTGAGTGACCTTTTAGCAAACCCGAAGCTTTGTAACAATTAATTATGCTCACTAGAATAAGTGATAAAATTTCACAAGGGTTCGATTAAGTATGAGAAAGTTGTGACAATATTCGTTTACGAGGGGATTAAAACGTCAACGTTGAAATTTAAGACTTTTCGGTGATCGTATGAATAACCGGGGACTTAACAAAGTTGGTTTATGACTTGGGGTCCTTAAAAGTCAAGTTTGGGGGTTACAAGTGCAAGAAACCATGTCAAAAATCAAGTTTGAAAGTTCAGGGGCCAAATTGTCAACTTTTGAAAGTTCTGTCATGCTGGCCTGGTCCTTACGGACCGTATGCTAGGACCCTTACGGTCCGTAAGCGACTCCCAGATGCAGAAAAACAGGCAGCTGCCTGTTATATCCAGTTACACCGCCTTAGATGGATGGTTTTCGAATTCAGGGGCTCTTGCAACTGGTTTTGGCATTATAGGGACACCTGGAATGATCTTGCAACACTTGTAGAGTGATTTGGCATGATCTTGTACATTTGGGTTCACTATATATATGAACTTGAAGTGCAACATTTTGGCTTCCATTTGCAACTTACTTCAAGGACTTCTCTGGAGCTCCTCTGATCAGCAACAAGCTTCCTTAGGCTACCTAATCATACTTAGGACCTTTGTAAGTGTCCGTAATCCTTTTTAATTCAGTTTAGCTTAGTTAATTAGCTAAAAGTCAAACCGTCGTAATTAAGGTTTGACTTCGAGATTAATTAATATTTGTTCAGTCAAATCTCGAATTAAAAGTACCTATAAGTAGGTAATTATGTGGGTAATAAACCCTTAAAAGGGTACCCTCTGATTCCCACTCTAACTATTTCAATTGTCGGGTCAAAGCTAATTGCAAAAAGTCAACAGAAAGCTTTATTTCAAATTAATGCATAATTAGCAATGTAGGATCCATATAACCTGTTTTATCATTAATATAACTTGGTAACTAATGTAAGAACATGTCTAAACATGTTCACCCCGACAATTTTCAGTATTAGGCCCGGTTCGGAACCGAAAGTCGCATAGTTTGACTTCTACTTTGACTTTCAGTTCTGACCCGTTTAAGCCTAGTTTAGGATTGCCTTAGAGCTTCCTTTGGACCTAGTTTCATGTTAGTATAACCCTCTGTGATTATACGGCTTGGTTCATTAGTTGTCCGATAATTATGCAAGTTTCCGTTAATTGCCTAAATGATTGACTATTATGCCCTTTTCACCTTAAAACATGAATTTTGGAAATGTAAAAGAATAGAAACCTTAGTTACTAATTTATAAACTTGTACCTAAAGTTTCACATCAGTTTGAGGTCTAGATTAAGAGTTATGCTCATTAGCGTAAATAAGAAGCTTTTTTAGTAATTAAATGGCATAATTAGCATATAGCCTACCTAGACCTAATTTTTGATACAAAAATTTTTACCTACTGATATAAAATAATATTTTGGGATTTTTTGAGATTTTTATTTATTTTTAGGTTGAGCATAACTTAGAGTTCTAAGCTTGATTTGGTAATTGCCGGTTTTGCCCTTTCGGGCTATAAAATGAGTTTTACAAACCCTTTTGATAACAAACCTTTTTCTACTGATATAATATGATAAATAAATTATTTTGAGCCTTCTGGAATTATAAAAATATCAGTTTTCCTTTGAAAACCCGAAAATGGCTCCAAATCGCCTTTTTAAGCGTCTTTAACGCATTGTAGGTACTAAAACTATTTTAAACATATAAGGTTTGATACCCACTGATATTTTCAGTAAATTTTTGCATATTAGTAGTATGCAAAAGTTTTAAACTCAGATTTCCAGTTTTGACCCTTTTAGCCTAAGTGAAATTACCAAAATGCCCCGAAGGTGCATAGTTCGGTTTTAAATGATAAATTTCACATATGTGTATTACCCTACTGTTACAACTCATTAAATTAAGTATTTTCACTGAATACATCATACCTATAACTCAGGTTAATGTTTAAACTCTTTTATAACCTTTAAAATGACCAAAATGCCCCTACGGGGCATAGTTTGAGTTTAAATCCGTTTTGGGCATAATAGAAGATATCTTACTGATGTCACAACATATTAAAGGCATATTAACTTAGGAAACTTGCATATGACTCATTTGGTTACTCGTTACGCACTTGTCGCGTTCGGATCGGCTTATGTAACTAGTTTGCATATATTAGGCGAAACGGGTCAAACCATATCGTTTATGTCTCAAAATCCGGAGTGTGTTTAAGTTACCCATATTAAACAAACATACAAGCTTGTCGGGTCAAAACCACATTCTAAACCGGTCTTCTCTTTAATATGCGTTTGAACCGTGTCTTCCATTTGAAAACTAACCGGTCTAAGTCTAAGCTTAATTAAAGACCCGTTAGGATTCTAATAGGATATTAAAAACCTTCGTTCCAGATTAGGAGCCCAGTAAAAGCTACGTGCACTTGCTATATTTGATTTATACTTTGCTCAGGTAAATACTCTTAACTTATTTTCCCTATACGGGCTTGGGATACGGTACTATAAAAGTACCGCTTGGTTGGGTGTGTGTAGTCATTTAAATCGGATTGTGATTAATGTATTTGCATGACCCGTTTAATATGTATTATTTGGTGTATGGCCTTTGGGGGTTAAATGACCATGTCCCGGATATCCTTGGCATCATTCAAAGAAATGGCCACGACCTAAGCACGGGGTGTAGGCGTACACCTGACAGATGCATTATGTAAAAACTGGTAATCCACTTAGAGGAAATAATCCTTGTGGGCATTATACCTGTGGCGTGTCAGTTAATCTAGACCGGCCCTACAAACCGGCCCTAATGGACGACAAATAAGTAAAACTGTATACAAGATTATATACAAATGATTGTCCCAAGTTATAAAAGATATTTTGCCGAAGTGCATTCAAATCAATTTTCAAACTCTTTTCAAAATGAGTCAGTTAAGTTGTATTTACCAGTGCAAACTGACGTATTTTCCAAAAAGGCTAAGTGCAGGTACTACACGTAATAGGCTGGCTACTCCAGGCATCAATAATCAAGTCTCGCAAGCTCTAGATGTTGAAGTCTGTTGAACAATGTTTCCTTATTATTTTGATCCACCTGTGGATTATTTTCAACTATTTGTGATACTTAATATTACAATATTATTTGGTTTAAATGAATCTATCTTTTGCTTCCGCTGTGCATTTATAATTTGTGTTGTTTGACTATGATGATATCAACTACATCACGATACTCCCCACCGGGCCCACCGGTAATACGTGGAAATATCGGGGTGTGACACCTCACTCATCCAACTTTGCTTTTACAGCAAATGGAGAAAGCCAGAACTCTGACAATCTGTGCTTTGAACTCAATGATTTACAACATTTTGATCCAACTAACTTAGAAGAAATGGACATTTTGCATCAACTGGCATTGCTAAGTGTAAGAACTAGCAAGTTTACAAAAGGACAGGGAGAAAATTCCCAGGGTTACATGGGAATCTAAAAGTGGGGTTGGATAAGTCAAAGATCAAGTGCTATAAGTGTAATAGGCTAGGTCATTTTGCTAGGGAATGCAGGAGTCAAACCACTGGTCCAATTATCACACATCCCAGCTCAAACCTTAGACCACAAAATAACTAAAGCACTGTGCACTATGCCCAATATACCCCTGCTGCCCATGTTAACACTGCTCACTATGCACATCCTACAACCCCTCTTCCTGTTCATTATGTTCAAACCACTGTTCCACAAATTCAGTATGTCCAAGCCCTTGTCCCTCAGGTTCAAGTGCAACCAGTTGCACCTCAACAAGCTGCTCCAGCAGTGGTTCAACCAGATCAGCAAAGCTTTTTCACCCAAGGCTTTGTTGACTGGAGCAGTATGCCTGATGAGCTAGGTGATGAAAATTTTGCACTCTATGCTACTAATGATGCTTCTAATGATGAATTTTGTTTTATGGCATTAGAGTCAATACCAGAAGGGCTGGAAGCTGAAGAAGGACAGTCAAGTGATGAAACAATGGACAAAATTGCTGAAGCGGTGGTTACTGCTGTTGCTGATGAAGTACTGTTTGGAGAAAGTTCAAAACCCCTGTTGGAACCACTGCCCAACCCCTGGTCCAAAGAAGAAGAAAAAAAAGAAGAAAGAAGGTGAAAAAGAAGAGAGAGCTGAAGAAGAAAATGATGATACCTGTGATTGTGCCATGATGGCTGCAACCAAGGTATCACCTCAGGTTCTTAAAAATCAGTGTTCAGACAAATGCATCATAGCATTTTCTAACATTAAAGAGGTGAATGAAAACCTTAGGGATAGGTTATTAACTTCTGAAGTTCAATTTGAAAAGTCATTAAAAGAACTGAAAAACAAATTGAATGAAAAAGAAAGTGAAATTTGCAGCATCAAACAAGAGCATAGCATAACCAAGGACCAACCCCAAACAATGATAGAAAATATCAAGTTTGCAAAAAGGAGTTGGAATCCACCCAAATCACTTGTGAAAAATGGGTGGAATCCTACAAAGGTTATGAGATCATGCTTGAAAAACAGCTTGATAGTAATGTAAAATTTGGCAATGGGTTTAGAAAAAATGACCAAGTTGAAAACAGTGCTGCAAAATCAAGCTGATTTTGTTGATATTGTCCCAACCAACAAGGATGGCCAAGTGGTTAAAATAACTGACAAACTTGGTAACAATATCACTCTGGAAAGATCAGTGGGGTCCTCAACTTTTGAGGAAATTGAGAAGTACCAATTTAAACCCACATGGTCTGATGAGTGTGATATCCTTGAAAACTTCAAGCCCATGGACTTTAAAACCACTGATGGTGTAAAAGCTCACAAAGCAAAGGTCATTCCTTTTAAAGACATCCCAACAGTGGTTCAAAACTCTGTTGCAAAGGAGTCTGATAAGAAGAGAAGAAAAGAAAAGAAAAAGTTAAAAACCTGTTTTGTGATTTATGTGAAAAGAAGAATCATCTAACAAAAGATTGTTTTCATCTAAAAGCATATGATATCAACAAAACAAGTATCATTGTGCCTGCTAAGAGCTACACCATCTGTGGTAAATCTAACCACATTAGTCAGGAATGTGTGTATCTCAAATCCTTTGATGTAAAAAAGAATGAGTACACTTCAAAAACATCCATGAGTTCATTAAAACCACCTGTCAAGAACCAACCACTGTTTATGCCAGTCCAAACAACTGTTACCAAATAGCTGAACCAAACCTTTGTTAAAAGAGATGTTCAGGTGACTGATGCACCCCTGCTAACCAATACCGAAGAGGTAAAGGTCAACCACCATACCCAAGGATCCCACATGTTTATGAAGCCTACAAAAGGCCTTCTAAACCAAGAGTGAACATGCATCCCTTTGGGTATCAACAGCTGATAGAGCAAGACCCTCAACAGTGGTTAGAGAAAAACAGTTCCAAAACTGTCCAAATCCCTGAGCTAACCACTGTCCATCCACCTGAACTTAACATAGACACTGTTGAGACCCCATCCTAAGCCTTATTGGCTTTGGAGACCCTAATGAACTAACCTTTTACTTGATGTGCAGGGAGCTTCAGCATGCTTAGATAGTCTTTGGTATGTAGATAGTGGAGGCTCCAGGCACATGACTGGATGTAGAGCCCTACTCAAAGATTTCAAAACTCATGGAGGGGGTGATATATCCTTTGGCAATAATAGTAAAGGGAAGGTTATGGGGTCTGGTACAGTTCAGTCTGGTAATGTTAAGTTTGAAAATGTCAATCTAATAGACAATCTAAAATTCAACCTCCTTAGTGTCTCACAAATGAGTGATAAGGGCTATGACTCATTCTTTACTAAGGATTGTTGTAGGATTGTTGGACCAGAAATGGTTAAAAAGATTGAAGAAATAATAAAAAATGGAAAAACCCAACTTGTTGCTCAAAGAAGTGGCAATGTTTATGTAGTTGATTTGTCAAAAGAGAACCCAAGAACTGATGCCTGTCTGTTCTCAGCTGCCTCTAATATAGAGACAGAACTTTGGCACAGAAGATTGGGACACACAAATCTCAAGACAATCACTGCTTTATCAAAACAGGGGTTAGTAAGAGGTTTACCTCAAAAACTGTTCACCTGTCCTGAGCATTGTGTTTCCTGCCTAAAAGGAAAACAACATAAAAGCTCCTTTAAGTCCATTGAAGAGTCCAAAACAACCAAGTGCTTGCAAATGCTTCACATGGATTTGTTTGGCCCAGTTAAAGTCATGAGTCTTAGAAAGAAAAGATATTGTTTGGTTATTGTAGATGACTTTTCTAGGTTTACATGGACTTATTTCTTACATTCCAAAGATGAGACTGCATGCATACTGCAAGACTTTGTTACACAGGTTGAAAAGCAGTTTGACTTCCCAGTAAAAATCTTCAGGAGTGACAATGGCACAGAGTTCAGAAATAAGGAGTTGGATGAGTTCTGTGTGTCAAAAGGAATTGTAAGGCAGTACAACATTCCAAGAACACCAGAGCAAAATGGGGTTGTTGAAAGAAAGAACAGGACATTGATTGAGGCTGCCAGAACCATGCTTGCTGATTCAGGTTTGCCATTAACTTTCTGGGCAGAGGCAGTAAACACTGCTTGCTATGTCCAGAACAGAGTTTTAATCAACCCCAGGCATCAAAAGACTGCCTATGAACTGCTGTATAAAATAAAACCACTGATCTCATATTTCAAAGTTTTTGGTTTCCCATGTTTCATTTTAAACTTAAAAGATTATATCTCAAAGTTTGCAGCCAAAATTGATTGTGGTTATCATTTGGGATACTCAACCACTACTAAGGCCTACAAAGTGTTTAACACAAGGACCAAAACAATGGAAGAGACTTTGAATGTGAAGTTCAATGAACTTTCTTCAACGAAAATCCCTGCAAACCCTGCAAAATTATTTGATCTTGATAAATTCACATTTGAAAATGTTTCTGTCAAGACTAACAGTGCAGGTCCATCACAAAGTTCTCCATCAGACATTGGATATGAAGTCATCATTCCACAACAAAAGTCTGCTTCAATTAGAAGAGCAGCAGATGTTCCAAACAGCTGTCAAAGCTCAACTACTGCTACCTCAACAGTTGTTGACCAAAGTAGCCCATTAACCCCTGCTTCCACATCATCAACCACTGTTGACAAAAGTCATCAAACAGTGGATAAAAGTCAACATGTTTTCACACCAGTTCCTCCTATTCCTCCACCTCCATTTGAAGCCATTGTTGGATCATCAAAGTCACCAGCAGTGGTTAGCTCAGATGATTCACATTTGCAGCCTTCACCATTAAATACCATTGTTCCATACAAAGGAGATCTAATCTTCTTGAAGTCTCATCCAGCTGATCAAATCATTGGCAACATCAGTGAAGGGGTGCTAACAAGAAGCCAATCCCAAAACATCTGTCTTTTTGCTGGTTTCCTATCTCTCCATCAAGCAGTCAAGTACCAAGAGGCACTAAAAGACAACAGCTGGGTAGAAGCCATGCAAGAGGAGCTCCAACAGTTTAGAAGACAACAAGTTTGGGAGCTTGTACCACTGCCAAAGGGTGTGAGTCCTATTGGCACAAAGTGGGTCTTCAAAAATAAAACTGATGAAAGGGGTATTGTTGTCAAGAATAAAGCAAGGCTCGTGGTTCAAAGGTTCAGACAGGAAGAGGGCATTGACTATGATGAAAATTTTGCCCCTGTAGCAAGATTAGAAGTTATCAGACTATTCATGGCCTTTGCTGTCAACCACAACATAAAGGTGTATCAAATGGATATCAAATGTGCATTCCTCTATGGTAAGATTTAAGAAGAGGTATATGTTTGTCAACCTCCAGGCTTTGAGGATCCATTTAATCCAAATCATGTCTACAAGCTAAATAAAGCTTTGTATGGACTGAAACAAGCACCAAGAGCTTGGTATGAAACTCTTTCCACTTTTCTTCTTTCCATTGGATTCACAAGAGGTAAAATAGACAAAACACTGTTTTTAAAATGGAGAGGGAAAGACTTGATGATTGTCCAGATTTATGTGGATGACATCATTTCTGGAAGCACATGTAATAAAATGTGTGAAGAGTTCAGAAAACTCATGACAGCTGAGTTTGAGATGAGTGCAATGGGTGAACTCCAGTGCTTTCTTGGTCTCCAAGTAAGACAACTGCAAAATGGTACTTTCATCCATCAAGGAAAATATGCCAAAAACTTTTAATGAAATTTGAGATGGATGATTGCAAGCCATGCAGTACACCCATTGCAACCACAAAAATTATCATGTCTGATGAAAAGGATGATTTGGTTGATCAAACTCTTTATAGAAGCATGATTGGGTCTTTATTGTACCTAACTGCATCTAGGCCAAGCATCATTTTTGCAACATGTGTTTGTGAAAGATCCCAATCAGCCCCTAGAAAGTCAAAACTTATTGCTGTAAAAAAGATATTTAGATACCTAAAAGGTGCTCCCACACTTGGTATCTGGTATCCAGCTGATGGAAATATCAAGATTTCAGGTTTCTCAGATAGTGACTTTGCTGGATGTGACAAAACAAGGAAGTCCACTTCAGGGGGGTGCCAATTCCTAGGCAGTTGCTTAGTGTCTTGGCAAAGCAAAAAACAAGCAGCTGTTTCCACATCCACTGCTGAGGCAGAGTATATAGCTGCTGCAAGCTGTATAGCCCAACTATTGTGGCTTCAAAATCAACTGCTGGGTTTTGGTATCACTGCCCTAAAGACACCTCTCATGTTGGATAGTCAGGCAGCAGAAATATCATCAAAATTCCAGTATCCCATTCAACCACCAAGCACATTGATATCAGACATCACTTTGTGAGGGATTGCTATGAAAAATGTTTGATTTCTCTGCATCATGTACCAACTAAAGATCAGCTGGCAGATGTGCTAACAAAAGGTTTAGACACATCCACCTTTGAAAGCTTGATCTCTAGGATTGGCATGCTAAACATGGAATAACAAGCAAAATCTTGTTTTTTCTATGAATAAAAGCATTAAAATGTTTTCAGAAAATCAAAAGTCCATCCTTAAAAATAGCTAAAAATGAAAATTTTCATTAATCCTTAAAAGTCTGCCATAACCACTGTTTTTGTTTCAAACATCTGTTTTGATAATATTGTCCACTGATGAAAGTCAACCACTGTTTTTCTCACTTCCTTATTAATCACTGTTGTTCAAAATCAGTGTTTTAACCCACTGATGGGCTATCCACTAATAGTTATAAAATCAGCCACTGTTCTCATTGTGACCGTTGCAACCACTGATTCTTGTTCCATCAATGGTTTCCTAAACAACTGTCTTCCATTACTCATCAGTGGTTGACACGTGGACAGTACTTGTCAGTCAGATCTTTTGTAACCGCTGCCACGTCAGCATTCACTTTTTCCCTTTATAAAACCCTGATCAACACCCCAAACAGGGTTTTCACTGTCGAATCGAATTCAAAATTCCATTCTCAAAGCAGTTAGAATCCATTTCTCTCAAATCCTTCATCGTCTTCTTCCCCTCGCACACATACTCAAAATCACCATGACTCTTCCTTTCAAAGCTCCCCACAATTACTCGGGTTTCCTTACAAAACCGAGTCATACCACCACTTTCGACTCTGTCATGGATGCTCTTTCGTCCTCAAAGTACAAAACTTTGTTGACATCTGATGCTCCGGTTTACCTGGAAACCCAACAAGAATTTTGGAAAAATGCGAAACTTGAATCTAAGGATAAATCGCCTTTAGCCATTACTTCTTCGATAAAGGGTGTTCCAGTTAAAATCACACCACAAACTCTGTCAGAGGTTTTTGAACTAAATGATCTTCAAGGTAAAACTTCTTTTCCTAAAACAGAGTATCAAACTGATTTTCTTGAAAGAGGGTATGAAGAGGAAATGAAAAAAGATACTTTGCAAAGGGGCAGTTTTCCTCCTGCCACAAGGTTTTTATTTCATACCCTCCTAATGTGTGTTTCAAATAAGACCACTGCTTTCAATGAAATTCCATTGAAGATCCAATACCTGGGTTATGCTATCCTGAATAACGAAAATTTTAACTATTCCCAGGAGATCTTCAATGATTTGGTCAAAAATGTTAATTAAAAAATCCTTTTTACTGTTTCCAAGGTTCTTAAGCTATTATCTTCAAAAGAAATTTTCAAAGGATAATGCTCATATGCGTATCCAAGGAGAACCTTGTCAAATAAACAGCCTAACACCTGAAATATTTACAAGGCTGTCCAAAGTTTCCAAAACATAAGCAGAGGTTCCTGAGCAGACTTTAGCAGCTACCACTGCTCCTCAGGTACCTGCTGTTGAGCCCACTGCTCAAGGTGATCACAACAGCAAAAAAACCACCAAAAGACCAAAACAGAAAAATCCCAAAAGCCCCCCAAACCTACAAAAAAGGCAACTCTGGAAGATGAGATCCCAGAGCAACTGCCAGTGACAACACAAAAGTCACCAATAACCACTGCTGCTACTTCCTCACAGCAGTTGGAAGAAAGATCTCAACCTGAGCCTCAAACTCCTCCTGCTTCTTCTAAAAAAGAACAGGTTGTAAGAACAAGGACACCAAATTATGATGCTCTGGAATCACGTGATTCCATCATCCACAGACCGGCTCCCGGGGTAAATTCTCTTTCCACTCCAATCCTCACTGCACAAATTCCACCAATCATGTTACCTCTATTGGATGCAGTTGATTTAGCCCAGACAAATATCAGTTCATCTCAATCACCTGTTAATGAGATTATGCCACAGAAAGTGACTGAGTCTGGTGTCTCAATATCTGTTAACCCACCAATAGTTGAGGAGGTTACACTGCAGGAAGTACAAGTACTTCCTGTCAGTAGTTCAAGTGGAGCAGCTACTACAAGTGTTGAACCCACTGGTTTACACTTGGATAGTAGTTCCATAAATCAGAGTCCCTTAAAGGCAATTTCTTCATTGGGAACCAGGGTGTTTCCATTATTCTCTGGCTCACTAAGACTGGTTACCCCTGCTGAAGGAAGAAGTCCCCAGTACCAAGACAAAGGGACATCAGTGGATGATTTTTGGGATACTTTCCCTAAGTCAACCACTGATACAACCACTGCCAGTGGGAAATCAGATGATCCCATTAAGTTGGGTGATGGTTTAATGTACCGAGAATTGACGGAGAGAGTTGACAAACTTTATACATCTGTTGCAGAAATCAAAGACATGCTGCAACAGTTGTTGAAAGCACAAAAGGTCACACCCACTGCTGCACCAACTCAAACATCTGCTCCATCATCTGCTCCTACTCCCACTGAGCTCTGGAGTTTATTTCAACCTATGCTCATTCAACAAAGACAGTATGCTGATCAGCAACATGAAATTCAAGTTCAAAAGATCAGAAATTTGATGGAAGCTAGGTTCAAGGATACCCAGGCAGATATAAAGGCAATCAAGGCCCACTTGCTGAACACCACTGGCACTGCTCCTCTCTCAATCATTTTTGTGGACAACCCACCACCTAATGATGCCAAAAAGGGGGAGAAAATGAAGCAGTTAAAGAAAAAGGGATATGAAGATGGTTTATACATTGCACCAGACAACTCCAGTATGCTTGCAGACATCCTAGGCCAGATGGTTCCTTAAATGCCTTAGCTGATGAAAAGACAAGGCTGTAAAAGGATATGGAGGCAAAGGGTAAGTCAAGGTTTGGAGAGGAGAAGAAAGTTTTTATGGAAATGGAAGATCAGGGTACTTCTGAGCCCAAGGATGAAGAAAATCCTAAGCCTATAAGAAGACAGCCCACTAGAAAAGTGAGGCAACCCAAATCCGCACCTTCCAGACTCACAAAACATGCTCCCCAAACTCTCAAAAACTCCACTCATCAAACATTCAAACCAACAGATGTTAAAACACCTGTTGTATCAACTGCTGTTGGTACTTCAGTGATTTCAACAAATGTTAAACCAACAACTGCCACCACTACATCAACACACACTTCAACCACTGCTCCCACTTCAACCATTGCCCCACCTAAAATCTCATCACCACCACAAAAGCCTCCTGCCAAAAAGCAGAAGACAGCTGATGACACATCATCAGTTGTAATGACAACAGTGGTTGAAACACCAGTTATTTCAATAGCTGTTAGTCAGCCACCTTCCACTTCAATCACCACCACTCAAATCACCATTTCTTAACCCACCAAAACACCCCCAACCTCTCCTAAACCCAAAAGGAGAAGGATTACACTGGATGATGATTCTCCATCACCTCCAACATCCTCACAACCACTGACACTTGCTATCATTCCTAACCCTGATCCAATCTCTTTATTACAAGTTCAAAATCCAAACACTGCCATTGTTCCTGCAGTTGTTCAGTATCCATTAGATCTTCCAGCAGTTAGAGAGGAGATCAAATCCTTCTACTCTGAAGATGATCCTGCAAAAAGGAACTTGCCATCTCTTCAAGGATATCCTAGACCTAACAACATTGAAGAATACTTGAAGTTGAAGGGTCAACAAGCAGAGGATATCTCTAAAAGAAAAACACAGGGAAAATCTGACAAAGAGATTCAAAGATACTACCAATATCTACTAACTCAAGTCAGAACTTTGGAGGAGTTCTCAAAAGATCTCTGTCAGAAACTTTCAGAAAGAGATGATGAAAGCCTGAGAAAAGACTACATTGAACACATTATGGCATTCAAGAGATACAAGGGAGAAAAGGCTCAATACAAAGAATGGAACCTTAGTGAGCTCAAAGAGGAGTTAGAAAGAATTGAAAAGATGAACAAAGATAAAGTAAAACACACTCCTCCTGTTTGGTCAAAGTACAAGAAGAATGTACCAGAAAGAAATTTAAAACTGAAGAGAATGAAGGAAGAGCAGATAACAGCTGATTTTGGGTCAAGGAATCAGGTGACAAGATTGTCAGAGGATAAAGTGTTGGCCAACTACAAAAGGTTGGAAGACTTGAGAAAGAAAAATCCAAGTGTTCCTCAAAAGCCTGATTATCCTAAGACAGTGGTTCCAGCCAAGCTACAAAAGTTACAAGTCAGGAAATCCACTGATCCTCCTGCTGCTATCCTTTATCAAAGAAGGAAACAAAAGCAGATGGATGCAGAAACAGCAGAGGATTTAGCACAAGGGGATTTCATTATAAAAATGGTCCTTAAGCAAATGATAGCTGAAAATCCTGAAATGGCAAAGGTTTCAAACACTGCTCAACCTTTCATCACCAGGCCACCATCTCCAAACTCATCTTCAATAAAGTCTCTCCCAAGAAACCCACTGAATTCAAAAATACTAAAGTGGAAATCTGACAAACAGACCCACGTATTAACTTTGCTCAAATCCAGTGGTGAAGTGAAGAACATATCAAGGGAACAAGCATTGGGCCTGGATGTTAAATATCTGCAAGATCTCCTTGATCTTCCACTGTGGAGGGATGAGGATGACACAGATTCCTTGGACTTTGAATTACAATTCAAAGCGTAAGTCAGGGAATTATTGATGAGGCAATAAAGATCCTTAATAATGAAGGGTTTTGGCATCATCTGTTCCAGGGGGAGATTGTTAGGATTGAACCCTACCAAAGGAACAACTGATAAAGCCAAAACTGGGTCAGAGCAGTGGATCCAGAATAAGCAGATTCTGTATTCAATCTTTCCCCTTGAAAGTGATTCTAACAACTGGTGACCTCCATCCACTGTTCGCCTACAACAACTGATCAAGTCTAAAGACTGATGAAGACTAAAGCACTGATGCTCAATCTACTGATATGGGTCAAGCACTGCTGAAGACATAAAGTAATGCTGGAGTCACAACAGTGGAATGAGAAGCAGTAGTTTAGTTTACTTGTTTGTATTGTATTGTAATCAGTGGTTAAGATAACAGTGCTTGTATAGAACAGTAGTTGAAGGTTGTTAGGAAGTTAGGTGTCACTTTCATGGTGACGCTAGCAAAGATGCTTCAGTGGTTTGCTCATGCCTATAAATAGAACAGTACCCTGTACTGTTCTATCAGCTCTTTCATCACTTGTCATTCTGTACGAACAAACTATTGTGAGCTCAGGATGAGGGGGAGTTTGTAATACATGCATGCATTTGTAATTGAAGATTGAAATAAATTTAATTATTCGGTTCAAAGTTAAACATGTATGTTGAAAGCAATTCTCCTGTTTGATTGTGTGTGAAAGTTTTGTTTTCATTTTAATTTCGCTGCAATTTGATCCAACTGACTTAGAAGAAATGGACATTTTGCATCAACTGGCATTGCTAAGTGTAAGAACTAGCAAGTTTACAAAAGGACAGGGAGAAAATTCCTAGGGTTACATGGGAATCTAAAAATGGGGTTGGATAAGTCAAAGATCAAGTGCTATAAGTGTAATAGGCTAGGTCATTTTGCTAGGGAATGCAGGAGTCAAACCACTGGTCCAATTATCACACATCCCAGCTCAAACCTTAGACCACAAAATAACCAAAGCACTGTGCACTATACCCAATATACCCCTACTGCCCATGTTAACACTGCTCACTATGCACATCCTGCAACCCCTCTTCCTGTGCATTATGTTCAAACCACTGTTCCACAAATTCAGTATGTCCAAGCCCCTCTCCCTCAGGTTCAAGTGCAACCAGTTGCACCTCAACAAGCTCCTCCAGTAGTGGTTCAACCAGATTAGCAAAGCTTTTTCACCCAAGGCTTTGTTGACTGGAGCAGTATGCCTGATGAGCTAGGTGATGAAAATTTTGCACTCTATGCTACTAATGATGCTTCTAATGATGAATTTTGTTTTATGGCATTAGAGTCAATACCAGAAGGGCTGGAAGCTGAAGAAGGACAGTCAAGTGATGAAACAGTGGACAAAATTGCTGAAGCAGTGGTTACTGCTGTTGCTGATGAAGTACTGTTGGGAGAAAGTTCAAAACCCTTGTTGGAACCACTGTGCAACCCCTGGTCTAAAGAAAAAGAAAAAGAAAAAGAGAAGAAAGAAGGTGAAAAAGAAGAGAGAGCTGAAGAAGAAAATGATCATACCTGTGATTGTGCCATGATGACTGCAACCAAGGTATCACCTCAGGTTCTTAAAAATCTGTGTTCAGACAAATGCATCATAGCATTTGCTAACATTAAAGAGGTGAATGAAAACCTTAGGGATAGGTTATTAATTTCTGAATTTCAATTTGAAAAGTCATTAAAAGAACTGAAAAACAAATTGAATGAAAAAGAAAGTGAAATTTGCAGCATCAAACAAGAGCATAGCATAACCAAGGACCAACTCCAAACAATGATAGAAAAATATCAAGTTTGCAAAAAGGAGTTGGAATCCACCCAAATCACTTGTGAAAAATGGGTGGAATCCTGCAAAGGTTATGAGATCATGCTTGAAAAATATCTTGAAAGTAATGTAAAATTTGGCATTGGGTTTAGAAAAAAATGACCAAGTTGAAAACACTACTGCAAATCAAGCTGATTTTGTTGAAATTGTCCCAACCAATAAGGATGGCCAAGAGGTTAAAATAACTGACAAACTTGGGAACAAGATCACTCTGGAAAGATCAGTGTGGTCCTCAACTTTTGAGGAAATTGAGAAATACCAATTTAAACCCACATGGTCCGATGAGTGTGACATCCTTGAAAACTTGAAGCCCATGGACTTTACAACCATTGATGGTGTAAAAGCTCTCAAAGCAAAGGTCATTCCTCTTAAAGACATCCCAACAGTGGTTCAAAACTCTGTTGCAAAGGAGTCTGATAAGAAGAAAAGAAAAGAAAAAGTTAAAAACATGTTTTGTGATTTCTGTTAAAAGAAGAATCATCTAACAAAAGATTGTTTTCATCTAAAAGCATATGATATCAACAAAACAAGTATCATTGTGCCTGCTAAGAGCTGCACCATCTGTGGTAAATCTAACCACATTACTTAGGAATGAGTGTATCTCAAATCCTTTGATGTAAAAAAGAATGAGTACACTTCAAAAACATCCATGAGTTCATCGAAACCACCTGTCAGGAACCAACCACTGTTTATGCCAGTCCAAACAGCTGTTGGAAGATGGTCAGAGGATAAAGTGTTGGCCAACTACAAAAGGTTGGAAGAGTTGAGAAAGAAAAATCCAAGTGTTCCACAAAAGCCTGATTATCCTGAAACAGTGGTTCCAACCAAGCCACAAAAGTTACAAGTCAGGAAATCCACTACTCCTCCTGCTGCTATCCTTTATCAAAGAAGGAAACAAAAGCAGATGGATCCAGAAACAACAGAGGATTTAGCACAAGGGGATTTCATTATAAAAATGGTCCTTAAGCAGATGATATCTGAAAATCCTGAAATGGCAAAGGTTTCAAACACTACTCAACCTGTCATCACCAGGCCACAATCTCCGAACTCATCTTCAATAAAGTCTCTCCCAAGAAACCCACTGAATTCAAAAATAATAAAGTGGAAATCTGACAAACAGACCCACGTATTGACTTTGCTCAAATCTAGTGGTGAAGTGAAGAACATATCAAGGGAACAAGCGTTGGGCCTGGATGTTAAAGATCTGCAAGATCTCCTAGATCTTCCACTATGCAGGGATGAGGATGACACATATTCCTTGGACTTTGAATTACAACTCAAAGGGCCAGTCAGGGAATTATTGATGAGGCAATAAAGATCCTTAATAATGAAGGGTTTTGGCATTATCTGTTCCAGAGGGAGATTGTTGGGATTGAACCCTACCAAAGGAACAGTTGATAAAGCCAAAACTGGGTCAGAGTAGTGGATCTAGAATAAGCAGATGTTGTATTCAATCTTTCCCCTTGAAAGTGATTATAACAAGTGATGACCTCCATCCACTGTTCGCCTACAACAACTGTTGTCCTTCAACAACTGATCAAGTCTAAAGACTGATGAAGACTAAATCACTGATGCTCAATCTACTGATATGGGTCAAGCACTGCTGAAGACATAAAGTACTGCTGGAGTCACAACTGTGGAATGAGAAGCAGTAGTTTAGTTTACTTATTTGTATTGTATTATAATCAGTGGTTAAGATAACAGTGCTTGTATAGAACAGTAGTTGTAGGTTGTTAGGAAGTTAGATGTCACTTTCATGGTGACGTCAGCAAAGATGCTTCAGTGGTTTGCTCGTGCCTATAAATAGAACAGTACCCTGTACTGTTCTATCAGCTCTTTCATCACTTGTCATTCTGTATGAACAAACTATTGTGAGCTCAGGCTGAGGGGGAGTTTGTAATACATGCATGCATTTGTAATTGAAGATTGAAATAAATTTAATCATTCGGTTCAAAGTTAAACATGTATGTTGAAAGCAATTCTCCTGTTTGATTGTGTGTGAAAGTTTTGTTTTCATTTTAATTTCGCTGCAATTCTCATTCATCTTCATAATTATAAAACAAAAACACAATCATAAGAAACTCAGATCCTAACACATAAGGACACGACAAAAGACACTAATAAAAACTAGGCTTTGAAATATGTATCTTATCTAGGACAAGATATACATTCCAAACCCTTCTACACCGGATGACATCTTTTATTTCAAACAACCCTTGAAAACTTCCAACGCCCGCCAGATCCATATTTAGTTTCCTGAAATACATGTAGTTTGAAAACATCAACAAAAGTTAAGCGAGTTCATGTGTTTTGTGTGTGAGCTCGTAATAAACTTTGAAACCATAGTATGTATGTATTGGTAAATCCCGGTATGAAAGCAAACAAGGAAACAAATCAATTAATGGTTTGCAAGGCCATTAACATGTGTGCAATGGCGTAGGAAGGCTCAAACCTAGCAGATTTTGTACTGGGCTTCTGGCTGGAAGACATAGTCACCACATGGGCCAAATCCCGGTCCTCATGGGTGTGGGCTCGCTACACCCAAATAGATCTATCACTCATGTCCCTCGGTCCTTATACGAGGATTAATGGTCTTAAGTGTGCGCCTACCCATTCACATGATCTAACAGTTCATTCATTAGCTAACCATACCACTTGTAATCGTTTGTAAACATTTTGTAACATGTACTTCACCCCCGAAGTTATAAAACAGAAAACAGTTAAAAGAAAATGGGGACATGAAATCACAGTTTTTCGTTCTTCAATCCGACGTAATTCACAGTTGATACTCGTTCACACGACTACCTACAAACATACTACGGTCTATTAGACGGGCGGGTCATGCCTTGACTTAGTCTTAATTAGTGTCTTTGAGTTACGTTTCTTTGTGTCTTCAACATTATTCCAAGTTATATAATTATTTGTTAAAATAGTAAATATTTTAACTTAAATTATATTTATTAAATTTTTGGAGTATTAGTTAAAATAATATATTTTAACTTGACACATTTTATGTATTTGTACATGTATAACTTCCCAAGGATGGGTGTATTTATACTCATATTCTTAACCTTGTGTATTTTTGCCAAGTATCGGTGGCGTATTCCGGTGTATAATTATACGTACGAGAATACGTATTCTTATTGTGTTAATTAAGTATCCTTATACTTAATTTTTGTGTAAATTTTTCCGGAATATTATTTCTAATAAAATTCACCAAAATATATTCTTAAAATAATATATATTTTAAGAGAACTTACATAGAAAGATTATTTATAATTTTTACTTTGGCAAAAATAATTGTATTTCATTTAATCCATAAAAATAATATATTTTCAAGCTTAACCTAGAAAATATATATAAATCTATTTTTCACCCAAACATAATGTATTTTAGGTTTATTCAAGAAAATATATATTTTCTCCCAAAAATAATATATTTTCTGATAATTTCAAGAAAACATATATATTTTCATTTACCCAAAAATAATATATATTTTTTTCTTTTAAAAAATATGATATATTTTTGTAATAATTGTAAAAATCGTATTTTTGTTATCTTGGTGTCCAAAATACCATTTATCAAAATATACTTGTGAATTAAATTCCGGAATATTTTTGTAAGTTATATTCCTTGTTCGGTTTCTCCAATATTTTGGGTATAAATTATGTATTTATTTCTTGGAATTTTGGTAATATTTTGGATTGTAATTTATTGGTATTTTGGTGAGTTATATTATTTCAAATCCTAAAATAATATAACTAATACACATAATATACAAATAATCACACACATGGTGACATCTAAATATATATTTTACTAAATACATATTTAGTCACTTTTATTATTAAAAACCAACATCCAATATTTATAATTTTTGTAACAAAATTTATGGCAAACTTTATATGAAAATTCATGGTTAAAAATATACTTGTAAATATTTGTTTAGAAATATTTTTCGAAGTGTTAAATTTCTAGAAAAAATTTGCCATAGTTTTCCCTTAAAAAGCTTCCATGCTTTCAAAGCATATCATTTCCTTTTATAAATCATCACAATCAACAACAAATCAACCAATACTTACCAATTTGCCAAAATCAAGCATAAATTACTACTTCATGAACTTGAAAGTTTACAAAAATTTGTAGTAACTTACTAGTGTGTTTAGTAAGCCTAGTTACTCTTTAAAGTGTGGTTGTTTATTTAAAAACATCATTATTGAAGAAATTAGTTCTTTACAACTTGTAAATAAATTTTCTAAAAATATTTCTTCTTGAGTTTTTCTTGTTAAATATATATTTCTACACTTGATTAACCATTAAAAATGTGGTTAATTTCCTTAAGAACCAAGCTTATGTAAATCTTGTATTTTTAACTTGGTTTCTTGAAAAATCATTCTTAAAATCATAGGTTTACAAGACTTTATATTCACTTTGATCATCATACTTCAAGAAAAACAATTTATACTTTCAAGTTCATGCTTTACATATGGATGATTACTTTAATCTTAACATAATCATCCTCTCATCTTGCTAGATTATGTCTTTAATCACTATCTAGCAAGATCATATGATGTTTAACATGGTAAACACAATCAATCAACAATCAACAAACATAATAACACTTAACAACATGATTTCTTATGATTTAGTCTTATGTTTAAGTTTCATGTTGAAGATTCATAGTGTTCTTCAAGATTATCAACTTGTATCATCTTTTAACCAACAAAATAAGATGTAAAAATGGATGGAGATGATCTTACTACTAGCTCAAGGCTAGGGATGATCACAAGATGAAGAAGAGGTGGATAAAAGCTTGTATGAGAGGTCCTTCAACTTCCAAGAGTTCCTAGCTTTCTTATGTTGCTTCTTACACCTTTGGATATGTATGTAATGGATGAAGAATGAATGATGATGTTGGATGTGTGTGGGGGTGTTCTCGGCCGAAGGTAAGCAGAGGGGGAGGAAGAGAGCTTAAGTGTTGAGTGTGTTGTGAGAATGATATGGTTATGGACTTGAAGTTACGCTTATAATCTTCTAACAACACATAAACTAGTGTATAATATGTTTTAAAAAGATGAGACATAATCTATTAAAATAACAAGATAAAATCGACATGTGGGGGCCACATGTAACCGTCCATCAAGGGGGGGGGGGTCTTGGTTAGGGTGTAACTCTTAGGTTATTTAGTTAGATTTCAAGTGAATTAGTTAGGTGTTTAGTTATTAGGATGTTATAGAGTGTGTTATGATGTTCGGGGACCATAACTAGCTTGGAAATGTTAAAACAATGCTTCTAGTGAAAATTTGGTGTTTTGGGTAGTGTCCGGTTGTTCGGTTGGTTACTGGTTCGTTAAGGTGCTAAACTATGCAGTTTAGTGTGCTTTATGTTACCTTTTGTGACAGTTTTGAGTCCCGACTCTTAGGAAAGCATTCTGGACCATTTAACCGTATTTCTGCATGCTATTAAAGTGCTTAAATGCTGAATTTTGCTGAATTCAACAATTTAAGTGAGTTTCAGGCACTTTCCGGCACTTAAACTATCACTAGAAAGGCAGTTTTGTGATCCTTACTTTCCTATACACTATACTAGTGTAACTCTTGGTTTCTGGCTCATTCTGTGTCTCAATACCATGTCTGTCTATGTACTGAACTCCGTCAGTATTTTTCTGATTTATCTGATAGTTGTGCTAACTGTGTTTCGTGCATCATTTGAATCAATAAAGTTTGCATGCAATAATGGTATGTCATTTGCAATATATGATGCACATGTATGTATGATAACAATAAACAAAAAGCAATTCAAGTCATTAATTATAAATCAGCTCAGTCATTAAGTCATAATTATTGTCTAATCATTGTACGGATACATGCAAATTTGACAGTTGTCACAGCTTCACATGCCTAAACCATCTCAATCTCCCCTCCTTAATCTTATCCGATATACTAGCCACTCCTAATCTTTCTCTAAAAACCTCATTTCTTATCCGATCTAACCTCGTGTGTCCACACATCCACCTCATCTCTGCTACCTCCATCTTGCGCGCTTGTGTCTTCTTGATAGCCCAACAATCTGTTCCATAAAATAAAATAAAAGGTGATGTAAATTTATTTAACTAAATGTAAGGTAACTCTTAATATATAAGTTACCGGTTGTGATAATTATAAACCAACAATCTCTATACAATATTAGTGTAACAACACTCAAAAACACATTATAAGAAACCCTAGTTGAGACCCAAAACATGTATGACGCAAACCAAAATGAAAAATCAAGATTAGGGTTTGGGGGGTACCCCTAAACCTTCCGCGACACGCGAAAGGTACCTACACGTGTCAAAACCCGAAGTCGTCGACACCAGAGGGCTAGAAACACAACAAGGCAGGTCTAGGCGAAATAGGTCTCTCAGGCGACACGCGGGAGGATCCTTGGATCCTGTTGCGACATGCGGGAGAGTCCAATTTTGGGTATAAATAGCCTGGTCTGGGACTTGAATTCCTGCACCATTTCAATAGAATTTCAAAATTTCTGTCTCTCTATATCTCCGTTTCTTTCTAGTAGTACACCCCTAATTCGCGAAGCTCTGCCTTGTTGTAAGTATTATAACCCCCGGTTACGTATTAGATACGCTGCCCAATTGATCCAGTGCTCCGTAACGCATGTCAAGGCTCTGCCTGACTCAGTCGTTGGAGTTCTGTCTCGGGGAGGGTATAACTAATGTAAATTGGGTTATTATATTAACGCGTGTGCATTGTTTAATTTATTAGATTATAACCAGAAAATCACAAGTAAATACCTAAATTAGCAATGTGAGTAATCCTCTTTTTGTAAACCTTTTTGTAAACTGTTTTTACAAAACCTTAATTATTTTAAATTATAATTAGCAGTGATTAAGTCGTTGTAATTCTTCAATTACTGCCGGTATGTTTGGGTTTTGTATACAAAATGTGCAACACATTACAATTGGACAACGAGATAGCCAATGAGTAATATGACCCACCAGTCAGGATTGACAATACTGAATGAGTAATTGTGTAGATATAAACATTGTAATCGCTCTCAATACTATGAAATGATAAAACCTGTTTGATTAAATTGGGATTCACTCGGCAGTATTTCTTGCTGATAAAATATTTTTAAACGCATTTCAGGTGACAAAATGTGAAAGCCAATTAGAAGTCAGCTGGAGAGCACTGAAGGCTTAGAAAAGTGGCTATAAAAGTTACCTAAATAAAGAAGAAGTTTTATTTCAATAAATTAGGGTTTATCCCTATAAACGTATTTGTAATGAAAACTTGGGAATTTCCCATGTATGTATTATTATAAAAATGTGGTGTTTTACTCTGATAAAACATTTCCTAACTACGGTCCTGATGTAAATTCCACTACCAAATTAATAAACACCGATATCACTGATACTGGTTCGCGGCCGGCTGTTCCCAAAGATAGGGGTCGGGGGGTTGCGACAATTAGGCCATGTGTAAAGGGGTCACGTCTCTGTTGATCTGGTCGTGACCCCTCTATGAAACACCGCTCCGACCTAAGTTGAGGGTGTGAGAAGTTTTGGGTCTAATCTGTTTCGCACCGCAACACTTGCAGTGACCATTAGAGAAGATTGAATTATTTTGGATCGCCAATTTAAAAAAAATAACAAGTGTTAACATTTTGTTCACTCGATATTTTTTACACCTCACCCACTTTCTTTTTGTTATTTTTACTTATTTTATTTAAACAATATTTTAATAAGTGGTGTAATGAAAACTTGTGAAACCATTACATAATAAAGGTGAAAACAAGTGAGTGAGTACGTGCAATACTATAGTATGACACTCACTTCTTGGTGTGGAGTGAATATGAGAAACTATTACACATAGCCTTATTGTATGAGCTTCGTAGTTACGGTCGAAGAGAGACGAGAAATGTATTTTCTTGTATAAACCAAGACTCTTTATCTTGCCATTATCTTTATTATCTCATTGTTTAAGAAGTTTTATCTTTTTTTTTTTTCAAAACACCTATTATATACATTGATGCCATTAGGCTACGACTCTATGTATAAACCCTTTTGTCTCACTTTTAAGTAGTTTATAACTTTTACAAGCAGCCAGTTGTCAAGTTTGATAAAAGCTTTGTCAACCCAAAACACTGAATAGCTCGAATATATTTTTCAATAAAATTTGATCCATGCTTAATCTACTAAATTAATTAGCACATAAAGAAATTTAGAAAAGCTAATATTTAATCTGGAAAACAATAACCTCATGAACAGGAAATTGAAAGGAACAGAAAATGAGATCCTTCGCAGTTCGCATGCAAAATAGTACACATAAAAGTTCAGCTCCGACAGCAATGACATACGGGGCCGCCTGTACATATATGCTTACATATATTTGTATTTATACTTTTGTACGTGTTTGTTTGTGTCTTTTTAAACGTGCGAAAAAGCAACGTAGCCACCAACCTGGTACAGTCTAAACTCTAAACTATATTGCCTCCTTGATATCATACAATCAAACATATTTAATAAACTCTACCCCTATAATCTTGTTCTCTTGTCGCACCCCTCAAACCCTAAAATACCCCTATCTTTTCAGTTCATTAATTTTTTTTTTAATTCAGATTTTGTAAGTTATTATATTTTATGTAGAAGGTAAACAAAAATGATATTTTAATTATCAACTATAAAGCATTCTCATTCAAACCACCAAAATCTGTGTGGAGGGTTTTTAAAATATAAGAAGTATAAAAAGTGGTTGTGAGTGGAGGAGAGAGAAAATGTTACTGTTCATATGTATATTTGGGGGGACACTGTTCACCCTCTATACTTTTTTAATATATATTGAAAGTGGTTGTGAGTGGAGGAGAGAGAAAATCTATACTATATAATAAAAGAAACCTGCTTTGGGACACATGTCATTCAATGAGGGCATCAATAATTTATAAATAAATTTTAAATTAGAAAGATTTAAATATTATATTAGAATTTTATTTTGATTGAATCTAAAGTCTAAAATATGTTTTAAATCTAATCTATAATTTATGGATTTAATTTTGATTTGAAATTATTAAACAAAAACCCATAAAATTAGTAACCATTTAAATCTAATCTATAATTTATAGATTTAATGTTGATTTGAAAAATGTTCGAATAAGTGCAATACGTTGAACCGCTCATGTTTCTTGTGTATATATATACACATATGCTTAGTGTGATTTGTTCGTACTTATACATAAATAAGTGTAAAAATTTAAAACAAAAAACGTAATGATTATACTATTAGATTAGATATAAATTAAAATATAAAGATGTATCATCTAAAAGTATAACTTAATTTATGATGCAAGTATAACCCGTTAGAATAATCTATTATCAGATAAAATCAGACACGTTACCTTTGAACAAGAAAATGTCACAATAAATATTAGTAGTGGTACAAAATTTTAAGTTCCTATGACAAATCCTAAAACAAATAACAGATCATATTATTATGAATGGCTATACAAACTTCAATATTTATTTCGTATTTGGTCTGCATATTACTCTATATTATATATACTTAGATCATATTATCAACATACTTTTTTTTATTTCACATTATAATTATGATTCACCCCGTGTATTACACGGGGCAATAACCTAGTGTAATATATATTGAAAAGGAGAGAGAAAAAGTATTTGTTTTTAGTGAAAATATATTGATATAGGAGTTGCTTTTTAGTGGAATGTATGTATATTTTTAGTGGATTGGATGTGAATGCTCTAAGGTAGAGTATTTTGATGCATGTATACGGACGGGTTTTGATTATTCTAGTCTTATAACTGACTATAATATAAATTGAAACATATACTTTGTATTACACTCGCCAGGTAGCCAATATTACTCATAATACATCGGATTTGTGAGTATACTATGGGTACCGTATTAGGTATATTCGTATTTGGTGTTATGTGGTTAAAAACCATCCATTAGGAATTAGGATGTCCACTAATCCAAAACTCGATCTTAAAGTTATCTCAAAATCGCTTGGGATACCAAATTTATAATTGAATATTTTAAAATTATATAACGTATTAATGTGTCATGTTGGATGTGGATAATTATATTTGGATAATCGAACATGGATCACATAATCATGTATACCCGTCCACAACCATGAAACTTTTTAATATCTAGTCTCATATTCAGTTATACCTTCTATTACTCATTCTTAATCTATTAAGTTTTAGGTTTTTTTGGAGTTTTATTTTCTATTCTTGTCATTTATCTTGTTTCAAGTTTTTGAAAAAAAATAAGTAATATATTATTATAGGATTTTCAAATTTCTATCTAAATAAGGGGTGTGTTATACTCTTACCATTTTCATTCTAATCTCATACCATTTTCAAACGATCCTTTGAGGTTGTATGAGGCGGCTGTTTAATACTTAGAGCTTGCGTCATAGCTCCACCTTTAAGCGCTCCAAGGATTCGACAAACGGTCGTTTCGGATGTGTGAATGGCATGGCAACAGTCCTGACAAGTTGGTTTAGTGGTTAGTCACTTGGTTTCTCTCCTTGAGGTCCTAAGTTCAACTCCCACTAGCATCACTTTGAAGGACATTGGTGGTTGCAATGAAGTTTAGAACTAGGCCTCTCTAGAGGTCGCTAGTTCGAAACCGAGCCGAACCGGGTTTTACCGCAGTCGGCCTTCTGGCAAGCGGGTTTTTCCCGGAACTGGTGGCTTGGTGACTCAAGTATGCATCCAACTCTAACCATATTTATCCAGTGATTTAGTTTGCTATTAAAAATAACTAGTATTAAGCCCCACCGCGTTGCGGTGGAGGCGTAAAATTGTGTCAAATGGTACCAGTGTCACACTACCATCAGCAATCAGCGACATTGAAGTTGCGGCGTGTTAATGCGAAGAAATTAGACCGTAACGTAAAACATAGAAAATAATAATGAAGTCGACTTAATACACGTGCGTTGCGACGAACCTGTCAAACGAGAAAAGAAATAGACAACGTAAAAACGTTGAACCACACACGCACGTTGTGCCTTGTTAACTCGCAAAATCTAGAACGAAGCGTAAAACAAAAATTTTGCGAAATATGAAAAATATAGGGAACCAAAGTTTAAGGTAAAAACTTTGTGAGGTTAAACTAAAGATAAAAACTTTTGGGTTAAACGTGAAAAATCAAATAATTTTAAGTTAATAATGTAATATCAAAAAACCTTTTTGAAAACTCCCCTATGCATTGTGTACAACCATCAATGCATAAACATGTTGAAATTTTTTTTTTTTTTTTTGAAAGGAGACTTCATTAAAAACACACCTCCGACCCAAACGGGCAAAAGGCCAAACAACACAGACACCCCCGACCCAAACGGGCAAAGGGCAGAAAAACTACAACATATACATAGGGTATTTACACCAATCACCCCAACTAATATAATTACATGACGTTCTATTTCTAATCCAAGCATACCCTCTCGATTTAATCTCCCTCACAATCTCCTGCGGGCTACGACTGATTTGATTAAAAACCAACTCGTTCCTTCCTTTCCAAATGCTCCAACACGAAATAATCACCAACCCTTGAATAATTTTTTTAGCCTTCTTACCAACTTGAGAATAATTGTGAATATCCAGAATGTCTTTGAAATCGAAAATATAAATCGGGGGAATTTTACACCAAACACTGATCTCCGCCCAAACCCGAATCGCTACTGAACATGCAGAAAAAAGATGCTCCACCGTTTCCTCAAACTCGTTGCAAAAAGGGCACATAATAGATATAATGTCCACATTCCTTCTTCTTAAGTTCACTCTCGTAGCAAGTCTATCCAAGTTACCTCTCCAAGCCACAATGTTGCATTTAAAAGGCACCCATTTACACCAATCGAAATTAGGAAGCTGACTATTTCCCCTTTCGACAATCAAGGCCTTTTTGGCAGCCTTCACCGAAAAACCATCTTTGCTGTCTTCATTCCAGACCCACCTATCCTTAGAGTTGTTGAGAGTCACCTTATCAAGGATCTCTCTGCATTCCTGCCACTCCCTTAGCTCCATCTCCGACTCAGGAAATCTAGACCACATCCAAGCGAAACCCCCGTTTCCCCTGTTCATCTTCAATCTATCTACTACCCTGCAAGATTTAAGCAATTCCAACCCAAACAAGTGGTGCCATCTTTCCATGAAAGGAATACCTCCCTCCCATGTATCGATCCAGAACCTAATATCTTCCCCGTTCCCAACCTTACCCAAGACCAAATGGTTTATACCCTTCCCTTTGATTTTAATATTAGAAGTCGCTTTCACAATATTTTTCCAATACCCTCCCACATTACCATTAAGAGGAAGAACACACATCTGATTTATTTTGCCATGACAAGCATCGATCACTTTCCTCCATAAACTTTGATTTTCAACCCTGTACCTCCATCCCTATTTAAGAAGAATGGCATCATTAACTTCTTTGAGACGGCTAATACCCAACCCCCCATTTGATTTAGGCCACGTGACCCACTCCCAAGCCACCCAGTTCATTTTGTTAGAATCATTAGAACCCGCCCAAAGGAATTTTCTCATTTTAGCTTCCAACAACTTAATAACCCCAGTAGGGGCTTTATAAAGCGACAAGTAATAGATAGGGAGACTTTCCAAAACTGAATTAATCAGGGTAAGTCTTCCCCCTATCGAGATAGATTTAGCTTTCCAAACCGACAACCTTTTATCAAAGATCTCAACAATTGGGGTCCAATTACTTATTCTATTCATATTAGCCCCCACCGTAATCCCCAAGTAAGATAGCGGGATGTTATATGTGTTACACCCCAACACCTTGGCCATATCTTTAGTATTGCCATCTTCCACCCCCAACCCGTATAGATAAGATTTATTTAGATTGATTTTTAAACCCGAACACAAATATAAAAAATTCTCAAACATCTCGACACGCTCAACACATTATCCTTATCCCATTCCCCCAACAAAAGAGCATCGTTCGCATAAAAAAGATGAGAGATTTTCGGACCATTATTAGGCATTTGGATTCCTTTAAACCACCCATCTAACCCAGCTTTATAAAGAATGCTAGAAAGAGCTTCCATAACCACCAGGAACAAAAACGGAGATAATGGGTCTCCTTGTCTAATACCTTTGGAACAACCAAACTCAAAGGTGGGAGACCCATTGACTAGCACCGAAGACCTAGCCGATGAAAGAACCCCTTCAACCCATTTGCACCATAAACTAGGAAACCCCGTTTGCCTCATGATATCCAACAAGAACCTCCAATTAACATTGTCATACGCCTTTTCAAAATCGATTTTAAGCAGGAAGGCCTTTTTCTTTTCTTTTTTAATCCAAGCAATAATTTCGTTTAACATTAGGGGACTGTCGAGAATGTACCTTCCTCTAAGAAACGCCGTCTGGTTTTCCGAGATGACACCCCCGATAACCTTTTTGAGCCGATTAGCAAGAATCTTAGAGATAGTCTTGCTTATCACCCCAATTAAGTTAATCGGTCTATAGTCTTTCAATCCCAACGGATCCTTGTTCTTCGGGATAAGCGTTATAAAAGAAGAACTGCACGCCTCCGAAATCGTACCTTTACTGTAAAATGAAGCTAACATGTTAGAAAAATCAATCTAAAAAAAAGACCAGTACCTTTTGATGAATTTGAAATTAAAACCGTCTGGCCCAGGAGCTTTGTCCGCCCCGCATTCGAACACCGCACTCTTGATCTCTTCATTACTGAAAGGAATAATCGGAGAAGCCGCCTCCTCAGCCGCCAAAAGCTTTATGTTGTGGCAAGTGAGTTTAGGCCTTTCCTTGATTTTTTCCTTGAAAGCATTTCTGTAGAATCCCAAAATCTCCTTTTTTACCAAGGCAGGTTTAGTCGTCCACTCCCCATTTATCATAAGCCCCGGGATATTGTTACAGGCCCGTCTACTATTGATGTACCCATGAAAGAAAGCCGAGTTTTCATCACCTTCCAAATCCCACTTAATCCTAGCTCTTTGTTTTAGATCCTTGATTCTATACCCTTCCAACTCCATAATGTCTTTCAAACATTCCGATTTGATCCATTCCTCCTCTTCTGACAACTCTCTATTTTCAGACAACTCATCCAGTTTTTCTAGATCCTCTTTTAGAATCCTTTCCGTTTCTCCCTCCTTCTCTAAAATCGACTTTTTCCATTTTTTGATACCCTCCATGATAGCTCTAAATTTCTTCATAAGCATCACGTCCGAATCCCCTCCACCCCCCATATTACCAATTGCCTTTTTAACCACTTCATCGAAATCTTTTCTCTCCATCCAAGAGTTGAATATTCTAAAAGGTTTTGGGCCAAAATTTTTGTCCGCACAGACCAAAATAATCGGACAATGGTCCGAGTGTACCCTCGGTAAAGCCCTCAGGCAAGCCAACGGCCATTCAGAAAAAAATCATGACACACCAAAACACGATCGATTTTGCTTTGTTTATTTCCATTATTATTAAGAAACGTAAATTTCCGCCCTTTCATATCAAATTCTCTTAAACCATTTTCAAAAATAAAATTATTAAAGTGAGCCGCACAATTTTTGTTGAAATTAGAGTTTCTTCTTTCTTCCAAACAACGGACCGCATTAAAATCCCCACAAAATCACCCACCGGCCTGTGTAATTACCCATAACCGACCCAATTTCATCCCATAAAGCCTTTTTTTGAGGGACTTTTTGTGGAGCGTAAACGTTAATGATGTTTAACGCCTTATTGCTCCCTTTCAAGATTCCCAACGTTAATAGAAAATTAGGATGTTTAACCGAATCGTGTACCTTGAAGACGCCAGGGTCCCATATGCTCACCACCCCTCCCGATCTACCAACCGCCGGAACGTGATCCATCTCAAATGTGCCAGCACCCCAGAATTTTTCGAAAACGATTCCAGTAATGTCACTGTACTGAATTTCCTGCAAAGCTAAAAAATCAATCCCATTATCTTTTTTTAAACCTCTAATCCACCCCACTTTATCCTTAACCCCTTCCCCTAAACCTCTTATATTCAAAGACAGAAAATTCATCTTGCCACTGCCTGAAATCCTTCTTCCCTAATCACCTCTCTGATTAGATGTTCGTGATTATGTAAATCTGCTCCTACCACTCCCCCCATGAAAAAGGTAGCTTGTGTCTCATTAACAATGTTAATTTCCTCTTCACTTGGATTAGAGTTAAGATCCTCTACCATATTGTTATTTTTTTCTTTTTCCACCCCTTCACCTCTTTCTTTGCCTAACGAGTTCACTTCATTCTCAGTCGTACCATCGTACCCTTTAAATTGATTGCTTTTAACAACCTGCTCTTCGCTGTCACTTTATTTATAATATGTAAAGGGTCATGCTATTCCCACACACAGAAAATTATTTTCACACCCCGAAGCGCCGCGCTATGGCCATAGCGGGGCGCTTAGGTCGACAAAAGGTGATTTGATGGTTTGACTGACATAAGTTGCAGAGACATAAAGGTGATACGAGGTTGCAGGTGTCTCGTGAACCCTAAGCGCCGCGCTATGGCCAAAGCGCGGCGCTTCGACCCCAAATTTTCACTTTAAAAACCTGCTTAGACACAACATTCAGCATTCGGTGATTTTGTTGTTTGTCGATTTTCTTTGCTCTATTAGTTACATGTCTTGAAAAAATGATGTCGTGGTTAAGCAACTATCTTTTTGGTCAATATTCTAACGAGTCAGTTGTTCCTGATTCTTACGAGGGGACCGCTATTTCTGACTCGTATGAGAAACCGGTCTCGTCCAACTTGAGGGAGGCAGAGGTTGTATCTGGCATTCGTTATCATGATAACACGGTGAAGCTGGATTTGAATACCCCTGTGGAGGACCCTTACGCACAACAAGGTTATTCGAATTTCGGTTACGGTGGCGAGTACAGCTTTGTACAGCAGGAGTGTTATCCAAATGACAGTTACGGTTGTCAACAGAGCTTACAAGGTTATTCGAATTTCGGTTACGGTGGCGAGCAAAGCTTTGTACAGCAGGAGTGTTATCCAAACCACAGTTACGGTTATGAACAGAGCTTTGAACATCAAGTCTATTCGAACCTCGGTGACGATGGTGAGCCGGAGGATGTGTCTGTTGACGAGGAAGGCTGTTACCTGGTTACATTTTCGTTTGATACAACGCAGACCTTTTCGTCACGTAAAGAGTTGGTGCGTTGGGTACAAGACACGGCAAAAGACAATGGTTACCTCATTGTGATTAAGAGGTCAAATAAAAGAGGAGAGAATTACAAGATTTGGTTTCAATGTACTTTTGGTGGGGAGCATAAGAGTATAGCTACACAGAGGAAAACGGGTAGCAAGAAAATAGGCTGCCCGTTCGAGATGATCGGGTTTTCGAAATCATCCGGAAGTGTTTGGAGGATCGAGGTGACGAAGGCGAAGCATAACCACACTCCTATTGAAAACTTAGAGGGTCACGCGTATGCGAGAAGGCTTTCTTCGGAGGATAAAAAACTGGTTATGGAGCTGGCAGAGCAAGATATTCCCAACCAAAGTATCTGGCGAACGCTGACAAAAAACAATCCGGCTAGAAAGCTTATTCCGAAAGATATACACAACGCTGTTCAGAAGATCAACGCCGAAAAAAATGTCGGTAAGTCTCCGATGCAAAAACTTGAAAACATTCTTCTCGAAAAAGATTACACTTATTACATGCGCACGAATGAGATATCGAACGAAGTTGAAGATGTCTTCTTTGTTCACAAAAAATCATTCACTATCTGGTGTGCCTTCCCGCATGTGCTAATGATTGACGCCACCTACAAAACGAACATGTACAACCTGCCATTTGTTCAGGTCGTAGGCATGACGTCGACAAACAAATCGTTTACGCCTGCTTGTGCGGTAATTTCCGCTGAGAAGTCAGAGAACTACCTATGGGTGTTGCAGAGGATCAAGTCTATGCTGGTAGGATGTATGGAACCGCGCGTGATTTTAACAGACAGGGATTTTGCGCTAATGAACGCGTGTGAACAAGTTTTTCCAAAAGCGCATAAGTATCTTTGTCGGTTCCATATTCAACAAAATATAAATAAGAACAGCAAGAAGAAATTCTCTGACAAGGAGTGGAAAGAATTCGTACGTATATTTTGGACATTGTGCGAGTCTACGACCGAGGAAATATACAGGTATAACTTGGAAAACCTTGAAGCACAGCTGAAAGAAGATGACCGTGAACATGGGTATTTCTTACATAATTATGTTCAAATTTTATATAATAACAAAAACTGACTATTTACGTTTTTTAATTTTAGAGGTTTTTGATTATTTGAAGAAATCCTGGTTGGATCCGTACCGTGAAAAGTTTGTATCTTGCTGGATTAACAAAACTATCAACTTTCACCAAACTACGACCAACAGGGTTGAGGGCATGCATGCAACACTAAAAAGTCACTTTCCAAGTCATCGCAACACACTGGATAAACTTGTACTGTATGTTGATCATGTCGTTGATAGACAATACGCCGAGATTAGAAGTAGCTTTGAAACAAGCCTCCGAAAAGTGATGACGCACCACAAGAATCAGCCCATGCTTGCATATATTCTTAGAAAGGTTTCAATATATGCGATTGAGCTTTTGAGTATGGAACTAAAACGTAAGGAAGACGGGTTGAGAGCCTACGGTGCAAGCTGTGGTTGCCAACTTTTTACCAGCTGTGGTTTGCCATGTGCCTGTCGTTTGGAAAAGTTGGAAAATAACGGTAATTAATATCTTTGACCTTTCTCGTTATGATTTTGCCACCTAATTTGTTTTCATCCACAGGTCAGCAACTCCGGATCACACACATAGACGTGTTCTGGAAGAAGCTTGACTTCAAGCCTGCAAGGAATAACATAGAGGATATCGATGTAGACGCGGAATTTGAAAAATTGAAACAACAGATCGATCCAACACCCCCTCAAGTGAAAAGGAGCTTCTTTGAAAAGTTTCAGCAAATCCTCAATCCAGGGAACAATAACAAAAAACCTCCTGCTGTTCTGAAGAAAACTCGTGGTCGCCCAACATTGAAAATGCAGGAAGAAAGAAAGGTTGAAGCCGCTAGAAAAAGCTCGTACATTCCGTCAGAAGAAACTTGGGTCGAGGCCTCAGACGATCTTCCCCGTCACAGCTCGTACATATCACCCGAAGATTCTAGAAGACAAAAGAATACCAAACCGCTCAACCTACACCCTGATTTCCCGATGATCAAGCTCGGTCCTAAGACGGATATAGCGATCCGCAACTACGCATCTCAGATTCCCAAAGTGATCCATCCATACATCGTTAGAATAAAGGACGTGAAACCAGATGGTCATTGTGGGTTTCGATCGATGGCTGTTGGGTTAGGAGTGAAACAAAATTCGTATTTGATGATCCGGAAACAACTTATAAAGGAGTTACGTATGAACGAATCGCTTTGGAGGCAGGTTTTCGATCCGGAAAACATAGGACATTATGATGCGCTGGTTAGACGGATCGATTTCAAGGGGGTGGGACGAGCAGGTATCGAAAATTACATGACGATGCCTGAGACGGGGTTTCTTATTGCCCAACGATACGGTGTGATTGTTCACACCTTCGACATTCGTGGGAGCGATACAATTTTCCCTCTGCTGGGCGGGCCAAACGAAGCTGAGGAACCTCACCTGGTGGTTGCGGTTGTGTTCGTTGACGATGGGCATTTCATACATGTAGAGCTTGGAGGTTGTTATCCAATGCCTCCCCCAAACCTACTCTGGACAGCGAACAGAACAGAGCGCGCAGCAGCCTGGCATACATTATACAGGGATCAGATCAACGCGTACGAAATGCTTACGTATCGTCCCCCTGACCTTAATGTAACCCCATATGTTCACGATGTATGTTAAATGTGTTTAATAATAATCACGTTTGTTTTTGTTCAATATATGCGTTACATCACGTTAAAAACCGAATGTCACCGACACGACCCAATCAGATTCAATACGCACTTGTACGACCCAAAATGACAATATACATCATAATACTACAATTAATGAAAAAATACGTCATGTTCATGTACGGTAGGCGGCTGATACACATAACACTACTCATAGGAGTCCTTGTGCTTTCAAACCAAAATGATACGATATAATGGAATATGACATCACACGTAACCGATTTGATCCGGAACTTGCAGTATAGTCCATATATATTAAAAAATTATGTATAATGAAAAAAGCGTAAAATTTAGACTATTATCGACGCGTTTGGCCAAAGCGCGACGCTTTGGGTGTGCAAAAAGACAAATGGCGTGTGCGAATAGACCAGGCCTATGTGAATATCATTACAACAATGAATAAATACAAAATGATGTGTTTAAAAAGATATGATTTGACGACAAGGTAGAAGCCTACTACACATGAAACATCTCTAAAGATTAATAAATATATTTCGAGATATACTTGTATTGAAATACGAGATTTCTGTCCCCCACACTCCTCCCTCTACCCGTTGGTCAATCCCTATATAAAACACCACCACGATCAACACCAATCCACCATCATATCATCGTCATTTCATACACTCCCATATCATCATAATCATATACTCATCATTTCCTTTACAACTAAAATAACACAATGCAATATCAAGCAGCCACTGAATACTACTACAACTACACACCGGTAAGCTACCAGTACTACCCCACGGTAGCAGTTGATCCACTAGAGAGGGTGGCCAAACTGGCGGCCCAAAACGCGGTGGTGATATTTAGTTTGAGCACGTGTTGCATGTGCTATGCCGTCAAGAGTCTCTTTTCTGGCATGGGTGTCAACCCGACTGTGTACGAACTCGACGAAGATCCCGTCAGAGGAAGAGAGATCGAGAGGGCGTTAGTTAGACTTATGGGCAGCTCTACGGCGGTGCCGGTGGTGTTTATCGGTGGGAGATTGGTGGGGTCGATGGACAGAGTGATGGCTTCACATATCAATGGAACTTTGGTTCCACTTCTTAAGAAGGCTGGAGCCCTTTGGCTTTAAGTAATAGTTGTTAAATAGAATGTTTGATTATCAGTGCTAGTTAATTACTTAATTATGTAATGCGAATTTAAGAAAGTTTAGATGTCTTCAAGTTTTTATTTATTTATTTATTATTATTATTATTATTATTATTATTTTTTTTTTGAACGTCCAAAAAAAGTTTAATTCAATCAACTATCAAGTGAGGCCAGAAAATAACTAGCCTCACCACCATATATATACAATCCACCAAAAAAACTACTAGCCCATGTTACGTAATCCAAACCCACACCAAACATCCCAACACACATTAGACTGTTAATATCTGGATTTAACCCTTAAGAAGCTTAGGGCCTTCACATCCAGTGGCGGATCTTGCCCATTGAACGTGCCAGGGCCGAAAGACACGGACACTAAAAAAAGCCCGGGCCAAACATAGTATATATAAAAAATTTGGATCGAAATGCGGAAAATTAGCACTACGGCCGAAAAACTTGCCGGGCCGTGGCCCTGCCACTAGCCTACTAAGAACCGCCCTGTTCACATCGTCTTCTGAATCGAGCATGGTATCTGATCAAAAACTGCCTCGTTTTGTGATTTCCAAATGCACAAATGTGTCGTCATCATTGGCGAAGCTTTGAAGGGGCCGGGAGGGGCGCCCGACCCCCCGAACTTTTCGCTCAGTAGTGTTATGTATGTAGTTTTCGTATAGAATTTTTTGGGTATATACGTTTTCGACCCCCCGATTCTATAGAAATTTTGGGTATATACGTTTTCCGACCCCCCAGTCGAAAACGTCAAGCTTCGCCACTGGTCGTCATACAAACCATGAGCTTTCTTGTAAAGGTACGATTGAAGCAATAGGAGAAATGTAATCCCAAAAGTTTCTCAACTTGTATACAAGCAGTGACGAACCCAAGATTTTTTTGTTGGAGGTGTGGAATATTTTTAAAGATTTTATGCCCTAGCTATATAAAAAAAATCGGTCCATAGCGGGTTGGATCGGGTCGGGTCATGTAAGACAAAAAAACATCAAACTAAAATTTATAGAATCATCAAAAACACGTCAAATGTCATTACAAATGTATTTAAAACTATGCCCTGCATGTTTTCATTTTCTGAAATATATCCAAAACATAATCTAGAGATACTAAACGCTCCACAAGTTCATTACATTCTTACTCATGGTTCCTATCACATATAAATCGCTCCATAAGTTTATAAAACAACACTAAACACTTAAACAAAATAAACAATCATGCTCAATTATAGTCTGTAATTTCCAATTTTATTTTCAAACATTCAAGCCCAGGTATTAAATGTTGATTAGTTGTAACTAATCATTTAAACAAAAAAAACTATAAATAAAACAACAAAATCTTTTAACTACAATTATACAACAACAAAAAAAAACATCAAAAAACATAAAAGAAAAATCAAACTCTTATATGTCTGTATGTTCTCCTAATCATCACATAAAACAAAAAAAAATCAATAAAGAAACCATACGAGTTTTATATCGGAATTCTGGCATAATATGGGTCGGTCTTGTCGGATTTGGTTTTTTCGGCAAAAAACCGTCCAGTCGTGAGAAGTGGTGTCAAGTCGGTGGGAGTTTTTTTTTTGGCGGGATTTGGAATTGGAATGGGTGTATGAGTTTGGGTTATTTTATTTAGTTCAAATTTCTTTGGGTTGGGTTTGAGCTTGGGTTAATAAAAATAGATTTAGATTGGCTTTGATTGGGTTAAGTAATTAAGAGGCTGTTTGTTTACCTCTTAATGAGTCTCTTAATGGTTCAGACTTCTTACTGGTTCAGCACTTAATGGTTCAGACTGTTTGTTTCGTGAGCAACTGTCTAAATGGTTAAATTTTAAACAGAGTCTGAATGGTTAAGACCGCTAATCTGAATTGGTCAGACATTTGCCTCTGAATGGTTAAGCATTATACTGGCTCTCAATGGTTCAGACCTCTTACTGGTTCAGCACTTAATGGTTCAGACCTCTTACTGGTTCAGCACTTAACCATTCAGAAGTTGCCAAATGGCCCCTAAGTGAATAATGTAATAAGTTGTTAAAGAATAATTATATTAATTGTGTTTGAAGAAACATTGGTTTAATTGACCTGAATCAACTGAACCAGAGGGTATGAATCTGCATAAAGGGGTTAAATCTTCTCGTTCGATTCGTGGGCGAATGATCTTCTTCCTCTACCTATCACTGCAAAACAACAGCCGTTAGACTCGCCACGGGGAGAATGGGGGTTCTCTCCGTGACCACCCTCTGGCGTGAGAATAAGTACAGGGTTTAATGAAGAAGAAGAAGTGAAAGTGAAGTGAATGTAACTTGAGAATTATACCTGAATTATCCTTCTATTTATAGCCGAAGTTTGGGCGGGAAAATTTGTTGATGAAAAGTTGACGGAAAGTGATTTTCCGTGAGCGGTTATTTTTCCCTCCGTTAATCACTAACGAGTGTGTGTGCACATGGATTGTGATCTTGATCAACGGTTAGGGTATTGCCACGTGGGAAGTGGGCAAGTGTGGATCTTCCTTCAATTTCGTGCCATCATCGTGACCTTGACAGAGCCTAGGATGATGCCACGTGGTCATTCAGTTATAATCGAATGGTGGTGCATGATTGAGTCTTCTAGAAGGATACAGCTGTAATCCTGTGTGACTCTTCCTCACGTTAACTTCGTGGTAACAGAGAAGTTATTTTTATCCAATTCTGGACATTATTTATGCGGAAGTGTTTGCTAGGATTTTTATCCTATTTGCTATGGAGGCCCGCGCAAGGATTTGTTAGCTTCCTTTTGGCGCGCAGATGCTGAACATTGTTTCTCGTTCTAAGTTCTTTTTGTAGAACCAGTGCGCGGCTGTAAGACCCTAATTCACGTTTGACCAAAAGTCGCAGCGGAAGTTCATGTCTAAAAATTTCTTTCCTTATAATACCTTGACTTATTTGAATTTCATTTTTAAAACAACTCTTGTATATTGAATACATCAATTTAACTCATTTACAGAATAAAACACAACTTGTGTGTATTGAATTACTCTCTCATACAATCCCGTACAATCCTTCACGTGACTCGGTCCTCGATCTCCATTCCTTGATGATCCTCCGTGACCCGATCAACCTGCGTTCACCACATACATTCATAACGTCAGTACACATTATAAGCATAAATAAGATTCCTCCTTAATGACTATTCATTTCATTATCTCGTCACATTCCAGCTTTCCATCTGATTATACATTCCGTGGTGAGACTTCCTCGTTGTACCTGCGTCACACTTCGTTCACAAGGCACGCTATTATTATCGTCAATACTCAATTTCATTGAATACATGCATATATACTTCCATACATACTTATATATATATATATACAAATGTTCACACATAACTACCCACATACATGCGTACCTACATACATACATACATACATACATACATACATACATACATACATACATACATACATACATACATACATTCATACCTGCCTACATATATACTCACCTACTCGCATACATACGTTTCTAAACACGTTTGACGCGTTTGCCCAAGGATTTTCTTTTACTAATCATGTAGGTAAATCCATACTTATTTTTACCTATGCCTTTCTACTTATTTCGCTCCATATATAATTGCATACACGCCTATCGCATCCCATAAACATTCTATAATAAGTTTAAAATACGATTCGGGACTCCTTGTGGGTTACGGGACTGTTTTGGACGAATTCTGCACATTTTACTGAACTGGCAGATGATGCACGGCCATGCGTCCCAACCGCACGACCGTGCAGTTCCTACGACGCCGGGGGCACTGGTAATGTACCAGCTAGTGCAATGATTTGCTCGTGATCGCACGACCGTGCGGCCAAGCGCACGACCGTGCGCTTCCCTGCGTCGGCCAACATCGCGTAGACAGTGCATTAGGGCGTCGGCCAATTATTGAAAATGCACGGGGCGTCGGCGACGGCCCCTAGAATTGCCATTTTGCTGCAGATCCGTTTCGTCGTCCGAAAACGCTAAAACTTGCGTAACTTTTAAACCGTTTACCCGTTTAACCTCCCGTTTCTTCCTACATGCTTGTAAATTCACATTCTATCATATGGACTTGGAATTCCATATCCGACTTAAGGAGATTCCTACCTTACGCGCATTCGGCTTATTACCATTTTCTAATTATTTGACCCGTTCGTGCATTTATCAACATAATCTGTTTATTTGACCCCAATTTCATATGAACTTAATAATTTCATAGGCGACTATCATAAGAGATTAAATTTTCGGATGCCTTGCATCTTCATAACCCATTTTCGCTCAAAAGCTTATTTTGACCCGTTATGGGTATTTGCGCATTAAATGGTCTATGACATACAAAACCATACTCTTCGCTTTCATACATGACCAAAACATTACTCTAATCGATTAGCTTGTTTCCAATAGACATTTAAGGTTGTTTGCCCGATATACCTATCAAGGGCGTTTTTGTCAACATTGCTCCATCCTTTACAACCAAGGACTTCATTGCATATTTAACCAATCCTACCACTTAACTACAACTCTAACGCACATACCTTGCTCGGATCAAAGCTAAGATCCGTTTAATACTTCATCAATTTCATACAACTCATTCCTATTTGACCTCAATTATCATACTTGATTAAGTTGCACATAACTTTACATAAACAACTAAAAGTGATTACGGAAATCACTTACCTCATGCATCCGTGTTCATATTCGTTTCCTCGCCACTTCTTGACCCGTTAGCTTTCAGTGCTTGATTCCGTCTCGACATGATTCCTATACTTCCATGTCATCGAAATCACATTCTTATTAGCATACCCAATTGTACATGTTAATGATCAGATAGATCGCATAATTCACATTTGACGTTCATTAGTCACTTCTAACAAGCATAATACATGTAACCAAATTCATATCATTTCCAACTCGTGTAATCCGTCATATCATCGCATTAAACACACATACGTCTAACAGGCACCATATAACTTACTTTAATCCTACAATTATGACAACACGTCTAACCATTCTTCTTATACACAGTTGACTTTTAGAAGTCAACGGTTCATTTAATTTAACTTCCGGCTTATCATTATATACCCGTAACATCATAATAGCCTATACGGACTACACTATATACATTTTATCATACACTTGGTGTGTTTACTACCTCCTAAGCATAGTGTACAACCAATTCATGCATGTTCTTCTAATCTCATATATAATTCATCAAATTATCCTTCTAATCAATATGGATCATTCATGCATAACATCAAACATACTAGTATCACATTCCTTTCAATTCCTCTAACAAGAATCTACCATACACATCAAAATACATCAATATTAAGCAAGAATTTAGACATAGATGGTTTACCCATGTCATCATCTTCACCATAACAAACGGGTTTCACCCTTAAACATCAAATTAACCTAAACCATGCATAATCCATGTTCTATATGATGATTCTAACACATATAAATGATCAATTTCATACCAATTCGCGGATTGGAACATAACCCACTTCATACAAGTTCATCAATCTAAGTTTCAAGACATACCTCACGATCCCCTTGTCTAGGTGATCACTAATTCATGTTCCTTAATAGATTTGAGCCTCGATTCAACCTTCAATTGGAGCTTCTTTAAGAACTAGGGTTTACACCCCTTTGTTCTTCTCCAGAGCATTCCACGCACACACACATGATGTGTGTGTGTTGTGTGTTATGATTTTGTTTATTAAAACATAACTTTCCCCCTTGTTCATATTTGGTCCCTCAAGTTTGTTCCCTTGCTTGCTTTGCTAAACTTTTGACTAGGTATAATAACCTAGTTACTACATTCTATTTTATTAAACATGGGGTCTCACTAGCAAATTTAGTAATTCGAGTTTTGGGGCGTTACAAGTCTACCCTCCTTAAAATAGGTTTCGTCCCCGAAACCTTTCTCATTTTGATTTAACTCTAATTATCCTTTCTTCGAGCTCATTAACACGACCGCTAGCCCATCTTAATGACAATCTTCTATCCTCAAGAACTCGTCCCAGAGTTCTTATTAGTGTCGCTTTCACTAATGGCGCTAATTTTTAACGCACTTCATAGCTAGTGGTTCATTCATCGTTCTAATATTCGTATATCATGTGCATTATATATCTTTTGTTTACCTCAATATTCGTATTATTTTTGTCAACTATACAACCTTATTTCGTAATTTATACACACACACATATATGTCAAACCTTGACCGGTACCTAATCATGATAGGTAACTATCCCTTCTTGATTCATAAATTATTCATATAGCTGACTTTTTCCTAATAAGTCCATACTTTTACATAACATTCTTCTTTCCTTGACCTGTTAATAACGGGTCAATATACATGCTTCTTTAACCTGTAGTCATACATACATTCATATGATCCGTTCACGACGGATCTAATACCTTCATCTCATTTCTAGTCGAGTCATTACCTCCTACTAAAGTCACAACCCTCTTTATACGTACATGAAGGAAGTAATTTCTATTGATTCGTTATCCATACCTTACGATGATCATTCCTTTCCGGTTAGTGACATTGCGTGTCCATTCATCAAGCTTACCTATGAGTATAAATCTTAACAAATCAAAACATTAGCTACCAAGTTCAAATAGCGATCGCCATCTGACCCGTATTACCCATTTATCCTTTCGACCATTCTTGTATGAAACGCATTTGCATAAATATATTCATATATTTATATATATAGAAGTTTAAATATAAACTGAATCATATCACTTAAGGAATATTTGTTTGTTTGGTGCGTAATTACTTATACATTCGGTTATTTTCATTCCTATCATTCTTTTGTTCATTTGCTTTACATTTACTCATATGACTTGTTTGACGCATACATGGTCAAGCTGTCGACTTCTTCTATGTAGACTAGTCCCATCTTTTATATCTTAAATCTGTTTCGCGGATTCGAACACATTATTCATACCTTTCGTACCTTCTATGTTTTGAATCCGTCTCGCGGATTCAAACATTGCATTCACATCTTTCATTCTTTGAATCTGACTCGCGGATTCAAGCATTGCATTCACATCTTTCATTCTTTGAATCCGACTCGCGGATTCAAGCATTGCATTCACATCTTTCATTCTTTGAATCCGACTCGCGGATTCAAGCATTGCATTCACATCTTTCATTCTTTGAATCCGACTCGCGGATTCAAGCATTGCATTCAAATCTTTCATTCTTTGAATCCGTCTCGCGGATTCAAGCATTGCATTCACATCTTTCATTCTTTGAATCTGACTCGCGGATTCAAGCATTGCATTCACATCTTTCATTCTTTGAATCCGACTCGCCGATTCAAGCATTGCATTCACATCTTTCATTCTTTGAATCTGACTCACGGATTCAAGCATTGCATTCACATCTTTCATTCTTTGAATCCGACTCGCGGATTCAAACATTGCGTTCATATATTGTTGATCCGTACTTTCTTACGGATTCAACATTCCTCATTCTTATCACCCACACTTTTCACTCTTACATAGTACTCTCAATCCCCCGAGAGTCTTACTACCCATTTCACCCACACGCCCACCTGCTACCTAATTCTATCGGACATACCTGTAACAATTATCACGGTCTCACGAACGTCATACGTTTCTTGTGTACTGGCCAGGTACACATTCCACATACTAGTTTCGTGACTTCGTGGAATCGCCACCTTATGTCCGAAGAATTAAGTTTCGGCACGTGTAACATTTTCAAAACTTATCTACCATGTCGTTTTTATATTTCGTTTAAAAAATTTCTTTCACTTGCTTAATTATACCATTTCATACGCCCACACGTTAGGTTTACGTACCTGGGGTCAATTCGTCTTATTACTTGCCTTGATGCCGGTCCTAGACCGCATTCGCGGATCATCCCTTCCAACAATTGTGCTTACCCTTCACATAACATACTATTAGCTTCCTTCAAATACATAATCTAATACATACTTACATTCGCTTTTGCCCTTAGGCCCTGATCGAGTCTTGGATTGTACGGGTTCTTGGTCACAAGAGCACACCGATTTGAGTTCAAGTATTTACCTCTTTCTACTTGATTCTCTCAAACCAGGGCTCTGATACCAACTTGTAAGACCCTAATTCACGTTTGACCAAAAGTCGCAGCGGAAGTTCATGTCTAAAAATTTCTTTCCTTATAATACCTTGACTTATTTGAATTTCATTTTTAAAACAACTCTTGTATATTGAATACGTCAATTTAACTCATTTACAGAATAAAACACAACTTGTGTGTATTGAATTACTCTCTCATACAATCCCGTACAATCCTTCACGTGACTCGGTCCTCGATCTCCATTCCTTGATGATCCTCCGTGACCCGATCAACCTGCGTTCACCACATACATTCATAACGTCAGTACACATTATAAGCATAAATAAGATTCCTCCTTAATGACTATTCATTTCATTATCTCGTCACATTCCAGCTTTCCATCTGATTATACATTCCGTGGTGAGACTTCCTCGTTGTACCTGCGTCACACTTCGTTCACAAGGCACGCTATTATTATCGTCAATACTCAATTTCATTGAATACATGCATATATACTTCCATACATACTTATATATATATATATATACAAACGTTCACACATAACTACCCACATACATGCGTACCTACATACATACATACATACATACATATATACATACATACATACATTCATACCTGCCTACATATATACTCACCTACTCGCATACATACGTTTCTAAACACGTTTGACGCGTTTGCCCAAGGATTTTCTTTTACTAATCATGTAGGTAAATCCATACTTATTTTTACCTATGCCTTTCTACTTATTTCGCTCCATATATAATTGCATACACGCCTATCGCATCCCATAAACATTCTATAATAAGTTTAGAATACGATTCGGGACTCCTTGTGGGTTACGGGACTGTTTTGGACGAATTCTGCACATTTTACTGAACTGGCAGATGATGCACGGCCATGCGTCCCAACCGCACGACCGTGCAGTTCCTACGACGCCGGGGGCACTGGCAATGTACCAGCTAGTGCAATGATTTGCTCGTGATCGCACGACCGTGCGGCCAAGCGCACGACCGTGCGCTTCCCTGCGTCGGCCAACATCGCGTAGACAGTGCATTAGGGCGTCGGCCAATTATTGAAAATGCACGGGGCGTCGGCGACGGCCATAGGGGCGTCGGCGACGGCCCCTAGAATTGCCATTTTGCTGCAGATCCGTTTCGTCGTCCGAAAACGCTAAAACTTGCGTAACTTTTAAACCGTTTACCCGTTTAACCTCCCGTTTCTTCCTACATGCTTGTAAATTCACATTCTATCATATGGACTTGGAATTCCATATCCGACTTAAGGAGATTCCTACCTTACGCGCATTCGGCTTATTACCATTTTCTAATTATTTGACCCGTTCGTGCATTTATCAACATAATCTGTTTATTTGACCCCAATTTCATATGAACTTAATAATTTCATAGGCGACTATCATAAGAGATTAAATTTTCGGATGCCTTGCATCTTCATAACCCATTTTCGCTCAAAAGCTTATTTTGACCCGTTATGGGTATTTGCGCATTAAATGGTCTATGACATACAAAACCATACTCTTCGCTTTCATACATGACCAAAACATTACTCTAATCGATTAGCTTGTTTCCAATAGACATTTAAGGTTGTTTGCCCGATATACCTATCAAGGGCGTTTTTGTCAACATTGCTCCATCCTTTACAACCAAGGACTTCATTGCATATTTAACCAATCCTACCACTTAACTACAACTCTAACGCACATACCTTGCTTGGATCAAAGCTAAGATCCGTTTAATACTTCATCAATTTCATACAACTCATTCCTATTTGACCTCAATTATCATACTTGATTAAGTTGCACATAACTTTACATAAACAACTAAAAGTGATTACGGAAATCACTTACCTCATGCATCCGTGTTCATATTCGTTTCCTCGCCACTTCTTGACCCGTTAGCTTTCAGTGCTTGATTCCGTCTCGACATGATTCCTATACTTCCATGTCATCGAAATCACATTCTTATTAGCATACCCAATTGTACATGTTAATGATCAGATAGATCGCATAATTCACATTTGACGTTCATTAGTCACTTCTAACAAGCATAATACATGTAACCAAATTCATATCATTTCCAACTCGTGTAATCCGTCATATCATCGCATTAAACACACATACGTCTAACAGGCACCATATAACTTACTTTAATCCTACAATTATGACAACACGTCTAACCATTCTTCTTATACACAGTTGACTTTTAGAATTCAACGGTTCATTTAATTTAACTTCCGGCTTATCATTATATACCCGTAACATCATAATAGCCTATACGGACTACACTATATACATTTTATCATACACTTGGTGTGTTTACTACCTCCTAAGCATAGTGTACAACCAATTCATGCGTGTTCTTCTAATCTCATATATAATTCATCAAATTATCCTTCTAATCAATATGGATCATTCATGCATAACATCAAACATACTAGTATCACATTCCTTTCAATTCCTCTAACAAGAATCTACCATACACATCAAAATACATCAATATTAAGCAAGAATTTAGACATAGATGGTTTACCCATGTCATCATCTTCACCATAACAAACGGGTTTCACCCTTAAACATCAAATTAACCTAAACCATGCATAATCCATGTTCTATATGATGATTCTAACACATATAAATGATCAATTTCATACCAATTCGCGGATTGGAACATAACCCACTTCATACAAGTTCATCAATCTAAGTTTCAAGACATACCTCACGATCCCCTTGTCTAGGTGATCACTAATTCATGTTCCTTAATAGATTTGAGCCTCGATTCAACCTTCAATTGGAGCTTCTTTAAGAACTAGGGTTTACACCCCTTTGTTCTTCTCCAGAGCATTCCACGCACACACACATGATGTGTGTGTGTTGTGTGTTATGATTTTGTTTATTAAAACATAACTTTCCCCCTTGTTCATATTTGGTCCCTCAAGTTTGTTCCCTTGCTTGCTTTGCTAAACTTTTGACTAGGTATAATAACCTAGTTACTACATTCTATTTTATTAAACATGGGGTCTCACTAGCAAATTTAGTAATTCGAGTTTTGGGGCGTTACAGCGGCCGCGCAAGATCTATTAAAGAAGGCTTAAAGACGAGGTTGCGGTATGGTCTCAAGTACCTGAAGCAAGGTTTTTGGGACCCTACCCCTTCAAGTCCCCCCAGTCTAGTGTTGCTCTTATGCAAATAGGTGAAGCACTGGACTATGAGAGATGAGTGTTTTTGCTGTAGAGAAAGTGGAGAAACGTTTTGGGGAAGATACTCTTACTCATGATTTTGATTTTGAAAATCTTGACTTTGGGCAGGTGAAAAGGTGCAGTGATGATTGTTGACGTGTGACAGGTTGTCGCTGCCAGTTGTACGTTGCTGATCGTGACCCTCACGCGCGCGCGAACTCGAGTCATTGCTTATTCCCACTCGCCCCTGATGCTTGGATAACCGTGCCAACCCCGAAAAAGGTGTTATTGCAGTTATCTAGGTTTTTAAGGCGGTGGGTATATAAATTTTCAAATTGCATATTTTCGTAAATCATTGCCATTTGAAAAATCCTTTCTTCTCCGTCTTCTCTGTCAGTTTCTTGAAAGATTTTTTAATTTTCCTTTTTATGTCAACCGGAGACCATCACGAAGATTATGCTGAAGAAATGGCTGTTGAACTTCCACCATTGAAGTGGTCTAGGGAAACCTTTGATGGTTTGATTCGAAATTTTAGGTTTCTGGAGAGTTGGGACGCTCGATATCCTGATGAGGGTCAAACAGCGGCGGATGCCCCGGCCGGATATATTACTTTGTTCTGGGATTTCTTCTCTCTAGGCAATTTTCGATTGCCTGTGACAAAGTTTTTTCTTGACATTCTTGCTTATTACAAGTTCCACATTTCCCAGATGTACCCTATTGGGATGGTTAGGGTTCGTCATTTTGAGTTTATCTGCCGTACGATGCATATCGAACCGATGGTTACTCGGTTTCGCGTGTTTCATCAGATGCACTGTTCTCAGGGGTTCTACTTGTTTATGCAAAGGGCGTCTGCGAAGAAAATCTTGCTGCAACCCCCAAAGTCGTTTCATGACTGGAAACTAAAGTTTTTCTTTATCAAGGTCGGAGTGATTCTGATGAAAATGGTATTTAGGGGTAAAGAGGAGGCTGCAACAGAGACAATACAAACTCCTCTTTCGAAAAATTGGTACCAAGATCTAAAGGATGTTCCTTTGATTGCCTTGTCGGAGAAAGCCCTGGTCGTTGCTGCTATGAGCCTCTGTTGGCGGATGAATAGGGAGGACAAACCAGTGTACATGGAGGGTGATAAGAGTAAGACTCTAGATCTCTTCCTCCTCTGATTTGTTTGTTCCCCCCCCCCCTGCTTTTTTGAATTTGTCTTCGTTTCTCTCCTTTTGCAGTCGGTTCTTTGTATGCTGTTGCTTTTGAGAGAGAAGGTGGGAAGATGGCTACTGTTCCCAAAAAACCTGATGAGGAGCTCTAGTATCATCGTATAGCTAGGAATTTTGTTTTTCCGCGCAATGAGGACTTGTCCGCGCAACCCTCAAGTGGTGTTGGTAAGTATTTACCTTTGTTTTTATGTTGTCGCATTATTTTTTGCGCGTGGGTAACATTGCAGTGTTCTTGTTTGAGTAGGTGAGATGACTAACCTGGGCATTGCCCCTGAGAAGAAAAAGCGCGCGCCTGCTGCCACTTCCGCGCCAAGAAAGAGTGATGTGGAAAAAACTCAATCCTCCAAAGCAAAAAATGTGAGAGGAGAGAAGAAAGGTATGCGACGTTCCTCTGACTCGTGGTGTGATTATGTGGTGGTATCTGACTCATTGGAGGGTGTTGCACCTGCAGTTGTAAGGAAACCCAAGCCAAAACCCAAGGATACTGCCGACATTCCTTCATCAAATCCTGAGCATTTGGTGAGGAAGAAAGCGGGAAAAAGAAAACAAGCTGATGCTGAGGCTGAAGGTCAGCCTGCCAAGAAGGTTCAGAAGAAGAAAATCACCAGAAGAGGCAATCTTGATGCCTTTATTGCGAAACCAGTTCTTGGTAGGTGTTTCTCTTTATTTACCTTTTGTGCGTATTTGAATGTTTATAATGTATATTTTTGTTTTTACAGAGAAGCCAAGTTCTCCTGTTCACGTGGAGCCATCGTCCATGGTTAATGAGGATCGTCTGCCCTCTCCTCCTCGCGCCCCGATTAGCGAGCAGTTAGAGAGCACTAAAGCTGCTGATAATGAGGCATAGAAGGATGCTGGGGCGGAGAATACTGAGGTTGAAAAACCTACTGATGTTGCTGTAGAAATGGAGAAAGTTATTAGCCCGGAAGCTGTGGGTGTTGATGCTGGGCATCTACAATCTCCTGAATTTGTTGCGCGGGACCCGGAGAAAGGAAAATCTGCTTAGGAGATCCCTATAACAACTTCTCCTTCTGCGGCTTTTGGCTCTATGCCTGAGAATATCGAGATGACCACTGCTGAGGACCAAGGTTCTTTTTCTGATAAAAATTCCCCTATTCGCCCGGATGAAACTCTGGGGGATCATTATTATAGAACCTACTCAGAGAAGAACGCCTCTGAAATTCATGCCCCAGTTTGGAACTTGAAGAAAGGTGATACCTTTTCAGACTGGCGTGTATGCTGAGATTGGTTGCAGGGAACCTTTCCGCCTGGGGAGATTAAATTTCAGGAGGGACGTCTTCATGAGCAGACCTATCACGCCTATCTTGAAGAGGCTGCTACTTACGCGTCTACTACGCATCGCATAATGCGCGAGTGGCGTAGCATGCATAAAGAGTGGGCTGCTTATGAAGAGTCCAAGAAAAAATTTTCTGAAGATGAGGCCAGAGTAGCTCAATTGAAGGCTACGTTGGAGGCTGACCGGGCCAAGTTTGATCATGACCGAAAAACTGAAGAATGGTCGGTTGTGGGATGGAAGAGGAAAGCAGAGGCCGAAGCTGCCCTCCTGTCCAAAGAGCGGAAAAATTGGAAGGAAATTTGCGAGAAAGACAATAAGGAAAAAATGGGTCTTAGCAATACCATTAATAATCTCAAAGCTGAGGTTGAGAGATTAAAGAAACAAGATGCAGAGATCGAGAAATTATAACAAGAGAAAGCTGAAGCGGCGCGTGATGAGGCGCGCTCCCACAGGAAAAGGAGTGAACAAAGAGAGGTATATACCTGCGCTACTCTTGCTCTTAGAGATAAGGAGATAGAAGAACTTATTTCTTTATTATCTGAGCAGGAACAACTTAAAGCGGAGGTTGAGTGTAACGACCCACACAAAAATGTCCTAAAACGCTCCGTAAGTGAAAACCCGAACCCCTAAAACCTACTTTTTATGAAAAATCAATAAAATCAAAATTTAGTACTAGCTCGCGGGCCACGAAGGAATAAGAGAGAGTCTTCGCGGGGCGCGACAGCTCTGCATTCGCCGGATAACGATCAAGGACATGTGCCCCTACGCGTGTCAACCTTACGCCATGACTCAGCAACATTCACACCGAACTAGACTCCCTCGTGGGCCGCGAAGGAGAAGCTGATGTGCTTCGCGGGCCGCGACTCGCCTCAATGTCAGCCTATATATTGAGGTTTTCAGCTTCATTTCAAATCGTTCAATTCTTTTCTTTCTCTTGCTCTCTTGTTCTGTCATTTTAATGTGAGAACTTCTAAAACTCGAAACTCTGCCCGTTATTAGGGTAATAACTCTAATCACTGGTACGATGCTGTATCTGATCGATTAAAACCGATCCAATGGATGTTTAAGTGCTGCCAATATATGGCTATACTTTGTCATTCGTTGTGAGGGTTTCGATCTCGTGATTATCGTTAAAGTTGAATTGAGTTAATACACTAATACGAGTTCCATTGTATCTAGAAATTAGAACTCATAACCAGGAAACTGTTAAACTAGAATACCTAGCGATTAAGTAAACTTAGTAATTAAGTAAACTTAATGGTTAAGTAAAACTTAGCAGTTAAGGAAACATTAACAGTAAAGGAAACTTAGCAGTTAAGTAAGTTAATCAACCAGTTAATTAGATTAATTAATCGGCTAAGTAAATTACTTAATTAAATAGTTAAGGAAAAGTAATCAGTTAAACAGCTAAGTAAGATTAATTAATTAGTTAAGTAAGATTAATTAATTAATTAATTAAGTAAGATTAATTAAGCTAAGTAAGATTAATTAAACACCTAAATAAATATACATGAAAATAGATATATATGAGGAAGGTGCAAGGAAGGTAAGGAAGGTGTAAGAAGATATATATGTGGGTAGGAAGCTTCCTAGAAAATGTATAGGTAACTTCCTAGAAAAGTATATAGGAAACTTCCTAGAAATTTCATACTCCTTACCTATAAATAGGAGCCTAGGATTTCATTCTTCCTTGCTCATTTCTTTTCTTCTTCTCTCTATACGTTGGTGTTCTAACCAATAATCACCGATGCGATATTCTGTCCGATCGATTCGGGAACCAACTAACGAATGCCAAAGTGCTGTCTAAACAAGACTATACTTTGTGAATTTCGTTAAGGTTCTGAAACGAATGCCAAAGTGCTGTCTAAACAAGACTATACTTTGTGAATTTCGTTAAGGTTCTGATCTCGTGACCATCGTTAGGTTTGATTGGGTTTAACACTAATACGTATTCCACTCTGTTAAACGAAATGTTTAACTACTAGAAACTCTACACTATACACTTACAATCAAAATAGATGCTTAGCTATCAGAAGACTTAGAATCAAGAGGCATGTTAAATCAAGACTATACGCTAACAAGGTGAGTCATTCTCCTTTTTATCAAATTGCTTTGCAAAACCCTAAATGTTTTCCATTTGTACTTTGCAGTGATTAAGTCTTTGCTAATATGTAATTACTGGCAGTAAGTGGGGGTTTTGTGCACATTACTTCTAATGATTTATCACTTTAGGTGGGCGAGCCTAACTAGTGATATGTCCACAGTCATAGATCTGGTCGAGTGACAACTGAACCAGCTAATTATAAGATAGCGGCAAATGTGAAAACTCTTATTGCTGTGAATTATAACAAATGTGTTTTTGTACAAAGTGAATGAACTCACCTGTATTTCCTGCTGACCAAATATTTTTAAAAAACGTTTCAGGTGATTACAATGGATTGGAATAAGAGTGATGATACGGCACCAAAAGGCTTAAAGAAGTGGCTTATTTTATCAATTAAATTAAATCAAGAAAATGTTGTTTTATGAATTCGGGTTTATCCCATACTAAAGCTACCTTTGTAAAACATGGGTTTACTCCCAACTGTTTAATAAATAAAATTCGGTGTTTCAAAACTCTGATATTTTTCCTAACTTACGTTCCTGATGAAATTTTCCGCTTCAATATTTTCAAAATAACCACCGGTACCACTTGACTGCTCGCGGCTCCCGTCCAGGGTGTGGTCAGGGGTCGTGACAGAAGGTGGTATCAGAGCCAAGCCACTAGTTTAAGCAATTAGGTATTGTAATAATACCTAAGCTTAAACGAAAGAGTTAGTAAATTGTTATTAACTGGTAGCACCAAGTATAGTATTTAGACTTGAACTTAAGAAAAATACTTTAGTACTAGCTTCAAGATAAGTTAATTACTTGCATAAATAAAGTGTGATGGGTATTGGTATGCCGTGAGGATGATGACTAGAACATTGCAAGTATGGTAAATAAGCAATAACACTTAGCCACTGTTATTTCTTATTTATTGGTACTACTTGGTTCTGGAATATGATCCGTCATGTGAATACTAATTTCCTTGTTCTTTGATGAAAGCCCTAATAAAAGATTCATTTTTATATCATGAATTGAGAAAATTCTATTTATGGGAAATACAATAATAAATTACCTCTCCGGCAAGACTGGGTATGGTGTGGCAGACTCTCCAGCTTGTCCGGGTAAAATGGGGTTACCTCTCCAGCGAGAACCGGATAAGATGGGGTATAGGATATGTCAAACAAGTGACAGGATTCCCTAAATAGTATCATGACCTGATGTCTGACTTGTTTTCAAAAACATAAATCTGTTAAATACATTGACCATATGAATGGTATGTATATTAGAGTATGTGAAAAATATGATTATATAGATATGTATATCTATAAGGAAATCCAAAAACCATAAGGATTGACAATTTAGAATAAATCACGAGCATGTGTGTCAATGATAATTCTAGATTTCTTTATCAGGAAACTCTTGTGTACATCCATAATTCTAATATCAAACATTATTCCATTTGATCATCCTTCTCGTAACTCGTGCGAAAAGATAAACGATGTAAACCCTTTAAGTTGGGAAGCCATCGAAAATATAAGAATTCCCCTGCGTTACCTTAGATTATTAACGCATTAGGAAACCTGTAGCTAAAGTTGTGCTAGGCACAAGATCTCTCAAAACTTACGCTAATAAGAGTAATTCTACTTTCTTTAAGAACTCTTGCGAAGATAATAGTGACCACGACTAGATGCACTTACAAAGACTCTTCACCTATAATCCTACTAAGATTACCAATAATCAAGAAGCTGTTACGAAATACGTGGGCTGCAAAGGACTAAAGTTGTCCATACTATTAATATATCTGTTAAGAAGAATGAAGTAATGTATGCTTCAAAATTTAGACATTTAGATAGTGAGACCTGATCTTCAAAACACATGATCACGACGTATGACATGAAATGGAAAGAACTGACAGAAAGGAAATCATGTCTGCTTCATAAAAAGGAATAAAATGGCAACAATGATTCCTGAGGTGATTGCTGACTTAGGTTTGCAAGCCAACCGGAGAAGTGACCACAAGGAGACAAGACAGACCAGCCGACAAAGTTCGTCTTTGTGATGAAAGCTGCGAGTTATACACGGATATAAGACATAGCGTATATAGTCTCGGAGTTCATTAACAATAGAGGCATGGAACTAAAAGAAATTCCGACCGACGTTTTCCCAGAGGATCTACTTGGACTGTCACCCGATCGTGAGGAGAAACTCATAATTCATCTTAGACTAGGAACAACACCAATTGTTACATCACAAAGTTAAGACTAATGTAGTAGTTGATACCTTAAGTCATAAGTTTCATAAGAAGCCGAAATAAGTACGTGCTCTTAGATTAGATTACGGATAGATAGGAATGAAGAAGGGTGTAGCAAGTTACAAGTATTTAGTTTATTAGGAATTTAAAACTAAACATTGGAACCCTTTAGGTTTACCTCAACGACATTAATATGGAAATAAGATTGATAACAATGGATATTGTTACCAAATTACCCAAAACAAGAGACGACACAATCTGGGTGATTGTGGATCAACTAACCATGTCTGCTCAAATCCTTACCAATGAAAAGAACCTTTTAAGTATAAAACACTTAGTTAAGATTGTGTGGGAACGAAATAGTCTCATTACATAGAATCCCATTATCTAGTGTATCAAACCAAGATAGTAATTTCACTTTTGAGAAGATTTTAACCCGACTTATTTTAAGCAGTATGAAGGAACCCTACAAACATACGAAGACATGTTAAGTACATGTGTAAATAGGACTATCATTTATCACTCATAAGATTTTTCAAATAATTGGCCTACAAGTATTAGTGTTACCCGTTTGAAGCACTTTATGGAAGAAGATACCATCCAGTATGTTGGGCAGAAATATGAGAAAAACAACTATCAGGTCATAAGATGGGCAAACTATTAGAATTTCAAAACCGAATAAGAATGATACTAGAAGTCTCTCCGTGAAAAGGGAATAGTCCGATGCGGCGAGAAGAAAAGTTAAAGTCTAAAATTTGTTGAACCATTTGGAATCATTAAACAAATTGGACCAGTAGCTTATCAGTTAAAAAAAATTGCCACAGGAAATGGCAGGTATACATGATTTATTTCTTGTATAAAACTTAAGGAAATGCTCAGCTAATAAATCTTTAAATTATACCTCTTCAAGATATAGAGGTAAATGAAAGACCTTACAAGTCAAAGATAAGAATCACAAGGCAAGAGATTAGTTCTGGTCAAAGTAAAATGGAAGGACCTGAATATACGTGGGAGTTAGAGTCAGAGATGAAAAGAAAATATCCCTACTTGTTCCAGTAAATCTCGAGGACGAGATTTTAAACAAGGTGGGGAGGATGTAACAACCTGCACAAAAATGTCCTAAAACGCTCCGTAAGTGAAAACCTGAACCCCTAAAACCCTACTTTTTATGAAAAATCAAGAAAATCAAAATTTAGTACTAGCTCGCGGGCCATGAAGGAATAAGAGAGAGTCTTCGCGGGGCGCGACAGCTCTGCATTCGCCGGATAACAATCAAGGACACGTGTCCCTACATGTGTCAACCATACGCCATGACTCGGCAACATTCACACTGAACTAGACTCCCTCGTGGGCCGCGAAGGAGAAGCTGATGTGCTTCGCGGGTCGTGACTTGCCTCAATGTCAGCCTCTATATTGAGGTTTTCAGCTTCATTTCGAATCGTTCAATTCTTTTCTTTCTCTTGCTCTCTTGTTCTGTCATTTTAATGTCAGAACTTCTAAAACTCGAAACTCTGCCCGTTACTAGGGTAATAACTCTAATCACTGGTACAATACTGTATCCATTGTATCTGGCTATACTTTGTGAGGGTTTCGATCTCGTGATTATCGTTAAAGTTGAATTGAGTTAATACACTAATACGAGTTCCATTGTATCTAGAAATTAGAACTCATAACCAGGAAACTGTTAAACTAGAATACTTAGCGATTAAGTAAACATAGTAATTAAGTAAACTTAATGGTTAAGTAAACTTAGCAGTTAAGGAAACATTAACAGGAAAGGAAACTTAGCAGTTAAGTAAGTTAATCAACTAGTTAATTAGATTAATTAATCGGCTAAGTAAATTACTTAATTAAACAATTAAGGAAAAGTAATCAGTTATACAGCTAAGTAAGATTAATTAATTAGTTAAGTAAGATTAATTAATTAATTAGTTAAGATTAATTAAACACCTAAATAGATATACATGAAAATAGATATATATGAAGAATGTGCAAGGAAGGTGTAAGAAGATATATATGTGGGTAGGAAGCTTCCTAGAAAATGTATAGGTAACTTCCTTGAAAAGTATATAGGAAACTTCCTAGAAATTTCATACTCCTTACCTATAAATAGGAGCCTAGGATTTCATTCTTCCTTGCTCGTTTATTTTCTTCTTCTCTTAGTGTTCTAACCAATAATCACCGATGCGATATTCTGTCCGATCGATTCGGGAACCAACTAACGAATGCCAAAGTGCTGTCTAAACAAGACTATACTTTGTGAATTTCGTTAAGGTTCTGAAACGAATGCCAAAGTGTTTTCTAAACAAGACTATATTTTGTGAATTTCGTTAAGGTTCTGATCTCGTGACCATCGTTAGGTTTGATTGGGTTTAACACTAATACGTATTCCACTCTGTTAAACTAAATGTTTAACTACCAGAAACTCTGCACTATACACTTACAATCAAAATAGATGCTTAGTTATCAGAAGACTTAGAATCAGGAGGCATGTTAAATCAAGACTATATGCTAACAAGGTGAGTCATTCTCCTTTTTATCAAATTGCTTTGCAAAACCCTAAATGTTTTCCATTTATACTTTGCAGTGATTAAGTCTTTGCTAATCTGTAATTACTGGCAGTAAGTGGGGGGTTTTGTGCACATTACTACTAATGATTTTTCACTTTAGGTGGGCAAGCCTAACTAGTGACATGTCCACAGTCATAGATCCGGTCGAGTGACAATTGAACCAGCTAATTATAAGATAGGGGCAAATGTGAAAACTCTTAATGCTATGAATTATAACAAATGTGTTTTTGTACAAAATGAATGAACTCACCAGAATTTCCTGCTGACCAAATGTTTTTAAAAAAACGTTTCAGGTGATTACAGTAGATTGGAATAAGAGTGATGATACGGCACCAAAAGGCTTAAAGAAGTGGCTTATTTTATCAATTAAATTAAATCAAGAAAATGTTGTTTTATGTATTCGGGTTTATCACATACTAAAGCTACCTTTGTAAAACATGGGTTTACTCCCATCTGTTTAATAAATAAAATCTGGTGTTTCAAAACTCTGATATTTTTCCTAACTCACGTTCCTGATGAAATTTTCCACTGCTATATTTTCAAAATAACCACCGGGACCACTTGCCTGCTCGCGGCTCCCGTCCAGGGTGTGGTCGGGGGTCGTGACATTGAGGCTGCCAAAAAAGATTTAAATCTTGAAAGGACAAACAGGCTGAAACTTCCGGCCGTCTTACTGAAATAGAAGAGAAGTTGGAGAACTCTAAAACTGCGCGAGCGACGGCGGAGAGTGAGCTTGAACCGTTGAAGAGTGATATGTTGTGGCTGAAAGAGCACGGGATTGCAAGCGTAAGTTTATCTCTATCTCCGATAATATTTGGCGACATTTGTGCGCCTTCTAACTCTTGTTTCTTCTTTTTTGTGTAGGTCGCTGAATCTGTTCTTAACTCTGAAGAACTAGATAAGACGGTTGCTCATCTGTTGGTTGCTGCGCGGAATGACGGTTATGCCCGAGGGTATGCAGAGTGCTCCCACCATGTGGTTAACGCTTTAAAGGTTGATTGGGACACTAGCAAATCTGCTACCTATGGTGTTAATACTGAGGCTGCTCTAGCTGTTGCGAAGACGCAATTTAATAATTTACAGCTCCCAGTTATGGATCTTATTAATGTCGCGTTGCAGTCTAAAGACCATGTGGCGCAGTTGAAAGAGATCTTCCCAGACAGAGAAGAAGATGAGGATGAAGACCTAGCCTAGGTTTTCCTTTCTTTGTATGAACAATTGATAACTAATTGTAGGTTTTGTGATATGGATTCTGGCTTGTTAATGCGCTGGTACGCAAGTAACTTTAATACACTGCCGTGTAAGTTTAGTTTTTTGTTAAGGCATGTGGTGCGCCAGTAACTAGTATGAAGTGTGTTTGACTTACAATATTTTGCATGAGTACAATTGCTTTGGTTAGGTAAGGTGAATAAAGGTGGTATAAAGCTCACGTGTGAACGTAAGGCCGGGCCTTGCGCGATGTGTATGATCGCTGACCGTGTGACAACTGGCACGAAACCGGTAATTTCCGTACACTTTAATTATTATTTAATGACTATAATTATGTGCTTAAACGTCAACATTGTCTGATTACATACTATACAAGTGAATTCATGCACATTTGATACTACAAAATATTGCTTTATGCATTAACAAGAGTGTTGCGTCAAAAATACTAGTAAACTCACCGGTAAAACACAATATGTCAACAACTCTGCAGAAAGCAGTCAGACATTAGAACTGAGGCCTAGGTGTAGGTCCAACGACAAGAATGCATTAAAACCCAAGAGTACATACAAGGGTTAACATACAGACGCTCCGAACGCTAAAATACGCACTAAAAAGCACCCGAAACGCACTTTAAAGTGCAGAATTTTATTAAATGCAGCTATGACCAGCTTTTAAACTTATAAATATCATGCAAAAATTATGTCTTATCGTCCAGAATACTTCCCTAAGTGTCAGGAATTAAAAGGGGTGCAAAAGGGTACAAGAAAGACGCTAAACGGTGCAATTTAACACTTAACGAACCGGTATTTAACCGAACAACCGGACATTACCTGGGACACTAAAATTTTGCCAAACACATTGTTTATTTATTTTTGGCTAGTCATGATCCCCGTTTACCCTAACACCCATTAAAAATCAAATAAATAACTTATGAAAGCATATTACTTGGAATTTAACTACCATTACTATCTAGTTACAAAATTTACATTAACCCCCCCCCCCCTTAAACCGATTTTCAGCCATAGGGGACCCACAAATCATCCACCATGATTCTCATATCTTGCTCAAGATTTTATCTCAATTATTTATTAGATAGGTTACTTGCTTTGGTGACCAAAATATGTGATAGTATCTTCATAAAGCATGGCCCCTAAGATCACAATCACACTTCATCATTTCACTCTCTCTCCTCACTCTCTCTCTCCCTCACGGCTGCCCACAACTACCACCATCACCACCACTACACCACCCCATTCATCCATCCATCTTCAAGCTTCATTCAAGTATCTAAGGTGATTCAAGGAAGTGCAAACTTGTGGAGCTTCAAAAGGGCTTGTTTCTTGCTTGTTCTTCATCTTTTTCTCATCATCTTCATCACTAGATCCTAACCTAGCCTTGTGCTAGTAGTAAGTTACTTGTACACCCTTGTTCATCTTGTTTTTGGTGATAAAAAATTGTAGTAGGATGTTATGTTTAAATCACAAGAACACTAAGATGATGAATATGAAACTTTACATGAAACTTGAACATAAAAGATTATATGAAGATGAAATCTTGTTGGATAAGGGTTGGTTAAAGCATGCATGATATTTGAATCGTTGGTTTCTTGATAAACCCGTTGTTCGGACACTAGTTGATGCGATTTGGTAACGTCTAAACTATAAATAAACATGCTGAATTACATTTTCAGCCAACTTCAAACGGCTGTAAACTGATCATTATAACTCGAAAAACTGATTTTCTGAAGTCTAAATTATGTATTTTCGAAAAACGGATCAAATGGCACTGGAATCGTAATTTTTCGAGGTCGTTTACTATTTTTAAAGAACTATTTTTGGACAGCAGCTCAAGCTGCGATTTTACTGCTGAAAAAGTGTGTTGTATTCGGAGTCATAACTTAAAAACTGAGTAGAATCAGCTCATGAAAATTTTAATGTAGATGGTCACTGTTGTCTCCGTAATTCTCCCACTGGAATTTCGTCAATCGGACTTACGATTAATTTTTTTAGTGATTTATTCTGTAGACTGCAGTCAGAAAGTGACAAAGCTGATTGCAGTCCGGTGAATGAATTTCTATAAAATATTGGCAATGAACTGGACCCCGAAATTTTTACACAATAAAATTTGGATTGTATATGACATTCTGTAAAAATTTGGGAATTTTTGGAGAAGGTTAACTATTTTATTAAAATGCTCAAAAACAGTCCAGTTTTGATGAATAAAGCTGAAATGACATAAGTAGTATATTGCATGTCTGAATGTCGGGTTGGTTATGTGAGAATAATCTACGGGATATATGTAAAAGAAAATGATATGCTATTATGCATGGACACCTCCATTTACAAAGGAGACTATGGCGAAACTTTCTGAAAATCCTAACACTTAGTAAATATTTTCTAGACAAACGTTTACTAGTGTGTTCTAAACTATGCTTTTCGAATATAAACATCGCCATAATTTTTGTAACAAAAATACACATACAACATACAAGATACATAACTCGGGTGCAAAGTGCAAAATACAAGAAACTTATATTTATTTTTGAGAAAAAATAATATAAGTAAGACACTTAGTTAAAAATATGAATTATTTTTAACACAAGAAAACATATACATAAAAGACAGTAACTCGTACTTGTACGATACAAGTCTAGTGACTAACGTTAAGAAAACATGTATAGGTCACAACGTTAATTAAGCAAATCAGGTGATGTTTTCGACGCAAGGAACGCAAAGTTGTGAGTTCATGCTCCCCCTTTTCTTTTAACTGTTTTCAGTTTTATAACTTCGGGGGTGAAATACATGTACAAATACGACAATATTTACAAATGGTTTGATGGATACAAGAATTGAGGAATGATACGAGAAATCGTGTCACGAATAGGGTACCATAAGCACCATTAATCGTGTACATACTAAGACCGCAGAACAAAAGGTTAGATCTAATGGGTTTCAGGGCAGCCCCACTCTTGGTGACAACTAGAACCGAGTAGTGTTTTTGTGTCTCAGTCGTGAATCGACTACAGAAAAATGCCTATGGTTTGGTGACTTCCTATGTCGTGTCACATGTTAATGGCTTTGCAACCCATTAGCACTTGATACATACAGAAATACTTGGTTTATACATGAGTACGTGGTGTACACAAAAGACTTGACTTATACAAGATACAAATGATGTTTTCATACAAAGTATACAAACGTGAAATACAAAAATTGCATGAATTCACACCAACATTATGTTGACGTTTTTCCAAAACTCACATGTATTTCAGGTAACTAGTGGATGTGCGCGCGGTTTTACTCATGCTCTTGGATGTCGCTTTTGTTTATCTTTGAATAAAGTTGTAAACTTATCAGACAAAATGCTGTCTTGTGATGTAAACACTTAAACCATGTTTTCGGTTATGTAATGTTTGGCATTTTGAAGTTATTTTATGAGCATGTAGTATGTTTACCTTTCATATGCAATGAAAACCTTTCATGATCACACCTCGTGCTTCCGCCGCAGAAAGGGGTGTGACAGATTGGTATCCGAGCTGCAATTGTAGTGAACCAGGATTCCTTCTCGAGTCTAGTCTACAATCTCTAGGATCCTTTCACGAAAACAATTTTTCAAAGAGTTTTCATTGCATAAAACTTCCCGCGACATCCACTACCTGAAACTGTTTACATGAGTCTAGAAAAGACACTACGAGACTTAGGGTGCACAGAAGTAGCACTTGGCTTTAACTGAGAAATTACTTGCAATTATGTGTGATAATTAGCATATACTTATACTAGGAGTAGAATACCACTAGTATACGTGACCTTACCTAAAAACAATGGCCTATCTGAAGGAAGAGATACGAGGATGAAACGAACTATGCGGACTGTGCAAGGAGTTACGTAATTATGGATGCATACATAATTATGGAATTCAGTGCACAGAAATCACAGCAAGTCTTGTCACGTATAGATTCCCTCAGTGCAAGAAAAAGTCAAACGTGAGCACCAGCCCATTAAATACTCTGCTAGAGTAAAAATTGTTTGATGTCACTTATGTGGTATATGCCTGTGTATATATATACTACTACTGTTGTCTAGTACGAAGATATCAGACAAATGCCTAAACCTACTGTGTGGTGTTCTTTCAGAACATGGCACCTAGGAGAATTGTGAACAATCGAGATTTTGATCAATCTCCTCCTCCCCCACTGCCAAAGACTGCTGAAGAGCTGAACGCTCTACTAGAAGAAAGGATCTCCGCTGCTATCGCCCAATACGAGGCAACCCGTACTGCAGACAGTGGTGGACCAAGCAATGCCAGACGTAATGGGAATGGAGATTCATCTAAAGGAAACGCAGCTCAGAGCTATACTTTTAAGCAGTTTCTCGACTGCAAACCAATGAACTATGACGGCACAGGAGGTGCAGTAGCGTTTGTACGCTGGACTGAGAAAACCGAAGCTACTATCCGCATGAGCAAGTGCACCACTGATCAGCAAGTCACTTTCGCTACTGGGTTGTTTGTTGATGAAGCACTGACTTGGTGGAACTTACAAGTCCAAACTTTGGGTGATGATGCCGCTTATGGCCTGACTTGGGATGAACTAAAAGAAAGAATGAGAGAGAAGTATTGCTCTCGTGCTGAACTCCAAAGGTTGGAGACTGAGTTTTGGCATCTGACCATGGAAGGCGCTGACATTAATGGTTATACTCAAAGGTTCCACGATCTGTCTAGAGTGCTTCCCTACATGGTGACTCCCGAATTCAAGCGAGTTGAACGCTACATTTGGGGACTGGCCCCAGAATTCCGCGGCATGGTAACTTCGGCCAAACCTCAAACAATCACCGAGGTTGTAACTCTGGCTGTCAGCCTTACTGAAGATTGTGTTCGTATGAAGAAGCTATCACTGAACCCAACAGAAGAGACCGAAACGCATGCTGAGTCGTCCGGCGACAAGAAGAGGAAACATGAAAACCTGAACCAAGCAACTCGTAACAATAGGGGTTCCAACAAGAAGCGTGACACCAACCCGCCTCAGGGGGTGAGATCCCTTGCAGCCATGAATGACACTCCAGCCAAGGGGTGTGTCACGTTTCAAAATGCGACAAGTGTGGAAAGCTGGGTCACCGCACTGAAGACTGTTGGGGAAAAGGAAGGAACGGAAATGGAAATCGCAACGGTGCCCGTAATGCGAATGGTAGGAATGGAAATGGTAATGGCAACAGGACTAGGAATGGAGCTAGGCGTAACCAAGGATGCTTCAGTTGTGGAAGCAAGGAGTACTTCATGAAAGATTGCCCAGGGGGAAACAACGCTCAGGCTCGAGCATTTGTGATTGGAGCAAGGGACGCACGAGAGGACCCTAACGTGGTCACCGGTACGTTTCTCGTTAACAATCGCTTTGCATCCATATTATTTGACACTGGCGCCGATTATAGCTTCATGTCTGTGGAATTTAAACGCATGCTTGGAATAGAATCTAGTAGATTAGAAATTCCTTATTCCATAGAACTAGCCAATGGTAAACTCGTTGAGTCGGGCGAAGTTGTTAGAGGTTGCACATTGGAACTTGGTGAACGAAGATTTAGCATCGACCTTTTACCTATTCAATTGGGTAGCTTCGATGTAGTGGTTGGAATGGACTGGTTGTCCAAGAACAAAGCTGAAGTTATTTGTCATGAGAAAATCATTCGCATCCCTTTAGCGAATGATGAAACTCTCATTGTGCATGGAGAAAAGCGAGACGTGCCTCTACGAATCATCAGTTGTATGAAGGCACAAAAATGCTTAAGGAAAGGATGTGTGGCTTTCCTAGCGCATGTTGTAGACAAGAAGGCTGAGGAGTTGAAAATCGAAGACATTCCTGTGGTGAAGGAATTCTCTGATGTTTTTCCCGAAGATCTGCCAGGACTACCTCCGCAACGACAAGTCGAATTCCGTATAGACTTGGTTCCAGGAGCCGCTCCTGTAGCCAAGGCACCCTATCGGCTTGCACCATCCGAAATGCAGGAATTATCTACACAACTCCAGGAGTTGTTGGATAAAGGATTCATAAGGCCAAGCTTCTCACCCTGGGGAGCTCCAGTATTGTTCGTGAAGAAAAAGGATGGAACTCTGCGGATGTGTATTGATTACAGAGAACTGAACAAGCTCACAATCAAGAATCGGTACCCGCTACCGAGGATTGATGACTTATTTGATCAGTTGCAAGGATCAAGCTACTATTCCAAGATCGATCTTCGATCTGGATACCATCAGCTAAGGATACAAGAAGAAAGTGTACCAAAGACTGCATTTCGAACGCGCTATGGGCATTACGAGTTTCTTGTAATGCCATTCGGATTGACGAACGCACCAGCGGTCTTTATGGACCTAAGGAACCGCGTTTGCAAACCATATCTCGATAAATTCGTGATTGTATTTATCGATGATATCCTGATTTACTCGCGAACGAAAGACGAGCACGAGCAACATCTCAGGACCATTTTGGAACTACTGAAGAAGGAGAAACTTTATGCAAAGTTCTCGAAATGTAAATTCTGGATTCGCGAAGTACAATTTCTGGGTCATGTCGTGAATGAGAAGGGTATTCATGTAGACCCATCCAAGGTTGAAGCAATAAAGAATTGGGAAGCTCCCAAAACCCCAACTGAAGTTCGTCAATTTTTGGGCTTAGCGGGCTATTATCGGCGATTCATTGAGAATTTCTCCAAGATAGCCCAACCGCTAACTACCCTTACGGAGAAAGACAAGAAGTACGACTGGGGTGACAAGCAGGAAGAAGCCTTCCAACTGCTCAAAAACAAACTATGCGATGCACCGATACTATCGTTACCCGAAGGCACTGAAGACTTCGTGGTATACTGCGACGCCTCACGACAAGGCTTGGGTTGCGTGCTCATGCAACGCCAGAAAGTCATTGCTTATGCTTCAAGACAATTGAAGGTACATGAAAGGAACTACACCACGCACGACTTGGAACTGGGTGCGGTGGTATTCGCCTTGAAGATTTGGTGACATTATTTATATGGTACTCGATGTACAATCTTCACAGATCACAAAAGCCTACAACACATATTTGATCGGAAGGAATTAAATATGCGTCAACGCCGTTGGGTCGAGTTACTGAACGATTATGACTGCGAGATTAAGTACCATCCTGGAAAAGCAAACGTTGTAGTGGATGCGTTAAGCCGAAAAGAAAGGGTTAAGACCCTAAGGGTTCGGGCGTTAGAAATGACTATTCGAACGAACCTCACTGCACGTATTCGTGACGCACAACAAGAAGCTCTTAAGGAAGAGAACCGTAAAGCTGAATACCTACGGGGTATGTTGAAATACATGGTGCCAAATGAAGAGGGAGCCTTATACTTTAAGAAGCGTATTTGGGTTCCGCTCTATGGTGGCATACGAGAAGTCATCCTTGATGAAGCACACAAGTCGAGATACTCGATCCATCCAGGATCGGACAAGATGTATCAAGACTTAAAAGAATACTATTGGTGGCCGAGACTCAAGAGCGACGTTGCTGTCTATGTTGGAAAATGCCTAACCTGTGCTAAGGTTAAGGCTGAATATCAGAAACCGTCCGGCCTACTACAACAACCAGAGATACCCATGTGGAAATGGGAGCAAATCTCGATGGACTTCATAACAAAATTACCCAAGACCCCAAGAGGGCACGATATGATATGGGTGATAGTTGATCGATTGACGAAATATGCGCATTTCCTACCAATCCGAGAAAAGGATAGCACTGGAAAGCTCGCTGAGATATACTTAAAAGAAATTGTAGCACGTCATGGAGTGCCAATCTCAATCATTTCAGACAGAGATGGACGCTTTGTCTCACAAATCTGGCAATCCTTTCAGGAAGCCTTTGGATCGCAGTTGGATCTAAGCACGACATTCCATCCTCAAACAGACGGCCAGAGCGAACGAACCATACAAACGTTAGAAGATATGCTTCGTGCATGTGTCATGGACCTGGGCGGCAGCTGGGATACTCATCTACCTTTAGTTGAGTTTTTCTACAATAACAGTTACCATACAAGTATAAAAGCCGCACCGTTCGAAGCTCTGTATGGCCGCAAGTGCTGATCGCCCTTATGTTGGGCAGACGCTGGAGATAAGCGCATGGTTGGTCCTGAACTTGTACAAGAGACAACCGACAAGATTATGCAGATCCGAGAGCGCATTAAGGCGGCTCGGGATCGACAAAAGAGCTACGCTGATCTAAGACGAAAGCCATTAGGATTCGAGGTGGGAGACAAAGTGTTGTTAAAAGTCTCACCTTGGAAGGGCGTAGTAAGATTTGGAAAACGTGGAAAGATGAATCCACGATACATCGGACCATTCAGAATTTTGGAAAGAATTGGTACCGTGGCATACAAGTTGGAATTACCGAAAGAACTGAATGGAGTACATGATACGTTCCATGTATCCAACCTCAAGAAGAGTCCAACACAAGAATACGTGATCATCCCTGCGGATGAAGTACATATTGATGACGCCCTCCGATTTACAGAACAACCTGTTGAGGTTACCGACTGGAAAGTCAACAAGACCAGGAGGAGCACTGTTAAACTTGTCAAAGTACGTTGGAACTCTAAGCACGGACCCGAGTACACATGGGAACGTGAAGACCAGTTCAAAGAAAAGTATCCCCACCTATTCAAGAAGACTCCTGCGAGAGTTAGTCTAGCCTGAATTTCGGGACGAAATTCTTTTAACGGGGGGAGACTGTGACAACTGGCACGAAACCGGTAATTTCCGTACACTTTAATTATTATTTAATGACTATAATTATGTGCTTAAACGTCAACATTGTCTGATTACATACTATACAAGTGAATTCATGCACATTTGATGCTACAAAATATTGCTTTATGCATTAACAAGAGTGTTGCGTCAAAAATACTAGTAAACTCACCGGTAAAACACAATATGTCAACAACTCTACAGAAAGCAGTCAGACATTAGAACTGAGGCCTAGGTGTAGGTCCAATGACAAGAATGCATTAAAACCCAAGAGTACATACAAGGGTTAACATACAGACGCTCCGAACGCTAAAATACGCACTAAAAAGCACCCGAAACGCACTTTAAAGTGCAGAATTTTATTAAATGCAGCTATGACTAGCTTTTAAACTTATAAATATCATGCAGAAATTATGTCTTATTGTCCAGAATACTTCCCTAAGTGTCAGGAATTGAAAGGGGTGCAAAAGGGTACAAGAAAGACGCTAAACGGTGCAATTTAACACTTAACGAACCGGTATTTAACCGAACAACCGGACATTACCCGGGACACTAAATTTTGCCAAACACATTGTTTATTTATTTTTGGCTAGTCATGATCCCCGTTTACCCTAACACCCATTAAAAATCAAATAAATAACTTATGAAAGCATATTACTTGGAATTGAACTACCATTACTATCTAGTTACAAAATTTACATTGAACCCCCCCCCCCCCCCTAAACCGATTTTCAGCCATAGGGGACCCACAAATCATCCACCATGATTCTCATATCTTGCTCAATATTTTATCTCAATTATTTATTAGATAGGTTACTTGCTTTGCTGACCAAAATATGTGATAGTATCTACATAAAGCATGGCCCCTAAGATCACAATCACACTTCATCATTTCACTCTCTCTCCTCACTCTCTCTCTCTCCCTCACGGCTGCCCACAACCGCCACCATCACCACCACTACACCACCCCATTCATCCATCTTCAAGCTTCATTCAAGTATCTAAGGTGATTCAAGGAAATGCAAACTTGTGGAGCTTCAAAAGGGCTTGTTTCTTGCTTGTTCTTCATCTTTTTCTCATCATCTTCATCACTAGATCCTACCCTAGCCTTGTGCTAGTAGTAAGTTACTTGTACACCCTTGTTCATCTTGTTTTTGGTGATCAAAAAATTGTAGTAGGATGTTTATGTTTAAATCACAAGAACAAGAACACTAAGATGATGAATATGAAACTTTACATGAAACTTGAACATAAAAGATTATATGAAGATGAAATCTTGTTGGATAAGGGTTGGTTAAAGCATGCATGATATTTGAATCGTTGGTTTCTTGATAAACCCGTTGTTCGGACATTAGTTGATGCGATTTGGTAACGTCTAAACTATAAATAAACATGTTGAATTACATTTTCAGCCAACTTCAAACGGCTGTAAACTGATCATTATAACTTGAAAAACTAATTTTCTGAAGTCTAAATTATGTATTTTCGACAAACGGATCAAATGGCACTGGAAACGTATTTTTTCGAGGTCGTTTACTATTTTTAAAGAACTATTTTTGGACAGCAGCTCAAGCTGCGATTTTACTGCTGAAAAAGTGTGTTGTATTCGGAGTCATAACTTAAAAACTGAGTAGAATCAGCTCATGAAAATTTTACTGTAGATGGTCACTGTTGTCGCCGTAATTCTCCCACTGGAATTTCGTCAATCGGACTTACGATTAATTTTTTTAGTGAATTATTCTGTAGACTGCAGTCAGAAAGTGACAAAGCTGATTGCAGTCCAGTGAATGAATTTCTATAAAATATTGGCAATGAACTAGACCCCGAAATTTTTACACAATAAAATTTGGATGGTATGTGACATTCTGTAAAAATTTGGGAATTTTTGGAGAAGGTTAACTATTTTATTAAAATGCTTGAAAACAGTCCAGTTTTGATGAATAAAGCTGAAATGACATAAGTAGTATATTGCATGTCTGATTGTCGGGTTGGTTATGTGAGAACAATCTACGGGATATATGTAAAAGAAAATGATATGCTATTAAGCATGGACACCTCCATTTACAAAGGAGACTTTGGCGAAACTTTCTGAAAATCCTAACACTTAGTAAATATTTTCTAGACAAACGTTTACTAGTGTGTTCTAAACTATGCTTTTCGAATATAAACCTCGCCATAATTTTTGTAACAAAAATACACATACAACATACAAGATACATAACTCGGGTGCAAAGTGCAAAATACAAGAAACTTATATTTATTTTTGAGTAAAGTTGTAAACTTATCAGACAAAATGCTGTCTTGTGATGTAAACACTTAAACCATGTTTTCGGTTATGTAATGTTTGGCATTTTGAAGTTATTTTATGAGCATGTAGTATGTTTACCTTTCGTATGCAATGAAAACCTTTCATGATCACACCTCGTGCTTCCGCCGCAGAAAGGGGTGTGACAGACCGCCCATGAGACTTGTGTTATATTTACCATGCTGTTTTTGCGCTTACCAAAAGGAATTGTATGCATTTTGTAATAAACACATAAATAATAGAACTTTGTTTTGATTCATGATAGGGCGCAGAGGCCGTGATACAAAGAAGTCTATTTAGGATAATTAAATGAAACTTAACTTACTCATACTATAGTCTTTCGCCATGGATTGGCAAGCTACAGAACTTGACCAACATGTGAAGGGACTATTGTATGCCACTTGCTTCTTCCGCTACTTAGTTCTTCGCTTTCTTACTCGGGCCTTCATCGCCGCGAGTAATTTGCTTTATATCCTTCCTCACGTTCTGCAATAAGTGGGTGAGTTCACCACTTTTGAGCGCTTTTTCAATCTCGGTGCGGATCTTGGTGATAGTCATTATCTTTGTGATAGTCACAATATTGATTCGGATCTTGGCCCCTCTAATTCTTCATTGGCGGAGGGGTTTTAAACTGATAGTCTTCTGTGCTGAGCACCTCCGCCGGAGTTTTCGTTAGGGGGGTCAACTGCCGCTCTCTATTCTCCTGCTTTGCCTCCCTTTGTGCTGCGAGCTTGTTTATGGTAGCTCGCGCATCTTCGGATGAGTAGGTTCTAGAATTTGAGTCGCGCCAATTCTTTTTGAACTTTTTTCTGCTGCTCGAGCTCATATCTTGTGGGCGACTGTGCGGTGGTGGTGGTCTGTTAGTGCTGAGGTTTTTCTCTGTCTGGGCTTATACTTTGGCTGCCGCCATCAGCTTTTCCCAGCTCTTTGGTATCCCTTCTATTCCGGACAGAACCTTGATTATGTCATCGCAGCAGACAACATACTTGAACTGCACTCTAATCAAGTGTTCATGAACATCTCCGATCTCAAGCACCTCCTTGTTGTAGCGTGTGATAAAATCTTCTACACTCTCGTCATCACGCCGCCAAATATTCATCACGTCCGCTGTGTCTCTTATAGACCTTCGCTGTTGGCTAAAATGCACTAGGAATTTTTCTCTCATATCTACCCACGATGTTATCTTCCCGACAGGTAGGTTATCAAACCATAGTCGCGCGGCCCTGTGAGAGTTTGGATGAATAGATGACACCACATTGGCAAGGTCCATCCGCCTACTAGACCTGCACTAGTGAAAACTCGAAGGTGATCATTTGGATCTGTCATGCCATTAAATTTGCCAACGTTGGATGGGAGTTTCGCTTTTTCCAAGGGAGCTAAAGCGATTTCACTGATAAACTTGGAATTCTCCGCCGCCTCCGCCGGGCGGTAGATTAAATTGTAGTCGTGTTCTGCTTCTGGATTATAAATCGCTTGAGGTTTATAACTTTTGTGATCCGGTTGCAACCGGCTGAACACACTTGCACTGTCTCCCACATGGTATGTTCTGTCATACTCGTTGGTGTGGGTGTCCCGCCTTTGGTAGGAACGTTGACCCAACCGAGAGTGAATCAATTGCCTCCGATGAGAATGAGATTCATCGTGATACTCTCTTCGTCGATTTTTGGAATGAGTAGACTCATATCTTGCTGGAGATCTAGAGTAAACTTCCGTGTCTTCTACCTGAATTTGTGATGGTGTTTCATGGTGGGAAGCATTAGGCACAGATGGTACTCGAGTGCGAGATGCAGGTCTTCGTGACCAAGTGGGAAGAGCAGTCTGTGCACAGAGTTGTGCATATACAACATTTATTGCTCCTTGGGATCTGACATACCACGAGATGGGGGTTTAACCGGGAGGTAAAATTGTGCTTAACGGAATTTCAGGCTGCATTCCTGGAGTAACAGTATCATTCAGATGATTATCATTGTATTGAACTTCGTTATCGTCCGAAGCCTCTTCCACAATCCCTTCGACTTGGGTATTATGAGCGAAATTTGGCCGAGGGCCGGATTGACGGTTTGTCGGGGTTTCTTCCATTTTGAAAAATGGAGATGAAAAAGTGAATCGAAACGAAAAGAGATGAACAAAAAACAGAGAAATCGGTGGGCGCCAATGAAGAAACACTGGTTTAATTGACCAGAATCAACTGAACCAGGGGTTTGAATCTTGGATAAAGGGGTTAAATCTTCTCGTTCGATTCGTGGGCGAATGATCTTCTTCCTCTACCCATCACTGCAAAGAAACAACCATTTGACTCGCCACAGGGAGAATGGGGGTTCTCTCTATGACCACCCTCCGGCGTGAGAAAAAGTACAGGGTTTAATGAAGAAGAAGTGAAAGTGAAGTGAATGTAACTTGAGAATTATACCTGAATTGTGACAACTGTGCTCTGTAATCGATGTACAATGTAAAACAATGTTAATTATTAATAAAACAATGTGTTTTGGTGTTATTATGTGTGTATATGTGTTTGATGATTTTACGATTTGATTCGATTCCGATTTCAAGCTTTAAATCGCTTTCTAGAAGGTTATACGCAAACTGGTGCGTAAACGCAGTCAGTTTAACATGACAAACACTCCGGAATAGTGACATAGGCTTAACATACCTTAAATAACCTTCACATAACTTAGAAATAAGTTTCGGATGGTTTGGTGTGTCGAAAACAAGTTTATTCGATCGCAGGGACTATTTGTGTCAAACTGCGAAACTATACCGATTCGTATGGTATCGAACAGTCTGGAACTTGATCATAAGCTAAACATACCATAAATAACCTAAACATAGCTTAGAAATAAGCTTTGAGGGGTTCGGTGTGCGAAAACATGCTTATTTGATCTTACAGGGACTAAAAGCGTCAAAAAGTGCATAAGTTTGCATTTTCACGCATATCTTACGTTCTGAATACATCCGGACATCCAAAAATTTATGTAATCAATAAAATATTTTATTTTAGTGATTGGAATGATAAAATTCCATTCATCGCTTAATTTGGATCGTTTTTGCGTTCGTTACGACTTCCGTCGTAATTAACCGAACAACGCAATCGTACGACCAAACGAGCCGACATCTGAGATGTTTTTTAGCACATTTTAAGTTCCCTATACTTTAACTTTATTTTATAGCTTTGAAATGGGGTTAACGGGGCTTAAACGTGTCAAAAAATGCATCGAAAACCAAGTTTTGGGGCTTCAGGGACTAAATCTGCCATTTTTGAAACTTGCTGACCTGCAAGGTCCTTACGGACCGTATGGGGATGGGCTTACGGTCCGTAAGCCATCACCAGCACATCAGAATTGCAGAAACTTCACAGCAGCTTCCCAGCTCATTCTTAAGGTCCTTGTACGCAATTTTCATGTTTTGGGGACCAAGTTAACACCTCCCCAAGGCTTCTAATCAGCTTATAACATTTGTATGGCTATGATTCTTTCTTGGAGACCACACAAACAAGTGTCATGATCTTGTAAGTTTGCAACTAGTATAAATAAGCATACCCTCATTCCATTTTCCTCACATTTGATCTGAGAATTCTCTAAGTTGTTGTGATTATTCACTACATACCTGAGAATACTTGGAATCAAATCTCTTTGGACCCTTTGTAAGTCCTCTTTCATTCTTTTATTGCTTTCCTAGCTTAAAAGTCAAACAGTGTTTGACTTTCAGCTTTGACCAGTCAATGGTCAACGAGAAGTTCGTTTGAACTTCGCAACGTGAGCGTAATCACGATGGTTATAATCCCTAGTGACTATACCTACTGATAACCACGTTGACTAGGCGTAGTGACGAGTCGTAGTTTCGGTCAAAATACGCATTTAAGCGTATTTTGCAACCAAACTACTCTTGGGTATCAAAACACTTTGTTTTGATATAAAAAAAAAACCTGTTTTCTAACTTAGTTAAGCATGTTTTAACATGCTTAGCTCGTCACTTTTAGTTTAGTGCTTGTTTAGAGTCGTAAGTCAAGCGGTCTAAACCACCGCTTAGACTTTCGAACTCGACCCATTTGGTCGATCATTAGGATCCGACCAAGCATTTTTAGTGACCATAGTTGCAAAAGGAATAACCTTCCGAGGTTATACCTTATGGTCACCTAGTTTAAGTAGTTGTATGAAAGGTAGTTTATATGCCTTAGGCAAATGACCAAAATGCCCTTTTCATGCATAATTGGATTTTAAGCATATGTAACCTAAACTTTTGTCACCTAACTGATTATGCAACATAATTAAACATGTTTAGGCATATAATACTTGTCATAGGATTAGTTAGACGTCTCGAACGCGCGTTTGCGTGAACGACGCATTAACGTAGCATAAGCTACCTTAATGGGTCGTAACGGGTCAAAAGCACTTAGGTTAGGTTCCGATCTAGAATGTAAACTTTGTTAAACCATACTACATGAGTTCCAATACTCATTTGGTTTACAAGACCTCATTCTGTCCGATCTTCCGATTTAGGTGTCGATTTATTTACTAGTGATCCGATTACTAGGTACTACTTGAATTTCCTTGGTTTGCCTGAGCTTCGCTAAGTTCTTTAGATCAAGGATACACTTCTATTCAAAGTGAGTACATAGTTCCCCTATTTTACTGCTTTCAATTGTTTTGGGGTGATTCATATGTATTAAAACGATTAAGATGGTTTATATTAAACTAATAACGATTTCGATAAAGTGAACGAACTTGTTGGTTGTAGTACATAACAAATGACATTCATTAGCATTGATCAAGCCGACTAGTATTAGGTTATGGTACCATAGGATCTGACAAATCCCGTTATCAGACTACACCCATGGTTATGTGTGGGGGTTATGTAGGTAACGACCGAATTTGATGATTGTTAACTTACCCTTTGGTGGTTTGTTAATACGAGAAACGAGATAGTCGAGTCACGAAGGTTTGAATGTTATTAGCGAGACAACCATAAGTAGTTTCACAGTTAAAACGAATACGATTTTGGGACGAGTTAAACGATTTGAGACGACTTAAACAAGATAAACGATTTGGATAAACGATTGGTTTTGGGTAGTGATTAGATAATGGGACGAGTGTAGCATGATAAAAGCATGGTAGATACGCCGCTGGTACATCTTATATATAAGTGCTTTTATCATATTACATTTCATGTCATTATTTAGTTCACTTGGGAAATGATTTTGAAACGATGTCACACAACGAGGTTTTCGAAATGATATAAACCAAACGAATTTATTAACGAGTTTTTACGAGATGTTTTACGAATTGGTTTACTAAAACAAATGTTTTGGGTTAAGAATCATGGCTACGAGGTTTTATAAACTATAACCAACTTGATTTGAGTTGGTTAGTTATGTTGCAATACACTTTTCAAAATGAGGTTTGTACTTTTGACTTTCGAAGTCTAATAAGGTACTGCAACATATAAACGAGCCATGAATCCGATACTCTCCTAAAACCTATGTGCTCGCCATCATTTCTTTGCTGACTTTGTTTTTACATATGTTTCAGGTGGTGTTGCGTGATATCGATTGCTAGGATGCATGAGTCACATAGGATCTGGGCGAGGCCTTAGTGACTTAATAATGATAATAGACGATGTTTAATTTGTTTGTTTGGTTTTAAAGACAATGTACATTACTTAATAAATAAATGAAACAAAACTTTTAATTACCATGATTGTGAAATGATGATTCTGTTACAACACTCCCCGACGTTTCCGCCACGGTTTGTTGTTTTACGTGGTCGGGGTGTGACAGAAGAGTTGGTATCAGAGCCAATGGTTATAGGAAATTAGGTTATTAGCAATGCTTTGACCTAGACTATAACTTTCTAGGACCCTAATGCGAGCTATCTTGCGTTTAGATTTTAAAACAATACCGTCACCTATCCTTAGGTGATAACCACAACGAGAACACAATAACAAATCCGCTTCGAAAATTAATCATCTATCCTTGGATGATTGATTGTAAGGTTTTGAACCCTTCCAGTTTGATTCATTTTCGGCTTTATGCCCTATGAATTTTCAAAATCTCATCAAAGTTTGGGTCTAAATAATGTGAACACGTGCAAACTGGAAGAGTGAATGCCTGTACCCTGAGTTTTCTGTCTAAGGCTAGAGTGTTCGTACAAATCTGCAGTATCGGACCAGTCACTCTTACTTGGGAACTCTTGGGGTGAGTGTTCACTTATAGGCGAGCATGTCTTCAGTGATACATTATATTGACCCATTTACTTTGATTAGTCAATGCGTGTCGTTTGTTTGTTCGAGGTAACGAACAAATGATCGCCTTCCTTGTGTTATGTCGATGTTGTCAATACCTATTTTGTTTTTCCAATTTTCGATCTCACTCAATTCCCCTGTTTCCTTGTTAGACAATGCCTCCTCGACGTGATGCTCAACCTTTTACTGCTGAAGAAGTCGCAGCCCTTGTTGCTCAACAAATGGCTGCAGTACTTCCAGGCGTAGTAACCCAGATCCACGAGTTATACAACAACAATAATAACAACAATAATGCACAGTGTAACTTCAAAACCTTCAATTCTGCTAAGCCATTGAAGTTTTCCGGGTCGCAAGGAGCAACTGCGCTCCTTCAATGGTTTGAAAGTTTGGAAAGCACATTCAGACATGTGCAATGTCTGAATGCGCGTAAGGTTGAATTTGCATCAAGTGTGTTCGAGAAGCGTGCTCTTACATGGTGGAACGGTTTTATGCGCGATAAGGGTGCCGAAGTGGCTTTGGCACAAACTTGGGAAGAGCTCCGAGCTCTCATGATGCGAGAGTTCTGTCCCCGTCACGAGATTCTAGCTTTAGAACGAGAATTTGACGATCTGAAACAAGACGGGGGAGAACACCGTGCTTATACGGATCGATATGAGGAGCTCAGCTTGTTGTGTCCTACGATGGTTACCCCGTTGGAGAAGGCAATTGAGAGGTATATCGATGGGTTACCCGATTCCGTGCAAGACATAGTGACTGGCAGTAATCCTACTACTGTCCGTCAAGCGATTGAGTTGGCTGCTACTCTGACCGAGTCTCAGGTCAGAAAAGGGAAATTGACCCGTAAGGGTGATAAGAAGAAGTCGGCCGATTCTGCACAGTAAAAGGGTAAGGGTAAGAAGCAGGGTGAGCCTTCGAAGAAGTCAAGGAAGCGCAAGGCTTCCCAAAACTTTGTAGTTACTGCTCAGAACCCTCAGAACCCGCCAACCCAACCGCCTGTGAAGAAGCAATATGCTGGTACTGCACCTCACTGTGCTCGATGCAACGGTCACCATGTTGCCCAACAGGCCTGTAAACAGTGTACTACGTGTGGTAGACTTGGGCATCTGGCCAACATTTTTCGTATGGGTCAAAATCAGGCTGCCCAGGTTCCAGCTCAAGCTCAAGGGAATGTTGCGAGATTCCCACCTGGTTCATGTTTTAATTGCGGAGAAATGGGTCATTTCCGCAACAACTACCCGAGGTTGGTAAATGCGAATACGAATCCGAACGCGAACGTGAATCCCGCTCGGGGATGAGCATTCAACCTGAACGCGAATGAGGCGAGGGCGGATAACGAGGTTGTTAACGGTACGTTCCTTGTTAACAATCAACTTGCATCTGTTCTTTTCGATTCTGGTGCCGATAGGAGTTTTGTTTCGTTATCATTTGAGCCTTTACTTGCGATACCTAGAACTAAACTGAGGAAACCCTTATCTGTCGAGCTTGCTACTGGTAAACCACTCGTACTCGATTCTGTTCTTCGTGGTTGTCAATTGAACCTCGATAACCATCTTTTTCCTATTGACCTCACGCTGATGCAACTTGGGAGTTTCGACATTATCGTGGGGATGGATTGGTTAACCAAACATCATGCTGAGGTGGTTTGTTTCGATAAGATCATTCGTATTCCTCTTTCGTCTGGCAATGTCCTGGAAGTTCGTGGCGAGAAACCATCTGGTGGATTGAAACTCATGTCGTGTACGAAAGCCCAAAGCTACTTACGAAAAGGATATGTTGCCTTCCTGGCACATGTCACCGAGGAGAAAGGCAAGAGCAAGAATATTCAGGATATTCCGATAGTTCGGGATTATCCAGAGGTGTTTCCTGATGAACTGCCTGGTTTGCCTCCAGTTCGTCAAGTCGAGTTTCATATTGACCTTGTACCCAATGCCAACCCGATTGCGAAAGCACCTTATCGTCTTGCACCGTCTGAGATGCAAGAATTATCAAAACAACTTCAAGAGTTATCTGATAAAGGATTCATCTGACCAAGTTATTCACCTTGGGGTGCTCCTGTCCTCTTTGTGAAAAAGAAAGATAGATCTTTTCGTATGTGTATCGATTATCGTGAGCTTAATAAGCTTACCATCAAGAATCGATATCCCCTACCTCGAATCGATGATCTCTTTGATCAGCTGCAAGGTGCTACCTGTTTTCCAAGATCGATCTGCATTCTGGGTATCATCAGCTTCATGTTCTCGAAGAAGATACTCCCAAAACTGCTTTCCGCACGAGATATGGGCATTACGAGTTCACTGTCATGCCTTTTGGTTTGACAAATACTCCAGCTTTATTTATGGACTTAATGAATAGGGTCTGTAAACCTTATTTAGACAAGTTCATTATTGTGTTCATCGATGATATTCTTGTTTATTCGAAGTCTCGAGCCGATCAAGAGCAACACCTTCGTTTGACTCTAGAACTCCTGAAGAAGGGACAACTTTTTGCTAAATTCTCCAAGTGTGAATTTTGGCTTAAAGAAGTTCAGTTCTTGGGTCATATTGTCAACGAGCAGGGTATTCATGTGGATCCATCCAAGATTGTTGCAATTAAGGATTGGAACACACCGACGACGCCTACCGAGATTCGATCTTTTCTTGGTCTTACTGGATATTATCGTCGTTTTATTTCGAATTTCTTGAAGATTGCGGTTCCACTCACTGCTTTGACTCAGAAGAATAAGCCTTTTGAGTGGGGACCCAAACAAGAAGAAGCGTTCCAAACGCTGAAACAGAAGCTTTGTGATGCTCCTGTTCTATCTCTGCCCGAGGGAAACGATGATTTCATTGTCTATTGCGATGCATCCAACTTAGGCCTTGGTTGTGTTCTCATGCAACGAGGCAAAGTTATAGCATATGCGTCTAGACAATTGAAAGTTCACGAGAAGAACTGCACGACTCATGATCTTGAGCTGGGTGCTGTAGTCTTTGCTCTCAAAATCTGGAGACACTATCTTTATGGCACGAAGTGTGTGGTTTACACAGACCATAAAAGTCTCCAGCATATTCTTAATCAGAAGGAGCTGAACATGAGGCAACGACGATGGGTTGAGCTCTTGAATGACTACGATTACGAGATTCGCTACCATCCTGGTAAGGCGAATGTCGTAGCAGATGCGCTTAGTCGAAAGGAGCGAGTCAAGCTTCATTCTGTTCGAACTCTATCCGATATTCAAACTCGTGTTCTTCAAGCTCAACAATTTTGTGTTTCACAAAATTTGATGGGTAAGGAATTACCACACCAACTTGAGCTTAAACTTGAAGCGAAGGACGATGGTTTACTCTATTTCAAGGATCGTTTGTGGATTCCGAAACAAGATGATCTTCGCACTTTAGTGATGGACGAATCTCACAAGTTTTGATATTCTATCCATCCTGGTGCTGATAAAATGTACAAGGATCTTCGCACTCAGTATTGGTGGCCTGGTATGAAGAAGGATGTTGCCTTGTATGTATCGAAATGCCTAACTTGTCTCAATGTCAAGGCTGAACATCAACGACCTTCTGGTTTGCTTGTACAACCAGAGATATCGGTTTGGAAGTGGGAGAACATTGCAATGGATCTCATCACTAAGTTACCACGTACGTCTAAAGGTCATGATGCTATTTGGGTTGTTATCGATCGATTAACGAAGTCAGCTCATTTTATTCCGATTCACGAGGATCTATCTGCTGATAAACTTGCAAAGATTTAAGTTGATGAGATTGTATCTCGACATGGTGTTCCTTTGGACATCATATCCGATCGTGATGCTCGATTTTCATCTCATTTTTGGAAGACCATGCAATCTGCTATGGGAACCCAACTAAATCTAAGCACTGCTTATCATCCCCAAACAGATGGACAATCTGAGAGAACGATTCAAACTTTGGAGGATATGCTTAGAGCATGCGTGATTGACTTTGGTGGTAATTGGGATTCTCATCTGCCATTGATCGAGTTCTCTTACAACAATAGTTATCATGCTAGTATCAATATGGCACCATTCGAAGCTCTCTACGGTCGAAAATGTCGTTCACCTGTTTGTTGGAATGAGATCGGCGAAGCTCAGCTTACTGGACCTGAGCTCATTCTGGAAACGACAGACAAAATCAAGAAGATTCGCGATAATCTTGTGACAGCTAGAAGCCGTCAAGAGAGTTATGCGGATGTGCGATGTAAGCCTTTAGAATTTCAAGTCGGAGACCATGTCCTACTCAAGGTGTCACCTTGGAAGGGAGTGGTGAGATTTGGAAAGAAAGGAAAACTTGCACCACGATATGTTGGACCATTTAAGATTATTGAAAGAGTTAGAAAGGTTGCCTATCGACTAGAGCTACCTCCAGAGCTTGGAAATATTCATCCGACTTTTCACGTGTCCAATTTGCGAAAGTGTTTAGCTGACGCTAATCTTCACATTCCACTCGACGAAATCCAAGTTGATGAAACGATGCACTTTGTCGAGAAACCTGTGGAGATAACGGACTGTATATTCAAACAGTTGAAGAACAAACGGATTCGACTGGTCAAGGTTCGTTGGGAATCCAAACGTGGCCCAGAGTTTACTTGGGAACGCGAGGACCAAATGAAGGCGAAATATCCGCAATTGTTCTCACAAGTTTCCTCTAGTTAAAATTTCGGGACGAAATTTCCTAAAGTAGGGGAGACTGTGACAACTGTGCTCTGTAATCAATGTACAATGTAAAACAATGTTAATTATTAATAAAACAATGTGTTTTGGTGTTAATATGTGTGTATTTGTGTTTGATGATTTTACGATTTGATTCGATTCCGATTTCAAGCTTTAAATCGCTTTCTGGAAAGTTATACGCAAACTGGTGCGTAAACGCAGTCAGTTTAATGCGAAAAACACTCCAGAATAGTGACATAGGCTTAACATACCTTAAATAACCTTCACATAACTTAGAAATAAGTTTTGGATGGTTTGGTGTGTCGAAAACAAGTTTATTCGATCGAAGGGACTATTTGTGTCAAACTGCGAAACTATACCAATTCGTATGGTATCGAACAGTCTGGAACTTGATCATAAGCTAAACATACCATAAATAACCTAAACATAGCTTAGAAATAAGCTTTCAGGGGTTCGGTGTGCGAAAACAGGCTTATTTGATCTTACAGGGACTAAAAGCGTCAAAAAGTGCATAAGTTTGCATTTTCACGCATATCTTACGTTCTGAATACATCCGGACATCCAAAAATTTATGTAATCATTAAAATATTTTATTTTAGTGATTGGCATGATAAAATTCCATTCGTCGCTTAATTTGGACCGTTTTTGCGTTCGTTACGACTTCCGTCGTAATTAACCGAACAACGCAATCGTACGACCAAACGAGCCGACATCCGAGATGTTTTTGAGCACATTTTAAGTTCCCTATACTTTAACTTCATTTTAGGGCTTTGAAATGGGGTTAACGGGGCTTAAACGTGTCAAAAATGCATCGAAAGCCAAGTTTTGGGGCTTCAGGGACTAAATCTGCCATTTTTGAAACTTGCTGACCTGCAAGGTCCTTACGGACCGTATGGGGATGGGCTTACGGTCTGTATGCCATCACCAGCACATCAGAATTGCAGAAACTTCACAGCAGCTTCCCAGCTCATTCTTGAGGTCCTTGTACGCAATTTTCATGTTTTGGGGACCAAGTTAACACCTCCCCAAGGCTTCTAATCAGCTTATAACATTTGTATGGCTATGATTCTTGCTTGGAGACCACACAAACAAGTGTCATGATCTTGTAAGTTTGCAACTAGTATAAATAGGCATACCCTCATTCCATTTTCCTCACATTTGATCTGAGAATTCTCTAAGTTGTTGTGATTATTCACTACATACCTGAGAATACTTGGAATCAAATCTCTTTGGACCCTTTGTAATTCCTCTTTCATTCTTTTATTGCTTTCCTAGCTTAAAAGTCAAACAATGTTTGACTTTCAGCTTTGACCAGTCAATGGTCAACGAGAAGTTCGTTTGAACTTCGCAACGTGAGCGTAATAACGATGCTTATAGTCCCTAGTGACTATACCTACTAATTACCACGTTGACTAGGCGTAGCGACGAGTCGTAGTTTCGGTCAAAATACGCATTTAAGCGTATTTTGCAACCAAACTACTCTTGGGTATCAAAACACTTTGTTTTGATATAAAAAAAAAACCTGTTTTCTAACTTAGTTAAGCATGTTTTAACATGCTTAGCTCGTCACTTTTAGTTTAGTGCTTGTTTAGAGTCGTAAGTCAAGCGGTCTAAACCACCGTTTAGACTTTCGAACTCGACCCGTTTGGTCGATCATTAGGATCCGACCAAGCATGTTTAGTGACCATAGTTGCATAAGGAATAACCTTCCGAGGTTATACCTTATGGTCACCTAGTTTACGTAGTTGTATGATAGGTAGTTTATATGCCTTAAGCAAATGACCAAAATGCCCTTTTCATGCATAATTGGATTTTAAGCATATGTAACCTAAACTTTTGTCACCAAACTGATTATGCAACATAATTAAACATGTTTAGGCATATAATACTTGTCATAGGACTAGTTAGACGTCTCGAACGCGCGTTTGCGCGAACGACGCATTAACGTAGCATAAGCTACCTTAATGGGTCGTAACGGGTCGAAAGCACTTAGGTTAGGTTCCGATCTAGAATGTAAACTTTGTTAAACCATACTACATGAGTTCCAATACTCATTTGGTTTACAAGACCTCATTCTGTCCGATCTTCCGATTTAGGTGTCGATTTATTTACTAGTGATCCGATTACTAGGTACTACTTGAATTTCCCTGGTTTGCCTGAGCTTCGCTAAGTTCTTTAGATCAAGGATACCCTTCTATTCGAAGTGAGTACATAGTTCCCCTATTTTAATGCTTTCAATTGTTTTGGGGTGATTCATATGTATTAAAACGATTTCGATATTTAACGATGGTTTCAAAAACGATTAAGATGGTTTATATTAAACTAATAACGATTTCGATAAAGTGAACGAACTTGTTGGTTGTAGTACATAACAAATGACATTCATTAGCATTGATCAAGCCGACCAGTATTAGGTTATGGTACCATAGGATCTGACAAATCCCGTTATCAGACTACACCCATGGTTATGTGTGGGGGTTATGTAGGTAACGACCGAATCTGATGATTGTTAACTTACCCTTTGGTGGTTTGTTAATACGAGAAACGAGATAGTCGAGTCACGAAGGTTTGAATGTTATTAGCGAGACGACCATAAGTAGTTTCACAGTTAAAACGAATACGATTTTGGGACGAGTTAAACGATTTGAGACGACTTAAACAAGATAAACGATTTGGATAAACGATTGGTTTTGGGTAGTGATTAGATAATGGGACGAGTGTAGCATGATAAAAGCATGGTAGATACGCCGCTGGTACATCTTATATATAAGTGCTTTTATCATATTACATTTCATGTCATTATTTAGTTCACTTGGGAAACGATTTTGAAACGATGTCACACAACGAGGTTTTCGAAATGATATAAACCATACGAGTTTATTAACGAGTTTTTACGAGATGTTTTACGAATTGGTTTACTAAAACAAATGTTTTGGGTTAAGAATCATGGCTACGAGATTTTATAAACTATAACCAACTTGATTTGAGTTGGTTAGTTATGTTGCAATACACTTTTCAAAATGAGGTTTGTACTTTTGACTTTCGTAGTCTAATAAGGTACTGCAACATATAAACGATCCATGAATCCGATACTCTCCTAAAACCTATGTGCTCGCCAACATTTCTTTGCTGACTTTGTTTTTACATATGTTTCAGGTGGTGTTGCGTGATATCGATTGCTAGGATGCATGAGTCACATAGGATCTGGGCGAGGCCTTAGTGACTTAATAACGATAATAGACGATGTTTAATTTGTTTGTTTGGTTTTAAAGACAATGTACATTACTTAATAAATCAATGAAACGAAACTTTTAATTACCATGGTTGTGAAACGATGATTCTGTTACAACACTCCCCGACGTTTCCGCCACGGTTTGTTGTTTTACGTGGTCGGGGTGTGACATGAATTATCCTTCTATTTATAGCCGAAGTTTGGTCGGGAAAATTTGTTGACGAAAAGTTGACGGAAAGTGCTTTTCCGTGAGCGGTTATTTTTCCCTCCGTTAATCACTAACGAGTGTGTGTGCACACGGATCGTGATCTTGATCAACGGTTAGGGTATTGCCACGTGGGAAGTGGGCAAGTGTGGATCTTCCTTCAATTCCGTGCCATCATCGTGACCTTGAGAGAGCTTGGGATGATGCCACGTGGTCATTCGGTTATAACCGAATGGTGGTGCATGATTGAGTCTTCTAGAAGGATATAATTGTAATCCTGTGTGACTCTTCCTCACGTTAACTTCGTGGTAACAGAGAAGTTATTTTTATCCAAGTCCGGACATTATTTATGCGGAAGTTTTTGCTAGGATTTTTATCCTATTTGCTACGGAGGCCGGCGCAAGGATTTGTTAGCTTCCTTTTGGCGCGCAGTTGCTGAACATTGTTTCTCGTTCTAAGTTCTTTTTGTAGAACCAGTGCGCGGCCGCACAAGATCTATTAAAGAAGGCTTAAAGACGAGGTTGTGGTATGGTCTCAAGTACCTGAAGCAAGGTTTTTGGGAACTTACCCCTTCAGTGTTATATACTTATATATTAAATAATAATCACTGCTTACTTGTTTTATAGGTTCATAATATTTTTTTTCTAAGTGGGGTGCTTGAAAATTTTCAAGGGGTGCGTGTGAAAATTTTCAAGTGGTGCAGTCGAAATTTCCAGCCAAAAATGACACTAAAAATTATTTTTTTAAGAGGTTCGCCCGCCCACCCATGACTTGGGGCTGGTACGCCCTTGTATACAAGGCTGATTGGTGTCAATTAACACCCGGTGTGATGGCGCCCCATACACCACTACTAGGGCGCCATAGGGGGCACTATTGGTGACTCCACGAGACCCGTAATGTGTGCCAAAGAAAAATTGGCGGGGCCCATTATGACTTGACTGTTGTCAAACGGTCGAAATTTAATTTTTTTTTAATAAAAAATACTATATATAACCCACAAGTTTTAACCATTTTATACCAGACAATTATTCTTACACAATCAACGCATTTAGCCCGAATCACCTGGTCATTTTTTTTTTTTGCAAATCTTCAACTGATGGACCTCGAGAACCCATACCGAATAAACCCACAAACGGGTAAATTAGAAACGCAGAGAGCATCACAACAACACAAGCTATCAACGGTATGAAATAAAATTTAGCAATTGTATGGAGTGACGTAGTGCGACACGTCAATGATATGAAGTGGAAATAGTAAAAAAGAAAGTCGATAATAGAGAGAAATTATGCCTGAAGTCGAATGACGAAAGCAATGAAACAACAGCAGTGACCTTAACTTCTACGAGTTAAGTGATTAATACATATTAAACAACCGTAGGGTGTCAATAGGTAGATTATAGAAACGGACTGAAGTACTTGGAATGGCAATTTAGAGGTTCGTCTCGGGTGATGGAATGGTATAGGGATAAATTATAAGTTTTACTAAGAATTTTTATTATTTAGATGGTATTTATATTAGCCACAATACTATCCGATCATGTCATCATTACTATTCTCAAATGCCACAATCGGCTCAAAATTCTCCACGATCACAGTATCCGCTACAATCGTCACAATCAATACCTGTAACCGAAACGCAAATGGCTTCATTAAAAGTTGTAGACACCTTAAGAAGGCTCTTGGATCAAGAAAGTGCTTCAAAGACAGTCGAGAGGTGGACACCTACTAAAGAACTGGCTTTGTCATGGGAGTGGTTTGACGTTTCAAAAGACCTGATTGTTGGTAGTATTTTATTTTCTCAACTATATATATATATATAGGGTGGGGTTCGGCTATAAAGTCCAAATTTCCTAAAAAGTGTAAAAAGTCATAAAACACTAGAATTTCAGCCATAAAACATACCTGAAGCACACAAATAACAAAGTAAAGGTTAAGAAAACACCATATTTTTCACACCCCGATATTTCCACATATTCCGGTGGGCCCCGGTGGGGAGTATCGTGACGTAGTTGATATCATCATAGTCAATTAAACACAGTTATAACACAGCGAAAGGCTTGGAAGGTAAATTACTATTACAACCCAAATGTTCAAAGTACGAATAAAAGAATATACAGACAGTTGTAAAAGAAAGGATCCACAAGCGGATCTTTAAATATAATGTAAAACGAAGTTCGACAGACTTTAAGGCATCTAGGGATTTGCAAAATCCTCTTATTGAACGCCAAGTAGCTCCAACCTATTACGTGAGGTACCTGTCACTTAGTCTTTTGAAAATACGCCAGTTTACACTGGTAAATACAATTAACTGACTCTTTTGAAAAGGGTTAAGAAAATTGGTTTAGGTGCACGTGGCACGAAAATCTTTTATAACCTGGGACAATTACATTTATAATCTTGTATACATATTTACATGTTTGTCATACATTTGGGGCCCGGTTTAGAAACCGGGTCATGATTAACTGACTCACCACTTACAAAACCCACAAAGGAGTTATCCCCAACTTGTGGGTAATTTATATTTTAGCATTTGCATCTGTCGGGTGTATGCCTACACCCCGTGCATAGGTCGTGGCCATTAATAACTTAAATGAGCCAAGGATATCCAGGACACGGTCGTTAACCTCCAAAGTTTATGTTATCAAACAAAACGGATTAAAATGGGTTATGCGGATTTATTAATCACAATCCGAACAAATGATTCCATACCCGACCAAGCGGTAATAATTTACCGTATCCCAAGCCCGTATAAGGGAAAATAAGTTAAAAGTATTTAGTTGAGTTTTAATTGCAAGAATTTCTACTCAGCCGTAAAATTACTAAGACTTTGTGTAGGTATCTTCTACTGGGGCTCCCTAGTATGGAATGAAGGTAATATTAACCTATTAGAATACTAACGGATCTTATTTTAGTCGAGGACTTAGACCGGTTAGTTTAAAGAAGGATTTTACTGTACGAAACGTTAGATTAAGCGATGACTAGAATGGAATGTAATTTAGACCCAACAAGTATGGAGACTTGTATAATGTGGGTAAACTAAATACATTCTGGATTTTGAAGTTTAAATGATAATGTTAAACCCGTTTTGGTTAATCTATGCAAACTAGTTACATTAACCAAACCGAACGCGTATAAGCATAAACGGGTAACCGGACGAGTCATATACAAGTTCCATATGTTATTATGCTTAAAATATGTCATGATATCAGTGGGATATCAACATGTATGCCCATAAAGGTTTTAAAACCGAATTAAGCCTCATAAGGGCATTTTGGTCATTTTAAGGTTTATAAAAGGGGTTTGTATGTAAACTGAAGTTCTGGTCTTAAAAATTCTGTGTAAAATATTTAATTTATGATATTAAATCAATAGGATATCAATTTTATGTGTGGTTTATGATTTATGACCAAACTATGCTCCGTAGGGACATTTTTGTCATTTCACACATAGTTTTAGGGACTTATTTGAGATTCTGAATTCATGACTTTTACCTACAGTAAAAATATTGAAAATAATTTATAAAGTCAGTAGGTAATAAGTCTTGGGTGCCAAATATGGTTTAAAACCATACTATGCACTTATTTGGTGTGAAAGTCGATAAATGACGATGTTTCCGAAGTTTAAGTGATTCTGAGTTTGTGACCAGCTTTGAAGGGTCAAAATATTTTTTTTTTATAATACATCAGTAACAAAAGGTTTTGCATGTTAATTATATTTAAGACTCATTTTATTTGCAAAAAGGGTATTATCATCATTTATAGGCTTTATACAAGAACTCAAGGTTAATGTCAGTATATAATCTGACCCAACATCCCAATAAATCCTAATATGATATCACAACATTAGGTAAAGAGTTTTATGTCAAAATTATGTTTATAAACTTGTTTTGCATGCTAAAGGGCATTTTAGTCCTTATAAAAGCATAATTTCCGATTAATTGTATAACTTCAGTTTATGACCAGAATGTAAGTGTCAAAATATTCTAAATATGTTTACTAATCAGTACCTAATCCATTTCATGTTCATTTATATTAAAAACCTCATTTTTAGACAAAAAGGGCATAATAGTCAACATAAAGCATAATATAGGAAACATGCATATAAACTCAGATTACTAAGTGACCATGTAATATAACCTCAGAGGGTTATGCTACAGCATAATATGGTCACAAAGGAACCTTAAGGCATAAAATAAATAAGCTAATTCGGGTCAAAACTGAAAGTCAAAACAAAAGTCAAGCTTTTGCGACTTTCAGTTGCGAACCGAGCTTAAACTTAGAATTTTCGGGTTGAACATGTTTAGACATGTTCTAATAATGTTTACCAAGTTATTAAAGTGATAAAATATGTTTTATAACTTCTACATTATTAGATTTGAATTTATCTAAAAAGTGACTAGTTTGAATTTTTATTTTAATTACTTTGACCCGACAGTTAACTAAGTAAACGTGGTAATTAGGAGGTGTCCTCTTGAGGGATTCACACCTACCTAATTACGATCACATAGCAATATTCACCTCGGTACAACGGCTGGACCGTTTAGGTCTAAACCAAAAGTCAAAGCCGATTAGCTGCAACTTGACTTTCGGCTTTTAATTGCATAAAAACCGAACTAGAGTGGCTAAGGATACTTACAACAGGTCCTAGCTCGAAGATTAGACTAAGGTGAGATTCCTTTTTTTTTTTCAGGAACCTCAGAGAATGTAGAGCAAGAGAGAAACGTGAAGGTGCAAGTCCAAAATGGTGAAAAATGGCACCTACTTATACTAATTCAAGGTGTTCTATGATGAAGCCAGATGTTTAGGATCATCTTCAGATCATTCCAGGTGTCCTAGTGTCAGTAAAAACCATCCAACAATCCCTGGTTTCGAGTTCTGAGCATGCAATGGCGGTTTGTGTGGGCAACAAGGTTGTTTACATGTAGCTGTCCATTTTTTCGTTACTGTGGGTTGGCTCGCGGCCCGCGAAAGAAATAGAAGTGAGCTTCGCGGCCCGCGACTCTCCTTCGTTCAGGTTACACAAGTTTCCAAACTTTACAATTTCAGTCCCTGGTCCTTTATAACTTTATATATGTATCATTTTAGGCATTCTTGGCCCCTAAAGTTAGTTTTTAAGGATCTTGGGAATAATAACAAACATCGTTAGGTTCTCGTTTGGTTAAAGATCACCCGAAACACTAGTTTTTTCGTTAACGCCTTTAACCCCTCTTCTTGAAATCTTGCACATTTTATTATATAACGATTCCGAAACTTTTCATAATCAATATCAAACATTCTTGAGAGTATGATTGAACATTACGAAGCCCCGAGTTCGTTAAAAGGTCGCTCAGAGGTAAGAATTAACATGTTGACACTTTGAACCCTTTTGTTACCCAAACTTTCGTTTGTTTTCACAAGCGGCTTCTTATGTCCAATTATTGACTCGTTTGAGAATACGAACAACGTGTAAGGTCAATCAGAGACATAAGTTTAGCATGTTGACACTTTTAGTCCCTCTGCATACATCTTTTCACTGTTTGTCAACTTTAGTCCTTTAAAGTCAACTTTCTACACGTTTAGGGTTTAGGAAACGTGTCTTCACATTATTGGTCACGATTTTTATGAGGTGTTACAATATTCAAACCATATAAAAACTTTAAACACACAATCGTAGAACTATGAATATAAAACACAGCATGATAATCAATATAAAACACAATCATGTTTGTTATTAGATAATTAGAGCCTTATCATCCAAAACACAACCCACATATATGATATTTTAGGAATCTTCATTTTGTTATTTGTGGGTTTTGGCTGTGTTTTATGTTGACATTTTGGTGTTTATGAATTTTAACACTTTTTATGAAATTTGGACTTTGTAGCCAACTCTTAGCCTCTCTCTCTCTCTCTCTCTCTCTATATATATATATATATATATATATATATAGGGTAAGGTTCATGCGAGAACCACCTTTATTGCAAGAACCGCGAGAAACAATGTGACCACAACCTAAAATAGCTAAAAAAAACCTAAAAAAACCTAACCCCCCCCCCCACCCCCCAAAAAAAACCTAAACCCCCCCTAAAAACCTACCCCCCCCCCCCAAGCTAAATGCTAAAAACTAAAACCCCCAAAAAAACCTAAAAAAAAAACCTAACCCCCCTCCCCCACCCCCCAAAAACCTAAACCCCCCCCCCCCCCCAAGCTAAAATGCTAAAACGAAACCCCCAAAAAACCTAAAAAAAATCTAAAAAAATAAAAAAAACACACAATTTTTTTTTATATTTTTTAAGTTAAAATCGCTACTTTTAGTAGCCAAAAAAAATTTTTTTTTTTTGCTACTAAAAGTAGAGATTTTTTATAAAACATATAAAAAAAATTGTGTTTTTTTAGCTATTTTTAGGTATTTTTTGTTGTGTTCACATTGGTTTTTGCGGTTCTCGCAATAAAGGGTGGTTCCTAACGGATCTTTGTCCTATATATATATATATAGGACTAGGTTATCACCCGGGACTGCTTCCTGGGTTGGAGAAAATTGTTTAGATAAACATTAAGTGTGTAAATAAAATAAACATTAAGTGTGTAAATAAATTAGTGACAAGTGGAAATATAATTTAAAGATAGTCGAGTCCCTTTGTAGATCAAATCCTTCAAGTTGCCAAAACCTTTTTTTGAGTAAATCGAATCTCTTTTACAAAAAAGAACCAACAAAAGTATAAAAATAGTCTTTTAATATACAATTAACACCAACCAAAAGCCATGACTACAATAAGACAACACAGAACAATACTTTTTTTTTTCTAATAATGAGGTTCAGCTATTAATTATATAAAATCCACCAAAAATTGAGCATTGTATGGTCCCCTTTACAATGGCTCCAACAATGCAGAACCACTACAACCAACAACCTACAGTGATAAGTTATTAGTTTCATGATTTATGTTCCTCATTCTAATATCCTCCTAGAATCCCAGCAGAAATTACTATCCTCCAGGATCATACTTATTAATTCCATTATAATATCCTTTTTAAACCTCATTATAATAGCATTCCAAACGTTTTTTAGCCCATAACATTAATAAAAAAAACAAAAAGGCCATAACCAGAGCTTCGAACCCTTGACCAAAATATGCTTTGTAGATTCAACATTTTCATCACACTTTACAAGAGTATAGCTCAAAATGACATTCCTCCTTGCAAGTGCCTTCGCAGTTGGAACCCGACCCAAAAGCAAACGCCAAAACACATGCTAGTTAAACTATCAGCTCCTATTTTTCTAGCATTCCACGTTCATCTCATCTCAACGTTTATTTTCCATGAAGCTCGGTCAAACCTATCTAAGTCTTCATTCACCACAATCTCTCAAACCCACGATTACATGAGGTATTTGCTAGGGCATTCTATCCACAGATCTATAACACAAAAAAAAATCACACTAAGAACAATATATTTGACCCATTTAAGATAATATACAGCCTAAATAAATACTATATCACATCTTATGTTGCATAACATGAAACAATGTCAAATGAAGAACTAAATAAAAAAACAAAAAATAAATAAATAAATAAAACTGTACCTGTAATTGGAATTGATGCTCTTACAGTTGCAGGCCCATATCCACAATAAGAATTATCAATTTACCCAAGAATAATAAGCACTTTCTAATTCTACCGATCCAACAAATAAGCATCTCGCTAGCCCTAAAAAAAATACAACCACCATCAACTACATTGGCATAATCCAGATCAAACACGTAAATAAAAAATGGTTAGCTGATCCTTGAACTGAAAAAAATTAGAAGTAACTTACTCTTAAAATAGAGGCAGAAGCAAGCCATAAAAATCCAATCCAACCCAACGAAGCCCCATAGCACAATACCGTGAAGCAAAAATAAGATCAATATCAAGTTAAAATAAATATTATGATGTTTAAATTAAAATACAAGTGTAACACATACCATGAACTAATCCAATATATTGGATAATGATCCGCCTTCAGTATCTTTGGAAGCAAAACTTTGAGAGTTTTAAGGTGAGAGGCAATCTGATGCTTGGCCCAACAGAAAGAAAGTCCACCATCATAATTCTCTTTACTTCCTGATGTATCATCAGCAAATATGGCACGATATTGGTTAACGACATCAAACAGATGCATCCGGTTACATTTATTGAATATACCGTCTTCTAGAGCTGGAAGAAGTAAAGGCAGAGACTTGGCCAAAGAATGAGAAAAAAATAATAATAAAAATAACCAGCCTTAAAGTTATGTTAAAAACCACTATTTTCATGCAAATCAACAAACAACTTATAATAGTTATGTTAAAAGCCACAAGCTTCTTGCAACTCAACAAACAACTTACGTAATAGCATAATGCTCCGCAAGTATGTGACTTGCATCAGGTGCAACCTCGCGTAAAGATTCATTTTCATCCACAAGATCTGATTACAAATGTCAATTGTATATTTGTATTATGAAAAAGAGCATTGAAATGAAACAAACATAAAATAGACATTTTTAAAGAAGCACCCGCACCCAAAGAAAAAAACAAAAAAAAAAGATTATAAGTGGCAAGTATGATGTTAAAAACACAATAAAAAGAATAATCAAACACAATAAAAAGAATAATCAAACCTCAATAAAAAGAATAATCAAACACACTTATGAATGGGTCAATTATGATGTTAAAAACACAATAAAAAGAATAATCAAACCTCAATTGCTGGACTATATACTTTGGTTCAAAACTGAGCACAATCGCTAATTTTGTGAGCGAAAGGAGTGAGCATACCCAAATCATAAAAATGCTTAATATTCTTGAAGTTATAATCATACCTAAATCACTTCACTTTTGCAGATTCCAACTTCTTCTCTTGTTGTAACATAAAGATATAGATTAATAAACATCAACATGACAAATTAGGGCAAACAAAGAAAAGAAAAAAAATACATCAACACATGTAAAGATGTAGAACCATTGTAGATAAAATAGATAAAACAATATAATCAATGATAATCTATAGAGATGTCGAACCTGAACTTGAATTGGTAGAAGATAAAATTGATAACTCAGTACAGAGAGAAAGAAGATGGATGTTAGAAATTAACAATTTCAATCAACTTACAGATCTATCAACAAAAGAACCATTCCACCTCTCATGTCTAATTTGAGCCCTAACAATCTGCAACAACAAAAACCCTAATCCCATTATCTGAGATAGGTGGTAATTCTCCTTGGTTGTCTTCCTTTCCCCTCTGAGCACCACATGTTCCAAGAGACACATAAAGAAACAATTATATCATATAAATTACAAAATGTTTATCTCAACACCATCGTTTTCAAATTTCATATGCTAAAAAATAGACTTTAAAGCTAAAAAAAAATCAACCGGAACATTCAATCATACCTCTAATTTCATAGGATTCAATCACTCACAAAGCAAACCCCTTCAAAAACTATGGATCTCGTTTCGCTCGTCACCATTAAATTACTCCTATCAACTACACAGAACAACTGTATAAAATAAAAATCGAAACTCATACATGCGAAATGAAGATCGAAGATGTCTGAGAAGAAAAATAACATACAATCGATTGAACTCCAAATAAAGACGAACCTAATCCACAATAGAGAAAATAAAAAAAATACAAACAAATAAAGAGAGTAGATTGTACCGTTGAGATGAAGATCGAAGAAGAAGACGGAGAAGAATAAGACGGCTGTGATGTAAAATGGAGTAGAAGAATTGAGAAACCCTAAGAATGCTTAGGATGATGGATCGGCTGAGAGAAAGAATGAGGGATTAGGTTTTTAGAACATTTATATACCCGGGTCAATCCATGCGGGTTTGGATACAATAAACGAATCCCGTGTCAACCCATCCAATAAACCGGATCCCGTGTCAACCCATCCAATTTCCCGCCAAAACCACATCTAAGAAGCCCTAATATTGCGACACGTGTCCCATATTTTTTTCATTTATTATATATAATAGATAAGGATCCGTTAGGAACCAACCTTTATTGCGAGAACCGCGAGAACTAGTGTGAACACAAACAGTAATACTTTAAAAAATCTAAAAAACACCCAAATTTTTTTTTTACTATTTTTTTTTTTTTGGAAAAATATCTATATTTTGTTTATAAAAAAAAATAAAAAAAATTTTCAAAAAAAAATAATTTTTTTTTTCGAGTAACAGTTATCCATACACATGTGCATTTGTATCATTTCTTTGACAAATTTCGTATTTCATTACAAATATTAGACAATTGCACTTTCATTTACACTACCACGTGTAACACCTCGAAAATTCACGTCCTATAATGTGTAGACACGTGTCAAATGTTTAAACGTGTGGAAGAAATATTATAGAAGGACTAAAGTTGACAATCATGGAAAGTATGTGGATATACGTATTCTAAATGTCAACAGTGAATAAATATACTTCATAATAAACCTACATGATGTTTATAACATCAATCGAATAAATCATGGATCATGCGAAGCTAAAAGTGAGAGATTACAAACTACAGGGGTCAAATGTGTCAACATGTTTAAAGATATACCTCTGAGTGACCTTTTGACAAACCCGAAGCTTTGTAACTGTTAATTATACTCACTAGAATGCGCGATATAAATTTCATAAAGTTTCGTTATCGTATGAGAAAGTTATGATCAAATTCGTGTGTGAGGGGTTAAAGCGTAAACATTTAAAGTTAAGACTTTTCGGGTTAACCGGAAGTGTCCAGGGACTTGGAAAAGTGGGTATAAGTCCTAAAGCCCTTGTGGGTAAATATGAAGGGGTCAAAATGCAAAGAATAGGCTTAATTGACCTTTCGTGAAGCCAAGAGGTGTGATGCAACAACTTGAAAATGAAAATCTGATCAGAAGGGTAATGCGGGCCGCGTAAGGTCCATCAACACCCTTACGCGGGCCGCATCAGGACATCAGAAGCAGAAAAACGTGACAGCCTCCTGGAAACGCGGAAATTCGATCTTTAAGCGATATTTTTGCAATGTGGGCGACCCCTAAACAGTCCTAGACACTAGGGACACATGGTGGAATGTTGTGGTCAGTGGATAGACTTATTTGTCAATGTTTTGTGGTGTTTAATCCACTATAAAAGGCCACAAGTGTTCAACTCATTCCTCACACCTTCAATTGCATACCTGATCAATTCTGGAGCTCCCAAGCAGGCCCAACTGATCACATTTCGTGCATAGGACTATTGTAAGTCTGCTAATCCTTCTTTAATTGAGTTTAGCTTAGTTATTTAGCTAAAAGTCAAACCGTCGTAATTACGGTTTGACTTCGAGATTAATGATTAATAGCTCAGTCAATTCTCGAATCAAAAGTAGTTATAAGTTGGTATTTATGTGGGTAATAAACCCTTAAAAGGGTTCCCCCTGATTACCACTCTAGCTAGGTCAAAAGTCGGGTCAAACTTATATATAAAAAGTCAACAGGAAGCTTAAAATGCCATTTATGCATAATTAACATTGTAGATCATATACAACCTGTTGGATCATTGTTATAACTTGGTAATAAGTGTAAGAACATGTCTAAACATGTTCAACCCGACAATTTCCTGTTTAGACCCGGTTCGGAACCGAAAGTCACATAGTTTGACTTTCACTTTGACTTTCAGTTCTGACCCGTTTAGGCATGTTTTAGAAATGCCTCAGAGCTTTAATTGGACTAGGTTACATGTTAGAATAACCCTCTGTGAGTATACACCTTGGTTCATTAGTTATCCAATTAATATGCATGTTTCCGTTAATTGCTCATATGTTGACCGTTATGCCCTTATTACCTTAAAACGTGATTTTTGGAAATGTAAAAGAGTAGAAACTTTAATTAATGATATATAAACTTGTATGCAAAATTTGACATCAGTTTGATTTGTAGATTAAGAGTTATGCTCATTATCGCAAAATGAATGCTTTATGTTAATAAAACGGCGTAATTAGCGTATAGCCTAGTTAAGCCTACTTTTTGGTATCAAACTTAATACCCACTGATGTAATATATTATTTTGGGATTTTTAAAGATTTTTAATTAATTTTAGGCTGAGCATAACTAGTAGTCGTAGGCTTAATCCGGTAATTGTCGGTTTTGCCCTTACGGGCCATAAAATGAGTTTTACATATCTAAACGACCCCAAACCTTTTGCTACTGATCACATATGATAAATAAATTATTTAAAGCCTTCTGGAAATATAAAAATATCAGATTTAAGTATCGAACCCGGAAATGGCCTTTAATCACCTTATTAAGCGTTTTTAACGCAAAGTATGTATTAAAATTATATTGGACATACCTGGGTTGATACCTACTGATATATGAGGCAAATTATAATATTTTAACAGTAAACAAAGGTTGATAAACTCAGACTTCAGTTTTGAGCTTTTCGGCTTATGTGAAATTACCAAAATACCCCTACGGGGCATAGTTTGGTTAAAAATGATAAGTTTCACATATATGCTTTATCCTACTGATATAACTTAGCAAATTATGTATTTTTGCTGATTACATCAGACCTGTAACTCAGATTGTTACTTAAACTCTTTTATAAACTTTTAAATGACCAAACTACCCCTACGGGGCCTAGTTTGTGTTTAACACGTTTCGGGCATAATGAAAGACATCTTACTGATGTCACAACATATTTGAGGCATAATTAACTTAGGAAACCTGTATATAGCTCTCATGAATACCCGTCACGCTTATTACGCGTACGGTTCGGTTTATGTAACAAGTTTACATAAATTAGCCGAAACGGGTCAAACCTTAACGGTTTTATCTCAAAATCCAGAATGTGAATAATAAACCCATATTAAACAAGTCTTCAAACTTGTCGGGTCTAAATCACATTCTATCCGGTCTTCGCTTAATCGTGCGTACGAACCGTATCTTTGAAACTAGCCGGTCTAAGCTTAAGCTTAATTAAAGACCCGTTAGGATTCTAATAGGTTATTATAAAACCTTCGTTCCAGATTAGGAGGACTAGTAAAAGCTACGTGCATTTTGCTAATTGTGAATTATACTTGCTCAGGTAAATACTTTTAACTTATTTTCCCTATACGGGCTTGGGTTACGGTATATAGCATACCGCTTGATCGAGCATCAAATCCTCCACCGTTGAGTGGGTAATTGACTAAATTTGATCGGCTCGTTTAAACAGTCTTGTTACTTAGAGCCTTTGGGGGGTTAATGACCATGTCCCGGATATCCTCGGCATCATTTTACGAAATGGCCACGACTTAAGCGCGGGGTGTAGGCGCACACCCGTCAGTGCACAAAAGAACATTGTGGTGTGTCTATTGATCTTTAACCCGGACAAGATCCGGGCTACTGAACGCACAAGAAACATGTAATTCGTTCACAAGATTATAATATTAAATAATTCTCCCAAGTTAAATAAAAATGTTTATGCCATGTGCATCTAAACCAATTTTCAATCATTTTTCCAAAATGAGTCAGTTGAATGTATTTACCAGTGTAAACTGACGTATTTTCCCAAAAAGATTAAATGCAGGTACTAAGCGTAATTGGCTGGGATTTCTCCTTAGCATCACTAGAAGTCTCGCAAGCTTAAGATGCCTGAAGTCTGTTGAACTATTAATACTATGTTATTTCGATCCATCTGTGGATAAACTTCCGAATATTGTGACATTTGATATTACAATATTAAATTCGGTTGTATCATATTTTAAATTTGCTTCCGCTGTGCATATTGATATTGTGTTGTTTGACTATTATGTTGCCAACCACGTCACGATACTCCCCCACCGGGCCCACCGGTGACACGTGGAAATCGGGGTGTGACAGGTTGGTATCAGAGCCAACACTGAGTGAATTAACACACTAGCCTTTTGTGTTTAATCTCAGTTACACAATTGCACAATTCTAAACTTTCGAGTCTAGACATATAACATAGGACAAATTCCACTTTTTTTTGTGTTGTCCTTTATTTTGCATATATTCTTGTTTTGTTATCTCATATTATAATGACAGGATTTGAAAATGCCGCCAAGATTCTTCCGAAGGAGAGGACGAGGCAAGGGGCCAGTCACCGCCCCCAACGATAATGAAGCTGGACCTTCGAATGCTCGAGCTCCATCTACGACAGAAAGTGGATCCCTGGCTGAACCGGAGAAACCTTTTTGAACCGACTAGACGGTCGGTCTCACATAGTTCAACACCTCCTAACCCTTTTGGGCCGCAACCAGAATACGAGCCCAACAACCCTCAACCTTCATATATACCATTGCAGCGATCCCTATCGCATCATTCTTTCGGGGATCTCACACCTATTTTTCGGGGCCAGTTTAATCCGGTAGGCTACATACAAGAACCTGTGGGTTTTAACCCACTGGGGCCAGATGATCACTTCTCTGGAGATAATGCGGATGACATGGACAAGGATACGGACCCCGTCGAGCCAGCCAGTGGTGCTCCAAACCACCCGATCGAGATCTCCGACGGATCATCTTTCCATGGATCACCCTATGTTAGTCCAGATAGCTTCCAAGCTATGTTCACCCGGCACGAATGGTACTATACACCTCCTCACCATTCGTCGCCTCCTCAGCAGCAGCAGCCGCAACAACAACAGGATCCCTTTGTGGATTCCAGATTCGTGGCAGTCACGCCACCGCCGCCAGTGCAACCAGCACCTCCGCAACCGCCACGGCGAAGGAGAACCGGTGCGCGCATGTCGTCACGAGCAGGGGATTTCCATTTCAGTTCCCCACGTCAATCCAGTGGCAACCACTATCCGCCACATCAGGAGGACCCACAAATGGGTGGACCCTCCAACCCAGCTGTACCACAGCCACCGCCAATGGGTTTTGAAAACCCAATTTCGGCATATACGGGTTCCATGGCGTATAACCCGTTTGAACCGCCGACTCACCACAACTATGGTTACGCGGAGGCCGACCCGTACATGGTAGCGGCGAACTACAACACCCAAGGACCCTATGGGGATCCATGGGGAGTAGGGTACCCAACACAGGGGTACCAGATACCTCCTAGGCCTATTATTCGGACGCAATCGCAGCCGCCGCGATTTTCTCCCCCAGAAAGGGAGGAAATCCTACAAAGGTTGGATGAAGTGGAGCGAGGCTTCCACCGTGACTGTAGGGAGAGACAGAGCTTCTTCCAAGGATTGGCAAGCTTGATCAAAGGGAAGAACAAGAAGGACCACTAAATCCTTCCAATTGTTGTTGAACCCCTGCGTGGGCCTGTATTTGCTGTATTTGTTTAAGCCCCTGCGTGGGTAAGTATGTGTGTTTGTTTTGACCCCTGCGTGGGTCTATCTTCCGTTAACCCCTACGAGGGTATGATGTTGCTTAAAGTCCCTGCGTGGACTAGTTTGTTTGTTTAAGGTCCCTACGTGGACTATTATGTTAGTTTAAAGTCCCTGCGTGGACGAGCATGTTGATTTACCCCTGCGTGGGTAATTGTTTGTTGAAAAGACCCGTTTAGGGCAGCATGTAATATTATAATAAATTAATGGAATGTTGTTTTATAAATTTCATGTTTGCCGTTATGTGCATATATAAATTATAAATGAAATGAATAAATTAAAATCATTCCTTTTGGAAATAATCTGCCTATGTAATTATTAATAAAGAATCTTAAAGAGTGAAACCTAGCCTTCGGGTCATTTTAAGACCAGGCCAAGATGGTAAGACCTGTTCAAAAGATTCAAATCCAAGTTAACATCTGAAAATATGTTAACACTCCTGGCAGACGTGATTCGTTAAAATCACACGTCATTTTATATGTATAAGGATTCTTTAGAAGATTCCTAACCCAATTTAATGATCTCTGAATCAAGGGTTAAGATCATCAATTAAGGTGACCATACTTTTACCATATGTGGTAATACGTGCCTACGGGCCCTGCTCATTTCCATACGAGCCAAAAGACAGTGGTAACTATGACTCCCTGTCAAATAAAGGTAATGAACTAGGTTCAAACCTCAAATGCTTTGATTCTCTGAAATCCTAACATATAATTTATAATTGTCCTTGTGACTAGGCCTATTGTGCCAGTATACCTTAATGTTTTGATTCTCTGAAATCATAGATTAAATTTAAAAGTGTCCACGTGACTAGGCCTTTTGTGCCACAAATAAAACTGTTAATGTTTTATAATTAGGATAAATTATAATAGAAATCCTAAATAAATATGATTTATAAATTAACCAAATATGGTCTCCGTTACCATGGTTAATGAATTGCCATAAAAGACAATTCCTTAATAAACTCCCAAATAAACTATTGTCCTTGTTTTCTGCAACAGTTCAATTAAAATGGCTAACTCGGACGAGGGTAATAGTCATCCAGTGGAGAATAACCAGAACGCCCAAATTAATTTAACGGGTGCTGAATTGAAAGCGATCATAGACGGCGCTGTTACACAGGCTTTGGAAAGGCAGTACGAAGAGTATAGTGGGACTCGTAGTAGGACCCTATCTACACAGCCTTCAAAGCCACCGTCCAAGAAGGACGACCCGAAGAAAGATGATGATCGACGCTCCTCGAACCACAGTGCTCCATCTCAGCAGGTTGTACTGAACCACGGACCCCGTGAGAAGGGTTGCTCTTATAAATACTTTGTTTCGTGCAAGCCCCGGGATTTTAATGGGGAGAAAGGAGCCATTGACTGTATGACGTGGCTGGATGAGAAGGATACGGTTGTAGACATCAGCGGATGCGCTGAGAGAGACGTGGTCAAGTTTGTGTCGCAGTCTTTTAAGGGTGAAGCTTTAGCATGGTGGAGATCTCTGATCCAAGCCACCGGAAAAATTCCATTGTACAACATGTCGTGGGATCAATTTGTTGCCCTTATCAGGGAGAATTACTGCCCTCAACATGAGGTGGAGAAGATAGAATCTGACTTTCTATCCTTGGTGATGACAAACCTCGACTGTCAAGCTTACCTAACGAGCTTCAACACTATGTCTCGGTTGGTTCCATATTTAGTAACCCCGGAACCAAAGCGAATAGCTCGTTTTATTGGTGGTTTAGCCCCGGAAATCAAGACAAGCGTAAAAGCTTCTCGGCCAGCTACCTTCGGGTCTGTAGCTGACATTTCCTTATCCCTCACTCTGGATGCGGTCAGGCAGAGATCGCTGAGGAATAAGGAGGCTGAGAAGAGAAAGCGTGAAGATGATGGTTCACGAAAGTCGAACAAGAAACACCGTGGGAACGGTGACCACAAGAAAGGATCGGAGTCAAGGAGAGATGGGCATAATTCTGGTGAGAAGCCCAAATGCAAAATTTGCAAGAAGCAGAACTTTGGAAAGTGCAGACTTGAGTCGAACTCTCAGACTCAATCAAAAACCTATGCTTGTGGTATATGCAAGTCCACGGATCATAAAACCTTGGATTGCAAGAAGATGAAAGACGCAACGTGCTACCGTTGCAATGAAAAGGGCCACATAAAAACCAACTGCCCTAAGTACACCAAGAAGCCTGAAGAGGCCAAGAAGACTAATGCTAGAGTCTTCAGAATGGACGCAAAGGAAGCGATTCTAGACGACAACGTTATTACAGGTACTTTCCTTGTAAATGACGTCTTTGCTAGAGTACTTTTCGATTCAGGCGCTGATAAGTCGTTTGTAGATCATAAATTTTGCAAATTGCTGAAATTACCTGTCAAAACCTTAAATGTGAATTATGAGGTGGAGTTAGCAGATGGCACCCTAGAAACCGTATCTACTATGTTAGATGGGTGTGTTATATCCATTAAGAACCATTCTTTTCCTCTGTCTCTACTCCCCTTTAAGTTGGCCGGTTTTGACATAGTTCTGGGTATGGACTGGTTATCTCATAACCAGGCCCAGATTGTCTGCAACAGAAAGCAAGTGGTGATAAAGACTCCGTCTGGTGAATCACTTACCATTCGGGGAGATACCCAGTATGGATTGCCTGAGCAAGTGACTATGCTCAAGGCTTCCAAATGTTTAAAGAGGGGTTGTGTCATCTACATGGCACAAGTGATTATTGATGAGCCCAAACTGAAGATAGGAGACATCCCTGTCATCTCTGAATTCCCAGAAGTTTTTCCAGAAGAACTACCTGGTTTGCCACCAGATAGGCAAGTGGAATTCAGGATTGATATCATCCCCGGAGCAGCACCAGTTGCCAGAGCACCTTACAGGTTGGCTCCAACGGAGATGAAAGAATTGAGGACACAACTAGACGAATTGCTAGCCAAGGGTTTCATAAAACCTAGTTCGTCTCCTTGGGGAGCGCCAGTCCTGTTTGTAAAGAAGAAGGACGGATCGATGCGTCTGTGCATCGATTATCGTGAGCTTAATAAGGTCACGATCAAGAATAGGTATCCTTTACCCAGGATCGACGATTTGTTCGATCAGTTGCAAGGAGCAAGTTATTTTTCGAAGATTGATTTGAGGTCAGGCTACCATCAACTGAAGGTTGGAGATGAAGACGTGCATAAAACAACATTTAGGACTCGTTATGGTCATTACGAGTTCCTAGTGATGCCTTTTGGGCTCACTAATGCACCGGCCGCGTTCATGGATCTCATGAATCGTGTTTGCAAACCGTACTTAGATAAATTCGTCATCGTTTTCATCGACGACATTCTTATCTATTCGAAGAATCAAGCTGACCATGAGAAACACCTACGCTGTATTCTCAAGCTCCTGCATCAGGAGAAACTCTATGCCAAATTCTCCAAGTGTGAATTTTGGCTTCGAGAAGTCCAATTCCTTGGACACGTGGTTAGTGAGCGTGGTATCCAAGTGGATCCCGCTAAGGTTGAAGCAGTTATGAACTGGCAAGAACCAAAGACGCCTACAGAGATTCGTAGCTTCCTAGGATTGGCAGGATATTATAGGCGTTTCATTGAGAATTTTTCAAGGATTGCTGCACCCCTAACTTCTTTGACCAAGAAGAAAGTAAAATTCGTTTGGGGCCCTAAGCAGCAAGAATCCTTCGATATTCTGAAGCAGAAGTTGAGCAATGCTCCTGTGTTGACATTGCCAGATGGAATAGAAGAGTTCGTGGTTTACTGCGATGCATCGCACACCGGGATGGGGTGTGTGCTTATGCAGAAAGGCAAAGTTATTGCCTACGCTTCACGACAATTGAAAGTGCATGAAAAGAATTACACCACCCATGACTTGGAGCTGGGTGCCGTTGTATTCGCACTGAAGCTTTGGAGGCACTATCTATATGGTGTCAAGTGTGTGATTTATTCTGATCACAAGAGCCTCCAACATCTGTTTAATCAGAAGGAATTAAATATGAGGCAACGCCGCTGGATGGAGACTTTAAATGATTATGATTGTGAAATCAGATACCATCCCGGCAAGGCGAATGTAGTCGCCGATGCCTTGAGTCGGAAGGAAAGGGTGAAACCTATCCGAATCAATGCCAAGCGCATGGAGATAAAGAATAATTTGATTGAAAGGTTGTTAGCTGCACAGAAGGAAGCTGTGTTGGAAGCTAACTATCCTAAAGAAAAGCTAGGGGTAACTGTGGAGCAGTTAACTCTTAGCAAGGACGGAATTCTAAGATTAAATGGACGAATATGGGTTCCAATTTATGGAGGACTTCGAGATGTCATCCTCCAAGAAGCCCATAGTTCCAAATACTCCGTTCATCCTGGAGCTGATAAGATGTACCAGGATCTAAAGGCAAATTATTGGTGGATAGGCTTGAAAAAGTCTGTAGCCACCCATGTAGCTAAATGCTTGACATGTGCGCAAGTCAAAGCCGAGCATCAGAAACCGTCAGGTTTGCTACAACAGCCTGAACTTCCTACGTGGAAGTGGGAAATGGTAACTATGGATTTTATTACCAAGTTACCCAAGACAAGGAAAGGAAATGATACGATATGGGTTATAGTTGACAGACTGACTAAGTCAGCACATTTCTTACCCATCAAGGAGACTTATAGCTCCGACATGTTAGCCCAGTTATACGTTGATAAGATTGTAGCCTTACATGGCATACCTGTGGCTATTATCTCTGATAGAGATACTAGGTACACGTCGCATTTTTGGAAGAGTTTCCAACAATCTTTGGGCACACGTTTGAATTTTAGTACGACTTATCATCCTCAGACTGACGGTCAGAGTGAGCGTACTATTCAAACGTTGGAAGACATGCTACGTGCATGTGCGATCGATTTGGGTGGTAGTTGGGATAAGAACCTACCATTAATCGAATTCTCCTACAACAATAGCTACCATACCAGCATTAAGGCTGCGCCTTTCGAGACATTATACGGTAGAAAGTGTAGATCGCCTATTTATTGGGCGGAAGTTGGAGATGTCCAATTATCAGGACCAGAGATAGTGTTCGAAACGACGGACAAGATTGTCCAGATTCGAGACCGTCTCAAAGCTGCCCGGGATAGGCAGAAAAGTTACGCTGATCTTAAGCGTAAGGATTTTCACTTCGAAGTAGGTGACAAAGTCCTACTTAAAGTATCACCCTGGAAGGGGGTGATGCGATTTGGTAAGAAAGGCAAGCTAAGCCCGAGATACATAGGACCTTTCGAGGTTATCGAACGTGTCGGGTCAGTTGCCTATAAGTTAAACTTACCGGAAGAGCTCAGTGGAATTCACAATGTGTTCCACATCTGCAATCTGAAGAAGTGCTTCGCTGATGAATCACTGGTTATACCACATACAGATGTGCATATAGATGAGAGCTTAAAATTTGTGGAAAAACCTTTGTCGATTGAAGATCGACAGGTAAAGAAGCTTCGGAGGAAGCATGTACCTATTGTAAAGGTCAAATGGGATGCCCGTAGAGGTCCCGAATACACGTGGGAGGTTGAATCCACGATGAAAGAAAAGTACCCTTATTTACTTCAGTAAATCTCGAGTCGAGATTTATTTTAAGGGGGTGAGGATGTAACACCTCGAAAATTCACGTCCTATAATGTGTAGACACGTGTGGAAGAAATATTATAAAAGGACTAAAGTTGACAATCATGGAAAGTATGTGGATATACGTATTCTAAATGTCAACAGTGAATAAATATACTTCATAATAAACCTACATGATGTTTATAACATCAATAAAATAAATCATGGATCATGCGAAGCTAAAAGTGAGAGATTACAAACTACAGGGGTTAAATGTGTCAACATGTTTAAAGATATACCTCTGAGTGACCTTTTGACAAACCCGAAGCTTTTTAACTGTTAATTATACTCACTAGAATGCGCGATATAAATTTCATAAAGTTTCGTTATCGTATGAGAAAGTTATGATCAAATTCGTGTGCGAGGGGTTAAAGCGTAAACATTTAAAGTTAAGACTTTTCGGGTTAACCGGAAGTGTCCAGGGACTTGGCAAAGTGGGTATAAGTCCTAAAGCCCTTGTGGGTAAATATGAAGGGGTCAAAATGCAAAGAATAGGCTTAATTGACCTTTCGTGAAGCCAAGAGGTGTGATGCAACAACTTGAAAATGAAAATCTGATCAGAAGGGTAATGCGGGCCGCGTAAGGTCCATCAACACCCTTACGCGGGCCGCATCAGGACATCAGAAGCAGAAAAACGTGACAGCCTCCTGGAAACGCGGAAATTCGATCTTTAAGCGATATTTTTGCAATGTGGGCGACCCCTAAACAGTCATAGACACTAGGGACACATGGTGGAATGTTGTGGTCAGTGGATAGACTTATTTGTCAATGTTTTGTGGTGTTTAATCCACTATAAAAGGCCACAAGTGTTCAACTCATTCCTCACACCTTCAATTGCATACCTGATCAATTCTGGAGCTCCCAAGCAGGCCCAACTGATCACATTTCATGCATAGGACTATTGTAAGTCTGCCAATCCTTCTTTAATTGAGTTTAGCTTAGTTATTTAGCTAAAAGTCAAACCGTCGTAATTACGGTTTGACTTCGAGATTAATGATTAATAGCTCAGTCAATTCTCGAATCAAAAGTAGTTATAAGTTGGTATTTATGTGGGTAATAAACCCTTAAAAGGGTTCCCCCTGATTACCACTCTAGCTAGGTCAAAAGTCGGGTCAAACTTATATATAATAAGTCAACAGGAAGCTTAAAATGCCATTTATGCATAATTAACATTGTAGATCATATACAACCTGTTGGATCATTGTTATAACTTGGTAATAAGTGTAAGAACATGTCTAAACATGTTCAACCCGACAATTTCCTGTTTAGACCCGGTTCGGAACCGAAAGTCACATAGTTTGACTTTCACTTTGACTTTCAGTTCTGACCCGTTTAGGCATGTTTTAGAAATGCCTCAGAGCTTTAATTGGACTAGGTTACATGTTAGAATAACCCTCTGTGAGTATACACCTTGGTTCATTAGTTATCCAATTAATATGCATGTTTCCGTTAATTGCTCATATGTTGACCGTTATGCCCTTATTACCTTAAAACGTGATTTTTGGAAATGTAAAAGAGTAGAAACTTTAATTACTGATATATAAACTTGTATGCAAAATTTGACATCAGTTTGATTTGTAGATTAAGAGTTATGCTCATTATCGCAAAATGAATGCTTTATGTTAATAAAACGGCGTAATTAGCGTATAGCCTAGTTAAGCCTACTTTTTGGTATCAAACTTAATACCCACTGATGTAATATATTATTTTGGGATTTTTAAATATTTTTAATTAATTTTAGGCTGAGCATAACTAGTAGTCGTAGGCTTAATCCGGTAATTGTCGATTTTGCCCTTACGGGCCATAAAATGAGTTTTACATATCTAAACGACCCCAAACCTTTTGCTACTGATCACATATGATAAATAAATTATTTAAAGCCTTCTGGAAATATAAAAATATCAGATCTAAGTATCGAACCCGGAAATGGCCTTTAATCGCCTTATTAAGCGTTTTTAATGCAAAGTATGTATTAAAATTATATTGGACATACCCGGGTTGATACCTACTGATATATGAGGCAAATTATAATATTTTAACAGTAAACAAAGGTTGATAAACTCAGACTTCAGTTTTGAGCTTTTCGGCTTATGTGAAATTACCAAAATACCCCTACGGGGCATAGTTTGGTTAAAAATGATAAGTTTCACATATATGCTTTATCCTACTGATATAACTTAGCAAATTATGTATTTTTTCTGATTACATCAGACCTGTAACTCAGATTGTTACTTAAACTCTTTTATAAACTTTTAAATGACCAAACTACCCCTACGGGGCCTAGTTTGTGTTTAAACACGTTTCGGGCATAATGAAAGACATCTTACTGATGTCACAACATATTTGAGGCATAATTAACTTAGGAAACCTGTATATAGCTCTCATGAATACCGTCACGCTTATTACGCGTACGGTTCGGTTTATGTAACAAGTTTACATAAATTAGCCGAAACGGGTCAAACCTTAACGGTTTTATCTCAAAATCCAGAATGTGAATAATAAACCCATATTAAACAAGTCTTCAAACTTGTCGAGTCTAAATCACATTCTATCCGGTCTTCGCTTAATCGTGCGTACGAACCGTATCTTTGAAACTAGCTGGTCTAAGCTTAAGCTTAATTAAAGACCCGTTAGGATTCTAATAGGTTATTATAAAACCTTCGTTCCAGATTAGGAGGACCAGTAAAAGCTACGTGCATTTTGCTAATTGTGAATTATACTTGCTCAGGTAAATACTTTTAACTTATTTTCCCTATACGGGCTTGGGTTACGGTATATAGCATACCGCTTGATCGAGCATCAAATCCTCCACCGTTGAGTGGGTAATTGACTAAATTTGATCGGCTCGTTTAAACAGTCTTGTTACTTAGAGCCTTTGGGGGGTTAATGACCATGTCCCGGATATCCTCGGCATCATTTTACGAAATGGCCACGACTTAAGCGCGGGGTGTAGGCGTACACCCGTCAGTGCACAAAAGAACATTGTGGTGTGTCTATTGATCTTTAACCCGGACAAGATCCGGGCCACTGAACGCACAAGAAACATGTAATTCGTTCACAAGATTATAATATTAAATAATTCTCCCAAGTTAAATAAAAATGTTTATGCCATGTGCATCTAAACCAATTTTCAATCATTTTTCCAAAATGAGTCAGTTGAATGTATTTACCAGTGTAAACTGACGTATTTTCCCAAAAAGATTAAATGCAGGTACTAAGCGTAATTGGCTGGGATTTCTCCTTAGCATCACTAGAAGTCTCGCAAGCTTAAGATGCCTGAAGTCTGTTGAACTATTAATACTATGTTATTTCGATCCATCTGTGGATAAACTTCCGAATATTGTGACATTTGATATTACAATATTAAATTCGGTTGTATCATATTTTAAATTTGCTTCCGCTGTGCATATTGATATTGTGTTGTTTGACTATTATGTTGCCAACCACGTCACGATACTCCCCCACCGGGCCCACCGGTGACACGTGGAAATCGGGGTGTGACACCACGTGTAATACACTACTTTTTACGTTAACAATATTAAAAATGCAAATGTGCATCTATATGTATCAACATTAAATAAGATGTGCAGGTACACTACTTTCTCTTTCATCTATCATTCCATCCATAATACACAAACATGCACATGTGCATTTTTGTCATTTCTTTGACAAATTCCGTAATTCATTACAAATATTAGACAATTGCACTTTCAATTACCATATGTAATACACTACTTTTTACATTACAAATATTAGAAATGCACATGTGCATCTATATGTATCAACATGAAATAAGGTGTTTTGGTACACTACTTTGAATACACTTTCCCTTTCATCTATCATACCATCCACAATACACTACCATCACCTTCTACCATCCATAATACAATACCATTACCTCCTACCATCCATAAGACAATACCATTACCAATATTTTCACTTTATTACATGTATATCAACACCATTTATACCATCCAATCAACATATTACATATATCCAAACCATCAACCACTAGATATAACTAACCAAAAAACATGTATATGGGCCTACTTCTCCATTCAAAATCTCAAACTTTTCGTACCAAAACACGTTTTATCATGGTTATACATAATGATGCACATATGCATTCAAAATGTTGGTAATGTAAAAAGTAGTGTATTACTGATGGTATTGTAAATTAAAGTGCAATTGTCTATTACTGATAACGTATTACGAAATTTGTCGAAGTAATGATACATATGCACATGTGCATGGATAACTGTTACTCGAAAGAAAAAGTGCGATTTTTTTTTTTAAAAAAATATTAAAAAAAAATTTGAGTGCTTTTTGATTTTTTTTTATATTTTATTTTGTGTTCACATTGGTTCTCGCGGTTCTCGCAATAAGGACCACCCTTTATTGCGAGAACCAATGTGAACACATGGCATTTATGTAATTATAATATGTTTATAATAAAACACGCGCATTCCTTTTTTTGTTACTGTTATCTGTTTTATGGTTTCAAGAGTTTCACCAGTTCACAGTTTTCACAAGTGGCAGAGAGGCGTTCATGGTGGTTTCACGGCGGTGAAGAGGCGTTCACGGTGGTTTTCACGGCAGAGAGGTAGTCGCCGTTCACATATTTCACGGCGGTGGCAGTCGGCACAGTGATTACGGTGGTGTATGGCATCATCTGATTCATGACGTGTCGATCCTCATACATCTGATGATCCTCCTCATACATTGTTCCTCCTGTAAGTCTAATCGTGCCATTCATCCTACCATTGTTCCTCCTGTAACTCTAATCATGCCACACTCCTCGATTATTCTGATTATTCTGATCGTGTTGCCCTAATTATGAATGGAATACTCGATTACGAATCGATGAAGAATATATGATCTATGATTATGTTCTTACTGCAACAATATCGATTATAATACGAATTTTTATAGCACTAACCTCAATTATACGACGAATTTTGAAATGTCTGATGGTAAAATCCATATGACGAACAGTTTATGGTGTATTGTTATCGCTATGACGAAGACAGAATACTGATGTAATCGAGATGAAGACGAACTACAGAGAATTGCTGATGCTTGAGAACTGAGAACTGCTGATGCAATTCGACTGTTGGGGTTGATTTTTGTATAAATACACCATCCTGCACATGTGCAACACTTTACCATTACCCTATAACCATCACCAATAATCTACATCTTGCACATGTGCAGCACGTTACCATTACCAATTCACGGCGGCTGCATCCGCGACGGCGGCATCCATGGCTACCTAATCGACGTTAACACATCACTCCCACCACCACAACGACAACTACTCTGACTATAACTCCATCATCGACGTACTTCAGTTGACTAACCACCGTTCATGGCTAGTTCATGTGAGTATGTTTTATTATTGAATCTGAATTAATTATATTATTGCTTGATTTAGTTTATGTTTTTTAATCACATGTATCTTTACTGTTTAATTTGTTTTTAAGTTTTATTTACATGATTATTTTACATCATGCCAGGGCTGTTGGAAGCTATCGAAAGTGGTGACCATAGGTGTGAGATAGTGGTGACGGTGGCATGATGTGTTTTGAATTGGGCCAGTAAACAAAACTGATGCCACTGATGTGTTCGACATAGTGCCCATTTGAACAGAATATCAAACATGTCCTGTACTACTCTTAGTAGTAGCCTAGTAGGAAAGTGATTTTATTTTGACACGTATGCGGTTGTGTAGGTATGTGATGGATGAAATCGGGTTCAGCACTCAGAGATGAACCAGATTTCAGAGTATCACCATTCATGTACATGGCTGAAGGGACATGGGAGTCTGCTGTGAGGTGATCTATTGTTAACATTCTGTTTCATTTTTCTAATCCTTCTAAGTACAAAAGTATACATATAAAGTATAAACTCTATTATATCATATTAAACAGGCCAGCTACATAACCATAATAAAACAGTAGATAATGTTTGGACGTGTTTGCATTTCCTCTCTTAATGTTTGAGATTGGTAAGAAGTCCCGAGGTTTCAACAGCCTAGCTCTCTACACTTTCCTTGTACATTGCATATTAGGCAAGGTCGATTTTAGTTAGGGGTGTGCAAAAGAATCCGAATCCGAATTATCCGAAATTCCGAATCCGAATTATCCGAAATTTTGGATATCCAAAATTTCGGATATCCGAAAATTCGGATTCGGATAGTGTTTTTCAAATTTTTTGGATATTTCGGATATCCGATATCCGAAATATTACATATTATTATTTTTAAATTATTAAATATATATAATTTATTTTCCTTGAAAACCCTACTTCTAATACTCGTTCCTTTTCCGCCCCCACTTCCCCATCAACACATCTGGATTTTGGCCTCTCCTCTTTCCTTCGAATCTTCGATCTAAGGTTCATTACATGGAGCGTTCGACAACAAGCAACCATAATCACCGTTCGAGTGTTCGATCTACGCTTGTATCAGCAAATCATCTCCAGGTGATCGAGTCTCGACATCGTTCAAGTTCCACATTTTAATAGTTCAAGTTAGCATACTGTGTATGGAATCAAGATGAACCACTATTGGGTTTAATTGGATTTTGTTTGTTAGCTGTAGAGTTAGAAAGACATCGACAGATTCATGGGTTCAATTGTTAATCTTTTTAATAGTGCCATTTTTACATTTTGAGCTTTCAGTTTGCAGGTTTTATTTTGCTTTGAAAGACAATGTGATATTTACATTTGAAGGTCCCATTTTGCTTTGAAAGATGATAATGAAAATTTGGAGTATTTGCAATTTTCAATGGCATATTAATATTTTGCTCTTTAGTGGCCATGGACTGGATATTTGAATGGATAGGAAAGATTGGCTTGTGAATTTGTGATAGACATTTATTTCGTAACAATTATTTTTCAGAATTTCGGATATCCGTTTTATTATCCGAATCCGTATCCGAAAATTCGGATATCTGAATTTCGGATATCCGGTTTTGAACACCCCTAATTTTAGTTCACTATGATCTTTTGAATTTTTCTTTTTAAAAAGAGGGAATACGAGTGTGTGAATGGTTCACTTTTATTACTGAACCATAATTAGAAGTTTCGGTTATATGGAAAACTATTAATTCGTTTATTTTTTGTTTTTAAGAAAGAACCTTTTACAGTTAATGAGAACCTTAACATTGTAGGTACTAAAGTGCATGTACTAAATAATATACGACTAGTGTGAGTATATGCTTTTCATGCTAATTTTGTACTCTTTTGGCTTTCTATTTTTTTTTTTATGGTTTTTTAGATGAGCTTTATGATACAAGACTGGAGGTGCATCAATCAGAGATGTTTTAGAGGAACACTTTTGACATCAGATATTGGAACACAATATCTTTAGGATGCTTCAATTAAGCAAGCTCTCTCTAAATGTTTTATGCCTCAAGTATTATCGTATATCCGAAGAGAAACATATCTGCATCAGTATGTGTTTAGTAGTAATCGAACAATGTCTATGATGATGATACACTTCTTCGCTGCCCGCTGCAAAGCGCTAGATTATTTTAACATTAGTTTAAAGATAAAAGCAAGAAATTGAGTTAGCTTGGTATTGTATTTGAACAAGTTTTGAAAAACTATGAATGTTAATTAATCAGAATTATATATTTGGTTTGTTTGTTTTGGCGTAAATTGTAGCTGGTTAATTTTGTGCATTTTAATAAAAATAATTATTTATTTTATTTTTACATTTTGGGCGGATTAGGAATATGGTATTCACTTTGCGTGGGTGAGTCATGTTATTTGTTTTGGACTTTCATTTTTCGCGGTTTATTTGTTCATATTAGGTGGCTCACATGGAGTTTACTTTGGTGTTTTTGGGAGGTGGGATGATTCATTTTGGGTGTTTACTTACCCGCCTAGAATACGTTTTCATTTTTTTCCCATCGAACAATGCACATGTGTATACATGTTTAATGTTTCACTACACATTGTTATTGTTTCGACCAATGCACATGTGCATACATGAATATCTTAACTGCATATAATCCGTTTTCCTTTACATATGCATCAACATATGTAATGTGGTACCCCATACATAATAGGGTACCACATATACTCCACATGGTTATTGTTCCGAACAATGCACATGTGCATACATTTTTAATGTTTCACTACACATTATTATTGTTTCGACCAATGCACATGTGCATACATGAATATTTTCACTACATATAATCCGTTTTCCTTTACATATACATCAACATATGTAATGTGATACCCCATACGTAATAGGGTACCACAACATATGTAATGTGGTACCCCATACGTAATAGGGTACCACATACGTAATATGATATATGAACAATTATACAATATTTCAAAATATACACATATTCATTACTAACATGTTTATTGTTTTTTTACTAATGCGCGTGTGCATTACCAACATTACCACACTATCACACAACTTTTGTGTAACAACCCGTATATATAACATCCTTATCATAAGGAATCACATAATCCGAGCAACAATCATTATTGCACATATGCATCACCGGCATATACTATACTAAACAACATATTACATCCTAATTAACAAATATAACCATTGTAATACATTATACAATACTACAATACGAATATGTATGCTATATCAATCTTTGCACATGTGCAGTACCAACATTTTCTCTACCAAACAACATAATACATCATATATTAAGAAACATTATCATCTGTATTCCATGTCCGCAAGCTACCTACACATAACATTTGCATTAGTTCACAACCTCACACCTTCAGCTCTTCTTTCCATTTACTAAGCATCTTCCAACACTCCTCATGTTTCAACGCCTCTTAGTCTATCATTTTCCGAGATGTCAACCTATTCATCAAATATGTCCTTGTTGTCAATCCATGAGCCGTTTCGAATATATTTTTCCTGCATAAATTACATATAGTACATCAATTATTTCATGTATGCACATGTGCAATAAACATATTACATACAATATGTACAATGTTTATGTTTTAAAGTAATAATACACTTGTGCATATGCCTTAATACATTCATATTAACTTAATCTAACAAAATATGCACATGTGCAGTAACATGACTGGCCTAATCAATAGGTTTGCTTCAGTAAAAAAAAATTAACCCTTACCAAATCAAATTTCGTATTACTACGACCAATCATATTTAACATTAATTAGTAACAAATCTATTCTGTCAAACTATGCACATGTACATCATCATAAATGACATTGTTAACATATTCTGGCAAACTATATAAACATGAATGACATTATTAACCTATTATAGCAAATTATTCACATGTGCGTAATTATACGCATATGCATCAATATGATTGACCTTATTAAACTAACTGGCAAGATATGCATATGTGTATAGCTATGTACATGTGCATTAACATGATGGACCTTATCAACATGTTTGCTTCAATAAAAAACCCTAACACTCAACAAATCAAACAACATCGTGCTTTTTACTTGTCCTATTCCTTGTGTTTATTTCTCCTGCAATAACTGCACATGACATCAAACAACATCGTTCAAAATGAAAGTAACAATTTGATGCACGTGTGCATATACTACCAACTGCATCATCGACTAATAACCAACCTTTTTTGGCTTTTCGTTTAACACTTTTGTATTCACCTTCCTTATCATCTGGCAGTTTTGTTGCCCCTTCGTCATTCTATCTCAACACAAATGTTATTTTCTTCATTTTTTTTCAGCTTTTTACATACAATAATAATTGAAACATAATATAACCAAACATGCAATTTTTATTAGTATGTGCATTAAACACCTTTTTCGTCACCGTAAACGATATGCATTTGTGCATCTATATGCACTTTTTGCATCAATATGCACATGTGCATCACATGTCATGGTCATTATGCACTTTTGAATCACTATGCACATGTGCATCACATATTCTTAAAATGATATTTAAAATCAATCCATATATAAAGTTCAATGTTATGGGTTCAAATTCAGTATGCACATATGCATCACTTTAAACAACAACATCAATATAATCTAATTACACAAAATCATAAACACGTATATTAAACAAAACTGCTCATGTTCGCTATGCACATGTGCATCGCATGAAACAATAACACCGTCATATTAAACTAATCACGTATCTTACACAAAACTTCTCAAGCTCACTATGCACATGTGCTTTACCTAAAACAACAACAACAGCATATTCTAATTACACAAAATCATCTACACATATCCTAAACAAATCTGCTCAAATTCACTATGCACATGAATGATATTATTAACTTTATTTGCTCAAATTCACTATGATACACTTATTAAATCATCTATTTTTATAATCACGTTGCCCTAATTACGAACGGATTAAAAATCCACAGTGCTTATAATCACGTTGCCCTAATTACGAATGGATGAAGAATGTACGATCGATGATTATGTCCCTAATATATATTATACGACTGACTTTGGACAAACTTTGGGAACTAACCTCGATTATATGACTATCTACATGTAAAATCTCAAATCTGATATAAAATCTCAATCCAGATGCTTCGATATGGTGAACTAGATGCTTCGATGCTTCGATATGGTGAACTGATGATGGTGAAGTGATGATGTATTCGAGACGATGATGTAATCGACGAACTGTTGAGTATTGTTGAGAGACTCAGGGATGAACTGTTGAGTATTGTTGAGAGATTCAGCTTGAAGGTTTAGAAATGTTGAGAGATCTGGATCTAATCAGAGGTTTGGGAGAGAGTGGACGTGAAATTTTTTATTAAATGTAGTTTAATTCATGACTGAAGTCCCATGGTAAAGGAAATCAGGTAAGCGAGTTTTTTTAAAAGTTGTTTGTTATTTACAAAATTGCCCCCTGTTCACATTGGTTCTCGCGATTCTCGCAATAAAGGTGGTTCTCGTATGAACCCTACCCTATATATATATATATATATATATATATTGTCAAGTATTATATATTTTGTTTTATTTTAATGTCAAGTAGCATATAATATTCTTTTGTCAAGTAGTATATTTTTTTTTGTCAAGTAACGAATAATTTATTTTGTCAACTAACTTTATAAATTTAGTGAATGACCAAGAAGAAGTCGTCTTTTGGAAACGTATCCGTTAGAAATTTCTCTCCGCTATGTACTGCGGTGAATACCGTACACCCGATTCATTCTCAGCCAAAAGACCGCAATGAGAACCAAAATCTCCAAATTCAATAACATTTACAACCGCATTTCCAACAATCGTACACGAGCAACGGGTTCAACCGATGTGGACATCAACCACGACCCATAATGAATTTAGACTTTACCACAGATCCCGGTTTACAATGATATCTTGTTGGGAGCTTCTTTGAAAATCTCCGAAACGGCATCTTGTACCACCATTTAAGCCAACAACTTTCGGCCAATTGTCTAACGATCGAAGACAAGCTATAGCACAGATGGAACGATCGACTCTCAAGGTGCATCGGAGCTTGTTCCTATTTAAACCTAAATGACGACACCAATGACTTTGTTTTTGAAGAACCATAAGAGTTACTGTGTCCACTAGGGAGAGATAGAAGCAAGGCCGCAACAAAGGTCCGATCAACCTCCTCGACTAATCCATCGGGTACATCGAGGTTGGACTAAGGGCGTTCATCGAATCTAATTAACGAATTTTCAAATTATTCGAAATGGGTTTTTATTTTTTACCTGAATTCGTATTCGATTCGATTCAATTAGTATTTGAAACTCGAATTCGAACCAAATTCGATTTAATTCAAATTCACCCTAAACAATAAATTATTTTACTTTCATTTTTAAAACTACTAAAAACTAATTATATTCAACATAAAATATAATAATCTGCAAAATTAATTAACTATCATATGTCAAAACACCAAAATTTAGAAGATATGTTGGTTATAGGTAGCAATTTAAGTTAGGTAAAGATTTAGAAATAAGTAGTATGGGCTATTTGTCAGTAGGTTTCGTAATGTTATGGATAATAAACTTATCACTTATGGATGTAGTTCTTACTTGGCCAAGTTTAGAAGTTATATGTGTCTACACACACACACACATATATATATATATATATATATATATATATATATATATAGGGGAAGGTTCATTTGAGAGGAAAATTAAATTGAGAAGAAAATGAACAAAATGTACAATTGTAAAACATTAGTTAGTTTTTCTTTTATCTCATTTAGAGTAAACTGCCATTTTGGTCCCTTTAGTCCAGATTTGAAACCTTTTACATCTGGGTCCCTGTGGTTTCATTTTTTTTTTTTTTTTTGTCATTTTGGTCCAAAAATGATATGAGCTCATATTTCATAAATTAAATCATGGTCTTTTGCCCTTTTCCTCAAGGGCAAAATGGTTATTATGAGTTTTATTATAACAAATTATTAAATAAAATAATTAAATTAATTAATCCTTTGACCTTATAAAAGAAGCACAGACCCCCCTTCTCACACCGCCACCACTATTTCCTCTCTCTAACACCACCGCCACCATGAACTCCACCACCGCCACCTCCTCCCCTCTTCTCACCACCGCCGCCACTACCTTCTTACCACCGCCACCACCACCTCCTTCTCACAGCCTGTTGACTTTGCCAAATTCAATCCGCTATAGTCATCCCTGCTCTACCATTAGGCTTCCAAACATTTTGTTGTGCAGAGTATGCACATGCTGCAGGAACAACCAGTGTACCCAACACAGAAGTGGTGGGATCAACATGAGGGCCAGACAAAACATTCGTATCAGGGTTTTTCGCTGGGTGAGATTTCTTGCAGGGTTCATTATTTTGGGGCATGTTTGAGTCGTCACCCCCATCATCATCATCATCATCAATATCACACATCTCAACACTTTCATTGTCATCTTCAAAGGCAGAGTCCAGATTTCTAACAGGGGTGGGAATTTCTACAGCACTCGAATTAACCAGACATGGGGATTTCGATGGGGTTAAAGGAGAACTGGATAGAGGGTCACCTTGATTAATGGCCTGGATAGCCTGTTCAAACGAAACAGAGATGTTGGTTCCAGATTTCTAACAGGGGTGGGAATTTCTACAGCACTCGAATTAACCAGACAGGGGGATTTCGATGGGGTTAAAGGAGAACTGGATAGAGGGTCACCTTGATTAATGGCCTGGATAGCCTGTTCAAACGAAACAGAGATGTTGGTTCCAACATCAGCACATGTCGGTGAAGACTCTTCTGCCATCACTGAGTCAGCTAGATCCGCACAATTATCCAAACTTTCCGCCCCCAACAAGTTCTGATTAGGGGCGAATTCGAGCACCTCAGTTTGCCGCGGATCATTGTCACTCAAGTTAGATAGAGGACACCGATTTCTATCAGATCTCCCAAATTTGGGAGAACTTTTGCTGGGATTCAGAGCATTGTTTCCGGTTTTGTTAGGCAAATCCTCTTAATGTTCAAGGTTTTTGGCAGCACTAGAAGAACGAGTTGAAACACGTCGTAGAGGGGGGAAATCTCCAATAGCGGAGTTGTTTGGGAAAGGATTTTGGTCCGGTGGGGGAGACCCACTGACAAATGGCTTCATTTAACGAGAAAAATTGAACAAATCTACGATTTTGAGGGAAATGGAGGAAGAAAACGCCGACTGGAATCAGTACCGACGCCGTCGTCTGTGAGTTAAGGTTTCTGAATTGATGTTCTCAGTTGGGTTTGGAAAAGACGATGGTTGGGTTTGTGCTTCTTTTATAAGGTAAAGGGATTAATTAATTTAATTATTTTAATTAATAATTTGTTAAATAATACTTGTAATGACCAAATTACCCCTAAGGAAAAGGACAAAACATCAGGATTTAATTTGAGGAATTTGAGCTGATTTCACTTTTGGACCAAAATGACAACAAAACTAAAACCATAGGGACCAGATGCAAAAGAGTTGAGATTTGGATTAAAGTGGCAAAACTACCCAAACCTCAGGGACCAAAATGGCAGTTTACTCTCTCATTTATTATTATCTTTGACTAATTAATTAGTTATAAAGACTATCATCAGCCACACTAAAATTTTTGTCTATACACATCAAAATTTATCCTACACGTTTAGAAATTTATCTTACACATATTGAAATTTATCATACACAGCTCGTAATTCATCCTACACACCTTGTAATTTATCCTATACTTTAAATTATTTTTTTCTTCTTTGAAAAATTATATTTTTTGAAACCAAATTACAAATTTAATGTAGTTACCTATTAAAAAAATACTACCAATTAATGATCTATCTAAGTTATCAATATACCATTAAACTAATATTAAATACAAAAATTAAATAAAGTAAAATAAAAGATTTTTATTGGTTGAAATTTCTTCTTTTTTATTTTTACAAAAAAGAACTTCTTTTTTATTCTTGCAAAAAAATTCTTCTCCTTTGAACTTTTCACTATATATATATATATGTGTGTGTGTGTGTGTGTGTGTGTTTGTGTGTGTATATACGTATATTAAAATATATATATAAATTGAATTCGAATTTCGAATCGAATCAAATTGAAAATGGAAAAAGATTTCAAGTTCCTCCAGAAATACTTTTGCATTGCTCACCTAAGGACCATACGCTTTTCAAAGCTCGGAAACAACGAATCCGAGATAAATATCAAAACATGAACTAATAGTTGTTTTTATTGGTTTTTTAGTAGTTTCTTTATTTTGGTTTGTAACTTTTTTTAATTTTAGTTTAATGGTAATTTTTATGTTATATCGTAATTATTTTTTCTATAACTTATGTAATTTTATTTTAATTTTATAATGTTTATATATTTAAGATAAATCATTGTAAAAAAATAAAAATAATTATTGAGTAATGATGACATGGGCTTCATGGGGTTTTATCCCACTTCATGTCAATTAACAATAAAGCCTCTGTTGACTTGTTGCTTACGTGGCGCTGATGTGGCGTGATAAACTAATAATTAATTTAAAAACGGTACATGTGATGTGATGTTTTAAGTTTAGGTTGAGTGACTGAGCGAACACTTGTACACACATATAACAGTAGGTTAAAATCACGTGTATTACACGTGTTGAATAAATGTAATGTTATTTACTTGGTAACAAAAAGATAGTCTTTAAAAAAAACTTGTATATTGCACGGGTTGAACGAAAGTCTATTACGCGGGGGTTGGATAAAACATAATGCAATATATTGACACACATACCATCGTCAAGATTACGTGGGGGTTAGATAAAATATAATGCAATATATTAACACATGTACTATCGTCAAGATACGTAAGTAAAATATGAACTTTGACATGACAATTATAAATTTTGTTAAGTTACTTTTTACATTATTTTTCAACCAGGTATTTTATATTCTTATATAGCGAAAGCTTTTAAGTAATAAAATGTGTATTACATAATTTATGACGAATAAAATCAAGAACCAAAGTTTACACATAGAGTGGTTAATCTTACCCCCTAAATCTATACTATATAATAAAAGAAATCATTTTTGGGACACTTGTCATCATATTTTATAGATAAGTATTATTTTAGTTTAATCTTTTCTAATTAATTATAGATAATCCTTCTACTAAATATTATTTAGTTTAATTTCTTATGTATAATTATTCTTTAGTTTAATCCCCTTCTCATTTATACTATTATTTATTTAACTAATAGAGTAAATTACGATTTTGGCCCCTGTGATTATATCACTTTAACTCTTTTAGCCCAAAAAGAATTTTTAACATCTGAGCCCCCAACGTCTTTTTTTATAATTTTTTTGGCCCCTAACGTCTTTTTTCTAATCCTTTTGGCCCCTAACATTTAATGGATGGGGTTAGTGTTAGGGGCTAAAATGGTTAGAAAAAAATACGTTGGAGGCTCAGATGTTAAAAAAAAATTTGGGCTAAAAGGGTAAAAGTAATATAACCACAGGGGCCAAAATCGTAATTTACTCTAACTAATATTATTTATCATTTATTCATTTACGGAGTTTTAAATAATGAGTTAAATTTATTGAGACCTCGTTAACAAATTTTGCTAGGTTTTAAAGATATAATTTTTTTTATTTGGTATATAAAATTACATTAATTCAACCCGTACAATATGGTTCTTATATATATAAGTTTTTATCTATCTACTTATATATAAAAGGAGAAGTAGAGCTGATGTAAGTTTGCATACGTGTCAACTATCCAGATATGCCATGTCGATTTTGGTGATGTCATAATTAGAAATAAAATAAATAATCAATTAAATATATATTAATAATATTAATAATAATTAGAAAGAAAGAGAGGAAAATTTTGAAAGTGCATTGGGAGTGTATTTGGCTCCATATTTTTCTACTTTTAAAATTTGAAATGAATATTTGGGCAGACCATTTACATTCAAAGCATGTATTCTCTAATTTCAAAAGTCAAACCCTGCATTCTCTCAGCTTCTCTCTCATCTTCGTTTATTCATTCAAGAGTATGTGGACCAAGATTTCAGAAACATTGATGACACTTCAATGGCTTCATTTTCCATTCTTACTCGATTCTTCACTTCCGACACTTCAATGGCTTCCAACAACTCCACTCCACCTCTCAGTGTTTGATTCCTTAAATCATAAGGTTGTTTCTTATCTGTAACTTGATTTGATTTTTAGCACTATTTAGGGTTTGTTGTTTTTGTTTATGTTGATTTCAAGTGTTAATGCTTTGATCAGTGATTTGATAAGATGTGCAATCAGATTGGATTGATACAGTTGATATAACTTATAAGTGAAGGAATTTCGGGGAAAATAATAAGTTGATTTAAATGAATGATTGAATGGATAACCATCGCAGATCATTTCTGTTCTTCACTCCTATCGCAATTTGTCTCGGATTACAGCTAGGCATCAATAATTAGATATTCAATCAGTGTTCTTCACCCCTATGACATGTATGTCTGATGCTTTTCTTCTAAGATTAGGGCTCCAACATGTACGCTTCAACAAATTAGGGCTCCAATTTCAGTGTTCTTCACTTCCATTGCAGGTGCGCTTCATGATTTTTGCCTGATATTAGGTCTCCAACATGTACGCTTCAGCAATTAGGGCTTCAATTTCAGTGTTCTTCACTCCGACTCTCTCTCATGGTGCGATTTGTGTTAATGATTTTTGTGTTAATTGAGTTTATCAACCTTTGTTCTTTAATTGTTGCATTTTTTTAGTAGAATATGTAGTTTTTGATAGTATATGCATGATGTTGTGATTAGGGCTGTGGGGTTTGAAAAAATGATTGTGTTTCATGGATTATAAAGATTATGCTTCAAACAGAGGGTTTGAGCTATACATGAACTATGATTCAAGAAAGTATCCTTTAAATTTTGGAAAGTTGGTTAAAAGATTATTATTTTACAAGTACAGGATTGCCTATAAATATATTAGTATTAGCTATATTTTAAGGATATCAATATTTAAGGCTTAGAACTTTGACTGAATTACACTTCGACTATGTCAAAAAGAAAAGTTTTAGTTTGCTTTCGATAGTTTGGCATCTATCTCAAACTGTTGGTGATCACTTTTCTTATTGCGGCTTCTTTTGTTCTCTAATTTTCAACTTTTTACCCTTAACGAAATAAAAGTTATGATGACTTTGTTAGGCTCAATGCTAATTATTGCAGTATCACTTCAAATGCACATTCATTGTTTAAAATATAAACTCTTCATCTAAAAGTGATGAATGTGCTTTGTTACAATTTTGAGCTATTGTCCAGCATTGTTGGTTAAGATATAGGAGAACTACCACGGGATTGCTGATCACTATAATATATTTTTAGTTTTGGATGCATAGCTGCTTACATTGTGAAGTTAGAGTTGGTGCTTAGTTCGCTGGAGTTTCATTAATTTTAGTACTATCGAGTAAGTTTTCTTTGTATCCTACGATTAATTCATTAGCGTTACCTGATGGTTAGTTATAGTTTAGTGAACATGTTTCAAGGACTTTGAGGTCAGTGTAGTTAACATTGAAAAGTTTTAATGTTTCCTTGAGTTTTGTTATAGTTTAGTGAACATGTTTCAAGTACTTTGAGGTCAGTGTAGTTAACATTGAAAAGTTTTAATGTTTCCTTGAGTTTTGTTAAAAAAAACGTAAATCTAATCTTTTAAAATTAAGGGAATCGATGCAACTTTGATGTTAGAGGTAAATTCAACCGGTCAGGAAGCAACTCTCGGGGTTAACTTTGCAGAAGTCTACAAAAACTCAGAATTGTACAAGTATGGTGACTTCATCTGTTGATACTTATATAACCAATATGCGCATTCTAATTTACGTTTTTGGTGACACTACAGGAGAAATAAAGAACTGATAAAGGAAAGCAGTAAACCAATACTTATATAACCAATACCATTTGATCCTTATGAATTTTGTGTTAATAGATGATGATTGAGATTCCATACATCTTTGTTCAGACTATCGTCTATCGGATTATCCTATATATGTGATGATTAGATTCGAGTGGACAGCTGTCAAGTTGATTTCTTTTCTTTACGTACTTCACATTTTACGGGATGATGACGGTTGCAGTAACGCCCAACCACAACCGGTAAGACTTATTGTTAAACTTAAAAGTTCTTAAGGTAAAGGTCTATAAAAATTGGCTCAACTACAACTGTAAAATATTTCAGCGGTTATGCCAAACAACACTGCTCAACCAATGATTTAGTTTTTGCAAAGATCGTATTATGTGTAATTATACTTAAACTTTGGTGAGCTGTTTTAACATATATTTTTTAAAAGAAAGTTTTAATCAGATCAAGGGGAGCAAATGTGGATTTGGTGATTCTTTGCATTCGTCTTAACAAGACCTTTCCAAAGATATCAAAATTAGTATGTTAAACAAGACCTTTCAAAAAAGTGTAGGTTAAAATTGCTATTAATATTGCATCAGATATGGGATGGCTTTACCTAAATTTTAGGTTAGGTAATAATACATGGAGTTTGTTAATAATACATGAGATGGCTTTTCTAGATACCACCTGTGGAGGAGGTAATAGATTTTGCAAAGATCGTATTGTAACACCTCGAAAATTCACGTCCTATAATGTGTTGACACGTGTCATAAAGTTTGAACGTGTGAAAGAATGTTATAAAAGGACTAAAGTTGACAAACATGGAAAGTATGTGATTATACGGGTTCTAAATGTCAACAGTGAATAAATATACTTCATAATAACCCTACATGATGTTTATAACATCAAACGAATAAATCATGGATTATGCGAAGCTAAAAGTGAGAGATTACAAACTACAGGGGTTAAATGTGTCAACATGTTTAAAGATATACCTCTGAGTGACCTTTTGACAAACCCGAAGCTTTGTAACTGTAAATTATGCTCACTAGAATGCACGATATAAATTTCATAAAGTTTCGTAATCGTATGAGAAAGTTATGATCAAATTCGTGAGCGAGGGGTTAAAGCGTTAACATTGAAAGTTAGGACTTTTCAGGTTAATCGGAAGTGTCCAGGGACTTGGCAAAGTGGGTACAAGCCTTAAGGCCCTTATATATAAATATAAGGGGGTCAAATTGCAATAAAAATACTGAGTTGCCCTTTCGAAAGGCCAAGAGACAAGTATGCGGAAAACAGAAAATGAAAAGCTGATCAGAAGGGTTAAGGCGGGCCGCGTAAAGGTTAACCTACCTTTACGCGGGCCGCGTCAAGACATCAGATGCAGAAACATGAGACAGCAGCCTGGAAATGCGCAGAATCGACCAAAAACCGAAATTTTAACATGGTGGGCGACCCCTAAACTGTTCTAGAGCACTAGGGACACATGTTGGAGGATTGTGGTCAGTAATAGAGTTGTGTGTCAACTTCTTATGGTGAGAAATTCACTATAAAAGGCCACAAGACCTCAACTCATTCCTCACACCTTCATCTGCACATTTGGAGCATTTCTGGAGCTAAGGATCTTTCTCTAAGCTTCACACTTCGTGCATAGGACCTTTGTAAGTTGCCTAACCTTCTTTAATTGAGTTTAGCTTAGTTATTTAGCTAAAAGTCAAACCGTCGTAATTACGGTTTGACTTCGAGATAAAGTAATGATGGCTCAGTCAAATCTCGAATCAAAAGTAGTTATAAGTAGGTATTTATATGGGTAATAAACCCTCAAAAGGGTTCCCCCTGATTACCACTCTAACCAGGTCAAAAGTCGAGTCAAACTTGCTAAGAAAAAGTCAACAGGATACTTAAAATGCCATTTATGCATAATTAACCTTATAGATCATATACAACCTGTTAGATCATTGTTATAACTTGGTAATAAGTGTAAGAACATGTCTAAACATGTTCAACTCGACAATTTCCTGTAAAGACCCGGCTCGGAACCGAAAGTCGCATAGTTTGACTTTCACTTTGACTTTCAGTTCTGACCCGTTTAGGCATGTTTTAGAAATGCCTCAGAGCTTTAATTGGACTAGGTTACATGTTAGAATAACCCTCTGTGATGTTACACCTTGGTTCATTAGTTATCCAATTAATATGCATGTTTCCGTTAATTGCTCATATGTTGACCGTTATGCCCTTATTACCTTAAAACGTGATTTTTGGAAATGTAAAAGAGTAGAAACTTAAATTACTGATATATAAACTTGCATACAAAATTTGACATCAGTTTGAGGTGTAGGTTAAGAGTTATGCTCGTTAGCGTAAAAATTAAAGCTTTATGTTAATAAAACGGCGTAATTAGCGTATAGCCTAGTTAAGCCTACTTTTTGATATCAAATCTTTTACCCACTGATGTAATATATTATTTTGGGATTTTTGAAGATTTTTAATTAATTTTAGGCTGAGCATAACTCATAGTCGTCGGCTTAATCCGGTAATTGTCGGTTTTGCCCTTACGGGCTATAAAATGAGTTTTTCATATCTAAACGACTCCAAACCTTTTGCTACTGATCACATATGGTAAATAAATTATTTTATGCCTTCTGGAAATATAAAAATATCAGATTTAAGTATCAAACCCGGAAATGGCCTTTAAGCGCCCTTTTAAGCGTTTTTAACGCATAGTATGTGCTATAACTATATTAAACATACAAGGGTTGATGCCTACTGATATTTGAGACAAATTATAATATTTTAACAGTAAGCAAAGGTTGATAAACTCAGACTTCAGTTTTGAGCTTTTCGGCTTATGTGAAATTACCAAAATACCCCTACGGGGCATAGTTTGGTTATAACTGATAAATTTCACATATATACTTTAACCTACTGATATAACTTAGCAAATTGAGTATATTTTCTGATTACATCAGGCCTGTTACTCAGGTTATCACTTAAACTCTTTTACAACCTTTTAAATGACCAAACTACCCCTACGGGGCATAGTTTGTGTTTAAATTCGTTTCGGACATAATGAAAGACATCTTACTGATGTCACAACATATTTGAGACATAATTAACTTAGGAAACCTGTATATAGCTCTCATGAATACCCGTCACGCTTATTACGCGTACGGTTCGGTTTATGTAACTAGTTTACATAAATTAGCCGAAACGGGTCAAACCTTATTGGTTTTATCTCAAAATCCAGAATGTGCATGAAGGACCCATATTAAACAAGTCTCTGAACTTGTCGGGTCTAAATCATATTCTATCCGGTCTTCGCTTAATCATGCGTACGAACCGTATCTTTGAAACTAACCGGTCTAAGCTTAAGCTTAACTAAAGACCCGTTAGGATTCTAATAGGTTATTATAAACCTTCGTTCCAGATTAGGAGAACCAGTAAAAGCTACGTGCAATTTTCTTATTGTGATTTATACATTGCTCAGGTAAATACTTTTAACTTATTTTCCCTATACGGGCTTGGGTTACGGTATTTAAAATACCGCTTGATCGGGCATTAAATCTTCCATCGCTTAGGTGGTTAATTGAATAATTTAATCGGCCCGTTTAAACAATCTTGTTTACTTAAAGCCTTTGGGGGGTTAATGACCATGTCCCGGATATCCCTGGCATCATTTTACGAAATGGCCACGACTTAAGCGCGGGGTGTAGGCGTACACCCGTCAGTGCACAAAAGAATAATGTGGTGTGTCTATTGATCTTTAACCCGGACAAGATCCGGGCTACTGAACGCACAAGTGACATGTAATTCGTTCATGAGATTATAATATTAAATAATTCTCCCAAGTTATAAAAAGATTAATTTTGCCTCTGTGCATTTTAATCAAATGTTTATGCCATGTGCATCCAAATCAATTTTCAACCATTTTTAAAATGAGTCAGTTGATTGTATTTACCAGTGTAAACTGACGTATTTTCCCAAAAGATTAAATGCAGGTACTAAACGAAATAGGCTGGAATAGCTCCTTAGCATCAATAAAAAGTCTCGCAAGCTTAAGATGCCTGAAGTCTGTTGAACTATTGTTTCATATTTTATTTTCGATCCTTCTGTGGATAAACTTCCGAATATTGTGACATTTGATATTACAATATAAAATTCGGTTGTATTATATCTTTTAAATTGCTTCCACTGTGCATAATAATTATTGTGTTGTTTGACTATTATGTTGCCAACCACGTCACGGTACTCCCCCACCGGGCCCACCGGTGACACGTGGAAATCGGGGTGTGACAGGTTGGTATGAGAGCCAACATTAATTGAATTAAACACTAGCCTTTTGTGTTTAATCTCAATAACACAATTGCACATTCTAAACTTTCGAGTCTAGACATATAACATAGGACAAATTCCACTTTGTTTGTGTTGTCCTTTAATTTGCATATATTTTTGTTTTGTTATCTCATATTGTATTGACAGGATTAACAAAATACCGCCAAGATTCTTCAGGAGAAGAGGACGAGGCAAGGGGCCGATTACCGCCCCTAATGACAACGAAGCTGGACCATCGAACACTCGAGCTCCTTCCACCACCGAGAGTGACGACCCTCGGCAGAACAGGAGGAACCTGTTTGAACCAGCCAAACGATCGGTATCACATAGCTCAACACCTCCTGTCCGAAACCCTTATGGGCCACAACCGGAGTACGAGCCCGACAACCCTCAACCGTCATACATACCTCTTCAAAGGTCTCTATCTCATCATTCTTATGGAGACCCCACACCTGTTTTCAGGGGCCGGTTTAACCCGGCCAATTACATCCAAGAACCCGTGGGTTTTAACCCACTGGGGCCAGATGATCACTTCTCCGGAGATCACGCGGATGATATGGACGAGGATACGGACCCCGTCGAGCCTGCCAGTGGTACACCTAACCACCCGATAGAGATCTCTGACGGATCTTCTTTCCATGGATCACCCTATGTTGGTCCAGATAGCTTTCAAGCTATGTTCACCAGGCACGAGTGGTACTATACACCTCCTCACCATTCGTCGCCTCCTCAGCAGCAACAGCCGCAACAATAACAGGATCCCTCTGTGGATTCCAGATTCGTGGCAGTCACGCCACCGCCTCCACCGCCGCCAGTGCAACCGGCACCTCCGCAACCGCCAAGGCGAAGGAGAACCGGTGCGCGCATGTCGTCACGAGCAGGGGATTTCCATTTCAGTTCCCCACGTCAATCCAGTGGCAGCCACTATCCGCCACATCAGGAGGACCCACAAATGGGTGGACCCTCCAACCCAGCTGTACCACAGCCACCGCCAATGGGTTTTGACAACCCAATTTCGGCATATACGGGTTCCATGGCGTATAACCCGTTTGAACCGCCGACTCACCACAACTATGGTTACGCGGAGGCCGACCCGTACATGGTAGCGGCGAACTACAACACCCAAGGACCCTATGGAGATCCATGGGGAGTAGGGTACCCAACACATGGGTACCAGATACCTCCTAGGCCTATTATTTGGACGCAATCGCAGCCGCCACGGTTTTCTCCCCCAGAAAGGGAGGAAATCCTACAAAGGTTGGATGAAGTAGAGAGAGGCTTCCACCGTGACCGTAGGGAGAGACTGAGCTTCTTCCAAGGATTGGCAAGCTTGATCAAAGGGAAGAACAAGAAGGACCACTGAATCCTTCCAATTGTTGTTGAGCCCCTGCGTGGGCCTGTATTTCCTGTATTTGTTTAAGCCCCCGCGAGGGTATGTATGTGTGTTTGTTTTGACCCCTGCGTGGGTCTATCTTCCGTTAACCCCTACGAGGGTATGCTGTTTGCTTAAAGTCCCTGCATGGACTAGTTTGTTGTGTAAGGTCCCTGCGTGGACTATTATGTTTGTTCAAGGTCCCTGCGTTGACGAGCTTGTTGTTAAGCCCCTGCGTGGGTAAGTACTTGTTTAAACCCCTACGTGGGTAAGTTTGTTTTGTTAAAAAGACCTGTTTAGGGCAGCGTGTAATATTTTGATAAATTAATGGAATGTTGTTTTATAAATTTCATGTTGCCATTATGTGCATAAATAAATTATATAGGAAATAAATAAAATTAAAATCATTCCTTTTGAAATTATATGCCTATTTTTATATTAATAAGAATCTTAAGAGTGAAACCTAGCCATCGGGTCATTATAATGTCGGGCAATGATGGTAAGACCTGTTTAAAAGATTCAAGTCCTTGTTAACATCTGTAAACATGTTAACACTCCTGGCAGACGTGATTCGTTAAAAATCACACACGTCAATTTTATATATGGATTCTTTAAAAGATCCCAAACCCAATTTAATGATCTCTGAATCATGGGTTAAGATCATCAATTAAGATGATCATATTTTGACCATACGTTGGTAAAATAATGCCTACGGGCCTTGCTCATTTCTACATGAGCCAAAAGACACTGGTAGCTATGACTCCCTGTCTGAAAAAGGTAATGAACTATGATTCAAACCTTAAAGCCTCGATTCTCTGAAATCATGGCTTATATCATCCTATAAGATGATCATATTATAAATAACCCTTAGAAGGGAAGTGCCTACGGGCTATAGTTAATGTCCTCTGCGACTAAAGACAGTAATAGTCTATGACCCTGTCTAAAAAGGTAATAAAATATATTCAAGCCTTAAAAGCATTGATTCTCTGAAATCATAGCTTATTATTTAATGTCCATGTGACTAGGCCTTTTGTGCTAACAAATAAAACTATTATTGTTTTATAATTAGGATGAAAATTTTAATAGAAATCCTAAATAAATATGATTAATAAATTAACCAAATATGGTCTCTGTTTACCATGGTTAATGAATTACCCTAAGGGGCAATTCCATAATAAACTCCCAAGTAAACTATTGTTCTTGTTTTCTGTAACAGTTCAATTAAATGGCTAACTCAGACGAGATTAATAGCCATCCAATGGAGGTAAATGATAACGCCCGAATAAATCTGACGGGTGCAGAATTGAAAGCGCTAGTAGATGGCGCAGTTACAAGGGCCTTGGAATGGCAATACGAAGAATATAGTGGGACCCAGAGTAGGACCCCATCTATGCCGCACTCAAAGCCCAAGACACATTTTGTGGCTCATAGCAAGCCTCCCTCCAAGAAGGAGGAACCCAAGAAGAATGATGATCGACAATCCTCAAACCACAACAGTGCTCCATCACAGCAGATTATAGTACATCAAGAACCCAGTAATAAGGGTTGTTCTTATAAGTATTTTGTCTCATGTAAACCCCGAAATTTCACTGGGGAGAAAGGAGCCATCGACTGTATGACATGGCTGGACGAGATGGACACAGTTGTTGATATCAGCGGGTGCGCTGAGAAGGATGTAGTCAAGTTCGTATCTCAATCTTTCAAGGGAGAGGCGTTAGCCTGGTGGAGATCATTGATTCAAGCCACCGGAAAGATCCCACTGTACAACATGTCGTGGGAACAATTTGTTGCCCTTATCAGGGAAAATTACTGCCCTCAGCACGAGGTTGAGAAGATTGAATCAGACTTTCTATCATTGGTGATGACAAACCTTGACTGTCAAGCTTACCTAACGAGCTTCAACACGATGTCCTGGTTGGTTCCATATTTGGTGACCCCGGAACCAAAACGAATCGCTCGTTTTATCGGTGGTTTAGCCCCCGAGATCAAGGCAAGCGTAAAGGCCTCACGACCAACTACTTTCCGATCAGTAGCAGATATATCCTTGTCACTCACCTTGGATGCGGTCAGGCAAAGATCGTTGAGGACTAAGGATGCCGAGAAAAGAAGACGTGAGGATGATAACTCACGGAGGTCGAGCAAGAAACACCGTGGAAACGGTGATAACAAAAAGGGGTCGGAGTCAAGGAGGGATGGTCACCGGTCAGGTGAAAAGCCCAAATGCAAGATTTGCAAGAAGCAGCACTTTGGAAAGTGCAGACTTGATTCAAACTCGCAGTCGCAGTCACGATCTTATGCTTGCGGGATATGCAAGTCCAAGGATCACAAAACCTTGGATTGCAAGAATCTGAAAGATGCAACGTGCTACCGTTGCAATGAGAAGGGGCACATCAAGACCAACTGCCCTAAGTTTGCCAAGAAGCCTGAAGAGGCCAAGAAGACCAATGCTAGGGTCTTCAGAATGGATGCTAAGTAAGCGGTTCATGATGACAATGTGATAACAGGTACATTTCTTATAAATGACGTTTACGCAAGAGTGCTTTTCGATTCAGGAGCTGATAAGTCATTTGTAGATAATAAGTTCTGTAAATTGCTGAACTTGCCTGTTAGAACTTTAAATGTGAAGTATGAGGTGGAATTGGCTGATGGCACCTTAGAAACCGCCTCAACCATATTAGATGGATGTTTCATATCCATTAAGGACCACTCTTTTCCGTTGTCATTACTTCCTTTGAAGTTAGCTGGTTTTGACATCGTTTTGGGTATGGACTGGTTATCGCATAACCAGGCCCAAATTGTTTGCAATAAAAAGCAAGTGGTGATCAAGACTCCGTCTGGGGAACCACTTACTATTCAGGGAGACACACGTTATGGATTGCCTGAGCAAGTGACCATGCTCAAGGCTTCTAAGTGTTTGAAGAAGGGTTGTGTCATCTACATGGCACAGGTGACTATTGATGAACCAAAACCCAAGATTGAAGACATTCCTGTCATTTCTGAATACCCTGAAGTGTTTCCTGAAGATCTACCTGGCTTACCACCAGATAGACAAGTGGAATTCAGAATCGACATCATCCCTAGAGCCGCACCTGTTGCTAGAGCACCTTATAGGTTGGCGCCAACAGAGATGAAGGAATTGAGGACGCAACTGGACGAATTGCTGGCTAAAGGTTTCATTAAACCTAGTTCGTCTCATTGGGGAGCGCCAGTCTTGTTTGTCAAGAAGAAGGATGGATCAATGCGTCTGTGCATCGATTATCATGAGCTCAATAAAGTCACGATAAAGAATAGGTATCCTTTGCCTAGGATCGACGATTTATTCGATCAATTACAAGGAGCAAGTTATTTTTCGAAGATTGATTTGAGGTCAGGCTACCATCAATTGAAGGTTAGAGATGAAGACGTGCACAAAACAGCATTTAGGACTCGTTATGGTCATTACGAGTTCCTAGTGATGCCTTTTGGGCTCACTAATGCACCGGCCGCATTCATGGATCTCATGAATCGCGTTTGCAAGCCGTACTTAGATAAATTCGTCATCGTTTTCATCGACGACATTCTTATCTACTCGAAGAACAAGGCTGACCACGAGAAACACCTTCGATGTATTCTCAAACTTCTACATCAAGAGAAGCTCTATGCCAAATTCTTTAAATGTGAATTTTGGCTTCGAGAAGTCCAATTCCTTGGACATGTGGTTAGTGAGCATGGTATCCAAGTGGATCCCGATAAGGTTGAAGCAGTTATGAACTGGCAAGAGCCAAAGACGCCTACAGAGATTCGTAGCTTCCTGGGATTGGCAGGATATTACAGGCGTTTCATCGAAAATTTTTCAAGGATTGCTGCACCCCTAACTTCCTTGACTAAGAAGAAAGTAAAGTTCATTTGGGGCCCTAAGCAGCAAGAGTCCTTTGATATTCTGAAGCAAAAGCTGAGCAACGCCCCAGTTCTAACATTGCCAGATGGAATAGAAGAGTTCGTGGTTTACTGCGATGCATCGCACACTGGCATGGGGTGTGTGCTTATGCAAAAAGGCAAGGTTATTGCCTATGCATCGCGATAGTTAAAGGTGCATGAAAAGAATTACACCACCCATGACTTGGAGTTGGGTGCCGTTGTATTCGCACTAAAACTATGGAGGCATTATTTATATGGGATCAAGTGTGTGATCTATTCTGATCACAAGAGCCTTCAGCATCTGTTTAATCAGAAGGAATTAAACATGAGGCAACGCCGTTGGATGGAAACTTTAAATGATTATGATTGTGAAATCAGATACCATCCCGGCAAGGCGAATGTAGTCGCTGATGCCTTGAGTAGAAAGGAGAGGGTGAAACCTATCCGAATCAATGCCAAGCGCATGGAGATAAAGAATAATTTGATTGAAAGATTGTTAGCTGTACATAAGAAAGTTGTGTTGGAAGCTAACTATCCTAATGAAAAGTTAGGAGTAACTGAGGAGCAGTTAACTCTTAGCAAGGACGGAATGCTAAGATTAAATGGACGAATATGGGTTCCAATTTATGGAGGACTTCGAGATGTCATCCTCCAGGAAGCCCATAGTTCTAAATACTACGTTCATCCTGGAGCTGATAAGATGTACCAGGATCTAAAGGCAAACTATTGGTGGATAGGCTTGAAAAATTCTGTAGCCACCCATGTAGCTAAATGCTTGACATGTGCGCAAGTCAAAGCCGAGCATCAAAAACCGTCAGGTTTGCTACAACAGCCTGAACTTCCTACGTGGAAGTGGGAAATGGTGACGATGGATTTTATCACCAAGTTGCCAAAGACAAGGAAAGGCAATGATACAATATGGGTTATAGTTGATAGACTGACTAAGTCAGCACATTTCTTACACATCAATGAGACTTATAGCTCCGACATGTTAGCCCAGTTATACGTTGATAAGATTGTAGCCTTACATGGCATACCGGTGTCTATTATCTCTGATAGAGATACTAGATACACGTCACATTTTTGGAAGAGTTTCCAACAATCTTTGGGCACGCGTTTGAATTTCAGTACAGCTTACCATCCTCAGACAGACGGTCAGAGTGAGCGTACTATTCAAACGTTGGAAGACATGCTACGTGCATGTGTGATCGATTTGGGTGGTAGTTGGGATAAGCACCTACCACTAATTGAGTTCTCCTACAACAATAGCTACCACACCAGCATAAAGGCTGCGCCTTTTGAGGCCTTATACGGTAGAAAGTGTAGATCGCCCGTTTGTTGGGCAGAAGTTGGAGACGTCCAATTATCAGGACCAGAGATAGTGTTCGAAACGACGGACAAGATTGTCCAGATTCGTGACCGTCTCAGAGCTGCCCGAGATAGGCAGAAGAGTTACGCTGATCCTAAGCGTAAAGATTTTCACTTCGAAGTAGGTGACAAAGTCCTGCTTAAAGTGTCACCCTGGAAGGGAGTGATGCGGTTTGGTAAGAAAGGCAAGCTAAGCCCGAGATACATAGGACCTTTCGAGGTTATCGAACGTGTCGGGTCAGTTGCCTATAAGTTAAACTTACCGGAAGAGCTCAGTGGAATTCACAATGTGTTCCACATCTGCAATCTAAAGAAGTGCTTCGCTGATGAATCACTAGTTATACCGCATACAGATGTGCATATAGATGAGAGCTTAAAGTTTGTGGAAAAACCTTTGTCGATTGAAGATCGACAGGTAAAGAAGCTTCGAAAGAAGCATGTACCTATTGTAAAGGTCAAATGGGATGCACGTAGAGGTCCCGAATTCACGTGGGAGGTTGAGTCCACGATGAAAGAAAAGTACCCTTACTTATTTCAGTAAATCTCGGGTCGAGATTTATGTTAAAGGGGTGAGGATGTAACACCTCGAAAATTCACGTCCTATAATGTGTTGACACGTGTCATAAAGTTTGAACGTGTGAAAGAATGTTATAAAAGGACTAAAGTTGACAAACATGGAAAGTATGTGATTATACGGGTTCTAAATGTCAACAGTGAATAAATATACTTCATAATAACCCTACATGATGTTTATAACATCAAACGAATAAATCATGGATCATGCGAAGCTAAAAGTGAGAGATTACAAACTACAGGGGTTAAATGTGTCAACATGTTTAAAGATATACCTCTGAGTGACCTTTTGACAAACCCGAAGCTTTGTAACTGTTAATTATGCTCACTAGAATGCACGATATAAATTTCATAAAGTTTCGTAATCGTATGAGAAAGTTATGATCAAATTCGTGAGCGAGGGGTTAAAGCGTTAACATTGAAAGTTAGGACTTTTCGGGTTAATCGGAAGTGTCCAGGGACTTGGCAAAGTGGGTACAAGCTGATCAGAATGGTTAAGGCGGGCCGCGTAAAGGTTAACCTACCTTTACGCGGGCCGCGTCAAGACATCAGATGCAGAAACATGAGACAGCAGCCTGGAAATGCGCAGAATCGACCAAAAACCGAAATTTTAACATGGTGGGCGACCCCTAAACTGTTCTAGAGCACTAGGGACACATGTTGGAGGATTGTGGTCAGTAATAGAGTTGTGTGTCAACTTCTTATGGTGAGAAATTCACTATAAAAGGCCACAAGACCTCAACTCATTCCTCACACCTTCATCTGCACATTTGGAGCATTTCTGGAGCTAAGGATCTTTCTCTAAGCTTCACACTTCGTGCATAGGACCTTTGTAAGTTGCCTAACCTTCTTTAATTGAGTTTAGCTTAGTTATTTAGCTAAAAGTCAAACCGTCGTAATTACGGTTTGACTTCGAGATTAAGTAATGATGGCTCAGTCAAATATCGAATCAAAAGTAGTTATAAGTAGGTATTTATGTGGGTAATAAACCCTCAAAAGGGTTCCCCCTTATTACCACTCTAACCAGGTCAAAAGTCGAGTCAAACTTGCTAAGAAAAAGTCAATAGGATACTTAAAATGCCATTTATGCATAATTAACCTTATAGATCATATACAACCTGTTGGATCATTGTTATAACTTGGTAATAAGTGTAAGAACATGTCTAAACATGTTCAACTCGACAATTTCCTGTAAAGACCCGGCTCGGAACCGAAAGTCGCATAGTTTGACTTTCACTTTGACTTTCAGTTCTGACCCGTTTAGGCATGTTTTAGAAATGCCTCAGAGCTTTAATTGGACTAGGTTACATGTTAGAATAACCCTCTGTGATGTTACACCTTGGTTCATTAGTTATCCAATTAATATGCATGTTTCCGTTAATTGCTCATATGTTGACCGTTATGCCCTTATTACCTTAAAACGTGATTTTTGGAAATGTAAAAGAGTAGAAACTTAAATTACTGATATATAAACTTGCATACAAAATTTGACATCAGTTTGAGGTGTAGGTTAAGAGTTATGCTCGTTAGCGTAAAAATTAAAGCTTTATGTTAATAAAACGGCGTAATTAGCGTATAGCCTAGTTAAGCCTACTTTTTGATATCAAATCTTTTACCCACTGATGTAATATATTATTTTGGTATTTTTGAAGATTTTTAATTAATTTTAGGCTGAGCATAACTCATAGTCGTAGGCTTAATCCGGTAATTGTCGGTTTTGCCCTTACGGGCTATAAAATGAGTTTTTCATATCTAAACGACTCCAAACCTTTTGCTACTGATCACATATGGTAAATAAATTATTTTAAGCCTTCTGGAAATATAAAAATATCAGATTTATGTATCAAACCCGGAAATGGCCTTTAAGCGCCTTTTTAAGCGTTTTTAACGCATAGTATGTGCTATAACTATATTAAACATACAAGGGTTGATGCCTACTGATATTTGAGACAAATTATAATATTTTAATAGTAAGCAAAGGTTGATAAACTCAGACTTCAGTTTTGAGCTTTTCGGCTTATGTGAAATTACCAAAATACCCCTACGGGGCATAGTTTGGTTATAACTGATAAATTTCACATATATACTTTAACCTAATGATATAACTTAGAAAATTGAGTATATTTGCTGATTACATCAGGCCTGTTACTCAGGTTATCACTTAAACTCTTTTACAACCTTTTAAATGACCAAACTACCCCTACGGGGCATAGTTTGTGTTTAAATTCGTTTCGGACATAATGAAAGACATCTTACTGATGTCACAACATATTTGAGACATAATTAACTTAGGAAACCTGTATATAGCTCTCATGAATACCCGTCACGCTTATTACGCGTACGGTTCGGTTTATGTAACTAGTTTACATAAATTAGCCGAAACAGGTCAAACCTTATTGGTTTTATCTCAAAATACAGAATGTGCATGAAGGACCCATATTAAACAAGTCTCTGAACTTGTCGGGTCTAAATCACATTCTATCCGGTCTTCGCTTAATCATGCGTACGAACCGTATCTTTGAAACTAACCGGTCTAAGCTTAAGCTTAACTAAAGACCCGTTAGGATTCTAATAGGTTATTATAAACCTTCGTTCCAGATTAGGAGAACCAGTAAAAGCTACGTGCAATTTTCTTATTGTGATTTATACATTGCTCAGGTAAATACTTTTAACTTATTTTCCCTATACGGGCTTGGGTTACGGTATTTAAAATACCGCTTGATCGGGCATTAAATCTTCCATCGCTTAGGTGGTTAATTGAATAATTTAATCGGCCCGTTTAAACAGTCTTGTTTACTTAAAGCCTTTGGGGGGTTAATGACCATGTCCCGTATATCCCTGGCATCATTTTACGAAATGGCCACGACTTAAGCGCGGGGTGTAGGCGTACACCCGTCAGTGCACAAAAGAATAATGTGGTGTGTCTATTGATCTTTAACCCGGACAAGATCCGGGCTACTGAACGCACAAGTGACATGTAATTCGTTCACGAGATTATAATATTAAATAATTCTCCCAAGTTATAAAAAGATTAATTTTGCCTCTGTGCATTTTAATCAAATGTTTATGCCATGTGCATCCAAATCAATTTTCAACCATTTTTAAAATGAGTCAGTTGATTGTATTTACCAGTGTAAACTGACGTATTTTCCCAAAAGATTAAATGCAGGTACTAAACGAAATAGGCTGGAATAGCTCCTTAGCATCAATAAAAAGTCTCGCAAGCTTAAGATGCCTGAAGTCTGTTGAACTATTGTTTCATATTTTATTTTCGATCCTTCTGTGGATAAACTTTCGAATATTGTGACATTTGATATTACAATATAAAATTCGGTTGTATTATATCTTTTAAATTGCTTCCGTTGTGCATAATAATTATTGTGTTGTTTGACTATTATGTTGCCAACCACGTCACGGTACTCCCCCACCGGGCCCACCGGTGACACGTGGAAATCGGGGTGTGACACGTATTATGTGTAATTATACTTAAACTTTGGTGAGCTGTTTTAACATTTATTTTTTAAAAGAAAGTTTTAATCAGATCAAGGGGAACAAATGTGGATTTGGTGATATAGGGTTGGTTAATAGATTTTAGACAATGTATGTCTTTGGCAGCCCTACAAAAGCTCGAGTCGGCTGGCTAAAAGCTTGAGTCGAGCTTGAATGAGCTACTCGATAGGTCATCATGATTTTCGTATGGAGCTACTGTTCGAGTCAAAAGGAGGCCCAGTAATCCTTCAAGAGTGATTGAGCATATAAATCGTCGCACTTCACGAGTGATTGAGCATGTAAATCGTTGTAGTAACCACCATGTCTCCTTACATTAAGGTATATAGTTTGCTGTAGCTTGCTCTTTTTTGATGTATATAGCTTGTTGTAGTTTTGATGTATATAGTTTGCTGGAATTTTCTCGCACGTACTCGGGGTTCTAATGTAAGCTTGAGTTTGTTATTCAGCACCATTTTACATGTTTGTAATTAGGTTTTAATTTGAATATATGTAGGTTCTAATTTATTGTTAGCTGTAGTTTGTCTCTTTATCCATGTTTAAACTGAACTCTTAATTTAGATTATTATATGATTTTTTATATATTTTTTTAAATTGATAGTGAAATGCTGTTGCTAAGGCAAGCTTAAATTTATATCTGTTGTTGTTTTGAATGTTTGTTACTGTTATCTGTAATTACGTAGGTTTCAAATTGAATTTATGTAGATTTTATGCATTGTTAGTTGTATTAGATACTGAACTATTATTTGGATTATTATATGATTCTTAATATCTGTGTTTAGAAATAGGGGTGTTCATGGTCCAGTTTAGACGGTTTTAGGTCAAACTGTGAGCCATTAAATAAATGCATAAATTAAAACAAAAGTTATCAATACATCGACATTTTAATAGAAAATCGATTTCAAAGTTAACTAATATTTAAACTAAATTGCAATGTTAAAGTAGCAAAAATACTTGGTGACCAAACATATTGTTAGAATTGTTAAAGTGAAAATACACTTTATGGATATGTTCAAAGTAAATGGATTTAAAAACATTTAACCAATTAATGTGAATATTGTGAATATATGAGGTCAAGTAAGGCTTGATTCGAATAATGTAAATCAAGATAACAAGACAGTGGGCAAAAACATGAAATTGTATAGATTTGGTTTTATTGCATCTGCATTCGCCCATTTGCATTTGCATTTAAATTAACTATATTGGCGTAAGATTTGGTCTTAAATACTTTAAAATTCCCATAGTTAAGTATGTGTAATATAAATATTTATAAAACTAAAATATAATCTAACTTTATGGTCCGGTTCGGTTTTATACGATCGGTTTTAGGTATAAACCGTAAGCCAAACCGTTCCCTACGGTTTGAAACTTTTGAAACCGACCAACCGAAAGTTTAGAAAAAAAACCGACCGTGAAACCAAACCGATAACCGGTTTGGACGGTTTCACAGTTTTAAACCGAACCATAAACACCCCTATTTAGAAATTGATAGCTAAATGTTGTCATCTAATATCAGATTGCTTCCGAGGGATTGAAACATCGGGTGTTTGAGGTGTCTTTGGCTGATCTTCAGAATGATGAAGATCATTCCTACATTTGGTAAATAATTGTGTTATTGAAATACGCACTAGATGTATAGCTTTCAATATATCCTTCATAGATCTTTTTGAAGTAAAGGCTTTAGTGTTTCACTTTTCAGTTTCGTTGATAGCGTGATTTGTTGTCTAGCAGTCAGCTCACAATTGGTAAGAAGTTCACACCTTCATTACCTAATTTCAGGTATGAATTTCAAGGAAATCTGCCATTTTGCTTATTTAAGCTATATATGTTTTTATAATCAATCAACATATTTTATAATCCTACAGTCTCTACAAACTACACTTGAAAAAGTAACCCAAGACAACAAGCAATCTAAGAAACCGAGACGCTACATTGCTTTTGAAGATGTATACCAAGTATTTCTAGCCAGTTGAACTCTTTTTTTCCCTTGATGTATGTTGCAATCAGAAATAAGGAAACGTTTTAATCACTTTCAACAAAACTAAATTTTAAATCTTTTGCGAGCCCCCTGAAGTGTTGGCCCTAAGTCGTCGCCCACCTGGCCAATGCTTAGGGCTGGCCCTGCCACCACTGCCCTTTTATGTTAATGGTTCAGTAGTTTGCGCAAAGTTTTAGTTGTAGCTAAAATGAAAATGAATGGGTTAGATGGGTAAATAAAAGAAAATTTAGCTTAAAAGGTAATTGAGATGAGCTGTCAAAAGTTGTTTTTATTCTAACTATTTCTAATGCATATACCTCATTTATTAGTGTAATAATGTGGTTTTTGTATATTTACTGAAAGAAAACAAAAAATGGATGAAAAAGTATTGGTGGGTCAACCAGACTATGTACGTACCAAGTGACTCTACTAACCATTTAGATTATCATTTAATCAAACGGCTATGTTATTCCCAGAGCAATTATAGATACGCAAAACAAATTCTGGTGATAATAATTTGAATGAATCTATAAGTGATGAGTATCTTTGTGCTAAAGTTGCATTTAGTGAATCTTGCTGGATCAGAAGGGGCTAAAAGAACAGGTTCAGATGGCATGCGATTGAAAGAAGGTACACATAACGATTATTAGTTGTGTTCGGCTGTTCGCGATTGAAAGGGGTTTCTAAATCTTTTGTATCCCTGTTACTTTGAGCGAACTTTAAAAGGGGTTTCTAAATCTTTTTACTTGATCTTTTTGTAGCCCTGTTACTCATAAGCAGACTGAACTTGAAAAGGCAAAAGCAACGCTTCTGCTAGCAACATTTCCGAAGCGATATTTTGGATTTTTTCAGTTAATCTATGTTTTGATTTTGATATAAGTTTTGATTTTATATATATATATATATATATATATATATATATATATATAGGAGAATACACAAACTATAGCATAATTTCTAGCTTCTCGTCCCTTGGTGACAAAGGTCAACTATGCTGGTCTTCCTAACCATCCGGGACACACTTTACACTACTCTCAGGTAATCATGTCCTTTAATAAACCATAATATAAATATCTAAAAGAAAACAGTTAGAATAGCATTAACTATCAATAAATATTATTTTCTCTTTGCAGGCAAGCGGGGCAGGATCGGTTTTGAGTTTTGAGACCTGGTCTTTGGCTTTATCTAAGCACGTAGTAGAAAATACTAAGTACTTCGGCATAACTGTTAGTTTTGGTAAATTTTCTTCTCCTTATATCGGTTGTTTAAATGTTGGAAATATTTGGTTCATTGGACGAGCTGTGTAATGTGTCAAAATGGTTTTGGGTCAAAAAGAGGTTTGTTCAGGTTTCGGGTCAAAAAGAGCTGTGTAAGTTTCTTCTCCTTAATCCAATTTTTTTGTTGTCATTAGAAAAAGACAGTTGTAGACAAGGTTTGTGACATATTTGGTTTTAAAGCTTAGTGTTAAGTTAATATACGTCTTGGTGTGAGCTTAATGACCAATAACAACAGCCATGATTGTTTCTACAGGTAGCCAAATGAGCAAGATAGTATAGAGCTAAGAGGATCATAGGTGTTGATGTGAACCAGGACAAGTACGAAACTGATAATTTTTAATTTGGATCTTTATAATAATATGGTAACTATCCATTAATAAGGGTCACATGTGGAGTTACATTTTGTGAATTTATTGTTTGTTGAACGTTTTTTTCCTGTATGGTATTGTGTCGTTCATTTATTTAGACCGAGAAAGAAAGACGTGAGATCAAAATTTGAAAAGATCATGGAATTGGACGGTGGCTAACATTCAATCTACTGTGTGCGAATCAAGGGCCGATCGACAAGTTTAATGTATTCTTAAGTATTATGCGAATGTGAATTTATTAAATAACTTCATCATATTTTACATATAAATGTAGGCTTACATTCAATGTTTACGATGTACCCGCGTCCATCGGACGGGTGTCCACCTAGTCTACTATAATAAAAGAAACCATTTTGGGGACACTTGTCATCATATTAGGTCATGTCTTATGGATAATTATTATTTAAGTTTAATTTCTTCTAATTAATTATAGATAATCCTCCTACTAAATATTATTTAGTTTAATTATTACTTTTATATTTATCTATTTACTTCAAATTGAAACTTAGTTATCTAATTTGATATTAGAGTAAATTACGATTTTGGCCCTTGTGGTTATGTGACTTTTACCCTTTTAGACTAAAAAGGAATTTTTTAACATCTGAGCCCTCAACGTCTTTTTTTCTAACCCTTTTGGACCTCAGCGTCTTTTTTCTAACCCTTTTGGCCCCTAAAAGTAAATGGATGGGGTTAGTGTTAGGGGCCAAAAGGGTTAAAAAAAAAGACGTTGAGGACTCAGATGTTAAAAGATTCATTTTTTGGCTAAAAGGGTATTATCCATTAGTATATTGAAAGATATGACTTTTTATTATTGGTATATAAAATTAGATTTATTAAATCCGTGTAATATACGTGGTTTTTTAAAGATATACCTTTTTCATTATTTACTATACAAAATTATATTTATTCGACCCGTGTAATACATGAGGTTTTTTAAGATATAACTTTTTATTATTTGATGTATAAAATTAGATTTCTTCAATTCGTACAATACACGGGGTTTTTTTTAAGGATATATTTTTTTATTATTTAGTATAGAAAATTATATTTATTCAACCAGCGTAATACACATATTTTTAATGATGTAATTTGGTATATAAAATTACATTTATTCAAACCGTGTAATAAATGGGGTTTTTTAAAGATGTATTATTTTATTATTTGGTAAACAATATTACATTTATTCAACCCGTGTAATACACGTGGTTTTAAATATATAACTTTTTTTATTTCGTATATAAAATTATATTTATTCAACCCGTATAATATGGTTCTTATAGATATAACTTTTTATTATTTAATATATAAAATTATATTTATTCAACTCGTGCAATAAATAGGGTTTTTAAAGATATATTGTTTTATTATTTAGTATATAAAATTCATTTATTCGATCCGTGTAATACACGGGGTTATAACCTAGTTCTTAATAAATGTAAGGCGTTCAATCCCTCTTAAAACCTCCCAATTACTCGATGAAAGTAATTTATTTAGGTTATTGATTTTTCCAACTTTGCTTCATTAATTTTCATTTGGAATTCTACTATGTAATATTGTAAATCATGTTGGAAGTGCAAACAAAATGCATACATATGGTGTTAATATATACTATCAAAGGACTTTTTTAAGACATGATTTACATCGTTTTCTCAATAGCATTTTCGAGAACAAATGACTAATAATTAGTCAAACTTTTCCAACTAAACAACTTTCTGGATATTTAAAAGATATTCATCTTTAAAGGTATGAAAAAAGTCTCATATATTGAGAGTTACATCCACAATCCTTCTCTCGGAACATCTTTCTCTTTCCTAGCTCCCTTTTTATCAACAATCTTTGGTTGAGTTAGCACACCACTCTCACTATTGCTCTACACTTTGTCCAATATTCTTTTCCACTCGAGTCAACGGTGAATTCCTTAATGAATATTCACGAAAGTTGGAATGACAAGAAGAAGAATTACTAGTAACACGGGGCGTTATGACGAAGATCTTGCTATATTTGGCTTACGATAGAGGTTAACACATATCTCGTTTGCTCTTTTAGTCGATCTCTTGTATAATTCTCTATATTATTGTTGTATGAGCTTGTGTTTATTCGAGATAAGAAAATGGATGTGGTTAAAGACAGAGAAAAGAAAGGGTTTATATATAAAACATGGGAACGTTGCAAATCATTTCGTAATATTGGAGCTAAGAGCTCGTTTGGAAACAAACGAGCTCCTGTCAAAAGATGTACATCATGGCCTCGAGTAGATCCAAACAAAGGAAAAACACTTAATATTGCTCCAAAGGGTTGTTTCTCGGTCTATGTTGGGCCTCAAAGGCGAAGGTTTGTGATTAAAGCCGAGCATGCGAATCATCCGTCCTTCAAAGTGTTTCTTATAGAAGCCGAATGCGAATACGGGTATACACACGAGGGCCCACTTGAGCTTCCGTGTGACGTTGATGAGTTTGTAAAGGTTCTGTTACAAATGGATGATTGCTACAAGGTTATCTGTTCTCAATGATGTATCTTTGGAGGATCAATAGGAATCCTACAGTCTTCAAGTTTGGACTTGTGTAATATATTATTATTGCAAAAGAATGGTGTTTTGTATTTATTTAAAATAAAATTGGTTTTTGTATTTATTTAGATTGGCTGTTTCTTGTTGTATCGAATTTGTTTTTGTTGTATGTGATTTATAAATCATTTGAAGGTTAATATTTTTTTGTTCCACGTGAGCTTTTTTATACAAACGTCGATACCATGATTGTAAGGGCAATATTTTAGTTTTTAAATTCATGATCATTGACCACATAATTTCATAACTATGGATCTAAAACAAGGGACTTGAACTCGTGATCTACATGACATGAAAAAAATACAAGTTCTTAACTTGAGCTCAATCTACATGGTGGTGAACACGAATCTTTTTGGTTTAAACTTGAACTCACCTTAAAACTCAAACTTCTAAAAAAAACATCGATTAGGCTGCGAGGTATGGGGCGTTATGCCCATGCCATCTCAACAAAAAAGACACAATAGCGCCCTACTGTCGGCGCCATCAGCGGGGCACTATTGAAGGGATGTGATTGCAATGGCAAATAATAGTGAGATGTATGTGTGTGAAGGAGGGGGCGCCATTAATGAGATGGGGGCTTTATCCCATACCCTCCAAGTTTGGGGGGGGGGGGGGGTATTGATGAGGTGGAGCTGAGGTGGCACAATGGCTCCATTCCATACCCTGTAGCCTTGGAGTTATTTTCGATAAATCAAGCTTATTCTTTTTAATATCATATTAACCATCAACTAAATACATACACAACTGATAAGTTCGATAAGACGACAGGTTAACAAAGATTCTTGGTTGTGGGTGGATGATACGTCATAAATAATTGGGTTTAAAGTGGATGATGATTTCAGCCATTTATACCTTATGTAATTGTGCAAGTGGGTGCTAAGCAAGTGTAATATTTTTACATGTAGGGCGGAAATGAACCGGCTTCCTACTTTGGAGGCTTTAAGCAAAAGGAAGATTCGAATTACTTAGGGTCGGCTCAACCTTCTTGGAGGCCCAAAGCTAACTTATAAAAATGGGGCCATTTTGGAATTTCATTCTCAATCAACTCTACAAAGAAAATGGTTTAATCAACCAAAATTTTGAGTCATTAATCTTGATTATTTTCTTCTCCTTACAATATACTACAATGATAAGCTCTGTATTTATGCAACAACCTAAACAATCTAGTTACTTTGCACTTGCTTAAAAGATTACTTAACACAATCAAAGCAACACCCATAATCGAACTTTATCAAGCAAACAAAAAACAAATGACGTACAAGAATCAAACTTTAACCAAAAATTAAAAGTTATTGCACTTCTCTGCAAAAAGAAGTTGTTGCAGGTTTGAAGATGCAAAACACCAACATAAATCTAGAGTAAAGTACAGTTTCAGTACCTAGGGTTTACAACCAATCATAAGTTCAGCCCTTTTTTGAAAAAAAATCAACAGTCTAGTCCCTATGGTTGTTAATTTGATTCAATCAAGCCCCTGTTCCAAACTGCCGTTAGTTGACCGTTTACTTATTTAACTGTGTGAAGGGCAATATGGTAATTTCACCCAAAGTTGACACCTTTCACACCTTTTTAATCCCCCATCTTCCTTTAGAAGCTATAATACAATCCTTTATCTCCCAAACACTCCCCGACATCAACCACAGCTTCGGCCATCTTCCTTCTCCGACCATCCAGCTTCGATTGTCATCAAAATGCGCCAATACGTTATAATTCTGTTTACTTTCCACGTTGTTGGTATGGCATTGTGTTAATTTTACTCAAAATCGTTGATTTTCATCTTGTGTGCATTGTATATAATCTGAAATTTGGTATTTCTTTCATGGAATTGTAGTTGGAATTAGGGTGCAGGTCACCCGACGCCTTGTCCGGATCCAATATCGGGTTGTGCTGAGGACGGGAAGAGGGTTCAGGATTGAACTCTGTTTTAGCCGTCGAGCATGAAGACGAGGGGGCTTGGATGGGTGTACATAGGATGCCTAATGTCACACCCCGATTTTCCACGTGTCACCGGTGGGCCCGGTGGGGAGCATCGTGACGTCATGGTTGGCAACATAATAGTCAAACAACACAATATATATGAATGCACAGCGGAAGCAAACGATAAATATTATTACATTCCGAATATAAAGTAATATCCAGTATTATAACGGAAAGTAAAGGATCCACAGGCGGATCTTTAAAACATATCATTTGTTCAACAGACTTTAGACGCCTAGAACTTGCAAGATTCCTTATTAGCGCCCTGAGCTTCCAGCCAATTTCGTTTAGTACCTGTCACTTAACCTTTTTGGAAAATAAGTCAGTTTTCACTGGTAAATACACTCAACCGACTCATTTGAAAAGAGTTTAAGAAAATTGATTTAGATGCACCAGGCACAAAACCTTTTGACACTTTGATTAAAATGCACAGAGGCAAAATTAATCTTTTATAACTTGGGAAAATTATTTGTATATAATCTTGTATACAGTTTTACTTATTTGTCGTCCATTAGGGCCGGTTTGTAGGGCCGGACTAGATTAACAGACACGCCACAGGTATACTGCCCACGGGCTATCATCCTCTAAGTGGATTACCAGTTCCGGTATAATGCCCACAAGGATGATACCTCGGAGTGGATTACCAGTTTTTACATAATGCAGCTGTCAGGTGTATGCCTACACCCCGTGCTTAGGTCGTGGCCATTTCGTAAAATGATGCCAAGGATATCCGGGACATGGTCATTAACCCCCAAGGCCATACACCAAATAATAATAAAATAATACATATTAAACAGGTTATGTAAGTACATCAATCACAATCCGATTTAAATGACTACATACACCCGACCAAGCGGTACTTTTATAGTATCGTATCCCAAGCCCGTATAGGGAAAATAAGTTAAGAGTATTTACCTGAGCTAGCTCCTGTCTTAATTATCAGAAATTAATAACTCAGTCGTATTCACTTAAGTAAGCGTAGGTACCATTTACCGGAAAGCTCTAGTCTGGAATGATGGTATAAATAATTAATTATAATGCTAACGGGTCTTTAATTAAGTCTAAGCTTAGACCGGTTAGTCTTACAGGAAGATACGGGTCAGACGCATGATTAGCGAAGACCGGATAGAATGTGATTTAGACCCGACAAGTTTGAAGACTTGTTTAATATGGGTTTATTATTCACATTCTGGATTTTGAGATAAAACCGATAAGGTTTGACCCGTTTCGGCTAATTTATGTAAACTTGTTACATAAACCGAACCGAACGCTAAATAAGCGTAGCGGGTATCCGTAAGAGCCATATACAGGTTTCCTAAGTTAATATGCTTCAAATATGTTGTGACATCAGTAGGATGTCTTTCGTTATGCCCCGAACTAATTTAAACACAAACTATGCCCCGTAGGGGTAATTTGGTCATTTTAAAGTTTGTAAAAACGTTTATATGTTCAACTGAATTACAGGTCTGATGTAAACAGCAAACATACTTAAATTGATAATTTATCTCAGTAGGCTAAAGCATATATGTGAAAATTATCATCTTTAACCAAACTATGCCCCGTAGGGGTATTTTGGTAATTTCACATAAGCCGAAAAGCTCAAGAACGAAGTCTGAGTTTATCAACCTTTGCTTACTATTAAAATATCATAATTTGCCTCATATATCAGTAGGTATCAACCCGGGTATGTCTAATATGATATTAAGACATACTATGCGTTAAAAACGCTAATTATGGCGATTAAAGGCCATTTCCGGGTTCTATACTTAAATCTGATATTTTTATATTTCCAGAAGGCTTATAATAATTTATTTATCATATGTGATCAGTAGCAAAAGGTTTGGAGTCGTTTAGATAAGTAAAACTCATTTTATGGCCCGTAAGGGCAAAACCGACAATTACCGGATTAAGCCTACGACTACTAGTTATGCTCAGCCTAAAATTAATTAAAAATCTTTAAAAATCCCAAAATAATATATTACATCAGTGGGTATTAATTTTGATACCAAAAAGTCGGCTTAACTAGGCTATACGCTAATTACGCCGTTTTACTAACATAAAGCATTAATTTTGCGATATTGAGCATAACTCTTAATCTACAAGTCAAACTGATGTCAAACTTTGCATACAAGTTTATATATCAGTAACTAAGGTTTCTACACTTTTACATTTTCATAAATCATGATTTAAGGTAATAAGGGCATAACGGTCAACGTATGAGCAATTAACGGAAATATGCATATTAATTGGATAACTAGTGAACCAAGGTGTATGATCACAGAGGGTTGTTCTAACATGTATCCTAATCCAATTAAAGCTCTGAGGCATTTCTAAAATATGCCCAAACGGGTCAGAACTGAAAGTCAACGGAAAAGTCAAACTATGTGACTTTCGGTTCCGAACCGGGTCTAAACAGGAAATAGTCGGGTTGAACATGTTGGGACATGTTCTTACACTTATTTCTAAGTTATAACAATGTTCAAACAGGTTATACATGTTCTAGATAGCTAATTATGCATAAATGACATTTTAAGCATTATGTTGACTTTTTAAGTAAAGGTTTGACCCGACATTTGACCTGCTTAGGATGGTGATCAGGGGAAACCCTTTTGGGGTTTTATTACCCACATAAATACCATCCTATAACTACTTTTAATTCGAGATAAGACTGAGCCATTAGTGACTAATCTCGAAGTCAAACCGTAATTACGACGGTTTGACTTTTAGCTAATTAACTAAGCTAAAAGCAATTAGGGAAAGATTAGAATACTTACTGAGGTTCTATGCACGAGATTTGATCACTAGGAAGCAAGCTTGAGCTCCAGAATCAATCCAATAATGCAGAGAAGGTGTGAGAATTGTTGTGACATTGAAGGGCCTTATATAGTGGTTTCACTCACCATAAGAGCTTGACAAATAAGTCTATGAGTGCCCACAATCAATCAACAGGTGTTGCTAGTGCTTAGGGGTTGTTTTAGGGGCCAAGTGATGTGAAAAATCGAGTTGGAATCGCTCACAAACGCAAAGGCAGACAAGTCCCCAAAGAAATCGGAGCTGGCTGATCAGAAGAGGCAGTCGCGTAGCGCGACTGCATGAGCCCTAGGGCTCGCGCTACGCGAGCGTGCCAGACCAGAAAACATAAACTTTTTAAAATTGCAGTTTCAGTCCCTGTCTCTTCAAACTTTGTAAAGACACTTGTTTCTTGCAATTTGAGCCCTCGTAATTGACGTATAAGGGCTTCAAGACATTTACCTACTTTGATTAGTCCTCGGTTAACTTTATTGTTACCCGAAAAGGCCTAATTTTTAATGTTGACGCTTTAACCCCTCGCACACGAATTTGATCACAACTTGCTCATACGATAACGAAACCTTATGAAATTCATGTCGTGCATTCTAGTGAGTATAATTAACCATTACGAAGCTTCGGGTTTGTCAAAAGGTCACTCAGAGGTATAGTTTAAACATGTTGACACATTTGGCCCCTGTAGTTTGAAATCTCTCACTTTTAGCTTCGTATGATCCATGATTTATTCGTTTGAAGGTATGAGCATCATGTAGGGTTAATGTACATTATGTTTATTCACAGTTGACACTCAGAATACGTATATTTACATACTTTCCATGTTTGTCATCTTTAGTCCTTCCATAATATTTCTTTCACACGTTTAAACTTTATGACACGTGTCAACATCTTATAGGACGTGAATTTCCGAGGTGTTACATCCTCACCCCCTTAAAATAAATCTCGACCCGAGATTTACTGAAATAAGTAAGGGTACTTTTCTTTCATCGTGGATTCAACCTCCCACGTGAATTCGGGACCTCTACGGGCATCCCATTTGACCTTTACAAAAGGTATATGCTTCCTTCGAAGCTTTCTTACCTGTCGATCTTCAATCGACACAGGTTTTTCCACAAATTTTAAGCTCGCGTCTATATGCACATCTGTATGTGGCATGACATGTGATTCGTCAGCGGAACACTTCTTTAGATTTCAGATGTGGAACACGTTGTGAATTCCACTGAGCTCTTCTGGTAAGTTCAACTTATAGGCAACTGACCCAACACGTTCGATAACCTCGAAAGGTCCTATGTATCTCGGGCTTAGTTAGCCTTTCTTACCAAATCGCATCACCCCTTTCCAGGGTGACACTTTAAGTAGGACTTTGTCACCTACTTCGAAGTGAAAATCCTTACGACTTGGATCAGCGTAACTCTTCTGCCTATCCCGGGCAGCTTGGAGATTGTTACGAATTTGGACAATCTTGTCCGTCGTTTCGAACACGATCTCTGGTCCTGATAACTGGACTTCTCCAACTTCCGCCCAACAAACTGGCGATCTACACTTTCTACCGTATAATGCCTCAAAAGGCGCAGCCTTAATGCTGGTATGGTAGCTATTGTTGTAGGAGAATTCGATTAATGGTAGGTTCTTATCCCAACTACCACCTAAATCGATCGCACATGCACGTAGCATGTCTTCTAACGTTTGAATAGTACGCTCACTCTGACCGTCAGTCTGAGGATGGTAGGCCGTACTAAAATCCAAACGTGTGCCCAAAGATTGTTGGAAATTCTTCCTAAAATGTGACGTGTACCTAGTATCTCGGTCAGAGATAATAGACACAGGTATGCCATGTAAGGCTACAATCTTATCAACGTATAACTGGGCTAACACATCGGAGCTGTAAGTCTCCTTGATGGGTAAGAAATGAGCTGACTTAGTCAGTCTGTCAACTATAACTCATAACGTATCATTTCCTTTCCTTTTCTTGGGTAACTTGGTAATAAAATCCATAGTTACCATTTCCCACTTCCACGTAGGAAGTTCAGGCTGTTGTAGCAAACCTGATGGTTTCTGATGCTCGGCTTTGACTTGCGCACTTGTCAAGCATTTAGCTACATAGGTGGCCACAGACTTCTTCAAGCCTATCCACCAATAGTTTGCCCTTAGATCCTGGGTAGCTGATGGAAATTCTTAATCGTTGCCTAATTAGGGTTGCGGCATGTATGTATAAGCCATATGAACCGTCTTTCTTATTTAATAACATAAAACCCTCAGAATATTGAGTCAGGTTTTATGTGCCTATGTTTTAAAACCTACTAAATCAAGGTTTCGATTTTTCCATATCAATATGGAGTTTTCATAATACTCCAGCCCACAGCGGGATGTTAATCTTAGTTCTACCTGTCTTCCAGGAGGTAAGCAGGGAAAACTTAAGAGAAGATAATTAAGATACAAGGAGGCTATAGAGATTTTCCATATCTCAGGCTCCAGTTCATCCATCATTGTTCGTGTCAAATGAGTGACACCTTTATGTTATAAGTCCACGAATTTCTTAATCGGGAGCATTTACTTGGAAAAAAAAATTCCATTTTTGGATATCTTCTTTGAATACTACTAGTCGACTTTAGTACAATATGATCATTGGGATATCTTAGGGGTTCCATGTATTAAACCTCCATGCTGATCAGACATGGAAATAATCTATGGGACACACTAGGATACGCCAATCTTCATATGACACTTTTATCCAACATAGTTTGGCATTCGCAGGCGATAGAAAACAATGAGAAAATGATTAAAATAACATATGTTGTCGTACTCTATGCAAAGAAAGAGTACTCTGATTTTCGGAAGGTTTTTCTTGCCGATACGAGGAGAATCGGTTACTATGGTTTCCTTGGTAATTTATACCTTGTGGATAATATAAAAGTTCGCTAAGCTTATGGTCTATGAAGATTTATTTTTGCCTGTATTAAAAACAGGGCACTTAGCAGAAATTATCATTGGTAAATGATAAGGAAGTTTATTGTACAAGTGCTTATATTTAATTAATAATGGAAGTTTCACAAACTAGGCACCTAGCTCAGTTGGCTAGGCGCGCGAAAGGGTGCGGCCGGCCTAGACCCAGGTTCGATTCCGGGGACGGCCAGTTCCACCATTTTTTTTTTGTTTAATATTAATTAATCGCACGGATACGTGTAATTATGAGAGTTGTCTCATAAGGAGTCTTGATAATTAATTGCTTCTTATTACCCACAATATGGGCTTGATTTTATCACTATATTGGGTCCTTATATTTGCAACCAATAGTTTGCTATAAGGTATTAGAAAGAGTGCTTTCTAATAGATATTAGATATCAATATAGGATTTGTTGAAGCATTTTCTAAAGTATCATCGGCCAATTTCTACATCGTATTAAATGACCGGAGTCTTAATCAGACGGAGACAACAGTTCTCAACATTTATTATTCATAATATATTTATATGTGCCAATATCAAATAAGTTTCTGCATAACTGTTTGATAAGGAAATGTACATATTATACTTTTATTATTCTGCATCATCTCTTGGGCGTTCCTCCTGATAACTCGTGCGTTTGTTCTCTTGGCCTACTCGGGCTTCTTCGCGTACTTAGGGCAGTTGGTCTTTATGTGCCCCTTCTCGTTACAGTTGTAGCATGTAGCATCTTTAATCTTCCCGCAATCCACAGTCTTGTGTTCCCTAGACTTGCATATCCCACATGCAGGTGGTTCTGATTTAGAATTGGACTCCATTCTGCATTTTCCAAAGTGGCGTTTTTGGCAAGTCGAGCACCTTGGCTTTTCCTCTGTCCGCTGACCATTCTTTCCAGACCCAGACCTCTCAGAGTCAGTGTTTCCCTTGTGTTTCTTCTCTGATCCTCGTGAGTTATCATCCTCACGCTTCTTCTTACTTTCTTCAGATTTCTTTAGCGACCTTAGCCTGACCGCATCTAAAGTAAGGGACAGAGAGAGATCAGCTGCTGACCTAAATGTAGCAGGTCTTGAAGCCTTAACACTGGCTTTGATTTCTGGGGCTAAACCCCCAATGAAGCGTGCAATTCGCTTGGGCTCTGGTGTTACAAGGTAAGGGACCAGTCTGGACAGGGTATTAAAACTGGTGAGGTAAGCTTGACAATCTAAGTTTGTCATCACCAAAGATAAGAAATCTGACTCGATCCCCTCAACCTCGTGTTGAGGGCAGTAATTCTCCTTAATGAGAATAACAAACTGTTCCCATGACATGCTGTAGAGCGGAATCTTCCCAGCAGCTTGAATGAGAGACTTCCACCATGCCAGTGCCTCTCCTTTGAACGATTGGGATACGTACTTCACGACATCCCTTTCAGCGCAACCGCTGATATCGACAACTGTGTCCATTTCATCCAACCAAATCATACAGTCAACCGCCCCTTTTTCCCCAGTAAAATCTCGGGGCTTGCAGGAAACAAAGTACTTATAGTTACAGGATTTGGTATGTGGTTCATTATCGAACTCTATCTTCTTGGATGGAACACTGTGTGGAATAGATGATTGTCGATCATCATCTTTCTTTAACTCATCTTTCTTTGAGGGCGGTGGCTTGCTGTGAGCCTCCGAATGAGTCTTAGGGACAGACTTAGAGTGGGGTACAGATGAGGTTTTACTATTAGTCCCACTATACTCCCTGAACTGTTCCTTCACAGCTTCAGATACAGCTGTATTAATCATTGAACGGAGTTCTCCTTTGGTTATATTAATCCTATCATTATCATCGAGGTTATCCAAAGGATGACTGTTCCCTTCCTCCGACCCAGCCATGTAGTTTTAATTTCTACATAAAAATTTAAACAAGGACAAGGTTTATACGGAAGTTTAAACAGTTTTATCGTTTTGAACGATTTATTAACCATGTTTTTAATACACATATTGGTTAATTTGATAAACATATAATTATTCAGGATCTTTATTATACTCCTAAATTACAAGTTAATAATAGCACAAAAGGCCTAGTCACGTAGACAAGTTTAATTTATAGGCCTTGATTTTATAGAATCGAGGCTTCAAGGTTTGAATCAAAGTTCATTACCTTTTCTTGACAGGGAGTTGTAGGCTACCACTGTCTTTAGTCCCAGAGGACGTTAGTTATAGCCCGTGGGCACTTCATCCATAAGGGATGATTATATAAATAAGGGAATTTAGTATATCCCAAAACGACTTATGTGATTTTATCATATCACATTTTATCGAGCATGTTAATATGCTTTCATATGTTTAATAAGGATTTGAATCTCTTGAATAGGTTCTACCATCTTGGCCTTGTATGCCGTGACATTTAGGCTAGGTTTTTCCTTTAAGATTCTTTTTAATATTCAACGCAGAGCAATCCTAAATTGAACTGTTAACAAGGATCTGAATCTAATTATGGAACTACCATCTTGGCCCTGTCTTAATGTGACACATGGCTAGGTTTTGTCCTTTTTAAATTTTGCCATTTTATTATAATGGTAGATCTTATAATATAGGAATGATACTTTAAATATAATCGCTCCTTTAAAATTTAACAAGTATATGGTTGCCCTAAACGGGACTTCTATAATAATTGACTTGTCCATGCAAGGGCTAATCAGAAAAATAACAAAGGAACCAAATAAGGTAAAATGAAACAAATTTGGATTTTTCCTATGTTCTTGTCTAGACTCAAGAATGTGCAATTGTGTAACTGAGATTAAACACAAAAGGCTAGTGTTTAATTCACTCAGTGTTGGCTCTGATACCAACCTGTCACACCCCGATTTTCCACGTGTCACCGGTGGGCCCGGTGGGGAGCATCGTGACGTCATGGTTGGCAACATAATAGTCAAACAACACAATATATATGAATGCACAGCGGAAGCAAACGATAAATATTATTACATTCCGAATATAAAGTAATATCCAGTATTATAACGGAAAGTAAAGGATCCACAGGCGGATCTTTAAAACATATCATTTGTTCAACAGACTTTAGACGCCTAGAACTTGCAAGATTCCTTATTAGCGCCCTGAGCTTCCAGCCAATTTCGTTTAGTACCTGTCACTTAACCTTTTTGGAAAATACGTCAGTTTTCACTGGTAAATACACTCAACCGACTCATTTGAAAAGAGTTTAAGAAAATTGATTTAGATGCACCAGGCACAAAACCTTTTGACACTTTGATTAAAATGCACAGAGGCAAAATTAATCTTTTATAACTTGGGAAAATTATTTGTATATAATCTTGTATACAGTTTTACTTATTTGTCGTCCATTAGGGCCGGTTTGTAGGGCCGGACTAGATTAACAGACACGCCACAGGTATACTGCCCACGGGCTATCATCCTCTAAGTGGATTACCAGTTCCGGTATAATGCCCACAAGGATGATACCTCGGAGTGGATTACCAGTTTTTACATAATGCAGCTGTCAGGTGTATGCCTACACCCCGTGCTTAGGTCGTGGCCATTTCGTAAAATGATGCCAAGGATATCCGGGACATGGTCATTAACCCCCAAGGCCATACACCAAATAATAATAAAATAATACATATTAAACAGGTTATGTAAGTACATCAATCACAATCCGATTTAAATGACTACATACACCCGACCAAGCGGTACTTTTATAGTATCGTATCCCAAGCCCGTATAGGGAAAATAAGTTAAGAGTATTTACCTGAGCTAGCTCCTGTCTTAATTATCAGAAATTAATAACTCAGTCGTATTCACTTAAGTAAGCGTAGGTACCATTTACCGGAAAGCTCTAGTCTGGAATGATGGTATAAATAATTAATTATAATGCTAACGGGTCTTTAATTAAGTCTAAGCTTAGACCGGTTAGTCTTACAGGAAGATACGGGTCAGACGCATGATTAGCGAAGACCGGATAGAATGTGATTTAGACCCGACAAGTTTGAAGACTTGTTTAATATGGGTTTATTATTCACATTCTGGATTTTGAGATAAAACCGATAAGGTTTGACCCGTTTCGGCTAATTTATGTAAACTTGTTACATAAACCGAACCGAACGCTAAATAAGCGTAGCGGGTATCCGTAAGAGCCATATACAGGTTTCCTAAGTTAATATGCTTCAAATATGTTGTGACATCAGTAGGATGTCTTTCGTTATGCCCCGAACTAATTTAAACACAAACTATGCCCCGTAGGGGTAATTTGGTCATTTTAAAGTTTGTAAAAACGTTTATATGTTCAACTGAATTACAGGTCTGATGTAAACAGCAAACATACTTAAATTGATAATTTATCTCAGTAGGCTAAAGCATATATGTGAAAATTATCATCTTTAACCAAACTATGCCCCGTAGGGGTATTTTGGTAATTTCACATAAGCCGAAAAGCTCAAGAACGAAGTCTGAGTTTATCAACCTTTGCTTACTATTAAAATATCATAATTTGCCTCATATATCAGTAGGTATCAACCCGGGTATGTCTAATATGATATTAAGACATACTATGCGTTAAAAACGCTAATTATGGCGATTAAAGGCCATTTCCGGGTTCTATACTTAAATCTGATATTTTTATATTTCCAGAAGGCTTATAATAATTTATTTATCATATGTGATCAGTAGCAAAAGGTTTGGAGTCGTTTAGATAAGTAAAACTCATTTTATGGCCCGTAAGGGCAAAACCGACAATTACCGGATTAAGCCTACGACTACTAGTTATGCTCAGCCTAAAATTAATTAAAAATCTTTAAAAATCCCAAAATAATATATTACATCAGTGGGTATTAATTTTGATACCAAAAAGTCGGCTTAACTAGGCTATACGCTAATTACGCCGTTTTACTAACATAAAGCATTAATTTTGCGATATTGAGCATAACTCTTAATCTACAAGTCAAACTGATGTCAAACTTTGCATACAAGTTTATATATCAGTAACTAAGGTTTCTACACTTTTACATTTTCATAAATCATGATTTAAGGTAATAAGGGCATAACGGTCAACGTATGAGCAATTAACGGAAATATGCATATTAATTGGATAACTAGTGAACCAAGGTGTATGATCACAGAGGGTTGTTCTAACATGTATCCTAATCCAATTAAAGCTCTGAGGCATTTCTAAAATATGCCCAAACGGGTCAGAACTGAAAGTCAACGGAAAAGTCAAACTATGTGACTTTCGGTTCCGAACCGGGTCTAAACAGGAAATAGTCGGGTTGAACATGTTGGGACATGTTCTTACACTTATTTCTAAGTTATAACAATGTTCAAACAGGTTATACATGTTCTAGATAGCTAATTATGCATAAATGACATTTTAAGCATTATGTTGACTTTTTAAGTAAAGGTTTGACCCGACATTTGACCTGCTTAGGATGGTGATCAGGGGAAACCCTTTTGGGGTTTTATTACCCACATAAATACCATCCTATAACTACTTTTAATTCGAGATAAGACTGAGCCATTAGTGACTAATCTCGAAGTCAAACCGTAATTACGACGGTTTGACTTTTAGCTAATTAACTAAGCTAAAAGCAATTAGGGAAAGATTAGAATACTTACTGAGGTTCTATGCACGAGATTTGATCACTAGGAAGCAAGCTTGAGCTCCAGAATCAATCCAATAACGCAGAGAAGGTGTGAGAATGGTTGTGACATTGAAGGGCCTTATATAGTGGTTTCACTCACCATAAGAGCTTGACAAATAAGTCTATGAGTGCCCACAATCAATCAACAGGTGTTGCTAGTGCTTAGGGGTTGTTTTAGGGGCCAAGTGATGTGAAAAATCGAGTTGGAATCGCTCACAAACGCAAAGGCAGACAAGTCCCCAAAGAAATCGGAGCTGGCTGATCAGAAGAGGCAGTCGCGTAGCGCGACTGCATGAGCCCTAGGGCTCGCGCTACGCGAGCGTGCCAGACCAGAAAACATAAACTTTTTAAAATTGCAGTTTCAGTCCCTGTCTCTTCAAACTTTGTAAAGACACTTGTTTCTTGCAATTTGAGCCCTCGTAATTGACGTATAAGGGCTTCAAGACATTTACCTACTTTGATTAGTCCTCGGTTAACTTTATTGTTACCCGAAAAGGCCTAATTTTTAATGTTGACGCTTTAACCCCTCGCACACGAATTTGATCACAACTTGCTCATACGATAACGAAACCTTATGAAATTCATGTCGTGCATTCTAGTGAGTATAATTAACCATTACGAAGCTTCGGGTTTGTCAAAAGGTCACTCAGAGGTATAGTTTAAACATGTTGACACATTTGGCCCCTGTAGTTTGAAATCTCTCACTTTTAGCTTCGTATGATCCATGATTTATTCGTTTGAAGGTATGAGCATCATGTAGGGTTAATGTACGTTATGTTTATTCACAGTTGACACTCGAAATACGTATATTTACATACTTTCCATGTTTGTCATCTTTAGTCCTTCCATAATATTTCTTTCACACGTTTAAACTTTATGACACATGTCAACATCTTATAGGACGTGAATTTCCGAGGTGTTACACCTAACTATTAGCTTACGTATAACAGTGTAAAAAGGTTATTTTGGCCATTGATATTTTTTGGGTTTTTGAAGTTAATGATCATGATTACCTTTGTATTGTTATCTAATATCGGATATTAAACTATTGTGTATAAATGGTGGTCTTTAACGTTGATATTTAAGTGTTAATGAACCTTATTAAACTGTGTTTTAAGATCAAATGACTCTGCCTTTGATTGTTACTACACTGTCTTGAATATTGATATTTATGTGTCAAGGATCAATTGTAGCATTTACTTAACTGTGTTTGTGTGTCAATATCATGTTAAGCACTTGGCTTAGGTTCAAATGACTTTGATATTGACTTTGATATGCTTAGGATCAAATGACGTTGATAATGACTTTGATGTCCTTAGGATCAAATGCCTTTCACTGATGCACATTAGGATCAAATGTCATTCACTGCTGCACATTAGGATCAAATGCCATTCACTGCTGCATATTAGGATCAAATGCCTTTCACTGCTGCACATTAGGATCAATTGACTTTCACTGCTGCACATTAGGATCAAATGCCTTTCACTGCTGCATATTAGGATCAACTGAAGCTCACTGCTGCACATTAGGATCAAGTGAAGCATTTGACTTTGACTTTGATGTGCTTAGGATCAAATGACACTGAGTGATGCACATTAGGTATTGTATGCACAGTAAAGGCTTACACCATGAAATGTTGGCTGCTGCACATCAGTGTGCATGGATTTTACCATGAGATGTTTACACGTTAGGATCAGCTGAAGCATTTGACTTTGACTTTGATGTGCTTAGGGTCAAATGACACTGATTATAATTTAAGTTGATGGTAGTGTTTGTTTGATGTGCTTAGGATCAAATGACATCAGTGGATGTTTGCTACACATAAGCCTTTTGTTGGTTTATAGGATAATTTAAGTTGATGGTATTGTTTGTTTGATAAGGGTGCAGGGCGCATAGGATTAGTCTATTGTATGCGGACATTGTTTGTTTGATAAAGGTGCATGGAGCATAGGATTAGTCTAATTGCAGTCTACTTCAAGTTCGATAAGTTAAACCCAATGCAACCTTTAAAGGTCAAACCTAGTTCAATTTCTAAAAGTCAAACCCAACCTAAATTCAAATTTACATTCAGTTGTTAATCAGTTGTTGTTGTTATTAGTAACATCATTAGGTATTATATTAGGGGGATTAATCACCATCTGTCTTTAATTACTAGATTTAGGAATTAGTTTTGAAATTGGAGGGAATATATTGGGTATGACTACAGAGACTGAAATGGTAAGTAAACTTGTAGAGTATTTTAGTCTTTTCACTTAAATTCAAACGATCATTTAACACCAGGAGCTTGATTGAATCAAATTGACAACCACAGGGACTGGATTGTTGAATTTTTTCAAATGAGAGTTGAACCTTCGATTGGATGTAAACCACAGGAAGTGAAACTGTACTTTGCTCATAAATCTATCATCACAAAATTAATATATATTGAAAATATTTTTAAAAAAAGGAACAATATCAATAAAAAGCACACGTGTTCACATGCTAATTTTTAGCTATCAACTTTTGGCTTTACTTCTTCCTTAAACAAAACAACATGATCTGCGGTAAGCATCCCACATCAGTTGTACTAAACAATTTTTTTTGCAATAAATGCATCACATATAACCAGGATCGTTAGGTCATGGGTTCGACTTTAATAAAGGGGTTTCCCAGATTTATTGGTTTTCCTCCTGAATTGGTGTATAGTCATTATAGCCTAGTGGAGATGGATATGATTGGGTGGTTCCGCTGGTGGCATGATAATACTCCAGTGGTCATTTTTTAAGATTTTAGACCCCTAGCTATATAAAAAAATCGGTTCATAGCGGGTCTGACCGGGTCGGGTCATGTAAAACAAAAGAATATCAAACTAAAATTTATATAATCGTAAAAAATGTCAAACGTCATTACAAACATATTTAAAATTGTGCCCTACGGGTTTTCATTTTTTGAAATCTATCCAGAACATCATCTAGAGATACTTTCTTAAGCAAGCATTTCTCTATATAACATATGCAACTATCACTTAAATTGTGACAACCCGAAATCTCAAGGTAAAAACCGTTCATTTTAGCTTTCATCAATAACGTCGTGTACGTATATTACTTTTATAAACGAGAGAACTTGTGTGACGAATTGGTTATATATTTATCTAATTTTTATAGTGTGCAAACATACGACTCGGAACCAAAAATTAAACCAACCCGAACCTTTTGAACCAAAGCACATGTCTCGCTTGTCGATCCAGTCCACTCGTGTAACTCGAAACTCATGAGGTTCAAACCATAGCACATCCTATACATTTTATTAGTTGATTAAATGTAAAAATAAATAAATAAATAAATAAACAAATAAATAATCAAAACATCAAACGTTGACTTGCTGCCACCCACCTCAAGTCTACGGCCCAAACCCCACTCCTTCTCCCTTTTTCTTTTAGTTGTTATTCATCGGCCCAACACCCTTATTATGGGCTCAAGCCCATCTCGGCTACTCCCCAAACCGCCTCACACCTCAACTGTTTAATATATGTACGTATTTTTTTGTGCATGCTTTTCATTAAAACTCTAACTCCCCAAAGCAAACCCTCTGCGATCTTGTGCTCCTTTTTCCTCTCTTCTGCCAACACATACAAGACCCTAGAATCTCTACACGAGTTCGGTTCGAGGCTTGATATTACTTTGTTCGCTAATAGGTACCTTTATTTTGAATTTTTTTACGGAGTATTAATGTTCATATGTGATTTGTATAAGGTTTTCATGGCTGCGTTTTTTTCTAAATTTGATTGATGATTCTTGATGTTATGTTGATACTTGTAGTTCGAGTGGTAGAGATCATGTGTTATTAGGTTTTGGTCATTTACATGATCGGTTAAGCCGCTAGGGTTTCGTTACGGGTTGAATCTTGTGTGTTGGGATAATTATACATGGTTATGCATGATTGTTATTTTACATATTGGCTGTGTTTTAGGATTACAAGATGATTCTTAGATGTTGTGGTTGATCACGGGTTCGAGTATGTCTCCCGGGTGTTGTTTATGGGTTTAACCAGGTGGTTAGTGATAAAATAGTTGCTACATGATCTAATTTATGATAAAAACCTGTTGTGATTTATGAGTATAAGCTATTGGGTTCGTTGGATAATCGTTTGTGGGGTTCGGGTGACTAAACAAGTTCTGTCCAGAACGTTACAGCCGACTTCAAGCGGTTGTAACCAGGTCAAATTTTAACCGAATTAAACTTAGAGAGCTATGTTATGCTCAGCCAAAAATTAAATAAAAATCTTCAAAAATCCCAAAATATTATATTACATCCGTGGGTAAAAAGTTTGATATCAAAAAGTGGGTTTAAATAGGTTATACGCTAATTACGCCGTTTAATTAACATAAAGCTTCCAATTTACGCTAATGAGCATAATTCTTAATCTAGACCTCAAACTGATGTCAAATTATAGGTGCAAGTTTATAAATCAGTAACTAATGTTTCTACTCTTTCACTTTTTCAAAAATCACGTTTTATAGTCAAAAGGGCATTATAGTCAACATTTAAGCATTAATCGGAAACATGCATATGAATCGGATAAGTATTGAACCAAGTTGCATAATCTCAGGGAGTTATACTTATATGAAACCTGGTCCAAAATAAGCTCTAAGGCAGATCTTAAACATGCATGAACGGATCAGAACTGATAGTCAAAGCAAAAGTCAAATTATGCGACTTTCGGGTCCGATCCGGGTTTAAACTGAAAATTGTCGAGTTGAACATGTTGAAACATGTTCTTACATTAGTTACCAAGTTATTTTAATGATCAAACAGGTTGCATGTACCCTACATTGCTAATTATGCTTAATTTTGAAAATACATATTCTGTTGACTTTTTAAAGTAAGCTTTGACTCGACAATTAACATAGTTAGGGTGGGAATCTGAAAATACTCTTTTAAGGGTTTGTTACCCACATAAATACCTACTTGTAGGTACTTTCAATTCGAGAAATGACTGTGCAAATTTCATTTAATCTCAAAGTCAAACTTAAATTACGATAGTTTGACTTTTGGTTAATTAACTAAGCTAGAACGAATTAGAGAGGGTTAGGAATACTTACAAGAGTCCTAATTATGCTTAGAGATCACTAGAAAGCCTGAGGTTGATCAGAGAAGCTCCAGAAGTGGACTTGTGAATTTTTGTAAATGCAAGAACAATGTTGCTACACTTCAAGTTCCTTTTATAACAACTTTGATCTCATTTGATGCTGCCACAAGGGTCTATAAGTGTTATCAGATGTGTCCAAGTGCCCCTCTATGCATGTAAAACCATTGGAGAGCCCCAGGTATCAGACAACAGCTGTTAACAATCGAAACAGACCTGAAAACTGACATCTGTTCGCTGTTTGTCGCTGGCAGCTTGTAGGCGGGCCGCGAGACCCCTTACGCGGGCCGCGTACAAGTTGGCAACCAGCCAAACAAGTTTCTAACATTTGCAATTCAGTCCTTGGTCCCTTGTTACGTGGTTTTGGCTATTTATCTTGCACTCTTGACCCTCAAACCTGATTTTTAAGGGCCTTAGGACATCTACAAACTTGGTTTGGTCCTTGGTTAACTTTGTGCTTACCCGAAAAGTCACGAATTTCAACGTTAACACATTTAACCCTTCGTGCACGGTTTTGATCATAACTTTCTCATATGACAACGAAACTTTATGAAATTTTTACCACATATTCTAGTGAGTATATTTTACCATTACAAAGCTTCGGGTTTGCCAAAAGGTCACTCAGAGGTATACTTTCAACATGTTGACACATTTAGCCCCTGTAGTTTGTAATTCCTCACTTTCTTTCATTTTTCCGCTTTGTATGATCCATGATTTAATCGTTTAAGATTATAAACACCATGTAGGGTTATTGTAGAGCCTATTTATCCATTGTTGACACTTTGAGCCCTTATATTCACACAGTTTCACTGTTTGTCAACTTTAGTCCCTCTAAAGTACCTTTTCACATATTCAAAGCCTATGACACGTGTCAGTACATTATTGGACGTAAATTTTCGAGGTGTTACATCCTCACCCCCTTAAAAGAAATCTCGACCTCGAGATTTACTGAAACAGATGAGGGTATTTTTCTTTCATCGTGGATTCTACATCCCATGTGTATTCGGGACCTCTACGGGCATCCCATTTGACCTTTACAATAGGCACATGCTTCCTTCGAAGCTTCTTCACCTGTCGATCTTCAATCGACAATGGTTTTTCCACAAATTTCAAGCTTTCATCTATATGCACATCCGTATGTGGTATAACCAGTGATTCATCAGCGAAACACTTCTTCAGATTACAGATGTGAAAGACATTATGTATAGCACTAAGCTCTTCAGGCAAGTTTAACTTATAAGCAACTGACCCGACACGTTCGATAACCTCGAAAGGTCCTATGTACCTCGGGCTTAGCTTGCCTTTCTTACCAAATCGCATCACTCCCTTCCAGGGTGATACTTTAAGCAATACTTTGTCACCCACTTCGAAGTGAAAAGATTTACGCTTTGGATCCGCATAGCTCTTCTGCCTATCCCTGGCAGCTTTCAAACGATCGCGAATTTGGACAATCTTGTCCGTCGTTTCAAAAACCAAATTTGGTCCTGACAATTGAACGTCTCCTACTTCCGCCCAACAAATAGGTGTTCTGCATTTTCTACCATATGATGCCTCAAAGGGCGCAGCCTTAATACTAGTATGGTAGCTATTGTTATAGGAGAACTCGACCAATGGCAGATGTTTATCCCAACTGCCACCTAAATCAATCACACATGCACGAAGCATGTCTTCCAATGTTTGGATGGTACGCTCACTCTGTTCGTCTGTCTGTGGGTGGTAAGCCGTACTAAAATTCAAGCGCGTGCCCAGAGACTGTTGGAAACTTTTCCAAAAATGAAAGGTGTATCTCGTATCTCTATCCGAGATAATTGACAATGGCATGCCATGCAATGCTACAATTTTATCTACGTACAATTGAGCTAACATGTCTGAGCTGTAAGTTTCCTTAATGGGTAAGAAATGTGCTGACTTCGTCAGTCTATCCACTATGACCCATATAGTATCATTTCCCTTCCTCGTCTTTGGAAACTTGGTGATGAAATCCATCGTCACCATCTCCCACTTCCATGTGGGGATTTCAGGCTGTTGTAGCAAACCTGGCGGCTTTTAATGCTCAGCTATGACTTGCGCACAAGACAAACATTTAGCTACATAGGCAGCTACAGACTTTTTCAAACCAATCCACCAGTAGTTTGCCTTTAGATCCTGGTACATCTTATCGGCTCCAGGATGAACGGAATATTTGGAACTGTGGGCTTCCTGGAGGATAACATCCCGAAGCCCTCCATAAACTGGAACCCATATTCGTCCATTCAATCTTAGCATTCCGTCCTTGTCATAGGATAACTGCTCCTCAGTTACTCCTAGTTTTTCTTCAGGATAGTTAGCTTCCAGCACAGCTTCCTTCTGTGCAGCTAACACCCTCTCGTTCAAACTATTCCTTATTTCAATGCGCTTGGCATTGATTCTTATCGGCTTTACTTTTTCTTTTCTGCTTAAGGCGTCAGCAACTACATTTGCCTTGCCTGGATGGTATTTTATCTCACAATCATAATCATTTAGAGTTTCCATCCATCGTCTTTGTCGCATGTTCAAGTCCTTCTGATTGAACAAATGTTGAAGGCTCTTGTGATCTGAATAGATCACACACTTGGTTCCATACAAGTAATGCCTCCATAATTTCAATGCAAATACAACGGCACCCAGCTCCAAGTCATGGGTGGTGTAGTTCTTCTCGTGTACCTTTAACTGTCGTGAAGCGTAGGCAATAACCTTGCCTTTCTGCATAAGTACACAGCCCATACCAGTGTGGGATGCATCACAATACACCACGAATTCTTCTATACCATCAGGCAATGTTAACACTAGTGCATTGCTCAACTTTTTCTTCAAAATGTCAAAGGATTCCTGCTGCTTAGGGCCCCAATCAAACTTAACCTTCTTACGTGTCAATGAAGTCAGGGGCGCAGCAATCCTTGAGAAGTTTTCGATGAAACGCCTATAATATCCCGCTAAACCCAGGAAGCTACGAATCTCAGTAGGTGTCTTCGGCTCTTGCCAATTCATAACTGCTTCTACCTTAGCGGGATCCACTTGGATACTACGCTCACTTACCACATGTCCAAGGAATTGGACTTCTCGAAGCCAAAACTCGCACTTCGAAAATTTGGCGTAGAGTTTCTCATGATGTAGAAGTTTGAGAATACAACGAAGGTGTTTCTCGTGGTCAGCTTGGTTCTTCGAGTAAATAAGGATGTCGTCAATAAAGACGATGACGAATTTGTCCAAGTAAGGCTTGCAGACGCGATTCATGAGATCCATGAATGCGGCCGGTGCATTAGTGAGCCCAAAAGGCATCACTAGGAACTCGTAATGACCATAACGAGTCCTAAATGCAGTCTTGTGCACATCTTCATCCTTGACCTTCAACTGATGATAGCCTGATCTCAAATCGATCTTAGAGAAGTAGCTTGCCCCTTGTAACTGATCGAACAGATCGTCGATCCTGGGCAAAGGATACCTATTCTTGATAGTGACTTTATTAAGCTCACGGTAATCGATGCACAGGCGCATCGATCCATCCTTCTTTTTGACAAACAAGATCGGCGCTCCCCAAGGAGACGAACTAGGTCTAATAAAACCTTTGGCTAGCAGATCATCTAATTGTGTCCTTAACTCCTTCATCTCTGTTGGTGCTAACCTATAAGGCGCTCTCGCTACTGGTGCTGCACCCGGAATGATGTCAATTCGGAATTCCACTTGCCTATCTGGTGGTAAACCAGGTAGTTCTTCGGGAAAAACTTCAGGATATTCTGAAATGACGGAAATGTCTTCAATCTTGGGCTTTGGCTCATCTATAGTAACTTGTGCCATATAAATGACACAACCCTTCTGCAGACATCTGGATGCCTTGAGCATGGACACTTGCTCAGGCAATCCATGCTGGGTATCCCCTTGAATGGTAAGTGACTCACCAGACGGAGTTTTGACTACCACTTGCTTTCTGTTGCACACAATCTGGGCTTGGTTATGTGATAACCAATCCATACCTATCACTATATCAAAACCGGCTAGCTTAAAGGGAAGTAAGGACAAAGGAAAGGAGTGGTTCCTAATGGATATAACACATCCATCTAAAACAGTTGAGGCAGTTTCTATGGTCCCATCAGCTAATTCCACCTCATACTTCACACTTAAGGCTTTTACAAGCAATTTTAACAACTCACAAAACTTATTATCCACAAAAGACTTATATGCTCCAGAATCAAACAATACTCTAGCATAAACATCATTTACGAGAAAAGTACCTGTGCTCACGTTGTCATCCTGAACAGCTTCCTTAGCGTCCATCTTGAAGACCCTCGCATTGGTCTTTTTCCCATCTTCGGTTTTCTTGGTGCTCTTTGGGCAATTGGACTTAATGTGCCCTTTTTCATTGCAACCGTAACATGTTGCATCTTTCAGCTTCTTACACTCCAAAGTCTTATGATCCGTGGATTTGCAAATTCCACAGGGTCTCGAGTGAGACTGGGATTTCGACTCAAGTCGACACCTCCCAAAATGGTTCTTCTTACAAGTTTTACATTTGGGCTTATCTCCCGATTGTTACCCATCCTTCTTAAATCCCGATCCTTTCTTGTGGTCGTTATTTCCTCGGTGTTTCTTATCTGATCTTCGTGAGGTATCGTCCTCACTCTTCCTCTTATTCTCTTCTGAATTCCTGAGTGATCTCAACCTGACTACGTCCAAGGTAAGAGATAGAGATAGATCAGCTGCTGATCTGAAGGTTGCAGGCCTTGATGCCTTAACACTTGCTTTAATCTCTGGGGCTAAACCCCCGATGAAGCGAGCAATCCTCTTAGGTTCTGGGTTTACCAAGTACGGAAGCAACCTAGATAAGGTATTGAAAGTGGTGAGGTATGCTTGGCAATCTAAATTCTTCATCACCAAAGATAAGAAATCTGATTCGATTCTTTCTACTTCGTGCTGCGGGCAATAATTCTCTTTAATAAGAGCAACGAACTGATCCCATGACAAGTTGTAAAGTGGGATCTTTCCAGCAGCTTGTATGAGAGACTTCCACCACGCCAGTGCTTCTCCTTTGAACAATTGGGATACATATTTCACTACATCCCTTTCAGCACAACCGCTGATGTCTACAACCGTGTCCATTTCGTCCAACCAAGTCATACAATCTATTGCTCCTTTCTCCCCGGTGAAGTCCCGGGGTTTACATGAGACGAAGTATTTGTATGTACAGGACTTACCACGCGGTTCCTGTTTATGCTCGACCTTCCTTGACGGGACGCTGTGTTGGTTCGAGGAGTGATGATCATCGTCATCCTTCTTGAGCTCATCTTTCTTAGGTACATCTTTCTTAGAGGGCGGTTTGCTATGAGCCTCCGAGTGAACTTTTGGCTTGGAATGTGGTGCAGATCGGGTCCTACTTCGGGTCCCGCTAGATTCACTATATTGCCTCTCGATGGCTTTGTTAACAGCATTTTCCACTATTGCTTGTAACTCCGCACCAGTTACAAGTATCTTAGCATTTTCAGGGTTTCCCTCTGGACGACTGTTTATTTCTTCGGACTTAGCCATGTAGTTTTTAATTGCTACATAAAAATAAGGACAATGTCTATTTAGAAGCCTAAACAGTATTATCGTTCTTGACGATTTATTAACCATGGTTTTAAATAGCCATTTAGTTAATTTATTAAATATATGATTATTTAGGATCTTTATCATAATCCAAAACCATAAATTAGTAATAATAGCACATAGGCCTAGTCACGTAGACAAATTTCTAAATTATAAATTTAGATCTTATAGGATTAAGGTTTAAATAATTAAAACAAATCAATCCCTTTATTGGCAGGGAGTCTATAACTACGGCTGCCTTTTGTTTTATATGAAATTAGTTATAGCCCGTAGGCAATACATCACAAACAGATGTTTAAATAATAATAAGAAATTGGAATAATTACTAGAGGGTGACATGTGTGATTTTGCGAATCACATTGCCAAGAATGTTAACATATTTGCAGATGTTAACAGAGATTTGAATCTTTTTAAAACAGGTTTTACCATATTGGTCAGGTCTTTAATATGACATTCAAGCTAGGTTTTACCTTTTAAGATTCTTATCATTTTATTAGAATGGTAAATCAAAATATGTTATTTTTCATTTATTCACATATTATATTCATGCAAAATTTAAAATGAAAAACTTAAATTAACCATTCCAATTAAAATTAAACTAGTACGAGTTTGCCCTAAACGGGACTTTTACACAAATAACACGCCCACGCAGGGGCCAAATTAACAACAAACCCACGCAGGGGTCAAAAAGAAAAACATGCCCACGCAGGGGCAGAACAGAAAAGAAATATGCCCACGCAGGGTCAGAGTACAGAAATAAATGTCCTCGCAGGGACATGATTACAACTTAAATAAATAAACAAACAAAGGATTTAGTGATCCTTCTTGCTTTTTCCCTTGATCAAATTCACCATTTTCTTGAACATTCCCCGGTTATGCCTTCGTTCTTCTCGCAACTCATGCCGCACCTCTTGTCGCACCTCATTTATCCCTTGAAGGATTTCTTGAAATTGTGGCGGTGACATCACCGGTGTCCGCGGTGGTTGCTGAAGATGCTGAGGTTGAGGAGGCGGCGGTTGCTGATAATGCGGAGGTTGAGGAGGCTGCGGTTGCTGATACCCATATGGTGGGTATCCATAGGTCGAGTGTCCTGTAGCCCAGGGACCTCCATAGGGACCTTCCGGCTGAAGAGAGTTCGCAGCTAACCAGTAGGGATCCTCTGCAAAGTTGTAATTTGTGTGAATCGGCTGCTCGAAGGGATTGTATGCTGCCGCACCAGTGTAAGTGGGAATTGGGTCTCCAAAACCCAGTGGTGGTTGTGGCGCGACTGGCGCAGAGACTACTTCTGAGACGGGGTGTGAAGATTCTCCCATCTCTGGTTCTTCGTGGACAGGCGAGTACCGGCTGCCACTTGAATGTGGAGGGGTGCTGATGCGTATTCCCCCTCGTGCGGATATTCGCAAAGTCGTTCTCCTTCGCCTCGGGGGCGAGGGAGGCTGAAGCTGAGGTGGTGCTGCCGGCGGAGTGACCGCGACAAGTCGGGAATCCTCGGAAGGATTCTGCTGCTGCTGGTGGTGCAGGGGAGAGTTGTGCTGCGGCTGGTGTAGGGGAGAGCTATGGTGTGGCTAGTGCAGGGGAGAGCTGGGGTAGCTAGGGGTGAACACCCAGTCATACTGCCTGAATTTCTCCTCAAAGCTGTCGGGACCATTGTAAGGTGATCCCACAAATGGTGACCCATCAGAAATTTCGATGGGGTGGTTCGGAGTTCCAGATGGTGGCATTGAAGGATCGGTATCCTCATCGATATCCATTGGGTTGCCACCAGAAAAGTGGTCTTCGGGTCCAAGTGGGTTAAAACCCACTGGTTCTCCAAGGTAATCAGCAGGGTTAAACTGGCCCTCGAAGACGGGTGATAGATGGTCAAAGGGTGAATTGTGTCTGATGTGCGTTGAAGTGTTATATATATTAGGTGTATATTTTAAGCCCCTTTAACACTTATTTTAGCCAAGTTTTAAATTTATAAAACACGATATTTTACTAACACTAAACACACATATGGGCAAGTGCACCCATCGTGAGCGTAGTATAGCGTTGGTAAGATACCGAGGTCGTCCAAGGACACAAGAGCTTTTAGTACCGGTTTATCCTCAACGTCTAATCAAAATAAAAAGTTTAGAAAAATGTTTTTAAACTAAGAAAAATAAAAACTAACTAAAATACTGAAAATAAAAATAAAATAAAAACAGATAGACAAGATGAATCACTTGGTTCCGACTCGTATCTAGTATAACCTTTGATTATTTCCGCACTTTTGCACATAATTAAGAGATTATCTTAGTTATTGTAGTAGGCCCCTCTTTTGAAGGTGACGTTACCCTCACCCCAGTAGTTTGAGTCAGCAAGGATACAATCCTAAAAGGGTGGATTATTGGAAGATAATGAATTAAGTTATTAATGCAATATTGTGGTAGGCCCCGCTTTTGGCGGTGACGTTACCCTCGGCTAAGTAGTCTGAGTCAGCAGGGATACAGTCCTAAATAGCCGGGTTATAGTATTAATAGTAGTTAACTTATGAGGGGATCAAAGAGTTTGGACCCCCGCCATCCAATACCGTGAAGTATTGAAGGAGGTCCTACTAAATTTGACCCAGGTCCATTGCAGGACCTCTAAACGCTGAACAATGGCAAGACCTTTACCAAACCGTTCCCTTAACCCCCGACCATGTAGCCAACATACCTCCATATAGACCGTGGAGATATGAATGGTGAAAATCCTTTATTTTATATAGACAGTAAAATAATGCCAAGACACCACGGACAAACGATAAGGAAAGATCACCTTCAACATAAGTAACTAGTTATTAAAGTCATTAATACAAAACCAAATAAAAAGTGCAAAAGATTAGAAATAAAAAGTATTATACTAGACACTTTGTCTTCACCAAGTGATGTAAGAGACTTAGGCAAACATGGCCTTGATTGTCAAGAACTCTTACGATCAATCTTGGATCCCGAGACGACTCACACACTCTACGATGGACAATGGATGATGGTGGTGGATGATGGTGTTGTGATGGTGGTGGGTGGTGGATGAAGTGTGAGAGAGGTGGTGTGCCAAGGGATGAGTTGAAATGAAACCAAGCACTCCTATTTATAGGCTGAACAGAAGGCTGGGCACGGCCCCGTGTCCGCTGGGCACGGCCCCGTGCCTGTCTGACAATCTCTCTCTTCATTAATTGTAATTCGCAATTACAATTAATGCGCCTGCTGTACTTTCGACACGCCCCCGTGTTCGCTGGGCACGGCCCGTGGTGGGCAATAGAAGCTTCTATAGGTTTGTCTTTTCTGCTGCTTCTTGGGCACGGCCCCGTGCTGGCTGAGCACGGGGCGTGTTCAGTCTTCTGCCTTCTCTATTTTGCTTGGGAAGATGCCGTTGAGGGGTCGGGCAGTCCACTTATGTTCCTTTCCTTGTATTTATGTTAGATTTAGCTGTCTTTTTGCTTCTTTTGTGAATTTGAGCTCATTTAATCCTGAAAATACAAAAGGAAGACAAAAACACTCTTTTTCCAACATTAGTACTTAAAAAGGGTTAGTTTTATGCCTCATTTGATGTAATTTATATGTTGCATTTTACACACATCAAATACCCCCACACTTGAACTTTTGCTTGTCCTCAAGCAAAACTCTTTAATATGTGGCTTACACTCCCAAATGGAATGGGTAGAAGAGAAGGTTTTGGGCTTGTCGTAGAGTGTCAGGATATCCAAGATCTTTTTGGGTTTTATTTTTATCTGTTTACAATCCTATTTGTAATGATTTATTTAGAACGTTTCATAGGAGAAATTACTTATTTGGGCATAACATACCTTTTTTAAAATTCCATTTATATACAGGTTCACATACCTCACGGGAGAAATCACTCACACTCGGCCGAAGGTGTATTTTTAGTGAATCACTCGAGAGCGGCATGGAACTTATTCCTACCATAGGCTTGCCAAGCAATCAATCCTCCTCCTTTTTAACTTTTATACCATTGTAAATATCAAGAGGACTTTGTGGGTTAAGGGTTAGGCTTGGGTTAAAGGTAGGTGGTTGGGTTAGTGGTTAGTGGTTAGTAGAAAAAGGGTGAAAAAGCGTAACAAGTGTCGGTTTTCGTAAGACTTTCTATTTTTTTATTTTGATGAAGCTATTATTCAAACAAGGTTATTTTTGATGAACTTGTTTGTTTATTTTCTTTTGCTTCATCATCAACAAATTTTTTTTTTTTTTTTTGACCATACGAAAAACCGAACTTGTTACTAAAACAAAGGGTTAAAAATGAAAAAGGTTTTTTTGGTTTGGGTTATGAAATGAAAAAGGTTTAGGCTCAAAGGGGCTAACTAGGGGGATTTTTTTGGGTAGGAGGTAAAAGAAAAAGAAAAATAATGGTGTAGAAATAAAAAGGGTTAGTCCTAATGCCTCCATCATTTACTTACTCGGGTTTAAGTTGATAAGGACCGGGAATGTATCGTCATGGCAAGTTCTAGAGTTGTAAGAACCAAGCGGCTATTCACACAAGAAACGAAAAATGAGCATTTAGTTTAATGATATGTAATTGTATGCTCAATAAAGGCTCAAAACTCACTTTTGTGGGAATGGGTTTTTATGTGATCAAGTATATATAATCAAATTTTAACTAAGTTTGTCATGCCCTTTTTATAATTTTCTTATGTTGGTTCTTTTTATCACGACGCTATCGGTTGTAAATTCGTAAAAATATAACCTTTTTGAGAACTTGGATTTCCCGAGTTAAACCTAGACAAGTAAAAAAAAATGAAATTTTTGAAAAAATTTGGGGTGATTAGCGATTCCAATAGAGTTTTGTGTAAGGCTTGTATTTAGGACTTGCAAAATTTCAAGGTTTTAGCATCCCCCCCATACTTAAATTACACATTGTCCTCAATGTGTCCCAAAAATAATTTTTTAGGTTTGATTAGATGTGTAAAATGGTGTTAAAAAGCAAATTTTTTTGTGTTACTGGGCGCTGAACACGGCCCCGTGTTGTCCGGGCACGGCCCCGTGTTCAAGTGCCAGTAACAAAATTAAAACAAAGAAGCAGAAGTCTGGACACGGGGGCGTGTCGGGTGAACACGGCCCGTGTCCAGTTACCTGAACTGGGCGTTTTTCTGCAGGTGGTTCAGCACGGGGCCGTGTTGGTTGGGCACGGCCCGTGTTGAACCCTCTGTAATGGAGAAAATCGCCGGGCTGCCTTGTTCTTGTGCATGCGGTCATTTTTCTCGTTCCCCTTTTCATCCCTTACCACCATGAGTGTGTTTTATTCATTATGAACCATCCGAACTTTTAAAACCATCATTTCATTGCATCATAGAGAGACCTTACATAGTCCTAAATTAAGATTAAACTAGATAAAACAACGAAATATTAAACCATGGAGTTCTAGCCTCTACTTTATTTTAATTAGCAAAATTTCCAAGAAGCAACTAATCTTGGTTAGACAAGGCCTTTTTAGAACTCCTTCTTCCGGGTGCGGTTCTCCTCACATGTCGGCGAGCCACTCCTCCACCTCCCTTGGAAGGAGAAAAGAAGGCTCATTGGCATTGGGTTGAGGAGTTTCGATTTCCACCGGGATCTCTTGTTGGTGCTCCACGGGAGGTTCCGCTGGCAAATCTTCCCACCCGGTAGGGTTGTTAATTCCGAGTGCCAGGTTCCAATCCTGTTGAGGGAGTACTGGTTCCATAGGGGGTGCTACAAGAATATTTAACCTCTGGTGCAAGAGGTTAATTTCTTGGAAGCTGCTTTCTAGTCCCACCGTAAGATCGTTAATACGGTCGATAAGGACCTCCTCTACTGATGTCATTTCGTCGAGAGACTCCCTTAATGCTACCACATAGTGCACAAGTGTAGCTTCCACGGAGGGCCTCCTTCCTCTTCGGCTGTTTGATGAATGCACGAAAGATGTTTCGCTGTTTTCACTCGACATCCTAAAGAAATAAACTGGAAAATAGTTTATTTTATGAAACAGTGACCGGACACGGCCCCGTGCTCATTGAGCACGGCCCCGTGTTCATCTTTCTGCAGAATTTTGTTGCAAGGAAACTTGAAATTTTAAGTTATTTTCTGAACTTGTGCGGTCTTTTTAAACATTAATAACTTAAAACAATGTTACATAACATATTTTTACCAAGATTCCTTGAACAAAACTCATCAATCCCTACCACAAAGTTGGAAGATTTCAAACTTTTAATGGTAGTTCTTGGAGAAAGATGGAGAAGAAGGAAATGGCTAAAAGAGGAAAGGACAAGATGGGTTGTTGGAACCTTCTTTTAGACTTACCTAGGATAGTTGAGAGAAGATTCCTTCAAATATCTGCCCCAAGTTGGTCCAAATGTGCAGAATTCTTGGCTGCATTTATAGAAAACGACAGCATCCTGGACACGGCCCTGTGTCCATTGGACACGGCCCTGTGTCCATTGGACACGGCCCCGTGTGCAGGTGGAGTTCTGACACAGTTTGTCCGTATTCTGACGTACTGATCAGAGGAGAATCTTTTTGGGGAACACGGGGGCGTGTTGGCTGGACACGGCCCCGTGTCGAGGGACTGTTTTATGAAGTTGTCTAGATTTTTAAGGAACTTACTATCATCGGGTGGCTCCTGATTGGTTGGAACAACCCCAAAGTGCCTAAGATACCTTAATTGTCCTAGACTAAGGCGAGAACGCAAGAGGTTGTCGGTGAGGGTAATTCCTATTTTCATTCTAGGTGGACAAGTCCAACCCTTTCCCGGGCTCTCGTTAAAGAAGGTGTATGCCGAATCGCTCAGGTCTATGTATGCACCGAACGAAGTCGATGGGGAGTCCTTCACGGCACAATCGGCACAGGGACGACTATCGTCCACGTCTTCGCTAGGTATGAAGGTATTTTTGGGAGCAACGAGGTTGTCGGAATGCGGTTCCAACATTTCTTCATGGTTATCGTCTTGGGGTGGATCAATAAAGTCCTTCCCAAGCTCTTTTAACCAATTTAGAATTAGCTCTTCTAGTTGAAATAACTCGTCAAGGAGCATTTCTCCTAGAATATCTGGCTGGGCGCACTTGAGGGAGAAATAGTGCTTATTTTTACTTTCGCCCCTCTTAAGGTTATAAGGAATCGGTGGGTCTATGTAGTGGGGCCTATAATTTAGAAAGTAACATTTTAATTCTTCATGTTCGCCTCCACATAGTTGACACCACGTACCATAAGAGTGCCGAAAGTAAAAACAATTACTATCACTCATGTTTATGTCAGAAATTACCAACCGCCGGGATCTAACGGTTCTGTTTTCAGTAACTGAAACTTGGGCACGGGGGCGTGTTGAGTGGGCACGGCCCCGTGTTCAGCTTACTGTCTGACTTAAAACAGGATTGCCAGTTCCAATGATTTAGCACGGGGGCGTGTTCAGCGGGCACGGCCCGTGCTGCGCTCTGCAGAAGCTGAAAAACTAAGAAAAATCCTAAAAAAATGAAAAATAAAAAGAAAAATGATTAGGCCGTTGATTCCTAACTTTCTTAAAATCCTTGTGTCCCCGGCAACGGCGCCAAAAACTTGATGTGCGTTGAAGTGTTATATATATTAGGTGTATATTTTAAGCCCCTTTAACACTTATTTTAGCCAAGTTTTAAATTTATAAAACACGATATTTTACTAACACTAAACACACATATGGGCAAGTGCACCCATCGTGAGCGTAGTATAGGGTTGGTAAGATACCGAGGTCGTCCAAGGACACAAGAGCTTTTAGTACCGGTTTATCCTCAACGTCTAATCAAAATAAAAAGTTTAGAAAAATGTTTTTAAACTAAGAAAAATAAAAACTAACTAAAATACTGAAAATAAAAATAAAATAAAAACAGATAGACAAGATGAATCACTTGGTTCCGACTCGTATCTAGTATAACCTTTGATTATTTCCGCACTTTTGCACATAATTAAGAGATTATCTTAGTTATTGTAGTAGGCCCCTCTTTTGAAGGTGACGTTACCCTCAACCCAGTAGTTTGAGTCAGCAAGAATACAATCCTAAAAGGGTGGATTATTGGAAGATAATGAATTAAGTTATTAATGCAATATTGTGGTAGGCCCCGCTTTTGGCGGTGACGTTACCCTCGGCTAAGTAGTCTGAGTCAGCAGGGATACAGTCCTAAATAGCCGGGTTATAGTATTAATAGTAGTTAACTTATGAGGGGATCAAAGAGTTTGGACCCCCGCCATCCAATACCGTGAAGTATTGAAGGAGGTCCTACTAAATTTGACCCAGGTCCATTGCAGGACCTCTAAACGCTGAACAATGGCAAGACCTTTACCAAACCGTTCCCTTAACCCCCGACCAGGTAGCCAACATACCTCCATATAGACCGTGGAGATATGAATGGTGAAAATCCTTTATTTTATATAGACAGTAAAATAATGCCAAGACACCACGGACAAACGATAAGGAAAGATCACCTTCAACATAAGTAACTAGTTATTAAAGTCATTAATACAAAACCAAATAAAAAGTGCAAAAGATTAGAAATAAAAAGTATTATACTAGACACTTTGTCTTCACCAAGTGATGTAAGAGACTTAGGCAAACATGGCCTTGATTGTCAAGAACTCTTACGATCAATCTTGGATCCCGAGACGACTCACACACTCTACGATGGACAATGGATTATGGTGGTGGATGATGGTGTTGTGATGGTGGTGGGTGGTGGATGAAGTGTGAGAGAGGTGGTGTGCCAAGGGATGAGTTGAAATGAAACCAAGCACTCCTATTTATAGGCTGAACAGAAGGCTGGGCACGGCCCCGTGTCCGCTGGGCACGGCCCCGTGCTTGTCTGACAATCTCTCTCTTCATTAATTGTAATTCGCAATTACAATTAATGCGCCTGCTGTACTTTCGACACGCCCCCGTGTTCGCTGGGCACGGCCCGTGGTGGGCAATAGAAGCTTCTATAGGTTTGTCTTTTCTGCTGCTTCTTGGGCACGGCCCCGTGCTGGCTGAGCACGGGGCGTGTTCAGTCTTCTGCCTTCTCTATTTTTCTTGGGAAGATGCCGTTGAGGGGTCGGGCAGTCCACTTATGTTCCTTTCCTTGTATTTATGTTAGATTTAGCTGTCTTTTTGCTTCTTTTGTGAATTTGAGCTCATTTAATCCTGAAAATACAAAAGGAAGACAAAAACACTCTTTTTCCAACATTAGTACTTAAAAAGGGCTTTTTATGCCTCATTTGATGTAATTTATATGTTGCATTTTACACACATCAGTGTCCTAGAAGAGGAATGTAGGACTGGTGAGAGTTGTGGGGCTCATTTTCAGAACGAGGCCCGAAGGAGTGTGGGATAGACGGTGAGGTACTCAGTGATACTGAGCGCCTAGCTGGTTCAGTAAAAGACCTCCAAAGATCTTGAGCATCTGAGTTATGGGGATCTGAATGTGTTCGCCGGTGCGAAGGTCCGGCTTCATGGTCGTTTGGGGCGGTAAGTGGCCCGTTTCCTCTGCCTCTTCCTCTCATTCGCGGCGGCATTTTGACAACCTGTCAAAAACAAACAAGTGATACAACAAGAAATATATAAGACAAAGTTAGAAATAAAACCAAAAATTTGGATAGTTCCTAAGTTCTTTGTCTAGACTCGAGAATCGAGGAATGTGCAATTGTGTAACTGAGATTAAACACAAAAGGCTAGTGTTTAATTCACTCAGAGTTGGCTCTGATACCAACCTGTCACACCCCTATTTTCCACGTGTCACCGGTGGGCCCGGTGGGGAGTATAGTGACGTAGTTGGTATCATCATAGACAAACAACACAATATATAAATGCACAGCGGAAGCAAAAATAGATTCATTTCAACTTTAATAAAGTGTAATATTAAATATCACAATAGTTGAAACGGATCCACAGGCGGATCAAAATAAAAGAAGATATTGTTCAACAGCTTTATTGACATCCAAGCTTGCGAGACTTATTGTGGACGCTTAGAAGACAGCCAGCCTAGTACGAGTAGTACCTGCACTTAACCTTTTGGAAAAATACGTCAGTTTACACTGGTAAATACAATTTAACTGACTCATTTTGAAAAGGTTTGAAAATTGGTTTGAATGCACGTGGCACAAAACATTTTTTTATAACTTGGGATAATTATGTGAAAATAATCTTGTAAGGGATTTACATCTTACTTATGCGTTCAGTAGCCCGATCCGTAGACCGGGTTAAAGATTAATAGACACACCACAATATTGAGTTATGCACTGAAAGGTGTACGCCTACACCCCGTGCTCAGGTCGTGGCCATCTCGTAAGATGATGCCAAGGATATCCGGGACATGGTCATTAACCCCCCAAAGGCTTTAAGCAAACAAAACACATTCAAAACATAGAATATCAATAAATCTAACCTCTATTCGATTAAAGAATTCAATGCCGGACCAAGCGGTATTTTATATACCGTACCCCAAGCCCGTATAGGGAAAATAAGTTAAAAGTATTTACCTTGGTAAGTATAAATCACAATTAGCGAGTGAAGGTAGCTTTTACTGGTTCTTCTTATTCTGGAACAAAGGTTTATAATATCCTATTAGATTTCTAACGGGTCTTTATTTAAGCCTAAGCTTAGACCGGCTAGTTTTAAGGATGATACGGTTCAAACGCACGATTAAGCGAAGACCGGATAGAATGTGATTTAGACCCGACAAGTTTGAATAATTGTATAATATGGGTATACTAAATACATTCTGGATTTTGAGACAAAAATGATAAGGTTTGACCCGTTTTGGTCAATTTATGCAAACTAGTTACATAAACCGAACCGAACGCGAAAAGGGCGTCACGGGTAACCATAAGAGTCATATGCAAGTTCCCTGAGATAATATGGCTTAAATATGTTATAATATCAGTAAGATATCTTCTATTATGCCCAAAATGGATTTAAACACAATTTATGCCTCATAAGGGCATTTTGGTCATTTAAAAGATTATAAAAGAGTTAAATTTGTAATCTGAGTTACAGGTCTGATTCAAACAGTAAATACACTTAATTTTACATGTTATAACAGTAGGGTATGACCTATATGTGAAATTTATCATTTAAAACCAAACTATGTTCCTTAGGGGTATTTTGGTAATTTCACAAGGGCTAAAAAGGTCAAAACTGGAAACCTGAGTTCAAAAACTTTTACTTACTGTTATTATCTCAAAATATACTAAAAACATCAGTAGGTATCAACCTTATATGTTTAATATGGTTATAGTACATACTATGCGTTAAAAACGCTTAAAAGGGCGATTTGGAGCCGTTTCCGGGTTTTTAAAAGAAAGCTGATATTTTTATAATTCTAGAATGCTCAAAATATTTTATTTATCAAATAAAATCAGTAGAAAAAGGATTGGGGTCAAAAGGATTTGTAAAACTCATTTTATGGCTAAAAAGGGTAAAATCGGTATTAACCGAATTAAACTTAGAGAGCTATGTTATGCTCAGCCAAAAATTAAATAAAAGTCTTCAAAAATCCCAAAATATTATATTACATCAGTGGGTAAAAATTTTGATATCAAAAAGTGGGTTTAAATAGGTTATACGCTAATTACGCCGTTTAATTAACATAAAGCTTCCAATTTACGCTAATGAGCATAACTCTTAATCTAGACCTCAAACTGATGTCAAATTTTAGGTGCAAGTTTATAAATCAGTAACTAATGTTTCTACTCTTTCACTTTTTCAAAAATCACGTTTTATAGTCAAAAGGGCATTATAGTCAACATTTAAGCATTAATCGGAAACATGCATATGAATCGGATAAGTATTGAACCAAGTTGCATAATCTCAGGGAGTTATACTTATATGAAACCTGGTCCAAAATAAGCTCTAAGGCAGATCTTAAACATGCATGAACGGATCAGAACTGATAGTCAAAGCAAAAGTCAAATTATGCGACTTTCGGGTCCGATCCGGGTTTAAACTGAAAATTGTCGAGTTGAACATGTTGAGACATGTTCTTACATTAGTTACCAAGTTATTTTAATGATCAAACCGGTTGCATGTACCCTACATTGCTAATTATGCTTAATTTTGAAAATACATATTCTGTTGACTTTTTAAAGTAAGCTTTGACTCGACAATTAACATAGTTAGAGTGGGAATCTGAAAATACCCTTTTAAGGGTTTGTTACCCACATAAATACCTACTTGTAGGTACGTTCAATTCGAGAAATGACTGAGCAAATTTCATTTAATCTCAAAGTCAAACTTAAATTACGATGGTTTGACTTTTGGTTAATTAACTAAGCTAGAACGAATTAGAGAGGGTTAGGAATACTTACAAGAGTCCTAATTATGCTTAGAGATCACTAGAAAGCCTGAGGTTGATCAGAGAAGCTCCAGAAGTGGACTTGTGAATTTTTGTAAATGCAAGAACAATGTTGCTACACTTCAAGTTCCTTTTATAACAACTTTGATCTCATTTGATGCTGCCACAAGGGTCTATAAGTGTTATCAGATGTGTCCAAGTGCCCCTCTATGCATGTAAAACCATTGGAGAGCCCCAGGTATCAGACAACAGCTGTTAACAATCGAAACAGACCTGAAAACTGACATCTGTTCGCTGTTTGTCGCTGGCAGCTTGTAGGCGGGCCGCGAGACCCCTTACGCGGGCCGCGTACAAGTTGGCAACCAGCCAAACAAGTTTCTAACATTTGCAATTCAGTCCTTGGTCCCTTGTTACGTGGTTTTGGCTATTTATCTTGCACTCTTGACCCTCAAACCTGATTTTTAAGGGCCTTAGGACATCTACAAACTTGGTTTGGTCCTTGGTTAACTTTGTGCTTACCCGAAAAGTCACGAATTTCAACGTTAACGCATTTAACCCTTCGTGCACGGTTTTGATCATAACTTTCTCATATGACAACGAAACTTTATGAAATTTTTACCACATATTCTAGTGAGTATATTTTACCATTACAAAGCTTCGGGTTTGCCAAAAGGTCACTCAGAGGTATACTTTCAACATGTTGACACATTTAGCCCCTGTAGTTTGTAATTCCTCACTTTCTTTCATTTTTCCGCTTTGTATGATCCATGATTTAATCGTTTAAGATTATAAACACCATGTAGGGTTATTGTAGAGCCTATTTATCCATTGTTGACACTTTGAGCCCTTATATTCACACAGTTTCACTGTTTGTCAACTTTAGTCCCTCTAAAGTACTTTTTCACATATTCAAAGCCTATGACACGTGTCAGTACATTATTGGACGTAAATTTTCGAGGTGTTACACCTATATATCCAAGTAGTGTTCCCCACGAAACAAGCAAGTATGATATTTAAGTTTATATCCCGAAAAAGTTTTACTAAATGTGCAAAAACCTATCGGCATATCATCAGTGAGACCGTTTAATGCTATTTAACCATTACATTTCATTAGCATATTTTCTAATGTTTAATGCAAAAACATTTCCTCTTTTTACAACAAAACTCATTTTTTATTTTTCTTATGTTTTTGGCTTTTTCAAATTTTCTAATGTTTTTGGATTTTCTGAAATTTCTTACTCCCCCTAAAATTCAAAACCATTTAAAGAAAATTTGAAAACAAACTGTACAAATAAAGTGACAAACTGATGCGAATTACTTCAATTCGTCATCCACTTGGCGTAAACAATCAGAACTCCCCTGACAACAAACTATTTTCCCAAAATGATTTCAAAACACTTAAGTTTGTTTTAATCAAAATGGTTTTTCTGGAAAATTAGTTTTGTGTGCCATTTCACAAACTTGGGGTTTCATCACATTGTCTTTTCAACCACTTGTAACAACCACTTGTAGGTATGACAGTATGATAGTATCACAGTTTTCAATTACTTGTAAGTCGAAATATCACATTTGTGAATTTCTCAAGAAAGATGCCGATTCCTACTCCCCAATTACCAACCTGGGAGTTCCGGCAAGTCAGGATTTTTACATATGGAATACAGACACCCAAGCCTGACCAGCTTTGGATGTGACCTTCTCAACTTCACTTGGGGTTTGAACATTCCTCTTTTCTTCATAAAAATCTTTTACCCCTTTGGCCTTACCCTCGACCATCTTTCCAAAAATATTTTTCACTTTGTCGTTAAAAGTCTTTTCGACATCAAATTCTTTCTTTTCAGAATAGAATTGATTCGAAATCTCCACCTTTCCAACTTTTTGTTTAAAATTATCAGCCCGCAATGGTGGAAATTTGACATCATCCATTGGCGGTACTGATGTTTCTATTTTTAGATCAACTTGTGGCTTCTCTGACTTTGACGAGTCAGATTCATCGCCAGATGTAACATCTGTTTTCTTAGCAACCCATGTTTGGTTGTTAAGATTCACCCTTCTTTTGTAAAACCTTTTCGAACACTCACCAACTTCAAATGTTGAATTTTTAAACACTTTGAATTTTTGAGTTGGTGGTTCAGTTTTATCAACAATTTTTTCTTTAAGTTTAAAAACAACTTCATGTTTTGTGTTGGTTGCCATTGGACAATTCCAGGCGATGTGACCAATTTCTTGACATCGGTAACAGGTTCTTGTCTCCCTTTTCTGATTTGCTCCATTCTTTTCAAACTTTTGCTTTTCTGCAAAGAACGCTTTGTTTGATTGTTTCCAGAATGAACTCTTCTTCTCTTCTTCAGAACTTAACCCTGAAACAAATTTGTTTTTGCGTTAGAAATTTTCTCATTTTTATGATTTTCGGGTGGAATAAAGCCTAAACCTTTCTTTTTAAAATTACTGTTATGGTTTGGTTTCTTTCGATAACCTGAACCAGAACTGTAACCCTTTTTCTTGTTTAAACGTTGTTGAACTCTTGAGGTGTAAGGTTTATGTTTTTCAGAAAGATTTACATTTTTTATTTCAGAAATATTAATTTCTGTTAATTTGAAAACCTTTTTAATCATTTCCGTTTTAACACCTCTTATTGGAAATTCCTCATCAGAAAATAATTTGTCTGAATCATTCAAAGTATATGCAACTTTGAATGTTTCGTCATTCAAATTATTTTTTGATAACAGAAATTCTTTATTGTACACCGTCTTGACTGATGATTTTGAACTGTTGACCGAAGAACTCGAACTTTCAGACTCGGACTTTGACTCTGACTCCTCATCCTTATCCAACACCTGATCGACCACTTTCTTTATTAACTCAGACTCATGATCAGTGTCAGACGATGTGAACGTAACATCAATGTTGTCTGGTAAATCATCAGTTGTTTCGGACTTTAACTTTATATTGACAGCCTTTTTGACATGTTCCTCATTTGGTTTTCTGGGAGAATAACCTTCCCAAATCGGAGGCGGACACTTTTTATAATTTGCACTTTGTTTCTTACCAGTATCCGTATCTTCTGACTTCTTGTCTTGAAAGACTTCAAAACCTGCAACAGTTGGATAAATTCGATCAATCAAATAATCAGAACTTGAATAACTTTGCAGTAATCTTCTGATTCTTTCATTTTCGATCTTTTCAGTTTCCAACTCCTGCTTTAACTCTGCACATTCTTCGATGTAATGATTGATTGCTTTCTGCTTAGACATCAATGTTGCATTCATCATGGTTAAAGCATCTTCTCTTTCGGAGTTAGTCTTTTTCAAATGAATGACCATTCTGTTCAACACATCATACGATTCTTTTACATACTTAACATCAAACAATAACTTTTCTTTCATCTCGTCAAGTGCACTAAAACTCTTATCTTTTCCTTCACAATATTTGCAAGGTTCTAGACATTTCAGACACGGTTTAGTGACTTCGACAATCTTTTCAATCACTTTAACTTCTTTACTCTGTTCATTCTTCACTTCCTCAGCAACATTCTCACAATTTTCCTTTTTCTTCTCTTTTGCAGCTAGCTTCTCCTTTAGCTTGTTCAACCTATTTGCAAAATAGAATTTAAAACTTTCAGTAGGCAATTGTGTTTTACCAATGTTAATTTGTTTAATTTCTTCCTCATCATCACTACTTTCAGATGATGATTGATCAGGTTCTGAGCTTTCTTTTGAAGAAACAGATTCTTCATCTTGAGTCTTCTCATCATTAGCAAACACATCCATCCATTCTTTCATCAACTCTGGCTCTTTGATAATCTGTGCAATGAACGCTTTAAACTTTGAATCACCCGGAATGTATTTATCCCAGCTAAATCCCTCTGGCAATTTCTCATCATCTTGATCAATTATACCATAACAAGCTCTTCCCTTTCCATCTTCAATCTGAGCTTTCTGAGATGATGAAGGTTGATGAGCAACTTGATGATATATAGCTTTCCGATAGTATTCATTGTTGCCAAACGGATTCTGAGCTCCACCTGCTTCTCGATTGGTACATTCCCTCTTGAAATGACCTTTCTCCCTGTATCGAAAACAAGTGACTTTAGATTTATCAAAACCTAAAGTAGAAACATTAGCATCACGCAAATCATCTCTTCCTGTGATCTGCTTGAATTTCTCAGCTCTCTGTAACACACTCGCTAAACACCATTTGATATCCATTAGCTCCATTTCCTCAGCATCAATCTGATCGTAATCCTCTTTTGTCAACATAGGATTTCCAATCCTCCCTGCAACCAAACTCTCGTATGATTCTAACACGGTAATAAGCAATGCCATATGACCTTTGGCGACTTCTTCAGAGAAATTTTGTCCGTTCTGAAGATGCAACGCGATGTTGCATTATAGCACATGACCGTTACCACTGTTTGAGCTTTGGGATTGATAATTTGAAGTTGAGACACTTGGATTCACACTAGGGTATGAAGAAAATCCACTATTTTTCATCGGACTTTGATTGGTTGATCCCGATGAGTTTTCTGCACTGAAAGCGGTTTGGATCTTCGGACTAGCATCAACACCCTGAACACCACCTTTAAAATACATCTTGACATCTTGTTGACCACTTGGATTGTTCATCCTAGCGATCTTTTGCTGTTCAAGATCTTGTCCTTCAAGCTTTTCAATGAATTGAGAAATAGTCAATCTATCATATTCTCTGGTGTTCTTCAAGATCATCAGATATGTACCCCATTCATTCTGAGGTAAAGCATCAGCTAGCTTATCAACCCATTCCTCCCGATCTTTTTTTATATCCAACAAGGACATTGACCGAACTAAATGGCAATATCTCTCAATCAGTTTCTTTGTAGTCTCACCCGGCAAACCTGTAAACAAATCAAATTCTTTCTTTAACAATGATTTCTTATTTTTTATCATCTCCGTACTCCCTTCAAACTTTGTGCGAAGTGCTTCCAAAATCGAACGTGCAAAACCATCATGTTGAAGTAGTATGAAGATGTTTTCATTCACAGCTTGTTGAAGTAGACTGATCATCATTTTTTCTGCTTTATACATGTCTCTCTCTTTGTCCGTTAGTTCAGAAATATTCTTTTCAACTCCCAAATTAGTAAGAGGTCGAACATACTTGTTTTCAATACACTCCCAAGATCTCAAATGATTTGCTTAAACCAGTTTTCGAAACGGTCTTTCCAACCATAGTATTCTTCAATACTCATTAGTTTTGGAGGTTTCTGCAAAGTTCCTGTTTCATTTTCCATGTTCATAACTGCAACAGGAGTAGTCGGGGTAGTCGCAAACGCGTTGTAAAATTCAGAATCCATGTTCCGGTATAAAAATTTCACAAAGTCAACTTTCAAACGAACTGACACTGGTGTGAGCTGGGATTTGGTGCGAAGTGGGACTTCGATGCGAACTGGAATCTTCAGTTCGTGTGGACTGGAATCTTCAGTTCGTGTGGACTGGAATCTTCAGTTCATGTGGACTGGAAGGTTCACTCCATGTGGACTGGAAGGTTCACTCCATGTGGACTGGAAATATGACGAACTTTCGGGATGAATTTTGTCAAAATGATCAAGTTTTAAGCCGATATATTTTGACCGTAAGAACTATGTTAATTTTGAAAAGATGTGAAGAATGTGAGTAGAAAACAGAAATTTCAGTGAAATTAAGCTGAAATCGGTAAGAACTCTTCCTCCTGAGCTAGATACCACTTATAAGATCGAGAAACGACCTAAATGAGTCGATCAGAAGTGTTCTAGACCAAAATGAGAGGCGGAAACAGACGTTTCGATTTCGAATCAGCTTGATTTGCACTTGAAAGTAGTTTAACTATCTCTTCTATTGATATGAAAGCTTTACACGGTCTGGAGATACCTCGGCAGAGATTTGCTACCGGAATTGCCAAAGTTTCAAATGAAATGACATGAGCTCCTATTTATAGACAGGACAGTCCACATGAACTGGACACTCCACTTCACATGAACTGGACACTTCACTTCACATGAACTGGACACTCGATTTGAACTTTTTCGTATACTGAGCTCTGATCTTTCTAAACAAAATACATGACTTGATACAAGACGAAGACAACAGACATATGCACCAACAAGCTCATTACGAATATCATAACTCAATGTAGGAATTGTGTTATGATCTAAACTTTTTACTATAACTACTTCCATGAGGTACTGATAATCTCCAACTGGAATTTCATAAAAATATTAAACGAGAATTTTGAAATGATTTTTGGCGTAAACTCTCATCGAAAAGTTATAAATCAGACCTAGGTGTAATGAATGATTTTAGTGATTTTTCTGTAAAGACTCAGGTCATGAGAAAAATATACTAGTATTTGGGGATTGAATAACATGTTATGTTAAAATATCGTAATTTTCTGAGTTCGTTCAGTATTTTAAATAAATTTCGGAAAACTACCTAAAAACCGACATGAAACTGCAATGAGCTGAAAGTGTTTGTGAACGTTTTTAAATATGCTTATATGTTGCAACGAAGCTGCCCTCCTTTTCTTCAACATAACCACCTGTCTTTGCGGTGCGATATAACCTGTTCACCAAGAATTTCCAGCTCTTTAAACCTGAAAGAAATAACTGTGTTTTTCTGTTTTTCTAGCAAAAACTAGTCCGGAAACGCATCTTTCAGGGCCATGTCCCCGACCCATTTGTCGAGCCACAATTGAGTGTCATTCCCATTTCCAATTTCGCTTCTTATTAGCTGCACTACCTGCACGTTTGATGCCTCAATGTCCTTTTACACCTTGCATATCCTATTCCAAACACCCGCTATTCCCCCTTTTATCGGAAGGTAGGTGCAGGAGTTTGTCTTGATCATGTATAGCCGTGATAGTTTTTCACCAAAGGCTACCCCTTTCTGTCTTGTATCTCTACCACCATTTTAATAATAAACTAGCGTTCATGTCATGTAAAGACCACAGCCCAGGCCCCCATTGTCCATGGCTCGATAACCTTTTCCTAACAAACCCAAGACGTTTTTGCTTTATATTCGTCTCCACACCAGAAAAACCTTCTTCTAAGTGCCTCCAAAGTGTCCAAAACACCTTTGGGCACTTTGAAAAGAGAGAAGTAGTATAGGGGTAGGCTATCAAGGACTGCCTTTAGTAGCATTAACCTGCCATCCGCCGACAACATTTTTTACTTCCACTTTGACAACCGGTTTTTAAAAATCTACAACACCCTTCCAATTCCTTAATTGATTCATATTTTCTGCGAGTACTAATCCAAGATAGTTGCATAGAAATTTCCCCACATTACAATTTATAACATTTGCAATCGTTGTCACCACCACTTCTCCCACACAAAGCTCAAATAAACTTGATGTTTATGGCTTAATTTCAGCCCCGAGACTAGGTGGAAGCATCTCAAAAACTGAATGATATTATAGATCGAATCTTCCACCCACTCACCCATAAACACTACCTCATTCGCATACATTGGGTGATATATATATATATAGTCGGGATTTAGAGAAAACGGTAGAAAGTGTGAGAACGGTGAGAACGCTTATGGATCGCCTGATCAAAACAATCTATGGACTAGATTAGCGCGGCGGTATTTTCGTAAATAACATTAGTTTTATTACGTGGACGCGTGTTAGGATCTGAGGCTGTCATAATTGTGTTTGTTTGTTATAATTGAACAAATGAATGAATGTAAAATGAGATTAGATGCAGCGGAAATGGAAACAAACTTTGTAAACACAATCAAAGGGAAAATAGTTTTTCATAAACACATGCTTCTCATTAGTCGAAAGATTATAATCAAAATATTACATACATGTTTACATACTAAACTCCCCCTCAGCATGAGCTCAATGGTTGATCATACAAGATGACTGGATTGAAGGAGAAAACTCCTTGAATAGAACAGTACAAACTGTTCTATTTATAGTACAGACCAAACCACTGAAGCATCTTAGCTGACGTCACCATGAAAGTGACATCTAACAACCTAACAACCTCTAAGGACTGTTACATACAACCACTGATGACTAAACAACTGATTATAAGTAAATTACAAAGCATAAGTAAAACTACTGCTTCACTTTCCACTGATGTAGTCTAAGCACTGATGTTGAGCATCAGTGTTTTCTTCAAAGGTGATCAGTCCTTGAATGAGTAGTGCTTTAAGCTTTAGCAGTACTTAGGAAACATCAGTAGATAGAGCTTCAGTACTTTAGCAGCATCAGTCTTTAAGAGCAGCAGTTGTTGTAAGAGCAGTACTTTAGTGTAACAGATGTTAGAGCCACTGTCAAGGGGAAAGTCTTCGTATAAACACTGCTTATTGTGGATCCACTGATCTGATCCAGTTTTGGCTTTTATCATCTGTTCCTCTGGTAGGGTTCAATCCCAACAATCTCCCACTGGAACAGATGATGCCAAAACCCTTCATTATTCTTGGATCTTTATTGCCTCATCAGGAGTTCTCTAACTTGACCTTTGAATTGTAGTTCAAAGTTCATGGAGTCCTCATCATTTTCATCCCTGCACAGTGGAAGTTCAAGGAGATCCTATAGATCTTCAACAACCAGGCCAAGTACTTGTTCCCTTGATATGTACTTCACTTCACCACTGGACTTGAGCAGAGTCAATACGTGGGTCTTTTGATCAGACATCCACTTTAGTATCTTTGAGCCCAGTGGGTTTCTTGGGAGAGTCTTTATTTTAGATGAGTTTGGAGATGGGGGCCTGTTTTGAACATTTTTGGCTATATCTTGAAGAATTGCTGAGCTTTCATTTTCTAATGCCATTGTTTTGATTGCTTCTTTGAAGTAAACAGCTTCTTGTTCCTTTTCTTCTGCATCAGTCAGCTTTTGCCTCTTTCTTTGGTTTATCACAATGGCAGAGGTATCTGATGATGTGAACAGTGGTTCAGAAGTGTGAGACTGCTTCTTTGATTTTTCAATGGCTTTGTAATCAGGCTTCTTTGGAAGACTAGGATCTGTTTCTCTCCTTTTTCTCAGCCTTTCATAAGCCTCATCAGTGTACTACTTTGTTGTAACACCTCGTAAAAATCATGTCCAATATAATAAAGACACATGTCATAAACCCGGATCATGTTAAAAGATAACTGGAGGGATTAAAAGTGTCAACATGTTAATTCTACCTCTGAGTGACCTTTTAATGTTCCCAAAGCTTTGTAAACATCTGATAAATATTTCATAAGCATCCGGTTAAATTTTGTGATAAATAATTCAACTTTTAAGATATAGAATCACATGTGCAAAAACCAACAATTCTTCATTCAATGGCCATCTCAAAAGACTCCAAGGCAACACTAATGCATGGCAAAGCATTCTGAGAAATGCAGACCTGATTATGTGGACCATTCCTGCTGAAAGTGACTATAGAATCGAGTTTAAAAAGTTGCATGGTCAAATATAAAAGTTCTCAAAATTTTGTCTCTGATGGAAGGCTTATGGACCGCAAAGCTTTCGCCTTACGGTCCGTAAGAAGGCTTAACTGGGCGATACAATTTGAATTACGGATACGGACCGTAAGGGCTTAGGCTTACGGTCCGTAAGACCAGTAACTGGGCAGTAAAATGGACAGCTGCAGGTTATAGCTATTCCACCGCCTTTGCAAGCTTGTTTTTCGATACCAGGGTCTGTGCAACTGGTTTTAACAGTATAGGGACACCTGGAAACATCTGAAAGCAACATAGGGACATATGGATTGATCTTGGAGCATGCTTTTTCCTATATAAGGGCCTTATAGTTCACTTGTTCATTGCACATTTGAAAAATCACTTCACAACTCATTCTCTGAAGTTCCTTGGAGCTCTAGGAAGCTTTCCTCTGTTCCTATTTCGTGCTAAGTATTCTAGTAAGCATTTTTAGCTTCCTTAGTTCAAGTTTTATTAACTTAATGACCGAAAGTCAAAGTTATCGTAATTAAGCTTTGACTTTGTGATTATGTAGGTAATAAACCCTTAAAAGGGCACCTACTGATTATCACTTTTACTTGGTCAATTGTCGGGTCAAACTTTATACTAAAAAGTCAAACGGGTAAATTTTTCACAAATAAATTCATAACTAACAATGCAGAGGTTATGGAACATGTTTTAACATTAAAATAACTTGGTAAATAATATAAGAACATGTCTAAGCATGTTCAACCCGACAATTATGAGTTTAGGCTCGGTTCGGAACCGAAAGTCGCAAAAGTAGACTTTTGATTTAACTTTCAGTTTTGACCCGATTTAGGTTAGTTTAGATATGCCTTAGGGTTCCTTTAGGACCATATTATAGGTTAGTATAACCCTCTGAGGTTATACAACTTGGTTCCATAGAAATCCTAGTTCATTGCATGTTTCCGTTAAATGCTTAAAAGTTGACCATTATGCCCTTTTGATATTAAAACGAGATTTTTGAAAATGTGAGAGGACAAAAACCTTTATTACTGATGTTTAAGTATGTCCTAAAAGTTTGACATCATATTATGGTCTAAAATAGGAGTTATGCGCGATATCGTAAAATGAAAGCTTTTTATTAATTAATTGGCATTTTTGTCATAAAACCTATTTAAACCCAATTTTTGACACCAAACTTTCCACCTACTGTTAAAATATAATATTTAGGGATTTTAGAAAATTTTTGTTGAATTTTAAACTGATCATAACATAGGTTTCTTGTATAGGCTCGGTAATTGACGGTTATGCCCTTTTTGCTAATAAAATAAGTTTACACATCCTTTACATATCAAACCTTTTGCTACTGATTTTATACATCAAATAAATTATTTTAAATAGTAAAGGCTGATCAAAATCTCAGATTTCTTTAATTAACCCAAATATCGTCAAATACCGACTTTTATGCGATTTAAGCGCATAGTATGGTTTAAAACCATATTTAGCACCTAAGACTTAATACCTACTAATGTTATGAATAAATTTTTATACTTTAACAGTAAGTAAAATTTTTAAACCCAGATTTCCAAATTAGACCCTTAAAGCATATGTGAAATGACCAAAACGCCCCTTCGGTGCATAGTTTGGTCATAAAAGATAAATTTCACATATGTATGATATCTTACTGATATAACCCATTAAAATAAGTATTTTTACTGATTAGTTTAGACCATAAACTCAGATTAGTATTTAACCTCTTTTATAAACTTTAAAATGACCAAAATACCCTTACGGGGCTTAATTTGGTTTTTAATTCGTTTTGGGCATAATGGAAGGTATCCTACTGATATCATAACATATTTTAAGCATATTAACTTGTGGAACCTGTATATGACTTATTTGGTTACCCGTTATGCATAGTTCGCGTTCGGTACGGTTTATGTAGCTAGTTTGCATAAATTAACCGAAATAGGTCAAACCTTATCATTTTTACTTCAAAATCCAGAATGTGTTTAGTTTACCCATATTAAACAAGTCTTCATACTTGTCGGGTCTAAATCACATTCTAATCCTGTCTTCGCTTAATCGTGCGTTTTGAACCGTAAACCTTTCATTAAAACTAACCGGTCTAAGTTTAAACTTAAGTAAGACCCGTTAGGAATCTAATAGGTTATTAAAACCTTCGTTCCAGATCTAGGAGCCCAGTAAAAGCTATTTGCCCTTGCTGATTGTTATACGGCTGAGATTAAATTATATTTTGCTCAGGTAAATACTTTTAACTTATTTTCCGTTATACGGGCTTGGGATACGGTATTATAATAATACCGCTTGGTGGTCGGGTATGTAGTTATTTAAATCGGATTGTGATTAATACATTACATAACCCGTTTTAATCTGTTTTGTTTGGTGCAATGCCTTTGGGGGGTTAATGACCATGTCCTGGATATCCTCAGCTCATTTATTAGAAATGGCCACGGCTTAAACACGGGGTGTTGGCATACACCTGACAGTTGCGTATGTATAAACAGTATCTCACTCTCTTGTGGGCATATACTTGTGGCGTGTCAATTAATCTAATCCGGCTCTTCTAACCGGGTCCTGAATGGATGACAAACATGTAAAACTGTATATAAGATTATTTTTAAAGTAATTGTCCCAAGTTATAAAAGAATATTTGTGCCTTGTGCATTCAAATAAATTTTCTAATCTTATTGTTTTTTCTTTTGTTGGTTTCCTTTGTTTATTTTGGCATGTACAAACGAAAATGCCTCCATGATTCAGAGGAAGAGGTGGACGAGGCAAGGTGCCAATCACTGCTCCAAATGACCACGAAGCTGGACCATCACACATGCGCACACCATCCGCATCAATCGGATCGAGTCCTCATGAAGACTGGAGGACCTACCTAGAGCCAGCGAGATGCTCTGTCTCGCTTAGCTCTTCACCTTCGTACCACGATTCATTCGGACTCCATCAGGACAACGAGTCCGAACACTCGCACCACTCCTACCTCCCGTTGCAGCGTTCGGGTTCACACCGTGCCTTTAAGGACCCGACCCCATACTTTCAGAGCCGGTTCAATCCAGTAAACCAGGTGCAAGAACCAATGGGTTATAACCCATTGGGACCGGAAGATCATTTTTTCGGTGACCAAAAGATGGATATGGACGAAGATCCGGATCCTGCCGAGCCACCATCTGGGATGCCCACGAATCCCATCGAGATTTCTGATGGATCATCCTTTCATGGTTCGCCATATCGGGGCCCAGACAACTTTCAAGAAAGGTGGGCCACATACCACTGGGAGTTCACTCCCCCTTTCAACCCACCTCAACAGCAACAGCAGGATCCCTCCGAGGATTCGTGTTTTCTGGCGGTTACGCCACCGCCACTGCCAGAGCAGCAACCGCCTCCAGAACCACCGAGGTGAAGAAGATCAGGTGCACAGATATCCGTGCGAGGGGTTTTCACTTCAGCACCCCCCAACACTCAAGCAACAGCCACTACCCGCCGTTGTACGAAGACCCGCAAATGGATGGGCCTTCGAACCCAGTTTCAAAGGTCAACTCTCCGCCAGTCGCTCCACCACCATCACACATGGGTTATGATAACCCAATTCCTTCTTACGCCAGTACAGCGGCGTATAACCCTTTTGAGCAGCCAGCTTATCCTGGCTACAACTACTACAATGCCCCTGCCGTTGACCCATACCTCGAGGCGGTCAACTACAATGCTCTTCACCATGAAGGACCTTTTGCAACTTCATACCAATCTGGGTACCAAGCATATGGGTATCAATACCCGCCACCTCCTCAACCTCCGCAGCAGCAGCCGCTGCAGCCGCCACTGATCCAGCCACCGCAGCAACAGGAGATCCTTCAGAGGTTGAACCAGGTGGAACGGGAGGTTCAAGAGGAGCGTAGAAGCCGTCGGGGTCTGCTTAAGGGTTTGGCAAATCTGATCAAGGGGAAGAAGAAGAGGGATTTTTGAAGATTCCTTATTTATTTGTGTTGTAATTTTTATTTTCAATTAAGTCCCTGTGTGGACATTTATTTATGTATTTAGCCCCTGCGAGGACTTGTATTGTTGTTTTAGCCCCTGCGTGGGCAAGTTATTTATGTAAAAGTCCCGTTTAGGGCACCTATGTACTTCTTTCATTTAATGAATTGTTCTAATTTAAAAAAAATTCAATTGTCATTATATGTAAGAATATATTATATGAAATAAATCAAAATATCATTTTTTTTAAATTAATCTGCCAATAAATAATGAAAGAAAATCTTGAAGGTATAACCTAGCCAATATGTCATTTTAGACATGGCCCAGATGGTAAAACATTTTTAAGATTCAAATCCTTGTTAACATCTGACAATATGTTAGCATTCCTGACAAATGTGAATCGATAAAATCACATAAGTCATCCTTATATTAGATTCTTCCAAATCCTTTTCTCCATTTAATTTAAACATCCATTAGTGATGAAGTGCCTACGGGCCATAATAATTGTCAAATAAGACAAAAGACAGATGTAGTCTACGACTCTCTGTCTAGAAAAGAGTAATGAACTATGTTCAAACCTTAATGCCCTGATTTTAAATCATGGCTATTGCATTTAAAAAAAACTGTCCTTGTGACTGGGCCTTTTGTGCCACTCCAATATCTCTAATGATTTGTATCTAGGGTTAAATTATAATGAATATAACTAAATAAAATAACCAATATGGTTTGTATTTACCATGGTTAATGAATTGTCAATGACAATACCATAACAAGAATTCTGAAAAAAATTATTGTCACCATTTTTATTGTAGCAATCAAACTACATGGCTGAATCAGATGAGGTTAACAGTCACCCTAGGGAGAATAATGACACCACCAGAGTTAATGTGGCTGGTGCGGATTTGCAAGCAATGATAGATAATGCTGTCACCCGGGCTTTGGATAGACAGTTCAAGGAATCTAGTGGTACTCGTAGCAGAACCCTATCTGTAGCTCATTCAAAATCACCATCCAAGTCGCACGCAACACACAGAGACGATTCCCATCACTCTTCAAACCAAAGGAGAAGGGGCATATCAAGACCAACTGCCCAAAGTTTGCAAAGAAGCCTGAGGAGGCTAAGAAGACCAATGCCCGGGTCTTCCAGATGAATGCACAGGAAGCGGTTTAGAACGATAATGTGATAACAGGTACCTTTCTTATCAATGATGTTTATGCTGGAGTGTTGTTTGATTCGGGTACGGACAAGTCTTTTGTAGATAATAAATTTTGTAAGTTATTAAATCTGCCTGTTAAAACTCTAAGCATAAAGTATGAAGTAGAATTAGTCGATGGTACTATAGAGACTACCTCAACAGTTCTAGATGGATGTTTTATATCCATTAGGAATCACTCGTTCCCCTTATCCCTGCTTCGGTTGAAATTAGCAGGGTTTGACATAGTGATAGGCGTGGATTGGTTATCTCATAACCAAGCTCAGATCGTTTGTGACAAGAAGCAAGTGGTGATCAAGACTCCTTATGGTGAGCCGTTAACAATACAAGGAGATACTCAGTACGGGTTACCTAAGCAAGTGTCCTTTCTTAAGGCGTTGAGGTGTATGAAGAAAGGTTGTGTCATTTATATGGCACAAGTAACCATTGATGAACCAAAGCCCAAGATTGAAGACATCCCTGTTATTTCTGAATGTCCAGAAGTATTCCCTGAAGAACTACCTGGTTTACCCCCAGATAGGTAAGTGGAGTTCAGAATCGATATCATTCCTAGGGCAGCACCAATTGCAAGAGCACCTTATCGATTAGCTCCAACTGAGATGAAAGAGTTAAGGACTCAGTTGGATGATTTGTTGGCAAAGGGTTTTATTTAACCTAGCTCGTCCCCTTGGGGAGCTACGATCCTGTTTGTGAAAAAGAAGGATGGCTTGATCCGCCTGTGGATCCACTTACATTCCGTTGTGTAATATTTATGTTACTTTAAACTCGGTTTGTATAAATTACTTTAGACTTCCGCTGTGCATCTAAACTCTGATTACTGACCATGATGATATCAATTACGTCACGATACTCCCCACCGGGCCCACCGGTAATACGTGGAAATATCGGGGTGTGACAGGTTGGTATCAGAGCCAACATTGAGTGAATTAAACACTAGCCTTTTGTGTTTAATCTCAATGACACGGTTTGCACATTCCTTGACTTCTGAGTTTAGTCAAATGACTTAGGACTAATCCTAATCTTATTATTTTTCTTTTGTTGGTTTCCTTTGTTTATTTTGGCAGGTACAAACGACAATGCCGCCACGATTTAGAGGAAGAGGTGGACGAGGCAAGGCGCCAATCACTGCTCCAAGTGACCATGAAGCTGGACCATCACACAGGCGCTCACCATCCGCATCAATCGGATCGAGTCCTCATGAAGACTGGAGGACCTACCTAGAGCCAGCAAGACGCTCTGTCTCGCTTAGCTCTTCACCTTCGTACCACGATTCATTCGGACTCCATCAGGACAACGAGTCCGACCACTCGCACCACTCCTACCTCCCGTTGCAGCGTTCGGGTTTACACCGTTCCTTTCAGGACCCGACCCCATACTTTCAGAGCCGGTTCAATCCGGTAAACCAGGTGCAAGAACCAATGGGTTATAACCCATTGGGACCGGAAGATCATTTTTCCGGTGACCAAGAGATGGATATGGACGAAGATCCGGATCCTGCCGAGCCACCATCTGGGACGCCCACGCATCCCATCGAGATTTCTGACGGATCATCCTTTCATGGTTTGCCATATCAGGGCCCAGACAGCTTTCAAGAAAGATGGGCCACATACCACTGGGAGTTCACTCCCCCTTTCAACCCACCTCAATAGCAACAGCAGGATCCCTTTGAGGATTCGCGTTTCCAGGCGGTTACGCCGCCGCCACCGCCCCGCCAGAGCAGCAACCGCCTCCAGAACCACCGAGGTGAAGAAGATCAGGTGCACGGATGTCCGTGCGAGGGGGTTTTCACTTCAGCACCCCCAACACTCAAGCAACAGCCACTACCCGCCATTGTACAAAGACCCGTAAATGGGTGGGCCTTCGAACCCAGTTTCAGAGGTCGACTCTCTGCCAGTCGCTCCACCACCATCACACATGGGTTATGATAACCCAATTCCTTCTTACGCCGGTGCAGCGGCGTATAACCCTTTTGAGCAGCCAGCTTATCCTCGCTACAACTACTACAATGCCCCTGCCGTTGACCCATACCTCGAGGCGGTCAACTACAATACTCTTCACCCCGAAGGACCTTTTGCCACTTCATACCAATCTGCTTAAGGGGAAGAAGAAGAGGGATTTTTGAAGATTCCTTATTTATTTGTGTTGTAGTTTTTATTTTCAATTAAATCCCTGTGTGGACATTTATTTATGTATTTGGCCCCTCCGAGGACTTGTATTGTTGTTTTAGCCCCTGCGTGGGCAAGTTATTTATGTAAAAGTCCCGTTTAAGGCACCTATGTACTTCTTTCATTTAATGAATTGTTCTAATTTAAAAAAAATCAATTGTCATTATATGTAAGAATATATTATATGAAATAAATCAAAATATCATTTTTTATTAAATTAATCTGCCAATAAATAATGAAAGAAAATCTTGAAGGTATAACCTAGCCTATATGTCATTTTAGACATGGCCTAGATGGTAAAACCTTTTTAAAATTCAAATCCTTGTTAACATCTGACAACATGTTAGCACTCCTGACAAATGTGAATCGATAAAATCACATAAGTCATTCTTATATTGGATTCTTCCAAATCCTTTTCTCCATTTAATTTAAACATCCATTAGTGATGAAATGCCTACGGGCCATAATAATTGTCAAATAAGACAAAACACAGATATAATCTACGACTCCCTGTCTAGAAAAGTGTAATGAACTATGTTCAAACCTTAATGCCTTGATTTTAAATCATGGCTGTTGCATTTAAAAAAGAAAACTGTCCTTGTGACTGGGCCTTTTGTGCCACTCCAATATCTCTAATGATTTGTATCTAGGGATAAATTATAATGAATATAACTAAATAAAATAACCAATATGGTTTGTATTTACCATGGTTAATGAATTGTCAATGACAATACCATAACAAGACTTCTGAATAAATTATTGTCACCATTTTTATTGTAGCAATCAAGCTACATGGCTGAATCAGATGAGGTTAACAGTCACCCTAGGGAGAATAATGACACCACCAGAGTTAATATGGCTGGTGCGGATTTGCAAGCAATGATAGATAATGCTGTCACCCGGGCTTTGGATAGACAGTTCAAGGAATCTAGTGGTACTCGTAGCAGAACCCTATCTGTAGCTCATTCAAGATCACCATCCAAGTCGCACGCATCACACAGAGATGATTCCCATCACTCTTCAAACCAAAGGAGTGTCCCGTCTAAGAAGATTGTGCTCAGTCAAGAGCCACGTGTTAAGACATGTTCTTATAAGTATTTTGTCTCCTGTAAGCCCAGGGATTTCACAGGGGAGAAAGGAGCCATTGATTGCATGACGTGGCTCGATGAGATGGATACAGTGGTTGATATTAGTGGTTGTGCCGATCAGGACATTGTGAAGTTTATTTCACAATCTTTTAAAGGTGAAGCTTTAGCTTGGTGGAGGTCCCTAATCCAAGCTACAGGAAAGATCCCACTTTACAACATGTCTTGGGATCAGTTTGTTACGTTGATCAAAGATAATTTATGTCCTCAGCATGAGGTGGAAAGGATTGAAACTGACTTCTTGACCTTGGTCATGAAGAACTTGGATTGTCAGGCATACCTTACCAGTTTAAACACCATGTCTCGATTGGTTCCTTACTTGGTCACACCGGAGCTGAGACATGTAGCTCGTTTTATTGGAGGTCTAGCTCCAGAAATTAAAGCAAGTGTGTAAGCATCTAGACCCACCACATTTAGGTCGGTGGCTGATTTGTCGTTATCTCTTACTCTCGATGCGGTCAGGCAGAGATCGCTTAAGAATTCCGATGAAGGAAAGAGGAAACGTGAGGAGGAGAACTCACGACGTTCTGATAAGAAACATAAAGGGAACTCAGATCACAAGAAGAGTTCGGGGTTCAAAAAGGATAGCCAGCAGTCGGGTGAGAAACCCAAATGTAAAACATGTCAAAAGCATCACTTTGGAAAGTGTAGATTGGAATCAAAATCGCAGTCGCAATCAAAGACTTTTGGATGTGGGATCTGCAAGTCCAAGGAACATAAGACCTTGGGTTGCAAGAAGTTGAAAGATGCAACTTGTTATGGTTGCAACGAGAAGGGGCATATCAAGACCAACTGCCCAAAGTTTGCAAAGAAGCCTGAGGAGGCTAAGAAGACCAATGCCCGGGTCTTCCAGATGAATGCACAGGAAGCGGTTCAGAACGATAATGTGATAACAGGTACCTTTCTTATCAATGATGTTTATGCTAGAGTGTTGTTTGATTTGGGTGCGGACAAGTCTTTTGTAGATAATAAATTTTGTATGTTATTAAAACTGCCTGTTAAAACTCTAAGCATAAAGTATGAAGTAGAATTAGCCGATGGTACTATAGAGACTGCCTCAACAGTTCTAGATGGATGTTTTATATCCATTAGGAATCACTCATTCCCGTTGTCCCTGCTTCCGTTGAAATTAGCAGGATTTGACATAGTGATAAGCATGGATTGGTTATCTCATAACGAAGCGCAGATCGTTTGTGACAAGAAGCAAGTGGTGATCAAGACTCCTTATGGTGAGCCATTAACAATGCAAGGAGATACTCAGTACGGGTTACCTAAGCAAGTGTCCTTGCTTAAGGCGTCGAGGTGTATGAAGAAAGGTTGTGTCATTTATATGGCACAGGTAACCATTGATGAACCAAAGCTCAAGATTGAAGACATCCCTGTTATTTCTGAATATCCAGAAGTATTCCCTGAAGAACTACCTGGTTTACCCCCAGATAGGCAAGTGGAGTTCAGAATCGATATCATTCCTGGGGTAGCACCAATTGCAAGAGCACCTTATCGATTAGCTCCAACTGAGATGAAAGAGTTAAGGACTCAGTTGGATGATTTGTTGGCAAAGGGTTTTATTCGACCTAGCTCATCCCCTTGGGGAGCTCCGATCCTGTTTGTGAAAAAGAAGGATGGCTCGATGCGTCTATGCGTCTAGGCTCGATGAATAAAGTGACAATCAAGAACAGGTATCTGTTACCCAGGATCGACGATCTATTCAATCAACTGCAAGGGGTAAGTTATTTCTCCAAGATTGATTTAAGGTCAGGTTACCATCAACTGAAGGTCAGAGATGAAGATGTGCATAAGACTGCATTCAGAACTCGCTATGGTCACTACGAGTTCTTAGTGATGCCTTTCGGGCTCACTAATGCACCTGTAGCGTTCATGGATCTCATGAATCGCGTATGCAAGCGGTACTTGGACAAGTTTGTCGTTGTCTTCATTGATGACATTCTTATCTACTCGAAGAGTCAAGCCGATCATGAAAGACATCTTCGGTGTATCCTTAAACTTCTACAGCAAGAAAAGCTCTACGCCAAGTTTTCTAAATGCGAGTTTTGGCTTCGTGAAGTCCAATTTCTTGGACATGTGGTGAGCGAGCGTGGTATCCAGGTGGATCCCGCTAAGATTGAAGCGATCATGAATTGGCAAGAGCCTAAGACTCCTACAGAGATACGCAGCTTCTTGGGTCTAGCAGGATACTATCGACGTTTCATTGAGAACTTTTCAAGGATTGCTGCACCCTTAACGTCGTTAACTCGCAAGAATGTCAAGTTTGACTGGGGTCCAAAACAGCAAGAGTCCTTTGATATCCTTAAGCAGAAGTTAAGCAATGCACCTGTATTGACATTACCAGAAGGTATTGAAGAATTTGTGGTTTATTGCGACGCATCGCACACAGGTGTGGGATGTGTGCTTATGCAGAAGGGCAAAGTTATTGCATATGTTTCCCGACAACTAAAGGTGCACGAGAAGAATTACACTACCCACGATTTGGAGTTGGGTGCCATTGTATTTGCACTGAAACTTTGGAGGCATTACCTTTATGGGACTAAGTGTGTGATCTATTCAGATCATAAGAGCCTTCAACATCTGTTTAACCAACAGGACCTTAACATGAAACAGCGTCGATGGATGGAGACACTGAATGATTATGACTGTGAAATCTGATATTATCCAGGCAAAGCGAATGTAGTCGCCGATGCCTTGAGCAGAAAGGAAAGGATTAAGCCTATTAGAAACAATGCCAAGAGCATTGAATTGAAGAACAACCTGAATGAAAGGTTGTTAGCCGCTCAAAAGGAAGTTGTATTAGAAGCAAACTATCCGAATGAGAAGCTGGGCGTAACTGCTGAACAATTATCTTATGGCAAGGATGGAATCCTAAGATTGAATGGACGAATATGGGTTCCAATTTATGGAGGACTTCGAGAAGTGATTCTTCAAGAAGCCCATAGTTCCAAATATTCTGTTCATCCTGGAAGTGATAAGATGTACCAGGATTTAAAGACAAATTATTGGTGGATAGGTTTGAAGAAATCTATAGCCACTTATGTGGCCAAATGTCTAACATGCACACAAGTTAAAGCAGAGCGTCAAAAGCCGTCAGGTTTGCTACAATAGCCTGAACTTCCCACCTGGAAATGGAAAATGGTAACCATGGATTTTATCACAAAGTTACCAAAGACAAATCACGGAAATGATACTATTTGGGTTATAGTTTATAGGTTGACCAAGTCAGCCCACTTCTTACCGATTAAAGAAACTCACAGCTCCGACAAGCTAGCTCACCTGTACGTGGATGAGATTGTATCTCTTGACGGAGTGCCAGTATCTATTATCTCTGATAGGGATACAAGATACACATCGCATTTTTGGAACAGCTTTCAGCAATCTTTAGGCACTCGATTAAATTTCAGCACTGCATATCATCCTCAAACGGATGGGCAAAGCGAGCGTACGATACAAACACTCGAGGATATGCTACGAGCTTGTGTCATTGATTTAGGAGGAAGTTGGGATGATCATCTTCCGTTGATTGAATTTTCATACAATAATAGCTATCATTCGAGTATTCAAGCAACACCTTTCGAAGCTTTGTACGGAAGAAAGTGTAGGACGCCGGTTTGTTGGGTGGAAGTTGGAGATGTCCAACTATCAGGACCTGATATAGTCCTGGAGACGACGGATAAGATTTTTCAGATCCGCGATCGTCTCAAAGCTGCCAGGGATATGCAGAAAACTTATGCGGATAAAAGGCGTAAACCTCTGAAATTCAAGGTAGGCGACAAGGTATTACTCAAGGTATCACCCTGGAAAGGGGTGATGCGTTTTGGCAAAAGGGCAAGCTAAGCCCAAGATACATAGGGCCATTCGAGATCATCGAATGTGTCGGAACTGTAGCTTATAAGCTAAATCTACCAGAAGAGCTTAGTGGAATACATAATGTATTCCACATCTGCAACTTAAAGAAATGTCTAGCCGATGAATCGCTAGCAATGTCGCATAAGGATGTGTAGATAGATGAGAGCTTGAAGTTCGTTGAAAACCTTTGTCGATCGAGGATCGAGAGGTTAAGAAGCTTCGAAAGAAGCATGTGCCGATTGTAAAGATAAAAGGGGATGCCCGAAGTGGCCCGGAATACACGTGGGAGGTTTAATCCACAATGAAACAGAAGTACCCTCATTTATTTCAGTAAATCTCGAGGTCGAGATTTCTTTTAAGGGGGTGATGATGTAACACCTCGTAAAAATCATGTCCAATATAATAAAGACACATGTCATAAACCCGGATCATGTTAAAAGATAACTAGAGGGATTAAAAGTGTCAACATGTTAATTCTACCTCTGAGTGACCTTTTAATGTTCCCAAAGCTTTGTAAATATAGATGCACTCTCATGAACATCTGATAAAGATTTCATAAGCATCCGGTTAAATTTTGTGATAAATAATTCAACTTTCAAGATATAGAATCACATGTGCGAAAACCGACAATTCTTCATTCAATGGCCATCTCAAAAGACTCCAAGGCAACACTAATCCATGGCAAAGCATTCTGAGCAATGCGGACCTAATTATGTGGACCATTCCTGCTGAAAGTGACTATAGAATCGAGTTTAAAAAGTTGCATGGTCAAATATAAAAGTTCTCAAAATTTTGTCTCTGATGGAAGGCTTACGGACCGCAAAGCTTTCGCCTTATGGTCTGTAAGAAGGCTTAACTGGGCGATACAATTTGAATTACGGATACGGACCGTAAGGGCTTAGGCTTACGGTCCGTAAGACCTGTAACTGGGCAGTAAAATGGACAGTTGCAGGTTACAGCCATTCCACCGCCTTTGCAAGCTTGTTTTTCAATACAAGGGTCTGTGCAACTAGTTTTAACAGTATAGGGACACCTGGAAACATCTGAAAGCAACATAGGGACATATGGATTGATCTTGGAGCATGCTTTTTCCTATATAAGGGCCTTATAGTTCACTTGTTCATTGCACATTTGAAAAATCACTTCACAACTCATTCTCTGAAGTTCCTTGGAGCTCTAGGAAGCTTTCCTCTGTTCCTATTTCGTGCTAAGTATTCTTGTAAGCATTTTTAGCTTCCTTAGTTCAAGTTTTATTAACTTAATGACCGAAAGTCAAAGTTATCGTAATTAAGCTTTGACTTTGTGATTAATCACAAACGGTCCAGCCACTATTCAAATTGAAAGTGGCTATGAGTTGGTAATTATGTAGGTAATAAACCCTTAAAAGGGGCACCTACTGATTATCACTTTTACTTGGTCAATTGTTGGGTCAAACTTTATACTAAAAAGTCAAACGGGGTAATTTTTTCACAAATAAATTCATAACTAACAATGCAGAGGTTATGGAACATGTTTTAACATTAAAGCAACTTGGTAAATAATATAAGAACATGTCTAAGCATGTTCAACCCGACAATTCTGAGTTTAGGCTCGGTTCGGAACCGAAAGTCGCAAAAGTAGACTTTTGCTTTGACTTTCAGTTTTACCCGATTTAGCTTAGTTTAGATATGCCATAGGGTTCCTTTAGGACCATATTATATGTTAGTATAACCCTCTGAGGTTATACAACTTGGTTCCATAGAAATTCTAGTTTATTGCATGTTTCCGTTAAATGCTTAAAAGTTGACCATTATGCCCTTTTGATATTAAAACGAGATTTTTGAAAATATGAGAGGACAAAAACCTTTATTACTAATGTTTAAGTATGTCCTAAAAGTTTGACATCAGATTATGGTCTAAAATAGGAGTTATGCGCGATATCGTAAAATGAAAGCTTTTTATTAATTAATTGGCATTTTTGGCATAAAACCTATTTAAACCCAATTTTTGACACCAAACTTGCCACCTACTGTTAAAATATAATATTTAAGGATTTTTGGAAATTTTTGTTGAATTTTAAACTGATCATAACATAGGTTTCTTGCATAGGCTCGGTAATTGACGGTTATGCCCTTTTTGCTAATAAAATAAGTTTTACACATCCTTTACATATCAAACATTTTGCTAATGATTTTATACATCAAATAAATTACTTTAAACAGTAGAGGCTGATCAAAATCTCAGATTTCTTTAATTAACCCGAATATCGTCAAATACCGACTTTTATGCGATTTAGGCGCATAGTATGGTTTAAAACCATATTTAGCACCTAAGAGTTAATACCTACTAATGTTATGAATAATTTTTTATACTTTAAAAGTAAGTAAAAGTTTTAAACTCAGATTTCCAAATTAGACCCTTAAAGCATATGTGAAATGACCAAAATGCCCCTTCGGTGCATAGTTTGGTCATAAAAGATAAATTTCACATATGTATGATATCTTACTAATATAACCCATTAAAATAAGTATGTTTACTGATTATTTTAGACCATAAACTCAGATTACTATTTAACCTCTTTTATAAACTTTAAAATGACCAAAATACCCTTATGGGGCTTAATTTGGTTTTTAATTCGTTTTGGGCATAATGGAAGGTATCCTACTGATATCATAACATATTTTAAGCATATTATCTTGTGAAACCAGTATATGACTTATTTGGTTACCCGTTATGCATAGTTCGCGTTCGGTACGGTTTATGTAACTAGTTTGCATAAATTAACCGAAACGGGTCAAACATTATCATTTTTACTTCAAAATCCAGAATGTGTTTAGTTTACCTGTATTAAACAAGTATTCATACTTGTTGGGTCTAAATCACATTCTAATCCGGTCTTCGCTTAATCGTGTGTTTTGAACCGTAAACATTTCATTAAAACTAACCGGTCTAAGTTTAAACTTAAGTAAGACCAGTTAGGAATCTAATAGGTTATTAAAACCTTCGTTCCAAATCTAGGAGCCCAGTAAAAGCTATTTGCACTTGCTGATTGTTATATGGCTGAGATTAAATTATATTTTGCTCAGGTAAATACTTTTAACTTATTTTCCGTTATACGGGCTTGGGATACGGTATTATAATAAAACCGCTTGGTCGGGTATGTAGTTATTTAAATCGGGTTGTGATTAATACATTTACATAACCCGTTTTAATCTGTTTTGTTTGGTGCAATGCCTTTGGGGGGTTAATGACCATGTCCTGGATATCCTCGGCTCATTTATTAGAAATGGCCACAGCTTAAGCACGAGGTGTAGGCATACACCTGACAGTTGCGTATGTATAAACGGTATCTCATTCTCTTGTGGGCAGATACTTGTGGCGTGTCAATTAATCTAATCCGGCTCTTCTAACCGGGTCCTGAATGGACGACAAACATGTAAAACTGTATACAAGATTATTTTTAAAGTAATTGTCCCAAGTTATAAAAGAATATTTGTGCCTTGTGCATTCATATAAATTTTCTAAAATGTTTTTTAAAAGAGTCAGTTAATTGCATTTACCAGTGTAAACTGACGTATTTTCAAAAGGTTAAGTGCAGGTACTAAGTGTAATGGGCTGGAACTCCTGAGTGATTAAATAAAGAGTCTTGCAAGCTTTTATCGCTTTAAGGCTGTTGAACATTTCCTATTTTACTTTGATCCGCCTATGGATCCACTTACATTCCGTTGTGTAATATTTATGTTACTTTAAACTCGGTTTGTATAAATTACTTTAGACTTCCGATGTGCATCTAAACTGTGATTACTGACCATGATGATATCAACTACGTCACGATACTCCCCACCGGGCCCACCGGTAATACGTGGAAATATCGGGGTGTGACATTTGTCCATTTTGCTATGGCTTTGGCAGTTCCAACCTTTGCATCAACCAACTCCTGTTTCTTTCTTTTATACTCCAATGTAAGATCATCAATATTCTTTTTGTATTTGCTCCAATTTGGTGCTGACCTTTTCATGCCTGGATCTCTCTTTATTCTTTCAATTCTATTCAATTCTGCTTTGACAGCAACCAGAGGCCAGTCTTGGAATTGTTCAGCAGTGGCAGAGTAGAATTTTTCACTCAAAATCAGCTTGATGATGTCTTCTTTCAGACCAACCTGTAAACCAGCTTCTGGAGGCAAGTTGGACATTTCTTTGCTCAGGTCTCTTGATAGTCTTCTAATAGTTTAACCTTAGTGAGTAAAAACTGCATATAACTTGAGGTTTCATTATCACTTTTCCCTTTGCATTCAAGTTTAGCTCTTAAGTCTGCTTGCCTAACTTTGAGTTTTAGATATTCATCCATGTTTGCTGGATCTCTATAGCCAATCAGAGAAGGAAATTTCCTTTTTGAAGGATCATCCACTGTATAGAATTGTCTCATTTCATTCTATACAGCATGCAGTTCTAGTGGATAACTGGCAGCTACTGGTACAACGTCATCAGGGTCATATCCTTGAAGTTCTATTGGATCTTTAATTGGGTTGACCAATTTTGGAGGAATGAAAGGTTGAGGCTTAATGACATTATAAGGAGCAGATGAAATAGGAACAGGTGCTGGTTTGTCATCATCATTCACCTGAAATTTTCTTTTTCTTGTACACACCTTTTTTGGGAGAAGGTGTTTTTGTTTGAACTGTTGGAACTGAGGGAACAATGGCTTGTGAAGAGATATTTGAGGTGATAGGTGATTGACTAACAGTTGCTGAAACAACTGGTGTTTCAACCACTGTTGTCATTACAACAGTAGATGTGTCCACTGTTGTCTTCTGCTTTTCAGCAGGTGGTTTTTGTGATGGTGAGGATGTTTTTGGTAGGGCAGTGGTTGAAGTGTGTGTTGAAGTGGTAGTATTGGTGGCAGTTGTTGGGGTAACAGTTGTTGAAACCACTAAAGTACCAACAACTGTTGATACAACAGGTGTTTTAACATCTGTTGGTTTGGAGGTTTGATGTGTGGAGTTTTTGGGAGTTTGAGGAGTATGTTTTGTGAGTCTGGAAGGAATGGATTTAGGTTGCCTCACTTTTCTGGTGGGCTGTTTTCTTTTAGGCTTAGGACTTTCTTCATGTTTTGGCTCAGAAATACCCTGCACTTCCATCTCCATGTAAACTTTCTTCTCCTGCTCAAACCTTGACTTACCCTTTGCCTCCCTATCCTTTTTCAGCCTTACTTTTTCATCAGCAATGGCATTTAAGGTTACATCAACCTTTTTGGAACCATCTGGTTTAGGGATGTCTGCAAGCATACTAGATTTATCTGGTGCAATATACAGACCATCTTCATATCCCTTTTTCTTTAACTGCTTCATTTTCTCCCCCTTTTTGGCATCATTAGGTGGTGGGTTGTCCACAAAAATGATAGGAGGAGGAGCAGAACCAGTGGTTTTCATCAAGTGGGCCTTGATTGCCTTGATGTCTGCTTGTGTATCCATGAACCTAGCTTCCATCAAAATTCTGATCTTTTGAACTTGAATTTCATGTTGCTGATCAGCATATTCTCTTTGTTTAATAAACATAGGTTGAAATAAACTCGAGAGCTCAGTGGGAGTAGGAGCAGATGATGGAGCAGCTGTTTAAGTTGGTGCAGCAGTGGGTGTGGCCTTTTGTGCTTTCAACAACTGTTGCAGTATGTCTTTGATTTCTGCAACAGATGTATCAAGTTTATCAACCCTCTCCGTCAATTCTCGGTACATTAAACCATCACCCAACTTAATGGGATCATCTGATTTCCCACTAGCAGTGGTTGTATCAGTGGTTGACTTAGGGAAAGTATCCCAAAAATCATCCACTGATGCCCCTTTGTCTTGGTACTGGGGACTTCTTCCTTCAGCAGGGGTGACCAGTTTTAGTGAACCAGTGAATCTTGGAAACACCCTGGTTCCCAAAGAAGAAATTGCCTTCAAGGAAGTCTTATTGATGAAACTATTGTCCAAGTGTAAACCAGTGGGTTCAACACTTGTAGTAGCTGCTTCACTTGAACTACCACCAAGAGCTACATGTAACTCAAGGGGTGTAACCTCCTCAGTTGTTGGTGGGTTAGCAAAGATAGGGAGCTCAGACTCAGTCACTTGTTGAGGCATATTCTCAGTGATAGGTGGTTGAGAAGAACTGATTTCTGTCTGAGCTATATCAAGTGCATCCAACAAAGGTAATATTTGTGATGGAATTTGGCAGTGAGTATAGGTGTAGAAAGAGAATTTGCCCCAGGCAGTGGGCTGTGGATGATGGATGATGGAATCAAGTGATTCCAGAGTATCATAATGTGGTGTCCCTGTTGATACAACCTGTTCTTTTTTAGAAGAAGCAGGAGGAGATTGAGGCTCAGGTTGAGATCTTTCTTCCAACTGCTGTGAGGAAGTAGCAGCAGTGGTTTCTGGTGACTTTTGTGTTGTCACTGGTAGTTGCTCTGGGATCTCATCTTCCAGAGTTAACTTTTTATGAGGTTTGGGGGCTTTTGTGATTTTTTCTTAATGGTCTTTTTGGTGCGTTTAGGTGGGGGTTGCACAGCAGTGGTTGTGCTGCTGTGTTCACCTTGAGCAGTGGGCTCAACAGCAGTAACCTAAGGAGCAGTAGTTGCTGCTAAATTCTGCTCAGGTTCCTCTGTTTGTGTTTTCGAAGGTTTCGACAGCCTTGTAAATGTTTCATAGGATAGGCTGTTGATTTGAATAGGATTCCCTTGGATAAGTACATGAGCACTATCATTAGGAATCTTCTTTTGCAAGTAAAAGCTCAAAAACCTTGGAAACAAAAGAAATGGTTTTTTCTTATCTTTGATATTATTAACATTTTTTACCATGTCATTGAAAATCTCTTGGGAGTAATTAAAAGTTTCATGAGTTAATTACTGTTTTCGTCCCTGAGGTTTGTCAAAAATAACGGTTTCAGTCCATTAGTTTAAAAATTGCGATTTCAGTCCATTAGTTTCATTTTCGTAACCATTTCAGTCCACTAACTTAACTCCATCCATTTATTTTGTTAACTTTGAGTTAACTAACTAATTCAGGGATGGTTTGCGTCAGTTTTAGAAACACAGGGACTTAAGTGTAAACTCTAAAACATTAAAACAAAAAAAATAGTAAATTCCAAAAAATCAAAAAAATTCCAAAAAACCAAAAAAACTCCAAAAAATTCTAAAAAATAATAAAAATTCTAAAAACTCATAAAAATTCTAAAAAATACAAAAAATTCGTTTCGACGCGAACTGTTTCGAACCCGAACCGTTTCGAGCTGAACCGTTTCGACCCGAACCGTTTCGACCCGAACCGTTTCGAGCTGAACCGTCCTTACCGTTTCGAGCTGAACCGTTTCGACGCGAACCGTTTCGACCCGTACCGTTTCGAGCCGAACCATTTCGACCCGTACCGTTTCGAAGCCGAACCGTTTCGACCCGTACCGTTACGAAGCCGAACCGTTTCAAGCCGTATCGTTTCGAACCGAACCCTTTCGAGCTGAACCGTTTCGAACCGAACCGTGCCGTATCGAAACGAACCGTTTCGAGCTGAACCGTTTCGAACCGAACCGTTTCGAGCTGTACCGTTTCGAACCGTACCGTTTCGATACGTACCGTTTCGAACCGTACCGTTTCGGCTTGAAACGGTTCGGTTCGAAACGGTACGGCTTGAAACGGTACGGCTTCGAAACGGTACGGGTCGAAACGGTTCGGTTCGAAACGGTTCAGCTCGAAACGGTTCGGCTTCGAAACGGTACGGGTCGAAACGGTTCGGCTCGAAACGGTACGGGTCGAAACGGTTCGCGTCGAAACGGTTCAGCTCGAAACGGTTCGGGTCGAAACGGTACGGACGGTTCAGCTCGAAACGGTTCGGGTCGAAACAGTTCGCGCCGAAACGGATTTTTTGGATTTTTTAGAATTTTTATGATTTTTTAGAATTTTTTGGAATTTGTTTGGTTTTTTGGAATTTTTTTGATTTTTTGGAATTTACTATTTTTTTGTTTTAATGTTTTAGAGTTTACACTTAAGTCCCTGTGTTTTTAAAACTGACGCAAACCGTCCCTGAATTAGTTAGTTAACTCAAAGTTAACAAAATAAATGGATGGAGTTAAGTTAGTGGACTGAAATGGTTACGAAAATGAAACTAATGGACTGAAATCGCAATTTTTGAACTAATGGACTGAAACCGTTATTTTTGACAAACCTCAGGGACGAAAACAGTAATTAACTCAAGTTTCATTTTGCAAGATAGCATAACCCAAGTATTGGATTTTTAATGGAATTTCATTAAAAGCTGTGGTCTTATTTGAAACACACATGAGGAGGGTATGAAACAAAAACCTTGTGGCAGGAGGAAAACTGCCTTTTTGCAAAGTATCCTTTTTCATTTCCTCAGCATACCCTCTCTCAAGGAAATCAGTTTGATAATAGGTTTTTGGGAAGGAAGTTTTACCTGTAATATCATTCAATTCAAACACCTCAGAAATATCTTTAGGTGTGACAGCAACCTTAATTCCCTTTACCGAAGAAGTGATAGCCCAGGGCTTTTTGTCCTGAACTTCCAGTTGTGCTTTCTTCCAGAAATCACGAAGAGTATCGAGATATATGGATAGGTTGCAAGTCAACAAGGTTTTGTACCTTGAGGATGAAAGGGTGTCAATGACGGAGTTGAATGTAGTGCTGTCACTTGGTTTTTCAAGTATACACAAGTAATTATGGGGGGTTTTATATGGAAGAGCCATGGCAATTTTTAGTGTGCTTGCGAGAGGAAGAAGATGATGAAAGATTTGAGAGAAATTTTGATGGTAACTTCTTTGAGAAAGGAATTTTGAATTCGATTTGACAGTGAAAACCCTGTTTGGGGTTTTGATCAGGGTTTTATAGGTGGAAAAAGTGAATGATGGCGTGGCAGCGGTTACAAAAGATCTGACGGCCAAGTACTGCCCACGTGACAACCTCTGATGATAATGGAGGACAGTTGGTAGGAAACCACTGATGAAACAATACCAGTGGTTGCAATGGTACAAATGAGAACAGTGGCTGATTTTCAACTATCAGTGGATAGCCCATCAGTGGATTAAAACACTGATGTTTGATCAACAGTGATTAATAAGGAAAGGAGAGAACAGAGGTTGACTTTCAGTAGTGGTCAGCATATATCAGAACATATGTTTGAACCAAAAACAGTGGTTATGGACAGACTTTTAAGGTTTATGAAAAATTTTCATTTTAACTATTTTAAGGATGGATTTTTGATTTCCTGAAAACATTTCGATGCATATAATTCGTGTTCAAACAAGTTTTGCTTGTTTATCCATGTGAAGCATATCAATCCTAGGGATCAACTTTTCAGGGGTAAATATGTGTAATGTTTAGGTTAGCACATCTACCAGTTGACCCTTAGTTAGAATATGAGACAGGGAAATCAAACCTTTTTCATAGCAAACCTTCACAAAGTGATGTCTGATGTCAAGTGAATGGTGAATAAAGGAGATATTGAATCTTTGATGATATTTTTTAGCTACTTGACTGTCCTGCATAAAAGAAGTCTTTTGAGCAACTTATATCAAAATCCAATAACATATTTTGAAGTTACAATCAGTTGGACTTTTCAGCAACAGCAGCAGCATCATAATATTCTTCAATCAGTGGTTGTGGAAACATCTGCTGCATGTGTACAGTCAAAACACTAAGCTTATTGCCTAGGAATTGATATCCCCCTGATGTAGTCTTTTCACACTCTTGGTGTCTGTACTTGTTTGAGTATGATAAATCTTGACAACCATGCTTCTAGCATATGCACTGTTCTTTGAGGACCCACTTTTTACCAAATATATTCTCATCCTTTGACTGTGGCACAAGTTTTTCAAGCTTGTTGTCACTGAACTGCTGAAGCCCCTCTTTCATGACAAATACCCAACTTTCTGTCTTTTAATGCATCATAGCACATGACTTGTTGATGAACTGGTATAATGCCAGCAAGAGAACAAGTGTTTTAGGATTGACCTTTTGAAAGAATCCTTTTTCATTGATGTTTGTCAAGTGTTTGATGAAATGGATGAATTTTAAGAATTGATGTTTTAAAAGGTGAAGCTGCAGATGTGAATCATCTGAGCTAACAACTGTTGGTGACTTTAAGGATCCAACATCTGTTTGAAATGAAGGTGAAAGGATTTTAAAGATGGGTTTGGCACACTGATGATCTTTATCCATTTTTGATGGATTTTTTATCAACAGTGGTTAATAGTGAAGTAGTGGTAGAGGTTTAGAAGGCTATTTTGGCCAAACACTGTTTGTACATCAATGGATGAGCTTTAACAGCTGTTTTGTTCATCTGCTGCTCTGATGAAGGAAATGATTTTGACTTGTGAAATTACAATATCATATCCAGCATCTGTTGATGGTGATTATGAGTTACCTGCAGAACCAAACACTTGACAAACACATTTTAAATGCAAGTTTATCAGAATTAATCATAACAACATGGTTTACAGGGATTTTAATGCAGAGAATTCACAGGTTTTTACATTCAAGGTTTTATCACACATCTACTTAATGTTTTGGACATTCTATAGATTTTGGCAGTGATTGAGTACCCCAGATGATTATCACATTTTACTTTGACCACACATTTTGTGTTTTAATCTTTTGAGAATTCAGACTAAAACATGAGCAGCCAAATGTATGAGGTTTGTTAACAATCATCTTTTAATACAGATTTAGACTTGAGTTTATGAATGAAATAACCCAGACTTTAAAACCATCTCCTTTTGATCAATTTTCAAGGAGTATATCACCTTAGATAAAATAAAATGGTTCTATATCCTGACAGGTGATTGAAACTTTTACTATCTAAAACAAGTAAAAGTACAAACTATATCATCCTTATAAAAATTTAGAACAATATATCTTGTTCTTATTCTAAAACCTTTACAAGAAAAAAAAAATAAAGATTTTCTGATAATAAATCAACTGGGTCAAGTGAATTTCCAAAATCAAAAATAATTTTGAGTAGGGTCAGAGTCAATTCATTCTCAAGTTTAGGACAATGGTCAGTGGTTTGGACCAAATTTTTTAACCACTGTTTTGACACCATTTCCTTGTCAAATGATTGTAACATTGAGGTAGCTTGTTCACAATGGTTTTGAAATTTCTTTGTGAACTTTTTTTACCATATGAAGAATTTTCTGAACTTTTGACCAATACCTCTTTGTAGATAATTATCCAGTGATACCTTTGTTACCTGAAACTTCTCTGATACAGTGATTATACATGGTTGTTTTGATAACATATGTTTTGTCACACCCCCAAAATACCACATGCGGTAACCCCCACTAGGCGTGTGCGTACCAGGATCTAGCCACCAATCACATTGAACTAACCATAATATGTTTAGCAAAGTTCCATTCATTAATTAAAACGTTCATAAAATATAATCCAAGTTAAATACTGACAGCGGAAGCAAATAACAATTCATTGTTTAAATGTTTCAAAACCCAATGTATATGAATTCAGTAAATAAGACACGCGTAATCAAGCACTCCGACCCATGACCACTCCAGCCATCCAGATAGCAAGTTCCCATCCAAAGTACCAAACGACCTGCGATCATGCAACAAGTGTGTCAGACAACGTTGGTGAGTTCATAGTTTTACGAAAACGTTGGTTACCAAATGTTTAGTTTAATCCATTGAATTTAATGTTGATAATATCCCGAATATAAGACGGCTCCTGATTTACATTGCCCTTTCTCCAATGCTCCTATCAAAGCATTGGTCATGACTAGGTCATTAGTTCACACCCGTCCTCTCAGGTACGGGGTGAGGGGTGCCAAACCTAAGTAGCGCTACCAACTAATACCTTGTTACCTCTCAGGTAACCAAACAACACGGAGGGACTTTAATGGTGATAGGATGAGTATATTATCCAATATTCCAGATTTACCCAAAAGACATATTCCTCGCAGGAATACCCATGATTTACCCAAAGCCAATCCCTCTCAGGGATACCCAAAGACTGTCCCAACCACCAGGACGCATGCTCAAGAGGAATGAACTCACCTTGGTTTGCTCGGTATGTTTTAATTACCCGTCCAGTTGGTCAACCCAAAACCCTACCGTGGTTACCAAACAATATCAGTTTCATAATCGTTCAAGTCATATAGTTCACACAGTTTGCCTTCATCAACAAGAGCATTGTATGACATATATCAACTACCCAAATCACGCACGAGTACACATCCCACATAACACTTAACAGAGGAATGTCTAAATCACAATGCAAATCAGATTTCATAACTCTAGAATGTCTCAATATCATGCATCAGTTGATAATCACAAGTATTCAACAACACATGCAATACACTGAACACTGTTGCACCTAGTGCCCCCTCGGCGAAACACCCGACGACAAATAACCCCATCATTCGTCGAAACAATCCTGACGAAACATTACCTCTTTTGCCGGCCACATGTGTGACGAAACATCACATGTTTCGTCGGCTTCATGTGTGACGAAATCCCACATATTTCGTCGGTGACAGTTACAGAAACATCAGTTGCACATATTAATCATGAACTATGGATCAAACGAAGGTTATTACATGTAATCTAACAACCCTAATACGAACCATCATCATAACAGTTTCCAATCATTGAATCACAATACACAGATTTCATTTAACTCTTAATCATATCCAAAACTACAATTCCAAGCCAAAACTCTGATGCTCTATTCACATGTAAATCAAACTACTAATCTTCGATACTCAATCGACATTAACATTGTACTCAAATCATTGATCATTGTCATGCACCATACTGGTTTACATTATCATTAACAGACCCACCTAAGTCATACAAAACAATCTCAAAATCATAGCACGACATTAACAGAAGGACACTAACCGTATATCAAAGGATTCAGATTAATTGAGATGGAAAGAGTGTCTCGAGAGTTTCTACTACTGTCGCACCAGGAAGGAGGAAAGGAAAGGACCTTAGGGTTTTTGTGTGATTACGTAATTGACAAGAAGAGTTTATATCTACTTAAAGGATTGGGTCGCGAATCTTCCGCGAATCTTACTGGGCCGAGGCCCTCTTACGGCGAAAGACCATTCCCGACGAAAGATCTATCTTTCGTCAAGATTGCATGTGGCGAAACTCCTAACTTTCCCCGGGACAGACTTGTGATGACGAGTCTTGTTTAACACAACATTATAACAACCAAACGTTCTCATGTATAAAAGCAACCAAACATTACACCTAGACATAAGCAAACAACAACATTATAATAACCAAACGTTCTCATGTATAAAAGCAACCAAACATTACACCTAGACATAAGCAAACAAGCATTACACATAAGCATCGATCACTCACATAATTACAGTTGACAGTACACGAATCAAATTGTAAAACACGGTTATGAAATCAGTGATGTGCATGGGAAAGACCTTGAAATTTTGGATTGTCACATCATCCCCAACTTGAAAGAAATTTCGTCCCGAAATTTGACAAGTAATCCAAAACAGCAAGACGTTAACTCAGGATGACTGTGGATTTTTCGCGGGTACCACATCATCCCCAACTTGAATGGGAATTTCGTCCCGAAATTCACTAGCTACATTAGATTTAGATTTTCCAGGCTTGGACTTGTCATCTGGCAATAAATGTGGGTACTTGAGTTTCATCTTATCCTCGCGTTCCCACGTGAACTCCGGTCCACGTCTTGAGTTCCAACTATCTCTCACGATCGGAATACGACTGTGCTTACGTACCTTGACCTCCCGGTCCAAAATTTCTATTGGTTCCTCAACAAACTGCAACTTGTCATCGATTTTTAGCTCTTGAAACGGTACCACAAGTGTTTCATCGGACAAACACTTCTTTAGCTGAGAGACATGAAAGACATCATGGACGTTACCCAACTCAGCAGGTAACTCTAACTTGTAGGCCACTTTACCAATTCGCTCCAGAATTTTGAATGGCCCAACATATCGTGGGTTAAGCTTGCCGCGTTTCCCAAAACGCACTACACCCTTCCAGGGTGAGACCTTCAACATGACACGATCATTAACTGCGAATTCCAACAGCTTCCTACGCTTATCGGCGTAGCTTTTCTGGCGATCACGCGCTATTGCCATACGGTTCCTGATCTGCACAATCTTTTCAGAAGTTTCAAGAACAAGTTCTGGGCTAGTGACTTGGCTGTCACCCACCTCAGCCCAACAGAGAGGTGAACGACACTTTCGTCCATACAATGCTTCGAATGGAGCTGCCTGAATAATGGTATGGTAGCTATTGTTGTAAGAAAACTCTATCAAAGGCAAGTGTTTCTCCCAACCCTTACCAAAATCAATCACACACGCCCGCAGCAGGTCTTCAAGTGTCTGGATGGTTTGTTCACTTTGACCATCCGTCTGCGGGTGATAAGCAGTACTCATGTTGAGACGCGAGCCGAACGATTAGTGCATCGACTGCCACAAATCTGAAATGAAACGCGGATCACGGTCAGAGATAATAGAAGTTGGCACCCCGTGCCTAGAAGCCACCTCCTTGAGGTAAACAGCAGCTAATTGTGAGAACTTATCCGTTTCCTTGATTGCTAGAAAGTGCGCTGACTTCGTGAGACGATCCACGATCACCCAAGTGGTATCGTTCCCATTTTAAGTTCTAGGCAAGCCCTTGACGAAATCCATTGCTATTTGCTCCCATTTCCACATGGGTATTTCTGGTTGCTAAAGTAATCCAGACGGTTTCTGGTATTCCACCTTGACTTTTGAACACGTCAAGCATTTACTAACATACGTCGCGATGTGAGCTTTCATCTTCGGCCACCAATACATGACTTTGAGGTCCTGATACATGTTATCCGAACCTGGATGAACAGAGTATCGAGACTTGTGCACTTCATCCATCATAAGTTCTCTAAGGTTACCAAACAAAGGAATCCATACACGCTCCATGAAGTAGAGAATACCATCCGATCTCTCTACAAGTTGTTTTTCCATGCCCCTTAAGTATTCTGCTTCAATGTTTTCCTCTATTAACGCTTCGGTTTGTGCAGAACGAATCTGATCAGGTAGGTTAGAATGGATAGTAAGCTGCAAGGCGCGAACACGTTTGGGTTTCAATTCCTTTCGACTGAGAGCGTCTGCTACCACGTCTGCCTTACCCAGATGATACTTGATTGCACAGTCATAGTCATTTAAAAGTTCCACCCAACGACGCTGTCGCATATTCAAATCCTTCTGGTCGAAAATATGCTGAAGGCTCCTGTGGTCGGTATAAATAGTGCATTTAGTACCGTACAGGTAATGCCTCTAGATTTTGAGCGCAAATACCACGTCTCCCAACTCTAAGTCGTGTGTCGTATAATTCCTCTCATGAACCTTTAGTTGTCGAGAAGCATAAGCGATCACATTGTTGCGTTGCATCAGCACGCAACCAAGACCCTGAATGGAAGCATCACAATATACCACAAAATTTTCTGTTCCTTCAGGTAGAGACAAAATCGGCGCACTGCAGAGTTTCTGTTTCAAAAGTTGGAAAGCATCCTCCTGCTTTGTTCCCCAAGAATATACTACGCCTTTCTGTGTTAACGAGGTAAGAGGTTGAGTGATCTTCGAGAAATCCTTGATAAATCTTCGATAATACCCAACGAGACCAAGGAATTGTCGCACCTCCGAAGGATTCTTTGGTGCCGCCCAATTCCTGATAGCATCAATCTTAGCAGGATCCACGTGAATCCCCGATTCATTAACAATGTGGCCAAGGAAGTGTACCTCTCGAATCCAGAAGTTACACTTGGAAAACTTCGCGTAGAGTTGCTCCTTCCTCAGGAGCTCCAAAATAAGACGTAAGTGCCGCTCGTGATCCTCCTTGCTCTTTGAGTAGATCAAGATGTCATCAATAAACACAATAACGAAGTCGTCAAGATACGGCTTGCACAGATGATTCATGAGGTCCATGAAGACTGCTGGCGCGTTTGTCAACCCAAACGGTATAACTAAAAACTCATAATGCCCATACCGCGTTCGAAAAGCCGTTTTAGGAACATCCTCCTCTCGAACTCTCATCTGATGATAGCCCGACCTTAAATCGATCTTCGAGTAAAAACTTGACCCTTGCAACTGGTCAAACAAGTCGTCAATACATGGTAAAGGGTAGCGGTTCTTGACTGTCACCTTGTTGAGTTCTCTATAGTCAATACACATACGAAAAGTCCCGTCCTTCTTCTTCACACACAAAACTGGGGCTTCCCAAGGCGATGAATTGGGTCGGATAAAACCTCTATCCAACAGTTCTTGAAGTTGGTTAGACAGCTCTTGCAACTCTCCTGGTGCAAGACGATAAGGAGCGCGAGCAATCGGAGCTGCTCCTGACATAAGGTCAATCTGAAATTCCACCTGGCGATGAGGAGGTAAACCAGGAAGTTCCTTAGGAAACACATCTGCAAATTCACGTACGACCGGCAGATCCTCGATCTTTCTCTCTTCAGACGGAGTATTAGTAACAAGTGCTAGAATAGCAGGATACCCCTTACGTAGACACTTCCGCGCTTGCATAGCTGAGATGATACCAACCATCGCCCCACTACAATGCCCTTGAACCGACAAGGATTCCCCACTGGGAAGAGGGATACGCACGACTTTCTCTTTACAGAGAATCTCCGTTTGATGCTTGGATAACCAGTCCATGCCAACGACCACATCAAAACTTCCAAGGGTAACGGGGAGTAGGTCAATGTCGAACACTTGACCCATGAGATCAAGTTTACAACCAAAAAGAACATGAGAAGCTTCTATCGATTTACCATATGCTAATTCTACTACATGCTTATTTACAAGAGGTGTGAGATTCAACCCTAACTGACGACTGAACCCCAAAGACACGTAATTCCAATCGGCACCAGATTCGAATAAAACAGAAGCAAAAAGATCGTTCACAGAAAACGTACAGGTCACAACGTTGCCATCATTACGAGCTTCCCCAGTGCCGATAGTGAAAACTCTTCCACGTGCCCCGTTCCCACCATTGTTCCCATTGTTGTTATTCCCAGTATTGTTGTTGTTGCTAGCATTCTGATTAAGCTGGGGGCAATCCCGCCTAAAATGACCCTCATCACCACACTGAAAACAGCCCTTACGATTTCCCTGAGTCTGTTGAGGCTGCTGCCTCTCCTGTTGTTGCGCCTGCTGCGGCTGTTGCGGTGGTTTTGGGAGCCAGACCCTACAATCTTTAGCCATATGACCCACTTTGTTGCACCTGTGACATACCCGGGTGCACGTCCCGCGATGCTGGAACATACACTTGTTACACTTTGGTAGCTTTCCCGCGTAGGAACCCTGATTTGAATTGTTTCCTTGATTCTGATTCACAGAAGACGACTGGCTAAAACTGCGGTTGATACTGTTGTCAGGCCTTTTCTGAGATTGATTGGCACTGGTTGCTTTGTCAGCATCATTCCATTTACACTTGTTATCACTAGCAGGTGTGGTAGCTATAGCAGCAGTGGTAGTAGCAGATTTACGAGGCAGCAATGAGCCACGCTCGACCTCTTGGTCAGTAATCTTATGTGCCAAACGGATGATCTAGGGCAGATTGTTATGGTTTGCAGCAGTGACATACCCCTTTACAGCTGGTGCTAGGCCCTTGAGATACAACTCAATTCGTCGATGTGGAGGTCGAGACAGGTTGGGGCACAAAATTGCTAGTTCATGAGATCGTTTCGTGTATGCCTCGATCTCAAATCCTTCCAACTTCAAATCGTAAAACTCGTTCTCGAGCTTCTGAATCTCGTCACGAGGACAGTACTCTTCCCGCATCAACTCCTTAAAATCATCCCAAGTCGTTGCATACTTGCATTAGCCATCTCGATGCCCAATATCTGCACGTGGGCATTCCACCAAGTTAAGGAACCATCCTCCAAAGTGCCTGTAGCATACTTCACACGGTCCCCCATGGGACAATTACACATAGCGAACACTGACTCAGCTTTCTCGAACCATCGAAGTAGCCCCACAGCCCCTTCAGTCCCACTGAAGGTCTGTGGCTTACAATCCATAAATGTCTTAAACGTGCAAGCTGGCGGATTGTTTTGATTCTGATTCGCTGGCTGACCTAATGGATGAAAGGAAATACAACACAAGGGTAAGAGTTGTGTACGCGACATAAGAATAAAGAAAATTTGGCACATATCGTACCAGCTTGGTAGGCTGCTAATGCCTCAGCCACACGGGTGTTGATCAGAGTTGTCAACTCAGCCTGAGTCATAGCAATGTGTCCACGTCCATGGCCTCGTCCACTCATGATTCTATATAAGGAGAGTGAACAAGCTTAAGGATCGAGATAAGGCAGGAATCTAATATCACGTTGACATCTACAAACTACATAGTTTACACCAAACAATAGGGCAGAACCCTTCTCACACTCGTTAAGCCTCACTGGGACTCACATGCACCTCACGTTATTATTATGTGTGCACCCATAATAATAAGGCAATTTGCATGCTTATCTCAGTGCCTCTTAACTTGCGCTAGAAGTTTCCCCCACATTCAAATAGCAAAACGAAAGGTATTACAGGATTACAAATCATAAAAGTCGAAGAGTAGTGTCACACTATCAAATCACCATAGTATCTAGTATATCGTTTCATGCAAGCTGAGTGTGTGACTACTAAACAAGTAATGCATAAAGTAAACAGAAGACGAACCTTGCAATCTGGAGCTGAGTGTCATGGTCGATTTTCGAAGTTATTCGGTTATAGTCTGGTTTTATAAAAACGTTTTAAAACATAGTTCACTATAACCAGTGGCTCTGGTACCAAACTGTCACACCCCCAAAATACCACATGCGGTAACCCCCGCTAGGCGTGTGATGTACCAGGATCTAGCCACCAATCACATTGAACTAACCATAATATGTTTAACAAAGTTCCATTCATTAATTAAAACGTTCATAAAATATAATCCAAGTTAAATAGTGACAGCGGAAGCAAATAACAATTCATTGTTTAAATGTTTCAAAACCCAATGTATATGAATTCAGTAAATAAGACACACGTAATCAAGCACTCCGACCCATGACCACTCCAGCTATCCAGATAGTAAGTTCCCATCCAAAGTACCTAACGACCTGCGAGCATGCAACAAGTGTGTCAGACAACGCTGGTGAGTTCATAGTTTTACGAAAACGTTGGTTACCAAATGTTTAGTTTAATCCATTGAATTTAATGTTGATAATATCCCGAATACAAGACGGCTCCTGATTTACATTGCCCTTTCTCCAATGCTCCTATCAAAGCATTGGTCATGACGACATGACTAGGTCATTAGTTCACACCCGTCCTCTCAGGTACGGGGTGAGGGTGCCAAACCTAAGTAGCGCTACCAACTAATACCTTGTTACCTCTCAGGTAACCAAACAACACGGAGGGACTTTAATGGTGATAGGATGAGTATATTATCCAACATTCCAGATTTACCCAAAAGACATATTCCTCGCAGGAATACCCATGATTTACCCAAAGCCAATCCCTCTCAGGGATACCCAAAGACTGTCCCAACCACCGGGACGCATGCTCAAGAGGAATGAACTCACCTTGGTTTGCTCGGTATGTTTTAATTACCCGTCCAGTTGGTCAACCCAAAACCCTACCGTGGTTACCAAACAATATCAGTTTCGTAATCGTTCAAGTCATATAGTTAACACAGTTTGCATTCATCAACAAGAGCATTGTATGACATATATCAACTACCCAAATCACGCACGAGTACACATCCCACATAACACTTAACAGAGGAATGTCTAAATCACAATGCAAATCAGATTTCATAACTCTAGAATGTCTCATTATCATGCATCAGTTGATAATCACAAGTATTCAACAACACATGCAATACACTGAACTCTGTTGCACCTAGTGCCCCCTCGGCAAAACACCCGACGACAAATAACCCCATCATTCGTCGAAACAATCCTGACGAAACATTACCTCTTTCGTCGGCCACATGTGTGACGAAACATCACATGTTTTGTCGGCTGCATGTGTGACGAAACCACACATGTTTCGTCGGCTGCATGTGTGACGAAACCCCACATGTTTCGTCGGTGACAGTTACAGAAACATCAGTTGCACATATTAATCATGAACTATGGATCAAACGAAGGTTATTACGTGTAATCTAACAACCCTAATACGAACCATCATCATAACAGTTTCCAATCATTGAATCACAATACACAGATTTCACGTAACTCTTAATCATATCCAAAACTACAATTCCAAGCCAAAACTCTGATGCTCTATTCACATGTAAATCAAACTACTAATCTTCGATACTCAATCGACATTAACATTGTACTCAAATCATTGATCATCGTCATGCACCATACTGGTTTACATTATCATTAACAGACCCACCTAAGTCATACAAAACAATCTCAAAATCATAGCACGTCATTAACAGAAGGACACTAACCGTATATCAAAGGATTCAGATTAATTGAGATGGAAAGAGTGTCTCGAGAGTTTCTACTGCCGTCGCACCAGGAAGGAGGAAAGGAAAGGACCTTAGGGTTTTTGTGTGATTACGTAACTGACAACAAGAGTTTATATCTACTTAAAGGATTGGGCCGCGAATCTTCCACGAATCTTACTGGGCCGGGGCCCTCTTACGGCGAAAGACCATTCCCGACGAAAGATCTATATTTCGTCAAGATTGCATTTGGCGAAACTCCTAACTTTCGCCGGGACGGACTTGTGATGACGAGTCTTGTTTAACACAACATTATAATAACCAAACGTTCTCATGTATAAAAGCAACCAAACATTACACCTAGACATAAGCAACCAACAACATTATAACAACCAAACGTTCTCATGTATAAAAGCAACCAAACATTACACCTAGACATAAGCAAATAAGCATTACACATAAGCATCGATCACTCACATAATTACAGTTGACAGTACACGAATCAAATTGTAAAACACGGTTATGAAATCAGTGATGTGCATGGGAAAGACCTTGAAATTTCGGATTGTCACATGTTTGGCCAAGGATGTATGTTTATTTTTGGTATTTCCTTTTGTAGGACCCACCTGTGAACTCTTAAGTGTTTTAGATTTATACTCTTTTCTTTTGATTTCAAAAGTTTTTAGATAAACACACCTTTGAGTTTTTGTAATTTTTCTTCTTTCCCTTTTTACCCTTTCCATAGAAAAATATTGAAATTTTTACTAGAAGGTTTTCAAGGAAAGAATACTCTATCCAAAGTCATTTTCAGCAATGTTTTGAGAGATTTGGACATTTTTGCAAATGCTTATGCCAAATTTCACATTACTCATGATCTGGTTTTCTGAACATCAAACATATAACCTTTGTAGGATTTCACCCTGTTTCTCACAAGAGATTTGGGCTCATTTCAAACTCTTTACAACTCTGATATTTCACTATCATAGTTTTGAGTTAATCCATAGTTATATATGATGCATATTCTTGAGACTACTGATTTTCATCTTAATTTTATAAAATTTTGTTTTAACTTTCAAAGGTTTTTCAAAATTGTTGTTCACATATAAGATTTTGTTCCTAAGGTTTTGTTTATCTCTCATATGTTACCAAGGGCATAATTGCCATTTTTCTGAACATAGGTCTTTAATAACATGAGATAAACCCTTAGCAGCAGTCAATTATGGAACCAAACATAGTTTTTGACACAAACACTTATAGATCTATGAATGATTATATCTAATCCGAGATTCTTAAATTTTACCAACTTTAACAATCATCGGTAGTTTATATCAGATTATCAGTATTACGTGAATCCTATGCGATAGATGATATCTTGGTTGTTTTACAAAAGTTTTTCGTATAACCAACTTTAAACGTGATTATCCTTTACTTTTGTTTTTCAACAAATACGACCAACCTTAGTATCAATAAATTTTGAGCTGAACTGTTATGTCAAATTGATTGTTAGATCGAATTTGACTGTCCAAGCTCTGATACCAATTGTTAGGATCTGAGGCTGTCATAATTGTGTTTGTTTGTTATAATTGAACAAATGAATGAATGTAAAATGAGATTAGATGCAGTGGAAATGGAAATAAACTTTGTAAACACAATCAAAGGGAAAATAGTTTTTCATAAACACATGCTTCTCATTAGTCGAAAGATTATAATCAAAAGATTACATACATGTTTACATACTAAACTCCCCCCCAGCATGAGCTCAATGGTTGATCGTACAAGATGACTGGATTAAAGGAGAAAACTCCTTGAATAGAACAGTACAAACTGTTCTATTTATAATACAGACCAAACCACTGAAGCATCTTAGCTGACGTCACCATGAAAGTGACATCTAACAACCTAACAACCTCTAAGGACTGTTACATACAACCACTGATGACTAAACAAATGATTATAAGTAAATTACAAAGCATAAGTAAAACTACTGCTTCACATTCCACTGATGTAGTCTAAGCACTGATGTTGAGCATCAGTGCTTTCTTCAAAGGTGATCAGTCCTTGAATAAGCAGTGCTTTAAGCTTCAGCAGTACTTAGGAAACATCAGTAGATAGAGCTTCAGTACTTTAGCAGCATCAGTCTTTAAGAGCAGCAGTTGTTGTAAGAGCAATACTTTAGTGCAACAGATGTTAGGGCCACTGTCAAGGGGAAAGTCTTTGTATAAACACTGCTTATTGTGGATCCACTGATCTGATCCAGTTTTGGCTTTTATCATCTGTTCCTCTGGTAGGGTTCAATCCCAACAATGCGTTTCATTAAGGGTAAAAACGTCTTTTGACTATTCCAAACAAAACGCCATCTCATGAAAATAAAACGCCAAAACAAAAATCACACAGCATTCTGCTAAAAATGCCATTAGATATAAAACGCCAAACTTAATTATAGTAAAATCCCGCCTAAAAAACCGCCAAAAAAATCCTATATATACAACAACTCAGACCTTCAATTAAAAAGCACACACAAAAACCCCAAACGCCATATTTAATATATACCATTCGACTGATAAACGCCAGAAAACCCAAACATCAAATATACTGTTGTCAATAAAGTGTAGCTATATGGTGTGGACAACATTGTCAGTTATCTTTCTTAACTGAGGATTAACAATGTTATCCATCACCATACAACAACACTTTATTGATTTTAGCATGATCAAATTTACAGTTTTAAGATGGTTTATTTGGTGGCGTTCTTTTTCTCGGTAAAACGCCAAAAAAGATAACATTTTGGCTGAAAGGGTGTAAACTCAATAACATTTTGCTACATGAGATGGACAAAAATTATAGAAAAAGAGGCTGATTTCATACGAAAGTCGAAACAGCCAATGAAGATGCTTCAAAAATAAGAAAGAGACTAGTGACAGTGAAGATTTGGAAGATCAAAATTTATTTTGTTTAATTTTCTTTTTCAGTTGATTGTTATTTAATAAACAACGCCATATCTAATAAAAACGCCAAAAAAGGCAAATGTCTTACACCTTTGGCGTTTATCAAACCATCATAAAATTACTTTGGACAAGTATTATAAAAAAAACTTTTTTTATGTATTCTTTATTTTTATTTTCCTTTTCAGTTAATTGTTGTATAATAAAAATGCCATATATAATAAAAACGCCAAAACAGCCAAAATGCTTGTTTAAACGATATAATCCCGTTAAACGCCCCAAAAAACTCCCAAACTATAATAAAATTAGTTTGAAAAAGTATTATAAATAACCCAAAAAAATAAAAAATAAAAAACAAACTTGAAAATGTAACTAGAAACAGTAACTTCAAATCAGAAAAACTGAAGATAGGGAAAAATTATTATATTAGAATCTAAAACGCCAAACTTGAAAGATGGGACGTGTTACAGATTTCAGAGATAAAGATTGTCAAAAACAATAATTACAAACAGTAACTGAAAAGACGAATACTTTATTATAATAACGCACCGCCTAACTTAGGCGCCAAAAAGAGATCCTATAAAATGATACGTCTCAGCAACTTCCATTTGATCAAACCAAAAAAAAAAAAAAAACGCCAATACTACTAAATACCACTTACTGTAAAACGCCAAAAAAATCAAAGATGGCTAATATGCTTTCTTATATATTCAGTATTGTTATTTGTCAAGTTTCACTGAATGAATTGTTAACGGAGGCGAGTAACTCAGTAAGATTTTGCTGCATGAGATAGACAAAATTCAAGAAAAAGATACTGATGCCAGTCATATGACATTTTGTATTTTTTTGTTCTTGAAAAAGGCTTGGATGAGGAGAATAGATCAATGACACTGAAGAGTGGGATGATTATAAAGATGAAGATCAACATGAAGAAAAAGCGAAAAACCCACCACACGTCATAGATCTATGTCCCCAAACATCCACAAAAAAAGCCACTTCAACAGACGAGCAGGCAAAATAATCAAACCGATGGGTTTGTTAAGTTTTACATAAAACGCCATATTTTTTGTGTCAGTTCTTGTAGTATTAAAGAACAGAGAGACTGATGACAGTGAATATTGTGAAGAGAGATCCAATTAGGATTTTCAATTTATTTTCTTCGCTTGTATTTTTTTTTACTGTGGCTGAAATATAATCCAACAATTGTAAAACGCCAAGATAACCCAAACGCCAAAATGTTTATAAAAAATAATAGAACAATGGGCCAACTTGTTTAAAACGCCTTGAAAAACGCCATTCAAATAGATTTCCTGATCCCTGGGTTACAATGGCATACGATTTGAATAAACGTCATAAACACCATAAACGCCAAAATGTTAATACTATGAAACCATTGAACGCCATTAATTATTGAATTTGGTTAACACCAAAAATCTTAAACCCCAAAAATTCAAACAATATTCGGAAAAGCAGAACTGGAAAAGCAGAAGATGAAAGGAAAAAAAAAAGCCCCTCCGCCCTTCTCCAAGCGGCGTGACACATGTTGGGCCAGGAAGCGTTCTCACCGTTCTCACACTTTTGAGCGTTTTCTCCTGATCTCGTTTCTCTCTCTCTCTCTATATATATATATATATATAAACGGTGACAATAGGTCACCTTGTCGCACCCCCTATAATATTAAAACTCAAGAGTGGATGACCCGTTAATTAGGACCGAAGCAGTTTTTTGTCATTTTCATCCAACCCCCTAACTCCATCTAAAAATGCCAGTTAACTGGTCAAATTACACATATGTTTTGTTTTTGCCATTTCCCATCCAAAACACGTTTTACAACCAAATAACAGACATTAGGTTGTAGGTAAGTAACATAGTACTGTAGAAACAAATATAGAAGTCATAAGACCACATATAGACATTTATGTAGGAAGATGCAAATAGGAACTCTAAGCCCCTACAATCAAGTTAGGACCCCATCTTTTAAAAATCCTTAACCTTAATCCTACGTCTTCATAAAACCCTATCATATACCATGTCCCAGAGAGGTGTAACTCTAACAATCCTACCTAATCCGCTCATCCAAAGTCATTTTGAGCATACCTCTTCTCCTTATCCCCCCCCCCCCCATAGTCAATGATTCCACTACTCTAACTGGCGTTGTTGAATACCTCATCTTCACATGTCCAAACCATCTCAATCTCCTCTCCTGTATCTTATCTGATATACTAGTCACTCCTAACCTTTCCCTAATAACCTCATTTCTTATCCGGTCTAACCTTGTATGCCCACACACCAATCTTAACATCCTCATCTCTGCTACCTCCATCTTGCGTGCCTGTGTCTTCTTGATGGCCCAACGCTCTCTTGCATACAACATAGCAGGTCTGACTGCAACCCTATAAAATTATCCGTTAATTTAGTCGGAAACCTCTTGTCGCACAATACCCTAGTGGTTGCTCTCCATCTGCACCATCTAGCCTGGATGCGATGAACAACATAACTATCTATCTCTCAATCCCTTTGTACAAACGGTCTTAATATTTGAACTTAGTTGTCTGTGGAACCCTTTGACAGTCAATGGTAACATGAGTATCGTCATCACCGCCTACCTCACTAAAACCACAATAAAGATACTCGGTCTTAGAGCCACCAATCCAAGCTTTGTTTAGTCTCCGCTATTAATACAATATCATCTGCGAAAAGCATACACCATGGAATTGTCTCTTGAATCGATCTAATAAACTCATCCAACACTATTGTGAAAAGAAACAGACTCAAGGCAGATCCTTGGTGGAGTCCTACAGGCAAACACACCCTAGTTTGAGTCCTAACATACATATCCCTAATTATGTCTATATACTTCCAAAGAACTCATCTACTATCCAAACTATCCCAAATCAGGCTACGTGGCACACTGTCGTATGCTTTTTCAAGGTCAATAAACAAATATGTAGATCTCGCTTCTTTTCACAATACCTTTCCACCAGTCTTCTTAGGATGTGTATTGCTTTTGTAGTTAACCGCCCTGACATGAAACCAAGTTGATTTACTGTAACCTGAGTTTCTCTTCTAATTCTAGTCTCGATTACTCTCTCCCATAGTTTCATAGTATGACTTAACAACTTAATCCCTCTGTAATTACCACAACATTGCGCGTCTCCTTTGTTCTTATATAAACGCACCACGTCACTAGTCCTCCATTGATCTGACATCTTTCCAAACTTAAAGGTAAGGTCAAACAAACTAGTCAACCAATAAACTTCTTCCTTTCCCAAACACTTCCACACCTCTATCGGTGTATTATCTGAACCAAAAACAAAACTGATATGAGTTTAACCTTTACAAGTGTAAAGTTACGTCCAAATTAAAATGTGCCATTTTAAAATATAAAAACATCCATCCTACATAAAGTAGATACAAATGTGTCACCCCATGGCCCATTTGGATAAAATATATGTCATGTGCGACTTTGGGCTCAAGAACTCACTCATCCACCAATTTTCAAAACCAAAGGGCTTTATCTATCATAAAACCCGAAGCTAATTTCTAAATTGAGAGGCGGGCGAATATTCCAATAATCTAGCCACTAGTCATCTCCGTCATCCTTTCTTCTTCTGCCGCCTAAAAAACCCTCAAAACACAAACATTTATCCACAACAAAACCAAATGGCACTCTCATTCACATCTCTGGTAACTTTCCCAATCCATTTTCTATAATTATCTTTAGTATACATTACATTACATTGCTTCTTTAATTTCTTTCAATTTGCTCTTTCAGTCAAACATCGGTTCGCTCTCAGCTCCCCGAACCTCACCACCCGCACATCTGACCACAAACAAGTTCGGTAAATGTACGGTGCTAGCGTCTTCGAGCTCTTTATCAGGCTCGCTCCGGTTGTCGTGCTTAACAAACCCTAGGGTTGTTGAGAATAAGTCACGTGCCTTTTCTGTTAGGTCTATTGCTCAGGTATATATATGCATTTTGTGTAGTTGTATTTTTAGCTAATTATAATGTTTTTGGATGATTTTTTAATATGTTGAGTAGTTGGTTACATTTATAGTTGTAGATAGTTGAGTTGTATATGTGAAGTGTACTGTTTAAAAGATGTTGAGTATTTTTAGGCTTGTCTTACAATTGTAGATTTGGTTTTAAAAAGCGCGAGCCACACAAAAGCAATAGGGTCTAAAAATGAGGCGCAAAGCACTGAAGCACACTGTTTTTTGTACACGAGGCGCAATTTGTTATGTAATTTTTTTTTTGTATATTTTCTCTAGGTTTCTAGCATAATTTATGCCAATATTTAGACAGAGATAAGCTTTATATATTTTTGGATATATAAATTATCTACATGTACAACCTAAAAGGCCAATTTTACAACATCCTGTAAACGTTGTGCTTTATGTAGGCTGAAGCGATGACCCTTGCGCCTTTTTAAACCAAGGTTATACAGATAAGGATTTGCAGATTTGAAAATTATGAACATTTAGAAAAAAATGAGTCCAGTTGGTGCAACATACAAAGCTTATATTTTTAAGTGTTATTGAGTTTGTATTAGCTTATATTTATGGTTTTTCTACATATAGGAAGTGGCTACACAGGCTAAAGTAACCAACAAAGTCTTCTTTGACATAAGCATTGGAAACCCTGTGGGGAATTCCGTAGGAAGAATTGTGATTGGGCTCTTTGGTGATGATGTGCCTCAAACGGCTGAGAATTTCCGGGCTCTGTGTACAGGTTTACATTCATGTTATTTGTTGATTGGTTTTATTAAGTTTTGATGGACCCATGTAATGAACTTACGGGTAATCTGGTCTCACTTTCAGGAGAGAAAGGTTTTGGTTACAAGGGTTCTGCGTTTCATCGTGTCATCAAGGATTTCATGATTCAAGGAGGAGACTTTGACAAGGGAAATGTATGACTTATTGATCCCGTCTTTATACTTGCACATTGTCCCGGTGTATTTAACCATGATCTTTGTTGCATTTATTCTGTACACTTGCATGATCTTTCATTTGGACATGTGACACAATTTATATGAACGCTTTTATATTATGCAGGGCACTGGTGGCAAGAGCATATATGGCCGGACATTTAAGGATGAAAACTTTAATCGTGAGTTCGTCTATCCTTTACAAGCTCATATTAACATTTGACACATCCTAATATATGTTGAAACATCGCAGTAACGCATACTGGACCTGGAATTGTTAGCATGGCTAATGCAGGACCCAATACTAACGGAAGTCAATTCTTCATATGCACAGTCAAGGTAACCACAATCTGCTGTAGAATGTAGATTATCTGATAACATGATTAAAGGTTAAAAAAATGGTATCATATAATCAACCATAAAAAAAATGTTATTGGTGTTATTGGGATGGTATCTTCTCTTATTGACATTGTTCTGTAATTGTGTGGTGAGCAGACGCCATGGTTGGATCAGCGGCATGTTGTGTTTGGGCAAGTTCTTGAGGGCATGGATGTAGTCAAGCTAATCGAGTCACAAGACACAGACAGAGGTGATCGCCCAACAAAGAGAGTTGTTATCAGTGATTGTGGTGAGCTTCCGTTAGTCTAGCCAACTAAGGCCGGTGGTTGTGAGTGTACGAGTTATTGTAGCCTTTTCAGGCAGAGTAGTTAGGACATGAAGAGGTGGTCGGACTATGAGGCTCTGTTCATTTGGATAACATAGATGTGTCAGCGACTATCTTTTAGCCTTCCGTCTATTGATACTGTTTCATAAACAGTTTTCGATTTTGAAATAAAGAGTGGCTTATTTCAGTTAAGATGTGTTTGGATTGTAGGTTCTTGGTATTATGGTTAAGTAATGATTGAAACCCTTGAATTGGGTTTCCTCCACCAAACCCTCCAAGATATATATGCTTCTAACATTTTCCTAATGATGCAATTATATCGAATTCCTAAGTTTAATTTGCTAATCTATAGTAACTAATTGAAAACATATGTATTAAACGTCGACAATCGAACAAACATGTATGTTTGGATAAAAGATTTGTAATGTTATGGCATTCATTGATCTTTAGTGTATCGCATCATGTATATGACTTGTATGCTTAAAAAGGCTACAATCATTCAAACTTGAAAGAAAATGGGGTTCTAACAGTGTATTTACCAGATATCCAGCTCATGTGTCCCTGACCATATGGACCTTTCGCGTTATCCTTTTTACCTCGAGTAAATGTTACTTTATATGTTAACTTTTGGTGCAGCCCTGAGAAGCTCAACTCTTGAGGATGACTGCTAATGCTTACACCCTGCGAGACAGAAATATCCCTGATGGCGTAAGTCGAGTTTGCCATACCAACATTAGTCACTGTCCTCGAGTATGTTTTGCTATCACCTCTTTTCAGAGATATAGCAAACGAAGGATAATTCAGCTGGGCTTCAGGTATGGTTTTTGAGCAGTTAACTTTCTTTTTAACGATTGTTTGAACATGTTCGGGCGTATATCCTAATCCACAAAGATACGGAATGTAGTCATCAGGTTGGATATCAAAAACAAGCCCTGGCTCATGAGCTTTTGGTGGGTTTACGTGACCTGAGCCGATGGCAAACACGTTTGCAGGGCGCTCTCTTTCTTCAATAATGGCATGTCCATTTCGGTTCACTTGACTCGCCGTTGTCATTATAGCAGACTTGATAGCAGCAGGAGACCATTCCTGGTGGACGCTTTTGAGCAGTGCTGCTATGCCTGCAAGATGAGGACAAGCCATTGACGTGCCACGTACGACGTTAAACGCTGCTTTGGTTCCTTTCTGGTGGTCGACCGACTCATTCCAAGCTGCGAGAATGTCAACACCGGGTCCGATAATGTCTGGCTTTAAGATTCCAGGACTTTGGGAGTTGGGCCCCCTAGAAGTGAAATAGGATACCTCTGGATCGGTTTTTGCCCCTGCCACGGTTCCTTTGAAAAGGATAGTTGCAGTTGGTGAAGAAGTTGAATTTAGATACTTTTTAATCTCATCCCCTTCTTTGTAACCAACAAATGATGCGGGAAGAACATGAGCTTCGGCGGCTATACTCACACCACAAAGAATATAATTAGCAATAATCATGGCGGCGCCTCCGGCATCCTTCACTACCTGGCCCTTTACGGTATTGTCAATATTGCCCACATCACACACTACTACCTTCCCCTTGACGTCAATGTGGTCCAGTGATCCTTCCACGCACAGTGCTGCTAATATATCACCATCTTTGCCGGGGTAAACAAGAGGACGAAGCTTATGATCAAAACCCTTTGGTTGATATAACGATTCGCCATCAAATATCTTCTTGTTTCCGAGAAGAACACTGGTCGTTATTCTTCTATCAATGGTACTAGCCCCGACTGTAAGCATCCATGGGGCCTCATTTGATAATGAACTATCCTGAGGTCCCGCGTTACCTGCTGAGAAACTCACGAAGATCCCTTTCTGCATGGCATTGAATGCGCCTATTGCCATTGAATCTTCATGGAATGGCAACTGATCTCCGCCCAGTGAAAGTGACATCATGTTAACACCGTCTTTGATAGCTGCATCCATGCCTGCTAAGATGTCGCTCAACAAACAATCGTCGGTACATACTTTATACATGGCCAAGTGTGCTAGTGGTGCCATCCCGCTCGCAGTGCCGTTCGCCATGCCAAATACATTTGCATTGTCTACTGAATTCCCTGCGGCGGTGCTTGAAGTGTGTGTCCCATGGCCATCCTCGTCCAGTGGAGAGATTCCGTGAACAAAGCTTCTTAGTCCAATCAGTTTGTTATTACACCCGGCTACCTCACATTTACCCTTCCATGTTGATGGTGGAGCGGGGACGCCATTGTCGTTAAATGAAGGATGCCCGGGAGTAACTCCGGTGTCCATAACCCCAATTATGACCCCCTTCCCTTTGTTCGAGTCTTTCCACAAACCAGAATCTTGGCGCAAGCCCAGAAAGTATGATGACCGAGTTGTTTGCAGCTGATACACACCTTCATGCCTTACGGATACAACTCCACTCAGGTTCTCAAGTGCCTCTGCTTGATCTACCGACAATTTAGCAGCAAATCCTGTAATCACATGGCGGTATGCATAAACCATCTTTGGCTTCTTGTTTGAGCGGGAAGGTATTTTGGACAAAAAGGAGTTGTACCATTCTTCAATCTCATGCGCCTGAGGAAAGTGTTGGCCTTCAGGTAAGCTCAGGTGAACAATGTAGGTTTTGAGGTCATCGGCTTTGGTTGGAAATACATTGAAAATGGCGGTGCAAGTGAGAACTAACACTAAACCGATCGTTGGAAACATTTTGCTTATGATGGTGGAAGATTTTGAGGATATATGCCTAGAGCTGCTCTTGATGCATATTTATATATCATTGAGGGGGTAAACACCGATCAAGTGGACCCTTGCATAGCGAACAACAGATAGTGATATACACATAAGCTTGAATATTATGCTCACTCAATCGCCTAGAAATAGGAAATTGTTTGTATATGTTTGCTTTAGTTGAGTTTGTTTATTCATACAAATTTCCTTATCTAGTATATTTCTTGTTGCTTTTAGGATACATACTCAAGTTCCGCATATCGAACAAAAACATCAGTGCTATCCTGTAAACACGCAAGGAATCACTTTGTGGGCTGGCCTCGAGTGTTTTGTGGCAGGATCTTAGTTGAGTAATCATGCGTGCATATGGTTATTGCCATTACCGAAGGTTTTCTAAGTCTACAAGTTTGTTTATAAGAAAACGAGATGGCCTAAAAGTTGGTAAAAAATGAACAGATGGACTGTACATGATTTTATATAATTTGGAGAAGAATATAATTAGTTTTGTTGAACTCTACTGAACGCAAGAATCTTTTGCTAGTGCATTGCTATTTATTGCATTGTGACAAATTTCTTGCTTCAAGTTTTGAAGAACTACCAAAACTTCAATTATCTGAACAACCCAAATTATTTTAATTTGACCTATATTTCCTCCAAACAATTCTTGAATTAATCACTGCTAGGGTTATACTAGTCTTAATTTTGTTTTAAAGCTGCTGTGGAACATATAAGGTTAACCACATGAACAATTTCCTTTAACAAAAACAATTTGATAGTTCAAACATTTTATGAGTCTAGATAAATTGTGTTACTGAAAATAAAATTTAGAAAATTCGTTACTTCTATATGTAATGTGTCACTTTATGAATTATGTACTTGAATAAAATCATTTTAACTAAGATTTTTATGTGGTTGAAGTAAGAGAGCAGAAAAAAAAAATACTTTAATTAACTATATCATTTAAATATTTTAATCATTACCGGTTATCAGTGGTGGACCTTGGAATTATTTTCATGGGTATCACTAATATTTTTCAAATATTTATCAACTTGATTATATATTTTTTTGGGTTTGGGTCGGGTCAGACTATTTTGGAAACTCAAAACCAAGAATTATTCAAGCTCAGAATCCTGACCAGTAGTTTCATGGCTTAAGCTCTGTAAATAAGGTTAGCTAGTAATGTTTTTTTTTTGGGTAAAGGGTTGCCCCGGTAAATTTTATTGCAACAAAAACATAAACACAAGTGAGGAATAAAATCATCCCTCAGTTCTAACGTATGACAAGCCATACGAAAGTTAACCAGCCCATCAGACTACAGACAAAGACAGCCCGACACAAAACATATGACACTACGCCATCAATAAACACCATGTTTGGACAACTTCTGTATATGGTTTTTCTGAAATTTGAATCTTCTTATTCATTCATTAATATACTGTAAAATAATTTAGAAATAAAACTTTAAAATGCCATAATCAAACAGGAATCATCGTACGAACTCTGGTTTGTAAGAATGTAAAAACTTATGTTATCTGATCCATCAGATCAATCCAACATGCAATATAAATTAAACATTAAGAATTGAATAAACATGTACGTTTGGATAAAAGATTTAAAATGTTACAGCATTCTTTGCTCTTTGCTGTATCCCATAATATTACTTATATGAATAGAAAGGCTACGATCGAACTCGGAAGGATCTATTCATTCAAACTTAAAAGAAAAGGGGGTTCTAACAGTGTATTTACCAGAAATCCAGGTCATATGTCCTTGGCCATATGGATCTTTCCCCTTATCCTTATGGCTTCGAGTAAACGTTACTTTGAATGTTAACTTTTGGTGCATGCCTGTGAAGCTGAGCTCTTGAGGTTGACTGCCATATAGACCTTCAACATTAATGCTTACACCTGGTGGTACAGAGATATCCCCGATGGTGTAAGTCGAGTTTGCCACACCAACATTAGTGACCGTCCTTGTGTATGTCTTGCTATCTCCTCTTTTCAGAGATATTGCAAAAGAAGGATAATTCAGCTGGGCTTCAGGTATGGTTTTTGAGCAGTTGACTTTCTTTTTAACGATGAGTTGAATCTGTTTAGGCGTATAGCCTAATCCACAAAGATAAGGAATGTAGTCGTCAGGTTGGATATCGAAAACAAGCCCTGGCTCATGGGCTTTTGGTGGGTTTACATGACCTGAGCCAATGGCAAACACGTCTGCAGGGAGTTCTCTTTCGTCTATGATGGCATGTCCATTTTGGCCCACTTGACTTGCCGTGGTCATTATAGCAGACTTGATAGCAGCAGGAGACCATTCCGGGTGGACGCTTTTGATCAGTGCTGCTATGCCTGCAAGATGAGGACAAGCCATTGATGTGCCACACACGACGTTAAATGCTGCTTTGGTTCCTGTCTGGTGATCGACTGACTCATTCCAAGCTGCGAGAATGTCAACCCCGGGTCCAATAATGTCTGGCTTTAGGATTCCAGGACTTGCAAAGTTAGGCCCCCTTGAAGAGAAATAAGACACCTCTGGATCGGTTTTTGTCCCTGACACGGTTCCACCGAAAAGGATAGTTGCAACTGGGGAAGAAGTTGTATTTAGATACTTTTTAATCTCATCCCCTTCTTTGTAACCAACAAATGATGCGGGAAGAACATGAGCCTCGGCAGCTATACTCTTACCCCATAGAATATAACTAGCAATAATCATGGCAGCTCCTCCAGCATCCTTCACCACCTGACCCTTCTTTGGATTGCTAATTCTGCCCACATCACACACTACTACCTTCCCCTTGACATCAATGTGGTCCAGTGATCCTTCTATGCACAGTGCTGCTAATTCATCACCATCTTTTCCGGGGTAAACAAGAGGCCGAAGCTTGTGATCAAAACCCTTTGGTTGATATAGCGATTCACCATCAAAGATCTTTTTGTTTCCTAGAAGAACACTGGTCCTTATACTTCTATCAATGGTACTAGCCCCAACTGTAAGCATCCATGGGGCCTCATTTGATAACGAACTACCTAAAGGCCCTCCGTTACCTGCTGCAAAACTCACGAAGATCCCTTTCTGTATGGCACGGAATGCGGCTATTGCCATAGAATCTTCATAGAATGGCAACTGACCTCCACCGAGTGAAATTGACATCACGTTAACACCATCCGCAATAGCTGCATCCATGCCTGCTAAGATGTCACTGGACCAACATTCCATGCCGTAACATACTTTATACATGGCTAAGTGTGCTAGTGGTGCCATCCCACTTGCAGTGCCGTTCGCCATGCCAAATACGTTTGCATTGTCTACTGAATTCCCTGCTGCAGTGCTTGAAGTGTGTGTCCCATGACCGATCTTATCTATTGGAGAACTTCCGTTAACAAAGTTTCTTATTCCAATCAGTTTGTTATTACACCCTGCCACCTCACATTTACCTTTCCATGTTGATGGTGGAGTGGGGACGCCATTGTCGTTGAATGAAGGATGCCCGGGAGTAATTCCGGAGTCTATAACCCCAATAATGATCCCCTTCCCTTTGTTTGAGTCTTTCCACAAGCCTGAATCTTGGCGCAAGCCCAGAAAGTAAGACGAACGAGTTGTTTGTAACTGGTACATACCTTCAGGCCTTACAGATGCAACTCCACTCAAATTCTCTATTGCCTTTGCTTGATATACTGACATTTTAGCAGCAAATCCTGTAATCACATGGCGGTACATATAAACCATCATTGGATTCTCGTTTGAGAGGGAAGCTACTTTGGACAAAAAGGAGTTATACCATTCTTCAATCTCACGGGCCTGAGAAAAATCTTGGCTGTCAGGTATGTTTAAGTGAACAATGTACGTTTTGAGGTCATCAGCTTTGGTTGGAAATACATTGAAGATGGTGGTGCAAGTGAGAACTAACACTAAACCGATTGTTGGCAACATTTTGCTTATGAAGGCGGAAGAGTTTAAGGATATATGTCCAGAGCTGCTCTTGATCCATATTTATACAACATTGAGGGGGTGATCACTGATCAAGTGGACCCTGGTATATCGAACTACAGCTAGTGATACACACATGAGCTTGAATATTATGCTCACTCAAACGCGTAGAAGTAGGCAGTTTGTTTGTATAGTGCTATGTATGTTTGCCTTCATTGAGAGATTCTCCATTCATACAAGTTTCCTTCTCTAGTATATTTATTATTGATTTTAGGATTATATATTATACAATATTGTTAGTTGTTACAGTTCTCCTTTTTGGTTTAGCTAGGAACATACTCAAGTTCGCATATCGACCAAAAACAGCAGTGCCTATCCTGCAAACACGCATGGGATCATTTTGTGGGCCGGCCTTGAGTGTTATGTGGCAGGATCTTAGCTGCGTCGTCTTGTACAGTTGTATGCATATGGTTATTGCCATTACTGAAGGTTTTCTACATCTACAAGTTTGTTTTTCAGAAAACGAAATGGCCTAAACTTGGTAAGAAAATAATTAAACAGACGGACGGACTGCACATGATTCATATAATTTGGAGAAGAATATAACTAGTTTTGTTGAGCTCTTCTGAATGGAAGAATCTTTCACTGGTGCATTGCTATTTATTGCATTGTGACAACTTTCTTGCTTTAAGTTTTGGAGAACTATCTACATGATGATGCAACCTAAGCACCTACCTTCTTTCTGAACAGCCAAAATTTTAATTTTCTGTTTTAATTCTTCAACTCAAGAATAACTAATTAGTAACACCTTAATTTTTATTGATTTAGTTATTTAACTAAGTTAAAAAAATTTATTACATAATTTCTTTGACCCGTACCGATTTTTACCCGACCCGTTATTTCTTCCTTTCCAACAAAAATTCCTGTATTTTTTACTGCTCAGGTTATAATAGCTTTGTGCCTTTCAGCCCTTAAAATGACCTAAACCATTATTTGACCATGTTGACCTTGGCTGTTGTGGAATATAATAATAATCTTTTACTTGAACGATTTCCCTAAACAAAAACAATTTGAAAGTTTAAACATTTTTACGGCTGTAAATAAATTTGTGTTTACTAAAAATAGAGTTAAGAAAAATCGTTACTTCTTTATGAAATGTGTCACTTTATCAATTATATACTTGAATAATATCATTTTAACTAGAGTAAACTGCCAAAATGGTCCATGAGGTTTGGTCACTTTTCCCATTTTAGTCCAAAACTCAAACCTTTTGAATTTCGGTCCCTGTAGTTGCAATTTTGTTGCCATTTTCATCCAAAATCAAAATCTGCTCAAAATTTTCAATTAACATCCAGTTATTATGTCTTTTCCTCCCTTTTAATAAAGGGCAAAATGACCAGATTTTTTTAATTTGCTATATTAAAACGTTAAAAGACCATTTTACCCTTCATTAAAAGGGAGGAAAAAAACAGAAAAACTAGATGTTAACTGAAAAATCTGACCAGATTTCGATTTTGGATGAAAATGACAACAAAATTGAAACCAAAGGAACCCAGATTTAAAAGGTTTGAGTTTTAAACTAAAGTGATCAAATCTCAATGACCATTTTGACAATTTACTCTTTTAACTAAGATCTATATATAATTGACAAGAACAGAACTTATTACTTTAACTATCATTATTGGTTATTTAATGCAAGTGATTTAACCCTAAAGTAGTTATATTTTGAGCTAGCATCTTTTAGGGGTGTAGCCGAACTTGAGCTTGAGCTTTTCAAGCTCTGTATCCAAAGCTTGAGCTCAGCTCGCGAAAAGGTAACGTGATAAGTAGTAATGTGACAACAGAAATCAGATTTAGTCTTCAGCCTAAAGAGAATACAACTGAAAACAGTACTGACTCCACTAATTTGATCATATAATCAACCATTCATCTCTCATTGGCAACTACTTTTCAACCGTCAAAGGTAAGGTTTCAAAACGATCATGAGGGCTACAGAAGCACGACAATCGTCAGTACATCACCACCATTATACTCGACTCAATTAGACAAGCTCTCTCAACCTTCACAGGTTTTGATTTCGTTCACTGTCTTACATATGTCATATGTGTTCTAACGTAAATGTACTTTTCACCTAATGCCACACTTAGGAAATGTATGACATCTTTTGTTTTGAATATAAGGATAGAAAAACATTTCCAAATATACGTGATTATCATAAATATAAATCCGTTCCAAATTAGAAATTCCAATTCATCCATACCTCCGTTCCTATCAGAGCAAACCAACTATACAAATAAGCACCCTATTTCCGACACAACCGTTCAAGTGCCATGTTTTCATCACCACCAAAAGCTTCCAGCGTCTTTTTTACCAACCCTTCAGGGAACCCCATTTCAACGAGCTTCTGCACCTGCGACAAAATTCATACCCCACTACTTATATTATTTAAAGTTTTCGACACAAGTATGTTACACTTTTATGCATTATTTTTTTTTAATTTTAATACCTTCCCACTGAACCCACTGGATGAAGCCTTGGCAAAGTCCTCTGTCCAACGCCGCGCTGTAGCAACATATGTAGCATTATCGCTAAGATACTGCAGGGGAGGAAAAATAATTACAGTCGGATAAAAAATAGAAAAAGGTAAAAGTCAAGTGTGATGAGGTAAATGTGTAACCTGTTTGGCAACAACAGCATCCTGGGGATCGTTTGGTTCCGGAGTTGATAACAGAGCTTGTAAGGAAATCAGAGCGGTTTTCAGGTTTAGAGCTGGACTCCAGTTGTTCTTTAGGATATCAAGACATATAGCTCCAGTTTGGCTACTGATATTTGGATGCCTTGAATTTAAAAAAGGTTTACGTCTTAGAATGTAAATTTCGAGTGATGATGTAATAAAACTTCTTTTTCATTTTATTCCCAAATGGGGTTTATAAATTTATATTTAATAATTCTTACCAAACTTTTGTAGTGAACTTCATTTTAGGAGGCACAAAGGGATACCCATCTGCAGAACATCAGAAAAAAATGAATATCTCAAGACCTAAACTAAACATAACAGTATAGATTATAGAAGATGGGTTAAAGCGGTTTTGCAATCAAACGATACTTTCTGACTTTCTGTCTTTCTAAAGCATTACTTGACCTGACTCACTGGCTGACTCTACATTCTTAAAAGAACGACAAAAGTGATTAATCAAATGAGTAATCACAGCTCCAGGTACTGGCTGTCTCCTTAAACTATCAATGACCACTTAACTGTTAAATAAGAAGCTAAAACTTGCCACAGAAGCTGATATATGAAAATTTGGACTCTTCAAGCAAAACCGAGCATTATCACAGGAAGTAACATATAAACCTCTTCCTTTTGACCAAATATGGGACAACAATGTCTATTGCTTCACCTATCAAAGTTACCATGTAAAAGTTTAACATTCTCGTTACCTAATTTCCTCAGTTCAATCCATGATCACTTCGGAACAAAGTATTGTAACTACTTTAGTGGAATACTATGGTGATCGCTAACACTTTATTGTAGTATTGTACATAGTTGTCAATAGCGGTCGCTATAGCGAATAGCGTTGCGTATAGGTCGAAGGAATAGGGTATGTAGCCATAAATAGCGGAATTTCAGTTTTTTGTGTCTGTTTTTAAATATAAATAGCGATTAAATATAGCTATAAAATAGCTGGATTTTAGGTTTTTGTTAAATATACATGTAAATTGTAAAATATGGGGTCTTTTGATATAATTTGTTTTTAATTTTTTTCTAGTGTATCGCCATTTATAAAATAGCGTCCACTGTTTATCGCTATTCGCCATTAACAACTATGATTTGAAGATAGTTAATTCGATAAAAAAGTTAAAAAAAAAACTACAAACATTCTCTCTCTTTATGTTTCTTAATCTACAAGTAAACACAGATGCTCAGCTAATAAGCTAGATCAATTTAACATATACAATCAATGAAGTTACAGATCATAAAATTAAACAACAAATAAACACAATCACATAACAACAAACAGCATAAACCGTAGAAATATATATGTAAAGAAAATAGACCTGGTAAAGTAATATCGACACCGAATAATCCGCCTTCGTAGGGAGTGGAAAGAGGGCCGGGGATGGTGGCGGTGAGGTGGCGAATGTCGTTCTCGTCGGGAGTTAAAGTCATGCCTACTATGCTTTGATCTTTGTTGAAATGCGTCAGTTCCCTTTGGATCCTAGTTGCATCGGCCATTTTGTTCACAGAAGATCGTTCTAGTGTAAGAGAAAACCCTAACAATTTTGAGTGTATGGCTGCTGCTGTGGAAGTGAAGAAGAAGAACCCTAAATGAAATTGAAATTAGGAGACCCTACTACTCCTTGAACAAACTCACTTGTAGGGCTTTCTGTACGTAACAGCTAGGCAACCTTGTCTAAAAATCTACTCTTTTTAAAAAAAAAAAAAAAAAAATTTCTTCCTTACATGTGTAGTGGTAGTGGGTTATAATGCCCCCACCATGGGGCATTATCCGACACGTGGCGTCCTAGTCAGCGATGGGGCATTATAGCAAAAGTGGCGTAGTGGGGCATTATGCCAATAACGCCCATATTATTTTTAATGAAAAAAAAAAAGGGATGTCAGGTTGAAAAGTGAAGTGGCATGTGGGTATCTCAAATTCATTGGTGGACAAGACCATTTTGTCAGAGACCATATTGCAACTTCAGCGTTTTAATGAAAACGCCCACAACCAATTTTTCCAAAAATAACGCCCCAAAACGCCGGGTGTAATGGAGTGGGGGGCGTTTTGGGGCGTTTTTTTTCAATTTTTTTAAAAAAAAACGCCCCACTACGGGTGGTATGAGGGAGCTGTTCACGAGTCGAGCCGAGCCAGGGTAAGCTCCGGCTTGATTTTTTGGCTCAATTTTGAAAAAAAATAAATAAAACAAAGCTCTCAAAATTAAGTAGTCTAAAATATTTTTCAATAGTTTAAAAGAACGTATCCAAAATAAGCTCAACCTAATACATTACAATACAAAATCAAATTTAACAACACAAAATAAGTCCTAAATTTCAACGAAAGACAATATAGGTTCATTAGCATAGTAATCAATATTCAAATATGCTTTAGATATTAAATTACATTCTAAGTACATGTAAATAATAATTAGTTTCTTTTTTGTGATATATTATAATGTATATAAAAATAAAATATACGAAAAGTAAAATAATCCAAGCTAAACCAAGCCGAGCTAGTAAGCGAGCCAAACCGAGCCAATCTGACTCATTACGAGCCGAGCTAGGCTCACTTTCTAACCGAGCTGAGCCGACTCAGCTCAGTTTCAAACCAAGCTATATCGAGAAGCTTTTTCCAATGAATATATACAATTACAAATTGCAGTATAATATCCATTTTACTAATGGCTATAGAACATGCTGCCAGTATTGTTAATGACACGCTTGTAACGGAATTGGTAACAATATTTCCTCGGTATTTTTCAAATAAGGTCAACTTCTTAAAGACTACGTTAAGAAAATCATTATAATAAAGACTACGTTAAGAAAATCATTATAATAACTGAACAGAGTTCGGTCAATTTATGTATTTGAACAGAGTTTTGACTCAATTAGACCGGTTTCTGGTTTTTTGCCCGGTTTGACTAAACCAGCAGGCTTTGATCAGGTTAAAGTGCGGTGTTTAAAGAACCTGTTTAGGACCCGGTTCCAGCGGGTTTGGTCTGATTTCAAAACCAGTTGTCTTAAGAACGACATATCCATATTACATATCTTGCAGAAACCAGACTTTTAACAGCAATTACATTGTGCAAACAGCAAAGTTAGTGTCTTATTATTACCACAGGTTTCAAACATTCAAATTTCTCCACACCCCCGACTGTAGACAAGTAAATATGTCGGGATGAAAAACTAGATAGCCATCAGCAAAACAAACACAGAATATGAATCGGAGTATCTAGGATTTGTAAAGTACATTCTAAGATTGTGTTGTTTCAAATAGCTTCTCGACGTCAACAACAGTGGTTTCAGCTTCAGTGACTTCGGGTCCTTCCTTTTGGTTTGCTTCTTCCAGCTCAGCCTGAAATCAACAGATCCTATCTCATATATATCCTATAAAAAGCCCGGCTCATGATTTTTCAAAAACATTAACAGAAATAATGGTGACAAATTTAACCCGCTTAATTACAAATGGGTTGATTCCGATTAACAGGTTAAAATCAGAAAAAGGAAGCTTAAATGGCGACCTGTTGAAAGTCACCGAAGTGTAGTTTCAATGCATTCAACCTCCTAAATTACTTTGTATCAAAACATTAGATTAGTACTGTAATAATATAGTTTTATTATCATGCTTAACATATATATTTACTTAAAAGGTTATAAAAACGTTTGCGATCTGACCCGACCCACAATAAAAATTACTCATACACAATCCGCCCGAATATGCTACCTTTTCACCTCTAAAATCTAAATTAAACATGATTACACAAAATCAACAGTCCCTATTGAACATTGCATACAAAGTCGTTTTGTTATGTAGTATTTGTGCAAATAAATAGTCTTCCCCTTTCTAATTTTTAAGTTGATCTTTATTTGGAATTTGGATATTAATGGAGTGCTCTCTTTGTCTGTTTAACGAAAGGTATTTATGTGGGATCCAAACTACATCACTTTCTTCAACAGTTGATAAATACTGTTTTGGTTTGTGATATTATCGTTAACAGAATACAAACTTAAATCAGCCCAAAGAAGAAACGAGACACTTATATAGTTATATCCTATGTTCTGGCTATTGGCTAATACAATTTTCCACAGCAGATAGTGAGTTTTGTTAGACAATTATCATACTAAAATAAAATATAAACTAATATATAAACTGCATACCAATATTCCTTTTAGGTCAGCTAGCGAGGACTCAAGGCGTTTGCGACAGTCAGGAATCATCATCCTTGATTCAGCCAACACATTTTGCTATTCATATAAACAAAAAAAAAGTACTTTAATCATAGAAAATATCTCAATCTCAATCACAATTGCAAGTTCACTAAATGAACAAACATTCGTAACAAAAAAAAGATAGTACCAAAGCTGCAATTGTTGTTACCCCAATGACACTTTCACCATCAAAACACCATATGTCGAAATACATCTTTTAAACACTTTTTAAGAGTTTATTGAGATAATGAGTTCGATGTATATGAAGTTTACCTGTTGCTTAAGATCATAAGGATCAGCACCCTTCTCCTTCATGTCAGCCGTTTTGGCTGCTTCCCTCTCAACCTCTTTCTCATAAGAGTGTAGCTCCTTGACAATACGTTTGCATGCTGCTGTCTTGATTTTCAGATTTCTAATAGTTGCCATATTTCCTTATAGCAAATGTTACCTACCAGATTAAAACAAAAACATTCACATTACAAAATCCACTTCAAATCTGACAGCTGTAAGCCTATTACTTTGCAGATTTAATTAAAACGTGACACACACATATATATATATATATATATATATATATATATATAGGATTAGGTTCAAACGTGAACAAAATCCCAAGAGTGAACTGCGTGAACTGATCTGGGCCCTTGATTTTTATGATCTTGAGATTAAAGTGAGTGGCATGATGGTAATTATTTGGTTAATTTTTTTCATTTAATTAAATACAAAAAGGGTATATGTGTAATTTCAATCTTAAATTGATTGCATAAATCTCTCACAAATCAAGTAATCAATTATCCTCTTAAATTGATTGCATAAATCTCTCACAAATCAAATCAAGGATTAGGAAAGATGTAACTTAATTCAATTATTAAAATAATTATTTGTTTAAATGCGATGTACACATGTGTATTCTGATTTTTCCCTCTTTTTAATGCGATGTACACATGTGTATATCGTCTGTTTTTGTGATATCTCAGAATTTTTTTTGTATTGAATGTTGATGTACACCTGTGAATTACTGTACACATATGTACGATGCTGAGTACACATGTGTATACCGTTGAAATATGAAGGTTACGTGGATCTTAAAAATCAATATTTGAATTCTGGTGATAAAATCTGAAATAAAAATTAAAATTGAAATCTGGTGATTTGTTGTTTGTTTTGATAATTATCTTATTAATAAATAAACATAATGTGGATAATGAATTTAAATTAGGAAAGATGTAACTTAATTCAATTATTAAAATAATGATTTAAATATAATTTTTTATATAATTACAATCCTACCCTTAACAACTAAAAAGGAAATCAAGGGTCCATATCTGTTCACGCAGTTCACTCTTAGGAGGTTGTTCACGCTGGAACCCTACCCTATATATATATATATATATCGATAGGTACGTTCAATACATAACCGTATTATAAGTAGAGAACTGCAACAACCGCACAAATACTTTAACTGTGATACACAGGGTGGTCATGTAACCGCATAACTGTCTCTCTCTCCTACTATATCTATAAATCACTATGTACAACATTGGTTATGCGATGAGCGTGTCTTGTATCTCAAATCATTTAGTTGTGTGGTTTTCGACGTCTAAGCTATGCAGTTAATATCGGTGATATGTCGGTTATATCGGTCATATCGGTCCCTTAGTAAAATATCGGTACCAATATTATCGGCGATATTGACCGATATAACCGATATTTGACCGATATAACCGATATATCACTGAATTATTGGTGTTAAATTGCTATATATATAAATTCTGCAATATATTAAAATTACCGATATCTCATCGAGATAACCTATATTTCAAATATCGGTCGTCAATATCCGATATTTTACCGCATTAACTGCATAGCGTGTAAGGCTCGTATACAGCTTAATATTTGTCTATTCTTCTAAGACAGTGCAATTATTCTCAATTCAGAAGTACAAACATGAGATCTATATATATATAAGCATACAGCCTCACAGCATAAATCCATGAGGTAATTATTCAACTATAAGTTGTTGAAAATTCCTTTTAACAAATAAATAAATTAGTTGCAGGTGGATCATATCGTATAAAACTTCGAACTACTATAATAAACAATCATACATTTGTGAATAAACTATAAATAATGAAGATTGGATCAAGTAGAAAACCTAATTTTGACAAATACGGAGCATAATCATACAGCAGTTTAAGAAATACGCAGCATAATCATATAATCGAGTGAGTGATTGTGTACCTGCAAAGATGAATCGAGTGATGATCGGCTGCAAATTGCAGATTGCCGGTAGTTGCTCTCGATGTACAAATAAGGGCTAAATCATTAAAAAAGTAAAAATAAAAATAAAAATTACTAATTGTAAACACAAAAAATTATTAAAAGAGTAAAATGCACAGATAGTCCATGTGGTTTGGTAAAATTTCACCTTTAGTCTCTAACTTTTTAAAATTACACTCTTAGTTCCTGTGGTTTGACAAGTTATTACTCGGATAGTTCTCAAAGCGGACGGAGGTTAGTTTTTCCGGTTAAGTGGGTGTGAAATGACAAGGACTATCTGAGTAACAACTTGTCAAACCACAGGGACTATCCGAGTAACCTTCATCCGCTTTGGGGACTATCCGAGTAACAACTTGTCAAACCACAGGGACTAAGAGTGTAATTTTGAAAAGTTAGGGACTAAAGGTGAAATTTCACCAAACCACAGGGACTATCCGTGCATTTTACTCTTATTAAAAAAAAGGTTGCATTTTGAAAGTATTTGGTAGGTATGAACGTGGTACCGGTACCATATAGAACACCGGTACTGAAAATCGTCAAAACTGGTTACTAGTACCGAAAATGTTTGGTACAGCCCGTTATGCGTTTGACGCCCAGACATGTAATTGTTCGTCGAATAATTACGATGATACGTTGAGGATTTATTTGTTGTAATAAGTTTTGATGGCATATGTGTAGAACAATACATTTAACTCATTACATCAGTATATCTAATTTTGTGTGTTTGATTTAGTGTTATAATTAAATTTGACACACATGCATATAATAACGCATATAATTCATTACAACGTTGCGTTTTTCTTATATGTTGATTTAGTCTTTTAATTCGTTTTGGTACACATGCATATAATGGTGTATCTAATTCATTACAATAGTTGTCAGCCTATTTCATTGGTGCCGTTTAACTTCTTATGTGTAGATTCAGTGTTGTAGTTAGATTTGGTGCATATGTGCATTAAGGTGTGTTTAACCCACTACGATTGTGAATCCAACTTAAAACGTTTGGTTCGATATAGTAATGAGTTTTGATGCACATGTATATAATGATGTTTTTTAAAGGTATTTAATGATGTATGTATTTAACCCATTACAATGGTGAGTCTAACTTCACATGTTTGATTCGAATTCATTATCATGTATATAATAGTGCATTTAACTAATTACATCCAACCACACAACTCCAATGCACGGATTCAAAGGCGCTCTATGAACCCTTGCCCCGACCAATCAACCGGCGCCATATCAAGTTCTTTATAAAGTACATTGCACTAAAAACACTGATGACACCTTAGACCACACGGTGTGGAGGGGCTTGAAGATGGGGCAATATGCGACACATAGACCAAACCTCATAATATGGTGTGGTGTTTAAACCGACGGTGTGGCACGCAGCGTTGATGCTTGGCATTTTCCGACATCTGACACAACCTTTGTGCTTATTTTATAATTCAAATTATATAAAATATATTAAAATGTTATAAAAAAACATTACTATGAATTAAACTAATAACATTGATATATAAACATTACATAACATTAAAATTAAAAACATTACATAAAATAAAAAACTAAAAAACACAGAAAATAAACATTATATAATATAAAAATTAGAAAACACATAATTTATATAAAAAAACCTAATAATTTGTCACTCCGAAACGTATTTGAATTCACGTCCAACCTCGTACCGATAGTTGATGAAAGCAACTTGTATCGTCTTGTCCTCCCTGAGGTCACCCCCTTGGTGCTCCACAGCGGTGTGGAGTTGCTCGAATCTTTCACAATCCATACGGATTGTCCTAAAACGAGATATAGGGCGTCGACTGTTCGGGTGTGATTACCCCTATGGATCGAGAAGTGATGTAGAATTCTCCCCCAAAACGGGTCGCTTGACCGACTGCGTGGCGTGTAGTGGCTTAAAGCTTCGACCCACAACTCACAAAGTGCGATGTCTTCTTCTTGCGTCCACGGAATGGCTGCCATCGTATCGGTTTTTAGGTGTGGAAGTATAGGGTTTTATAAAAAGTTTGGATGTGGTGTGAAGATGTGTAAAAAAGAAAGAGGTGTGTGGTATTTATAGAGGTAAAAGTCAATTTTAGAAAGTTAATATTTTTAATTTTTAGATAGTAACCGTTGGGGTTAAACGACTCGTCACCACGTCAAATCAACACGTGCCACGTCAACACGAAGTTTAGCTCAACGCCGGTGGAAATCCCGTCACCCACAGGACAACGCTGGGCACGGGATGGAAAAGTGGACGTGGACTGGCAACAACGCCAGGTTTCAACGCCTCCACCGTATGTTCTTACCCTTACACTACAAAGTTTACTTTTCTCAAAGGCAAGAACATTTTATGTGCAAACATAAATAATATAACAAACAATGTTATTTTTCATTGAATATGATTTTAAAAAATGCAGAAACGACACATTCTAGAAACAAAAAATCAACCCTAGACCATCGTTGTTGAATAAGTGCAAGTTGTCAATGTTATCAAGATAGAAGCATATGTGAGACATTAAAGAGTCGTGCATATTAAGAATTGGGTCATAATTTATATAAATATACATTTACTTTTGAGAGTAAATTACTTTTTGAGTACCTGAGTTTTAGTGGTTTTAACCACTTGAGTCCAAAATCAAAAAATTTAACGCCCTGAGTCCTTAGCCATTTATTTTATAACGATTTGAGTCCAAAAAATTGGACTCAAAATGTTAAAATTTGGACTCAAATGGTTAAAGAAAATGCTTACAGGGACTCAGGTCGTTAAATTTTTTGTTTTTGGGCTCAACTAGTTAAAACTACTAAAACACAGGGACTCAAAAAGTAATTTACCCTACTTTTTATAACTGTAATTTAGTTAAATCAAGGATTTTTTGCAGTGACGGATCCAGGAATTATTTGCTAGAGATGCGAAAGAGGGCTTTTTTTTGCCTAAAAGATACACTCTTTTTTTTCAATGGGTGCGGTCGGGTTTTTGCCTAAAAGATACACTATTTTTCTTTTCAATGGGTGTGTCTGCCCACCCACAAGAACACATAGGTGCGCCTTACGAGTCATTTCTTCTAGAAGAGCAAGTTGCTTCAAATGTAATAACGATTTGGTGAAAATCAAATATGGCAAAGTATTACTCGTGTAAAAAATACAAGTTAAAATCACAAGAAAGCTATACAATATGCAAGTTCTAATAATATACATCATCATGTCATTCCGTAACTGACCTTCACTCAAAACTTATAGTACAATGAAAGGTTCAACATCAATGTGCTCACATCCAAACATCTAAGTATATGGAGAGCCCATATACATACATATTGCATGATTATGCAGGCAACGCGAAACTCGGTAGACACCAACTTGGTGGATCCATCACCAAACACACGTCATTTTTCTCAAAATCAGCAAGCTGCATCAAAAACAATTATTATAATTCGTTTTTGGATAGAATAAAAATGCAGAAATTTTTTAGCTAAAATAAAGTTAAAAAGGGCGTATACCTTCTCGTTACAGTGAGGGCAATAGTGATATTTGTGCCAAAGGCAATCCATTGAAGGACAAAGAAAGCATACTCCAAGAAAGAATGGTGTCATGCAACCAACAACAGCAGCCAGACTAGGCTTTGATCTATAAGACATTGTTCAATAAAGATCAGTCAGAAAGTTTGCAACAGTGAAGTATGTTTAGTAACATCTGGTTCTCAATTTTTCATGATTACAACCCACTGAACAATAAAAGAAGATATCTTTAATCATGTTTAAAGATCATAAAAATGTTCGAATACCCTACAACAACGCTTCTGAAAAACAAACAGGGTCAGGATTTCCCCCAAGAAATCAAGTCCATATTTTCATCCCGTAAGCAGGACACGAAAAAGAACATCAAATCTAAAGTAAATAAGTAAAAATACAGCGCGTATAAGAGGTACCAAGAGTAAACCTCTTCATGTAGCAAAATGTTAGTTAACTTTATGTTTAAAAACATCACAAGTTGATTTCTTATTGTTTTTCCTCTGATAATAATAATCAAACGCAATGCAGTCTGCACCAAAATATAATTAATAGATCGCAGTGTCTCTTCAAAAAATTAAGAGGTAAGGCTGTCTACATCCCACCCTCCTCAGACCCTACCTTAGCTTTGCTATAGGTGGGATATACTGAGTACGATGATGATGATGATGATGATGAGTGTCTCTTCAAAAAAAAGTCCAAGATTCTAAGTTCCCTGAACCAAAATATTAAGAGAAAATCATGAAAGTAGCCCTTTTTCTAGTTGTGTTATATTGCTATGATCGTGTCAGAAACAATTTCACGCATATAGCCATAAGACAAGTGAATCTTTAGTCGCATATCTACTTCTACTCACGTATCAGCCTTTACATCTTAGGCCAGGGGGTGTGGCTTCGCGTCCCCCGCCACCTCATGAGAATTAGCGCCCCCCATCTAGTTAAACCACCCCGACTCCGTTAAAGGGGACACTATCCTTGGCTTCCGCCAAAGGAATAGAGCGCGCGAGAGGATGAAATCAAGTGGCCCCAAAGTCAACCAATCAGATTTTTTTATTTATCTTTTTTTTAATATAGTTAAAACGGGGCTTTATAAGGGGCATTATTCCACACCATGTAAGTTAGCGATAAAGCCCCCTGCTTATGTGTCGCCTATGTGGCGCTTACATGGCGTAATAAAGCCCCTAGGGCTTTAAACCACACCCTCTAGCCTTATAATAGTTCAAACATTATCAAATTCACATATTTACTTTTACTACTCGTGTTTCTCAGGGTTATATACACGACTAAAAAGTTGCATATCTCATGGCTATAACTGTAAATTTGTTCCAACATGACAACAGAGTCGTAAAAATGGCTACTTTGGCGATTTTCTCTAAATTAAACTCCAACTTGTGGCTAGATTATCGAACTAACCCTTCATAAGCCATACAAAACAAGAAACCCAAATTCATAACAGTTTCAAAATTACCTATAACACCAATTTTTCATCAAAATAAATCATTGAAACTACAGACAATAGAATAACAGTTAGTTTTGTATGTAGAATGAATACCTGACGGTGGTGAGACCAGAGCTGCCACAAAAGGCGCAGTTAACTGGAGCAGGGGTATCTCTGTAAATAGTCTGCTGAATTGGAATACCTTTGGGGTCGCCGTAAACGGCGTTAGGTGGGATCTGGCCGGCCTGATAGGGGTTATGTCCAACGTAGTATTGCGGCTGTGGAGGTTGATAGTTGGAGTTGTAAGGGATCCCCATCACCGGTTCCTCGTTCTTCTTCTCCATCTCCGATTGATTGATTATACACAACGCGTTTTTGGGGGGTTTGTTGAGACTAAATTGAGGGGTTATATTATATAGATGGAACTAATGTCGGCGGCCAGAATGGTCATGGATGACGCTTTTTTACTTTTACAAGTCTTCTGTCCATTTTCCTGGGTCCCGGGCTTCAATCCTGAGTTCAAACCTAACGAGATGAGGGTTTACGGATTTCATTCGGTTCTCGCGTATCAGGGGGCACGGTTTTATGGCGGTTGAAAAGTCAACATTGGACATAGTCCTGAGCAGGGTCGGTTTACACGTGAGATTCTTGGCCGTTCAAAAAAAAAGTTAGGCCTCAATTCTTTCTGGAAGATGTCACATTAGCTCAATCAGTTAAGACGGCTAGATCTAGCCAATACTTTTGGCTGAAATAGATGAGACAGCTTGGAAAGCGTCGACTAAGCCTACGATTTTAGATGTCGGATGGCTTAGTCCGTGCTTCCTAGGACAGCTAAATTAGATGTTTGTTTTTGAAAGTCTTTAATCAACTTTGACCATTTTGGGTATTTTTTTTCTTTTTGCTAAACTTTGTATTATGTAATTTTTTTTGAACCGTTTATTTTTTCCCTTAAATACTTACATCTCTTAAGAATTGAATTTCTCTTCCTATAAAAGATAATTCCTCTTGATCACTAGACTATAGTATAAGTGGCTGGTAATTTAATTGAACACTTTTGCGCTCCACTTTAATTTAGGATAATAAATTTACAAATACAATGCCTCATGCAGTGTCGAAAAGATACAACAAAAGTAACATATAAACAGTTACATAGCTTATCCTGATTAAAATAATAGTTACAAACAGTAACGTAATTTTAATAACTATATATATATATTTGGAACGGCGACTTTCTTGTGTCAGGTCACCGCACTTCTCAAATTGGAGAGCCATGTTGCCCCACTCCGTTCAGACCATGTTGTCTTAACCGGGTCTACGTTGGCTTCTGAGTTTGGCTTGAGCGTTCCACCGGAAAACTATACAGCCGACTACCATTTGGCAGTCGTTGTGCCACCACAAGAGTTGAACACTCTCTTGCGTCTCAATTGTAGAACCCAAGCCTTCCTATCACTGGGCCATGGTGGATTCTAATTATAAATTTAAAATTATTTTTGTTTTTTATCCCTTGGTATACAAATCTATTATTTCAATTTTTTTAATTATTGTGGAGGTGATGAGAATAAGTACAAGCGCAATATTGTCAATTGAATGAAATGTTTCTAAGAAAATAAATTGACAACTTTGTAATTTCTTGTACGTGCTATGAATGGCGAAGGAAGTCAGGAACTACGAAGAAAAGACATCGAAATTTCAAAAAGCTCTAGAATTCGTGATTAACAATATAATATTGCCTTTGAAATTTTGCATGGTTCCATCTGGAACATCCATTTAGACAGGGGCGGACCCTCCCTTTGCGGGTCGGGGTCCCCGGACCCCAATGTTTTTTAAAAGAGTTAATAGCCAAAATGGTCCCTGAGGTTTGCTCATTTTTGCCAGTTTAGTCCAAAATGCAAAATTTTTAAATCTGGGTCCCTGAGGTTTGCATTTTGTTGCCATTTTAGTCCAAATTTCAAAAACCCCCTTTTTGAGTGTTGAAACCTGATTGTTTTGTCTTTTTGTGCAAGGGTAATTTGGTCAAATTAATTATATATATTATATATATATATATATATATATATATATATATATATATATATATATATATATATATATAACTCTCTATCTCTCACTAAAACACAGTTATCTCTCTCTCTCTCTCTCTCTACACAGATCCCCCATCCACAGATCACCACCGTTCACCATCGTTCACCACCGCCATCCACCGGTCTGCCGCTCACTCAAATCCATCTTATGTTGGATCCTCGTCTCAAATTAGCAATGTTTCTTGCCCTAATCCAGATGTGCGACCCCAATTTGTGCAGACATCAACTGTTCTTCAACTTCCCAACATATCCCTAAACCTAAAGCAGGTTCCCCTAAGAACTTATCAAAATCGAGCAGAGGCAAATGGGCTAAACCTAAAGCGGGTTCCTCAGGTTATGCACCCAATTTCATCACCACCACCATTAATCCACCACCACCACCATCTCTCTGTCTCCCTCCTTCACCCACCACCTCCAACAACACACCACCACAACCACCTTCAAACCTGCAACAACCCTAATCACCAACCACCTGCAAACCGTCTTCGACTAACCCTCCCACCGCCACCATCTCCACCGGAACCCTAACCCCAAACATGCAACAACACGATTCAGCAACCAACACCGGAACCCTAACCCAAATCAGCAACCAACACGATTCAACCCACCACCCCTACTGAAAACCCTAATCCCAAGAACCTGCAAACCACCACTATTAAACCCACCACCCCATCCACCATCACAACCCCCCCACCGTCTCCACCATCACCACCCTCACTGAAACCCTAATCCCAAACAACCTGCAAACAACCCTAATCACCAACCACCTGCAAACAACCTAGATCCATCCAGAAGAGAGAGGGGGAGAAGAGAGAGAGAGAGACAGAGGCGGTTTTGTTGTTGTTGTTCGTCGATTTACACCTGTAAACGCTGCTACTGCCGTTAGCTTGATGAGTAGCAGGTAATAAGGGATTTACACAGAGAGGAGTGAGGGTGGTGGCGGTGGTGGCGGCAGAGAGGAGTAGAGTGAGAGAGAGAGAAAGAGGTGGTGGTGGTGCTTGTGAAGAGAGAGAGGGGATGTGTGTGTTTATATAAACAGAGAGAGAAGGTTTTTTAAAATGACTATTTTGCCCCTGAGGAAAAGGACAAAAACCAGGTTTTTTTTTAAGAAATCTGACCTGATTTCATTTTTGGATTAAAATGGCAATAAAATGCATACCTTAGGGACCCAGATGTTAAAATTTTGGATTTTGGACTAAAGTGGCAAAAGTGAGCAAACCTCAGGGACCATTTTGGCTATTAACTCTTTTTAAAATTTTAGTAGAGGCGGTATCTTAAGTTTTTCATGGACCCCATAAAAAATATATAGATGGAACCCATAGTAATGAAAGAAAGCTTGGTGAGATGGTAAATCTCTTGTCTTTTAACCAAAAGGTCACAAGTTCAATCCTTATCCTACTTATTTTTTTTTTATGTTTTCAGTTACATACTGAGCTCCAACATGGCTGCTCTATCAACATCGCCAACCCCCTCTGGCATGATAAGAATTCAAGTGCTTATTTGTCATTTACTTTTATTATATTTTTTCATGTCCACGTTCAAGTTAATGTATGTAAATTTGTGGATTAGATAGTGGTTAGTTATCAAGTGTATGTGTATGACTGTTTTGTGTATATACTTGGAAGGTATGTAAATGAATTGAGAGCTATATATTTTTAGTTTTCTGTTTTTTTTTTTTTTTTTTGCATCGTAGTTCTTATCATAACACCCTCTTGAATTGCGACATACCCTATAATTGTATTTTATTTTGTCCTCGTCTCGACCCGAACCGAACGACGACCGACCCGAAAATTCTAACGTATGGTTGTGAAAAATCTTAACACCGGAAAAATGGGACCCAATTGGAAAAAATTCCTGGGTCCGCCACTGCATTTAGATCCTATGGATGTGGTATTAGTTCTTAAATGTTCTTTTTATAAAAAAATTCAAGGTATCTTCATACACAACGTTTTATTCATAACTTAATATGAACAAGCTATGTAATTCTTTTTAAAAGATTAGACAATATAGGTTTTTTCATACAAAATAATGCAATATGTTGACAGGACTTTTATTGATCTGTCAATAAACATCACTAGTCACTGGGGTGTTCATCGGATCGGATAACGGATTATTCGAATCAGATTATTCGGATTTGAAAATTTTAGGAACCTATCTAAAATCTGATCCGAATTGGAAATATTCACATCCGATCCGAATCTATCCGAATTTAATTCGGACCGGATTCAGATAAATCCAAATAACCTGAACTGATATCCAAATAATCCAAACTAAAGTGAACGATTTTTCCAAGTTTTTTTTTAAATTTTTACTCTAGTTTCTGGTTTGTAACATTTTACTAATTTAGATTCACAATACACATACAAAACCTGAAAAATACTCTTAAAACACAAATACAAAGTTCAAACTTCAAAACACGGTCTTCTTAATATATTAGTCTTAAAACACAAATAAAAAGTTCAAACTTCAAAACATATATTAAAGCTTATTTGGTTTATTCAGATATCCGAATAACCCAAATAATCCGAATATTTTTAGTTCTAAAATCCGAATCCGGTCCGAATATCCAAACAAGAATTCGGATTCATATAGATCCGATCCGAATATCCAAATAAGATTTTGGATCGGTTTTTTTCGGATTCAGATTTCGGTTTTATTCAGATTTCGGATTTTCTGAACACCCCCTGAATCCCTGATTAGTCATTTAGAAATTTAGACACATCTTAGATCTTACTCCTTAGCTTTCTGTTATAACAAATGGGCCCGACTACTTTTCTGAAGCAGATAGCCCAATTGTATAAATATTTGTGCCCAAAAACATGTAATTTAGGTGAAATTATTTCATTAAGTTTAGAGCAAAATATAAATAATTTATGTGAAATTATTTCCGTTCCAAACCAGATGCTACTCTTCCGACCAAAGGGACACTACGTAACCCTAATAAAAACACAAAAAATAGCATTTACCCTTTGAAATTTGTTATCTGATTTTAAAATCAAGGGTAAATTACACTTTTCGTCCTTTATGTTTCTACTGAGTTGCAATTGATACCCTTTTAACTTCAATAATTACAGTCACAATCATTTATTTAGAAAACTTATTACAACTTAGGTCCTTTGACACTAACCTAGTTAAAATTTTAAGTTAAATCTAGTCATGTGATTTGCACATGTGGGTAAATTGATAATTGTACTTATTTGTTTAAAAAATTAAAAATATATATAAAAATTAATAGTAATATAAATAAATATAAATCTTCTAAATGTTCATGTTATATTTAGTTTACTAAGTAATTATGTTTTAAATACGCAAGATTAGTCTTAAACTTTTAAGTTTTAGCCTTAAGAATACCCATATAGTTTTTAGTTTATTAACTACCACCACCAGCCGCCGTATCAAAGCCGTCCTTGCCCCTTAACAATTCGATAATCATGAAATTATCCCAAAAATGAAAATCATGATGTTTGCCCTTAATAGGAAACTAAAACAAATTAACAGACACCTGAGGGTCAACATCCGAATTGATCCGAAGTAAAAAAGTGACTTTTTTCCCAGAATGTTATCCAAATCAAATTCATTATCTATGTTAACAAACACACCTTCTCAAGCAGCAAGAACAAGATCCTCCAAAAGCTTTCCATTTCCATTAAACACACACCTATATGTAAGTCTGTAACTCACATCATCATCACACACCCATCTCCACAAACATTATAAAAGCAATTTAAAAAGGAAAAAAAAAAAAAAAAACTTTTTGCAATACTTTCATTGTCTTATTACTAAAGAATTTGCAATTTTTAATAATACATTCGGAAAGGTTCATATCCAAACATGTGGAAAACAATTTTAATTCCAATTCCCCTTCCCAGCCACATACACATTCTGAGTTAAATTCAAACTAGAAACAACCTTACAACTAATATCCAACGAACCTACTCCACCTAAATCATCCTGACACGACGCCGACGGCGGATGCGACGGTGGCGGTGGCGAAGCCGATGGTGAGTGGCAACGTAATGGTGGTGGTGTGGGGTTCCAGCGGTGCTTTGATTCGATCTGTTCGGGGTTTAGGTTCAGATGTGTAGTGGCGCCGTAACGGTGGTGATGTGGTGGCAGGTGATGGTGGGTTTGGTTGGGGAAGAAAGGGCTTACAGAGAGAGAGAGAGAGTTAAGAGGAAGATCTAGATCTGTGCTTAAATTTGTATATTTAATTTTTTGTTTTTTTATTAGACTATATAATTAAATCGGTAAAAAGACCAAACTTGAAACTATCCTAATGTGATAAAACTTAACTGAAATTTTTAGTTGAGTTAATGTCAAAGGACGTGGTAGAGTGTAATTAGTTTTCGAATAAAGGATTGTGACTGTAATTATTAAAGTTAAAGAGTATCTATTGCAATTCAATACAAACTTAAAGGATGAAAAATGTAATTTACCCTAAAATCAATAGACTTTCGAATAGTAAAACAAATAATAGCATTTACCCTTTGAAATTTGTTATCTGATTTTAAAATCAATAATAGTAAAACAAATCATACGATCATAAAAAAACAAACAAACAAAAGCATCATATATTAGACAAGATACATCAATACTAGATGATATTACTTTTTTTATATGTCCAATACTCCAATATAAGATAAAAATAACTAACTTTATTTATTATTAAAATAATTTTACGTAACCATTTACTTTTTTTATATAAAAAGGTTTTCTTCGTAAAAATACCTAGTTCAAAGCTTTATTTCCCGCATTACTTAACGATAGGGATGGCAAAAAATTTCGAGCCCGACGGGTATATTCAAAACCCAAAACATTTGGGACGGGTATACCCGAAGCCCGACGGGTATGAGACCGGGTATGAAATTAGTTTTAAAAAAATTACGGGTATGAGTTAGATGATACCCGGCTCGATTACCCGAAACCACATATCAGTTTACCTGAACACATGCCCCAAAATATTTTATTTTTATTTTCCCTTAAATCCATGTCTATAAATTATTTATATTAATAGGTTCATCGTATTTTAATATCCGATGCAATTATAAAAGATGTATGTATGTAATGTATCATATTTTAAACTAGTATTAGAGCTTGCGCTTCGCGGCAGGTCGTACAAGAATGTATTTATTACATAATATGTCAATGAGTTATTATAGACGATGAAGGCTTGAGTATAAAGGATTGTAACAATAAACAATCAACATGGTTAAGTAAACATCTCTAGACTTAAAAGTTAACTTTAGCTAGAATAAGGTAACTAAAAAAATAATTAAATTTGTTGCCTGGTATATTAAAGGGTTAATTAGACCATGTATGCTTTAATCTAAATGGCGATAAAAATAGGCAAGCAACATAATTAAATAATATATCTACAGTTAAAAGTTAGCTTTAATTATATTAAGTTCAAATAAATAATAAAATAAAAAAACTAAACTTTTAAAAAAGATAAAAGAACAGATTTTTGTTATAAAAAAGAAATCATTAATTATATTAAACTTCAAAAGTCGTATGATAATTCTATTAAAGTTCAGGAGTCGAAACGTAACAAAAAAAATATTATTAAACTTTCGTATGATAAATATGTTAAAGTTCAATGGGTTATTGGATTTTATCACTCCCAACTATTGGCTATTGGCCGTTGTCACCCCCAACTATCACTTTGACGCCCGTCACCCTTAACTTAACACTTAGTGTGTTCTGTCACCAGATCACTAACTAATCACTAACTTTTGATCGTGTTACTACACTTTTTAGGGTGTCATAAGGATCTTAGGAAGGTTTTAGGGATCTTAGGACACCCCCAAAATTATAGTAACATGATCAAAAGTTAGTGATCTGGTGACAGAACACACTAAGTGTTAAGTTGGGGGTGGCGGGCGTTAAAGTGATAGTTTAGGGTGACAGCGGCCAATGACCAATAGTTAAGGGTGATAAAATCCAATAACCCAAGTTCAATGGTATAAACGTAAATCTTTTACATAAAAGAATTATTAGAGTTCAGGGGATAGGGGTTGTGTTATTAATTTATCAAAGTTCAGGGTTAAAAATGTAAATTAGTTAAAACTAAAAAAAAAAGCAATAACTTACTTACATTAACCAAATATAAAATTAGAAAAAAAAACAAAAGAAGCAATACATTGACCAAATACATGTTATCATTATTCACATTTAATTTTGTTAGTATATACAATTGTGATAGTTATTATATAAACTAGTTGATTTTCCGACCCCGCGTTGTGGTGGGGATCTAATATCTGCAAAATGCGTGCCGACAACGGTAAGCAGATACCAAATATTAAAACATAGATAAAAATGATATAGTAACGATAGTTACTCTGTCCTAAAAACGATTTTAAGAAATCTAATATATAATAGTAGGACCCACACATTCTACACGTTGGAAATTCGGTTGTTTTCAGTTCAGTTATGACGTTACTAACACGTTAAAATATGGATGAGTTCGGTACCGGTAATGGCACCGAAAGTACCGATCCCGAAAATAATCGAAATTAGGTACCGGCACCGAAAATGCTCGGTACTATACGGTATGGTATTTGAAGGTAAAAATAAGTAAATACGCGTATGGTGCTAAACCTGTGTCGAACTGAAAGTAACGATTCTGAAAACGCCAAAAGGTGGGTACCAAATTGGTACCGAAAATGATTTGGTATAGTAAATTTGGTACCGATGCGATACCGGTTTGATTACAGGATTTGATACCATTTGTTCATCAATAATTTAAATATCCAAGTTAAATTTACATTTTACAATTCATTCATTACAGAAAAAGACAAAAAAGAAAACAAAAGAAGTTGTGTATATAAAACCGCATTCAAACGAAATACAACTTACTTACCACATGTATGAAAATCAATCTAAATGGTGCAATTACTTGCGTTGCTACGTGGCATGGGCTCAAAGGTGATGTTAGGGATGAGCTCGGTACCGAAAACCCCCAAAAGTGGGTACCGGTACCGAATATACATGGTACGGCAATGGTACGATACCAGTATTTCAGAGTAAAAACCGATACCGAAAATGTCAAAAGTCGGTACCGAATGGGTACCGAAAATGTATCCGGTTTGGTAAATTTGATACCAGTACTCGATACTGTAACACCCCGTGTTTTCATAAGTGAAAGTCAAAGTCAAGGTCAAGTCAAACGACCGATTTCGCGCAACTTGATTTGTAGGAATTGCTTTATTTTATTTGTATTATGTGGAGTAAGTGTCGTTCATTACAATAATCGATGAGTATTAAACATATTTCAATCGATCTACGACTGTGAACTATAGGAAGTAACAATGCGATAAAGTTAATCAACTGATAATCAAGCTATACTAATCGAATCGACATCGAATCGCAACTCGAACTGTATATTTTACTTATTGCATATACGTGTGTGTGTGCCTTACGTGTTACCTGTGCATGTTTACTTATGTTATGTTAATCAAGCGAACCCAATCGAAACTCGAAATCTAACTCGAATGCAATCGAACTCGAACCCGAATCCCGATCGAACCATGTTACATACGAAGTAGTTGGGACTAAAAGTAATTTGACTAGGAAACCCTATCGAATCGCTCGCAATCGAAATCGAAACGTCAAAAGATCGTCGCACCGAACACACCACCCAGGCGCCAATCCGCACGGATTGTCTATCCGCACGAACAGCCAATCCGCACGGACAGACCATCCGCACGGATGACTGCCTGAGGAGTGTTGAGGGAATCCGGACCAGGATTGTAATCCGCACGGATAACCAATCCGGGTGGTGTGCAATCCGCACGGACGACCCTTTCCCCTTTTGGCATCCTATAAATACACGGGTCACTCTCCAAACTTTCCACTTTTGGCAAGTGACGTCCGACCAGCACACTTTCTTCACCTTTTCTTCGATTTCTCTCAATCCAGGTAAGATCTCGCCCTAAACCTTGTACATTCTTGATCTATACACACTTCTACACCTTTCTATCTTTCAAATATTAACTTTTCACCGTGAAATCATCAAGATTTGAGGTATTCTCGGGTGACGTCATCATGAAGTTCTCATGAACTTCAAGTTTGACCTCATTCCACCAAGAATAACTCAGATCTGAACGATTTCCACACGATTTCACAACAACTTCACCTAAATCTGAACTTTTCAAAGGATAAAAGAGTTGAAAGAAATAAACACAAGTTTTCTCCCCTTTTACCCTAAAAAACGGTTAGGATCGGGTCAGTTCTAGTCTTCCACTCGATATTAGTGAAGCACTAGTCCTAGATCCGGGTTCTACCTACAAGACACCTGATTTCGGGTTAAACCAGAATGACCATTCTGAGCCGCTGACCGGTCATGCTAGGGTGATTCCTGGCCGGCTTAGTCATACGAGTAAGAATACAATTCCAAATGGTTGCCACGTAATCAGAACGTCTCGATAGAACGACAAGGGCGACCAAGGGTAGACGAACGGAACAACTAGAACAAGAAGCTATCCGCATGGAGATGTTATCCGCACGGACAATCTGTCCACACGGATAGGCTATCCGGACGGGTTGTCATCCGGACGAACTACACTTGGGACCCACAACCAAGCAAGGTTTGAGTATCGACGAATGGATAATCCGCCCAGACAACGCTCTGAATGGATTACTCTTCGGATCATGAGATACTAAGACCTTAAACAATTTTCAACATGTTCAACCGCACGGACCGTTTGTCCGCACGGACAGACTATCCGGACGGATGGTCGCTGTCCGCACGGACAGACTATCCGGACGGATTGTCATTGTCCGCACGGACTATCATCCGGACTCACCATAAAAGCTGTTGTCCGCACGGACTACCATCCGCACGGACTGTCGTCCGCGCGACCGGCTTGAAGGGAAGAGATACTTAAAAGTTTTCTAAATACTACAACGAAAACTTCAAAGGACAAGCCATCATACACAAACACATCCTTAGAATAGGAAGAAACAATCCACTCGAATAGTTATCCACACGGACAAGTTATCCGCACGGACAAGCTGTCCGCACGGATGACTAATCCGGACGGATTACCATTCGCACGGATTGCTAATCCGCACGGATGACCAATCCGCACGGATGACCAATCCGCACGGATAACTAATCCGCACGGATGACTAATCCGCACGATCAGTCATCCTACCCACTCTCATTCTGTTTTGTTTTACGCGCCACTTATCGTTACGCTATCGAATCTATTCAGGCTAACCGCACTCGCTAAGCGCTCCCTTCAATCCAACAATCGCTGTGAGATTCGAATACAATGTGATGAGTCCTGTGACGATGTCTGTTGCAGACCATGTCGTCTGGATCCCGTCATGCTTTCTCTCGTCAGGAAAAGAGGGACAAACGCCTTGCTTCCATCATCGCGAAAAGTGTAGCTAAGGCCGTGAGTGATGTTTACGAGAATGCCAGCAAATCGTCTGAAGAATCGAGAACCGAAGCTCCTAAGACTGCCGCAAGGCCCTTTAGTTTCAAACAATTCAAGTCGTGTGGGCCAAAAGAATTCACTGGCGAAGGAGGTCCCACTGCACTATTTCACTGGTTTGACTCTATCGATGTAACACCTCGAAATTTCGTGTTCAATGAAATAACGACACGTGTCAATTAAGACAAAAGTGATATAAACCCGTATATAATTAAAGATGTACGGCGGGAATTAAAAGTGTTGTCATGTTAATTTTACACCTCTGAACAACCTTATTATGAATCCCAAGACTAATAAACATCTGGTATATATTCAAATTCGGGGAATCATAACAACAAACTGATTCATAATTGAAGTGGTGGACTCCTACAAAGAAAATGCACGGTAAACCCTCTTGTTCGGCACTTTCAAATAAGAATTCAATGAAACATACCAAAGTGGTAGGGTATGTAACTGTTTAAGACATTTTTTAGAGGCCCCAATCTGATAAATAATGTCCCAAATACGGAATATGAGGTTTCCCTTTCAAAACACCAAAGAACAACAGATTTTTAAGCCTGATGTCAGGCTTACGGACCTCAACATTGGGGACCTTGAGGTCCGTAAGCAGTGCCCAGCGACAGAAAACCGGCTGTTGCCTGTTTTAAATGCATTGTTCGACCTTTAAACGATTTTCCTCATATTTCTTGACCCCTAAACAATCCCTAAACATCTAGGACACCTGTGGGAAGGTTATGGTCTGTAGTAGACTTATTTGTCAACATGTTGTAGAGCCTTGATCACTATATAAAGTTCCTATGTGCAAACACTTTGATCATTCATTCCTCAAGCACTTCTGATCAATTGTGGAGCACCAGAGCACCTTCCAGGACTTCCTAATCAATCTTTGAACACTTGTAAGTTTGCTTAACCTGCTTTAGTTGAGTTTAGCTTAGTTATTTAGCTAAAAGTCAAACCGTCGTAATTACGGTTTGACTTCGAGATTAATTAATAATGGCTCAATCAAATCTCAAATTAAAAGTACCTTTAAGTAGGTAATTATGTGGGTAATAAAACCTTAAAAGGGTTCCCCCTGATTCCCACTCTAACTAGGTCAAATGTCGGGTCAAACTTGTTAATAAAAAGTCAACAGGATACTTAAATTCTAATTTATGCATGATTAGCAATGTAGAACACATACAACCTGTTTGATCATTAATATAACTTGGTAATTAGTGTAAGAACATGTCTAAACATGTTCAACCCGACAATTTCCTGTTTAGACCCGGTTCGGAACCGAAAGTCGCATAATTTGACTTATACTTTGACTTTCAGTTCTGACCCGTTATGGTATGTTTTAGAAATGCCTTAGAGCTTTATTTGGACCAGGTTACATGCTAGTATAACCCTCTGTGATTATACACCTCGGATCATTAGTTATCCAATTGATATGCATGATTCCGTTAATTGCTCATATGTTGACCATTATGCCCTTTTCACCTTAAAACGTGATTTTTGAAAATGTAAAAGAGTAGAAACCTTAATTATTGATATTAAAACTCGCATACAAAATTTGACATCAGTTTGAGGTGTAGATTAAGAGTTATGCTCGTTAGCGTAAAATGAAAGCTTTATGTTACTAAACGGCGTAATTAGCGTATAGCCTACTTAAACATACTTTTTGATATCAAACTCTTTACCCACTGATGTAATATATTATTTTGGGATTTTAAAAGATTTTTAATTAATTTTAGGCTGAGCATAACTAATAGTTGTAGGCTTAACCCGGTAATTGTCGGTTTTGCCCTTACGGGCTATAAAATGAGTTTTACATATCTAAACGACTCCAAACCTTTTGCTACTGATCACATATGATAAATAAATTATTTTAAGCCTTCTGGAATTATAAAAATATCAGCTTTATGCATAGAACCCGGAAACGGCTTCTAATCGCCCTTTCTAGCGTTTTTAACGCATAATATGTACTAAAACGATTTTAAACTACAAGGGTTGATACCTACTGATATTTGAGGCAAATTATAATGTTTTAACAGTAAGCAAAGGTTGATGAACTCAGACTTCAGTTTTGAGCTTTTCGGCTTATGTGAAATTACCAAAATACCCCTACGGGGCATAGTTTGGTTATAATTGATAAATTTCACATATATACTTTACCCTACTATTATAACTTAGTAAAATAAGTATTTTTTCTGATTAAATCAGACCTGTAACTCAGGTAAATACTTAAACTCTTTTATAACCTTTTAAATGACCAAACTACCCCTACGGGGCATAGTTTGTGTTTAAATTCGTTTCGGGCATAATAAAAGACATCTTACTGATGTCACAACATATATGAAGCATATTAACTTAGGAAACCTGTAAATGGCTCACATGTATACCCGTTACGCTTATTACGCGTTCGGTTCGGTTTATGTAACTAGTTTACATAAACTAGCCTAAAGGGGTCAAACCTTAACGGTTTTATCTCAAATTCCAGAATGTGTATGAAATACCCATATTAAGCAAGTCTCTGAACTTGTCGGGTCTAAATCACATTCTACCCGGTATTCTCTTAATCGTGCGTACGAACCGTGTCTTTGAAACTAACCGGTCTAAGCTTAAGCTTAATTAAAGACCCGTTAGGATTCTAATAGGTTAATATAAACCTTCGTTCCAGATTAGGAGTACCAGTAAAAGCTACTTGCATTTTGCTTATTGTGATTATTACATTGCTCAGGTAAATACTTTTAACTTATTTTCCCTATACGGGCTTGGGTTACGGTATATAAAATACCGCTTGATCGGGCATTAAATCTTCCATTGTTTGGTGGCTAATTGATAATTTGATCGGACCGTTTAAACAGTCTTGTTTACTTAAAAGCCTTTGGGGGGTTAATGACCATGTCCCGGATATCCTTGGCATCATTTTACGAAATGGCCACGACCTAAGCGCGGAGTGTAGGCGTACACTCGTCAGTGCATAAATAGTTGATGTGGTGTGTCTATTGATCTTTAACCCGGACATGATCCGGGCTACTGAACGCATAAGGAACATGTAATTCGTTCACAAGATTATATATTTAAATAATTCTCCCAAGTTATAAAAATGTTTATGCCATGTGCATCCAAACCAATTTTTAATCATTTTCCAAAATGAGTCAGTTGAATGTATTTACCAGTGTAAACTGACGTATTTTCCCAGAAAGATTAAATGCAGGTACTAAGCGTAATTGGCTGGATTATCTCCTTAGCATCAATAAAGAGTCTCGCAAGCTTAAGATGCCTAAAGTCTGTTGAACTATTGTTTCCATTTTATTACCGATCCTTCTGTGGATAAACTTCCGAATATTGTGACATTTTGATATTACAATATTAAATTCGGTTGATATAATATCTTTTAAATTGCTTCCGCTGTGCATATTTATATTGTGTTGTTTGACTATTATGTTGCCAACCACGTCACGATACTCCCCCACAGGGCCCACCGGTGACACGTGAAAATCGGGGTGTGACAGGTTGGTATCAGAGCCAACACTGAGTGAATTAAACACTAGTCTTTTGTGTTTAATCTCAGTTACACAATTGCACATTCTAAACTTTCGAGTCTAGACATATAACATAGGACAAATTCCACTTTGTTTTGTTTTGTTTTGTCCTTTACTTTATTTTATATATTTTGTTGTTATCTCATATTATAATGACAGGATTTAAAAATGCCGCCAAGATTCTTCAGGAGAAGAGGAAGAGGCAAGGGGCCAATCACCGCCCCCAATGATAATGAAGCTGGACCCTCGCATATGCGAGCTCCATCTACCACGGAGAGTGACGATCCTCGGCAGAACCGGAGGAACCTCTTTGAGCCGGCTAGACGGTCGGTTTCACACAGTTCGACACCTCCTAACCCTTATGGGCCACAGCCGGAGTATGAGCCCAACAACCCTCAACCGTCCTACATACCGTTACAGCGATCCTTATCGCATCATTCTTTTGGAGACCCTTCACCTGTCTTCACGGGCCGGTTTAACCCGGCTAATTACATACCAGAACCAGCGGGTTTTAACCCCTTGGGGCCGGAGGATCATTTCTCAGGAGATCACGCGGATGACATGGACGAGGATACGGACCCCGTCGAGCCTGCCAGTGGTACACCAAACCACCCAATAGAGATCTCTGACGGATCTTCTTTCCACGGATCACCCTATGGTGGTCCAGACAGCTTTCAAGCTATGTTTACCAGGCACGAATGGTACTATACACCTCCTCGCCATTCACCTCCTCAGCAGCAGCAGCAACAGGATCCCTCTGAGGATTCAAGATTTGTGGCAGTCACGCCACCACCTCCACCGCCACCAGTTCAACCGGCACCTCCGCAACCGCCAAGGCGTAGGAGAACCGGAGCGCGTATGTCTGCGCGAGCGGGAGACTTTCATTTCAGTTCTCCACGACAATCCAGTGGCAGCCATTACCCGCCACTTCAGGAGGACCCACAAATGGGTGGACCCTCACACCCAGTTGCACCGCAACCACCGCCTATGGGTTTTGATAACCCGATTCCAGCATTCACAGGTTCCATGGCGTATAACCCGTTTGAACAGCCAGTGCATACCAACTACAACTACGCAGAAGCCGACCCATACATGGTAGCGGCTAACTACAACGCCCAAGGACCCTATGGAGATCCATGGGGAGTAGGGTACCCAACACATGGGTACCAAATACCTCCAAGACCTATTATCAGGCAACAATCGCAACCACCAAGGTTCTCCCCACCGGAGCGTGAAGAAATTCTGCAAAGGTTGGACCATGTAGAGCGAGAATTTCACAGGGAACGAAGGGAGCGACAAACTTTCTTCCAAGGATTGACAAGCTTGATCAAAGGAAAGAACAAGAAGGACCACTGAATCCTTCCAATTGTTGGTGACCCCTGCGTGGGTCTGTCTTTCTGTTAACCCCTACGAGGGTGTGTTATTGTTTAAGTCCCTGCGTGGACTATTATGATATTTGTGTAAGTCCCTGCGTGGACTATTATGTTATTAAGCCCCTACGTGGGTATGTTTGTTATTTAAGCCCCTGCGTGGGTATGTGTGTTATTAAGCCCCTGTGTGGGTAAGTTTGTTTAATGAAAAGTCCTGTTTAGGGCAACATGTAATCTTTTGATAATTAATGGAATGTTATGTTTATAAATTTCATCTTGCTATTATATGCATAAATGTTATATATGAAATAAATAAATTAAAATTCATTCATTTTAAAGATAATCTGCCTACTTAATTATTGAATAAGGATCTTAAGAGTGAAACCTAGTCTGAGTGTCATTGAAAAGACCTGACCATGATGGTAAGACCTGTTAAAAAGATTCAAATCCCAGTTAACATCTAAAAACATGTTAACACTCCTGGCAGAAGTGATTTGTTAAAAATCACACACGTCATTTTTATTTAAGGATCTTTCTAAAGATTCCAAACCCAACTTAATGATCTCTGAATCATGGGTTAGATCATCAATTAAGATGATCATATTTTTACCATACGTGGTAATAAGTGCCTACGGGCCCTGCTCATTTCTATATGAGCCAAAAGACAGTGGTAGCTATGACTCCCTGTCTGATAAAGGTAATAAACTATGTTCAAACCTTAAAGGCCTTGATTCTCTGAAATCATAGCTTATATTTTAAATTGTCCTTGTGACTAAGCCTTATGTGCTAATATATATTGTTATTGTTTATAATTAGGATAAAATTTTAATTGAAATCCTAATTGAATACGATTAATAAATTAACCAAATATGGTCTCTGGTTACCATGGTTAATGATTTACCCTAAGGGACAATTCCATAATAAACTCTCAAATAAACTATTGTCCTTGTTTTTTGCAACAGTTCAATTAAAATGGCTAACTCAGACGAAATTAATAGCCATCCAGTGGAGCAAAATGATAACGCCCAGATTACTTTAACGGGTGCTGAATTAAAAGCGATAGTAGACGGCGCTGTTACACAGGCCCTGGAGCGACAGTACGAAGAGTATAGTGGGACTCGGAGTAGGACCCTATCTACACCACGCTCAAAGTCTAAAGCTCAATCTGAGGCTCACAGCAAGCCTCCCTCCAAGAAAGAGGAACCCAAGAAAGTGGATGACGATCGTCAGTCCACAAACCACCACAGTGTACCCTCTCTGAAGGTCGTGCCGAAACAAACCCATGATAAGGGTTGCTCCTATAAGTATTTTGTCTCATGTAAACCCCGGGATTTCAATGGGGAAAAAGGAGCCATCGACTGCATGACGTGGTTAGACGAGATGGACACGGTTGTGGATATCAGCGGGTGCGCTGAGAAAGATGTAGTCAAGTTTGTGTCACAGTCTTTTAAGGGTGAAGCTTTAGCCTGGTGGAGATCTCTGATTCAAGCCACCAGGAAAATCCCATTGTACAGCATGTCATGGGACCAATTTATTGCCCTCATCAGGGAAAATTTCTGCCCTCAGCATGAGGTGGAGAAGATAGAGTCTGATTTTCTATCATTGGTGATGACAAACCTTGACTGTCAAGCTTACCTAACGAGCTTCAACACCATGTCCCGGTTAGTTCCTTATCTGGTGACCCCGGAACCAAAAAGAATAGCTCGTTTTATCGGTGGTTTAGCCCCCGAAATAAAGGCAAGCGTAAAGGCTTCTCGGCCAGCTACCTTTAGATCTATAGCTGACATATCTCTGTCCCTCACTCTGGATGTGGTCAGACAAAGATCGCTGAGGAACAAAGATGCTGAGAAGAGAAAACGTGAAGATGATAACTCACGGAAGTCGAACAAGAAGCACCGTGGAAACGGTGACAACAAGAAGGGGTCTGAGTCAAGGAAAGATGGGCATCAGTCTGGTGAGAAGCCCAAATGCAAAATTTGCAAGAAACAGCACTATGGAAAGTGCCGACTCGAGTCGAACTCACAGACTCATTCAAAAACCTTTGCTTGTGGAATATGCAAGTCCACGGATCACAAGACCTTGGATTGCAAGAAGCTAAAAGACGCAACGTGCTACCGTTGCAATGAAAAGGGGCACATTAAAACCAACTGCCCTAAATACGCAAAGAAGCCTGAAGAGGTCAAGAAGATAAATGCGAGAGTCTTTAGGATGGACGCAAAGGAAGCAGTGCAAGACGATAATGTCATAACAGGTACTTTCCTTGTAAATGATGTCTATGCAAGAGTACTTTTTGATTCAGGCGCTGATAAGTCTTTCGTAGATCATAAGTTTTGTGAATTGCTGAATTTACCTGTCAAAACCTTGAGTATGAATTATGAGGTAGAGTTAGCAGATGGCACCATAGAAACCGTCTCAACTGTGTTAGATGGATGTGTTATATCCATTAAGAACTACTATTTTCCTCTGTCTCTACTTCCCTTTAAGTTGGCCGGTTTTGACATAGTCCTGGGTATGGACTGGTTATCTCATAACCAGGCCCAAATTGTCTGCAACAAGAGGCAGGTAGTGATAAAGACTCCGTCTGGTGAATCACTTACCATTCGGGGAGATACCCAGTATGGACTGCCTGAGCAGGTGACTATGCTTAAGGCTTCCAAGTGTTTAAAGAAGGGTTGTGTCATCTACATGGCGCAAGTGATTATTGATGAGCCTAAACCGAAGATAGAAGACATCCCTGTCATTTCTGAATACCCATAAGTTTTTCCTGAAGAACTACCTGGCTTACCACCAGATAGGCAAGTGGAATTCAGAATTGACATCATCCCCGGAGCAGCACCAGTTGCTAGAGCACCTTATAGGTTGGCGCCCACAGAGATGAAAGAATTGAGGACACAGCTAGACGAATTACTAGCCAAGGGTTTCATTAAACCTAGTTCGTCTCCTTGGGGAGCGCCAGTCCTGTTTGTCAAGAAGAAGGACGGATCGATGCGTCTGTGCATCGATTACCGTGAACTTAACAAAGTCACTATAAAGAATAGGCATCCTTTGCCCAGGATCGACGATTTGTTCGATCAGTTACAAGGGGAAAGTTACTTCTCAAAGATTGACTTGAGGTCAGGCTACCATCAACTGAAGGTTAGAGATGAAGACGTGCATAAAACCGCGTTTAGGACTCGTTATGGTCATTACGAGTTCCTAGTGATGCCTTTTGGGCTCACTAACGCACCGGCCGCGTTCATGGATCTCATGAATCGCGTTTGCAAGCCGTACTTGGATAAATTCGTCATCGTCCTCATTGACGACATTCTTATTTATTCAAAGAACCAAGCTGATCATGAGAAGCATCTTCGATGTATCCTCAAACTTCTACACCATGAGAAACTCTACGCCAAATTTTCAAAGTGTGAATTTTGGCTTCGAGAAGTCCAGTTCCTTGGACATGTGGTTAGTGAGCGTGGTATCCAAGTGGATCTCGCTAAGGTTGAAGCTGTTATGAACTGGCAAGATCCAAAGACGCCTACAGAGATTCGTAGCTTCCTGGGATTGGCAGGATATTACAGGCGTTTCATTGAAAATTTTTCAAGGATTGCTGCACCCCTAACTTCCTTGACTAAGAAGAAAGTAAAGTTCGTTTGGGGCCCTAAGCAGCAAGAGTCCTTTGATATTTTGAAGCAGAAGTTTAGCAACGCTCCTGTGCTGACATTGCCTGAAGGTACCGAAGAGTTCGTAGTTTACTGCGATGCATCGCACACTGGCATGGGATGTGTGCTTATGCAGAAAGGCAAGGTTATTGCCTATGCTTCAAGATAGTTAAAGGTGCATGAAAAGAATTACACCACCCATGACTTGGAGTTGGGTGCCGTTGTATTCGCACTAAAACTTGTGGAGGAATTATTTATATGGAATCAAGTGTGTGATCTATTCTGATCACAAGAGCCTCCAGCACTTGTTTAATCAGAAGGATTTAAACATGAGGCAACGCCGTTGGATGGAGACTTTGAATGATTATGATTGTGAAATCAAATACCATCCCGGCAGGGCGAATGTAGTCGCTGACGCCTTGAGCAGAAAGGAAAGGGTGAAACCCATTCGAATCAATGCCAAGCGCATGGAGATAAAGAACAGTTTGATTGAAAGGTTGTTAGCTGCACAGAAGGAAGCTGTGTTGGAAGCTAACTATCCTAATGAAAAGCTAGGAGTAACTGACGAGCAGTTAACTCTTAGCAAGGACGGAATTCTAAGATTGAATGGACGAATATGGGTTCCAATTTATGGAGGACTTCGAGATGTCATCCTCCAGGAAGCCCATAGTTCCAAATACTCCGTTCATCCTGGAGCTGATAAAATGTACCAGGATCTAAGGGCAAATTATTGGTGGATAGGCTTGAAGAAGTCTGTAGCCACCTATGTAGCTAAATGCTTGACATGTGCGCAAGTCAAAGCCGAGCATCAGAAACCGTCAGGTTTGCTACAACAGCCTGAACTTCCTACGTGGAAGTGGGAGATGGTGACGATGGATTTCATCACCAAGCTGCCAAAGACAAGGAAAGGCAATGATACAATATGGGTTATAGTTGATAGACTGACTAAGTCAGCACATTTCTTACCCATCAGGGAGACTTATAGCTTCGATATGTTAGCCCAGTTATACGTAGATAAGATTGTAGCTTTACATGGCATACCTGTGTCTATTATCTCTGACAGAGATACTAGGTACACGTCTCATTTTTGGAAAAGCTTCCAACAATCTTTGGGCACACGTTTGAATTTCAGTACGGCTTACCACCCTCAGACTGACGGACAGGTGAGCGTACTATTCAAACATTGGAAGACATGCTTCGTGCATGTGCAATCGATTTGGGTGGTAGTTGGGATAAGAACCTACCGTTAATCGAATTCTCCTACAAAAATAGCTACCATACCAGCATTAAGGCAGCGCCCTTCGAGGCATTATACGGTAGAAAGTGTAGATCGCCCGTTTGTTGGGCGGAAGTTGGAGATGTCCAATTATCAGGACCAGAGATAGTCTTCGAAACGACGGACAAGATTGTCCAGATTCGTGACCATCTCAAGGCTGCCCGAGATAGGCAGAAGAGTTACGCTGATCCAAAGCGTAAAGCTTTTCACTTCGAAGTAGGTGACAAGGGTTGCTTAAAGTATCGCCCTGGAAGGGGGTGATGCGATTTGGTAAGAAAGGCAAGCTAAGCCCGAGATACATAGGACCTTTCGAGGTTATCGAACGTGTCGGGTCAGTTGCCTATAAGCTAAACTTACCTGAAGAGCTCAGTGGTATTCATAATGTATTCCACATCTGCAATCTGAAGAAGTGTTTCGCTGACGAATCACTAGTCATACCACATACAGATGTGCATATAGATGAGAGCTTGAAATTTGTGGAAAAACCATTGTCGATTGAGGATCGACAGGTTAAGAAGCTTCGAAGGAAGCATGTACCTATCGTGAAGGTAAAGTGGGATGCCCGTAGAGGTCCCGAGTATACGTGGGAAGTTGAATCCACCATGAAAGAAAAGTACCCTCATTTGTTTCAGTAAATCTCGAGGTCGAGATTTCTTTTAAGGGGGTGAGGATGTAACACCTCGAAATTTCGTGTTCAATGAAATAACGACACGTGTCAATTAAGACAAAAGTGATATAAACCCGGATATAATTAAAGATGTACGACGGGAATTAAAAGTGTTGTCATGTTAATTTTACACCTCTGAACGACCTTATTATGAATCCCAAGACTAATAAACATCTAGTATATATTCAAATTCGGGGAATCATAACAACAAACTGATTCATAATTGAAGTGGTGGACTCCTACAAAGAAAATGCACGGTAAACCCTCTTGTTCGGCACTTTCAAATAAGAATTCAATGAAACATACCAAAGTGGTAGGGTATGTAACTGTTTAAGACACTTTTTAGAGGCCCCAATCTGATAAATAATGTCCCAAATACGGAATATGAGGTTGCCCTTTCAAAACACCAAAGAACAACAGATTTTTAAGCCTGATGTCAGGCTTACGGACCTCAACATTGGGGACCTTGAGGTCCGTAAGCAGTGCCCAGCGACAGAAAACCGGCTGTTGCCTGTTTTAAATGCATTGTTCGACCTTTAAACGATTTTCCTCATATTTCTTGACCCCTAAACAATCCCTAAACATCTAGGACACCTGTGGGAAGGTTATGGTCTGTAGTAGACTTATTTGTCAACATGTTGTGGAGCCTTGATCACTATATAAAGTTCCTATGTGCAAACACTTTGATCATTCATTCCTCAAGCACTTCTGATCAATTGTGGAGCACCAGAGCACCTTCCAGGCCTTCCTAATCAATCTTTGAACACTTGTAAGTTTGCTTAACCTGCTTTAGTTGAGTTTAGCTTAGTTATTTAGCTAAAAGTCAAACCGTCGTAATTACGGTTTGACTTCGAGATTAATTAATAATGGCTCAATCAAATCTCAAATTAAAAGTACCTTTAAGTAGGTAATTATGTGGGTAATAAAACCTTAAAAGGGTTCCCCCTGATTCCCACTCTAACTAGGTCAAATGTCGGGTCAAACTTGTTAATAAAAAGTCAACAGGATACTTAAATTCTAATTTATGCATGATTAGCAATGTAGAACACATACAACCTGTTTGATCATTAATATAACTTGGTAATTAGTGTAAGAACATGTCTAAACATGTTCAACCCGACAATTTCCTGTTTAGACCCGGTTCGGAACCGAAAGTCGCATAGTTTGACTTATACTTTGACTTTCAGTTCTGACCCGTTATGGTATGTTTTAGAAATGCCTTAGAGATTTATTTGGACCAGGTTACATGCTAGTATAACCCTCTGTGATTATACACCTCGGATCATTAGTTATCCAATTAATATGCATGATTCCGTTAATTGCTCATATGTTGACCATTATGCCCTTTTCACCTTAAAACGTGATTTTTGAAAATGTAAAAGAGTAGAAACCTTAATTATTGATATTAAAACTCGCATACAAAATTTGACATCAGTTTGAGGTGTAGATTAAGAGTTATGATCGTTAGCGTAAAATGAAAGCTTTATGTTAACTAAACGGCGTAATTAGCGTATAGCCCACTTAAACATACTTTTTGATATCAAACTCTTTACCCACTGATGTAATATATTATTTTGGGATTTTTAAAGATTTTTAATTAATTTTAGGCTGAGCATAACTAATAGTCGTAGGCTTAACCCGGTAATTGTCGGTTTTGCCCTTACGGGCTATAAAATGAGTTTTACATATCTAAACGACTCCAAACCTTTTGCTACTGATCACATATGATAAATAAATTATTTTAAGCCTTCTGGAATTATAAAAATATCAGCTTTATGCATAGAACCCGGAAACGGCTTCTAATCGCCCTTTTTAGCGTTTTTAACGCATAATATGTACTAAAACGATTTTAAACTACAAGGGTTGATACCTACTGATATTTGAGGCAAATTATAATGTTTTAACAGTAAGCAAAGGTTGATGAACTCAGACTTCAGTTTTGAGCTTTTCGGCTTATGTGAAATTACCAAAATACCCCTACGGGGCATAGTTTGGTTATAATTGATAAATTTCACATATATACTTTACCCTACTGTTATAAATTAGTAAAATAAGTATTTTTGCTGATTACATCAGACCTGTAACTCAGGTAAATACTTAAACTCTTTTATAACCTTTTAAATGACCAAACTACCCCTACGGGGAATAGTTTGTGTTTAAATTCGTTTCGGGCATAATAAAAGACATATTACTGATGTCACAACATATATGAAGCATATTAACTTAGGAAACCTGTAAATGGCTCACATGTATACCCGTTACGCTTATTACGCGTTCGGTTCGGTTTATGTAACTAGTTTACATAAACTAGCCTAAACGGGTCAAACCTTAACGGTTTTATCTCAAATTCCAGAATGTGTATGAAATACCGATATTAAGCAAGTCTCTGAACTTGTCGGGTCTAAATCACATTCTACCCGGTATTCGCTTAATCGTGCGTACGAACCGTGTCTTTGAAACTAACCGGTCTAAGCTTAAGCTTAATTAAAGACCCGTTAGGATTCTAATAGGTTAATATAAACCTTCGTTCCAGATTAGGAGTACCAGTAAAAGCTACTTGCATTTTGCTTATTGTGATTATTACATTGCTCAGGTAAATACTTTTAACTTATTTTCCCTATACGGGCTTGGGTTACGGTATATAAAATACCGCTTGATCGGGCATTAAATCTTCCATCGTTTGGTGGCTAATTGATAATTTGATCGGTCCGTTTAAACAGTCTTGTTTACTTAAAAGCCTTTGGGGGGTTAATGACCATGTCCCGGATATCCTTGGCATCATTTTACGAAATGGCCACGACCTAAGCGCGGAGTGTAGGCGTACACTCGTCAGTGCATAAATAGTGGATGTGGTGTGTCTATTGATCTTTAACCCGGACATGATCCGGGCTACTGAACGCATAAGGAACATGTAATTCGTTCACAAGATTATATATTTAAATAATTCTCCCAAGTTATAAAAATGTTTATGCTATGTGCATCCAAACCAATTTTTAATCATTTTCCAAAATGAGTCAGTTGAATGTATTTACCAGTGTAAACTGAGGTATTTTCCCAAAAAGATTAAATGCAGGTACTAAGCGTAATTGGCTGGATTATCTCCTTAGCATCAATAAAGAGTCTCGCAAGCTTAAGATGCCTAACTGGCTGTATTTTCCATTTTATTTCCGATCCTTCTGTGGATAAACTTCCGAATATTGTGACATTTTGATATTACAATATTAAATTCGGTTGATATAATATCTTTTAAATTGCTTCCGCTGTGCATATTTATATTGTGTTGTTTGACTATTATGTTGCCAACCACGTCACGATACTCCCCCACCGGGCCCACCGGTGACACGTGGAAATCGGGGTGTGACAATCGAGGTTACTCTGCGACAGAGTGGTTGCCCTGATGACCTTCGAACTCTGAATGCTACCGGCGTCTTTCAGTTCCGTGCTCTAGACTGGTGGACGGCCGAGAGGAACCAGCGAGGGAATGATGCAGCCTACGGTCTGTCGTGGGACGAGCTCAGGGAAGTCATGCTAGAGGAATTCTGCCCTCCTCACGAACGTCAAAAGCTGGAAGATGAATTTTGGCACATACAGCAAAAGGATGGAGACAATGCTGGTCTCACTGCTCGTTTCAAGCAGCTCAGCATTATCTATCCCGATCAGGTCAAGACTCCCGACATGACCATCAAGAAGTATATCCGAGCTTTGCCCGACTGCGTTGCTGATTTCGTGCAAGCGGCTAAGAATACGACGATCGAGGAGACCTATCTGCTGGCCGCTGAAATCAACGACAAACGGGTCAAGGCTGGGGTATGGGATAAGACTTCCAAGCACCTGCATCAAGCTACTGCTACCGCACCAACTGTTGAACCTACCTCATCAAGCAACAGGAGAAAGAACAGCTCCACCAACAAGAACTGTGCGATTACTGCTGCACCGATTCAAACCGTACCTGCCCAACAGCATCAAGTAGCGGCGCCTGTGGCCAATGCACCGCCTGCCAAGCATGCATATACTGGACCACACCCGCTTTGCCCTACTTGCCCCTACCACCACCCAACTGCTATTCAATGTCGCTTCTGTGCTCATTGCAACGTATACGGCCACTTCACTGCCAACTGCCGTATTCGTCCAGCTCCTGCCAACCAAGCTTTACTCACTGCCCCACAGGGTCAACATGCTCCTCCGGCACCCGCAGTCAAAGCCAGAGCCTGTTTCACGTGTGGCGACCCGAATCATTTCGCCAACATGTGCCCGAACAGGGTAGTGAAACAAGAACCACAACAGCAGCAACCACAGCAGCAACAACAACAACAGCAGCAACAACAGGCCGCACGCGCCAGAACTTTCAACCTCAACATGCGTCAAGCCCAGGTCGACAACAACGTGGTCAATGGTACGTTCCTTGTGAATGGTATTTATGCTTCATGTTTATTTGATACTGGAGCCGATAATTGCTTTGTGTCACTCGAATCTGAGAAACTCCTTAGTCGTAAACGTTCCCAACTCTCCTCGAAGTTCGATGTAGAAGTCGCTACCGGAAGAACCATCGCTGTTAGTTCTGTCATCCGTGATTGTACTCTTGAGCTCAACAATCACATCTTCCCAATCGACCTTATTCCAATGCAACTCGGAAGCTTTGATGTCATAGTAGGCATGGACTTTCTTCGGGAAAACCATGCTGAAGTTGTGTGCTTCGACAAGATGATTCGTTTTTCGCTCGCAAATGGTGACTTATTGTGTGTATACGGCGATACTACCTCAAATGGGCTCAAGCTTATGTCATGTATCCAAGCCAGCAAGTATCTCCGCAAGGAGTACAGGGCCTTCTTGGCTAACATCATAGTAGCGGAGAAAGAAAAGGAAGAGAAGAAGGATGTGAAAGACGTTCCTGTGGTTCGAGAATTTCCTAACGTTTTTCCAGAGGATCTTCCCGGATTACCTCCAAGTCATGATATCGACTTCCGTATCGACCTCATTCCTGGAGCCAACCCTATCGCTAAAGCTCCTTACCGACTCGCACCGTCAGAAATGCGCGAACTCTCAACCCAACTCCAGGAATTACTTGAAAAAGGCTTCATTCGCCCGAGCACCTCTCCTTGGGGCGCGCCGGTCCTTTTCGTCAAAAAGAAGGATGGGTCGTTCCGGATGTGCATTGACTATCGGGAATTGAATAAGTTGACTATCAAGAACCGCTACCCGCTACCTCGAATCGACGATTTGTTTGATCAACTGCAAGGCGCTACGTGTTTTTCGAAGATCGATCTACGTTCAGGTTACCATTAGCTACGTATTCAAGAGGAGGATATACCCAAAACTGCGTTTCGTACTCGTTACGGCCACTACGAATTCGTTGTCATGCCCTTCGGGTTAACGAATGCACCAGCGGTCTTCATGGATCTGATGAATCGCGTGTGTAAACCTTATCTCGACCGTTTCGTCATCGTATTCATCGACGATGTCTTGATCTATTCCAAATCGAAAGCCGAACACGCGCAACATCTGCGTTTGGTTCTCGAGTTACTCCAGGGGAACCAACTCTATGCCAAGTTCTCCAAGTGCGAATTCTGGTTTGGGGAGGTTCAATTTCTGGGTCACATTGTAAATAGTCAAGGTATCCACGTTGATCCTGCAAAGATTGAAGCAGTCAAGAGTTGGGTTACGCCTAAGAATCCGTCTGAAGTCCGTTCTTTTCTCGGACTGGCGGGCTATTATCGACGATTTATCGAAGGATTCTCGAAGATTGCTGTACCACTTACCTCTCTCACGCACAAAGACAAGCCTTTTGTTTGGGGAACTAAACAAGAGACTGCCTTTCAAACCCTCAAATACATGCTCTGCAATGCTCCTGTTCTCACATTGCCCGACGGAAGCAACGATTTCATTGTCTACTGTGATGCTTCCAACCTTGGTCTTGGTTGTGTTCTCATGCAACGGGACAAGGTCATAGCTTACGCATCTCGTCAGCTCAAAATCCACGAGAAGAACTATACAACCCATGATCTCGAGCTAGGCGCGGTTGTTTTTGCATTAAAGATTTGGCGACACTACCTATATGGTACCAAGTGTACGATCTTCACCGATCACAGGAGCCTACAACATATCTTTAATCAGAGGGAACTTAATATGCGTCAACGCCGATGGGTAGAACTTCTCAACGATTACGACTGCGAGATTCGTTATCACCCAGGCAAAGCGAATGTTGTTGCCGACGCACTTAGCAGACGGAGCTATCTGCTTAGCACTCGTAATGTTCAAGCCCAGCACAACCTCGAAACTCTCATCCGTGACGCTCAGCATGCATGTTTTAACGAACGCACCCTGAAGAAAGAAAGAATCTACCACGATGGAACCCAGCTTGTGAGCAAATCGAACGGGATATTCCACTACCTGGACCGAATTTGGGTCCCTAGGCGGACCGAATTGCGACAGATTATCATCGACGAAGCCCATAAATCCCGCTACTCTGTTCATCCCGGTGCTGACAAAATGTACCAGGATCTTCGTTATACGTACTGGTGGCCGGGTATGAAAAGGGATATCGCTCTCTACGTCGGAAAATGCCTAACTTGTGCTAGGATCAAGGCTGAACACCAACGACCCTCTGGCTTACTCGAACAACCGCCAATTCCTATGTGGAAGTGGGAGAGTATAGCTATGGATTTTATAACCAAGCTTCCAACCACGTCATCAGGTCACGACAGCATCTGGGTTGTAGTCGACCGATTGACCAAATCAGCTCACTTTCTGCCAATACGAGAAGACTATAAGGTGGAACGATTAGCCCGAATCTACACCGACGAGATCATTTGTAGACATGGGACGCCTCGTGACATCATTTCTGATCGTGATGCTCGGTTTACTTCCCGATTATGGGGAACATTTCAAACGGCACTCGGTACAACGCTTAATCTAAGTACCGCTTTCCACCCACAAACCGACGGTCAGACTGAAAGAACGATTCGTACTCTTGAAGACATGCTCCGTTCGTGTGTTCTAGACTTCGGGGGTAATTGGGATAAACACCTGCCGTTGGTCGAATTCTCGTATAACAACAGCTACCAGGCTAGCATCCAGATGGCACCTTTCGAGGCCTTATACGGAAGAAGATGTCGATCGCCTATTGTGTGGCACGAGATCGGTCACTCGCAACTAACCGGTCCGGAGCTGCTACAAGAAACGACAGACAAAATTTTCCAAATTCGAGACAACCTGGTGAAAGCTCGGGATCGACAGAAAGTTTACGCCGATAAAAAGCGCAAGCCCCGTGAATTTAACGTTGGTGACCACGTACTCCTAAAGGTATCACCTTGGAAGGGTGTGGTCTGATTCGGCAAAAAGGGGAAACTCGCGCCTCGATATGTTGGACCTTTTAAGATTCTGGAAAGGATCGGAAAAGTCGCCTACAGACTTGAATTACCGGAGGAACTTAGCAACGTCCACCCGACTTTCCACGTGTCAAACCTTCGAAAGTGCATCGCCGACCACGATTTACATGTCTCTCTAGACGATCTACAAGTGAACGAAACATTACACTTCGTGGAAAAGCCTGTCGAAATCATGGATCGCCAAACCAAGCAGCTCAGGCGTTCGCGCATTCCTATTGTGAAGGTCCGATGGGAAGGCAAACGAGGCGCGGAGTTCACTTGGGAACTCGAAAGTGATATGAAGGCTAAGTACCCGCAGTTGTTCAAAGAGTGAGGCTAGAGAGAGAAAGTAGTATTGTGACTTTAGTGTTTTTGTACAATTTCATATTAATCTATAGAACCACCGATTATAGTACGAATCTGTGCGTTTGACCTTCGCAACCGAGAACCTGCTCAGATACCACTTGTAGGTCCCGGTTTTCAACTCCATCACGATTGCGTATGACACATTACACGTTCGGTTCGCAATCGTTTCAGAGTCAAAATCGGTCCAATCAAAGAGTTCTCAAACGTGATCCACGGCTTTGTTACGACTTTCAACTTAATTTCGGGACAAAATTTCCTAAACAAGGGGAGGCTGTAACACCCCGTGTTTTCATAAGTGAAAGTCAAAGTCAAGGTCAAGTCAAACGACCGATTTCACGCAACTTGATTTGTAGGAATTGCTTTATTTTATTTGTATTATGTGGAGTAAGTGTCGTTCATTACAATAATCGATGAGTATTAAACATATTTCAATCGATCTACGACTGTGAACTATAGGAAGTAACAATGCGATAAAGTTAATCAACTGATAATCAAGCTATACTAATCGAATCGACATCGAATCGCAACTCGAACTGTATATTTTACTTATTGCATATACGTGTGTGTGTGCCTTACGTGTTACCTGTGCATGTTTACTTATGTTATGTTAATCAAGCGAACCCAATCGAAACTCGAAATCTAACTCGAATGCAATCGAACTCGAACCCGAATCCCGATCGAACAATGTTACATACGAAGTAGTTGGGACTAAAAGTAATTTGACTAGGAAACCCTATCGAATCGCTCACAATCGAAATCGAAACGTTAAAAGATCGTCGCACCGAACACACCACCCAGGCGCCAATCCGCACGGATTGTCTATCCGCACGAACAGCCAATTCGCACGGATTGCCCATCCGCACGGACAGACCATCCGCACGGATGACCGCCTGAGGAGTGATGAGGGAATCCGGACCAGGATTGTCATCCGCACGGATAACCAATCCGGGTGGTGTGCAATCCGCACGGACGACCCTTTCCCCTTTTGGCATCCTATAAATACACGGGTCACTCTCCAAACTTTCCACTTTTGGCAAGTGACGTCCGACCAGCACACTTTCTTCACCTTTTCTTCGATTTCTCTCAATCCAGGTAAGATCTCGCCCTAAACCTTGTACATTCTTGATCTATACACACTTCTACACCTTTCTATCTTTCAAATATTAACTTTTCACCATGAAATCATCAAGATTTGAGGTATTCTCGGGTGACGTCATCATGAAGTTCTCATGAACTTCAAGTTTGACCTCATTCCACCAAGAATAACTCAGATCTGAACGATTTCCACAAGATTTCACAACAACTTCACCTAAATCTGAACTTTTCAAAGGATAAAAGAGTTGAAAGAAATAAACACAAGTTTTCTCCCCTTTTACCCTAAAAAACGGTTAGAATCGGGTCAGTTCTAGTCTTCCACTCGATATTAGTGAAGCACTAGTCCTAGATCCGGGTTCTACCTACAAGACACCTGATTTCGGGTTAAACCAGAATGACCATTCTGAGCCGCTGACCGGTCATGCTAGGGTGATTCCTGGCCGGCTTAGTCATACGAGTAAGAATACAATTCCAAATGGTTGCCACATAATCAGAACGTCTCGATAGAACGACAAGGGCGACCAAGGGTAGACGAACGGAACAACTAGAACAAGAAGCTATCCGCACAGAGATGTTATCCGCACGGACAATCTGTCCGCACGGATAGGCTATCCGGACGGGTTGTCATCCGGACGAACTACACTTGGGACCCACAACCAAGCAAGGTTTGAGTATCGACGAATGGATAATCCGCCCGGACAACGCTCTGAATGGATTACTCTTCGGATCATGAGATACTAAGACCTTAAACAATTTTCAACATGTTCAACCGCACGGACCGTTTATCCGCACAGACAGACTATCCGGACTCACCATAAAAGCTGTTGTCCGCACGGACTATCATCCGGACTCACCATAAAAGCTGTTGTCCGCACGGACTATCATCCGGACTCACCATAAAATTTGTTGTCCGCACGGACTACCATCCGCACGGACTGTCGTCCGCGCGACCGGCTTGAAGGGAAGAGATACTTAAAAGTTTTCTAAATACTACAACGAAAACTTCAAAGGACAAGCCATCATACACAAACACATCCTTAGAATAGGAAGAAACAATCCACTCGAATAGTTATCCACACGGACAAGTTATCCGCACGGACAAGCTGTCCGCACGGATGACTAATCCGGACGGATTACCATTCGCACGGATTGCTAATCCGCACGGATGACCAATCCGCACGGATGACCAATCCGCACGGATGACCAATCCGCACGGATGACCAATCCGCACGGATGACCAATCCGCACGGATGACCAATCCGCACGGATGACCAATCCGCACGATCAGTCATCCTACCCACTCTCATTCTGTTTTGTTTTACGCGCCACTTATCGTTACGCTATCGAATCTATTCAGGCTAACCGCACTCGCTAAGCGCTCCCTTCAATCCAACAATCGCTGTGAGTATACTCGATCCCTTTTTGCTTTAAGCACTTTTGGGTGTTACATACGTTATGAATATTCAAACTACAACTATCACACTACTCAAACTATTTGAACGCTAACCGTTAATGCATGTTATACGTGGCTTATGAATGCTTGTTTGTTATGTATACACATGGAATGCTGTCTACCTGCCTTAGCAACGATAGTACTATAGTTTGGACTCAGCACCCGTTCACACGGGGGTTGTTAAGGATCTTTTACTTGCATGGATTACGGTGGTAATCATGTATTGCGAACTGCCTCGGGCAGTCAACCCGCAGTCATTGGTATCGATGGATCTATGTCGATAACTAACGTGCTTCATTTCACTATGTGTACGTGCTGGTTATGCGTAAACGAATTCGAACTCTATATGCTACTATCAAACTTGTATGCTCACCTTTACATTATATGTATTGACTTTATTTTAACGTATGTGACAGGTGCTTAGGATGCATGTGTGGTAGGAAATGGAAGCTAGAATAAAGCTTTAGAGCCCAACAAATAGTTGTCTGTAGATAACGAATCAGGGGTCTCTAGAAGCAGATAAACAACTACTATTTATGTTTAAATCTGAGTTGTCGGAACAGAATATTTGTTTTGATGTTGTCTGTAATAATTTGTTTACTATTCGAGACATGGTATGGGACATGTTAATTTAAATTGAATGGTAATGATTGTTGTTATGGAAACTTCTGGACAATCTGTTTCGCTCAGTGCCATGCCCCAATGATTCCGCCATCGGTTGGGGTGTGACAGATACCACCTATGTGTGTTACTGTTCATTTAGTTGTGTTATTAATATATAGGTAAATTATATTATGTAACTATTATAATATTAAAAATGAAATGTATTTGAAAGTCTTAATGGTATTTTCTTTTCCAAACTAATGAGTATACATGATACTCATGGGTATGTTTGATTCGATGTTGTAATAAGTTTTGATGCACATGTATATAAGGTGTATTGTTTGTTAAGGCACGTAATGATGTATTTAATCTATTACAAAGGTGAATCTAATTTCACATGTTTGATTCAAATTTATTATCATGTATATAATATTGCATTTAATTAATTACATCCAACTACACAACTTCAATGCACGGATTTAAAGGCGCTCTATGATTTTTTTTGACCAACCAACAAAACCAATCTTATTACTTTAACGAGAAAAGTATACACCAGCCAGTAAGAAGCTGGCTCAAACAGAAACAAACAACTCGAAAAGAAACAAAACAGAAAAAACAGCATACGACAATTAATCCACATTAAAACACTTCCAATCTTCCCATGATAACGATTCTCTTTTTGACCTATTTCTAACCCAAAGAAAGCTAAGCGCTTACGATTCTTCAATAACCTTAGAAAACAACGGCATTTATCATTAAAAACTGCATCGTTTCTCGACCTCCAAATACTCCACATAACAGTGTAAATAAACCGCTTGCAGAGTGTATTTTCTAGAGTTTAACCCGTCCACCGTGTCGTTGAAAAGAAGCAGGTCATTAACGTGGAACACATATAGCGACAGAACCCCCTACCACTGCGCCATAATACTCCAAATTGTTTGGGAGAAATGGCAACCCGTAAAAATATGCTTTATGTTTTCCACGACGATCCCGCATAATTTGCACAATAGGTTATGAACATGCGAATTTCTTATCCGTAAAGCGTCCACAGTAGGCAACCGGTTAAGAGAAGCTCGCCACACCAGAAATCACTCTTTTTTCGGGATCCACTTATTCCAGACGAAATTGAAAAAGGGCTGCAAGACATCTACACTACCGATTTTTATTTTAAGATCTTTTACATTGAAAAACCTGATCTTTTCAAGGCCCAACTCCACTCGTCTTCTCTCTGGCCCACCGACACCATGCCCAGCAAGCCCAAAAGCCCCAACAGTTCAGAATATTCAGCTGAAGTGAAATTAACCCGCGACCAGTCTGAAAAGAAAACCCTGCCAAAGTCGGTTCATTTCAGCCTATCCGCGACAAAGCATCCTTTAGATTTTTCGAGCGTGAATAAGTTTGGGAAAGCAGTTTCTAAAGGTTGAGACCCTATCCAATTATCAATTCAGAACTGTAATGTATAACAACCCTCCTGAATTATTTCCGACACCCCTAAAATATTTATAATATCCCTATACAACCCCATATACGAAAACCGGTCCCGATGTCACTGCCCCCGTCCCGGTTTTACCCGGTCCAGGAGTCACGGGACAGAAACCCGTGGTATTTATTAATTGAGTTGATAGCGGAAGATTTAACATGATCTTTTTTTTTTTAACTTGAAATGCCCGATTATTTTATTTCATAATTTGGGATAAAACCCCGTAATTTACAATAGAGGAATTTTACAAGGAAATTCCCTGGTTTACAAAACATGTTTATTTATTTTAACTGAGCCACCACTTCAAGCTTGTTAGTACTCCGTAGCACGTTTTCCTTGAATCACAGCAGGTCGCCTGAAACATGTTTTAAAAATATTTTATCAGCGGGGAAATACTGGTGAATCATTCATTTTGCACAAAACGACACATAGTTATGAATTACAGCATAAGAGCGATTACAATGGCTTTTATCTTATTTTTATCTGGCGCCGTGTCACCTCCTGGTGACGATGGTCATACCACTATTGGGTCCTTTCACCCAAGTAGTGATGATTATCACTGTTAGGATTTATTAGCCTAACCGTGAGAAATTAGTAATGTGCACAATACCCCACTAGCCAGTGATTCAAGATAACCACGACTTAATCCCTGTAATTATAACTTTTGAAAATGATTGGAGTATTGTAAACCAATGTTGATAAAAAGATAATGACTCACATTGCAAGTTTAACGGGCAGAGTTTTAGCCTACTGATTAGCCTGGTAACCTAATTTAAATAACAATGCACACGAAAACTAGGTCAGTAACTAATACAGCATTTACGATAACTCACGAGATTAAAACCCTCACAACGAGTGACAAAGTGCGATACTTAAACATCCATCGAATTCACGACGAATGACAAAGCATAACCCGAGTTTGGGCAGCACTTAAACATCCATTGGATTGGTTTCTATCGATCGGACATTAAATCGTAGTAGCGATCGAGTTATTACCCTGTTATCGTGGCAGCGTTTCGTGATTGTGTGTGTTTTGTAGTAATCGGATGATAACTTAACGTACGAAATGAGTTTTTACGTCGAACCAACGCCGAAATGCAATTGCCAAACTCCCCTATTTATATCTGGAAAACGGCGCCCTCGCGTGGCGCGAGGGGCACCACCCTACCATAGGGTAGCCCCGTGTCTTACTAGCTCAGCTGAGTCAACGGTTTGATAAAATTCGATTTCGACAACAAACTGTGTGGATATTACTAACGGGGGAATACCCCCTGGCCCTGATCCTGATTCCGATTATTCTGAAAATTTTTGGGGTTATGCAGGATCACTTGGGGGTCTCAATTAGGGTTTCCTATTGGGTAAAATAAGATAAGAAATGGTAATTTTAATGAGAGTTGTTACACCCGAATACCTTTAATTTTACAAAAATTAAATAAAAACAATTTTTAATGGTTTCTGGCGGGCCGCGAAGACCCTCTCTTCGTCTTACGCGGGCCGCGACAGCTAGGAGATCAGGTCGCACCCTGAGGTGCCATGTGTCAGGTGTTGTGTCGAACCTACCCCATGACCAGGCCAAGCTAGGCCCTACTGTGCCTACGTCGCGGGGCGTGAAAGCCCCCTTGTATATCCTTCGCGGGCCGCGAGGGAGCCGAGATCAGCTCCTATAAATTAGGAGCATCGGCCTTCAATTTTCCGACGCTCACAAACGAAATTCTCTCTCAAATTCTGAATTGTAGACATTATAATCGGGTATTATACCCCCCTAATTAACGAAGTTCTGCCTCGTTGTAAGTATCATAACCCCCGGTTACGTATTAGATATGCTGCCTGATTGATCTAGTGCTCCGTAACGGCTGTCGAGGTTCTGCCCGACGTAGTCGTTGGAGTTCTATCTCGGGGAGGGTATAACTAATGTAAATATTGGGTTATTATACTAACGCGTGTGCATTGTTTAAATTATTAGATTATAACCAGGAAACCACAGGAAAAAGTCTAAACTAGCAATGTGAGTAATCTCCTTTTTGTAAACCTTTTTGCAAACTGTTTTTACAAAACCTCAATGCTTTACATTATTATTAACAGTGATTGAGTATTTGTAAATTCTACAATTATTGTCGGTATGTTGGGGTTTTGTATACAAAATTTGTTACTACACTGTGAGTAGTAACATGACCACAAGTCGGGTTGACAGTACCGTGGGTGATAATTAAAGTAGAATGGTAAACAAATGTAATTGCCGGATTGCCCTCAATACTGTACAAGGATAAAAATCTGTCTTAATAAAATTGGGATTCACTCACCAGTATTTCCCACTGACAAAATGTTTTTAAACGCGTTTCAGGTAACAAAATGTGAAAGCCAAAATAGAAGCCAGCTGGAGAGCACTGAATGCTTGGAAAAGTGGCAATAAAAGTTACCTAAATAAAGAAAGATGTTTTATTGAATAAGATAGGGTTTACCCCTATAAACATGTTTGTAATGAAAAACTTGGGTTTTGTCCCAATAAGTTTATTATTATAAAAATGTGGTGTTTTACTCTGATAAAATATTTCCTACCTACGGTCCTGATGAAATTTCCGCTGCCAAATAATGATAAACACCGATACCACCATCTCTAAGTAGGCCGCGGCCGCCCACCTCCCGAGGCAGGGGTAGGGGGTTGCGACAGGAGGTGGTATCAGAGCAAAGCCACTGATTTCCGCCAAAAAAGTGTTCTGCTGACATTAAATTTTCAATTTTGTTAGGAAATAATAAATGAAACTATGTGAACACATGTAGATTATTATTTTGTGTTATTTGACAATTTGTTAGTTTACAGTATGAGTGATCAAGGACCTTCGGACGCTTACCGTCAACTGTCCAGTTCACCTAGGGACGAAAGAACCTCTTCCCAGCTTACCCCCTCGGGGTATTCGGCTGATACCGAAGAAGGGATTTTCGTGTTTAAAGCACAATCTGAAGAACCATTCCCTCCCAAGAAGAGAGGACGGTTCAGCAGAGGGGCTCATGAACGTAGAAAAAGGATGAAAAAATTGCAACAACAGCGGGCCTTAGCAGCGGCCAATAGAGAAATGAATGTTCAAAACCAGGACATACTCAATAGGAGATTAGCAAGATTCTGGTACAGCGATTCTGCTCTACTCAAAACATATATGAAAAATGCTTTTGTGGTGAGGTTTGTCATAAATCTTTCATGGTTCATGTGTATAAGCAACATTTAGTTTTATATAGCGAGATTTAGTTTTATATATCTCTGATTAGACACACATTATTGCAATTGTTATGAATTTTAATATTTTCAAGCATCATTCACTTATATGCTTTTTTTTACCTTTTTAAATCAAATGTACGCAGGCTTTAGCACAAGATCAACTAATTACATCAGACAATGAAAAATTTAATTGTTATTGGTTCTACTACTATTAGCTTGAACTAGCCAGCACAAATGATAGTGCAACTTCTATTTTGAATGTTTTACCCTACATAATATGTGAATTGGGTTAAATTTTCCCGTTAGGTCGAGGAAGATAAGAGCAAGGAACGCATTTTTAAAAGCATTTCAGTTAGAACTGATTAACAATCTGTGGTTGTAGCCCACTGGTCAGTTAAATGGCAACCCGTCACTATTTGTCTCTCCTGGCAACGAAGGTAACCAGTGTACCCCTTTTGATAATTTTTTTTCACAATCGTGTATATGTGGTTTTCATTTTGTTTCTGAAGTAAGTAATGAATGGATGAAATAAAACAAGGCCCACTATAGACTATCTGGTGATGCTTCATGGATTGTTCAGCATCATGGTGTTGTTAGTAGTACATCTCAATAAAAAGTGTCAATGATTATGCAAACAACTCACAATAGGTCACAAGGAGGCTGAAAAGATGATTGCAGAATCATTTGCTTGCATGGTTTCACCAAAACCAGGATGTGTTCAACAACCAATGTTCAGCTGGTATACATGCAACATATATGTGTATGCACATGTATACGTTATAAAAGTATATTTATTTATATCTAATACTTTTTCTTTTCGGTCTCTTTATTAATTTCCAGTGTCCACTTTTGAACATAGGCAATTGCCCTCCAACTGAAGCTGATGTTTGTAATATTAATTTATTTTTTCATCATCAACAGGTTCACGCTGCTGTTTAACAAGGCCAAGGACAAAACGAAGCGAGTCAGTGAGCATTATGTTAGAAAAGGTTTGTTTGTTTGCTTGTTGGGAGGTGGGCTGGAAAAGCCCTGTGCAGTCATTGGCTGAAATGTCGACAATGATATGTGGCTGTGGAAAACAGGTAACATCAAGGTGGAGTATTCGGTTAAGTGTGCTCTAGCTTGTAAGATAGCTTTGACGGGGCTGCAATGTCACACCCCGATATTTCCACGTATTACCGGTGGGCCTAGTGGGAAGTATCGTGACATAGTTGATATCGTCATAGTCAAACAACACAATTTTAAATGCACAGCGGAAGCAAAAGATAGATTCATTTCAACTGAATAAATTGTAATATTAAGTATCACAAAATAGTTGAAACAGATCCACAGGCGGATCGAAAGAAAAAGGAAATTGTTCAACAGACTTTAACATCTAGAGCTTGCGAGACTTGATTATTGATGCCTGGAGTAGATAGCCTATTACGTATAGTACCTGCACTTAGCCTTTTTGGAAAATACGTCAGTTTACACTGGTAAATACAACTTAACTGACTCATTTTGAAAATGTTTAAAAATTGATTTGAATGCACTTAGGCAAAAATATCTTTTATAACTTGGGACAATTATTCAAAAATAATCTTGTATACAGTTTTACTTATTTGTCGTCCGTTAGGGCCGGTTTAAAGGGCCGTACAAGATTAACTGACACGCCACAGGTATAATGCCCACAAGGTTGATTCCTTTAAGTGGATTACCAGTTTTTACATAATGCAACTGTCAGGTGTACGCCTACACCCCGTGCTTAGGTCGTGGCCATTTCTTTGAATGATGCCAAGGATATCCGGGACATGGTCATTTAACCCCCAAAGGCCATACACCAAATAATACAGATTAAAACAGGTTATGTAAATACATTAATCACAATCCGATTTAAATGACTACATACCCGACCAAGCGGTATTATTATAATACCGTATCCCAAGCCCGTATAGGGAAAATAAGTTAAGAGTATTTCCCTGAGCAAAGTATAAATCAAATACAGCAAGTGCACGTAGCTTTTACTGGGCTCCTAATCTGGAACGAAGGTTTTTAATAATCTATTAGAATCCTAACGGGTCTTTAATTAAGCATAGACTTAGACCGGTTAGTTTTCAAAAGGAAGACACGGTTCAAACGCATGATAAAGCGAAGACTGGTTTAGAATGTGGTTTTGACCCGACAAGCTTGGACACTTGTTTAATATGGGTAAACTAAACACATTCTGGATTTTGAGATGAAAACGATATGGTTTGACCCGTTTCGGCTAATATATGCAAACTAGTTACATAAGCCGATCCGAACGCGAAAAGTGCGTAACGGGTAACCAAATGAGTCATACACAGGTTTCCTAAGTTAATATGCCTTAAATATGTTGTGACATCAGTAAGATATCTTCTATTATGCCCAAAACAGATTTAAACTCAAATTACGCCCCGTAGGGGTATTTTGGTCATTTTAAAGGTTATAAAAGAGTTTAAATATAAATCTGAGTTTCGGGTCTGATGTAATCAGTAAAAATACTTAATTTACTAAGTTATATGTGAAATTTATCATTTCTAACCATACTATGCACCGAAGGGGCATTTTGGTAATTTCACCTAAGGTTTAAAGGTCAAATCTGGAAATCTGAGTTTAAAACTTTTGCTTACTGCTAAAGTATAAAAATTTATTTAAAACACCAGTAGGTATCAAGTCTTATATATCTAAAATGGTTTTTATACATACTATGCGCTTAAAACGCGTAAAAATGTAGTTTTAAGCGATTTCCGGGTTTTATAAGAAAAGCTAATATTTTTATTATTTCAGAAGGCTTAAAATATTCTATCTATCATATTGGATCAGTAGAAAAAGGTTTGGTATCAAAAGGATTGGTAAAACTCATTTTATAGCCCAAAAGGGCAAAACCGACAATTACCGGATCAAGCTTAGAACTCTATGTTATGCTTAGCCTAAAAATAAATAAAAATCTCCAAAAATCCCAAAATATTATTTTATATCAATGGGTAAAAAGTTTGGTATCAAAAATCGGGTTTAGATAGGTTATACGCTAATTACACCGTTTAATTACTAAAAAGTTTTCTAATTACGCTAATGAGCATAACTCCTAATCTAGACCTCAAACTGATGTCAAATTTTAGGTACAAGTTTATAAATCAGTGATAAAGGTTTCTATTCTTTTATATTTTCAAAAAATCACGTTTTAAGGTCATATGGGCATAATAGTCAACATTTAGGCATTTAACGGAAATATGCATATGAATCGGATAACTAATGAACCAAGTTGTATAATCACAGAGGGTTATACTTATATGAAATCTGGTCCTAATAAGGCTCTAATACATTTCTAAACTATGCTCTAATGAGTCAGAACGGAAAGTCAAAGCAAAAGTCTACTTTTGCGACTTTCGGTTCCGAACCGAGCTTAAACTGAAAATTGTCGAGTTGACCATGTTTAGACATGTTCTTACATTAATTACCAAGTTATATTAATGACAAAACAGGTTGCATAGCTTCTACATTGCTAATTATGCATTAATTTGAAAATAAGCTTTCTGTTGACTTTTTGAGATTAACTTTGACCCGACAATTGACCTAGTTAGATTGGGAATCAGATGGTGCCCTTTTAAAGGTTTATTGCCCACATAATTACCCACTCATAGGTACTTTCAATTTGGAATTTGACTGGACAAATTAAGATTAATGACGAAGTCAAATCTTAATTACGACAGTTTGACTTTAGACTAATTAACTAAGTAAAACCGAATTAAGAAAGGTTAAGGAAGCTTACAATAGTCCTATGCATGACTAATGACTCCTAGGAATTGTCCTTGAGCTCCAGGAACCTCCAGAATTGAAGTTGTGAGAGTTTCAAGTGAATGTGCTCAATGTTGTAACATTGGAGCTTCTTATATAGGAACTTTGATGCCATTAGATCATGACAAATAAGTCTATGGGATGATTCCTGATCATCCCAAGTGTCCCTAGGCCCTTATAAACCATCAAACAAGCCCCTAGAATCGAAAAACAAGCTTATAAGTCGGTGTAACTTGCTGAAACAGACATCTGCCAAGTTTTTCTGATGCTGGGGGACTCAGGCGGCCCGCGTAAGGATTGGGCCTGGCCTTACGCGGCCCGTGTCAAGGTTGGCTCCGGTCAACAAGTTTGCAAATATTGCATTTTAGGTCCCTGGTCCTTCCAAACGTGGTTTTAACTTCCAATTTTGCATATTTAACCCTCTAACTTGACTTTTAAGGGCTCCAAGACATATACAAACTTCGTTAAGTCCTCGGTTAACTTTGTGATCACCCGTAAAGCCTTAAATTTCAACGTTGACGCTTTTAACCCCTCGTATATGAATATTATCATAACTTTCTCATACTTTATCGAAACCTTGTGAAATTTTTATCACATATTCTAGTGAGCATATTTAATCATTACAAAGATTTGGGTTTGCTAAAAGGTCACTCAGAGGTATACTTTAAACATGTTGACACATTTAACCCATGTAGTTTGTAATCTCTCACTTTCTTCCACAATTAGCTTCGTATGATCCATGATTCATTTGTTTAAGGGTATAAACATCGTGTAGGGTTATTGTAAAGTATATTTATCAATTGTTGACATTTTGAACCCTTTTATTCACATACTTTCCTTGTTTGTCAACTTTAGTTCTTCTAAAGTAATCTTTTACGCGTTTAAAGCTCATGACACGTGTCGATACATTATTGGACATGAATTTTCAAGGTGTTACATGCAAGTAATTCAATGTTTTTATATATGGAGTAAAGTGGCAATCCCGAAGGTTAACTACTTCGTTTGGAGGCCCTGCAGCGGGAGCATTCCAACTGTTGCGACCTTGGCAGTCCGGAATGTGAATGTTGGAGACAGGATGTGCGACTTGGCTGTTCGGAATGTGTTTTGAGAATGAGTTTTAGTGATTTGAAAAGAAGAAAAGTAAAAGTTAGATGGTTGTAACTTTTTCAAATAAGATATGGAAAAGAAGAAAAGGAGAAGCAAACCGAAACACCATCAATATACATTATCTTTGTTTGTTACGTTGTTAGCGTAACCCATCCACCGGACGGGTATTAAACTAGTTCATAACGGTGAGTCATTACTTTATACTTACAAAATTTAAATAACTGTTTGGCAAAAATAACTATAAAACTTGTTTATTATTTAATGATTTTTAATTTTTAATCTACATCACTTTCTATACGAGCTCAATCTTGAAAGTAAAATTGGCCCTAAATAATAAGGAAGTTTCACATATAGTCGATTAGATCGCTTAATTCTAAAAAAAATATATAAGTATTTTAAAATAGTAAAGCATTATTTAAATTTTATTGAATTTGTCAAAAATATTATCTATATAATCATTAATTTTTTTTTTTTAAATTTCAAATTCTTAACAGTTAAGGATGATTATTCGTGTTACCCAAGTCATATTTCGTCTCCAATACGATATCTTTTTATAATGGCAAATTCAAACTCTTCCGCAAGTAATATACGTGATGCCCAAGTAATTAACAAGTAACAACCCTTCATAAACACAAACACCCATGCAAAAAATAACTCAAAACCCTAACACACCCATTTCAACATCATAATAAACCATAATGGTCTTAGCCGATAATATTCTATATATTTATTTATTTAATTAGATTTGTAGTTATCTTGTAATTAGGAATGTTTATCATCTCCTAAAATAGCATTAGGGTTTCTTTGTATTTGATCCCTATATAAAGGGCTCATTGTATTATTGTTTGCATCAATAAAATTCACAGAATTGTATTCGAGCTTTTAAATGGCACCCACCACCACCACCCTCGTTGGTCCACCGGAGATCTACCGTTCCCACCAAAACACCACCGTCTCACCACCTTCTTCCACCACCACCACCACCTCCCACCCATTCATCGACGCCATGATCTCCCACTTCAACTCCACTACACTCTCCCCAACTCCACCCATGGGTTACACCGAAAACAACTCGGCTACTTATCTATCAACCGGCAACCCATGCCTTGATTTTTTCTTCCATATTGTTCCCGATACTCCGCCACAAACCGTCACACAACGTTTGCTACAATCATGGCAACACGACCCTTTAAAAACATTAAAACTAGTCTGCAACCTCCGTGGGGTACGAGGTACGGGGAAGTCAGATAAAGAAGGGTATTATACGTCGGTTTTATGGCTTCATGAAAACCACCCTAAAACTCTAGCATGCAATCTAGCATGCATGGCGGACTTTGGATACTTTAAGGACTTGCCGGAGATACTTTATCGGCTTCTTGAAGGAGCCGATGTAAGGAAGAAAGCGAAGGAGGAACGTTTGAAGCGATCGCGTCATTATCGTCGATATAATGTGCCGAAGCGGGTTGGAAGAAGTCGAAGAAGAAGCAGAAAAGAAAAGAAGAGTGTGCCTAGAGAGCAAAGGGTTTTGTTGGAGATGAAGAGAGTGGAGATTGAGAAAGTCAACGCTAAAGAGTATAAATATGAGAAAAGGGTCATTAAGGCTACAAAAGCCATTGAAAGGTAATGTTAACAGAGTTTATTATTTTATTATTGTTTGATTAATTTATCATTTAATATGTAGTTCATATATTGTTATTTTATCTCTAGATTGAATATTAGGATAACTATATTATTATGGTTTACACGTAAAATATTATTCACCAATATCGTTTTGTTTTTCAGGTACAATAGTGACCTGGATTACAAGTTTTTACACGACCGTGTTTCAGCTCTTTTCGCAGAGCTCCTACGGTCCGACATCAAGTTCTTGGCCAACGGAGAATCGCAAAAAATCAGCCTTGCTGCAAAGTGGTGTCCATCATTAGATTCATCTTTCGATAGATCCACTTTATTATGCGAAAGCATAGCTAAGAAAGTTTTCCCTCGCGAAGAGTTCACTGAATACGACGGCGTAGAAGCAGCTCATTACGCTTACCGTGTTCGCGACAGGCTAAGAAAGCAAGTATTAGTGCCTCTAAGAAAAGCCTTGGAGTTACCGGAGGTGTACATAGGGCAGAATCAATGGCACTTGATCCCATACAATAGGGTAGCTTCAGTAGCTATGAAAAACTACAAAGAGAAGTTCTTAAAGCATGATACACCAAGATTCGAGGAGTATCTAAACAATGTGAAGTCCGGTAAAGCAAAAATAGCCGCGGGTGCGCTCCTTCCACACGAGATTATATCGTGTTTGGAAGATGAAGATGGCGGTCAGGTGGCCGAGCTTCAATGGAATAGAATGGTGGCAGATATGCTAAAGAAAGGGAAGCTAAACAACTGCTTAGCAATATGTGATGTTTCGGGTAGCATGTGTGGGACTCCAATGGAGGTTTGTGTTGCTCTTGGAGTGCTTGTATCCGAATTAAGCGAGGATCCATGGAAGGGGAAGGTGATCACGTTTAGTGAAAACCCGAAGCTGGAGACAGTGCAAGGGGATGATCTGAGATCGAAGATCGAATTCGTGAAAACAATGGATTGGGGGATGAACACTGATTTCCAAAAGGTGTTTGATCTGATACTTGAAGTGGCATCTAGTGGAAGATTGAGTGAAGATGAGATGGTGAAGAGGGTATTTGTGTTTAGTGACATGGAGTTTGATCAGGCTTCAGTGAACCCATGGGAGACTGATTATCAAGTGATCAAGAGGAAGTTTATAGAGAAAGGGTACGGAGGCGCGGTGCCAGAAATGGTGTTTTGGAATCTGAGAGATTCGCGAGCGACGCCAGTGGCAGGAAAGGAGAATGGAGTGGCGCTTGTTAGCGGGTTTTCGAAGAATTTGATGACATTGTTTATGGAAGATGGAGGGCAGTTGAACCCTGAGAGTGTAATGGATAGTGCCATTTCTGGTGAGGAGTATAAGAAACTGGTGGTGCTTGATTGATAATGAAAAATGTGTGTTATGTTTGTTTATAAAATATAACATAAGAATTTCAACAGCAGTTGTTGTTGCAATATAACTATCATTTCCAGATTTACAAAGATGAGATAAAAAGGACTGATACCATAAATTTCTACAGAAGCAAGTATTACTGGCTGAATTTTGTGACAAAAGACTTCATAATAAAGCAGAGCAAAACAAAACAAAACAAAACTCAAAAGGCTCAAAACAAATTCCAAAAGTTACTTTTGGAGACAGATTTGGGACATTACAGTTGTAAATAGTCATTTTTGTAGCAGTGCAAGTATTGTTTCAAGTGCCCTAATCAGCAGCCCACAGGTCTTCATTTAAAGCCCATTAGCCCACTTAAGCCTTTAAAGCCCAGCAACACTCACAATAGCCTTCAAGGTTTCAATTCAATTCCTCGACAAAACAACAAACAAAGGTTAATATTCTTCACATACATACAAAAGCTAATTGAATTATAGAAAAAAATATTATTTTTCAGCAGAAACGATACTTGAAATTACACCAATTTGACCAATCTAATGAAAAAGTTTTAGAGATGTTGAGTTGTTGTTTATCCAAAAGAGAAATGATTGAACTTTTCAATACTTACAACATACACTACAATGCCGAGGGTTTTTAGCGACGGACACCCTTCAGTGAAAGTGGAAGTCACGATTGAGTAAGGCATTAATGCAATTGGACCTCTCTACAATGGTGTCATAGTGAAGTAGTGTTTCATTGACACAAGATTGAGCAAGGTTCAGAATGCAACTAATTCTATATGTTTTACTCCAACAAACCCTTATACCACATAGGAGCAAAAAAATATAATAATTAGGCTTGATGCGTGTGAAGTGTTATATATATTAGGTGTATATTTTAAGCCCTTTTAACACTTTTTAGCCAAGTTTTAAATTTATAAAACACGATATTTACTAACACTAAACACACATATGGGTAAGTGCACCCATCGTGAGCGTAGTATAGTGTTGGTAAGATACCGAGGTCGTCCAAGGACACAAGAGCTTTTAGTACCGGTTTATCCTCAACGTCTAATCAAATAAAAGTTTAGAAAAATGTTTTAAACTAAGAAAATTAAAAACTAACTAAAAATGCTGAAAATAAAAATAAATAGAAAAACAGATAGACAAGATGAATCACTTGGTTCCGACTCGTGTATAGTGTAACCTTTGATTATTTCCGCACTTTTGCACTTATTTAAGAGATTATCTTAGTTATTGTAGTAGGCCCCTCTTTTGAAGGTGACGTTACCCTCAACCCAGTAGTTTGAGTCAGCAAGGATACAATCCTAAAGGGTCGGATTATTGAAAGATAATTAATTAAGTTATTAATGCAAATTATGGTAGGCCCCTCTTTTGGAGGTGACGTTACCCTCGACTAAGTAGTTTGAGTCAGCAGGGATACAGTCCTAAATAGCCGGGTTATAGTATTAATAGTAGTTAACTTATGAGGGGATCAAAGAGTTTGGACCCCCGCCATCCAATACCGTTAAGTATTGAAGGAGGTCCTACTAAATTTGACCCAGGTCCATTGCAGGACCTCTAAACGCTGAACAATGGCAAGACTCTTACCAAACCGTTCCCTTAACCCCCGACCAGGTAGCCAACATACCTCCATATAGACCGTGGAGATATGAATGGTGAAAATCTTTTATTTTATATAGACAGTAAAATAATGCCAAGACACCACGGACAAACGATAAGGAAGAATCACCTTCAACATAAGAAACTACTTATTAAAGTCATTAATACAAAACCAAGTAAAAAGTGCGAAAAGATTAGAAATAAAAAGTATTACACTAGACACTTGTCTTCACCAAGTGATGTAAGAGACTTAGGCAAACATGGCCTTGATTGTCAAGAACTCTTACGATCAATCTTGGATCCCGAGACGACTCACACACTCTATTATGGACAATGGATGATGGTGGTGGATGATGGTGTTATGGTGGTGGGTAAAGTGTGAGAGAGGTGGTGTGTCAAGGGATGGTTTGAGCTTGAGCCAAGCACTCCTATTTATAGGCTGAACAGAAGCTCGGGCACGGCCCCGTATCCAGTGGGCACGGCCCCGTGTCCAGTGGGCACGGCCCCGTGTCCACATCCTTCTCTTTCTTCATTTAATGCAGCTTGTCTTATTAGTTGACCACGCCCCCGTGTCCGCTGAGCACGACCCCGTGTGCAGAAGAATCTTTGTACTATGAAGATTTCCCTAGATTGTGCGAATCATATAGTTGACCACGGCCCCGTGTCCGCTGAGCACGGCCCCGTGGTGGGCAATAGAAGCTTCCACTACTTTGTCTTTTCTGCTGACACTTGGGCACGCCCCCGTGCTGGCTGAGCACAGGGCGTGTTCAGTCTTCTGTCCTCTTGTTTTGCTTGGGAAGATGCTGTCGTGGGGTCGGGCATGTCACGTCTTGTTCCTTTTCTTGTATTTATGTTAGATTTTGATGTTTTTTTGCTTCTTTTGTTAATTTGAGCTCATTTAATCCTGAAAATACAAAAGGAAGACAAAAGCACACTTTTTCCAACATTAGTACTAAAAAAAGGGTTAGTTTTATGCCACAATTGATGTAATTTATATGTTGCATTTTGCACACATCAAGGCTTATGAGTGAAAACATTTGGTTATTACTTCAATGACTACTAGAAGTGGGGACTAGGGACCCTAACCTAAGCATTTGATATGACTATTAGTTGGTTCTAACCAACGGTTCAGTTGGGTGGCAATAACGGGGACAGGTCGTGTCAGTTCATAAGGTGCATTAGTCCCCGAACTTTTCGCTCAGTAGTGTTATATATGTAGTTTTCGTATAGAAATTTTTGGGTATATACGTTTTCGACCCTCCGTCTTCATTGTCAAGCTTCGCCACTGATCGAGAAAGATTGAAAGAATAGGGCATGAAGAATGTTAGGTGAATTGTGGTTCTACTCCTATGTCAGATTCTAGTCTAATTTCTCATCTTCTTTGTTACTTGTTTTATGATTTTCATTATTATAAGGAAAAATTACAAGTTTTGTCCTTTATCTTTATAGTACTTTACAGGCGGTGTCCTTTTTTTTTCAAATGTTGACAGGCGGTGTCCTTTAGTAGGTATTTTGTTACAAGTTTTGTCCTTTCCACCCAACCTGGTTAAAAAACTCAGTTAATTTGTGGCACATGATAAGCACATGAGGGTAATTATGTCTTTTCCACCCCACCACTTCATTTCCCCCTTTTATAACCTCCCAAACCCTAATTTCCAATGTACACACACACACACACACACACACACATATATATATATATATATACATATATATATATATGTATAATAAACAATACAGATAATTATCTCTTCCCCTCCACCTCTCTCTCCCTTCACCTACCACCACCACCATGTGTTGCCGCCGCCACCACAACCACCACCGTCTTCACCAACACCACCATATGCCGATGCCACCACCGTTTTCACCATCCAACCACCGCCTACTCCAATCTTTACGGGTACAAGAGTACAAGAGTACAAATGAGACCAGTTCACAATCAGCATTCGCCAATCCAATTTTCTCCTTGTCTCTTCTTCCGCAAACAATAATATTCACCAAACGTTATAGGGTTTCATTATCATACCTTTCTTGATTTTTACAGCAAAAATGGTTGTGGAGGTGAAGGTGTTTTGTAGAAAGAAAAAGAGCTGAATTGGGTGGTCTTTGTTTGTTGTGGAAACAGAGGATCGAAAACAGGAGACCTTTTCAGTATTTTGTTGGTTGAATTTGAATGTGTCTAAAATCACCACCCACACAACCTTCACCCACCACCACCATGAGTAACTACCGACCAACTCACCAGCAAACCATCCCCACAACCTCACACCTGAAATCCTGCCGCAGCCGAAACTCCTGACACAAATTCCCACCAGAAACGCCCCGCCGCACCTAAACCCCTATGTGAAATAAACACCTGAAACCCTGCCGCACCTGCTCTCTCTCTACCTCACTCATCTCTCCCACCGGTGAAATAAACACAAAAACCCTAACCGTTCATGGTGAATCAACAAATCACAAAACTCACAAATCTAAGAAATTGGCAAAATCAACAAGTAAAAAACTTACTCATGTTCTACCGTTGATTGAGTGATGAATGAACAAATGTTGATTCTGTGGGGGTGGGTTGCAGTTGGTGGTTGTTGCACGGTGGTGGATGGTGGCGCCGCCGCCATTGTTTCTGGGTTGGGGCTTTAGTCGGATGGTGAAACGGTGGGTTAATGGTGGTGGCGATTGGTTGATGGTGGTGAGAGGCGGGAAGTGGTGGTGGTGGGATCTGAATGTGTGAGAGTATGTGCGGTAGAGAGAAAGCAACAAAGGGAGAGAGAAAGAGAAGTAAAGAGAGAGAGAGAGACAGTGGTATAGAGAGAGAAATAGAGTTAAGAGTTTTATATATAATATTAATAACAATAATAATAATAATAAGAAAGAGGTAAAAAGACTAAAATACCCTTGGGTAATCAGATTTAACAAAAAAATCTAACTAGGTTAGGCTCAAAGGACAAAACTTGCAACAAAATTCCCTATAAAGGACACCGCCTGTCAACATTTGAAAAAAAGGACACCGCCTGTAAAGTACTATAAAGATAAAGGACAAAACTTGTAATTTTTCCTTATTATAATGATTTCACCGAAGAATCAATAGAAGTGCAGTTGCTTAATTCCTAATTTGATATCTCTAGCTGTGTCAATTAGAGTACACAACAATGTATTATCAGTTTATCATGTATGTAATTAGCAACTAAACAACATATTGTTGTTAAGAGTTCTATTGATACAACAATCAACCTTTAGTGATAGAAATTAAATAGATGTAGTTGATTTTTGACTTATCTAGAAGAATTTGTTGGAAAACGTCATTTTGTAACAATACAAGCACAATTTTTTCTTTCATGTAACTATTAAAAAGTCTTTTTCCATTCGATTTTCTACATACTTTTAAAAGAATTTAAAGCATTACATGAGTATTTATGGGTCAAAACACATAACAATAAAAAAAGGAAAACTAATTATTAAAGTGGAAACGTCGGATTTAAAAAAAAATATGATATGAACCAATCGGATTTGGAATAAATAATCCGTTGAGTGGATTAACCTCAAAAGAAAATAGTAGGAAACAAGATTTGAGATAACTCTCTTTTATATTTTTCATTCATATCCATAAAAATCAAATGGCTTACACTATAAATATTTAAAAAGATAAATAACTACCCACTAACCAACTATCTTGACCCACTATCTACAACTCAAAACATGCTTAATTAATAAATAAACTACATGCTAAAATAAAACTTGACAACTACTGGAATATGGAATGAGTTAGTGGGCACATAACATTCCCGCCCGGTTGAAAGCGTCCTTGTCCTCAAGGACAAAAAATAAGGACCATGGTGGCCGCCACTCGATTCGATTAGTGGCATTAGGAGCCGTCTCAATGGGGCGCCATGGTGGATGCCACTCGCATTTCCCGGTTGCACTGTCAATATTAAACAAGTCATCCCTTGATGGATCTTTTAAATCTGCTTCTTTCGAGGACATTGAACAGAAAGTTGAATATTGAACAGAAGGTTAATCATCAACAAAATTATTCAACACCCTTGTAACATGATATCCAAAAAATGCATTTGATGAGATACGTTGTCTTGTTGGCCCATACTTCGTTGAGAATAACCCAAAGGAAGTTCGTGAACTATTTTTAGGATCATGTTTTGTAGAACTTTGAAGAATCATAGGGCTGGCAAGTGTAGAACTTCTAACCACATATTTTGTTGATGGTGTGGGTGTAAGTTTCGATGCCGACTTGGCGGTTAAGGGGACTTTTTTCGGTGGTGGAGAGGTAGGTAATGGTGTTGCGGCGGAAGCGGGTGACGGGACACATGGTGCGGTAGAGGAAACGGGTTGTGGGAGTGTAGGAGATTGGGCTTCCCATGGGGTTCGGAACGATCTGAACTCGTTGAAGACGGTTTGCAACTGAGATTCGAGCTTTACAAGGGATTCACTCATCCATTGATAAAACTCGGCTCCGGAGAGAGCGTGAGCAACCATGTCCGGGGGGATCACGACAGCTCTGATACCAATTGATATGAATCAATCGGATTTGGGATAAATAATCCGTTGAGTGGATTAACCTCAAAAGAAAATAGTAGGAAACAAGATTTGAGATAACTCTCTTTTATATTTTTCATTCATATCCATAAAAATCAAATGGCTTACACTATAAGAGTAGGAGTTGGGTAGAAAGTGTATTTTTCCTAGAAAGTCTAGGAAGCAATGAGAATTGGACATGTGGCATTGAGTTATTTTAACTAAAAGGGCAACTATGTAATTTCACATTTTAATTTTATTTTTGGAATTTATTTTTCATTAACTAACATTCCATGATTTTCGGAATTTTTGTTGTTTTCGAATTCAAATCTGGAAGTCAATGTGTTTATCTGGAAAAACTATCAGCATGTCTTGGTGATGTGTTTTACCAGTCAGAGAGGTTGAAGTCAGTGTGTTTTAACACTCTGAAGTCAATATATAATCAGGTTGTGTTTTAACAGTTCTTTTGCATTTTAACACTCTGAATGTGTTTTATGTTGTTGTCTATGTCACATTACCTCACATTGTGTTTTTTGATGATTACATTACATCTTAATGTGTTTTACAACAGTTTGTTTTTATACTGGAGTTTAACAAATCTGATTGTGTTTTAAGTCAGCAGATTTGCTGGAGGATTCTTGATATTGTGTTTTAACAGCAAGCAGATTTCTTGACATTGTGTTTTAACAGCAAGCAGGCCATTGTGTTTTAACAGCAAGCAGATTCTTGACGCTGTGTTTTAACAGCAAGCAGATTTCTTGACGCTGTGTTTTAACGGCAAGCAGATTCTTGACGCCGTGTTTTAACAGCAAGCAGATTGCTGGAGGATTCTGGACATTGTGTTTTAACAGCAAGCAGATTTATTGACGTTGTGTTTTAACAGCAAGCAGATTGCTGGAGGATTCTTGACATTGTGTTTTAACAGCAAGCAGATTTCTTGACGCTGTGTTTTAACAGCAAGCAGATTTCTTGACGCCGTGTTTTACCATCCATGCTGGTAATCCTTCCATTTATCAAGAACGACTCAGCCAAGTTACAAGCAGATTAACAAGCAGATTAACATCGAAAACGTATATGCACTTCAAGAACTTTAATCACAACACAAGATATGAATACCTAGTGAAGAAAAGGGGTATGAACAAGCCTTGGAACCGAAATCTGAATGCTCTTGGGGTCCTGTTTTGCGTCGCCAGCAGCAAGGGGAAAGAGATCGGTTTAGAGAGGGAGAGAGAGAAAGAGAGAGAGAGAAAGAGGGGAAATTGCATGAATTTAGGGATTGATTATTGATATGGCAGTTTCTTGACTTATTTAAAACACTTCCAATTACCAAAATACCCTCACTATATTAAAAGTCTCTAATTATATAACTCAAATATTACAAGATTGCCATTGATTTAATCTCAACCCTTAAACACACCAATCAGATGGACCAGATCGCTTCCTAGACTTTCTAGGAAAAACACACTTTCCGTGCGAACCCTACTCTACACTATAAATACTTAAAAAGATAAATAACTATCCACTAACCAACTATCTTGCCAATGATCTCTAGATCAAGTGGTGGAGGGCTTGCATTTCTCTTGAGAGATGCAGGTTCGACTCCCACTTGGCGCAGAGTGAGGCACTAGTGGGCAATGATAGGAGACCCAGGGAAATCTGGGTTGGATCCTTGAGCCAAACGGGTTTTACCGGTAATTTCACCGTCGTGCCTACGGGCGGGTGGGTTACCGGGTTTTCCCCGGAATTGGTAGTGGACTCGGGTTACTCTCGGAGTACTCCGTTTGTCCAGTGGGTGTCACGAGAGTGCTCGGGATTAAGTTTGTTGGCTGTTCAAAAAAAAAACTAATGAACTATCTTGACCCACTATCTACAACTCAAAACATGCTTAATTAATAAATAAACTACTTACTAAAATAAAACTTGACAACTACTAGGACATGGAATGAGTTAGTGGGCACATAACAAAATAAGTTGAAACGTCTGTGCCCTCTCACTAGACGTCTGAGCCATTGGAGCCGGATAGATATCTCGACTCTCAAGCCGTTTAAGCCAGCTATGAGCCAGCCTTTTCCCAGCCATTTGAAGGGGCTGGCTTGACTCTTCCCATATTCTTGTAGCGTCTAAGCCGTTTTGGAGGGTTTTGATCCACGTGTCATGTTCCTATTGATAGCTGTTTCCCAGAGCTGAAAGCTCCCTCCCAAGAGATAAGAGGTAGCCATTTAAAAAAAAAATTTGGTCAATGACTAGTTTTGAGATTTTTCCATTTTATAAAGTCGCTGACAATGAAGAAAATTATACGAAGTACAAACTAGAAGATTATAGGGATAAAGAACCGCAATAAAAAAGTATACATCAACAAGAAAGCGGTTTCTTTAACAAAAAGGGTTATATTACATCTACGTTAAATAAAAAAATGTAACACAAGTCTCATGTTTAACTAACATTTGATTGTGTTACATTATAAAATGGAATCTACTGCATTAAAAAAAAGTTAATGTGGCAAGAGTCTTGATTTTTACTATATCAGGGTTTTTTTTTTGAACAGCAAACTCACTTTATATATATATATATAAAGAGCCAGCAAGCGGCTGGGAACAAAACGCAAAACATACAAAACAAAACAAAACGGAATTACATTATCTCTACGATGTCAAAGTTCTTCCAATTCTCCCAATTCATCGGTTTGAGCTTCGCGCGATTATTAATCCATATGAAAGAATCCTCTTTGATCTGCTCCACCATCCTGCTGAACGGAATAAAATTGCCCTAAAAAAGTTTCTCGTTTCTAGCCCTCCAAATTCTCCAAACTGTCGCCATGGCTATCATATAAACAGCCTTTTTCCAAACTTTATCGCCCGGGTTATTCTTTAAATAGTCGATAAAGGTACTAGGATTATCACAATCAAAGTATTTAATTCGGACCCAGCCCAAAATGTTCCACCACACGCATTTGGCCCATAAGCAGTTTAAGAAAATATGGTCTGGGCTTTCCTCAAATAAACCACACCTGGGACATAAACTGTCATCAAGAGCGATGCCCCTATGAATGAGGCCCGCCTTTGACGCAATCTTACCCAGCATAGCCCTCCATAAAAGATAATTAGCTTTCGGGGTGGCCCAGTTATTCCAACCGAAAACAACCCCATTTGAACCATCCTGCTGCGAAACTTTCTTGATGTCCTCCCGAACCTGCCTAACCGAGAACGAACCACCCGGATCGGTCCGCCATCTCCAACCAGACCCATCATACAGAATGTTCTCTTTAACATTGATCCCGATCTTAGAAAGGGGCAGATCAATAGACCCGATGTCCTTCCAGACCCCGGGAATCGATTTTTTCAATGGAATATTACCCGAAGTAGTCTGAAGCTGCACATTACCTCCGTGAATAGCAGTGATGACCTTGGCCCAGAGCTGATTCGAACAGGCCTTAATCCTCCACCACTATTTTGTGATCATGGCCTGATTAAAACTTTGAATATCCCCCATTCCCATTCCGCCAGTTTTTCTAGATTTGAGAAGCAAATCCCGTTTGATCCATCTCATCTTGTTACCTGTGCTTGTCTTTCCCCAAATAAAATCCCTCCTGATTTTCTCGAGCTTTTTGACAACACTTTTCGGAGCATAAAATAAAGAGAGGAAGTAAGAAGGCAAACTCCCGAGAACCGACTTGGCTAGAGTCATCCGGCCCGCGAAAGATAGGTACCTCGCTTTCCACTTAGAAAGTTTAGCCTCGAATTTGTCGATTATCGGCTTCCAGTGCTTAACTCTTTTCATGTTGGCCCCGATAGGAATCCCCAGATACGTGAACGGGAATGCACCCGCTTCACAGTTGATCACGTTGGCAACCCGCGTCACCTCATTAGCTTGAACTCCGACACCATACACTTTGCTCTTTTGCCTATTTATTTTGAGGCCGGTGACCAAATTGATCCAGCGAAGAATCCGGTTCAAAGCTATCAAATTCTCTTCAGCCCACTCTCCAATAAATAGCACATCGTCCGCATAACATAGATGAGATATGATTGGGCCTCCATTAGGAAGTTGACACCCTTTGAAAATGCCCAAATCTATAGCCTTGTTAATGAATAGGCTGATTACTTCCATCGCAATAATAAACAAAAATGGAGCTAAGGGATCTCCTTGTCTAAGGCCGCGCTTGTATTTGAATTCTTTAGTAGGAGAGCCGTTAACGAGAACCGACCCCATACCCGATTCGAGGCAGCCCTTTACCCATCCAATCCACCGATCAGGAAAGTCCATCTTGGTCAAAATTCGAAACAGGAACTTCCAATTAACGGAGTCATAAGCCTTTTCAAAGTCTACTTTAAAAATAAGCAACTTTGTTTTGGATTTTTTAGCCCACGCTACCGTTTCGCTGACGATGAGGGGATTGTCCAGAATATTACGACCTCCGACGAAAGCTGATTGCACTGGAGAAGAGACCTCGTTGATAACCTTCTTGAGCCTATTAGCCAAGACCTTCGTGATAATTTTGTAGACCAACCCCACCAAGGAGATAGGCCTAAAGTTGGATAACACTTACGGATCCTTTGATTTAGGAATAAGGGCAACAAAAGAGGAGTTGCAGCCTTTGCTTAGTTTTCCACTCGAATGAAAGTCATGGAACATATCCATAATAAAATCTTTAAACTTGTCCCAGAAAATCTTGAAGAATTTAAGCGTAAAACCGTCAGGGCCGGGTGCTTTCCCACCGTCGCAGTTTTTAACAGCCGTATAAACCTCCATAACCGTAAAATTATCACAGAGAGCCGACCCGTTGGTCTCCGATAACTTTGGTAAACCATAACCATTGAAATCCGGTCTTCTTCTAATCGGCTCGGAGAATTGCTTTTTGAACCAGGATCTAATTTCTTCTTTCAACTCCCCTGGATCGGAGACCATCCTATTCTGAAAACGCAGCCCTATAATCCAGTTATTGACCAGATTTGTGGAGATAACCTTATGAAAATAAGAGCTATTTTCATCCCCAAATTTCAGCCAGTTAACTCGGGCCTTTTGTTGAAGGTCTTTAACTAACAAAGACTCCAGCTTGTTCAATTTGACCCTAAGGTCCACCCTCAACTTCTTTTCCTCAGCTGATAACATCCCATTCGCCGCTTTATCTTCAAAAAACTGAATTCTTTCTTCCAAAACTTTTGATTCCTTATTGCTGTTCTCCTTGACCTCTTTCCGCCACTTTTTAATGTCCTCCTTCAAACGTCTAAGGAGATTTACTAACACTATATCTTTTGCACCCGCCCCCGGAAAATTAGCAATACCGGAAATAACAATATCAGACAATCTCGGGTCCCCAGTCCAGAAGTTAAAAAACCTGAAAGGAATGGGCCCGAAATCCGCCGCCAAACAGGATAGGGAAATTGGACAGTGATCAGAGAAACCCTGCTTATGCACAACCACACTCGCAAGCGGCCAATGGCTCATAAAGGGGAAATTGACCAAGAATCTATCTAGTTTGCTTAACTTGTCACACCCTGATTTCCACGTGTCACCGGTGGGCCCGGTGGGGGAGTATCGTGACGTGGTTGGCAACATAATAGTCAAACAACACAATAATCAATAAGCACATCGGAAGCAAATTTAAAAGATATAATACAACCGAATTTTATATTGTAATATCAAATGTCACAATATTCGGAAGTTTATCCACAGATGGATCGAAAATAAAATAGAATTAATAGTTCAACAGACTTCAGGCATCTTAAGCTTGCGAGACTTCTAGTGATGCTAAGGAGAAATCCCAGCCAATTACGCTTAGTACCTGCATTTAATCTTTTTGGAAAAATACGTCAGTTTACACTGGTAAATACATTCAACTGACTCATTTTGGAAAATGATTGAAAATTGGTTTGGATGCACGTGGCATAAACATTTTATTTAACTTGGGAGAATTATTTAATATTATAATCTTGTGAACGAATTACATGTTCCTTGTGCGTTCAGTAGCCCGGATCTTGTCCAGGTTAAAGATCAATAGACACACCACAATATTCTTTTGTGCACTGACGGGTGTACGCCTACACCCCGCGCTTAAGTCGTGGCCATTTCGTAAAATGATGCCAAGGATATCCGGGACATGGTCATTAACCCCCCAAAGGCTTTAAGTAACAAGACTGTTTAAACGAGCCGATCAAATTATTCAATTAACCACCCAACGATGGAAGATTTGATGCCCGATCAAGCGGTATTCTATATACCGTAACCCAAGCCCGTATAGGGAAAATAAGTTAAAAGTATTTACCTGAGCAATGTATAAATCACAATAAGAAAATTGCAAGTAGCTTTTACTGGTTCTCCTAATCTGGAACGAAGGTTTATAATAACCTATTAGAATCCTAACGGGTCTTTAGTTAAGCTTAAGCTTAGACCGGTTAGTTTCAAAGATACGGTTCGTACGCACGATTAAGCGAAGACCGGATAGAATCTGATTTAGACCCGACAAGTTCAGAGACTTGTTTAATATGGGTCCTTCATGCACATTCTGGATTTTGAGATAAAACCGATAAGGTTTGACCCGTTTCGGCTAATTTATGTAAACTTGTTACATAAACCGAACCGAACGCGTAATAAGCGTAACGGGTAATTATGAGAGCCATTTACAGGTTTCCTAAGTTAATATGCTCCATATATGTTGTGACATCAGTAAGATATCATTTATTATGCCCGAAATGAATTTAAACACAAACTATGCCCCGTAGGGGTAGTTTGGTCATTTTAAAGGTTGTAAAAGAGTTTAAGTAATATCCTGAGTTACAGGTCTGATGAAATCAGTAAAAATACTTATTTTACCATGTTATAACAGTAGGGTAAAGTATATATGTGAAATTTATCAATTATAACCAAACTAGGCCCCGTAGGGGTATTTTGGTAATTTCACATAAGCCGAAAAGCTCAAAACTGAAGTCTGAGTTTAACAACCTTTGCTTACTGTTAGAATATTATAATTTGCCTCAAATATCAGTAGGTATAAACCCTTGTATGTTTAATATGATTATAGCACATACTATGCGTTAAAAACGCTTAAAAGGCGGTTAGAAGCCATTTCCGGGTTTGATACATAAAGCTGATATTTTTATTATTCCAGGAGGCTTAAAATACTTTATTTATCATATGTGATCAGTAGCAAAAGGTTTGGAGTCATTTAGATGTATAAAACTCATTTTATAGCCCGTGAGGGCAAAACCGACAATTACCGGATTAAGCCTACGACTATAAGTTATGCTCAGCCTAAAATTAATTAAAAATATTTAAAAATCCCAAAATAATATATTACATCAGTGGGTAAAGAGATTGATATCAAAAAGTATGTTTAAGTAGGCTATACGTTAAATACGCCGTTTAATTAACATAAAGCTTTAATTTTACGCTAACGAGCATAACTCTTAACCTACACCTCAAACTGATGTCAAATTTTGTATGCAAGTTTATATATCAGTAATTAAGGTTTCTACTCTTTTACATTTCCAAAAATCACGTTTTAAGGTGAAAAGGGCATAATGGTCAACATATGAGCAATTAACGGAATCATGCATATTAATTGGATAACTAATGATCCGAGGTGTATAATCACAGAGGGTTATACTAGCATGTAACCTGGTCCAAATAAAGCTCTAAGGCATTTCTAAATCATGCCTAAACGGGTCAGAACTGAAAGTCAAAGTATAAGTCAAACTATGCGACTTTCGGTTCCGAACCGGGTCTAAACCGGAAATTGTCGGGTTGAACATGTTTAGACATGTTCTTACACTAATTACCAAGTTATATTAATGATCAAACAGGTTGTATGTATTCTACATTGCTAATCATGCATATAGAGTGGGAATCAGGGGGAACCCTTTTAAGGGTTTATTACCCACATAATTACCAACTTATAACTACTTTTAATTCGAGATTTGACTGAGCCATTATTAATTAATCTCGAAGTCAAACCGTAATTACGACGGTTTGACTTTTAGCTAAATAACTAAGCTAAACTCAATTAAAGAAGGTTAAGCAAACTTACAAAAGTCCTAAGCTTGATTAGTGATCACTTGAGAGTGCCTTGGAGCTCCAGAAATGATCAGATTGCAAGATGAAAGTGTGAAGAACAATGGTTGCACATCATGGCCTTTTATAGTGAATTAATCACCACAAATCTTTGACACATGAGTCTACAACCCACCACAACTGATTAACAAGTGTTCCTAGTGCTTAGGGGGTGTCTAGGGGTCGCCCTTTATGTGGAAAATCGGATGAAATCGAGCAGAAAGCACTCAGCAGGCAAAAACCCAAGAAATTCGGAACTGGGCAGTCCCCCGCGTGTCGCGAAGGTTCCCCCCCTGGGCTTCGTGTGTCGCGACGCCTTGTCTGCACAAATCTGAATTTTAGATTTTTGCGATTTGATCCTTGGCTCTTCAAACTTCGATTAGGCACTTGTTTCTTGCATCTTGAACCCTCCAAATTGATTTGTAAGGGCTTTAAAACATATACCCACTTTGTTAAGTCCCCGGTTAACTTTATTGTTACCCGAAAAGTCCTAACTTTCAACGTTTACGCTTTAACCCTTTGCACACGAATTTGATCATAACTTTCTCATACGATAACGAAACTTTACGAAATTTATATCGTGCATTCTAGTGAGCATAATTAACAGTTACAAAGCTTCGGGTTTATCAAAAGGTCACTCAGAGGTATAACTTAAACATGTTGACACATTTAGTCCCTGTAGTTTGTAATTCCTCACTTTTAGCTTCGCATGATCCATGATTTATTCGTTTGATGATATAATCATCATGTAAGGTTAATGTACAATATATTTATTCACTGTTGACATTTAGAACTCGTATTTTCATATACTTTCCATGACTGTCAACTTTAGTCCTTCTATAACATTCTTTCACACGTTCAAACATATGACACGTGTCTACACATTATAGGACGTGAATTTTCGAGGTGTTACATCCTCACCCCCCTTAAAATAAATCTCGACCCGAGATTTACTGAAATAAATAAGGGTACTTTTCTTTCATCGTGGATTCAACCTCCCACGTGAATTCGGGACCTCTACGGGCATCCCATTTGACCTTTACAATAGGCACGTGCTTCCTTCGAAGCTTCTTTACCTGTCGATCTTCAATCGACAAAGGTTTTTCCACAAATTTTAAGCTCTCATCTGTATGCACATCTGTATGGGGTATTACCAGTGATTCGTCAGCGAAACACTTTTTCAGATTGCAGATGTGGAACACGTTGTGAATTCCACTGAGCTCTTCTGGTAAGTTTAACTTATAGGCAACTGACCCGACACGTTCGATAACCTCAAAAGGTCCTATGTATCTCGGGCTTAGCTTTCTTTTCTTACCAAATCGCATCACCCCCTTCCAGGGTGATACTTTAAGCAATACTTTGTCACCTACTTCGAAGTGAAAAGCTTTACGCTTTGGATCTGCGTAACTTTTCTGCCTATCCCGGGCAGCTTTGAGACGGTCACGAATCTGGACAATCTTGTCCGTCGTTTCGAACACTATCTCTGGTCCTGATAATTGGACATCTCCAACTTCCGCCCAACAAACTGGCGTTCTACACTTTCTACCGTATAATGCCTCAAAGGGCGCAGCCTTTATGCTGGTGTGGTAGTTATTGTTGTAGGAGAATTCAATTAGTGGTAGGTGTTTATCCCAACTACCACCCAAATCGATCACACATGCACGTAGCATGTCTTCTAACGTTTGAATAGTACGCTCACTCTGACCGTCTGTCTGAGGATGGTAAGCTGTACTGAAATTCAAACGCGTGCCCAAAGATTGTTGGAAACTCTTCCAAAAATGTGACGTGTATCTAGTATCTCTGTCAGAGATAATAGACACAGGTATGCCATGTAAGGCTACAATCTTATCCACGTATAACTGGGCTAACATGTCGGAGCTATAAGTCTCCTTGATGTGTAAGAAATGTGCTGACTTAGTCAGTCTATCAACTATAACCCATATTGTATCATTGCCTTTCCTGGTCTTAGGTAACTTGGTGATAAAATCCATAGTTACCATTTCCCACTTCCACGTAGGAAGTTCAGGCTGTTGTAGCAAGCCTGAGGGCTTCTGATGCTCGGCTTTGACTTGCGCACATGTCAAGCATTTAGCTACATAGGTGGCTACAGACTTTTTCAAGCCTATCCACCAATAATTTGCCCTTAGATCCTGGTACATCTTATCAGCTCCAGGATGAACGGAGTATTTGGAACTATGGGCTTCCTGGAGGATGACATCTCGAAGTCCTCCATAATTTGGAACCCATATGCGTCCATTTAATCCTAGAATTCCGTCCTTGCTAAGAGTTAACTACTCCTCAGTTACCCCTAGCTTTTCATTAGGATAGTTAGCTTCCAACACAGCCTCCTTCTGTGCAGCTAACAACCTTTCAGTCAAACTGTTCTTTATCTCCAAGCGCTTGGCATTGATTCGGATGGGTTTCACCCTCTCCTTTCGACTCAAGGCATCGGCGACTACATTCTCCTTGCCGGGATGGTATCTGATTTCACAATCATAATCATTTAAAGTTTCCATCCAACGGCGTTGCCTCATGTTTAATTCCTTCTGATTAAATAGATGTTGAAGGCTCTTGTGATCAGAATAGATCACACACTTGATCCCATATAGATAATGCCTCCACAGTTTTAGTGCGAATACAATGGCACCCAACTCCAAGTCATGGGTGGTGTAATTCTTTTCATGCACCTTTAACTGTCTTGAAGCATAGGCAATAACCTTGCCTTTCTGCATAAGCACATACCCCATGCCAGTGTGCGATGCATCGCAGTAAACCACGAACTCTTCTATTCCATCTGGCAATGTCAGAACTGGGGCGTTGCTCAACTTTTGCTTCAGAATATCAAAGGACTCTTGCTGCTTAGGGCCCCATATGAACTTTACTTTCTTCTTAGTCAAGGAAGTTAGGGGTGCAGCAATCCTTGAAAAATTTTCAATGAAACGCCTGTAATATCCTGCCAATCCCAGGAAGCTACGAATCTCTGTAGGCGTCTTTGGTTCTTGCCAGTTCATAACTGCTTCAACCTTAGCGGGATCCACCTTGATACCACGCTCACTGACCACATGTCCAAGAAATTGGACTTCTCGAAGCCAAAATTCACACTTAGAGAATTTGGCATAAAGTTTCTCCTGATGTAGAAGTTTGAGAATACAACGAAGGTGTTTCTCATGGTCAGCTTGGTTCTTCGAGTAGATAAGAATGTCGTCGATGAAAACAATGACAAATTTATCTAAGTACGGCTTGCAAACGTGATTCATGATATAATCATCATGTAAGGTTAATGTACAATATATTTATTCACTGTTGACATTTAGAACTCGTATTTTCATATACTTTCCATGACTGTCAACTTTAGTCCTTCTATAACATTCTTTCACACGTTCAAACATATGACACGTGTCTACTCATTATAGGACGTGAATTTTCGAGGTGTTACATCTTAACTTGACGTCAAGATGACCCGAAATATAAGTGAACATACCTCCGATCATAGGGTACTCCATAAGGCCTGAGTTATTGATGAAACTGTTGAAGGCTTCCGAAGAAACTCTGTCGAATCTCGAGTTTGCCCTTTCTGCTTCTGATCTAACATCGTTGAAATCACCAAGCAGAACCCAATAACCTTCCTGACCATTGATCCAAACAGCTAATTCCTCCCAGAGAAGTCTCCTCTCCGTCGAATCGTTCGGAGCATGAATGTTTAAAATGTTTATTCTGATCGACTCCCCCGTGATTAAGCCCGAAGTTAATAAAAACCTCTGATTTTTACTAATCATATCCACCATAAGAACGTCAGGATTCCACGCCGAAACCAGGCCACCAGATCTGCCTACTGAGTCAACCGAAGCGAAGTTCAACCCAGACTTGTCCCAGAATCTACGAACTTCCATCTCGCTCAAACCCCTTTGGTGAGTTTCCTGCAGCCCTAGAAAGTCAGCCTTCACTCTGCCTTTTAATTGTCTGACCCAGAGACCCTTTCTGCTATCAGAAACTCCATTCAAATTTAACGATACAAAATTCATTGTTTACCACTGGAACCCATTTCCCCACTAACCATCTTCCTCAAATGGTTGTCAAAACCAGCGACCTCGATTCCCAAATCTGCTCCCACCTTCATCGTGCATAAGACTTCAGCTTCAAAGCTACTTCTTACAAGATCTTCTTCCAAAAAATTATTTGTATCGCCCAGCTGAGATTCCCTCCCCATCAAATTAGGTTCCGGGTTGTCTATCTGATTACCTGTCTGAATGACGCTTTCTGTCTCTTTACCTGTACTAGGCATGTTCTTGCCCTCTTTTTCTAATCTGAGTATATCCTCAATATTAAAGGGATCCGAGTCAACACTGGGCTCCACAACTTGATTAAGGTCTGGAATAGTTTTTTGTTGGGCCACCAGATTAGCTTTACTTATTTTCTTGGGCCTATTTGTAATATAACTTGGTCTAGGTAAGGAGGATATGGGCTCCACCACAGAGCAAAATTGATCATTTTCATATAAGGGCCCACGGTGACCGCCAAAATCCCTTTCTAGAAAAGTAGCTGAATTAGTCTGAACCTGGTCCCCGCTATCCACCTCAGCACGCATGGGTGAAATACCATCATGATCATTTTCGGCGGCTGGTATATTTCCCATGCAGGAAACTGGAGAGTTTCCCATGCAACCATTGCCCTTCTCAATACCACAGTTCTGAGATTCACCGAATACCGAGGAACCAGCCGACGATTCCGGTTCTGACTGTATCCGGCTCCGACTGCACCAAACAACTCTTCGCCGGATCTTCGGATTCCAAAAACTCCGGGTACCACTGTCCCGAAATCTCCTCCACCCAAACTCTTAACACGTGGTCCTTCCAAGAAACGAGAAACTCTCCCGACACTCTTTTCCCATAATTAACCAGGACCGCCATTCTTTCCTCAGCCAAGTTACCGTTCGTAACGTCTGCCTCCGATTTGACTATGAGCCTTCCACACCTTTCCCCAATACGATTAAACACGTTCCTATCCTAGAGTGAAACCGGTACCCCTAACACCTTGATCCAAGCAATTCTTTCGTATATGGGAGGGGCGCCTTCCCAAACATATAATCTAGAGAAACACTTTTCCCAAACCTCTATCATCTTAACGTGGAACTCTTCAGCTTCCTCCGCCTTATTGAAGCATAGCAAAACTTTCAGGCCCCCAAAGTATTTGAGATCGAAACTTTCCTCCGTAATCCCCGAGAGATGGGATTTTAGGTCATTCAGGATGTCAATGTCTTTAGCCTCACCGACAAGCGACTTGTACTCCAGCTTTTTCTTCGTGTCGACATTCATCGGGGGTAAATCCAACAACTTTCCCATTTCCTCTTTCGAGTTTGGAGCTAAAACGAACCGGTAAGATCTGACACCATCAAAATGGGAAGTCACTTTGGTGGGAACAGAATATTTCTCAGCAGCATGATTCACCGAATTCAATCTATCGAAAACAGAGGCTCTTTCCCCAGCGAAATTTTGTTCAACTTTTGACCCATCTCTATTAAACTTGGCCAGATTTACGTCAACGACAGAATCTTCAACTCGAACCCTTTTCAATTTCTCAATCCACTCAAGCGGGTCGCGGACATTTGAAAGTTTGATAAACCCGAATCTGTTACCCGCTCTATCTTTTTTAAACGGGACAAAAGCATCTTCCAGGTTTTCCATATGCTCGAAGGCCTTCCATAACATCGAGCGATTACAATGATCTGGGAGGTTGGAAATAAAAACTTATTTTCTAGAAAACCGAAAGCGATTACTATATCAGGTTTTATTTGAACGTTTCACATCAAATTAAATATTATTAAAACTTATTTTCTAGAAAACCGAATTATATTCAAGAGAAACTATACTATATAATAAAAGAAACCACTTTAGGGACATTTGTTATCATATTAGACCATCTCTTATAGATAATTATTATTTTAATTTAATTTCTTCTAATTAATTATAGATAACCCTCCTACAAAATATTATTTAGTTTAATATCTTATATTATAGATAACCCTCATACTAAATATTATTAGTTTAATATCTTAATTACATTTTTTAATTTAATTAAATCAAAATTTTTTATATCTATTAGATCTTTTACTTTGAATTCGAGAATATGCTTTCTTTTATATCAAGTCCCTTTCTGTAATTAAATTGTAATTTCGTTATTACTATCTTAATTTTTGGTTTCCTTTTTTAAAAGGCTCAAACTATCTACACACCAAGTGTGTAGATAGCCAACACAAAAAGTTGTTTTTGTCCTATATGAATACCATGCAGTGTCGAGTTGTGGCCAAAGCGCGGCGTTTTGGTCCGATCAACCAGACAAAGACTGACGGGTGTCTGACGGGTCTGTTGACCGGACCAAAACGCCGAGCTTTGGCCGCAATTTGGTCCTGTCAACCAGACTTGGGGGTCTCAATTAGGGTTTCCTATTGGGTAAAATAAGATAAGAAATGGTAATTTTAATGAGAGTTGTTACACCCGAATACCTTTAATTTTACAAAAATTAAATAAAAACAATTTTTAATGGTTTCTGGCGGGCCGCGAAGACCCTCTCTTCGTCTTACGTGGGCCGCGACAGCTAGGAGATCAGGTCGCACCCTGAGGTGCCATGTGTCAGGTGTTGTGTCGAACCTACCCCATGACCAGGCCAAGCTAGGCCCTACTGTGCCTACGTCGCGGGGCGTGAAAGCCCCCTTGTATATCCTTCGCGGGCCGCGAGGGAGCCGAGATCAGCTCCTATAAATTAGGAGCATCGGCCTTCAATTTTCCGACGCTCACAAACGAAATTCTCTCTCAAATTCTGAATTGTAGACATTATAATCGGGTATTATACCCCCCTAATTAACGAAGTTCTGCCTCGTTGTAAGTATCATAACCCCCGGTTACGTATTAGATACGCTGCCTGATTGATCTAGTGCTCCGTAACGGCTGTCGAGGTTCTGCCCGACGTAGTCGTTGGAGTTCTATCTCGGGGAGGGTATAACTAATGTAAATATTGGGTTATTATACTAACGCGTGTGCATTGTTTAAATTATTAGATTATAACCAGGAAACCACAGGAAAAAGTCTAAACTAGCAATATGAGTAATCTCCTTTTTGTAAACCTTTTTGCAAACTGTTTTTACAAAACCTCAATGCTTTACATTATTATTAACAGTGATTGAGTATTTGTAAATTCTACAATTATTGTCGGTATGTTGGGGTTTTGTATACAAAATTTGTTACTACACTGTGAGTAGTAACATGACCACAAGTCGGGTTGACAGTACCGTGGGTGATAATTAAAGTAGAATGGTAAACAAATGTAATTGCCGGATTGCCCTCAATACTGTACAAGGATAAAAATCTGTCTTAATAAAATTGGGATTCACTCACCAGTATTTCCCACTGACAAAATGTTTTTAAACGCGTTTCAGGTAACAAAATGTGAAAGCCAAAATAGAAGCCAGCTGGAGAGCACTGAATGCTTGGAAAAGTGGCAATAAAAGTTACCTAAATAAAGAAAGATGTTTTATTGAATAAGATAGGGTTTACCCCTATAAACATGTTTGTAATGAAAAACTTGGGTTTTGTCCCAATAAGTTTATTATTATAAAAATGTGGTGTTTTACTCTGATAAAATATTTCCTACCTACGGTCCTGATGAAATTTCCGCTGCCAAATAATGATAAACACCGATACCACCATCTCTAAGTAGGCCGCGGCCGCCCACCTCCCGAGGCAGGGGTAGGGGGTTGCGACAGGAGGTGGTATCAGAGCAAAGCCACTGATTTCCGCCAAAAAAGTGTTCTGCTGACATTAAATTTTCAATTTTGTTAGGAAATAATAAATGAAACTATGTGCACACATGTAGATTATTATTTTGTGTTATTTGACAATTTGTTAGTTTACAGTATGAGTGATCAAGGACCTTCGGACGCTTACCGTCAACTGTCCAGTTCACCTAGGGACGAAAGAACCTCTTCCCAGCTTACCCCCTCGGGGTATTCGGCTGATACCGAAGAAGGGATTTTCGTGTTTAAAGCACAATCTGAAGAACCATTCCCTCCCAAGAAGAGAGGACGGTTCAGCAGAGGGGCTCATGAACGTAGAAAAAGGATGAAAAAATTGCAACAACAGCGGGCCTTAGCAGCGGCCAATAGAGAAATGAATGTTCAAAACCAGGACATACTCAATAGGAGATTAGCAAGATTCTGGTACAGCGATTCTGCTCTACTCAAAACATATATGAAAAATGCTTTTGTGGTGAGGTTTGTCATAAATCTTTCATGGTTCATGTGTATAAGCAACATTTAGTTTTATATAGCGAGATTTAGTTTTATATATCTCTGATTAGACACACATTATTGCAATTGTTATGAATTTTAATATTTTCAAGCATCATTCACTTATATGCTTTTTTTTACCTTTTTAAATCAAATGTACGCAGGCTTTAGCACAAGATCAACTAATTACATCAGACAATGAAAAATTTAATTGTTATTGGTTCTACTACTATTAGCTTGAACTAGCCAGCACAAATGATAGTGCAACGTCTATTTTGAATGTTTTACCCTACATAATATGTGAATTGGGTTAAATTTTCCCGTTAGGTCGAGGAAGATAAGAGCAAGGAACGCATTTTTAAAAGCATTTCAGTTAGAACTGATTAATAATCTGTGGTTGTAGCCCACTGGTCAGTTAAATGGCAACCCGTCACTATTTGTCTCTCCTGGCAACGAAGGTAACCAGTGTACCCCTTTTGATAATTTTTTTTCACAATCGTGTATATGTGGTTTTCATTTTGTTTCTGAAGTAAGTAATGAATGGATGAAATAAAACAAGGCCCACTATAGACTATCTGGTGATGCTTCATGGATTGTTCAGCATCATGGTGTTGTTAGTAGTACATCTCAATAAAAAGTGTCAATGATTATGCAAACAACTCACAATAGGTCACAAGGAGGCTGAAAAGATGATTGCAGAATCATTTGCTTGCATGGTTTCACCAAAACCAGGATGTGTTCAACAACCAATGTTCAGCTGGTATACATGCAACATATATGTGTATGCACATGTATACGTTATAAAAGTATATTTATTTATATCTAATACTTTTCCTTTTGGGTCTCTTTATTAATTTCCAGTGTCCACTTTTGAACATAGGCAATTACCCTCCAACTGAAGCTGATGTTTGTAATATTAATTTATTTTTTCATCATCAACAGGTTCACGCTGCTGTTTAACAAGGCCAAGGACAAAACGAAGCGAGTCAGTGAGCATTATGTTAGAAAAGGTTTGTTTGTTTGCTTGTTGGGAGGTGGGCTGGAAAAGCCCTGTGCAGTCATTGGCTGAAATGTCGACAATGATATGTGGCTGTGGAAAACAGGTAACATCAAGGTGGAGTATTCGGTTAAGTGTGCTCTAGCTTGTAAGATAGCTTTGACGGGGCTGCAATGTCACACCCCGATATTTCCACGTATTACCGGTGGGCCTAGTGGGAAGTATCGTGACGTAGTTGATATCGTCATAGTCAAACAACACAATTTTAAATGCACAGCGGAAGCAAAAGATAGATTCATTTCAACTGAATAAATTGTAATATTAAGTATCACAAAATAGTTGAAACAGATCCACAGGCGGATCGAAAGAAAAAGGAAATTGTTCAACAGACTTTAACATCTAGAGCTTGCGAGACTTGATTATTGATGCCTGGAGTAGATAGCCTATTACGTATAGTACCTGCACTTAGCCTTTTTGGAAAATACGTCAGTTTACACTGGTAAATACAACTTAACTGACTCATTTTGAAAATGTTTAAAAATTGATTTGAATGCACTTAGGCAAAAATATCTTTTATAACTTGGGACAATTATTCAAAAATAATCTTGTATACAGTTTTACTTATTTGTCGTCCGTTAGGGCCGGTTTAAAGGGCCGTACAAGATTAACTGACACGCCACAGGTATAATGCCCACAAGGTTGATTCCTTTAAGTGGATTACCAGTTTTTACATAATGCAACTGTCAGGTGTACGCCTACACCCCGTGCTTAGGTCGTGGCCATTTCTTTGAATGATGCCAAGGATATCCGGGACATGGTCATTTAACCCCCAAAGGCCATACACCAAATAATACAGATTAAAACAGGTTATGTAAATACATTAATCACAATCCGATTTAAATGACTACATACCCGACCAAGCGGTATTATTATAATACCGTATCCCAAGCCCGTATAGGGAAAATAAGTTAAGAGTATTTCCCTGAGCAAAGTATAAATCAAATACAGCAAGTGCACGTAGCTTTTACTGGGCTCCTAATCTGGAACGAAGGTTTTTAATAATCTATTAGAATCCTAACGGGTCTTTAATTAAGCATAGACTTAGACCGGTTAGTTTTCAAAAGGAAGACACGGTTCAAACGCATGATAAAGCGAAGACTGGTTTAGAATGTGGTTTTGACCCGACAAGCTTGGACACTTGTTTAATATGGGTAAACTAAACACATTCTGGATTTTGAGATGAAAACGATATGGTTTGACCCGTTTCGGCTAATATATGCAAACTAGTTACATAAGCCGATCCGAACGCGAAAAGTGCGTAACGGGTAACCAAATGAGTCATACACAGGTTTCCTAAGTTAATATGCCTTAAATATGTTGTGACATCAGTAAGATATCTTCTATTATGCCCAAAACAGATTTAAACTCAAATTACGCCCCGTAGGGGTATTTTGGTCATTTTAAAGGTTATAAAAGAGTTTAAATATAAATCTGAGTTTCGGGTCTGATGTAATCAGTAAAAATACTTAATTTACTAAGTTATATGTGAAATTTATCATTTCTAACCATACTATGCACCGAAGGGGCATTTTGGTAATTTCACCTAAGGTTTAAAGGTCAAATCTGGAAATCTGAGTTTAAAACTTTTGCTTACTGCTAAAGTATAAAAATTTATTTAAAACACCAGTAGGTATCAAGTCTTATATATCTAAAATGGTTTTTATACATACTATGCGCTTAAAACGCGTAAAAATGTAGTTTTAAGCGATTTCCGGGTTTTATAAGAAAAGCTAATATTTTTATTATTCCAGAAGGCTTAAAATATTCTATCTATCATATTGGATCAGTAGAAAAAGGTTTGGTATCAAAAGGATTGGTAAAACTCATTTTATAGCCCAAAAGGGCAAAACCGACAATTACCGGATCAAGCTTAGAACTCTATGTTATGCTTAGCCTAAAAATAAATAAAAATCTCCAAAAATCCCAAAATATTATTTTATATCAATGGGTAAAAAGTTTGGTATCAAAAATCGGGTTTAGATAGGTTATACGCTAATTACACCGTTTAATTACTAAAAAGTTTTCTAATTACGCTAATGAGCATAACTCCTAATCTAGACCTCAAACTGATGTCAAATTTTAGGTACAAGTTTATAAATCAGTGATAAAGGTTTCTATTCTTTTATATTTTCAAAAAATCACGTTTTAAGGTCATATGGGCATAATAGTCAACATTTAGGCATTTAACGGAAATATGCATATGAATCGGATAACTAATGAACCAAGTTGTATAATCACAGAGGGTTATACTTATATGAAATCTGGTCCTAATAAGGCTCTAATACATTTCTAAACTATGCTCTAATGAGTCAGAACGGAAAGTCAAAGCAAAAGTCTACTTTTGCGACTTTCGGTTCCGAACCGAGCTTAAACTGAAAATTGTCGAGTTGACCATGTTTAGACATGTTCTTACATTAATTACCAAGTTATATTAATGACAAAACAGGTTGCATAGCTTCTACATTGCTAATTATGCATTAATTTGAAAATAAGCTTTCTGTTGACTTTTTGAGATTAACTTTGACCCGACAATTGACCTAGTTAGATTGGGAATCAGATGGTGCCCTTTTAAAGGTTTATTGCCCACATAATTACCCACTCATAGGTACTTTCAATTTGGAATTTGACTGGACAAATTAAGATTAATGACGAAGTCAAATCTTAATTACGACAGTTTGACTTTAGACTAATTAACTAAGTAAAACCGAATTAAGAAAGGTTAAGGAAGCTTACAATAGTCCTATGCATGACTAATGACTCCTAGGAATTGTCCTTGAGCTCCAGGAACCTCCAGAATTGAAGTTGTGAGAGTTTCAAGTGAATGTGCTCAATGTTGTAACATTGGAGCTTCTTATATAGGAACTTTGATGCCATTAGATCATGACAAATAAGTCTATGGGATGATTCCTGATCATCCCAAGTGTCCCTAGGCCCTTATAAACCATCAAACAAGCCCCTAGAATCGAAAAACAAGCTTATAAGTCGGTGTAACTTGCTGAAACAGACATCTGCCAAGTTTTTCTGATGCTGGGGGACTCAGGCGGCCCGCGTAAGGATTGGGCCTGGCCTTACGCGGCCCGTGTCAAGGTTGGCTCCGGTCAACAAGTTTGCAAATATTGCATTTTAGGTCCCTGGTCCTTCCAAACGTGGTTTTAACTTCCAATTTTGCATATTTAACCCTCTAACTTGACTTTTAAGGGCTCCAAGACATATACAAACTTCGTTAAGTCCTCGGTTAACTTTGTGATCACCCGTAAAGCCTTAAATTTCAACGTTGACGCTTTTAACCCCTCGTATATGAATATTATCATAACTTTCTCATACTTTATCGAAACCTTGTGAAATTTTTATCACATATTCTAGTGAGCATATTTAATCATTACAAAGATTTGGGTTTGCTAAAAGGTCACTCAGAGGTATACTTTAAACATGTTGACACATTTAACCCATGTAGTTTGTAATCTCTCACTTTCTTCCACAATTAGCTTCGTATGATCCATGATTCATTTGTTTAAGGGTATAAACATCGTGTAGGGTTATTGTAAAGTATATTTATCAATTGTTGACATTTTGAACCCTTTTATTCACATACTTTCCTTGTTTGTCAACTTTAGTTCTTCTAAAGTAATCTTTTACGCGTTTAAAGCTCATGACACGTGTCGATACATTATTGGACATGAATTTTCGAGGTGTTACATGCAAGTAATTCAATGTTTTTATATATGGAGTAAAGTGGCAATCCCGAAGGTTAACTACTTCGTTTGGAGGCCCTGCAGCGGGAGCATTCCAACTGTTGCGACCTTGGCAGTCCGGAATGTGAATGTTGGAGACAGGATGTGCGACTTGGCTGTTCGGAATGTGTTTTGAGAATGAGTTTTAGTGATTTGAAAAGAAGAAAAGTAAAAGTTAGATGGTTGTAACTTTTTCAAATAAGATATGGAAAAGAAGAAAAGGAGAAGCAAACCGAAACACCATCAATATACATTATCTTTGTTTGTTACGTTGTTAGCGTAACCCATCCACCGGACGGGTATTAAACTAGTTCATAACGGTGAGTCATTACTTTATACTTACAAAATTTAAATAACTGTTTGGCAAAAATAACTATAAAACTTGTTTATTATTTAATGATTTTTAATTTTTAATCTACATCACTTTCTATACGAGCTCAATCTTGAAAGTAAAATTGGCCCTAAATAATAAGGAAGTTTCACATATAGTCGATTAGATCGCTTAATTCTAAAAAAAATATATAAGTATTTTAAAATAGTAAAGCATTATTTAAATTTTATTGAATTTGTCAAAAATATTATCTATATAATCATTAATTTTTTTTTTTTTAAATTTCAAATTCTTAACAGTTAAGGATGATTATTCGTGTTACCCAAGTCATATTTCGTCTCCAATACGATATCTTTTTATAATGGCAAATTCAAACTCTTCCGCAAGTAATATACGTGATGCCCAAGTAATTAACAAGTAACAACCCTTCATAAACACAAACACCCATGCAAAAAATAACTCAAAACCCTAACACACCCATTTCAACATCATAATAAACCATAATGGTCTTAGCCGATAATATTCTATATATTTATTTATTTAATTAGATTTGTAGTTATCTTGTAATTAGGAATGTTTATCATCTCCTAAAATAGCATTAGGGTTTCTTTGTATTTGATCCCTATATAAAGGGCTCATTGTATTATTGTTTGCATCAATAAAATTCACAGAATTGTATTCGAGCTTTTAAATGGCACCCACCACCACCACCCTCGTTGGTCCACCGGAGATCTACCGTTCCCACCAAAACACCACCGTCTCACCACCTTCTTCCACCACCACCACCACCTCCCACCCATTCATCGACGCCATGATCTCCCACTTCAACTCCACTACACTCTCCCCAACTCCACCCATGGGTTACACCGAAAACAACTCGGCTACTTATCTATCAACCGGCAACCCATGCCTTGATTTTTTCTTCCATATTGTTCCCGATACTCCGCCACAAACCGTCACACAACGTTTGCTACAATCATGGCAACACGACCCTTTAAAAACATTAAAACTAGTCTGCAACCTCCGTGGGGTACGAGGTACGGGGAAGTCAGATAAAGAAGGGTATTATACGTCGGTTTTATGGCTTCATGAAAACCACCCTAAAACTCTAGCATGCAATCTAGCATGCATGGCGGACTTTGGATACTTTAAGGACTTGCCGGAGATACTTTATCGGCTTCTTGAAGGAGCCGATGTAAGGAAGAAAGCGAAGGAGGAACGTTTGAAGCGATCGCGTCATTATCGTCGATATAATGTGCCGAAGCGGGTTGGAAGAAGTCGAAGAAGAAGCAGAAAAGAAAAGAAGAGTGTGCCTAGAGAGCAAAGGGTTTTGTTGGAGATGAAGAGAGTGGAGATTGAGAAAGTCAACGCTAAAGAGTATAAATATGAGAAAAGGGTCATTAAGGCTACAAAAGCCATTGAAAGGTAATGTTAACAGAGTTTATTATTTTATTATTGTTTGATTAATTTATCATTTAATATGTAGTTCATATATTGTTATTTTATCTCTAGATTGAATATTAGGATAACTATATTATTATGGTTTACACGTAAAATATTATTCACCAATATCGTTTTGTTTTTCAGGTACAATAGTGACCTGGATTACAAGTTTTTACACGACCGTGTTTCAGCTCTTTTCGCAGAGCTCCTACGGTCCGACATCAAGTTCTTGGCCAACGGAGAATCGCAAAAAATCAGCCTTGCTGCAAAGTGGTGTCCATCATTAGATTCATCTTTCGATAGATCCACTTTATTATGCGAAAGCATAGCTAAGAAAGTTTTCCCTCGCGAAGAGTTCACTGAATACGACGGCGTAGAAGCAGCTCATTACGCTTACCGTGTTCGCGACAGGCTAAGAAAGCAAGTATTAGTGCCTCTAAGAAAAGCCTTGGAGTTACCGGAGGTGTACATAGGGCAGAATCAATGGCACTTGATCCCATACAATAGGGTAGCTTCAGTAGCTATGAAAAACTACAAAGAGAAGTTCTTAAAGCATGATACACCAAGATTCGAGGAGTATCTAAACAATGTGAAGTCCGGTAAAGCAAAAATAGCCGCGGGTGCGCTCCTTCCACACGAGATTATATCGTGTTTGGAAGATGAAGATGGCGGTCAGGTGGCCGAGCTTCAATGGAATAGAATGGTGGCAGATATGCTAAAGAAAGGGAAGCTAAACAACTGCTTAGCAATATGTGATGTTTCGGGTAGCATGTGTGGGACTCCAATGGAGGTTTGTGTTGCTCTTGGAGTGCTTGTATCCGAATTAAGCGAGGATCCATGGAAGGGGAAGGTGATCACGTTTAGTGAAAACCCGAAGCTGGAGACAGTGCAAGGGGATGATCTGAGATCGAAGATCGAATTCGTGAAAACAATGGATTGGGGGATGAACACTGATTTCCAAAAGGTGTTTGATCTGATACTTGAAGTGGCATCTAGTGGAAGATTGAGTGAAGATGAGATGGTGAAGAGGGTATTTGTGTTTAGTGACATGGAGTTTGATCAGGCTTCAGTGAACCCATGGGAGACTGATTATCAAGTGATCAAGAGGAAGTTTATAGAGAAAGGGTACGGAGGCGCGGTGCCAGAAATGGTGTTTTGGAATCTGAGAGATTCGCGAGCGACGCCAGTGGCAGGAAAGGAGAATGGAGTGGCGCTTGTTAGCGGGTTTTCGAAGAATTTGATGACATTGTTTATGGAAGATGGAGGGCAGTTGAACCCTGAGAGTGTAATGGATAGTGCCATTTCTGGTGAGGAGTATAAGAAACTGGTGGTGCTTGATTGATAATGAAAAATGTGTGTTATGTTTGTTTATAAAATATAACATAAGAATTTCAACAGCAGTTGTTGTTGCAATATAACTATCATTTCCAGATTTACAAAGATGAGATAAAAAGGACTGATACCATAAATTTCTACAGAAGCAAGTATTACTGGCTGAATTTTGTGACAAAAGACTTCATAATAAAGCAGAGCAAAACAAAACAAAACAAAACTCAAAAGGCTCAAAACAAATTCCAAAAGTTACTTTTGGAGACAGATTTGGGACATTACAGTTGTAAATAGTCATTTTTGTAGCAGTGCAAGTATTGTTTCAAGTGCCCTAATCAGCAGCCCACAGGTCTTCATTTAAAGCCCATTAGCCCACTTAAGCCTTTAAAGCCCAGCAACACTCACAATAGCCTTCAAGGTTTCAATTCAATTCCTCGACAAAACAACAAACAAAGGTTAATATTCTTCACATACATACAAAAGCTAATTGAATTATAGAAAAAAATATTATTTTTCAGCAGAAACGATACTTGAAATTACACCAATTTGACCAATCTAATGAAAAAGTTTTAGAGATGTTGAGTTGTTGTTTATCCAAAAGAGAAATGATTGAACTTTTCAATACTTACAACATACACTACAATGCCGAGGGTTTTTAGCGACGGACACCCTTCAGTGAAAGTGGAAGTCACGATTGAGTAAGGCATTAATGCAATTGGACCTCTCTACAATGGTGTCATAGTGAAGTAGTGTTTCATTGACACAAGATTGAGCAAGGTTCAGAATGCAACTAATTCTATATGTTTTACTCCAACAAACCCTTATACCACATAGGAGCAAAAAAATATAATAATTAGGCTTGATGCGTGTGAAGTGTTATATATATTAGGTGTATATTTTAAGCCCTTTTAACACTTTTTAGCCAAGTTTTAAATTTATAAAACACGATATTTACTAACACTAAACACACATATGGGTAAGTGCACCCATCGTGAGCGTAGTATAGTGTTGGTAAGATACCGAGGTCGTCCAAGGACACAAGAGCTTTTAGTACCGGTTTATCCTCAACGTCTAATCAAATAAAAGTTTAGAAAAATGTTTTAAACTAAGAAAATTAAAAACTAACTAAAAATGCTGAAAATAAAAATAAATAGAAAAACAGATAGACAAGATGAATCACTTGGTTCCGACTCGTGTATAGTGTAACCTTTGATTATTTCCGCACTTTTGCACTTATTTAAGAGATTATCTTAGTTATTGTAGTAGGCCCCTCTTTTGAAGGTGACGTTACCCTCAACCCAGTAGTTTGAGTCAGCAAGGATACAATCCTAAAGGGTCGGATTATTGAAAGATAATTAATTAAGTTATTAATGCAAATTATGGTAGGCCCCTCTTTTGGAGGTGACGTTACCCTCGACTAAGTAGTTTGAGTCAGCAGGGATACAGTCCTAAATAGCCGGGTTATAGTATTAATAGTAGTTAACTTATGAGGGGATCAAAGAGTTTGGACCCCCGCCATCCAATACCGTTAAGTATTGAAGGAGGTCCTACTAAATTTGACCCAGGTCCATTGCAGGACCTCTAAACGCTGAACAATGGCAAGACTCTTACCAAACCGTTCCCTTAACCCCCGACCAGGTAGCCAACATACCTCCATATAGACCGTGGAGATATGAATGGTGAAAATCTTTTATTTTATATAGACAGTAAAATAATGCCAAGACACCACGGACAAACGATAAGGAAGAATCACCTTCAACATAAGAAACTACTTATTAAAGTCATTAATACAAAACCAAGTAAAAAGTGCGAAAAGATTAGAAATAAAAAGTATTACACTAGACACTTGTCTTCACCAAGTGATGTAAGAGACTTAGGCAAACATGGCCTTGATTGTCAAGAACTCTTACGATCAATCTTGGATCCCGAGACGACTCACACACTCTATTATGGACAATGGATGATGGTGGTGGATGATGGTGTTATGGTGGTGGGTAAAGTGTGAGAGAGGTGGTGTGCCAAGGGATGGTTTGAGCTTGAGCCAAGCACTCCTATTTATAGGCTGAACAGAAGCTCGGGCACGGCCCCGTATCCAGTGGGCACGGCCCCGTGTCCAGTGGGCACGGCCCCGTGTCCACATCCTTCTCTTTCTTCATTTAATGCAGCTTGTCTTATTAGTTGACCACGCCCCCGTGTCCGCTGAGCACGACCCCGTGTGCAGAAGAATCTTTGTACTATGAAGATTTCCCTAGATTGTGCGAATCATATAGTTGACCACGGCCCCGTGTCCGCTGAGCACGGCCCCGTGGTGGGCAATAGAAGCTTCCACTACTTTGTCTTTTCTGCTGACACTTGGGCACGCCCCCGTGCTGGCTGAGCACAGGGCGTGTTCAGTCTTCTGTCCTCTTGTTTTGCTTGGGAAGATGCTGTCGTGGGGTCGGGCATGTCACGTCTTGTTCCTTTTCTTGTATTTATGTTAGATTTTGATGTTTTTTTGCTTCTTTTGTTAATTTGAGCTCATTTAATCCTGAAAATACAAAAGGAAGACAAAAGCACACTTTTTCCAACATTAGTACTAAAAAAAGGGTTAGTTTTATGCCACAATTGATGTAATTTATATGTTGCATTTTGCACACATCAAGGCTTATGAGTGAAAACATTTGGTTATTACTTCAATGACTACTAGAAGTGGGGACTAGGGACCCTAACCTAAGCATTTGATATGACTATTAGTTGGTTCTAACCAACGGTTCAGTTGGGTGGCAATAACGGGGACAGGTCGTGTCAGTTCATAAGGTGCATTAGTCCCCGAACTTTTCGCTCAGTAGTGTTATATATGTAGTTTTCGTATAGAAATTTTTGGGTATATACGTTTTCGACCCTCCGTCTTCATTGTCAAGCTTCGCCACTGATCGAGAAAGATTGAAAGAATAGGGCATGAAGAATGTTAGGTGAATTGTGGTTCTACTCCTATGTCAGATTCTAGTCTAATTTCTCATCTTCTTTGTTACTTGTTTTATGATTTTCATTATTATAAGGAAAAATTACAAGTTTTGTCCTTTATCTTTATAGTACTTTACAGGCGGTGTCCTTTTTTTTTCAAATGTTGACAGGCGGTGTCCTTTAGTAGGTATTTTGTTACAAGTTTTGTCCTTTCCACCCAACCTGGTTAAAAAACTCAGTTAATTTGTGGCACATGATAAGCACATGAGGGTAATTATGTCTTTTCCACCCCACCACTTCATTTCCCCCTTTTATAACCTCCCAAACCCTAATTTCCAATGTACACACACACACACACACACACACACATATATATATATATATATACATATATATATATATGTATAATAAACAATACAGATAATTATCTCTTCCCCTCCACCTCTCTCTCCCTTCACCTACCACCACCACCATGTGTTGCCGCCGCCACCACAACCACCACCGTCTTCACCAACACCACCATATGCCGATGCCACCACCGTTTTCACCATCCAACCACCGCCTACTCCAATCTTTACGGGTACAAGAGTACAAGAGTACAAATGAGACCAGTTCACAATCAGCATTCGCCAATCCAATTTTCTCCTTGTCTCTTCTTCCGCAAACAATAATATTCACCAAACGTTATAGGGTTTCATTATCATACCTTTCTTGATTTTTACAGCAAAAATGGTTGTGGAGGTGAAGGTGTTTTGTAGAAAGAAAAAGAGCTGAATTGGGTGGTCTTTGTTTGTTGTGGAAACAGAGGATCGAAAACAGGAGACCTTTTCAGTATTTTGTTGGTTGAATTTGAATGTGTCTAAAATCACCACCCACACAACCTTCACCCACCACCACCATGAGTAACTACCGACCAACTCACCAGCAAACCATCCCCACAACCTCACACCTGAAATCCTGCCGCAGCCGAAACTCCTGACACAAATTCCCACCAGAAACGCCCCGCCGCACCTAAACCCCTATGTGAAATAAACACCTGAAACCCTGCCGCACCTGCTCTCTCTCTACCTCACTCATCTCTCCCACCGGTGAAATAAACACAAAAACCCTAACCGTTCATGGTGAATCAACAAATCACAAAACTCACAAATCTAAGAAATTGGCAAAATCAACAAGTAAAAAACTTACTCATGTTCTACCGTTGATTGAGTGATGAATGAACAAATGTTGATTCTGTGGGGGTGGGTTGCAGTTGGTGGTTGTTGCACGGTGGTGGATGGTGGCGCCGCCGCCATTGTTTCTGGGTTGGGGCTTTAGTCGGATGGTGAAACGGTGGGTTAATGGTGGTGGCGATTGGTTGATGGTGGTGAGAGGCGGGAAGTGGTGGTGGTGGGATCTGAATGTGTGAGAGTATGTGCGGTAGAGAGAAAGCAACAAAGGGAGAGAGAAAGAGAAGTAAAGAGAGAGAGAGAGACAGTGGTATAGAGAGAGAAATAGAGTTAAGAGTTTTATATATAATATTAATAACAATAATAATAATAATAAGAAAGAGGTAAAAAGACTAAAATACCCTTGGGTAATCAGATTTAACAAAAAAATCTAACTAGGTTAGGCTCAAAGGACAAAACTTGCAACAAAATTCCCTATAAAGGACACCGCCTGTCAACATTTGAAAAAAAGGACACCGCCTGTAAAGTACTATAAAGATAAAGGACAAAACTTGTAATTTTTCCTTATTATAATGATTTCACCGAAGAATCAATAGAAGTGCAGTTGCTTAATTCCTAATTTGATATCTCTAGCTGTGTCAATTAGAGTACACAACAATGTATTATCAGTTTATCATGTATGTAATTAGCAACTAAACAACATATTGTTGTTAAGAGTTCTATTGATACAACAATCAACCTTTAGTGATAGAAATTAAATAGATGTAGTTGATTTTTGACTTATCTAGAAGAATTTGTTGGAAAACGTCATTTTGTAACAATACAAGCACAATTTTTTCTTTCATGTAACTATTAAAAAGTCTTTTTCCATTCGATTTTCTACATACTTTTAAAAGAATTTAAAGCATTACATGAGTATTTATGGGTCAAAACACATAACAATAAAAAAAGGAAAACTAATTATTAAAGTGGAAACGTCGGATTTAAAAAAAAATATGATATGAACCAATCGGATTTGGAATAAATAATCCGTTGAGTGGATTAACCTCAAAAGAAAATAGTAGGAAACAAGATTTGAGATAACTCTCTTTTATATTTTTCATTCATATCCATAAAAATCAAATGGCTTACACTATAAATATTTAAAAAGATAAATAACTACCCACTAACCAACTATCTTGACCCACTATCTACAACTCAAAACATGCTTAATTAATAAATAAACTACATGCTAAAATAAAACTTGACAACTACTGGAATATGGAATGAGTTAGTGGGCACATAACATTCCCGCCCGGTTGAAAGCGTCCTTGTCCTCAAGGACAAAAAATAAGGACCATGGTGGCCGCCACTCGATTCGATTAGTGGCATTAGGAGCCGTCTCAATGGGGCGCCATGGTGGATGCCACTCGCATTTCCCGGTTGCACTGTCAATATTAAACAAGTCATCCCTTGATGGATCTTTTAAATCTGCTTCTTTCGAGGACATTGAACAGAAAGTTGAATATTGAACAGAAGGTTAATCATCAACAAAATTATTCAACACCCTTGTAACATGATATCCAAAAAATGCATTTGATGAGATACGTTGTCTTGTTGGCCCATACTTCGTTGAGAATAACCCAAAGGAAGTTCGTGAACTATTTTTAGGATCATGTTTTGTAGAACTTTGAAGAATCATAGGGCTGGCAAGTGTAGAACTTCTAACCACATATTTTGTTGATGGTGTGGGTGTAAGTTTCGATGCCGACTTGGCGGTTAAGGGGACTTTTTTCGGTGGTGGAGAGGTAGGTAATGGTGTTGCGGCGGAAGCGGGTGACGGGACACATGGTGCGGTAGAGGAAACGGGTTGTGGGAGTGTAGGAGATTGGGCTTCCCATGGGGTTCGGAACGATCTGAACTCGTTGAAGACGGTTTGCAACTGAGATTCGAGCTTTACAAGGGATTCACTCATCCATTGATAAAACTCGGCTCCGGAGAGAGCGTGAGCAACCATGTCCGGGGGGATCACGACAGCTCTGATACCAATTGATATGAATCAATCGGATTTGGGATAAATAATCCGTTGAGTGGATTAACCTCAAAAGAAAATAGTAGGAAACAAGATTTGAGATAACTCTCTTTTATATTTTTCATTCATATCCATAAAAATCAAATGGCTTACACTATAAGAGTAGGAGTTGGGTAGAAAGTGTATTTTTCCTAGAAAGTCTAGGAAGCAATGAGAATTGGACATGTGGCATTGAGTTATTTTAACTAAAAGGGCAACTATGTAATTTCACATTTTAATTTTATTTTTGGAATTTATTTTTCATTAACTAACATTCCATGATTTTCGGAATTTTTGTTGTTTTCGAATTCAAATCTGGAAGTCAATGTGTTTATCTGGAAAAACTATCAGCATGTCTTGGTGATGTGTTTTACCAGTCAGAGAGGTTGAAGTCAGTGTGTTTTAACACTCTGAAGTCAATATATAATCAGGTTGTGTTTTAACAGTTCTTTTGCATTTTAACACTCTGAATGTGTTTTATGTTGTTGTCTATGTCACATTACCTCACATTGTGTTTTTTGATGATTACATTACATCTTAATGTGTTTTACAACAGTTTGTTTTTATACTGGAGTTTAACAAATCTGATTGTGTTTTAAGTCAGCAGATTTGCTGGAGGATTCTTGATATTGTGTTTTAACAGCAAGCAGATTTCTTGACATTGTGTTTTAACAGCAAGCAGGCCATTGTGTTTTAACAGCAAGCAGATTCTTGACGCTGTGTTTTAACAGCAAGCAGATTTCTTGACGCTGTGTTTTAACGGCAAGCAGATTCTTGACGCCGTGTTTTAACAGCAAGCAGATTGCTGGAGGATTCTGGACATTGTGTTTTAACAGCAAGCAGATTTATTGACGTTGTGTTTTAACAGCAAGCAGATTGCTGGAGGATTCTTGACATTGTGTTTTAACAGCAAGCAGATTTCTTGACGCTGTGTTTTAACAGCAAGCAGATTTCTTGACGCCGTGTTTTACCATCCATGCTGGTAATCCTTCCATTTATCAAGAACGACTCAGCCAAGTTACAAGCAGATTAACAAGCAGATTAACATCGAAAACGTATATGCACTTCAAGAACTTTAATCACAACACAAGATATGAATACCTAGTGAAGAAAAGGGGTATGAACAAGCCTTGGAACCGAAATCTGAATGCTCTTGGGGTCCTGTTTTGCGTCGCCAGCAGCAAGGGGAAAGAGATCGGTTTAGAGAGGGAGAGAGAGAAAGAGAGAGAGAGAAAGAGGGGAAATTGCATGAATTTAGGGATTGATTATTGATATGGCAGTTTCTTGACTTATTTAAAACACTTCCAATTACCAAAATACCCTCACTATATTAAAAGTCTCTAATTATATAACTCAAATATTACAAGATTGCCATTGATTTAATCTCAACCCTTAAACACACCAATCAGATGGACCAGATCGCTTCCTAGACTTTCTAGGAAAAACACACTTTCCGTGCGAACCCTACTCTACACTATAAATACTTAAAAAGATAAATAACTATCCACTAACCAACTATCTTGCCAATGATCTCTAGATCAAGTGGTGGAGGGCTTGCATTTCTCTTGAGAGATGCAGGTTCGACTCCCACTTGGCGCAGAGTGAGGCACTAGTGGGCAATGATAGGAGACCCAGGGAAATCTGGGTTGGATCCTTGAGCCAAACGGGTTTTACCGGTAATTTCACCGTCGTGCCTACGGGCGGGTGGGTTACCGGGTTTTCCCCGGAATTGGTAGTGGACTCGGGTTACTCTCGGAGTACTCCGTTTGTCCAGTGGGTGTCACGAGAGTGCTCGGGATTAAGTTTGTTGGCTGTTCAAAAAAAAAACTAATGAACTATCTTGACCCACTATCTACAACTCAAAACATGCTTAATTAATAAATAAACTACTTACTAAAATAAAACTTGACAACTACTAGGACATGGAATGAGTTAGTGGGCACATAACAAAATAAGTTGAAACGTCTGTGCCCTCTCACTAGACGTCTGAGCCATTGGAGCCGGATAGATATCTCGACTCTCAAGCCGTTTAAGCCAGCTATGAGCCAGCCTTTTCCCAGCCATTTGAAGGGGCTGGCTTGACTCTTCCCATATTCTTGTAGCGTCTAAGCCGTTTTGGAGGGTTTTGATCCACGTGTCATGTTCCTATTGATAGCTGTTTCCCAGAGCTGAAAGCTCCCTCCCAAGAGATAAGAGGTAGCCATTTAAAAAAAAAATTTGGTCAATGACTAGTTTTGAGATTTTTCCATTTTATAAAGTCGCTGACAATGAAGAAAATTATACGAAGTACAAACTAGAAGATTATAGGGATAAAGAACCGCAATAAAAAAGTATACATCAACAAGAAAGCGGTTTCTTTAACAAAAAGGGTTATATTACATCTACGTTAAATAAAAAAATGTAACACAAGTCTCATGTTTAACTAACATTTGATTGTGTTACATTATAAAATGGAATCTACTGCATTAAAAAAAAGTTAATGTGGCAAGAGTCTTGATTTTTACTATATCAGGGTTTTTTTTTTGAACAGCAAACTCACTTTATATATATATATATAAAGAGCCAGCAAGCGGCTGGGAACAAAACGCAAAACATACAAAACAAAACAAAACGGAATTACATTATCTCTACGATGTCAAAGTTCTTCCAATTCTCCCAATTCATCGGTTTGAGCTTCGCGCGATTATTAATCCATATGAAAGAATCCTCTTTGATCTGCTCCACCATCCTGCTGAACGGAATAAAATTGCCCTAAAAAAGTTTCTCGTTTCTAGCCCTCCAAATTCTCCAAACTGTCGCCATGGCTATCATATAAACAACCTTTTTCCAAACTTTATCGCCCGGGTTATTCTTTAAATAGTCGATAAAGGTACTAGGATTATCACAATCAAAGTATTTAATTCGGACCCAGCCCAAAATGTTCCACCACACGCATTTGGCCCATAAGCAGTTTAAGAAAATATGGTCTGGGCTTTCCTCAAATAAACCACACCTGGGACATAAACTGTCATCAAGAGCGATGCCCCTATGAATGAGGCCCGCCTTTGACGCAATCTTACCCAGCATAGCCCTCCATAAAAGATAATTAGCTTTCGGGGTGGCCCAGTTATTCCAACCGAAAACAACCCCATTTGAACCATCCTGCTGCGAAACTTTCTTGATGTCCTCCCGAACCTGCCTAACCGAGAACGAACCACCCGGATCGGTCCGCCATCTCCAACCAGACCCATCATACAGAATGTTCTCTTTAACATTGATCCCGATCTTAGAAAGGGGCAGATCAATAGACCCGATGTCCTTCCAGACCCCGGGAATCGATTTTTTCAATGGAATATTACCAGAAGTAGTCTGAAGCTGCACATTACCTCCGTGAATAGCAGTGATGACCTTGGCCCAGAGCTGATTCGAACAGGCCTTAATCCTCCACCACTATTTTGTGATCATGGCCTGATTAAAACTTTGAATATCCCCCATTCCCATTCCGCCAGTTTTTCTAGATTTGAGAAGCAAATCCCGTTTGATCCATCTCATCTTGTTACCTGTGCTTGTCTTTCCCCAAATAAAATCCCTCCTGATTTTCTCGAGCTTTTTGACAACACTTTTCGGAGCATAAAATAAAGAGAGGAAGTAAGAAGGCAAACTCCCGAGAACCGACTTGGCTAGAGTCATCCGGCCCGCGAAAGATAGGTACCTCGCTTTCCACTTAGAAAGTTTAGCCTCGAATTTGTCGATTATCGGCTTCCAGTGCTTAACTCTTTTCATGTTGGCCCCGATAGGAATCCCCAGATACGTGAACGGGAATGCACCCGCTTCACAGTTGATCACGTTGGCAACCCGCGTCACCTCATTAGCTTGAACTCCGACACCATACACTTTGCTCTTTTGCCTATTTATTTTGAGGCCGGTGACCAAATTGATCCAGCGAAGAATCCGGTTCAAAGCTATCAAATTCTCTTCAGCCCACTCTCCAATAAATAGCACATCGTCCGCATAACATAGATGAGATATGATTGGGCCTCCATTAGGAAGTTGACACCCTTTGAAAATGCCCAAATCTATAGCCTTGTTAATGAATAGGCTGATTACTTCCATCGCAATAATAAACAAAAATGGAGCTAAGGGATCTCCTTGTCTAAGGCCGCGCTTGTATTTGAATTCTTTAGTAGGAGAGCCGTTAACGAGAACCGACCCCATACCCGATTCGAGGCAGCCCTTTACCCATCCAATCCACCGATCAGGAAAGTCCATCTTGGTCAAAATTCGAAACAGGAACTTCCAATTAACGGAGTCATAAGCCTTTTCAAAGTCTACTTTAAAAATAAGCAACTTTGTTTTGGATTTTTTAGCCCACGCTACCGTTTCGCTGACGATGAGGGGATTGTCCAGAATATTACGACCTCCGACGAAAGCTGATTGCACTGGAGAAGAGACCTCGTTGATAACCTTCTTGAGCCTATTAGCCAAGACCTTCGTGATAATTTTGTAGACCAACCCCACCAAGGAGATAGGCCTAAAGTTGGATAACACTTACGGATCCTTTGATTTAGGAATAAGGGCAACAAAAGAGGAGTTGCAGCCTTTGCTTAGTTTTCCACTCGAATGAAAGTCATGGAACATATCCATAATAAAATCTTTAAACTTGTCCCAGAAAATCTTGAAGAATTTAAGCGTAAAACCGTCAGGGCCGGGTGCTTTCCCACCGTCGCAGTTTTTAACAGCCGTATAAACCTCCATAACCGTAAAATTATCACAGAGAGCCGACCCGTTGGTCTCCGATAACTTTGGTAAACCATAACCATTGAAATCCGATCTTCTTCTAATCGGCTCGGAGAATTGCTTTTTGAACCAGGATCTAATTTCTTCTTTCAACTCCCCTGGATCGGAGACCATCCTATTCTGAAAACGCAGCCCTATAATCCAGTTATTGACCAGATTTGTGGAGATAACCTTATGAAAATAAGAGCTATTTTCATCCCCAAATTTCAGCCAGTTAACTCGGGCCTTTTGTTGAAGGTCTTTAACTAACAAAGACTCCAGCTTGTTCAATTTGACCCTAAGGTCCACCCTCAACTTCTTTTCCTCAGCTGATAACATCCCATTCGCCGCTTTATCTTCAAAAAACTGAATTCTTTCTTCCAAAACTTTTGATTCCTTATTGCTGTTCTCCTTGACCTCTTTCCGCCACTTTTTAATGTCCTCCTTCAAACGTCTAAGGAGATTTACTAACACTATATCTTTTGCACCCGCCCCCGGAAAATTAGCAATACCGGAAATAACAATATCAGACAATCTCGGGTCCCCAGTCCAGAAGTTAAAAAACCTGAAAGGAATGGGCCCGAAATCCGCCGCCAAACAGGATAGGGAAATTGGACAGTGATCAGAGAAACCCTGCTTATGCACAACCACACTCGCAAGCGGCCAATGGCTCATAAAGGGGAAATTGACCAAGAATCTATCTAGTTTGCTTAACTTGTCACACCCTGATTTCCACGTGTCACCGGTGGGCCCGGTGGGGGAGTATCGTGACGTGGTTGGCAACATAATAGTCAAACAACACAATAATCAATAAGCACATCGGAAGCAAATTTAAAAGATATAATACAACCGAATTTTATATTGTAATATCAAATGTCACAATATTCGGAAGTTTATCCACAGATGGATCGAAAATAAAATAGAATTAATAGTTCAACAGACTTCAGGCATCTTAAGCTTGCGAGACTTCTAGTGATGCTAAGGAGAAATCCCAGCCAATTACGCTTAGTACCTGCATTTAATCTTTTTGGAAAAATACGTCAGTTTACACTGGTAAATACATTCAACTGACTCATTTTGGAAAATGATTGAAAATTGGTTTGGATGCACGTGGCATAAACATTTTATTTAACTTGGGAGAATTATTTAATATTATAATCTTGTGAACGAATTACATGTTCCTTGTGCGTTCAGTAGCCCGGATCTTGTCCAGGTTAAAGATCAATAGACACACCACAATATTCTTTTGTGCACTGACGGGTGTACGCCTACACCCCGCGCTTAAGTCGTGGCCATTTCGTAAAATGATGCCAAGGATATCCGGGACATGGTCATTAACCCCCCAAAGGCTTTAAGTAACAAGACTGTTTAAACGAGCCGATCAAATTATTCAATTAACCACCCAACGATGGAAGATTTGATGCCCGATCAAGCGGTATTCTATATACCGTAACCCAAGCCCGTATAGGGAAAATAAGTTAAAAGTATTTACCTGAGCAATGTATAAATCACAATAAGAAAATTGCAAGTAGCTTTTACTGGTTCTCCTAATCTGGAACGAAGGTTTATAATAACCTATTAGAATCCTAACGGGTCTTTAGTTAAGCTTAAGCTTAGACCGGTTAGTTTCAAAGATACGGTTCGTACGCACGATTAAGCGAAGACCGGATAGAATCTGATTTAGACCCGACAAGTTCAGAGACTTGTTTAATATGGGTCCTTCATGCACATTCTGGATTTTGAGATAAAACCGATAAGGTTTGACCCGTTTCGGCTAATTTATGTAAACTTGTTACATAAACCGAACCGAACGCGTAATAAGCGTAACGGGTAATTATGAGAGCCATTTACAGGTTTCCTAAGTTAATATGCTCCATATATGTTGTGACATCAGTAAGATATCATTTATTATGCCCGAAATGAATTTAAACACAAACTATGCCCCGTAGGGGTAGTTTGGTCATTTTAAAGGTTGTAAAAGAGTTTAAGTAATATCCTGAGTTACAGGTCTGATGAAATCAGTAAAAATACTTATTTTACCATGTTATAACAGTAGGGTAAAGTATATATGTGAAATTTATCAATTATAACCAAACTAGGCCCCGTAGGGGTATTTTGGTAATTTCACATAAGCCGAAAAGCTCAAAACTGAAGTCTGAGTTTAACAACCTTTGCTTACTGTTAGAATATTATAATTTGCCTCAAATATCAGTAGGTATAAACCCTTGTATGTTTAATATGATTATAGCACATACTATGCGTTAAAAACGCTTAAAAGGCGGTTAGAAGCCATTTCCGGGTTTGATACATAAAGCTGATATTTTTATTATTCCAGGAGGCTTAAAATACTTTATTTATCATATGTGATCAGTAGCAAAAGGTTTGGAGTCATTTAGATGTATAAAACTCATTTTATAGCCCGTGAGGGCAAAACCGACAATTACCGGATTAAGCCTACGACTATAAGTTATGCTCAGCCTAAAATTAATTAAAAATATTTAAAAATCCCAAAATAATATATTACATCAGTGGGTAAAGAGATTGATATCAAAAAGTATGTTTAAGTAGGCTATACGTTAAATACGCCGTTTAATTAACATAAAGCTTTAATTTTACGCTAACGAGCATAACTCTTAACCTACACCTCAAACTGATGTCAAATTTTGTATGCAAGTTTATATATCAGTAATTAAGGTTTCTACTCTTTTACATTTCCAAAAATCACGTTTTAAGGTGAAAAGGGCATAATGGTCAACATATGAGCAATTAACGGAATCATGCATATTAATTGGATAACTAATGATCCGAGGTGTATAATCACAGAGGGTTATACTAGCATGTAACCTGGTCCAAATAAAGCTCTAAGGCATTTCTAAATCATGCCTAAACGGGTCAGAACTGAAAGTCAAAGTATAAGTCAAACTATGCGACTTTCGGTTCCGAACCGGGTCTAAACCGGAAATTGTCGGGTTGAACATGTTTAGACATGTTCTTACACTAATTACCAAGTTATATTAATGATCAAACAGGTTGTATGTATTCTACATTGCTAATCATGCATATAGAGTGGGAATCAGGGGGAACCCTTTTAAGGGTTTATTACCCACATAATTACCAACTTATAACTACTTTTAATTCGAGATTTGACTGAGCCATTATTAATTAATCTCGAAGTCAAACCGTAATTACGACGGTTTGACTTTTAGCTAAATAACTAAGCTAAACTCAATTAAAGAAGGTTAAGCAAACTTACAAAAGTCCTAAGCTTGATTAGTGATCACTTGAGAGTGCCTTGGAGCTCCAGAAATGATCAGATTGCAAGATGAAAGTGTGAAGAACAATGGTTGCACATCATGGCCTTTTATAGTGAATTAATCACCACAAATCTTTGACACATGAGTCTACAACCCACCACAACTGATTAACAAGTGTTCCTAGTGCTTAGGGGGTGTCTAGGGGTCGCCCTTTATGTGGAAAATCGGATGAAATCGAGCAGAAAGCACTCAGCAGGCAAAAACCCAAGAAATTCGGAACTGGGCAGTCCCCCGCGTGTCGCGAAGGTTCCCCCCCTGGGCTTCGTGTGTCGCGACGCCTTGTCTGCACAAATCTGAATTTTAGATTTTTGCGATTTGATCCTTGGCTCTTCAAACTTCGATTAGGCACTTGTTTCTTGCATCTTGAACCCTCCAAATTGATTTGTAAGGGCTTTAAAACATATACCCACTTTGTTAAGTCCCCGGTTAACTTTATTGTTACCCGAAAAGTCCTAACTTTCAACGTTTACGCTTTAACCCTTTGCACACGAATTTGATCATAACTTTCTCATACGATAACGAAACTTTACGAAATTTATATCGTGCATTCTAGTGAGCATAATTAACAGTTACAAAGCTTCGGGTTTATCAAAAGGTCACTCAGAGGTATAACTTAAACATGTTGACACATTTAGTCCCTGTAGTTTGTAATTCCTCACTTTTAGCTTCGCATGATCCATGATTTATTCGTTTGATGATATAATCATCATGTAAGGTTAATGTACAATATATTTATTCACTGTTGACATTTAGAACTCGTATTTTCATATACTTTCCATGACTGTCAACTTTAGTCCTTCTATAACATTCTTTCACACGTTCAAACATATGACACGTGTCTACACATTATAGGACGTGAATTTTCGAGGTGTTACATCCTCACCCCCCTTAAAATAAATCTCGACCCGAGATTTACTGAAATAAATAAGGGTACTTTTCTTTCATCGTGGATTCAACCTCCCACGTGAATTCGGGACCTCTACGGGCATCCCATTTGACCTTTACAATAGGCACGTGCTTCCTTCGAAGCTTCTTTACCTGTCGATCTTCAATCGACAAAGGTTTTTCCACAAATTTTAAGCTCTCATCTGTATGCACATCTGTATGGGGTATTACCAGTGATTCGTCAGCGAAACACTTTTTCAGATTGCAGATGTGGAACACGTTGTGAATTCCACTGAGCTCTTCTGGTAAGTTTAACTTATAGGCAACTGACCCGACACGTTCGATAACCTCAAAAGGTCCTATGTATCTCGGGCTTAGCTTTCTTTTCTTACCAAATCGCATCACCCCCTTCCAGGGTGATACTTTAAGCAATACTTTGTCACCTACTTCGAAGTGAAAAGCTTTACGCTTTGGATCTGCGTAACTTTTCTGCCTATCCCGGGCAGCTTTGAGACGGTCACGAATCTGGACAATCTTGTCCGTCGTTTCGAACACTATCTCTGGTCCTGATAATTGGACATCTCCAACTTCCGCCCAACAAACTGGCGTTCTACACTTTCTACCGTATAATGCCTCAAAGGGCGCAGCCTTTATGCTGGTGTGGTAGTTATTGTTGTAGGAGAATTCAATTAGTGGTAGGTGTTTATCCCAACTACCACCCAAATCGATCACACATGCACGTAGCATGTCTTCTAACGTTTGAATAGTACGCTCACTCTGACCGTCTGTCTGAGGATGGTAAGCTGTACTGAAATTCAAACGCGTGCCCAAAGATTGTTGGAAACTCTTCCAAAAATGTGACGTGTATCTAGTATCTCTGTCAGAGATAATAGACACAGGTATGCCATGTAAGGCTACAATCTTATCCACGTATAACTGGGCTAACATGTCGGAGCTATAAGTCTCCTTGATGTGTAAGAAATGTGCTGACTTAGTCAGTCTATCAACTATAACCCATATTGTATCATTGCCTTTCCTGGTCTTAGGTAACTTGGTGATAAAATCCATAGTTACCATTTCCCACTTCCACGTAGGAAGTTCAGGCTGTTGTAGCAAGCCTGAGGGCTTCTGATGCTCGGCTTTGACTTGCGCACATGTCAAGCATTTAGCTACATAGGTGGCTACAGACTTTTTCAAGCCTATCCACCAATAATTTGCCCTTAGATCCTGGTACATCTTATCAGCTCCAGGATGAACGGAGTATTTGGAACTATGGGCTTCCTGGAGGATGACATCTCGAAGTCCTCCATAATTTGGAACCCATATGCGTCCATTTAATCCTAGAATTCCGTCCTTGCTAAGAGTTAACTACTCCTCAGTTACCCCTAGCTTTTCATTAGGATAGTTAGCTTCCAACACAGCCTCCTTCTGTGCAGCTAACAACCTTTCAGTCAAACTGTTCTTTATCTCCAAGCGCTTGGCATTGATTCGGATGGGTTTCACCCTCTCCTTTCGACTCAAGGCATCGGCGACTACATTCTCCTTGCCGGGATGGTATCTGATTTCACAATCATAATCATTTAAAGTTTCCATCCAACGGCGTTGCCTCATGTTTAATTCCTTCTGATTAAATAGATGTTGAAGGCTCTTGTGATCAGAATAGATCACACACTTGATCCCATATAGATAATGCCTCCACAGTTTTAGTGCGAATACAATGGCACCCAACTCCAAGTCATGGGTGGTGTAATTCTTTTCATGCACCTTTAACTGTCTTGAAGCATAGGCAATAACCTTGCCTTTCTGCATAAGCACATACCCCATGCCAGTGTGCGATGCATCGCAGTAAACCACGAACTCTTCTATTCCATCTGGCAATGTCAGAACTGGGGCGTTGCTCAACTTTTGCTTCAGAATATCAAAGGACTCTTGCTGCTTAGGGCCCCATATGAACTTTACTTTCTTCTTAGTCAAGGAAGTTAGGGGTGCAGCAATCCTTGAAAAATTTTCAATGAAACGCCTGTAATATCCTGCCAATCCCAGGAAGCTACGAATCTCTGTAGGCGTCTTTGGTTCTTGCCAGTTCATAACTGCTTCAACCTTAGCGGGATCCACCTTGATACCACGCTCACTGACCACATGTCCAAGAAATTGGACTTCTCGAAGCCAAAATTCACACTTAGAGAATTTGGCATAAAGTTTCTCCTGATGTAGAAGTTTGAGAATACAACGAAGGTGTTTCTCATGGTCAGCTTGGTTCTTCGAGTAGATAAGAATGTCGTCGATGAAAACAATGACAAATTTATCTAAGTACGGCTTGCAAACGTGATTCATGATATAATCATCATGTAAGGTTAATGTACAATATATTTATTCACTGTTGACATTTAGAACTCGTATTTTCATATACTTTCCATGACTGTCAACTTTAGTCCTTCTATAACATTCTTTCACACGTTCAAACATATGACACGTGTCTACTCATTATAGGACGTGAATTTTCGAGGTGTTACATCTTAACTTGACGTCAAGATGACCCGAAATATAAGTGAACATACCTCCGGTCATAGGGTACTCCATAAGGCCTGAGTTATTGATGAAACTGTTGAAGGCTTCCGAAGAAACTCTGTCGAATCTCGAGTTTGCCCTTTCTGCTTCTGATCTAACATCGTTGAAATCACCAAGCAGAACCCAATAACCTTCCTGACCATTGATCCAAACAGCTAATTCCTCCCAGAGAAGTCTCCTCTCCGTCGAATCGTTCGGAGCATGAATGTTTAAAATGTTTATTCTGATCGACTCCCCCGTGATTAAGCCCGAAGTTAATAAAAACCTCTGATTTTTACTAATCATATCCACCATAAGAACGTCAGGATTCCACGCCGAAACCAGGCCACCAGATCTGCCTACTGAGTCAACCGAAGCGAAGTTCAACCCAGACTTGTCCCAGAATCTACGAACTTCCATCTCGCTCAAACCCCTTTGGTGAGTTTCCTGCAGCCCTAGAAAGTCAGCCTTCACTCTGCCTTTTAATTGTCTGACCCAGAGACCCTTTCTGCTATCAGAAACTCCATTCAAATTTAACGATACAAAATTCATTGTTTACCACTGGAACCCATTTCCCCACTAACCATCTTCCTCAAATGGTTGTCAAAACCAGCGACCTCGATTCCCAAATCTGCTCCCACCTTCATCGTGCATAAGACTTCAGCTTCAAAGCTACTTCTTACAAGATCTTCTTCCAAAAAATTATTTGTATCGCCCAGCTGAGATTCCCTCCCCATCAAATTAGGTTCCGGGTTGTCTATCTGATTACCTGTCTGAATGACGCTTTCTGTCTCTTTACCTGTACTAGGCATGTTCTTGCCCTCTTTTTCTAATCTGAGTATATCCTCAATATTAAAGGGATCCGAGTCAACACTGGGCTCCACAACTTGATTAAGGTCTGGAATAGTTTTTTGTTGGGCCACCAGATTAGCTTTACTTATTTTCTTGGGCCTATTTGTAATATAACTTGGTCTAGGTAAGGAGGATATGGGCTCCACCACAGAGCAAAATTGATCATTTTCATATAAGGGCCCACGGTGACCGCCAAAATCCCTTTCTAGAAAAGTAGCTGAATTAGTCTGAACCTGGTCCCCGCTATCCACCTCAGCACGCATGGGTGAAATACCATCATGATCATTTTCGGCGGCTGGTATATTTCCCATGCAGGAAACTGGAGAGTTTCCCATGCAACCATTGCCCTTCTCAATACCACAGTTCTGAGATTCACCGAATACCGAGGAACCAGCCGACGATTCCGGTTCTGACTGTATCCGGCTCCGACTGCACCAAACAACTCTTCGCCGGATCTTCGGATTCCAAAAACTCCGGGTACCACTGTCCCGAAATCTCCTCCACCCAAACTCTTAACACGTGGTCCTTCCAAGAAACGAGAAACTCTCCCGACACTCTTTTCCCATAATTAACCAGGACCGCCATTCTTTCCTCAGCCAAGTTACCGTTCGTAACGTCTGCCTCCGATTTGACTATGAGCCTTCCACACCTTTCCCCAATACGATTAAACACGTTCCTATCCTAGAGTGAAACCGGTACCCCTAACACCTTGATCCAAGCAATTCTTTCGTATATGGGAGGGGCGCCTTCCCAAACATATAATCTAGAGAAACACTTTTCCCAAACCTCTATCATCTTAACGTGGAACTCTTCAGCTTCCTCCGCCTTATTGAAGCATAGCAAAACTTTCAGGCCCCCAAAGTATTTGAGATCGAAACTTTCCTCCGTAATCCCCGAGAGATGGGATTTTAGGTCATTCAGGATGTCAATGTCTTTAGCCTCACCGACAAGCGACTTGTACTCCAGCTTTTTCTTCGTGTCGACATTCATCGGGGGTAAATCCAACAACTTTCCCATTTCCTCTTTCGAGTTTGGAGCTAAAACGAACCGGTAAGATCTGACACCATCAAAATGGGAAGTCACTTTGGTGGGAACAGAATATTTCTCAGCAGCATGATTCACCGAATTCAATCTATCGAAAACAGAGGCTCTTTCCCCAGCGAAATTTTGTTCAACTTTTGACCCATCTCTATTAAACTTGGCCAGATTTACGTCAACGACAGAATCTTCAACTCGAACCCTTTTCAATTTCTCAATCCACTCAAGCGGGTCGCGGACATTTGAAAGTTTGATAAACCCGAATCTGTTACCCGCTCTATCTTTTTTAAACGGGACAAAAGCATCTTCCAGGTTTTCCATATGCTCGAAGGCCTTCCATAACATCGAGCGATTACAATGATCTGGGAGGTTGGAAATAAAAACTTATTTTCTAGAAAACCGAAAGCGATTACTATATCAGGTTTTATTTGAACGTTTCACATCAAATTAAATATTATTAAAACTTATTTTCTAGAAAACCGAATTATATTCAAGAGAAACTATACTATATAATAAAAGAAACCACTTTAGGGACATTTGTTATCATATTAGACCATCTCTTATAGATAATTATTATTTTAATTTAATTTCTTCTAATTAATTATAGATAACCCTCCTACAAAATATTATTTAGTTTAATATCTTATATTATAGATAACCCTCATACTAAATATTATTAGTTTAATATCTTAATTACATTTTTTAATTTAATTAAATCAAAATTTTTTATATCTATTAGATCTTTTACTTTGAATTCGAGAATATGCTTTCTTTTATATCAAGTCCCTTTCTGTAATTAAATTGTAATTTCGTTATTACTATCTTAATTTTTGGTTTCCTTTTTTAAAAGGCTCAAACTATCTACACACCAAGTGTGTAGATAGCCAACACAAAAAGTTGTTTTTGTCCTATATGAATACCATGCAGTGTCGAGTTGTGGCCAAAGCGCGGCGTTTTGGTCCGATCAACCAGACAAAGACTGACGGGTGTCTGACGGGTCTGTTGACCGGACCAAAACGCCGAGCTTTGGCCGCAATTTGGTCCTGTCAACCAGACTTGGGGGTCTCAATTAGGGTTTCCTATTGGGTAAAATAAGATAAGAAATGGTAATTTTAATGAGAGTTGTTACACCCGAATACCTTTAATTTTACAAAAATTAAATAAAAACAATTTTTAATGGTTTCTGGCGGGCCGCGAAGACCCTCTCTTCGTCTTACGTGGGCCGCGACAGCTAGGAGATCAGGTCGCACCCTGAGGTGCCATGTGTCAGGTGTTGTGTCGAACCTACCCCATGACCAGGCCAAGCTAGGCCCTACTGTGCCTACGTCGCGGGGCGTGAAAGCCCCCTTGTATATCCTTCGCGGGCCGCGAGGGAGCCGAGATCAGCTCCTATAAATTAGGAGCATCGGCCTTCAATTTTCCGACGCTCACAAACGAAATTCTCTCTCAAATTCTGAATTGTAGACATTATAATCGGGTATTATACCCCCCTAATTAACGAAGTTCTGCCTCGTTGTAAGTATCATAACCCCCGGTTACGTATTAGATACGCTGCCTGATTGATCTAGTGCTCCGTAACGGCTGTCGAGGTTCTGCCCGACGTAGTCGTTGGAGTTCTATCTCGGGGAGGGTATAACTAATGTAAATATTGGGTTATTATACTAACGCGTGTGCATTGTTTAAATTATTAGATTATAACCAGGAAACCACAGGAAAAAGTCTAAACTAGCAATATGAGTAATCTCCTTTTTGTAAACCTTTTTGCAAACTGTTTTTACAAAACCTCAATGCTTTACATTATTATTAACAGTGATTGAGTATTTGTAAATTCTACAATTATTGTCGGTATGTTGGGGTTTTGTATACAAAATTTGTTACTACACTGTGAGTAGTAACATGACCACAAGTCGGGTTGACAGTACCGTGGGTGATAATTAAAGTAGAATGGTAAACAAATGTAATTGCCGGATTGCCCTCAATACTGTACAAGGATAAAAATCTGTCTTAATAAAATTGGGATTCACTCACCAGTATTTCCCACTGACAAAATGTTTTTAAACGCGTTTCAGGTAACAAAATGTGAAAGCCAAAATAGAAGCCAGCTGGAGAGCACTGAATGCTTGGAAAAGTGGCAATAAAAGTTACCTAAATAAAGAAAGATGTTTTATTGAATAAGATAGGGTTTACCCCTATAAACATGTTTGTAATGAAAAACTTGGGTTTTGTCCCAATAAGTTTATTATTATAAAAATGTGGTGTTTTACTCTGATAAAATATTTCCTACCTACGGTCCTGATGAAATTTCCGCTGCCAAATAATGATAAACACCGATACCACCATCTCTAAGTAGGCCGCGGCCGCCCACCTCCCGAGGCAGGGGTAGGGGGTTGCGACAGGAGGTGGTATCAGAGCAAAGCCACTGATTTCCGCCAAAAAAGTGTTCTGCTGACATTAAATTTTCAATTTTGTTAGGAAATAATAAATGAAACTATGTGCACACATGTAGATTATTATTTTGTGTTATTTGACAATTTGTTAGTTTACAGTATGAGTGATCAAGGACCTTCGGACGCTTACCGTCAACTGTCCAGTTCACCTAGGGACGAAAGAACCTCTTCCCAGCTTACCCCCTCGGGGTATTCGGCTGATACCGAAGAAGGGATTTTCGTGTTTAAAGCACAATCTGAAGAACCATTCCCTCCCAAGAAGAGAGGACGGTTCAGCAGAGGGGCTCATGAACGTAGAAAAAGGATGAAAAAATTGCAACAACAGCGGGCCTTAGCAGCGGCCAATAGAGAAATGAATGTTCAAAACCAGGACATACTCAATAGGAGATTAGCAAGATTCTGGTACAGCGATTCTGCTCTACTCAAAACATATATGAAAAATGCTTTTGTGGTGAGGTTTGTCATAAATCTTTCATGGTTCATGTGTATAAGCAACATTTAGTTTTATATAGCGAGATTTAGTTTTATATATCTCTGATTAGACACACATTATTGCAATTGTTATGAATTTTAATATTTTCAAGCATCATTCACTTATATGCTTTTTTTTACCTTTTTAAATCAAATGTACGCAGGCTTTAGCACAAGATCAACTAATTACATCAGACAATGAAAAATTTAATTGTTATTGGTTCTACTACTATTAGCTTGAACTAGCCAGCACAAATGATAGTGCAACTTCTATTTTGAATGTTTTACCCTACATAATATGTGAATTGGGTTAAATTTTCCCGTTAGGTCGAGGAAGATAAGAGCAAGGAACGCATTTTTAAAAGCATTTCAGTTAGAACTGATTAATAATCTGTGGTTGTAGCCCACTGGTCAGTTAAATGGCAACCCGTCACTATTTGTCTCTCCTGGCAACGAAGGTAACCAGTGTACCCCTTTTGATAATTTTTTTTCACAATCGTGTATATGTGGTTTTCATTTTGTTTCTGAAGTAAGTAATGAATGGATGAAATAAAACAAGGCCCACTATAGACTATCTGGTGATGCTTCATGGATTGTTCAGCATCATGGTGTTGTTAGTAGTACATCTCAATAAAAAGTGTCAATGATTATGCAAACAACTCACAATAGGTCACAAGGAGGCTGAAAAGATGATTGCAGAATCATTTGCTTGCATGGTTTCACCAAAACCAGGATGTGTTCAACAACCAATGTTCAGCTGGTATACATGCAACATATATGTGTATGCACATGTATACGTTATAAAAGTATATTTATTTATATCTAATACTTTTCCTTTTGGGTCTCTTTATTAATTTCCAGTGTCCACTTTTGAACATAGGCAATTACCCTCCAACTGAAGCTGATGTTTGTAATATTAATTTATTTTTTCATCATCAACAGGTTCACGCTGCTGTTTAACAAGGCCAAGGACAAAACGAAGCGAGTCAGTGAGCATTATGTTAGAAAAGGTTTGTTTGTTTGCTTGTTGGGAAGTGGGCTGGAAAAGCCCTGTGCAGTCATTGGCTGAAATGTCGACAATGATATGTGGCTGTGGAAAACAGGTAACATCAAGGTGGAGTATTCGGTTAAGTGTGCTCTAGCTTGTAAGATAGCTTTGACGGGGCTGCAATGTCACACCCCGATATTTCCACGTATTACCGGTGGGCCTAGTGGGAAGTATCGTGACGTAGTTGATATCGTCATAGTCAAACAACACAATTTTAAATGCACAGCGGAAGCAAAAGATAGATTCATTTCAACTGAATAAATTGTAATATTAAGTATCACAAAATAGTTGAAACAGATCCACAGGCGGATCGAAAGAAAAAGGAAATTGTTCAACAGACTTTAACATCTAGAGCTTGCGAGACTTGATTATTGATGCCTGGAGTAGATAGCCTATTACGTATAGTACCTGCACTTAGCCTTTTTGGAAAATACGTCAGTTTACACTGGTAAATACAACTTAACTGACTCATTTTGAAAATGTTTAAAAATTGATTTGAATGCACTTAGGCAAAAATATCTTTTATAACTTGGGACAATTATTCAAAAATAATCTTGTATACAGTTTTACTTATTTGTCGTCCGTTAGGGCCGGTTTATAGGGCCGGACAAGATTAACTGACACGCCACAGGTATAATGCCCACAAGGTTGATTCCTTTAAGTGGATTACCAGTTTTTACATAATGCAACTGTCAGGTGTACGCCTACACCCCGTGCTTAGGTCGTGGCCATTTCTTTGAATGATGCCAAGGATATCCGGGACATGGTCATTTAACCCCCAAAGGCCATACACCAAATAATACAGATTAAAACAGGTTATGTAAATACATTAATCACAATCCGATTTAAATGACTACATACCCGACCAAGCGGTATTATTATAATACCGTATCCCAAGCCCGTATAGGGAAAATAAGTTAAGAGTATTTCCCTGAGCAAAGTATAAATCAAATACAGCAAGTGCACGTAGCTTTTACTGGGCTCCTAATCTGGAACGAAGGTTTTTAATAATCTATTAGAATCCTAACGGGTCTTTAATTAAGCATAGACTTAGACCGGTTAGTTTTCAAAAGGAAGACACGGTTCAAACGCATGATAAAGCGAAGACTGGTTTAGAATGTGGTTTTGACCCGACAAGCTTGGACACTTGTTTAATATGGGTAAACTAAACACATTCTGGATTTTGAGATGAAAACGATATGGTTTGACCCGTTTCGGCTAATATATGCAAACTAGTTACATAAGCCGATCCGAACGCGAAAAGTGCGTAACGGGTAACCAAATGAGTCATACACAGGTTTCCTAAGTTAATATGCCTTAAATATGTTGTGACATCAGTAAGATATCTTCTATTATGCCCAAAACAGATTTAAACTCAAATTACGCCCCGTAGGGGTATTTTGGTCATTTTAAAGGTTATAAAAGAGTTTAAATATAAATCTGAGTTTCGGGTCTGATGTAATCAGTAAAAATACTTAATTTACTAAGTTATATGTGAAATTTATCATTTCTAACCATACTATGCACCGAAGGGGCATTTTGGTAATTTCACCTAAGGTTTAAAGGTCAAATCTGGAAATCTGAGTTTAAAACTTTTGCTTACTGCTAAAGTATAAAAATTTATTTAAAACACCAGTAGGTATCAAGTCTTATATATCTAAAATGGTTTTTATACATACTATGCGCTTAAAACGCGTAAAAATGTAGTTTTAAGCGATTTCCGGGTTTTATAAGAAAAGCTAATATTTTTATTATTCCAGAAGGCTTAAAATATTCTATCTATCATATTGGATCAGTAGAAAAAGGTTTGGTATCAAAAGGATTGGTAAAACTCATTTTATAGCCCAAAAGGGCAAAACCGACAATTACCGGATCAAGCTTAGAACTCTATGTTATGCTTAGCCTAAAAATAAATAAAAATCTCCAAAAATCCCAAAATATTATTTTATATCAATGGGTAAAAAGTTTGGTATCAAAAATCGGGTTTAGATAGGTTATACGCTAATTACACCGTTTAATTACTAAAAAGTTTTCTAATTACGCTAATGAGCATAACTCCTAATCTAGACCTCAAACTGATGTCAAATTTTAGGTACAAGTTTATAAATCAGTGATAAAGGTTTCTATTCTTTTATATTTTCAAAAAATCACGTTTTAAGGTCATATGGGCATAATAGTCAACATTTAGGCATTTAACGGAAATATGCATATGAATCGGATAACTAATGAACCAAGTTGTATAATCACAGAGGGTTATACTTATATGAAATCTGGTCCTAATAAGGCTCTAATACATTTCTAAACTATGCTCTAATGAGTCAGAACGGAAAGTCAAAGCAAAAGTCTACTTTTGCGACTTTCGGTTCCGAACCGAGCTTAAACTGAAAATTGTCGAGTTGACCATGTTTAGACATGTTCTTACATTAATTACCAAGTTATATTAATGACAAAACAGGTTGCATAGCTTCTACATTGCTAATTATGCATTAATTTGAAAATAAGCTTTCTGTTGACTTTTTGAGATTAACTTTGACCCAACAATTGACCTAGTTAGATTGGGAATCAGATGGTGCCCTTTTAAAGGTTTATTGCCCACATAATTACCCACTCATAGGTACTTTCAATTTGGAATTTGACTGGACAAATTAAGATTAATGACGAAGTCAAATCTTAATTACGACAGTTTGACTTTAGACTAATTAACTAAGTAAAACCGAATTAAGAAAGGTTAAGGAAGCTTACAATAGTCCTATGCATGACTAATGACTCCTAGGAATTGTCCTTGAGCTCCAGGAACCTCCAGAATTGAAGTTGTGAGAGTTTCAAGTGAATGTGCTCAATGTTGTAACATTGGAGCTTCTTATATAGGAACTTTGATGCCATTAGATCATGACAAATAAGTCTATGGGATGATTCCTGATCATCCCAAGTGTCCCTAGGCCCTTATAAACCATCAAACAAGCCCCTAGAATCGAAAAACAAGCTTATAAGTCGGTGTAACTTGCTGAAACAGACATCTGCCAAGTTTTTCTGATGCTGGGGGACTCAGGCGGCCCGCGTAAGGATTGGGCCTGGCCTTACGCGGCCCGTGTCAAGGTTGGCTCCGGTCAACAAGTTTGCAAATATTGCATTTTAGGTCCCTGGTCCTTCCAAACGTGGTTTTAACTTCCAATTTTGCATATTTAACCCTCTAACTTGACTTTTAAGGGCTCCAAGACATATACAAACTTCGTTAAGTCCTCGGTTAACTTTGTGATCACCCGTAAAGCCTTAAATTTCAACGTTGACGCTTTTAACCCCTCGTATATGAATATTATCATAACTTTCTCATACTTTATCGAAACCTTGTGAAATTTTTATCACATATTCTAGTGAGCATATTTAATCATTACAAAGATTTGGGTTTGCTAAAAGGTCACTCAGAGGTATACTTTAAACATGTTGACACATTTAACCCATGTAGTTTGTAATCTCTCACTTTCTTCCACAATTAGCTTCGTATGATCCATGATTCATTTGTTTAAGGGTATAAACATCGTGTAGGGTTATTGTAAAGTATATTTATCAATTGTTGACATTTTGAACCCTTTTATTCACATACTTTCCTTGTTTGTCAACTTTAGTTCTTCTAAAGTAATCTTTTACGCGTTTAAAGCTCATGACACGTGTCGATACATTATTGGACATGAATTTTCGAGGTGTTACATGCAAGTAATTCAATGTTTTTATATATGGAGTAAAGTGGCAATCCCGAAGGTTAACTACTTCGTTTGGAGGCCCTGCAGCGGGAGCATTCCAACTGTTGCGACCTTGGCAGTCCGGAATGTGAATGTTGGAGACAGGATGTGCGACTTGGCTGTTCGGAATGTGTTTTGAGAATGAGTTTTAGTGATTTGAAAAGAAGAAAAGTAAAAGTTAGATGGTTGTAACTTTTTCAAATAAGATATGGAAAAGAAGAAAAGGAGAAGCAAACCGAAACACCATCAATATACATTATCTTTGTTTGTTACGTTGTTAGCGTAACCCATCCACCGGACGGGTATTAAACTAGTTCATAACGGTGAGTCATTACTTTATACTTACAAAATTTAAATAACTGTTTGGCAAAAATAACTATAAAACTTGTTTATTATTTAATGATTTTTAATTTTTAATCTACATCACTTTCTATACGAGCTCAATCTTGAAAGTAAAATTGGCCCTAAATAATAAGGAAGTTTCACATATAGTCGATTAGATCGCTTAATTCTAAAAAAAATATATAAGTATTTTAAAATAGTAAAGCATTATTTAAATTTTATTGAATTTGTCAAAAATATTATCTATATAATCATTAATTTTTTTTTTTTTAAATTTCAAATTCTTAACAGTTAAGGATGATTATTCGTGTTACCCAAGTCATATTTCGTCTCCAATACGATATCTTTTTATAATGGCAAATTCAAACTCTTCCGCAAGTAATATACGTGATGCCCAAGTAATTAACAAGTAACAACCCTTCATAAACACAAACACCCATGCAAAAAATAACTCAAAACCCTAACACACCCATTTCAACATCATAATAAACCATAATGGTCTTAGCCGATAATATTCTATATATTTATTTATTTAATTAGATTTGTAGTTATCTTGTAATTAGGAATGTTTATCATCTCCTAAAATAGCATTAGGGTTTCTTTGTATTTGATCCCTATATAAAGGGCTCATTGTATTATTGTTTGCATCAATAAAATTCACAGAATTGTATTCGAGCTTTTAAATGGCACCCACCACCACCACCCTCGTTGGTCCACCGGAGATCTACCGTTCCCACCAAAACACCACCGTCTCACCACCTTCTTCCACCACCACCACCACCTCCCACCCATTCATCGACGCCATGATCTCCCACTTCAACTCCACTACACTCTCCCCAACTCCACCCATGGGTTACACCGAAAACAACTCGGCTACTTATCTATCAACCGGCAACCCATGCCTTGATTTTTTCTTCCATATTGTTCCCGATACTCCGCCACAAACCGTCACACAACGTTTGCTACAATCATGGCAACACGACCCTTTAAAAACATTAAAACTAGTCTGCAACCTCCGTGGGGTACGAGGTACGGGGAAGTCAGATAAAGAAGGGTATTATACGTCGGTTTTATGGCTTCATGAAAACCACCCTAAAACTCTAGCATGCAATCTAGCATGCATGGCGGACTTTGGATACTTTAAGGACTTGCCGGAGATACTTTATCGGCTTCTTGAAGGAGCCGATGTAAGGAAGAAAGCGAAGGAGGAACGTTTGAAGCAATCGCGTCATTATCGTCGATATAATGTGCCGAAGCGGGTTGGAAGAAGTCGAAGAAGAAGCAGAAAAGAAAAGAAGAGTGTGCCTAGAGAGCAAAGGGTTTTGTTGGAGATGAAGAGAGTGGAGATTGAGAAAGTCAACGCTAAAGAGTATAAATATGAGAAAAGGGTCATTAAGGCTACAAAAGCCATTGAAAGGTAATGTTAACAGAGTTTATTATTTTATTATTGTTTGATTAATTTATCATTTAATATGTAGTTCATATATTGTTATTTTATCTCTAGATTGAATATTAGGATAACTATATTATTATGGTTTACACGTAAAATATTATTCACCAATATCGTTTTGTTTTTCAGGTACAATAGTGACCTGGATTACAAGTTTTTACACGACCGTGTTTCAGCTCTTTTCGCAGAGCTCCTACGGTCCGACATCAAGTTCTTGGCCAACGGAGAATCGCAAAAAATCAGCCTTGCTGCAAAGTGGTGTCCATCATTAGATTCATCTTTCGATAGATCCACTTTATTATGCGAAAGCATAGCTAAGAAAGTTTTCCCTCGCGAAGAGTTCACTGAATACGACGGCGTAGAAGCAGCTCATTACGCTTACCGTGTTCGCGACAGGCTAAGAAAGCAAGTATTAGTGCCTCTAAGAAAAGCCTTGGAGTTACCGGAGGTGTACATAGGGCAGAATCAATGGCACTTGATCCCATACAATAGGGTAGCTTCAGTAGCTATGAAAAACTACAAAGAGAAGTTCTTAAAGCATGATACACCAAGATTCGAGGAGTATCTAAACAATGTGAAGTCCGGTAAAGCAAAAATAGCCGCGGGTGCGCTCCTTCCACACGAGATTATATCGTGTTTGGAAGATGAAGATGGCGGTCAGGTGGCCGAGCTTCAATGGAATAGAATGGTGGCAGATATGCTAAAGAAAGGGAAGCTAAACAACTGCTTAGCAATATGTGATGTTTCGGGTAGCATGTGTGGGACTCCAATGGAGGTTTGTGTTGCTCTTGGAGTGCTTGTATCCGAATTAAGCGAGGATCCATGGAAGGGGAAGGTGATCACGTTTAGTGAAAACCCGAAGCTGGAGACAGTGCAAGGGGATGATCTGAGATCGAAGATCGAATTCGTGAAAACAATGGATTGGGGGATGAACACTGATTTCCAAAAGGTGTTTGATCTGATACTTGAAGTGGCATCTAGTGGAAGATTGAGTGAAGATGAGATGGTGAAGAGGGTATTTGTGTTTAGTGACATGGAGTTTGATCAGGCTTCAGTGAACCCATGGGAGACTGATTATCAAGTGATCAAGAGGAAGTTTATAGAGAAAGGGTACGGAGGCGCGGTGCCAGAAATGGTGTTTTGGAATCTGAGAGATTCGCGAGCGACGCCAGTGGCAGGAAAGGAGAATGGAGTGGCGCTTGTTAGCGGGTTTTCGAAGAATTTGATGACATTGTTTATGGAAGATGGAGGGCAGTTGAACCCTGAGAGTGTAATGGATAGTGCCATTTCTGGTGAGGAGTATAAGAAACTGGTGGTGCTTGATTGATAATGAAAAATGTGTGTTATGTTTGTTTATAAAATATAACATAAGAATTTCAACAGCAGTTGTTGTTGCAATATAACTATCATTTCCAGATTTACAAAGATGAGATAAAAAGGACTGATACCATAAATTTCTACAGAAGCAAGTATTACTGGCTGAATTTTGTGACAAAAGACTTCATAATAAAGCAGAGCAAAACAAAACAAAACTCAAAAGGCTCAAAACAAATTCCAAAAGTTACTTTTGGAGACAGATTTGGGACATTACAGTTGTAAATAGTCATTTTTGTAGCAGTGCAAGTATTGTTTCAAGTGCCCTAATCAGCAGCCCACAGGTCTTCATTTAAAGCCCATTAGCCCACTTAAGCCTTTAAAGCCCAGCAACACTCACAATAGCCTTCAAGGTTTCAATTCAATTCCTCGACAAAACAACAAACAAAGGTTAATATTCTTCACATACATACAAAAGCTAATTGAATTATAGAAAAAAATATTATTTTTCAGCAGAAACGATACTTGAAATTACACCAATTTGACCAATCTAATGAAAAAGTTTTAGAGATGTTGAGTTGTTGTTTATCCAAAAGAGAAATGATTGAACTTTTCAATACTTACAACATACACTACAATGCCGAGGGTTTTTAGCGACGGACACCCTTCAGTGAAAGTGGAAGTCACGATTGAGTAAGGCATTAATGCAATTGGACCTCTCTACAATGGTGTCATAGTGAAGTAGTGTTTCATTGACACAAGATTGAGCAAGGTTCAGAATGCAACTAATTCTATATGTTTTACTCCAACAAACCCTTATACCACATAGGAGCAAAAAAATATAATAATTAGGCTTGATGCGTGTGAAGTGTTATATATATTAGGTGTATATTTTAAGCCCTTTTAACACTTTTTAGCCAAGTTTTAAATTTATAAAACACGATATTTACTAACACTAAACACACATATGGGTAAGTGCACCCATCGTGAGCGTAGTATAGTGTTGGTAAGATACCGAGGTCGTCCAAGGACACAAGAGCTTTTAGTACCGGTTTATCCTCAACGTCTAATCAAATAAAAGTTTAGAAAAATGTTTTAAACTAAGAAAATTAAAAACTAACTAAAAATGCTGAAAATAAAAATAAATAGAAAAACAGATAGACAAGATGAATCACTTGGTTCCGACTCGTGTATAGTGTAACCTTTGATTATTTCCGCACTTTTGCACTTATTTAAGAGATTATCTTAGTTATTGTAGTAGGCCCCTCTTTTGAAGGTGACGTTACCCTCAACCCAGTAGTTTGAGTCAGCAAGGATACAATCCTAAAGGGTCGGATTATTGAAAGATAATTAATTAAGTTATTAATGCAAATTATGGTAGGCCCCTCTTTTGGAGGTGACGTTACCCTTGACTAAGTAGTCTGAGTCAGCAGGGATACAGTCCTAAATAGCCGGGTTATAGTATTAATAGTAGTTAACTTATGAGGGGATCAAAGAGTTTGGACCCCCGCCATCCAATACCGTTAAGTATTGAAGGAGGTCCTACTAAATTTGACCCAGGTCCATTGCAGGACCTCTAAACGCTGAACAATGGCAAGACTCTTACCAAACCGTTCCCTTAACCCCCGACCAGGTAGCCAACATACCTCCATATAGACCGTGGAGATATGAATGGTGAAAATCTTTTATTTTATATAGACAGTAAAATAATGCCAAGACACCACGGACAAACGATAAGGAAGAATCACCTTCAACATAAGAAACTACTTATTAAAGTCATTAATACAAAACCAAGTAAAAAGTGCGAAAAGATTAGAAATAAAAAGTATTACACTAGACACTTGTCTTCACCAAGTGATGTAAGAGACTTAGGCAAACATGGCCTTGATTGTCAAGAACTCTTACGATCAATCTTGGATCCCGAGACGACTCACACACTCTATTATGGACAATGGATGATGGTGTTATGGTGGTGGTGGGTGGTGGGTGAAGTGTGAGAGAGGTGGTGTGCCAAGGGATGGTTTGAGCTTGAGCCAAGCACTCCTATTTATAGGCTGAACAGAAGCTCGGGCACGGCCCCGTGTCCAGTGGGCACGGCCCCGTGTCCACGTCCTTCTCTTTCTTCATTTAATGCAGCTTGTCTTATTAGTTGACCACGCCCCCGTGTCCGCTGAGCACGACCCCGTGTGCAGAAGAATCTTTGTACTATGAAGATTTGCCTAGATTGTGCGAATCATATAGTTGACCACGGCCCCGTGTCCGCTGAGCACGGCCCCGTGGTGGGCAATAGAAGCTTCCACTACTTTGTCTTTTCTGCTGACACTTGGGCACGCCCCCGTGCTGGCTGAGCACAGGGCGTGTTCAGTCTTCTGTCCTCTTGTTTTGCTTGGGAAGATGCTGTCGTGGGGTCGGGCATGTCACGTCTTGTTCCTTTTCTTGTATTTATGTTAGATTTTGATGTCTTTTTGCTTCTTTTGTTAATTTGAGCTCATTTAATCCTGAAAATACAAAAGGAAGACAAAAGCACACTTTTTCCAACATTAGTACTAAAAAAGGGTTAGTTTTATGCCACAATTGATGTAATTTATATGTTGCATTTTGCACACATCAAGGCTTATGAGTGAAAACATTTGGTTATTACTTCAATGACTACTAGAAGTGGGGACTAGGGACCCTAACCTAAGCATTTGATATGACTATTAGTTGGTTCTAACCAACGGTTCAGTTGGGTGGCAATAACGGGGACAGGTCGTGTCAGTTCATAAGGTGCATTAGTCCCCGAACTTTTCGCTCAGTAGTGTTATATATGTAGTTTTCGTATAGAAATTTTTGGGTATATACGTTTTTGACCCTCCGTCTTCATTGTCAAGCTTCGCCACTGATCGAGAAAGATTGAAAGAATAGGGCATGAAGAATGTTAGGTGAATTGTGGTTCTACTCCTATGTCAGATTCTAGTCTAATTTCTCATCTTCTTTGTTACTTGTTTTATGATTTTCATTATTATAAGGAAAAATTACAAGTTTTGTCCTTTATCTTTATAGTACTTTACAGGCGGTGTCCTTTTTTTTTTCAAATGTTGACAGGCGGTGTCCTTTAGTAGGTATTTTGTTACAAGTTTTGTCCTTTCCACCCAACCTGGTTAAAAAACTCAGTTAATTTGTGGCACATGATAAGCACATGAGGGTAATTATGTCTTTTCCACCCCACCACTTCATTTCCCCCTTTTATAACCTCCCAAACCCTAATTTCCAATGTACACACACACACACACATATATATATACATATATATATATATATGTATAATAAACAATACAGATAATTATCTCTTCCCCTCCACCTCTCTCTCCCTTCACCTACCACCACCATGTGTTGCCGCCGCCACCACAACCACCACCGTCTTCACCAACACCACCATATGCCGATGCCACCACCGTTTTCACCATCCAACCACCGCCTACTCCAATCTTTACGGGTACAAGAGTACAAGAGTACAAATGAGACCAGTTCACAATCAGCATTCGCCAATCCAATTTTCTCCTTGTCTCTTCTTCCGCAAACAATAATATTCACCAAACGTTATAGGGTTTCATTATCATACCTTTCTTGATTTTTACAGCAAAAATGGTTGTGGAGGTGAAGGTGTTTTGTAGAAAGAAAAAGAGCTGAATTGGGTGGTCTTTGTTTGTTGTGGAAACAGAGGATCGAAAACAGGAGACCTTTTCAGTATTTTGTTGGTTGAATTTGAATGTGTCTAAAATCACCACCCACACAACCTTCACCCACCACCACCATGAGTAACTACCAACCAACTCACCAGGAAACCATCCCCACAACCTCACACCTGAAATCCTGCCGCAGCCGAAACTCCTGACACAAATTCCCACCAGAAACGCCCCGCCGCACCTAAACCCCTATGTGAAATAAACACCTGAAACCCTGCCGCACCTGCTCTCTCTCTACCTCACTCATCTCTCCCACAGGTGAAATAAACACAAAAACCATAACCGTTCATGGTGAATCAACAAATCACAAAACTCACAAATCTAAGAAATTGGCAAAATCAACAAGTAAAAAACTTACTCATGTTCTACCGTTGATTGAGTGATGAATGAACAAATGTTGATTATGTGGGGGTGGGTTGCAGTTGGTGGTTGTTGCACGGTGGTGGATGGTGGCGCCGCCGCCATTGTTTTTGGGTTGGGGCTTTAGTCGGATGGTGAAACGGTGGGTTAATGGTGGTGGCGATTGGTTGATGGTGGTGAGAGGCGGGAAGTGGTGGTGGTGGGATCTGAATGTGTGAGAGTATGTGCGGTAGAGAGAAAGCAACAAAGGGAGAGAGAAAGAGAAGTAAAGAGAGAGAGAGAGACAGTGGTATAGAGAGAGAAATAGAGTTAAGAGTTTTATATATAATATTAATAACAATAATAATAATAATAAGAAAGAGGTAAAAAGACTAAAATACCCTTGGGTAATCAGATTTAACAAAAAAATCTAACTAGGTTAGGCTCAAAGGACAAAACTTGCAACAAAATTCCCTATAAAGGACACCGCCTGTCAACATTTGAAAAAAAGGACACCGCCTGTAAAGTACTATAAAGATAAAGGACAAAACTTGTAATTTTTCCTTATTATAATGATTTCACCGAAGAATCAATAGAAGTGCAGTTGCTTATTTCCTAATTTGATATCTCTAGCTGTGTCAATTAGAGTACACAACAATGTATTATCAGTTTATCATGTATGTAATTAGCAACTAAACAACATATTGTTGTTAAGAGTTCTATTGATACAACAATCAACCTTTAGTGATAGAAATTAAATAGATGTAGTTGATTTTTGACTTATCTAGAAGAATTTGTTGGAAAACGTCATTTTGTAACAATACAAGCACAATTTTTTCTTTCATGTAACTATTAAAAAGTCTTTTTCCATTCGATTTTCTACATACTTTTAAAAGAATTTAAAGCATTACATGAGTATTTATGGGTCAAAACACATAACAATAAAAAAAGGAAAACTAATTATTAAAGTGGAAACGTCGGATTTAAAAAAAAAAATATGATATGAACCAATCGGATTTGGAATAAATAATCCGTTGAGTAGATTAACCTCAAAAGAAAATAGTAGGAAACAAGATTTGAGATAACTCTCTTTTATATTTTTCATTCATATCCATAAAAATCAAATGGCTTACACTATAAATATTTAAAAAGATAAATAACTACCCACTAACCAACTATCTTGACCCACTATCTACAACTCAAAACATGCTTAATTAATAAATAAACTACATGCTAAAATAAAACTTGACAACTACTAGAATATGGAATGAGTTAGTGGGCACATAACATTCCCGCCCGGTTGAAAGCGTCCTTGTCCTCAAGGACAAAAAATAAGGACCATGGTGGCCGCCACTCGATTCGATTAGTGGCATTAGGAGCCGTCTCAATGGGGCGCCATGGTGGATGCCACTCGCATTTCCCGGTTGCACTGTCAATATTAAACAAGTCATCCCTTGATGGATCTTTTAAATCTGCTTCTTTCGAGGACATTGAACAGAAAGTTGAATATTGAACAGAAGGTTGATCATCAACAAAATTATTCAACACCCTTGTAACATGATATCCAAAAAATGCATTTGATGAGATACGTTGTCTTGTTGGCCCATACTTCGCTGAGAATAACCCAAAGGAAGTTCGTGAACTATTTTTAGGATCATGTTTTGTAGAACTTTGAAGAATCATAGGGCTGGAAAGTGTAGAACTTCTAACCACATATTTTGTTGATGGTGTGGGTGTAAGTTTCGATGCCGACTTGGCGGTTAAGGGGACTTTTTTCGGTGGTGGAGAGGTAGGTAATGGTGTTGCGGCGGAAGCGGGTGACGGGACACATGGTGCGGTAGAGGAAACGGGTTGTGGGAGTGTAGGAGATTGGGCTTCCCATGCGGTTCGGAACGATCTGAACTCGTTGAAGACGGTTTGCAACTGAGATTCGAGCTTTACAAGGGATTCACTCATCCATTGATAAAACTCGGCTTCGGAGAGAGCGTGAGCAACCATGTCCGGGGGGATCACGACAGCTCTGATACCAATTGATATGAACCAATCGGATTTGGGATAAATAATCCGTTGAGTGGATTAACCTCAAAAGAAAATAGTAGGAAACAAGATTTGAGATAACTCTCTTTTATATTTTTCATTCATATCCATAAAAATCAAATGGCTTACACTATAAGAGTAGGAGTTGGGTAGAAAGTGTATTTTTCCTAGAAAGTCTAGGAAGCAATGAGAATTGGACATGTGGCATTGAGTTATTTTAACTAAAAGGGCAACTATGTAATTTCACATTTTAATTTTATTTTTGGAATTTATTTTTCATTAACTAACATTCCATGATTTTCGGAATTTTTGTTGTTTTCGAATTCAAATCTGGAAGTCAATGTGTTTATCTGGAAAAACTATCAGCATGTCTTGGTGATGTGTTTTACCAGTCAGAGAGGTTGAAGTCAGTGTGTTTTAACACTCTGAAGTCAATATATAATCAGGTTGTGTTTTAACAGTTCTTTTGCATTTTAACACTCTGAATGTGTTTTATGTTGTTGTCTATGTCACATTACCTCACATTGTGTTTTTTGATGATTACATTACATCTTAATGTGTTTTACAACAGTTTGTTTTTATACTGGAGTTTAACAAATCTGATTGTGTTTTAAGTCAGCAGATTTGCTGGAGGATTCTTGATATTGTGTTTTAACAGCAAGCAGATTTCTTGACATTGTGTTTTAACAGCAAGCAGGCCATTGTGTTTTAACAGCAAGCAGATTCTTGACGTTGTGTTTTAACAGCAAGCAGATTTCTTGACGCTGTGTTTTAACGGCAAGCAGATTCTTGACGCCGTGTTTTAACAGCAAGCAGATTGCTGGAGGATTCTGGACATTGTGTTTTAACAGCAAGCAGATTTATTGACGTTGTGTTTTAACAGCAAGCAGATTGCTGGAGGATTCTTGACATTGTGTTTTAACAGCAAGCAGATTTCTTGACGCTGTGTTTTAACAGCAAGCAGATTTCTTGACGCCGTGTTTTACCATCCATGCTGGTAATCCTTCCATTTATCAAGAACGACTCAGAAACAGCGGTACAAGCCTCTCTACAACCATCAATTAAAACAGAAAAAACGCAGCCAAGTTACAAGCAGATTAACATCGAAAACGTATATGCACTTCAAGAACTTTAATCACAACACAAGATATGAATACCTAGTGAAGAAAAGGGGTATGAACAAGCCTTGGAACCGAAATCTGAATGCTCTTGGGGTCCTGTTTTGCGTCGCCAGCAGCAAGGGGAAAGAGATCGGTTTAGAGAGGGAGAGAGAGAAAGAGAGAGAGAGAAAGAGGGGAAATTGCATGAATTTAGGGATTGATTATTGATATGGCAGTTTCTTGACTTATTTAAAACACTTCCAATTACCAAAATACCCTCACTATATTAAAAGTCTCTAATTATATAACTCAAATATTACAAGATTGCCATTGATTTAATCTCAACCCTTAAACACACCAATCGGATGGACCAGATCGCTTCCTAGACTTTCTAGGAAAAACATACTTTCCGTGCGAACCCTACTCTACACTATAAATACTTAAAAAGATAAATAACTATCCACTAACCAACTATCTTGCCAATGATCTCTAGATCAAGTGGTGGAGGGCTTGCATTTCTCTTGAGAGATGCAGGTTCGACTCCCACTTGGCGCAGAGTGAGGCACTAGTGGGCAATGATAGGAGACCCAGGGAAATCTGGGTTGGATCCTTGAGCCAAACGGGTTTTACCGGTAATTTCACCGTCGTGCCTACGGGCGGGTGGGTTACCGGGTTTTCCCCGGAATTGGTAGTGGACTCGGGTTACTCTCGGAGTACTCCGTTTGTCCAGTGGGTGTCACGAGAGTGCTCGGGATTAAGTTTGTTGGCTGTTCAAAAAAAAACTAATGAACTATCTTGACCCACTATCTACAACTCAAAACATGCTTAATTAATAAATAAACTACTTACTAAAATAAAACTTGACAACTACTAGGACATGGAATGAGTTAGTGGGCACATAACAAAATAAGTTGAAACGTCTGTGCCCTCTCACTAGACGTCTGAGCCATTGGAGCCGGATAGATATCTCGACTCTCAAGCCGTTTAAGCCAGCTATGAGCCAGCCTTTTCACATCCATTTGAAGGGGCTGGCTTGACTCTTCCCATATTCTTGTAGCGTCTAAGCCGTTTTGGAGGGTTTTGATCCACGTGTCATGTTCCTATTGATAGCTGTTTCCCAGAGCTGAAAGCTCCCTCCCAAGAGATAAGAGGTAGCCATTTAAAAAAAAAAATTGGTCAATGACTAGTTTTGAGATTTTTCCATTTTATAAAGTCGCTGACAATGAAGAAAATTATACGAAGTACAAACTAGAAGATTATAGGGATAAAGAACCGCAATAAAAAAGTATACATCAACAAGAAAGCTGTTTCTTTAACAAAAAGGGTTATATTACATCTACGTTAAATAAAAAAATGTAACACAAGTCTCATGTTTAACTAACATTTGATTGTGTTACATTATAAAATGGAATCTACTGCATTAAAAAAAAGTTAATGTGGCAAGAGTCTTGATTTTTACTATATCAGGGTTTTTTTTTTTTTGAACAGCAAACTCACTTTATATATATATATATATAAAGAGCCAGCAAGCGGCTGGGAACAAAACGCAAAACATACAAAACAAAACAAAACGGAATTACATTATCTCTACGATGTCAAAGTTCTTCCAATTCTCCCAATTCATCGGTTTGAGCTTCGCGCGATTATTAATCCATATGAAAGAATCCTCTTTGATCTGCTCCACCATCCTGCCGAACGGAATAAAATTGCCCTAAAAAAGTTTCTCGTTTCTAGCCCTCCAAATTCTCCAAACTGTCGCCATGGCTATCATATAAACAGCCTTTTTCCAAACTTTATCGCCCGGGTTATTCTTTAAATAGTCGATAAAGGTACTAAGATTATCACAATCAAAGTATTTAATTCGGACCCAGGCCAAAATGTTCCACCACACGCATTTGGCCCATAAGCAGTTTAAGAAAATATGGTCTGGGCTTTCCTCAAATAAACCACACCTGGGACATAAACTGTCATCAAGAGCGATGCCCCTATGAATGAGGCCCGCCTTTGACGCAATCTTACCCAGCATAGCCCTCCATAAAAGATAATTAGCTTTCGGGGTGGCCCAGTTATTCCAACCGAAAACAACCCCATTTGAACCATCCTGCTGCGAAACTTTCTTGATGTCCTCCCGAACCTGCCTAACCGAGAACGAACCACCCGGATCGGTCCGCCATCTCCAACCAGACCCATCATACAGAATGTTCTCTTTAACATTGATCCCGATCTTAGAAAGGGGCAGATCAATAGACCCGATGTCCTTCCAGACCCCGGGAATCGATTTTTTCAATGGAATATTACCCGAAGTAGTCTGAAGCTGCACATTACCTCCGTGAATAGCAGTGATGACCTTGGCCCAGAGCTGATTCGAACAGGCCTTAATCCTCCACCACCATTTTGTGATCATGGCCTGATTAAAACTTTGAATATCCCCCATTCCCATTCCGCCAGTTTTTCTAGATTTGAGAAGCAAATCCCGTTTGATCCATCTCATCTTGTTACCTGTGCTTGTCTTTCCCCAAATAAAATCCCTCCTGATTTTCTCGAGCTTTTTGACAACACTTTTCGGAGCATAAAATAAAGAGAGGAAGTAAGAAGGCAAACTCCCGAGAACCGACTTGGCTAGAGTCATCCGGCCCGCGAAAGATAGGTACCTCGCTTTCCACTTAGAAAGTTTAGCCTCGAATTTGTCGATTATCGGCTTCCAGTGCTTAACTCTTTTCATGTTGGCCCCGATAGGAATCCCCAGATACGTGAACGGGAATGCACCCGCTTCACAGTTGATCACGTTGGCAACCCGCGTCACCTCATTAGCTTGAACTCCGACACCATACACTTTGCTCTTTTGCCTATTTATTTTGAGGCCGGTGACCAAATTGATCCAGCGAAGAATCCGGTTCAAAGCTATCAAATTCTCTTCAGCCCACTCTCCAATAAATAGCACATCGTCCGCATAACATAGATGAGATATGATTGGGCCTCCATTAGGAAGTTGACACCCTTTGAAAATGCCCAAATCTATAGCCTTGTTAATGAATAGGCTGATTACTTCCATCGCAATAATAAACAAAAATGGAGCTAAGGGATCTCCTTGTCTAAGGCCGCGCTTGTATTTGAATTCTTTAGTAGGAGAGCCGTTAACGAGAACCGACCCCATACCCGATTCGAGGCAGCCCTTTACCCATCCAATCCACCGATCAGGAAAGTCCATCTTGGTCAAAATTCGAAACAGGAACTTCCAATTAACGGAGTCATAAGCCTTTTCAAAGTCTACTTTAAAAATAAGCAACTTTGTTTTGGATTTTTAGCCCACGCTACCGTTTCGCTGACGATGAGGGGATTGTCCAGAATATTACGACCTCCGACGAAAGCTGATTGCACTGGAGAAGAGACCTCGTTGATAACCTTCTTGAGCCTATTAGCCAAGACCTTCGTGATAATTTTGTAGACCGACCCCACCAAGGAGATAGGCCTAAAGTTGGATAACACTTGCGGATCCTTTGATTTAGGAATAAGGGCAACAAAAGAGGAGTTGCAGCCTTTGCTTAGTTTTCCACTCGAATGAAAGTCATGGAACATATCCATAATAAAATCTTTAAACTTGTCCCAGAAAATCTTGAAGAATTTAAGCGTAAAACCGTCAGGGCCGGGTGCTTTCCCACCGTCGCAGTTTTTAACAGCCGTATAAACCTCCATAACCGTAAAATTATCACAGAGAGCCGACCCGTTGGTCTCCGATAACTTTGGTAAACCATAACCATTGAAATCCGGTCTTCTTCTAATCGGCTCGGAGAATTGCTTTTTGAACCAGGATCTAATTTCTTCTTTCAACTCCCCTGGATCGGAGACCATCCTATTCTGAAAACGCAGCCCTATAATCCAGTTATTGACCAGATTTGTGGAGATAACCTTATGAAAATAAGAGCTATTTTCATCCCCAAATTTCAGCCAGTTAACTCGGGCCTTTTGTTGAAGGTCTTTAACTAACAAAGACTCCAGCTTGTTCAATTTGACCCTAAGGTCCACCCTCAACTTCTTTTCCTTAGCTGATAACATCCCATTCGCCGCTTTATCTTCAAAAAACTGAATTCTTTCTTCCAAAACTTTTGATTCCTTATTGCTGTTCTCCTTGACCTCTTTCCGCCACTTTTTAATGTCCTCCTTCAAACGTCTAAGGAGATTTACTAACACTATATCTTTTGCACCCGCCCCCGGAAAATTAGCAATACCGGAAATAACAATATCAGACAATCTCGGGTCCCCAGTCCAGAAGTTAAAAAACCTGAAAGGAATGGGCCCGAAATCCGCCGCCAAACAGGATAGGGAAATTGGACAGTGATCAGAGAAACCCTGCTTATGCACAACCACACTCGCAAGCGGCCAACGGCTCATAAAGGGGAAATTGACCAAGAATCTATCTAGTTTGCTTAACTTGTCACACCCTGATTTCCACGTGTCACCGGTGGGCCCGGTGGGGGAGTATCGTGACGTGGTTGGCAACATAATAGTCAAACAACACAATAATCAATAAGCACAGCGGAAGCAAATTTAAAAGATATAATACAACCGAATTTTATATTGTAATATCAAATGTCACAATATTCGGAAGTTTATCCACAGATGGATCGAAAATAAAATAGAATTAATAGTTCAACAAACTTCAGGCATCTTAAGCTTGCGAGACTTCTAGTGATGCTAAGGAGAAATCCCAGCCAATTACGCTTAGTACCTGCATTTAATCTTTTTGGAAAAATACGTCAGTTTACACTGGTAAATACATTCAACTGACTCATTTTGGAAAATGATTGAAAATTGGTTTGGATGCACGTGGCATAAACATTTTATTTAACTTGGGAGAATTATTTAATATTATAATCTTGTGAACGAATTACATGTTCCTTGTGCGTTCAGTAGCCCGGATCTTGTCCGGGTTAAAGATCAATAGACACACCACAATATTCTTTTGTGCACTGACGGGTGTACGCCTACACCCCGCGCTTAAGTCGTGGCCATTTCGTAAAATGATGCCAAGGATATCCGGGACATGGTCATTAACCCCCCAAAGGCTTTAAGTAACAAGACTATTTAAACGAGCCGATCAAATTATTCAATTAACCACCCAACGATGGAAGATTTGATGCCCGATCAAGCGGTATTCTATATACCGTAACCCAAGCCCGTATAGGGAAAATAAGTTAAAAGTATTTACCTGAGCAATGTATAAATCACAATAAGCAAATTGCAAGTAGCTTTTACTGGTTCTCCTAATCTGGAACGAAGGTTTATAATAACCTATTAGAATCCTAACGGGTCTTTAGTTAAGCTTAAGCTTAGACCGGTTAGTTTCAAAGATACGGTTCGTACGCACGATTAAGCGAAGACCGGATAGAATGTGATTTAGACCCGACAAGTTCAGAGACTTGTTTAATATGGGTCCTTCATGCACATTCTGTATTTTGAGATAAAACCGATAAGGTTTGACCCGTTTCGGCTAATTTATGTAAACTTGTTACATAAACCGAACCGAACGCGTAATAAGCGTAACGGGTAATTATGAGAGCCATTTACAGGTTTCCTAAGTTAATATGCTCCATATATGTTGTGACATCAGTAAGATATCATTTATTATGCCCGAAATGAATTTAAACACAAACTATGCCCCGTAGGGGTAGTTTGGTCATTTTAAAGGTTGTAAAAGAGTTTAAGTAATATCCTGAGTTACAGGTCTGATGAAATCAGTAAAAATACTTATTTTACCATGTTATAACAGTAGGGTAAAGTATATATGTAAAATTTATCAATTATAACCAAACTAGGCCCCGTAGGGGTATTTTGGTAATTTCACATAAGCCGAAAAGCTCAAAACTGAAGTCTGAGTTTAACAACCTTTGCTTACTGTTAGAATATTATAATTTGCCTCAAATATCAGTAGGTATCAACCCTTGTATGTTTAATATGATTATAGCACATACTATGCGTTAAAAACGCTTAAAAGGCGGTTAGAAGCCATTTCCGGGTTTGATACATAAAGCTGATATTTTTATTATTCCAGGAGGCTTAAAATACTTTATTTATCATATGTGATCAGTAGCAAAAGGTTTGGAGTCATTTAGATGTATAAAACTCATTTTATAGCCCGTGAGGGCAAAACCGACAATTACCGGATTAAGCCTACGACTATAAGTTATGCTCAGCCTAAAATTAATTAAAAATATTTAAAAATCCCAAAATAATATATTACATCAGTGGGTAAAGAGATTGATATCAAAAAGTATGTTTAAGTAGGCTATACGTTAAATACGCCGTTTAATTAACATAAAGCTTTAATTTTACGCTAACGAGCATAACTCTTAACCTACACCTCAAACTGATGTCAAATTTTGTATGCAAGTTTATATATCAGTAATTAAGGTTTCTACTCTTTTACATTTCCAAAAATCACGTTTTAAGGTGAAAAGGGCATAATGGTCAACATATGAGCAATTAACGGAATCATGCATATTAATTGGATAACTAATGATCCGAGGTGTATAATCACAGAGGGTTATACTAGCATGTAACCTGGTCCAAATAAAGCTCTAAGGCATTTCTAAATCATGCCTAAACGGGTCAGAACTGAAAGTCAAAGTATAAGTCAAACTATGCGACTTTCGGTTCCGAACCGGGTCTAAACCGGAAATTGTCGGGTTGAACATGTTTAGACATGTTCTTACACTAATTACCAAGTTATATTAATGATCAAACAGGTTGTATGTATTCTACATTGCTAATCATGCATATAGAGTGGGAATCAGGGGGAACCCTTTTAAGGGTTTATTACCCACATAATTACCAACTTATAACTACTTTTAATTCGAGATTTGACTGAGCCATTATTAATTAATCTCGAAGTCAAACCGTAATTACGACGGTTTGACTTTTAGCTAAATAACTAAGCTAAACTCAATTAAAGAAGGTTAAGCAAACTTACAAAAGTCCTAAGCTTGATTAGTGATCACTTGAGAGTGCCTTGGAGCTCCAGAAATGATCAGATTGCAAGATGAAAGTGTGAAGAACAATGGTTGCACATCATGGCCTTTTATAGTGAATTAATCACCACAAATCTTTGACACATGAGTCTACAACCCACCACAACTGATTAACAAGTGTTCCTAGTGCTTAGGGGGTGTCTAGGGGTCGCCCTTTATGTGGAAAATCGGATGAAATCGAGCAGAAAGCACTCAGCAGGCAAAAACCCAAGAAATTCGGAACTGGGCAGTCCCCCGCGTGTCGCGAAGGTTCCCCCCCTGGGCTTCGTGTGTCGCGACGCCTTGTCTGCACAAATCTGAATTTTAGATTTTTGCGATTTGATCCTTGGCTATTCAAACTTCGATTAGGCACTTGCTTCTTGCATCTTGAACCCTCCAAATTGATTTGTAAGGGCTTTAAAACATATACCCACTTTGTTAAGTCCCCAGTTAACTTTATTGTTACCCGAAAAGTCCTAACTTTCAACGTTTACGCTTTAACCCTTTGCACACGAATTTGATCATAACTTTCTCATACGATAACGAAACTTTACGAAATTTATATCGTGCATTCTAGTGAGCATAATTAACAGTTACAAAGCTTCGGGTTTATCAAAAGGTCACTCAGAGGTATAACTTAAACATGTTGACACATTTAGTCCCTGTAGTTTGTAATTCCTCACTTTTAGCTTCGCATGATCCATGATTTATTCGTTTGATGATATAATCATCATGTAAGGTTAATGTACAATATATTTATTCACTGTTGACATTTAGAACTCGTATTTTCATATACTTTCCATGACTGTCAACTTTAGTCCTTCTATAACATTCTTTCACACGTTCAAACATATGACACGTGTCTACACATTATAGGACGTGAATTTTCGAGGTGTTACATCCTCACCCCCTTAAAATAAATCTCGACCCGAGATTTACTGAAATAAATAAGGGTACTTTTCTATCATCGTGGATTCAACCTCCCACGTGAATTCGGGACCTCTACAGGCATCCCATTTGACCTTTACAATAGGCACGTGCTTCCTTCGAAGCTTCTTTACCTGTCGATCTTCAATCGACAAAGGTTTTTCCACAAATTTTAAGCTCTCATCTGTATGCACATCTGTATGGGGTATTACCAGTGATTCGTCAGCGAAACACTTTTTCAGATTGCAGATGTGGAACACGTTGTGAATTCCACTGAGCTCTTCTGGTAAGTTTAACTTATAGGCAACTGACCCGACACGTTCGATAACCTCAAAAGGTCCTATGTATCTCGGGCTTAGCTTGCTTTTCTTACCAAATCGCATCACCCCCTTCCAGGGTGATACTTTAAGCAATACTTTGTCACCTACTTCGAAGTGAAAAGCTTTACGCTTTGGATCTGCGTAACTTTTCTGCCTATCCCGGGCAGCTTTGAGACGGTCACGAATCTGGACAATCTTGTCCGTCGTTTCGAACACTATCTCTGGTCCTGATAATTGGACATCTCCAACTTCCGCCCAACAAACTGGCGTTCTACACTTTCTACCGTATAATGCCTCAAAGGGCGCAGCCTTTATGCTGGTGTGGTAGCTATTGTTGTAGGAGAATTCAATTAGTGGTAGGTGTTTATCCCAACTACCACCCAAATCGATCACACATGCACGTAGCATGTCTTCTAACGTTTGAATAGTACGCTCACTCTGACCGTCTGTCTGAGGATGGTAAGCTGTACTGAAATTCAAACGCGTGCCCAAAGATTGTTGGAAACTCTTCCAAAAATGTGACGTGTATCTAGTATCTCTGTCAGAGATAATAGACACAGGTATGCCATGTAAGGCTACAATCTTATCCACGTATAACTGGGCTAACATGTCGGAGCTATAAGTCTCCTTGATGGGTAAGAAATGTGCTGACTTAGTCAGTCTATCAACTATAACCCATATTGTATCATTGCCTTTCCTGGTCTTAGGTAACTTGGTGATAAAATCCATAGTTACCATTTCCCACTTCCACGTAGGAAGTTCAGGCTGTTGTAGCAAGCCTGACGGCTTCTGATGCTCGGCTTTGACTTGCACACATGTCAAGCATTTAGCTACATAGGTGGCTACAGACTTTTTCAAGCCTATCCACCAATAATTTGCCCTTAGATCCTGGTACATCTTATCAGCTCCAGGATGAACGGAGTATTTGGAACTATGGGCTTCCTGGAGGATGACATCTCGAAGTCCTCCATAATTTGGAACCCATATGCGTCCATTTAATCCTAGAATTCCGTCCTTGCTAAGAGTTAACTGCTCCTCAGTTACCCCTAGCTTTTCATTAGGATGGTTAGCTTCCAACACAGCCTCCTTCTGTGCAGCTAACAACCTTTCAGTCAAACTGTTCTTTATCTCCAAGCGCTTGGCATTGATTCGGATGGGTTTCACCCTCTCCTTTCGACTCAAGGCATCGGCGACTACATTCGCCTTGCCGGGATGGTATCTGATTTCACAATCATAATCATTTAAAGTTTCCATCCAACGGCGTTGCCTCATGTTTAATTCCTTCTGATTAAATAGATGTTGAAGGCTCTTGTGATCAGAATAGATCACACACTTGATCCCATATAGATAATGCCTCCACAGTTTTAGTGCGAATACAACGGCACCCAACTCCAAGTCATGGGTGGTGTAATTCTTTTCATGCACCTTTAACTGTCTTGAAGCATAGGCAATAACCTTGCCTTTCTGCATAAGCACATACCCCATGCCAGTGTGCGATGCATCGCAGTAAACCACGAACTCTTCTATTCCATCTGGCAATGTCAGAACTGGGGCGTTGCTCAACTTTTGCTTCAGAATATCAAAGGACTCTTGCTGCTTAGGGCCCCATATGAACTTTACTTTCTTCTTAGTCAAGGAAGTTAGGGGTGCAGCAATCCTTGAAAAATTTTCAATGAAACGCCTGTAATATCCTGCCAATCCTAGGAAGCTACGAATCTCTGTAGGCGTCTTTGGTTCTTGCCAGTTCATAAATGCTTCAACCTTAGCGGGATCCACCTTGATACCACGCTCACTGACCACATGTCCAAGAAATTGGACTTCTCGAAGCCAAAATTCACACTTAGAGAATTTGGCATAAAGTTTCTCCTGATGTAGAAGTTTGAGAATACAACGAAGGTGTTTCTCATGGTCAGCTTGGTTCTTCGAGTAGATAAGAATGTCGTCGATGAAAACAATGACAAATTTATCTAAGTACGGCTTGCAAACGCGATTCATGATATAATCATCATGTAAGGTTAATGTACAATATATTTATTCACTGTTGACATTTAGAACTCGTATTTTCATATACTTTCCATGACTGTCAACTTTAGTCCTTCTATAACATTCTTTCACACGTTCAAACATATGACACGTGTCTACACATTATAGGACGTGAATTTTCGAGGTGTTACATCTTAACTTGACGTCAAGATGACCCGAAATATAAGTGAACATACCTCCGGTCATAGGGTACTCCATAAGGCCTGAGTTATTGATGAAACTGTTGAAGGCTTCCGAAGAAACTCTGTCGAATCTCGAGTTTGCCCTTTCTGCTTCTGATCTAACATCGTTGAAATCACCAAGCAGAACCCAATAACCTTCCTGACCATTGATCCAAACAGCTAATTCCTCCCAGAGAAGTCTCCTCTCCGTCGAATCGTTCGGAGCATGAATGTTTAAAATGTTTATTCTGATCGACTCCCCCGTGATTAAGCCCGAAGTTAATAAAAACCTCTGATTTTTACTAATCATATCCACCATAAGAACGTCAGGATTCCACGCCGAAACCAGGCCACCAGATCTGCCTACTGAGTCAACCGAAGCGAAGTTCAACCCAGACTTGTCCCAGAATCTACGAACTTCCATCTCGCTCAAACCCCTTTGGTGAGTTTCCTGCAGCCCTAGAAAGTCACCCTTCACTCTGCCTTTTAATTGTCTGACCCAGAGACCCTTTCTGCTATCAGAAACTCCATTCAAATTTAACGATACAAAATTCATTGTTTACCACTGGAACCCATTTCCCCACTAACCATCTTCCTCAAATGGTTGTCAAAACCAGCGACCTCGATTCCCAAATCTGCTCCCACCTTCATCGTGCATAAGACTTCAGCTTCAAAGCTACTTCTTACAAGATCTTCTTCCAAAAAATTATTTGTATCGCCCAGCTGAGATTCCCTCCCCATCAAATTAGGTTCCGGGTTGTCTATCTGATTACCTGTCTGAATGACGCTTTCTGTCTCTTTACCTGTACTAGGCATGTTCTTGCCCTCTTTTTCTAATCTGAGTATATCCTCAATATTAAAGGGATCCGAGTCAACACTGGGCTCCACAACTTGATTAAGGTCTGGAATAGTTTTTTGTTGGGCCACCAGATTAGCTTTACTTATTTTCTTGGGCCTATTTGTAATATAACTTGGTCTAGGTAAGGAGGATATAGGCTCCACCACAGAGCAAAATTGATTATTTTCATATAAGGGCCCACGGTGACCGCCAAAATCCCTTTCTAGAAAAGTAGCTGAATTAGTCTGAACCTGGTCCCCACTATCCACCTCAGCACGCATGGGTGAAATACCATCATGATCATTTTCGGCGGCTGGTATATTTCCCATGCAGGAAACTGGAGAGTTTCCCATGCAACCATTGCCCTTCTCAATACCACAGTTCTGAGATTCACCGAATACCGAGGAACCAGCCGACGATTCCGGTTCTGACTGTATCCGGCTCCGACTGCACCGAACAACTCTTCGCCGGATCTTCGGATTCCAAAAACTCCGGGTACCACTGTCCCGAAATCTCCTCCACCCAAACTCTTAACACGTGGTCCTTCCAAGAAACGAGAAACTCTCCCGACACTCTTTTCCCATAATTAACAAGGACCACCATTCTTTCCTCAGCCAAGTTACCGTTCGTAACGTCTGCCTCCGATTTGACTATGAGCCTTCCACACCTTTCCCCAATACGATTAAACACGTTCCTATCCTAGAGTGAAACCGGTACCCCTAACACCTTGATCCAAGCAATTCTTTCGTATATGGGAGGGGCGCCTTCCCAAACATATAATCTAGAGAAACACTTTTCCCAAACCTCTATCATCTTAACGTGGAACTCTTCAGCTTCCTCCGCCTTATTGAAGCATAGCAAAACTTTCAGGCCCCCAAAGTATTTCAGATCGAAACTTTCCTCCGTAATCCCCGAGAGATGGGATTTTAGGTCGTTCAGGATGTCAATGTCTTTAGCCTCACCGACAAGCGACTTGTACTCCAGCTTTTTCTTCGTGTTGACATTCATCGGGGGTAAATCCAACAACTTTCCTATTTCCTCTTTCGAGTTTGGAGCTAAAACGAACCGGTAAGATCTGACACCATCAAAATGGGAAGTCACTTTGGTGGGAACAGAATATTTCTCAGCAGCATGATTCACCGAATTCAATCTATCGAAAACAGAGGCTCTTTCCCTAGCGAAATTTTGTTCAACTTTTGACCCATCTCTATTAAACTTGGCCAGATTTACGACAACGACAGAATCTTCAACTCGAACCCTTTTCAATTTCTCAATCCACTCAAGCGGGTCGCGGACATTTGAAAGTTTGATAAACCCGAATCTGTTACCCGCTCTATCTTTTTTAAACGGGACAAAAGCATCTTCCAGGTTTTCCATATGCTCGAAGGCCTTCCATAACATCGAGCGATTACAATGATCTGGGAGGTTGGAAATAAAAACTTAATTTCTAGAAAACCGAAAGCGATTACTATATCAGGTTTTATTTGAACGTTTCACATCAAATTAAATATTATTAAAACTTATTTTCTAGAAAACCGAATTATATTCAAGAGAATCTATACTATATAATAAAAGAAACCACTTTAGGGACATTTGTTATCATATTAGACCATCTCTTATAGATAATTATTATTTTAATTTAATTTCTTCTAATTAATTATAGATAACCCTCCTACAAAATATTATTTAGTTTAATATCTTATATTATAGATAACCCTCATACTAAATATTATTAGTTTAATATCTTAATTACATTTTTTAATTTAATTAAATCAAAATTTTTTATATCTATTAGATCTTTTACTTTGAATTCGAGAATATGCTTTCTTTTATATCAAGTCCCTTTCTGTAATTAAATTGTAATTTCGTTATTACTATCTTAATTTTTGGTTTCCTTTTTTAAAAGGCTCAAACTATCTACACACCAAGTGTGTAGATAGCCAACACAAAAAGTTGTTTTTGTCCTATATGAATACCATGCAGTGTCGAGTTGTGGCCAAAGCGCGGCGTTTTGGTCCGATCAACCAGACAAAGACTGACGGGTGTCTGACGGGTCTGTTGACCGGACCAAAACGCCGAGCTTTGGCCGCATTTTGGTCCTGTCAACCAGACCGGGTGTTAGTCTTTTGTCTGGTTGACAGGACCAAAACGCGGCCAAAGCTCGGCGTTTTGGTCCGATCAACAGACCCGTCAGACACCCGTTAGTCTTTGTCTGGTTGACCGGACCAAAACGCCGCGCTTTGGCCACAACTCGACACTGCAGGGTGTGCATATAAGACAAAAAACAACTTTTTGGTGTACCAATAGGCAAATGGGTGTGCAAATAGGTACACCCTTTTAAAATTATCATTCCCAAACACTTAATAAATGCAATCACCTTTTTAATTACAATCTTTAGTTATAAATGATATAAATACAATCCATTAAATGTATGTTTCATAATGACAATCAACAAAAACTAAAGACACCCGCTATTGAGCTGCTTTGTATTTGAAACAACTTGTTTTCACCCATGCCCAATTGTCTGTCGCTTTATCAAAAGTAAAATCCATATATGAAGTCAAATTACTAATATTAGACAAAGACGACAAACCTACAATTAAAACAACAAATGTGGTGTATAAGGAAATCTTTAACGACTTGTGATTTTTTTTTGTATTATTTTTTTGCGAAGATGGATTTTATCACCCTAAACTAAGCAAAATTGGCCAATTCACTCCCAACTTTCATTTTGGCTCCCACCACCCTCTACTTTTAGTTTAAGCTCCTTCTCATTTATAATATTATTTATTTGAATTAATTATATTTGGACGTTTTGTTTAGTTTGGCATCAAATAGATTTTACGAAACTTAAAATAAAATTAACTAATATTATTTATTATTTATACATTTACGGAGTTTTAAATAAAGGGTTAAATTTATTGAGACTTCGTTAACAAATTTTACAACAGAATAATATATTTTTATCACGAAAACCAAACTTGGTATTAATATATTAAATATTTTTGTTTTCACTATACAAAATTACATTTACTCGACCCATGTAATACATGAGATTTTTTAAGTTATAACTTTTTTATTATTTGATATATAAAAATAGATTTATTCAATTCGTACAATACACAGGGTTTTTAAAGGATATATATTTTTTTATTATTTAGTACAGAAAATTACCTTTATTCAAACCGTTTCATGCGCATATTTTTAAAGATGTATTTTTTTTATTATTTGGTATATAAAATTACATTTAGCCAACCCATGTAATAAATGGGGTTTTTAAAGATGTATTATTTTATTATTTGGTAAAAATATTACATTTATTCAACATGTGTAATACACGTGGTTTTAAATATATAACTTTTTTATTTGGTATATAAAATTAAATTTATTCAACCCGTGCAATATGGTTCTTATAGATATAACTTTTATTATTTAATATATAAAATTATATTTTTTTTCAACCCGTACAATAAATGAGATTTTTAAAGAGATATTGTTTTATTATTTAGTATATAAAATTTATTTATTCAACCCCGTGTAATACACGGGGTTATAACCTAGTATATATTATAATAAAAGTAAAGTCCTATTTGAGTTCTTGTGGTTTGTACAGTTTAACTATTTGAATCCAAAAACTAAAACTGTCTTGATTTGAGTCCCTGTGCTTTCTAATTTTAACCATTTGAATCCAAAAGTAAATAACATCCAAATCATAAACATTTGGTTTTTGGATTCAAATGGTTAAAATTAGAGACCACAAGGACTCAAATGGTTAAAATTAGATACAACAGGGACTCAAATCAAGACAGTTTTGATTTTTGGATTCAAATGGTTAAACTGCACAAAACACAGGGACTCAAATAGGACTTTACTCTTATAATAATGATTTTTGTCATTTTAGAAAGTCTATATGTGATAAACGTTTATAGATTAAGTGGAGGGTTCAAATGAGAAGAATTAAAAATTAAGAATAAAAAGAATAAAGGATACAAAGGTAATTTGAACAAATCATTTAATGAGTCTATTATTTATTTTTGCTATTCAAATTAATGAACTCTAATCATTTAATGAGCCTATCTTATAAAATAGTTGTGCACCTTACACAATAAAAACAATCATGCACATGATCTTACATTTTCAACATTTCTTACACCATTAAAACAATATTTTGGTGTAGGATACAGAATGTGTAGGACCCAAACACTTTTAATTAATTTTGCGACTCATAATAAAATATGTGTAGGACACAAAATTTTTAAATAATTTTGTCACTTCTAGTAAATTTGTGTAGGAGCCAATACATTAATGAGGGTGAAGAAGGAATTTATGGTTGCATTAATAAGACTTGAGTAACTCCTTAATATATTTATTAATATTTCACATCAAAATGTCTATAATACCCTTAGTAATTAAAACATTAATTAAAAGTGGACAAAAATAATACATTGATTCATAACCATTGATCAAAAAAATATAGGGTCTAGATTAATTCATTTATTCTTCTTTTAAGAAGATTCTTGTCAAATGAACCTCCCCCTATAGATTAGAGGCAATTTGTCATTATATAATTCGAGCGACTTTAATGAGATTTTGAAATATTTGAATTTTGAAATATGTACGACTTAATGCATATATCTTTAGATAAAATTTGTACGACTTAACGCATATATTTTCCATGCAGTTCTACGAAATTTCTTGTTTGTCTAACATTTAATAATTTAATGATTAATAAAAAAGCCATGTTTATCTCTATGTGAACATATTTCTTCATGTATAGCGACGGAAGTCGGCAACGATAATGACGACAAACAAAACAAGTGAAGTACGTGTGTGTGTGTGTCTGTTTTCTATTTCTGTACGTAAGTTGGAAAGGGGCAACAACTGGCATATGAGAGGCGAAAGGGATATATTGATTATTTAATTTGACTTTTATTTAATATTATAGCATTGTTATTTTTATTTTTTGTATTATTTTATTATTGATGTCGGTGGTTTATCTCATAAGTCATACACATGGTCCATATCTCGGCAAGTGGTGTCGTGGGCAGTCGACAACCTGTGGTGGCGTCAGTTCTCCAACTTTAATCGGCCACGTGGTAAATGTGTGATATAGAAATCAGTGGCGGACCCAGGAATTTTTCCACGAGGGTGCGGAACATTTTTAAAAATTTTAGGTCCCTAGGTATATAAGTAAAAAAATCGGTTCGTATCGGGTCGGTTCGGGTCGTGTCGTGTCGGGTCGGGTCATGTAAAACAAAAGAAATCGCGTCAGAACGTCCCAACTCATGGTTCCTATCACAAACAAATTGATCCATAAGTTCATCGCTCCATAACATAATGTTTCAATTTTAATTTTCAACCCTAGAAATCGTGTGTAATCACCCTAAAAATCATCTAAACAACATAATCACCCTAAAAATCATCTAAACAACCATAAACAACGTCAAAACACATGAAATTTCAAACCTATTTAAGAATTTTGTTACCCTTTGGTGTCGGACGGCGGTGGTTCGCGGCTGCTGATGACGTGTTGTTGTGGTTGCTGTTGTGTTCGATGATCGCTGGCAGGAGACGACCCAAGAGAGGGAGGGCGGGAGGAATTCTAAGGGACTATTGGGCTTATTTTAATTATTATAGTTTGAACTTAGGTCTAGTTTGGTTAATGGGCTAGTAATTAGTGGGCTAATTATATTTAATGAAATAGTGGGTTAAGTTATTGGGTATTTGGGTTAAGTTGGGTAGTATAAGTTTATATAATTTAGATAGTTTTTTTTTTTTAATTAGAGTTTACTAAAAAAATTTCAAATATCAATCGATAACATTTTTTACCTAAGGTGTGTGGACGAAAAATTCTCCTCTATGAAGACTGGGACTCGGGAGATCCTGAGAACGGGAGCAAAAGCTTCATTCGTCTAAGGGGGTACGGTATGGATTGTTTGAGTTACTTCGGTGACTTCTTTCGCCGACCGGTGAATCACCCCCACTTGTTTGAGTCACCGATTGTTTGAATGTTTTCGGTGTATAGTCACCGATACGGGAAGAGGAGGGAAGGAGGAGGGAGAGGGGTTTAATGGTGGGTACCAACCCCTTTCAACCAATCACAATTTTTTTTAAATTCTTTACCACTCTCTAGGTGTTTGAACCATACCCTCTGATTGAGTGCAAAATAGGGAGTGGAATGGGGACTTGACATGACATATTATTGTGTAGAGAATAACTCAAACACCCTAGAGTGATTGAACCATACCCTCCACCCTAACCTTATTTATACAACTAGTAGTTTTTTTATAAGTAGTTAGTACTAGGGGTGCAAACGAGCCGAGCGGCTCGCGAGCTACTCGAGATCGGCTTGAGAAAAAGTTTGAAACGAGCCGAGCTTGAGCCTCAAAACAAAGCTCGTTTGTTTATCGAGCCCGAGCTCGAGCCTCACATGTGAAGCTCGTTAGGCTCGTCGAGCCTTATCGAGCCTTAGTGTAAACGAGCCGAGTCGAGCCGAGCCGAGCCGAGCTTATTTAAACTTGTTTACAAGCCGACCTCGAACCTAAAAATAAGCTTATTTAGTAAACGAGCCTGAGCCCGAGCTTTACTTATCGAGCTCGCAAGCCTAAAAAGTCTATTATTTATATTATTTTTATTTAATATACTAATTAATAGATAATAAACGAGCCGAGCTCTCATAAGTTAATCGAGTTCGAGCTCGAGCGTGGCCGAGCTCAGGCTCGGCTCGACTCTTTTGCACCCCTAGTTAGTACAAATGGTATACTTGTTATAATTGATTCAAACAGAAGTTGTATTTTGCTATCTCCTAATATTTTACTTTTTCTATTATTATTAAAACCAGCAAACGGCCGGAAGTTATGGCCATCAAAGCCAATCCCGATCTCTCTCTCGCTCATCGTGTCCTTCTCTCTCTACCGCATCGCTTTATCTCTCTCACTCCACCAACATAAAATTCAAATTTGTTCAACAATTTTAATCTACCGTTCACCCAACATATTGACATATCCAAGTGAATTTATACAATAGTCACATGCATATATTTGTATTCATTCACACATCCCAAACTCACAATGAAACTCCATCAACAAACATGAAAAATCAATATTTGTGCATATAATATATTTAGCATAACTTTCCATACACGTGCACAAAGATACTCGATACGCATGCACTATTATTTAACTTAGTTGTATTAAAATCAATACACATACACCGTAACCAACTTAGTTTATATTGTGAGAAACTTTTTTTCTCAATTCTTTTTTGAAACTCCACAGTTCTAGATTGACAACACAACCTAAACATATCCAAGTATAACTTTGGCATCCTTCATGAACTAATTAACTTGAGAATCTTGGTCTCAATGCAATATGAAACTATATAAATCAAATTCACATGTTATGACAATTATAATTCTCAAACTCTACTTGTTAGAAGCTTATATAAAAAACTGAGGAACTTGGCAAAGGCGAACACATTTATCATTAAAAAGACAATTAAGTGTATACTGCGTCTTGATAAGTTTATATGTGCCCACCTTGGCGATTTAAACTTCCATTTGATTTTTCCTCACCCAAAGACGGTTGAATACCTAAACGTCAGCTCAAATCCAATTAATTTCTCTTTTTAGCGTTGTAAACAACTTAGGGGCTGTTTGACAATTTCTGAATGATTAAGTGCTGAACCAGTAAGAGGTCTGAATCATTAAGAGCCAGTATAATGCTTAACCATTTAGAGGCAAATGTCTGACCAATTCAGATTAGAGGTCATAACCATTCACACTCATTATAATGCTTAACCATTCAGAGGCAAATGTCTAAACCATTCAGACATCAGCTCGCCAAACAAACGGTCTGAACCATTAAGTGCTGAACCAGTAAAAGTTCTGAACCATTAAGAGTATCGTTAAGAGGTAAACAAACAACCCCTTAGTGACTCGATGAACATTTTTTTCACATACATAACTAAATCAATTCTGATTGTTCCAAATCAACTATTGATGTCCCTTTTGTCATTTTTGAGTACCTAAGGGTGAATTGGAGCATCGTATTCTCATTTATAAACAATTAGATGCATTAAACAATTACTTGGGGTCCTAAACCCAACAAAATATACAGAAAAAATAATAAGGATGTTACACGAATGCTCACAAAATAATTACCACTTACTAGTAATCACGTTTGTATGTTAAAATCAAGGTTGATTCACTACTTTGAATGTTAATTTTCAAAGTATTGATCTCTCTGATTTCCTAGAAAAACTTAACCCTTATTCTTGTAAAATGCCTAAGAACAACATTGAAACAAAATATTATACACTCACTCGTTAAGTGTTAAACATAGTCAACAAATTTAAATTATGCTTGATTGTTCTTTTTGCAGTTATAATTTGAAGAATTATTGATTTATTTCAAGTGTCTTGTAATAACTTATTTATCCTTAAACATAATATGAAGTAACTCTATACGCAAACTATTGGTGGACTGTAAGTGCGGTGCTAGCCCCTTGCTAGTTTGGTGAATGAATTTTATGTTGGCCATTCAAAAAAAAAAAAACTCTATACGCAAACTAACTACCCTTGACCAATCAACCAGCGCCATGTCAAATTCTTTACAAAGTACCATTGCACTACAAAACAGCGGCGGCGTCCTACCCTGATTACCTTTGAACTATGAATCTCACTCTTTTACTCCACCCACCAATCACACATACCCTTAAACCTTAAACTCATCAAACATCCCAACCCTCAACCCTTACCCTTACGGCTTCCTCTGCCCACACAACTTACTCTCAACCCTTACCCTTAGGGGGTGGCGGCGGTGTTGTAGAGAGGGTTGGAACCCTCTACCCGTGAGGTGCCCCGCCCCCTTGGTGAGAGAAGAAAATTCTGTTTTTCTCATTTTATGAGTTTACCGATCGAATACAACCATATATAGGAGAATACATAAACAAAACCTATATACATGGAAAGTAAATCACACAGTTGTACATAGCCAAAAAATACAATCTTCAAATTTTAAACTCTTAACAGTTAGATTGAGGCTATAGACCATAACTTCTAAGGCTTCACATACTCATATGAATAGAACCATGACTCGCTGAATATGAAAAAAACAGGAAAATTAGCTAACATGTTAACGATTAGATAAGGGGGTATTGGGTGGTCGAACACAATGGTGGCACAAAAGAATCTTAGTGATCGATGAAATCTACAAATCTTGTAAGAAGATTTGATAGAGAGACATATCTCTTAGACCGTGGGGTATGGTGGGGCGGGGGTTTGGAGCATGGGTTGACACGTGGAGTTCGAGCCCCCCCGCTGGTGAGTGACGTGTCCGTGGGGTATGGCGGGGCGTGGCTAGCCCGGCGTGGCTTGGCGAGGTTATATTTTAAAATTTAAACATGGCCAGCTATGCCCTAGCCAAAAGCCAATAAGAGCCGGCCACATAGGATCGCTAGCATGCCCCACGCCCGGCCTTAAACTCCCGCCCAAGGGACCACGCCCAAACCCAAGCCCACCGGGGTGGTGACTTGGGCGTTTCTCTCCAACCCACGCCCCAACCCCCGCCCCATACCCCATAGTCTTAAAAGGGAGGTCTCAGATTCAAACATGGGCAATGAGTGTTATTTAAATAAATGGTGTAAAGTAGTGCAAGAGCAAGCTTTGGCGTTCAAAAAAGTATTTTCGTCATATTACGCTTGAATGACCAACAAGTATTTTAGTTTTGTTTAACAACCCCCAATATAAACGCATTTAAGGAGTCATCAAACCGAAGGAATGTTGAGAACATATGGTGTGTTGAGCGGTACAATTTATGGTTTCGCCGCTTCCATTGGTTTTCGATAATACATGTAAAACCATTAATTTCCCCCAAAACTTCATCAAATTAAAGATGTCCTTTGTGAATCAAACTCTCAACACACCGCTCTTGAAAGTTATGATGGTCAAAACCCTAAAATATTAGGACTCTTTTGAATCGGGTTCCAAAAATGACCACTTTTTCTTTTCTATACTAGAGACGCAAGAGAAGAGAAGGTTGTATCCAATTTTGAATCATTTTTCTTGCATCCTTTTATTAGTTAAATCATCGATCCTTAATTAGTAAACAAAATCAACTGTTTTGTGTTTGGATCGAGCTTTGTAGTTATGATACCATTATAATATATAGATTGAAAATAAAGAAGAGAGGAAATTCCTTCTATGTGGTTTTTAATTTATTAAACACAAGATGTAAACCTACATATAATACAAGTTACAATAAAAAAATGAAAAGAAAGACAAAGTAGATAGCATATCCCATCAATATCAAAACATACTAATAAACTGAAACAGGAAATGAAATGGAAATATCCACGCTACCAGTCACATTAATATAGTTTAACTTAACTTCAGTTGATTAACAAATTTAAAAAAAAAAAAATCAAACCAAACACCCGATATGACTAACCTGGATATTTTAATCCGGATTCATTTAAAACATGATGACAGATAATAATTACAAAAAAAAAGTATATTGAGTAAATTGTAATTTTGGTTTTACTGGTTATTGTTATATTTTACAAAATCCAAATGTCTTATAATTAGTACATATCAAGGTTTATATTTTATTGTAGTTTTAGTCTGCTACACTAACTTCACCCAACTTACAATTAATTCCTGGTCAAATTTTTTTTTGAACGGCCAACGAATCCTACAAATTGGTTACTGGCGAAATTCACCACATCAGGATACACTCGCCTCCGAACCGGGGAAAACCCTCACCTAGGGCTGAAGCCCGTGAACACTCGCCTGAAGGCACGGTAGTGCGGTGAGGTAAAATCCGCTCAATTCAAGGATCGAACTAGCGATCTCCACCTATTCGCATAGTCTCCCGTTATCACCAGGTGCCGCAGAAAATAATAGGGATGGCAGGAATCGAACTTGGGTCCCTTAGAACACCAAGATTCTCCCTTACCACTCCATCATCACCTCATTGGCAATTCCTGGTCAAATTGTTGGCCAATTCTGGTTCCTCGCAGTTCAAAGAAAAAAATGTTACTACCTCCGTCCCATTAAAAGTGTCCTATATTGAATTTTCAAAGTCTTTATTTATAAACTTTGACCTTAAATAATTTTGTTTGTGTTAGATAATACTTGATGAAAGTTATATGATTTGAGTATGTTTTACAAGTGTTTTTATCGGGTTAATTTTCATCAAGTTTTATACAACACAAAAAATATATAAATAAAGTCAAAGTTTATAAATAAAGACTTTGAAAATTCAAAATATGACACTTTTAATGAGACGGAGGGAGTATATTATTTTGTGGTTATTGAAACTTAACTATATGCCTATCATATGTCTCTCGTGTGACCAATAATTAACTATAAGTTAGATAGAGTTAGTATGTTAGACCAAAATCATAATAAAACAAAAACCTTATTATGTAAATTACAAAACATTTAAAATTTATAAAATATAACAATAACCACTAAACTAAAAACTAAAAGTACCAAAACCATAATTTAGTCAAGAATATTACTAAAAAAAAAAAAAAAAAAAAAAAAAAAAAAAAAAAAAAGAATATTACTTGTTCTCTCTCAACCTTATGATTAGAATATCCATTAAATAACAACCATGTGCCTATAAACTATTTTGAATCACATAGAAGTCCATTATCGAGACCGAATCAAACACGTGTTCAACTCCTTTTATTTCGCTTTTCCTTTTTCATTATAAAAAAAATAAATAAAACAAAAGCCGTGTTTGAAAGTGTGAAAGGTAGGCTTGAAACAAACAAACCCCAACGAATTCACGGCAACTTCCACATTTATCTCGTGCACATTCTCATTCTCTCCTACTCCTTTATTAACAAACAAACCCCTTCATTATTCTCCCAATCCTTCATCACATTATTCATTTTCATTCTCAGTTATCTCTTGAAAACAAACAACAATCATGTCTGAATCATCCACAATCGAAATTGATTTCTTCTCGAAAAGAGCTTCTGATCGTCGAGGTAGGATTTTATACTTTAATTCGCTGCTAAAATTGATTGTTTCATCTTTTAATTGCATTGTTTTGTTTACATATTCCGATTGTATGTATATATGATAAATCTGCAGATATACAAGGAATGATATCGAAAATCAATCCGGAGCTTCTGAAAACCGCGATTGCTTCAGCATCTGCTAACAGTTTTGTGGCGAATACCGCGTTTTCGTCTTCTCTGCAGCTTCAAACTCCTTGTAATCATGACTGTGGAGTTGTTAATATGCCGGTGACTGTCGCTCCGATGACTATCTTCTACAACGGAACCGTTTCGGTTTTTGACGTTACAAGTAATCAGGCTGAGAGTATTATGAAGCTTGCTGAGAGTGTGAATTCAGTTTCTAGAAATGTTGTTGAATCAACACGAGTTATTAGTAATGGTACGTAGCACAACATGTGCAAAAACTTTTGATTTTGAAATATTTATTTTTTTTATTTATATTACGTTGATTTGAAGAGTTGTGCCGATTGTTGATGTTTGTTTTGTTCGTCTTGCTCAGATCTACCAATGTCGAGGAAGAGATCGTTGCGGATGTTTTTGGAGAAGCGTAAAGAAAGGTTCGTATTCATACCTATGTATCAATTTTAAACTGAGAACCACGAGAAGCAGTATATTTGTACATGTTGTTTTTAAAGTGATACATAGGTTACATGTACGTAACCATGTGATTCTTGGAGTTTTCTACTTACGACTAAAATTAAACAATTAAACGTGTTTTTTTTTGTAATAACCATTTAAAGTATAAAAAAAATTAAAGTTTAAGAAACAATCTTTACTATTTTTGGCAAAAAAAAAAACTTGATTAATTTTAATAATAAATTTGAATATTTATGCAGGCACGAAGCAATGTCTCCATACGCGTGTTCACAAGGAAGCACATCTTAGCATTTTCAGTAATACGAGACACAAAAAGGGAAATGGTAGAAGAAATATTGATATAATCAAGACTTTTGATTTAAGAATGTTATTATTATTATACTTTTGGTTTTGTTTTATGGGGTATTGGTGGAGTTAGGCCAGTCACAGAATTGTTTTTTTTTATTTTGATTTTATAGTAGGTCGATATATGATCACCATGTTATTATTTTGTTTATTATTCAAAGGTAACCTAATTTGACCAGTTTATATTTAATTCAACTTTAACTTTATGTATGCTTACTTTTAAACATATTGTTGTCGTTAACATTTGTTATTAGAATGAAAAAATATTCAAACTTTGACCTCAAGTATGTTGCATAAATTCCCAGCTTTTTGTTAAGTGTTATAATTCAAACTTCAAAATTTAATAAATTTTAAATACTACCTCCTCAAGTTATTTTATGGTAAAATGTTTGCAGAAAGCCTGTCATCCAAGGTTATAAACAAAACTAACATTTAGAATTTCTATGATCGCTAACTAATTAATGATGGAGGTAGTTCATCATGTCCCGGTGGCTATCAAGTTGATCCATCATATATCCCGATAAACAGGCTCGTTCGTCAAGTAGTGACAGATCTAGAAAATCTTTATTAGGGGCAACGTTTCATATAAAAAGGATAACGAAATCGAAAAAACGTCAAATTTTTTCAAAATTTACACTACCGTTGGAGCGGTAAGGGGTAGCGGGGGCTACCCCTAGTAACATGCTAGGCCCGCCCCTGTCGTCAAGTATGGGTCATGGAATGGATATAGCCAGCCATGTAACGTGATGACGGAATTCATTAGGTCCGAGTCATTAAGCAGGTCCACGAGGGCCGAATCATCAAGTTCATTTGTCAAGTATGAATTATGGAATGGTCATAGCCAAGTAACCGATGTTTTGAAATCAAACCGGTTATCAAACAGATTGCACTATTGGTTTAGTGATTATATCAGACTTAAAAAATGACGTCATAATAATTTATTTAAAAGATATATAAATGTTATACAAATTCAACAGTATTAACGGTAAATTTCATTAGAAATATGTAAAATCTTGTTTTTGGATAAAAAAAATTTAAGGACTAAATGGTATTTTTTATTCAAATCGAGAAATGTAACACCACACCAACATCCTATATTCCTATATTTTTTTAACGGTAAATTTCATTAGAAAAAAAGAAAGACGTAGTCGACCCAAAAAACAGGCCGGCCAATAAAACAAACAGACTACACATTCACAAATTTACAAGATTTCACCAGTTTTTCCAAGTAAAATCCTCGACCTTCGATCTTGTTTTGTACCAAAAAAAAATCCCATTGACTTCACTTTGCTGATGAGTTTTTCCTTTCTAAAAGATTTATTAGAAAACTTGAGGTTGTTTCTAGCCCTCCATATACTCCAGCACCCTATGACGATTAACCCTTGGATGATATCTTTTTTTTCGAGCCGAAGTCCTCATGTTGTTGTACATCTCCAGCAGGTCCTTAATCGAGAAGACATAGAAATTAGGAATATTGCCCCACGAGCTAACATGCTGCCACAAAACATCCGTGACAATACAAGACGTGAAGAGATGTTCCACCATCTATTAGATAACTAATAAAGACTCACGTGTATACAAAAGCTCTCAAGTTCAAGTTTTTAACTTTTCAAAAATAAAAATTCAAAAACACTGAAAACCAGTCCAATCATTTAACCGACCGGTCTCCAGTTCAACAACAACTCATCAAAAGTCCGAGGGTCCAACCACTGGTGTTTCAACCATGCGAACCGAACTGAATCAGGTTTAACAACATTGCGAGTAACGCAACATCTTCAATCGTATACTTGATGACCCCAAGACGAAGTTGGGTCACATGTTTTATTTGAAAAAAAAACCCCACACGTGACTAATATTGCTTCCGGATACACTTCACGACGTGAAATCATTGTTACTGAAAATATTGCATGGAAATAAGTTGTTAACCCTTGCACATATGCTGAAATCGATCCTCTCCAGGAACTAAGGTTTGCTTCTCTTTTTTTTTTTTTTTTTTACTTTTTTTTTCATTTTTAATGTTATTATTGATTTGATAATACATCGTTGGATGTTACTCGTGAAAATATGAGATATTTAAAATCTAGATGTTAGAGGTTTAAGTCCATGTGATAATTTTGTTCTAGTTTACCCGACCAGAAAAATATGTAAATCAGGTTAATAGACATTTGTAAGACCAAAAAAGTTTTTGAGTTCGCCACCGTTTGTAAGACCACCCGCAACGAGTGTTCGTGGAGCTTTCTATGGCCCTCGTGACACTGACCTCGACTCCATTGCATAGGGCCACGCCTTACTAAGTTATTTAATTTGTAACATTTTTTTTTTTGGGTAAAGAATTTGTAACATTTATAAATATGAAAATAAAGGTGTTAGTGAATTGACCCAAATACACTTATCCGTACCTATGAAAATAAAGGTGTTGGTGAATTGGCCCAAATACAATTATCCGTATCAAATAATCATTCGTTTTGACAGTGAAGTGTGAACTCATTAATCCTGATTCATTTTTAAGAAACCAATTTTAAATGGAATTCTTCTTGGAAGCTAACTAAAGGGGGATCCTTATTATGCACATTTTATAGGGTTTTTATTTTTATTTTTTTTTATTTTTTTTGGGAAGACAGAAAATTTTCTTAAGAAAAAATCACTACAAGGAGCTAGCAAAGTACAGGAAGTTGCAAAACGAAATCACACATTCACACCAAACATGCCACTCTAAAATTCTTTTTATTTGATATTGTGCTTTTTTCTTTATTGCGTCTTTTTAACCTTGGCATTATGTTATATTTTGCGATCTAATGTGTCTTTATACCCTAGGAGATTGTGTAGAATAGCTCAACCCTTAAAGAACTTTTTATCATTCCTCGCCTTTCAAAGATACTACAAAGGGCCATAAAAATCAGTCTCTTATTCTTTTTAAGAGCCTACGTGATTGAGTTGTTAGACAAAGCTTGCCATATCTCACTGATGGAATTCAATTGGGGGATCTGAACATTACACCAACATGCAACCAGGGGCGTCAAGTCCCAGTCAATACTCAACCGAACATAAAATTATGTCTTACTCCCACAATATTATTAGATTAAGAAAACTACACAAAAATTTGAATCTTACAAATCCCTACCCAGAGTAGGAGTTGAGTAGAAAGTGTATTTTTCCTAAAAAGTATAGGAAGCAATGAGAATTGGACATGTGGCATTGAATTATTTTAACTAGAAGGGCAATTATGTAATGTCACATTTTAATTTTATTTTTGGAATTTATATTTCATTAACTAACATTGCATGATCTCGAAGGTAACTGATTATGTCCATGATTTTCGGAATTTTGGTTGTGTTTCGAATCCAAATCTCATTCAAATCATATGTATATACAATTCTTTCTATCGTTTTCTTCTTCACCAGCAATATTCGTATTCAATAAATTGTTCAGAGAGAAAAATCATGGCTTCAAACACACTTGTTGATTGTGGAGATGGTTATTAACATTTAACTGCAAAACCATCAGCTTGTTCTTGGTGATGTGTTTTAACAGCAAGCAGATTCATACAGTTGTGTTTTAGCATTCAGATTCATACAGGTGTGTTTTAACAGCAAGCAGATTCATACAGTTGTGTTTTAGCATTCAGATTCATACAGTTGTGTTTTAGCATTCATGTTGGTAATGCTGGAGGATTCTTGACGCTGTGTTTTATTATTCAGATTCATACAGTTGTGTTTTAACAGCAAGCATATTCATACAGTTGTGTTTTAGCATTCAGATTCATACAGTTGTGTTTTAACAGCAAGCAGATTCATACAGTTGTGTTTTAGCATTCAGATTCATACAGTTATGTTTTAACAGCAAGCAGATTCATACAGTTGTGTTTTAGCATTCATATTCATACAGTTGTGTTTTAGCATTCAGATTCATACAGTTGTGTTTTAACAGCAAGCAGATTCATACAGTTGTGTTTTAGCATTCATATTCATACAGTTGCGTTTTAACAGCAAGCAGATTCATACACTGTGTTTTACCATCCATGCTGGTAATGCTGGAGGATTTCTTGACGCTGTGTTTTAACAGCAAGCAAATTAGCAAGCAGATTAATACGATGTGTTTTCTTGATGTGTTTCTTCATGAAGGATAGAAGGAAGAGGGAGAGAGAGAGAGAGAGAGAGAAAGGGAGAGAGAGAGAGAAAAAAATCGCAAGAAATGTGGGGTGGTTATGGAATGACAATTATTTCCATATTTAAAACAAGCTAAATGACATATCTACCCCTGATTAATTAAATAATCATATTTTTAAGAAACACATATTACCAAAATGCCACCAAGGTAATCTCAACCATTAAACACACCCATTGGATGACCCAGATCGCTTCCTAGACTTTCTAGGAAAAACACACTTTCCGTGGGATCCCCACCCCTACCCAATACGCGGTATATACAGCTAACCTATCACGTTAGACTATAACTAGGATTCCTATTAATTAATTACATGATTTTTATCTTCATAACATCTTTCTATACTAATAAATGAAAATCTTTTTTGGACAAGTGTCACTTTCTTGTGCTTTCTCACCTTATTTTCCTATTTATCTCATATTAAATAATAATGATAATTTTAAACAAAAATATTAGATAAGAATAAATATATAGATAAGGATAAACATTTGTTTTAATTATAATCATATTAAATAATAATTTAAAAAAAAACAGATAAGAATACAAACGTTTATTTTTATTATGATCATATTAAATAATAATTATTATTATTTTTTACAAAAAATCAGTTAAGAATACATATTAACAAAGTAAAATGTTATAATAAGTAAATAGTACATTAAAGTTCATTTTTAAAAGATAAATTTTGATGACTATATGTGTTAACATATATGTTATTAAACACGTGCAATATACGAGTTTTTTTTAAATATATATATATATATATATTATATATTAAATTACATTTATGCAAAATTAAAAAAGTAAAATGTTATAATAAGTAAATAGTACATCAGTGATCATTTCTAAAAGATAAATCTTGATAACTCTTTGTATTAATATATGACATTATATTTTATTCAACATATGCAATATACGAATTTTTTTAAAACTATATTTTTTTATTATTTATTATATAAAATCATATTTATGCAACCCGTGTAATACACGGGGTTTTAACCTAGTAACATGTATAGGATATTAGACAATTAGGGTGTTCATCGAATCGAATATCGAATTTTCGAATTATTCGAATAATTTTAATTTTTCCTTGAATTCGAATTCGATTAAAACCTACTCAATTCGATTCGAATTCGTATTCTGTAACATTCCCAAAAATATAAAACTTTATATCAGAGTTATAAAGTATAAATAAACAAGAATTTATTTAACTAGGAAATCATAACCTAGTTAACTATAAGTCTAGAAATAACTTGAAATAAGGTTAGAATAGCCAAAACTAAATGTTAAACAAAAGTAGAGGGGCCAATGTTGTCAAACTTGAAACTACTATTATTAGTTTTAATCAAAAACAAAACCAAACACCTCAAATGAGGTCCCTGGTCGATCAAGAACAGGCGGGGGCGACACCCTCACTCCCAAAACCCTAACCTCTACAAAACTATCAAATTGAAGGCCAAAATCAAGTTGAAATCGAAATCTGAACATAGAATCGTGATCACCTCGACAAAGGGATCATAAGGTATGTCGAATTAGGTCATTTTCATTCGATTCAAAGTTCATGCATGTGATTGAAATCGAGTGTAGAGCTTAATTATGTGTTGTAAACATGAAATTGGAAGTGATATAAGGTTTAGGGACAAACCCTAGATGATTTCTTGTCAAATTCTTGCATGATAATTGTATAGATCAAAATCACTATAGTGGGTGATTAATATGTTAGTAGAACTTGATAAACACTAGGATTAAAACTCTTGTTCTAGTGTAAACTGAAATTATGAGGAAATCTCTAAATTGTTGATATTAAAATATGTGTATATAGTCTAATTGAAGTTAATTAGGGTGATAAACTCAAGTCATGAACTTGGTTTAGATCATGTAGAAATCTGACCCGCTAGGTGTTTGATAAAACGCTTAAATGAGGGTTAAAATGTTAAATGTTGGGTAAAACGCAGATTTGAATATATAAAGAAATAATGCGTTAAAGCTTATGAAAGAGTTCTAAACTTGTTATGAATTGAACTCTTTAGGCAAGGATTCCGGAACGTCAAGTGGACACGCCGGAGGTGATACACGCGGAAAAGGTGTGCTTTAAAGGTACGTGACTTTAGTCTCGTTACATTATGTAAAAATGCTTGGTTTTAGTGTATAAATGATGTCGTAGTGTAATGGATGCGTTTGATGTGTCGTTAAAGTGGCGAAGTTCACTAGACCATCAAACGGGTCAAAATAAAGATTAGGAATTGGGTTTGGCTTGTCAATAAAGTGATGGTCTTCACTAGATAGCCAAACGGGTCGAAATGAGGCTTGTAAAGGAATCACGTGGGTAGAGACTTGAAAGTTTCATATCTCGCTAGGTGATGGATTGTACCACACCAATAAATTGATTATATTAATCTAAGTCTACGAACCCATGATATCGGGTCAAACACTAAAGGTCAATAAAATGTGTCGTTTGAAACGGAATGTTGAATTCCAAGGAAACGAGCTTTTAGTTCCAAGGAAACATGAAGCCATGAATAACGTAAACACACCAAGATGTACAAGCCCGGGAACTTGGGTAATGGCATCTAAAAGGTTAGAATAAGAAATTTGAAATGTACACTCATGGTTAGAATGGATCGAATAGATGCAAGTATAGTAACTTTTAGCCGAATGATCGGCGAGACAAATATTGGTATGATAAACAAAACAAACATGTCCGTAATGAATTTACAGACATACAGGATGGAAATAGCCTAAAACGGTATGCGAATTAGAGCGAAACTCGCAAAATAGTCAAATGGCAAAAATCCCAGCGTCCACCGTAAATTACGGTAGACACCGTAATTTACGGTGGACATCAAAAATGTTACGGTGGGATATCCCTGTGTTACGGCAGAACCAGAATCACTCAGGGTCTACCGTAACTTACGGTAGACACCGTAAGTTACGGTGAAGCCCAGAAAAACTTGTATTTTAATTCACTTTACGCTGTCGGAATTTGTTTATATATATGCTAAACTAATGTATTTAGTTGTTTGACCCTAGGTATGGATGATATTCTCCCGGATGGTGATCAAGTACGTTGTCAAGAACCGAACACGCATTTTGAAGCTTCCGCACCAAACTTAACTTTGTCTAGACTTTAATCTTAATGTAAACTTTTTGTCAATCATATTTTGAATCCTTTAAACTAGTTGTTAGTTGACTAGTAAGGGTTAACTTTAAACTTGTTATGCACTATCTTAGATTGTTTAGTACTATCACAAATGTGTATGGTTTTAAACACGAAAAACTTTTGTAAACTCTGATAAGTATAAAGTTAATATAATTATTACTTAATTTCCGTCCAGTATTAAGGGTGTTACAAGTTGGTAATCAGAGCTTAAGGTTGTCAACAAAGTGTTCGGTTCAAGCTTGATCAAGCATCCGGTAAGAGTTAATTGTTCTAAAGTAGAGTTACTAAGTATAAAAAGGGAAATAATGAATGGAAATGCATGGGAAGAGCGTGTTAATACACTCAAACCCGGAAAGTGCATTAAATAAGAACGGTGAAAACAAGTTATGAACTTGAATAAACCGAAGTAAATAAACCATATGTCATAGATGAAATGTTTAACGCTTAATGTAAACATTTCAGTTAAAGATGACGGATAAAGGTAATGATGATGCGGTGCCAAGAGTCACCGAGCAAACGAGAGAAGTGATTGCTGAGGAGGTAGGAAAAGCAATCGAAAACAGTTTGTCGGGTTTCATCGACAAAATCCAAAACACGGTATTATCAGTGGTGGAAGAAAGAATCAAGAAATTGGAGGATAATATCAATTTAGCAAAGGAGAAGTCGGGAGGACGAAAATCTTGTTCTTATAAAGAGTTCATGGCGTGCAAACCGCCAATTTACAATGGGGAGGTTTACCCGATAATATGCCAGCGATGGCTAAGCGATATGGATGGGGTATTCGAAAGGACTCATTGTGATCCAGACGACTACGTAGCCTATGGCACGGGTCAGTTAAGGGGTCAAGCGAAAGACTGGTGGGATAACAAGAAGAAAGAAATTGGAAGCGAAGCGGCTAAAGCTATGACATGGGACGAGTTTAAGACGCCGTTTCTTAAACATCACAGTCCCAAGGCAGTCATTAACAAGATCAAGGAAGAATTCATGCAGCTTCGACACAAGGGTGAATCTATTGATAAAATCACTGGAATGTTCATGGATAAGATGAAGTTTTGTGATGAATTGATAACGAATGAGGAGCAGAAAATATATTATTATTATAATATGTTGAGCGCCGAGTATAGGGAGTTTATGACTCCTTCAAAGTATGAGACTCTCACCGAGATTATAAACGTTGCTCGGGAACGGGAGATAGAGTTGAAGAAACAGATTGAGAGAGGCGAAAGAAGGGCGCAGGTAGTCAATCCAAGCCCGACGAAAAAGGCGCGCATGACCGAATCCTCAAAGAAACAGGAAGGAAAAGGCGGGTCATCAAACTGCAAGATATGCGGAAAAGGGCACAAGGGTGAGTGTCGGTTCAAGGACAAACCGTGTCCTATATGTGGGAAAACGGGGCACACGGCTGCATTGTGCCCGGGGAAGGTGTCAGTGTGTTACAAATGCTACCAACCGGGTCACAAGAAATCTGAGTGCCCGGAGTTGACCGGAAAGAAAGATGACAAGGATACACGTACTGAGACACCAAGAGCAAAAGCAAGATCCTTCCAATTAACGGCAGCTGAGGCAAAGGTGGAACCCGATGTGGTTTCAGGTATATTTGCTATAAACTCAATTCCCGCACATGTGCTATTTGATACGGGTGCGAATAAATCTTTTGTTTCACATGGATTTATCCGACATCCTTCTTTTGTACTAACAAAATTGCCTATGCCATTAGAGGTAGAAATAGGTGATAACAAAAGTTTCCTTGTATGTGATGTATGTCGAGATTGCAAAATAAGCATTGATGTAACACCTCGAAAATTTCGGGTTCAATAATAAAACGACACGTGTCATGTCAGACAAAACGCGTTGTAAACTCGGATTTTTAAATAAAGATGATTCGGTAGGATTTAAAGTGGCGTCATGTTAAACTGTTACCTCTGAACGACCTAAATTATAAATCCCAAGACCCGATTAAATATTATACCCATCTTTTATTACCCTCGATGTGGAAAATTATTTCTAATAATGGATGTGATAAAGCATGATGTGATCCCACAAATAATTTGAGTGGTACACCGATGTTTTCGGATCTTGTTAATGCATTCAAATTGAAACAAGTTCAATGGTAGGGTATTACACAGTATCATACACTGAAAAAGGGTCCTATAATTGATAAATGAGGTCTAGTTGTCGTGCAAGTTGATACCTTTCCAAAACTTCAACAAACAACAACAAATTTTGGCTCAGAACAGTGCTAGCGCACCGCTACATATGTAGCGTAACGATGCGCTACGTTGATTAAGTCAAAATGCCCTGAATAGCGGGCTAGCGCACCGCTACATTTGTAGCGTAACGGTGCGCTAGCGGTGTACCCAGCATCAGAAACAGACAGCAGCCTGTAATTCGCGATTGTGACTTGTTTCATCGGTTTTTCTTGCATGTGCATGAACCTTAGACTCCCCTAAGCAGTAGGGACAAGTGTTTAATGATTGTGGAATGTTGTAGACCTTGTTGTCAAGGAATCATGGTGCCTTGGGCACTATATAAGCTCATAAGTTGCAACCCATTTGATCATTCCATTCTCATTCACTTCTGCTCAAATTGTGGAGTATCCAAGCTGATCAAAGGACTTCCTAAACATCAATTAATCAGTTTGTAAGTCTCTAATCCCTTCTCAATTAATACTAGTTTCATAATTAGCTTAAAAGTCAAAATATCATACTTAACGTTTGACTTCATAATTAAGTATCGATAGCTCAGGCGTATGTCAAATTAAAAGTACCGTTAGATAGGTAATTACATGGGTATTATACCCTTATAAGGGCAAGTACCAATTCCAGACCTAACTAGGTCGTTTGTCGGGTCAATCGTTGACCGAAAAAGTCAACAGAAATACAAAATGTGATTTAACGCACGAAATGCAATCCGAGAAGCGTGTAACCTGTTTTAATCTTAAAATAACTTGGTAATAAGTTTAAAAACTTGTCTACGCTTGTCCGACTCGACAAATTTCGGTTTAAACCCGGTTCGGAACCAAGAGACGCAAAACTTTGACTTTTGCATTGACTTCGGTTCTGACCCGTTTTGGTTTGATTCGGAATTGCCTTAGTGCTTCTTTAGGGTTAGATTACATGCTAGTATAAGTCTCTGTACTTGTTTCGTTGATTATCCGATGCATGCGCACGTTTCCGTTAATCGCTTAAATTGGACCATAATGCCCTTATGACCCTACAACGAGAATTTTGAAAATGTGGAAGTACTATAATCTTAGTTACTGATTATTTAGCATGTACGTAAATTTTCACGTCAATCGGAGGTCTAGATTAGGAGATATGCGCATTAGCGTAAATAATAAGCTTTTTATTAATTAAACGGCGCGATTAGCGCATAGCCTATCTAAACCCGATTTTCGGTACCAAAACTTTTACCCACTGATGTTAAATAATATTTTGGGATTTTTGAAGATTTTTAATTATTTTTAAACTGATCTTAAGCTAGGCTTATCGCATTAATTCGGTTAATACCGAATATGCCCTTTTAGGCCATAAAACGAGTTTTACGAATCCGTTTGATACCAATCCAATTGCCACTGATTTAAAATAATAAATAGAGTGTTTTGAGCCTGTTTTGCTGATCAGAAAACTCAGAATGGTATTTTAAACCGTACGTCGCTTAAAACGGCTTCATACGCGTATTAAACGCATAATTTGGGTTTAAAACCATTTTGGGATATGAGACTCTTCACCAACTGTTGTGGTCTGTTAAAATTAATAATTTTGCTGATTTAATCAGACCCGTATCTCAGAAGTATTATAAATCTCTTTTATAACCCTTAAAAGGACCGAAATACCTCTACGGGGCGTATTTAGGGATTAAACTCGTTATGGGCATTATGGAAGATATCATAATGATATCACAACATATTTAAAGCGTATTAACTTAGGAAACCTGTTCGCAACCCTTTCGGTTACCCGTTATGCATTATACGCATTCGGTACGGTTTATGTAACTAGTTTGCATAAACTAGCCGAAACGGGTCAAACGATATCATTTTTATCCCAAAATCCAGAATGTGAATAGTAAACCCATATTAAACAAGTCCTCAACTTGTCGGGTCTAAATCACATTCTATCCGGTCTTCGCTTAATCGTGCGTACGAACCGTATCGTTAAAACTAACCGGTCTAAGCTTAAGCTTAATTAAAGACCCGTTAGTATTCTAATAGGTTATATTAAACCTTCGTTCCAGATTAGAAGAACCAGTAAAAGCTATCTGCAGTTTATTCAATTAAGGATTTATACTTGCAAAGGTAAATACTTTTAACTTATTTTCCCTATACGGGCTTGGGTTACGGTACATAGCGTACCGCTTGATCGAGCATCAAATCTTCCACGCTTAGTGGTTAATTGAATAATTTGATCGGCTCGTTTTAAACAGATGTGTTTACTTTACAGCCTTTGGGGGGTTAATGACCATGTCCCGGATATCCTTGGCATTATCTTACGAGATAGCCACGACCTGAGCACGGGGTGTAGGCGTACACCTGTCGTGTATAACTCATTATTGTGGTGTGTCTATTGATCTTTAACCCGGATACGTTCCGGGCTACTGAACGCATAAGTAACATGTAAATCGTTCACAAGATTATTATATTAAATAATTCTCCCAAGTTAATAAAAAAATGTTTATGCCATGTGCATCCAAACCAATTTTCAATCATTTTATAAATGAGTCAGTTGAATGTATTTACCAGTGTAAACTGACGTATTTTTCCCAAAAAGACTGAATGCAGGTACTAAACGTAATTGGCTGGATTGTCTCCTAAGCATCAATAAAAGTCTCGCAAGCTTAGTATGCCAGAAGTCTGTTGAACAATTAAATGTTATTTTGTTTCGATCCGTACTGTGGATAAACACCGGATGATTGTGACTTTGTTTACAATAAATAAATTCGGTTGTATCTTATTTTAAATTTGCTTCCGCTGTGCATTATTATACTGTGTTGTTGACTATTACGTTGCCAACCACGTCACGATACTCCCCCACCGGGCCCACCGGTGACACGTGGAAATCGGGGTGTGACAGGTTGGTATCAGAGCCAACACTGAGTGAATTAAACACTAGCCTTTTGTGTTTAATCTCAGTTACACAATTTGCACATATCTAAACCTTCGAGTCTAGACTTATAACATAGGACAAATTCCACCTTATTCGGTTTTTGTTTTGTCCTTTAAAACTTTATATTTTTGTTATTGTTATCTTATGTTTTGTTGACAGGAATAACAAAGATGCCTCCGAGATTTTTGCGTACGCGAGGGCGTGGAAAGGGGCCGGTAGCCGCCCCCAACGATCACGAAGCAGGACCTTCGAATACACGAGGTCCTATCCCCGCCGAGAGTGATGGTACTCGACGGAACCAGAGAGGTCTATTTCAACCAGCAAGACGGTCGACTTCGAACAGCTCGACGACTCCCGCTCAGGACTCCTACGGGCCACATTCGGAAAATGAGCCTGGAGACTCTCACCGTTCGTACATACCGTTACAGCGATCCATGTCGCACCGCCCTTTTGGAGACCCCACTCCATTCTTTCAAGGCCAGTTTAACCCAGCAAATTATATACAAGAACCAGTGGGTTTCAACCCATTGGGACCGGAGGACCATTTCTCTGAAGGAAATGATATGGACGAGGAAGACGACCCTGTCGAGCCCGCATCAGGAACTCCCAACCACCCAATCGAGGTCTCGGATAGTTCAATTTATCACGGACCACCCTATGATGGTCCAGATAGCTACCAGGCTATCTTTACTCGGCACGAATGGTATTATACACCTTCGCACCATTCGTCGCCGCTTGGGCAGCAGCAGCCTCACTATTCTTCGCCGCATGAGCAGCAGCAGCAGCAGCATCATCAAGATTCCTCTGGGAATCATCAGTTTGTGGCAGTTACGCCACCGCCTCCACCACCACCAGTTCAACCGGCGCCTCCGCAACCGCAAAGACATATGAGAACCGGAGCCCGGATGACCACACGAAGAGAAGAGTTTCATTTCAGCTCTCCTCTACAATCAAGTGGCAGAAATTATCAGCCGGATCAAGAAGTTCCACAGATGGGTGGACCATCAAACCCCTTCGCGCAGCAACCGCCACAAATGGGTTTCGATAATCAGATACCAGCATACACGGGTCCTTCGATGTATAACCCGTTTGAGCCACCGACTCACGCTAACCCCGGTTACGCTGAAGCCGACCCATACCTGGTAGCAGCAAATTACAACGCTCTTAACCCTGATGGACCATATGGAGGTCCCTGGGGAGTAGGGTATCCAGTCCAGGGGTACCAGATGCCTACACAACCCCCGTTTTACCAACAACCCCCGCCGTCTCTACAAATGACGCCACCACTGCATCAGGAGATCCTGCAAAGTCTTAGAGAAGTGCGACATGAGGCACGGGAAGATCGACGGCGCAACCAGGGAATGTTCAAGACCTTGACGAACTTAATCAAGGGAAAGAGCAAGAAGGATCAGTAAATCCTTTATGTGTGTATGTTTGTTTGTGTGTATTGACCCCTGCGTGGGTCTATCTTTCCATAAACCCCTACAAGGGTATGTTGTATGTTTAGTCCCTGCGTGGACTTATGTTTGTTTAAGTCCCTACGTGGACAATTGTTGGTGTGTTAGTCCCTACGAGGACTTGTGTTCTTCTGTAAGACCCCTACGTGGGAAATGGTTTGTGTAAAAAGACCCGTTAAGGGCAATATGTAACCTATGTATAATTAATGGAGTGTTTTTTTTATAAATTTCATGTTGCCATTTGTGCATATATACTTTATAAATGAAATAAATAAGTTTAAAATCATTCTTTTTAAAATAATCTGCCTAAGTAACTATAAATCTTAAAGGGGAAAAACCTAGCTTAGTGTCAAATATAAGACCGAGCCAAGATGGCAAGACCTGTTTAAAAGATTTAAATTCCTGTTAACATCTTAAAACATGTTAACACTCCTGGCAGAAGTGATTCGTTAAAATCACATACGTCATTTTTTTAAAGGAATTCTTTAGAAGATTCCTAACCCAGTTTAATGATCTCTGAATCCTGGGTACATCATCAATTAAGATGATCATATTTTACCATACGTGGTAATATAATGCCTACGGGCCCTGCTCATTTCCATATGAGCCAAAAGACAGTGGTAGCTTTGACTCCCTGTCTAATAAAGGTAATGAACTAGGTTCAAACCTTAAAAGTCTTGATTCTCTGAAGTCATAGCTTATAATTTAAATTGTCCATGCGACCAAGCCTTATGTGCTAATATATATTGTTATTGTTTATGTTTAGGATAAATTTTAACTGAAATCCTAAATTAATTCGATTAATAAGTTAACCTAATGTGGTCTCTGTTACCATGGTTAACGAGTCACCCTAAGGGGTAATTCCATAATAAACTCCATAGTAAAATATTGTTCTTGTTTTCTGTAACAGTTCAATTAAATGGCTGACTCTAATGAAGTTAATAGCCCTCCCGTAGAGCCAAATGTGAATGCCCAGATTACATTAACGGGCGCTGAATTGAAAGCATTAATAGATGGTGCTATCACAGAGGCTTTGGATAGGCAGTATGAGGAGTACAGTGGTACTCGAAGCAGGACCCACTCTGCATCACGTTCGAAGCCCAGGACCCATTCTGAGGCTCATAGCAAGCCTCCTCCCAAAAAGGATGGACCAAAGAAAAACGATGATGATCGCCAGTCCACCAACCACCAAAGTAATCCATCTCAGCAGTTGGTACTGCATCAGGGACACCGTAACAAGGGTTGCACATATAAGTATTTTGTGTCTTGTAAACCCAGGGATTTTACGGGGGAGAAAGGAGCCGTCGACTGTATGACGTGGCTCGATGAAATGGACACGGTCGTCGACATCAGCGGATGTGCTGAAGGTGATGTGGTTAAATTTGTCTCACAGTCCTTCAAAGGACAGGCGTTAGCTTGGTGGAGAGCTCTGATGGAGGCTTCCGGAAAGATCCCGTTGTATAGTATGTCATGGGATCAATTCATTGCCTTAATCAAGGAAAATTTCTGCCCTCAGCATGAGGTGGAAAAGATCGAATCAGACTTTCTAGCACTGGTGATGAAGAACCTCGACTGTCAGGCTTATCTGACAAGCTTCAATACACTATCCCGGTTGGTACCTTACCTGGTAACCCCGGAGCCTAAAAGGATTGCTCGTTTTATTGGTGGGTTGGAACCCGAGATCAAGGCCAGTGTTAAAGCTTCTCGGCCAGTTACCTTCAGGTCTGTAACTGACCTTTCCTTATCCCTCACACTTGACGCGGTCCGTCAGAGATCGCTGAGGAATAAGGATACTGAGAAGAGGAAGCGAGAAGATGATGGTTCGCGTAGGTCGAACAAGAAGCACCGTGGGAGCGGTGATCACAAGAAGGGATCGGATTCGAAGAGAGATGGGCATCGTTCTGGAGAGAAGCCCACATGCAAAACTTGCAAGAAACAGCACTTTGGAAAGTGCAGACTCGAATCAAACTCGAATAACGAGTCAAGATCTTTTGCTTGCGGTCTGTGCAAGTCCAAGGAACACAAAACCTTGGATTGCAAGAAGATGAAAGATGCAACGTGCTACCGTTGCAATGAGAAGGGCCACATAAAGACTAACTGCCCCAAGAACAACAAGAAGCCTGAAGAGGCTAAGAAGACCAATGCCAGAGTCTTCAGGATGGATGCGAAGGAGGCTGTGCAGGATGATAACGTCATAACAGGTACTTTCCTTGTAAATGATGTTTTTGCAAGAGTACTTTTTGATTCAGGCGCAGATAAGTCCTTCGTAGATCATAAATTTTGTAAATTGTTAAATTTACCTGTCAAAACCCTAAAAGTGAACTATGAGGTAGAGTTAGCAGATGGTACCATAGAAACCGTCTCTACTGTGTTAGATGGATGTGTTATATCCATTAAGAATCATTCTTTTCCTCTGTCTCTACTTCCTTTTAAGTTGGCTGGTTTTGACATAGTTCTGGGTATGGACTGGTTATCTCATAACCAGGCCCAAATCGTCTGTAACCAGAAACAAGTAGTAATAAAGACTCCGTCTGGTGAATCACTTACCATCCGGGGAGATACCCAGTACGGACTGCCTGAGCAGGTGACTATGCTCAAGGCTTCCAAGTGTTTGAAGAAGGGATGTGTCATCTACATGGCGTAAGTGATCATTGATGAGCCCAAACCAAAGATAAAAGACATCCCTGTCATCTCTGAATACCCAGAAGTGTTTCCTGAAGATCTACCTGGTTTGCCACCGGATAGGCAAGTGGAATTCAGGATCGACATCATCCCCGGAGCGGCACCAGTTGCTAGAGCTCCATACAGATTGGCACCCACGGAAATGAAGGAGTTGCGGACGCAGCTAGATGAATTGCTGGCTAAGGGTTTCATTAGACCTAGTTCATCTCCTTGGGGAGCGCCAATCCTGTTTGTAAAGAAGAAGGATGGGTCGATGCGTCTGTGCATCGACTATCGCGAGCTTAATAAAGTCACGATCAAGAATAGATATCCATTGCCCAGGATCGACGATTTGTTCGATCAGCTTCAAGGGGCAAGTTACTTCTCAAAGATTGATCTGAGGTCAGGTTACCATCAGTTGAAGGTTAAGGATGAAGACGTTCATAAGACTGCATTCAGGACTCGTTACGGTCACTACGAGTTCCTAGTGATGCCTTTTGGGCTCACTAATGCACCAGCCGCGTTCATGGATCTCATGAATCGCGTCTGCAAGCCTTACTTAGATAAATTTGTTATCGTCTTCATCGATGACATCCTTATTTATTCTAAGAATCAAGCTGACCACGAGAAACACCTTCGTTGTATTCTCAAACTCCTAAGTCAGGAGAAGCTCTACGCCAAATTCTCTAAGTGTGAATTTTGGCTACGAGAAGTCCAATTTCTTGGACACGTGGTTAGTGAGCGTGGTATCCAGGTGGATCCCGCTAAAGTTGAAGCTGTTATAAATTGGCAAGAGCCAAAGACGCCTACGGAGATTCGTAGCTTCCTGGGTTTGGCAGGATATTACAGGCGTTTCATTGAAAATTTTTCAAGGATTGCTGCACCCCTAACTTCCCTGACCAAGAAGAAAGTAAAGTTCGTTTGGGGCCCTAAGCAGCAAGAGTCCTTCGATGTTTTGAGACAAAAGTTGAGCAACGCTCCTGTGCTTACACTACCTGAAGGCACTGAAGAATTTGTAGTTTATTGTGATGCATCACACACTGGCATGGGGTGTGTGCTTATGCAGAAAGGCAAGGTGATTGCCTATGCATCACGACAGTTAAAGGTGCACGAAAAGAATTACACCACCCATGACTTGGAATTGGGTGCCGTTGTGTTCGCACTAAAACTGTGGAGGCATTATCTTTATGGAATCAAGTTTGTGATTTTTTCTGATCACAAGAGCCTCCAACATCTGTTTAACCAGAAAGAATTAAACATGAGGCAACGCCGTTGGATGGAAACTTTAAATGATTATGATTGTGAAATCAAATACCATCCCGGCAAGGCAAATGTAGTCGCTGATGCCTTGAGCAGAAAGGAAAGGGTTAAACCCATTCGAATTAACGCCAAGCGTATGGAGATAAAGAACAGTTTGATAGAAAGGGTGTTAGCTGCACAGAAGGAAGCTGTGTTGGAAGCTAACTATCCTAATGAAAAGTTAGGAGTAACTGAGGAGCAGTTAACTCTTGGCAAGGACGGAATTTTACGGTTAAACGGACGAATATGGGTTCCAATTTTTGGAGGACTTCGTGATGTCATCCTCCAAGAAGCCCACAGTTCCAAATACTCCGTTCATCCTGGAGCCGATAAGATGTACCAGGATTTAAAGGCAAATTATTGGTGGATAGGCTTGAAAAAGTCTGTAGCCGCCCATGTAGCAAAATGCTTGACATGTGCGCAAGTCAAAGCCGAGCATCAAAAACCGTCAGGTTTGCTACAACAGCCTGAACTTCCTACGTGGAAGTGGGAGATGGTAACTATGGATTTTATTACCAAGTTACCCAAGACAAGGAAAGGAAATGATACGATATGGGTTATAGTTGACCGACTGACTAAGTCAGCTCATTTCTTACCCATCAAGGAGACTTATAGCTCCGACATGTTAGCCCAGTTATATGTCGATAAGATTGTAGCCCTACACGGCATACCTGTAGCTATTATCTCTGACCGGGATACTAGGTACACGTCACATTTTTGGAAGAGCTTCCAACAATCTTTGGGCACACGTTTGAACTTTAGTACGGCTTACCATCCTCAGACTGACGGTCAGAGTGAGCGTACTATTCAAACGTTGGAGGACATGCTACGTGCATGTGCGATCGAATTGGAAGGTAGCTGGGATAAAAACCTACCATTGATCGAATTCTCCTACAACAATAGCTACCATACCAGCATAAAGGCTGCGCCTTTTGAGGCATTATACGGTAGAAAATGTAGATCGCCAGTTTGTTGGGCAGAAGTTGGAGAAGTCCAGTTATCAGGACCAGAGATCGTGTTTGAAACAACGGACAAGATTGTCCAGATTCGTAACAATCTCCAAGCTGCCCGGAATAGGCAGAAGAGTTACGCGGATCCAAGTCGTAAGGACTTCCACTTCGAAGTAGGTGACAAAGTCCTACTTAAAGTGTCACCATGGAAAGGGGTGATGCGATTTGGTAAGAAAGGCAAACTAAGCCCGAGATACATAGGACCTTTCGAGGTTATCGAACGTGTCGGGTCAGTTGCCTACAAGTTGAACTTACCAGAAGAGCTCAGTGGAATTCACAATGTGTTCCACATCTGCAATCTAAAGAAGTGTTCCGCTGACGATGCACATGTCATGCCACATACAGATGTGCAAATAGATAAGAGCTTAACGTTTGTGGAAAAACCTTTGTCGATTGAAGATCGACAGGTAAGAAAGCTTCGAAGAAAGCATATACCTTTTGTTAAGGTCAAATGGGATGCCCGTAGAGGTCCCGATTTCACGTGGGAGGTTGAATCCACAATGAAAGAAAAGTACCCGTACTTGTTTCAGTAAATCTCGGGTCGAGATTTATTTTAAGGGGGTGAGGATGTAACACCTCGAAAATTTCGGGTTCAATAATAAAACGACACGTGTCATGTCAGACAAAACGCGTTGTAAACTCGGATTTTTAAATAAAGATGATTCGGTAGGATTTAAAGTGGCGTCATGTTAAACTGTTACCTCTGAACGACCTAAATTATAAATCCCAAGACCCGATTAAATATTATACCCATCTTTTATTACCCTCGATGCGGAAAATTATTTCTAATAATGGATGTGATAAAGCATGATGTGATCCCACAAATAATTTGAGTGGTACACCGATGTTTTCGGATCTTGTTAATGCATTCAAATTGAAACAAGTTCAATGGTAGGGTATTACACAGTATCATACACTGAAAAAGGGTCCTATAATTGATAAATGAGGTCTAGTTGTCGTGCAAGTTGATACCTTTCCAAAACTTCAACAAACAACAACAAATTTTGGCTCAGAACAGTGCTAGCGCACCGCTACATATGTAGCGTAACGATGCGCTACGTTGATTAAGTCAAAATGCCCTGAATAGCGGGCTAGCGCACCGCTACATTTGTAGCGTAACGGTGCGCTAGCGGTGTACCCAGCATCAGAAACAGACAGCAGCCTGTAATTCGCGATTGTGACTTGTTTCATCGGTTTTTCTTGCATGTGCATGAACCTTAGACTCCCCTAAGCAGTAGGGACAAGTGTTTAATGATTGTGGAATGTTGTAGACCTTGTTGTCAAGGAATCATGGTGCCTTGGGCACTATATAAGCTCATAAGTTGCAACCCATTTGATCATTCCATTCTCATTCACTTCTGCTCAAATTGTGGAGTATCCAAGCTGATCAAAGGACTTCCTAAACATCAATTAATCAGTTTGTAAGTCTCTAATCCCTTCTCAATTAATACTAGTTTCATAATTAGCTTAAAAGTCAAAATATCATACTTAACGTTTGACTTCATAATTAAGTATCGATAGCTCAGGCGTATGTCAAATTAAAAGTACCGTTAGATAGGTAATTACATGGGTATTATACCCTTATAAGGGCAAGTACCAATTCCAGACCTAACTAGGTCGTTTGTCGGGTCAATCGTTGACCGAAAAAGTCAACAGAAATACAAAATGTGATTTAACGCACGAAATGCAATCCGAGAAGCGTGTAACCTGTTTTAATCTTAAAATAACTTGGTAATAAGTTTAAAAACTTGTCTACGCTTGTCCGACTCGACAAATTTCGGTTTAAACCCGGTTCGGAACCAAGAGACGCAAAACTTTGACTTTTGCATTGACTTCGGTTCTGACCCGTTTTGGTTTGATTCGGAATTGCCTTAGTGCTTCTTTAGGGTTAGATTACATGCTAGTATAAGTCTCTGTACTTGTTTCGTTGATTATCCGATGCATGCGCACGTTTCCGTTAATCGCTTAAATTGGACCATAATGCCCTTATGACCCTACAACGAGAATTTTGAAAATGTGGAAGTACTATAATCTTAGTTACTGATTATTTAGCATGTACGTAAATTTTCACGTCAATCGGAGGTCTAGATTAGGAGATATGCGCATTAGCGTAAATAATAAGCTTTTTATTAATTAAACGGCGCGATTAGCGCATAGCCTATCTAAACCCGATTTTCGGTACCAAAACTTTTACCCACTGATGTTAAATAATATTTTGGGATTTTTGAAGATTTTTAATTATTTTTAAACTGATCTTAAGCTAGGCTTATCGCATTAATTCGGTTAATACCGAATATGCCCTTTTAGGCCATAAAACGAGTTTTACGAATCCGTTTGATACCAATCCAATTGCCACTGATTTAAAATAATAAATAGAGTGTTTTGAGCCTGTTTTGCTGATCAGAAAACTCAGAATGGTATTTTAAACCGTACGTCGCTTAAAACGGCTTCATACGCGTATTAAACGCATAATTTGGGTTTAAAACCATTTTGGGATATGAGACTCTTCACCAACTGTTGTGGTCTGTTAAAATTAATAATTTTGCTGATTTAATCAGACCCGTATCTCAGAAGTATTATAAATCTCTTTTATAACCCTTAAAAGGACCGAAATACCTCTACGGGGCGTATTTAGGGATTAAACTCGTTATGGGCATTATGGAAGATATCATAATGATATCACAACATATTTAAAGCGTATTAACTTAGGAAACCTGTTCGCAACCATTTCGGTTACCCGTTATGCATTATACGCGTTCGGTACGGTTTATGTAACTAGTTTGCATAAACTAGCCGAAACGGGTCAAACGATATCATTTTTATCCCAAAATCCAGAATGTGAATAGTAAACCCATATTAAACAAGTCCTCAACTTGTCGGGTCTAAATCACATTCTATCCGGTCTTCGCTTAATCGTGCGTACGAACCGTATCGTTAAAACTAACCGGTCTAAGCTTAAGCTTAATTAAAGACCCGTTAGTATTCTAATAGGTTATATAAAACCTTCGTTCCAGATTAGAAGAACCAGTAAAAGCTATCTGCAGTTTATTCAATTAAGGATTTATACTTGCAAAGGTAAATACTTTTAACTTATTTTCCCTATACGGGCTTGGGTTACGGTACATAGCGTACCGCTTGATCGAGCATCAAATCTTCCACGCTTAGTGGTTAATTGAATAATTTGATCGGCTCGTTTTAAACAGATGTGTTTACTTTACAGCCTTTGGGGGGTTAATGACCATGTCCCGGATATCCTTGGCATTATCTTACGAGATAGCCACGACCTGAGCACGGGGTGTAGGCGTACACCTGTCGTGTATAACTCATTATTGTGGTGTGTCTATTGATCTTTAACCCGGATACGTTCCGGGCTACTGAACGCATAAGTAACATGTAAATCGTTCACAAGATTATTATATTAAATAATTCTCCCAAGTTAATAAAAAAATGTTTATGCCATGTGCATCCAAACCAATTTTCAATCATTTTATAAATGAGTCAGTTGAATGTATTTACCAGTGTAAACTGACGTATTTTTCCCAAAAAGACTGAATGCAGGTACTAAACGTAATTGGCTGGATTGTCTCCTAAGCATCAATAAAAGTCTCACAAGCTTAGTATGCCAGAAGTCTGTTGAACAATTAAATGTTATTTTGTTTCGATCCGTACTGTGGATAAACACCGGATGATTGTGACTTTGTTTACAATAAATAAATTCGGTTGTATCTTATTTTAAATTTGCTTCCGATGTGCATTATTATACTGTGTTGTTGACTATTACGTTGCCAACCACGTCACGATACTCCCCCACCGGGCCCACCGGTGACACGTGGAAATCGGGGTGTGACAATTGATGATGAGGAATATTTAATAGATTTGATCCCTATGTCAATGGGAGAATTTCAAGTAGTGGTCGGGATGGATTGGCTATCCCGGCATCATGCAAAAGTGATATGTTTCCGCAAGGAGGTAAAATTGACATCTCCAAGTGGGAAGCATGTTACTATCTATGGCGAAAAAGGGGGTAGTCCCGTTACGTGCTCAATACTAAAAGCTCACAAACTTATGAGGCGCGGATGTAAAACATTCATGATATACGCAAACGAACCTGATAAAGAGACACCAACGATTGAAGACGTACCAGTGGTACGTGAATACGCCGATGTATTTCCAGACGATTTACCGGGAGTACCGCCAGAACGGGAGGTAGAGTTCGGAAGTGAATTGATTCCGGGCGCTAAACCTGTGGCTAAGGCACCGTATCGGCTCGCGCCATCAGAATTGCAAGAATTAATGTCCCAAATCCAAGATTTGCTTGACAAAGGATTTATTCGGCCAAGTGTATCTCCATGGGGCGCACCAGTATTATTCGTGAAAAAGAAGGATGGGAGCATGCGTATGTGCATTGATTATCGGGAGTTGAACAAACTCACGGTAAAGAATCGATATCCGCTTCCAAGAATTGATGATCTATTTGACCAACTACAAGGTGCAAGTTGGTTCTCCAAAACCGACCTTAGATCGGGGTATCATCAGTTGAAAGTCAAAGAGGAGGATGTACCGAAAACGGCTTTCCGCACACGGTACGGACATTACGAGTTCCTCGTGATGTCCTTCGGGTTAACTAATGCACCCGCGGCTTTCATGGACCTTATGAACCGGGTTTGCAAACCCATGTTAGATAAGTCAGTGATAGTGTTCATTGATGACATCTTAATATATTCAAAGAATGAAGTAGAACACGCAAGTCATTTGCGCGAAGTGTTGGAGACGCTCAGGAGAGAGAAATTGTATGCGAAATTCTCGAAGTGTGCCTTCTGGTTACGAGAGGTGCAATTTCTCGGGCACATTATTAGTGCAAATGGGGTGTTAGTAGACCCATCGAAAATAGAAGCTGTGGCAAGATGGAATCCACCGAAGAATCCTTCGGAGATCAGAAGCTTTTTGGGACTTGCGGGTTATTATCGAAGATTCATACAGGATTTCTCCAAAATTGCTATGCCATTAACCAAATTAACCCGTAAGGACGAAAAGTTTATCTGGGGTGATGATCAAGAAAGGGCGTTCCAAACACTTAAGGAAAAACTGACCCATGCACCGGTATTGTCATTACCGGATGGAACAGACGACATGGTAGTTTATTCAGATGCATCACATTCGGGGCTTGGCTGCGTTTTGATGCAACGAGGCAAGGTTATAGCCTATGCCTCGAGGCAGTTAAAGACTCATGAGAAGAGATATCCGACCCATGACCTCGAGTTGGCGGCGGTGGTGTTCGCCTTGAAAATATGGAGGCATTATTTGTATGGGGTGAAATGCACTATCTTTACCGACCATAAAAGCTTGAAGTATTTATTCGATCAGAAGGAATTAAATATGAGGCAGAGGCGGTGGTTAGAAACCGTCAAAGACTTTGATTGTGAAATACATTACCACCCCGGGAAGGCTAATGTAGTGGCAGACGCGTTGAGCCGAAAGACAGATTATACGCCTATTCGAGTACGATCGATGCAACTAATTGTGACATCGGGTTTGCTTGAGCAAATCCGGAAATCTCAAATTGAAGCAATAAAGGAAGAAAATGTAAAAAGGGAAAGAATAGTTGGGCAGTTAAAAGACCTGGCGGATGATAACCAGGGATTGAAAACTCGATTTGGGAGAATTTGGGTTCCAAACTCATGTGGGGCCAAGGCACTTCTGCTGGACGAGGCCCATAAATCTCGTTACTCGATACATCCGGGGGCGACCAAGATGTATAACGATTTAAAACAAAATTATTGGTGGCCCGGAATGAAAAGAGACATCGTGAAATATGTAGAGAATTGTTTGACATGCTTGCAAGTCAAAGCGGAGCACCAAAAGCCATATGGTAAGTTGCAACCATTGGACATCCCAGTTTGGAAATGGGAACAAATCACCATGGATTTGTTGACCAAATTACCCAAGACCAACCGCGGGTTTGATGCTATATGGGTAGTAGTGGATAGATTGACGAAAAGTGCTCACTTCATTCCGATTCGTGAGACTTATACATCCGAGAAGATGTCGGAGGTGTACACCAATGAAATCATAGCACGTCATGGAGTACCGATATCCATTGTGTCAGACCGAGATACTAGGTTCACTTCGAATTTTTGGCGTGACTTCCAAGAACAAATGGGGACTAAACTGTTCATTAGCACCGCTTACCATCCACAAACGGATGGGTAGAGTGAAAGAACAATACAAACGTTGGAGGATATGCTGCGGGCTTGCATTATTGACTTCGGGGGTAGTTGGGATGTCTATCTACCCTTGGTCGAATTTTCATATAACAATAGCTATCAATCGAGCATTAAAATGGCCCCATATGAGATGTTATATGGTAGAAAGTGTCGAACCCCGGTGTGTTGGGGAGAAGTGGGTCCACGAGGATTAGCACCTACTGATATAATCCGAACTACGAATGAGAAGATCGACATGGTCCGAACTCACCTAAAAGCAGCTCAGGATCGATAAAAGTCGTACGCGGATAAACGAAATAGGGCGATTGAGTTTCAAGTGGGCGATAAGGTAATGCTGAAAGTATCGCCGTGGAAAGGAATAATACGGTTCAGAAAAAGAGGGAAGTTGAGCCCAAGATCTATTGGGCCATTCAGAATCACCGAACGGGTTGGTAAAGTAGCATATCGTCTTGAACTACCCGAGGAGTTGAGTGGGATTCATAGCACATTCCACGTGTCACATCTCCGAAAATGTTTAGCTGACGAAACTGCTCGTATCCACTACGATGATATCGAGGTGGATAACAGCCTCAACTATGTAGTAAAACCAATTGTGATTTTAGATCGTAAAGAGAAGAGTTTGAGGAACAAAGTGATTAACCAAGTGAAGGTTAAATGGGAACACAGGAAGGGTGTGGATACCACATGGGAATCCGAAGAAGAGATGCAACGGCTCTACCCCATACTATTTGGTACGTAAATTCGGTTTCGGGGACGAAACCCTTTTTAAGGGGGGTGGACTTCTAACAACCCGAAAATATAAAATTTTATATCAGAGTTATAAAGTATAAATAAACAAGAATTTATTTAACTAGGAAATCATAACCTAGTTAACTATAAGTCTAGAAATAACTTGAAATAAGGTTAGAATAGCCAAAACTAAATGTTAAACAAAAGTAGAGGGGCCAATGTTGTCAAACTTGAAACTACTATTATTAGTTTTAATAAAAAAAACAAAACCAAACACCTCAAATGAGGTCCCTGGTCGATCAAGAACAGGAGGGGGCGACACCCTCACTCCCAAAACCCTAACCTCTACAAAACTATCAAATTGAAGGCCAAAATCAAGTTGAAATCGAAATCTGAACATAGAATCGTGATCACCTCGACAAAGGGATCAAAAGGTATGTCGAATTAGGTCATTTTCATTCGATTCAAAGTTCATGCATGTGATTGAAATCGAGTGTAGAGCTTAATTATGTGTTGTAAACATGAAATTGGAAGTGATACAAGGTTTAGGGACAAACCCTAGATGATTTCTTGTCAAATTATTGCATGATAATTGTATAGATCAAAATCACTATAGTGGGTGATTAATATGTTAGTAGAACTTGATAAACACTAGGATTAAAACTCTTGTTCTAGTGTAAACTGAAATTATGAGGAAATCTCTAAATTGTTGATATTAAAATATGTGTATATAGTCTAATTGAAGTTAATTAGGGTGATAAACTCAAGTCATGAACTTGGTTTAGATCATGTAGAAATCTGACCCGCTAGGTGTTTGATAAAACGCCTAAATGAGGGTTAAAATGTTATATGTTGGGTAAAACGCAGATTTGAATATATAAAGAAATAATGCGTTAAAGCTTATGAAAGAGTTCTAAACTTGTTATGAATTGAACTCTTTAGGCAAGGATTCCGGAACGTCAAGTGGACACGCTGGAGGTGATACACGCGGAAAAGGTGTGCTTTAAAGGTACGTGACTTTAGTCTCGTTACATTATGTAAAAATGCTTGGTTTTAGTGTATAAATGATGTCGTAGTGTAATGGATGCGTTTGATGTGTCGTTAAAGTGGCGAAGTTCACTAGACCATCAAACGGGTCGAAATGTGGCTTGTAAAGGAATCACGTAGGTAGAGACTTGAAAGTTTCATATCTCGCTAGGTGATGGATTGTACCACACCAATAAATTGGTTATATTAATCTAAGTCTACGAACCCATGATATCGGGTCAAACACTAAAGGTCAATAAAATGTGTCGTTTGAAACGGAATGTTGAATTCCGAGGAAACGAGCTTTTAGTTCCAAGGAAACATGAAACCATGAATAACGTAAACACACCAAGATGTACAAGCCCGGGAACTTGGGTAATGGCATCTAAAAGGTTAGAATAAGAAATTTGAAATGTACACTCATGGTTAGAATGGATCGAATAGATGCAAGTATAGTAACTTTTAGTCGAATGATCGGCGAGACAAATATTGGTATGATAAACAAAACAAACATGTCCGTAATGAATTTACAGACATACAAGAAGGAAATAGCCTAAAACGGTATGCGAATTAGAGCGAAACTCGCAAAATAGTCAAATGGCAAAAATCCCAGCGTCCACCGTAAATTACAGTAGACACCGTAATTTACGGTGGACATCAAAAATGTTACGGTGGGATATCCCTGTGTTACGGCAGAACCAGAATCACTCAGGGTCTGCCGTAACTTACGGTAGACACCGTAAGTTACGGTGAAGCCCAGAAAAACTTGTATTTTAATTCACTTTACGCTGTCGGAATTTGTTTATATATATGCTAAACTAATGTATTTAGTTGTTTGACCCTAGGTATGGATGAGATTCTCCCGGATGGTGATCAAGTACGTTGTCAAGAACCGAACACGCATTTTGAAGCTTCCGCACCAAACTTAACTTTGTCTAGACTTTAATCTTAATGTAAACTTTTTGTCAATCATATTTTGAATCCTTTAAACTAGTTGTTAGTTGACTAGTAAGGGTTAACTTTAAACTTGTTATGCACTATCTTAGATTGTTTAGTACTATCACAAATGTGTATGGTTTTAAACACGAAAAACTTTTGTAAACTCTGATAAGTATAAAGTTCATATAATTATTACTTAATTTCCGTCCAGTATTAAGGGTGTTACATATTCGAATAAAAAACCAATTCGTGTTCGATTAAAAATTCGAATCGAATAAATTCGATTTGATTTAGATTCTTTTAAAACATGTAAAAAAAACTATCAAAACAAAACATAAATTTTAATGCAGCCATAAAACATGATATCAAATTAAAAAGTTGTAAATAAAGTATTATAAGTCTAAAATTCAAAACCAGAAGTTCGTAATAACCACTACACATTACAAGTTAGTATGTGTAGGGTTAAAATCTGTTGATAGATTTGTTACTTAGGTTTTAGTTATAGGTCATGTAGTGAGTTTGGTAATGGGTAATTTTAACACTTGGAATAAATATTGAAAATAATTTATAGTATAGCCTAATAAAAGTTATATATGTATTATATATAAAAATAATAAATAAAAATGTATAATTTTTATTTGAATTTCGAATCGAATTTGAAATTATAAATTCGTATTCAATTTGTATTCGATTTACTTGACTCGAATTCGAATTCTTGTAATCGAAACGAATTCTTGATAACCGAATCGAATTTAATCGAATTTCGAATTTCTCGAATTCGAAACGAATTCTAAACACCCCTATAGACAATTATCCACTAATTTATTAATATTGTTAATCTATCAGCTCCTAAACTCGAGTTGATCATTATCTCTAACCGCCTCCACGCATTGAAGATCTTAGAAGTGGCTGTGGTGGTGGTGGTGGTGATGGACTGTGGTGGTGGTGGTGCTTAACCTTCTGCAGACCTTAGAAGATCTTAGAAGTGGCTGGCCAAGTCTGCACCAAGAATAGCTCGCACAGACCTTTTTTAATGAAACGTCTTCGGAAAAACAAACAGTCTGTAGATAACAATGTCTGCGCGGCGCAGACAGAAGAGGTTGCACATTTCTTTTTTTATAAAAACAAACACCACCTTAGTGTACTTTTTAGGTAAAAACTCGATCGTATCTCTCAAAAATATGATTAAACTCCTTATGTGCAACTTTAGAAAATAATTTATAGATCCGCTGGGTAACCTTTGACCAAACGTGCCTCGCTTGATTACAAGAACCAAGCGCATGGTCCACAGATCAGGCCCAATACCACATGTAGCATCTTAACATCTTAATTTGTAGATTGCATAGCCTCAACAAGGAGCTGAATCTTCTTTTAAAATCATGAATTTCCCGCAAAAGTAAACCCCTTTTTTTATTTCTTTCACAAAACCCATGATCATCAGATTATATTCTTGTTACAGAACACGGGTAACGACCAATTTGCTATCAACCCCTTCTCTGAATCATTGCTCACAATGTGGGTTTTCTTCACCCCTATCCACCTCCACCCAATTGACTCAACAACAAGTAAATTGCATCCCACAAATCCCCAATTTGGATGCTCATACAGGTGCCCGTTTTCTCCAAAATTGCATCATCAATGGCGACTTAGCTTCAGGAAAGACCCTTCATTGTCACATCTTGAAAACCGGTGGTGGTTTGGAATTGTTTGGGTGGAACATACTCTTGAATTTGTACGTAAAGTCGGAGCTTTTATCGGATGCACGTAACCTGTTCGACGAAATGCCTAGCAGAAATACAGTTTCTTTTGTTACATTAATTCAAGGGTTTTCAGAGTTCCCAGATGTTGAATCTATTAAATTGTTTGTCCGGTTACATAGAGAAGGTCACGAGCTTAACGCGTATGTTTTCACTACCGTTTTGAAGCTACTTGTGAACATGGAGTGTGGTGAGTTAGCTGCAAATGTTCATGGGATAATTTATAAACTAGGTCATTGTTCTAATGCTTTTGTTGGCACTGCACTTCTTGATGCTTATTCATCTTACGGGTGTGTTCGTATGGCAAGAGACGTTTTCGATTGTATTTCTTGTAAGGACATGGTATCATGGACCGGGATGATTACATGTTACGCTGAAAACGGTTATTTTAAAGATGCGTTCTGTTTCTTTTCTCAAATGCGCATGCTTGGGTTTAATCCTAACAACTTCACACTTGCTAGTTTGTTCAAGGCTTGTCTTGGCCTTGAGGAAATCGAAGTGGGTAAGAGTGTTCATGCATGCGTTATTAAAACTTGCTATGAGACCGATCCGTACGTCAATGTTTCATTGCTTGATCTATACACCAAGTCGAGCGACATTGAAGCTGCACGCCGTTTGTTTGAAGAAATACCAAAAAAAGACGTGATCCCTTGGAGTTTCATGATTGCTCGATATTCTCAGAGTGACCGATGCGAAGAGGCTGTGAGACTATTTTGTAGAATGAGACGGGAACCCGCTGTTCCTAACCAGTTTACTTTTGCTAGCGTCTTGCAAGCGTGTGCAACAATGGGGAATTTAACCTTGGGGAAACAGATTCATTGTCACGTACAAAAGGTCGGTCTTGATTTGTTTGTACATGTATCAAACGCTCTTATGGATGTCTATGCTAAATGTGGATTAATAAACAACTCGATCGAACTGTTTAGAGAATCAGAGAACAAGAATGAGGTGTCGTGGAACACACTGATTGTCGGTTATGTGAATTTACGGAATTGGGATATGGCACTAACTCTATTCTCCGATATGCTAAACGATCACGTTCAGTTAACCGAGGTGACATACTCGAGTGTTCTTTGTGCTTGTGCTAACTTAACGGTTTTAGAAACAGGAGCTCAGATACATTCTTTAACAATCAAAACCCTATTTGAAAACAATGTCATAGTCGCGAACGCTTTAATAGACATGTACGCCAAATGCGGCAACATTAAGCATGCCCGTTTAGCGTTCAACATGATTCGCCAGAAAGACGTGGTGTCATGGAATGCAATGATTTCCGGTTATTCCATGCATGGTCTCGGTAATGAGGCTCTGCATATGTTTAACATGATGCGTAAAGCAAACGTCAAACCCGACCAGTTAACATTTGTCGGTGTCCTTTCGGCATGCAGCAATGTAGGGTTGTTAAATGAAGGAGAAGCGTATTTTACTTCCATGGTTAACGATTTTTCTATCGAACCGTGCATGGAGCATTATACGTGTATGGTATCACTCTTCGGGAAACTCGGTCAACTAGTCAAAGCGGTGGATTTAATTAACCAAATTCCCGGTGAACCGAGTGTAATGGTGTGGCGCGCTTTACTTGGAGCATGTGTGATCCACAAAGATCTTGAATTGGGTGAATTATCCGCTAAACGTGTTCTTGAATTGGAACCACAAGATGAGTCAACGTACGTGCTACTGTCAAACATGTACGCCAGTGCAAAACGGTGGGACAATGTAGCGTTGATTAGGAAAAATATGAAGCGAAAACGAGTGAAAAAGGAGCCCGGTCTTAGTTGGATCGAGAATCAGGGTATAGTTCATTATTTTACAGTCGGTGATTCTTCACATGAAGATATTAGATTAATCTACGGGATGTTGGAGTGGTTGAATTTGAAAATCAAGAAAGCGGGTTATGTATGTAATCATGATGTCATATTACTCGATGTAGAAGATGATGAGAAAGCGCGGTTATTGTGGGTGCATAGTGAGAGGTTAGCTTTAGCGTTCGGGTTAGTTAGTACACCGTCAGGATGCCCGATTCGTATTATGAAAAATCTTAGAATATGTTTGGACTGCCATGTTGTCTTCAAGTTTATATCGAAGATAGTGAAGCGGGAAATTGTTGTTAGAGATATAAATCGGTTTCATCATTTTGAAGATGGGGTTTGCTCTTGTGGCGATTATTGGTGAATCCACAAGCATGTAAAATTATGTTACTTTATGAATGATTATTCTGGCATTGATGTCTTGTGAGAAATTTTCCTTTGTTGAAGAAGGTAGCAAAACTTGTTCTGTGTCGTCTGTGGTACGGATGTTTACGATCCGGTTCGGTCGGCTAGATAATGTAAACCAAACCGGCTGGGTTGGTTTGGTTGGCCAAAACGGTTTAGTTTTGGCGGTTTGGATTGGATTTTTAAATTTTCATTTTTTCTAGATCTGTGTAGAATCGTTAAAAATCAACTGTGCAGAATCCAAACTAAACCATAAATAATTGTAACTAAAACTATGCATGATCCCAATTATATATACTAATGTTCCCATTAAACTCAACTACTGTTTGGAGCGATCTTAGCCATCTAAATGGCTGCAATCCTGCATTTTTACTGCATACTTTGTATTTTTGCACATTTTTGCTGCATACTTTGTATACTTGCGCATCTGTACTCATAAACTATTAGCGAACAAGAATAATTCAAATTAATTTGAGTTATTCTATCTACAATCAATCTCCATAATTATCGTTTCTATCATTGGTAGTTTGTATCTTCTTTATTGTAAATGCATAATTGTAGGTGTACATCCCATAGATTAAGCTTATCCACCTGCTACCCAACCCACCTTTGTTTAACTTACATAATCTATTATCTGTATACACTATACATGATTACCAGTGGAAATATTAGCTTAAACACTAATGTTTATTGTTTATATTTGTTAGCTGATTATGTTTACTTTGAATATACGTGATTACCTACCTTATGCATTGGCCGTGTTTCACATATCATCTGTATGCATGTACACATCAGCAGAAGTTGGTGCGATTACCAATGGAAATATTAGCTTACGCACTGATGTTTATTGTTTAACACAAGTCAACCCTCAAATAAAACATTAGTTCAGGTTAAAACTATGACCCTTATGGTAAACATGTATATTATGGTCAAAGGAAAGGTTTAAATGCTATTTTTTTGTAAAGTTTTCTCTATTTATATATACAGGTCACAAAAAGAAAAGCGGTCTGCTTATGCACCTGATCTTAGATGTGTCGAGTCGGGTTACAGTTCAAAATGAGCCATGTTGACTGAAACAGTTCTTGTGTAGTGTTTTTTTTTTTTTTACTTTTTTGAGTGGTTAGTTAGGCCCTTGGGGGGCAAAAGTGAAAGTGCACTAATTTTAACCTTATTTTACTAATGTCGTGAAAATAACATTAAAAGTGGGGGACGGTTAATCATGCATCATGTGGTGGCGTTGATAGCCGAAAGACAAGGGGGGTACATGCACTAATCGGCCCAATTGCTGAGTGTTATGTGCCTTATGTCCAAGGCTTGATACAAAACTTCTATCGAGTAGGGGGTCTCACTAGAAGCAGCCTCTCTATTCCTACGGATAGAGGTAAGGTTGTCTACATCTTACCCTCCTCAGACCCTACTTTAGCTTTGCTATTGGTAAGATTTACTGAGTATGATGATGAGTGATTAGTTAGGATCAGCCATGTAGAATATTGTATGTGTTAACATGTTATTTTTCAATTATGTGTACTGTAATGCAGAGTTCTGCTGCGCTATCTGCCACAAAGTGATGACTCATCCGCTTACTACTCCCCGTGCAGGATGCCTTTGTGGTCCAAACTTTTATGAAGGCTAGAACATGTGAAGGTTGACGTACTCTACGGGCCAAAAAAACATCATGAAATTTTCATTATGCCCTCATGACATGTCTGAATGCCTTCAGAATCCACAGGTAAATCGGATAATGTAATATGTTTCTCTTATCTTTAGGCACACTGAGCACTTTCATAGTTCGGGCCCCTGGTTAATCTACACTAGCTTAATAGGAGCAGTGACAGTTTTCTGTGCTTTTAAATTTATGAGAATTTGTTTAGCTGTCCCAAATTCGTACTCATACTTCAGGTTGAAGTTGAGCAGGATCCAAGAGATTTTGATATAAATACTTCTAACCCTTTCAAAAAAAATGGACATCATCAGCATACTGTCAGTGCATAAGGTGATGAATCACACCATTTTATGATTGCAACAGATCTTATTTGATTGTATTTTACTGGTCAGTGTCCAAATATTTGTTTTTTTTATTGCAGCAAGCAGCATGTTCGTCTGCTGATGGACGTCAACTTCTGGAATCATCAAAAACAACTCTGGTTAAGGGAAAACTTGAAGATGCAGACCTATGGAACAAAGGTACCAAAGTTTTAGAAATAAAATAACCTCGGTTATTATGCATTTGAATATGCTTTGGATGACTTTCGACGCGGTTGTCCTATTCATTTGACTATTTTCCTTTTTATTAAATCTTTTAGCTTAATCTGTTTGACCCCTTAAAGAAGGATAATTCAAATCCACCTTTATATGTATCAGGTCAAAATTGCCACCTCGAGTTCTACAAGTCAATTTTATAGATATTTCGGGAATCATTACAATATTAATAATAATATGAACTTTTGTATCCAATAGAACCATTTAGAAGGTTTTATGCATTTGAGTATGTATCAGTGAATGCTTAACACCAGGGTTGTGTTTTCCTTCAAAAGGTCAAATAGGTTAACTTAAAGAACACAAGACTGGTCAAACAGATTAAAATTCAAGAGTTTTCAAATACTGAAATGCATGAAACACTCGTAAATATATTTATGAACAGAAGTTGGATTATTATATATTAGCATAGTTTTTGTAATTAATGCAGGCATATCATTTATTTATGGTATTCAAAAAGATTAATAAAAGATGTGCTCTTAAATTTGTTTTACCCCCTCGTTTAGAAATAATACGCTTCCCATATTGACCCGCTATTTGACTTGATTGCTAATGCATCAACAGTTATTATTTTCACAAGGCAAAATCGGCGAATGGAAATGGAAGCGAACCCATACTAAATATGCATAATCTGAACGGGGTTGATACTGATCATGCTTCAAGACCAGCAGAATTCGGTCAAAGTTCTCAAATCACCATGGCTCCACAAGTATATCATTCTCTTTTTTTTTCTTCAGATAATTCTATTTGCATTTATATAAAATAACCAAAATTTATATTTATATATTTAGAGTCCATATGTGGAAAGCTCCAAATTTTGCTGGTGTAGGAAATTTTCCTTTTCTAATGCCAACAACCTGGGGCCCAAAGAAACCAGTGAAGTTGCAGGGTTGAGGTGAAATGGTATAACTATAATACTGTGGGGTATGGGGCTTGGGTTGGGGCGTGGGTTGGTTGAAAACGCCCAAGCCACCACCCCGGGTGGGCTTGGGTTGGGGCGTGGCCCAAGGGGCGGGAGTTTAAAGCCGGGCGTGGGGCGGGTCTATGAATATGACATGGCGGGCTCTCAATGGCCAAACCAAACTAGCCGTTGGGGCATTTAAAAAAAAATTCCTTTATAAATACCTTACCATATTTAACATTTTTCTCACACAATATCAAACACATAAAACACAATCTTGCCATGAGTTCTTCAAGTTCAAGTGAATCGTCATCATCATCTGACGATGGTGCGGAAATATTTCTACAAACGATCGCGACGGTGGTGAAAGCTATCGTGGAAGACGATGAGGAAGAGACTCCGCCACCTAAACGGAGGAGGTACATCGCTCGTGAACGGCACACCGCTAACGATTTGTTGGTAAGCGATTACTTCTCTACGAAACCTAAGTATGATGAAAAAATGTTTAGGCGTCGTTTTCGTATGAGTAGAAACTTATTTTTAAGGATATCTAGAGATCTTGAGGAGAAGTATGTTTATTTCCAACAAAAACCGGATGTAACCGGGCAATTAGGATTTAGTACGTGGCAAAAGGTCACGGCCGCACTTAGGCAGTTAGCGTACGGCAATAGTTCGGACATTATGGATGACTATTTAAAAATGTCTGCACGTGTAGCTAGAGAAAGTCTTCACAACTTTTGTTCGTGTATTTTAGAACTTTATAGGAAAAGATATTTGAGAAAACCCTCGTTCAGTGACATGCAACAAATATTGGAACATCACGCAGATTATCTTGGGCTACCCGGGATGCTAGGTAGTTTAGATTGTATGAAATGGCCTTGGGAACTTTGTCCTACCGCATGGCAAGGCGCTCACACGAGTGGATTTCACGGGATGCCAACCATCATGCTTGAAGCGGTTGCGTCCCAAGATCTTTGGATATGGCATGCGTTCTTCGGTATGCCAGGTTCACATAATGATATTACCATCATAAACCACTCGCCCCTTTTCAATGATCGGGTAAATGGTATAGGACCCAAAGGAACTTTCTTTGTAAACGGGGTTGAGTACGTGTATGGGTACTACCTAGTTGATGGGATTTACCCAGAGTGGGGGGTTTTCGTAAAATCGTTCACAAGACACGGTACCATAGATCCAAAGAGATTAAAGTTTAACAGGGTCCAAATGGCTGCACGTAAAGACGTCGAGCGAGCATTCGGTGTTTTGAAGAAAAGGTGGCGAATATTGGCAATGCCTTGTCGACTATGGGACAAGGATCAGATTGGAAACGTGATGTACGCATGTATCATTCTTCACAACATGATTTTGGAGGATGAAGGTAGAGCGGTCGTTACCTACTATGATGACGATGACCCCCAACCAGGTAACGTAACAGTTACAGACGAAGATAAAGCGTCAAATGAATTTTTGATCAAGTCAAGGGATAGACATCACAACCTTCGATCTGATTTGGTGGATCATGTTTCAACGATTCCTGGGTTCGAAACCGACGAAGAATGATTGTTTTTTATTTTGATAATTATTATGTATGTTTATGTAGTTTTTAATGGTTATATATATATATATATATATATATATATTTATATATATATAGTGTGAGGTTCATTGGGGAACGCTAAAAAAGTGGGGAACAGTGGGGAACCGACTCAAACGAACTCCGATTGGACTCATTCCAGCGGCGTTGGAACCGGCTCGTCGAACCCTAACTAGGATCTCTTAACCCTAAACCCTAAATCATAACCCCTAAACCCTAAATATATTAGGGTTTGGTTTTAGGGTTTAGCTTTAGGGTTTAGCCTTAGGGTTTAGCTTTAGGGTTTAGGGTTTAGCTTTAGGATTTAGCTTTAGGGTTTAGCGTTTAGCTTTAGGGTTTAGGTTTAGCCTTTAGGGTTTAGCTTTTAGGGCTTATAGTTTAGATTTTACGGTTTAGCTTAGGTTTTAGCCTTATTTTTTAGCTTTAGGGTTTAGAGTTTAGGAGCTAGGATTTAGGGTTTAGGGTTAAAAGATCCTAGTTAGGGTTCGACGAGCCGGTTCCAACGCCGCTAGAATGAGTCCAATCGGAGTTCGTTTGAGTCGGTTCCCCGATGTTCCCCACTTTTTTAGTGTTCCCCAATTAACCTTCCCATATATATATATATAATATATATATATAGGGAGGGGCTCATGCGAGAACTCCATTTATTGCGAGAACCGCGAGAACAAATGTGAACACAACCTAAAATAGCTAAAAAAACCTAACCCCCCCCCCCCCCCCAAAACCTAACCCCCCCCCCCCCCCAAGCTAAAATGCTAAAAACTAAACCCTCAAAAAACCTAAAAAAATCTAAAAAAAATCTAAAATTTTTTTTTTAATATTTTTATGCTCAAATCGCTACTTTTAGTGGAAAAAAAAAATTTTAATTATTATTTTTTTTTTGCTTCGAAAAGTAGCGATTTTTATATAAAAATATTAAAAAAAAAAAATTTGTGTGATTTTTAGCTATTTTTAGGCATTTTTGGTTGTGTTCACATTGGTTCTCGCGGTTCTCGCAATAAGAGGTGGTTCTCGCATGATCTTCTCCCTATATATATATATATATATAGAGAGAGAGAGAGAGAGGGGTTAACATACATTATGAGTAATCGTACTTAATGTACGGGACAATCCTGACCGTCAGATCAGGGATTAAAAGCGTGATTAATTAGATGCGTGATTATTTAACACATGCGTTATTATTTCAGTGGTTAACATCCATGCGTGATAATATGATAAATGAGTCATTCTTAATACATGACTTATATCCATGCGTGATAATCACAAAAAATCTGACGGTCAGGATAGTCGCGTACGTGAAGTATGATTATGGCTTTTGTACATTATACTTTCTCTCTCTCTCTCTCTCTCTCTATATATATATATATATATTAAAAAAATTGATGTGGCTTGGCCACGCCAGCCCAGCCACGCCCACCATACCCCCTACAACTTGGGTTTGTGTATTGAGTTCTTCAAGTTCCACGTGTCAACCCATGCCCCAAACCCCTGCCCCACCATACCCCACGTCTAAATAGTGATCTTATTCTATTTTGAGTGAATTTTTAAGTTTTGATTGAAGTCATGAAATTTGAGCTTTCTTAATGACATGGTTTTGTACTTTTTTGTTCCATTTACAGATGCTATGGTGTGGAAATCTTATCATGCATTTCTATATATTTATAAATCTATAAACACAAATCATTTTAAGCATTTTAATACTTTTGACACATTCGGACACTTTACTTTTTTATTTCTTTAAAAATAAAAAATGTTACCCAGTTGGAAAAGTACGCCTAACGCATCATTCTTCATATTATTTGTAATATATAATTTCAGTTATAAGAAATATTTTCATATTATGAATTATCTCGTTTTCATTGTTCAACCCGTGTTTGCCCTTCTATTGGTACAAGGTTACAAACTCAGTTGAACCAAAACTCAAGATTTCTTTAGTATAGACCATTATCGAGATTCTGTCCAAGCTTGGTCTTGGTTGTAGCTAAGCAACCATGGCTACGAGATTTATAACAAATGGACCTCACATTATGGGTCAATTTGGATTATTTTTTCTATGATTATCTTAGATATTCAAACGAGTCAAACTGATATCCCATTAACTAAAAGGGGAACATGTCAAACATGTTGAAGTTTTCAAATTTATGAATTATTGAATTACAACTTATGGTGTACTATTATCTTTTGTTGTTGTACGTAATAAAAAGTAGTTTATTTATAGAAAATTTGTAGACGTTATAGAATTATATAATTTCTATTATACACATTATTGTAAAATAATCATAATAATAATAAGTTTCACACGTAATCGTACTTAGATTATTTTATTATATAACACCGTGTAATGGAGGTGAAGGACGCTATTTGGGCGTGTGGAAGTGATAAATCTCCGGGCCCCGATGGTTTTTCGTTTGCTTTTATCAAAAAAAATTATTGGGAGGTATTGAAGGACGATATTTTTGGATTCGTTAGAGAATCTTTCCTTAAATCTACTATTCCGAAGGGATGCAACTCTTCATTCATTACTCTAATCTCTAAAGTTGATAGTCCTATCTTAGTTAATGATTTTAGACCCATAAGTCTTATTGGGTTGCAATATAAAATCATAGCTAAATTTTTGGCTATTCGGCTTTCCCGCGTTATTAATTATCTTGTGAGTTCGGAGCGGACAACTTTTATTAAAGGTCGCCAAAATCTTGACGGACCGCTATTTTTTAATGAGGTGGTGGATTGGTATACAAATAATAAAAAGAAACTTCTTTTTTTAAGGTTGATTTCAAGAAAGCATATGATTCCATTAGTTGGGCGTATATGGAAACTATCATATGACTTTTATGGGATTTGGTGATAAATGGGTTGGTTGAATTTGGGCATGCTTGTACTCTACCCGGGCTTTTATATTAGTTAACGGTAGTCCTACTTTGGAGTTTCAAATGGAGAGAGGAATTCGTCAAGGGGATCCTATGGCTCCTTTTCTTTTTCAATCTGGCTATGGAAGGCCTTCATGTAGCTTTCAAAGATATTGAGGAGGCCGGTTTATTTCACGGTGCTCGGACTAGGAATGTTTCATTCTCCCATTTGTTTTATGCAGATCATGCCATGATTCTTGGGGATTGGTCAGAAACTAATATGGAATGTATCGTGAGGTGTTAAAGTGCTTTTATTTAGCATCAAGCTTAAAAATTAATCTTCAAAAGTCTAAACTTTTTGGGGTTGGAGTGGAAAGCTCGAAGTTCGGTAGACTTACTAAGTTATCGGGTTGTAAACTGGGTTGTTTCCCTTTTTGCTATCTTGGTATTCTTGTTGGTTCTAATATGTCTCATTTGAAAAACTGGGATTGTATCATTCAGAAATTCCAAAGGAGGCTCTCTAAATGGAAAGCGAAATTGTTATCTATAGGTGGTCGATCTACTCTTATTGCTTCGGTTCTAGGCTCTGTTGGCACGTGTTATTTTTCTCTTTTTCGGATGCCGGTTAAAATTAATAAGATTCTAGAATCAATTTGTTCCAATTTTTTCTTGGGGTGGAGATAACAAGGCCAGAAAAATAGCTTCGGTGAACTGGAAACAGGTAGTATTGGCCAGTAAAGATAGTGGGGGCTTATTGGAAGTTTGGATGCCTTAACCTTGCCCTCTGCTATATAAGTGGAGTTGGATCCCCTTTGGGTTAAAATTATTAATGTTATTCATGGTATTAATGGATTGTCTTTTGATTTCTTGGTTATGCCTAAAGGGATGGGAGTGGGGAACCGGATTGTCAAATCCATTTTTTCTCTAAATGAAAAAGCTATTTTCCCTTTTTCGTCTATTAGAAGAAAAGTTGGGAATGGTATTAATACTCGGTTTTGGCTTGATTTTTGGTTGGGAGATTTCTCTCTCGCTTCTAGATTCCACATGCTCTTCAATTTGGAGACAAATAAAAGTTGCTCTATTGCTAAAAGATTCGATGGTTCGTTATGGTCTTGAGAGTGGCGTAGGGTTCTAAGAGGCGGATGTGAACAAGCTCAAATGGAGGATTTGGGTCAAATCATGCAAGGTTTTTCTCTTTTTAATAGAATGCATTCTTGAATTTGGGATTTTGATGGGAATGATGAGTTTTTGGTTGAATCTATTCGTCAGAATACCGATTTTGTGCTCCTGCCTAATTCTTACTTTTTGACAAGGTGGAATAAGTATGTTCCGAGAAAGTTAATATTATGGGCCTGGCGCGTTTTGTTGGAACACCTCCCTACTAGAATTAATCTCAGCCGTAAGGGGTTGGATGTTCCTTCGATCCTGTGTCCTTGGTGCTCAGACTATGTGGAGGAGTTGGAGCATATCTTAGGTGATTGCCACATCGCGTGCAAAGCGCGGAGATCGGTATTTAAATGGCTAGATATTTCCTACAGGGCCAAGGTGGTGATTGATCATATTGATTCTCTTCATATTTCTAGGAAGAAAAGGGAGTTAATTGGTGGTGCTTTGGAGATTCCGGAATAAAACAATTTTTGACCCAATCTCTTATAAAGGGGAAGTTATATTTGATTTAAATTACTCTTTTTTTGTGGTTTAGTAGTAGAAACAAAAAAGTCAAGTTGAGATGGGACGAGTGCCTTAAAAAGCCTCACCTAGTGATGTGATTTTTGTCCTGGCTTTTTGGTCAGCTTCGTTGTTATATATGTTTTTCTTTTGTTGTTCAACATACACACACACACACACCCGTCCACTGGAACCAGATTGCCGCTCATTGAGAAGCTTCCGGATTTGCAAGTATCTCGTATCTTTTAACGTTTAAATCGTTCCAGGGTTTGGTTTACCTTTGAACACCACGGGGGACGAAAGAGTGAAACTCGGTGGAGTTAACCTGTCTGAATGATTGGAAAGATCAGTTCTTCTTTCTAAATGACAGATGCCTTCCGGAAGATATGGAGTTGTGAGAGAAGATGATGCCTTTGGATATGGAGCTTCCCGACAACTTTTCGTGTGATGCCGAATTGTATAAGGAGTTGATTGCTAATAAAAGCTGTGATCGTAAAATATGGGATGATATCTTAGTCTTGGGTTACATTAGTAGGATTTGGGACATGCCATTGGGATGGTTCATAATTAGGTTCATTAACTAGGGTTAGTATGTGACCTGTTAACTTGTACCGTTTATTTTTGATAAGTCATACTAACATTTTTTGTTATTGTTGTCCACATATATGTCACTTCGAGATGCCTTAAAGTTGCAATCATTTGATGGTTCAATCAATTTTACATTTAGTTTTTGAATACTCAGTGTTTGCCTTTTTGGTGTATCGTTTCATGTAAACCTAATATTATATAGATTTTCTTTTATAATATATATATTAAATTCATATTTGATAGATTATAACATGTAATATTTTGAGATAATTGTATTCGATTTGAAGTAAAGTTGTGTTACAAAACCCTCAATTAACAACTAAAATGTATTAAACATGTTGAAAAAAACTTGAATTAATTAAAAAAAGGTTATATCTTCTCTTATTATCTTTCAAAAAAAAATATCTTCTCTTAGCATGGTTAGTAATCTATACCTTATAATAAAACAAAACAAACTTATGCCACTTGGCATATACTTAGGCTATCAGATGCCACGTGGCATCTAATTGTTTCTCCAATTTTTTCTTTGAGCGGCAAATGAATAGACGCTACCATATGGCTGAGAATTGGTTTTGAGCGCCAATACCTTTTCTCATTCTTTACCTTCACATAGCTTATCAAACAATCCACCCTCAACCTTGCCAAAATTATAAAATCGTTTCCTTTTTCAAATGAATTTCATATCAAAACCCCAAAATGTTCGCAATCATCTACATTTGAGAAAATATTTCTGTCTTCCATTTCATTTTCGCAATCATCTACAATAGCTAGCTGCTGAATTCTAAAGGAAGACGAAGACGACTATAATAAATATAGGTTTAGATCTTTGCTCTGGTGGCTATCTAGGGTTTCAGTGTCGGCCGACGACTATGGTAAGATCCCGTTTTTTTTTCGTTATATAATACAATTAGTATTGGTGTAATTATACTGATGAATGTTATGATGGTCTGATCTTTTGCAATTATCGCATTGTTGCAGCCATAATCTTATTTTCTGGTTTAAGATTTCAGCAGGTTTGGAATCTTCCTCTCATATTTGCTCTTCCTTTCTCATGTTGTTTTTTACACAAAATTGAAGTTCTAGGGTTCGAATTTGCATACGACTTCACAATTTGCCATTTGCATATCAACTCGCTGAATCTAAAATCACGGTAATTGTATGTGATGTGTTTCTTTATTTTTTTGTTTTGATATTTTTCATCCTAATCATTCATGTTTATCCTCAATTAGGGTTTTGCTTCCCTCTTCTCACCGTTGCCGCAAAAATGTAATATAAGATCTTTTCAATGGCAGCCATATGTATTCCGTGTTGTTCTGGTGTTCTCCCTGAACTTTCTATTACGTAAGTGTATAACTTTGATTATTAATCATTTAATCAAGAAATGTTTTCTTATACATCATTTTGATTATATATATTTCTACAACAGCTTCTCGAATAAAAATATATCTTTTGGAGAAGTTGATCTTGGTGCAAGATTTTGAATCTCTCTTGGTGTGTATTGTTGCTTGGTTTAGTTATTTAATATGTTGTGTTTTGAATATATTATATGTTAACTAATTTTAAAAAATATAATGTGCAGGAGTACCTGATCAAGTCCCAACTTATATTTTATTTGAGAATGCAGAAGAGGTTTCTTGCTTTCTAGATATGCATTCAGCAACTACTATAAAACTGAAGTGTATTCTAGCTCACACGGTCTTATCAGGCCAGCCAAAACTGTATTTTATCTGTTTTTTTTAATAAATTAGTAATGTGTTAGTTTTACTTAATAAATCTGTATCATCAATAAAATCAGTAATATTATAAAACTTTGAATTAAATGACTTAGAAGTTTATTTGCAATTAAAATACACGTTCGACTAGGGATGAGCTTAGTACGAACCGGTACAAAAAATCCCAAAAAATAATACCTGGTACGGATTGGCCTTTGAAGGTAAATAGTGGTACCAGAAAGACTAAATGCCGGCATCAAATTGGTACCGAAAATTGAGTCGGTTCGAGAAATTTGGTACCGGTACTGACACCTATATGAAGGTAACTACTGGTACCGGACCGGTACTGAAAACACTAAATGTCGGTATCGAATTGGTACCAAAAATCGAGTCGGTTCGGGAAATTCGGTACCGGTTCCGAACCGGTACCATTTGCTCATCCCTAAGAAGAATGTAAAAAGTATATTGGTCATCACTTTGACTTTTTATGTCATGTACTCATGTGATTTATAAATTTTAAATTCTGTACCTAGATTTTCTATATCTGTATGATTTTAATGTTGCTGGTGTTTTATACTTGATAATATTAAATTGTTTAAAGTATTTATTCCAGGGGGAGGGGGAGGAGTGATTTGCTTCACTAGAAAGGCAAAGCTCTAACTTTTGAAGCATAAAATGACTTCAACGACTTAAAACAGGCAAGTTAAATGAAAGTGCAAAGGTGATGAACCTGATGACTAGGAGCAGTGGAAATGCTTTAAGAGGTTCTTTATCTTGTGGTGTGGGATTGTTCGGCAATACGAATGCACTAACACAATCTGGTGGTGTTGTATACGGGCGAGATGCCATATCAAAGCAAAATGTTAAGAAGTTTGACACAGCTGAATCTTGATTGGACAGATAAGATGCCGAAGTGCCTGGTCTATCATCCAAGTAAGGAACAGTTTGAAGACCATTCGGCATACCTACATAAAATTGCCCGAGATGCGTCTTCTAAATATAGTAATGATTAACTAAAATTATTTTTTTAGTATTTGCTGATACACTTGAATGTGATCGTCTTAACCCATCTTTCTCAAACCTATTTGGTAAAATATTACAAAAAAGATCGATGCCTGCTTTCTGACTATTCTTTATTAGCCACCCGCGAAGCTCGCGGGGTCTTAGGCTAGTAAATATATATAAGCCAATATGGAATGGTTTCGCGACAAGCATTTATGATGGAAGATTTTGGGCGTTCCTTATGTTTATTGGGGTATGGAGGGGGGAATGCTCTTGATCATATTTTTTGGCTCACACTATATGTACAGCTTGGTTGGCTATCTGCACACTTAGGGTTTACATACGCTGCGTATAGACCTATACGCAGCGTATAGGGTTACCTCTATACGCTGCGTATAGAGCTATACTCAGCGTATATAAACCATGGATTTCAAAGCCTTATAAGCAATCATTGCACAGAAAACAAAAGTTTAAATACGCTACGTATAGAGCTATACTCAACGTATATAACCCATCAGAATTTTTTTTGCTATTTTGATGTATTTGTGGTATAAATTCTCACCCGTTTCCAACGTTAAATCGCTTAAAATATATAACCGTTAATGTTATACCAATAATATTATATACCGTTAAATTGTTTTGGAAACGTATATACGGTTCGAATATATTATATTGTTATCGTTTAAATTAAATTATTATACCATGTCTAGTGCGGTTCGAATGCTATAAACGTTTAAATATCATACCGTTAATTATTTTTAAATACTACATCTATAGGCTTATATGGGTGTTGTATGGTATCCTATAGTATCGTATCGTATTGCATCGTATCATATCGTATAGTGTATAGGATAAGTCTCGTATAGGTTCCCTGTAGGTCTTGTATATGCCTATAGGCCTATACGGGACCTAAACCATACCTATAGGCCTATACGGGTGTTATATCGTATCATATAGTATAGTATCGTATCGTATAGTATAGTGTAGTATAAGTCTTGTATAGGTTTCCTATAGGTCTTGTATATGTCTATAGGCTTATACGGGACCTAAACCACATCTATAGACCTATACGGGATCTAAACCACACCTATAGGCCTATACGGGACCTAAACCACACCTATAGGCCTATACGGGACCTCAACCACACATATAGGCTTGTAAGGGACCTATACTACATCTATAGGCTTATACGAGTGTTGTATGGTATCCTATAGTATCGTATCGTATTACATCATATACGAGGTCAATACGTGACCTATACTACACTTATACGATACGATATCATACTTATAGGCTTATACGAGGTCAATACGTGACCTATACTACACCTATACGATACGATATCACACTTATAGGCTTATACGAGGTCAATACATGACCTATACTACACCTATACGATACAATATATATCGTATAAAATTGATTAATATTGTATAAAAAAGCTTGTAAGAAATACTTAATTTTTTATTTATTTAAAATAGAAAACTTTTTTTTATAAAATTTACTAAAACCAATAATGTATAAATGTTTCTAAAAAAAACCTTTATATACGTTGCGTATAGACCTATACGCAGCGTATATAAAGGGTCAAAAAGACAATGTTACCCCTGTTTTTGGCTGCGTATAGCCCCCAATGCAGGGGTAAAATGGTCTTTTTTACCAAACTTGCCCCATATATACGCCACGTAGAGGGCTATACGCGGCATATAGTAAAAAAGACCATTTTACCCCTGCATTGGGGGTTATACGCATCCAAAAACAAGGGTAACATTGTCTTTTTGACCCTTTATATACGTTGCGTATAGGTCTATACGCAGTTGCGCAGAGTGCTAATAAAAGTATATGACTTTGCAGCGTGGTTTGACAGAAAACGGTTAAGCACGGCTAGGCGGCCGGCCAACCTTTGCATCTACTTGATCGTTCGCGGTGATGGCATCCGCTCTATGGCTTGAACTTTTTCTGGATTGACTCTAAAACCGCCATTTGTAACCACGAAGCCCAAGAATTTGCCCTCCTCCATACCAAAGGAACATTTGGCTGGATTAAGTTTCATATTCACGCTTCTCAACGAGTTGAATGTTTTCTTGATATCTTTTAACATCTGGTCCTCCTCGGGACTTTTAATCACCAGATCATCGATGTAAACCTCGATATGCTTCCCAATATCTCCAGCAAAGGTCTTATCCATCAGGCGCTGGTATGTTGCGCCAGCGTTTTTGAGGCCGAACGGCATCTTAGTATAACAGAAGATCCCGAGATCGGTCCGAAAAGTTGTCTTATCTTCATCCTCAAGCTTCATTTGAACCTGATGATACCCCTTGTAACAATCTAAGAAGCATTTCCATCTGTACGGTGCGAGAGAGTCTATCTTTTTGTCGATCTCAGGTAAAGAGTAGCAATCTTTAGGGCATGCCTTGTTGAGATCGGTATAATCGACGCACATTCTCCATCCTCCATTAGACTTCTCCACCATCACGGGGTTCGCAACCCAGCTTTGATAGCGCACCTCTCTCAAGATCCCTGCTTTTAGCAGCTCACATACTTGCTCATTCATCGCTTTAGTCTTATCCGCCCCTAAGCTGCGCCTTCTTTGCACTTTTGGTTCAACAGAGGGATAAGTGTTCTGACAATGTTCAGTAATGTCGCGCGGGACTCCGGTCATGTCAGCCGGAGTCCAGGCGAAGATATCCATATTCCTGAACAAAAGTTGCTTGAGGTGCGTTCTGATGTTTGGTGAGATTGCGTGGCCAATCATCACCGTTTGCTCTGGGTATTTACGGTTTAAAACCCACTTTTCCAGCTCAGTTGTTGAAACTTTAGCCGCTTTTGTTGGGCGCGCCTCTTCTGCTGACATTACTTCTTTCTTCGCATAGATAATTGCCACCCCCGTCTCAGTTGGAAACCCAATGGCTGAGTGAGGTGTGGAAGTTACCATGTTCAGTTCACCTTGGGTTTCTCTCCCAATCAAAACATCATGCCTTGATTTGACAGGCATTACCATGAAGTTTACATTTGTGGTTCTTGAATGCTTCCCGTCAGAGAACGTGACGGGGAAGCTGATTTGGCCTAAAGGGAAGACCATTTCATTGCAAAATCCTGACAGAGGCTAATCAACCGGCTCAAGTCTCGCTTTATCTTCGTCGTCAAACTGATAAAAGATGATGCCGGCTGTACTTCCCGGGTCGATGAAGATATATTCTGTTTCATAATGACCGATAATACCGGTAATGACAACGGGGCGTGTGGCGCGAGGACCCCCGGGTACTACCGGGAAAATGACCTGTTGCTCTTGCCATGCTGGCTCGTACGGGCGTTTGCCTTTCTCTCTTGCGCTGTATCTTGGTCCATTGACCATATGAGTTTCCAGGTGCCTTACCTTCTTTTGGTTCCCCTCATCGTGGCGCTGGATCTGACGAGTTTCTTTGCGCACGTTTTTCACCAAGTGGCTTAACTTTCCGCTTTTTAGCGCTCTCTCGATCTCTTGACGTAAGCTGATACAGTCATCTGTCAGATGACCTGTATCCTTGTGAAAGTCGCAGTACAGGTTGGGGTCTTGCCCCTTCTTGTTTGTCATAGGCCTTGGAGCCTTGAAATCGTGGTTCTCCGTCATTAGCACCTCTTTTGGTGTTTTTATGAACGGAGTCTGATGGAGATGGTGAAACCCGAGCTTTAGAGTGTTTAAATATGATGATTTATGTGTATTTGATGTGTCTATTTGCTTGGAATGAAGTAACTATGAGATTTTAGTGATTTGTAGGTAAAACACGTAAATCGGTGCATTTACGATGGTTAAAGATGAAGTTGTGAGCTTTGGATGGGATATTGCAGCTCAAGGATGAATATTGAAGTTGTTCGGGTGATATGAAGGCTCACGAGTGAAAGGAGTATGCACGAACAGAGTTCAGGGACCATTCGGTACTTAATTGGAAGTTGCTTTGTGCCTTAATATGCCCAGAAACACTATACCATAGGCCACAGTGTACACCGTGACCCACAGTTCAGGACATCTGTTCATCAGCAATACTGCACTATGACCCACAGCATACACCGTGACCCCCAATTCAAGGTCCCTGTGGTGCACAGCAACATTACATCATGACCCACGGTTGGGAACCGTGGCCCCCAGTTCAGAACTTCTGTTAAGCAGCAAAGGTACACCGTGACCCACGGTTTGGAACCATGAGCCACGGAACGGCGTCAACATCATGATTGTTCACGTTAACATAAGGAATCTTGAAAGACCCCTAACATATACATGCATATTAGACTTGTGGATTTTGTTGATTGGGCCGCTAACAAGGAAGCAGACATCAACATCACGTGGACATGAAGTGGGCTTAACATAAATTCAAAATCATATAAAAGATACATCGATTCCATCATCATACGTGGCGGTTGGAAAGACACAACTTTTGGAACAACTTTTATGAGCAGCCATATTATCACGTGAAGGTCACAAGCCAAGGGGTATTATTATTATTTTCTAAACCTAAGATATCATGATCAGTCAAATATTGGCGGTTGACATAGGGTTTTGAGGAGTCAACATGCACATGGGGAACTTGGGAGGAATGATATATAAAATTCATCAATTAATAATGGTAGACTTTGGGCCGTAATATATCAAACATGTGCAAGACTTTGGGAGTCTCATTTGATTGGGCCGTTAATACAAGTCTTGGACGGCACATGTGGGCTTGTTTTTGGACTTGGCGGCTGACTAGATAGTTACGTGAGTTTGGAGGTTTTAAAAAGATATCATAACATCACATCCATGATCGATCTTCGACAGCTTGACGGCAGACAAAAGGATTCGAAGTTCAAGTTTTTCATCTCCAACCATCACGATTCTCATTCCAAGCATTGAATCAACCATGAACTTTTCATCAATCCAAGCTTTTGAAGATCTTTCGTGCGAGATGAGCGGCTAAACTTTTTATGGTTTCCTCCGGATGGAGGGTTTGTGTAATTAGGTACTTTTATGTGTTTTTAATCATTGTAACTTGGTGATCTAAGCATTCGATGCTTTTCACCATGGATTTAATTGACTGATTGTAACTGGTTGCATTTATTTAAACCTTGATTTCTAAGCATTCAGTTCCCGAGAGTTCTAGTAATTGGGATATATTTGACATGGGATTAGGGTTTGTAATTGTAATTGATAATCATTCGATAACCTCCCGTTATGTATTGACCGGAGTACTTAGTCGTTGATTATCACAATTGGTTAATTAGGTTAAACATTTATGTCTATGTGAATGTTTTGATTAAACACATAACTGAACTTGTTTGCAAACCTGAAATCTGGAGGAACCATCTTTTCTCCCATTGAATTAAATCACAATTTTTACTCGTTAATTTAGTTTTTTTTTTCATAATCAAACAACCTGATTTCTCAATTCAGTAACAGTTAATCAATACTTAGCATAAAAACGCTTTCCACAGTCCTCCCTTGGTTCGATACCCTGCTTATTCTATACTAATAGTTTAAATAGGTTTTTGCATGTCCATAACGACAGACATCAAAAATGGCGCCGTTGCCGTTGCTGAGGTTGAACTCAACTGGCATGGAGCTGCGAACCTTTCACAAGATTGGACGATGATGTATGGAGAGAAATGGGGAGGCAAGCGTTCAGATGAACCTCCTTGAGTACATCAGGTACGGTCTGGCTGAAGACCTAAAACTTAGCGCTCTCGGGAGGCAGCCTGAGGATGTAGAGTATTGTACTTTGGTTTGGTTTGTTAGGTATGTTGTGTTTTGACAGGTTTCTTCGATTTAATCATCACTGATACAATAATTCAAGTGTGGGGATGTTTTGCAACATCCCCAGTGAGATGTCAAAGAATCTATGGAATGCACCTATTCCGGTTAAAGAACAACAGCATCACTACAGACACATGATCAGGTGCATGTGTTTATCTATCTTACCTTATTTTTGGTGTGTTTTATTGTTTTTGGTGGTGTGAAACTTTGTTTTGTTTAGGGGATGTGTTTGGTTTGTTTTGTTTTGTGATGAGTTAGCCGCTCATGTAGGATATTTGGTTGGTTTTCCCGGGCTTATAGTTTAAAAGCACCATACATTGGGGACAGTGTATCCCAAGTGTGGGGATGGGGAGCCCGGTAAGGGATTTGTGGATAAAGCTTGAAGAGATTGAAATGTGATTGAAATCGATGAAATTTGAAAAAATTGAAAATTTTGAAAATTTTAAAATTTTTCATTGCCTTAAACAAGCTAATTGGATACGAAAACCTGAAGTTTCAATCACTAATAGGCTTCTTACCGGTAGTAGACTAGATTAGTCCCTTGTCATGGTTATCCCTTTAAGTTTCATGAGAGTAGGTTTGACAAGTGTTTTATAGGAAATGAGTTGAAAAGAGATGTCTATCTAGGGGTAACATGTTTTAATTGCATATGCTACATGTCGTCAACCTTTTACCTGTTCTTGGTGAGATCTTGAGCCTGTAGATGGATAGGATACATTATATAATGAATTCATTTGTTGAGTGCAGGCTACGTGTCATTCTGTGTTAGAACTTGTATGATTCGATGCATGCCGAGGCTGTGGGTTTGACATGTGCACATATATGATAAAGGCATTAGGATTCCCCGTTATACCCTTTTGTGTTTGTGTTTCGTTCGTGTTATTCACCAAGTTCCCTTAGTAGCCTTGTTGAGCCTAACTACCTTTCATTTGTTCGCCCATTATCTATTGTGAAAAACCGACCGTGATAATATTGCTATGAAAAAGGAAAAAAGTTGAAAAGAAAAAAAAAAGAAGAAAAAAGAGAAAAAGAAAAATAGAAAAATATGTGAAGGAAAAAAATGAATGAAAAAGAAAAGAACAAAAATAGAAGTATTGTGAATATCGTATGTGTTCTTGGGTAGAAACCAACCCAAAAGTATAAGTTGTGTTTGAATAAAGTATCACGGTTTGGTTAGTGTTTGTGAGCCAATTAGAAAAAGAAAAAGAACCCAGAAATAATTTCCTACCTTTACCCTAAGCCCAAAACCCGAAAGTCCTTTTGATATGTGCCATGTTAGATGATACAGTGGAGGTGTGATTGTCATACAAGCCTATGATTGCAGGATTTCATGTTTGCTTTTTGAGTGTTTTATATACTAGCACATTACACGCTAGTCCAGATATTAACCCGAGAGGAGAGTACATTGTGAGTGGCGTGTAGCATGTGTCTAATTGCAAACATGTTAGTTTTAGATAGACAAGTCTTAAGTTTTTAAAATTGCATCGTTTACTTGTCAGACTGTCAATCTCGATTGTGTCAGTCTATGGGATGGGTATGACTTGGGACTGAACAGGTTGAACCGGTTAAGAGGTTTAGAGGTGTTGTTGCCATGGTGACTAGTTCTAGTTGGTTTGCTTGGGGACAAGCAAAGGCAAGTGTGGGAATGGAGTCCAGTGCTTTTCTCGGTTATCATCTCTGACTGCCTTTCGATACCCAATTCTGTCGATTGTCTCTCGCGCATCCTCTCTATAGCGCGGTCTTTCCTCATAACCCCTTGGTTTTCCAGATTTCCAATCATGACTTTTGCCTTTGTTGCGCTTGTCGTAGTCGCGCGAGTTCTTCTTGGAAAAGCGATCATCGGTGTATGAGCTCTTGGCTCCCGCTAGGGACTCTTCGGTCTGCGCTACTATTTTCGCGGCTTCCATCACCTTGTCCCATTCTTTGGGCATGCCGTCCTTGCCAGTGATAGTTCTGATGAGACTATCACAATGAATAGCTTTCTTGAAGTGAGCGCGCATGAGTTGTTCGCCTACACCGCCGATTTCCAGACATTCTTTGTTAAAACGTGTAATGAAGTCTTCCAGACCTTCATTTTCCCTGCGCCAAATATCAGTTACTTCAGACGTATCTCGTTGATAGCGTCTCTGCTGGCTGAAGTGGTTTACGAATTGCGTTCTGAAATCAACCCATGAGCTGATTTTTCCAGGCGGGAGGCTGTTGAACCAGGCGCGAGCAGCTCCAGTAAGCGTCTGGATGAACAAATGACACCACATTGGCATATTCCATCCTCCCATACAACCAACGCTTGTGAATACTCTGACATGATCGTCAGGATCGGTTAAACCATTGAATTTTCCCACTGTTGGGGGTAACTTTTCTCTTGAAAGCGGTGCCAAGGCAATCTTCAGGATAAACTTTGAGTGTTCTGCAGCTTCAGCTGGTCTATAGGCGAGACTGAAGTCTCGCTCTGCTTCTTCGCTATATGCAATGCGATGCCTTGGCTTGTAATTTTTGTGATTCCGTTGCAAGCGGTTGAAGACTGAGGATCCTTCGTCATCTTGCCAAGTTGGATCGTTCGGGTCTGTGTCGTCCTACTCGTTATTCATATTGCGCGGCCCGAGCCGGCTATGAATTGGACCCCTTAGAACATTTGACGGATGGTCATAATAGCTTTCTGTCTCTCCCCGTGTGTCGCGCGTGTCAAGCACGCTTGGTCTTCTTAGGGGAGGGGGACTGTTAACTCTTCCTTGGACGTTTTGCTGTATGGGTATCTGGCGCGCCCCCTGACTTGGACCCTGCGGTGTAACCAAAGATGGCTCTGCTTGTAAAACTGCTTGTTGTGCGCTCAAGGATTGATAAGCGACGTTGATTGTAGCAATTTGTTTGGCATGCCAAGAGGCTGGAGTTTCGCCCTCTGGCAGCCCTAATAGTGTGACAACTGCCACTTTCTGGTAAATTACTTACATTTAAAGCAATAAATTACATTATACAAATACGTGATTAGAATATCCGAAATGCATGATTTCATGATATACATCTTAGAATACTTATGGAATATTCATTGATGATGCACATGATTCATTTTTAGTGGTTACATTGGAAACAGTGTAAACAGTGCATCGAAACAACTAGAGTAGTGTCTAGTAAACTAGCGTGCTGACAAAAACTCAGGATCCGCAGAAACTAGTGTAACGATATTTTTAAGACTCAGACGAAAGTCCAACATCAATTATACAATAAACCCTAATTGGAAATGCAATGGTTTGGTCTAATATATTACTAATGTCCGATAGCACAAAAACTGCCCGAAAACTGCCAAAAAGCACCAAAAATGACCATTTCAATGTTTTTCCGAAAAATTCAGCATTAGTATTTTTACTACAAAGTGCAAAATGGGTTCTTTAAACTCAAATTCCATATGAAAATACATAGGGAACATCATATAAAAATATAACCAAATGTTTCTCTACAACTTTCATAAGCAAACCTTTCGACTATCTTCTTGCGAAACGAGCGACAAAAGACTATCCGAACTACAATTTGATATATGTAGTGAACTAGTGAACATTATTTTTGGTCATTTTCATCCTATTTGTGATCATTCTAAGTCTTGAAACATCTTGAAAGTTGGTAATACATATAAACCTAAATATCTAAACATGTTAACTTGTTTTTACCATAATATTTTACCATCACATTTTTACCACAAAATGACCCCCCCCCCCCTCATGTGAACCGTAAACAAGTGCCCCGCCCCCCCCCCCCCCACTCTTTGTTTTTTTATTATTTTATATAATGGATACTTATCCAAAGACTTAGGTGGATTATGAGGTGGAAGGATGAGTAATGAGGTGTAATGGTTAGTCATGAGGTGGAAGAGTTATAACATTGTTGGATTAAATCACTAACACATTACCCAAGTTCTTACACCTTAATTTACACACACTTAACAAACTCTTTCAATCTTCATATCTCACCAAGAACACCATAGAAACCCACTTCATCATCTTCATTTTTCTTATAATCAACATGGATTTTCATGGCACATAAGAAGATCTAAAGCACCTACAAGCTAAAGCAACCTTTTTCATTCATCCAAGAGTTTTCTAACAACAAGATCTTCATCTTCTTTGGATCTTAACATCATCTAGATCATCCCTAGCCTAGTGCTAGAAGTGAGCTTCTAATTTTTTTTTTTTTCCTTTCTTACTTATTATTGTTATGATTATTATTATAACTAGTAAAAACAAAATAATCATAAATAATAATATGAAGATACAAAGAAAAAAAATACAAATCATGATATATATGTTTGTTTATGTGGTGATTAAGATTTGTTATTTGCATATTTGATCTTGTTGAGATGATTAATACATGTATAACTTGTTAGATGATATTCTAAAAATATGATCTAACAAGTATACATGAATATGTTAAAGTTTTTTTTTTAAACTTAAAAGGTAATGGATGATCAAAATTTATGGTGTAATTAAATTATCTAAGGTTTTTATTTAAAAACAAGACTTTTTACAAGATTATAAAAAGTAACATACAACATGAGATTGTTATAAAAGTTGTTAAAACTAGAAGTAAACTTGGTTTTTGAACTAGTTAACATATGTTATGATCATGTTCAAAACCCTACATGATTTTGAGATCATCTTGATAAGATTATGTTATAAATCTTATTAGAAATCTTATGTATATTGTTTATAAAAGTTATGAGTAAATTGTTGATGTTGATTTGAAAAGAAAAGGATATGTTATTAAACATGGCAAAGTGATTAAAACAAAGGTTATATGGCAAATTTTTCTTAAAAACTTTATGTTATAAAAACTATCATTTTGGTTAAATCTTTATACGATTTAAAAAGATCTTAAAGAAAGGTTTTTATAAAAAGAAAAGATTAGATAAATATATATTTTTGAGAAAATATATATTTGTTCATTTTAACAAGTTATGTGATATGTAATAATTTGTGTATTAGTTATATATATCAAAGATAGGAACTTGATTAAAATGGTAATAATAAACTCAAGAGACTTTATAATTAAAGTCTTATAAAAACTACATATAAATATGCCTTAAAGACATGTTACGGACAATACGAACAATCGGACATAAATTATAGTCAAAACGGACGACGGACGAACTTATGGACATATTACCAATCCGAGGACTTAATACGACATCTAGACAATCTTTCGACACGGACACAAAAATTACGTTACCATTAACGAAATTCAGACATTTTGAAACTTATAAAAACTATTATGTTTTTATTACCTAAAAAGTATAATTAGTAAATTTTTATAAAAATGTTTTTATAAAAATGAAAGACTTATACTTTTTAATGGGCTATTTTTATATAAATGGGCTTACACTTTTTAATGGACTTATATTCATAATGGGCTTAAACTAAATACATGGGCTAAGCCCAATATCAATAACTTATGGGCTAAGCCCAATACCAAACATATAGGCCAAAGCCCAACACTATTTAAGCCCAACACTATTTGGGCCCAATATCATAATTTATTGGGCTAAGTCCAATGACATAAATTGTAAAGAAATACAAGTATACGATTGATAAATACTAGACACAAAGTTCAACGAACAATAAAGACATACAAGTCTTACACATATTTAAGACACAAGACTTGTACTCAAGATATTTCCAAAGACCGAAGTGTCTAACAAATATAACAACAATTGTAGGTTGCAACACTGTTCAGGACTACCGCAAGTGAAATCATATTTACTTCTACTCACTAACGCGATACTGTGAGTTCATGTCCCCTTTTCATCTTAAATGTTTTTCAAGCTTTACAACTATCGGGGAAAATACATGTACAATAAGTATGATAAGTCAAGGAATGAAACACCTTAGATCATGTGCGAAATTAGGGCCATAACTAAAGCACCATTAATCCAGTTTGGACCAAGGAACAAAGGGTTAGATCTAATGGGTTTTGGAGAGCCCCACTCATGGCCATTCATTTTCCTAGGGGTGCGTTTGTTGCCCTACGACATGGTGTCGATACAATTAAAATCGTCTAGGGTTGGATTGCTTCCTATTTCGTCACACATATTAATGTCCTTGCAAAACATTAATGATCACGATTTCATTGACGCTTTTCATACTATATTTGATTCAAATACAAATACATTCTACATTTTTCGGATGTATCATATACAAATAAACTGCATGAACTCGCTCAACCTTTGTTGATTTTTCTACTTAAACATGTATTTCAGGGAATTAGTGGACCTTGTCAGGGATTCTAATTCAGTAAACACGTATCAAGACTCCGTGCCATCTTTTGAAGGGTTTATCTATTATACTGCCGCTTTGCGGTGTTATAGTGGACAAAGCCTTAATGTTTAAAACTTTCGTTTTGGATGTATGAAATAGTAACAACTTATTTTCTTTGAATGGTTTGTAAATTATAAACTTAATGTATGTTGCGCATCTTTTGAACAATTATGGTAATGGCAATGGAGTATGTTTTATTCATCTAGTATGTTTACTTATATCGTTATGCAATGAGAACCAACAGATCACACCTCGCGCTTCCGCTACGAGCAGGGTGTGACAGATTGGTATCAGAGCTTCGATTGTAGTGAACCAGGATTCTTTCTCGAGTCTAGTCTACAATCACTAGGGAACCTCTCACGAAAACAATTTATACAAAAACAAGAGTTTTCATTGCATAAACAAAATTCATATCATACAAATCAAGCAAGGACATTAAGTGTCTTAGTCTCTAAATGGTAGACATGAAACATTAAGTTAATCCGCATAACACAAATAGAATAACTTAAAATGAACTTATGTGATTTCAACATTTTGTGTATATATATATTTGAAAAATTAATTATTAATACATACGTCAAACCAATTATTTTACAGGATATCATGTCTTCATCCGAAGGAAGCAACATTTATGATGATGTGGATCCTATGACACCTTCTTCAGATGATGATTACATACCAGAGGTTCAGGTCATTACATCGGATAGTGAGACGGGATCTGATAGCGATATGGATGATTTTCAGCCATTCGCATTTCTAGGGGATATTGTTGACGATGACGTATTAGTTGTACCTCCACTACTCAATGACATAGTTATCATAGGTCACCCGGAGGGTGAACACGTAGTCGAGATTATACCTTTGGATGTACTTCCTCTTGCTATGGTGCCTTTCGTAGACCTCGACGAGGATGATGACGACATTGTCCCGGTGATTCCCGTAGAGCATATAGATGATGACTTAGGAGACGGGGATGTTTATGATGTGGTTATCTTAGATATTGCATCACCAGTGGTCTCGGTGATCGATATTTCTTCGGATGCAGATACCGACTCAGATGCTTCCTCTTATGCATCCGTTACTTCATCTGCACTGCAGGCCCTTGGCCTACAGCGCAACGCAGACTTTGGAGATGACGTAATGCCAGCAGAGCCAGCCATCCCTGCTCCTGTTCAGGTCCCTGCTATAGACATATCTCCGGAGCACATTCGCCTCATGCGCACTGATCATACTGATGAGGCCGGACCCTCTGGACATGCCCACATACCACCCAGTGATATGGACCTATACTATCAGCAGTTTGCTGGCGCCCTACCACCACACTCTTCATCTCATGTTATGCCCATATCGGATCCATACCATCCATCGCATTTCTCAGCTGCTTCTACCGACTTACGTGCTCGTGTGCTGACACTCGAGCAGCAGATAGACTTTATTATCCGTCGAGTTCATGAACTCGAGGAGGAGCTTATTCACCTTCAGGGTTTGATACTTATGATTCCACCACCACCAGCTCATTCACCATCCCATGCTCCACCACCACCACCAGAGTCACCACCATTACCCCCACTACTACCTCAGATACCACCAGTTGATTTACCTACTCGTGTTTTGACACTCGAGCAGCAGATGGTTTTTCTTCACCGTTTGGTTCATGATTTGGAGGATAGGGTTTCTCATGTTTACAGGTCATTGTTCCCGATTCCACCACCAGTTTTTCCTCCACCATAGACTTTGGGTTTGCAGGTACTTCTTTTGTGACAGGTAGCTATATCAGCGTTTTGTGTACATAGACTTACACCAAGTTTCAAGACAACTGAAAGGCTAAAGACCGCATGGAATGAAGGAAAAATTTTGCCACCTTGTATATGTACTAGTCTAGTGAGACCGGGGGATGTAGCCCGAGTCTATTTTGATTTCCTTTTCAAAAACAATCATGTAATCGGTTGTCAGTTATATATATAAGAAAAACTTGGTGTTATCCTTTATGTGCATCTAAATGTTATATGATACGTGTTTCGTTGCTTGTATTGTTTGGTCTATTCGCAGGATATATTGCTTGATTATATTTTTATTATAAATGTGTGTTATATACTTAGTAAAAATATTTATTAACAAACCAACGCCTAAACTTAATCGTATATTCTTTTGGAAGAATAATGGCGCCGAGAAGAAAACCTCCAAGTACACGAAAATCTAATCCACCCCCACCTCCACCAATGCCTACAAATGAGGTGGAATTGAATGCACTAATAGAAGAAAGGATTTCCCAAGCTATAGCCCTTTATGAGGCCTCACGTGCCGAACACAGCAGTGGCACTGGCGGATTAGGAGGCCCAGGACATGGCGGTACCTCTGGCGGAACCAATACCAATGGTAACACTTAGTTGTTTTGTCACAACTTACTCAATTCCTTTTATAATCTATTCGTGCGTTTCACTGTTTGCTCATTCTTAATCCGTTTATTTGTCTATTTCAGGATGCACATTCAAGCAGTTTCTAGACTGCAAGCCACTCAATTATGATGGCACAGGTGGTGCTGTGGCTTATGTGCGTTGGACAGAGAAAACGGATTCCACCATAAGAATGAGCAGATGCTCTATTGATCAGCAAGTCACCTACGTCACTGGCTTGTTCATCAATGAGGCCCTTACATGGTGGAATTTACAAGTGCAGACTTTGGGTGATAGTGTAGCATACGGATTGACGTGGGAAGAGTTGAAAAAAAGGATGAGAGAAAAATATTGTTCCCGTGCTGAACTCCAGAAGTTGGAGAACGAATTTTGGAATCTTACTATGGTCGGATCTGATATTATCGGGTATACCCAAAGGTTTCACGTCCTGTCTCGTGTGATTCCTTATTTGGTTACACCAGAATACAAGCGTATTGAACGCTATATTTGGGGACTTTCTCCTGAGATCCGAAGTCATGTTACTGCAGCAGAACCCACGACTATCACGCAGGCGGTAACTTTAGTTGTGAGCCTTAATGAAGACGCGATCAGGATGAAGAAATATAATGTGAAAGGAGATGAGAAGAAAGAATCACATGTTGAGTCTTCCAATGGTGGAAAAAGGAAGTACTCAAATTTCAAGAAGGGAACGCGTAGGAACAACAACTACAACAACAACACCAACCCCAACAACAATACCAACAACAACAACTACAACCACAATAACCCCAACAACAATAACAACAACCGCAATCACAACAACCCCAACAATTATAACATAAAACAAGAGAATACTCAGGAAAGAGATGCAAAGGCGTTTGTAGCCACCAATGATACCGGCCCGAAGAAGTACTCAGGTACTATGCCCAAGTGTGAGTGATGCGCGTATCATCATGTGGGTAATTGTAGGAAATGTGACAAGTGTGGCAAGCTTGGCCACCGTACTGAGTCATGCTGGGGATCAGGAAATAGATCAGGAATGGAGAATAGAAACAACAATAAGAATGGAAATGGGCGTGAGCAAGGATGTTTTGGATGCGGAAGCAAAGATCACTTCAAAAAGGATTGTCCTAAAGAAAACCAAGCTCGTGGTCGATCATTTGTGATTGGAGCCAAGGATGCGCGCCAAGACCCTAATGTGGTCACTGGTACGTTCCTCCTCAACAATCATTTTGCATCCATATTATTTGATACTGGTGCCGATTTTAGCTTTATCTCTGTGGAATTTAAAAATACTCTGGGACTGAAATCTAGTAAATTAGATGTCCCATATTCTATAGAATTGGCTAATGGTAAACTAGTAGAATTAGGGGAAGTTGTTACGGAGTGTTCCTTACAACTTGGAGAACAAAAATTCACTATCAATCTCTTACCTGTTGAGTTGGGTAGTTTCGATGTAGTGGTTGGCATGGATTGGCTATCCAATAATCGAGCCGAAGTCATTTGCCACGAAAAGATCATTCGCATACCACTACTGAACGAAGAGACACTGGTGATACATGGAGAGAAGCGCGACACCCCATTACGGATCATCAATAGCATGAAAGCCCAGAAGTGCTTACGGAAAGGGTGTATTGCTTTTTTAGCACATGTTGTGGACAAGAAGACTGATGGGCCAAAGTTGACAGATATTCCAATAGTAAAAGAATTTCCTGAAGTCTTTCCTGAAGACTTACCAGGACTACCACCTTATCGACAAGTCGAATTTCATATCGATTTGGTACCATGAGCCGGACCCGTAGCTAAATCTCCATATCGGTTAGCACCTTCTGAAATGCAAGAGTTATCCACACAACTTCAAGAGTTGTTGGATAAAGGATTCATTAGACCGAGCTACTCGCCTTGGGGAGCTCCAGTCTTGTTTGTAAAGAAGAAGGACGGAACTTTCAGGATGTGCATCGATTATCGCGAGTTGAATAAACTTACCATCAAGAATCGGTATCCATTACCGAGGATTGATGATCTATTCGATCAACTACAAGGGTCGAGCTTATACTCAAAGATAGACTTACGATCGGGGTATCATCAATTACGGATTCAAGATGAAAGCATACCAAAAACGGCTTTTCGGACTCGTTACGGTCATTACGAGTTTCTCGTTATGCCATTTGGCTTAACGAATGCACCAGCGGTCTTCATGGATCTAATGAATCGCGTGTGCAAGCCGTATCTCGACAAATTCGTCATAGTGTTTATTGACGATATTTTGATATACTCTCGATCGACTGATGAACATGAACAACATTTGAGAACAATTTTGGAGTTGCTAAAGACGGAGAAACTATACGCGAAATTTTCCAAATGCGAATTTTGGATTCGCAAAGTACAATTTCTCGGGCATGTAGTGAACGAGAAAGGCATTCAAGTAGACCCGTCGAAGATAGAAGCGATTAAGAATTGGGAAGCGCCCAAGACTCCTACTGAAGTGCGACAATTTTTGGGCTTAGCGGGATATTATCGGAGATTTATTGAGAATTTTTCAAAGATTGCTCAACCGCTAACTTCTCTTACACAGAAAGACAAGAAATTCGATTGGGGAGAGAAACAAGAAGTAGCATTTCAACTTCTTAAAGACAAGTTGTGCATTGCACCAATCTTATCATTACCCGATGGTACCGATGATTTTGTTGTATACTGTGATGCTTCACATCAAGGTTTGGGTTGCGTACTCATGCAACGTGAAAAAGTTATCGCGTACGCGTCTCGCCAACTAAAAGTTCACGAAAAGAACTATACCACTCACGACCTTGAATTAGGCGCAGTGGTATTTGCTCTAAAAATATGGCGACATTATCTATATGGTACTCAATGTACTATTTTCACGGATCATAAAAGTCTACAACACATATTCAACCAAAAAGAATTAAATATGCGTCAACGACGTTGGGTTGAATTGTTAAACGATTATGATTGTGAAATCAAATACCATCCGGGCAAGGCGAATGTTGTAGCTGACGCCTTGAGCCGCAAGGAGCGAGTTAAAACACTAAGAGTCCGAGCATTTGAAATGACAATTCACACAGATCTTATCACTCGGATTCATAATGCACAACAAGAAGCGCTCAAGGAAGAGCATATTAAAGCTGAAACACTTCGAGGCATGGAAAAACAATTAGTGCCAAAAGAAGATGGAACTTTATACCTTATGGGTCGAATTTGGGTTCCACTCTTTGGAGGCCTTCGAGATGTTATTTTTGAGGAAGCACATAGGTCTAAATACTCGATTCATCCTGGATCGGATAAAATGTACCAGGATTTGAAAGAGTACTATTGGTGGCCTAAACTCAAAGGTGATATCACGACTTATGTCGGAAAATGCTTAACCTGCGTGAAGATCAAGGCTGAATATCAGAAACCCTCGGGTTTGTTACAACAACCTGAGATTCCCGTTTGGAAATGGGAACAAATATCGATGGACTTCATTACGAAGTTACCCAGGACCTCAAAAGGCCATGACATGATATGGGTAATCGTCGATAGATTGACAAAGTCCGCACACTTCTTGCCAATTCGGGAGAAGGATAGTACTGAGAAACTAGCGGAACTCTATGTCAGAGAAATAGTGGCTCGTCATGGGGTACCTATTTCAATCATTTCGGACCGAGATGGTCGTTTTGTTTCTAGAATTTGGAAATCATTTCAACAGGCCTTTGGATCGCAATTAAATCTGAGTACGGCCTTTCATCCTCAAACTGACGGCCAGAGCGAACGGACAATCCAAACACTCGAAGATATGCTTCGTGCGTGTGTTATGGATTTAGGCGGAAATTGGGATACTCATCTACCTTTAGTTGAGTTTTCCTACAATAACAGCTACCATACTAGTATACAAGCTGCACCGTTTGAAGCTCTTTATGGTCGAAAGTGTCGCTCTCCGCTATGTTGGGCGGAAACAGGCGATAGTCAGTTAATTGGTCTGGAGCTAGTCCAAGAGACTACGGATAAAATTTTCCAGATCCGAGACCGTATCAAGGCGGCTCGGGATCGACAAAAGAGCTACGCAAACAAAAAGCGAAAACAATTATCTTTCGAGGTCGGAGACAAAGTCTTGTTGAAAGTCTCGCCCTGGAAAGGCGTAGCGAGGTCTGGTAGGCATGGAAAGCTAAACCCACGTTACATTGGACCATTTGAAATCTTAGAAAAGATTGGCACTGTTGCCTACAAGTTGAAGTTACCAGATGAACTTAGCAGTGTGCACCACACATTTCATGTGTCGAATCTTAGAAAGAGTCCAACACAAGATACCGTTATCATCCCTGCTGATGAAATTCACCTTGACGACAAACTCCAATTCACCGAAGAACCTGTTGAGGTCACGGACTGGAAGGTTCAGAAAACACGGAGAAGTCGTATCAAGTTAGTAAAAGTTCGTTGGAACTCTCGTCACGGACCTGAGTATACTTGGGAACGTGAAGATCAAATGAAAGCAAAATATCCTCACCTGTTTCCGAAGACTCCTACAAAGAATAACAAATCTCGAATTTCGGGACGAAATTCTCAATAACAGGGGGAGAATGTGACAACTGCCACTTCCTGGTAAATTACTTACATTTAAAGCAATGAATTACATTATACAAATACGTGATTAGAATATCTGAAATGCATGATTTCATGATATACATCTTAGAATACTTATGGAAAATTCATTTATGATGCACATGATTCATTTTTAGTGGTTACATTGGAAACAGTGTAAACAGTGCATCGAAACAACTAGAGTAGTGTCTAGTAAACTAGTGTGCTGACAAAAACTCAGGATCCGCAGAAACTAGTGTAACGATATTTTTAGGACTCAGACGAAAGTCCAACATCAATTATACAATAAACCCTAATTGGAAATGCAAGGGTTTGGTCTAATATATTACTAATGTCCGATAGCACAAAAACTGCCCGAAAACAGCCAAAAATGACCATTTCAATGTTTTTCCGAAAAATTCAGCATTAGTATTTTTACTACAAAGTGCAAAATGGGTTGTTTAAACTCAAATTCCATATGAAAATACATAGGGAACATCATATAAAAATATAACCAAATGTTTCTCTACAACTTTCATAAGCAAACCTTTCGACTATCTTCTTGCGAAACGAGCGACAAAAGACTCTCCGAACTACAATTTGATATATGTAGTGAACTAGTGAACATTATTTTTGGTCATTTTCATCCTATTTGTGATCATTCTAAGTCTTGAAACATCTTGAAACTTGGTAATACATATAAACCTAAACATCTAAACCTGTTAACTTGTTTTTACCATAATATTTTACCATCACATTTTTACCACAAAATGACCCCCCCCCCCCCTCATGTGAACCGTAAACAAGTGCCCCCCCCCCCCCCCCACTCTTTGTTTTTTTTATTATTTTATATAATGGATACTTATCCAAAGACTTAGGTGGATTATGAGGTGGAAGGATGAGTAATGAGGTGTAATGGTTAGTCATGAGGTGGAAGAGTTATAACATTGTTGGATTAAATCACTAACACATTACCCAAGTTCTTACACCTTAATTTACACACTTAACAAACTCTTTCAATCTTCATATCTCACCAAGAACACCATAGAAACCCACTTCATCATCTTCATTTTTCTTATAATCAACATGGATTTTCATGGCACATAATAAGATCTAAAGCACCTACAAGCTAAAGCAACCTTTTTCATTCATCCAAGAGTTTTCTAACAACAAGATCTTCATCTTCTTTGGATCTTAACATCATCTAGATCATCCCTAGCCTAGTGCTAGAAGTGAGCTTCTAATTTATTTTTTTCCTTTCTTACTTATTATTGTTATGATTATTATTATAACTAGTAAAAACAAAATAATCATAAATAATAATATGAAGATACAAAGAAAAAAAATACAAATCATGATATATATGTTTGTTTATGTGGTGATTAAGATTTGTTATTTGCATATTTGATCTTGTTGAGATGATTAAGACATGTATAACTTGTTAGATGATATTCTAAAAATATGATCTAACAAGTATACATGAATATGTTAAAGTTTTTTTTTTTTAACTTAAAAGGTAATGGATGATCAAAATTTATGGTGTAATTAAATTATCTAAGGTTTTTATTTAAAAACAAGACTTTTTACAAGATTATAAAAAGTAACATACAACATGAGATTTTTATAAAAGTTGTTAAAACTAGAAGTAAACTTGGTTTTTGAACTAGTTAACATATGTTATGATCATGTTCAAAACCCTACATGATTTTGAGATCATCTTGATAAGATTATGTTATAAATCTTATTAGAAATCTTATGTATATTGTTTATAAAAGTTATGAGTAAATTGTTGATGTTGATTTGAAAAGAAAATGATATGTTATTAAACATGGCAAAGTGATTAAAACAAAGGTTATATGGCAAATTTTTCTTAAAAACTTTATGTTATAAAAACTATCATTTTGGTTAAATCTTTATAAGATTTAAAAAGATCTTAAAGAAAGGTTTTTATAAAAAGGAAAGATTAGATAAATATATATTTTTGAGAAAATATATATTTGTTCATTTTAACAAGTTATGTGATATGTAATAATTTGTGTATTAGTTATATATATCAAAGATAGGAACTTGATTAAAATGGTAATAATAAACTCAAGAGACTTTATAATTAAAGTCTTACAAAACTACATATAAATATGCCTTAAAGACATGTTACGGACAATACGAACAATCGGACATAAATTATAGTCAAAACGGACGACGGACGAACTTATGGACATATTACCAATCCGAGGACTTAATACGACATCTAGACGATCTTTCGACACGGACACAAAAATTACGTTACCATTAACGAAATTCGGACATTTTGAAACTTATAAAAACTATTATGTTTTTATTACCTAAAAAGTATAATTAGTAAATTTTTATAAAAATGTTTTTATAAAAATGAAAGACTTATACTTTTTAATGGGCTATTTTTATATAAATGGGCTTACACTTTTTAATGGACTTATATTCATAATGAGCTTAAACTAAATACATGGGCTAAGCCCAATATCAATAACTTATGGGCTAAGCCCAATACCAAACATATGGGCCAAAGCCAAACACTATTTAAGCCCAACACTATTTGGGCCTAATATCATAATTTCTTGGGCTAAGTCCAATGACATAAATTGTAAAGAAATACAAGTATACGATTGATAAATACTAGACACAAAGTTCAACGAACAATAAAGACATACAAGTCTTACACATATTTAAGACACAAGACTTGTACTCAAGTTATTTACAAAGACCGAAGTGTCTAACAAATATAACAACAATTGTAGGTTGCAACACTGTTCAGGACTACCGCAAGTGAAATCATATTTACTTCTACTCACTAACGCGATACTGTGAGTTCATGTCCCCTTTTCATCTTAAATGTTTTTCAAGCTTTACAACTATCGGGGAAAATACATGTACAATAAGTATGATAAGTCAAGGAATGAAACACCTTAGATCATGTGCGAAATTAGGGCCATAACTAAAGCACCATTAATCCAGTTTGGACCAAGGAACAAAGGGTTAGATCTAATGGGTTTTGGCGAGCCCCACTCATGGCCATTCATTTTCCTAGGGGTGCGTTTGTTGCCCTACGACATGGTGTCGATACAATTAAAATCGTCTAGGGTTGGATTGCTTCCTATTTCGTCACACATATTAATGTCCTTGCAAAACATTAATGATCACGATTTCATTGACGCTTTTCATACTATATTTGATTCAAATACAAATACATTCTACATTTTTCGGATGTATCATATACAAATAAACTGCATGAACTCTCTCAACCTTTGTTGATTTTTCTACTTAAACATGTATTTCAGGGAATTAGTGGACCTTGTCAGGGATTCTAATTCAGTAAACAAGTATCAAGACTCCGTGCCATCTTTTGAAGGGTTTATCTATTATACTGCCGCTTTGCGGTGTTATAGTGGACAAAGCCTTAATGTTTAAAACTTTCGTTTTGGATGTATGAAATAGTAACAACTTATTTTCTTTGAATGGTTTGTAAATTATAAACTTAATGTATGTTGCGCATCTTTTGAACAATTATGGTAATGGCAATGGAGTATGTTTTATTCATCTAGTATGTTTACTTATATCGTTATGCAATGAGAACCAACAGATCACACTTCGCGCTTCCGCTACGAGCAGGGTGTGACAAATAGCGCCGAAATATTCTGAGGTGGAGCTGGGTTTGAAGGACTAGCGACGTGACTTGCTGGGGTTACCGTTTGAGTGATGTGTGTGGCACTCGCACGGGGTCCCCCAGTGTTGGTTACTTCGATTTCACCGATTTCTTCAACGTGTTGGACTTGGACGTTTTGATTGTCCTCCCCCAACACTGCATTAGAGTTTGTTCCGAAACCAAAATCGGGAATGATTCCTTGACCAACCATGATCGAAGGAAAAATAGCTTAGAAACTCAGAAAAAGAAGATGACAGTGATTTGTGAAAGACCGATGGGCGCCAATGAAGAAACACTGAACTAATCCAGGGGTTAATTAGTTTGGTTTATGTTTCTACCATAGTGGTTAATCTCCTTATGGCTTTCTAAGCTCCGTAATGATCCGTTAATCCTGCAAAACAGAACACCGTTACTCGTTAAGAGGGGAATATGGGGGTTTCCCTCTAAACCGGGCTCCGGCGTGAGAATAAGCGACTGTTTTGTGAGATAAATGTGTGTTAAGAGTGAGAGTGAAGGGAATCGAATGTTTAACATGTGAACTGAGGTCTCTATTTATAGCCGGAGAGGTGTAAGAGGATGTGGGCTGATGGGCCTTGGGCCGGAAGGCGACAACATAGAGGATATGCTCCTTGTCTCACTGGTGTCGACCGTTAGTGGCTTCTAGAAGCTCTCCGGTGCTGGCACACCGTGATTGGAGCCACGTGTCACTGTTGTCGGCCTAGCCGTCCTTCTGCCATCAGCAGGTAAGTAGAGATCGTGGGTCAGGTGTCGCTGCCCCGTGATTGGTGCCACATAGGCGTCCTTGTGTACTTTCTGTCTCCTGCACGTCAGATGATCGTGGAGCACGATTGAGCACAGCATAGAGGACGCGGATTGGCTCTTTTCTTCTGCCACTTGTACCTTTCGTACCTTCTGAAGTGGTCTTGCGCTGTAGTTTCTGTGCGACCCTTGTAGAGCACGTAAGTAGCCCGCGCAAGATCTATAGGAGCTGAAGACTCTTATTCAGAATGCTAAGTGTTGAGTTTGGTGTGCTTTCTTGTTCAGACCTCGCGCGAGATCAAAACATGATGACGTAACCTGCGCGAGGTTGACAGTAAGCAACTTGATGAATAAGGAGTTTGGTCCTGCGCGCGACCTAAATGAAGGTTTGCGCGGCTTTTTAGGACCATACCCCTTCAAGAGCCCACTTCCGAGCCTACTTCCGAGCCCACTTCCGAGCCCACTTCTAAGCTTAATCCAAACAAAAGGGCCAAAACCTCAAAATCATCTATTAACCATGATGATTTAGCACGTGATATGCAGAAGGCTCTACAGGTTTTGATTAAAGGCAAAGAAGGGCCAACAATTCGTGAGTGTTCTGAGAAGTTAAAGTTGGTTGGGTTAGACCCGGTAGATCCTATATTCTTAGCTGCTTTTCACATTTTTGGGGTGTCCTCCGACATGAGAGAGGCGTGGATGGCATTGCCAGAAATTCCCGAGGTCTTAAGAGGGTGGATCGGAATGACGGCAAAAAGTTTAGGCCTGATAAAGTAGTGAAGACCTTATATGCTTAACACGATTGCTAGGTTTATGTTTGAGAGATTGATTGCTTTTGTTTATGTTTGAGACATTTTATGCTTTTGATTTATGTTTGACATTGTATACTTTTCGTTTATGTTTTAGGCATTGTATGGTTTTATGTTTGACATTGTATGCTTTTGGTTGATGATTGTATCCTTTGGTTTATGCTTATGCTTTTGGTTGTTTATAATTGTTAAAACAAGTTCATAATGGATTATAATAAGAAATTACTTCTCGTTATTCTTATGTACTTGTATGTCCGGTTTTTTTGGAAGAGAGGTTTAAAACGAGTGCGAGACAATGATTCGCGTATGACGGGACATAAATACACGTTAGAGTTATTGACAGGAAATCCCAAACAATGCATTGATCTTCTACGTATGTCTCGTGAATCATTTGTCCGACTATGTGCACATTTTAGAGTAAATTATTTCCTTAGAGGATAGTAAACATGTATCGATTGAGGAGAAGATGGCTATGTTTTTTATGATAATCGGTCATAATCAACGATATGTAGTTATCAAGCGTAGATTTCAACACTCAAAGCAAACAATTCATAAATATTTTTATGAAGTGTTGGATAAAATGATGCTTTTTGCCAAAGAAATGATAGTACCAACTTCTTTCAATCCTAATCCAAACATACCGGGACATAACAAGAGACTACGACGGGTTTTTAAAGGAGCGGTTGGTGCACTAGATGGAACTTTAATACATGTTGTCCCTACTAGTAAACAAGATTTATATAGAGGAAGAGGAAAAGGAGATTGTTATCAAAACGTATTAGCAATTTGTGACTTCAACATGATTTTTACGTTCGTCGTGGCCGGCTGGGAAGGTGTAGCACATGATGCAAGAATATTATCAGAGGCATTATCAGATCCAGATGCACCATTCCCGTTTCCACCACAAGGTATGTTTATGTTCTTTTAGATATTTATCACTTGGTTTACTTTTCTAAAATAATTGTATATCTTTACAGACAAGTATTATCTTTGTGATGCCGCGTATGCACACATACGGGGATTTATGGCTCCATATCGTAATGTGAGGTATTGGCTAGGAGATTTTCGCCGAAGACGTGCATTGACTAATAAAGAGAAATTTAACCATGCTCATGCAAGACTTCGGAACGTAATTGAGCGTGCTTTTAGTGTCTTGAAAGCAAGATTCCCTATTTTGAAGAGGATGGCACCATTTCCATTGGTTACACAAAGGAACATTACCATTGCATGTTTCACGCTACATAATTTTATAAGGAAAGAGGGTTTGAGCGATGAATTGTTTACAGAATACGATCAACCCAATGTTTCGGTGCATAATAGGCAAGTGCACGTTAATGCTGGTGAAGACGAGGTTGAAGCACATGGTACTGCATCGGATCGAGAATATATGAATCAGTTACGAGATAAGATTGCTGAGCAGTTAATGCAAAGCACGGATACAATGCTTTAAAAAAATGTTATTGTCTTTTTTATGAATATTATTTAAGTATTGTATAACTATTATTTGAGTTTGAATGTTGAAAAACTCTTTTAAGTTTAATAAATGAGTTTATTTATATTTCAGTTTATTTCAGCAGTTTGCAGAAGTAAAAAAACAAACAGTCTTATTCTTGCAGACTACAGACATTTGGTCCAACACTTCTGCTACAGATGTCTGCAGATGTGGTCCGCAGACTGCAGACGTTTTACCTCAGAAAAAACAAACAACACTAAGGGGGTGTTTGTTTACATCTGAATGAATTCATTCAGACCTTACCTCCGATTCGGTCAGAGGCTGACCTGTTTGGTTCACAAAATGTTCACCTCTGAATAGAACCATTCAGATCTGAATGGTTCAGCTATTATACATGTCTGAATGAAACTTGAGACAAGGATACCCTTGTGCCCTAAACAACACAGCTTCATCTTCTTCTACCACAACCCCATCTTCTTCTCCTCTCTGCTCCTCCCCTCTCCTCCACACGCCGCCCTCCTCCACATCCGAACCACCATAGCCCCGCCACCCTCCTCCACATCTGAACCACCACATCCGAACCACCATAGCCCCGCCACCCTCCTCCACGTCGCAACAGTCCTCCATCTCCTCTGTACGTCCACCACTCCGCCACCGTCCATAGCAGCGCCTTTCACAATCCTCCATCACCGACCCTCCACAGCTTCCATCTCTTTTCTACAGCCTCTGTTCTCCTCCACATGTAACTAATCATGAACCTTTTGCCTTTTTCTTTAAGTTCTGTTTTCCAATTTTACATTTTTTTAACCTAATGCAATTTGCTTTATATATGTGTATATGTGAATTGATGTGAACTGATATAACATATGAAGTTATGAACAGATTGTTATTTGTATGAAGTTATGAAAGTATAATAATGTTATTATTTGAAAAGCGATTGTATGAATAGAGGGGTAAAAATGTCATTTTACACGGTCATTCAGAGGTGCAACCAAACAACACTTTACTCATTCAGCACTTACTGGTTCAGAGCCTCTTACCCATTCAGACCTCTTATTCATTCAGCACTTATTGGTTCAGATGTTGACAAACAGCCCCTAAGTGTCCAACATTTCAATTTAACACCCTTTGTCCATGAAACTGACGTAGGTTAACTTTAGAGCCCCATGTTCCACTCACATGTGAGGTAATTTACTTTTACTTAAAAAAATAATAAAAATAAAAAAAGCTAAGCAGTGTGGTTTTGAGGGCTCCTAATTCAATTAAAACTAAAAAATAGTATAAAGATAAAACGATTGGCCAAAACAACATGATCCACGTCAAGAATCGCTGACGTGTACGGCTAAGATCACACATCAGTTTCCAGCTTACATCCAATAAACCGGACTCCACCCCCTTTAATACCTCCTCTTCGCCCTAAACTTTACTCTCGATTCACCCTCTGATCTTCAGTTTTCGATTCTGAATTCAACCAATCAAATCAATATTCTAATTTCTGCATCCAGATTCGAGATTTTGCGTTACAATTTCAAAACCACAACACACAACAATTACCCCAATTAGGGCTAGGTTAACTTTTCAAAACCCTAATTCGTTACGTTTTTTCCGTATCAAATTCATAGACGTTTTTGATAATAATCGGAAGGTGTAGTGACGTAAGCTGATCGATACACGATTCAAATCTATTACCTATACGTATTATTAACCGGATTAAAGTTAATGGGAAACGATTTATTGGTATTGGATGTAGAGGAAGGTGAAATATCGGATTCTGCTTCAGTTGAGGAGATTAGTGCAGATGATTTTGCTGCTAAGAATCCGGTTAGGGATGTTAGTAAGGCATCTGCTGCTGATGAATTGAACAGGCAACAACAAGTTTGGACGATGCAGGATCTGGTGAAGTACCAGAAGGAGTATAAGATGTCTAGGAACTATGCGCCCGGGTTGTATAACTTTGCGTGGGCACAGGCGGTTCAGAATAAACCGCTTGATGATTATTTAACGATTGTGAATGCGGATAACAAGTTGGATGGTAAGATTGTAGTGGATTTAAGTGGTGATGATAGTGAGAAGGAGGAAGGGGAGTTGGAGGAAGGTGAGATCGATTTGGTTACGGAGGTTGTTGGTGAAGGAGAGGAGGGGAATGTTGAGAAGTGGATTGATGTGATTCGGATTGGGTTGGAGGGTATTACTTTGAATGATGCAAATAAGTAAGTTTGAGGATATTTGTAAAAGATTGACTAAATGACTAACTTGATTGATTACTCAAGTTTGATTGATTGAGTTAATGTTAATGTTTTGCTTGTAGATCATTTAATGGAGCGTGTTCTAGACTCGAGGATATGCTGGACAGTTTGTCAACTTTGCTTTCGGAAAATTCTGTCTCGAACAAAGATGATTTGGTTCAGTTGGCGTTTTCCGCCATTCAACTAGTTAATTCAGTAAGATATTGTTACAGAATTGTTTTATTAATTAGATTAATAACCACTCGAACTGCAATTAGTTCAAGATACTCTTTTAGTTCTATTTGTTGTTCACATGTGGCTAAGAAGTGTTTGATTGCAGGTATTTTGTTCCATGAGTGAAAATCAAAAGGAACTTAGTAGGCACATAATATCAAGGTTTTCATCTCTTTTCAAAAAAAAAAAAATAAATAAATAAATGTTTCGGTTCTTTTAAGGCTGTATGGCATGGTTATTATACTCTCTGCAATGTATCTTTTTTTTTCAGAATGCTGACTAATGTGAAAAGCCATGTGTCTGTTATGTTCTCCCCCGAATCGTTGAAGGAGGTGCGGTTTAAACTTTAAAGCAAGCCATGCAACTTTGAGTATCTTGCAGTGACCAGAATGTCGATTAATTTTTTTTTTGTTTTGTTTCAACAGATAGAGAACATGTTTCTGTCATGCAACTCTAATGATGCTTGTTTAAGTACCAAGGCCGATAATAATGAAGGAGATGCACCGAATCATGATAATCATGAACCGGCTTCTATACATGAGGAATCTGTATTAGATGGAATGCACATTGGTTCTTCAGATCAAAACTCTAGACAATCCGAATCTATGAAAATACAAACATCTAATTCCAAGAACAGAGTATTGCTTCCGCTTCTTGATCTTCATAAGGATCACGATGTTGACAGTCTTCCATCACCAACACGGGAAACCACAAATATTTTACCTTTAGGCAAAGCACTCTTTGTTGGAGACGCAGAAATAAGACCTGAATGGCCCACACCTACTTCACGTGCGGTACTGCATCATTACGAAACCGATGCTTTAAAAGCTGTTTCTACCTATCAACAGAAATTCAGTCGAAGTTCGTTTTTTTCAAATGATCTTCCGAGCCCAACTCCTTCTGAAGAAAGTGATGACGCAAGCGGTGATTGTGGCGGAGAGGTTTCTAGCTTTTCAAATGTTCAGAATTCAAGTTCTGTAGCTTCTGTTGTTAGTATTCCGGAAATACGTAATGTTCAGTTACAAGCAAATGCGAGTTACGTTGCTCCTGTGTATTCTACATCTAGTTCCGTAACTAGGGTTCCAAACAAAACAAGGGACCCCAGACTCCGGTTAGCCAATCCCGGAAGCTCTTCGGAAGTCAACCAAGTCAAAGTACCATTGTCCCGTAAACAACCTATAATCGAGCCACTTGATGGATTACAAGGTTCAAGAAAGCAGAAGACTTTTGACGAGCCTGTTCTGGTAGACGGGCCCACACCAAAAAGGCCAAAAATTGAATTTTCAGATTCTGGTAATCCTAGGAGCGTTACGGCTGTCTCACAAGCTAGAAGCTTAGAAAATGTTATACCAACATCTGCTTTACCCAGTACGAGTAGTGGGAGTGTGCATATTCCTGTTACAGGCGTTAATTCCACCTCAGCATCCTTGCAATCTATTTTAAAAGATATTGCGGCAAATCCTATACAGTGGATGAATTTAATCAGTACCGAACAACAGAGGTCAGTTGATCGTGGAAACCGTGTGACACAAACAAGCCAAAATTTTCTTTTGGGCTCTACGACAATGGGTACAGGTGCCTCTCAGTCATTGATGGTCGGGAAAAAGTCAACAGATGAGATGCAAAGACCGCATACACCTTCAACGGTAAGTTTTAGCCTTTCTTAAAAAAAAAGATTTTTTGAACCTTTAATATGCGTTTTTGTAAAAGATTTTTTTGAAAAAGTCAGTTTTTGGAAACCCTTATGTTGTGTATTTAATATGCGTTTACGTTACTTATTTTTTTATGTCTTACAGGATGACCAGAAATTAAGAATGAAACCTCGTGATCCTCGCCGTGGCTTGCACGGTAAGTTATTACAAAAACAAGAACCAATCACCAATCCATCAATTGTTGCGGGTGATAAGGGAATTTCAAAGCGTGCAGATCCGAGAGTATCATCTCAACCTATATCAGCACCTGATATCACCCGACAATTCACTAAAAATTTGAAGAACACAGCTGATGTTGTATCAACAACCACAAGTGCATCTATTCAAATACCTTCATCGCAAACATCACCAGTCTATTCAAGTTTCGTAAATATAAAAGGACCATCTTCACATCTGGGCCACCTTCAGAACGGGACTAGGCCCACGTCTGGAGAAGTTTCTCCGGGCCTTGGCCCAGCCCAATCAGATAATGTGTGGGGAGACGTTGAACAAATATACGGAAGGTTTGATGATCAACAACGGGCTGCTATTCAGAGGGAAAGGTCTAAAAGAATGGAAGAACAGAAAAAATTGTTCGCTGACCGTAAACTATGCCTTGTGTTAGATCTTGATCACACCCTTTTAAATTCCGCCAAGGTAGTTTTTTTCGTTTTTTCAGTTTTTCTATTTGATGATTTAAGTTAATATACCGAGAAATCTGTATTTAAAATACATATCTATGCTTCCAGTTTTCCGAAATCGAACCAGTGCACGATGAGATGTTAAAAAAGAAAGAAGAACAAGACCGGGACAAGCCACATAGGCATCTTTTTAGATTTTCGCACATGGGTATGTGGACCAAACTTCGGCCTGGGGTTTGGAACTTTCTAGAGAAGGTAAGCGTTACGTTTAATGAAAAATTAGTTACTCAATCCCGAAACTATTTGTGTCCAATCTTTAATCCATTCCATTCCCGATCCTCAGGCCAGTAAGCTTTATGAGCTTCATCTTTACACAATGGGAAACAAAGTATACGCTACAGAAATGGCCAAAGTGCTTGATCCAAAAGGAGTTTTATTTAACGGGCGAGTTATTTCAAGGGGTGATCATGGTGATAACGTCGATGGTGATCCCAAAAGCAAGGATTTGGAAGGGGTTTTGGGTATGGAGTCTTCGGTTGTAATTATAGACGATTCTATACGAGTCTGGCCTCATAACAAACTCAACTTGATAGTTGTAGAAAGGTATACTGTATACATAGATTGCTGTCTAACTCATATATTGTTTCTCTAATATATAAATATGTATTGCAGATATATATATTTTCCATGTAGTAGGCGGCAATTTGGACTTCCGGGTCCTTCACTTCTCGAGATTGATCATGACGAGAGACCAGAAGACGGGTCTCTGGCATCTTCTTTGGCGGTATACTCTTATAATCCAACTTTTCATACGAAACAGTTTGCTATGTCTGTTCTAATGCCGCCTACTTGCTTTAGGTTATTGAGAAAATACATCAACTCTTTTTCTCGGAAAAATCTTTAGATGAAGCCGATGCTAGAAACATACTAGCATCAGAGCAGAGAAAGATTTTAGGTGGGTGTCGAATATTATTCAGTAGGGTGTTTCCGGTCGGTGAAGCTAGTCCTCACTTACACCCATTATGGCAGACGGCTGAGCAATTCGGTGCCGTTTGCACCAATCAAATCGATGAACAGGTTACCCACGTTGTTGCTAATTCTCTTGGCACTGATAAGGTATGTTGTTACTGACTTTATTACTGCAGTGGGTATTGTAAGTTTGATTCGTATGTTTTTGTGTCAGGTTAATTGGGCACTTGCGACAGGTAGACCTGTAGTGCATCCTGGCTGGTATGAAAAAAGAAGTTTGTCACAGTTGATTTTGGTGTTATTGAAATCGATTTTGACCTGTTTTTGGTAAAACAGGGTGGAGGCGTCAGCATTGCTTTACCGGAGAGCCAATGAACACGATTTTGCTGTCAAACCTTGATAACTTATAAGCCCCAAAAGTAAAAGAAAAGGTGAAATAATCACTTAATATTATTAGGCCATCACAACCACCATACGAAAGTTACGGTTACTACACCCGTCCGCCCTGCTGAGAAAATATAACCGTCGTCATCATCAACTCCATTGTTTCAAGTTTAAAAGATGGCCTGATTAGGAGGGGCCAGTTAAAAATATATAAACTACCAAAGTTAAAATGCACGAATAAGAGTTGCATGCTTCATATGTCAAATTCAAAGAGTAATTATACTTGTGAAAATGGTTTCTTTCTGGTTAAGTAAGTAATATAAAAGAATCACTACCAAGAAACCATACAGAGCAAAGTCTTGTTTTCAACAACCAGTTTGCGTTGAACTAACATGGGTCAATACGCAATGTATGCTAATGTCAACAAAAACCACCCTCTTACAAAATATATGTTTTTAAGGTCAATAAAATCACAATTGAAACAATTGAATATGTTTCTGATTAGTACACATTAGTGTCGACAATACCATAATCGATTCAAATGACTGGGCAGTGGTCATCTACATGATCTTTGCGGCTGCTGTATTGTGAACCAAGCAAATGAAGATCGGGGAGAGTATGACCAAGTGGTGATGGTAGGAATAAGATAGGTCCTTCAAAATTGAATTTATCAACCAACAGTAGCATTTACAAAATACAATCTAATATAAAATACAAAATGAAATAATATTTCAAGGAGCATAAGAATTTGGAAATTTTAAATCATATTTTCTTCATTGAAAATTTCTTTTGCTAAAAATAGACAGTCTCATTCAAATTTTGAACACTTCTTCAAATATCCTTTGTTAAAACTAGCAGAATGCCCGTGCAAAGTGACACAACACATTGTGACACTCGTTTTTAGTAGTTTTTTATTCGTATAAGATTTATTGTAGCATGGTTCGGGTAATCCATTTCATTGTGTTGTGCATGGTTCGGTTATTATCCTCAACCGAAACCAAAGTCATCGGTTAGTTTATTTTACCAACCAATCGGTTTTCGGTTTATTGGGTTAGATTGACGGTTTTTGGTTTGGTTCATTTAATTTCAGTTAATAGCAAAAACCAAATTTGGAGGCTAAAACTTTTGCTTAGAAATATATAAAATTGAGATATAAATACATGAATTGAAAGTATAAATAAATAGGGTGGGTTCGGCTACAAAGTCTATTTTTCCTTCAAAGTGTACAAAGTCATAAAACACCACAATTTCAGCCATAAAACACACTCAAAACCCACAAATAACAGAGTGAAGATCACTAAAACACAATATCAAAACCCTAACAGTCCATAAAAATTTCAAACACACCATTGTAGAACTATTAATATAAAACACAATATGATAATCAAACATAAAACACAATAATGTTAGTCATTTGAAAATCAAAGCGTTATCATTCAAAACACAACACAAAACCCACCATTATGGCGTTTTAGTAATCTTCACTTTATTATTTGTGGGTTTTGAGTGTGTTTTATAGGTGAAATTGGGGTGTATTATGACTTTATTCACTTTGTAGGCAAAATGGACTTTGTAGCCAACTCCCACCCTAAATATATAAAATGGAGATATGACATATAATATATGAAGTGAAGGTATAAAAGCTAGAAATAATAAAAATATGAATGACTTTGTTCGGTTAAGCTAATTTTGGTTAAACGAGAGTATAAAAAAATTGATAACCGATTTTTGGTTATTTGTAATCGTTTAATTAATGATTCAGCTAAACCATTTTGTGTATGAACATGAGCTACTGGATGTTCAACCTTTATCCCAATCGACATACAATTATCGTTAAAAGCTTGGGATGTGAATTCTCCTGCATTATCCACTCGTATGGTTTTAATTGGATTTTTAGGGAAATGAGCTCCAAACTGTATGATTTGGGCTAATAGTCGGGCAAACGCTAAATTTCGGGTAGCTAAAAGACTCACGTGTGACCATCGCGATGAGGCGTCAATTAAGACTAAGAAATAGCGGAATGGACCACAAGGATGATGTATTGGCCCACAGATATCCCCTTGGATTCTTTCAAAAAATGAGGGGTTTTCTTGTGTCAACTTAGTTGGTGAGGGTCGAGTAATGCGTTTACCTAGAGAGCATGTCGCACATGATAAATCTTGTGATAACCCAATCTACAATCTAATTTTATTAACCCAACTACCCAATCCAAAGATTTATTTTTTTTATTGATTGTTTTTTGTTGTTTTAAGTGATGATTAGGAGAAAATATAGATGTATAAGGGTGGAAGGAGTGCTCTCCAAATGGGAGTGGTAAACATTTTCTCTAGCCAATAATATCTTGTCATGTCAACTCCCCACTCCACTTCTCATTTTACACTCAAACACTAGGGGTGCTCAAACACATGGAGAGTTGTAAACAATTTGTTTTTTTAAATTGTGATGGGTTGAAAAAGGGTGGGGCCCACCATTAACCCCCTCTCTCTCCTACATCTCTTCTCTTCCCACATCGGTGAATACTCATCGCCGCAACCCCTCCCCGCTCACCGATTGAAGGCCAACGACACCTTCCCGAGCCATTCCCCGATTACACTCCTTCCACCCTAAGGGTTTGATCTTTTATGTTTTTTTAATGTTTTTTAGTTGTTCTAGACTTGTAGTTAATTATTTTGTTGTTTTATTTTAAGCTTTGTTTGTTTATATGATTACTAATCAACATTTAAAACTAGGGCTTGAATGTTTGAAAATTATGGACTATGGTATTGGTTGAACATGATTATTTATTTTGTTTAAGTGGTTAGTGTTGTTTTATAAACTTATGGAGCAATTTATATGTTATAAGAACCATGACTAGCGAAGTTATGGCGCGATTTCTTAAGAGGAAAAGGGTTGGACCACTTTTTTACGTCGGATTCTTCTCATTAAAGACCAAGCTATGTCTTAGATAAGTAGGTAAGGTTTGAACTCTAATGGTTTTTTGTTGTTACTTTACTTACTTGTGATGGTTTATATGTTTACTATTTTACTTGAAACTTTGTTTGTTAATGTGATAGAAAGTTAGGAAATAGGGTTTGATTGTTTCAAAATTGAAATTGACCCAACCCGACCCGACCCGATCTGATCCGACCCGCGAAACTTTGTTTCTTTATGTTTACTTGTTTTACATGACCCGACCCGATCGACCCGCTATGAACCGGATTTTTTTATAGCTAGGGGCCTAAATTTTTTTAATTTTTCTGCACCCCAGAAAAAAAATTCTTGAGTCCGACACTGTTTGTAAAACCACCCGCAACGAGTGTTTGTGGAGCTTTTCTATGGCCCTCGTGACACTGACTTCGACTCCATTGCATATGGCCACGCCTTGCTAAGTTATTTAATTTGTAACATCTATAAATTTGAAAATAAAGGTGTTAATGAATTGACCCAAATACACTTATCCGTATCTATGAAAATAAAGGTGTTAGTGAATTGGCCCAAATACAATTATCCGTATCAAATAATCATTCGTTTTGACAGTGAAGTGTGAACTCATTGATCCTGATTCATTTTTAAGAAACCAATTTTAAATGGAATTCTTCTAGGAAGCTAGCTAAAGGGGATCCTTATTATGCACGTTTTATAGGGTTTTCTTTTTTGGAACGGCGAGAAAATAGTATTAAGAAAAAATCACTAGCAAGGAGCTAGGAAAGTAGAGGAAATTACAACACGAAATCACACCAAACATGCCACTCTAAAAGTTTTTTTATTTGAAATTGTGTTTTTTTTTCTTTATTATGACTTTTTAACCCAGACATTATGTTATATTTTGCGATCTAATGTGTCTTTATACCCTAGGATACTGTGTAGAATAACTCAACCGTTAACTTTATATCCTCCAAGATTTCTTCTCTTGTTCTAGCCTTTCCGTTAAAGAGTTTTTTTTATCATTCCTCGCCTTTCAAGGATACCACAAAAGGCCATAAAATCAATATCTTAATCTTTTTAAGAGCCTCCGTGATTAAGCTGTTAGACAAAGCTTGCCATATCTTACTAATGGAATTCATTTGGGGGATCTGAACTTTACACCAACTTGCAACTAGGGGAGTCAAGTCCTAGGCGATACTCAAACGAACATAAAATTATGGCTAACTCTCACAATATTATTAGATCAAGAAAACTACACAAAAAATTGAATCTTACAAATTCCTACCCCATACGCGGTATATATAGCTAACCTATCACGTTAGACTATAACTAGGATTCCTATTAATTAATTACATGATATTTATCTAAACACACTTCCTAACATAACAATAATAGGATATTAGACAATTATCCACTAGTTAATTAATATTGTTAATCTATCAACTCCTAAACTCGAGTTGATCATTATTTCTAACCGCCTCCACGCATTGAAGCCATGAGTACGTTAGGAATTCCCAACAGGGCGGACCCAGGTTGATGGCTGAGTGGGCAAACGCACCCATTGAAGAAAAAAGTTTAGGTGATGTTTCTTTTTAAGAGGTAAAATATATGCAGTCTGCGTACCACAGCTGTAGACATTTGTAGAAGAAGATGTGGACCAAATCTTTACAGTCTGCAAGAAAGAGGCTGATTGTTTTTTAATGTATGCAAACTTCTAAATTAAATTGGTGGTGGTGTACGAGCGGTAGTGATTGGTTGTGGTGTACGGGCGGTAGTGGTGGGTGGTGGACGTGGACGGTGGGTGGTGATGGTGGACGGTGGTTGTGGGTGGTGGACGGTGGTGGTGGTGGTGATGGACGGTGGTGGTGGTGGTGGTGGTGATGGACGTGGTGATGGTGGACGGTGGTGGTGGGTGATGGTGCTTAACCCAAAAGGTAATCTCATTCACGCTCGGCTAAGGAAGAAATTAGAAAAACTAGAAACCCCTATAGGTTGACGTCACAAATTCCATCCCCAAATACCATATTTTGACTACGCTTCAACTATATCAACTGTACTTGAACTGTTAGATAATCATAGTAGATGATAACATCACTATTCTCATCCCTATTGTAGAACCGTACATGAGATTTTCATATCATACGACTCCTCAAATGTCATAAATAAATCTAAGGACCCGTCCATTATTCTTTTTATTGACATGTTTGTAGGATAGATAGATAGATATAAAATTAAATCCTTACATGCAGACTTTAGAAGATCTTAGAAGTGGTTGGGCTAAGTCTGCACCAAGAAGAGCTCGCACAAACGTTTTTTAATGAAACGTCTTCAAAAAACAAACAGTCTGTAGATAACAATGTCTGCACGGTGCAGACAGAAGAGGTTGCACATATCTTTTTTAGAAAAACAAACACCACCTTAGTGCACTTTTTAGGCAAAAACTCAATCATACCCTTTAAAAACTAGTTTAATACCCGTCCGTTGGACGGCTTACGCTAACAACGTAACAAACAAAGATAATGTATATTGAGGGTGTTCGGGAACGCTTCTCATTTTCTTCTTTTCCATATCCTTTTTTGAAAATGTTGCAACCATCTAACTTTTCCTTTTCTTCTTTTCAAACCACTAAAACTCATTCTCAAAACACATTATCCAAACACTACAAAAATGACCTATTAACTTTTAAGAAGTCAAAAAACTTAAAAGGAGCTCAAAATAAGCAATCCCAAACACCCACATTAAGTGGACACAAGTCTAAACAACATTATAAACAAAAGCACCATTTTTAATTTATAAAAGGAAAACGAACGTGAACAGTGTACAACCACAAAACAATATAAAATAAAAGTAATAGAGTGATAAAACATGAAATGGTGTCATTGTAATGCAAAAGTAAACGGTAGGCAACACTGGGCTAAAGTGTAATAACATTCAAACATGGTTTACTGACTCAATTTTTTCGGCTTTTGGATCGTCCTCTTTAACCTCAAAGGTGATCTCTTTTCGACTTGTTCACTTGACGCATGGTGCCCATTTGTCAAAGTTGGTGTATTTTTCGCATCGTCGACCGAGGCAACCTCATGTTACTTAATACTTCTAAATCTATCCCAAAAACAACCTTCGCATGAAGTCTTGCAATAATCTCAAACAATTTTAGCGTATACGGAATCACGGCCATAACCGCGTTTATGGAACTAACATAATACAAACAAAAAAATACATATATTATAAAATAATACTAAAAAACCTAAGTAAAAAACCAAGATCACTTATAATCATGTAAAGTATGAATGAAATACAACCAATAATTTGAGAAGAGAGGAAAATCTTCAATTTTCCAAATATGCTAGCAGCTATTAGAATGTAAATTATTTAAGTATTTCTAATATTTATTTTAGAGTAAACTGGTTCATTAGAAGGATTTGACATTGTTTTTATTATCAATAGTAGAAATGAGTTGGGCAGTGTTACGTATTGTTTATATTATATATTTATGGTCAAGTGGGCTCATAATTCATATATACACACAAATGAGTTGGGCTGCTATATGGGCTTGGTGCTGCTATATATAAGTTAGGTGTGGTAGAGAAACCCTAAGAAATTATGCGCCCCTTTTCTTATAAGGAATCTCATATACTTTGCCCAAAGCCAACAAAACCTCATAGCCTCCGCCTATTCAGAACCCCAGACACCTCATCGGAAATCAAATCGTCATCTTCTCATCCTATACCTATCGTCGCCATAATCCAATCCCATAGATCTACCACCGGCCAGTCGAGGCAAATTTAGCAATACTGGAGGAACTAAACTCACGTATTTAAGGAGAAAAACGACCTTTTCGAACATGTAGAGTTTCTTAAAGAGTTCTAAAATTTTCAAGGTAATTTATCATCTATTATTTGGTTTGTATTATAACATCAGTGATTTTATAATATATTTAAATAGTTTTTTTAAGAGTTGTGTTTAATTTCAGAAGTTATATGGAAGATTCAGCATGGTTATGGTGCGCTCTACTGGTGGCATCGGTTTTTTAATCGAAGGAAGGACTTATCCATGTTTATGTAAGCATTTCTTTGCCTTTTTTTAGTTGGTAGTTATACTTTCTTAGCTAGTATGTTCAGGGGCGGACTTATGTGTAAGTTACGGGTTCCCGGGAACCCATTCGGTTTTTAGTTTTTAGTGTAAATATATATAGTAAATTAAAAAGGAACCCATAAATAAAATATAAGGGGAACCCATAAACAAAAAGCTTTGATGGTTCACTAGTTAATGGCGCCTCCTTGTTCTGTAGACACCCCGGTTCGAATCCCTCTTTGGCCTGTTTTTTAGTTTTTATTTCGTTTTTTTTTTTTTCATTTTTCCTTTAATCAAAAATCCATTTAGGGTTACACTCCCACAAAAAACACGCATCAAACTCAGAAAAGGAAAAGAAGGCGCTGGGCAATGGGCAGAACAAGATAACACCGCCTCCAGCTTCACCGGCAACCCTCCTCTTCTCCGGCGTCGTTCTTCTCCGGCAACCGTCCTCCTCTTCTCCGGCTACCCTGAACCCTCCTCTTTTGAGGTAAACTTTCTATTTATTTGTGCTTTGTTAGTTTGTTGAATACTTAAATGTGTGAATTGTATCATGGAAGTTCATCTGGATGTTGGCTCTGGTTAATAATTCATTGTGTACTTTGCTAAATTATCAAAATGATATTAGTTGTGTACCTGCTCTGGTTAATGAAAATAGTTTCTTCCGTTGTGTACCTGCTGAGCTCTGTTCTTAAGTTTTCTATGTAGTTACAACTTGCAAGTAATATTGAGATTTCTCTATATGTGTATCTTTCTATTGATTACTCAACTTGCAAGTAATTTTAATGTTTCAACTAATCTGAATGAATTGTTGTGATGTCTCACTAATACATCTGCCCAAACATATAATTTTCGTTCTCAAATTTTGTTGATGTTTTTATTATGGATGTTAAATTGTAACATTTTTTTATATATATTAAAAAACCTGTTTCATCTTCGAAGTCTACCTCATCTTCAGTATCAGCCATCTCATCCTCCTCACTGTTGCTCACATCTATAACTTGCTCCTAATTCCATGTGGCAAGGTTTTCCAATCTCTTGTTGAACCTGATTGCCTTTTGCTTCTATCATAATAACAATGTTAATAATTTAGTAATAAAATAAAATGTAGAATAAAAACTATTTGATATTATGTGAATTAAAAAACTGATTACCAATTCTCTTATTTGGTTGAGATCTTATACAAAAGATGATGTGTGTTTGTCGTAAGATGATTTTGTCTCCACATTTTCATCCCTTCATAAAGAAAAACATGCAGCAATTTATTAGAATGTCTATAGTATAAGTGATTATTTTATTATATTTTAGAATACAAACCTTAATTTCCATAGTAATTTTATTATATTGTAGATTGCATAGCCTCAGCAAGGAGCTGAATCTTCTTTCAAAATCATGAATTTCCCGCAAAATTAAACCCCTTTGTATTTCTTTCACAAAACCCATGATCATCAGATTATATTCTCCTTACAGAACACGGATAACGACCAATTTGCTATCAACCCCTTCTCTGAATCATTGCTCACAATGTGGGTTTTCTTCACCCCTATCCACCTCCACCCAGTTGACTCCACAACAAGTAAATTGCATCCCACAAATCCCCAATTTGGATGCTCATACAGGTGCCCGTTTTCTCCAAAATTGCATCATCAATGGCGACTTAGCTTCAGGAAAGACCCTTCATTGTCACTTCTTGAAAATCGGTGGTGGTTTGGACTTGTTTGGGTGGAATATACTCTTGAATTTGTACGTAAAGTCGGAGCTTTTATCGGATGCACGTAACCTGTTCGACGAAATGCCTAGCAGAAATACAGTTTCTTTTGTTACATTAATTCAAGGGTTTTCAGAGTTCCCAGATGTTGAATCTGTTAAATTGTTTGTCCGGTTACATAGAGAAGGTCACGAGCTTAACGCGTATGCTTTCACTACCGTTTTGAAGCTACTTGTGAACATGGAGTGTGGTGAGTTAGCTGCAAATGTTCATGGGATTATTTATAAACTAGGTCATTGTTCTAATGCTTTTGTTGGCACTGCTCTTTTTGATGCTTATTCATCTTGCGGGTGTGTTCGTATGGCAAGAGACGTTTTCGATTGTATTTCTTGTAAGGACATGGTATCATGGACCGGGATGATTACATGTTACGCTGAAAACGGTTATTTTAAAGATGCATTCTCTTTCTTTTCTCAAATGCGCATGCTTGGGTTTAATCCTAACAACTTTACACTTGCTAGTTTGTTCAAGGCTTGTCTTGGCCTTGAGGAAATCGAAGTGGGTAAGAGTGTTCATGCATGCGTTATTAAAACTTGCTATGAGACCGATCCGTACGTCAGTGTTTCATTGCTTGATCTATACACCAAGTCGAGCAACATTGAAGCTGCACGTCGTGTGTTTGAAGAAATACCTAAAAAAGACGTGATCCCTTGGAGTTTCATGATTGCGCGATATTCTCAGAGTGACCGATGCGAAGAGGCTGTGAGACTATTTTGTAGAATGAGACGGGAACCCGCTGTTCCTAACCAGTTTACTTTTGCTAGCGTCTTGCAAGCGTGTGCAACAATGGGGAATTTAACCTTGGGGAAGCAGATTCATTGTCACGTACAAAAGGTCGGTCTTGATTTGTTTGTACATGTATCAAATGCTCTTATGGATGTTTATGCTAAATGTGGATTAATAAACAACTCGATCAAACTGTTTAGAGAATCAGAGAACATGAATGAGGTATCGTGGAACACACTGATTGTCGGTAATGTGAATTTACGAAATTGGGATATGGCACTAACTCTATTCTCCGATATGCTAAACGATCACGTTCAGTTAACCGAGGTGACATACTCGAGTGTTCTTTGTGCTTGTGCTAACTTAACGGTTTTAGAAACAGGAGCTCAGATACATTCTTTAACAATCAAAACCCTATTTGAAAATAATGTCATAGTCGCGAACGCTTTAATAGACATGTACGCCAAATGCGGCAACATTAAGCATGCCCGTTTAGTGTTCAACATGATTCGCCAGAAAGACGTGGTGTCATGGAATGCAATGATTTCCGGTTATTCCATGCATGGTCTCGGTAATGAGGCTCTGCATATGTTTAACATGATGCGTAAAGCAAACGTCAAACCCGACCAGTTAACATTTGTCGGTGTCCTTTCGGCATGCAGCAATGTAGGGTTGTTAAATGAAGGAGAAGCGTATTTTACTTCCATGGTTAACGATTTTTCTATCGAACCGTGCATGGAGCATTATACGTGTATGGTATCACTCTTCGGGAAACTCGGTCAACTAGTCAAAGCGGTGGATTTAATTAATCAAATTCCCGGTGAACCGAGTGTAATGGTGTGGCGCGCTTTACTTGGAGCATGTGTGATCCACAAAGATCTTGAATTGGGTGAATTATCCGCTAAACGTGTTCTTGAATTGGAACCACAAGATGAGTCAACGTACGTGCTACTGTCAAACATGTACGCCAGTGCAAAACGGTGGGACAATGTAGCGTTGGTTAGGAAAAATATGAAGCGAAAACGAGTGAAAAAGGAGCCCGGTCTTAGTTGGATCGAGAATCAGGGTATAGTTCATTATTTTACAGTCGGTGATTCTTCACATGAAGATATTAGATTAATCTACGGGATGTTGGAGTGGTTGAATTTGAAAATCAAGAAAGCGGGTTATGTATGTAATCATGATGTCATATTACTCGATGTAGAAGATGATGAGAAAGCGCGGTTATTGTGGGTGCATAGTGAGAGGTTAGCTTTAGCGTTCGGGTTATTTAGTACACCGTCAGGATGCCCGATTCGTATTATGAAAAATCTTAGAATATGTTTGGACTGCCATGTTGTCTTCAAGTTTATATCGAAGATAGTGAAGCGGGAAATTGTTGTTAGAGATATAAATCGGTTTCATCATTTTGAAGATGGGGTTTGCTCTTGTGGCGATTATTGGTGAATCCACAAGCATGTAAAATTATGTTACTTTATGAATGATTATTCTGGCATTGATGTCTTGTGGGAAATTTTCCTTTGTTGAAGAAGGTAGCAAAACTTGTTCTGTGTCGTCTGTGGTACGGATGTTTACGGTCCGGTTCGGTCGGCTAGATAATGTAAACCAAATCGGCTGGGTTGGTTTGGTTGGCCAAAACGGTTTAGTTTTGGCGGTTTGGATTGGATTTTTAAATTTTCATTTTTTCTAGATCTGTGTAGAATCGTTAAAAATCAACTGTGCAGAATCCAAACTAAACCATAAATAATTGTAACTAAAACTATGCATGATCCCAATTATATATACTAATGTTCCCATTAAACTCAACTACTGTTTGGAGCGATCTTAGCCATCTAAATGGCTGCAATCCTGCATTTTTGCTGCATACTTTGTATACTTGCGCATCTGTACTCATAAACTATTAGCGAACAAGAATAATTCAAATTAATTTGAGTTATTCTATCTACAATCAATCTCCATAATTATCGTTTCTATCATTGGTAGTTTGTATCTCCTTTATTGTAAATGCATAATTGTAGGTGTACATCCCATAGATTAAGCTTATCCACCTGCTACCCAACCCACCTTTGTTTAACTTACATAATCTATTATCTGTATACACTATACATGATTACCAGTGGAAATATTAGCTTAAACACTAATGTTTATTGTTTATATTTGTTAGCTGATTATGTTTACTTTTAACATACATGATTACCTACCTTATGCGTTGGCCGTGTTTCACATATCATCTGTATGCATGTACACATCAGCAGAAGTTGGTGCGATTACCAATGGAAATATTAGCTTACACACTGATGTTTATTGTTTAACATAAGTCAACCCTCAAATAAAACATTAGTTCAGGTTAAAACTATGACCCTTGTGGTAAACATGTATATTATGGCCAAAGGAAAGGTTTAAATGCTATTTTTTTTTTTTGTAAAGTTTTCTCTATTTATATATACAGGTCACAAAAAGAAAAGCGGTCTGCTTATGCACCTGATCTTAGATGTGTCGAGTCGGGTTACAGTTCAAAATGAGCCATGTTGACTGAAACAGTTCTTGTGTAGTGTTTTTTTTTTTTTTTTTACTTTTTTGAGTGGTTAGTTAGGCCCTTGGGGGGCAAATGTGAAAGTGCACTAATTTTAACCTTATTTTACTAATGTCGTGAAAATAACATTAAAAGTGGGGGACGGTTAATCATGCATCATGTGGTGGCGTTGATAGCCGAAAGACAAGGGGGTTACATGCACTAATCGGCCCAATTGCTGAGTGTTATGTGCCTTATGTCCAAGGCTTGATACAAAACTTCTATCGAGTAGGGGGTCTCACTAGAAGCAGCCTCTCTATTCCTACGGGTGGAGGTAAGGTTGTCTACATCTTACCCTCCTCAGACCCCACTTTAGCTTTGCTATTGGTAAGATTTACTGAGTATGATGATGAGTGATTAGTTAGGATCAGCCATGTAGAATATTGTATGTGTTAACATGTTATTTTTCAATTATGTGTACTGTAATGCAGAGTTTTGCTGCGCTATCTGCCACAAAGTGATGACTCAGCCGCTTACTACTCCCCGTGCAGGATGCCTTTGTGGTCCAAACTTTTATGAAGGCTAGAACATGTGAAGGTTGACGTACTCTACGGGCCAAAAAAACATCATGAAATTTTCATAATGCCCTCATGACATGTCTGAATGCCTTCAGAATCCACAGGTAAATCGGATAATGTAATATGTTTCTCTTATCTTTAGGCACACTGAGCACTTTCATAGTTCGGGCCCCTGGTTAATCTACACTAGCTTAATAGGAGCAGTGACAGTTTTCTGTGCTTTTAAATTTATGAGAATTTGTTTAGCTGTCCCAAATTCGTACTCATACTTCAGGTTGAAGTTGAGCAGGATCCAAGAGATTTTGATATAAATACTTCTAACCCTTTCAAAAAAAATGGACATCATCAGCATACTGCCAGTGCATAAGGTGATGAATCACACCATTTTATGATTGCAACAGATCTTATTTGATTGTATTTTACTGGTCAGTGTCCAAATATTTGTTTTTTTTATTGCAGCAAGCAGCATGTTCGTCTGCTGATGGACGTCAACTTCTGGAATCATCAAAAACAACTCTGGTTAAGGGAAAACTTGAAGATGCAGACCTATGGAACAAAGGTACCAAAGTTTTAGAAATAAAATAACCTCGGTTATTATGCATTTGAATATGCTTTGGATGACTTTCGACGCGGTTGTCCTATTCATTTGACTATTTTCCTTTTTATTAAATCTTTTAGCTTAATCTGTTTGACCCCTTAAAGAAGGATAATTCAAATCCACCTTTATATGTATCAGGTCAAAATTGCCACCTCGAGTTCTACAAGTCAATTTTATAGATATTTCGGGAATCATTACAATATTAATAATAATATGAACTTTTGTATCCAATAGAACCATTTAGAAGGTTTTATGCATTTGAGTATGTATCAGTGAATGCTTAACACCAGGGTTGTGTTTTCCTTCAAAAGGTCAAATAGGTTAACTTAAAGAACACAAGACTGGTCAAACAGATTAAAATTCAAGAGTTTTCAAATACTGAAATGCATGAAACACTCGTAAATATATTTATGAACAGAAGTTGGATTATTATATATTAGCATAGTTTTTGTAATTAATGCAGGCATATCATTTATTTATGGTATTCAAAAAGATTAATAAAAGATGTGCTCTTAAATTTGTTCTACCCCCTCATTTAGAAATAATATGCTTCCCATATTGACCCGCTATTGGACTTGATTGCTAATGCATCAACAATTATTATTTTCACAAGGCAAAATTGGCCAATGGAAATGGTAGCGAACCCATACTAAATATGCATAATCTGAACGGGGTTGCTCCTGTGTATTCCACATCTAGTTCCGTAACTAGGGTTCCAAACAAAACAAGGGACCCCAGACTCCGGTTAGCCAATCCCGGAAGCTCTTCTGAAGTCAACCAAGTCAAAGTACCATTGTCCCGAAAACAACCTATAATCGAGCCACTTAATGGATTACAAGGTTCAAGAAAGCAGAAGACTTTTGACGAGCCTGTTCTGGTAGACGGGCCCACACCAAAAAGGACAAAAATTGAATTTTCAGATTCTGGTAATCCTAGGAGCGCTACGGCTGTCTCACAAGCTAGAAGCTTAGAAAATGTTATACCAACATCTGCTTTACCCAGTACGAGTAGTGGGAGTGTTCATATTCCTGTTACAGGCGTTAGTTCCACCTCAGCATCCTTGCAATCTATTCTAAAAGATATTGCGGCAAATCCTATACAGTGGATGAATTTAATCAGTACCGAACAACAGAGGTCAGTTGATCCTGGAAACCGTGTGACACAAACAAGCCAAAATTATCTTTTGGGCTCTACGACAATGGGTACAGGTGCCTCTCAGTCATTGATGGTCGGGAAAAAGTCAACAGATGAGATGCAAAGACCGCATACACCTTCAACGGTCAGTTTTAGCCTTTCTTAAAAAAAAAGATTTTTTGAACCTTTAATATGCGTTTTTGTAAAAGATTTTTTTGAAAAAGTCAGTTTTTGGAAACCCTTATGTTGTGTATTTAATATGCGTTTACGTTACTTATTTTTTTATGTCTTACAGGATGACCAGAAATTAAGAATGAAGCCTCGTGATCCTCGCCGTGCCTTGCACGGTAAGTTATTACAAAAGCAAGAACCAATCACCCTCTGATCTGATCTTCACTCTTTGATTCTGAATTCAACCAATCAAATCAATATTTGCATCCAGATTCGAGATTTTGCGTTACAATTTCAAAACCACAACACACAACAATTACCCCAATTAGGGCTAGGTTAACTTTTCAAAACCCTAATTCGTTACGTTTTTTTCCGTATCAAATTCATAGACGTTTTTTATAATAATCGGAAGGTGTAGTGACGTAAGCTGATCGATACACGATTCAAATCTATTACCTATACGTATTATTAACCGGATTAAAGTTAATGGGAAACGATTTATTGGTATTGGATGTAGAGGAGGGTGAAATATCGGATTCTGCTTCGGTTGAGGAGATTAGTGCAGATGATTTTGCTGCTAAGAATCCGGTTATGGAGGTTAGTAAGGCATCTGCTGCTGATGAATTGAACAGGCAGCAACAAGTTTGGACGATGCAGGATCTGGTGAAGTACCAGAAGGAGTATAAGATGTCTAGGAACTATGCGCCCGGGTTGTATAACTTTGCGTGGGCACAGGCGGTTCAGAATAAACCGCTTGATGATTATTTAACGAATGTGGGACAAGCCACATAGGCATCTTTTTAGATTTCCGCACATGGGTATGTGGACCAAACTTCGGCCCGGGGTTTGGAACTTTCTAGAGAAGGTAAGCGTTACGTTTAATGAAAAATTAGTTACTCAATCCCGAAACTATTTGTGTCCAATCTTTAATCCATTCCATTCCCGATCCTCAGGCCAGTAAGCTTTATGAGCTTCATCTTTACACAATGGGAAACAAAGTATACGCTACAGAAATGGCCAAAGTGCTTGATCCAAAAGGAGTTTTATTTAACGGGCGAGTTATTTCAAGGGGTGATCATGGTGATAACGTTGACGGTGATCCCAAAAGCAAGGATTTGGAAGGGGTTTTGGGTATGGAGTCTTCGGTTGTAATTATAGACGATTCTATACGAGTCTGGCCTCATAACAAACTCAACTTGATAGTTGTAGAAAGGTATACTGTATACATAGATTGCTGTCTAACTCATATATTGTTTCTCTAATATATAAATATGTATTGCAGATATATATATTTTCCATGTAGTAGGCGGCAATTTGGACTTCCGGGTCCTTCACTTCTCGAGATTGATCATGACGAGAGACCAGAAGACGGGTCTCTGGCATCTTCTTTGGCGGTATACTCTTATAATCCAACTTTTCATACGAAACAGTTTGCCATGTCTGTTCTAATGCCGCCTACTTGCTTTAGGTTATTGAGAAAATACATCAACTCTTTTTCTCGGAAAAATCTTTAGATGAAGCCGATGCTAGAAACATACTAGCATCAGAGCAGAGAAAGATTTTAGGTGGGTGTCGAATATTATTTAGTAGGGTGTTTCCGGTCGGTGAAGCTAGTCCTCACTTACACCCATTATGGCAGACGGCTGAGCAATTCGTTTGCACCAATCAAATCGATGAACAGGTTACCCACGTTGTTGCTAAATCTCTTGGCACTGATAAGGTATGTTGTTACTGACTTTATTACTGCAGTGGGTATTGTAAGTTTGATTCGTATGTTTTTGTGTCAGGTTAATTGGGCACTTGAGACAGGTAGACCCGTAGTGCAGCCTGGCTGGTATGAAAAAAGAAGTTTGTTACAGTTGATTTGGTGTTATTGAAATGGATTTTGACGTGTGTTTTTGGTAAAAACAGGGTGGAGGCGTCAGCATTGCTTTACCGGAGAGCCAATGAACATGATTTTGCTGTCAAACCTTGATAACTTATAAGCCCCAAAAGTAAAAGAAAAGGTGAAATAATCACTTAATATTATTAGGCCATCACAACCACCATACGAAAGTTTCGGTTACTAAACCCGCTCTGCTGAGAAAATATAACCGGCCTCATCCATTGTTTCAAGTTAAAAAGATGGCCTGATTAGGAGGAGGGGCCAGTTAAAATATATAAACTACCAAAGTTAAAATGCACGAATAAGAGTTGCATGCTTCATATGTCAAATTCAAAGAGTAATTATACTTGTGAAAATGGTTTCTTTCTGGTTAAGTAAGTAATATAAAAGAATCACTACCAAGAAACCATACAGAGCAAAGTCTTGTTTTCAACACCAGTTTGCATTGAACTAACATGGATCAATACGCAATGTATGCTAATGTCAACAAAAACCACCTTCTGACAAAATATATTATTAAGATTAAGGTCAATAAATCACAATTGAATATGTTTCTGATTAGTACACATTAGTGTCGAGATTACCATAATCGATTCAAATGACTGGGCAGTGGTCACCTGCATGATCTTTGCGGCTGCTGTATTGTGAACCAAGCAAATGAAGCTCGGGGAGAGGATGACCAAGTGGTGATATAGGTCCGTCAAAATTGAATTTATCAGAGAATGGCCAACAGTAGCATTCACAAAATACAATATAAAATATAAAATACAAAATGAAATAATATTTCAAGGAGCATAAGAATTTGGAAATTTTCAAATCATATTTTCTTCATTGAAAAGTTCTTTTGCTAAAAATAGACAGTCTCGTTCAAATTTTGAACACTTCTTCAAATATCCTTTGTTAAAACTAGCAGAATGCCCGTGCAAAGTGACACAACGCATTGTGACACTCGTTTTTGGTAGTTTTTTATTCATATAAGATTTATTGTAGCATGGTTCGGGTAATCCATTTCATTGTGTTGTGCATGGTTCGGTTATTATCCTCAACCGAAACCGAAACTGAAACCAAAGTCATTGGTTAGTTTATTTTATCAACCAATCGGTTTTCGGTTTATTGGGTTAGATTGACGGTTTTTGGTTTGGTTCATTTAATTTCAGTTAATAGCAAAAACCAAATTTGGAGGCTAAAACTTTTGCTTAGAAATATATAAAATTGAGATATAAATACATGAATTGAAAGTATAAATAAATAGGGTGGGGTTTGGCTACAAAGTCTATTTTTCCTACAAAGTGTACAAAGTCATAAAACACCACAATTTCAGCCATAAAACCCACTCAAAACCCACAAATAACAGAGTGAAGATCACTAAAACACAATATCAAAACCCGAACAGTCCATAAAAACTTCAAACACACCATCGTAGAACTATGAATATAAAACACAATATGATAATCAAACGTAAAACACAGTAATGTTAGTCATTTGAAAATCAAAGCCTTATCATCCAAAACACAACACAAAACCCACCATTTTGGCGTTTTAGTAATCTTCACTTTATTATTTATGGGTTTTGAGTGTGTTTTATGGCTGAAATTGGGGTGTATTATGACTTTATACACTTTGTAGGCAAAATGGACTTTGTAGCCAACTCCCACCCTAAATATAAAAAATGGAGATATGACATATGAAAAATATGAAGTGAAGGTATAAAAGCTAGAAATAATAAAATTATGAATGACTTTGTTCGGTTAAGCTAATTTTGGTTAAACAAGAGTATAAAAAAATTGATAACCGATTTTTGGTTAATTCGTTTTTCAGTTAATTCAGTTTTTTGTTGATTTCGGTTCGATTTCGTTTGTTTTCGGTTTGGTTTAGGTTAACATTTAGTTATCGCTCACTAATAACCAGTTTTGGTTAATAACCGACAGGTGCGCGCGTGAAACATAGACATTGCCACAGTGTGTATTGTTCGGTTGGTTAGATTATTATCCTCAATTGAAATCGAGGTCATTGATTAGTCTATTTTATTAGCCAATCCGTTTACAGTTAATCGATTTTGTTTATTTAGTTAAATTGATGGTTTTTTGTTTGATTTATTTAATTTCGGTTAATAGTTAAAACCAAATTTAAGCTAAAACTTTTGATTAAAAATACATGTCATTTAAGTATAAATACATGAAATGGATGTATAGATACATGAAATTGAGGTATAAATACATAAAATGGGGGTATAAATATGAAACATATGAACTGAAGGTATAAAGCTAGAAATCTATGAAAATATTAAATGGTTCGGTTCAGTTAATTTTGGTTAAATGAGGGTACAAAAAAATCGATAACCGTTTTTTGTTAATTCGAGTTTCGGTTAATAAGTTTTCAGTTAATTCAGTTTTTGTTTGATTTCGGTTCAGTTTTGGTTAACGATTCAGTTATTACTCACCCTTAAACACTGTTAATCACGTAACATATCATTTTTTTAATTAAAAGAAACTATAGTAATACTGTACTCAAATTAAAGAGAATAAAATATTCGTTTATATGGTGTAATTTAAAAAAAAAATATTAACGTATAAAAAGTCATGACTGTTTAAAAATAAAGGGGAGTTAGTTTTTTTATAAGGTGATAAAGTGTAACTGACTAATTATCAAAGTGTAATCTAGATAAGAGGTTTAAATTAACGGTATTTAATCACTTGACATTCTGTAGCTATTAAGCATTCTGGGACAATGACCAAAGTACATTGGGTTTTAATCACTTATAAATTAATATATCATCTACTTGTACATTTTAATCTACACGTCAATACTGACCAAGACAGTTATCGAAACGTCGACAAAAATGAGTAGATCGTCACTGTACTTTTGGATTTTTTTTTAAAACATTATAGTTTATAAAGATATGACAAGAATATGTAAAAGAATTACAAGTTTGTTGTGGAAGATGAATTGTGTAACTAATTACCTATCATTATGTTAAAACTTAGGGATTTGAGTGTAATAAAATGGGGCTAAAATATAATTATTGTTTAAAAGACCAATTTACCCTCATTTTAGGAGTGTGTTTATCCCTCATGCATTATAATATAGTATAGGTAAATACGTGTTAATATTAATATCTAAAAAAGTACACGGTTGTCTTTGTATATGTCTTGCTTTTTGAATTTTGTAAAATGGTTTTCAAAGTGGATGACCGTTCCAAATAAGTGGTACAATTATTTTTAACCTCGTTGTCTTTTCACATATGGGAATAACATTCAACACTTGTATACACATTTTCTCTCGTCTCCTTCTCTTTAACACAATGCCATCATGGTCTTGTTACGTATTGTCATCATCGAAGCAACGAGGAAGTCTCAGCCGATCTCAAGTTCTCAACGTTCACAACTACCGACTACTACCAACACTATACACAATCAACTTTGACATTCCAAGTCTCCTCCATCTTCATTGATTTACAAGCTAGTGTTTCAATTCGTCTTAAGATGTGTGTTGGGTTACTATTCTATGAACGTATTCAAATGGTTTTCATGTGTATCTGGTTTATGTTCTTAGCTTGTTAGTGTGGGTAGTTTGAGTTTGAATTTTGCAATGTGAGATTCAATTGTTTAGGTGTGCTAGCCCTTTAGTGCGTCAATATCAACATATTTGTGATGGCCCTTCAAACTATAAAGACAAAATGTATAATTTGAAATACTTAAAAGATGAAATTTAAACATGAACAAACCACGGATTGTGTAAATTTTTTCTTAGTGTTATATATTATTATTTATTATAAACGTAATCATAAAAACCAATTTCAAAGCCCTAAGCGTACATATCTAAGCTCACTATAAACAATTTACATATATACATCGGCATTATGAGTGACAAAACAAGTGAATCAGACTGGGTTATATAACGACTGAAACGTTACTAAATTTTAATCAAACCGGATTTTAGTCAAACAAGCAACTTTAAAAAGGAGGTCAAATGGGTGGTTGTGAACTTGTGGTGGTGACTAGGAGATGGAGGTGACTAAGTTGGCGGCAGGGGCAATTAACTGAATATTGTTATGCTAATTAAATATATTAAATTTGATATTAAAAAAAAGACTTATATAGGATGTTGGTGTATGCTAATCAATCAAATATATTAAATATGATGATTAAAAAAACCTATATAGGATGTTGGTCAAATATCTTCACATGCTTTTTAAAAGTTAGGCAAGGACGCAAGGCGATGGCTTAATGGTGTATAACTTTTTTAGGAATATACTTCATCTTTGAAATTAATTATGGTTTACTAACATTTTATAAGTGTCTTCTATGATTTTACTTATATCTTTATCAACAATTCAGCATCAGGGTTGGCTCAACCATTTTGGGGCCTTTCTCTGGATTATAAAAAAACACATGCACAAACCTGTTATAGACTTGCAGTCGACACTAGTACACAAGTAACCATTAGACGGGGTTCAATTTTGTTTTTAGACGCGGTAATGCACATAACCCCGTCTAAATATACACACACAATCTCATGACATCAGGATCTTAACGAAATATCCTTACGAACCCTGACTTAAAATATGCTTACATAGCTTTAGACGGTGTTTTACAAACCTATAATTTAACACTAATAAAATTCACGTATTTTGATATGAACCCCGACTTAAAATATGCTTACATAGCTTTAGACGGTGTTTACAAACCCCTGACTTAAAATATAACTAAAGGGCTCAATCCGTGTGCTTCTTCCAGATTTGTTGCTGATCATTGATTAAAAATAGATCCAATGGCCACCATCAACCTCCTGCTCAAACAAACACACATCCCCTTATACCTTTTCCTTCCTATACCTTTTCCTTCCTAAAACACAAACCCATTTCAACCTTCACCTTCCTTCATCAAACTCCAACAGGTGTGAGTATGATCGGTAGTTTCTTGTAGTTTTTTTTTTCACTAAATAAAACCCTTGAATTACATAAATAAAAGAACTGTTTTTTTTCTTGTAGTGAGTATAATCTTTGTTTATGATCTTTGTTTATCAGTGCTCCAAGGTTTGAGGCATCTTCGTCACCGTCATCAGCGAGCATCTTCGTCACCGTCATCATCGCTGAAGCTTCAGCCGCCAACCGCCACCATCGACCTCCGGCACTGCACCGTACCACCACCGCCACCGTCAAGCTCCACCGGACCACCACCGCCACCGTCAAGCTCCGGCGAGTTAATCGTGTTTTGTTGAATTTGTAGAAATCATGTAAACAGATTTTAATGAAAATTATTCACGTTTTGTTGGATTATTGACTTCAACTTGGTTAATAACAAAATATCATGCGAATTCAACTTGTAGTGATGTTTTGATATGAGATTTGAATGAAAGTTACGTAATCTTCAAATTATTATAACTTTGCTGCAAATTTTTTTTGAATGTTTTGATATGAGATTTGAATGTTTTTTATATAACTTTGCTGCAAATTTTCCGGCAAGAGGTATCCCTTTCTTAAGTCGCGGTTCATCCAACACTGACTAAAAAGTTTTCCTAAAATTGTAAAATGATTTTTAGTCGCGGTTCATAATGCTGACTAAAAATATTTCTGTAAAAGTATGAACATCTTTTTAGTCGCGGTGGTTTATTTTAAGACAGGGTTCAGCAAACCGCGTCTTATAAACAACCCATTTTTAGCCACGGCATTTTAAGTCGGGGTTTGAAACCGCGACTAAAAACTATTTTAACCGCGTCTAATGCTCACTTCTGTACTAGTGCGAATATAATGTTACACTTTCTCTGAATTAATCAACTAGCAAATTAATTTCAGCTAATACCTTTTAGCTTTACTATATCACAAGTAGAAAAGTATATCACAGTTCACAAACTTCAATTAGGCAAAGCGCTTATATCACAGACCTCAAGTAGAAAAGTACAGCAGCCCAATGTTACACTTATAACTGTTTTTTTTTTTTTTTGGAAAAATTGAGGCCCTATAGATTTTGGGGCCTAAAGCCCTAGCCTCATTTGGCTTGGGTTTGGGCTGGCCCTGATCAGCATACTAGGTTGAAAACCGGTGTATTACACGTTTTTAAGAGTAGATTACAAAAATTGTCATTTATGTTTATACCTAATTTCAATCCATTTCCTTTGCCTGTAAAATTGACAAGATTTGTACAGTTAACTTTTTTTGTTAAATCAGATAACACAAGAGTATTTTAGTCTTATTACCAAATTATTTAAAAGTATCTTAATAAATAAAACAAAACTAAATTGGAAAACTTAATTTATCAGTTATGTCTTATGAAGGGGTATTTTAGGGATCAAATTACTTTTATAAACTACTAAGTTATAACCCGGGAATACTCCCGGGTTGTGAATCTTTATATCTAAAAAATAAATATACATCTATATATATTAATTAATAAAAATATACCATGTAGTTGTGAATCTTTATAATCCGGGAACTTCTCGAGCAGAAAAAATCAATTTATAATCTAATTATGTCATTAAATAAATTAAAAGACATGTTTTCAAACGTTATAAAGTGTTTAAATAAATAAGTTAAAATTTGGTATCAATACTATGCGGTACCAATGTTGAAATTAAAAGACATGTTTTCAAACGTTATTTGCCGTAAAATAACACTTTTTTTCCATGGGGCGCCTCCTTCCTTTTCTTTACATGTGCACCCCTATGCTATACGATACGGTACTGGTTAAGCCAAAGCACTTATGAAGAAATGAGTTGAGCCAAACCACTTTTTTTACCATAATCCCAAAAAAAATAAAGGCACTTATGTTTTTACCTTTTTTAACCGAAACCCGATTACCAAACCTGACCCAATGCTACCTAAACCGAGTATTTAACACAATTGTACATGAAGTCACACATGACCTAAGTAAAAACATAACAAAAACTTTCCACAACAAAACTTTTAAACACATTAAAAGAAGATAATTGAGATATATTTCCTTTTTTAAACAGCCAACAAATCAAATTTTATTAAAAAAACAGATTAGCATTGTGCTAATCCACATCCAAAAACAACCAGACAGTAAACTACATCATAGACCCAAAAAAATTAACACGAAATTTCGCTAGTTTTCCTATGATACACCAACGGATTTTGACTGATGTTTAACCCATAGGTACGCCAAAACTCTAATTTCCTACTTTAAACTCTCCACCTTAGGTTGTTTACGGTTGAAGATAATATTGTTTTGACTTCGCCAAATGCACCACACGACCGTTAGAATAATGGAGTAGACAAACTTTCTCCACTTCACAGAGCCTCTCGCTTGCTTATAAAACTTCAACTGGTCCTCGAATTCAAAGAAAAAGACACCATAAAGCATGTACCATGTATTAATAAAGTCCCAGATAGTTTGCGTCATCCCACACGATACTAAAAGATGTTCTGCAGACTCCTCATATGCTCCACAAAAGCTGCACGTAATAGACCCAATACTAACACTTCGCCTTGCCGGATTTGTACTCGTAGGCAAGTGATCCAATCCCAACCTCCACGCTAAAAAATGACGTTAAGTGATACCCAATTGTTTCATTCAAAGACCGTGCCATGCTCCGAAGAAGATGTTGAATTCATTTTTTGTTTGAAGTTCTTTAGCAAAAAGTACACCAGATGCATCCGAACTCCAGACCCATATGTCGATGCCAAATCTGTCTGGTAAGATGGATAACAACTTTGTTATCCCGTCTAGTTCAGTTACCTCCTGGAATGTGGATGGTTGTTGAGCCCAGTCTTCTTATTCTAGAAGTAGATTCTTTGTATTAAACAAAACCAATAATCTACTTAAAATTGAACATTCACCCCATGAGAGAGTGAGATGATGACTACCTTATCACCCGTGAATACTCACGGGTTGTGAATCTATCTTTCTAAAAAAATTATATATATATATATATATATATATATATAGAGAGAGAGAGAGAGAGAGAAAGTATAATGTACAAAAGCCCTTATCATACTTCACGTACGCGACAATACTGACCGTCAGATTTTGTGTCATTATCACGCATGGAGCAGATTATCACGCATGGATCAGTTTTTTTGTGATTATCACGCATGGATAAAATAATCACGCATGTGTATAATAAGACACTGAAGTAATTACTCATGTGTTAAATAATCACGCAAATGACTCATGTATCAAACACTGAAAAATAATCACGCATGAATTTGAAACTGAAAATAATCACGCATGGATCTGACAGCCAATATTGTCGCGTACGTGAAGTACGATTACTCATAATGTATGTTAACCGCACTCTCTCTCTCTCTCTCTCTATATATATATATATAAATGAAAATTGCATGATGATTAACGTATATTTTATATTTTTTCTTGTTTTTAGTTTTTAATTTTTTCCATTTTTTATTATAAAATTATTTTTTTCTTATTTTTTATCATCTCATCCTAACCCAAACTCATCTTGACCTTACCCGTCCTAACCTTTTTTTAAGATACCCATTCTGACCCAAACTCATCCTAACTCAAACCCATCTTCACCCATTACCCAAACCCACCCAACTTGCCCACCTTGCCACCCATATTAAGAAGTAGATAGATCTATGGGACAACATAAGATTCTCTAAACAATTAACTATTACATAAAAGACCCCAATCCCCAAAAAAAATGTAAAATGTAACAAACATATATAAAAATAACCAAACCTATAAAGGTCCGGGATCAAACCCGTGGTTTCAGCAATATGCTTGACAAATTTCAGCTCCTCATCAGTACTCATGGCATATCCAAGCCCTTTGGCCTATAAAAAATAGATATTGTTGATAAAAAATGAGTAAACTGCCATTTTGGACCCTGTGGTTTGGGCATTTTTGCCATTTTAGTCCAAATCTTAAACTTTTTAAATCTGGGTCCCTGTGGTTTCATCTTTATTGTCATTTTAGTCCAAAATTCAAAATCCCCCTTTTTTTGACTTTTCCAAAAAGTTTGAGATTTGGACTAAAATGGCAATAAAAGTGAAACCACATGGACCAAAATGGCAGTTTACTCTTAATTTTGGACTAAAATGGCAATAAAAGTGAAACCACAGGGACCCAAATTTAAAAAGTTTGAGATTTGGACTAAAATGGCAAAAGTGCCCAAACCACAGGGACCAAAATGGCAGTTTACTCATAAAAAATTAAACCTTTTCAAGGTCAACCCGACTGTCACCAAAATTACTCATTTTGACCAATTATCCAACCTGTCTAACCAAACAATTATACCCCAGTTCAATACATTATGGTACTCGGTATAGCAACCAAAAGGCTATACCATACTCAAACAGCAATTAAACGCCAAACTTAAGTTTTAAAAAAACTTAATTGAAGGCAGCCAAGAAGCCTGTACCTCAGCTAATATAGTTTATTCAAAATTTTGTAAAGTCATTGCCTGTGTGGTGTCTATAAGAATGTGTATACATAATTGTTGTTCTACACATTTAAAAAAAATTAAGACAAATTGCATAGAAAACTCACATTGGTTCTTTGTCGTTTCTCACCTGGTCTCTTCTTTAATAAGCTCCAGGATCCTTCTAACCGGCACCATGTTCCCATTAAATTCTTTGTCGTTTCTCGCTAACCAAAGGCACCAAAAACAGCCCAGAACCACCAGGTGTACCACCTTTTTCCATTTTTTCGAGCCCACTTGAGACTGAATGTGGTTGAGGATCTGGTTGACTGTCATCTCCTCGCTAATGAGCGGGACTTTTATCCATCTGAGGACGTTCCACCAAACGCTTTTGGCCCATAAAAAATCTGCGAAAAGGTGATCACATGTTTCTTCACTCAGCGCGCATCTACTACACAGACTATCGTCGATAAGGATCCCTTTTTTTACGAGCAACACCTTGGCTGCCAGTCTACCGGAAACTGCCCGCCACATGAGGTAGTTGACCTTGAGAGGCACCCAAGAGTTCCATCTGAAAGAACCCCTGTCGCTGAAAACCGACGCCTTCAGGTCAAGCTCATTGCGAATGCATCTAACCGAAAACCGTCCACCTGCCTCGTTTGCTCAAACCCATTTATCCGACTCATGTGACAGAGTTACATCATTCAGCGAGCGCATAAGAACCCCCAGCTCAGCCCATTCAGCAGCAGAATTGGGGTATCTGACCCACTCCCACCGCCATTGACTTAACGAACCTGCGACTTCATAACAGGAGGCCACCTTAGCATCTTTCACAGCAGCGAGCCTGAACACATTTGGGAACAAAAGCCTTAATGGAGCTTCCTTGATCCATGTATCAAACCACATCCTTGTTTTTGCTCCATCCCCAATTTGATCCTTTAGAGAATCTTTTACCTTGATACCCATCTTTCCGAGACTCCCATCTACATCGGCCAAGTCTTTCCACCAACCCATAATTGATTTGTTAACTGGAATCATCTTCGCGCCTTTATCCGGACTGTGATAACAAAACCAAAGCACATGTTTCAATTATAATAAAAAAACAAAGTATTTTTTATGGTTAACAAACATAAAAAATTGAATTTGTTTCAAGAATTGAATTTGTAAATATTCTGGTGTGAACTCAATAATCCATAGATGTACATATGTAGTAGACCTGGCAAACGGGTCGGGTCGTGTCATGGGTCAAAACGGATTCGGGTCAAAACTTGTCAATTATAAAAAAGGGTTGTTTTGGTTCGTGCCGAAACGGGTCCGGGTCAAAACAGGTCTAGGTCAGAAAGGCTTTTGGGTCGGTCATGTTAGTGCAGTATGTCTATCGCCTCCGTCATCTCAAGACCGTAGCAGAAATAGATTAATTCTAGGCTTATTTTGTAATATCTAGTTAGTAAAAGGCAAGGTGGCATAATTGTAAATAAGGAGAACCTCCTTATATCCCTTCTGCCTATAAATAGAATCCTTAGGGTTAGGATTTAGAACTTTTGGCATTTTGGAGCTTTGAGAGATCTAGTTCTAGAGAGAGAAAGTTCTAGAGAGAGAAAGTGCTCCACGTGATTCAGGTTCTTGTACTCGTCAAATCTATCAATAGAATCACGGTTATAATTAAGTCTCGTGTGTTCGGTCACGCACGTTCACGGATTCCGCACGTCGAACGTGTCATACGCAATCGTTTCGGAGTCGAAAACCGGTCCTACAAGTGGTATCAGAGCAGGTGCTCGGTTACGAAGATCAAACGCACAGATTCGTACAAGAAATTGATCAGATTCAGAGCCAAAAACATCCAGATTTGTCAAATTTCTCTTAATTCTCATGTTCTTCACGTTTTTCTCTGAATTTTGCAAAATTGACAGGGTTACGGTCCAAATTCGCTAATTTTTTGATATGTTATGCGAAATTATCTGATCTATAACCCTACAAATTTTCAGGTCAAAATTCCATGCCGTTTGAGAGAAATCTGAGTTTTTGTGGTCGAGTTTGCTGAACTGTTCGTCACCATCCGAACGGATCACCACTATCCGCACGGATCTTCATCTGGACGGATCACCACTATCCGCACGGATCTTCATCCGGACGGATCACCACTATCCGCACGGATCTTCATCCGGACAACCAATCTTTCCATTGCATTACATTTAAATGGTTGACTTTGACTGCCACCCGTGCGGACAGTAATCCGAACCATAGCACCTCATTTTACAATCATTCATTATTGTTGACGTATTGACTGTTGTCCGCACGGACAGCTGTTCGTTTCAGCTCCACACTTTGCATTTCATATTCATTAAAGACTTTGACTATTAGTTGACCTATCCGCACGGACACTTGTCCAAACGGATAACAATACGAGTCACAACATCTAGCCTGAACTAGTCACTTTAGTCAACATTTTTATCTTTGTCAGTCAATTTTGTCGATATGCATGTGATTCATTAAGAACCGTGTCACGTGATTCGTTCAACTTTGTCGAGATTGTGAAATTCGTTACAAGTGTCAACATATATTGTTCTTATTAAGAATAGTGTCATGTGATTTGAATGATAAGATTGCATGTGAATGTCTGCCATAGTTTTGATATTATCACAATAAAGTTGCATGTTAATAAGGTCCAATAAAATTGATGATTATCAAACATGTTGGCCACTTTAATTGTTGAAATCTGAGCTTGCATAGATTCCATTTGTTGAATAGTCATTGTGCCACCCGATCCTAATCATTTCATTTGTCTGTGACTCAGGTGTGACAACGAATCGGATCTCCAACCGGTCGGGCAGCAATCCTACCCGAGCGGACAATCACTCAATTCAAGATACAATCTCACCCGAACGGATAGATATCTCACCCGAACAGATACAATCTCACCCGAACGGATAGATATCTCACCCGAACGGATAGCAAACTCCCCCGAACGGACAGCGTTGTCACCCGATTATTTTCACTGTGATTGAAGATATACAAAGTGCAAATTCAAGACAAAATTTGAAGATGTCGAGCAGCGGTGAAGAATTTTACAACACGTTCTACAATGCCTTTACTTCAGAATCATCCGAAAGAAGATCTGAAATAAGAGAATATTCAAAAGAGATTTCAGAGAATTTGAAATATGAGAATATGTATGGAAGTCAACAGAAACCACCAAAGCTAATGAAGATTGAAGATTATAACCGGTGGAAAAATCGATTTGAGGGTTGGGTAAAAGCTTTCGCTCCTGAAAGCTGGTTAAAATTGAAAAATGGATATACAGTACAAGTGAAAGAAGGAGGAGAGTTAGTAGAAGAAAAGGAGTTCACAGAAATAGATATAAAAAATGTTGTGGCTGAATATAAAATGACTACATTGATAAAACAATCAGTGAGAGAAGACATTATTTCGTTACTTGAACATGAGAAAACATCGAAGAGTTTGTGGGAAGCGTTAGAGAGAAAATGTGTAGGTACATCTGAGATTGTGAAAAACAAAAAGAAACTGTTACGTAAAGAATTTGATTTATTTGATTGTATGAAAAATGAATCTGTTTGTAAAATGATTGAGAGATTTGGGCATCTGAAGATGGAGCTGGCAAGACACAAAATCACATACACTCAAGAGGAGCTGGTTGATAAATTGTTTGATGCATTGCCGAAGGACCAAGAGTGGCAATACTTTGCCTTAATGTTGAAAAACACAATCAAGTCTGAAGATTTAACAGTGGATTTGCTGATTGAAAGACTTGAAAGCCATGAGTTGGAGATAAAGAGATCTAAAGTTAACAATCCAGCTCATCAGCAGAATGTGGAACTGTACTACCAAGGAAATCTACCACAAGCTGGGTCTCCAAGAACAGCGTTTTCTGCAGAAAGCTCAAACTCCATGAACAATGCAAGTCCTCACAGTGGTTTTCACAGTGAATCTTTTTCAACAAAATCGAGCCAATATGCATCAAAGAATGTATTTCAATGCAACATTGCAGTACATTTGAAGAATACTCAAAATTTCAATGAGGAGTCTGCAAAGCAACAGATGGTCTTCTTAGCATCTGTATTAGAGTCGTATGAGAGCCTTGTGGCAGGCAAGATAGGCAACACCAACCTGACGAAGGAAGACTACGATCAAATAGATCCTGAGGAGATGGAATTGATCGACATCAGGTGGTGTATGGCTAGTGCAGTGAGGAGGGCACAACGTTTTATGGAGATAACTGGAAGAACGTCTATTGGTGGACCATCTACCAAGTTAGGTTTTGACAAATCCAAAGTGACATGCTTCAAATGTAAACAGAAAGGTCACTTTAAACGTGAGTGCAGAAATGATTATGCTGATGATACTGCTAATCCGTTTAGAGAAGACTACTACAAGAAAGCAATCTATCATCAGAACAAGTCTGAACCTCCTAGAATGAAGCAGGTTGAAGAAAAATCAAGAGCTCTTGCAGTTATTCATGACGATGAAGGTTATGACTGGAGTCAAGTTCTTCCTGAAGAAGATGCAGTTGGATATGCATTTGTAGCTAATGTTGATCATGACAGATGGTGGAGAAATGATTACGCGAGATGGGAAATCGAAAAATTCAGGGAACCATTCAAAGAAGCCCAAAGAGCCAAAAGATGGAATAACGAATTAGAATGTTACATGGATCCACGGGGTAATCCAGTTGTTGACCCATCAAAGGTGGATTTTGAAGCTGTAACAAATTTGCTTCCAAGACAGGCTACTTTCAACACAAGAAGGTTATCTGATAAAGAATATTTGCCGGATTTGGTGCGCAAGATAAAAGAAGTTTGCGAAGCAAGTCTACCAAAGGTGGTAGAAATGAAGAAGAGAAAAGAAGAAGAGTTGAAAAAGATGGTTGAAGAAGTGAAGATTACTGCAAAGCTTGCTGCTGAAGAAGAGTAGAAGATTGAAGAAGAACAGCAAGAAGAAGAAGAAGAGAACAAAGAGGAAGATCAGACAGAAGAACCGGTGCGGAAAGAGACCAAGGTAAATGAATCTTCTGATCTATCGAATGTTGAAATTGTTGATAAAAATGAAAACAAGTGCATGAATTGCATAGAAATGTGCAAAGCCTGTATTGAAAAAGATGAAATAATCAAAACAAAAGATATTGAAACAAACAAACTTGAAAATATTTTCACAACAAAATGTAAAGAAATGATTGACAAAGAAGAAATTTTGAAACTAAAGGTTGAAAAGCTGACACAGAAGTGTCAAGATCTTGAAAAGGATAATGATGTGTATAGACAAATGTGTTCAGCAAAATGTGTTGATTGTGTTGAAAAAGACACCAAATTTCAAGATTTTCAAAAAGAGTATGATTCTTTAAAGTGGTCGAGTCAGAGAGTACAAGAAGCTTATGATACTTTGAAGAACCAAGTCAAATGTTTTGATCAAAGATTGTCTGAAACTTTGGTAACTAAAGAAATGTATGAGAGACGGTTTAAAGAAAAGCAACTTGAATTAAACAAGTGTGTTGATGAAATTGCTAATCTCAAACAAGTTTTGGCTGAAAAAGAAAAGGTTGTTACCAAACTTCAAAGTTATCATAACTCTTCGTACATTCTCGAACGCATTTTCAACATCACACCAGATGACAAAGATACTGACAAGAACAAAAATGGTATTGGTTCAGAATTTCATCAGGTACCACCACCATTGAGAAACAATTATACTTTTTATGATGAGGAAAAGGTGGCAAAAGGTCTGAACATAGTTGACCAATTACCTGAAAGTATCGATGTGACTTACGCCAAATCTGATGAGGCTAATGATTCAGAGGTGGTAAGTAAGGTTGTTGAAAGCGTTTTGAAAGATGAGTCAACCAAAGGTAAGTCTGAATCACATGATGAAAATGAGGGAAATTTTCATGATGGTTATCTCAAACATTCAAAATCTGAGAAAGTTGTGAATGATGATTCAAAAGGATTCGTTTATACCATGATTGGATCGGACAAATTATTCTTAGATATTGTATTCCCGATTCAAAATGTGATTTCAGAAAAGATTGATAAAGTTTTTAAGATGGTTGAGATCGAAAAATCAGAAATTTCAAAATTTGCTGGGAAAAACAAGAAAACTTTTTATAAAAAACCTGGTTTTAAAAAGAAAAACATGAAGGCTGGGTTGGGTTATAAAAGGAAACAAAATTGGAAAAGAAATGAAATACCGAATTTTCAGGCAAAAATGAGTTTTGTTCAAGGACAAAGTTTTGAAGAAGAGGAAAAACTTAGATTTAGACAACAGTCTAAGGAAGAGATTTGTGCTCAAAAGAAAAAGCAACAACCACAGGTCAAAGATGTGTCCAAGAGAACATGTTTCAAGTGTGATCAAATTGGACATCTTGCACGAAAGTGTCCGAATCTGAAACCTATGGATGTTGATAAAAAGAAGTCTGAAAATATTGAGAAACAAAAATCTGAGGATGTGAAACAAAGGTCAGCCAGATTTGATTCATAACAAACTTGGAGGTACAACACAAACAAGTTTGCTTCGAATCAAACTTGGAAACCAAAACAGACTAGGTCTGATTCAAGACAAACTCAAAATTGTCACACACCCAGAATCAGAACAACACAAAATTGGCAAATTTCAGTTGATATGACAAAACCAAACCAATTTTGGAAACCAAAAGTTGTTGTTCAAAGTCAAAATAATCAAAAAGAGTCACGATTTTACAAAAGAAATGCTTCAAAAGGACAGAACTGGGTGGTTAAGAAACAAGTGACTTCTGTGAATGAAGAAAAAGTTAAAGTCAAAGATGAAAAAGTTTTTGTACGAGATGACAAAGATTTTCCATAATTGAATGAAACTTATTGTGTTGAAATGCCTAAGGTCCAACAGACCTGGGCTAAATTGTTCAAGTAATTGAAGTAGTTTGAATGTGCAGGTGCTCAACAAAACCGAAGATTGTGAGAATGGAAGTTGGGGCAGCCTGGCACAGGAAGAGGCTGCTGAACCCTGGTTTGGTTGAACAGGGAGTTTCACATTTTCTGTACATAAATAAACAATATTTCAAAAACCCTAAAAATTGAAAAACTTAAAAACCAAAAATATGTTTGTTTTTAATTTTTGTCAAAAATTCAAAAATTCAAAAATTTGTTGCTTGAATACACCGAAACCCTCACGGCTGAACAAACATGATTACTTTCACAAGATTGAAAAACGGTTTTCAAACTGTCGAAAATCAATGGGTTGTAAATCATGGGGGTAATTAGTACTATATGTTATATTTTCTGTAATTCAGTACACGAGAAGCAGAAAATGGATGGCGAGTCGAAGCTATCAGTATCGGGTTGTCAAATTTTTTTTAATGCTTTTGAATTTTAGGGGGAGAAAAGTTGTCAGAAAATCCAAAAACATTAGAAAATTTGAAAAAGCCAAAAACATGATAAAATTCAAAAATGAGTTTTGTGTAAAAAGAGAAAATGATAGTACATCAGTAGACAGTTACAGTATGCTAAAGAAATGTAATGATTTTATAGCGTTAAACAGTCTCACTGATGATATGCCGATAGGTTTTTATACATTTAGTAAACTTTTTCGGGATATAAACCTAAATTCAAACTTACTTATTTCGTGGGGAACACTACTTGGATATATAGGTAACCCCTGAAATCTTGTTTGAAAGGTTCCTCTTTCTGAGATACTAGGTCTTTATACTCAGTGATATCTGGGGTATTATTCCGGGACTTCTGCTGAATGGAAGTTCTGACCTAGTCCCCGAATAATACTTTTCGCAAATGCTTGAAACATAGCATCGCCCTCAGCAACTTGATTAAACAATAAATTTGATAATCAGTGCTGTTGAAACAAAAGATCCTCTAAAGGGGACACACCGAAAAGTCGAAGCCGTCATCTCTCTGCGTATACGGAAGTATCGACCTGAGCTCTCACGGCCCTCGCAATTTAACCCCTTACAGATATCATCTGTGGTATACTCACCTGTAAGACTGAATATTGGGATCTGGATACGGGAGTATATTCAAGAGGTGGGACACATGAATGAGTTTAAGTTCTTAAAACACCTAATTCGTATCCTGAATCAGTTGAAATTTGTGTGAAAATTTAAGTGGATCAGTATATCGACAATCTAAGTGAATTGTTTAATTCTTAATGTGTAACTAAGCTCAACGGTACTTGTGACTTGTCAAAAACTGATATGATCCTCTAACGCAAACTCAAACAAAAATAGTGTCTGTATATATGTTTGTAAATATTTCTTTACTGCTTTATGTTTCTGTAAAATACAAAAAGATTTTGATTTCTGCTTTATTTTCGACAACCGATGTTTGGGAAGCTGAGTTTCAAAATCTAAGTATGCTGATTATGTTTCTGAAAATAAAACAAGTTCATTAATTTGAAACTTGAATTAAAAATCAAAAATAAAAAACAGTTTGTGATATCTCCAAGGTCATTAGTTTGGACTTGGATGATTAACTGTGAGGGATTTGGATGCTTATATTGTTAAAATCTGTAAAAGAGCCAGTTTCCGATCCGGTTCGCTGAAAGTGCCAAATCTTTGAAGTTTGTTGATAGGGGGAGACAATCAAGTTAATCCTAGATATATTCATATTATTATATTTTTGAGTCAGGATCTTGATTTAGAAAGTTTAAAAGTGCCAGGTTACGGTTCCTGGACAACTGAAAATGCTTTCATTGTAAAAATATTTTAGTATATGAGAGCCAGGTCATCTTTCCTGGAGTTTTAAAATGTTTTTACTTATGAATGTATGAGATTTGCAGATGGTATTCCAGACTACGATCCCGATAGCAGAGTCTAAGGGGGAGTCTGAAGACGAGCTCAACGCAAGGGGGAGCGTGCATTCAAGGAGCCACGTAACTATCCCAGAGGAGCCTATAACCGGAAATCCAGGTGTCGATCCCAAAGCACGGAAGCTTGACGAAAGGGGGAGCCTGAAGAATCTACCGAAAGGAAGAAGCTGAAGCTGAAGACAGATCCACGGGGATTCTGTTCAAGCAAGAGGGAGTCTTCGTTGCTGAAAACGTGTTAAAGCTTCAAGAAGACTCAGTGAGAGAGAAAAAGACCAGAAGCTACGAGTCTGACTAAATGTTTGAGATTGACTGCTGATACGTGGTCGAAAACCGGTGTTCGTTTATGTCTAAGTTTATGTTTTTAATTAACTTTTAATCCCGAATAGCCTACTTGTAAAAGGATTTGTGTTTTGCAGGTCTTGTGAAGTTTAAGGAGCTAATTGGGAGCTAAACGGACCACCGGAACGAAAAACGAGCAACCAGGATGCGAAACGGGTAAACCGGGAACAAGGAACGCGAAAAACAGAAAAGACAATTTCTGAGCACCGTCGCCGACGCCCAAATGGGCCGTCGCCGACGGTCATTGTATATGTGCGTCGCCATATTTGACCGTAGACAGCCAGATTAGCCGTCGGAGAAGTTTCAACATCTACCAACCGTCGCCGACGGGGCATCAAGCCGTCGGCGACGGCTCCTCTATTCTCAAAACGCGCAGAATGAATTTTTTGGGGGTTGGAAATGAATCAAAGGGGGTTGGTCATGAAGGATTCGGGGGTTACACTTTGTTTTCAAGTTTGAAAACATATCTTGGAGCCATTATCAATTATCTTTGACCTACCATCATTGCTACAACCCGAATTATCATCCGAATCCAAACCCTAGCTCATCTCGATTACAATCATCCATCAATTCACCAACCATTCTATCATATATCATCTCTACAACCGAATCACAATCATTCATCCCCAATTCACCATCAAAACCCTAATTCATCCAATCCATCACCCTTCTTACCATCATCATTCCATAAACCCTAATTCTCCATCATTCCTTCATCCTACAAGCTTCAAGATGACTCCATCCGCATTCCAAGCATCCGGTGATCAAGTAGCATCAACCATGAGCGGCTAATCATCTCGGTTTCACCCCGGTGTAGGTAGTTGTTAATTTTAGGGTCTCAATTTGTTCTTGTTTCATCTTAGTGACAATTTGTATTTGGTTTTTGAAACTTTTGACAATAGTATTACATTTGTTACGAATTCGTGAATTGTCGAACGATGTTAAAAGTTATGACTTTGCGAAACGGTGATATGTAATTGTACGTTGTCGTTGTTAGGATTTACTTGTGTTGATTACAAAGTGTCTTTTTGTCCGTTCTTCGGGACGTTGATAGCTAGTAGCACCTAAGTCACGGTACACTAAATCCGTTAATCGAATGCATTTGAGTTGAAACTAAAACTTGTAGAAATCCTAGGTTAACAATTACCGAAACCGGGCGTGATTCCTTTTTATTATTATTGTTCTAGTAACCATTTTCTCGTAATCGTTAATCATTAGTTGTTCATCAATTTAATCAATTCAATTAGTCTAAACTCATATCTCTTAATTAAACAAAAATACTTTAGCAAGCTTCATAAATTGTGACATTTGTTATAATTCATTCGAATCCATACACAAACCACATACTCTTCGTGGTTCGACCCCTCACTACCACTAGCTATTTGTTAAGGGTAATTAGGGCATATAAATATTATCTTTGACCGGAGCGCGACACTCCGATCAAATTTTGGCGCCATTGCCGGGGAGTGCGTGCGCTTTGTGTTTGGATATTGTTTGAATTTGTGTGATTAGCTGTTTAATTTGTTTAGCTTTCTTTTTGTACTTGTCTTTTTCTTTGTTACGCGGGGTGTGTTACTTGTGCAGGTTACAGGTAGTGCATGCATACGCGGAACTCCGGGAGGACTTCACCTTTAGTCTACGAACCGGAAATCGAACGAGTTGCAAGAAGAAACCTAGCAAGCTGGTTAGAAGCAACACTTGCTTCTAATCAAACCAACCAAACACCACAACATACACCATCCATTGAAACTGATTCAATGGCAAACCAAAACTCCAATCACCCAAACCTCAACCAAAACCAATTCCAATCCCGAGGAACCTTTTATCCCGCTCAAAATGTTCAACCCATGCCTCAAGAGCAACCGGGTGGTAACAACAACAATGGACCACCTACACCACCTTTCCAAAACCAAAATCCCAACAACAATCAAAGAACACCTCAACAACAAAACCTTCATAGACACAATTCCCTACCCATTAACCTAGATGACCGGAATGTCAATTCCGACCGTCGGGGAAATCGTGATCGCGGCAATCTCGCAAATGAAGACCCATTCTTCAACATCGATGACTTGAGGAATGCAATCCCCGATGATGAACCGTATAGCGTTCCCGGTTATCAATCGCCGGAACATGTGAGTGTTCATACGGAAAATTCGGACGACGGGGGATACTATGATGATAGGGCCAATGATGATGAAGATTGGGGCTACGTGAATAGGGGAAACGTCTACAATGCTAGAAGGTATGATGATGAGGAATTTGGCTACCAATATGCCAATTACGTTGGGGACGACGAATACGGTTACGGAGGTGGAAGAAATGATGGTTATGGGAACAACCGTCAACCACGAAACAATGACCAACAGAACCGGAATGATGGGTTTTATAATAACAACAACAATGCAAACCCTAACCGGATTCCTCGTTTTGTGGGAGGTGGTAACCCAAGGGATAATCGAAGAGATGATCGAAGAGGTGAAAGAAGGGATAATAGAAGACCGGTTGATCAAGAAGTTAATGGTCCACATCGTCATCAACGACCTCCACGGGGAGTGAATGATCGTTTCAGGCCGGTTGTCACCGAGAATGACTCACCAATCGTTTGTGAGAGGAGGATGTTTGATTGTAAACCACATTACATCAACATACTTCCTCATTTTAATGGAAGATCCAATGACGAACCGTACACACATTTGACAGAGTTTTCTTCCATTTGCGGCACTATCGGGGGGCATAACTTTGCATTAGATGAGGTTAAACTTCGTTTGTTCCAATTCTCATTGAAAGACAAAGCGAAGCAATGGTTCCTTACCCTCCCGGCCAACAGCATCCGCACATGGGGAGAAATGCAAAAAGCATTTTTAGATGAGTAGTATTCTATGGCAAAGACCGATGATGCTCGTGATGAAATTAGGTCTTTTCGCCAATTATCGGGTGAGCCATTGCATGAGGCGTTCACTCGATTCAAAGAAATGATGCGGAGATGCCCACATCATCAAATTGAGAAGTGGGAGTTGGTTAAGTGCTTTGTACGGGGTTTAGATGACACAACATGGAATCGTCTCGAGTCGACAAGTAATGGGACTCTTTTGAGCAATCACGAAGATGATGACTGGGAGTTTTTGGAGCGGATGAGTAAACGTTCAAAAGAGATTTTTGCATGATTGAACACGCTTTAGTTTAGTGGTGTGATTACACTAAGATTTTTGCATGATTGAACATAGTAGTGATGTTGAACATTGTGGAAACAATGATTTTCTTTTGAAGAATCTTAGGATTAAACATGTTTAGTTGATGTAGATGATAAAATGAGCGACTTTGGAAGTTTAAAAAGGCGATTTTACATCTAAAATTTGATTGAAGTTCAACATTGCATACCATGTTCAAAGTTTGAGATCGTTGAAGGTTTGGAGTGTACTAATTGTTGTTGTCTTTGTCTTGTGATTGTAGCCATGTTCCGAGGAGGTAAGAAAGCAAAGACCTCCGGTCAAGGTTCATCTTCGGGAGCCGGGTCGGGCTCCGGGGTATATCAAAGACGTTGGGAACAACTAAGTAACGTACAAGAGGGCGATGGGCAACTTGAACGACAAGATTGGAAGTGGGAAGAAGAAAAAAATAGTAGATCGGCTTCGGCATGGAAGGAAGAGAAAACAAAGGCTCTTTCTCGTTACAACAATAAGAGGTTAGAAGCCAAGATGTGGAAGATGAAAATGGTTACGGGCATTTCAAAACCCGTACCCGACAGGGCGGTTTGTGAACGTACGGTAGATGTTGAAGAGTTTAGGAAGATTGGCATAGTGCAAAGGTTTGAGAAACTTGGCTGGGAATGAGTGATTGACTGGTGTGATGATATCACTACTCGGGTATATTTGGGGGCAGTTTGTGAGTGGTTATCCACCCTTCGTTTTGAACACTCTGATAGACCGGCTCATAGGTGGAAGTTGATTGGTAACATTGGAAAAAGTCAAATGGTCATGTCTTTCGAACATATGAATGCGCGAGGTTTGACTCGCTTGGGGTCGACGCGTATGAATATTATGGGTATGATCAGTTTTTGGACAACAAGAAAAACGATGCTGACCCAGTGAGGCTTTTAGAGGACACCCTACTAGGTTCTGGGGGTGCAGGTGATTCAAGGGCCGATTTGTCTTTGATGGGAAAGATACTTCAAGGTATCTTGTTAGAGAATATTATGGTACGGTTCGGAGACCGTGGAACGGTGAAGGCACCCGACTGTCGGGTTTTGCATGCATTGTTATATGGGACGCCCAAGCTCTCGTGGCGTCAAATTGTTATGATCAACACATGGGATACGCGGGAATCGTTTAAACGAAAGATGATTCCTTATGCAAGGTTGATTAGCGCCATGATTCTCCAACAGAATGCATTACCTCAAGACTCATTGTGGGTGTCTAAGCCCATTGATCAATTCAACTTCGCCTCTATGAGGCGACATTGGAGAATAACTGTGAAAGCTTTTGGGCATTTGCATAAGGTTGAAGATGAGCAAGGGGATAGTTATCGGTTTAATGACAAAGAGGGTGATGAAGAAGGTGATGAAGAATAGGGCGATGAGGAGATGGCCGATGTTGAGGAGGAAATTGATCCTTCCGGTCCACGGGGACCGAGGCGTAGGTACAGGAAGAAGCATAGGGAAATCTTTGCTAATGTGGCAGATTTTGTGAATCAAAGGCAAATACCGTCGTATCGGTTGTGGAACCGTGGAGATCAAGCGATCTACGACAATGTGTCGGCGGGTATTGGTGAAGCAAGAGAACACCATGCTAGTAGGAACGAATGGGAAGAGGCGCAAGGGGCGTATTCGCAGCAACAATGGGGTTTTCAAGCATCTTTCCGCGAGAGGGTGGAAAAGCAGTTGGAGGAACAACAGCTGCAACATGCGTTACAACAATCACAAATGGAACGCATGATACAGTTGCAAGAGGAAGAAAGGGCCCATAGACAGGCATGGGAAGAAGAGGCGGCTAGGAACCAAACTGCACAAAGAGAGTTGGACCAACGCCGATGTGGAGCGTTGGCTTTCTCTAACCAAATGGCGATTAATAACTTCAAGGTGCTCCATGATCAAGAACGCCATCAAAGAGATTATCAAGCCGGTCTCCCATATGTTGAACATTCGGGTTGGACCGATTACCCCAACCTTCCTCATCCGCAAGGGCCATCCGATCCAACCCCTCATTGGCCCGAGGCAGTCGGCTCGAGTTTTGTTCCGATACCCTACCAACCGCCGCCACAAGGAGAATCGAGCCCACTAGATAACTATAGGGATATGCTTGAGGCCCTCACTGGTTATCCGTACCAGCCGAACCCGCCAGTGAACCCTAATGAGAGATATCAGCGGTAGAGGCAAGGTACGTTTTTGTTGTTGTTGTTGTATATTATTTTTATTTTCGTTATTTTCATTTTGTTATTTAAATTCTCGCCTAGTTAAATGAACATTGTGGGTGTGTTCCCTATATAACCCTCACGAGACCTCTCGTCCTCCCAAGCTATTGGGGGGTTTAAAAGGGCTTGTTGCATAAGCTAAATGCAACCGTGATTCCTACGAAAGTGAGTTAGGTGTGTTGTTGTAAATTATTTTCCACATAAATCAAAGTGAAATAACGTATAGCTTGGTAATGTTTTCATAAAAGTGGTAAACCTAGGTAACTAACAAATTTTGATGGTTGTGAGAAGCATGCTTCTACACAAGGGTTAAGATTTGTAGGTGCACTGGGTTCGTGGGACGGCCGCTTTCTTGAAGAGAAGAAGAGCACACGAGGAATGAGCTCCAAAAATCAGGTGCATACGTTTCTTTTTACTTTTGATTTTTAGTTAGCAAATAAGTGGTTTGTAATTGTATTTTACTTTCCGGGGTGAAATTTTTGGGAAATTAGCCGTGTCACATCCCTTGTGCGTTTAATACTCTAGTTCTTACACATTGAGGACAATATGTACCTCAAGTGTGGGGATGGGGGAGTAGTAAAAATTTTAGATTTTGACCCGTTCATTTAAATACTACACATTGAGGAAAATGTTCACCTCAAGTGTGGGGATGGGGGAAAATTTCAAAAATTTTTCAAAAATATCTTGTTTCAAAAGCGATCTTAAAAGCACAAGTAACTAAGTCAACGAGGGATGTCACAAACCATTTGGTCTATTGTCATGGTCAAGTTCGAATTAATAGCATGACAGATATTTAGCGGGTGGTTATTTGGGAATAATCCGCCTAAGAAACTAGTCTTTTATGCATGTCACATACCATACCCTTTTAGATATGTGAGGTTTTGAGACACTTTTATATCATAGATTACATACCTATGTTTCTTTGTTTGAGTGGACCATTAGTCATATATTGTAGAACTTGCAACTTTTGAAACGTTTGAGACTATAGACCGAATACAAGCACAAGAATGATTAAGTCATTAGGTAAACCTTTTCTCTTAAAACCATTTATTTATCCTTACCCAAATAATCCCTTAGTCGCCCATTTTGAGCCTAAACCTTTCGTTTGACCACCTTATTGCCCATAACCGTTAACCTTTTTCTTTTAAAACCCGTGTGATGGAAATTCGATTATAGGAATCGTATTTGTATAGTTATTCTTGTTTGTTTGCACATTTAAAAAAAAAAATAATAATCAGAAAATATTATGAAAAAGAATTGAAAATCGTTGAAGAAAAACACAAAAAGAAGTGTTAGTAGTTGTTGAATAAAAGGCGAATGTTGTTGCCTCATATTCGGTGTTTATAGTTAGTTTTGTTAGAATAATCTTTTGTAATAAAAAAATCGAATTTTCATCACCTTAGCCACTTTAAAATATCCTAATTCCTACCCTTAGCCTAGCCCCGTTACAACCCTTACAAGACCTTATGACTTGTGCTTAGTGTTCGTGATCAATAGTGGAGAAGGATTGAGTTGCAAGCTTATGCGGGTATGTGTTCTAATCGGTTTTGAGTGAATAGTCTTTGAAGTGCTAATACATTATAAATATTAGCCAATTTACAAGCCGAGTGGAGAGAACATTGTGAGGGACGTGCATGAATTGTTGGTTTCACGGGCGGGTTATCCTTGGGTAACCATTTGTGTACTTGAAATCACATTACTGTTAAATATATTGAAAATTGTAAAGAATTTGAACTTTAGCATGACATTGGACCTTAACCTTCGTCTCGGGAATGGGGTGTGTATTCGTTGTTCGACCCACGTGAAAGTGAACAACAGATTTGCTTGAGGGCAAGCAAAAGACAAATGTGGGGATGTGATACGTGGTCGAAAATCGGTGTTCGTTTATGTCTAAGTTTATGTTTTTAATTAACTTTTAATCCCGAATAGCCTACTTGTAAAAGGATTTGTGTTTTGCAGGTCTTGTGAAGTTTAAGGAGCTAATTGGGAGCTAAAGGGACCACCGGAACGAAAAACGAGCAACCAGGATGCGAAACGGGTAAACCGGGAACAAGGAACGCGAAAAACAGAAAAGACAATTTCTGAGCACCGTCGCCGACGCCCACATGGGCCGTCGCCGACGGTCATTGTATATGTGCGTCGCCATATTTGACCGTAGACAGCCAGATTAGCCGTCGGAGAAGTTTCAACATCTACCAACCGTCGTCAACGGGGCATCAAGCCGTCGGCGACGGCTCCTCTATTCTCAAAACGCGCAGAATGAATTTTTTGGGGGTTGGAAACGAATCAAAGGGGGTTGGTCATGAAGGATTCGGGGGTTACACTTTGTTTTCAAGTTTGAAAACATATCTTGGAGCCATTATCAATTATCTTTGACCTACCATCCACCTACCATCATTGCTACAACCCGAATTATCATCCGAATCCAAACCCTAGCTCATCTCGATTACAATCATCCATCAATTCACCAACCATTCTATCATCTATCATCTCTACAACCGAATCACAATCATTCATCCCCAATTCACCATCAAAACCCTAATTCATCCAATCCATCATCCTTCTTACCATCATCATTCCATAAACCCTAATTCTCCATCATTCCTTCATCCTACAAGCTTCAAGATGACTCCATCCGCATTCCAAGCATCCGGTGATCAAGTTGCATCAACCATGAGCGGCTAATCATCTCGGTTTCACCCCGGTGTAGGTAGTTGTTAATTTTAGGGTCTCAATTTGTTCTTGTTTCATCTTAGTGACAATTTGTATTTGGTTTTTGAAACTTTTGACAATAGTATTACATTTGTTACGAATTCGTGAATTGTCGAACGATGTTAAAAGTTATGACTTTGCGAAACGGTGATATGTAATTGTACGTTGTCGTTGTTAGGATTTACTTGTGTTGATTACAAAGTGTCTTTTTGTCCGTTCTTCGGGACGTTGATAGCTAGTAGCACCTAAGTCACGGTACACTAAATCCGTTAATCGAATGCATTTGAGTTGAAACTAAAACTTGTAGAAACCCTAGGTTAACAATTACCGAAACCGGGCGTGATTCCTTTTTATTATTATTGTTCTAGTAACCATTTTCTCGTAATCGTTAATCATTAGTTGTTCATCAATTTAATCAATTCAATTAGTCTAAACTCATATCTCTTAATTAAACAAAAATACTTTAGCAAGCTTCATAAATTGTGACATTTGTTATAATTCATTCGAATCCATACACAAACCACATACTCTTCGTGGTTCGACCCCTCACTACCACTAGCTATTTGTTAAGGGTAATTAGGGCATATAAATATTATCTTTGACCGGAGCGCGACACTCCGATCAACTGCGGCAATATCCAAGGGGGAGTCTGTTAGTGCAGTATGTCTATCGCCTCCGTCATCTCAAGACCGTAGCAGAAATAGATTAATTCTAGGCTTATTTTGTAATATCTAGTTAGTAAAAGGCAAGGTGGCATAATTGTAAATAAGGAGAACCTCCTTATATCCCTTGTGCCTATAAATAGAATCCTTAGGGTTAGGATTTAGAACTTTTGGAGACTTTTGGCATTTTGGAGCTTTGAGAGATCTAGTTCTAGAGAGAGAAAGTTCTAGAGAGAGAAAGTGCTCCACGTGATTCAGGTTCTTGTACTCGTCAAATCTATCGATAGAATCATGTTATAATTAAGTCTCGTGTGTTCGGTCACGCACGTTCACGGATTCCGCACGTCGAACGTGTCATACGCAATCGTTTCGGAGTCGAAAACCGGTCCTACAGGTCAGTTTTTTTTAAGAATATAACTTTGGTGATCATACTTGACACGTTAACTATTATTAAAAAAAGAGTAAACTTTTGTTTTACTCCCTGTGGTTTGGTCACTTTAACGGTTTTGCCCCAAACCTTTCAAAATAGCCATTTTACTCCTTGATGTTGCTAGTATTTCACCAATTTGCTCCTCGCCCTAAACGGCATCCATTTTAGTCGTTAAATATAGTCACATGCCCCTCACATGAGGGGCATTCCAGTCTTTTTCCTTCCAAGATATTTTATACCCTTTATTTTAAAACTCTCGTTTATCATAATCTGCCATGAAGACTCAAACAAAATAAAACATAAATGCATCTTATGGAAGCTTCAAAAAAAAATCCATGGGCACCACCACAACCACCACCCGCGGACACCACAACCACCAACCGCCGCCATCATCGCCATCACCACTATCAGCGACCACCCCCGCCCAATCCACACACTCTCTCTCACCTGTCTCTCTCTACCTTCTCTATCACCACCCACAGCCACCACCTGCCGCCATCATCGCCATCACCACCACAACCCGCACCGCCGCCGAAAGTTGCAAATCTCGTGGCCGGAGTTAATACACTATAGGGTTCTTCTCAGATCTGATGAAAAAGGGGCTAGTGTATGCTCGATTCCGATTTTGTTGGTGTTGGTGATCCGTTTGGGTTAATACACTTCCGTTTTGTGGCGGCGCGTTCGGGTTCTTCCACCTCGACATCCGCTGCGGGTTCCTCTGGTCATGGCAGTTCATATTCGGGTCCTCACCGGAAGTTGAGATCAGATCCTCGTGGTAAACGTCCCATGGTGATTCAAGATTGATTGAATCTTGGAACTTTTCTTAATAAAAAGTTTTATTTTTGAATGGAAGTTAGGGTTTAGAATGTGATGGGGAAGAAGATGAAAGGGGTAGCAGATAATGGGTTGTTAGGGTTTTAAAGGTGATTCATTAATCAAGGTTGGGAAAAGACATAATTGTCCCTCAGGTGATTTGCACGTGATATGGTTTAACTGCTTAAATGGATGAGGTTAATGGGCGGGGAGCAAAATCATGAAGGCCTTCAAAGATCAGGGAGTAAAATGGCTATTTTAAAAGGTTTGGGGCAAAACCGTTAAAGTGACCAAACCACAGGGAGCAAAACGGAAGTTTACTCTTAAAAAAAACTAAAACTTTTGAACAAAAAGTGAGTCGAGCCGACCCCATCTGTTGTAACTTGTATAAAAAAAGTACTCCTTTTGACCCATGTTTCCGTTCATCCACCCGAGTACCTGTGTGTGTCCAGACTGCACCAGCAAACCGGCATTTCAATAGAACATGTGCAGCAGATTCGTCCTCCGCTTCACATATCTTGCATACTAATGAAGACGGACCCCCCTCCACACAAATATGTTGCCTTTTATTCAACAAAACCAAAGGGCCCTACCAGCAAGATACTGGGAGAGTAGTACATAAAAGAATTTAGTCACATATTACATTTGTTCCACCAGTAATCCAACCCAATAAAGTTATATTCTCAATTTTTGGTCTGCTCCTTAACCACACATAGGTAGTTTCTTTTATGTCTTGAAGCATCCTCCCTGTTGTGCAGTTTCCACCTCTAAATACTTTATCATTTCTTTTCAGCCATAGCCTCGCCATAATAACACAAGACAGTGCCTTTCTTCTTATCTTAGGTGCTAGTACATCCCATATTTTCGCCATTAACTGATAAGCATGAGTTCACCATGGGGAGATCTAACCACACACTAACCTCAGACCACAATGCTTTTATTAAAAACATAGAAATAACTTTATCTTTGTAATCTAAGAATGCAAATCATATCACCACTGAAAATCAGATTACGTGAGCAGATTAGAAAGAAAAAAAAAACAATCAGCCATTTAAATCATATATAGTTTAAAACCCAAGTTAGTAACTGATATAAATAAAATGCACCCAGAGTAAGAGTTTTAACTTCAACTAATAACTAATATCAATGTGCTTAAAACTTAAAACTTATAAAAGCACAAACAAATTTGACATCAATCGCTGATGATGATGTTCACTGAACCCGTGGTGATACCTAAAGGACCCTAAAAGAACCGTTCCACTAAAATTCTCAACCCGTTTCGACCCGCAGATACCTTTTTTTTGTTTTTTTAATTAACCCATTTCAACCCTTTGACTTAAATTACTTTACCCAAACCCACCCATAGTATCTTATAAATAACCCAAAATGACCCATATCAAAGACTTTGGGTGAGAATTGCCCCCCCCCCCCCTAATATGTAGTAACTAATAAGAAACATGCTTTTTAAAAGATAATTACTCTTCGTTAGTCTTTTAAGGCTAAAAAAGCAAGTTGCCAATCAAGATGTCAGAAGAACTAACCTTTCGGGTTCTGATTGCAACACCATCTTGTCTTGTCTGATATTACCAAATTTCTTAAACACTTCCTCGATATCAGACGCAGTTGCAGTGGATGGCACGTTTTTCACATAAACAGACTTCACCTCAACTACAGAAGTCAATATACACAACTAATAAGAAAATCGACTTTAAAACACATTAAACACCCCATTAAAGAGAAGATAAAATTAATGTTGCAGTGCCTCCGTTAATTTGCAGCGGGCTGTTGCGTTTGCGCAGGTGACTCAGACACATGGTTTAACTCTGAAACGGATGTACTCTTCTTGAACGACTGTTCTCTAGGTGCCGATGGTGCCGAATGCCCTTTGGTTACTTACAACTTCCAGAAACAAAAACAGTGAAAAGTCAGTTAATGAATAACCACACATGGAAAAACGTAAAACGTATTAATTATAGCTTGCGAAAATGAAATGCATACGATGGAAGCATAAGTATGCTTTTGGGGCTCTTCAACAACTTCCTCGACAGGAGTCATATGATTTCGAAGTGCGTTAACTGAGTTTTGAACTGAACCATTTGTCTGCACAATGTAACCGTCTTCGAGAATACTTTCAGCCACAGGGGCTTGCAACTGTTTCTCTTGAAAACTGTAATTGTTCGTGGTACCGTTTTCCGCAACTGCAGCAGGTTGCACAAAATCCCTTGCATGGATATCACTACCCGACATGTAGCTTGATGCTGAATAAATTATATTAATTCATAAGCTGTATAAAATAGTTTCCCTAAAAGAAGATGCACAGTTAATGGTGTATGGTAACGCAACACAATAAGCCACAATACCTTGTTCCCGAAGTGAGGTTGAAGCATTCATTTTGGATACCAAATCGTTCTGCGTCATAAACGCAACAGGATAATGATAATTTAAACTAAAATTTGCTTAAAAAACACAGATGTATATAACACAATTAGATTTAAATTATAAAATCTTATGTTAATTTCTCTTTTTATATTATAATTATGGCATAAAATACACACCCCATTTAATTTGACATAAAATATATTGTAAAAAATATATTATAATTTGACCCAAAACGAAGCTACAGAAAATGATCCTGGATAATCCTATCAACAATATTTGTTCAGATTTTATAAAATTTTCTTTATTAACAACAATACTCGTTCCGCTCTCAGGAAAAGTCCAACCATATGCAGCAAAACAAAAACAAAACCAAAACATTTTAATCCAAAGGAAAACAAAACATTTTTCTGTATTATGTACCTTCGGAAAGAGCATCTTTGATCCTTGAAATAGTTCCTATCCAGCAAAAGATGTTTAAATTCCAAAGGAAACGAAAGTATACGCAGATATCTCAGACTCCCCATTTATTTATAGCAATCTCATTGAAAACAGATATGTGTGAATAATGATTCAACTTTAAAATGACAATTAGGTCCACCAGTTCTTAGTGCAAGCTGCAATGAAACAACAACAAACATTAGATCCAAAGTGGCAAATCGTACATGTATTTCAGCATCATCTAGGATGATACAATCCATGTGCCTTACACCTGTAGCAAATCGTACATATTTTAAAAAATTGAAATATTAGGACCGATCTATTGTAACCAAGAGTGGATACAAATAAATAGCATAGATTTTAAAAAATAAAAAAAATGATATATGTATGGTTGCAGAATGCTGACCTTTGCAGTTGGATGTACTTACACCGACTAACCACTTCACTAACTAAACATCATCATCGATACGGCTACCATTTAGGTAGTCTTCCAACACCAAACGTCTGAAACAAACCGCAAGCATAATGGTAAGAAAATCGCAAAGTGTAGATCTAAGAAAACATAGGCTAAAAATTTCTAGCGACTTACTAATGAAGCAGTCTCATCCTCTCCGTCATGCATAACCCTAAAAAGCATTTCGGATCCAGCCAACACCCTAACACACCTTCATTCTTCTTCAACGTTCAAATCAACAAACAACAACAACAATCGGATAACCATCGTTCGTAAACATGAGGATTTAGGGTTTACACAATCAAAAACAAAAAACATGATTATTATGAACAAATCAACGAAAACATTTGAACAAAAAGAAACCCTAATTTGAACAAATCGATGTAACAAATCTGAACAAAAAAAACCCTAATATGAACAAATCGATGTAACAAATCTGAACAAAAAAACCCTAATCTGAACTAATTTGAACTAAACGTAATCTGAACAAAAAATATCACAAAACGTCGTATTGATTCATGAAGAAAACATGCCTGGAGAGTAAACCGTATTGATTCATCAATAATTATCCTCGTCATCATCTTTGTCTTCAACATCAATAATCAATAATGAAGCATCAAGATCGGCAAAGAAGAGTGACATGTGCGAGAGAGAACAAAGAAATTTGATGGTGTTGGTAGGTGGGAAAAACCAAAAACTGAGACCAGCCTTTATATGATCCGAATAGTGAAAATCGGTGCCTTCGAAACCCAAAAGTCCGACCCAAATAATTCCAGATCCCGCGTCCATTGTATATTCATGTGTGTATTGAGAAATCAGAATCAATTCCCTCCCAAACTTCCAAAACACCTCCACCATAGCTTGCCACATCATCAAAAATGGCCAAAATCACATGTCACATGGCCCAAATCCATCTCATTTATATATATATATAGATGGGATTTATTGATGCATATGGGCTCTTAATTGGAGGACACCAATTATTTGCATTCCAGTTATATGTTAATACGGTAGGAGATGCTGAAAAATACAGAATTAAGCTGACATGGAGATTCCCGTCTATTAAGTTTGTGGTTGCAAAGAAAGCTGATAGTCTTTATCCAGTTGTTAGTGGAACAAGTATAATCGCCAATGTGAACTTTAGATTAATTGTTTCTATATTTTCAGTTTCTTTTTTTTTTCAATCTATAAATAAAGTCACATATCCTGAATCATAAATGATCTGAGCATAGTTGCTTATATGATTTTCGGTGAATTTTGACTCTGTTAGAGATAAAACATAAATAATAGTTATAATGCAGCAACTCGAATTATAACTATTATTTATGTTTGAATGTTAAAAAACTCTTTTAAGTTAAATAAAATCAATTTATTTATATTTCAGTTTATTTCAGCAGCTTGCAGAAGTTAAAAAAAAACAATCTTCTTCTTGCAGTCTGCAGAGGTTTGGTCCACCTCTTTAGCTATAGATGTGGTCCACAGACTACAGACGTTTTACCTCTGAAAAAACAAAAAGCACCTTAGTTATTAGGTATACGAATTATCAAAATTGATTCTAATCTATGTTGTAATTGTATGAATATCATCAATAAATGATTATTAACATATGATCTTATTAAAATGCAAACAAAAGTGTCCAAAAACTTAAAAAAGGTAATTCAAAGAGCGCTTTAAAAGTGATTATACAAACATAAATACTAATTTCATAACAATTAAAAAATAACATGAATTTTTTTAATTTTATATTAGATAAAAGTAACCTTACCAGAAATTAACATATATACACATAATATTTTAAATTATTGATGATTAAATATATACTAAACTATAACCGAAAATAAAACAATACATAATCTATATATATATATATATATATATAAATGAGATGGATTTGGGCCATGTGGCATGTGATTTTAGCCATTTTTAATGATGTGGCAAGATATGGTAGAGGTGGATTTTGAGTTTAGGAGGGAATCCATCCATTCTAAATACACTCAAATTCAATCCACGCGGGATCCGAATAACCTCCGGGTCGGATGAGTGTTATTTGGATCATCCATGCCCTAAAATGGATCATATTTATTATTTTTCAAAACCCTAGACACAACCTTCATCTGTATTTTCTCCTATCCCATCCTCCATTTTGGTTCAAGCGAGTTGAATGATTCAACATCAGGTATGATCAAACTTCCTAATTTTGAATCTTCTTTCAATTCGATTCATTCTTTCTAATAGTTCTCTACTTCGTTGTGAACTCATCACAAACAATCTAATTCGATGGCTCAGTTTTGTTATGATTTAGGGTTTTTTTTTGAAGTTTCTTTTTTGATGGATTCGTAGGTGGATGATTGTGAAGCTGATTTCTAATTAGGGTTTCTAGATCTCATCACAAATCCCGTCCCCGTCTGCTTTCTCTCTCTTTTTCCGATTCACGAAGATGAAGGCGATGGCGATTCAAGCCGATTGGATCATGTGGTACCGGCGCTGATATGTATTGTTATCATTCAATCGTATTTGGTTCAATGATATCAGAAGCATCAATCAATCGAATTTCATTCAATCGGTACCGTGTCTCATTCAATCTGCATAATTCAGTTTGTAATTATTTACGATTTTGAAGTGTTTGTGATGAAATCCTTTTTCTCTGATCGAATCATCTACAATCCATTCTTATAATCATCAGGTATTTACTTTTCTATCTCTACATATTAATGGTGTTTTTAGTTACCTCTTTGTTAGTTGTTCTTTCATATTTCTATTAATCATGGGTATTTGATTGTTGGTGTTCTTTCGGGTGTTGCAGATAAGGGACTTTTGGCCGAAGGGCTCTTCTAGATACCATCTTTTGCAAGTCCTACAATGATTCTTGGTTGCTAGAGTGGATTGCGATAGATTGATGTTCTGTAAGGTTAGTTTTAGGTATCCTTTTTTTTCTAAGTAAGTTCATTTGTTTTGGTCAAATATTTCCTACAAGTTAAGGATTTGTTTTTGTAGTGTTTTCTATGATTTTATATTGTTAATGGTGGGTAATTGTTTTATCTTAGAGAACCTGACTTTTGTATTCATATATGATTTGTAACAAACGTAGCTTAATAGAGAAGTTGAAAGACAATGAAATCAATTTAAGGCTTGCTCTTGGCGTTACAAACCAACCCGTTGAGACGTTTTGTGACGGAGATGCAGCTGCAAATGCAAACTCGAGGTCAACTGGTAACTATGTATTTCTTTACTCTTTGATGTTTAATTATTGTTTCTTTTCCGATTACATCTAATGTTCAGACAATAACAATTTTTCGATTTTATATCATTCAATATATGTATTTGATTATTTTGCTTTTTTGGTTCTTATTTGTTTAATGTATTCTTATTTATTTTTACTTTTGAAAAGTTGGAATCATGATATAACAATATCTTGTAGCCCATATATTACATTTGTTATTATGATTAGGAAAAGAAAAATAGGAGTCTGAGATTTGGTTACAACTCATAATAAAGTTGGAATTCAAAGGGGAATCTTGATTTTTTAGTTGTTTTGCCGATTTTCATCATCAGTTTCATTTTCCGTTGATACAGTAAAACATTTGTAGAGAATCTCCAAAGAGCATAAGTGAAAGCATAACTGTAGTCATACGAGGGGAAAAGTCACACCTATGAGTTTGTTCATGTATATTTTTTTATTCATTCTAGCTTTATCATATTTGTAAGTTGAGATGTATGAAAATGGTGTTTTTGCTACTATTGACCTCCAATTGTTGAGTTCAACATCATCAGTTGATGTATCTTAAATTTGATTTTTGAATTCACCAGTTTGTTAGTGAGTTGGTTCTGGTGACTGCCCTCGAAGCCACCATATCATAGTCACATGGTGTCATAGAGATCTTTCCCCTGGAGAACAATCCCTTCTCCTCCAGGAAGAAAAAATCTTGAATAATATTTGCTCCAGTTTTTTCTTCTGGCGTGGTGTTCTACAGCTGATTACGTATAATAACTAGAATCCATTTCTCTTCAGGTAAGCTATTTTTTTTATTCATTTAATATTAAGATAGCCCCCAAACCAAATTCCATTTACACCACATCTTATAAATAGATTGAAGTATGTGAAATTGGTGCACTTTGCAAGACATAAAATCCGCAGACTCTGAAATCCAAAATCCATCAAAACTCTTCAATTCCAGATCATCCTCAAACAAGCATCACCTGTTTATTCCGAACGCTAGAACAACTGAAAAGCCTCAATTTCATAATCACATCCATTAATCCCTATCTGTTCTGGTGATATTTTTGTTGATACATGAATTTTTTTGTTGATGAATATGAAATGTAGGGTGTGAAAATTTGGTGAAATTTTTTGTATTGTTTTGACTAAACTATGATTGGGGATTCTGTTTTCCCTAGGAAGAGGTGGAATAGAATTCACTTGAAGTTGTAAGCTTTGGCTAGCAGATTTTTATTGGACTGATACGTGTATTGTTGTTGAGGCATTTGGATGCTAAATAGCTGTTTGGTGAGTGAAGTTTTAGGTACTAATTGAAAAATTGGGTGCCACAGTTTCAGTTGTAGGAGATGGTTGTGATATGAACATCTTGCCTTTAGAGATGATTGATCATGCATATGTTATAGTTGAAATCTTATGGTGTGAGGAGTTCTTGCATAGTAGTCATTGAATTATATGATAAATTGACTTATTAAGCTTAACCTTTAGATGTCATATGCTTAATCAAGAATAGGAAATGAAGGGTTTTTCAAAAAAAAAAAAAAAGTATATGATCATATAGTTTTGAAGTGGAATCTGTTATTGAGTTGCATAGGAAAACTATGACCGCAAAAACATGATTGATTACATGCAACTAAGGAGGATTTCAAATAAAAAGAAGGTATTTTAGGGTTCTTTTTTATTCATTTTATAAGTACAGATGAGCTAACTTTGCTGTTAGTTTCGCCTGATTTCTTATATTTGTTTTGATTTGGTAAAAAAGGTTTAAAAGAAGATGATTTAGTTTTTGGAAAGTTAGTTTAAGATTTATTCTTCTTTAGAACCTTTGGCTTTTAAATAAGTCTTGATTTGCAGGATTGTTTTTTTTAATCGAAGATAGAAGTCTGATCTGATGTTTTTCTGTGTTTGGTTTTTATGGGGAGATGTTCTTTACCAATGGTATACCAAAGTTTAAAGTCAAGATTGTGCTATGTTTGTCACTTCTTTTGTCTTTTGTCTTGCAGGGGTTAGCTTTTACTTTTAGTGTGTGTATGGTTACGAGTGATAATATCAACACAGATCGAGCCATTACAAAGGAATGTGGCATTCTCACTTCCACTTTGGTAGAACATATTATATTAGCACCAAAAATTCAGTTATACACACATTCATTCAAGTAATGGAGACTGGATTATCATGAGATTAACATGTTAAATGGGTCAAATGGGTTGATATCAGCCAAGAGTCATCATTTTACTGTTTCCATAATATGTTTTTTTGTTAAAATAAGCAACACAATCATATGACACTGTTAGTGGGTCAACATGACTTAACCAAACAGTTTACAACTCTACTTGAAAGAAGCCCATTTCATATAGAATCTATTTTGACGAATAAAGTGTTGCCTGGGCCCGCTCATTTAACTGCCTGTATTGAAATTTTTAGTGCTTTTCCGTGAGTACAGGCGATGGTGACATCGTGTCCAACATACAAGTTGTATGGCCCAGTGTGAAGTTGTTGCATTCATGGGTGATGGTACTAACGATGCTCCGACTTTGCATGAATCTGACATTGGAATTTTTATTGTAATAGCAGCAATAGAGGTTAGTATCTGTAACACCTCTAAAATTCACGTCCTATAATGTGTAGACACATGTCATATGATTGAAAGTATGAAAGAATGTTATAAAAGGATTTAAGTTGACAATAATGAAAAGTATGTGAATATACGAGTTCTAAATGTCAACAGTGAATAAATATGTTGTATATTAACTCTACATGATGCTCATACCTTCAAACGAATAAATCATGGATCATACGAAGCTAAAAGTGAGAGATTACAAACTACAGGGGTTAAATGTGTCAACATGTTTAAATTATACCTCTGAGTGACCTTTTGACAAACCCGAAGCTTTGTAACGATTAATTATGCTCACTAGAATGCACGATAAAAATTTCATAAAGTTTCGTCAACGTATGAGAAAGTTATGATCAAATTCGTGTACGAGGGGTTAAAGCGTCAACGTTGAAAGTTAGGCCTTTTCGGGTAACAATACAGTTAACCGGGGACTTAACAAAGTGGGTAAATGTCTTAAAGCCCTTATATGTTAATTTAGAGGGCTCATTGTGCAAAATAAGACATGAAAGCGACCTTTAGAAGGGCCAGGGACCAAAACTGCAATTTTTAAAAGTTTTGTTGGATGACACCAAGGGCTCGCGTAGCGCGAGCACTAACTGCTTATGCAGTCGCGCTACGCCACTGCCCCATCTGGACAGATTTTGATCTTGTTTGATTCTTTGTCTGCCACAGCCCTTGTAACCTCCTTTAATCGACCTTGCCTTTTCATGCTTGACCCCTAGGCACCCCCTAAGCTCTAGGAACATGTGTTGATCAGTTGTGGTGGGTTGTAGACTCATGTGTCAATGTTTTGTGGTGAGAAATTCACTATAAAAGGCCACAAGACTTCAACATTGTTCTTCACACTTTCATCTTGCAATCTGATCATTTCTGGAGCTCCAAGGCACTCTCAAGTGATCACTAATCAAGCTTAGGACTTTTGTAAGTTTGCTTAACCTTCTTTAATTAAGTTTTAGCTTAGTTTTAGCTTAAAAGTCAAACCGTCGTAATTAACGGTTGACTTTAAGATTAATCACTAATGGTCCAGTGATTAGTCGAATCAAATGTAGTTATAAGTTGGTAATTATGTGGGTAATAAACCCTCAAAAGGGTTCCCCCTGATTCCCACTCTAACTAGGTCAAAAGTCGGGTCAAACTTGCTAAGAAAAAGTCAACAGGATACTTAAATTTCAATTTATGCATAATTAGCAATGTAGAACATATACAACCTGTTTGATCATTAATATAACTTGGTAATTAGTGTAAGGACATGTCTAAACATGTTCAACCCGACAATTTTCTGTTTAGACCCGGTTCGGAACCGAAAGTCGCATAGTTTGACTTATACTTTAACTTTCAGTTCTAACCCGTTATGGTATGTTTTAGAAATGCCTTAGAGCTTTATTTGGACCAGGTTACATGCTAGTATAACCCTCTGTGATTATACACCCCGGATCATTAGTTATCCAATTAATTCGCATGATTCCGTTAATTGCTCATATGTTGACCATTATGCCCTTATTACCTTAAAACGTGATTTTTGGAAATGTAAAAGAGTAGAAACTTTAATTACTGATATTTAAACTTGCATACAAAGTTTGACATCAGTTTGAGGTGTAGAATAAGAGTTATGCTCGTTAGCGAAAAATTAAAGCTTTATGTTAATAAAACGACGTAATTAACGTATAGCCTAGTTAAGCCTACTTTTTGATATCAATATTTTACCCACTGATGTAATATATTATTTTGGGATTTTTAAAGATTTTTAATTAATTTTAGGCTGAGCATAACTCATAGTCGTAGGCTTAATCCGGTAATTGTCGGTTTTGCCCTTACGGGCCATAAAATGAGTTTTACATATCTAAACGAATCCAAACCTTTTGCTACTGATCACATATGATAAATAAATTATTTTAAGCCTTCTGGAAATATAAAAATATCAGATTTAAGTATCAAACCCGTAAATGGCCTTTAATCGCCTAATTAAGCGTTTTTAGCGCATAGTATGCACTAGAACTATTTTAAACATACTAAGGTTAATACCTACTGATATTTGAGGTAAATTATGATATTTTAACAGTAAGCAAAAGTTGATAAACTCAGACTTCAGTTTTGAGCTTTTCGGCTTATGTGAAATTACCAAAATACCCCTACGGGGCATAGTTTGGTTATAACTGATAAATTTCACATATACACTTTATCCTACTGATATGACTTAGAAAATTATGTATTTTTGCTGATTACATCAGGCCTGTAACTCAGGTTAACATTTAAACTCTTTTACAACCTTTAAAATGACGAAACTACCCCTACGGGGCCTAGTTTGTGTTTAAACACGTTTCGGGCATAATGAAAGACATCTTACTGATTTCACAACATATTTGAGGCATAATTAACTTAGGAAACCTATATATAGCTCTCATGAATACCTGTCACGCTTATTACGCGTACGGTTCGGTTTATGTAACAAGTTTACATAAATTAGCCGAAATGGGTCAAACCTTATCGGTTGTATCTCAAAATCCAGAATGTGCGTGAAGGACCCATATTAAACAAGTCTCTGAACTTGTCGGGTCTAAATCACATTCTATCCGGTCTTCGCTTAATCGTGCGTACGAACCGTATCTTTGAAACTAACCGGTCTAAGCTTAAGCTTAACTAAAGACCCGTTAGGATTCTAATAGGTTATTAAAAACCTTCGTTCCAGATTAGGAGCCCAGTAAAAGCTATCTGTACTTGCTGATTTGATATACGGCTGGGATTGAATTTATATTTAGCTCAGGTAAATACTTTTAACTTATTTTCCCTATACGGGCTTGGGTTACGGTATATAGCATACCGCTTGATCGAGCATCAAATTCTCCACCGTTGAGTGGGTAATTGACTAATTTGATCGGCTCGTTTAAACAGTCTTGTTACTTAAAGCCTTTGGGGGGTTAATGACCATGTCCCGGATATCCTTGGCATCATTTTACGAAATGGCCACGACTTAAGCGCGGGGTGTAGGCGTACACTCGTCAGTGCACAAAAGAATAATGTGGTGTGTCTATTGATCTTTAACCCGGACAAGATCCGGGCTACTGAACGCACAAGGAACATGTAATTCGTTCACAAGATTATAATATTAAATAATTCTCCCAAGTTATAAAAGGTTAATTTTGCCTCTGTGCATTTTAATCAAATTATAAAAGATATTTTGTGCCACGTGCATCCAAATCAATTTTCTTAAACCACTTTCAAAATGAGTCAGTTAATTGTATTTACCAGTGTAAACTGACGTATTTTCCAAAAAGGCTAAATGCAGGTACTATACGAAATTGGCTGGATATTTCTCCTTAGCATCAATAGAAGTCTCGCAAGCTTAAGATGCCTAAAAGTCTGTTGAACTATTGTCTCCATTTTATTTTCGATCCGTCTGTGGATAAACTTCCGAATATTGTGACATTTGATATTACAATATTAAATTCGGCTGTATTATATCTTTTAAATTGCTTCCGCTGTGCATATTAAATATTGTGTTGTTTGACTATTATGTTGCCAACCACGTCACGATACTCCCCCACCGGGCCCACCGGTGACACGTGGAAATCGGGGTGTGACAGTATCTCTTACTTTCTTACAAGTTGCAGTAATAGTGAGGATGTTTTTTTTTCATATGTTTGATCCTGGTACATGCCATAGGTTGCTAAAGAACAAGCTGATGTAATTGTTGGATGATGTAATAATCATTAAAGTAGCCAAATGGGGATGTGTAGTATACATAAACATCTAAAGTTTGTCCAGTTCCAGTTAACCGTTGTTGCTTTGATGACGACATGCATCAGAGTTATGTTTTTTAAGCCAATATAGTTGATTTCATCGGTATGACACAAACAAAGTGACTCGGAGTATGCACTTAATTGTTTATCTTACCCGATAAGTAATTTGCTATTTTTATAATATCGCACTATTTTCAAGTAATGGAGTTGAAGGTCAAGAATGATGATGGATTTGTGAGGAATATGCATACTTGGGTGGAACATTCTAAAGGTTACAAAAGGAATGTTTTTAAAGGATGGGAGAAGTATATGAAAGATCATGTAAAAATGTGACGCTCTATATGATAGTTTGATTCCTCTTGATTAGATTTTGGCTGTGATTATTTGTTAACTAGAGGTGAAGAAATCAGTTTTTTTATTTTTTTTTAAAACCGGTCTGTTTCTTTAACTGGTTTCGGTTTTTTTTATGGCACAAAAGACCATTTTTTAAAACCAGTTCGGTTTTTTTTAAACCGAATTGATACAGAATTCGACCTGGTACTGACCAGTTCGGTTCTGTTCGGTTTTTAAACCGGTAACGACGAGGTATGTTTTGCCACAAACAAACTGACTCAGAGTATGCACTTAACTGTTTATATTACTTGATGATTAATTTGCTATTTTTTATAATATTGTACTATTTTCAAGTAAATGCATTGCTTTTAATTTGATTTGTTCACATTTCTGATGTGAGATTGTTCAACAAATACACTCGCCTATATCTTTTGACTTGCCAATGGTTCTAAGTAAGCCTCCAAAGGCATGCTCGACACTTGAAGTTTACAAGGTAATTTGTCTCTTATGACTAGAGGCCACCAAATGGGTAGGTCATGTGAGTTGGGTAACGGGTCAAAATAGGTTTGGACTGAAGCGGGTCATAATAGACCAAGTGAGGTTAACATTTAAAGTCTTTATTTTCCGCTTCTTTTTAACTTATATATAGTTATAAACAATAAATGGCTAATTTTCATTACAAAAACCATATTTTTCTAATAACGAGTCTGATTAAATGATTAGTGTAACCTTTAACCCATTTGACATGTTCTATGTTTTTCATTTGACCCTTTCGAGATAGAACACGACCAAATTTAACCTACTGACTCTTAAATGGATGTAAATTGCCACCTCTACTTACGACAATGATGTTGAAATGTTACTTATCAGCAGTTCCGGTTAGATGTATCAGGTACCATGGACCCTTTAGCCTTGCTGGAGAAGATATCAAAGAATGGAATATCACAAGATGTTTGGCGAAGAAGAACCGGTCTATAACCGCCGGGTGGGGTTAAGCCCGAACCGGTTTTTTTAATAATCGGTTAAAAACGGTTTCGTTTTTTTTTTCGATTTCGATCCTAAAACCGGTTTTGTTTTGTGCATGTAGAAAAAATGAATATCATAATAATGCCATGAAATCTAATTGTGTGTAGGTCATGGAATCTCCACAACAAGTTGGTAGAATGTCAATGCAATTGACCACATGTCTTTCATGGAATGATCAATGTGATGAACCAATAGAGGTTAGGTATGTGCCTATCGTACCGGTAACGACGAGGTATGTTTTGCCACAAACAAAGTGACTCAGAGTATGCACTTAATTGTTTATATTACCCGATGAGTAATTTGCTATTTTTTATAATATTGTACTATTTTCAAGTAAATGTATTGCTTTTAATTTGATTTGTTCACATTTTTTATATCAGATTGTTCAATAAATACCCTCGCCTATATCTTTCGACTTGCCAATGGTTCTAATTAAGCCTCTAGAGGCATGCTCCACACTTGAAGTTTACAAGGTAATTTGTCTCTTATGACTAAAGGCCACCAAGTGGGTAGGTCATGCGAGTTGGGTAATAAGTCAAAAACCAGGTTTGGACTGAAACTGGTCATCATAGACCAAATGGGGTTAACATTAAAAAAAAATTTCACTTCTTTTTAACTTATATAAAGCGATAAACAATAAATGGCTAATTTTGATTACAAAAAACATATTTTTCTAATAACCAGAGAGGCTGAGTAAAATGATTTAGTGTAACCTTTAACCCGTTTGACATGTTCTATGTTTTTCATTTGACCTTTTTGAGATAGAACACGGCCAAATTTAACTTATTGATTCTTAAATGGATGTAAATTGCCACCTCTACTTACGACAATGATGTTGAAGTGTTACTTACCAGCAGTTCCGGTTAGATGTATCAGGTATCGTTGACCCTTTAGCCTTGCTGGAGAAGATATCAAAGAATGGAATATCACAAGATATTTGTGTAAACGATTTGGGTATAAATTTTTTATCTTTATTATAAATTTGACACAACATCAATATAGATTTATCCATAGAAGATTAATATCACTTCGCATTTGTTATTGCCACAGAACCGTCTGCATTTGAGCATTTCCTCTGAAAAGATTAGAACAACGCATAATTGTTGCAAGCCGTGAAAAATGTGATGTTTTTATGTCTGGAAGGAACCAAGAATTCCCAATAGTTTGTCAAAAGTGAGTTCATCATACTCTTAACGAATCGGTTTGTGGTTAGTTGAATGATTTACTTCTTTATATCTATTATTGTTTGTTTTCTTCTTGAATCGTTGAATTTTGCTCAATTATTCTATTTATTTAATGTTTGATATAGTTATCGTGGAACACTAACTTAAGATATGTTTGATGAATGAATCTGGTTGGATTAGTGAAATGTGTGGTTATTCTTTTGGTGCACCAAAGGTAATTATATTTACTAATCATGAAATATAACATACAAATTTATCATTTTGCTCTTATTTTCTTAATGATTAACGAATGTTTCTATGCGTATTCGTTTCTATGTTCAGCCGAAGTTGTACCATGTTATAAGCGACAAGATATTAATATACCCTGGGTATGTTCCTGAACCTGGTGTTAACTATCGGGTTTTCCATTACGGGTTAGAGTTCAGTGTCGGGATTTGGAGCTTTGACAAAGCGAAGTGGAGAACCTTTGACATGGTAAAAAAATGCACAAGTTTTCTTAAACAATATCTCTATCTTATAATTTATTTTGCATAATGTTTTAAACAGTTTGTAATAATTGTTGTCCAATTTATTATCTCTAATAAGTTCATTTCTCTTAGGATAGATTACATGGAAATGGTGGAGGTGATTGAACTCCACAGATCGCAAAAACACCAGTACCATCCATCAAATAATGCATCCAAGACTCAAGTGGCACTACAACTTCACCACATAAAAAGTCAAAATTTTGACGTATTATATGAAATTTTGACAGTTGTGAGGTATTTTTCACTCTGTGTTTGACCTTTTTGAGATAAAGAGACGAATCAAATTGTTCAGAAGTGACACCTCTTTGCTTATTCTAGCAACAACAATTTTAGGAAAACAAAGCTTATCAAGCATATTTTATTCATCTTCTTTGTAGGTTGTTGGCACTGGCAAAGTATTTTCAGCCCTTAAAGGCAAATTGACTCGAATGGTCTTTAGTGTAGAAATGGACGAAATCTTAGTTGTGTACTTAACTGTGCGAATTGAGAAGCCAACCACTTATGAGCTGACTAAGGATGTCAACAAGTAAGTCTTGATTGATAATTTGTTATTAAAACTTTTGTTCCATGTGCTTTCTCTGGTGAATACGGGGAAACATGTGGAGAAGACATTCATCTCTTGCCAATTCGCACAAACTGTTTGGCATGTAATTGCCCAATGGTGTAATGTCCCAAGCTTTTATGTGTTTCAGTTCCGAGATCTCTTGGATATGCCTGAATTTTAACATGGTTCGACGAAAAAGATGTTTTTTTTCATGCTATCATTCTTACGAAAATCTGGAGTATCTGGACGATGCGAAATAAGATCGTATTTAGGGGGTGTTTGGCTTAGCTTTTTAAATCAACTTATTGACTTATTGGCTTTTTGGAAAAGTCACAATGGAGTGACTTTTTTCCTCACATACACCCTCAATCCCAAACATCATTTAACTTTTCAAAAAACCAGTAAGTCAATAACTTGTTTCAAAAAGTTTAGCCAAACATGCCCTTAATCAGAGTTCAGCATCAATGTCAAAAGTGATTGAAGAAGTCAAAGCCGTTACATTCCTTCGGGTAAAAAAAATAGATCGCAAGAAGCTTCATTAACATGGAAGAATTAGTCCAGCTTTAGTTTCATGTTGTAACAGTTTTTGGCTGTGTTTTGGTGCCTTATTTTGGGTCTATATTGTATATTATGGCTGGTAGATTGTCTCCATGTACTGTAATATGTTTCTTTCTTGAGGTGTCTATACAATTGGTGCTTGCTACTCGCAAAATTTTAATGATATTATGTTGGCCTGTCAATAAAACAAAAGTTGCATAAATTTGTTTTTTTTAGTTTGTTTTAAGCACGATTTAGAATACAAGTGGTTGCTTTCTTTTAACGATTTAGAGCATTTAAAAATCTTAAAGCTTGATTGGTAATATAAGTCTAATGTGAGCCTGACTTTTTATTTGAATTTTTGATTTGTTGATTTGAACGATTTTTTGGCGATTGCTTTCCTTTCACACATGTTCTCTAGGCCCGTTTATTTTTTTTTTTACTGTGAAATTAGGTGTTTCACATTTCTTTAGTTCTTGCACATGCTACCGTGTATAATAAAAAAAATCATGTATGTTCTTTACATCTTAAATTGACATTTTACCAACATAAAATTTGGTCCCCTTAATCCAACAGATCATCATTCAACATTTGTGCTTATGGCAGATTTGATTTTTTAAATAATAAAGTAAACAATGCAAAAAAACAAAGTGTAATTTACTAATACAATCACCAAGTTGAACAATAGGGTTGTTAATGTCGGGTTTCAATATTATTCGGTAAGCGAGTACTTATATTTTTATAGTTTGTGTTTATGACATGGCGGGTTTCAATATCATTAGAATGTTGTTTTTGTAAGTTCAGTAAGTCATTTGCCTTTGCTTTCTTGATCCAGTGGGATGACCCGCATCTAATTCCTACTGATATGCCAATTGACGTATTAGAACTCTTCACTCATGAATTGACAAGAGTACTTATAGCTTTCCCAATATATAAGTCATTAATATACTTGACTTATTTTTGTTACCTAACAATTTTCTGATGGTGGTCCAGTATATCAAAGAGATGGAAGAACGTGCAATGAAAGGATTGATGGACAATAGGCACAAGTTGGATTTGATTTCAAATGAAGTGCTATAGAACTTAAGAATCACCGGGCTGGTAAGTTTTATATATCATTAACACAGGAGATTGGATTAGATCAGGTTTACATTGTAAAGTGAGTTTGATCGGATGATTTCAGGAAGTTAAAAGAAAAAATAACTCAATAGTCCCCACAAAATGTTAGAAGATTTTGTTAAGTCTTTCCAAATAAATGCAAACTTCAAGAAGAGCAAGTCAACTTTTAACAACATAATTCGATTAATATAAATAAAATTTTCTGGCTTCCTACGTTATTTCTGTTTGTTGACGTGAGTGTTTGATTTTTTTTACTGCTTTTAATATCTATGAATAACTCTATCCTTTTTAAAGCAAATTATTTGTTTTTTATTAACTTAATCAACCTGACATTTTGACAATTAAGGCTTTCATCACCATGATCAAAGTATTCTGTGTAACATTAATTGATGAATCTTAATAAAAGAAAAACTAAAACCAAATACATATGATTTCATAAAAGACGTTAATTATACTTTCTTTATTAATGTCATTCGTTGCAAATTAAAGTAACAACATATTCTAATATAATTTAAAAAAAACATAAATCAATAAAACATTTTGTACGGGTTTAGAAAACATTCTTATATTGAGATCTCATTATCAATTAAAAAGGAATTAAGGAATTTGACTTTATTGAGTTGTTACACTTTAATTTGTTCACCTAAGTGATATTAAGTCTATAATAATTGATTTTGTTGTGTTTCATGTTGACATACATGTGTGTTATCTCTAATCGGGATGGATTCTCACATGTATGTTTACATTTAAAATAATCAACAAGGTGTAGATGGACTGAAAATGTATATATTGTGTGTTGCTACTTCATTTAGTTTAATTTGCTACCTTTTTTTTTTACTTTTTAATAGGCATCATGTCGTTCTTCGTGACTGATTGAATAATAAAATACACACTTCGAAATTACAAGTTTAATTTATTCAAAAAAACACATTAATTAAATTGTTATGTAAACCAAATTAATATCTTACTCATTTCCGGACAAAGTATACATTAAATTAATCTTTTCTCCGTTTTATTTTTCTTTATTTTCAAATACCATCCGCCTTTTAAAATAAAATTTACGATTTTCCATCCCGCACATAATACATTTTTAAATGAATTTTACATTCGTTGTTTACATCAAGAAAATGGTACAACCATCTATAGCATTGATAAAGTGATTTTCATTCACCCCAAAGTTTCATCAGCAAACTCTTGATAAGATCATTTTATTTATATTAATTCGTAAAACAGGTTCAGTTTATTCTTTTTGAAATTCGATTACTTCGTGAATTTTGATTAGTTATTGTAGGCTTAGTTACTGGAATATTGTTGTAGGATTTTTATTGTTTAAATGTATATGTTCAAATATATAAACAAATTCTAATTCATATTCAAATACTTTTCAATCCATAAATAAATAATTAAATATAGTATTTAGATTTTAAAAATTAATTCAAAATAATGTTGACTAATGTCTAACACGCTACTTTAATTATTGGTATACTGCGACAACGTAAGTTCACGGGTGATAACTTTTATCGTCACATATCGTATATTTTATAAAATATATGATATGTGTTGTTGTTTGTTTAAAATATATACAGTTTTTGTTCAATCACGGGTGAAAAAATGAAAGTTTCACACATTATTCATTTTCAAAAGTATATATACAATTGTTTAATAAAATATAAATATCCAACCCGTGAGTATTCACGGGTGATAACCTAGTTTGTATTACAAATAATATGAGTTCGAGAAGAAAATTATTTCTTAATAAAGAAAAAAAATAAGTTTAAATCAATAAGAATGTCTTATTTAATATTTACATTTAATGTTATCGTAAAAGCATACAAATCAAACTACATAATTTATTAAGTTATTGTATTATTCTAAATTGGCTAACTAAATTAAACTAATAACTTATTTTTAAAATATACCATTCATCGAATCGAATATCGAATTATTCGAATAATTTTTATTTTACCTTGAATTCGTATTCGATTCGAATTCGATTAAAATCTACCAAATTTGATTCGAATTCGTATTCGAATAAAAAACCCAATTCGTATTTGAATCGAATTCGAATGAATTCGATTTGATTTAGATTCTTTAAAAACATGTAAAAAAAACTATCAAAATGAAACAGAAATTTTAAAGCAACCATAAAGCACGAAATTATATTAAAACAGTTCCAAATAAAGTATCATAAATCTAAAATTCAAAACGAGAAATCAGGAATAACCACTACACATTACAAGTTAATATTTTTAGGGTTAGAAATCTATTGATAGATTTGTTACTTAGGTTTTAGTTATCGGACATGTAGTTGGTTTGGTAATGGGTAATTTTAATACATGGAATAAATTTTGAAAATAATTTATAGTATAGCCCAATAAATGTTATATATGTATTGTAGATAAAAATAATAAATAAAAATATATAATTTTTATTCGAATTTCCGAATCGAATCGAATTTGAAATTGTAAATTCGTATTCGATTTACTTGACTCGAATTGAATCGAATTTGAATTCGAATTCTTATATTCGAAATGAATTCTTGATAATCGAATTGAATTTAAACGAATTTCGAATTCGAAACGAATTCTGAACACCCCTATTCAAAACAAACACAATTTACTTTAAATGATAAATTTCCAGATGTGATAGATAAATTTTAATATGTTGTGTAAAATATATGTAAGATAAATCTCGTTATGTGTAGGCCATAGGTAGAATAAATTCGATATGTAAGATAAATTATGATAGGTATATGGTAAAATATTTTTGACTAATTATTCAAAGAGAAAACTAATAGAAGAAGAAATAAACTAATGAGTAATTAATGAGAGAGAAAACTAATAGAAGAAGAAATAAAGCATTTTACCATTGTGTGTTTTGATTTCTCTTTTTTTTTTACATTAAAGTTTTTTCTTATATATATATTATAATACCTATATACCTTTGTTTGTTTAAACCTATGAGTTTAACGTATAAAACTCAAATTCGTGCTCATATTCAAGTTTTACTTCAATTCATGCCCGTTCAAGTGTTGGACTTGACCGAGTTAAGATTTTAATAGTTATAGATACGATAATATTGTTGAAGTAGCTAGCTAATGAATATAAAGTTACATATTTGTACTCAAATAAATAAATAGTATAGTATATTAGGAAGGTGATAGCTAGGAAAAGTAGTATATAAGGACCAAGCTAACCTCTAGCTAGGTATCACCATTAAAATTACCTCAGCCTCAACATATGCATCTTGTGTTGTTACTACTGAAAACTACAAATTAAGCAGATATCCAGATACCACAAGTTAACTATCAATCATTCAACTTTGGATGGATAATGAACGATTCATCTGGGAGCAGAAGCAAGAAGAAGATCGAGATTATGAAAGTCAAAGTAGTAGCTATGGCCACCAGTATTCCAACACCAACCATCAGATCATCGGAACCACTCCCATGGATGATGATGTTTACGGCCGTTTCATCTCTCAGTCTTCAACTTTACCTCCGCCTTCTTCGTCGATGATGATGATAACGCCTCAATTACAACCGATTGCTCCACCAGATCATCAAGGTACGCCCCCATCGATCTCTTAGAGCATCCACAAACACCACGTCAAAAATGGGATACGGCCACACACAAACAAAAAAAAATTGTGACCGGGCTCAACCTTACATATTAGATTTTCAGATTTTCCTTAATTAAAACCCCTAACTTTTCCCATAGCGTATAGTCTTTCATAATATAGATGGACTTTGCCATATGGATCCGGACACTTGTATTTTTTTAATTACCTCTTTTCTATATCTACTCGTAAAGTATTAATATTACTAAATAAACACTAACAGTTTATTTGTTTGTTAAACTATTTATTGTTAATTCTGTGATACATACAATATACACGTATGTATGCTATAGATAGATTTGCATATATGCTGCAAGTTGCATATACCTAGGTTCAATGCACCTTGTGTTTTTACTTTCCGTGTACAGCTTCTTCTTCTCCTCTCTCTCTCTCTCTCTCTCTATATATATATATATATATATATATCTTTATTTATATATGGTCACATGTTTATCACAAGACACTTGCGTCGCTAAAATCTTGGTTACAATCACTGTCACTAAGATTTATTAATTAATTCTCAATTAACAGTGATTCACATGGCAAAATCTTATTTGTGATCTTTTCCTTTTCTTCTTTACAAACTTACTTTAGGGTAAAAAGATGTTTAATTTCACTTAACAATATTGAAATGAGTGTACAAATGTATACATTTATTTATTGAAATTTAGTTAAACCATTTAATATAATTGAATATATTTAAATCATATATGTCAAACATTAAATTGATTTCACTTATTAATCATGCTTATATAATTATATTTAAGTATGCTTGCAGCTAGATCTAAAGCAAGTCTGCAAGAGGTGGGGTTGGTGCCACATGAGGCTTTAGATTGTCAAACTTTTAGGTTTGAATGACAATCAAGATACATTTCACCTACCGATATTCTCAAAATTTAGAAGTATCACTTAATCATTAGTTATTTCCTATTTATGTGTTTATATTAGCATATAACGCTTGGAAAAATAACAAAAAATGTAGAACTCGAATTGAATACATATCACTTCTGTGGAATGCAAACACCATACCATTAGACCACTAATTACGTTTTGAATAAATTATATGCCCCCTAAATTTGCTTCTTACAATAAATGTATTTTGTTTTGATTAATAACATATTTTTTTTCAATTGTAATATGTTCATTTGTTTTCAAGTTGTAAAAATATTTTATAGTCCTTGTATTTTCATATGTTCTTTCCACTTTACACAGAAAAGAAAATGAAAAACTTAGTCTCAAAGCTTAACAGAAGAATATAATATATTGCTAATTTCAAAAAATTAGTGTTTAAGCAATTATTATTAATTCGGTGGCATCAAATACAAAAGATGCCATTTGCATGCATGCATGGTTTACTAATATATTAATCAATCTGTAACGAATATGAAAAAAGCTAAATATTTTTCTAAGCTCTATAACTTATTGTGTGCATGATTTGATCAGAAACAACTGTGAAGAGACATTACAGAGGCGTAAGGCAACGGCCATGGGGAAAATGGGCAGCCGAGATACGCGATCCTAACAAAGGGGCCCGTGTTTGGTTGGGCACATTTGAAACAGCCGAAGCTGCAGCCGCGGCTTATGATCAAGCCGCACTTAAGTTCAAAGGGGCAAAGGCCAAACTCAACTTCCCAGAGCGTGTTCAAGGCCGCTCTGAGCTTCGTTACATATCAACAACCACCACTACCACCACAACACAACCGCCCTCTGCCACCTCATCACAGCCTCCAAATCCTACATCACATCAATCCATAGCCACCAATTATCCAGACTTTCTTCAGTATGCACAACTTCTTTCCAGCAATGAAGCTCAGTTGCGTTACTTCACTTCAGATCTCTACCCTCATAATATCAACAATGCTGAGGTATATGCTTCACACCAATCTTCTTCACCGACCGTTGGATCATCATCAGTGTCTTATCAGCCACACTACACCAATGATCCGGGCTTGTCATCCGATTTAGAGTCGGATCAACGCGTAGATTGGGACAAGTGGAAAGATGCTTTTGATCCCAATAGGAAGTCATGAGTTATGCCAATCGATTAAATGCAAAGGTTGTATTATTGCATTTGGATTTATGAATCACTAGAATATATGTTTGTGGGCTGATTAATTATAGAAATATATTTGAGAGTTTTGCTTGCATTATTTAAGCATGCAAAGCTCCGTTAAGATACCCATGAAGATATAAGTAAGAATATTAAGGTTGCATTATTTATGCAGCAGTTGTTAGGATCGTTATGATTTTCTGTATTTGTTATTGTGGGGTAATTACTAGTTATATGCTCATACGCATATCTTAACTTTATTTTTATTGTGGGGTTGCTAGTTATATATGCTCATTCTCGTGTACATATAGTTGTTATATATTATAGTTTATAAGATCATAAGTTTATTTCTTTTGTTATAATAAAATAAGTTAACTGCACTTGGTTTTACGTAGTAGTATATTATCCAAAATAATAATATGCTCAATTTCATCCTTAATAAAAGCTCAAAATGTGCAAGAAACGACAGATACAGTGTTAAAAATGAGCATCAAGTCATCAACCCAAGTTTGCATTGGGATCAGAAAACTTTTTGTTTCGGAAGTCATAAGAACACATTGATTTATTAAAGGGAATTTTTTTTTGAACGACGAACTTTCATTAAACCAAACCTCTAACCAGGAGCTAGCCAGTACATGATCGAAAACAAAAACAGATTACACTGATTTACATTAGGCTCATTGCACAAATGAAAATCTACACCGTCTTTCCCAATCCAGCTCCGGTATTTTCGAGTGGTTCTTATGGATTTGAGGTCCTGCATCGTTGTTGCCGGATTCGTCACTTTGAACTTAAGTTTTGAGGGCGTCTTAGAGGAATAGAGGGTGTGTAGGGTTGACGACCGCACATGATCCATGCCCTAGAGAGGGCCCCAATTTCTTCCGTGTAGGTCGATTGACTTATAAAAAAATTGTAAAGTTAGAATTAATTTCATATTTTGTATGGGCCCAATAAGTCAACAACCATTCACCATTACTCGATTAATCAACAAACCATTTAATCCTAATGCCCAAAATCACTTTGGTCCTTTTAAGCACTTATAATAATAACCTAATTAACAATTAGTTATTAGCATCACTTTGGAATTGAAGAAGAATTGAGATCGGCGATTACCAACCATAGATAATTGATTAGGGGATTAACGATTTAACCACTCGGTCTTGCATAGAGTCACCCATGTGGATAGCCGATTAAGGTAATTGATTTTAACTTGAGTTTGATCTTCATTCTTTATTTAGCCTATTTTAGTTTAGATATAATTAAATTATCATATTTTAAATATCAATTTTTACTTGTCGAATAAGGCTTCCAAAATCTCAGGATCGGTCCTCTTGGCTTTGGCCACCGACGACTACCATCTTCAGCCACCAAAGTCCCCCACAACCATCAACAATGACGTATGCAGCGATTAGCGTAACTGGTTTCATGTCACCAACTTACATACTTTAGTGTAGGTTGGTAAGTTTTGAAAAGTTGATATTATTAGTATTAAAGTTTAAAGTTTGATACATTCTTTAGTGTAGGTTGGTAAGTTTTGAAAATTTTGTTATATATTAACATTAAAGTTTTTAAGTTTGATACATTGAGTAACTATATTACTATAGTTAACACAAAAAAATTATAAAGACAATTTTTGGCAATTGTTATTTGTTCTTACTTCATTTTTAATAGAAACTTTTATCCAAAAGCATAAAGTCTATTAATTATTGACTGAGATGGATTGATACTTGATAGCAAGTAGACATAATTTGAGGATGCCTTTTGTTACATCAAAGATATACACGCATTAACCCCTCCATGCATGCGTGAGCCCATGTGCTTTACTAAAGTAGTCACTCACCCTAGGGTTTCATCAAACCCGGCCATATCACTTATTATTAGAGAAAAAGGTGATCTAAAATCATTGCCATCAAATCTCAACTGGTCCATCTATTATCATTCTTACACAATAAAGGTTTGAGGTTAGTTTATGCCTCTACTTCATGAATCTTTTTTTAGAAAGAGGGTGTTTTGGTTAATTTATTGATCACAATTTCCTTGTAAAACTATTAGGTTAGAAACTTGTGTATTACACAATTAATTTAAAGGAAACGTATGAGGAATTTAGAAAAAAATGGGGCCGCGGGCCATCGATCAACTATGTTAATAAACGAGGCGGGAAAAACAATGTTGGGGTCATAGAGTTGTGCCACATGTTACCACGATACTTATTAATTAAGTATAACGATTATCATTAATTGTGAATATAATATTTTAAGCATGACATGACGGGCAAGTATAATGGATCATAACGGGTTCGATCAAAGTGAACCTTTTAAAAAATAGCAACTCAATAGGGATGAAATCGAGTTCTTGTAAAAAACAGTCTTAAGTTGAGGCGTACTGTCTTAGAAAAATGTATCAAATGAATAATGAATAATATAAGTTATAAGACTATCCGCATCAGTGAAAGGCTATCATTTCTACAAACAACCTAATCAGCATGCCACATCAGTTTTTCACTTATTCTTTTTTTTTTTTTTTTTTTTTTGGGTAAAGGGTTACCCCGGTAAATTTCCCACAAACACTTTTTACCCACAACAATAACATATATATCATTCCCACAAACAACCTTATTATAATTATTTTATTAAATTTAAACTAAATAAAAAAAAGAAAGGACCCACCATTCCCCCATTCTTCACCATTCTTCCCCAAGAATCCTTAAGAATGAACACCCTCCATGTCATCTCTACAACACCCACCAATCCATCCCTCTCACAAATGCCCTCCACATAGGCCAATAATCACCTACAAACATCCTTGATGTGGATAGTCTAAGAACTATATCAAGGAAACGTTATTATATTTAAAGAAAGACCATTAAATTTCAAAGAAGGGTAGTAGAACTTAGTAAAATATAAAAAACATCAATGGGTGGGGATTGAGTTCAATTGGCAAAGTTAAAGTTGAGCTTGTCTTCATGGTTAGAATCTTAAAAGAAACATAGCCTTTCACTGAGAAAAAAATCATCAAAATTCAAGCAAAATAAATGTAGTAAATAATTATAGATTTGAGGCCTTTAATCCTTGTGATTTAATAAAGAGCAACACATATAACATAAAGTAAATTAAAAAGCATGCAACTTGTGAGAGACTACACTTTTAACACAAACCAGACCATAATCTTACACTAAATGTTCAAGTGAACCTAAATTTAGATCTCAAAATCAGATTTTTTAGATATACTTTTTGAAAAGTCACCAAGGATTATTTAATATATATTTAAGTAAGCTTATTATACTTTACTAATAAATAAAAGGGTTAATCACCACATTTTAAGCCAAAACGGAGACTGACTTTAAACCCACTATAAAGTATAAACCAACATGATAAAACTTCACTTAAGTGATAAACTAATCCCACTAAGAAGGCTTTAATTAAGCCATCACAAAAAAATCTTGGAAAGTATTAGGGGTCCACAAAACAACCAATCAAATCAATGCACGTGTAAGACCGGCTAAAGTTTAGAAGCATTTACACATCCATTAATCTGCTTGATTGTTTAGATAATTTCATAGCATGTTTCAAGATTTTTTGTACCGCTAAATTCAAGCCTTGTTAGCCTGGTTAAATTATGTTGTGTTTTCTTATTCTTATAATTATTTTTGGTGGGTTAAAACTCATTACCATTTTAGCTTAAAAGATGGTCTTAAGGGTATCCGGGGCACACTCGGGGAGTGGGTTCGGTGACCACATCCACCGATCGGGAACACCGCCGCCATCCATGCGGGGACCCGAATCGGGGAGTGGATTCGGTGTGGAGTCACCGCGTTGAATGGGCACGAATCTTGAGGAACGGTCGAGTTGGCAACGGTCGAATTTTAAAAAAAAAAATCACTTTTTAAAACATATATAAATAACCACACCATTCACTCATTTTTTATACTCTCAAACCATAACAATTTCACACATTTTTTATACTCTCAAACCACACCCACTTCACTAATTTTTTATACTCTCAAACCACACCCACTTCAAACCGAGCAATGGAGAACCAACCCCGCGAAGCCAAGAAAAAAACTAAGGGACAGGGCAAGCAACCGTCTCGTGGTGGTTCGAGCGGTGCAAGTGCACAATCACAACCCCCTTTCGGATATACTTCACAACCCCCGTTTTTTTTCCAACAACCTTCACACCCCTCCTTTTACAACACCCAAGCAACCAACCTTCCACCCAATTTCGGCTATTTTCAAAATTTGTTATCAATGGATCCACCTCAATCCCCCGCCTTCGACACATATGCTTTTCGTTCCCCACAAGTTCCATCTACACGAGGAAATGTTGAACGTCCTCTACCTATTCACGACGACGAGAACGAGGAGGTAGTGCCCGAAACTCAAAATTTGGGCGACGAGTACGAGGACGTGGACGATGAATATAATGTGGATGAAGACGCCGGCAACGAAGAAGATGACGCTCGGGATAAAAAGGGAAAAATGGCGAGCGAAAAATGGACAAAGGTCCAAGAAGAGGCGTTGGCGAAGGCGTTGGCGAAGGCGTGGGTACATTGCTCTACCAACAAAAAGAAGGGCAATCAACAAAACCGCGATAGTTTTTGGCGTAAGATTTTAAATCATTTTAACGCCACCCTCGGTGGAAGTAATCGGACCGTGCATCAAGTACGATCTAAATGTGGCCCGATGCACACGAAAATAAACTTTTTCAACGGCCTATACCAACAAGCGGTAAAAATTATATTTTTTAACATTGTATATTTTTTAATTTTCTTTACTAAGTTCATATTTTTTTAACACTTATTATTTTATAATATGTAGGATCGCACACGAGGAAGCGGAGTCAAGGATCTCGACGTGATGAAAGTCGCTTTAAAAGAATTTAAAGAGAGATTTCCGAACGGTTTTCAACATGTCGAGGCGTGGGAGGTCGTTCGAAAACACGACAAATGGGCCCAAGTCCCATTGTTGGGTGAGGAAGGGGAAGGTTCGGGACATAAAAGAAAGCCCGTTGAGGTGGACCCTTCCATACCCGATATGAACGAAGACCCCTCGCCACAAAGAGCACAACGGCGAGACAAGCGTCAAGCGACATCGTCCGAGGGAAGCTCGGCCTAGTTGGCGGAACAATTCAAAGAGTACACCGCCATGAAAGAAAGGAAGCACACGATTGAATTGGAGGCGATTGAATTGAGGAAGAAAAGAGAGGCGCAGGCTCTCGAGCTTATATCGGAACAACGCGAGACGATGAAAAACTACAATTACGATCGAGATATGGAAACATTCATCAAGCCGCACGACGATGCTCCGCCAAATATGTTGCCGTTCATCCTCGCCCGAAAACGCGACATCGCTAACAAGTACGGGTGGCCGTGCGATTTCTAAAATTATTATTTTCTAGTTTGAATGTAATTTTAATTTTCTAGTTTGAATTTAATTTTTATTTTTATTTTCTACTTTGAAATGTCTTTTGTTAAATTTTATTTAATTTTTATTAATATTTTTTTATAAACATGCATAATTAAAACAAATAAAAAAAAAAACCAAGTCCCCTAATAGGGGAGTGCCGCCATCAATTTAGGGTGTTAGGGGAGTTTAAGAGGGGAGCTGATGTGGCACACGAGGATTGGTTATGCGTAAGAGAGGGGACTCCCCTCTTAGGGGAGTGCCCCTCTCACCCTAACATATCTATTAAAGTGATTTTCAGTGAATAAAATCATAGGATAAGTTAACCCAAACTTGTATATTCCAAAAAAAAACAAACAAGTCAAAAGCAATCATCGGGACATGTAGCCAGTTGGCGTTTTGTATTCAGGAAAACAAAGAGGGGGTATGATGATCGGAATCACTTTCGGCAACCTAGATTCAAACATTGCGGCTATCGTCCTTTTGCCTTTTCTTTCACTTTCACACTAGTTATAACTCCCATCACTCATCACTCATTTTTGGCATGCTACTTCAACAGTGTTTTTGAGTTTCACTTCACTATCTTTTCTATTATATTATTTGATGTATGTATTCTTTAATAAATAAGTGATTTGGGGATCTATGACAAGGACATAAAATTGTATGTTTTAATTTAGTCTAAACTGGTTTGAGTTTGGGTTCGTATGGGAGGGATTCACATGTGTTCCATGTGATAACCTGAAACAATAGGGAATTGAATCCAAAATTAAAAAAAGAGTTGATATGATTCTTTGGTAAATTTGTAACACAACAAAAACATTCAGGTTAACAAGAATGTGTTCGAACCAACCCATAAATGCTCATATCGTTTTCGAATTAGCGTGTGTGAAATAATTTTCGGGCTAGTGTCAACCTGAAACAATAGGGAATTGAATCCAAAATTAAAAAAAGAGTTGATATGATTCTTTGGTAAATTTGTAACACAACAAAAACATTCAGGTTAAAAAGAATGTGTTCGAACCAACCCATAAATGCTCATATCATTTTCGAATTAGCGTGTGTGAAATAATTTTCGTGCTAGTGTCAAATTCCGGCTTTGTGTCGGGTTTGACCAATCAACATAACACCACCTTTAAAAGAAGGGGGCTTTGTGTCGGGTTTGACCAGTCAACCCATAAACACAGTCAATATAACACCGCCTTTAAAAGAAGGGGAGAATTCACACATTCCTCATAAACTTGTAAAATTATATATTTTAAAAAAGGACAAGTTTTTAATGCACAATATATAATGCTCCTTAAACATAATTTGAGTAAATACGTAATTTTGTTAGGTGGTTGTTTTTCAGATGTAAAAGGTTTGCAGTCTGCGAACCACATCTGCAAACGTCTGCACGAGAAGAGTTGGACCAAATGTCTGCATAGTGTAATAGAAAGAGAGTTTGATTATCTCACATCTTTTTAAAACCCCACATCTGCACTTCAGAGTGTAATAAAAACGTCTGCACTTCAGCCTTCAACACCACCATCTCCCGCCTCCCCCACCACCACTTCAGCTGTCATACCCCGATATTTCCACATATTACCGGTGGGCCCGGTGGGGAGTATCGTGACGTAGTTGATATCATCATGGTCAAACATACACAGAATAGCACAGTGGAAGTCTTGGAATATAAAATATTATTACAAACTCAAATGTCTGAAAATATCAAAGTATTTATTATAGACGAGCCTGTAATATCAAATCCACAGGTGGATCTTCACAGAATGTATAAAATGAAGTTTAGCAGACTTTAAGGCATCTTTAAGGATTTGCAAGATCCTCTATTTCGACACCGAGCAACTCCCAGCCTATTACGAGTAGTACCTGCCACTTGGTCTTTTGAAAATACGTCAGTTTTCACTGGTAAATACAATTAACCGATTCATTTGAAAAGAGTTTATGAAAATTGATTTAAGTGCACAAGGCACAAATCATTTATAACTTGGGACAATTATTTAAAGATAATCTTGTATACAGATTTACATGTTTGTCTTACAATTGGGGCCGGTTAGAAGCCGGTCATGATTAACCGACTCACCACTTATAGAACCCACAAAGGAGTTATCCCCAACATGTGGGTTTATTTTTAGCATTTGCATCTGTCAGGTGTATGCCTACACCCCGTGCATAGGTCGTGGCCATTTTCAAATGAAAAGAGCCGAGGATATCCAGGACACGGTCAAATTAACCCCCAATGTTTATGTTATCAAACAAGACAGATTAAAACGGGTTATGTAATTTATTAATCACAATCCGATTAAATGATTTCATACCCGACCAAGTGGTATTATTATAATACCATATCTCAAGCCCGTATAAGGGAAAATAAGTTAAAAGTATTTACCTGAGCTAATACTTGATTCACAGCATAATAACTCAGTCGTATCCAATCTATCTAAATGCAGGTAGCTTTTACCGGGTGGCTCTAGTCTGGAGTGATGGTAATATATAACCAATTCAGAATGCTAACGGTGTTATTTAAGTCGTAGACTTAGACCGGCTAGCTTAAAGTATCTATAACGGTACGATACGCTAGATTAAGCGATGACCGGAATAGAATATAATTTAGACCCAACAAGTACGAAGACTTGTATAATATGGGTAAATGTAACGACTCTTATCAAAATTCATAATTATTAAAGTAATTTGACCAATAGAAAACCTTAATTGAGAGACCCAAGTGATTCTACGCAAACCCTAAAATTTTCATAATTTTCAGAATCAGGATTAGGGCCCCTAAAACTCAGGGGGGGGTTAAACCCTATTGACGATTATCCACTTAAAACGTAGGCAGAAAGGAATTTTCAGAAATCGTTGACTCAGCTGAGCTAGTCCCACACGTGGCAACCCTATGCATGAAAGTTGTTGTTACGCGGGTCGCGTAAGGATAAGCTTACATCTCACGCGGGCCGCCTAAGGGTCAAAATTCGGTTATAAATAGATGAGTTTGGGACTTGATTCTGGGAGTTGAAACGACGTTAGAATTCCAATTCTACGCTGAGATATTGTCTGTTTACCACAATTAACACACACAGGCACTAAATCGACGCTGCAATCAGGGTATTAGCACAATCGCTATTATGATTCATTGTCCGATTGATCAATGTACTCAATGGATGTTTAAGTGCTGCCCACATTAGGGTGATGCTTTGTCATTAGTCGTTAATTCGATGGATGTTTAAGCATAGCACTTTGTCATTCGTTGTGAGGGTTGATCTCGTGAGTTATCGTAAATGCTGGATTGATTACTAACCCAGAATTATGTGTCTGTTATTAAATTTAGGATAAAAGGCTAAATCAGTAGGCCAAACTCTGCCCGTATAAATCTGCAATGTGAGTCATTCTCTTTTTATCAACTATTTTACAATACCTCAAATTATTTTCAAGGTTATAATTACAGGGACTAAGTCATGGATATCTTGAATTACTGGTTAGTGGGGTATTGTGCACATTACTAATTTTCTCCCAATTAGGTTCATTGACCTATTCGGGATAATCATTGTTAGGTTCATTGACCTACAGGGATAATCGTCACTATTTAGATTCATTGATCTAAATAGTGGTATGACCATCGTCACCATTGTGACATGTCACCATTGTGACAGAATGCCAGATAAAAATAAGATAGAAGCCATTGTAATCGCTCTTATGTTGTAATTGATAACTATGCATCATTATGCAAAATAGAATGATTCACTCAGTATTTCCCGCTGATAAAACCTTTTTCAAACATGTTTCAGGTGATCTGTTATGAATCAGGAAAAGTGCCATATAGCACTACAAGCTCAAAGAAGTGGCTCAGTATAAAATAAAGAAACATGTTTTGTAAAATAAAAGATTTCTTCGTGAAATCAAACTATTGTAAATTACCGGGTTTTATCCCGAATTGTGAAATAAAATAATCGGGAAATATTTACATTTTAAAAGATCCTTATGAAAACTTCCGCTGTTAAACTCAATTAATTAAATACCGCAGGATTTCTGTCCCACGGCTCCTAAAACGGGTCAAACCGGGTCGGGGGCCGTGACAGAAAAAGGTGGTATCAGAGCCACTTATCGAGCCACTGATTTAAGCCAATTAAGTATTTAGAAAATACTTAAATTTTTATTAATTGCTATTTTATGATTATGTGTTTTATTATCTGACTAATTTTGAACAGTATGGGCAGATTTTTATATGTTAGCTACTGTAATAGTAAATATAAATCTTTAAATATTCTGATTCAAAGTTTAGCACTTTTATTATCTACAGTCTATAAACCTTATTCAGTAAATAAAACCTAGTATGTTTTCATATTCGGTTGTTTCATAGTTACCCAATATGAAATAATATTTAAAAGTTTTCTATGAAATTTGATATAATTTTAAACTTAGTAATTGTGTGTATCTTGCATAAACAGCATGAGTGATCTGTCGGAAGCCCTTCAGAATTTAAATCTCTATCCAGTAAGAATAGAAGTTTCCAGAGATTTCAATAAGTATATTCCAGACATAGAAGAACTTATAGAATTCAACACTTTACCTATTGAGAAACCTAAGCCTAAGAAAATGGAAATTGGAGAAAGCTCTAGGCAAATTGAGGGGTTACCATCTCAAGAAGAACTAGATTTTATAATGGCAACCGATGATACTATTGAGCCTATTAATGAAAATGATTTTATTCATTCTCTTGAAACACAACTACCAATGAATTTAGAACCAGCTATTTCAAACCTTTCAATCCACTCGCAAATAGACGAATGGGTGACTAATGAAATACTGTTACAAAACCATCCTTATAAGCTTTTTCCTAAGTTCAATCCGGAACCTTTACCAAATTCACCAATGAGTAACGAGAAAATGGCTGAATTCCGTCATTTTGACAAAATGGATGCTGGGAATAGGATCCAAGAAATTTTGGGACAGATCTCTTGGAAATACGATGAGAAGGAACGCCGTTACTAGAATACCACCTGACAAAGGATAGGGGATTTTGAAACTGTGGTTGTGTAATAGTAATAGTAAAATCAGTATGTGTAAAATAAATAATAAAACGGTTGTATATAAAAGCATGATATAAGGAAATTTTAGAAAGTTACAATTTTGTTTGTATATTCGTTTACGTGATTATGTGCAATTAATTGTAACATTGGATTATTTCCTTTATACTAATTATTTATCTATAAATTAGATATCAGATGGAAAACGTTAATAATGAACCAGTTAATGAGGATAATCAATCTGAGCAACAACCAGGGGATCAATATGTGACTAGGCAAGATATAGAAAATATCATTGCTCAAGGGATAGCCAACGCTATTCCAGGAATAGTTGCTCAAGGGATAGCCAATGCTATTCCAGCAATCATTGCTGCTGTTAAAAATCCAATCGAACCGCAACAAATTGTTCCTAGTAAACGTATTTCTGAAGATAATTTCAGTAATAGCGTAAACGTAGGCAATAATCATGTTAATCATGATAATGAACCACGGCAAGCTCCGCTCCCTAAGAAAAGGAAAACTGCAACGCCTGGTTGCACTTACAAAGAATTTCTTGCTTGTAAACCCACTGAGTTTGCAGGCAATGAGGGAGCGACTGCGGCACTGCGTTGGTTAGAGAAAACCGAGGGAGTAATTGCCATAAGTAAATGTGCTCAGGATGATCAGGTCATGTATGCGTCAAACCTTTTCAAAGAAGTGGCGCTAGAATGGTGGAATACGGTGTTACAAGCTAAAGGAAGAAATAGGGCTTATGCCATGAAATGGGAAGAATTTAAGAGTCTTGTAGAAAGAAAATTCTGTCCTGAATATGAAAAAGATCAAATGGCAAATAAGTTTCTAACCCATCGGATGGTGGATGTAGATTGTCGGGGGTATACTACGACATTCTTCGAATATGCTCGAGTGGTACCAACCCAGGCTTCGCCAGAGCCGGTACTTATTTCTCGTTATATTTGGGGATTGATTTTCGAAATCCGTAATATCGTCAAGGCTGCGAAACCTCATACGATTGATGATGCAGTAGAATTAGCCAATACTCTGACTGACGAATTAGTACGGACAAGAGAAGAAAATAGAAGGAAGGAAGTAGCCCAAAAGATTACCCAAGAATTCCGTTCGGGTAACCATAACAATTTCAAGAAAGGAGGGAATGGGCAATCTTCTACTAGTCCATTTTGCAATTTTTGCAAAAGAAAGCATTTTGGAAGATGCAAAGGATATTGCAATTTTTGCAAAATTCCGGGGCATCAAGAAGAAGATTGCAGGAAGAAGAAATTTTCAGTTTGCTACAACTGTGGAGAAGCTGGACATCTTAGGCCAGATTGTCCAAAACTGAACAAAACATCTGACAATAAAGCCAAACCTGCAGAAGGAGCAAAAAGGAATGTAAGAGCCTTCCAACTGACTGCTAAGGAAGCAGAACTCATTCCAGATGTGATAGCCGGTACGTTCTTAGTTCACAACGTTTACACAAAAGTATTATTTTGACTCTGGTGTAAACCAAAGTTTTATAAATACTTTATTCTTCCAAACTTTTAACTTACCTTTAACCATCATTGGGCAAATTTCTACAATAGAAATGGCAGATGAGAATTCAGTTAAAATAAATCAGGTTCTGCAACACGTAGAAATAGAACTTTTAAGTCATAAATTTTCTGCAACCCTATTATCTATGAAATTAGTTGAAATCAAGATTGTGCTAAGAATGGATTGATTAGTAAACAACTATGCTCTAATTATCTATGATAAGAATTCCATAGAAATTTGTGCACCACTAGAGAAGTAATAATGATTACAGGAGATAAGCCATGTAAACCCATAAAGTTCATATCAGTAATGAAAGTTGCTAATTATGAACAAAATCAAGGAATAGTATATATGATTTCGATAATCATTAATACTAAAGATAAAGAATTTAAGGAAATTTCTGTAGTTTCAGAATACCCAGATATATTCCCAAGAAGAGTAATCAGGGTTACTACCTGATAGGGAGATAGAATTTAGAATTTCTTTAAATCCAGGAACTATACCGATAAGCCAAGGCACTTTATCGGTTAACACAGTGTTATTTAAAAAGGATGATTCGATGAAAATGTGTATTGATTATAGGGAATTGAATAAAGGTTACAATTAAGAATCAATACCCATTACCTAGAATTAATGATCTATTCGATCAACTTCAAAGAGATAGATATTTTTCTAAGATCAACTTACATTTCGGATATTATCAATTGAAAGTACAAGAAGAAGAAGACATACCTAAAACTATTTTCAGAACTAGGTATGGTCATTACGAGTTTACAATCATGCCTTTCGGGTTAACGAATGCACCTTCAGCATTCATGGACATGATGAACAGGATCTGTAAACTATATTTAGATAAATTTGTAATTGTCTTCATAGACGATATACTTATTTATTCCAAAAGTCAGAAAGAACATTATCAGCACTTGCATGTATTCTTAAGAAAAGAGAAGCTTTACGTCAAAATTCTCGAAGTATGAATTTTGGTTGCAGAAGTGCAATTTCTAGGTCATATGGTGAATCATGAAGGTAATCACATAGATCCTGCTAAAATAGCAGTAATTTCCAAATGAAAGATTCCGCAATAAAAATTAGGAGTCATAATTTTTGCCCTTAAGATTTGGACAAAAGAATTAAACATAAGGCAAAGGAGATGGATGAAAATTCTAAGTGACTATGACTGTGATATTCAGTATCACGTTAAAGACGGCTAAGGATAGCTAGTAGAGTTATACAGATAATAGACAAAAGCCGTTGAAGTTCGAGTTGGAGACAAAATACTATTGAAAGTATCTCCTTGGAAAGGAGTTGTTAGATTCGGTAAGAAAGAAAAGTTAAGTCCAAGGTACGTAGGACTATTTTTCAGTAATCCAACGTATAGGACCAGTTGTTTAACAACTATCAAGAAAGTTAGCTGGAGTATATGATATATTTCATGTATCCAATCTTAAGAAATGTCTAGCAGACGAATTTTTGGTAATACCTTTTCAAGATATAAAGGTAAACGATTAGTGTTAGTTAAAGTAAAGTAGGATTCAAAGATTAGGAGTTGGAGTTAGAAATGAAGCGAAAAGTATACTCAGTTATTCCAGTAAATCTCGAGGACGAGATTTTATTAAGGTGGGGAGAATGTAACGACTCTCATCAAAAGTCATAATTATTAAAGTAATTTGACCAATAGAAAACCTTAATTGAGAGACCCAAGTGATTCTACGCAAACCCTAAAATTTTCATAATTTTCAGAATCAGGATTAGGGCCCCTAAAACTCAGGGGGGGTTAAACCCTATTGACGATTATCCACTTAAAACGTAGGCAGAAAGGAATTTTCAGAAATCGTTGACTCAGCTGAGCTAGTCCCACACGTGGCAACCCTATGCATGAAAGTTGTTGTTACGCGGGCCGCGTAAGGATAAGCTTACATCTCACGCGGGCCGCCTAAGGGTCAAAATTCGGTTATAAATAGATGAGTTTGGGACTTGATTCTGGGAGTTGAAACGACGTTAGAATTCCAATTCTACGCTGAGATATTGTCTGTTTACCACAATTAACACACACAGGCACTAAATCGACGCTGCAATCAGGGTATTAGCACAATCGCTATTACGATTCATTGTCCGATTGATCAATGTACTCAATGGATGTTTAAGTGCTGCCCACATTAGGGTGATGCTTTGTCATTAGTCGTTAATTCGATGGATGTTTAAGCATAGCACTTTGTCATTCGTTGTGAGGGTTGATCTCGTGAGTTATCGTAAATGCTGGATTGATTACTAACCCAGAATTGTGTGTCTGTTATTAAATTTAGGATAAAAGGCTAAATCAGTAGGCCAAACTCTGCCCGTATAAATCTGCAATGTGAGTCATTCTCTTTTTATCAACTATTTTACAATACCTCAAATTATTTTCAAGGTTATAATTACAGGGACTAAGTCATGGATATCTTGAATTACTGGTTAGTGGGGTATTGTGCACATTACTAATTTTCTCCCAATTAGGTTCATTGACCTATTCGGGATAATCACTGTTAGGTTCATTGACCTACAGGGATAATCGTCACTATTTAGATTCATTGATCTAAATAGTGGTATGACCATCGTCACCATTGTGACATGTCACCATTGTGACAGAATGCCAGATAAAAATAAGATAGAAGCCATTGTAATCGCTCTTATGTTGTAATTGATAACTATGCATCATTATGCAAAATAGAATGATTCACTCAGTATTTCCCGCTGATAAAACCTTTTTCAAACATGTTTCAGGTGATCTGTTATGAATCAGGAAAAGTGCCATATAGCACTACAAGCTCAAAGAAGTGGCTCAGTATAAAATAAAGAAACATGTTTTGTAAAATAAAAGATTTCTTCGTGAAATCAAACTATTGTAAATTACCGGGTTTTATCCCGAATTGTGAAATAAAATAATCGGGAAATATTTACATTTTAAAAGATCCTGATGAAAACTTCCGCTGTTAAACTCAATTAATTAAATACCGCAGGATTTCTGTCCCGCGGCTCCTAAAACGGGTCAAACCGGGTCGGGGGCCGTGACAGTAAACTAAGTACATTCTGTATTTTGAAGTAAAAACGATAAGGTTAAACCCGTTTCGGCAAACTTACGTAAACTAGTTACGTAAACCGATCCGAACGCGTAAATGCGTAACGGGCAACCAAGTGAACCATATGCAAGTCCCATATGTTATTATGCTTAGAATATGTTAATACATCAGTAGGATGTTAACATATATGCCCAAAAAGTATTTTAAACCAAATTAAGTCCCGTAGGGGCATTTTGGTCATTTTACCCTTTATAAAAGAGGTTTTAAAGCAAACTGAGGTTCTGGTCTTTGGTAATCAGTAAAAATATTTATTTTATCACATTACATCAGTAAGATATTATATATATGTGAGATTTATCAATCATGGCCAAACTATGTCCCGAACGGGCATTTTGGTCATTTCACATATGCTTTTAAGGACATTTTTGGAAGTTTGAGTTCATGACTTATACCTACTGTAATAATATTGAAATTTGTTTAAAAATTCAGTAGGTAACAAGTCTTAGGTGTTAATTATGGTTTTAAAACCATACTATGCACCTAAATAGCGTAAAAATCGCTAATTGACGATAATTAAGGTGTTTTATGGAAACCTGAGATTTGGATCAGTTTTGAATGCTCAAAATAATTTATTTAATATATAAAATCAGTATGAAAAGATTTGGCATTCAAATCATTTGTTAATCTCATTTTTTTGCATGAAAAGGGTATTATCGTCATTTACCGAATTACATAGAAACTCCATAATACGATCAGATTATAATCTGATAAAAAATTCCAAAAAATCCTTAAAAATAATATCTTAACAGTAGGTAATGATTTTTGGGTCAAAATCCAAGTTTATACATGCCTTATGCAAGATATCGCAATTTAATTAATAAAAAGCTTCTATTTACGATATCGAGCATAACTCCTGTTTGAGACCAAGAACTGATGTGAAATTTTCGGGACATACTTATATATCAGTAACAAAGGTTTTTGTCCTCTCACATTTTTAAAATTCTCATTTATATGTAAAAAGGGCGGAATGGGCATTTATAAGCATAATAGCGGACATGTGCATATAATTCAAACTACTAAGAACCAAGCAATATAACTTCAGGGGGTACTATATGATACGGTCCTAATGGAGGCTTAAAACATGGAAGAATCAAGCTTAAACGGGTCAGAACTGAAAGTCAAAGCAAAAGTCAAGCTTTTGCTACTTTCGGTTATAAACTGACCTTAGACTGATAATTGCCGGGTTAGGACTGATTAGATGATGTGTTCAAAATGCAACATATAAATTTCATCAATTGTGGCATAAAACTAACCCTTTTTTTAGTACTAATATTGGAAAAAAGTGTGCTTTTGTCTTCCTTTTGTATTTTCAGGATGAAATGAGCTCAAATTAACAAAAGAAGCAAAAAGACATCAAAATCTAACATAAATACAAGAAAAGGAACAAGACGTGACATGCCCGACCCCACGACAGCATCTTCCCAAGTAAAACAAGACAACAGAAGACTGAACACGCCCCGTGCTCAGCCAGCACGGGGGCGTGCCCAAGTGTCAGCAGAAAAGACAAAGTGGTAAAAGCTTCTATTGCCCACCACGGGGCCGTGCTCAGCGGGCACGGGGCCGTGCTCAACTATAAGATTCGCACAATCTAGCAAATCTTCATAGTACAAAGATTCTTCTGCACCACGGGGTCGTGCTCAGCGGACACGGGGGCGTGGTCAACTAAAAAGACAAAACTGCATTAAATGAAGAAAGAGAAGGATGTGGACACGGGGCCGTGCCCGAGCTTCTGTTCAGCCTATAAATAGAAGTGCTTGGCTCAAGCTCAAACCATCCCTTGGCACACCACCTCTCTCACACTTCACCCACCACCCACCACCACCATAACACCATCATCCACCACCATCATCCATTGTCCATCGTAGAGTGTGTGAGTCGTCTCGGGATCCAAGATTGATCGTAACAGTTCTTAACAATCAAGGCCATGTTTGCCTAAGTCTCTTACATCACTTGGTGAAGACAAAGTATCTAGTGTGATACTTTTTATTTCTAATCTTTTCGCACTTTTTACTTGGTTTTGTATTAATGATTTTAATAACTAGTTGCTTATGTTGAAGGTGATCTTTCCTTATCGTTTGTCCGTGGTGTCTTGGCATTATTTTACTATCTATATAAAATAAAAGATTTTCACCATTCATATCTCCACGGTCTATATGGAGGTATGTTGGCTACCTGGTCGGGGGTTAAGGGAACGGTTTGGTAAAGGTCTTGCCATTGTTCAGCGTTTAGAGGTCCTGCAATGGACCTGGGTCAAATTTAGTAGGACCTCCTTCAATACTTAACGGTATTGGATGGCGGGGGTCCAAACTCTTTGATCCCCTCATAAGTTAACTACTATTAATACTATAACCCGGCTATTTAGGACTGTATCCCTGCTGACTCAGACTACTTAGTCGAGGGTAACGTCACCTCCAAAAGAGGGGCCTACCATAATTTGCATTAATAACTTAATTAATTATCTTCCAACAATCCACCCTTTTAGGATTGTATCCTTGCTGACTCAAACTACTGGGGTGAGGGTAACGTCACCTTCAAAAGAGGGGCCTACTACAATAACTAAGATAATCTCTTAAAATAGTGCAAAAGTGCGGAAATAATCAAAGGTTACACTAGATACGAGTCGGAACCAAGTGATTCATCTTGTCTATCTGTTTTTTTTTTCTTTTTCTTTTTATTTTCAGCAATTTTAGTTAGTTTTTATTTTTCTTAGTTTAAAATATTTTTCTAAAACTTCTTTTTGTTTTGATTAGACGTTGAGGATAAACCGGTACTAAAAGCTCTTGTGTCCTTGGACGACCTCGGTATCTTACCAACACTATACTACGCTCACGATGGGTGCACTTGCCCATATGTGTGTCTAGTGTTAGTAAATATCGTGTTTTATAAATTTAAAACTTGACTAAAAAGTGTTAAAGGGGCTTAAAATATATATCTAATATATATAACACTCGACTACGCATCAAGTTTTTGGCGCCGTTGCCGGGGACACAAGGATTTTAAGAAAGCTTAAAATCGACGGCCTAATCAGTTTTTCAAAACCTTTTTAACGCGCGCATTTTTTTCTGCATTTTTAGTTTAGATTTGCATTTACAGTAACCTGTACACGGGGCCGTGTTCGTTGAACACGGGGCCGTGCTGCAGATTTTTCATAAACACCCAGTAACAGAAGCTTGAACACGGGCCGTGCTCACTGACCACGCCCCGTGCTCAACGAAATCAGTAAATTTAATTAAAACGCCCAGATACAGATCCTGAACACAGGGCCGTGTCCACTGAACACAGGGCCGTGTCCAGCCTCTGTTTCCGTTTTTATTTTTGTTTTCTGATCTCGAGACTTGGTTGTGGTCTGCTGAGTGATTCTTATGGATCAATACTCAGGAGGTTACAACTACACCTACGAGGAGGATGATTATAGGGGTAATTATTGCACTAATTGTCGTAACAAACGCTCGGTTCAAAATAATCACTCATATCAACCATCCAATTCATACACCTACTATGAGGAACCCAGGTACGAGCCATCAACTTCATACACATCATATGAAGACCAAAGGTATGAACCTCCTCCCTCATACTCATATTTTGATGAACCAAGGTATGAGCCTTCATACTCGTACTTTGAGGAACCAAGATATGAGCCACCACCTTCGTATGCTTATTATGAGTCCCGCGCAAGAGAAGAATTAAAAAGGGAAGAGATAACCAAAAGTGTAAAAATGGAAGAACAACTAAGTGAAAAACCGACACATGAGTTAAACAACGAAAAAGGTGAGTCCGACAAAGTTAAAATTCAAGAAGAGTCTAATTTTGAAGAAATTAATCTCTTGTCACCTTCTTTTGAAAACCATTGTTTAGTACCTACTCATGCTAAGTTTTTAAAAGAGTTAAATACTAACACTAAAATTGACGAAACAGTAAGTGTTAAGTTAACTAATGATCAAACTTCGCTAATAAAAGAAGACCCATTTGAAATTAACATTACACCGGTTCCATGTTTCTTTCAAAATTCGTTTATTAGTAATGTCACAATCGATAAAGATCTTTGTGTTAACATAATGCCTAATTACATTTTCGAAAAATTAAGTATTAGTGATTTTTCTCCACTTCAAATACCCATTTTTATATCCAATCGGAAAGTAATAAAATCAATCGGTATAGTTGAGGATGTGTTGGTTCAAACAAATCAAATGGTAATCCTGACCGACTTTGTCATCCTCGATGACGCTCCTCTAGTGTTGGGACGACCATTTGTAAAAACTCATGAAGCTTTGAAAAACCGGAAGTTCAACAATCTACCTCTTCAATTAGGGGCATTTAAAAGAAGTGTCGATCTCGAGCGCTCAATGAAATATCCTTTCGGCAATAATGACCCCCTAATTGAAGATGAAGATGAACCACCCGATACAAGTGAAGAGATTGACCACTTTGTTGAAGAAGAGGTCGCCATAGAACAAACTTTTAAAGTTCTTGATCGAAATGAGCAACCAAATAAGGAGTCTCCTAAAGACCCACCACTCGAGCTCAAAGAACTTCCAAAAGGTTTGGAATATGATTTTCTAGACAAAGATGGTAATTTACCTGTAATAATTTCATCTAAATTAGATAGCTTAGAAAAAGAAAAATTAATTAGTCTTTTGAAAAAACTAAAAAACGCAATAGCTTGGAAACTTGTAGACATAAAAGGAATTAGTCCTTCCATGTGCACACACAAAATTTTGATGAATGATGACTACAAATCGGTAATACAACCACAACGTCGAGTAAATCCAAATGTTCAAGAAGTGGTTAAAAACGAAGTCATCAAATTACTTGATGCCGGACTTATCTATCATATCTCCGATAGTCCTTGGGTGAGTCCCGTCCAAGTAGTTCCAAAGAAAGGAGGTATGACGGTAATAACTAACGAAAAGACTGAATTAATACCAACGAGAACCGTCACAGGATGGAGAGTATGTATAGATTATAGACGATTAAATGAAGCAACAAGAAAGGATCACTTTCCTTTACCTTTCATTGATCAAATGTTAGAAAGATTATCCGGTCATAAGTTTTATTGTTTCTTGGATGGTTTTTCAGGTTACTTTCAAATCCCAATAGCACCCGAAGACCAAGAAAAGACAACTTTCACATGTCCCTATGGAACTTTTACTTATCGACGCATGCCGTTTGGTCTATGTAATGCCCCCGCAACATTCCAACGTTGCATGGTGGCCATTTTCCATGACATGATAGAAAAGACAATGGAAGTCTTCATGGACGACTTTTCTATCTTTGGGGATTCATACGATCAATGCCTCGATAACCTTGAATGAATGCTATCCCGATGTGAGGAAACCAACCTCGCCCTTAATTGGGAAAAATGCCATTTCATGGTAACAGAGGGAATAGTACTCGGTCACAAGATCTTAAGCGAGGGAATGGAGGTGGATCGAGCTAAAATAGATACCATTTCTAGATTACCACCTCCATCCTCCGTGAGAGCTATCAGAAGTTTCCTAAGGCATGCTAGATTTTATAGGCGGTTTATCAAAGACTTTTCTAAAATCTCAAGGCCTCTAACAAAATTACTTGAAAAAGATGCTCCTTTCATCTTTGACAAGGATTGCAATCAAGCATTTCTAACCTTAAAAGAAATGTTAGTCAATGCACCTATCATGATAGCACCTGATTGGAAATTTCCTTTCGAAATCATGTGTGATGCTAGTGACTTTGCAGTTGGAGCTGTCTTGGGACAAAGAAAAGAAAAGCATTTCCACCCAATTTATTATGCTAGTAAAACACTTAATGATGCACAAGAAAATTACACAACAACTGAGAAAGAATTACTAGCTGTGGTATTTGCTTTTGATAAATTTCGTTCTTATCTTGTTCTTTCTAAAACTATAGTCTATACAGATCATGCAGCCATTCGATATCTCTTAAAAAAGCAGGACGCAAAACCACGTTTGATTCGGTGGATTCTACTCCTCCAAGAATTTGACATTGAAATCAAGGACAAAAGAGGAGCAGAAAACACCGCTGCAGATCATCTTTCGCGCTTAGAAGACCCAGCTTTGGAGGCAACCAGGGACGAGCAAATCAATGAAAAATTCCCAACTGAGTCCCTGGAAATGGTGGAATACAAGGAAGAACCATGGTACGCCGACTATGCTAACTACCTAGCTAGTGGTATAGTTGCAAAAGGTTGGCCACATCATCAAAGAAAAAAATTCTTTGCCAATGTGAAACACTATTTTTGGGAAGATCCATATCTTTTCAAAATGTGTGCCGACCAACTCGTCCGACGATGCGTACATGGTAGCGAAGCACGAAGAATTCTCCGCCATTGTCATGAAGGTCCATACGGAGGGCATCATGGTGCCGCTAGTACCGCAAGAAAGGTATTTGATTCAGGATTTTATTGGCCAACCATTTACAAAGACGCGCAAAGTCTTGTCAAGACATGTGATGCTTGCCAAAGAACAGGTAATATTTCTTCCAAAAACGAAATGCCACAAAATGGCATTCTTGTTTGTGAAATTTTTGATGTGTGGGGACTCGACTTTATGGGACCTTTCCCACCATCGAAAGGAAACAAATATATACTTGTGGCAGTAGACTACTTGTCTAAATGGGCCGAGGCCGAGGCACTTCCAACAAATGATGGAAGAGTCGTGATAAGATTTCTGAAAAAATTATTCTCTCGTTTTGGCACACCTAATGCATTAATAAGTGATAGAGGTACCCATTTTTGCAATCATCAACTTGAAAAAATTTTAACAAGATATGGGGTCTATCACCGGGTCTCGACAGCATATCACCCTCAAACAAACGGACAAGCTGAAGTGACTAATAGAGGTTTAAAACAAATACTCGAAAAAACCGTAGGGTTAAATAAAAAGGAATGGGCAGATAAATTAGATGATGCTTTATGGGCTTTTCGAACTGCTTATAAAACAACAATAGGCACAACCCCATATAAGCTAGTCTATGGAAAAAGTTGTCACTTGACAGTAGAAATTGCACACAAAGCCTACTGGGCAATCAAAAATGTAAACTTAGATTTAGAATTTGCTGGTAAAAATCGATTTTGTCAATTAAATGAATTAGACGAGCTTAGGAATTATGCATACTCAAACTCTGAAATTTATAAGGAAAGAATGAAAAACTTGCATGACAAACACATTAAACCTAATGAATTTCGGGTAGGAGATCTAGTTCTTTTGTTTAATTCACGACTCCGATTGTTTCCTGGTAAATTAAAGTCTAGGTGGTCAGGACCTTTTTCCATCACCCATGTTTTCCCACACGGTGCAGTAGAAATTAAATCTCGAAATGGGCCTCCATCCAAAGTCAATGGCCAACGGCTAAAACTCTATCAAGGATTCATTGAGGATGAAAAGGAAGAGATCTCGTTTCAAACGGTGGACGAATGAAACCAACATCATACCTGGTAAGTTACGAACGATTGGGACGACATCTAACACGGTAAGTTTCTGACCAAAGCTTATGGGAAACAAGGGCACTCACACGAGCACTGAAAAAAAAATTCTCGGCAGGAGGCCGTGTCCGCTGGACACGGGGCCATGTTTGCGCTGCAGACGAGATAAAACCCCTTTTTCAAAACAGTTACTTCATTCCACACGCCCCGTTTCCCCGAAAAAGCTCTGGTTTCAGGCGATTTTTCGCAGATTTCCGACGTCTCCTATCACTCTAACAACATCAAGGTATGATTCTATCACTTCTAGTAGTTAGATTAGTTACTTGCATGTAGTTAAAACACCAAAAATTTGGGGAAAAATCTAGGGTTCTTAAAGTTCATCCGGATCGAACCTCAAATTTTTGCTTAGATCTGTTTGCATTTAGTTAGATTAGTGTTATTGGAAGTAAATACACTTGTATTGTTCATAGATTCGTCCGATTTCACACAAAAACCCCAAACCCTTGTTCTTGAACCGAAAAAGATGAAATTGAATGGGTAAACGGGACATTTTGGGAAAAACGGCACTTAGGGTTTCATTTTCGGGGGAAACCGCACCTATTGGACCAAAAATTTTCAAGTTTTCGAAACCGGGTCGAAAAATGGAATTTTTGAGTAACAGACGCCTGGACACGGGGCCGTGTCCGCTGAACACGGGGTCGTGTCCAGCTCACTGTTTGCAGTTTCGTCCGAAAATACTTCTGTTTCGTGCTAACTTTTGGTGTATTCTTTCAGATGGCTAGGAAGTTCACAAGATTTAATGCCAACGATCTCGATGCTAGGGCTCGATACGAGATACTTCAAACCAGGCCGGAGGAATACCCGAGGCAAGCATGCACGGAACTGTTAACTATGGTGAATCAAATCGACCGTTTCAACAACATTGTCACGGGACCACTCAGAGTAGCTTTAACAACTCGGCTACGTTCCGTCCACGAATGTACTTTGGAATTCTATAGCACCTTCACATTCAACTCGAGGTGCGACCCATTCGACAATGATGGGGTGGCATTTCGATGTGGCAGAACGAGGTATTCGATCTCTATGGCTCAGTTTGGATCGATTGTCTGGTTGTATGCGGAAGAGGATGCGAGAAACGAGGAAAATACTGGGGGAATGCGAGAGATAGGTGAGAACGAACGCCAAGCCATTTGGGCTCAGATTGGTGAAGGGTACTACAATCCAAGCAGCACTAAGAGTACGAAGCTGAGGGATCCGCTCTACAGATACATCCATAGGCTCCTCGGCTACTCTCTTAGCCAAAGGCATGATAGTAGTGGCGTCGTTGGGTTAAGAGATCTTGTTGTCCTCCACTGTATCCACACCCGCAGGCCGCTTGATGTTCCGTTCCTCATGCTCCGAAACATGCATCATAACCGCCTTGCAAGCGCACCAACCCCTATCTTCTTTGGGGGATGGGTGTACCGTCTCTTCAGGCACTTCGCCCACATACCTAGGTCATTTGAGAGAAGCCCATGGTCGGGTATGGTAGATATACACATATGCCGCTCAATGAACCTAATTTATGAGGCGGAAGACGGGACGGTGAGCTTTCAAAGGATGCAAGGCCATGCATGGAACCCGCAAGAAGCACTTGTCCTCCACGCTCCGCAACATCATCAGTACCAATACCAATCCCATGGTGATCCGGGCCAATCATCCTCCTCGGGAGGCGGTTTTCCTAACTTTCAAAGTTTGCATGATTTGGATATATCCGGGACCACATTGCAGGCCATGGAGGGGATGATGATGATGACGAGGACATGGAGTAGGCGGGAGGAATGGAGGAGGAAGCGGTTGGTTGATGACTTCCCAGGTTAACCCTTTTTAATCTTGAACAATTGATGGCCTGCGTGCCAAGTGTTGAACAATTTACTTTCCCTAACTTCTTTTATTTTCTGCATTTATTTTTCTTTTAACTTTGTTGACATGGATGTTGAATTTGGTAAAAGTAGGATGTTTGCTATGTTTTGGTGGAGTGTTTATTGATTAAACAGGTACAAACGAGGCTTAAAGTACTAAGCATTAGTACTACTAAAGCCGGGACAGGAAAAACGAAGAAAGAAACCTGTTTTTCAACTTTGCAGACTGTCCACACCGGGTCGTGTCCAGCCGACACGCCCCCGTGCCCAACCCCCTGAACCTGCTGTTTGTTTTAATTCTGCAGACTTTGACAGACACGGGGACGTGCCCAGCAGACACGCCCCCGTGTTCACCTTCTATAAGTTTTCGTTACTGGCACCTGAGCACGGGGTCGTGTCCACTCAACACGGGGTCGTGCCCAGGTAACCAGTAACACAAAAATTTTGCTTTTTACACCTTTTTACACATTCAATCAACCTAAAAACTTATTTTTGGGACACATTGAGGACAATGTGTAATTTAAGTGTGTGGGGGGGGGGGTGCTAAAACCTTGAATCTTGCAAGTCCTAAATACAAGCCTTACACAAAACTCTATTGGAACCGCTAATCACCCCAATTTTTTTCAAAAATTTTCAATTTTTTTTACTTGTCTAGGTTTAACTCGGGAAATTCAAGTTCTTAAAAAGGTTATATTTTTACGAATTTACAACCGATAGCGTCGTGATAAAAAGAACCAACATAAGAAAATTATGAAAAGGCATGACAAACTTAGTTAAAATTTGATTATATATACTTGATCACATAAAAACCCATTCCCACAAAAGTGAGTTTTGAGCCTTTATTGAGCATACAATTACATATCATTAGACTAAATGCTCATTTTTCGTTTCTTGTGTGAATAGCCGCTTGGTTCTTACGATTCTAGAACTTGCCATGATGATACATTCCCAGTCCTTATCAACTTAAACCCGAGTAAGTAAATGACGGAGGCATTAGGACTAACCCTTTTTATTTCTACACCATTATTTTTTCTTTTTTTTACCACCTACCCAAAATCCCCCTAGTTAGCCCCTTTGAGCCTAAACCTTTTCATTTCATAACCCAAACCAAAACCCTTTTTACCCACCAAAACCTTTTTCATCTTTACCCCTTTGTTTTAGTAACAAGTTCGATTTTTCGTATGACTTTCAAAAAAAAAAATGTGTTGATGATGAAGCAAAGGAAAATAAAACAAACAAATTCATCAAAAATAACTTTGTTTGAATAATAGCTTCATCAAAATAAAAGTTACAAAAATAGAAAGTCTTACGAAAACCGACACTTGTTACGCTTTTAGCCCTTTTTTCTACTAACCACTAACCCAACCACCTACCTTTAACCCAAGCCTAACCCTTCACCCATAAAGTCCTCTTGATATTTACAAAGGTATATAAGTTAAAAAGGAGGAGGATTGATTGCTTGGCAAGCTTATGGTAGGAGTAAGTTCCATGCCGCTCTCGAGCGATCCACAAAAATACATCTTCGGCCGAGTGTTGAGTGATCCCCGTGAGGTATGTGAACTTGTATATAAATAGAATTTTAAAGAGGCATGTTATGCCCTAATAAGTAATTTATCTTATGAAAAGTTTTAAATAAATCATGACGAATAGGATTGTAAATAAATAAAAATAAAACTAAATAAAGAATCTTGGAAATCCCGACACTCTACGACAAGCCCAAAAACCTTCTTCTCTACCCATTCCATTTGGGAGTGTAATAGCCACATATTAAAGAGTTTTGCTTGAGGACAAGCAAAGATTCAAGTGTGGGGGTATTTGATGTGTTCAAAATGCAACATATAAATTTCATCAATTGTGGCATAAAACTAACCCTTTTTTAGTACTAATATTGGAAAAAGTGTGCTTTTGTCTTCCTTTTGTATTTTCAGGATGAAATGAGCTCAAATTAACAAAAGAAGCAAAAAGACATCAAAATCTAACATAAATACAAGAAAAGGAACAAGACGTGACATGCCCGACCCCACGACAGCATCTTCCCAAGCAAAACAAGACAACAGAAGACTGAACACGCCCCGTGCTCAGCCAGCACGGGGGCGTGCCCAAGTGTCAGCAGAAAAGACAAAGTGGTAGAAGCTTCTATTGCCCACCACGGGGCCGTGCTCAGCGGGCACGGGGCCTTGGTCAACTATAAGATTCGCACAATCTAGCAAATCTTCATAGTACAAAGATTCTTCTGCACCACGGGGTCGTGCTCAGCGGACACGGGGGCGTGGTTAACTAAAAAGACAAAACTGCATTAAATGAAGAAAGAGAAGGATGTGGACACGGGGCCGTGCCCACTGGACATGGGGCCGTGCCCGAGCTTCTGTTCAGCCTATAAATAGAAGTGCTTGGCTCAAGCTCAAACCATCCCTTGGCACACCACCTCTCTCACACTTCACCCACCACCCACCACCACCATAACACCATCATCCACCACCATCATCCATTGTCCATCGTAGAGTGTGTGAGTCGTCTCGGGATCCAAGATTGATCGTAAGAGTTCTTGACAATCAAGGCCATGTTTTCCTAAGTCTCTTACATCACTTGGTGTCACACCCCAATTTCCACGTGTTACCGGTGGGCCCGGTAGGGGAGTATCGTGATGTGGTTGGCAACATCATAGTCAAACAACACAATATATAAATGCACAGCGGAAGCAAAAGATAATTATTACAATCCGAAATAGTGTAACATCAAAGTATTACAACGGAAGTAAGGATCCACAGGCGGATCTTAAAACAACAAAAGAAATTATCAGACTAATGGCTTATGTGGAGGAGTTGCAAATTCCTCAACTAACAAGTCCTGAGCAGCTTCCAGCCTATTATGTACTTGTACCTGTCACTTAGACTTTGGAAAATACGTCAGTTTTCACTGGTAAATACACTCAACTGACTCATTTGAAAAGGGTTTAAGAAAATTGGTTTAGGTGCACAAGGCACGAAAATATATTGACACTTTGATTAAAATGCTCAAGTCAATATAAATCTTTTATACTTGGGACAAACTATATCTCATGTTATCAGTTTTACATAACTTGCTCTACATACGGGGCCCGGTTCTATGCCGGTTCAAGATTAACCGACACACCACTATTCCCCTATTGGGAATCCCTTATTGGGTATAATTAATTAATTAGCATATAGCATCTGTCAGGTGTATGCCTACACCCCGTGCTTAAGTCGTGGCCATTGCAATTTAATGAGTCAAGGATATCCAGGACACGGTCGCATTAACCCCCAATGTTTCAGTCAAGCAATACGAATTAAAAATAGGTTATTTGGATTTCCCGACTCATTGGTCTTCGAATCCCATACCTGACCATGCGATATTTATATTACCGTATCCCAAGCCCGTAATAGGGAAAATAAGTTAAGAGTATTTACCTGAGCTAGCTCCTGCCTTAAATAGCAAGAATTTTAATAACTCAGCCGTATTCACTTAAGTAAGCGTAGGTACAATTTACCGGAAGGCTCTAGTCTGGAAATGATGGTGTAAATAACCAATTAGAATACTAACGTGTCTTTAATTAAGCCTAAGCTTAGACCGGTTAGTCTTAAGGAAATATACGGTTCAAACACATGATTAAGCGAAGACTGGAATAGAATGTGTTTTAGACCCGACAAGTTCGGAGACTTGTATAATATGGGTATTTTATACACATTCTGGATTTTGAGATAATAACAATAAGGTTTGACCCGTTTCGGCTAACTTATGTAAACTAGTTACATAAACCGAACCGAACGCGTATGAAGCGTAACGGGTAACCATAAGAGTCCTAAACAGGTTTCCTAAGTTAACATGCCTTAAATAAGTTGTGATATCAGTAGGATACCTTCCGTTATGCCCAAAACGAGTTTAATCTCTTTATAAGCCCCGCAGGGGCATTTTGGTCATTTTAAAGATTATAAAAGGGTTTAATTAGACACCTGTGATCCGGGTCTGAGTTGATCAGTAAAATAGCTTATTTTAACAGTTTATAACCTTTGGTAATAAGTCTTATATACTAAAATAGTTTTAAACCCAAACTATGCGTTAAATACGCGTATAAAGTCGTTTTAAGCGACGTACGGTTTAAAATAGTATTCTGAGTTTTCTGATCATTTAAATAGGTTCAAAACACTACATTTATTATTTAAAATCAGTAGCAATTGGATTGGTATCAAAAGGATTTGTAAAACTCATTTTATGGCCGAAAAGGGCATATTCGGTATTTACCGAATTAAGGCGATAATCCTAGCTTATGATCAGTTTAAAAATAATTAAAAATCTTCAAAAATCCCAAAATATTATTTAACATCAGTGGGTAAAAGGTTTGGTGTTAAAAATTGGGTTTAGATAGGTTTTACGCTAATGACGCCGTTTAATTACTAATAAACTTATAATTACGTCATTAAGCATAACTCCTAATCTAGACTTCCGATTGACGTGAAATTTTGCAGACATGATCAATAATCAGTAACTAAGATTATTTTACTTTCATATTTCTAAAAATCTCGTTTTATGGCTATAAGGGTAATATGGTCATTATTTAGGCAATTAACGGAACCGTCGGACAATCGAGGTTTCAAGTGGTATAAACGCAGAGGGTTATACCAACATGTAACTAGGTCCTAATGGAACTTTAAGGCATGTCTAAACCTATCAAAACCGGGTCAGAACTGAGGTCAAAGCAAAAGTCAAACTTTTGCGTCTTTCGGTTCCGAATCGGTTCAAAACAGAAAGTTGTCGAATCAAACAAGCGTAGACAAGTTTTTATATTTATTATCAGTTTATAAGAATGATAAAATAGGTGATACGCCTTTTACATCGTTAATCATGCGTTAAATCGAAAATACCATTTCTGTTGACTTTTTCGGATAACGTTTGACTCGACAAACAACCTAGTTAGGATTGGAATCAGTGAGTGCCCTTTTTGGGGTTTATCACCCATATAAATACCAACTTATAACAACTTTCGCTTCGACAAAACTCTGGACCGTTTGTGTTTTATCGCAAAGTCAAACCGTAGTTACGACGGTTTGATTTCTAGGCTATAAACTAAGCATAACCCAAACAAGAAGAATCAAGGGTACTTACATACGTCTAATGAATGATTTGGAAAGCTTGTATCAGTTCTTGAGCTCCTCTAAAAGTCCAGAAGTTGAAATGTGCATGTATATTGCAATATGAGACTTTATAAGAACTTTGATCTTTCACAAATTGATGCCAAATGAGTCTAGCAATGATCCAAGATCAGTACATGTGCCCCCTATAGGCTATAAACCATCTTAGGAAGCCCATAGAATCGAAAAACTAAGTTTAAAGTCGGTTACAACATGCAAACAGGCACCTGCCCGTTTTTTCTGCATCTGCAGGTCTAACGCGGGCCGCCTCACATTTTGTTAAATCTCACGCGGGCCGCCTGAGCCTTATGTTCAGGTTTCCCATTTTTCTTTAATTGCATTTTGGCCCCCGGTCCCCCGAAAGGTCGTTTTCGAGTTGTTTCTTGCATTAAGAGGCTTTATATTTGACATATGGGGGCTTTAATACTTATACCCACTTTGTCAAGTCCTCGGGTAACTTTGTGATCACCCGAAAAACCCTAAATTTCAATGTTGACGATTCTAACCCTCACACACGAATTTTATCATAACTTTCTCATACGGTAACAAAACTTGGTGAAATTTTTATGGTGCATTCTAGTGAGCATAATTAATCGTTACAAGGCTTTGGGTTTGCTATAAGGTCACTCAGAGGTATATCTTTAACATGTTGACACATTTAACCCCTGTAGTTTGTAATCTCTCACTTTCTTTCACAATTCGTTTCGTATGATCCATGATCCATTCGTTTAAGGTTATACACATCATGTAGGGTTATTGTAAAGTATATTTATTCATTGTTGACACTTTGAACCCTTGTATTTACATAGTTTCATTGTTTGTCAACTTTAGTCCATCAAGAACATTCTTTCACACGTTGAAAGGTTATGACACGTGTCAAGACATTATAGGACGTAAATTTTCGGGGTGTTACATCCTCACCCCCTTAAAAGAAATCTCGACCTCGAGATTTGTTAAAATGCTGGAAGTACTCTTTGTCGCATAAGGGACTTAACTTTTATAGCATATCTGGAGTCTTTCCTAGCTCCCAAAATGGCCCTTATATTAGGCGTATGTATCCTTTTGGAGCTTCTTGACCTGTCGATCCTCAATCGATACAGGATGCTCATCACATCATAATTCTGCATATCATTATGTGATAGTGCTTCTTGACTTATTGGCGGAACACATCCTCCAATCACTAGTGTGCAATGTATTGCGAGCTCCGTCAAACTCCTTAAGTAGGTTTTAGCTTACAAGCTACTTGATCTTGATACATTCGATTTCCTTCGAATGATTTACATTTATTCAGAGCTTAACTAGCCTGATAATTTCACAAATTTGATACACCCTTCCTGGGTGATATCTTTTGTTAAACCATATTCCTTAACAAGAACTTAGGAAGGTTGCTATTTTCATAACTCCTCGATTTCTTGCCATATACTGGCAACCTACAATCGATTATGGATTTGTATAATCTTATTTGTTGTTCCCCAGGCAACTTTCAGATCTTGATAATTGGACTTACCAATTCTCTATCTAACACTAGCCATTTAACATTCCATCTATACAAGGTCTCCAAAGGAGTAGCCTTAATACTTACATATCCATTATTATAGAAAAGCTCATCTTAAGGTGATATGGTTATTCCAACCACTGCTTAACTAATTTTAAGGAATAGCTAATCCTTGCCGTTAGTCGAACAGATCGACGATCCTGGGCAGCTGATGGCAATTTCTTAATCGTTGCCTAATTAGGGTTGCGGTGATAATGCATAAGCAAGATGAACCGTCTTTCTTATTTAACTATACCGGATTCCCAGGACATTGAGTTAGGCTATATGAACCCTCTATTTTAAACTTAGTTAATCAGGGTTTCGATTCTTCCAATGATGGTACTAGCCGTCTTGGAGATTTCATAATAACACAGCCTTAAACGAAATTTAAACCTTAACTCTACCTGCCTCTCAGGAGGTAAACAGGGTAGTTCTTATAACGAAAATAATCATGACACATAGAGATGTCATAGTTGTCCGTGTTCTCAGGCTTTGGTTCACCTATCGATGTCGGTGTCAGATAAATGACACCTTCACCTTACAATTGTAAGGGTGCCCTAAGCAGAGATACTTATAGGGACATTTTATATTGGATATCTTCTTTGAATACTACTAGTCGACTTTAGTACGATATGACCATTGGGATGTCTCAGGGGTTCCATGCATTAAACCTCCATACTGATCAGGCATGGAAGCAATCTATGGGACACACTAAGATACGCCAATCCTCATATGGCACTTTTATCAAACCTAGTTTGGCATTCGCAGGCGATAGAAAACAATGAGAAAATAAAATAAAATAAAATAATAATATATATTGTCGTACTCTTTTTGGGGAAGAGTACTCCAGATTCTTATGAAAGGATTATCTTCGAGGATGGGAGAGATGGTCATTATGGATTCCATTGGTAAGTTATACCTTACATTTAATATCTGGAGTTCTTATGAATGAAATCAAGAGTTTGCTAAGCTTATGGTTTGCTAAAGGTTTATTATCCCTTGCATTAATATAAAATACTTAGCAGACACTATCAATGCTAAATGGTAAGGGACGTACCTAATGCTATTATCGATGTGCAATGTCTCTGGCATTCAACTGGTAGTCCAGGCGTTTCCTTTCTTATTCTTCCCAGACTTAGCTGCTCCTCTCTTGGCAGCCTTAGGGCAATTAGTACTGATATGCCCCTTTTCGCCACAGCTGAAACAGTTTGCATCTTTTATGTCCCTACATTCGTGGGACTGGTGGCCAGCTCTTTTACAGATGCCACATTGCTTTATCTTTTGGTTTAATCGACACTGTCCCCAATGTCTTCTTTTGCAGGTTTTGCATGTAGGCTTTTTGTTGGAATCCTGTTGGTTATTGTTGAACTCGGATTTGCTCTTCTTAGGATTCTGAGAGTTATCCTCCTCCCTTTTTCTTTTCTCATTAGTTTCATTCTTGATCGACTTTTGTCTCACTATATCTAGAGTGAGAGACAAGGATAGATCTACAGCTGATCTGTAGTTGATTGGCCTTGAAGCCTTAACATTCCCTTTTATTTCTGGTGCCAAACCACCGATGAAACGCGCAATGCGTTTTGGTTCCGGGGTAATTAAATAGGGTACCAGTCTAGATAGGGAGTTAAAGTCGGTAACATATTGCTGACAATTTAGGTTTTTCATTGTGAGAGTCAGAAAATCTGTCTCCACCTTTTCCACTTCGTGTTGTGGACAGTAGTTCTCTTTGATAAGGTCCACAAACTTGGACCATCCCATATGGTATAGGGGAATTTTCCCCGTGGACTGCATCATGGCCCTCCACCATACAAGAGCCTCTCCCTTGAAAGATTGTGAAACAAATTTTACTACGTCCTTATCAGCACAATCACTGATGTCCACTACCGTTTCCATTTCCTCAAGCCATTCCATAGCATCAATTGCTCCTTTTTTGCCATTGAAATCTCTGGGTTTGCATGAGACGAAATATTTGTAGGTGCACCCGCCTTCAGTTGAACGGGGCTTATCATAGAGTACTAACTCCTGAGGTTCGCTCTTTTCATCTGAAGAGTGAACGGAGCTCTCCTTACGAGCTGTTGTATGTGTTTCCGTATGGACCTTTGAGTGAGTGACACTCGGTTCCTTTTTATTCTCAAGGATCTTATCCACAACTTCACTAATTGTTGCGCTAATCAAGGCCTGAAGAGTAGTGCCACTAACATTTATATTTATATTTGCATCCTTGTTTTTAGCCGCAGTACTGTTGTGTGCTTCGTCGGAAACCTCCATTCTGGAGCTTTGGTACTAAACACCAAAAATAACATATGCTTAGATACAAACTAGTATGGAATCATCGTACTGGATGATTTATAAACCATGGTATTATTAAATCATAATGGCTGTTAGGTTTATAACTCCCATATAGTTTGCTACTAGAAAGTATGACAATTATATTTAGCCTAGGTCAAAAGGACCATCAATTGTGTTTAAGGTTTGGACCAAGTCCATTACCTTTTGACAGGGAATTTCAATGTCACAATTGTCTTTGTCACAACGAAAATCTTTAGATATTTGGAAGGCTTGTCACGAAGAACATTAATAATCATAGGCACGAAGGCCTTGTCACAAAGGACTTATAAGAATATGGCACTTAAGGCATTAATATATAAGCCGCAATTTTATCGGATTAGAGATCTTAAGGTTCGAACATAGTTCTTCACCTTTGGATAGAGAGTCAAAGACTACAGCCGTCATTTCGTTGGAAGGTAATTTATTTTGCCACAAAGGCTAGTCAATGGACATAATTCTGATTAACCGGATAATGGTGAGCTTCAGAGGAGTCAGCCGTGGTGAAGCTTTGAAGGCTACTAATCCAAGTAGTAATAATTTGCTTAATTATAGGGAATCGTCGAATTTTTGATGATTAATTAGCCATGGTGTAGCTCAACCATATAGACCAATAGATAGTATTAAATTTATTTGATTATGCTTGGCCTAGGTTTTTTTTTTTAGATAAACCATCTTTGGCGTTTAAGCGGAATATAATCCTTCATATTTATTAGACAGGGGACATAAGTCACGACTGCCAATGTCATACTGACATCTTTTATATATAGCACAAGGGCTTGTTCCAAAGGACTTATGATGGCCCAGAGGCCTTGTCACTAGGGAAATTTTAAAACATAATCGATGATTCCTTTGGGTCGGAAAATTTCATAGTTCATTGTCTTGACAAGAAGTTATGAAATAAAACTATCTTTTTCATGTATTCATCTCTTCCCGTAGGTATACATCTCGAATGGATGTTTTGATGCATACATCATGTTCGACGTTTACTAGCCATGATTCCTATTGATCATTTACGCTAAATAAGGGATTTGGAAAAATTCCTAATATAAGGATGACAAGTGTGATTTTTATAGCATCACGTTTGTCGGGAGTGTTAACACATTTTCAGATGTTAACAAGGATCTGAATCTCTTTTTAAACAGGTTTTACCATCTTAGCTAGGTCTTCAATGACATTCAAGCTAGGTCAAACCTTTTAAGATTCTCTTTTAATATCTATATTGGCAGGAAAGGAATGATATTTATTTTATTCAGGATTTTTTTTTATCATGAATCCTAATTTATAAGTTAGTAATAGCACAAATGGCCTAGTCGCGTAGACAAGTTTAATTTATAAGCCATGATTTCAGAGAATCAAAGCATGAAGGTATTGCTGGCACAACAGGCCTAGTCACAAGGACATTTATAAATTATAAGCTATGATTTCAGAGAATCAAAGCATGAAGGTTTGAACCTAGTTCATTACCTTTACCTGACAGGGAGTCATCACTACCACTGTCTTTTGGTTCATATGGAAATGAACAGGGCCTGTAGGCGCTATATTACCACGTATTGTCAAAATGTGATCATCTCAAGTGATGATCTAAACCCATGATTCAGAGATCATTACATTGGGTTAGGAATCTTTTGAAGAATCCATTAATAAGAATGACGTGTGTGATTTTAATGAATCACGTCTGTCAGGAGTGTTAACATATTTACAGATGTTAACAGGGATTCGAATCTTTTAAACAGGTCTTACCATCATGGCCCGGCCTTAAAATGACCCGAAGGCTAGGTTTCACTCTTAAGATTCTTATTAATATTTAACGCAGAACAATCCTAAATTGAGGTGTTAAATATGGATCTGAATCTAATTATGGAACTACCATCTTTGCTCTGCCTCAAAATATTGCGTGGCTAGGTCTCGTCCTTTTTAGATTTTGCCATTTTATATAAAGGTAGATCTTATAAAAGGAATGTCTGAATGAAAATTTAAAGTTAATTATTCCACTATAAAATTAAAAAATACAGATGTGCCCTAGACGGGACTTGAAAGGAATAGTGTTGTCCTCAAAGGAACTGAAAGGTAATTATGTCCTTTTAGCAAAAGGAGTTTCTTCCTCATTTTATTTCTGAATGCTTTTTCCTTGGTTGCACGTTTCATCCTGGCCGTTGTACGAAGGTCAGCAATTTAAAGCTCCGGGTGTGGAGAATTCCTATTACGGCTTCTTCGCTTGGCGACGTATCCAATATATAAGAAAAGTTGGAAGCAGAATTTCCAGATGAGGATTGAGAATATTCCTATGTTAAGTCTAGACTCAGAAGGTCAAGGAATGTGCTAATGTGTCATTGAGATTAAACACAAAAAGATAGTGTTTAATTCACTCAATGTTGGCTCTGATACCAACCTGTCACACCCCAATTTCCACGTGTTACCGGTGGGCCCGGTAGGGGAGTATCGTGACGTGGTTGGCAACATCATAGTCAAACAACACAATATATAAATGCACAGCGGAAGCAAAAGATAATTATTACAATCCAAAATAGTGTAACATCAAAGTATTACAACGGAAGTAAGGATCCACAGGCGGATCTTAAAACAACAAAAGAAATTATCAGACTAATGGCTTATGTGGAGGAGTTGCAAATTCCTCAACTAACAAGTCCTGAGCAGCTTCCAGCCTATTATGTACTTGTACCTGTCACTTAGACTTTGGAAAATACGTCAGTTTTCACTGGTAAATACACTCAACTGACTCATTTGAAAAGGGTTTAAGAAAATTGGTTTAGGTGCACAAGGCACGAAAATATATTGACACTTTGATTAAAATGCTCAAGTCAATATAAATATTTTATACTTGGGACAAACTATATCTCATGTTATCAGTTTTACATAACTTGCTCTACATACGGGGCCCGGTTCTATGCCGGTTCAAGATTAACCGACACACCACTATTCCCCTATTGGGAATCCCTTATTGGGTATAATTAATTAATTAGCATATGGCATCTGTCAGGTGTATGCCTACACCCCGTGCTTAAGTCGTGGCCATTGCAATTTAATGAGTCAAGGATATCCAGGACACGGTCGCATTAACCCCCAATGTTTCAGTCAAGCAATACGAATTAAAAATAGGTTATTTGGATTTCCCGACTCATTGGTCTTCGAATCCCATACCTGACCATGCGGTATTTATATTACCGTATCCCAAGCCCGTAATAGGGAAAATAAGTTAAGAGTATTTACCTGAGCTAGCTCCTGCCTTAAATAGCAAGAATTTTAATAACTCAGCCGTATTCACTTAAGTAAGTGTAGGTACAATTTACCGGAAGGCTCTAGTCTGGAAATGATGGTGTAAATAACCAATTAGAATACTAACGTGTCTTTAATTAAGCCTAAGCTTAGACCGGTTAGTCTTAAGGAAATATACGGTTCAAACACATGATTAAGCGAAGACTGGAATAGAATGTGTTTTAGACCCGACAAGTTCGGAGACTTGTATAATATGGGTATTTTATACACATTCTGGATTTTGAGATAATAACAATAAGGTTTGACCCGTTTCGGCTAACTTATGTAAACTAGTTACATAAACCGAACCGAACGCGTATGAAGCGTAACGGGTAACCATAAGAGTCCTAAACAGGTTTCCTAAGTTAACATGCCTTAAATAAGTTGTGATATCAGTAGGATACCTTCCGTTATGCCCAAAACGAGTTTAATCTCTTTATAAGCCCCGCAGGGGCATTTTGGTCATTTTAAAGATTATAAAAGGGTTTAATTAGACACCTGTGATCCGGGTCTGAGTTGATCAGTAAAATAGCTTATTTTAACAGTTTATAACCTTTGGTAATAAGTCTTATATACTAAAATAGTTTTAAACCCAAACTATGCGTTAAATACGCGTATAAAGTCGTTTTAAGCGACGTACGGTTTTAAATAGTATTCTGAGTTTTCTGATCATTTAAACAGGTTCAAAACACTACATTTATTATTTAAAATCAGTAGCAATTGGATTGGTATCAAAAGGATTTGTAAAACTCATTTTATGGCCGAAAAGGGCATATTCGGTATTTACCGAATTAAGGCGATAATCCTAGCTTATGATCAGTTTAAAAATAATTAAAAATCTTCAAAAATCCCAAAATATTATTTAACATCAGTGGGTAAAAGGTTTGGTGTTAAAAATTGGGTTTAGATAGGTTTTACGCTAATGACGCCGTTTAATTACTAATAAACTTATAATTACGTCATTAAGCATAACTCCTAATCTAGACTTCCGATTGACGTGAAATTTTGCAGACATGATCAATAATCAGTAACTAAGATTATTTTACTTTCATATTTCTAAAAATCTCGTTTTATGGCTATAAGGGTAATATGGTCATTATTTAGGCAATTAACGGAACCGTCGGACAATCGAGGTTTCAAGTGGTATAAACGCAGAGGGTTATACCAACATGTAACTAGGTCCTAATGGAACTTTAAGGCATGTCTAAACCTATCAAAACCGGGTCAGAACTGAGGTCAAAGCAAAAGTCAAACTTTTGCGTCTTTCGGTTCCGAATCGGTTCAAAACAGAAAGTTGTCGAATCAAACAAGCGTAGACAAGTTTTTATATTTATTATCAGTTTATAAGAATGATAAAATAGGTGATACGCCTTTTACATCGTTAATCATGCGTTAAATCGAAAATACCATTTCTGTTGACTTTTTCGGATAACGTTTGACTCGACAAACAACCTAGTTAGGATTGGAATCAGTGAGTGCCCTTTTTGGGGTTTATCACCCATATAAATACCAACTTATAACAACTTTCGCTTCGACAAAACTCTGGACCGTTTGTGTTTTATCGCAAAGTCAAACCGTAGTTACGACGGTTTGATTTCTAGGCTATAAACTAAGCATAACCCAAACAAGAAGAATCAAGGGTACTTACATACGTCTAATGAATGATTTGGAAAGCTTGTATCAGTTCTTGAGCTCCTCTAAAAGTCCAGAAGTTGAAATGTGCATGTATATTGCAATATGAGACTTTATAAGAACTTTGATCTTTCACAAATTGATGCCAAATGAGTCTAGCAATGATCCAAGATCAGTACATGTGCCCCCTATAGGCTATAAACCATCTTAGGAAGCCCATAGAATCGAAAAACTAAGTTTAAAGTCGGTTACAACATGCAAACAGGCACCTGCCCGTTTTTTCTGCATCTGCAGGTCTAACGCGGGCCGCCTCACATTTTGTTAAATCTCACGCGGGCCGCCTGAGCCTTATGTTCAGGTTTCCCATTTTTCTTTAATTGCATTTTGGCCCCCGGTCCCCCGAAAGGTCGTTTTCGAGTTGTTTCTTGCATTAAGAGGCTTTATATTTGACATATGGGGGCTTTAATACTTATACCCACTTTGTCAAGTCCTCGGGTAACTTTGTGATCACCCGAAAAACCCTAAATTTCAATGTTGACGATTCTAACCCTCACACACGAATTTTATCATAACTTTCTCATACGGTAACGAAACTTGGTGAAATTTTTATGGTGCATTCTAGTGAGCATAATTAATCGTTACAAGGCTTTGGGTTTGCTATAAGGTCACTCAGAGGTATATCTTTAACATGTTGACACATTTAACCCCTGTAGTTTGTAATCTCTCACTTTCTTTCACAATTCGTTTCGTATGATCCATGATCCATTCGTTTAAGGTTATACACATCATGTAGGGTTATTGTAAAGTATATTTATTCATTGTTGACACTTTGAACCCTTGTATTTACATAGTTTCATTGTTTGTCAACTTTAGTCCATCAAGAACATTCTTTCACACGTTGAAAGGTTATGACACGTGTCAAGACATTATAGGACGTAAATTTTCGGGGTGTTACATCCTCACCCCCTTAAAAGAAATCTCGACCTCGAGATTTGTTAAAATGCTGGAAGTACTCTTTGTCGCATAAGGGACTTAAAGTAACAGATTGTCCAGAAGTTTCCATAACATTTATCATTACCAATCAATTTAAAGTAACATGTCCCATACCATGTCTCGAGCGTTCGGATATAGCGAGCGCAAATAATTTGTCGAGTAGTATAGTATGAGCGTATATCTTAGCATAAAGTCGTCCACAATTTAGCGATTTGTCTGCGTTTTGAGATAGAAGTGCAGTGTGAGTCGTGCGTGTCGATCGAACTGAAAGCTAAATTGAATAATTCTCCAAAATTTAAACACATAAACAGGTAATTACACAAATAAACACATAAAATCAACGAATCATCAGAGTCAGCAGTTGCGGGCTCAGAATCGAAACACATAAAAATCGAGAAATAGATCGTTTGCGGCTATTAGACATCTACTGACCAAAGTGGTTCGACTATTCTCAATGACTTGTTGTACACATTTTGACCTTCAGGAATGCGCTTCTGCCTCGATTCTTGGGCGTTTGGCACACATCCCGTTGGTCATACCGTGACGTCATGTCGTTGAAGTCCGTCGAGACTTTGGTGAAAGTTTTATAAAACAAAATAAAGATCGGAACAAATCGTCAAGGTTAGGGTTTCACCCCTAGCTTAACAACTTCGTTCCTGTTTTGATAAAATAAAAGAGAATTATGCGTCAAATTATGGATTTCACTCCTATTTCAACGCAATTTCCCGAGTTTATAGGTAAAAATTGTGGGTTGAACAAGCAATTTAGTCGAGAGTTTGCGGTTTTCACACCTATTCTCAACCTAATCGCTTATTCATAATCGAAAATCCGAGTGTAGTGATAGTGCAGTATAGGCGAAAATAGCGAGAAACAGCAAGTATGCTCACACATAGTCCCTACTGGATATGCATGAGTTGGTCTGTCGGTTCCTAACTATAGACTAGGTCTCTAAGACACCGACCCGGACTAGGTCGAGTCTTGCCTAATTCCCTATAGTTATGGCTCTGATACCAATCTGTCACACCCCAACCGATGGCGGAAACATCGGGGCATGGCACTGAGCGAAACAGATTGTCCAGAAGTTTCCATAACATTTATCATTACCAATCAATTTAAAGTAACATGTCCCATACCATGTCTCAAAAGGTAAACAAATTATTACAGACAAAATCTAGGCAATAGTTCTGTTCCGACAACTCAGATTTCATTTGTACAGACAACTATTTATTGGCCACTAAGACCTTATTCTAGCCTCGATTTCCTAGCAGATAAGCATCCTAAGAACCTATCACATACGTTAAAATAAGGTCAATACACATAGTGTAAAGGCGAGCATACAGGTTTGATAATAGCATATAGAGTTCGAAAGCGTTACGCATAACCAGCACGTACACAGAGTGAAATGAGGCATGTTAGTTATCGACATAGACCTATCGATACCAATGACTGCGGGTTGACCACCCAAGGCAGTTCGTAATACATGATCACCACTGTAATCCATGCAAATAATTGTCCTTAACAACCCCCGCGTGAGCGGGTGCTGAGTCCAAACTATAATACTATCGTTGCTAAGGCAGGTAGACAGCATTCCATGTGTAAACATCACAAACAAGCATTCATTAAGTCGCGTATAACATGCGGTAATAGTTAGCGTTTAAGTACTTCGTAGTAGGGGTGAGCATGGTGCGGTTCGGTTCGGTTATTACCTATAACCGAAACCATAACCGCACACTGCGGTTATCAAAAAAACATAACCGTTCGGTTTCGGTTAATGCGGTTTCGGTTAATCGGTTATTGCGGTTAATGCGGTTTCGGTTCGGTTATAGGTCGGTTATTATTAGTGTAAACTATAATGGGCCAATAAGGTTGGGTCATGGTTAGTGTAAAATGTAATGGGCCAATAAGGTTGGGTCATGGTTAAAAGTTAAAACATTTAAATACTTCACTAAAGATACATATAGATTAGGCCATGGTTAAGCATTTAAATACGGATTTGGCTATGTTTAAAATATTCGGTTCGGTTCGGTTATTTGCGGTTATGAAAATAAGAATAACCATAACCGAACCGCAAAAATCGGTTATTAAAAATATAAATAACCAACCCTTCGGTTATCGGTTATTTCGGTTCGGTTTTTTCGGTTATTTCGGTTACGATTCGGTTAATTCGGTTATATGCTCACCCCTACTTCGTAGTGTGTTCGATGTGATTTTGTATATGTAACGTATGTAACACCCAAAAGTGCATAAAGCAAAAGGGATCGAGTATACTCACAGTGATTAATGGATTGAAGGGAGCGCTAGAGAGTGGGTTTAACCTGAATAGATCGATAGCACAACGATAAGTGACGCGCAAAACGATGCAAAGTACAAGTGGTTCGGTCAGCAGTCCGTTCGGATGGTAGTCCGATCGGACAGCCAGTCGTGCGGTTGGTCGTCCGTTCGGACAGTCGTCCGGTCGGATGACTGTTCGAGTGGATTGTTTCTTCCTTTGAGAAGGATGTGTTTGTGTATGATGGCTTGACTTTTGAAGTTTTCGTTGTAGTATTTTGAAATCATTGAAGTACTTCTACCTTTCAGGTCGGTCGATCGGACGGTCGTTCGATCGGACGGCAGCCCGTTCGGTTGGCACTTTAGAACAAGTTCACAGCAGGGTGTCACTCGATCGGACGGTCGTCCGTTCGGGTGGCATCCTTTGTGCATTGAACATGTTGAAAATTGTTTAAGTGTTGAAGTTCAAACGTCTCATGATTAGGATGGCAGTTCGATCGGTTGGTAGTCCGATCGGACAGCAATTCGTTCAACATTCAGACTTCAAGTGTTAGCAAAATGGTTGTGTGGGACCAAGGTGCAAGTCGTTCGGTTGGCCAGTCGTTCGGTTGGGCTGTCCGTTCGGACAGCATTTCGTTCGAACGGCACTCCGTCCTGGTTAACCTGTTCATTTTACACTTGGTTGTTTTGATAGTTTGTCGTTTTATCGAGTTATTTTGATAAGGTGTCAAGCAACAGAAACCTCGTCAACACTTGGTGCTCCTGATCGGACACGAATCACCCAAACCCGATCAGTGGACGGTTCGAGACGACGTTCCATGTTTAACCCGGAATCGATAATCTCGCGGATAGAATACGGATCTTGAACTAACACAACCACCATAATGAGTAGTAAGTCGGCACAAGTTCCGATTCTATCGGTTTTGAGTGCATTGAGTGTAAAAGAGTTGAAAGAAAGTTGAAAAACCATCTTTCAATCCTTTTTCTTGTGAATATGTTTAGATCGATGAAAGATCTTTGTTTGTTTATGTGGAAATCGGTTAGATCTAAGTTGTTCTTGGTGGATTGAGGCCAAAACATGAAGTTCTTCAAGAACACATGATGACGTCATCCTAGAACACCTTGAATCTTGATGATTTCACGGTTAAAAGTTAAGATTCAAAAGATAGAAAGGTGTAGGAGTGCGTGTAGATTAAGGAAGTACAAGATTTAGGACGAGATCTTACTGGAATCGCAAGAAATCGAAGAAAAAACGAGGAAAACGAGCTGGTCGGACAGAGAGTTTCCAAAAGTAGAAAGAATGAAAATGACAGGGGTATTTATAGAGTTACCCAAAGAGGAAAGGGTTGGCCGATCGGGCAGGCAGCTCAATCGGTCAGCCTGTCCGATCGGACAGCAGTCCGAGCGGTCGGCTGGTCGATCGGCTGGTTGCCTGATCGATCGGTCGCCTGGTTCGAGTGTTCGGTGCGACGAGTTTTGCCGTTTCGATTTCGATTACGAGCGTTGCGATGCGATAGATTTTTCCTAGTCAAATTACTTTTAATCCCAACTACTCATGTCCTGCACTATCCCTTCTCCACTAATTATCATACATTTTTGTCACACCCCGACCACGTAGAACAACAAAATGTGGCGGAAACGTCGGGGAGTGTTGTAACAGAATTAATTGTTTCACAACCATGGAAATTAAAGTTACGTTTTATTTATCAAACAAGAGAGTTACATTGTCTTAAACAAGAAACAAAGAGTACATAACAAAATTAAACTAAGTCTATCTTCATTTTAAGTCTCTAAGGCACAGGTCCGCCCTAATGTCATGATCATCATCCTAAGCAACAGCTCCTGAAAACACATGTGAAAATAGGTACGTCAGCATAAAAATGCCTGTGAGATACATAGGTTTTGTGAGAATAGGATTCATGACTTAAGTTTAAGAAAATATTTAATAAAATTTAGTCGTGAACCTTGTAAATTGTTTTGTTTTGTAAATCATTTAAAAAGCGATAAGATCAGATGATATGTGTAAATAAAAGAACAATGTAAGGTTAAATGAATAACCAACTAAAATGAATTGTATAAAATAAACTGTTTTGTAAACCAAAGTCTTGTGAAAAGCATGTTACTTGTGTAAAATGTATAAGTCCAAAATGAATGATTTAAATAACGCTATGATATGTAGTATAATACATACACTTATATATAGGAAGTACCAGCGGCGTATCCACCATGTTTGTATCATACTACTCACATCTCGTTACTTAAGTCACTTAAACAAACCACCAATGTATAAAGTCTATGTTTAAACCAATTGTCAAAAAGTCCTTGTATAAACCATGTCAAATGTTAAAAGTCCAAATGTAGCCAAGTAATGTGCAACAATCGTTATGTATGGTAAGTAATGTGTTGTTACATAAACCAAATGTAAAAGAATGTACAAAACAAAGTATTTTGAATATATCAAAAAGTTATGTTTTGCAAAGTAAATGCATGTTTTATTGATACAAACATTTATGTGGTAAGTTAACGCATACATTCAAGCCTTGAGATAGACGGATAACCTTAAGTCAAGGTTATCAAAAGAAATGTTTTCGGATTCAGTCAATCCTTACATCCAAACAAACCCAGGATGTCAGGAATGAGATTTGTCAAGTCCTATGGTACCACTACTTACTACCGAGCGGCGTAGCTAATGTTAATGAATGTATATAAGTCCCGTTTGTACAAACCAAATGTCATACCGATTGTAAACATGTTAAATGAAAAACAATGTGCTAAGTATGCTAAGTTAACATACAAAGCAGAAAAGTCATGTAAATCAATGTGCTAGCATGCTCAGTCAACATACATAGCAGAAATGTAAAGTAAAACAATGTACTAAGTATGCTAAGTAAACATACATAGCAAAACAATGTAATGTAAATCATGTACTATAAATGTACTAACGAACATAGCAAGTATATGATGTGAAAACATGGAAAGCATGAAAGTAACAAGTAGGCACATGTGTTTCACCCTAAAACAGTTTGGAAAACAGTAAAAGAGGGGTCTATGTACTCACTTGAGATTGCCTAGAAGTCCTTGCGTAACAACCAAACAATGCTAGAGATCACGGAAATCAAACGGTACCTAATATAGGTAACTATGTTAATAACCCGGACCTAAATCGGATAGAATGAGGGTTCGTAAACCAAATGAGTGTGGGAACTCATGTAATATGGTTTAACAAAGCCTACATACTAAAATGAAACCTAACCTAAGTGCTTACGACCCATTACGACCCGTTTAGGTAGCTTATGCAACTTTAACGCGTCGTTTGCGTAAAACGTGTTTGGACCGCCTAACTAGTCCTATGATAAGTAAAATATGCCTTAACATGTCTAATATTGTTGCCAAATCAGTTTAGATGTTAAATGTTATGTTACATATGTTTAAAATGAATTTTTCCGTAAAAAGGGTATTTTGGTAATTTACCTAAGGCATATAAACTACCTATCATACAACTAGCTAAACGTCGTGACCATAAGGTATAACCTCAGAAGGTTATTCCCTATTTACTATGGTCACCTATTGTGTTTGGTCGGATCTTAATGATCGACCAAATGGGTCGGGTTCGAAAGTATAAGTGATTGATTAGATCGCTTACCTTTACGACCCTAGACAAGCACAAAACTAAAAGTGACGAGCTAAGCATGTTAAAACATGCTTAACTAAGTTAGAAAACAAGTTTGGTATAAAAACAAACGGTTTTGATACCTAAAAGTAGTTTGGTTACAAAATACGCAAGAATACGCATTTTGGCCGAAACTACGACTCGTCACTGAGCCTATATAACGTGGTAATCAGTAGGCATAGTCACTAGGGACTATAACCATCATGATTATGATCACGTTATGAAGTTTAAACGAACTTTGCATTGACCATAAACTGGTCAAAGCAGAAAGTCGAACGCAGTTTGACTTTAACGATAAAAACGAACGAAAAGAACGAAAAAATACTTACAGAAGGTCCCCGCAAGCTCTTGATCCGATTTACTCTCAGGTATGAAGCATAAACTTTAACTTAGAGAGCCAAAATCAGATTCAAGTGTGAGTTTGCAAGGAAATGAAGGTGGGTATTTATAGGAATTCAAGAACCGTTAAGATCGTTCATCGAAAACTGAGCTTTGATCTGGACCTTACATGTGTGCCCATGGTTTTCTAAAACCATGGGAGCCCTTAATAATGGACTAGGTTCATTGAATACCAGCCCATGGTTTTGCAAAACCATGGGTTAAAACCATCAACACTTCAAAATGGACTAGGTTCATTGAATCTGGTCAGAAATTTCAAAAATGGTCCTTGCACTTGTAAAACTTGATTTTTTTGCACTTTTAAGCCCCGTTAACCCCATTTCAAAGCTCTAAAACAAAGTTAAAGTATAGGGAACTCAAAACATGCTCAAAAGTATCTCGGATGTCGGTTCGTTTGATCGTATGATCGCGATGTTCGCTTAATTACGACGGAATGCGCATAAGCGCGAAAAACGATCCAAATTGCGTGACGAATGGATTTTTCTTATGCCAAACACTAAAATAAAATATTTTAGTGCTTACATAAATTTTTGGATGTCTGGATGTATTCAGAATGTAATTTATGCGCGAAAATGCAAACTTATGCACTTTTTGACGCTTCTAGTCCCTGAATGACCCAAAAGTTTATTTTAGCACACCGAACCCCTTAAAACCTATTTCTAAGCTATGTAAAGGATATTTATGGTATGTTTAACTTATGGTCATGTTCCGGAATGTATGTTCTAGTACGAATCGTCATACTTTTGCAGTTTGTCGATTTTAGTCCCTGTAGGCGATTAAACTTGTTTTTGCCATACCCAAGCCTTCAAAACTTATTTCTAAGTTATGTAAAGGTTATTTAAGGTATGTTAAGCATATGTTGATGTTCCGGAGTATTTGTCGCGTTAAACTGATTATGTTTACGCACCAGTTTGCGTATAATTCTCTAGAAAGCGATATAGAGTTTGAAATTGAACAAAAGTCAAAACATGAAAAATGTCAAACATAAACAAACAAACATTGGGATCGAATAACTTTGTTTTATTGATAACTGAACTGTTTACAATGATTACAGACACAGATGTCACAGTCTCCCCTACTTGTGGAAATTTCGTCCCGAAATTTATTTAGAGGAAACTCGTGAGAATAGATGTGGGTATTTCGCCTTCATTTGATCTTCACGTTCCCAAGTAAACTTAGGTCCACATTTAGATTCCCAGCGAACTTTGACCAAAGGAATGCGCTTGCGTTTGAGCCACTTGACTTCACGTTCCATAATTTCCACAGGTTTCTCAACAAATTTCAGTGTTTTATCAACACGAATTTCGTCAAGTGGTATGTGGAGGTTCTCATCAGCAAGACACTTCTTGAGATTGGATACGTGGAAAGTTGGATGAACGTTCCCAATTTCAGGAGGTAATTCAAGTCTGTAGGCTACCTTACCGATTCTTTCGACGATCTTGAATGGTCCAACGTATCTAGGTGCAAGTTTTCCTTTCTTTCCAAATCTGATCACACCTTTCCAAGGTGAGACCTTAAGTAATACGCGATCACCGAATTGAAATTCCAAGGGCTTGCGTCGTTGGTCCGCGTAACTCTTTTGACGACATCTAGTTGTCTGAAGGTTATCACGAACTTTCTTAACCTTATCAGTTGTCTCTAAAATGAGGGAAGGTCCAGTAAGTTGAGCCTCACCGATCTCATTCCAGCAGACTGGTGAACGACATTTTCGACCATAGAGAGCTTCGAAAGGAGCCATGTTGATGCTGGAGTGATAACTGTTGTTGTAGGAGAATTCAATTAACGGAAGATGTGAATCCCAACTACCACCAAAATCGATCACACAAGCTCTAAGCATATCCTCCAGAGTCTGGATTGTTCTTTCAGATTGACCATCCGTTTGCGGATGATAAGCTGTGCTCAGATTAAGTTGGGTCCCCATAGCAGATTGCATAGTTCTCCAAAAATGAGAAGTGAAGCGAGCATCTCTATCAGAAATAATGTTCAAAGGAACACCATGTCGACATACAATTTCATCTACATAGATTTTAGCAAGTTTGTCAGCAGAAAAATCCTCACGGATTGGCAAGAAATGCGTTGACTTAGTAAGACGATCAACAACTACCCAAATGGCATCATGACCTTTCTTTGTGCGCGGAAGTTTAGTAATGAGATCCATAGTAATGTTTTCCCATTTCCAAACTGGGATCTCTGGTTGCACCAATAAACCAGAAGGACGTTGATGTTCAGCCTTAACCTTAAGACAAGTAAGGCATTTTGATACATATAAGGCAATGTCTTTCTTCATACCAGGCCACCAATACTAAATACGAAGATCCTTATACATCTTATCTGAGCCAGGATGAATAGAATAACGAGACTTATGGGCTTCATCCATAAGCAAGGTGCGAAGATCATCTTGGCTTGGGACCCACAAACGGTCCATGAAGTAATACGATCCATTGTCCTTCAGTTCAAGATCAGGTGCTATGTGATAGGGAAATTCCTTATCCATCAAACCTTGTGAAACACAAGTGTGTTGAGCCTGAGTGATGCGTGCTTGGATATCGGATTGAGCTTGAATATCAGATTGAACACGAACACAATGAAGCTTAGTACGTTCCTTATGACTCAAAGCATCGGCTACGACATTCGCCTTACCAGGATGGTAGCGAATTTCGCAGTCGTAGTCGTTTAGAAGCTCAACCCAACGTCGTTGCCTCATGTTGAGTTCTTTCTGATTGAAGATATGCTGGAGACTTTTGTGGTCCGTGAAAACCACACATTTTGTACCGTACAAATAGTGTCTCCAGATCTTAAGAGCGAAGACAACTGCACCCAACTCAAGATCATGAGTGGTGTAGTTCTTCTCATGTATCTTCAACTGCCTCGATGCATATGCTATGACTTTGTTCCTTTGCATGAGAACACAGCTAAGACCCAAGTTTGATGCATCACAATACACGACAAAATCATCATTACCCTCAGGCAATGATAGAATAGGCGCATCACAAAGCTTCTGCTTCAAGTTTTGAAAAGCTTCCTCTTGTTTGAATCCCCAATCAAAGGGTTTGTTCTTCTGAGTTAGAGCAGTTAGAGGAACTGCAATCTTCGAGAAATTTTCAATGAAGCGGCGATAATAACCCGCCAGACCAAGAAAAGAACGAACTTCAGTAGGAGTAGTAGGCGTATCCCAATCCTTAATCACACTGATCTTGGAGGGATCTACATGAATACCTTGTTCGTTGACAATATGTCCCAAAAATTGAACCTCTTTAAGCCAAAATTCGCACTTGGAGAATTTGGCGAAAAGTTGCTCTTTCTTTAGGAGTTCCAGAGTAAGACAAAGATGTTGCTCATGATCAGCTTGCGTCTTAGAGTATATCAAGATGTCATCAATAAAAACGATGATGAATTTATCTAAATAAGGTTTGCATACCCTATTCATTAAGTCCATGAAAACAGCAGGAGCATTAGTCAAACCGAATGGCATAACTGTGAACTCATAATGCCCATAACGAGTGCGGAAAGCTGTCTTGGGAATATCTTCTTCATGCACACGAAGTTGATGATACCCAGAACGCAGATCAATCTTCGAAAAATAAGAAGCGCCCTGCAACTGATCAAAGAGATCATCTATGCGAGGTAGGGGATATCGATTCTTGATGGTAAGCTTGTTAAGATCACGATAATCGATACACATCCTAAAGATCCATCCTTCTTCTTGAAAAAAAGAACGGGAGCACCCCAAGGTGAAAAGCTAGGATGGATAAAACCTTTGTCAGAGAGCTCTTGAAGCTGCTTAGACAACTCTTGCATCTCAGACGGTGCAAGACGATATGGAGATCTGGCAATGGGATTTGCACCAGGTACGAGATCAATACGGAACTCGACTTGGCGTGCTGGGGGTAGACCAGGTAACTCTTCGGGGAAAACTTCAGGATAATCCCGAACAACAAGAATATCTTGAATAGACTTACCTTTGCCTTTATCTGCTGTAACATGTGCCAAGAAGGCCACATAATTCTTTCGCATATACTTCCGAGCCTGAGTACAGGACATGAGTTTGAGACTACCAGCAGGTTTCTCACCACGAACCTGTAGGATCTCCCATGTCGAAAGCGGCACACGAACAATCTTCTCGAAATAAACTACCTCTGCGTGATGCTTGGCTAACCAATCCATACCCACTATAACGTCGAAGCTTCCAAGTTGCATTGGCGTGAGGTCGATAGGAAAAAGATGGTTGTTAAGGTTCAACTTGCAGTTGCGAAGAACATAATCAAGAACAATGGGTTCACCACTAGCAACTTCTACTGTCAAGGGTTTTCCTAGTTTCGTTCTAGACACGCGAAGCAATGGCTCAAAAGATAATGACACAAAACTCTTATCGGCACCCGAATCAAAAAGGACAGATGCAGGCTGATTATTAATAAAGAACGTACCGTTGACCACATTATTGTCTGCTTGAGCCTCTTGTGCATTCATGTTGAAGACTCGACCTCGAGCCTGAGCCTGATTCTGATTTGGATTTGCGTTGGCTAGTCTTGGACACCGGTTTCTGTAGTGGGTCAGATCCCCACAATTGTAGCACGAACCAGGAGGAAAATGAGGTCGTGCGGCTTGACCTTGTTGCTGAGCAAGAGGCTGAGCAACTTGTTGGGCTTGGTTCTGAACTGCCTGGTTCTGGTTGACAGGAATGCGGCACGTAGTGGCAAGATGACCATTTCTTCCACAGTTAGTGCAATGACGACATTGGAGATGTGGTAGGTGATGGCCGTTACACCTGTTGCACAAAGGTGCGTTGCTAAGATAAGGCCTCTTGGCGGGTGGTTGCGCAGGCTGATTTGGTGCAGCTTGAGCCTGTGCAATAACGGCATAGTTTTGGGAAGCCTTTCGCTTCCTAGACCCCTTTAAGGAACTAGAGTCCTTTCCCTTCTTGTTTTTACCTTTCTTGCTATCCTCTTTGTCAGCCGCCTGCTTCTTACCTTTGTCACCCTTTTTATGCAGCTTTCCCTTTCGAACCTGCGACTCAGTCAATGTCGCTGCTAACTCGATCGCCTGATGGACTGTGGTAGGGTTACTACCAGTATTGATGTCTTGCACTGAGTCAGGTAGACCATCGATGTACCTTTCGATAACCTTGTCGAGTGGGGTAACCATGGTTGGGCAAAGCAGACTCAATTCTTCATACCTATCAGTGTAAGCCCGATGCTCACCACTATCTTGCTTCAAATCATCAAATTCCCTTTCCAAAGCTCGCAGCTCATGACGAGGGCAAAACTCCTTCATCATAAGGGCCCTAAGTTCGGCCCAAGTCTATGCTAAAGCAACCTCAGCACCGCGGTCTCTCATAACCCCGTTCCACCATGTAAGAGCCCTCTTCTGAAACACACTGGAAGCAAACTCGACCTTGGGATTATCAGGACACTGAACGTGACGAAACGTACTCTCAGTGCTCTCGAACCATTGTAGGAGCCCAGTTGCTCCTTCAGTACCACTAAACTTGAGTGGCTTAGCCGAATTGAAACTCTTGAAATTGCATGGAGCATGATTGTTGTTGTTGGCTTGGTTCAGTTGAGCAATAAGATTTGGGAAAGCAACAGCCATTTGCTGCGCGATGATTTCTGCCAGTTTGGCATTTGCTATCTGATTGTCGCGTCGAGGAGGCATTCTAAAAGAGGAACATGAAAGGAAACGAGTGAGATGATTGGATGAAAAGAATGAGATGATACAAAAATTGACAACAACAAAGATGGTGGTCATCCGTTCGTTATCACAAGGTAAACAAACGACACATTGTGACTAATCAAAGTAAATGGGTCAAAAATAATGTATTGCGAAGACATGCTCGCCTATAAGTGAACACTCACCCCAAGAGTTCCCAGGTAAGAGTGACTGGTCCGATTATGTGGATTTGTACGAACACTCTAGCCTTAGACAGAAAACCCAGGGTACATGCATTCACTCTTCCAGTTTGCACGTGTTCACACTATTTAGAACCCAAAACTTTGACGAGATTTTGAAAATTCAAAGGGGTTCAAAACCTCGTAACAGAGGGTTCAAAACCTTACAATAGAGGGTTCAAAACCTAGTAATCAATCATCCAAGAACAGATGATTAATTTTCAAAGCGGATTCGGAATTGATGTTCTCGTTGTGGTTATCACCTAAGGATAGGTGAAGTGCATGTTTTAAAATCTAAACACAAGATAACTTGTGTTGAGGTCCTAGAAAGGATATAGTCTAGGTCAAAGCATTACTAATAACCTAATTCCCTATAACCATTGGCTCTGATACCAACTTTTCTGTCACACCCCGACCACGTAGAACAACAAAACGTGGCGGAAACGTCGGGGAGTGTTGTAACAGAATTTATTGTTTCACAACCATGGAAATTAAAGTTACGTTTTATTTATCAAACAAGAGAGTTACATTGTCTTAAACAAGAAACAAAGAGTACATAACATAATTAAACTAAGTCTATCTACATTTTAAGTCTCTAAGGCACAGGTCCGCCCTAATGTCACGATCATCATCCTAAGCAACAGCTCCTGAAAACACATGTGAAAATAGGTACGTCAGCATAAAAATGCCTGTGAGATACATAGGTTTTGTGAGAATAGGATTCATGACTTAAGTTTAAGAAAATGTTTAATAAAGTTTAGTCGTGAACCTTGTAAATTGTTTTGTTTTGTAAATCATTTAAAAAGCGATAAGATCAGATGATATGTGTAAATAAAAGAACAATGTAAGGTTAAATGAATAACCAACTAAAATGAATTGTATAAAGTAAACTGTTTTGTAAACCAAAGTCTTGTGAAAAGCATGTTACTTGTGTAAAATGTATAAGTCCAAAATGAATGATTTAAATAACGCTATGATATGTAGTATAATACAAACACTTATATATAGGAAGTACCAGCGGCGTATCCACCATGTTTGTATCATACTACTCACATCTCGTTACTTAAGTCACTTAAACAAACCACCAATGTATAAAGTCTATGTTTAAACCAATTGTCAAAAAGTCCTTGTATAAACCATGTCAAATGTTAAAAGTCCAAATGTAGCCAAGTACTGTGCAACAATCGTTATGTATGGTAAGTAATGTGTTGTTACATAAACCAAATGTAAAAGAATGTACAAAACAAAGTATTTTGAATATATCAAAAAGTTATGTTTTGCAAAGTAAATGCATGTTTTATTGATACAAACATTTATGTGGTAAGTTAACGCATACATTCAAGCCTTGAGACAGACGGATAACCCTAAGTCAAGGTTATCAAAACAAATGTTTTCGGATTCAGTCATTCCTTACATCCAAACAAACCCAGGATGTCAGGAACGGGATTTGTCAAGTCCTATGGTACCACTACTTACTACCGAGCGGCGTAGCTAATGTTAATGAACGTATATAAGTCCCGTTTGTACAAACCAAATGTCATACCGATTGTAAACATGTTAAATGAAAAACAAGTGCTAAGTATGCTAAGTTAACATACAAAGCAGAAAAGTCATGTAAATCAATGTGCTAGCATGCTCAGTCAACATACATAGCAGAAATGTAAAGTAAAACAATGTACTAAATATGCTAAGTAAACATACATAGCAAAACAATGTAATGTAAATCATGTACTATAAATGTACTAACGAACATAGCAAGTATATGATGTGAAAACATGGAAAGCATAAAGTAACAAGTAGGCACATGTGTTTCACCTCAAAACAGTTTGGAAAACAGTAAAAGAGGGGTCTATGTACTCACTTGAGATTGCCTAGAAGTCCTTGCGTAACAACCAAACAATGCTAGAGATCACGGAAATCAAACGGTACCTAATATAGGTAACTATGTTAATAACCCGGACCTAAATCGGATAGAATGAGGGTTCGTAAACCAAATGAGTGTGGGAACTCATGTAATATGGTTTAACAAAGCCTACATACTAAAATGAAACCTAACCTAAGTGCTTACGACCCATTACGACCCGTTTAGGTAGCTTATGCTACTTTAACGCGTCGTTTGCGTAAAACGCGTTTGGACCGCCTAACTAGTCCTATGATAAGTAAAATATGCCTTAACATGTCTAATATTGTTTCCAAATCAGTTTAGATGTTAAATGTTATGTTACATATGTTTAAAATGAATTTTGGCGTAAAAAGGGTATTTTGGTAATTTACCTAAGGCATATAAACTACATATCATACAACTAACTAAACGTCGTGACCATAAGATATAACCTCGGAAGGTTATTCCCTATTTACTATGGTCACCTATTGTGTTTGGTCGGATCTTAATGATCGACTAAACGGGTCGGGTTCGAAAGTATAAGCGATTGATTAGATCGCTTACCTTTACGACCCTAGACAAGCACAAAACTAAAAGTGACGAGCTAAGCATGTTAAAACATGCTTAACTAAGTTAGAAAACAAGTTTGGTATCAAAACAAACGGTTTTGATACCTAAAAGTAGTTTGGTTACAAAATACGCAAGAATACGCATTTTGGCCGAAACTACGATTCGTCACTGAGCCTATATAACGTGGTAATCAGTAGGTATAGTCACTAGGGACTATAACCATCGTGATTACGATCACATTATGAAGTTTAAACGAACTTTTCATTGACCATAAACTGGTCAAAGCAGAAAGTCAAACGCAGTTTGACTTTAACGATAAAAACGAACGAAAAGAACGAAAGAATACTTACAGAAGGTCCCCGCAAGCTCTTGATCCGATTTACTCTCAGGTATGAAGCATAAACTTCAACTTAGAGAGCCAAAATCAGATTCAAGTGTGAGTTTGTAAGGAAATGAAGGTGGGTATTTATAGGAATTCAAGAATCGTTAAGATCGTTCATCGAAAACTGAGCTTTGATCTGGACCTTACATGTGTGCCCATGGTTTTCTAAAACCATGGGAGCCCCTAATAATGGACTAGGTTCATTGAATACCAGCCCATGGTTTTGAAAAACCATGGGTTAAAACCATCAACACTTCAAAATGGACTAGGTTCATTGAATCTGGTCAGAAATTTCAAAAATGGTCATTGCACTTGTAAAACTTGATTTTTTTGCACTTTTAAGCCCCGTTAACCCCATTTAAAGGCTCTAAAATAAAGTTAAAGTATAGGGAACTCAAAACATGCTCAAAAGTATCTCGGATGTCGGTTCGTTTGATCGTATGATCGCGATGTTCGCTTAATTACGACGGAATGCGCATAAGCGCGAAAAACGATTCAAATTGCGTGACGAATGGATTTTTCTTATGCCAAACACTAAAATAAAATATTTTAGTGCTTACATAAATTTTTGGATGTCTGGATGTATTCAGAATGTAAGTTATGCGCGAAAATGCAAACTTATGCACTTTTTGACGCTTCTAGTCCCTGAATGACCCAAAAGTTTATTTTAGCACACCGAACCCCTTAAAGTCTATTTCTAAGCTATGTAAAGGATATTTATGGTATGTTTAACTTATGGTCATGTTCCGGAATGTAGGTTCTAGTATGAATCATCATACTTTCACAGTTTGTCGATTTTAGTCCCTGTAGGCGATTAAACTTGTTTTTGCCATACCCAAGCCTTCAAAACTTATTTCTAAGTTATGTAAAGGTTATTTAAGGTATGTTAAGCATATTTTGATGTTCCGTAGTATTTTTCGCGTTAAACTGATTATGTTTACGCACCAGTTTGCGTATAATTCTCCAGAAAGCGATATAGAGTTTAAAATTGAACAAAAGTCAAAACATGAAAAATGTCAAACATAAAAAAACAAACATTGGGATCAAATAACTTTGTTTTATTGATAACTAAACTTTTTACAATGATTACAGACACAGGTGTCACAATTTTCGATTGCAATTGAGTTCGATTGCGTTTGAGTTTCGATTGCAATTTGATTGATTACCACACATAACATAATTTAAACATGCACAAGTAACACATAAGGCACACACACACATATATCAATTAATCAAAAAGCGTAATTTGAGTTGCGAGTGTGATTGCGATTTGATGTTGATTAAGCTAGATTGATTAGCGTTTAGTTGACTTATCGCATTGTTACTCCCTATAGTTACAGTCGTACGTCGATTAAATAGCGATTAACACACGTCGATTATTGTGATTATTGACACTTACTCCACATAATACAACTAAAGCGAAAATAAAATAGACAAATTACAAGTCAAAGAAGTCAAAACTGGAATTGAGTTAGAAGAGACAGATCGCAATTAGCAATCTTGTCTTCCTTTGACTTCAATCTTGACTTTTACTTCAGAAACACGGGGTGTTACAGCCTCCCCTAGTTGAGGTAATTTTGTCCCAAAATTAGGCCGAAGTCGTAACAAACAACTGCGGGTACTTCGCCTTCATGTCGCTTTCGAGTTCCCAAGTGAACTCCGCGCCTCGCTTGCCTTCCCATCGGACTTTCACAATTGGAATGTGCGAGCGACTAGGTTGCTTGGTTTGGTGATTCATGATCTCGACAGGCTTTTCCACGAAGTTTAATGTTTCGTTCACTTGCAGATCCTCTAATGGAACATGTAAATTGGGATCAGCTAGGCACTTCCTGAGGTTTGAGACGTTGAAAGTCGGGTGAACGTTGCTAAGTTCCTCTGGTAGTTCGAGTTTGTAAGCCACTTTGCCGATTCTCTCCAGAATCTTAAAGGGTCCAACGTATCAAGGCGCGAGCTTTCCTTTCTTGCCGAATCGGACCACACCCTTCCAAGGTGAAACCTTTAGGAGTACGTAGTCTCCAACGTCAAATTCAAGGGGCTTGCGTCTTCTATCGGCGTAACTTTTCTTACGATTCCGAGCTTTCGTTAGATTGTCTCGAATTTGGAAAATTTTGTCTGTCCTTTCTTGCAATAGCTCAGGACCGGTTAATTGCGAATGACCGATCTCGTGCCACACAATAGGCGATCGACATTTTCTTCCGTATAAAGCCTCGAATGGTGCCTTTTGAATGCTCGAATGATAACTGTTGTTGTACGAGAATTCAACTAACGGCAGGTATGTATCCCAATTACCACCGAAGTCTATGACACATGAACGGAGCATTTCTTCAAGAGTACGAATCGTTCTTTCAGTCTGACCGTCGGTTTGCGGGTGGAAAGCGGTACTTAGATTAAGCGATGTACCGAGAGCCGTTTGAAATGTTTCCCACAATCGCGAGGTAAACCGAGCATCACGGTCAGAGATGATGTCGCGAGGCGTCCCATGATTACAAATGATCTCGTTGGTGTAGATTCGGGCTAATCGTTCTACCTTGTAGTCTTCTCGTATTGGCAAAAAGTGAGCTGATTTGGTCAAACGGTCAACAATAACCCAAATGCTGTCGTGACCTGATGACGCGTGCGGAAGCTTTGTTATGAAGTCCATAGCTATACTCTCCCACTTTCACATAGGGATTGGCGGTTGTTCGAGTAAGCTAGAGGGTCTTTGATGTTCAGCCTTGACCCTTGCACAGGTCAGGCATTTTCCAACGTAGAGAGCAATATCCCTTTTCATGCCCGGCCACCAGTACTTGTAGCGAAGGTCCTGGTACATCTTGTCGGCACCGAGATGAATGGAATACTGGGATTTGTGGGCTTCGTTCATCAGAATCTGTCGTAATTCGGTCTGCTTAGGGATCCAAATTCGGTCCAGAAAGTGGAATATCCCATTTGGTTTGTTCACAAGTTGAGCTCCATCATGGTAGATTCGTTCCTTCTTCAGAGTGCGTTCATTAAAACAGGCATGTTGTGCTTCGCGGATGAGGGTTTCGAGATCGTATTAGGCTTGAACATTACGAATGCTGAGCAAATAACTCCGTCTGCTGAGAGCGTCGGCAACAACATTTGCTTTGCCTGGGTGATAACGAATCTCACAGTCATAATCGTTGAGAAGTTCTACCCATCGACGTTGACGCATATTAAGTTCCTTCTGATCAAAGATATGTTGTAGGCTCCTATGATCGGTGAAGATCGTACACTTTGTACCATACAGGTAGTGTCGCCAAATCTTTAACGCAAAAACAACTGCGCCTAGCTCGAGATCATGGATTGTATAGTTCTTCTCGTGGATTTTGAGCTGACGAGATGCGTAAGCTATAACCTTGTCTCGTTGCATAAGGACACAACCAAGAACCAGGTTGGAAGCATCACAATAGACAATGTAGTCGTCGTTTCCGTCGGGCAATGTGAGAACAGGAGCATTGAAAAGCATGCGTTTGAGTGTTTGGAAAGCAGACTCTTGTTCGGTTCCCCAAACAAAAGGCTTGTCTTTATGCGTGAGAGCGGTAAGCGGCACAGCGATCTTTGAGAATCCTTCGATAAATCATCGATAATAGCCTGCTAGTCTGAGAAAAGAACGGACTTCAGACGGTTTCTTAGGTGTAATCCAACTCTTAACGGCTTCAATCTTCGCATGATCGACGTGAATACCCTGACTATTTACGATGTGACCCAGAAACTGAACTTCCTCCAGCCAAAATTCGCACTTGGAGAACTTGGCGTAGAGTCGATTCCCCTGGAGTAGCTCGAGAACCAAACATAGATGTTGCGCGTGTTCGGCCTTCGATTTGGAATAGATCAAGACATCGTCGATGAATACGATGACGAAACGGTCGAGATATGGTTTACACGCGCGATTCATCAGATCCATGAAAACTGCGGGTGCGTTGGTTAGACCCAAAGGTATAACAACAAATTCGTAGTGGCCATATCGAGTGCGAAACGCGGTTTTGGGTATATCCTCCTCCTGAATACGTAGTTGGTGATAGCCTGAGCGTAGATCGATCTTCGAGAAACACGTAGCGCCTTGTAGCTGGTCAAACAAATCATCGATGCGAGGCAGGGGATAGCGGTTCTTGATAGTTAACTTATTCAATTCCTGGTAGTCGATGCACATCCTGAACGACCCATCCTTCTTTTTGACGAAAAGGACTGGCGCGCCCCAAGGAGAGGTGTCGGGCGAATGAAGCCTTTCTCCAGTAATTCCTGGAGTTGGTTTGAGAGTTCACGCATTTCGGACAGCGCGAGTCGGTAAGGAGCTTTGGCAACGGGGTTGGCTCTAGGAATGAGGTCGATACGAAATTCGATATCACGACCTGGAGGTAGACCGGGAAGATCTTCAGGAAAAACGTTAGGGAATTCTCGAAGAACAGGAACGTCTTTCACTTCCTTCTTCTCTTTCTTTTCCTTCTCCGCTACTACAATGTTAGCCAAGAAAGCTCTGTATTCCTTGCGGAGATACTTGCTAGCTTGGACACATGATGTGTTCAAAATGCAACATATAAATTTCATCAATTGTGGCATAAAACTAACCCTTTTTTAGTACTAATGTTGGAAAAAGTGTGCTTTTGTCTTCCTTTTGTATTTTCAGGATTAAATGAGCTCAAATTAACAAAAGAAGCAAAAAGACATCAAAATCTAACATAAATACAAGAAAAGGAACAAGACGTGACATGCCCGACCCCACGACAGCATCTTCCTAAGCAAAACAAGACATCAGAAGACTGAACACGCCCCGTGCTCAGCCAGCACGGGGGCGTGCCCAAGTGTCAGCAGAAAAGACAAAGTGGTAGAAGCTTCTATTGCCCACCACGGGGCCGTGGTCAACTATAAGATTCGCACAATCCAGGCAAATCTTCATAGTACAAAGATTCTTCTGCACATGGGGTCGTGCTCAGCGGACACGGGGGCGTGGTCAACTAATAAGACAAAGCTGCATTAAATGAAGAAAGAGAGGATGTGGACACGGGGCCGTGCCCACTGGAAACGGGGCCGTGCCCGAGCTTCTGTACAGCCTATAAATAGGAGTGCTTGGCTCAATCTCAAACGATCCCTTGGCACACCACCTCTCTCACACTTCACCTACCACCCACCACCACCATAACACCATCATCCACCACCATCATCCATTGTCCATCATAGAGTGTGTGAGTCGTCTCGAGATCCAAGATTGATCGTAAGAGTTCTTGACAATCAAGGCCATGTTTGCCTAAGTCTCTTACATCACTTGGTGAAGACAAAGTGTCTAGTGTAATACTTTTTATTTCTAATCTTTTCGCACTTTTTATTTGGTTTCGTATTAATGACTTTAATAACTAGTTGCTTATGTTGAAGGTGATCTTTCTTTATCGTTTGTCCGTGGTGTCTTGAAATTATTTTACTGTCTATATAAAATAAAAGATTTTCACCATTCATATCTCCACGGTCTATATGGAGGTATGTTGGCTACCTGGTCGGGGGTTAAGGGAACGGTTTGGTAAAGGTCTTGCCATTGTTCAGCGTTTAGAGGTCCTGCAATGGACCTGGGTCAAATTTAGTAGGACCTCCTTCAATACTTAACGGTATTGGATGGCGGGGGTCCAAACTCTTTGATCCCCTCATAAGTTAACTACAATTAATACTATAACCCGGCTATTTAGGACTGTATCCCTGCTGACTCAGACTACTTAGTCGAGGGTAACGTCACCTCCAAAAGAGGGGCCTACCATAATTTGCATTAATAACTTAATTAATTATCTTCCAATAATCCACCCTTTTAGGATTGTATCCTTGCTGACTCAAACTACTGGGGTGAGGGTAACGTCACCTTCAAAAGAGGGGCCTACTACAATAACTAAGATAATCTCTTAAAATAGTGCAAAAGTGCGAAAATAATCAAAGGTTACACTAGATACGAGTCGGAACCAAGTGATTCATCTTGTCTATCTGTTTTTTTTCTTTTTATTTTTATTTTCAGCATTTTAGTTAGTTTTTATTTTTCTTAGTTTAAAATATTTTTCTAAAACTTCTTTTTGTTTTGATTAGACGTTGAGGATAAACCGATACTAAAAGCTCTTGTGTCCTTGGACGACCTCGGTATCTTACCAACACTATACTACGCTCACGATAGGTGCACTTGCCCATATGTGTGTCTAGTGTTAGTAAATATCGTGTTTTATAAATTTAAAACTTGACTAAAAAGTGTTAAAGGGGCTTAAAATATACACCTAATATATATAACACTCGACAACGCATCAAGTTTTTGGCGCCGTTGCCGGGGACACAAGGATTTTAAGAAAGCTTAAAATCGACGGCCTAATCAGTTTTTCAAAACCTTTTTAAAACGCGCGCACATTTTTCTGCATTTTAGTTTAGTTTTGCATTTATAGTAACCTGTACACGGGGCCGTGTTCACTGAACACGGGGCCGTGCTGCACATTTTTCTTAAAACACCCAGAAACAGAAGCTTGAACACGGGCCGTGCTCACTAAAAACGCCCCGTGCTCAACGAAATCAGTAAATTTAATTAAAACGCCCAGATACAGATTCTGAACACGGGGCCGTGTCCACTAAACACGGGGCCGTGTCCAGCCTCTGTTTCCGTTTTTATTTTTGTTTTCTGGTCTCGAGACTCGGTTGTGGTCTGCTGAGTGATCCTTATGGATCAATACTCAGGAGGTTACAACTACACCTATGAGGAGGATGATTATAGAGGTAATTATTGCACTAATTGTCGTAACTCACGTTCGGTTCAAAATAATCACTCATATCATCCATCCAATTCATACACCTACTATGAGGAGCCCAGGTACGAGCCATCGACTTCATACACATCCTATGAAGAACAAAGGTATGAACCTCCTCCCTCATACTCATATTTTGATGAACCAAGGTATGAGCCTTCTTACTCATACTTTGAGGAACCAAGATATGAGCCACCACCTTCGTATGCTTATTATGAGGAACCATGGCGTGAACAACCCACCTCATATGAGTATTATGAAGAACAAAACTACGAACCTTATCCATCATATGCTTACAATGAAGAACAATGGTGCGAACCATCGACTTCATATGGGTATTATGAGGAACAAAGGGTCGAACAACTGGATTCAAGCTTAGAAAATCCTGATTCTTTCTCCATAACCGAAGTGACCGATAGGATATTAGAACACATTAGAGTTATCGATCGATGTATAAAAGAATCTCGCGCAAGGGAAGAGGAGTCCCGCGCAAGAGAAGAATTAAAAAAGGAAGAGGTAACTGAAAATGTAAAAATGGAAGAACAAATAAGTGAAAAACCAACACATGAGTTAAACAACAAAAAAGGTGAGTCCGACAACGTTAAAATTCAAGAAGAGTCTAATTTTAAAGAAATTAATCTCTTGTCACCTTCTTTTGAAAATCATTGTTTAGTACCCACTCATGCTAAGTTTTTAAAAGAGTTAAACACTAACACTAAAATTGACGAAACGGTAAGTGTTAAGTTAACTAATGATCAAACCTCGCTAATAACAGAAGACCCATTTGAAATTAACATTACACCGGTTCCATGTTTCTTTCAAAATTCGTTTATTAGTAATGTCACAATCGATAAAGATCTTTGTGTTAACATAATGCCTAACTACATTTTCGAAAAATTAAGTATTAGTGATTTTTCTCCACTTCAAATACCCATTTTTCTATCCAATCGGAAAGTAATAAAATCAATCGGTATAGTTGAGGATGTATTGGTTCAAACAAATCAAATGGTAATCCCGACCGACTTTGTCATCCTCGATGACGCTCCTTTAGTGTTGGGATGACCATTTGTAAAAACACACGAAGCTTTGAAAAACCGGAAGTTCAACAATCTACCTCTTCAATTAGGGGCATTTAAAAGAAGTGTCGATCTCGAACGGTCAATGAAATATCCATTCGGCAATAATGACCCCCTAATTGAAGATGAAGATGAACCACCCGATACAAGTGAAGAGATTGACCACTTTGTTGAAGAAGAGGTCGCCATAGAACAAACTTTTAAAGTTCTTGATCAAAATGAGCAACCAAATAAGGAGTCTCCTAAAGACCCACCACTTGAGCTCAAAGAACTTCCAAAAGGTTTGGAATATGCTTTTCTAGACAAAGAGGGTAATTTACCTGTAATTATTTCGTCTAAATTAAATAGCTTAGAAAAAGAAAAATTAATTAGTCTTTTGAAAAAACATAAAAATGCAATAGCTTGGAAACTTGTAGACATAAAGGGAATTAGTCCTTCCATGTGCACACACAAAATTTTGATGAATGATGACTACAAATCAGTCATACAACCACAACGTCGAGTGAATCCAAATGTTCAAGAAGTGGTTAAAAACGAGGTCATCAAACTACTTGACGTCGGACTTATCTACCCTATCTCCGATAGTCCGTGGGTGAGTCCCGTCCAAGTAGTTCCAAAGAAAGGAGGTATGACGGTAATAACTAACGAAAAGAATGAATTAATACTAACGAGAACCGTCACAGGATGGAGAGTTTGTATAGATTATAGACGATTAAATGAAGCAACAAGAAAAGATCACTTTCCTTTACCCTTCATTGATCAAATGTTAGAAAGATTATCCGGTCATAAATTTTACTGTTTCTTGGATGGTTTTTCAGGTTTCTTTCAAATCCCGATAGCACCCGAAGACCAATAAAAGACAACTTTCACATGTCCCTATGGAACTTTTGCTTATCGACGCATGCCGTTTGGTCTATGTAATGCCCCCGCAACATTCCAACATTGCATGGTAGCCATTTTCCATGATATGATAGAAAAGACAATGGAAGTCTTCATGGACGACTTTTCTATCTTTGGGGATTCATACGACCAATGCCTCGATAACCTTGAACGAATGCTATCCCGATGTGAGGAAACTAACCTCGCCCTTAATTGGGAAAAATGCCATTTCATGGTAACAGAGGGAATAGTACTCGGTCACAAGATCTCAAGCGAAGGAATGGAGGTGGATCGAGCCAAAATAGATACCATTTCTAGATTACCACCTCCATCCTCCGTAAGAGCTATCAGAAGTTTCCTAGGGCATGCCGGATTTTATAGGCGGTTTATCAAAGACTTTTCTAAAATCTCAAGGCCTCTAACAAAATTACTTGAAAAAGATGCCCCTTTCATCTTTGACAAGGATTGGAATCAGGCATTTCTAACCCTAAAGGAAATGTTAGTCAATGCACCTATCATGATAGCGCCTGATTGGAAATTTCCTTTCGAAATCATGTGTGATGTGAGTGACTTTGCAGTTGGAGCTGTCTTGGGACAAAGAAAAGAAAAGCACTTCCACCCAATTTATTATGCTAGTAAAACACTTAATGATGCACAAGAAAATTACACAACAACTCAAAAAGAATTGCTAGCTGTGGTATTTGCTTTTGATAAATTTCGTTCTTATCTTGTTCTTTCTAAAACTATAGTCTATGCAGATCATGCAGCCATTCGATATCTCTTCAAAAAGCAGGACGCAAAACCACGTTTGATTCGGTGGATTCTACTCCTCCAAGAATTCGACATTGAAATCAGAGACAAAAGAGGAGCAGAAAACACTGCAGCAGATCATCTTTCGCGCTTAGAAGACCCAGCTTTGGAAGCGACCAGGGACGAACAAATCAACGAAAAATTTCCAACTGAGTCCCTGGAAATGGTGGAATACAAGGAAGAACCATGGTACGCCGACTATGCTAACTACTTAGCTAGCGGTATAGTCGCAAAAGGGTGGCCACATCATCAAAGAAAAAAATTCTTTGCCAATGTGAAACACTATTTTTGGGAAGATCCATATCTTTTCAAAATGTGTGCCGACCAACTAGTCCGACGATGTGTACATGGTATCGAAGCCCGAAGAATTCTCCGCCATTGTCATGAAGGTCCATACGGAGGGCATCATGGTGCCGCTAGTACCGCACGAAAGGTATTCGATTCAGGATTTTATTGGCCAACCATTTACAAAGACTCCCAAAGTCTTGTCAAAACATGTGATGCTTGCCAAAGAACAGGTAATATTTCTTCCAAAAACGAAATGCCACAAAATGGCATTCTTGTTTGTGAAATTTTTGATGTGTGGGGACTCGACTTCATGGGACCTTTCCCACCATCGAAAGGAAACAAATATATACTTGTGGCAGTAGACTACTTGTCTAAATGGGCCGAGGCCGAGGCACTTCCAATAAATGATGGAAGAGTCGTGGTAAGATTTCTGAAAAAATTATTCTCTCGTTTTGGCACGCCTAAAGCATTAATAAGTGATAGAGGTACCCATTTTTGCAACCATCAACTCGAAAATTTTTTAACAAGATACGGGGTCTATCACCAGGTCTCAACAGCATATCACCCTCAAACAAACGGACAAGCCGAAGTGACTAATAGAGGTTTAAAACGAATACTCGAAAAGACCGTAGGATTAAATAAAAAGGAATGGGCGGATAAATTAGATGATGCTTTATGGGCTTTTCGAACTGCTTATAAAACAACAATAGGCACAACCCCATATAAGCTAGTCTATGGAAAAAGTTATCACTTGCCAGTAGAAATTGCACACAAAGCCTACTGGGCAATCAAAAATGTAAACTTAGATTTAGAATTTGCTGGTAAAAATCGATTTTGTCAATTAAATGAATTAGACGAGCTTAGGAATTATGCATACTCAAACTCTGAAATTTATAAGGAAAGAATGAAAAATTTGCATGACAAACATATTAAACCTAATGAATTTCGGGTAGGAGATCTAGTTCTTTTGTTTAATTCACGACTTCGATTGTTTCCTGGTAAATTAAAGTCTAGGTGGTCAGGACCTTTTTCCGTCACCCATATTTTCCCACACGGTGCAGTAGAAATTAAATCTCGAAATGGGTCTCCATTCAAAGTCAATGGCCAACGGCTGAAACTCTATCAAGGATTTATTGAGGATGAAGAGGAGAAGATCTCGTTTCAAACGGTGGAAGAATGAAACCAACATCATACCTGGTAAGTTACGAACGATTGGGACGACAAATAAAGCGGAAGGGCACTCACACGAGCACTTAAAAAAATATTTCAAAACTTTGCTCGGCACGAGGCCGTGTCCGCTGGACACGGGGCCGTGTCCGCGCTGCAGTCGGGATATATCCCCTTTTTCAAAACAGTTACATCATTCCACACGCCCCGTTTCCCCGAAAAAGCTCTGGTTCCAGGCGATTTTTCGCAAAATTTCGACGTCTCCTATCACTCTAACAACATCAAGGTATGATTCTATCACTTTTAGTAGTTAGATTAGTTACTTGCATGTAGTTAAAACACCAAAAATTTGGGGAAAAATCTAGGGTTCTTGAAGTTCATCCGGATCGAACCTCAAATTTTTGTTTAGATCTGTTTGCATTTAGTTAGATTAGTGTTAAGGGAAGTAGATACACTTGTATTGTTCACAGATTCACCCGATTTCTCATAAAAACCCCAAACCCTTGTTTTTGAACCGAAAAAGATAAAATTGATAGGGTAAACGGGTTGTTTTGGGAAAAACGGCACTTAGGGTTTCATTTTCGGGGGAAACCGCACCTATTGGACCAAAAATTTTCAAGTTTTCCAAACCGGGTCGAAAAATGGAATTTTTGAGTAACAGACGCCTGGACACGGGGCCGTGTCCGCTGAACACGGGGTCGTGTCTAGCCCACTGTTTGCAGTTTTGTCCGAAAATATTTCTGTTTCGTGCTAACTTTTGGTGTATTCTTTCAGATGGCTAGGAAGTTCACAAGATTCAACGCCAATGAGCTCGATGCTAGAGCTAGGTACGAGATACTTCAAACAAGGCCGGAGGAATACCCGAGGCAAGCATGCACGGAATTGTTAACTATGGTGAATCAAATCGACCGTTTCAACAACATTGTCACGGGACCACTCAGAGTCGCCCTAACAACTCGACTCCATTCCGTCCACGAATGCACTTTGGAGTTCTATAGCACCTTCACATTCAACTCGAGGTGTGACCCGTTCGACAATGACGGGGTATCATTCCGATGTGGCGGAACGAGGTATTCGATCTCTATGGCACAATTTGGGTCGATTGTCGGGTTGTATGCGGAAGAGGATGCGGGAAACACTGGAGGAATGCGAGAGATAGGTGAGAACGAACGCCAAGCCATTTGGGCTCAGATTGGTGAAGGGTACTACAATCCGAGCAGCACTAAGAGTACGAAGTTGAGGGATCCACTATACAGATACATTCATAGGCTCCTCGGCTACTCTCTTAGCCAAAGGCATGATAGTAGTGGCGTCGTTGGGTTAAGAGATTTGATTGTCCTCCACTGCATCCACAACCGCAGGCCGCTCGATGTTCCGTTCCTCATGCTCCGAAACATGCATCACAACCGCCTTGCTAGTGCACCGACTCCTATCTTCTTTGGGGGATGGGTGTACCGTCTCTTCAAGCACTTCGCCCACATACCTAGGTCATTTGAGAGGAGCCCATGGTCGGGTATGGTGGATATACACATATGCCGCTCAATGAACCTGATTTATGAGGCGGAAGACGGGACGGTAAGCTTTCAAAGGATGCAAGGTCATGCATGGAACCCGCAAGAAGTGCTTGTCCTCCAAGCTCCGCAACATCATCAGTACCAATACCAACCCCATGGTGATCCGGGCCAATCATCTTCCTCGGGAGGCGGTTTTCCTAACTTTCAAAGTTTGCATGATTTGTTGCAGGAAAACCTTATGTGCACCAGGAACACCTATAATATGGCGAGCAACACCTACCACCGGGTCGGAGCTATCGAAAGAAACATATCCGATATCCAAGATGATATTGGATATATTCGAGACCACATTGCACGCCATGGAGGGGATGATGATGATGACGATGACGATGCCATGGAATAGGCGGGAGGAGCGGAGGAAGAGGAAGTGGTTGGTTGATGACTTCCCAGGGTAACCCTTTTTAATCTTGAACAATTGATGGCCTGCGTGCCAAGTGTTGAACAATTTACTTTCCTTAACTTCTTTTATTTTCTGCATTTTTTCTTTTAACTTTGACATGGATGTTGAATATTGGTAAAAGTAGGATGTTTGCTATGGTATGGTATGGTGTTTATTGATTAAGCAGGTACATACGAGGCTTAGAGTGCTAAACATTAGTACTACTAAAGCCGGGACAGGAAAACCGACGAAAGAAACCTGTTTTTCAACTTTGCAGACTGTCCACACGGGGCCGTGTCCATCCGACACGCCCCCGTGCCCACTCCCCTGAACCTGCTGATTGTTTTAATTCTGCAGACCTTGACAGACACGGGGTCGTGTCCAACCAACACGCCCCCGTGTTCACCTTCTGTAAGTTTTCGTTACTGGCACCTGAGCACGGGGTCGTGTCCACTCAACACGGGGTCGTGCCCAGGTAACCAGTAACACAAAAATTTTGCTTTTTACATTTTTTTTTACACATTCAACCTAAAAACTTATTTTTGGGACACATTGAGGACAATGTGTAATTTAAGTGTGGGGGGGGATGCTAAAACCTTGAATCTTGCAAGTCCTAAATACAAGCCTTACACAAAACTCTATTGGAACCGCTAGTCACCCCAAAATTTTTTCAAAAATTTTCAATTTTTTTACTTGTCTAGGTTTAACTCGAGAAATTCAAGTTCTCAAAAAGGTTATATTTTTACAAATTTACAACCGATAGCGTCGTCATAAAAAGAACCAACATAAGAAAATTATGAAAAGGCATGACAAGCTTAGTTAAAATTTGATTATATATACTTGATCACATAAAAAACCCATTCCCACAAAAGTGAGTTTTGAGCCTTTATTGAGCATACAATTACATATCATTAGAACAAAATGCTCATTTTCGTTTCTTGTGTGAATAGCCACTTGGTTCTTACGACTCTAGAACTTGCCATGACGATACATTCCCGGTCCTTACCAACTTAAACCCGAGTAAGTAAATGATGGAGGCATTAGGACTAACCCTTTTTTTTTATTTCTACACCATTATTTTTCTTTTTTTTACCACCTACCCAAAATCCCCCTAGATAGCCCCTTTGAGCCTAAACCTTTTCATTTCATAACCCAAACCAAACACCCTTTTAACCACCAAAACTTTTTTTTTAACCCTTTGTTTTAGTAACAAGTTCAGTTCTTCGTATGACTATTCAAAAAAAAAATATTTTTGTGTTGATGATGAAGCAAAAGAAAATAAACAAACAAGTTCATCAAAAATAACTTTGTTTGAATAATAGCTTCATCAAAATAAAAGTTACAAAAATAGAAAGTCTTATGAAAACCGACACTTGTTACGCTTTTTAGCCCTTTTTTCTACTAACCACTAACCACCAACCCAACCACCTACCTTTAACCCAAGCCTAACCCTTCACCCAAAAAGTCCTCTTGATATTTACAAATGTATATAAGTTAAAAAAGAGGAGGATTGATTGCTTGGCAAGCCTATGGTAGGAGCAAGTTCCATGCCGCTCTCGAGTGATCCACAAAAATACATTTTCGGCCGAGTGTTGAGTGATCCCCGTGAGGTATGTGAACTTGTATATAAATAGAATTTTACAAAGGCATGTTATGCCCTAATAAGTAATTTATCTTATGAAAAGTTTTAAATAAATCATGACGAATAGGATTGTAAATAAATAAAAATAAAACTAAATAAAGAATCTTGGAAATCCCAACACTCTATGACAAGCCCAAAACCTTCTTTTCTACCCATTCCATTTGGGAGTGTAATAGCCTCATATTAAAGAGTTTTGCTTGAGGACAAGCAAAGATTCAAGTGTGGGGGTATTTGATGTGTTCAAAATGCAACATATAAATTTCATCAATTGTGGCATAAAACTAACCCTTTTTTAGTACTAATGTTGGAAAAAGTGTGCTTTTGTCTTCCTTTTGTATTTTCAGGATTAAATGAGCTCAAATTAACAAAAGAAGCAAAAAGACATCAAAATCTAACATAAATACAAGAAAAGGAACAAGACGTGACATGCCCGACCCCACGACAGCATCTTCCTAAGCAAAACAAGACATCAGAAGACTGAACACGCCCCGTGCTCAGCCAGCACGGGGGCGTGCCCAAGTGTCAGCAGAAAAGACAAAGTGGTAGAAGCTTCTATTGCCCACCACGGGGCCGTGCTCAGCGGACACGGGGCCGTGGTCAACTATAAGATTCGCACAATCCAGGCAAATCTTCATAGTACAAAGATTCTTCTGCACACGGGGTCGTGCTCAGCGGACACGGGGGCGTGGTCAACTAATAAGACAAAGCTGCATTAAATGAAGAAAGAGAGGATGTGGACACGGGGCCGTGCCCACTGGACACGGGGCCGTGCCCGAGCTTCTGTACAGCCTATAAATAGGAGTGCTTGGCTCAAGCTCAAACGATCCCTTGGCACACCACCTCTCTCACACTTCACCCACCACCCACCACCACCATAACACCATCATCCACCACCATCATCCATTGTCCATCATAGAGTGTGTGAGTCGTCTCGAGATCCAAGATTGATCGTAAGAGTTCTTGACAATCAAGGCCATGTTTGCCTAAGTCTCTTACATCACTTGGTGAAGACAAAGTGTCTAGTGTAATACTTTTTATTTCTAATCTTTTCGCACTTTTTATTTGGTTTCGTATTAATGACTTTAATAACTAGTTTCTTATGTTGAAGGTGATCTTTCTTTATCGTTTGTCCGTGGTGTCTTGAAATTATTTTACTGTCTATATAAAATAAAAGATTTTCACCATTCATATCTCCACGGTCTATATGGAGGTATGTTGGCTACCTGGTCGGGGGTTAAGGGAACGGTTTGGTAAAGGTCTTGCCATTGTTCAGCGTTTAGAGGTCCTGCAATGGACCTGGGTCAAATTTAGTAGGACCTCCTTCAATACTTAACGGTATTGGATGGCGGGGGTCCAAACTCTTTGATCCCCTCATAAGTTAACTACTATTAATACTATAACCCGGCTATTTAGGACTGTATCCCTGCTGACTCAGACTACTTAGTCGAGGGTAACGTCACCTCCAAAAGAGGGGCCTACCATAATTTGCATTAATAACTTAATTAATTATCTTCCAATAATCCACCCTTTTAGGATTGTATCCTTGCTGACTCAAACTACTGGGGTGAGGGTAACGTCACCTTCAAAAGAGGGGCCTACTACAATAACTAAGATAATCTCTTAAAATAGTGCAAAAGTGCGGAAATAATCAAAGGTTACACTAGATACGAGTCGGAACCAAGTGATTCATCTTGTCTATCTGTTTTTTTTTTTCAGCATTTTAGTTAGTTTTTATTTTTCTTAGTTTAAAATATTTTTCTAAAACTTCTTTTTGTTTTGATTAGACGTTGAGGATAAACCGGTACTAAAAGCTCTTGTGTCCTTGGACGACCTCGGTATCTTACCAACACTATACTACGCTCACGATGGGTGCACTTGCCCATATGTGTGTCTAGTGTTAGTAAATATCGTGTTTTATAAATTTAAAACTTGACTAAAAAGTGTTAAAGGGGCTTAAAATATACACCTAATATATATAACACTCGACAACGCATCAAGTTTTTGGCGCCGTTGCCGGGGACACAAGGATTTTAAGAAAGCTTAAAATCGACGGACTAATCAGTTTTTCAAAACCTTTTTAAAACGCGCGCACATTTTTCTGCATTTTAGTTTAGTTTTGCATTTACAGTAACCTGTACACGGGGCTGTGTTCACTGAACACGGGGCCGTGCTGCACATTTTTCTTAAAACACCCAGAAACAGAAGCTTGAACACGGGCCGTGCTCACTAAACACGCCCCGTACTCAACAAAATCAGTAAATTTAATTAAAACGCCCAGATACAGATTCTGAACACGGGGCCGTGTCCACTGAACACGGGGCCGTGTCCAGCCTCTGTTTCCGTTTTTATTTTTGTTTTCTGGTCTCGAGACTCGGTTGTGGTCTGCTGAGTGATCCTTATGGATCAATACTCAGGAGGTTACAACTACACCTATGAGGAGGATGATTATAGGGGTAATTATTGCACTAATTGTCGTAACTCACGTTCGGTTCAAAATAATCACTCATATCAACCATCCAATTCATACACCTACTATGAGGAGCCCAGGTACGAGCCATCGACTTCATACACATCCTATGAAGACCAAAGGTAAGAACCTCCTCCCTCATACTCATATTTTGATGAACCAAGGTATGAGCCTTCTTACTCATACTTTGAGGAACCAAGATATGAGCCACCACCTTTGTATGCTTATTATGAGGAACCATGGCGTGAACAACCCACCTCATATGAGTATTATGAAGAACAATGGTGCGAACCATCGACTTCATATGGGTATTATGAGGAACAAAGGGTCGAACAACCGGATTCAAGCTTAGAAAATCCCGATTCTTTCTCCATAACCGAAGTGACCGATAGGATATTAGAACACATTAGAGTTATCGATCGATGTATAAAAGAATCACGCGCAAGGGAAGAGGAGTCCCGCGCAAGAGAATAATTAAAAAAGGAAGAGGTAACTGAAAATGTAAAAATGGAAGAACAAATAAGTGAAAAACCGACACATGAGTTAAACAACAAAAAAGGTGAGTCCGACAACGTTAAAATTCAAGAAGAGTCTAATTTTAAAGAAATTAATCTCTTGTCACCTTCTTTTGAAAATCATTGTTTAGTACCCACTCATGCTAAGTTTTTAAAAGAGTTAAACACTAACACTAAAATTGACGAAACGATAAGTGTTAAGTTAATTAATGATCAAACCTCGCTAATAACAGAAGACCCATTTGAAATTAACATTACACCGGTTCCATGTTTCTTTCAAAATTCGTTTATTAGTAATGTCATAATCGATAAAGATCTTTGTGTTAACATAATGCCTAACTACATTTTCGAAGAATTAAGTATTAGTGATTTTTCTCCACTTCAAATACCCATTTTTCTATCCAATCGGAAAGTAATAAAATCAATCGGTATAGTTGAGGATGTATTGGTTCAAACAAATCAAATGGTAATCACGACCGACTTTGTCATCCTCGATGACGCTCCTCTAGTGTTGGGACGACCATTTGTAAAAAGCACACGAAGCTTTGAAAAACCAGAAGTTCAACAATCTACCTCTTCAATTAGGGGCATTTAAAAGAAGTGTCGATCTCGAACGGTCAATGAAATATCCATTCGGCAATAATGACCCCCTAATTGAAGATGAAGATGAACCACCCGATACAAGTGAAGAGATTGACCACTTTGTTGAAGAAGAGGTCGCCATAGAACAAACTTTTAAAGTTCTTGATCAAAATGAGCAACCAAATAAGGAGTCTCCTAAAGACCCACCACTTGAGCTCAAAGAACTTCCAAAAGGTTTGGAATATGCTTTTCTAGACAAAGAGGGTAATTTACCTGTAATTACTGGGGTAAGGGTAACGTCACCTTCAAAAGAGGGGTGAGGGTAACGTCACCTTCAAAAGAGGGGCCTACTACAATAACTAAGATAATCTCTTAAAATAGTGCAAAAGTGCGGAAATAATCAAAGGTTACACTAGATACGAGTCGGAACCAAGTGATTCATCTTGTCTATCTGTTTTTTTTTTCTTTTTGTTTTTTTTTTTTTTCAGCATTTTAGTTAGTTTTTATTTTTCTTAGTTTAAAATATTTTTCTAAAACTTCTTTTTGTTTTGATTAGACGTTGAGGATAAACCGGTACTAAAAGCTCTTGTGTCCTTGGACGACCTCGGTATCTTACCAACACTATACTACGCTCACGATGGGTGCACTTACCCATATGTGTGTCTAGTGTTAGTAAATATCGTGTTTTATAAATTTAAAACTTGACTAAAAAGTATTAAAGGGGCTTAAAATATACACCTAATATATATAACACTCGACAACGCATCAACACATGACATGAGCTCAAGACCTTTTGAAGCAGTTTCGCCATAGACACACAATAAATCACCATTCGCGAGCGAGAATCAAATCATCTTTTCGAAGCACACAACTTCAGCATGGTTTTCGCGAAGAAAGTCCATGCCTACTATGACGTCGAAACTTCCGAGTTGCATCGGAATTAGGTCGATTGGGAAGATGTGATTGTTGAGCTCGAGAGTACAATCACGAAGAATAGAGTTAACGGCGACAGTTCTTCCAGTGGCGACTTCTACATCGAACGTCGAGGAGAGTTGGGAGCGCTTACGACTAAGGAGTTTCTCGAATTCGAACGACACAAAGCAATTATCGGCTCCAGTATCAAACAAACATGATGCATAAATACCATTCACAAGGAACGTACCATTGACCATGTTGTTGTCAGCCTGGGCTTGGCGCACATTGATGTTGAAAGTTCTGGCTCGTGCGGCTTGTTGTTGCTGCTGGTGAGGTTGCTGCTGCTCGGGCTCTTGTTTCACAACCCTGTTCGGGCACATGTTCGCAAAGTGGTTGGGATCACCACATGCGAAGCAGACTCTGGCGTTGATCGCGGGTGCCTGAGCCGCTTGTTGGCCTTGCGGGGCTGGGAGTAGAGCTTGATGAGCAGTGGCTGGAACTGGGGCTTGACGGGGACCAGTACGTCAGTTGGCAGTGAAGTGGTCGTACATGTTGCAATGAGCGCAGAAACGACAGGCGAGACCCACCGGATGATGATAAGAGCATGTCGGGCAAGCCGGGTGGGGGCCTGTGTATGCACGTTTTGCTGGTGGTGCATAAGCAACTGGTGCTGGATGGTGATGGGGCTGCTGCTGGGCCGGTACGGCTTGAAGTGGAGCAACAGTGGTAGTGACAGCACGGTTCTTGTTGCTGGAGCTACTGTTTTTGTTCTTCTTCTTGCGGCGTGAGGGCTTTGACGATTGAGCGGCGGCGGTTTCAGCAGTTGGTGTGGCGGTGACTTGATGCAGGTGCTTCGAAGTTTTATCCCAGACACCAGCCTTGACCCGCTTGTCGTTGATTTCAGCGGCCAGTAGGTAAGTCTCTTCGATCGTTGTAGTCTTGGCCGCTTGCACGAAATCTGCAACGCAGTCGGGCAAAGCTCGAATATACTTCTTGATTGCGATCTCCAGAGTCTTGACTTGATCAGGATAGATAATGCTGAGCTGCTTGAAGCGAGCAGTGAGTGCAGCGTTTTCTCCATCCTTTTGCTTTATGTGCCAGAATTCATCTTCTAACTTTTGGCGTTCATGAGGAGGGCAAAATTCTTCCAGCATGACTTCCTTGAGCTCGTCCCACGACAGACCGTAGGCTGCATCATTCCCACGTTTGTTCCTCTCAGTCGTCCACCAGTCTAAAGCGCGGGACTAGAAGACGCTAGTTGCGTTGAGAGTGCGTAGGTCATCTGGGCAACCGCTCTGTCGCAGTGTGACCTCAATAGAGTCAAACCATTGAAACAAAGCTGTAGGGCCTTCTTCTCCGGTGAACTCTTTCAGTCCACTTGCCTTGAAGTGTTTGAAGCTAAAAGCAGCTTTGGGAGTCTCAGTTCGGGATTCCTCAGATGATTTGCTCATGTTTTCGTATATCTCGCTGACGACTTGGGGAACAACTTTCGCCATTTGTTTAGTAATCATAGCGGCGAGACGTTTGTCAGCTTGCTTTCGGCGAGCATCTCAAGAAGCGCGAGATCCAGATGACGACATTGTCTGCATCAGACATCGCCACAGGACTCAACACAATAAAATTGAATCTCACCTCACACGCCTAATACAACTAAAGCTCAGGAACACATCCAATCACATAGTCACATAGGCACGTAATCACATAGTCACATAAGCACAGAAACACATAAGCACTTATAGCACAGAATCACAGAAGCGAATACACATGTAATCATAGAGGCAGTTAGAATACAGAAATCTATCATCCAAAGTCTGCGAGCGTTCGGATATAGCGAGCGCGAATAATTTGTCGAGTAGTATAGTATAAGCGTATATCATAGCATAAAGTCGTCCACAATTTAGCGATTTATCTGCGTTTTGAGATAGAAGTGCAGTGTGAGTCGTGCGTATCGATCGAAGTGAAAGCAAAATTGAATAATTCTCCAAAATTTAAACACATAAACAGGTAATTACACAAATAAACACATAAAATCAACGAATCATCAGAGCCAGCAGTTGCGGGCTCAGAATAGAAACACATAAAAATCAAGAAATAGATCGTCTGCGGCTATTAGACATCTACTGACCAAAGTGGTTCGACTATTCTCAATGACTTGTTGTACACATTTTGACCTTCAGGAATGCGCTTTTGCCTCGATTCTTGGGCGTTTGGCACACATCCCGTTGGTCATACCGTGACTTCATGTCGTTGACGTCCGTCGAGACTTTGGTGAGAGTTTTATAAAACAAAATAAAGACCGGAACAAATCATCAAGGTTAGGGTTTCACCCTTAGCTTAACAACTTCGTTCCTGTTTTGATAAAATAAAAGAGAATTATGCGTCAAATTATGGATTTCACTCCTATTTCAACGCAATTTACCGAGTTTATAGGTAAAAATTGTGGGTTGAACAAGCAATTTAGTCGAGAGTTTGCAGTTTTCACACCTATTCTCAACCTAATCGCTTATTCATAATCGAAAATCCGAGTGTAGTGATAGTGCTGTATATGCGAAAATAGCGAGAAACAGCAAGTATGCTCACACATAGTCCCTACTGGATATGCATGAGTTGGTCTGTCGGTTCCTAACTATAGACTAGGTCTCTAAGACACCGACCCGGACTAGGTCGAGTCTTGCCTAATTCCCTATAGTTATGGCTCTGATACTAATCTGTCACACCCCAACCGATGGCGGAAACATCGGGGCATGGCACTGAGCAAAACAGATTGTCCAGAAGTTTCCATAACATTTATCATTACCGATCAATTTAAAGTAACATGTCCCATACCATGTCTCAAAAGGTAAACAAATTATTACAGACAAAATCTAGGCAATAGTTCTGTTCCGATAACTCAGATTTCATTTGTACAGACAACTATTTGTTGGCCACTAAGACCTTATTCTAGCCTCGATTTCCTAGCAGATAAGCATCCTAAGCACCTGTCACATACGTTAAAATAAGGTCAATACACATAGTGTAAAGGTGAGCATACAAGTTTGATAATAGCATATAGAGTTCGAAAGCGTTACGCATAACCAGCACGTACACAGAGTGAAATGAGCCATGTTAGTTATCGACATAGACCTATCGATACCAATGACTATGGGTTGACCGCCCAAGGCAGTTCGTAATACATGATCACAACTGTAATCCATGCAAATAGTTGTCCTTAACAACCCCCGCGTGAGCGGGTGATGAGTCCAAACTATAGTACTATCGTTGCTAAGGCAGGTAGACAGCATTCTATGTGTAAACATAACAAACAAGCATTCATTAAGTCACGTATAACATGCGGTAACGGTTAGCGTTTAAGTACTTCGTAGTGTGTTCGATGTGATTTTGTATAAGTAACGTATGTAACACCCAAAAGTGCATAAAGCAAAAGGGATCGAGTATACTCACAGCGATTGATGGATTAAAGGGAGCGCTAGAGAGTGGATTTACCCTGAATAGATCGATAGCACAACGATAAGTGACACGCAAAATGATGCAAAGTACAAGTGGTTCGATCAGCAGTCCGTTCGGATGGTAGTCCGATCGGACAGCCAGTCGTGCGGTTGGTCGTCCGTTCGGACAGTCGTCCGGTCGGATGACTGTTCGAGTGGATTGTTTCTTCCTTTGAGAAGGATGTGTTTGTGTATGATGGCTTGACTTTTGAAGTTTTCATTGTAGTATTTTGAAAACATTGAAGTACTTCTACCTTTCAGGTCGGTCGATCGGAAGGCAGCCCGTTCGGTTGGCACTTCAGAACAAGTTCACAGCAGGGTGTCACTCGATCGGACGGTCGTCCATTCGGGTGGCATCCTTTGTGCATTGAACATGTTGAAAATTGTTTAAGTGTTGAAGTTCAAATGTCTCATGATTCAGATGGCAGTTCGATCGGTTGGTAGTCCGATTGGACAGCAATTCATTCAACATTCAGACTTCAAGTGTTAGCAAAATGGTTGTGTGGGACCAAGGTGCAAGTCGTTCGGTTGGCTAGTCGTTCGGTTGGGCTGTCCGTTCGGACGGCACTCCGTCCTGGTTAACCTGTTCGTTTTACTCTTGGTTGTTTTGATAGTTTGTCGTTTTATCAAGTTATTTTGATAACGTGTCAAGCAACAGAAACCTCATCAACACTTGGTGCTCCTGATCGGACAGGAATCACCCAAACCCGATCAGTGGACGGTTCAAGACGACGTTCCATGTTTAACCCAGAATCGATAATCTCGTGGATAGAATACAGATCTTGAACTAACACAACCACCATAATGAGTAGTAAGTCGGCACAAGTTCCGATTCTATCGGTTTTGAGTGCATTGAGTGTAAAAGAGTTGAAAGAAAGTTGAAAAACCATCTTTCAATCCTTTTTCTTGTGAATATGTTTAGATCGATGAAAGATCTTTATTTGTTTATGTGGAAATCGGTTAAATCTAAGTTGTTCTTGGTGGATTGAGGCCAAAACATGAAGTTCTTCAAGAACACATGATGACGTCATCCTAGAACACCTTGAATCTTGATGATTTCACGGTTAAAAGTTAAGATTCAAAAGATAGAAAGGTGTAGGAGTGTGTGTAGATTAACGAAGTACAAGATTTAGGACGAGATCTTACCGGAATCGCGAGAAATCGAAGAAAAAGCAAGGAAAACGAGCTGGTCTGACAGAGAGTTTCCAAAAGTAGAAAGAATGAAAATGACAGGGGTATTTATAGAGTTACCCAAAGAGGAAAGGGCTGGCCGATCGGCCAGGCAGCTCGATCGGTCAACCTGTCCGATCGGACAGCAGTCCGAGCGGTCGGCTGGTTGCCTGATCGATCGGTCGCCTGGTTCGAGTGTTCGGTGTGACGAGTTTTGCCGTTTTGATTTCAATTACGAGTGTTGCGATGCGATAGATTTTTCCTAGTCAAATTACTTTTAATCCCAACTACTCATGTCTTGCACTATCCCTTCTCCACTAATTATCATACCTTTTCGATTGCGATTGAGTTCGATTGTGTTTGAGTTTCGATTGCGATTTGATTGATTACCACACATAACATAATTTAAACATGCACAAGTAACACATAAGGCACACACACACGTATATCAATTAATCAAAAAGCGTAATTCGAGTTGCGAGTGCGATTGCGATTCGATGTTGATTAAGCTAGATTGATTAGCGTTTAGTTGACTTTATCACATTGTTACTCCCTATAGTTTACAGTCGTACGTCGATTAAATAACGATTAACACACGTCGATTATTGTGATTATTGACACTTACTCCACATAATACAACTAAAGCGAAAATAAAATAGACTAATTACAAGTCAAAGAAGTCAAAACAGGAATTGAGTTAGAAGAGACAGATCGCAATTAGCAATCTTGTCTTCCTTTGACTTCAATCTTGACTTTGACTTTGACTTCAGAAACACGGGGTGTTACAGTCCTAGCTATCTTTTCTACTAAGAATAAATTCCCAATTCAGATCAGGAGCTCCAGGTTTGAGAGAAGAGTAGCTTAGAATGAAATGAGCAATGAAAATGGATGGACTCATGTCCTATATATAGTTTTTGGAAATTTGTAGTATTAAGACCAGTGTTTATTTGGCCACCAAGCAAGAGATCATGGCCATACATGTGTTTGGTGCAGGTTCAAAGCCTTGGAGAGGTGTTAACTTGGTTAACACACAAAGAACTTACAAGAACAGCCCCTGAATTAACAATCTGTTACTGAAAAACGATTTTCTGGAACTGGGCATCCTTACGCGGCCCGCATAAGATGAGGGACAGGCCTTATGCGGCCCGCCTGGTCCCTGCAGTTCAACATAACTTTCAATATTTACAGCTTAGGTCCCCGCACATACATAAGCCCATTTTTGGCACTTTTAACACCCGTTAAGCCATTTTCAAGGCTCTACTTGGTGGCCAAAGTATAGAGGACTCAAAATATGCTCGAAAAAGTCCCGGATGTTGGTTCGTTTGGCCGTACGGTCACGTTATTCGTCGAATTACGATGAAACTCGAACGGACGCGAAAACGAACCAAATTAAGCGACGAATGGTAATTTTTGCATGCCGAACACTAAAATAAAAATATTTTAGTGTGTACAAAAATTTTGGATGTCCAGATGTGGTCAGAACGTAAGATATGCACGTAAATGTAAACTTACGCAGTTTATGACGCTTTTAGTCCTCTTTACGCGAAAACTTGCGCGTATTATTATTTAATAGCATCAAAGCCCTATGTAGCCCATATTAAGCATTGTCGAGAGTATGATTGTACATCATAATGCTTCGGCTTCGTTAAAAGGTCATTCAGAAGTATAATTAAACATGTTGACACTTTTAACCCTTCGTTGTGCAAACTTCCACATAGTTACGCAAACGGCTCCTCTCGTCCAACAAGTGGCTCATTTGAGAATACGGACATCGTATAAGGTCACTCAGAGGCCTAGTTTAGGCATCTTGACACTTTCAGTCCTTCCACATTCAAAGTTTTCAATTTTGACAAAAATAGTCCCTCATAGTCAACGTTTGACTTTATTAGGGTTCATTACACGTGTCAGCACATCATTGGACACGATTTTACGAGGTGTTACATCAGCCTTCACCGACAATCTCCCACCTCCCCCACCACCACTTCACCCTTTTCCACCTCTTCACCGGTGGCATGTAATAATAATAATCACCTTGATCGTTCCAATTAAACCTTAATCACTCCAAAATCCACTCATCGATCGTCCTTGACAACCCTTTTCCGATCGAATTTTGCACCCCTGTTGCGATGGAAGCAGACGATTGCATGAGCAACGGCGCCGAAGAAGATTATTATTGCTCTGATCGTGATTTGCTTGACGATGTGCTCGAGAATGAGGAATCTGATCCTCAGTGGGCTCCGCCTAAAGGCTCTTCGTCTAAGGTGGATTGTTGTTTTATTTTGTGTTTTATTTGTTGTGATGGTGAATTAGGGTTTTGAATCTGGGTTTATGAGTATTTGAGGTGGTGGCGGAAGAGGTGGAGGTGAGGGCTGGGAGGAGGAGAGGGGTGGAAGCGATGTCTGTGTTTTGTGTTTTGAGAAAGAAGAAGAGGTTAGAAAGGTTGGAAGAGGTGGGAAGACATTAGACCATGTCTGCGTGGGGAAGAGGACGCGCAAAGGTTTGAAGACATTTTTAATGAAATGTCTTCTAAAAAACAAATGGTCTGCAGAACTAAACGTCTGCGCGTGGTCTGGCGGCACAGACATAAAAGGTCAGAAGAGGTTTTTTCTGAAAAAACAAACACCCCTTTAGTTTAGAAGAAATACATCAAATTGTCTTCTAAAATTTATCACATATATATAAAAAATGAAATATAAAAAGAGGAACATATTCTATCATCTCCCTGTTAAACGGATAGATTCCGATTATTTTATATAATTTGTTATCAACTAGTTATAAGACCCGTGCGTGTTGCGGCACGGGTACATCACAAACATCGAATGAGTTAGTTTAAACGTTATCTGATGTATTAACCATATGAAAACACGTATCTGATTGAACCCAATGTATCCTATATAAGCATTGCGATTAGGTCAAAACGTAAAGTAAATCAAGTTTATACCGTACAATCATAACGTATTATATATATATATATATATAAGGGAAGGCTAGACAGAAAACCCTTAAATTTTTAGAAAACTCTGGAAACTCAAATCTCCCCCCATTTTTACCCAACCTCCCGACGTTTTTTTTTTTTTTTGAAAAAAATAACACATGTAATATACATGTTTTAAAGTGTTTTGGGCCAAAAAAAAAAACAAAAAAGCGCCGAAGGGATTTTTTTTAAAAAAATAAACAAATTTCAGCAATGTCCGGTTGCCTAACATGTGTTAGGCACAAAAGACAGAAATTGCTGAAATTTTTTTTTTTAAATCATTCCTTCGGCGCTTTTTTGATTTTTTTGGCCCAAAACTCTTAAAAACATGTATATTACATGTGTTATTTTTTTCAAAAAAAAAATGTCGGGAGGTTGGGTTTTCTAGGGTTTTCTATATATATAGGGTTTTCTATATAGCCCTACCCTATATATATATATATATATATATATATGACCCGAATTATACATAGAAAACGTAACGGGTATAAAGGAAAAACTGTGTAATCAAAAGGGATGAATTAGAAATTTAGAAAAAAAAACAAAAAAACAAAACCACAATTTGATTTCACTTGCTTCAAAATAAAATTTACAAAATATACATAAAATAAGCACGTAAAAATAGTTTTTAAGAAATAAAGATGCGAAGAACCTGTCAATAATTCGAATATTTGAGTTGACTCGTTTCCCAAGGAAGTTTACGTTGAAACATAGACTAATTCGAATTTATACTGAAATGTACATAAAAATACGCACGTAACAAATGTTTTTTAAACGAAAACGTATTATATTTGACCTGACTCGTTTCCAGAAAAAGTTTACATCGAAATGTAGAGCGAATCGAATTTATACAAACACGTACATAAAATATGCATGTAAAAAATAGTTTTTAAGAAATAAAGATGCGAAGAACCTGTCAAACTGGAAAAAAACTATATGTTGTGACAGGCCTGTCAAACAAGAAAAAATAGATAAAATACGTTGAACCCCACACCCATGTTGCAGCGTGTTACTTCCAAAATTTTGAACGAAATGTAAGACGAAAAATTTGCGAAAGTTAAAAATAAAAAAGTGATGGGGTTAAATTGAAAAGATGGAAAACTTTGGGTTAAAATGAAAAAGATAAAACCTTTGGGTTAAAATAAAAAAATCAATTTTTTTTTTAAAACTCTCCATGCATGAATACAACACCATAAAGCAATAAAATGTTACTAATTTATAGTATGAAAATATATTAACACAAATTTTATTGCATCGCCTTGTAAATAATTAGACAAATGAAAGTCAAATCGTCGGAAGTGTCTGAGAAGAAACAAGTGGGGAAGGGCAAAATAGAAAGATTTTGTATAGTGAAAATAAAAAATAAAAAATAAAAAAATGTTATTATCATATGAAAAGGATAGTTGTTTAAAAATCATTGAGAAAGTGAGTTTATAAGTAAAAAATATAAGATTTTTCTGAAATACTGTCTTTAATCACTCCTGCTATTCGTATAATTTAGCCATCTTATGATTTAGCCCTTTTGTAGAATAAGTCAATAACACCATTCTCTAGTTAATTATCCTCCAAACAATATGGTCAACTTTTACTTTATATGGATATTACTTTTTTTTTTTTTTTTTTGAAAGGCTTTACTTTTTTTTTTACTTTATATGGATATTACTTGATAAGTGTAGATGTTCCTTACAGAAACGTTTTGGTCAACTTCTATTTTATATAGACAGGTATCATTAAGCTAAAATTACAAAGCTCTGGATAAGATGAATGACATTTAAGTTTTATTAAGGTTAAATCCTATTGGGGTCCAAAAAAATTAGAAATAATATCAAGTCAAAATGGATTCCACCCAATCAGATGTATATTCGTAAGCAACAAATGTTACAGCACCAGCAGGTGCAGCCTTCACAATGGATGGTACAATCCCCTTGTAAAGCCCCGCCCACCCCTCGTTTTGCGAAATCCTCTTTAGTGCATCGTACATGTTTCTATAAGCCCGGGTCTCAACCCGGGCCCCATATCTAGGGTGTCTTTGCAATCCTTCAATCTGTAAATGTAAAACAACCAACTTCATTCTATTCTATTCTATCAGAGAACAAATTGCAACAAGTAACGGGTCAAAATAAACATAATTTGAAAATAAGTCATTTTTTAATTTTACTTTGATTCTCAGAACAAGTGATATATTAGTTTAAACTTGCAAACACTTGTATACGTTGATCGAAACAATAAAATTGTTACCATAAGGTAGGGGTGAGCAGAAAACCGAAATAACCGAACCGCAACCGAAATAACCGAAAAAACCGAATCGAAACAAAAACCAACGGTTCGGTTTTTTGGATTTTAAATAACCCAAAATTTCGGTTCGGTTTTCGGATAATCATTTTCAATAACGAAAATAACCGAACCGATAAGTTTTAATAGTATACCAAATCTATATATTTTTATGTTTAAGTTGTTTAAGTGTTTACCCATGATACTAAGAATTATTAGTTTTATTCTTGTTTGTTAAATATTTATAATAAGATCATTACCATGTTTATTTATCATTAAAATTATCCATTGTTTACAAGAACTAACAAAGTTTAATATAAAAATTAAATGGTTCTCAAAGTATTATAAAAGAAAACGTCTTAACAAAAACTTTGGAGAAACATTAAAATAGATTAGAATGTTAGGTTTATATGAATAATATTAATTTAAAAGACTAAATATATTAACTTCAATGTAAATATTTAAGAAAGATTCTTAAACTTTGAATTATACTTTTAAGTTTTGAATCTTACATAATTTGTTTCAAAAACCGAAAAACCGAACCGTTGCTAAAACCGAAATAATCGAAACCGAACGGTTTTTAAAAACCAAAAACCGAACTGAACCGTGCACATCCACACCATAAGGTGTCTATTAAGACCTGTTTGATGCATATTTTGCCCTAGTATATGAAATAGTCAAGGGTAGTTTTGTAATATATATCGAAAAAGGAATATAATTTGGAACAGTACAGTACAGTTGTGGAGCATGTGCCAAAGTGAAAATGAGTTGGCTGGTGATCTGGATGGGGACCAAAAACCTAGCAAATACATTGGATTTGCCTATTACCCGTAACCCAATTGACCCATATGATTTTAGTATGTCTTTTCAACTAGACCCATTATGCCCAATAAGTTATGAGATGTTTGAAATTGAGTCTTGAAAATGATAATGTAATACAGAATAATCAGAAACAAAAAACCAGCGTAGTGTTTGGACGTGAACTCGTTTTTAACTCCTTTTTGAAGATGTTAGTGTTACTATCAAAAATTCAAAACTGTAAAAATTTTACCTGAAATCGCTTCTTCACTACATCAAGGGGATGACAAACAGCCTTGGCACATGATCCAGCAGCAAGCCCGCAAACCAAAAGCTGAAAACTCGACAAAGATTCTTCATTTGGCGTTAAATCTGAAGACCGGCGTGCATTCCAGGCCTAAAATAGAAACTTGTATTTTTTTACATAACAAATAAATATAAAAGCTTTTAATAACTTATTGAAAAATGACTACCCGCAGATAATTTATAAATCACAAATCAAAACATGTATATTTGTATTAGCCAACATAGACTGTGTTAGCAAACCAAAAATATAAGAAAAATGATGTAATACCATGGTCCAGCGTTTGAAGGTGTCATAAGTACCAAACTGCAAGCCAGCATAAGGAATAATCTCGACTAGAGTGGGTGATAATCCAGCATACAACCCACGAAAACCACGTGTTTTCATAATGTCAACAAAGGCAGACCTCATATTTGGATATATCTACATGAATAAGATATCTCCGGTAAGAAAAAGATCATAGAGGTAGTTCAATAACTTGAGACAAAAATAACTGAAGAAAATTTATTAAAATTCAATTATTTGGTTTAAAATTTATGGCAAATTTAACCCCCGTGGAAATATTTGAACATATAAGAACTCATGAATTTAGATATTTCTAAAAAGCATATAATAAGTAATTCATTACACTCATGAGTTTCTGTCTCATAGGCATCTTCAGCACACTCATTTGTGCCAGAAGTAAAAAAACACGTCATATGAAATTTCAAAAGTTGGGTTTGACTAAAGTTATTATCCGGCAGAGTAAATGTAGTAGCATTGCTGAATTTATATGATAATACCTTTGGTTCCCCTTGTGAAGCTAAAATGGTTCGTATTAGATCAAACGGATAGGACCCAACAGTAGCAGCACACCCGGCTAGTGCCCCACTCATGAAGGACAAATATGGACTTAATTGAATATGATCTTCTGCATCACACACAGATCCAAAGTTGACAAGTGTGAAAAAGAGATATTATCAAATGGTCTAGAAGAATATATAATATTTATTTTGCAGGTTTTATGTCCCATTTGCTAAAAGAACAATACTTTGGAATGTCTTGTTACATGCCAACTTCAGTAATTTAACCTGAACTCCATTTACCAGTCTCATGAACGGTCATGCCACCCAATAGTATCAAGGCGAAAGAAAAGCACATTATTAACATAGTTGTCAATAGTGAATAGCGGATTATAGGGACGAGCTACCTATACGTTACGTAGAGATAGCGATGAAATATCGGGTGCTATTTCATGTTTAGCAATACACTAGAAGAAAATTTTAGGAATATTTTATCAAAATTCCTGTAAATATGGAAAAAATACGCTTCTTTTTTCATTCCTAAATTCCTAAATAAAAAACCCTAAATACCCTTCTTGTTTTCAATATCTATCCACTATTTATCAAAAAAAAAAACTAAATCCGCTATTTAGGCACTAAACATCATTTAGCGGGAAACTCGAGCTTTGCTACAGCGAGCGCTATGCTCGCTATTAATACTATGATGTGCCACATATTTTTATAGTAAAATAACTTGTGCTTCATGAAAAATTAAAGATGCCGGTAAAAAATATTAAAAACAAGAAAAGGATACAAACTTGAATAAAACAGCTAAAAAGTGAATAAAAAATGTGCACTATTATAAAGATGGAAATTCGTACAGACCCGACTTGGAGGAGCCAGAAGCAAAAGTCTTGACTTTATGCAACACCATGAACTGTATAGCAGTGTATGGCATGACCATGAGAAGTGCCGGAACATTACCACGCCAAAACCCCTAAAATGGAAATTACAATGAACACAAGTAAGACAATACTTAACTGAATAGGAAACCTCCCTAAAAGATATAAAAAGGGTACAACTCATGGATCAGTGCCATGAACTGTGGCCTTCATCTAGCTAAGGCCTTTGACGGTCAAAATTAAACACATTACACATATAAACAAATTAAAGTTATTACGAGATGTAAAACAGAGCATACAACACCAAACTTCCCAGAAATATAACTGAACTATAAAATAATAAAACTATGTATATGACAAAAGAATCAAATACGAAAAAATCATTGTACAACTAGATGTTGACTAGTCTAATCAATTACAAATAACGTATGAGGTGTAGGATATTACTTAATTGGATATTTCAGATTGCTAATTATGTTAGGCTTTCTATTATATATGTAGAAAGGTATTTCTTGTTGTATTTTCTCTATATATTTAGCGAATTGTTATTGTTTCTTAGAATTGTCATGTAAATTTAAATTATAAGCACTTTTTGAATATAAGGCGCCTCGTGTACGTGATGCTATTGCCTTCGCATCGAGACCCTAAGTGTCTAGCTCTTTTTAAAAACCAAGGTCTTGAACTAAAGTACATAACCCTCATCTAGCCTCCACACAACCGCTAGCACCAGTCAAATAATTGGTTACTTGCTAAGAATATAACAAAATCAAACTACTTCACCAGAACCTGAACCACTGAAGTTAAATATATATGTACTCAGAATGTTAGTAGAACCCCTACCGAAAGGCCTTCTTCTCTAAAGATGTCTTTGGATGCTTGAATCATTCCGGTATATTTTGAGGGGCCATATACATTTTTGCTAAGCAATGTAAATGTAGTAGTCGGTTCCAGTTGAACCTGCAAGTATAACCAACGATTTTTATGTTCTCAGTTGAACTTGATGCCATAAATCAGCCATAACTCAAAAGCACATAGATTTTTCACGTGGTGCAAAAATCAACCATCAAGATAGATAAAATCTAAATACTATTTACTGCTGCTAAGACAAACAAGATCTGTGATAGTGTCTAAACCCAAAATTGGTTACCTAAGATAACTTTAAAGGTTATTTTCCATTATGCTTAATAACAACTCCAAAGTTTGTAGCTTAACCCTCCAATACTAGCGATAGTGCATCAGTAATGCAGAAGAGTTAATTGCCATTTTAGTCCCTGAGGTTTGTCTAAATTTGCCTTTTTAGTCCAAATAGTTTTTTTTCGCCTCTGGGTCCCTGACTTTTCCCTTTTGTTGCCATTTTGATCACATACCCTAACTTCATCCAAAAACCCCATTTTTAACCAGGGGTATTTTGGGGATTTTTATTTTAAATCTTTTCAATTGCCATTTTGATCCAATTCTAAAAAATTAAAAAAATTCTAAAAAATCCAAAAAATTCTAAAAAATCAAAAAAAAACATAAAAATAAAAAAAAATTCAAAAAATAAAAAAAATTCTAAAAAATCGTAAAAATAAAAAAAATAAAAAAAATTCTAAAAATAAAAAAAAAATCTAAAAAATCTAAAAAATCAAAAAAATTCTAAAAATTCTAAAAAATCATAAAAATCAAAAAAATTCTAAAAATCTAAAAAATCCAAAAAATTCTAAAAAATAAAAAAAAATTCTAAAAAATAAAACAAATCACAAAAATAAAAAAAAATCTAAAAATCAAAAAAGTTCTAAAAAATTAAAAAAAATTTAAAAAAAAATCTAAAAAATCAATTAACTCAATTATAAATATGGTTTCTTTTCCTAAAGTGTTGCTATAGGTGATATAATTGTCCCACTTGTTGATAGAATTGTTGTGCTTTTATTGACTTTTATCTTAAAGACAATTTTATATTTTAAATATTATTAAAAACTGTTATCCAAGTTGTGATACAAGTTTTAATAACATAATTCAGGTGGTTGTCAATATTTTCATAATTATATAAATGCATTGGACTTGTTACCAATAAATAAAATCTAAATTGACTCATTTTTGCACAAGTGGGTTGAAATCGACTCTAGAAGAGTAGAACTGTAGAAGTCCAGATTCGCGTCATTTTTGTTCCGATTTTTTTTTTTTTTTTTTTGCTTAATGAATGATGAATCAGACAATCTTAGACTCATTGATATAATCATATGTTAATGGAAGAACATATACATGTTTAATTCTGATCAAATCAGGCTGATATGATTAAAATGTCCATCAAGTATTTTTTCAAACAAATGACCCTGTTATCTGTTACCGAAGTTCGTTGAACTTGCAGCCTTGATGTATAGATGCATTGTTATTTCCATACTTTTCTCTCACGTTTTTTGATATATAAATTTTTTTGTTATAATGTTTCTTTCTTGACGTTTCCAAAAAAATCTTATGAAGGGTGCTGAAAATGGACACACGTCCAACGAGGATATTGTTGAATCTGACCTGGAGTTAGATGATTCTGATGTCGTAAAACCTGATGATGACCCTCCACAAAAGGTGGTAAAAAATAGATGAATTTTGACCTGGTCAACTACTGCTAAACAAGTATTCCTTTTTCTTATTCTTGTTATTACCTTTCGTTTTAGATGGGTGATCTCTCAATTGAAGTCAGTGATGAAAGCCGTGATCTTGCACAAAGTTTGAAGTCAAAGGCTATGGTGTCAATCTCTGAAGGCATGTTTTACATGTTTTATATTAGAATTTTTTTGATTTTTTAGAATTTTTTTTATTTTTAGAATTTTTTTTTTATTTTTTAGAATTTTTTTCATTTTTATGATTTTTTTGAATTTTTTTGTTTTTTTTTTTTTTTTGATTTTTTTTTTTTTTTTTTTGGATTTTTTATAATTTCTTTGATTTTTTAGAATTTTTTTTTATTTTTAGAAGTTTTTTTATATTTTAGATTTTATTTTATTTTTAGAATATTTTGGATTTTTTAGAATTTTTTGGATTTTTAAGAATTTTTTTGATTTTTTAGAATTGGATCACAATGGCAATTGAAAAGATTTAAAATGAAAATCCCCAAAATACCCCTGGTTAAAAATGGGGTTTTTGGATGGAGTTAGGGTATGTGATCAAAATGGCAATAAAAGGGAAAAGTCAGGGACCCAGAGGCGAAAAAAAAACTATTTGGACTAAAATGGCAAATTTGGACAAACCTCAGGGACTAAAATGGCAATTAACTCAATGCAGAATATAATGTAATAACTTAGAACACGACTGCATTACCAGAATTATTAGTGGCGTACAAAATCGGATTATCCGGTTTTCTGATATCCAAAAATTTCGGATAGTGAGTATCAATATCCGAATCCATATCAGAAATTTTGGATACGGATTCGAATATTTAAACAGATAAAAAAATCCGTTCTGTACATACATTAAAGCTAAACATGTATTCGATTTGCAAATTTTCAACATTGAAAACATAGAACATTCATAAATCCACATCCGAATCCGATTTACAATTTTATTTTACCATTTTATACTATATTTAACTTCAACATTGAAAACAAAAATCATTCATAAATCCACATCCGAATCTGATTATTTATTATTTTTTACCATTTTATACTATATTTAAACTAAACATAGTACTCATATGATATATATATATATATATATATATATATATATATATAGGGTAGGGTTCCAGCGTGAACAACCTCCCAAGAGTGAACTGCGTGAACAGATATGGACCCTTGATTTCCTTTTTAGTTGTTAAGGGTAGGATTGTAATTATATAAAAAATTAGATTTAAATCATTATTTTAATAATTGAATTAAGTTACATCTTTCCTAATTTAAATTTCAATTTTAGTTTTTATTTCAGATTTCATTACCAGAATTCAAATTTTGATTTTTAATATCCACGTAACCTTCATATTTCAACGGTATACACATGTGTACATAGATATAAATAGAACAGTACACATGTGTAATCAGCATCGTACATATGTGTAAAGTAATTCATAGGTGTACATCAACATTCAATACAAAAAAAAATTCTGAGATATCACAAAAACAAACGATATACACATGTGTACATCGCATTAAAAAGAGGGCAAAATTAGAATACACATGTGTACATCGCATTTAAACAAATAATTATTTTAATAATTGAATTAAGTTACATCTTTCCTAATCCTTGATTTGATTTGATTTGTGAGAGATTTATGCAATCAATTTAAGAGGATAATTGATTACTTGATTTGTGAGAGATTTATGCAATCAATTTAAGATTGAAATTACACATATACCCTTTTTGTATTTAATTAAATGCAAAAAATTAACCAAATAATTACCATCATGCCACTCACTTTAATCTCAAGATCATAAAAATCAAGGGCCCAGATCAGTTCACGCAGTTCACTCTTGGGATTTTGTTCACATTTATATATATGACGGTTACATGAATATTTTATCATTAATATGGTTTTTGGAGTATATTACAATATTACCCTTAATCTTTAATATTAATGATTCTCACATGTCCTCACTAGAATATTTCTCACAGTTCTCACACAATAGCCCCTTTTTACAAGAACCTCTACCTATTAATAGAGGTGTACAAAAAAAACGGTTATAGAACCGTAACCGGAAAAAAAACCGAAACCGGTTTTTTTAAACCGGTTTTAGAACCGAACCGAACCGGCGGTTTGTGACCGGTTACTATTTTTTATCTGAAAAACAGGTTAATAACCGAAACCGGTTTTAAAAAACCAGTTTTTTTTGGCAAAAACCAGTTAAAACCGATCCCAACCGGTTACACCGGTTACTATTTTGGACTTGAAAAACCGGTTAGTAACCGCAACCGGTTATTAAAAAAACCGGTTTTTGTTTTGGATGAAAAAAACTGGTTCGGTTAAAAACCGGACCTGTTTTTCAAAAAAAAACCGATTTGTACACTCTACCTATTAATGTGTGTGTATATATTAATATATATATGAATGTTTTTTTTGTTTTCAATGTTGAAGTATTAGAAAAAAAAAAGCGCACAATGAATTTTATTTTAGATATACCATGTATTAGAAAAATAATACTACTCTTCAAATCGAATAAACAAAATGTATTATATAATATTTAATATCATCTATTTGGTACCAAAAGTTCTAAAATATTAGTGTATTAGTGTAGAAAAATAGTTTTTCTTAAATAAAAGTAGAAATCTAGCTAAAATCTTGCTGGAATTTAGAGAACTTGGCCGGAAACTCTCTGGAATCTAGAAATCTTGCTCGAATGTGCGCCTGAACCATCACTTGGAGAATTAAAGCGCAATTTCCTTGACTTAAAGCACAATTGCTTCACCTTGCTTGGAAAATGGGACTAGGCGCAAGAGGCGATGGCTTTTAACAACTATGATATATATACTGTTTTTTTTTTGGTTTTCGGATATCGAAAAATCCGAAATTTCAGATGCGGATTTTCGGATATTTCGAATTCGGATCCAGATTTTTTTGAACACCCTTAAGAATTATCACTAAACAGATTCTAAATTCAAAATTGGCACAACAAGTCTTATGTTACAATGTGTATTACTATAAAGTAGTTTAAACTTCAATCTCAGTCTAATCATCAATCCTCTACAGATGCTAAAAGTAACCGATAATAGTTAACACAAACTATCGTAAAATCACATATAACTGGCAGTAGTATTCCTAAATGGTTCCTGTTATAAACGCAATCTTTATCTGTGTTTTATAAACTAATACAGCAAGGGGCTTCACAACTAACCAATAAGTATTGCACAAACAAAATGTAAAAATAACCTGAAACCGGATTTTAATAACATCGAGGGGGGACGTGACCGTCCGAGATATAGCGCCTGAGATCAAACCGGATGTCGCATCAATAACCGCCCTTTTAAGTTGCCCCGGCTCTCCCTCTTCCATCTCCCAACCCAACACAGCACACCTTATGCTAAAACCTAAGTATATAAACAAACATATAATAAGCACAAAGTGTAAATACCCTCAATCCAACAGTATTAGAGTAAACGTGTAACGCAAGAAACCTAATTCAGTTAAACAAACAGCTTTGTCGATACGCAATATTATGCTGTGAAATCGATTACGGCGGAATTGTAAATACATATAACGATTGAGACTTAAGAATATTTATTGTGTATCAATCAACAACAGAATATTGAATTCACTGTAAAGGAATATTAATAGACCGTACAAAATGTGAAAGGTTGACAGGAAGTGGGGAATACCTGAGAAGAAAGGAGACTAAAGTCAACGCCACAACCGCCATTGACGACTGAAAAGTCGGTGGCAATTGGGGGTTTGGTTGCCGCTGAAAGGAGATGGAAAGGTAGGCAACTTTCTAGAGAATAAGAGGTCCGATTGGCTGGCTCCTGGCTACCATAACTTTGTGAATGGAATAAAGTATAAACTGCTATCAGATAAAATTTGAGGGGATTCCAAACACGGTTATTTTTTTTTTTAACGGCAAATTTGGATCACTGACGGACCACTGGAGTATCATCGTGCCACCAGCGGAACCACCCGATCATATCCATCTCCACTAGGCATAATGCCTACGCACCAATTCAGGAGGAAACCCAATAAATATGGGAAAAACCCCATTGTGGGAATCGAACACAGGACCTATTGGTCCCAAAGTCTTATTCCACCCCCAAGATGCCACACGGTTATTATTTAAGAGGAAATTAGTTTACCAAACCACAATGTTTTAGACTTTTTATAGGAAAATCATCCGTTAGAGTCACATTCATGACAAAATATCATGTGAGCTAAGGTTTTATTGTTGTTTTAAGAATATTTTACCATAAAAATACCAAAGGGTTTTTGGTATGTCGTGAAACTTATGTCTCTATATGATTAGCTTCTTAATCGCTATATATTAAGACAATATCAATACGTCATCTTTTCTAAAATTGTACAAGTACTGGGGTTTTCAACGATATCACTTATGTGTCTACATATCGACCCTAACTAAATGTTCCATCTTTTCAACTTCTTATATTGATTAACGTGTGAATCTGATTCCTTTATCATCCTTAAAATGTTTTTCATTGTTTTACTGTATTAAATATAGTATCTAAACTCTTTTTCACGTATCTATTTTCTTTTATAGTTATGTAACTCATTGTTTATATACAAAAAAATGAACACTGAACTAAAAATAGATATAATAACTTGCAAAATTACATATATTTTCTTTCATAAACTTAGTTTCTAATCTATACATATAATAAAGGAAATCAGATGTGGACACGTGGCAACTGATTAGGGTGTTGTTGTTGTGATTTTGGCGCAATTTCTCTATTCCACGTGATTCCTCTGCTCCGCCTTTTCTTATTGTAGTTGGATTTTGGGTAACCCGGTAAACCTACATGGATCCTTTGTATTCTTATTCCCTAATTTTATTTTTTACGCTCTCTCCTTTACAAATCCCTAAAAACCATTCTCCTCATCATGTTCTTCCGATTAAACCAAAAATTAGATCACTCTTAATGTTTACACCTTCATTCTTTCACCAAAACCCTAATACGCTGATATGCCATTCACTCTGCCTCACTCTCTGCCGATTCTGTCCCATTCAAGCATCGCATCTCTCATTCTATCTTTAGGATTTGTTGTTGTGGCGTGAGAAGGAAGATAGGTGCGGCGTTTTGGTTGTTTTTTAGGGTTTGTTGTTGTGGCGTTAGATACAAAGAAGAAGAAGAAGAATAGCGGCTGATATATTTTTATGGTTAGAGGTATGTTTAAGCTTTTTTAGGTTTTTATTGTTTCAAATTGTTAATCGCCTCTTTCAAAGTACACCTATTTTTTTCAGTTTTTTGTTTACTTATCGCTACTTGCAATCCGATTAGATTATGATTCTGTATATGTGTAAGTACCATTTAGCTTTTATTAGGTTTGATTCTACTTTAAGAACTGAATAATGGTAGTTGAGCATTAATCTATATAGAAAATTGTAGTACGGTATGAAATATGAATTGCAATGGTTGCATCTTGTAGAATCCGTTGGAAGTAAGATTGGGAATAAACTGAGAATGTATGCTTTTTTGGTCTTTAGAGCTCTTTGTAAGCTATCTATGAAGACCCCACCAAAAGAGGCACTAACAGACCCGTTGTTGTTGTTGATACGGAGAAAGCTTTTTGCCTTGGAGTTGCTCAAGATATGTTAGAGAATGCAGGGCCTATTTTCCAAACCAGTGAAAGGTACCTCACCTATCAGTTTAGATGTTAAATTTGGAATGGTATTATTATTAGAAGTAGGTATTTTTAAAGTCCTGTTAGTGCCTTCGATTTTATGAAAAAAATAAATATTGTAAAGTTGTTGAAAAATGGTAATTAAAATTGCTAAAAAACTGATGTTGCAGGTGCTATATATAAAATGATGTAAATAAATGTTGTAAATTAGAAGTGGTAGTTTGAACTTTGAAGTATAACATACTTACTTGAGAATATCAATGAGAATTGCGACCCGTTTTCATAACCCGTAAATGATAAGATTAAATGTTATAAAAATGTTATTAGAATTTCATGATGGAATGCTATTTTATACCTTGGTTGACAAGATTTTGATGTGTGAATTAAAAATACAAAGTTTGATGACCTTGATGTGTTACGGATTACTTGGTTATTATGCGGACCACATATGGAGTTGGTGCATTATGGAAATGATTAAGAAAGGTTTTTGTTTATGAATGTCTTAGTAAGATTATGTGGAATAGTTTGGAAGTTTCAACTAGAACTTTATACAATCAAATCTAACATGGTAAAATCAGTTGTTTGAGGTATTACCAAAATAGTGATTATTTACAAGGGATGAAAAGATTAAAATATTACAAATCAAGGTATGGTATATTTTTACATAATAAAGCTCTACTCATCAATGAAGGTATTACTTGATTCGTACAATTTCTTAATTTGGAGCTAAAAGTATCGATCTGGACAAACAATGATACATGATACAGTAGTGGCATTGTCTATACCAATTTTATGGCTTTTAGACTTGCAAAAGTCAATGAAGAAAGAGGTATAAAAGGGGACATAAGTGTCACGTGGTGGCCACGTTAATAGGGAGCATGGTTAAAAAAGCATGGAGTGGAAGGAGCTTAAAAAAAGGCGCTGAAAAAAATTAAAAATAAAATAAACAACCAATATTATCACTCTACGTCACAACCCTCATGCCCTTCACGCTGATGGAAATCTCGGTGCCCTCCCCTCCACGACATGGCACGGGGCGTTGTGCCGGCGTGGTGGAGGCCTCAACGCCAAGACCACGCTCGGTCGCTCCCACACCGTAGAGTCTTATCGAGAAGTAGAAGTAGAATAGTGAAATTTGAGTTCTTTGTTTTTTTCTTCTTTTTCCAATGTATTTGTTTTTTTAAACTATTTTAAATTCGAAGAAATTCAAAGTGTTTTCATTTGTTAAACCGCGTGTAGACGCGGGCTCTAACCTAGTACATAATATACAATACCCTTCTAACATAATATTTAAAATATGAAAGTTTCCAAATTTTAAATATGTACATGAAATTGCCTCAATGATTTACTATAACATAATTAACTATATTTTTTTACCGAATAACTCATAGACCCTTCTGTTTAATTCTAGTTTTATTGACCTTTAATTCTAGTTGACCCTAACGCTCTGTTCCTAAGTTAACTTAACGAGGGAAAAGAAAAGAAAGTAAAAGTGAGAAAGGAAAGGACGAGAAAGGAAAAAAAAAAGTTTTTCCCTCCATTTCCTTCCAAATCGGAAGGATAAAAAAAACTAAAGAATTTAGCTTAGTTTTCCTTTCATTTCATTTCTTTTCCTTCCTTAAATGAAACTCGGGAACACGACATGTTTTATTTTCTTTTTTTTTCCTTCCTTAAATGAAACTCTAGAACACAAAATATTTTTACTTTTTTTTTTTTTTTTCTTTTCCTTTCATTCTATGAGTAAACTCTGGAACATGGGCGGATTTAGTATGGCGGCAAGGGTTGCACGGGCAACCCCTCAACTTTGTCTTCGAAGTGCAATATTTTTTCTCCATTTTATATTTTGTGTATGGGATACCCCTAAGAAAACACTAGGATGCCCCTAGATGTTCGTGTGTAGAACTGGATGAAGAAAGAAACAATGGTGGAACTGGAACTCGCTTGCGAGCAATGGTTATGGGTAGAAGAATGGTGCTTTACGGAAGAAGAGGAACCAGTATAAGAAGAAGAGGAACCAGTAAAGAAATGAAGTTAGTGACTCTTTTCAAGAAAACATATTAATATCAATTAATTTCTATTTATTTTTTTACTTTTCATGATAAAGTATGCAGTGTCATGTCTAATCAAGTCATAAGTACAAGGGTAAATTACTTTTTGAGTCCCTGTGTTATAGTGGTTTTAACCACTTGAGTCCAAAATCAAAAAGTTTAACGACCTGAGTCCCTATAAGCATTTTCTTTAACCATTTGAGTCCAAGTTTCTAACACTGTTAGAATTTTTTGGTTAAATATTGTTAAATGACCAAAATACCCTTATAATTAAAAAAAATTGTCTCTGTTATATATATATATCTCTCTCACCTTGTTCTCTCCCTCTCATCTTTCTTTCTCTCTTTAGACCACCATCAACACCATCACCGTCACCACCACACCCACACCCACACCCACAACCACCTCCGTCTCCAACCACCACCTTCGCACAGCCACCATCCCCACCACTCAAAACAATAACCAAACCCAAAATCTAAACCTAAACCCACAATGTCAAAATCAAGAACCAAAATAAAAATTCAATAATAACTTCCATACATCTTCAGTTATCTTCGAGATCATCAAGTATCTTGTCATCTTCAATTAAATAACTTTGCAACTTTGCACATCTTCATCTTCATAAAACAAGAATAGAGAACCCAGATCTACCCATCTTCATCAAAATGTTTCACAAAGAACACCCCAAGAAGAGAACCTCATCATTTCACCAAGAACATTGTCGGTCACCTATTGGCCTCTACCATACATCTCCGGCCGTTCACCACCACTCCAACAAACAGATCTAACCATACCCACCATCGCAACCAACTTCCACCTGCAACAACTCCCTCCACCACTATCCACATCCAACCTTCGTTCTTCACAATAGTTAACAAGAGCTTGAATTTATTCGACTTTCATCATCATCAGTCGGGACTTTACAAAGCCAAAGCCTGCTGATTTGTAGTTAACAATTTGGGGAAAATCAAAAATTAGGGTTTCTTTTTCTAGAGTTTCGTTGAAATTTTGTTGGATAGGTGGAGAGGGAGAGGCGACGGAGACATGGTGGTCTCGTATGCAGGCGGTGGTTGACAGTGGTGGTGGTCTCGTATGCAGGCGGTGGTTGACAGTGGTGGTTGACGGTGCGGTTTGCAGGCGGTGACAGTGGTGGTTGACGGTCAACAGAAGGTGGTCATAGTGGTGGAGGTGCGATGGGAATGGTGGTGGTGCAGTGGTGGTGCGGTGGTGTTAGGGGTAGAGAGAAAAGGGAGAGAGGAGGGATGGACTGTGTGAAATGTGTGTGCAGATATATATAATTTATTTTATATATAATATTAAAATATTTATGCATTAAAGACTTGTACCTTATACACTTGTGCATATAAGATTTGAACTTTGTGTGTAAATGACCAAATTACCCTTGTAGTTAACAAACTTGGTGGATGGAGTTAGAAATTTGGACTCAAATGGTTAAAGAAAATGCTTATAGGGACTCAGGTCGTTAAACCTTTTGCTTTTGGACTCAACTAGTTAAAACCCCAAAAACACAGGGACTCAAAAAGTAATTTACCCTAAGTACAAAGAACAAAATAGCATTGACTTTAAAAGTTGTTTCAGAATTTAAAATTAGGGTAAATTACTTTTTGAGTCCCTGTGTTTTAGTGGTTTTAACTAGTTGAGTCCAAAAGCAAAATGTTTAACGACCTGAGTCCCTATAACCATTTTCATTAAGCATTTGAGTCCAAATTTTAACCTTTTGAGTCCAATTTTTTGGATTCAAATCGTTATAAAATGAACAAAATTGGACTCAAAACGTTATAAAATAAATGGTTAGGGACTCAGGGCGTCAAACTTTTTGATTTTGGACTCAAGTGGTTAAAACCACTAAAACACAGGGACTTAAAAAGTAATTTACTCTTAAAATTATTCTAATAAACGAGCTTTGATTAAAACCTTGTTTATTTTTTAGTCTAAAATCTATTTACTTCTTTCTGATGTTATCTATTAAGTTTTTTTTTTTTTTCATATTACTTTACTATGTTAATATTTTTATTGAACTAGGTTTAAGTAAGTTCGTCGCGTTGTGGTGAATTCTTTTGTTATTTCGTCTGTGTTTACATGTGTTTTGAAATCATTACGAGCGTGTTGCGAACGGGACTACTGACAAGAATAAAAAGAAAATGTAGAAAAAACACTAAAAGATAACCGAAAGAAAATCAACCAAAAAAGTTGTATGGTAACGATGTTGTTCGTATGAAACCCGTGGTCAGATATGAACAAATTGTTCTGGGTACTGGTACCAAATTTGCCGAACCGAAAGATCTTAAGTACCAATTCGATACTGACTTTTGGCTTTCCTGGTACTGGTTTACTACCGTTTTTTACCTTCATATACCGGTACCGTAACCGGTATTTTCGGTATCAGTACCGATTCTGTATCGGTTGGCACCGATCTCATCCCTATCACTGAAACTAAAAAAATAAAAAAAATAAAAGTTGAAGAAAATCAACAAAAAAAGTTGTATGATACCGCTGTTTGTACGGTAACCATGATCAGGGATGTGGTACCGGTAGCAGCACTGAATTTCCTGAACCAAAAGATTTCCAATATCAATTCGGCACCAACTTTGGCGTTTTCTGTATTAGTGCCGGTTTTTACCTTCATGTATTGATACCGAAGAGATCTTACCGGTATTTTTGATACCAGTACTGTTCGATACCGATTGACACTAAACTTATCCCAACCCCTGAGATAAAAAAAAGGGTTTAAGTTAAAAATTAAAAAAAATAACTATTATTATAATATTAAAATAATAAAAATATTAAAAAACTATATATTATTATAATATTAAAATCACTATTGATTCAAATTCGTTTAGTAATATATAGTAATAATAATAATTCGAGTTTTTAAATTTATGGAATTTTTTTATATCTACATATAAGTAGACTACTGTATATAAAAAATATTCGTTATCACTAGCTTTTTTAAATTAAAAGCCTTTAAAATCTGTTTTGAGAGCATCGTTTAATACCTCAAATTTTCTACAGTTTTATTTTATATTTTCCTTCGCTTGTGTTTTCACTCGCTACCTTTTAAGCCAAAACTCAATTTTTCTACAATTTTATTTTATATAAATACGTTATGACCTTTGTGTGTTCACTCGCTACCTTTTTAACCCAAAACTCAAATTATCTACAATTTTATTTTATATAAGGTATAATTGGTGTGTGGGGGGAGATTACATTGTATGAATGTACGATAAAAAAAAATATTCTAGAATACCCCTGAATTTTTTTTCTAGATCCGCCACTACTCTGGAAATAGTAAATATCAAATGAGCAAAAAACTAAAAAAAGAAAATTAGTTTCGTAGTTCCCTTTTTCAAGTAACAACAAAGATGCAACCGGCAATTTGAGCAACTAACGATTGCCAACCATGTCTTCTATGGCTATGGTTACCGCCTGTTCACCGTCTTCCTCATGTTCTAGTTTCACCAGAAACACTCATCTTCTTAAGGTCCCTTTTTCCCCATCATCCACACTAACCCATCAACACAGAACACCCACTTCATTCAACCTTAAATGTCAAGCTGCCAGAGACAACACTTTATTAGAACCCCCAACTGTTTATCAAGGAGTTTACGGCCCCTGGTCCGTCGATTCAGCCGATATCCGTGAGGTATTCACATTAAACCTCCTCAATTCATTGACCCTATAAATTAATATTAATGACTATTTCATTGGTGTTGTAGGTGGTTTTATACAGGTCTGGATTAGTGACAGCTGCGACGTCGTTTGTTGTTGCAGCTTCAGCTGTTTTCTTGCCTGATGATTATGTGTTGACTGATTTCTTGAAGGGGAATATTGATGTATTGTATGTTGTTGGGGCGGGTGGATTAGGGTTGTCATTAGTTTTGATCCATATTTATGTTACTGAGATTAAAAGGACTCTTCAAGCGTTGTGGGTTCTTGGTGTTGTTGGGTCGGTTGCGGCAAAAGTTTGTCTGGCTCATGATGAGAGTTTGGTGCAGTATGTTGTGGATAATCCGGTGGCGGTTTGGTTTGTTGGTCCTTTGTTTGCAGCATTGACTGGGCTTGTGTTTAAAGAAGGTGATTTTAGACTTTTAGTTAATTGAAATGTTATTATGAATTGTGATTGTTAATGGTTTACATCAAATTGTTTGATTTTTTGTTGGTGAATGTGGAAACAGGACTTTGCTACGGCAAGTTGGAAGCTGGAATTCTGACGTTTATCATTCCGTCGGTTCTTCTGGGGCATCTGGTAAATGATTTTCGATTCTTTCACTTAATCATGCTGAGTGATGTTATCATGTTAGGGGCGTGTATTCTCGACACGCTTGAAACAAGTTTTTGGGCAACTTATATATCCCGCTTGTTATTAAATAGATTAACCTGAACATGACCTGTTAAATAGACATGGTTAAGTTCAAGGGTTTTAAAATGTTTATGTTTTCTGTAAGGAAGTTTATCTTTGTTTTTTATGTTTTCCTCTTAACTATACATTTCGAGAAGAACTTTTCACCAACTCTTCATTTTCATGAACTTACGCTAAGCTATCTGATCTCCAGTTAGGTTCGTCTAGTCCCGAGTTATATATATAAATCCAAATTTGTTGATTGGAAATGAGAGATATGGAACAAAAACAATTAGAAAGACACAAATTACATAAAGAATTATATTAGCTGGTGTCGATGGGTGTTTAAGTTGTTTCTATTTTACCAAGTATTACTAGTATCCGCAAATGTACATCAAACGATTCAACTCGAAACATGACATGATTTTAACTGTGTCCATGTTAGGGTCAATGTCTTTGAAACGAATAAATATATGGGTCATGTGTGGGTTCACCTATTCAACCCCAAACTATTCAACTCATTAAATTGACATGGTTGACACCCCTAAATTAATCATGCTAACTAGAACTTAGGAATTAGGATGTTGATTGTGAAATATTGATCTTTTATTACAGAATCAACATGATAATGTTTTATAAAGAGTTAAAAGAAAAGACAATTTTTGGATTATCTTTTAAACGTTATGTTGTTTCTTTTCTCGTGGACCAGAGTGGTTTGATGGATGATGGCGTAAAAGTCGGTCTGCTTGGCGCGTGGATGACGCTCTTTGTAATATTTGCAGCAAGAAAGTTCACTCAGCCTATTAAGGTGAGTTTTACATGAAATACATACTTAAAATGAAGCATACTTGTGATTAAACTGATGTTTGTCTGTCTGTCCAGGATGATATTGGAGACAAATCTGTTTTTACATTCAAGGCTCTGCCTGAAGAAGAAGAAAAGAAAGCTTTGATACAGAAACTAGAGCAGCAAAACTTATCAGAATCATGAATTATGACTGTATATCCCCAAAATCTTAGAAATACTGTATAGATATATATGAGCTGTAAAATGCAGTAGTACTTGTCGCATTTGCTGGTGAGATTTGTGCATGTTCTTCATTCATATTTCCTAAATTTTGTTCGTGCATGTGGCATGCATCATTACCAGCTTGTGTGTTTTCTATCATGATGAATGACTTCAAAAGATTTTGGTTCTTATTTATTAGTTATTTCTATTTAATTTACGGAATAAAAATAACCAAAATTGTTTCTTGAATATATTTGAAATTATGATGATCATCTAGTTGTATTTAGTATAAACAAAATTAAAATTTCTTTTACTACTTAAGTGCTCTATAGTTGGATTGCCTTTATAAAAGTAACTACAAACACATCAAAATTCAAATGAAGTTCATGCATTTGGTTTTCATATCAATGCCCCTAAGGACAATTATGACACCAAAATATTATATAACATAACCATAATAATCATACCAACCATGATTGTTACGAAAATAGTAATGCAATGTATATGACTTGGCATACAAAAAACATCACAAAGTCCACCATTTGGAAGAGAATTCCAAAATCCCTACCATCAGTTTGCAACCAAACATTATTGTCACCCGGCTCAAGCTAGACCTTCTTGCTTCGAGTCCTGGCTCCTGCACTTTTCGGTGAAGCACATTTCCCATGATCGTCTTTCTTCTTCTTTGAAGCTTTCTCGCCTTTCTTTCCCACTTCTTCAACCTTCAAATCTTTGCTTTCAACCAATCCCGGAGTCACACTTGTGCCCTTAATGATTTTATCATCAGAATCATCGACATCATCATTCATCATCGTATCAGTCTCTTCATGCAGCTTCTTAGCAGGTGCATTATCTATAACACCCGCAGCTTTCCTTTTCTTGTTAGCTTTAGGTGAAGGTTTTGCAATGGCTTCATTATCTTCACTTTCCTTGATGTCTTCCTTAGCTCCAGAACACACATCCTTTACCTCGATCGGAGACTCGTTATCTTTGCTATCATCTTTAACATCATTTTTCTCATCTTTATTCAAAGTTTCTTCTTCTGAAACTGCATTTTCCTCCGTTTCTTTAATTTGTCTTTGAAGCGATTCGATTACACTCATGAGTTCTCTATTCACCTGTTAAGAATATAAATAGTAATGCTTATTTAGTTAATTAAATCTTTTAACACACAAACATATTCAATTAGCCCATTTACCTGTGGATTCTGCAAGTATTCGGAGATGTCATTAGTGCACGATGGACATTTCATAACGTTCTTTTGTGCCCTTAATGTACGTCTACCTTCACAATGCCTCTCTTTTATGAACGTTTGACCAGCAAAAGTATCTTGCAAACATGACTTGCAGAAATTATGTGCGCATGGAGTAGTAAGTGGGAGATTCATCACTTTGTGGCAGATAAGACAACAGAATTCTGCAACACAAATACTTTATTAGTAGGGCTGTAAACGAACCGAACGTTCAACGAACGGACACGAACAAGAAATTCCGTTTGTTAAGCTAAACAAACAAACATGAACAGATGATGCATTCGTTCGTTTTTGTTCGTGAACGTTTGGTAAGGTGTTCGATTACGTTCATTTATGTTTGTTTGCATAAAGGTTTTTATATGTTTTAAGCTCAAGCTAGAGCTTAAACAAGCCAACTCGACTCGGCTCATTTATTAAATCGAGCTGAAAAGTCGAGCTCGAGCCAAATTAAGCCGGATTGTTAATGTTTTCACTATTTTTTACAAATATTAATAACATAAAAATTTTAAAAATAGAAATTACACATATATCTACATGTATTATTTTTATTTTTCTAATACTTTAAAGACCAAAAAGCATAATAAAAGTACTATATGAATAATTTTTGTTTCTTTTTCCATATTTTTATATGTTTTAATTAAACTTAAAATGTTAAAACTTCAACCCATCTCACATTTTTTTATTTTAATACATATTTTATATAAATTTAAAAAATTTGAGCCGGCTAGTTTACAATCGAGCTTTTTCCAAGCGAGTTGCGAGCTTTTTGAAAAACCCCTACTCAAATTACTAAACTAACCTTTGAGAAGTCGTTCACTCACTGACATTTGTGTCTTACGACGAACCACCCTTGGTTTTGTTCCATCCGCAGCAACTCCTTGGTCTATTTGTTTTCTACTTTCGGGTGGAGGAATTTTCCATAGCCAAGAAGCTTTTTCCTCCTAAATATGACAATTCCATATTAGAATTCATAAAGTGAATTAAACAATTTCTAAATGCAACTATCGTGGCATAAATTGTACAAAAAACGCAAGTCACGTAATCTTACATCATAATCCCAAGATGGGGATCCCTTCCTCTCTGTCACATCACTTGCATCCTTCAGCTCCTTAATGACAGGCAAAGGTCTCGGGCGGTCTCCATTTTCATCGCTGCAAAATTATGATCCAACGCATATGATTAGAATCCGTTTTACAATTTTCATATGCTAAAACTATAACAATCATGAGAGCAATGCAGACCTTGTCCAAGGAGCAGGATCATTATCACAACGAACAAAAAGATACCGGCATACCTTAAATCCCTATTTATATTAAAAGTCAACAAGAGTTTTTAGAATAGGGAAACCAAACATCCATTTAATAGTGTAATTGACAGCCGATAGTGAGATGTCATACTTGAATTCCGGGCTTCCTCCAGCATTTCTCGATCCTGTATATCCCATCATATCTAACTCCTTGTTCAGGTGCATAGGCCGATCGCTTTTCCTTGTGAGACCTGTCCATTTGTTAGAAAAATTGTCGAACACATTCATTTGTATAGAATAAAAGAAAATAAACGATACTTTTAGTCTTTTCTTAAGATAATCTCATCTATTTCAAATATAAATGAACAAAAATTTTAAAACTGCAGGCAACCGAAAAACATGATACTAGTTGTCATTCATTTTCTATAGTTTCTAAGCTGCAGATACACTCTGACCATTTAACTAAAATCAAATCTAATAACATACACAATCATGTGGTTATTTGTAAAATTGCATATCTAAAAAAATGTAAAAAGACTAACATCGAAATTATCATGTACAGTCATCATAACAACATACCTCACAACACGTACAGGGTAGCCCTTTTTACAGCTAACCCGTAAGGCTTCATTAGATTTATCAAACTTCTGATCAAAGGATTGTGTCTTGTTAGTCCTTTTATTTCCACTAAGGTCTCTTCCACCACTATTAACAAAAAAAACAGAAAAATAAACCTATCAGATATGCTACACATGTTTACTTTCAATAAAAGAACATGCATACAATACCTTCCAGTGTATAAAAACCACTCTCCATGATCCTCATCATCTTCATATCCTCCTGATAATGCGACAGATTGTGCACCATAATCAGACTGCCCGCATATCCCCGCAACATGCGGAAGATGAGCCCCCCACTGCCTACATTCCAAACGGTCCTCCCAAGTTTCCCCAACCAAAACTCCCATACCTCTTTCAGGATCATTCTCTGCAAGAATAGGACCGAAATGATCAGGTGGAACCGTCACAAATATTTTCCCACTGCATGCGTTAGCTTTTCCGGTCTTCTTTGCCCTCTCAGTGGTGTATGCCTTGTCTGGTTTGTTTTGGTTGAGAATAGAATAGTAGGGCTTTGGTGGCCCTGAAGCAGCGTTTGATCTAGTCATCTTTGCCATTCTAATTGCAATTACAAGTGATGAATTGATTCTGGGTTGACTAGCCATTTTAAGAGGAATTGCAGTGCGACATATGGCACAAGTACGCTTCCCTTGACCAACCCATTTCTCAAAGCACTTCAAGCAGAAATTGTGACCACAGGGCGTCTGCAACATAAACACAGAATATTTATGTTAAGTTCATCAGAATTAAGTTGTTGATATATGCCAGCAGATTTTCAGTAATGCAACCCATTTCCCATACATCTTATAAAACATGTGATCTATTGCTTATAAAAAGTGATTGTTTTATTGCTTCTGAAATAAGCAGTTTAGAATTAAAAACTTCAAGATGTTTTTAAAAACCTTTTATAGCACCTGCAAATATATGAATAAACAATTTAAACATAAAATTCCACACATTCTTACAACTTAGTATGTGTGTAAGCTTTTTTGAAATAAATCATCATCATCATCATCATACTCAGTAAATCCCACCAATAGCAAAGCAAAGGTAGGGTCTGAGGAGGGTAAGATGTAGACAGCCTTACCTCTACCACGTAGGAATAGAGAGGCTGCTTCCAGTGAGACCCCCGGCTCGATAGTAGCTTTGCATCAAGCCTTTGACATAAGGCACATAACACTCGGCAATCAGGACAAAGACCAATTAGTGCATGTACCCTTTTGTCTTTCAGCTATCAACGCCACCACATGATGCATGATTAACCGTCCTCCACTTTTAACGTTATTTTCACGAAATTAGTAAAATAACGTTAAAAGTAGTACACTTTTACTTTTTTGAAATAAATAAAAACATATAATCAGCTGTAACAACACACAATGCAAGAGAAGTATGTTAAGTGTATACCTATTCTATGTATTTAGGAAATAAATAATTAACATATCAAAATGCAGTTAGGACTTAGGATAAGCAACTCCAGTGTTGAAAAACAGTCTGCTTTGATCAAAACACTGAAAATGATTATCTGCTGTAACAAAATAGCATCAAACAAAATCAGTTTTAGTAAAGCAATCACATGCACCATTACACCAGAACCTAGGGAAAATCACACAATGTGATCAGTTTTAGCATGTATGATCATGTTAGTTGTTTATTTATTTATTTTTTTACTTAAGATAGCCAAAATAAGTATATTACTACATACACTCATAGTTGTAAGAACCACTATGCGCTAGTCAGCCAGTGAGGTACCGACTAGAGATTAATCAAATTGGGATTTTATATGTATATGCACACATTTTTTATGTATTTTTTAAGTAAATATGCTTTAACACCTTATTCGACCCATATTTTCAAGTAGATGGGATTAACCGCCATAATCTGGTCAAGAATCTGGCCTAAATTTGACCAGAATCGCTAAACTACCTCCGATTTTTGGCCAATTAGGATAGGATTTGACCAATGTTAACCACCTGCTGATTAATTGACCAATTAGATAAAAATTACTCGGTGAACCTAAGACTAGCGATTAATCAGCAACTAACCAACCAATTAGGACTTTTACAACCATGATACTCTAAAAAAAACAGCATAAATGAGATTTAGTTCTAGATAGGTCTAAAAAATTTATACCGTGACAGGCCTCTCGGGAAGCTGCATACAAAACGAGCAGTTAAAACTCCCACTAAGAAGCTTCAAAACATCATTACTACCACCACAAGCACCAGCACCAGCAGCAACCTCTTTCTCATCACTCACCTTAGCAGCATCACCATCACCAGCTCCACTCAACAACTGCTGCCGCCTCTTCGCCTTCTCTTGATCAGACAACGAACCGTCCGCCTCAATCGCACGTATCGCTGCAACAAGCGCAGCGGACGGCTCAGATCCCGAAGCTACGACACACGGCACCGCGTCAGACGACACGAGACATGAACAATCAGGACACTCCCACTGTGCCGCATCGGCTAGGGTTTGGGGACGAGCAGAGAGACAGTCGAGGTGCCATGGAGTGACGCACGTTTTGCAGTTGATTTTCTCTTCTTCTGGTGGATTGACTTTGCAGACCATGCAGCGGCCGTCGTTGTCGCAGGGGAGGTTGCTATCGTGCGCCATTGGTGGAGGTTTAGGGGGAGATGAGTGTGTGGTGTGGTGTGAAGATGATGAAATTGCAGAGTGCTGTTATTATAGTGATGGAGAGGAGGGTTTTGGTGGATTTGAAAATTTTTGGAATTTGGGGGAAATGAAATTGTGAAAACTGAAAAGGGTTTTCATTTGAATTTCCCTCTTCTTATTCGGAACTATTTTACCCCCTTTTTAATCTCGTATGTATGGAAATGGAAGACTATTTTCGTATTTTCAAACTCTAGTTTATTTCTTTTTATTTTAGAGGCAGCAAAAATGACAAATGATGGGGTATGGTCTCATATTTCGCATAAATTTTGTGCGTGGGTGACCATGCCTGTATTTAAATTCCCAAAACACTCAGCTAGTTTCAAGTTTCCCACGCTATTGACTTCTATGTGCGTGCAACCATGACAGCTCACAAAGTACAACCAATACAGGTGGCAGGGGTCTGCAGGCAATCAACATGCGCCAGGCTCTGTCCTATCTAATCCCCACGTTGATCAATCGTGCAGGGGACAAACAGCACAAAAGGACATTGACATCTAACCAATCAGCATGTGTCACTCACTGTTCAATGATCTTCACAAAGAGTTTATGGCAGACTACATTTGTCAGGTGATTGTAACCAATCATGATGCGCCATCATTCTCCCACCTCTGAAGACACTACATGTCGTATTAGAGGGGACCAAATCGATATTCCCTGAAAGCGACGTCCGGCCCATGAGCCCATCTCATTCTCTAACCATTTAGCCATAGATACCGACATCTATCAAACGTTTAATGATTCCAACTTCTATTCTCTTACTTTAAACACACACGTGTTATTTCTCTCTCTCTAAGAAAAGTTACTTATTCTCATGTTGGGGTCTGGTTAAGAGAATACCCCCCCCCCCCCCTTACTCTTAACGAGCTAACAATGTTGTTAGTTTTGTAGATCATTCACAACTCTATCAATAGAGGAAGAGATTTAGAAGATAACCTTCGGTCGAAATGTTTAGGCTCTATCCCTTGTGGATTAGAACCGGTGTTTCTTCACCGGACAACCGAAATTATATCAGTTTAAGGTGTTGTTTGTTTTTGCTTAAAACATCTGCAAGGAGCTTATGTCTTCAGGCGGGCATACATAAGACCTTGAAGACTGTTTGTTTTTTTTTTAAAGAAGATCTGAATATTGCTTTTATTAGCTTAAAAAAAAAGCATATATCTAATGTCTTCACAAACATTCAGATCTTCAAAACCATCTTCCTCCTCTCTCTCTCCCCTTCTTTAACCCAGCACCACCACCACCTCCACCTCCCCTCCTTCCTCTCCTTGTTTCTCAACCGCACACCCATCTTCCTCGCACACCCATCCCCTCCTCTGGTCTGACCTCCGGCAACCGGAGATGGATCCCGGCGCCCCTCCCTTTGGTTCGATAAGCACCCCCAAACCCCCCTTATTCTTCTGCTAGCACCCACACCCCTCTCCACCCGCTTGTTTTCCCCAGCGATGGTACACAACGGCACATGGCAGTAAAAAGCCCGAAGATTTTTAGAGAGAGAAAGAGGCGGAGAGAGAAAGGGCGACGAGATGGAGTGGCGGCAGCAGTGGAGAAGTCGACGACATGGTTATTCCGCCTGAAGAATATTCCGGTAAAACACCCTTTATTTTCTTTCATTTACTGATGATGATGAATGGTGCTGCTACTGTTGATGTTGATGAATGTTGCGGCTACTGTTGATGATGATGAGTGTATGTAATTATTGACTGTATTAGTGATATTTAGCTAATATTTAGGGCCGACTGTTTGTTTGACTGTAAAGGTTTTTTTTTGACAGGTTTGAGTGGTGGTGCTGGTGGTTTGGGCAGTGTAGTGGTGGTGGAGGTGGTGGTTGTATTATGTTTTTTTTATGTTATACAGACAATATCCAGTTTATAAAACAAACAGTATTATATTTTCAGCTTGCAGACCTTCAGACCACATCTTCAGTTGCAGACATAAAATCAGCTGAAATCAGACTGCAGACAGTTTTTGTCTGAAAAAACAAACAACACCTAAATCATGTTCGGACTGATAGGTTTAGAAGGCTAGTCAAGGACTCCCAAAAATAAGAGCCCCAAATATGATATTCATTTCAACAGTTTAGAAGCCCAAAAACAAATGAAACTCACTCAACAAAATGGATTTGGGTTGTAGTGGGCTAGAAGTCGGAAAACCCAGGACCCACTTTCTAACAAGAAATCATACATTCTTAAATTCCTATTTTTAAGGACATATTTAGGGCATTTCAATTTCTATTTATCATTCTCTTAGACATTACACATAATACAGATTAGGTAACTTGCTTGATATTATCATTGTTATTTTGTTAGGCCACCCGGGGTGGCTTAAGTTTTGTACGTGATAGGAAATTTCAACGCGTGATACATGCAAACAAACCACCGCCACTGTTCAAATTCCACGCGTTAATTTTAATTTCCGTTATAAATTTGACGCGTGATGGAAGGAAGGATGTGAGGGGGTGTGAGGGTTTATTGTTGGGTGTTGTGAGTGATAGGCATTTCCACTAAAAAAAGATTGTGAATGATGGAATAATGGTTGATGACATGGCGGAAATTCGTTGGACGTTGTGAGTGATAAATGGGTGGTGAGTGATAGCCACCCCTACCCCCTTACAATTTGTTTACACATACTACATTAGGCATGTTATTAGGCTTTTGCATTAAACTAATTCATCATTGCTATTTCTTGTTATTATTATTGATCCCAAGCCGAGGTAAAAAATGATGGTTTATAACTTTATATCATAAAGTTTTTTAAAGGCCCCTGACTTTTTAGCTCGCTTAGAGCCTTCAAAAACTTTGTGTCGGCCCTAGCTCAAATTTACACTAACCCAACCATTGGACGAACTTATATTTAAGTATATTTTTAACAAAAATAACTAAGAGATTTCACATTAGCTATAATGTCATCAATAAATAACTCTTTTTTTATCAAAGATATTATCATTTCTCGATTTCCAAATACGCAAATATGACACGATCACAGTACCATGAAAAGCAACCTGCTCCTTTTCTCCCATCCTAATGTGTCACACCCCCAAAATACCACTTGCGGGAACCCCTGCGAGGCGTGTGACGTACCAGGATCTAGCCACCAATCACATTGAACTCATAGTAATATTTCAAATAAAAACTTTCATTTATTAAAATATGACGTTACAAAACATCATTCATTGTTCAGCGGAAGCATAATACAATAGTTAAGAATTTCATAACCCAAGAGTATAAAACCATTAGACTTGTCTCGTGATTCCATGTATCTCGACCCATGACCACTCCAGCATCCCAGACAGCAAGTCCCAATGATATATACCTATAGACCTGCAAGCATGCAGAAAAGTGTATCAGACAACGCTGGTGAGTTCACAGTTTTGTTTACCGAAAATCGTGTTACAAGTTTAACTGCCAAAAGTTTAGTTTAGTTCAGTTCATAAGCAATTCCAAAAACAATGTTGATAATAACTTGATACCGCATATGGCTCCATATTATTTTGCCCTTTCCCCAATGCCCCTATCAACGCATTGGGCATGACTTAAGGTAATTAGTTCACGCCCGTCCTCCCCGGTACGGTGTGAGGGTGCCAAACCTAATAGCGCTATCAACTAAATACCCCGATGCCTCCCCGGCAACTAATTCGATAGATGATGGGACTTAAGGTGATAGGAGTGAGTGTATTATCCAACATTTTGGTTTAACATTCCAGTCAAACCCATTACCCAATATTCCTCCCCATAATATTTACCAGATGTGCCTTCCCGGGACGCATGCTTGAAAAAGAGCAGTGAACTCACCTTAGATTTGCTCGGTAAGACTAGTTACTTGATTACAGTGGGTCAACCAAATCCTAATACGGTTACCAATAGGAATCAGTTTCACATTCAAGTAATTCACACATTATCACACATAAGCTAACAATCTGTACACATAGTCATATTTCATGTTCCATAATTCACATACAATTCTCATCCAGTGATGCATATTCAGGTCCACAACTCAACAACATGTAACAGTTCAACTATGGTTCATTAAGTGTGTGATTTGACACAAACATGGCCGGCCCAATCATGCAATGTGTGACTAAGGTCAACGTGTGCGATTCGTTGCGTGTTCGTGGGTTGGTATCCCATGTGCGACCCAACACCACCGGCCCACTAAACCCAAAGTCCAATGACTTGTGCGACTACATCAGAGTTGTACGATTGGATGCTCTTGTGCGATTGGACCCATATTGTGCGATTGGGGTTTTGTGCGATCGATGTGCGGCCCAAACACTTGTGCGACTGACCTAGCCAACCGTTTCCCCTTATTTCCCGTAAACATAATTTCCATTTGTTCCAAAACAGTTACAAGATCAAATTGGTTACAAGTTCAAACTTTCTAGAACCCTAATCATCGACCAACAGTTACATCATGTCCATCATCATCATCATCATCATCATCATCATCGTCATTAGTAATATATTTCATTATCAACATATTAATCAAGAGTATGGATCTAATTCACTTCTGGATTCGCATCAAACAACATAATTTTCATCAGCAACTAATCATCAATTACCATTTATTCATTACTAACAATTCTTATCATATAACAGTTTCATATGATCATTAATAGGTCGATCATGTAAGCAATCCGTAAACATTATTCCAAATCCAAAACGTAACCAAATCTGGATCTCGACATCGTTACTACTCGTACTAGTCTGAACATGTATTGTGCCCTAGGCCTTCGATCATGCTTATGTTTAATTTCATATCACTCATTACCTAACATCTTTGATTACACATACTGTTCATGATCCAGCCCATCAAGTTATTTACGTGATCTTATATACAAGCCAACATAATTCACACATAATTCAAATAACAAAGAATGCAACTCAACATAATAGAGAACGTACTAACCAAGGAAGCGTAGAATGTAGGTGAGATCGGACGAGGAAGGCTCCGGTGGTGAGTAAGTGTAACGCCCGACTTAATTAATCAAGATTTTAATAATAAAATACACATTTTAATGCTAAAATGTGACTTTACAAAAACTTTTCATACTAACATTCCCACATGTTTACAACATTTCAAAAACATATTTATAAGTGTTTACATAATTCATTTATAACTAAACAAATCAAGATTTGACGCGGAAGCTTCATTTAACAAGTGTTCGGTTCTTGCTCGTCGCTTGATCTTCATCCGGGCACTCTTGGCGATCACCTATGATCAAAACCAACTTAAAAGTTAGTTTTGATAGTTAAATAATAAGTTTAAACAAGTTACTTGGGTCAAACAAACAAAATTTAACAATTTTCCGGAATTAGGGGGCGTCGCGCTACGCCTAGGCCCCTTTTTCACAGATTGTTGCTTAAACAGTTGCTGCATATTCCCAGCATGACCCGATTTCACGGAAACGAGCATAACTCTCTCGTTTTTAATCCGTTTTACCCGATTCTTTTTCCTACGCGTCCGTAATTTAATTCTCCATCATATGGAGTTAAAATCCAACATCCAACATAATAAATTTTGAGACTTCTAAGCCTTCGACTCGTTACCTTTTTATCGAATTTTAACCCGTTTATGCATTTTATCAAACAAACATGTTTGTTTGATCCCAAATTCACATGAATCTTATAATTTCAATGTTGTCTATCATATTAGGTTCAATTCACCAGTTTATGTATATTCTTAAACCCGTTTATACTTAAAAGCTTATTTTGACCCGTTAAGGGTATTTAAGCACTTTTCCGCATAATTCATACTCGTTTATTTCTAACATCTTATTTTCGCAATATTTATTAAATGATCTTCCACCACAACTATTTTTATGGTGGATTTAGCATAACTAACCCATTATCCCAAAATTTACCCATCGGTTGGTCATTTTACGCAAATGACCATTTTTATGCATTTGACCCATGAATGTGTATTCCTGTAACTTTTATTCATATCTAATGATTCCAAAATCTTGATGCAAGTTCCTAAACAACCCCTATGGTTCGTTTACCCAATATACCCTTCAAGGGTGTTTTGGTCACTTTAGTCCCTCACTTTACGACGAAGGACTTTCGTTAAATATTTGACCATAAATTATATGTTTAACTATAAGCTTATTTATGCGTACCTGGCTCGGGTCAAGGTATTGACCCGTATACATAACTTTTTGCTTTAAATCTTTCTAGTTAAAGCAACACACGTTTATGTTGTTTCCTGTGATTACAACACTCAACAAGCAATTGTCAAATGAAGTTGTCAAATGGTGTTAACAACACCATTTGACCCATTTAGCCTAATTGACCATTTATCCGTATGAGATGGTATTTAGTTACCATTTCATCCCTTTAAACCTATCCCGGTTTTTCCTTAAACTCATTTTACTCAAAACCATTTTTTTTATTTGTTCGTCATTACATGACTAATTTACCTTTTTACCCATTCTACCATAATTCATGATTTCCTACCTTTTTATTCATTCCGACTTGCATTGTATCATGCCGGATCATCGTATTTCAATTACTTAACATTATTCACGATCAATTTTCGCTAGTAAGTGTATAGTAATTAAAAAGGGGGTGTAAGTTTAACTTACCTCGGATCCACCTAGCTCGTTTAAGCGTCAAACTATCATTGTAATTGTAAGACGGTTAGGTTAGTCATAGTCATTTACGACTATTCCATCCTACGCTTCTTATATCGAATTTATCATTCGATCATATACTTGGTCGGTTTGACTTTTTAAAGTCAATCGACTTATCAACTTATTCAATGTACATTTGGTTTATTGAATTTCACTTAGGCATTTCATCCGAACTCTTAACGAAATTAGATTTTACACACTAACTACTAGGTAACATGATTTCAAGCATCTATATCACGATCTTAACATCAATTCTTTTATATCATACAAAAACCCATTTAGTGAGAAGTATGATCTTGTACCCAATTTCATGGTTTAATCAAACACCTTCTATTTGTTATCATGCATGTTGATTTTAAGCATATCTATATCATCTATTTCATCATAACATTAAAACTCACTTATCTAAGTGTGTTAATTCACCAAATCCATCAATCCATATGTAACACCTCGAAAATTTATGTCCCATAAAGTATTGACACGTGTCATGAACTTTAAACGTGTAAAAGAATACTCTGGAGGGACTAAAGTTGACAAACAAGAAAAGTATGTGAAAATAAGGGTTCAAAATGTCAACAATGGATAAATATACCTTACAATAACCCTACGTGGTGTTTATACCCTAAAACGAATGAATCATGGATCATACGAAACTAATTATGAAAGAAAGTGAGAAGTTACAAACTACAGGGGTTAAAAGTGTCAACATGTTTAATGTATACCTCTGAGTGGCCTTTTAGCAAACCCGAAGCCTTGTAACAATTAAATATGCTCACTAGAATGCATGATAAAAATTTCACCAAGTTTCGTTATCGTATGAGAAAGTTATGATGGAATTCGTATATGAAGGGTGAAAAGCGTCGACATGTTAATTAACACCTCTGAACGACCTCGTTATGAAGTCCAAGACCCTAATGTATATTGTAAACATCTGATATACTCAAATTCAGTAAATACCATCAATGATTGACCCATAATTGCAAGGGTGGACTCCTACGAAGAAATGCACGATAAACCTTCGTTTATGGTTTTCCTTTAAAGTCCATGAAACCATATCAAAAGGATAGGGTATATAACTGTTCAAGACCCAAATAAGAGGCCCCATACTGATAAAACATGTCCCAAAATCGTTACACACAAGTTTCCCCTTCAAAGCCCGAAAGAACAAGGATTTTTTGCTTCTGGTCAAGGTCTTACGGACCGTAAGACAACCCCTTACGGTCCGTAAGGGGTTGCCAGCGAGCATAAATCCGACTGTTTGCTGTTTGGAGCTTGTAAACGACCTTTAAACGATTTTCCTCATATTTGGACGACCCCTAAGTGACTCCTAGACACTAGGGACATGTGTTAGTGATGAGGGAACATTGCTAGAGTTGGTTGTCAATGATCTAAGGTGTTTAGAACACTATATAAAGGGCCAATGTTGCAACCATTTGATCACACCTCATTTCTGCGTTCCTGATCATTTATGGAGCTCCAAAGCAGACTCAAGTGATCACTAATCAAGCATAGGACTTCAGTAAGTATGCTTAACCTTTCCTAGTTAAGTTTTTGCTTAGTTTTAGCTTAAAAGTCAAACCGTCGTATTTAACGGTTGACTTAGCGATTAATCACTAATGGTCCAGTGATTAGTCGAATTGAAAGTAGTTATAAGTTGGTAATTATGTGGGCAATAAACCCTTAAAAGGGCACCCTCTGATTCCCATCCTAACTAGGATATTTGTCGGGTTAAAGTTGTCTATAAAAAGTCAACAGAAGCCTAAATTGCAAAATAACATGTAATTAACAATGTAGAAGCTTTGAAACCTGTTTTATTACTCTTATGACTTAGTAATTAATGTAAGAACATGTCTAAGTATGTTCGACCCTACAATTTCCTGTTTAGACCCTGTTCGGAACCGAAAGTCGCAAAACTTTGACTTTTGCATTAACTTCAGTTCTGACCCGATTTAGTATGATTTGGAAATGACTTAGAGCTTCCTTAGGACCAGGCTACATGTTAGCATGACCCTCTGTGGTTGGATCGTTGATTGTCCGATTCGTTTACAAGTTTCCGTTTAATGCCTAATGTTGACCAATATGCCCTTTTGACTATAAAACGAGAATTTTGGAAATATGAAAGGACAATAATCCTTATTACTGATTTATAAAGTTGTCCCTAAATTTTCACATCAGTTGGAGGTCTAGATTAGGAGTTATGCTCATTAGCGTAATTATAACGCCTTTTAGTAATTAAAAGGCGCAATTAGCATAAAGCCTATCTAAACCCAATTTTTGACACCAAACCTTTTACCCACTGATGTAATATAATATTTTGAGATTTTTAAAGATTTTTAATTATTTTTAACCTGCTCATAACCTAAGGTTATAGCATTGATTCGGTAAATACCGATTATACCCTTTTAGGCCATAAAATGAGTTTTACAAGCCCTTTTGATACCAATCCAATTGCTACTGATTTTATATGATAAATAAAGTATTTTGAACTTTATAACCTGATCAGAAAACTCAGATTTCCTGTATAACCCGGAAATCGCTTAAAATAGTTTTTTAAGCGTATTAAACGCATAGTTTGGGTTTAAAACTATTTTGCCACATAAGACCTATTACCAACTGATATGACCTATTCAAATAAGTTATTTTACCGATGTATTCGGACCCGAATCTCGGAACTTCATTTAATCTCTTTTATAATCTTTAAAATGACCAAAATACCCCTACGGGGCTTATTTTGAGATTAAACTCGTTGTGGGCATAATGGAAGATATCCTACTGATATCACAACATGTTTAAGGCATATTAACTTAGGAAACCTGTATAGGATCCATATGGTTACCCGTTACGCTTCTTACGCGTTCGGTTCGGTTTATGTAACTTGTTTGCATAAGTTAGCCGAAACGGGTCAAACCTTATCATTTTTATCTCAAAATCCTGAAGGTGTTTAGATTACCCATATTATACAAGTCTTCAAACTTTTCGGGTCTAAATCACATTCTATTCCGGTCTTCGCCCTATCATGCGTTTGAACCGTATCTTCCTTTTGGAAACTAACCGGTCTAAGTCAAGACTTAATTAAAGACCCGTTAGGATTCTAATAGATTATTAAAAACCTTTGTTCCAGATTAGGAGCCCAGTAAAAGCTTTCTGTACTTGCTGATTTGATATACGGCTGGGATTGAATTTATATTTAGCTCAGGTAAATACTTTTAACTTATTTTCCCTATACGGGCTTGGGGTACGGTATATAAAATACCGCTTGGTCGGGCATCAAATCTTCCATCATTAGGTGGTTAATTGAATAATTTGATCGGCCCGTTTAAATATGTTTTGTTTGCTTAAAGCCTTTGGGGGGTTAATGACCATGTCCCGGATATCCTTGGCATCATTTTACGAAATGGCCACGACTTAAGCGCGGGGTGTAGGCGTACACCCGTCAGTGCACAAAAGAATAATGTGGTGTGTCTATTGATCTTTAACCCGGACACGATCCGGGCTACTGAACGCATAAGGAACATGTAATTCTTTTACGAGATTATATATTTAAATAATTGTCCCAAGTATAAAAGATTAATTTTGCCTCTGTGCACTTTAATCAAATTATAAAAGATATTTTGTGCCACGTGCATCCAAATTAATTTTCTTAAACCATTTTCAAAATGAGTCAGTTAATTGTATTTACCAGTGTAAACTGACGTATTTTCCAAAAAGGCTAAATGCAGGTACTATACGTAATAGGCTGGCTACTCCAGGCATCAATAATCAAGTCTCGCAAGCTTTAGATGTTAAAGTCTGTTGAACGATATTATCTTTCTGTTAAAGATCCGCCTGTGGATCCATCTTACGTTCCGTTGTAATATTTGATATTACTTTGAATCGGATTGTAATATATTTTATCTTTCATTTGTGTGACAACCCTCAAAATCCCATGTATTCCGTACAAATTATTAATGAAAATTTAAGTGCTTGATGACTGTGCTGAATCATTTAACTGCTTCTGATATCTGTGTTATACTTACATGTACTTGTTAATATACTAATAGTGTACAGAAAGGTCACTAAATAGTCCGTTATATTTTCCTGAGTGTTGAAAATTAAAAACGTTACAAAAATACATATATAGGACGCTTTACGAATTAATTAAGCACTTTAACGGAACAGTGTCAAACCGAACAACCGGACTTTAACCGGAACATAAAAATATTGTTAAAAACATTGTTTCACTTTTTCTGAGCTAGTTATGGTTCCCGAACACACTAACACAATACATAATGCATGAAACACACTAAACACTAGACTTCTACCTATAACCTTCCACTTATTACATCTTACCATCAAATATTACACTTAACCCCCCCCCCCCCCCCTTGTTATGACCGTCCCCTAAGGGGGACCCCACCCAAAGATTGTTTAAATCTTTCATTTATACTCCATAATCTTCTCCTTGGAACTAGCATGATCTTGTTTGTACCTTAGGAAACACATGAACCAAAGGGTAATAAGATTTGTTGGATATAAGAACATCTATCTTCTTCAACACATAACACACCACAACATCTCTTCTCTCCTTCCTCCAAAGGCTTCGGCCGAACACTCCCTATATCACCATCACCATTTTCTTTCAAGCTTCAAGCAATCCAAGTGTACTTCTAGGTGCTACAAGGCGTTCAACGAAGCTTGGTGCTCTCGGAAGTGGAAGGACCGCTCTTGTTTTCTTTTAACCACCACTTTTACGCCTTGTTTCTCCTCTAGCCTTGTGCTAGTAGTAAGTGTTCTAAATCACTATCTTGTTCTTGATTTTAGTGGTTAATAGATGTTTGTATGATGAAATATGAAGAACACTAAATAACATAACATAAACTCTTGAACATAAGATGAATAAGATGGAGAAAGAAAAGTTATGTGTGTAAACCATGTAGATCTTGTGTGGTTATGACTATTGGTTGATTATCTGATGTTTTGCTGATTAATGTTAATGTTTGATGTTGTTGTGGTCACTAAACATCATTAACGGAATCAATCGAACACAAGATTAGTAAGTTAAAGAGTGAAAACAGAATCTGTCCCGGTTTTACAGCCAACTTCAGTTGGCTGTAAACAGGTCATAAACTCTACGGAAAACTGATATTTTGAGTCTAAAACGTGTTATTATGAAATACGGTTCTAATGGCACCAGAATCGTAATTTTTTTACTTCTTTTACTATTTTTAAAGCGTCATTTCGTAACAGCAACTAGAACTGCATTTTTCTGCTGAAAATACGCGTTTTGTTTTCTGTCATAATGTGAGTTCTGTGTAGAGTTAGATCATGAAAATTGTACTGAAGATGACAACTGAAGTATTTGTAATTACCCCACTGGAATTTCGTAAATCGGACTTACGATGAATTTTTAATAAATTGTTCCGTGGACTGTGGTCAGAAATAGATAAATCTGAGATCAGTCCTGAAAATGAATTTTTATAAAATATTGGTAATGAACTGGACCCCGATATCTTTACACAATAAAATTTGGAACGTGTAAGAAATTCTGTAAAAATTTGGGAATTTTTGGAATAATTTAACTATTTTATTAAAATGTCCGAAAACAACCTGTTTTGAATATTAATGCTGAAATGACATAAGTTGTGACTTGCGTGTCTAAATGTCGAGTATGCTATCTGTGAATGATCTAACATGTTATATGTGTTATGTGCAATATCGTATGTTTGATTATGAGTGGGGAATGGATGGGAAACTTGGATGGGCATAAACCGTTAAAGTGATGCATGTTATGTGATAGATACGTGTAGGAACTTTGTGCTCAATTTGAAAGTCACTAAATGACTAACTGGTAATCATATTAGGACGTGATTGACCGACCTTGACCGTTAGCTATATTTGAGAATCTAACCGAGCAAACCGAGGTGAGTTCACACACTCTCTAAGGCATGGGATTCCCGGTGGTTTGGGAATGGGTTAAAGAATTAAAACTAAATCTACATATCCTCCTTGGGTAGGATATGTACGGCCATCCTCCATAGAGTGGATGCCATTATTAATCCTACGAATTCTCCTGGTGTAGAATACGTACGTTCGTCCTCCTGGTGCAGGACAACAACCTTAAAACTAGCTAGACAAAACTCTATCAATAAGTCCCTCTTCATATCGACTTAATCGCCGAGGCCAATGGCGAGCGGGTCATTAGTTAATAGCGCTATTAGGTTTAACAAACCTCACACCGTGTCGTTCGGACGGGCGTGTACTAATGGACTATGGCAAACTGTCAGTGATGATAGACACTGATGTAGGGCACAACTATTGTTCGTAGTAGTCGATATCATACTGTCTAGTAGTTCACACGGGGAAAGCCCCCACTGATTATGGTCATGGTTTGGGTAATGAAAAAGGAACTGGTTAAACATACTTTCAACTACGGGGTAACCCCCACGGCAAATAAGCCAACGAAAGTCAAACCACGTTTTTCAGAAACAACTTAAAAACTAAACAACCAAACGTGAACTCACTCAACTTTGTTGTTGACTCGTTGTTACATGCCTTACAGGTCACTAAACGCTTGAGGCCCATATGGGTTAGGAGGTGTTGAACTATGTGAGACCGACCGTCTAGCCGGCTCAAAGAGGTTTCTCCGGTTCTGCCGGGGATCGTCACTCTCCGTTGTAGATGGAGCTCGCGCATTCGAAGGTCCAGCTTCATTATCATTGGGGGCGGTGATTGGCCCCTTGCCTCTTCCTCTTCTCCTGAAGAATCTTGGCGGCATTTTCAAATCCTGTCATTATAATATGAGATAACAAAACAAAAATATATGCAGATAAAGGACAACACAAACAAAGTGGAATTTGTCCTATGTTATATGTCTAGACTCGAAAGTTTAGAATGTGCAATTGTGTTATTGAGATTAAACACAAAAGGCTAGTGTTTAATTCACTCAATGTTGGCTCTGATACCAACCTGTCACACCCCGATTTCCACGTGTCACCGGTGGGCCCGGTGGGGGAGTATCGTGACGTGGTTGGCAACATAATAGTCAAACAACACAATATTTAATATGCACAGCGGAAGCAATTTAAAAGATATATTACAACCGAATTTAATATTGTAATATCAAATGTCACAATATTCGGAAGTTTATCCACAGAAGGATCGAAAATAAAATATGAAACAATAGTTCAACAGACTTCAGGCATCTTAAGCTTGCGAGACTTCTAATGATGCTAAGGAGAAATCCCAGCCAACTTCGCTTAGTACCTGCATTTAATCTTTTTGGGAAAATACGTCAGTTTACACTGGTAAATACAATCAACTGACTCATTTTGGAAAATGATTGAAAATTGGTTTGGATGCACGTGGCATAAACATTTTTATTTAACTTGGGAGAATTATTTAATATTATAATCTTGTGAATGAATTACATGTTCCTTGTGCGTTCAGTAGCCCAGATCTTGTCCGGGTTAAAGATCAATAGACACACCACATTATTCTTTTGTGCACTGACGGGTGTACGCCTACATCCCGCGCTTAAGTCGTGGCCATTTCTTAAAATGATGCCAAGGATATCCGGGACATGGTCATTAACCCCCCAAAGGCTTTAAGTAAGAAGACTGTTTAAACGAGCCGATCAAATTATTCAATTACCCACTCAACGGTGGAGGATTTGATGCCCGATCAAGCGGTATGCTATATACCGTAACCCAAGCCCGTATAGGGAAAATAAGTTAAAAGTATTTACCTGAGCAAAGTATAATTCACAATAAGCAAAATGCACGTAGCTTTTACTGGTCCTCCTAATCTGGAACAAAGGTTTATAATAACCTATTAGAATCCTAACGGGTCTTTAGTTAAGCTTAAGCTTAGACCGGTTAGTTTCAAAGACACGGTTCGTACGCACGATTAAGCGAAGACCGGATAGAATGTGATTTAGACCCGACAAGTTTAGAGACTTGTTTAATATGGGTATTTCATACACATTCTGGATTTTGAGATAAAACCGTTAAGGTTTGACCCGTTTAGGCTAGTTTATGTAAACTAGTTACATAAACCGAACCGAACGCGTAATAAGCGTAACGGGTATACATATGAGCCATTTGCAGGTTTCCTAAGTTAATATGCTTCATATATGTTGTGACATCAGTAAGATGTCATTTCTTATGCCCGAAATGAATTTAAACACAAACTATGCCCCGTAGGGGTAGTTTGGTCATTTATAAGGTTGTAAAAGAGTTTAAGTGTCAACCTGAGTTACAGGCCTGATGTAATCAGAAAATATACTCAATTTTCTAAGTTATATCAGCAGGTTAAAGTATATAAGTGAAATTTATCAATTAGAACCAAACTATGCCCCGTAGGGGTATTTTGGTAATTTCACATAAGCCGAAAAGCTCAATACTGAAGTCTTAGTTTATCAACCTTTGCTTAATGTTAGAATATTATAATTTTCCTCAAATATCAATAGGTATCAACCCTTGTATGTTTAAAATAGTTTTAGTACATACTATGGGTTAAAAACGCTTAAAAAGGCGATTAAAGGCCATTTCTGGGTTCGATACTTAAATCTGATATTTTTATATTTCCAGAAGGCTTAAAATAATTTATTTATCATATGTGATCAGTAGCAAAAGGTTTGGAGTCGTTTAGATATGTAAAACTCATTTTATAGCCCGTAAGGGCAAAACCGACAATTACCGGATTAAGCCTACGACTATAAGTTATGCTCAGCCTAAAATTTAATAAAAATCTTTAAAAATCCCAAAATAATATATTACATCAGTGGGTAAAATATCTGATATCAAAAAGTATGTCTAAGTAGGCTATACGCTAAATACGCCGTTTTATTAACACAAAGCTTTCATTTTACGCTAACGAGCATAACTCTTAATCTACAATTCAAACTGATGTCAAACTTTGCATACAAGTTTATATATCAGTAATTAAAGTTTCTACTCTTTTACATTTCCAAAATCACTTTTTAAGGTAATAAGGGCATAATGGTCAACATATGAGCAATTAACGGAATCATGCATATTAATTGGATAACTAATGATCCGAGGTGTATAATCACAGAGGGTTATACTAGCATGTAACCTGGTCCAAATAAAGCTCTAAGGCATTTCTAAAACATACCATAACGGGTCAGAACTGAAAGTCAAAGTATAAGTCAAACCATGCGACTTTCGGTTCCGAACCGGGTCTAAACAGGAAATTGTCGGGTTGAACATGTTTAGACATGTCCTTACACTATTTACCAAGTTATATTAATGATCAAACAGGTTGTATGTGTTCTACATTGCTAATTATGCATAAATTGTAATTTAGACATTCTGTTGACTTTTTCTTAACAAGTTTGACCCGACATTTGACCTAGTTAGAGTGGGAATCAGGGGGAACCCTTTTGAGGGTTTATTACCCACATCATTACCAACTTATAACTACTTTCACTTCGACTAATTACTAGACTAACAATGATTAATCGTTAAGTCAACCGTTAATTACGACGGTTTGACTCTTAAGCTATAACTAGGCTAAAACTTAATTTAGAAGGGTCAAGCAAACTTACAAAGGTCCTATGCACGAAATGTGATCACTTGAGAGCAGGCTTGAGCTCCAGGAATGATCAGAAGAGCAAGAATGATGGTGTGAAAAATGTTTGCAAGTCAAGTCCCTTTTATAGTGAAATTCTTACCACAAATTGTTGACACCAAGGTCTAACACTGACCACAAATCATCAACATGTATCCCTAAGTGTGTAGGACTGTTTAGGGGTCGCCCATGTTGCATTAATTTCGATTAAAGGTCGGTTCTGCGCATTTCCAGGCTGCTGTTCGCTGATTCTGCTTCTGGGCGGTTAACGCGGCCCGCGTAAAGGTTAACCAACCTTGACGCGGCCCGCGTGGGCCTTGAAATCAGCTTTAACATTTTCAAGTTTTTGCATAAATGTCTCTTGGCTCTTCGAAAGGGCAACCGACTATTTTTCTTGCAATTTGACCCCTTTATATTTATATACAAGGGCTTTAGGGCTTATACCCACTTTGCCAAGTCCCTGGACATTTCTGGTTAACCCGAAAAGTCATAACTTTCAATGTTAATGCTTTAACCCCTCGCACACGAATTTGATCATAACTTTCTCATACGATAACGAAACTTTATGAAATTTATATCGCGCATTCTAGTGAGCTTAATTAACAGTTGCAAAGCTTCGGGTTTGTCAAAAGGTCACTCAGAGGTATATCTTTAAACATGTTGACACATTTAACCCCTGTAGTTTGTAGTCTCTCACTTTTAGCTTCGTATGATCCATGATTTATTCGTTTGATGTTATAAACATCATGTAGGGTTATTATGAAGTATATTTATTCACTGTTGACATTTAGAACCCGTATATTCACATACTTTCCATGTTTGTCAACTTTAGTCCTTTTATAACATTCTTTCACACGTTCAAACTTTATGACACGTGTCAACACATTATAGGACGTGAATTTTCGAGGTGTTACAAGGGGAATCACCCCAAATGTAATCGCTGTAACTTGCACCACAGCGGGCCATGTAGTAAAAGCAACTGTCATCGATGCAACAAGCCTGGTCATGTTGCAAGGGATTGCAGGAGTCAGCGTCCAGCGAATCAGAACCGACAGCATCAGCAAGCCCCACCAAATCAACGCCAGCACCAGCAACAAGCCAACAACAAGGTAACAAAAGAGGGTGTTTTCAATGTGGTGCTGTGGGCCATTTCAAGAAAGACTGCCCCCATCTAAATCAGAACCAGAACAACAACAATGGAGGCAACAATGGGGGTAACAATAATGGCAATGGTGCCAGGGGATGTGTGTTCGTGCTGGGTCAGGGTGATGCAAGGAACGATCCCAACGTTGTGATGGGTAAGTTTCTTCTGGACGACTTCTTTGTTACTGTTTTATTTGATTCGGGTGCCGATACTAGCTACGTGTCCTTAAAAGTTAGTCAGATGCTAAAGCGCACTCCAACACTTTTGAACAGCAAGCACTTCGTAGAGTTAGCAAATGGTAAAAGTCTTGAAGCCACACACGTAGTTAAAGGTTGTAACCTCGTCTTAGCTGGTCAGACTTTCCCTATCGATCTTGTTCTTATCACACTTGGTAGTTTCGACGTCGTTATTGGGATGGATTGGCTATCTCATCATCAAGCGGAGATTGTTTGCAAGTAGAAAATCGTCCGCATTCCTCGTTCTGGTGAAGAACCTCTCGTGATTCGTGGCGACAAGAGTGGCGCTGTCGAAGGCATCATCTCCTTCCTTAAGGCCCAGAAGTGTTTGCGAAAGGGCCACACTGCCATTCTAGCGCTCGTTACTGACACATCAACAGAAGAGAAGAGAATTGAAGACATCCCTGTTGTGCACAATTTTCCTGATGTATTTCCTGAGGAATTGCCTGGTCTTCCGCCTCACCGCCAAGTTGAATTTCAAATCGAGCTAGCTCCTGGAGCAGCGCCAGTAACTCGAGCAACATATCGTCTAGCTCCATCAGAACTCGAAGAACTGTCCACACAACTACAAGAACTCTTGGAAAAGGGTTTTATACGTCCTAGCTCTTCGCCCTGGGGAGCTCCAGTGTTATTCATAAAGAAGAAAGACGGTACCTTCAGAATGTGTATCGACTACCGCGAACTCAATAAGGTGACCGTGAAGAATCGTTATCCCCTTCCACGCATTGATGACTTGTTCGACCAGTTTCAAGGGTCGAGTTATTACTCCAAGATTGATTTGAGATTGGGATACCATCATCTGAGAGTCCGAGAGGAGGACGTCTCCAAAACAGCGTTCAGAACCCGTTACGGCCATTACGAGTTTCTGGTTATGCCTTTCGGATTAACGAATGCACCTGCGGTCTTCATGGATCTCATGAACCGGGTGTGCAAACCTTACCTGGATAAATTTGTCATAGTCTTCATCGACGACATCCTGATCTATTCTAAGAGTCAGGAGGAACACGAGCAACATCTGAGGCTTATTCTGGAACTTCTTCGAAAAGAGCAGTTGTATGCCAAGTTTTCGAAATGTGACTTCTGGCTTCGCGAAGTCCACTTTCTAGGCCATGTGGTAAACAAGGATGGGATTCATGTGGATCCATCTAAGGTTGAATCGATCAAGAACTGGCCTGCACCCCGTACACCAACAGAAATCCGCCAATTTTTGGGTTTGGCGGGATATTACAGAAGGTTTATAAAAGATTTCTCCAAGATTGCGCAACCTCTCACTTCACTGACTCAGAAGGGTGTCCCCTATCGCTGGGGTGATGCACAGGAATCTGCGTTTCAGCACTTGAAAGATAGACTTTGTAGCACGCCTATCCTCTCATTGCCTGAAGGCACAGAAGATTTTGTGGTTTATTGCGACGCTTCCATCCAAGGACTTGGTTGCGTGTTGATGCAACGTGACAAGGTCATTGCCTACGCATCGCGCCAACTTAAAGTTCAAGAAAGGAACTACACTACACACGACCTGGAATTGGGAGCAGTTGTCTTCGCACTTAAGATATGGAGACATTACCTGTATGGTACCAAGTGCACCATTTACACCGATCATAGGAGTCTCGAGCATATCTTCAAGCAAAAGTAGTTAAATATGCGACAACGCCGATGGGTCGAGCTCTTGAATGATTATGAATGCGCTATCAAATACCATCCGGGCAAGGCCAATGTTGTGGCCGACGCCCTCAGCCGAAAGGATACTATACCGAAGCGTGTACGTGCGTTACAACTTACCATCCAATCTAACCTTCCCGCTCAAATTCGCGATGCTCAGGTTGAAGCATTGAAAGCAGAGAACATCAGGGCTGAGTCCTTACGAGGATCGAGGCAGCGGCTAGAACGAAAGGAAAACGGCGCCTACTATGTTAACGGACGCATCTGGGTTCCATTTTATGGAGGCTTACGCGAGCTTGTGATGGATGAAGCACATAAGTCTCGTTATTCAATACATCCTGGTTCGGATAAGATGTACCACGACCTAAAGTCTACATACTGGTGGCCTGGTATGAAAGCCAGCATAGCAACCTACGTCAGTAAATGCTTGACTTGTGCTAGGGTCAAGGTCGAATACTAGAAACCATCAGGCCCACTTCAACAACCAGAGATACCTAAATGGAAATGGGAGCAAATTTCCATGGATTTCGTTACTGGCCTGCCCAGATCTCAACGCGGAAACGATACCATTTGGGTGATCGTGGATCGACTGACCAAGTCTGCACATTTTCTGGCTATCAAGGAAACGGATAAGTTTTCTACTCTAGCAGACATTTACCTAAAGGAAGTGGTATCAAGGCACGGAGTGCCAACCTCCATCATTTCTGATCGTGACGCGCGTTTTATTTAGGAACTGTGGCAAGCCATGCACAAGTCTTTTGGCTCACGTTTAGATATAAGCACCGCTTATCACCCACACACGGATGGGCAATCTGAACGCACCATCCAGACCTTTGAAGACATGCTTAGGGCATGTGTAATTGATTTTGGTAATGGCTGGGAAAAGCACCTCCCGCTAGTGGAGTTCTCATATAACAACAGCTACCACACCAGCATTCAGGCCGCTCCGTTCGAGGCATTGTACGGACGCAAATTCCGATCACCTCTCTGTTGGGCAGAAGTTGGTGACAGTCAAATCACTGGCCCAGAACTTGTGGTAGATACCACCGAGAGAATTGCTCAGATACGACAGCGAATGGCGGCAGCTCGTGACCGTCAGAAAAGCTATGCTGATAAGGGAAGAAAACCACTCGAGCTCCAGGTTGGGGATCGAGTGCTACTCAAAGTCTCACCTTGGAAAGGTGTAGTCCGCTTTGGCAAACGAGGAAAACTCAATCCGCGTTATGTCGGACCATTCGAAGTCACCGAGAAAATTGGCAAAGTTGCCTACAGGTTGAACCTACCTGAAGAACTCAGCGGAGTTCACAACGTTTTCCATGTGTCGAATCTGAAGAAGTGTCTGTCAGATGAGACCCTCATAGTTCCTCTTAAGGAACTCACAATCAACGACCAGCTGCGATTCGTCGAGGAACCTGTAGAGATTACGGACCGAGACGTTAAGATCCTCAAGCATACCAGGATACCTCTGGTCCGAATTCGTTGGAATGCTCGTCGTGGCCCATAATATACCTGGGAACGAGAAGACCAAATGAAACTTAAGTATCCCCAACTGTTTAAGAAAAACGCAACCACTACTGAGGCTGAAGCTACTGCAGAATTTCGGGACGAAATTCCAAATCAACGGGGGGATGATGTGACACCCCAGGAAAACCAGGAAAACAATGCAACTTAACTAGCTTCCTCAGTAACCACGCGCTAAATTTCGGGACGAAATTCTCTTAACAGGGGGAGAATGTGACAACCCTCAAAATCCCATGTATTCCGTACAATTTATTAATGAAAATTTAAGTGCTTGATGACTGTGCTGAATCATTTAACTGCTTCTGATATTTGTGTTATACTTACATGTACTTGTTAATATACTAATAGTGTACAGAAAGGTCACTAAATAGTCCGTTATATTTTCCTGAGTGTTGAAAATTAAAAACGTTACAAAAATACATATATAGGACGCTTTACGAATTAATTAAGCACTTTAACGGAACAGTGTCAAACCGAACAACCGGACTTTAACCGGAACATAAAAATATTGTTAAAAACATTGTTTCACTTTTTCTGAGCTAGTTATGGTTCCCGAACACACTAACACAATACATAATGCATGAAACACACTAAACACTAGACTTCTACCTATAACCTTCCACTTATTACATCTTACCATCAAATATTACACTTAACCCCCCCCCCCCCTTGTTATGACCGTCCCCTAAGGGGGACCCCACCCAAAGATTGTTTAAATCTTTCATTTATACTCCATAATCTTCTCCTTGGAACTAGCATGATCTTGTTTGTACCTTAGGAAACACATGAACCAAAGGGTAATAAGATTTGTTGGATATAAGAACATCTATCTTCTTCAACACATAACACACCACAACATCTCTTCTCTCCTTCCTCCAAAGGCTTCGGCCGAACACTCCCTATATCACCATCACCATTTTCTTTCAAGCTTCAAGCAATCCAAGTGTACTTCTAGGTGCTACAAGGCGTTCAACGAAGCTTGGTGCTCTCGGAAGTGGAAGGACCGCTCTCGTTTTCTTTTAACCACCACTTTTACGCCTTGTTTCTCCCCTAGCCTTGTGCTAGTAGTAAGTGTTCTAAATCACTATCTTGTTCTTGATTTTAGTGGTTAATAGATGTTTGTATGATGAAATATGAAGAACACTAAATAACATAACATAAACTCTTGAACATAAGATGAATAAGATGGATAAAGAAAAGTTATGTGTGTAAACCATGTAGATCTTGTGTGGTTATGACTATTGGTTGATTATCTAATGTTTTGCTGATTAATGTTAATGTTTGATGTTGTTGTGGTCACTAAACATGATTAACGGAATCAATCGAACACAAGATTAGTAAGTTAAAGAGTGAAAACAGAATCTGTCCCGGTTTTACAGCCAACTTCAGTTGGCTGTAAACAGGTCATAAACTCTACGGAAAACTGATATTTTGAGTCTAAAACGTGTTATTATGAAATACGGTTCTAATGGCACCAGAATCGTAATTTTTTTACTTCTTTTACTATTTTTAAAGCGTCATTTCGTAACAGCAACTAGAACTGCATTTTTCTGCTGAAAATACGCGTTTTGTTTTCTGTCATAATGTGAGTTCTGTGTAGAGTTAGATCATGAAAATTGTACTGAAGATGACAACTGAAGTATTTGTAATTACCCCACTGGAATTTCGTAAATCGGACTTACGATGAATTTTTAATAAATTGTTCCGTGGACTGTGGTCAGAAATAGATAAATCTGAGATCAGTCCGGAAAATGAATTTTTATAAAATATTGGTAATGAACTGGACCCCGATATCTTTACACAATAAAATTTGGAACGTTTAAGACATTCTGTAAAAATTTGGGAATTTTTGGAATAATTTAACTATTTTATTAAAATGTCCGAAAACAGCCGGTTTTGAATATTAATGCTGAAATGACATAAGTTGTGACTTGCGTGTCTAAATGTCGAGTATGCTATCTGTGAATGATCTAACATGTTATATGTGTTATGTGCAATATCGTATGTTTGATTATGAGTGGGGAATGGATGGGAAACTTGGATGGGCATAAACCGTTAAAGTGATGCATGTTATGTGATAGATACGTGTAGGAACTTTGTGCTCAATTTGAAAGTCACTAAATGACTAACTGGTAATCATATTAGGACGTGATTGACCGACCTTGACCGTTAGCTATATTTGAGAATCTAACCGAGCAAACCGAGGTGAGTTCACACACTCTCTAAGGCATGGGATTCCCGGTGGTTTGGGAATGGGTTAAAGAATTAAAACTAAATCTACATATCCTCCTTGGGTAGGATATGTACGGCCATCCTCCATAGAGTGGATGCCATTATTAATCCTACGAATTCTCCTGGTGCAGAATACGTACGTTCGTCCTCCTGGTGCAGGACAACAACCTTAAAACTAGCTAGACAAAACTCTATCAATAAGTCCCTCTTCATATCGACTTAATCGCCGAGGCCAATGGCGAGCGGGTCATTAGTTAATAGCGCTATTAGGTTTAACAAACCTCACACCGTGCCGTTCGGACGGGCGTGTACTAATGGACTATGGCAAACTGTCAGTGATGATAGACACTGATGTAGGGCACAACTATTGTTCGTAGTAGTCGATATCATACCGTCTAGTAGTTCACACGGGGAAAGCCCCCACTGATTATGGTCATGGTTTGGGTAATGAAAAAGGAACTGGTTAAACATACTTTCAACTACGGGGTAACCCCCACGGCAAATAAGCCAACGAAAGTCAAACCACGTTTTTCAGAAATAACTTAAAAACTAAACAACCAAATGTGAACTCACTCAACTTTGTTGTTGACTCGTTGTTACATGCCTTACAGGTCACTAAACGCTTGGAGCTTGCACGAGGAAGGAGTCGTTGTGGTGTGCGGACTGTTATGTTCCGTGCTTACTATTTAAATCCTTATGAACTTATTAAACTTGCGTTTTGAACTTTAACTTATAAACTATGGACTTATGCTTTTGGATTTACTCTTATGCTTCCGCTGTTTAAACTAAACATGGTTAACTAGCTTTGGTCACCAATCGTGTTGTGGTTGGTCTTATTTACTTAATTACGATGTTCAATATGATTGGTGGCTCGATCCTGGTCACGTCACGCCTCCAAGCGGTGGTACTCCGCATGGTGGATTTTGGGGGTGTGACAATTTGCTTCCGCTGTGTATTTAAATATTGTGTTGTTTGACTATTATGTTGCCAACCACGTCACGATACTCCCCACCGGGCCCACCGGTAACACGTGGATAAATCGGGGTGTGACAAGTTGGTATCAGAGCCAACATTGAGTGAATTAAACACTAGCCTTTTGTGTTTAATCTCAATGACACATTAGCACATTCCTTGACCTTCTGAGTCTAGACTTAACATAGGAATATGCTCAATCCTCATCTGGAAATTTTGCTTCCAATTTTTATATTGGATACGTCGCCAAGCGAATAAGCCGTAATAGGAATTCTCCACATCCGGAGCCTTGAAATGCTGAGCTTCGTACCGCGACTAGGATGAAACGCGCAACCAAGGAAAAAGCATTCAGAAATAACTTGAAGAAGAAACTCCTTTTGCTGAAGATCGTTTCCTTAATAGTCCTCATAAGGACATATCTATCTTTCAGTCCCTTTAAGGGCAACATTATTCCTTTCAAGTCCTGTTTAGGGCAACCTTGAACTTTTTAATTTTATAGTGGAATGACTAAATATTCATCCTAATCAGGAAATATTAAATAAATGGAAAATAACATTCCTTTTATAAGATCTACCATTATAATAAAATGGCAAAATCTAAAAAGGACAAGACCTAGCCTCGTGTCATATTAAGACCCGGCCAAGATGGCAGTTCCTCAATTTAGGTTCAGATCCTTATTAACATTCCTTTTACAAGATCTACCATTATAATAAAATGGCAAAATCTAAAAGGACAAGACCTAGCCTCGTGTCATATTAAGACCCGGCCAAGATGGCAGTTCCTCAATTTAGATTCAGATCCTTATTAACATCTCAATTTAGAATTTGTTCCGCGTTAATTATTAAAAAGAATCTTAAAGGTAAAACCTAGCCTAAATGTCAATGCTGACATGGCCAAGATGGTAAAACCTAGCCTAAATGTCAATGCAGACATGGCCAAGATGGTAAAACCTAGCCTAAATGTCATTGCAGACATGGCCAAGACGGTAAAACCTATCCAAAAGATTCCAATCCCTATTAACATCTGTAAGTATGTTAACATTTTTGGTAAGCTGTGAATCGTTAAAGTCACACATGCCATCTTAAAAAAAAGAAAAAAAAAGAAAAAAAAGGGGGTTAATCTAAATTCCCTTATTTAAAATAAACATCCCTTAGAAGGGAAGTGCCTACGGGCTATAGTTAGTGTCCTCTGAGACTAAAGACAGTGGTAGCCTACAACTCCCTGTCAAAAAAGGTAATGAACTTTGATTCACACCTTAATGCCTCGATTCTCTGAAATCAGGGCTTATATCATCCAATAAGATGATCATATTATAAACATCCCTTAGAAGGGAAGTGCCTACGGGCTATAGTTAATGTCCTCTGAGACTAAAGACAGTGGTAGCCTACAACTCCCTGTCAAGAAAAGGTAATGAACTTTGATTCACACCTTAATGCCTCGATTCTCTGAAATCATGGCTTATAAATTAAACTTGTCTACGCGACTAGGCCATTTGTGCTATTATTGAACCCTTAATGCCTCGATTCTCTGAAATCATGGCTTATAAATTAAACTTGTCTACGCGACTAGGCCATTTGTGCTATTATCGAAACCTTAATGCCTCGATTCTCTGAAATCATGGCTTATAAATTAAACTTGTCTACGCGACTAGGCCATTTGTGCTATTATTGAAACCTTAATGCCTCGATTCTCTGAAATCATGGCTTATAAATTAAACTTGTCTACGCGACTAGACCATTTGTGCTATTATTAACTTATAAATTAGGATTTATGATAAAAATCCTGAATAAAATAAATATCCTTCCTTCCCTGCCAGTATGCATTTTAAAAAGAATCTTAAAGGTGAAACCTAGCCTACGCGGCCAAGATGGTGAAACCTACTCAAGGGATTCAGATCCTTGTTAACACCTAAGAACGTATTAGCACTCCTGACAAATGTGATTCGATAAAATCACAACAGTCATCCCTATATTGGAAAATTTTAAATTCCTAATTTGCCTTATGATCTAGAAATCATGGCTTATATCATCTTATAAGATGATCATATTATAAACATCCGTGAGTGATGAAGTGCCTACGGGCTAAATTTGTTGTCCGATAAGACAACGACAGTGGTGGTCTTTGACCCTGTCTAAAGATGTTGGAATACGTCTAAGCATAATAGTCGGTGGGGTTCATACGATCTCGACTAATATCATCTGAAAAGATGATCATACCATAAATATCCCTTAGGAGGGAAATGCCTACGGGCTATAATTAACGTCCTCCGAGACTAAAGACAGTGGTATCCTACAACTCCCTGTCAAGAAAAGATGTTTTGCCTACGGGCTATAATAAATTGTCCATCTGAGACATTGACATTATGATCTTTATGATTCCTTGCCTAAGGTGGTGAGCTATGCTCAAGCCAAATAGTCAAAATGATTAGTGCAATCCTGACTTATATCATCTAAAATGATGAATCCATTATAAACATCCATTAGTGATGTTTTGCCTACGGGCCATATTATATTGTCCATTTGTGACACAAACGTTATGATCTCTATGATCCCCTGTTTAAGGTAGTGAGCTGCGCTCAAGCCTAATAGTCTATATGATCATTGCGATCCTGACTAGTATCATCAGTATAATGATCATAAATTCATAATATTGACATCCCTAGTGATGAATTGCCTACGGGCTATACTTTACTCTATTGTCGATAAGACAAAATAGTGGTGATCTTTATGATCCCCTATTCAAAATGGTGGGATTATACCCAAACCTAATAGTCAATATGATCGATGTGATCATGACTAATAACATTAGATACGATAATTATATATAGACATCCATTAGTGATGTTAATTGGTTTACCTTTCTGTCAAGTGAATCGCCTTTCAAGACGATGACAGTTGTAGTCTATGACTCCCTGTCCAAAGGTGAAGAACTATGTTCAAGCCTTAAAACTCCCGATCTAATAAGATTGCAGCCTATGAATTGATGTCCTTGTGACAAATCCACAAGTTATATTTCAAGTCACCCATAACAAGCCTCCGTGCTATAATTCGTCGCTCGTGACAAGTTAACATACTAAATGTTAACATCCCTGGTGACAGTCCTTAGTGCCATATCCTATAACGTCCTAGAGACAAGGCCATTTATGCCGTATCTAACTGTCATTACGACAAGGCCTTCGCGCCATATGATTACTTATGTCCTTCATGACTGGGCTTTATGCCATATCTTTCTACGTCCCTCGCGACAGGCTTCTATGCCATATATGTATATATATATAACCAAAGTCATGTAAGGCTAGCCTTTGAGCTATTTACAATCGTCCTTGTGACAAAGACAGTTGTGACATTATGGTCCCTTGTCAAGCAGGTATTGGACTCGCTCCAAACCTTGAATGCCATTGATAGTCCTTTTGTGACCTAAGCTAAATGTAATAGATATACATTCAAATAGCATTGATTAAGAATGTTCGGAACATAATGGCCTATACGGTTCGTGGATGCCGTGGCTAATCTATGTCAGGTCATCAGGATGATGACTAATAATGGTTTAATTTGGTAATTAGTACCAAGTTTTGAGTATGGAAAACTCGGATGAGATAGGCAATAGTCGTGATGCTATTAATGCGACAAAAGCAAATAATGCCTCAAACGTAAACCTCAATATTAATGGAGTTAATCTCCAAGCGGTGGTTAACGCAACAGTTTGAAAGGCCATGGGAAAAGGTCATGAAACAATCCAAAGAGCCGAATGCTTCTCGCTCTAAATTTCATTCAAAACCACGTTCAATTGCTTCTGAGAAGAGCTTTGTTCACACTTCGAATATGAAGGATGAACCAAAGGAGGAGGATAACTCCCAGAAATCTAAGAAAGAGAGCAAGTACAGGCTTAATAAAAAGCAACGAAAGTTCAGTAAGAAGCCTGTATGTAAGAATTGCTATAAAAGACACTAGGGACAGTGTCGAATAGAACCAGGACCAAAGCAGTGTGACATCTGCTAAGGAACAGGTCATCATTTCCCAGGAATGTAGGGACATAAAGAATGCAGTCTATCACGGCTGTGGTGAGTAAGGCCGCATCAGAACTAGATTCCATAAAGCTGCCAAAGAAGGTGCAGCTAAGCCTGGAAAGGCTAAAGGAAGAAATGCCTGAACTCACCTGATGAATGCCAAGAGGCAGTTCACGATGTCATCAAGTACATTCCTTATCATTTACCAATGATAATTTCTGCTAAGTGTCCTGATTTAATACAGGTAATAATAAATCTTCATAAACCATAAGCTTAGCAAACTTTTATATTATCCACAAGGTATAACTTACCAAGGAAACCATAGTAACCGATTCTTCTAGTATCGGCAGGGAATCCTTCTGAAAAATCTAAGAGTACTCTTTCTTCGCATAGAGTACGACAACATATGTTATTTTAATTATTTTCTCATTGTTTTTCTATCGCCTGCGATTGCCAAACTATGTTTGACAAAAGTGCCATATGAGGATTGGCGTATCCTAGTGTGTCCCATAGATTACTTCCATGCCTGATCAGTATGGAGGTTTAATACATGGAACCCCTGAGATATCCCAATGGTCATATTGTACTAAAGTCGACTAGTAGTATTCAAAGAAGATATCCATAATGGAATTGTCCAAGTAAATGTTCCCGATTAAGGAATTCGTGGACTTATAACATAAATGTGTCACTTATTTGACACAAGCAATGATGGATGAACTGGAGCCTGAGATATGGAAAAATCTTTGTAGCCTCCTTGTATCTTGATCACCTTCTCCAAAGGTTACCCTGTTTACCTCCTGAGGCTAGTAAAGTTAAGATTAACATCCCGCTGTGGGCTGGAGCATTGTAAAGACTCCATGTTGATTATGGGATAACCGAAACCCTGATTAAGTAAATTTTAAGATATAGATTCATATAGCCTAACTCAATATCCTGAGAATTCGATATTGTTAGGTATGAAAGACGGTTCATTTTGCTTAGGCATTGTTACCGCAACCCTATTTAGGCAACAATTAAGAAATTGCCATCAGCTGCCCAGGATCGTCGATTTATTCGACTAACGACAAGGATTAGCTATTCCTTAAGATTAGTTTCAAGTAGTGGTTGGATTAACCATCTCACCTTAAAATAAGCTTTTCAATAATAGTTGTTATATAAGTATCAAGGTGGCTCCTTTGGAGACCTTGTATAGATGAGGTATCAAAACATCCGTTAGATGGACGAGACTTTGGGAAGTCCACTTATCAGGATCTGAAAGTTTCATTGGGAACAATGAATAAGATCATATAAATCCCTAAATATCTGTAAGTTGCCAGTATTCGACAGAAAATCAAGAATTAATGAAAATAGCAAACCTCCTAAATTCTTGTTAAGAAATAAGGCTCAACAAAAGATATCACCCAGGAAGGGTGTGCCAAATTTGTTAAATTATCAGGCTAGTCAGGCTCTGAGTATATAGAATCATTCGAAGGATTCAAATGTATCAAGATTAAATAACTTACGAGCTAAGACCTAATTAAGGAGCTCGGTGGAACGCGCAATGCACCCCACACTAATGAATTACGGACGTGTTTCGCCAATAAGTCAGGAAACACTATCACATAATGATATACATATTTATGATATGATGAGAAACCTGTGTCGATTAAGGATCGACAGGATTAGAAGCTCCAAAAGATACATGTACCTATTATAAAGGTCAATTGGAATGCCTTAGAGGCTCAAAAGGTACTGGGGAAGATTAAGCCCAATATAAGGCAGAAATTACTTCCTTTACTTTAACAAATCTCGAGGTCGAGATTTCTTTTAAGGGGGTGAGGATGTAACACCTCGAAAATTTATGTCCTATAAAGTATTGACACGTGTCATGAACTTTAAACGTGTAAAAGAATACTCTGGAGGGACTAAAGTTGACAAACAAGAAAAGTATGAGAAAATAAGGGTTCAAAATGTCAACAATGGATAAATATACCTTACAATAACCTTACGTGGTGTTTATACCCTAAAACGAATGAATCATGGATCATACGAAACTAATTATGAAAGAAAGTGAGAAGTTACAAACTACAGGGGTTAAAAGTGTCAACATGTTTAATGTATACCTCTGAGTGGCCTTTTAGCAAACCCGAAGCCTTGTAACAATTAAATATGCTCACTAGAATGCATGATAAAAATTTCACCAAGTTTCGTTATCGTATGAGAAAGTTATGATGGAATTCGTATATGAAGGGTGAAAAGCGTCGACATGTTAATTAACACCTCTGAACGACCTCGTTATGAAGTCCAAGACCCTAATGTATATTGTAAACATCTGATATACTCAAATTCAGTAAATACCATCAATGATTGACCCATAATTGCAAGGGTGGACTCCTACGAAGAAATGCACGATAAACCTTCGTTTATGGTTTTCCTTTAAAGTCCATGAAACTATATCAAAAGGATAGGGTATAAAACTGTTCAAGACCCAAAAAAGAGGCCCCATACTGATAAAACATGTCCCAAAATCGTTACACACAAGTTGCCCCATCAAAGCCCGAAAGAACAAGGATTTTTGCTTCTGGTCAAGGTCTTACGGACCGTAAGACAACCCCTTATGGTCCGTAAGGGGTTGCCAGCGAGCATAAATCCGACTGTTTGCTGTTTGGAGCTTGTAAATGACCTTTAAACGATTTTCCTCATATTTGGACAACCCCTAAGTGACTCCTAGACACTAGGGACATGTGTTAGTGATCAGGGAACATTGCTAGAGTTGGTTGTCAATGATCTAAGGTGTTTAGAACACTATATAAAGGGCCAATGTTGCAACCATTTGACCACACCTCATTTCTGCATTCCTGATCATTTCTGTAGCTCCAAAGCAGACTCAAATGATCACTAATCAAGCATAGGACTTCAGTAAGTATGCTTAACCTTTCCTAGTTAAGTTTTTGCTTAGTTTTAGCTTAAAAGTCAAATCGTCGTAATTAACGGTTGACTTAGCGATTAATCACTAATGGTCCAGTGATTAGTCGAATTGAAAGTAGTTATAAGTTGGTAATTATGTGGGCAATAAACCCTTAAAAGGGCACCCTCTGATTCCCATCCTAACTAGGACATTTGTCGGGTCAAAGTTGTCTAGAAAAAGTCAACAGAAGCCTAAATTGCAAAATAACATGTAATTAACAATGTAGAAGCTTTGCAACCTGTTTTATTACTCTTATGACTTAGTAATTAATGTAAGAACATGTCTAAGTATGTTCGACCCGACAATTTCCTGTTTAGACCCGGTTCGGAACCGAAAGTCGCAAAACTTTGACTTTTGCTTTGACTTCAGTTCTGACCCGATTTAGTATGATTTGGAAATGCCTTAGAGCTTCCTTAGGACCAGGCTACATGTTAGCATGACCCTCTGTGGTTGGATCGTTGATTGTCCGATTCGTTTACAAGTTTCCGTTTAATGCCTAATGTTGACCAATATGCCCTTTTGACTATAAAAATAGAATTTTGGAAATATGAAAGGACAATAATCCTTATTACTGATTTATAAAGTTGTCCCTAAATTTTTACATCAGTTGGAGGTCTAGATTAGGAGTTATGCTCATTAGCGTAATTATAACACCTTTTAGTAATTAAAAGGCGCAATTAGCATAAAGCCTATCTAAACCCAATTTTTGACACCAAACCTTTTACCCACTGATGTAATATAATATTTTGAGATTTTTAAAGATTTTTAATTATTTTTAACCTGCTCATAACCTAAGGTTATAGCATTGATTCGGTAAATACCGATTATACCCTTTTAGGCCATAAAATGAGTTTTACAAGCCCTTTTGATACCAATCCAATTGCTACTGATTTTATAAGATAAATAAAGTATTTTGAACTTTATAACCTGATCAGAAAACTTAGATTTCCTATATAACCCGGAAATCGCTTAAAATAGCTTTATAAGCGGATTAAACGCATAGTTTGGGTTTAAAACTATTTTGCCACATAAGACCTATTACCAACTGATATGACCTATTCAAATAAGTTATTTTACTGATGTATTCGGACCCGAATCTCAGAAATTCATTTAATCTCTTTTATAATCTTTAAAATGACCAAAATACCCCTACGGGGCTTATTTTGAGATTAAACTCGTTGTGGGCATAATGGAAGATATCCTACTGATATCACAACATGTTTAAGGCATATTAACTTAGGAAACCTGTATAGGACCCATATGGTTACCCGTTACGCTTCTTACGCGTTCGGTTCGGTTTATGTAACTTGTTTGCATAAGTTAGCCGAAACGGGTCAAACCTTATCATTTTTATCTCAAAATCCTGAAGGTGTTTAGATTACCCATATTATACAAGTCTTCAAACTTTTCGGGTCTAAATCACATTCTATTCCGGTCTTCGCCCTATCATGCGTTTGAACCGTATCTTCCTTTTGGAAACTAACCGGTCTAAGTCAAGACTTAATTAAAGACCCGTTAGGATTCTAATAGATTATTAAAAACCTTCGTTCCAGATTAGGAGCCCAGTAAAAGCTTTCTGTACTTGCTGATTTGATATACGGCTGGGATTGAATTTATATTTAGCTCAGGTAAATACTTTTAACTTATTTTCCCTATACGGGCTTGGGGTACGGTATATAAAATACCGCTTGGTCGGGCATCAAATCTTCCATCGTTAGGTGGTTAATTGAATAATTTGATCGGCCCGTTTAAATATGTTTTGTTTGCTTAAAGCCTTTGGGGGGTTAATGACCATGTCTCGGATATCCTTGGCATCATTTTACGAAATGGCCACGACTTAAGCGCGGGGTGTAGGCGTACACCCGTCAGTGCACAAAAGAATAATGTGGTGTGTCTATTGATCTTTAACCCGGACACGATCCGGGCTACTGAACGCATAAGGAACATGTAATTCTTTTACGAGATTATATATTTAAATAATTGTCCCAAGTATAAAAGATTAATTTTGCCTCTGTGCACTTTAATCAAATTATAAAAGATATTTTGTGCCACGTGCATCCAAATTAATTTTCTTAAACCATTTTCAAAATGAGTCAGTTAATTGTATTTACCAGTGTAAACTGACGTATTTTCCAAAAAGGCTAAATGCAGGTACTATACGTAATAGGCTGGCTACTCCAGGCATCAATAATCAAGTCTCGCAAGCTTTAGAAGTTAAAGTCTGTTGAACGATATTATCTTTCTGTTAAAGATCCGCCTGTGGATCCATCTTACGTTCCGTTGTAATATTTGATATTACTTTGAATCGGATTGTAATATATTTTATCTTTCATTTGCTTCCGCTGTGCATTTAAATATTGTGTTGTTTGACTATTATGTTGCCAACCACGTCACGATACTCCCCACCGGGTCCACCGATAACACGTGGATAAATCGGGGTGTGACACCATAGCATGTTATGTATGATTTTCACTTAGGGTTTCGTTCCTAAGCAAGTATACATCACTAATCTAGCCATAGCTTCTCTAATCCATGCCTAATTCACGATTAGGATGATTATCAAATTTTTACAACTTCACCAAACATCAAGATTTTACATACCTTATGATCCTCTTGTTCGGGTGATCATTAATTCACGTTCGGTTGTGAATTTGGGCTTCATTTGATCCTTCAAATTGATGATTATATGTGGATTAGGGTTTTTGGCTCCATGGGAGCCCCCTGAGCTCGATCCAGAACACACACTGTGTGTGTGTGTTTGTGTTTGATTTAATTAAATAACTTTTCTAGTTATCCCGCTTTAACCCCTCGTGTTTGGTTCGTTATTAAGTAGGTCACAGCCTACTTATTTCTAATAACAATATTCCCACTTATTAACTAGGTTAAACATTCCTAGTTAACTTAGTGGGTTCGGGGAATCTATGACTAAGTTTATTTTGAGTCTCGTTAACTCGGGCCTTCTATAAACTTTATTTCCCAAAAGCATTCTTTTTCTTGTTTTATTAAATATTAGATTTAGTTATATAAATCCTAATATTTTCCGGCTTAATTTTACCACTAACGGTACTTTACCCGTCTTTTAGTATTAACGTGGTTTGATTACCAAACCCATTTTTTGGGTGTTACAGTAAGGCTGTCGTCGACACCAAGAGGAGAGGAAAAGAGTGTTAGGGTTTTGTTATCTCCTTGTGTAATTAGCCTCAAATGCTAACCCACCCCTCATTTAATCACGTTGGGCTTGTGGGGAAATTCTGGATCGGTTTGGGCTTAACATGGGTGGGCCGAGAGTGAGAGAACACCGAAGCGAGGGAATGTGCGATCCTAGAGAGGTGTGCGGCCCCATGCATTGCGTGGCTAAATGTTTCAAGCACTAATAATTCGTAACCATTAGATAAAACCAATCACCTCATAAACTTCATTACACATACAATGAATCATGACGAAAGGAAGTAGCACTAAGAAAGAAACATCTGAAAATACAAGTTGTCACATAATGGCCTTATGAAGCTCCACCCCTATCACCACCACCACCAAATCTGCCGCCACCACCAAATCCGCCACACCACAGCTTCCATCTAGCTCGTGACCTAACCACCACACCACCGTTAACTGTCACCATCACCGTCGCAACTCCATTTCTTCGGCACCGATCACCTCAATGGCCCGTTCATTCTTCATCCTCCACTCACTTTCCCGCCGGCGGATTTTCGATCAACTCATAAGTCTGTTCTTCATGCCCACCGCTTTAGCTATAACCACCTCTCTCTTCATTCATCTCTACATTTCTTCAACCTCTATTCTATTCACTTCTCATCCTCACCGTCCATCTCAATCTTGTCATCATTTTCTTCAAAACTCAGATGGGGTTTCGTCTAAAGTGAAGAATCTTCAGACCCAATTGAAAGTTAAAAGTGTGAAGACGAAAATTAGTCAAAGTCAAACTCTATTTATTATTTTTTTCTAAATAAATAGGTAAAATGACTTAAGTACCCTCATGTGCCTTGCACATGATAAACTTAACTGAATTTTTTTAACTAGAAAAGAGGTAATGGACGTAGGGTGTAATGAGTTTTCCAAATAAAGGATTGTGACTGTAATTATTGAAATTAAAGACTATACACTACAATTCGATACAAATATAAAAAACGAAAAGTGTAATTTACCATAAATATAAATTAAGAAAAAACTACTTAGGTACAATTTGCATATTCCTAATTTGGTTTGATTTTTGATTTAGGTTGTAAAATTTTGAAAATCGAATAAACCAAATCTATCTATTATACTAAATGAATTCTCTTAGGCCACAAGGGCTATTCTTAGCCAATCATTTTGATGATGTGGATATGCTCTAAAGCCAGAGAATTCCCTCTTAGGCGGGATTTTCTTTTCTTCTGTTACGCGCTATCTCATTTTTCTCTTCAATCAAAAACCCTAATTCTCCTTTTCTTTCAATCAGTCATACGTGTGTCGCTCCTCTGCCTCCCCCCATACACGAACCGGATAGTATCCCCCATCCTTCAATCCTACTTACACCCCGATAATTCAAACCACTGATTCCTCATCTCACCTCTTACAATCCACTAATTCACCTCCCTTTTTACTCTTAATCTTCGTCTTTGTCGTCAATCTCTGTTTCTAGGGTTTCGTTTCTGCAATTGAATTCGTATTTGATTGTGTCGGTGTTGTATTATGCAATGAGGTTGAAGGTTTATGATTTGGATTGTTAGGTAAATTGCTTCTTTAGTTTTCTTATTTCAAATCTATATAATATGGTTCTGTATTTTATTCTATTAGTGTTCATCGAGATTATGCTATAGAAGTTGATAGTTTGGTTGTTTATCTTGATTTTGATGAGAACTGAATATGGAACATGTTAGTGGGTCGGGTTCAATCCGTATAGGAGGTTATTTGATGGACTTTCCATGTGGGTACCATGATTCTCTAGGACTACAAGGCATTTCACTGAATCAATTGTAAGTTTATTTGAATCGATGTTCATTCTTTTCAGTTTTATTTTGATTCTTAATCTACAATGGAACAAGATGCATTTCACTGGTAGATGACGACAGTTGTGGTAGGGTGAATTGAGAAAGCAACCATCTCAGTTTTTTCATTATGGTTTTTCTTTAAATCTTCCCAGCATCTCTCGGATTAAGATTAGTATAGAAGTTCATAACTTATATAGTTCATCTAATTGAACTTTCTATTATTCGAATCCATAAAGTCGTGTCATTCAGATTAGGGTATATTCTTTGATATATTGTGAAGTTAAATTGTCTTTGTTCCAATTCAGTAGTGTTCTCTTTAGGAACAATGTGAATTTGACATATAATAATAATTTAGGCCATGTCAGTTTTTTTTAATGTTCATTTTTATTAGGGTTTATGATTTGAAACAGGTCTTGATGTAATAATGTTTGTCGTGGGCATTAGTGGATGGTGAGTCATCTGTGCAGCCGCCCCTGTGGGTTCCTGTTGCTGTCCTTCTCCTTCACCAGGTTAATATCTTTTCCACGCCAACTCTTTGTTAGATTATTGTAAGAATCAGGCTAACTGGTCTTATTATTTGATGAGATTGAAAACGTTAAATTGTGGTTTCAAAGTAAGTGATATAGATTATTGTGAAATTCGTAACATTTGAAACTTTATTTTGGTTTCTTTTGTTATTTATTTTGATTTTTAGCTGGCAACTCTACATTTGTTATTTATTTGTTTTTTATTTTGATTTTTAGCTGGTAGCTCTACATTTGTTATTTACTGTTTCTTGAAATTAACCTAATTTATAGTCGATTAACCAGATTTGGGATGTTAAACGTTTGATAGTGATCCCTAAAGTTTGCCCCCCAAGTGTTTGATTAAATGTCTGTTTAGAGGAATGAGAGTTCAGTCGAGTTGAGTTGATGATAATCACTTCTGCACAAAAAGTGAAAACATATGCTGCTATACCCTGTCAATTGATCGTAACTGCTTTTGTATATTTTACTTGCTTAATCGGTTGGTTGCACAAAGTCAATCTTGATAAGGTTTCCTGCATGCCCCACAATACTTCAGCCTGATAAGAAACTGAAACGTCGTCAAGCGATACTGCTGATTTCCTCACATGTAGGTTTCTGTTAGATATCGTTCAACATTCAATCGTTTTTATTGCACTGTTATGTGTATCCTGTTGATCTGATGTACTGGATCATTAATCGTTGAAGTAGTTTGACATTCAGACCTTCATGTATGTACTTATCTATATTTTGTTACTACATGAACATGTATCCTCATATGTTTATTATATGACCTCAGCATTCTTTATCTATATTTCGTTAATATATCTCTTTCCTTGAAAATGTGTTTTCTTTTCAGGTGGCTGTACTCTAGGTCTGTCACATAATATGGAGCGACACATCGATTTCTTGGAATGGCTTGTGCTTGACATGGCAATAGAAGGTTGTTTTTTCATGTTTTCAATGTTTTTTCTTTGTTTATTAGGGCTTATTTCAACTGTTATAGAAGCATTTCTTTCTACGTTTAAAGGGACTAACATAAAGCTAAAAGGTTGATTTTAATATATTAACATGGCTCCTATACTTGCTGTCCAATCTACATACTTAAAGTGTTAACTTGAATCTAAAAATTTGATTTTAATAAGTTAATTAGGTTGCCATACTTTGACATTAAAGTGTTAATTAGATTTTATAAAGTTGATTTAATTGGTTAGGTTGGCTTCTATACTTTGGTGTCTAAATAGCATGTTTAAAATGTGAATAGCATGTTGTCGAAATTAATGTTCATTGGTCATCAGCAACTAATGTATATACTCTTTTAGGTACAAGATTGGCTGTACACTGATAGGGAAGATGCTTCAGCTACTCAGTTTCAAGAACGCTTGGACCAATTGAAAGCTATTGGCGACCCTATTTTCTTCAGGTGTTCAATGAACGCAAGGTTTATTTCTATTTCCATATTACAAAACTTATATTTGTCAAAATATTATGGATATAAAGAGCTCACAGCAAGGCCAGAAGCATCACAAACTGCTAAACAGTATTTCAGTGAGCTGCAAGAGCTAAATAAGATCCAATCATAGTGTTTCAAGTTATGGAACCCCGTATTGTTATGTCTCATCTATGTCTATAATTTATGAACTTTTGGGTGCAAAACATATGACCTATCACTTGATTTTTATGCAGATTGTTAGTGGGTGGGAATCGAAAAAACCATGGATTTCAAAAGAGAAAATTGATCAGGTGAGAATTTCTTGCACTTTTCAAACATTGTTGTTGTTGACCTTTTTAACCATTCTCAACAAAATCATTTTCAGGTATTACGTGAGGCAGATGATCTCAAAAGGTGGTTAGATGACAAGAAGGCTGAGCAACAAAAGTGAGTTCAACATGATTCTTTACATGATATTTGTATGTTTTACTTTCCTTTTCCTTTTTGGACCTTAAAACTGTCAATCTGTACAAAAAATCAAATGGTAAAACATAAGTTAATTTAGAAATATAATAGCAAGAAAAAATCAGGCTCTTTTTATATAAAATGTAGCGTTCTTCTTACAAGATATGCTTGAAAAGACCTGTATTCGTATCATTGAACATTACATAAACAGTGTTATTCGTGCTTCTACACCCCTAATTGTTTAAAATCAAAACTCCCTTAACAGGTTATCTGCATCCAACACCTCGGCTTATACTTCTCAAGAGGTTATCGACAACCTGCTAGATCTTAAAGACAAGGTATGTTTGAATATCTTATGAATATTTATTTCTGTCTTTCCTCTCAACCAGAGGTTTACTTACAAATGAGTTGACTAACAACCTGTTTTATCTCCAAAGTGGTACGCGTAAAAGGAATAATCGGTCAAAAGTTGCCAGAGTGTATTTTCAATGTGAAACCTCATAAATTATTGATAGAGGTGATCTGGCCTGGCCAACCTCTTTTGACCCGTAACAAAAAGTTACTTTTTATAACCCGACTATTTGGCTACCTTTAGTTTTTATATTAATTATTTTTGTTTTTCCACCTTTTTCTTTGCTGACAAGTTACTGTCATATAATAATTACCAGGTTGCAAGCACAAATCGAATCCCGAAGCCAAAACCAAAAGTCGAGAAACCAACTGTGAAGAATAATGATTCCAAACAAGAGGAAACAGTCGAGAAACCAACTGAGATTCAAAAAGACGTGTCAAAATTATTCATGAAATTTGTTTCACCCTGCGTAGCAAGACCTCAACTACATGTAAATACAAAGTAATCAATCCTTATATTAGAAGGTAGTCTGTTTAAAGACATATTTAAGTATGCATTATAGGCTATCAAGATTATATTACGATTATATTCTTTTATTCAATTCATACTTTTTTTATTATGTTGGTTTTTATTTTTAAGCTGTGGTTTAAAAGGCTAAAAATATGTGGAGGATTGTAATGCGAAATGTTGGGGGCACTAGAGGCTTATCCTCTCAGGTAAATAAAATGATGTGGCATCTAGAAAAAGTAAGTGTTTTAAAATTATGAAGCTGTGGTTTATCTTCAATTTTTATTATTACGTAATTTACATACTATTAGTAGTTATTTCAATTTATGTGTTTTAATATTTTGTGGTAGGGATGAGCTCGGTACCAACCGATACTGAATCGGTACCGAAAATCCTAAAAAATGGGTACCGATTCCGAAAATACCCTGTACGATCCGGGTACGGACCAGTATTTGAAGGTAAAAACCGGTACCGAAAATACAAAATGTCCGTATCGGTACTGATTCTAATTTGAACTACGTTTATTTTGGTGGCTTAGAATGGACTTTGGGATGGTTTGGTAGTTAGGTGATGCTTATTTTGTTAGGTATAGGCTATCTAGAAGAGAATAATGAATTGTTAGTCTGTAAATTGTTGTTTGCTTTCTCATACACGGCTACACATTGATGCATCGAATCTACTTGATTAGCAGGAAGCCAAAAGCCTGCTATTAAAGCTCCTCTTATTACTTCAGATTGATGCATCGAATCTACTTGGTAGTTAGGTGATAAACTCAGTTGGGATTATTACTGGCCAAAAAAAAGCCGTTTCGGATTAAGGTTAGTATAGAAGTTCATAACTTATAGTTCATCTAATTGAACTTTCTATTATTCGAATCCATAAAGTCGTGTCATTCAGATTCGCGTATATTCTTTGATATATTGTGACGTTAAATTGTCTTTGTTCCAATTCAGTAGTGTTCTCTTTAGGAACAATGTGAATTTGACATATAATAATAATTTAGGCCATGTCAGTTTTTTTTAATGTTCATTTTTATTAGGGTTTATGTTTTGAAACAGATCTTGATGTAATAATGTTTGTCGTGGGCATTAGTGGATGGTGAGTCATCTGTGCAGCCGCCCCTATGGGTTCCTGTTGTTGTCCTTCTCCTTCACCAGGTTAATATCTTTTCCACGCCAATTTTGACTTTTATGATTTGTATTGAGAAGTGGTGCATGTGTTCATTTAATAGTATATATAGACAAAGTTCTAAGTTAGTCATCAAGTAAAAACACTATAAAGGAAATCGTTTTGTATTATGAGCTATGACTAAATGATCAGTTTCTTTTAGGTGGTGTCCCCTGGGTTATCCTAGGTCATTTTTAAAGGCAAGCCCAATTTTCTAATTGATGATGCAATTTTGGTCAAACAACGTGTAACTTCAAAATTTCATCCAAGGAAAAAAATTGGGTAAAATTTTGGAATAGGAACTGATAAACAATTAACATGTATGAAAGGTCATTTATAAAGGGCTTTTTAGTTCTGCCATTCTTTGTTAAAGGAAAATAAAGTGATGTAGTTAAAAGTTATCTCTTTTTTAGGGTTAGATTAACCTAGCTAGATATATAGATATACCAGGGATGTTTATTTTTAGGAGAGTGACGTTTGTTGATTGGTTCATCTAATTTTTTTAGAGAAGCTGATGGTTGTATATTGATGTAATGACTGCTGTAAGACTGTAAGTTTTGGTGTTGGATGCAAATTTGTAATGAAAGATCAGAAATTGGGGTTAAGCGCTTTTTGGATGGAAGTAACATGTTATTGATGATTAAACTAGCAATATGGGGGATTGAGATGTGATTTTAATTTGTTGATTTTGGTGGCTTAGAATGGACTTTGGGATGGTTTTGTAGTTAGGTGATGCTTATTTTGTTAGGTATAGGCTATCTAGAAGAGACTAATGAATTGTTAGTATGTAAATTGTTGTTTGCTTTCTCATACACGGCTACACATTGATGCATCGAATCTACTTGATTAGCAGGAAGCCAAAAGCCTGCTATTAAAGCTCCTCTTATTACTTCAGATTGATGCATCGAATCTACTTGGTAGTTAGGTGATAAACTCAGTTGGGATTATTACTGGCCAAAAAAAGCCGTTTCAGATTATTTAAATCCAATTTGCCTTTATGTTTTTATATCAGTGTGAGCTGTGATTGAATCTTGATTATTATTGTCACACGCTTAAATAATGTTTAAAATAGTTGTGATACAAGCTTATGATGATTCTGTTGTTTTTCAAGGACCAAAATTCTGAATGGGTGACTGTATATATTAGTAATCTGAACCCGTCTATTGATGATTGGATTGGAGTATTCTCCCGTGCCAATTTCAGGTTATTTTTATGTTTCTTCGTTTATTTCGTTACTTCAAGCTAAAAAATGTATACACCGTGGGATTCATTTATCGCATCGTGGGTTTCGGGACTCACATGCATATTTAATCCGTGTTATATTATCGTTTTCAGTGATTCTACCTGCCTTCCTGAAAATTCAAGATTTAGCCCTCCATATTTGTGCTCCGCGCCTATTAAGGGTTGTCCAGATACCCCTTTTTAGTAAACAAAAATAGTCTTTACAATTATTGGCTAATTATGCAACTTATTTTGCAGTATCAATATGCAAATTACACGAATCCTAATTACAAGGTTATAGGAGAAGCATCATTAAAGCTTCAATTAATCAACCAAAGATCCGACTTCGCCTTTGCATTATTCACAGGAGGATTATCAACTGTAACTTCTAGATTTTTACTTATTTTATTTTATTTTCTACATTTTGTAGTGTAAATTTGCGTTTACAATATTCTGACTAGATGCTGACAGCCAACTCTGGTGGCAGTTTCAAATATAGTTGCTTTTGAAAACCCAAATGCACCAGTTTATCCACGGTTAGCTCAAGGAAAGATGTGGGATGAAGTGAGTTTCACATTTTTCATCGTTGTTATTTTTTTCGTTAGTATATACATACACACTTATACATGAACTATGGGCAATTTTGACGTAATTTTCAGATGACTGTAACATGGACAAGTGGATATGGAATCAATGAAGCGGAACCTTTTGTCGAATGGGGTAAAATAGTTGATGGTGACCAGAGGCGTTCTCCTGCTGGAACATTGACTTTTGACCGACGTAGCATGTGTGGTGTAAGCGATCATTATTCTTTTCAAAAACGTAACTCATATGTCTCATAAAGTTAAAATGTGTGAAACTGACATTCGCTTATTATGAAACATTCATTATGTATCATTTTTTATTGGCAACATTTAATTGTCCTATAAATGTGTGATGTGTATGCAGGTTCACCAGCAAGAACCGTGGGGCCCTTAAATAATGCGATTGAATCATTGTGAGCTGTGATTGAATCTTGATTATTATATCAGTGTGAGCTGTGATTGAATCTTTATTATTATTGTGACACGCTTAAATAATGTTTAAAATAGATGTGATACAAGCTTATGATGCTTCTGTTGTTTTTTAAGGACCAAAATTCTGAATGGGTGACTGTATATATTAGTAATCTGAACCCGTCACTTTATTTGCAATCTTTATCAAAATTTTATTCCGAATATGCACGCTTCTTTATACACTCGAAGTTAAGATATGTTCATTTAACTTCAGTTATTTGTCTCCATTTTAGGCATGCTTTATAACAATAATCTTGAAGGAAACATGCCCGAAAAGTTGAGAACCTCAATTTTTGTGTTTACCAACTCTGTGCAAGACTCACCTGTTTGACGTAGGTCCTTTTCAAGTTTTGTGTTATCATTAATTATATGTCTTTCAAGGGATACTAAACGCTCAGACGAGTGATGATGGTTCACACATCATGATTGGCAAGGGACCCGGTGCTAGATATAATATAAATGTTCCATGGGAGAGTGGTTAGTGTGTGGATGTAGATTATAATGTTATTTGGAACCATATATTTGTTTGCTCGATTAGTTTTTTAAAGTTAAAATTATGTGAGTCTTGCAGCTGCTAAAGGACAGCGACTACTAGGGCAAGGATTGAGAAGGCTGATGGTTAATGTTTAACATTTGACCCTCTGGCTCTTAGAGCTCCTCTTGGACAGAACATGGTATGATACTTTTTTTGCAGACGTGCTGTGATTTTAAGTGCAACACATGCAGATATTGGATGGTTCTTGAACACATAGTTGTTGCAGGTTCTACTTAGAGCTCCAAAGATTGCTCGTGAGGCATCCAAGCAGTTTTGAAAAGCGCCTGGTGTCCGACACAGTCACACTGCAAGGTAATGTTTCTGTCTGATTTGAGTCAATTCAACCGATCATTAATTCATCATTGAATCTGAAAAACCCTTTTTATTCATCTCAAGTAGGACCATAAATTAAGATTTGAGATGATCAAGCACATGTAATCAAAATAAAATCAATCAAATCCTAAGAAGTTAAGAACTTTAACGGAACTGAGCAACGGATTACGTTTAAGTCGTATGAACTTTATTGATTCAATAGAAGTCATTGATGAAATTGGAGGAGAGATTTGACGAGCTTCCCCATGTAGCCAATAAACATGTGGTCGATGATGTTTGATTTGAGATATATTTCAGTAAATAAGAATAAAACAAAATATGCGAGGAGCAAGTTTTTGTGTGATCATTATAATAAATAATAATGTCGTGGTGTGTAGGTTGAAACATGCCAGGTCATAATTTTTTCAGTTTTTGTGGATTGTGTAAAGTATTATAAAACAAAAGGTATATGGGCAATCTTATATGTGTGCAGGGATTAGCTCGGTATCGAATCGGTACCGGAACCAAAAATACTGGTAATGAAAATCCCAAAAAATGGGTACCAGTATTGGAACCGAAAATACATGGTACGATACGGTATGGTATCACATTGACTGGTATTTGAAGGTAAATACCTATCGTACCAGACCGGTACCAAAACCACTAATTGTCGGCACCGAAAATCGAACCGGTTCAGGAAATTCGGTATCAGTACTACCCGGTACTATTTGCTCATTTCTTAATATTTTTTATTATTAAGAATTGAAATACTTATCGTCGTGGTCCTGCAATTTGTAGTTTTGGTGTTTGGCAATGGAATTCGACACTCAGGAAAAAGTTCTACAATCTGAACGATGCTACCTCACGATACACAGTCCCACCAACCAGTCTAGCCGGTATGCGTCATACCACGGGAAAATTCATTGACATTAACATCTTTGATCTTTTCTGTCCTTAGATCTTGGTAAATTTCTTTCACATCTTCATAGAAACTTCTAAATCGCTAAGCTGGAACTAATCGTGAACAACCACCACCATTATGAGCATCTCATTTGCTTTTCACTTTTATTTACGCAGCCACTCCATAAAACTGTGAGTCTATCACTTCTTATTTCAAGATTAGTTGATTTATATGGAAGTTGTGATTTTTATTTCAAGATTAGTTGATTTATATGGAAGTTGTGTTTTTTATTTCAAGAAAGATTAAACTTCATTCAAGAATGTTGTGATCTTTATTTCAAGATTTGTTGATTTTTATATAAAAGTTGTGATTTTTATTCCAAGATTAGTTGATTTCTATAAGAAAGGTGTGATTGTTATTTCAAGATTAGTTAGTTTTTGTAAAAAAGTTGTCATTTTTATTTCTATATTAGTTATTTTTTGCAAGAAAGTTGTGATTTTTATTTCATGATTTGCATATTACACTTTCATCTTCAAATTTCTTTATCTTTTATTTCTGTTTATTTTCAGTGATGCGATCCATTCTCAACAGAACTGTTTACAATCAAAACCGTTGCCAGACAAGTTCCTATTCTATGCAACTCAACAGTTTCATCAACCAACAACTATTGTGAAACAGTATGGGATACATGTCAAAATGTATCCATAACAAATTCACCATTCTCACCATCATTACAAGGTGAAGCTCCCACACCAACAAACTCCAGCAACAAACTCACTGACATCCAGCAAAAGTCAAAGGTAGTCACTTTCTAGAGTTGGTTTGTACTTGAAACACCCCGTCCTCTTTCATGGTCAATTGTATGTTGCTTTATCAAGGGTAAAAACATGAGATGGAGTCAAAATACCAATATTTGACAACGACAAACCCACAGATAAAACAACTAATGTGGTTTATAAAGAGATTTTCAACGAATTGTAATCGTTGCATTTTCATGTATTTCAATTTGTCGTTGTAATCTAATATATTCGTTTATGTTTTAACGTGTATAAAAGTATAATATTTAATGTCAGCGGTATTAATGAAGAAACTTCTTTTACCAACCCGTGTATATATTCATAACATTTTATGTAAACAATGATAATGAAACGATATTATCTTTAATAAACCCGTGTAATACACGGGTCCTTAGCCTAGTAAACTATAAACCGAATGTACGAACACCGATAAAAGGTTGAAGTTATTGCAAAAATTATGGAAGTCGTGTAACTATTTAAGCGGTGGACCTAAAATTAGTCAAAAAATAAAATAAAATAAAAGGCATCAATATCATTCTCACCGTTTATTTAAAGAAAAAAGAAAAATAAATAAATCAGACGACTTCCTCTCTCGATCTCTCTTATTCACATTTTTCCCCTTTCGCAGAAACCCTAAATCGGAGCTCTGAGATCGACGAAATGTTGCGAGTCGCCGGGAGAAGATGCTCTTCATGGTGGTCGTCTACTCCGGCTTCATCCGCCATCATCTCTCGCAATTCAATCACCGGATGCGGCGTCGTTTCAACGTCCGATGATTCCAGATCCGTTTCCGATTCAAATCCATCTTACCTCAATTCCATGTTTCTTCAACATATCAGAGGTCACTTGTTTCAACGCTTTTAATTATGTATTAATTAGATATCGATTCATTTTAATTCATTTGCTGTTTACGGATTTGTGTAGATGCGTGTAGCGAATTTGCATTTTGTTGACAGTTAATTGATATTTACACGGTTCTAGAACGTGTTATATGTTCACCTGGTAATTAGCTTTAGATAATTTAGCTGTAGATGTTGATGATTTAGATTCCTATATCGATGGATTATTGCGATTTTTTCAAGCATATTTTCTGTGCGGGGAATTTTTTTGAATTTTTTTTTTCTGTTATTGGATTTTTTAGACACAGGCTTGCTTGTACACATATGCTTCAGATCATTATCTGATGACTGTTATATGTTTGTTTCTCTGTTTTTAAAGTTTTGAGTGGCCTATGAAGATGTAAAAAGGCTGAAAGAAGTTGATACGTGTCAAACATTTCTTTTGTTTTGCTATTTATATTTCTTTGTAACTTTTGTTTTATTTCAAGCTACACGTTAGCGTATTTAGGCTTGATTAAGAAGTTCAGTTTCCAATTGTTTAAAGAAGCACCGATAACGTATATTCTATCTAAAGTATTAGCACACGTCCGTATATTTTTTCCAAACTTTTGAGACTTAGTATTTTTGGCAAATTTTAATGCGGTCGTGCGGCATGGTATGCCGTTTCTTATAAATTGTTTGGTTGATTATTTTATTTACAAACACAGATTGCTGTCAACAATATACTGCGTAAATAACTATGCGTGAATGCGTGATTCAATATGCTTCATGACATGGATGATCATGGTTGCCTGATCCATTTAACAAAGCAGACACTGTTAAGATGTATGTGTATCATAGTCGGTATAAATTTTGACATTCTATGTCAGCTGAACAGTACGTGGTTGGCTGTTTCAGCACAAATATTGTGAGGAAATAATCAATCCATTTTTATATGATTGGTGTTGTACTTTACAATCTGCAGCCAATGAGTGGTTAATGCAGTCGTTTTTCTTCTCATTTTTTGATCACATTCATTAGCAATGTCCTCATTCCTTAGTTCCATGGATGGTCATGGTTGCCTGATCCATTTTTTTATTTATTTATGTCATAACTCATAAGAACAAGGAGCATGGTGTATGTTTTTTGTAGTCTTAGCTGTATGTTAAAAAAACTAATGGTAACTATACAGCGGTTACAAAATGGCCTGGCTGGACAGGTTGAGTAATAACAACTTGTTGATTTTACTAATGAAAAAAAGTTGAGTGCTCTATGTTAGGTTGTTTCTTAATTTTTTATTTGGGTGTTGACTACTTGACTTTCATGTTATGGCTACAGGTCTTTCTACTGGTTCAGTTGCTCCAACAAACGACCTAGGTTTTCAAGTCCCAGCTACCGTTGCCGCCATTCAGAACCCAACATCCAAAATCACTTACGATGAGTACAATCATGAACGATATCCACCCGGTGACCCCAGCAAACGTGCATTTGCATACTTTGTGTTAACCGGTGGCCGGTTCGTTTACGCATCACTTATCCGTCTCTTGGTACTCAAGTTTGTTCTAAGCATGTCTGCAAGTAAAGACGTTCTTGCCCTTGCTTCCCTCGAAGTTGACCTCACAAGCATCGAGCCCGGGACCACGGTCACAGTCAAGTGGCGTGGGAAACCAGTTTTCATCAGGCGTAGAACCGAAGACGACATCAACTTAGCCAACAGTGTTGATGTGAACTCTCTTAGGGACCCACAGGAGGATGCGGTTAGGGTTAAAGACCCAGAGTGGCTCATAGTTGTTGGGGTATGTACCCATCTGGGTTGCATCCCGTTGCCGAATGCAGGTGACTTTGGTGGTTGGTTCTGCCCGTGCCATGGGTCTCACTATGACATATCTGGAAGAATCCGGAAGGGTCCGGCTCCTTACAACCTTGAGGTGCCTACTTATAGCTTCTTGGGTGACAATAAGTTGCTGATAGGGTGAGAATGCTATAAGCAAGGGTTAGTATAAAGAGTGCTGCAAGAAAGCATGACTATTGGTTTAATTTTTGTTATAATTTTTCTTTGAATTTGTATCAGAATTTTGTATGTGCTGCCACTGAGTTTTGAATAAGGCAGCATAAGGTGTTTTATGTGTTGGGAATAACTGATATTGTTGTGATTCTCAATTTCTCATTTTGATTCCAGGACTGGTTTCTTCCGCAAGCTAATATCCTCTATAACACACAATTGACACGTATCATGTTAAAGAGTTTGACTCCAGGCTAGCCAACTTGGAAAACTTGCACATTGTTGAATTGTAAATTTGTATTTCGATAAGGTTACGAAAAATATACTATTAACAAATTTTAAGATGTAAATACCAACATTTTGTAAACCAAGTTTGAAATTTAAAACTTTTCAAGCTCTTTTTCTTGATGTATATACGGATCAAACTAAACTAAATTCAAGTAGAGAAGTATAAGAATCGTAATCATAAACTTTATGTATTGTTACTCAAATACACTGATCAAAGAATGAGACTGATCAAAGAATGAGACTCACCTTGCACTTATAAGGGTTTAAACTCGCATAACTTTTGTGGGAGGCAAACACATGTCACTAGGTCATGGATATATTCAAGTGTATGTGATTCTTGCATTTATCTTATGTGTTTAATTTTTTGTATATTAAACAAGTCGAATGGCTCTTTATAGTGATGGGTTCAAAACGGAACCACCGCATATTTATGAGCTATTTGATTCCCTGGTGTAAAGATTTTAGTCTATTGATCTTAGATTTTGGGGGTTAGCATTAGTTTTAGGGAAAAGAAAAGGTGGAAGTGAGGAAATCCTACGTTTATTGACTTTCTCTCTCCACATGCAAGGCAGATGTCAATTATCCCCTCAATTCAAAACGTCTATAACTTTTTTATACGATATTTAAAAAAAAATTCATCGTAATAACGAGCGGTTTTTTATCTTTATTATGAGTATAATATTGTTATATAAAATAAAATAAATTTTATTGGGTTTTCTTTGCATTGTGTTAGAAGTTCTGGTCATTGTGTCTTTCAACTAGGTTTTGGTCATTACGTTTTAACTACGGTTTTTATGCATTGTGTTATTATCAAAACATATAACACAATGTTAATTTGGGTTATGTCCATTGTGTTTTTATCAATACATATAACACAATAAGGATGGTGTTATATTTGGATTTTCTATATATTGTATTATAAGTTCTGATCATTCATCATTGTGTTTAGTCTGTTATCCATTGTGTTTTAATATGTTGTCTATTTTGTTTTATTCGTTGTCCATAAATTACCAAAAAACAAAAAGAAGAAGAAACCCCAACTTAAAATCAATAGTATTTTGTATCTTTAAATTTGAGTGGTTGCGTTAAGAGATGCTTCAAGATTATACTTAGAAACCCATGATTAGATAGATATATGTTATAAATCAGATAGACGTAAAGTTGGACATCAAACAAGCAATCTTAAGTTAGGAACTTATTCTTTCAACACACGTATATAAAATTTAATCAACGGCATGAATTTATCAATATCCAAGATGTTTAAAAAATAAATGCTGGTAGTCCACATGAACGCATCATCATTTTTTGGCCCAAACTAATTATAGAGAAAAGAGATGAAATGACAAAAATGTGACGCATGATGTAGTTTGAAAATTAGCATATCTCCTGATGAAAGGATTTATCCATTGCAAATGTGTATGTCAGATGAAACACTTTTGTAACAAATAAACTTTTGAGTAAACTTTAGAGATAAGGCCATAAGTGTATAGAAACTTATACTGAAGGCTAATATTGAATATGAATATGATAAGAAGAGGCGTGATGTACTTCAGTGTTTTAATATGATATGTATTAAAAAAGTGTCATATTTGTTGGTGAAAGTGATCCCATATAGATGTAGGTAGAGTAGTTTTTTTTTTTTTTTTTTTGAAAAGTAACTTTCGTTTACGAAAAACGCCGCCCCAAGCCGGGCCGACAAAGAACAACAACAACTAGGTAGAGTAGTGATATGTCCCTTGCATACGAAATCCGTTGGACTCAAACCTTTGACTTCAAGGAGAGTGACATCTTAACTTCATTGATTTTGCCAATTAAATCCAACCCCAAGAATATCATAAGGGTTATGTTAAATACATCCCATTAACTTCATTGATTTTGCCAATTAAATCCAACCCCAGAATATCATAAGGGTTATATTAAATACACCTCAAAGTCAACTTTTTTTTTTTTACTTTTTTCTCACAAGTCAACTTTTCAAATTTCCATAAACAAATAATAGACCCACAAGTCAACTAATAATTTTTTTCTCCATAAACTTCTTTTAATATTTTTAAAAAGCAGGTTTTTGTTTTTATTTTTTATAAATAAACCCATAATATTAATTTTTTATATTCTTTTACTAAATAAACATATTTATATTATTATTTTTAATCTTGCTCGTCTTATTGACCTGAAACATGATGTTTGTTACATTATTAGTAAAATGAGACATGTAAGAACAAAAAAATAATAATTATTAGTAAAATGAGATATGTAAGAACAAAAAAAAAATAATACATATAATAAAATAAATATTCATATGATATTATCTTCAAGAGAATGACACAACATTCTTTTTTATATTACTTTGCAGTTTCTTTCATGTTTTCGACGGATTCACTTTGTAAATAACCTCGAAGTGATTAGAGAAATTTATAGTTTTACTATTATTTTTTTAACGATCAGCAGAATCAATCCTGAGCAGTGGCGGAACTAGCCCAAAAAGTTAGGGGTATCTTATTTTTTTAGGATCAGGGGTATTCTTTATATAATAGAAACGGGGTTGAGGGGTATTTTTATACTACGGAAATGGAGTTAAGGGGTATTTTTACACTACGGATACGGGGTTGAGGGGTAGCCCGTGCTACCCCTATTAACACTCTACGTCCGCCACTGATCCTGAGCATTATCGGGGCACCCATTGGAAAAACGGAGTACTCCGAGAGTAACCCGAGTCCACCACCAATTCCGAGAAAAACCTGTTATTTATTTAAGTTGGCAAATTAATTCATAGTTAATGTTTGCCCGTTTACTTTTTTATTAGAGACTCGTTATTTATTTATTTATGAAGAACCTTTTCACTTTCGTGTTTATAATAAAGTGTCTTGATTATTTATTTATTAATATTGATATTAATATTAATAATAGTGTAACAAAATATAAAAAAGTAACAAAAGTATTATAAAATAAAACAACATAAAAAACATGATTATTACTTTTGACTTTAGAATAAAATAATGTATTAAAGTACTTAATCATTACTAAGTTTGACTAATTTGATATATTAATCCATATGTTGGGTGTATTTATCACACCACGTATCATAATTTCTATAAATTACAAAAAAAAATGATAAATAATAAATAATATAATTGTTGATGATGGTTTTCTTTATTTCCCATTTTCCGTTGGAATTAAATAATTGGTCAAATTGGTACTCGCTTGAATGGAAGAAATTGTACATTTATACATGACTTTAACGTTGTGTTTTCGAGTTTCATTTAACGAAGAGAAATGATTTGGAAGGATGTAAAAAAAATCATGTTTTAGAGTTTTTTTTAAGAAAGAAAATGAAGGGAAATAGAAGGAAAACTTATGTATTTTTTTCCTTCATTTTAAACTTTTCCAAATTGAAAAGATTTGGAAGAAAAATATTTTTAATACATAAAATCCTTATTTTTTTTTCATTTATTACTTCTAACTCAAAAACATGGTAGTTTATTAAAATTTACTTTTCTACTCTTTTTCTTTTCTCTCTTTAATTCATTTTCTCATCTCTACCTTCGTTTACTAAACTCGGAAATGAACATAATCATCATCATCTTACAAAAAGTGTATGATAATCACGATTTTTTCTAGGTTCAAATATAGTTTTTGAGTTAAATGCCTGGTTAGTCCCTGTGGTTTGTTATTTTTCAGACTTTGTCCCAAGGTTTCGATAATTACAGAGTTGGTCCCGGTGGTTGTAATTTTTAAACTTGGGTGGTCCTTATCACTAACCTTTGTTAGATTTCAAAGTTAAGTATATGTGAAATTACTATATTACCCTTAAACATTTAAAAAATAGAGTAAACTGCAATTTTACCCCCTGAGGTTAGGGGTCATTGGCACCTTTACCCCCCCTAAGGAAATAATTGCAATTTTACCCCCCACTGTTTGAGGTTATGTCACAATTTTACCCCCCGGCTTCAGTTTTGTTGACTGGTCTGTTGACTTGGGGGTGAAATGACTATTTTACCCTTTTATTTTACCCCCCAACGTTTGCTGTTATGTCGCATGTTTACCCCCTGCCACCACTGCCACCGCCGTTCACCACCACAACCACCACTGCCACCTCCAGCCACCGCCATTCACCACCACTGCCACCTCCAGCCACCACCCTCAACCACCTCCAGCCCACTCTTTTATCTCTCTTCCAGATTTATCTCTCTCCCTCCCCATATACCAGTGCTCTGTTTATTAATAATAATACTTCATTTCTTTTTTAAAAAAAATATGTCAAAATAATGAGATCTATTGTAACTTTGGGACACAGATGGTGATGGCCGTGTTTGCATACATCTATCACCAGTCGTTCATTGTAGCTCAAAGCGTGTCTCTCGGGATGATTTTAGATCAGGTATGTTACCCAACCCGACACATGTTTTAAAAATGTTGTATTTAATCAAAATGCGGTTTTAAGGTATTGACTTGGTGTTTTTTCAGATTGTAATGAATCTATCATATGAAGAACAAAGAGAATTGTACTCGAAACTTGGACAGATCCTCAAGGATCGAGAGTTTGGCGAATCATGAATCAGATCATCACAGATTGACAGTGTGGCGAATCATGAATCAGATCATCATGGATCGACAGTGTGGCGAATCATGAATAGTGTGTATTTGTATTCTTTGTCTGGACTATTGAAACTTGAATTTTTCTTAGATTTGTTAGACATGTACTTGTTGTACAGTGGTTGACTCTTTTGACTTTATTTTTTTTGGTTAGGATTATTATGCTTGTTGTAATCTACACATATTTGATCATCATAAGTGCAAACAGTTGATTAACATTATATCGTCTAAAGTGTATTCTTATATATTGAACACCCTAGATCCTTCTTCCATAATAAAATAAGATAATGAAAGTAATGACCTTATAAATCAATCGCGCCGTGGTGACAGAACATCATGAATGTGTATGCTAAGTAAGAGTTGAAGCCCATGAAAACATGCCAAAATGTGTGACCCTGTGGGTTAACGGGCTTACATGGCCAGCTGGATGTGTGAGTGCAGCAAAACCGATCAACTAAGACGATACGCAGAAGAGGATACTTTTTCGAACAAAGTTATATCGCTTGACAGCATTGAGCTTATCAGTTGCTCTACTTCATCGGTTGTAGTTGCAAGCTTTAATCTGACAATCTTCATTACAAATCATAATATTATTTGATAATATATTCAGTGTTAACAGGTAACCGTATTCCTGGGATAGACGTCGTAAGTTACTTACTGATGAAGATGTAGCCAATTCGGAGAAGATGACCGGAGTTGCCTGTCAACCGTCACAACAGCTCCATCTCCGTCTCCGGTCATCCACTCCGGCGACCATTGAACCTCCTCTGTCTCCTTCCGGATGGTTGTGGTGGTGGTTGTGTGGCGGCGGAAGTTGCGGTGGTTGTGGTGGTGAATGGCGGTGGCAGTGGTGGTGATTATTGTGGTGGCAGTGGTGGTGAAGTTGCGGTGGTGGTGGTGAAGAAATTTGTGATTGAACGACCTGATTATATGTATTTTTTTTATATATATAATAACAATAATAATATAATAATAAATATAGGGTAAGATTACCAAAATACCCACACCTATAAGGGTCAAACTACCTTTGACTGAGGCCGGGGGGTAAAATTGCGACATAACCTCAAACAGTGGGGGTAAAATTGCAATTATTTCCTTAGGGGGGTAAAGGTGCCAATGACCCCTAACCTCAGGGGGTAAAATTACAATTTACTCTAAAAAATATATATAAAGAAGAGGGGCCCACCACTCATCTTTTTCGTCACCCCCTCTCTCTCCCTTTCAAAAACTCAGCCACCACCACCTCCTCCTTCACAACCTGCAACCACCACCTCCTCCGCCATCTCAAACCTCCAATCAAAATCAGTGCAACTATGTAACTTAACTTATTATAATTAGAATATTACACGCAGACACCAGTGAAACTACTCTCTCATTGCAAAAGTTTAGTTAGGCATGTCGTGGGATAAAGATGGTTTACTATTGACCGAATGCCAAATGACCAAAAAAACCCATAATAGATTAAAAAACACCTTGTGAACCTGTATATATGTTAAAAATATGATTTATGGATTATGGTAATGGGCAAAAAGGTAAATATGGATCAAAAATTTCCCTACAAAGGAATGTTGCAACTTTTCGGACAATACAAACTGAAAACAAAGTAAGCGGTTTTTTTTTTTGGGGGGGGGGGGGGGGGGGGGGGAGGGTTGTCTTTTATATGATATTATTCCTCATTGTTTCTTTACACCATCAGATAATAATTTTAAGAGTTAATTGCCCGAATGGTTCCTGTGGTTTCACGTTTAGTCCCCAGCTTTTGGAAAATAGCAGGTATGCTCCCTATGGTTTGTCATTTTGTTACTCGGATAATCCCCGGACATTTACTCAGGGGACTATCCGAGTAACAAAATGACAAACCATGGGGGGGGGGGGGGAGGGTTGTCTTTTCTTTTATATGATATTATTCCTCATTGTTTCTTTACACCATCAGATAATAATTTTAAGAGTTAATTGCCCGAATGGTTCCTGTGGTTTTACGTTTTTTCACGTTTAGTCCCCATCTTTTGGAAAATAGCAGGTATGCTCCCTATGGTTTGTCATTTTGTTACTCGGATAATCCCCTGACATTTACTCAGGGGACTATCCGAGTAACAAAATGACAAACCATAGGGAGCATACCTGCTATTTCCAAACTAACTGACATCTACTCAGGGGATTATCCGAGTAACAAATAACAAACCGTAGGGAGCATGCTGCTATTTTCAAAAGGTGGGAACTAAACGTGAAAAAACGTGAAACCACAGAGACCATCCGAGCAATTAACTCTCCTACACTCCACACTAAGAACTCGAAGTTCATAATAGTTGAAGATAAGAATGATAGAAGCCACACTAAACTAGAAGTTCCTATATGTTTCTAAATCATCCATAACACACAATCTCAATTTCAATTTCATATTCATTTTGCAGATCTTGGAATAACAAGTGCTGACAGTAGCAAAAGCTGTAGAAGAAAAAATCAACGATGAAATCGCATCCTTATTAAAGCTAGATCTGGACGATATTGAGGTGTTGAGAGAACGCAGGCTGCAGCAAATGAAGAAAATGGCGGAGAAAAGAAGGTGGTAGTAGTGGAGGTGGTTGCAGGTTGTGAACGAGGAGGTGGTGGTGCTGGCAGAGTTTTTAAAAGGGAGAGAGGGGTGATAAAGAAGGTGAGTAGTGGGCCCTATCTCTGTTATATTTGTTTATATATTTTTTAATTGTTTAAGGGTGATACAATAATTTTACGCATACTTAACCGAGAAATATAATAAAGGTTAGTGATAAGGACCATTCGAGTTTAAAAATTACAACCATTAGGACCAGCTATGTAATTATTGAAGCTTTAGGCCGTGGGGTATGGTGAGGCTTGGGTTGGGGCATTTGTTGACACGTGGAATGGGAGCCCCCCACCGCTTGGTTACGTGTCCGCGGGGTATGGCGGGGCGTGAGTTGGGCTTAGGTTGGTTGCACCGCGTGGCAGAAAATTAAAAAAAAAATACAAAAAATTTATAAAAAAGCACACAACATTTATAAAAAAAACCCTACAACTTCATTAAAATTTTAAAAATTACATAATACTAAAAATTACATAATTTCTAAAAATTACAAAATAACAAACCTAGAGCGTTAAATAAATTTCAAAAAGGTCAATCTTGTCGAACGCATTTTTTTCCTTGCCTCGAAACTCTATGTTCGTCACCGCCACCCGGTCCTCGTGGCTTAACTCGCCACCGGGAATGGCTTCGTAGTAAGCCTTGAAACGCTCGAGCTTGGGCCGTAGTTCGCGCCATTTATGTTGGCACGCGTTGAGGTTGTGGCGGTCGTTACCGACGTTATGTCGGTAGGCTCCGAATGCTTCCAGCCAATATTTTGTTTGGCCAGGTGGCCGCCCCTTCATAGCGTCAGCGACGCTTGTGACGAGAGCAATTTCTTCTTCATGGGTCCAGGATGCCATAGCGGGGTTGGGTTCGTGGGATGGGGGGGGGGGGGGGGACCAGTGGGTTAGCCGGTGGGGTTGGGTTCGTGGGATGGGGTGGACCAGTGGGGTAGCGGGTTCGAGAGAAGTGGGTAGCCGGTGGGGTTGGGTTCGTGGCATGGGGGGACCAGTGGGTTGGGGGTTACATTATATAGAGGTTGTTGGGAGACCCGGGTGGCGGTTTGGTTTTCCCCAAACCGTTTGAATTTAAAAATTCGAAATTTGAAAAGTCCGCTTGACGTGGCGGGGTAAGCGAATGAGATTCAGCCAGCTAGCATGGCCATACCGCCCCACGCCCGACTTGAAGGCAAGCCCCAAGGGCCAAGCCCAACCGAGGTGGTGGCTTGGACGTTTTCCCCCAACCCAAGCCCCATACCCATGGCCTTAGGACCAAGTCTCAAAAAATGGCAAACCGCATAAACCAACCAAGCATTTAACTCATAGTTTTCACTGGTTTTATCCCTTTAATCCTTTCGCCAAGACCAGAGGCGTGAAGTTAATCAAACTTAACGTCCACATCTAAACACTAAAAACTTAATTAACGTAATCCAAATCACCAAACCCCATCTAACCTCCCCCCAACCTTCGTTTTCATCGTAACATAACAGGGTTGGTGAAATAGCAAAACCAAAACCCCCATATACACATCCATCTCGCCTTTCTTCAGATCTCACTCGTACACGAAACAAAACTCCACCAACTTCCATCAATGGCTTCCATCTCCAACCTTTCTTCACCTGCAACACCTCTAAACTCTTCCCCTATTCTCCCACCACCACCCACCACTATCACCCTCCTTCGTTTTCCGTCAAAACTTCCACCTTTTTTTTTCCCACCGGTTGTCCCTTTGCTCCACTGCACTTCTAGCTGCTTCTTTGGTGTAAGTCTTTTTATTAATCCCCAAAATTTTTGTTTATTATTTTTCATCATTGATTCTCTGTTTTATGCTTTTGATCACCTTTTGAGATCTTTTTCAAATTTTGTCTTGTGATGTTGAATCTTGATCAAAGTTATTTATATGGGGTGGTTTGAATATTGATTATTTAACATTCATGGCCTAAGGATTAGGCAAAGGCTTCTTAAGAATGGTACAAAGGCTTTTAAAAAAAAGCCCACTACAAAAAAAAAAAAAAAAAAAAAAAAAAAAACCTAAAACCCCTCATCACCCACCAAAAAAATAAAAGTTTTTTTTTTTTTTTGGGTAGGTTTTTTTAGGATTTTGGGGGTGGGGTGGAGGGTTTAGGTTTTTTGGTGGTTTTTTCGGTGAGGTATAGTTTTTTTTTTTTTTTTTTTTTTTTTTTTTTTTTTTTTGGTGGTGGTGCGGTGGGGGTGGGGGTGGGTGTTTAGGTTTTGGGTGGTGGTGTAGTGAGTTTTAGGTTATCGGACACTTGTCATTCTATAAATCCTTCTTACATTTCTTACAATTACATTTCTTACATGTCTTACAATTAGGAGTCTTTGTAGAATAACTTAACCCCATGGCCTAAAAGGTTAAATCTTTTTTGTGGGTTTTTTATTTCACATGTTCTTTTTAGGGGTTTTAGTTAGTATTAGCAATTTAGCATTTTTTTTTTCTGGGATGCATGTGATTGGTAGTCTGTTGACTTGGTTTGTTTGTTTTTATTTTGCTTATATATTTGAAAGATTTGCATACTTTTTGCTGACATGATTTTCTTTTTGAAAGTGTGAAATGTAGCCAAAATGGTGGAAATGGAAGCTATGTTAAGAGAACAACACTTCATGATCTTTATGAGAAACAAGGGCAGAGTCCATGGTATGATAACCTATGCCGCCCTGTTACCGATCTTCTTCCCCTGATTGAAAGTGGTGTAAGAGGTGTTACAAGCAACCCGGCGGTAATTATACTTATAGTTTGTGCAAATTTATGTTTTTGTGATGTAAAATTCTTAGTTTATGATGATTCTAAATTTCTAATGAGATGTTCTATATGTGATTACAGATTTTTCAGAAAGCAATATCTACCTCAAATGCTTACAATGACCAATTCAGGTATTCTCTTGGTTTTTTAAATAATAATAGTTTGATAGATACATTTTGGAGCAAGATCCAAACACTAGGCTCTTAAAGAAACCAAACGTTCAGTGAACTGTTTGGCTGGAAGTTTGTTAATAAACAAACACGAACAAATTGTTTGGTTCATAGAATTGAACGGGAAAACATAAACACATATCTGTTCGTTTATTCTTGTTCTTGAACGTTCAGTTATATACGTGCAATTATGTTCGTTCGATTACGTTCGTTTGTTTATGTTCATTTACGTATTCATTTAAATTTATTTATTAGTTATTAGTGATAGTAATTGGCCCGTCATTTACACATGCTTTAGTTTATGTTAAAGTTTGAAGCTTTTATATGACTTAAGTTTTGAATCATCTCGTGATATTTAGACTTTAGTTTGGGTATGGTTGCTTACTTTTTAAATATTGTTATTGCTGAATCATGTTATTATAAATCCAAAGTTTGAATACCATATTTACTATCCTGCAAAAATTCCATAATTTAGCTCTGTGTTTTGCACTTATTTGACAATTGATGATGTAATCACAGGGAACTTGTACAGGGAGGGAAAGACATCGAAAGTGCATATTGGGAACTTGTAGTGAAAGATATCCAAGATGCTTGCAGTCTGTTTGAGCCAATTTATGACGAAACAGATGGCGGAGATGGTTATGTTTCTGTTGAGGTTTCACCTCGGCTTGCTGATGATACCCAAGGGACCGTTGATGCTGCAAAATGGTTGCATAATGTGGTTGATCGCCCAAAATTTTTACATTAAAATCCCTGCAACTGCAGCTTGTGTTCCTTCTGTTAAAGAAGTTATTTCTTTGGGAATAAGTGTTAATGTAACTGTAAGTTGATTCTATACATTCTTCGTTTGTTTAAAGATTATGTTTATGTTTATATGATTATTTAGGGGTCAAATAATTGGTCTATAGAGGTTTAACTAAATGATTATAAAGATGCACATATTCTTTAGGTGGTGCTTGGATTCGCCTTTTGGAACTAAATACCTTTTATGACTTGAAGTCACAATAATCAATTTTTAAAGCTGGACAAACAAATTATGTTTCAACTGTTTCTTGGTCCAATAAGTAGTTTCTTAGTAGCCACAACAAAATTATCCAAGGGTAAAATTAATTACCAATTTATCTATTTTTAAACTTATCTTTAGAGAGTAATTACCAATTTATCTATTTTTAAACTTATCTTTAGAGAGTTTTACTTCCATTTGCACGCCACCTCGTTTTTTCTCTAACTAACTTTACTTTTTGGTCATTTTAACTATTAACTGCTTAAATGATCAGAATTTTCCAAAAAATCAAGATGTCTTCAAACAACAGAACCCATCGTCCCCCCCACTTGTGGCCTAGTGGTAGGAGGTTTGAGTTTTCCAATGGATACTCAAGTTCAATTCCTACTTGTGTCATATTGGGGTGGATATAGGCAATAAAGGATTTCGACTAGGCCTTGGGTGAGGTTGTCAGTTCGATTCCCGAGCCCAACCGGGTTTTCGTCCCGCCGTGTCTTACGCAAGAGAGTTCTGCTCTTGTGGTGGCACAACGACTGTCAAGTGGCAGCCGGCGGTATTGTTTCCCGGGGGAACGCCCAAAAAAGCCAAACTTTGAAGCCAGCGTTGGCCCGGTTAAGACAACATAGTCTGGCCAGAGTGGGGCAATACATGAAGTTCACCGTTCAAAAAAAAAAGAAGCCCATACAAAAAGTATCTTCTACAGTCCGTTATATTGTTATATTTCAACTGGTTCTTTGATTCCGATTATTTAGCATCACATAATCACTCTCAAAATGCGCATCCAAACACCCCTTTAGTAATGGCTAATCATTACCACCACTATTATATGCATAAGTTCTTATGCTGAAGACTTGTTAATCATATGTTTTGACTCGATGACACATAGTTTTACATGCCACTTTAAACTTGTTTTACTTGCTAACTCTTTTTTTTACATGCTTCATCACAGCTCATATTTTCTCTATCTAGATACGAGGCAGTTATTGATGCTTATTTAGATGGGTTAGAGGCTTCAGGTCTTGATGACCTATCCAGGGTTACTAGTGTTGCTTCTTTCTTTGTTAGTCGAGTAGACACACTTGTCGACGGTATGCTTGAGAATATTGGAACACCAGAGGCACTTAACCTTCGAGGCAAGGTAAAAAAATATCAACTAGCAAAGTAAAGAAAGAATTTTTTACTTTCGATTGTTTGTTTTTTCACCGTATGGTTAAAATTTTACAGGCTGCAAATGCTCAAGCAGCTCTAGCTTTCCAGCTTTACCAAAAGAAATTCTCGGGCCCAAGATGGGAGGTCCTTGTGAAAAAAGGAGCTAAGAAGCAACGGTTGCTATGGGCTTCAACCAGTGTCAAGAATCCAGCCTACCCTGACACCCTTTATGTAGCCCCACTTGTTGGGCCCGACACGGTGAGCACTTATGAACCACTTCTTGTAAGATGGTCGGTCACCAGGTGGTGGTACTGGTAGAGGTCACAATTTTGACCCATTTATATTGGTCATGTTTTACCTCTAATAGCTCAAACGGGTAAAATGAAAAATAAAACAACTTAAAAAGGGATACTTGTTGAACGGGTCAAAAGTTGGTCAAAGTGTATTTATTAATCCAAGATGCATCATAAAATCAGTTGATTCAATTTTTTTTGTTCTTACTAAAGCAAATACAATTCTTATGGCCACAGTAGAATTTTTGTTCTTACTAAAGCAAATACAATTCTTATGGCCACAGTAGAAAAATTAATTATTTGTAGATAGTTCATAAATTTTGGGCAAAAAGTTTTGGGTCCACCTGATTTGATGGGTTTGTGTTAATCATCTTGGTTTTAGACGCGACACTTTTGACTAGGGGTGTAAACGAGCCGAGTTGAGCCCAAGCCCGACTAGGTTCGAGCTCGGCTCTTCATGCTTCTAATCGTTTATGAAGCTCGAGCTCGGCTCGGTTCGTGCCCACTATTTTGAGATCGAGCTCGGCTCAAAAGTAAAACCCAAGAGTTCGAGTTCAGCTCGGCTCGAGGTAATTTGAGAACAGTTTTAAACGAGCTAAAGGCTCGGCTCGAGCTCGCTTCGATAGCTTAAACGAGCCACTGCTCGGCTCGCTAGTATTTAATAGTTAGTATAATATGTATATAAAATAATTCAAAATTTGTATGAATTCGTGCTCGGGCTCGATAACTAAATGAGTCATATTTCAGGCTCGAGCTCGGTAAGGCTCGGCTCGTTCGAGCTTTTTACTGATCCGATCCCGAGTAGCTCTCGAGCCGCTCCACCTTGTTTACACCCCTAATTTTGACCCATTTACTATAAATGGGTTTCGGGTTTGGTTCATCTTGTGTCTAACCTGTTCGGTATTAAAAATATATATAAGTCAGACCTGCTTTGGCCCATCACCTAACATGTGCTCAGTGGCGGACCCATAAATTTTTTTTGGGGGGTGCGGATGAGGTGTTCAACCATATTTTCAAGGGGTGCGGTCGGGTTTTTTTGCCAAAAATATACACTAAATTTTTTTTTCAAGGGGTGCGGCCGCCCACCCTGGCCAAAGGCTAGGTCCGCCCATGCCTGTGCTACCGAATGTTAATGAGTTTGGGTTAATCTTGTTGTTTAGGTTTCAACCATGCCTGATCAAGCCCTGCAAGCATTTATTGACCATGGTACAGTTGGAAGGACGATTGATTCAAATGTGCGAGAGGCTGAAGTAATCTACAGTGCACTAGAGAAGTTAGGGATCGATTGGAGTTATGTCGGATCCCGACTGGAGGATGAAGGGGTAGTTTCTTTCAAGAAAAGCTTTGACAGCCTGCTTGACAGCTTGCAAGAGAAGGCGAATTCTATGAAACTAGTCAACCTGTAAACCTCAATATGTGTTTCTTTCTAGTATTTGTTATCCGCTAATAGATTGAATAAATAACAAAGAGTTGTTGTGTAAGTGAATGAAAGATTGTGTAATGAGAGAGTTCTGTTATTAAGTGAGTGGTTTCGGGTTTTCTATTAGTCACATGTTCTGATTGTGTGGTGCTTCTTGCTCACTATTTCTGTCCATTCATTTTCCATGATGCGTAAAACTAAGACGAACATACATGAACAACCATCTTCAACCGTTTGACCAGCGGAAGATGAATACTTGAGGCTTTGTATGCCGGGTCAAGTCTGGCTTGGGTGGAGATGTCTAGTCGGCTTAGCTCAGCTCGTTTTATTATTGAGATGTCTAGTTGTGAAATCTGATAACTTAGTGAAAGGGATGAAAGAGATGAAGAGACTTTATACTTTATATATATGTATATATATAAATCTAATAAATAATTAAATCTTTATCTTTAAAATTACTAAAATATACTTCTAATTACATGTAAAATTACTGAAATACCCTTACTTTTAACCGAGTTAAAAGGAGGGAGCAAACTGGCAATAAAATGGAAACCTCTAGGAGGAAAGTGGCAGTTTTTAAACTATTGGGGCAAAAACATTAAAATGATCAAACCACAGAGAACAAAAACGAAGTTAACACTAAAAAATTGGCTTTTGAGGTTCTTTAATAAGTAAACAGACAAAATGGTCCCTAAGGTTTAGTCACTTTAGTTCAACTATTAGGGCAAAAACATTAAAATGATCAAACCACAGAGAGTAAAAACGAAGTTAACTCTAAAAAAATGGCTTTTGATGTTCTTTAAAGAGTAAACTGCCAAAATGGTCCCTAAGGTTTGGTCATTTTTGCCACTTTAGTTGAAAACTCAAACCTTTTAAATTTGGGTCCCTGTAGTTTCAATTTTGTTACCATTTTCATCCAAAAGCAAAATCTGGTAAGATTTTTCAGTTAACATCCAACTTTTTTGTCTTTTTTTCTCCCTTTTAATGAAGGCAAAATGGTCAGATTTTTTAAATTTATTATAATAAAATGTTAAAAGACCATTTTGCCCTTCATTAGGGAAAAGACAGAAAAGCTGGATGTTAACTGAAAATTTTTACCAGATTTTGATTTTGGATGAAAATGACAACAAAATTGAAACCACATGGACCCAGATTTAAAAGACTTGAGCTTTGGACTAATGTGTTAAAAGTGAACAAACCATAGTGACCATTTTGACAGTTTACTCTTCTTTAAATTACTTTATTTTGGAAAGCTGCTGTGAAATTTTGTTTAACTACCATACTAGCTTTGAATTACTTAATGTTTCGGAAACATTATTTGTTTACCAACATATTAATTTGACTTTGTATTATAAGAGTTGAAGTTTTGTTTTAATTGCCCTAAATATAAGTATATTTGCAGTATTGATGATGTGAATAATGATGTTTGTAATTATAAGAACGATAACAGTTGTAGCTTTGTAAAGTTGAAGCATTGATATGTTTTGTTAGGCTATGGGGTGTGGGAGTGTCTAATGACTTTTACAAACGAAAAAAGCACAACTTATAAACAACACCACCATGGCACCATTTACCTTTTTTTTGGAGCTTGAGAGATGGTTCAAGATTGTAAGCTCCTGAAAATAATATCCGAATTGGTTGGTCAGCCAGCCCACCCTGGAAACCCATAACTAGAATCATCATATAATCCAAATGAATAAAAGACACAAAATAAACAAGGAATCATGATATAATCCAAATGAATAAAGACACAAAATAAACAAGGAAATTGAAGTTAGGGCCAACAAAGGTATAAACCGACTCCATGAATTTGTCGATATCCATGATGTTTTTAATGACTACCGGTAATTCGCATGAACACACTACCATTTTCACCCCAAGTATGAGATATAGGAAAGTGAAACAAATTTACAAAAAAAAAAAAAAAAAAAAAAAGAACAATTGGTTGGTTAAGAGATGCTTGCCGAACTAGAGAGAGAAAAGACAAATACATAATGTGAATGTGTTCTAATCAATTACATATGTGCATACAACATGAACCATTTTCGTCATAGATTTTTTTAGTGATGATTTCAAAGATTTCTTAGAAACCACCAAGTAATAAATAATATGCATAAGGCCACTGGGGGTGGCAGCGTTAAACTTCCGTGATAGCCTTTATCACGCGTGGAAAAAACAAGATTCCCACCGCCAGTCATTTGTTCAACGAGTGATAGCAGCCACGTGATGGATTTCCGTTATTTTTTTCATGCGTGAAAAATATGGATGTGAGGGGGTGTGGGGGTTTATTGTTAGGTGTTGTGAGTGATGACCATTGCCACTAAAAAATGATGTGAGTGATAGAATAGTGGCCGATGACATGACAGGAGTTGATTGGATGCTTGTGAGTGAAAGAATTCTATCACTAGTGACCACCCCACCCCCTAGGTTATTGATACAAGATATAAGTACATGCAAAGAAACATATAGTATCCAATAGAAGATATAACTACTTGTAAACAAACTATAATACGCTTGTTAAAAACAAACCCAAGCTTGAATATGATAAGAGTAACAAGATATTCAATTTTTAGTATTATTAAATTTAGAAAAATTATCAATATGGAAATTGGAAATATAGGTATTATTTTTGTTTCTGAAAAAGATTTATACGAAGGTACACTACAAGAAAACGTGGCAAGAGTGGCGACAAAATATATAACAAAATAAAGAACAAATTCAACATAAAACAAACAATACTAATCGATTTGGAGTAGAACTTGGTGAAATCGAAGATAAGGAGCCGATTCGGGGGTTGAACCGTGAGGGAGATGAAGAGTTCTGTGAAACACTTTTAGGGGCGACGGTCGTCGCTGCTAATACTCTATGTGTTGCCGCTATTGCCTAGGTTAAACCCCAGCCGTTGGATCAAGATAAGAAATGAGTGACTATTGATACCAATTTCTTGTAGTGGTATTAGACCATATATGGGAAATGGGATCTACACTCGCTTCTTTGTTCTTTATTATGTGACATTTTTTAGTGCTACGTCAACACACTCTTTCATCTTTCACGTCATCAAATAACCGAGAAAATATTACAAATAATATTTATCTTTTATTTTTTAAAACAAATAATATTACAAGACTAGAACCTAAAAAAAAAGTATCCGAATTTGTGAGTTACCTCTCATTGTTATAAGAAAATGTTGTATACGCGTGCAACAATCTGAAAAAACGAAATGGCCTCATTAACGAATGCATGTTTATGTGAGTCACCAAGAATAGAGGCTGAAGTTAACCATAAAAAGTTGATTAATTTAATAATAAAACTTAACAAAATCACATTTAAGCTTGGTTTTCATCGTAAGGTGACGGGCTTGGTGAAATATATACATGTCACATGTACAAAAAAATATACACAAAACTCCATCAATGGCTTCCATCTCCTATCTTTCTTCTCGTGCCACACCTCTACACTCTTCCCCTTTTCTTCACCCACCACCCACCTCCGCGGTCCTTCTGCGTTTTCCGTCAAAAACCGCACCTCTAGCCGCCTCCTTGCTGTAAGTCTTCTTCCCCATTTTGCTAGTCTATGTGTCTTGTTTTGTTATTTTCATAAATATTGATCATATACATTTTTATTAGCATGGTAAGAAAACTGATCTTTATTTACATAATCTACCCTCAACTACACGAACTTACATTATGATTTAATAATCATCAAACATCCATTATGGTTTAACCAGTTTGGATGTCTAACGGCGTGAAATGCGCACTTTTTGCTTACTTAATTATTTTTTAAAAGTGTAAAATGTAGCCAAAATGGAAGTCATGTTAAGAGAACAACTCTTCATGATCTTTATGAGAAGCAAGGGCAGAGTCCATGGTATGATAACCTATGCCGCCCTGTTACCGATCTTCTTCCCCTTATTGAAAGTGGTGTTAGAGGTGTTACAAGCAATCCGACGGTAAATAAGCTTTTATTTTGTGCTATTGTTTTGTTTTTATGATACAAAATTCCCTATTTATGATAATTCTAATGACATGTTCTATATATATTTGATTGCAGATATTTCAGAAAGCTATATCTACCTCAACTGCTTACAATGACCAGTTCATGTATTCTCTTGGTTCCTTAAATAATCATAATTCAACTCATCTTATTACTTCTGATTATCTTATTTTGATTATTTAGTATTACATTTACATAATCATTTGCTTTGGTTTTACTTGAAACGAGAACGCTTCTAAAGATAATGTAGCATGAATAATATATTAACCATCCTGAAAAAAGTTCCACAATTTAGCGCTTATTCGACAATTGATGATGTAATCACAGGGAACTTGTACAGGGAGGGAAAGACATTGAAAGCGCATATTGGGAACTTGTAGTTAAAGATATTCAAGATGCTTGCAGACTGTTTGAGCCTATTTACGATGAAACAGATGGTGGTGATGGTTATGTTTCTGTTGAGGTTTCACCCTGGCTTGCTGATGATACCCAAGGGACCGTTGATGCTGCAAAATGGTTGCATAAAGTGGTTGATCGCCCAAATGTTCACATCAAAATTCCTGCTACTACAGCCTGTGTTCCTTCGATTAAAGAAGTTATTTCTTTCGGAATAAGTGTTAATGTAACTGTAAGTTGATTCGTTACACACTTTGTTTGTTTATATATTTTGTTTCGATTAATAGATGCACATATATTTACATGCCACTTTAAGCCATATCATATATTTGGACTCGCAATGTATCGTTTTGCATCCTTTTTTAAACTTTATTTTTACTAATTCTTTTATTTATTTTTCATGATCTATCACAGCTCATATTTTCTCTATCTAGATATGAGGCAGTTATTGATGCTTATTTAGACGGGTTAGAGGCTTCGGGTCTTGATGACCTATCTAGGATTGCAAGTGTTGCTTCTTTTTATGTTAGTCGAGTAGACACGCTTGTTGACAGTACGCTTGAGAAAATTGGCACACCAGAGGCACTTGAACTTCGAGGCAAGGTAAAAAACTATCAACTGTAAAAGTAAAGAAATAAAATTTTTACCTTTAAAATAAAACTTCTGTTTTTTCACCACACGGTTAATTTTACAGGCTGCAAATGCTCAAGCGGCTCTAGCATTCCAGCTTTACCAAAAGAAATTCTCGGGCCCAAGATGGGAGGCCCTTGTGAAAAAAGGAGCTAAGAAGCAGCGGTTGCTATGGGCTTCAACCAACGTCAAGAACCCATCCTACCCTGACACCCTTTACGTAGCCCCACTTGTTGGGCCCGACACGGTGAGCCATATGAACCACTTGGTGTAAGATGCTCACCTAGCCGTACCGGTAGAGGTGGCAATTTTGACTTATTTATTCTGGTCCTGTTTTACCTCAACTAAGTCAAACAGGCAAAACGGGTAAAAATAGCTTAAAAGGAAACACGTTACACGGGTAAAAAGTATACCAATGTATTTATCAATGCATGAAACATCACAAAACCATCTGATTCTTGAAATAATACAATTTTTGTAGCCATAGTAGACAAATGAATTATTTATAGATAGATCATATTCATAACCTTGTTTTGACACGTTACCTAGCGGCCACCATATGCTAACGGGTTGTGTTACTCGTCTTATTTTTAGATGTGACAATTTTGACCCTGATATGTATAAAAATACTTGTTTGAGCCGGGGCCCATTACCTAACCAGCCCGACTTCAATTCCCATCTTGCCACCTGTACCTAGCGGTGACACCAAACGTTAACGGGTTGGCATTAATCTTGTTGTTTAGGTGTCAACCATGCCTGATGAAGCACTGCAAGCATTTATCAACCATGGTACAGTTGGAAGGACGATCGATTCAAATGTATCAGAGGCTGAAGGAATTTACAGTGCGTTAGAGAAACTGGGGATCGACTGGAGTTATGTTGGGTCCCGGCTGGAGGTTGAAGGATTAGTCTCTTTCAAGACAAGCTTTGACAGCCTGCTTGATAACTTGCAAGAGAAGGCTAATTCTAAGATATTAGTCAGCATGTAAACCTCAATATTTGTTTCCAGAATTTGATCTGCATCAACAGACTTGTGTGTAATGGAAGTTATTTGGTGAAATGATGAGTGGTTTTCCCTTATCTTTACATGTTATGTTTGTGTGGTGGTTTTTGATATTTTTTTTATGAAATGATGAGTGGTTCTTACCTTTCTAACATGTTACAGGTTAAAATTGTTCCGATCCAACTTGATGGGTCGGAAATTACGTCCAATAGTATCGACACTGAAATTTAGTTAAAATCAAAAGTAGAGGTGTAAACAAGGTTGAGCTCGAGAGCTACTTGGATCGGATCAATAAAAAATTCGAACGATCAGAGTCTTAACGAGCTCAAACACCAGCTCAAGCTTTGCGTACAAAGCTTCTTTAGGCTCTGAGCCTAAACGAGCCCAAAGAAATTTTATATTATTTTTCTTATATATAATATACATACTATTTAGCATTGGCGAACCGAGCTCTAGCCAAGCTTTGGCTTTTTAAACTATCGAAGCTAGATCGAGCCGAACTTTTAGCTCATCTAAAGTTGTTCTCAAATTACCTCGAACCCAGTGGCGGATCTAGAAAATTACTTAAGGGGCAACGTTTCAAAATTTTTTTTTAACGTACTTCATACAATGTAAACGAAACAACGATAGTAGCGCGGTAATAAATAAATTTAAACACGTACCTAAATTAGTTCTCCTCTTCGGTTTTTGAAAGCTTGAAACCGGGCCATGACATCCTCTTCTTTTACTTTACAAAAACTTTCTTTTTCGACCGCACAAATTAGAGCGTTGTTCAAATATTCATCACCCATCCGATTGCGTAAATCCGTCTTGATAAGCTTCATTTTAGAAAAACATCTTTCAACGGTTGCGGTTGCAACCGGTAAAACCAGTGCTAGCTTCAATGTTCGATAAACCAAAGGAAAAGTTTCATTTTTTCCGGTTTCCACCATTACACGAGCAAGGTCACTCAATCCAGTTAAATTTGCAAATTTATCATCTTCCTTTAAAGTGTGATAAAATGTCGAAAGATCACCCGTAAGAACCCCTCTTTCTTCTTTATTAAAGTCATTCGGATACATTTCAGAAAACTTCACTATCTTTGATATGTCAAATTTAGCAAACGAATTACAAGGATTTAAACCCGACATATTTTCTATCAAACTAGTTGAGACCTCACTAAATCGGCTTCCAAGTTCTTGAAGTTGCATATCCAAAACCGTATTAAAAACCTCAACTTCAAAATGATGTCGGTTAGTAATGACATACTTTCGGTTTCTTTTATTACCATAACTTTCCGCCATATCTAACATCTTAATGTTGTTTTTTTCACAAAAAGATGTTATGTTTGCCAACATCTTTTCAAACCCATTTTGTCTTAAATGATTCAAAGCTCGTTTTGTCCCGCTTATCAAATGAGATGCTTCTAACAAGTCTTGACTCTTTTTTTGAAGATGTTTTGATAGAGCATTTGTGAGGCCTAAGATATCGTTCAACAAGTGTATGTAAAACACAAATTCAAGACTCTCAAAATATGATAGAATACCTGACGCATTGGATCGTTGTTGAAAGGTCTCTCCATCTTGTTTAATAAAAGTAAGTACCTCAACAACTTCCGGAAATAATTTCAACAAACTTATGATGGTTCTATGATGAGAACCCCATCGTGTGTCTCCGGGTCGGGCAAGGGAAACCTCTTGGTTTAATCCTTTTCTTGTGTTAATTTCACCCGCTAGAATTTCGTTTTCCACTCTCTCTTTTTTTGCCTCCAACAACATCATATCTTTTCTTTTGCAAGAAGCACCAACCGTATTAACAACCATGCCAAGAGTTCCGTAAAATTCTTTAACACCATCATGCTTTTTTGCTACAGCCACAATCACTAACTGAAGTTGATGAGCAAAGCAATGTATGTAATGTGCCGATGGATTGTCTTTCAGAATTAAAGCTTTTAATCCATTAAACTCTCCCCGCATGTTGCTTGCACCATCATAACCTTGACCCCTGATCTGTTTAAACAAAAACAAACAATAAAATACAATGATACGACATATAATCTTTATTATAGTTTATGTAATGAAATTATGAAACATATAACTTACTTGATCTATGCTTAAATGGTTATCGGCTAATAAAGACACAATGGCTTCTTTAAGAGTTAAAGAATCTGTATTCCTCACATGAGCAACTCCAATTAAACTCTCTTTAACAACTCCGACCTTATCGACAAATCTCACAACTACGGCCATTTGTTCCTTTAAAGACACGTCGCTAGACTCATCTACTAACAACCCAAAGACATCGTCTTTAATTTCTTCACAAATCATTTTGATTACTTCTTTCGCATAGCAATCGACAATCTCTTTTTGAATCGATGGAGCTGTCAACTTATTATTCGTCTTGGCCTTCCCTAAAGTGTACTTACCAATATCCGGGTTGTTCACACTAATCAACTTTAAAACCGAAAGAAATATACCTTTATAAAGAGACTTTTCAGATTCGTCATGACCACGAAACGGTAAACTATTTTCTAAACAAAATCCAGCACTACGAACAGACCCCATTAATCGATACCGATTTCCAATCCTTCTTTCCTTGTTACGCCTTTTTTCATTCGCATCATAGGATCGCTTTTGGTTCAAGAGATTTTCACATTTTTGCGCCGCCTTATTATGTATACTATTAACTAACCCAACATGTTCTTTTAAGACACCCGGTTTACTCCAATTACAAAAGCCTCCACTTACAAAAGTCTCTCTTCCACCTTTTTTCATCTTTCAACTTCCAAATTCCCTAATTTTATAAGACAAATAAAATTAAACAGTAAGCCCTAAATCAATTTCACATAAACCCTAAAAACTATAACAAATTAACAATTGCACATAACAGTCATAACTATAAAATTAAACAATAAGCCCTAAATCAATTCACCGAATGTCTGAACTAGTCAATTATGATCAAAATCTATCACAAAATTAGTCAATTAACAGTCACTCAAATCATTCTAACAAAACAGATAAACTCAAATTACCTGATCTCTTCCTCGACTTCCAGAACACCGGAGCAGAAGACTGAAGACACCGGAACAAATCCTTCAATGGAGTGGCGGAATGGAACGGCGGTGGCAAAGGGCGGACGAATGGACGATGATGGACTGGAGTGGCTCCTGCGAGTGCGCTGCTTCTTTTTTTTTTTGGGAAATCACCAAAATGTCCAAGACGTGGTCAAACCTTCCAAAATAGCCTGGTCAACCGTCTCGTGGAGACGTCTGAACTTAGGTGAGACGTCTTGACGGCGGTCCAACCACAACGTGCCACGTGTCCGACAAACACATCAGGTTACTGGACGGCTGAGACGTCTTGGCTAAGACGTTTGCGCCGGCTTAAGACGTTTCATAGTGGCTAGCCGTTAAGCTTCTATTTTGCATGGCTTGAGACGTTTGAGAGTGGCTTCGAGACGTTTTGAATGGCTTGAGACGTTTGAGAGTGGCTAGCCGTTAAGCTTATATTTTTTTTTTAATATTTGATTGTAATGTTTTTTTTTTCTTTTTTAAATATTAGTTTCTAATTTTTTAAAACACTGAAAATATAAAAAAAAACCGGTCACATGGGGGGGGGGGGGGGATCGAACTCGGGGCGTTTCATTCAACAAACGACGTCGTGACCAGCCGGGCTAAGCCCTCATCCGTTGATGTGTTAGACATAAATTTATAATAATATATAATTATTTATTTATTTTTTAATGTTTTATTTAATTGTTAAGACGTTTCACGGTTTTCAACGTTTCAGACGTATGAGACGTCTCAGACGTTTGAGACGTTTCCCGATTTTCGAAGAAATTTTCAGGACGTTTTGAACCTGTTTTTAAGTCACAATTTTCCACCCTGTTATACACATTGGTGTTTACAGCTTAAAAAAATGGGCAGACCCCCGGATTCAACAAATGGTTCTATGAAGTTATCTACAACTGTTCTAAGAAGTCATCTACAACGGACACAGATCTTCCCCGTTTTGGTGGGATCAGGTCTAATATCGCCTTCTACGTGCTCTGCGGGGTTGATCGGGTTCAAGAACTCATCTACAACGGACACGTGAAGGGTTAAACGGGTTGTTCAGGTAATGACGATTCTACCCGTTTTGGATGGTTAATATGACTTTGGCTAACACAATGGGCTCTCACCAATGTGTTCGCCAAGTCTTGTAACATCACCCAGCGGGGGAACCGCCGAACCAAATTTGGAACAACCCGTTACATATCACCTAGGCCAAAAAAAATATGGGTTGATGGAACTTACCAGTTCACAACCCATAGTATTTTTTCCTAGGTGTTTTGATGCGAATTTCCGGAATCAACTTTCGGATGGGAAACCCCATTTTAAATTTATGGAAGTTGCGGTTTAGTGTATTGTAGTTCAAATGAAGTAGCGGTTTAGTGTATTATAGTTCAAAGAGATTATATTTGTATCAGTGTTATGTTATTCGGATTATGTACTTTGTATTAAATAACAATAAAGTTAAAAATTTTAGTATGTGACGTTTTAATTCTTAGTCAATCAGTATTATCAATGTGTTTAAAGATGTTATAAATTCAAGGCGTTTAAGACGTTTCAACATGTTAAAAATTCATGCCACTTCACCACCTATATATACCCCTAAATCTAAACATTCACACGGCGTTCTTGTTCTTCCACATCTTTGTTCATCTTTCTACACACAACCAGACATGGCTGCTCACGGGTGGACGGAACTTGAGGACATAGCTTTGGTGGAGGCTTGGGAGGAGGTGTATGTCCAGGTTCTAGACCCTTCGATTTTCTTTAAAATTTTCTTCTGTGCCCACTGAGTAAGTGAATGGCTCTCTTGCATGCCCTGCAATCGACGGTCATAAAACCATTTTTGTACAGACTCGCGGAAAAATTCGATAAGTTGCGTTATCGGCATCTTACGCGAGAATCTAGACAAAGAGTTAATAGACTCCGCACTATTAGATGTCATATAGTGGTATCGATTGCCGGGACAATGAGCTCTTGCCCATCTACCAAACCCAATATTTGTTAAAACCTGGCGTATTCGAGGAACAGCAAGACACAAAGCATTAAATGACTCGTCAAAGTCAGACATCCGATAAGATTTACACGTCTTCCACCATAGTGCCTCGTACTCTTTTTTTTAGACGACGGCAAACGTAAATTCATCATTAAATGACGACAACACAGGCCGTGGTACACACGTGGAAACACATTCCTAACACCCACATGTATCGAATTCGCCCTATCCGAAATGATCGCCATATCTACTATTTCACCAACACAATCTCTAAGCTTTGAGAGAAACCATGTCCAAGATTCACCATCCTCTGATTTTCCAATGCCATAAGCAAGCGGTAAAATCTGATTATTTCCATCCATGCCCACTGCTAAAAACAACGTCCCTTTAAATTCACCCTTTAGGTGTGCCGCGTCAATGATAACAACAGGTCTTAGGTTAAACATAAAGCTACGAATCTGAAAATTAATGAAAATGAAATGAGACAAAAACCCATGTTACTTTAAAAAAAAATAAGAGAAAGTAGAAAATATAATGTATAATTTACCGCCGCCCCTAAACCAACAAAAACCATTTCAAAACGACTCTGCTCATCAACCAAGATGTGGGTAACGCTTCCAGGATTTGCAAGTTTCAAATTGTAACAATATATTGGTAGTTCCGCAAAAGAGTCTCGCGTAGTTCCTTGTAGTAGTTCAAGTGCATAGCTTTTACCACGCCAAGCTTGAAGGTTTGTTATCTCAACCTCGAACCTTTGTCTAAAATCTTTGACAATCTCTTTCGCTCGATATATCCTACCACTGTCTTTTAGTTGTTCCTTCAAAAAGTGACCCAAAACCTTTGGGTTAACCTGACGAAAATGTGGGTGTGTTTGCGTCTTCGAACAGGTGTGACTATCGTTCATATGTTTAACAAACCATAAATTGCCACAAGGAATAGCATGAGCCTTAAATCGCCATTCACAACCATCACCCCTGCATGAAACTTCATACCGCGTCTTAGATGATCTATCAACTTTAAACTCGAAATGCTCTAACAAACATTTCTTTCCCAACTCGAGCTTCATCTCTTCTTTGTTATTGAATATATGACCGGCCTCGAACACTATAGATGAAGAACCTGATTGGTTGTGAGACGTTAAAGATTTTTCAGAATATTTTTCTAAATTTGGACACTCATCGTTTAAAACATCAAAACTTTCTTTTACTGGAATATTTAGATCTGGAGCTTTAAAATTGTTTAAACAAGACAAACCAGATGAACCAACATCAGACTCTTGAATAACATATAATTTATATAATTCAAAAGGATTCTGCATCGCCAGATCAAAAAAAAATCTAACATCTCGATCATTAATAATATCGATCGGATCAGTAAACGTAGACATCCGGTATGACAACCGTATAATGTTTGGAGTATCACACATCTTAGAAACATAGTTTAAAAAACTATTATATGAATGATCTGTTTCAATTTCTAAACCACGTCTCCTTGAATCGACACCAGTAACATACTCAATGTTTCCGTTAATCAAATCCCACTTCCCCCCAGTATAAACAACAAACTTGACCCTCATGTTGTGAGATAATCACCAAAAAACAATTTTTCTCTTAAAGTTCGTGTTTAAAATTAAGTGATCTATATAAATTCAAAAACAAACGTCTTGAAATTCATATAAAACGTCTTAAATTAATATTAAACGTCTTGAAATTCATATAAAACGTCTTAAATTAATATTAAACGTCTTGAAATGGTACAACGCGTCTCAAAAAAATAAATGAAAAAAAAAATGGTTAAAAATGGCTCAAGCCGGCTAAAGAAACAAAAATGGCTCAAGCCGCCCAGACACGGCTCAAGCCGAGGGGAAACGTCTCAAGCCGTATTGATTAACGGCTAGCCACTATGAAACGTCTTAAGCCGGCGCAAACGTCTTAGCCAAGACGTCTCAGCCGTCCAGTAACCTGATATGTTTGTCGGACACGTGGCACGTTGTGGTTGGACCGCCGTCAAGACGTCTCACCTAAGTTCAGACGTCTCCACGAGACGGTTGACCAGGCTATTTTGGAAGGTTTGACCACGTCTTGGACATTTTGGCGATTTCCCCTTTTTTTTTTCTTCGGTCCTGCACTCCTGCTCCTGCTACGCTACTTCTTCTTTCATTTTTGGGCTTTTTCTTTCTAGAAATATTGGATTATTGGGTATGGGGTTGGGACTTGGGCTGTATGATAATTAGGCTTTATAAGTATTGGGTAATTAGTTAGGTAGAATAAAAATTTTTGGGCTTACAAAAGGGGTAACATAAAATTTATTAAGGGGCAACGAAATCCGAAAAACGCAAAAAAAAAAAAAATTATACTATCGCGGCCGAGCCAAGGGGCAACGCGGGCTACCCCTTGACATAGGGTATGTCCGCCCCTGCTCGAACCAAACTCAAGCTCTTGAGTTACTTTCGAGCCGAGCTCGAGCCTAGTCGGGTTCGTCTCAGCTCGTTTACACCCCTAATCAAAACCAAATGCCATAATGTATATGTTTCAGTCGGTACCGATATGGTACAATACCATTAAAAGTCGTAAAACCGATACCATACCGCATAGACCGATCCCGAAATTTAGTTAAAACCAATTACGAATAGTGTACCTTGTATATGCGGTCAATACCGGTGTTTGGTACGAAATTTTTATCCCTAAACCAAATATATATGAATTTTGGTTATATATATATATTTTTAAACAAAATTCACATTGGTTATATATATTTTTGAGTTAAATGTCATTATAGTCCCTATGGTTTGGGTCATTTTCCCAGTTTAATCCAAAGGTTTCATTTTTTCGTCTGTGGGTCTAAAAAGGTTTCGTTGTTGCCATTTTAGTCCACTGTGTTAACTTCATCCATTTTTCTGCTAATGAGAAGGACAATTCGGTCATTTATATGGCCGAATTGCCCTTCTAGTTAACATAATTACATATAAAATGACCGAATTGTCTTTCTCGTTAACAGAAAAAATTGATGAAATTATCCCAGTGGACTAAAATGACAACGGTGAAACCTTTTTAGACCAGACGAAAAATAAAACCTTTGGACTAAACTATCAAAATGAGACGAACCATGTGAACCAACTAAAATGGCATTAACTCTATATTTTTTTTTGAGTAAAATGCACGAATAGTCCCTATGGTTTGGTGAAATTTCACCTTTAGTCCCCAACTTTTCAAAATTACACTCTTAGTCCTTGTGGTTTGACAACTTGTTACTCAGATAGTCCCCAAAGTGGATGAAGGTTACTCGGATAGTCCCTGTGGTTTGACAAGTTGTTACTCGGATAGTCCCTATGGTTTGACAAGTTGTTACTCGGATAGTCCTTGTCATTTCACACCCACTTACCCAGAAAAACTAACATCCATCCGCTTTGGGGACTATCCGAGTAACAACTTGTCAAACCACAGGGACTAAGAATGTAATTTTGAAAAGTTGAGGACTAAAGGTGAAATTTCACCAAACCACAGGGACTATCCGTGCATTTTACTCTTTTTTTTTTTTTTAACAAAATTCACTTAATCGTTCGAACTCCTTGGTGGAGTGTGGTCAAGCCTTTATGACCCTTTGAGAAAATGAATGGTGGGAGAGAAGGGATAGGATGGTAAATTGGTTAAAGCCGTTATCTTTATCGAACACCCTTCAATCAGTCTACTCCTTGTCTGTCTATGAACTGTAGCGGGAAATTGTCGTTGCAGAAGAAGCTGCAAGTAGTTCGCTAATAAATGGTGTTGGCTGTTCCAATTCCCTCCTTCACCCCTTCTTTTTCATCGGTAATCTTACTTCAATTTTTTTGCAAAATAAAAATATTGTAAACCTAAAGTGGGTTCATCATCTGATTCTACAGCAATGGATACACAAGCAAACTAAATCATCTAGAATTCTACAATCTACCCATGTATCGTCTTCTTTATCTGGTTGGTAACTTGGATTCAGTATTTTAGATTATGGGTTTATGTATTGCAGTTTTCATAATTGCTTGATGCAGATGGAAGGGATGTGTTAGAAGATGATAAATCGGTTAAAATCGATAGAAGAAAATGGTTGGTGACATCTGTGGGGTTATTAGCAGTGACATTGGGGAATAATAATATTGGAGATGGAGTTGCTATGGCATCTGATTTTGCTGAAAGTAATCTTCTTTTTCCTTTTATTAAGTGAAAAGTTTGGTGTCTGCATTGTCGTTTTATAATATTTGGATGCGAATTCGTGTTAGATTGTATATGTGTTGTGTTTGAAGCAATGTCAATGTGTAAGGTTGTGGTTAACATGATATCAAATTCTATGGTCAAAAAAATGGACATAAAATGGCACTTTCCCCTATTTTACTACCTCTTAGTTGTCGTCGGGTTCTTTGAAATACTATGAATTAAAGTTCTTTCAAAATATCTGTCAAGATTTAGGTAATCACGATCCGGAATCCTCAGTTCAGGTTATCAGATTCTAGTGTTTAGGTATAAGGAAATTGGTTATGATTATCTGATTCTTTAACGATCATTTTGTGTGTAAATCTGAATTTGTCAAATCCGCAAACACCAGAATTGATTATCACAACTTTAAACAACAGAAACGCGTTAAAGCATCATCCCTTGCAGCTCATTTTGTTATCTAAAATCTCATTTATTCAGTATCACATGATCACTTTCAACTTTTAAGACAATCAAAATTGGGTATACTTTTGAATGGGTGCGAGCGAGTCTACAAAATGATTGTAGCTTTTACATGGGGGAGAACGTTTTTTATTATTATTTTTAGAAAATGAGTACGTATTTCTATTTGCAGTGCCGGCCTTAAAGGGAAAGGATTATGGGAAAACAAAGATGAAGTATCCTGATTATGCTGAGACAAGCTCAGGACTCCAATATAAGGTTGTTTCAGTAATTTCCTTTTATTTGGCACATGTTTTGCTCTTTTTTTTTCTTAAATTCAAAAACTCAAAATATGCAGGATTTGCGAGCAGGAAATGGTATAATGCCAAAGAAGGGAGACACTGTAGTGGTATGCCAGTCTTTCTATACGTCCCTACTTGTGTAAACGATTTTAAAATGTCAACACAAGTAAAAGAAAATAATAAATATCGGAATAAAAGAAAAGTAAAACTTGTGAAGAAAGTTTTGATGAAGTGAATGCATTAGGTTGATTGGGATGGCTACACAATTGGATATTATGGGCGAATATTTGAAGCTAGAAACAAGACCAAGGGTGGTTCTTTTGAGGTATGTATATTTTGCATTATAAACGTGCAATATTCGATAGTAGACTTGCGTTTACTGTTATACTACTTTGCAGGGAGATGACAAGTCCTTTTACAGATTCCAATTAGGTTCCCATGAGGTAATACCAGCTTTTGAGGAAGCTGTTGCAGGCATGTCTTTAGGTGGCATTAGAAGGTAACATATCAACTTACGATGTGAATTTATCTACACAAAGTTTTGTTTCTAGTCTAACGAAACTTTATGACGACAATTTGTTTCATACATTTTAACCAATTTGTTTAGGATCATCGTGCCCCCGGATCTTGGATATCCAGATAATGATTACAACAAGAGTGGTCCAAAACCTACAACATTTTCGGTAACATGTTATCTTTCTTTATTCCTGCTTCATGTAATAACTTGACATATATAATAACTTGACGTAAAAGGGTTCAAATGAGAAGAAATTTTTGTAAGAATAGAAATAATAAGTTTTAGACCAATAGAAATGTCTCATTTAATATGTGTAGTTAAAGTTATTCTAAGGGCATATAGGTAAATTTACAATTTTAATTAAATTATTGTATTCTCCTAAATTAGCTAACCAATTGAACTCGTAACTCATTTTTAAATTATATTTTTTCAAGACAACCTAATTTATTGTGAAGGACAATTTTCAATATGTGTAAGATAAAGTTCGATATATGTAGGATATGTTTTAGTGACTTATTAGCTTATTGACTTTTTAAAAAGTTAAAAGGTGTTTGGCATGAAATTATTACGTGATGGGAAATGTCAATAAGGGTGTTAGGAGTGGTTAAACACTTGAGAGTGGCAAACTAAAAAATCGACCAATAAGAGTGCGCTACGTCAATCATTGAAAAGTGTTTAAACTTTGGTGAAACTGAAAAGTGTTGGCAATGGTTTAGACATTTGGTGAAGTGGTAAACTTAAAAAAAAAAGGAAAAAGGTGTGATTGGTTGAGATTGGAATGGACCCCACCCCACACTACCCTCTCTCTCCTTCCTCCCTTCCCCGCGTCGGCATGCCCTCCCCGCACCACACCCCTCACCGCCTCGGCAAAGGGTTGGCGGCGGTGTTTGCCGCACCCTTTGCGGATACCACTCCTAACACCCTAAGTAACTCTATTGTGCCTTATTAACTTTTTCAAAAAGTCATAAGTTGTTTTGAAAAGCTAAGCCAAACATGGGATGTATAATAAATTTCGATATACATAGGATATATATTTTGAAATGTGTAGGATGGAGTGTTTTTTCGTAATTAATGAGAGAGAATAATTAATGGGATGAGTTATTGTTTACCATTATGCCTTTCTCACAATCTCATATTAAGTTTCTTCTCAAATGATATTTCCCTAACTTGACAAACATATCTAATAATTTGAACATGAGAAACATATCTAATAATTCGAACATAAACATTTTCCACAGGGTCAAAGGGCACTGAGTTTTGTTCTGAAGAACCAAGGATTGATCGACAAAACACTTTTATTTGACATCGAGCTTTTAAACATTATACCCAACAACTAAAGAACCTTGGTTTCTTTTATACAATTGATGTATTACAATACAAGGGGAAGGTTCATTTGAGAAGAAAATTTTATTGAGAAGAAAAAGAATAAAAGGGTACAATTGTAAAACATTAAATAGTTTTTTTCTCATCTCATTTATTATTATGTTTGACTAATTAATTAGTCATTAAGACTATAATCCTCCACACTAAATATTTTTTCCTACACACATCAAAAGTTATCCTACACGTTTCGAAATTTATCCTACACATATTGAAATTTATCCTACACAACTCGGAATTTATCCTACACGCCTCGTATTTATCCTACACTATAAATGAATTTTTATTTTTATTTTTTGTGAAAAATATATATCTTAAAAATAAGTTACAAATTTAATATAGTTAGTTATTAAAGATGAAACTACCAATTAATGATGTATGTAAGTTTACTAATATACCCTTATAGTTACATTAAGTAAAAATTTTAAATGAAGTCTAATGAAGAATTCCTATTGGTTGAAATTTCTTCTTTTTTCTTCTTACAAAGAATTTCTTTTCATTTGAACCTTGCACTACAATACAATACAATCTTTTGTTCACATATTCAATTGTTCATGGAATTGTTTTGCACAACATACTCAATTACCATAACTTTCTTTATTCCTGCTGCATATCATAACTTGACATACACAGGGGTGTTCAAAAAAACCCACATCCGAAACCTAATCCGAAATATCCGAAAATTGTATCAGAAATATCCGAAATTTCGGATATATCCAATTCGAACAATGATTTCCAAAAATAGTTAATATATACTATATGAGGACCATATTTAGTTTGAAATATAGTAAAAAGTAGTAAAAAAATTGTAAATAATAGGATTTATAAATGTTTTTTGTTTTCAATGTTTGGAAATTTGGAAAATCGAATAAACGTTTAGTTTTAATCTATGTACAAATTGGATTTTTTGATTTTTTTTTATAAATTCGGATATCCATTTAAATGTGCGAATCCGTATCCGAAATTTCGGATATTAATAATTTAATATTCACTATCCGAAATTTTCGAATATTCGAAAACCGAATAATTCGATCTTGAATACCCCTAGACATGCATATCTAATAATTCGAACGTTTACATTTTCCACAGGGTCAAAGGGCACTGAGTTTTGTTCTGAAAAACCAAGGATTCATCGACAAAACACTTTTGTTCGACATCGAGCTTTTAAACATTATACACAATAACTGAAGGAACCTTGGTTTCTTTCATACATGTGATGTATTACATTATAAAGATCACAACTTTTTATCTCTGTTTTTCCGTTTACATATTCAATTATTCATGTAGTTGTTTCAACTGTTTTGCAAAACATAACCAATTCATTAAACATTCGCGCAAACAAAGGTACCAAAACTTCGAATTCTAAACGATACAAAAAATCAATTGAAGAAGATTAACATCAACAGTTCAACACCCTTAGCACACCAGAAGCAGGGGGAAAGAAACCAAGAAAACAACCGCTAAACCTATGAACATTGCAACACTTTTCGCTTATAACGAACCATAACTTTCCCTTTGACACCAACCACCATAGCATTCCAATCCGTCTCGGGGAATGGGGAAACCAATTCCAGCTCGAAGTTTCTCAACAAATGGCTCCAAATCGCTTTAATTTGGAGATACGCAAACGGTTCTCCTAAACAACCATGTCTTCCACCGCCGAAAGAAATGTACGAAAATGCCCCTGCTGCTTTATCTTCTTCTCTACCAGGACCATATCTATCTGGGTCATATGTGTCTGGATCTTTGAACACGTGTGGCAGTCGGTTGGCGAATGCAGGTGACGTTGCAACAATGTGTCCTTTAGGAATGTCATAATCCTTCCCTTCTTTTGTAGTCACAGTGAAATCACTGTGCGAGCTGCGCAACAACATGATTAGTGGAGGGTGAAGTCTCAGCGCTTCTTTTATACATCTGTATAAGACATTCATTTCCGACAAAATATCATGATCGACGTTATCGCCATGTTTGTTCACGAGGTCTTTTTGCTCATTAATCACAGCAGCCATGTGTTTCGGGTTGCAGAGTAGGTATGCTCCAGTCCACGTGGAGGTTATAGAACTTGTGTGCTGTCCGGCAAACAGGGCGGCAATGAGAAGTCCGGTGACCTCAGATTCAGTGGTGGGACGGCCGTTTTTGTATTTGGAATCTATAAAGCATTGCAGCATGTCGTTTTCGCATTTGCCGCTTTGTTTACGGGAGTTTATGATGGTGGCAAAGATGTCGGCTAGCTTCTTGCGAGCCTGATCGCGGCGGCGGTGGGCGGGGATCGGGAGGTATGGGAATATGACACTGATGGGTTGCATGCCGTTATCAAGATCATGGAAAAGAGCTGACACGTCATCAAACAGCTTGTTGCGGACTTCGTCGCCCAGTAGACATCCACTGGCTGTAAGAATGATTAACCTTTCTAGTTCTTGTTTTAGATCCACTTCACCACTATCACCCCATTTGGAGAAATATTCCTGCATGTCCCAAATCATAATATGATGAAACTAATGATCATAAATATACTACTACTTAATGATAGTGATTATGTGATGCATAATAAGGGTCCTCCTATACGAACACCACCTATAATTAGTGTACACCAGCTTGCATGTCACATCATACTTCCCGACCCGTATGAGGTCAAATGAAACATGTACACCATAATTGTTACATCATACAGGCCAGGCCATATCGCAGGGCGAAAAAATCATACGGGCAGTATGACTTTGTTAGTGATCGCATGTCACTTGTCAGTCAAACACACCATGCAGGCCGTACGACCTGTCTGACCATTTTAGTCCCATCACAAGGCCGTTGGACCACTTTTCGCCCTATCATATGGCCAGTATGATATGTCATTGGTGTCTGAATTGATTATTGAATAGTCATTGGTGTTTATATAGTGATGACCTATAATAATCAGAATATACACACAACTAGGATAATCGTGATGTTGGTTATTGGATAACCATAACCATAACCGATCTGTTATGATGGTTATGGATATTCGGTTTTGATCGTTATAGCGGGTCGGTTATGGGTGGTTAACCGTGTATTTAGCTTAGCTAAAAATAACTTAATTTTTTTAACATAAAATAAATTGTTATTGCATATTAGTATATATTAGTATATTACATAATATTAAAAAATACACATAATCTATAATATTAGTACCAATTATTATCGACTATTCAAATAAAGTGATATGATACATTCCATAAATTCAAATAAACATTCAACCAAAACCACAAAATGATATGAAAAACCGATAAGTACTAAAAATCTTCAGTTAAAAACATAAAATATTAAAAATATGGTGAAAAGTCCTAAATCCTACAAAGATTTATTACATGCCGGTTCGGTTCGGTTATGGTGGGTATGGAAAAAATGATGACCATAACCAACCCGCTACTTTCGGTTTTCAAAAAAAAACCATTAACCGACCCACTGGTTTTTTATTTGGTTCGGTTTTTTCGATTAGGTTTTGTCGGTTAATTCGGTTATGGTTCGGTTAATTCGGTTTTTTGCACACCCCTACACACAACTAGGTCCGCGAATGAACATGAATAAGACCTTGTTTGTGTTCGTTCGTTAAGGAAATAAATGTGTTCACAAACTGTTCATGAACACTTACTGAACGAGATCTTATGTTCGTGTTCGTTCATTAAGGAAATGAGCATGTTCTTAAATTTTAGATAACGAACACAAACGACCGTTCATGAACACAAACAATCTTCTAGAACACAAACGAACATATATTAAATCTTAATAGAATGGGCATCTTTCATCACAATCATTACTTAGATCCACCCTAATTATTAAAATGTGTTTAATATAAAATACACTAATACTCATTAAAAACTTTATTAGTGAGAATTTTGACGTATTTGAATAACATATATAAACTTTAAAACATCAATGAACTATCGAACATAACCGAACACATTGACAAACATAAATGAACAAATACAGTCTCTGTTCATGTTCGTTCATTAAACTAAACGAACAGAATTTCTTGTCTGTGTCCGTTCATTCATTAACGAACACAAACACAAACGAACTATTGATTGTTCGCTAAAAGTTCGGTTCATTTACAGCCCTACACACAATTGCAATAACCACAAAGCAGAATCTAGTCATCCAAACACACAAATTATAAACAGTAAAAAAAAATTTAAAAAAAAAGAAAAAGAAAAGTACCTTGGCTTCAAACACCATCTGATCCACATACCCTTTAAGCTTGTTAACCCTAAGAGCCTCAGTAAAAAACCTAAACTGCTCCTGCCTAACCGAATAATCCACATCAAAGACAACCCCAGGTCCAAAAGTAGGCACATTAAACTGATACACCTCCTGCTGACTCAGATCCGATTCAGAAGCCTTAAAGAAATGGGCTGAAACCTCCGGCCCAATCAAGAACGTAATGTTCTTGTTCAACAGATTCAGTGTAAACACACTCCCCAATTTAGGGTACTCTTGTCTCAGCATAACAATTGGGCCTTTCAAGAACCGGAAAAGCCCACCAAAAACCGGCCATGCGTTGACCACCGGTGGCAGACGTTTACGGGATCTGGGGATTAAGAAAGTGGCAATGATTTTAGCGGCGATGAGTGTGGCGATTAGGAGGGTGATGACGTTGAGGAGTTTGGGATCTAAATCCATATCTGGGACCTGCAATTAGAGAGAGAGAGTGAAACCTGAGGGAAGAGAGTGAGTGATGGGATTAAGGTTAGTGAGTGTTAAAAAGGGAGGTTTGAGGAGGTTTCTATGGGCTTGAAAACAGTTGATCCAGATTCACTAATCACATGTAATTTGTATCCACGACATTCCAGGTTGTTTTCTTTTGGACTTTTGCTCCGGTCTTTGTGTGGTGCTATAAACATGATGAGTGTGTGTGAGTAGTAACGCTGTAAACGAACCGAAAGTTCAGTGAACAGTTTGGCGGAAAGTTCGTTTATGTTTGTTCGATTAGCTAAATGAACGAACACGAACAAAAAATTTGTTCGGATAGCTTAGTTAACGAACACGAACACAGGTCTCGTTTGTTTGACTGCGTTCGTGAACGTTCGGTAATATGTTCAGTTACGTTCGTTCATGTTCGTTTGATTATATTGAAAAAATAATAAACCTTTAATCTAAACATATTGAAAACTTGAAACCCTAGTTAGCTAAAATTTGGACATTCTAAGACATTTTTGGGGATAATTATATATAAGTTAGTTAAACTTGATTCATTATTTTGTGGTGTAGTAGACTTCTTGTGTTTTGATTTATCATTTGATGGTTGCATTAATGTCACACCCCGACTTTCCACGTGTCACCGGTGGGCCCGGTGGGGGAGTATCGTGACGTGGTTGGCAACATAATAGTCAAACAACACAATATATATGAATGCACAGCGGAAGCAAAAGATATTTATTATTACATTCCGAATATGAAGTAATATTCAGTATTACAACGGAAGTAAAGGATCCACAGGCAGATCTTAAAACATATCATTTGTTCAACAGACTTTTAGACGCCTAGAACTTGCAAGATTTCTTAATAGCGCCCTGAGCTTCCAGCCAATTACGTTCAGTACCTGTCACTTAACCCTTTTGGAAAATACGTCAGTTTTCACTGGTAAATACACTCAACCGACTCATTTGAAAAGAGTTTAAGAAAATTGATTTAGATGCACTAGGCACAAAACCTTTTGACACTTTGATTAAAATGCACAGAGGCAAAATTAACCTTTTATAACTTGGGAAAATTATTTGTATATAATCTTGTATACAGTTTTACTTATTTGTCGTCCGTTAGGGCCGGTTTGTAGGGCCGGACTAGATTAACAGACACGCCACAGGTATAATGCCCACGGGCTATCATCCTCTAAGTGGATTACCAGTTCCGGTATAATGCCCACAAGGATGATACCTCGGAGTGGATTACCAGTTTTTACATAATGCAACTGTCAGGTGTATGCCTACACCCCGTGCTTAAGTCGTGGCCATTTCGTAAAATGATGCCAAGGATATCCGGGACATGGTCATTAACCCCCAAGGGCCATACATCAAATAATGATAAAATAATACATATTAAACAGGTTATGTAAGTACATCAATCACAATCCGATTTAAATGACTACATACACCCGACCAAGCAGTACTTTTATAGTACCGTATCCCAAGCCCGTATAGGGAAAATAAGTTAAGAGTATTTACCTGAGCTAGCTCCTGTCTTAAATATCAGAAATTAATAACTCAGTCGTATTCACTTAAGTAAGCGTAGGTACCATTTACCGGAAAGCTCTAGTCTGGAATGATGGTATAAATAATTAATTAGAATGCTAACGGGTCTGTAATTAAGTCTATGCTTAGACCGGTTAGTCTTTCAGGAAGATACGGTTCAGACGCATGATTAAGCGAGGACCGGATAGAATGTGATTTAGACCCGACAAGTTTGAAGACTTGTTTAATATGGGTTTATTATTCACATTCTGGATTTTGAGATAAAACCGATAAGGTTTGACCCGTTTCGGCTAATTTATGTAAACTTGTTTCATAAACCGAACCGAACGCGTAATAAGCGTGACGGGTATTCATTAGAGCCATTTACAGGTTTCCTAAGTTAATTATGCCTCAAATATGTTGTGACATCAGTAAGATGTCTTTCATTATGCCCCGAACTAATTTAAACACAAACTATGCCCCGTAGGGGTAGTTTGGTCATTTTAAAGTTTGTAAAAGCGTTTAGATGTTTAACTGAGTTACAGGTCTGATGTAAACAATAGACATACTCAATTTGATGAGTTATAACAGTAGGCTAAAGCATATATGTGAAATTTATCATTTTTAACCAAACTATGCCCCGTAGGGGTATTTTGGTAATTTCACATAAGCCGAAAAGCTCAAAAACGAAGTCTGAGTTAATCAACCTTTTCTTACTGTTAAAATATCATAATTTGCCTTATATATCAGTAGGTATCAACCCGGGTATGTCCAATATGATTTTAAAACATACTATGCGCTAAAAACGCTAAATAAGGCGATTAAAGGCCATTACCGGGTTCGATACTTAAATCTGATATTTTTATATTTCCAGAAGGCTTAAAATAATTTATTTATCATAACTAATCAGTAGCAAAAGGTTTGGAGTCGTTTAGATATGTAAAACTCATTTTATGGCCCGTAAGGGCAAAACCGACATTTACCGAATTAAGCCTACGACTATGAGTTATGCTCAGCCTAAAATTAATTAAAAATCTTTAAAAATCCCAAAATAATATATTACATCAGTGGGTAAAAGATTTGATATCAAAAAGTATGTTTAACTAGGCTATACGCTAATTACGCCATTTTATTAACATAAAGCTTTAATTTAGCGACAATGAGCATAACTCTTAATCCACAAGTCAAACTGATGTCAAACTTTGCATACAAGTTTATATATCAGTAACTAAGGTTTCTACACTTTTACATTTTCATAAATCATGGTTTAAGGTAATAAGGGCATAATGGTCAACATATGAGCGATTAACGGAAACTTGCATATTAATTGGATAATCAACGAAACAAGTACAGAGACTTATACTATCATGCAACCCTACTCTAATGAAGCACTAATGCATTTCCGAATCAAACTAAAACGGGTCAGAAGCGAAGTCAAAGCAAAAGTCAAGGTTTTGCGCCCTTCGGTTCCGAACCGGGTTTAAACAGAAATTTGTCGAGTCGGGCAAGCGTAGACAAGTTTTCATACTTATTACCATGTTATATTAAGGTTAAAACAGGTTACACACCTTTCGGATCATTAATTGTGCATTAAATCGCATTTTGTATTTCTGTTGACTTTTTCGGTCAACGTTTGACCCGACAAACGACCTAGTTAGGTCTGGAATTGGTACTTGCCCTTATAAGGGTTTAATACCCATATAATTACCTATCTAATGGTACTTTTAATTCGTGATACGACTGGGTTATCGTTACTTAATCACGAAGTCAACCGTTTATTACGATATGTTGACTTTTAAGCTAATTACTAAGCTATAATTAATTTAGAAAGGTTAGGCAACTTACCAAGTGATTAATGGTTGCTTAGGAAGGCCCTTGATCTGCTTGAGAGCTCCTCCAATGATCAGATTGCTTGAAAATGGTGTGAGGAACAATGGTTGCTACTAAGGCCCTTTTATAGTGTTTTAAACACCACAATTCTTTGACATCTAAGTCTACAATCCAACCACAACTAATCAACAAGTGTCCTAGTCGTTCTAGGGGTTGTTTAGGGTTCAAGTATGAAGAGGCAATTCGAAAATGAGGTTACAAGGGCTGCACCAGACAAGAAATCAAACAAAATCAATTTCTATCCAGATCAAGCAGTAGCGTAGCGCGACGCCTCCATGCATCATGCTCGCGCTACGCTAGCATGTCCAGTTCAGCCAAAACATTTCTTGTTAATTGCTGTTTGATCCTTGGCTCTTCAAATCTTGTAAAGACACTCGTTTATTGCTGTATGAACCCTTATAATTGACATATAGGGGCTTCAAGACATATACCCACTTCGTTAAGTCCCCGGGTAACTTTATTGTTACCCGAAAAGGCCTAATTTTCAACGTTGACGCTTTAACCCCTCGCACACGAATTCGATCATAACTTTCTCATACGTTAACGAAACTTTACAAAATTTAAATCGTGCATTCTAGTGAGCGTAATTAACATTTACAAAGCTTCGGGTTTGTCAAAAGGTCACTCAGAGGTATACCTTTAAACATGTTGACACATTTAACCCCCGTAGTTTGTAATCTCTCACTTTTAGCTTCGTATGATCCATGATTTATTCGTTTGAAGGTTTTAGCACCGTGTAGGGTTAATGTACATTATATTTATTCACTGTTGACATTCAGAACCCGTAAAATCACATACTTTCCATGTTTGTCAACTTTAGTCCTTTTATAACATTCTTTCACACGTTCAGACTTTATGACACGTGTCAACACATTATAGGACGTGAATTTTCGAGGTGTTACATCCTCACCCCCTTAAAATAAATCTCGACCCGAGATTTACTGAAATAAGTAAGGGTACTTTTCTTTCATCGTGGATTCAACCTCCCACGTGAATTCGGGACCTCTACTGGCATCCCATTTGACCTTTACGATAGGCACATGCTTCATACGAAGCTTCTTCACCTGTCGATCTTCAATCGACAAAGGTTTTTCCACAAACTTTAAGCTCTCATCTATATGCACATCTGTATGGGGTATAACCAGTGATTCCTCAGCGAAGCACTTCTTCAGATTGCAGATGTGGAACACATTGTGAATTCCACTGAGCTCTCCCGGTAAGTTTAACTTATAGGCAACTGACCCGACACGTTTGATAACCTCGAAAGGTCCTATGTATCTCGGGCTTAGCTTTCCTTTCTTACCAAACCGTATCACTCCCTTCCATGGTGACACTTTAAGTAGGACTTTGTCACCTACTTCGAAGTGAAAATCCTTACGCTTAGGATCAGCGTAACTCTTCTGCCTATCTCGGGCAGTTTTGAGACGGTCACGAATCTGGACAATCTTGTCCGTCGTTTCGAACACTATCTCTGGTCCTGATAACTGGACATCCCCAACTTCCGCCCAACAAATAGGCGATCTACACATTCTACCGTATAATGCCTCAAAAGGCGCAGCCTTAATGCTGGTGTGGTAGCTATTGTTGTAGGAGAATTCGATTAACGGTAGGTTCTATCACCCAAATCGATCGCACATGCACGTAGCATGTCTTCCAATGTTTGAATAGTACGCTCACTCTGACCGTCTGTCTGAGGATGGTACGCCGTACTAAAGTTCAACCGTGTGCCCAAAGATTGCTGGAGACTCTTCCAAAAATGTGACGTGTACCTAGTATCTTTATCAGAGATAATAGCTACATGTATGCCATGTAAGGCTACAATCTTATCAACGTATATCTGGGCTAACCTGTCGGAGCTATAAGTCTCCTTGATGGGTAGAAAATGAGCTGACTTAGTCAGTCCATCAACTGTAACTCATAATGTATCATTTCCTTTCCTTTTCTTGGGTAACTTGGTAATAAAATCCATAGTTACCATTTCCCTACTTCCACGTAGGAAGTTCAGGCTGTTGTAGCAAGCCTGACAGCTTTTGAGGCTCGGCTTAGACTTGAGCACATGTCAAGAATTTAACTACATAGATGGCCGCAGACTTCTTCAAGCCTATCCACCAATAGTTTGCACTTAGATCCTGGGTAGCTGATGGAAATTCTTATTCGTTGCCTATTTAGTGTTGCGGCATGTATGCATAAGCAATATGAACCGTCTTTCTTATTTAACAACATCAAACCCTCAGAATATTGAGTCAGGCTATATGAGCCTATGTCTTAAAACTTACTTAATCAAGGTTTCGATTATTCCGTAATCAATATGGAGTTTTCACAATACTCCAGCCCACAGCGGGATACAATCTTAATTCTACCTGCCTTCCCGGAGGTAAGCAGGGAAAAACTTATGAGAAGATAATTAAGATACAAGGAGGTTATAGAGATTTTCCATATCTCAGGCTCCAGTTCATCCACCATTACTCGTGTCAAATAAGTGACACCTTTATGTTATAAGTCCACGAATTCCTTAGTCGGGAACATTTACTAAAAAAAAAAATTTCCATTTTTTTTTTTTTGTATATCTTCTCTGAACACTACTAGTCGACTTTAGTACAATATGACCATTGGGATATCTCAGGGGTTCCATGTATTAAACCTCCATGCTGATCAGACATGGAAATAATCTATGGGACACACTAGGATACGCCAATCCTCATATGACACTTTTATCATACATAGTTTGGCATTCGCAGGCGATAGAAAACAAAGAGAAAAGAAAATAATTAAAATAACATATGCTGTCGTACTCTATTCAAGGAAAGAGTGCTCTTAGATTTTCGGAAGGATTTCTTGCCGATACGAGTAGAACCGGTTACTAAGGTTTCCTTGGTAATTTATACCTTGTGGATGATAAAAATTTTGCTAAGTTTATGGTTCATGAAGATTTATTATTGCCTGTATTAAAAACAGGACACTTAGCAGAAATTATTATTGATAAATGATAAGGAAGTTTATTGTGCAAGTGTTTATAATTAATTAGAATGGAGATTTTCACAAACTAGGCACCTAGCTCAGTTGGCTAGGCGCGCGAAAGGGTGCGGCCGGCCTAGACCCAGGTTCGATTCCGGGGACGGCCAGTTCCACCATTTTTTTTTTAATATTAATTAATCGCACGGATACGCGTAATCACGGGGGTTGTCTCATAAGGAGTCTTGATAATTAATTGCTTCTTATTACTCACAATATGGACTTGATTTTAAGGCAACCAATCGATTTTTATCACTATATTGAGTCCTTAAGTATGCAACCAAAAGTTTGCTATAAGGATATTAGAAAAGTGATTTCCAATAGATATTAATATCAATATAGGATTTGTTGGAGCATTTTCGACGTAACATCGTCACTTCCTACCGGGCATTAAATGACCGGAGTCTTAATCAGGTGGAAACAACAGTTCTCAACCTTTATCATTCATAATATATTTATACGTGCCAGTATTAAATAAGTTTCTACATAAACTGTTTGATAAGGAAAAGTACATATTATACTATTATTATTCCGTATCATCTCTTGGCCTACTCGGGCTTCCTCGCGTACTTAGGGCAGTTGGTCTTTATGTGCCCTTTCTCGTTGCAGTTGTAGCATGTAGCATCTTTAATCTTCCCGCAATCAACAGCCTTGTGCTCCCTAGACTTGCATATCCCACATGCAGGTGGTCCTGATTTAGAATTGGACTCCATTCTGCATTTTCCAAAGTGGCGTTTTTGGCAAGTCGAGCACTTTGGCTTTTCCTCTGTCCGCTGACCATTCTTTCCAGACCCAGACCTCTCAGAGTCAGTGTTTCCCTTGTGTTTCTTCTCAGATCCTCGTGAGTTATCATTCTCACGCTTCTTCTTACTTTCTTCAGATTTCTTTAGCGACCTTAGTCTGACCGCATCTAAAGTAAGGGACAGAGAGAGGTCAGCTACTGACCTAAATGTAGTAGGTCTTGAAGCCTTAACACTGGCTTTGATTTCTGGGGGTAAACCCCCAATGAAGCGTGCAATTCGCTTGGGCTCTGGTGTTACGAGGTAAGGGACCAGTCTGGACAGGGTATTAAAACTGGTGAGGTAAGCTTGACAATCTAAGTTTGTCATTACCAAGGATAAGAAATCTGACTCAATCCCCTCAACCTCATGTTGAGGGCAATAATTCTCCTTAATGAGATTAACAAACTGTTCCCATGACATGTTGTAGAGCGGAATCTTCCCAGCAGCTTGAATGAGAGACTTCCACCATGCCAGTGCCTCTCCTTTAAATGATTGGGATACGTACTTCACGACATCCCTTTCAGCGCAACCGCTGATATCGACAACTGTGTCCATTTCATCCAACCAAATCATACAATCGACTGCCCCTTTTTCCCCAGTAAAATCTCGGGGCTTGCAGGAAACAAAGTACTTATAGTTACAGGATTTGGTATGCGGTTCATTATCGAACATTGTCCTCTTGGATGGAAAACTGTGTTCATTTGATGGATGTCGATCGTCATCTTTCTTTAACTCTTCTTTCTTGGAGGGCGGCTTGTTATCAGGCTCTGGAGGAGTTTTAGGGATGGATTTAGGGTGGGGTACAGATGAGGCTTCACTATATGTCTCACTATACTCCTGGAATTTCTCCTTCACAGCTTTAGATACAGCTGAGTCAATCAATGTACGAAGTTCTCCTCTGGTTATATTAATCCTTTCATCATCGCGATTTTCCAGAGGGTGACTGTTCCCTTCCTCCGACCCAGCCATGTAGTTTTAATTTCTACATAAAAATTAAACAAGGACAAGGTTTTTAAGGAAGTTTAAACAGTTTTTATCTTTTTGAACGATTTATTAACCATGTTTTTAATACACATATTGGTTAATTTGATAAATATATAATTATTCAGGATAATTATTATATTCCTAAATTATAAGTTAATAATAGCACAAAAGGCCTAGTCGCGTAGACAAGTTTAATTTATGAGCCATGATTTCAGAGAATCAGGGCAATTTATGAATTTGTAATGGCACAAAAGGCCTAGTCACGTGGACAAGTTTAATTTATAGGCCTTGATTTTATAGAATCGAGGCTTCAAGGTTTGAATCGAAGTTCATTACCTTTTCTTGGCAGGGAGTTGTAGGCTACCACTGTCTTTAGTCCCAGAGGACGTTAGTTATAGCCCGTGGGCACTTCATCCATAAGGGATGATTATATAAATAAGGAAATTTAGTATATCCCAAAATGACTTATGTGATTTTATCATATCACATTTTGTCGAGCATGTTAATATGCTTTCATATGTTTAATAAGGATTTGAATCTCTTGAATAGGTTCTACCATCTTGGCCTTATACGCCGTGACATTTAGGCTAGGTTTTACCTTTAAGATTCTTTTTAATAATTAACGCAGAGCAATCCTAAATTGAACTGTTAACAAGGATCTGAATCTAATTATGGAACTACCATCTTGGCCCTGTCTTAATGTGACACATGGCTAGGTTTTGTCCTTTTTAAATTTTGCCATTTTATTATAATGGTAGATCTTATAATACAGGAATGATACTTTAAATATAATCGTTCCTTTAAAATTTAAAAAGTATATGGTTGCCCTAAACGGGACTTCTATAGCAATTGACTTGGAGAATACTTTCCATATTCTATGCATAGGCAAGTCAGAAAAATAACAAAGGAATCAAATAAGGACAAAATAAAACGAATTTTAGAATTTGTCCTATGTTCTTGTCTAGACTCAAGAATGTGCAATTGTGTAACTGAGATTAAACACAAAAGGCTAGTGTTTAATTCACTCAGTGTTGGCTCTGATACCAACCTGTCACACCCCGACTTTCCACGTGTCACCGGTGGGCCCGGTGGGGGAGTATCGTGACGTGGTTGGCAACATAATAGTCAAACAACACAATATATATGAATGCACAGCGGAAGCAAAAGATATTTATTATTACATTCCGAATATGAAGTAATATTCAGTATTACAACGGAAGTAAAGGATCCACAGGCAGATCTTAAAACATATCATTTGTTCAACAGACTTTTAGACGCCTAGAACTTGCAAGATTTCTTAATAGCGCCCTGAGCTTCCAGCCAATTACGTTCAGTACCTGTCACTTAACCCTTTTGGAAAATACGTCAGTTTTCACTGGTAAATACACTCAACCGACTCATTTGAAAAGAGTTTAAGAAAATTGATTTAGATGCACTAGGCACAAAACCTTTTGACACTTTGATTAAAATGCACAGAGGCAAAATTAACCTTTTATAACTTGGGAAAATTATTTGTATATAATCTTGTATACAGTTTTACTTATTTGTCGTCCGTTAGGGCCGGTTTGTAGGGCCGGACTAGATTAACAGACACGCCACAGGTATAATGCCCACGGGCTATCATCCTCTAAGTGGATTACCAGTTCCGGTATAATGCCCACAAGGATGATACCTCGGAGTGGATTACCAGTTTTTACATAATGCAACTGTCAGGTGTATGCCTACACCCCGTGCTTAAGTCGTGGCCATTTCGTAAAATGATGCCAAGGATATCCGGGACATGGTCATTAACCCCCAAGGGCCATACATCAAATAATGATAAAATAATACATATTAAACAGGTTATGTAAGTACATCAATCACAATCCGATTTAAATGACTACATACACCCGACCAAGCAGTACTTTTATAGTACCGTATCCCAAGCCCGTATAGGGAAAATAAGTTAAGAGTATTTACCTGAGCTAGCTCCTGTCTTAAATATCAGAAATTAATAACTCAGTCGTATTCACTTAAGTAAGCGTAGGTACCATTTACCGGAAAGCTCTAGTCTGGAATGATGGTATAAATAATTAATTAGAATGCTAACGGGTCTGTAATTAAGTCTATGCTTAGACCGGTTAGTCTTTCAGGAAGATACGGTTCAGACGCATGATTAAGCGAGGACCGGATAGAATGTGATTTAGACCCGACAAGTTTGAAGACTTGTTTAATATGGGTTTATTATTCACATTCTGGATTTTGAGATAAAACCGATAAGGTTTGACCCGTTTCGGCTAATTTATGTAAACTTGTTTCATAAACCGAACCGAACGCGTAATAAGCGTGACGGGTATTCATTAGAGCCATTTACAGGTTTCCTAAGTTAATTATGCCTCAAATATGTTGTGACATCAGTAAGATGTCTTTCATTATGCCCCGAACTAATTTAAACACAAACTATGCCCCGTAGGGGTAGTTTGGTCATTTTAAAGTTTGTAAAAGCGTTTAGATGTTTAACTGAGTTACAGGTCTGATGTAAACAATAGACATACTCAATTTGATGAGTTATAACAGTAGGCTAAAGCATATATGTGAAATTTATCATTTTTAACCAAACTATGCCCCGTAGGGGTATTTTGGTAATTTCACATAAGCCGAAAAGCTCAAAAACGAAGTCTGAGTTAATCAACCTTTTCTTACTGTTAAAATATCATAATTTGCCTTATATATCAGTAGGTATCAACCCGGGTATGTCCAATATGATTTTAAAACATACTATGCGCTAAAAACGCTAAATAAGGCGATTAAAGGCCATTACCGGGTTCGATACTTAAATCTGATATTTTTATATTTCCAGAAGGCTTAAAATAATTTATTTATCATAACTAATCAGTAGCAAAAGGTTTGGAGTCGTTTAGATATGTAAAACTCATTTTATGGCCCGTAAGGGCAAAACCGACATTTACCGAATTAAGCCTACGACTATGAGTTATGCTCAGCCTAAAATTAATTAAAAATCTTTAAAAATCCCAAAATAATATATTACATCAGTGGGTAAAAGATTTGATATCAAAAAGTATGTTTAACTAGGCTATACGCTAATTACGCCATTTTATTAACATAAAGCTTTAATTTAGCGACAATGAGCATAACTCTTAATCCACAAGTCAAACTGATGTCAAACTTTGCATACAAGTTTATATATCAGTAACTAAGGTTTCTACACTTTTACATTTTCATAAATCATGGTTTAAGGTAATAAGGGCATAATGGTCAACATATGAGCGATTAACGGAAACTTGCATATTAATTGGATAATCAACGAAACAAGTACAGAGACTTATACTATCATGCAACCCTACTCTAATGAAGCACTAATGCATTTCCGAATCAAACTAAAACGGGTCAGAAGCGAAGTCAAAGCAAAAGTCAAGGTTTTGCGCCCTTCGGTTCCGAACCGGGTTTAAACAGAAATTTGTCGAGTCGGGCAAGCGTAGACAAGTTTTCATACTTATTACCATGTTATATTAAGGTTAAAACAGGTTACACACCTTTCGGATCATTAATTGTGCATTAAATCGCATTTTGTTTTTCTGTTGACTTTTTCGGTCAACGTTTGACCCGACAAACGACCTAGTTAGGTCTGGAATTGGTACTTGCCCTTATAAGGGTTTAATACCCATATAATTACCTATCTAATGGTACTTTTAATTCGTGATACGACTGGGTTATCGTTACTTAATCACGAAGTCAACCGTTTATTACGATATGTTGACTTTTAAGCTAATTACTAAGCTATAATTAATTTAGAAAGGTTAGGCAACTTACCAAGTGATTAATGGTTGCTTAGGAAGGCCCTTGATCTGCTTGAGAGCTCCTCCAATGATCAGATTGCTTGAAAATGGTGTGAGGAACAATGGTTGCTACTAAGGCCCTTTTATAGTGTTTTAAACACCACAATTCTTTGACATCTAAGTCTACAATCCAACCACAACTAATCAACAAGTGTCCTAGTCGTTCTAGGGGTTGTTTAGGGTTCAAGTATGAAGAGGCAATTCGAAAATGAGGTTACAAGGGCTGCACCAGACAAGAAATCAAACAAAATCAATTTCTATCCAGATCAAGCAGTAGCGTAGCGCGACGCCTCCATGCATCATGCTCGCGCTACGCTAGCATGTCCAGTTCAGCCAAAACATTTCTTGTTAATTGCTGTTTGATCCTTGGCTCTTCAAATCTTGTAAAGACACTCGTTTATTGCTGTATGAACCCTTATAATTGACATATAGGGGCTTCAAGACATATACCCACTTCGTTAAGTCCCCGGGTAACTTTATTGTTACCCGAAAAGGCCTAATTTTCAACGTTGACGCTTTAACCCCTCGCACACGAATTCGATCATAACTTTCTCATACGTTAACGAAACTTTACAAAATTTAAATCGTGCATTCTAGTGAGCGTAATTAACATTTACAAAGCTTCGGGTTTGTCAAAAGGTCACTCAGAGGTATACCTTTAAACATGTTGACACATTTAACCCCCGTAGTTTGTAATCTCTCACTTTTAGCTTCGTATGATCCATGATTTATTCGTTTGAAGGTTTTAGCACCGTGTAGGGTTAATGTACATTATATTTATTCACTGTTGACATTCAGAACCCGTAAAATCACATACTTTCCATGTTTGTCAACTTTAGTCCTTTTATAACATTCTTTCACACGTTCAGACTTTATGACACGTGTCAACACATTATAGGACGTGAATTTTCGAGGTGTTACATCCTCACCCCCTTAAAATAAATCTCGACCCGAGATTTACTGAAATAAGTAAGGGTACTTTTCTTTCATCGTGGATTTAACCTCCCACGTGAATTCGGGACCTCTACTGGCATCCCATTTGACCTTTACGATAGGCACATGCTTCATACGAAGCTTCTTCACCTGTCGATCTTCAATCGACAAAGGTTTTTCCACAAACTTTAAGCTCTCATCTATATGCACATCTGTATGGGGTATAACCAGTGATTCCTCAGCGAAGCACTTCTTCAGATTGCAGATGTGGAACACATTGTGAATTCCACTGAGCTCTCCCGGTAAGTTTAACTTATAGGCAACTGACCCGACACGTTTGATAACCTCGAAAGGTCCTATGTATCTCGGGCTTAGCTTGCCTTTCTTACCAAACCGTATCACTCCCTTCCATGGTGACACTTTAAGTAGGACTTTGTCACCTACTTCGAAGTGAAAATCCTTACGCTTAGGATCAGCGTAACTCTTCTGCCTATCTCGGGCAGTTTTGAGACGGTCACGAATCTGGACAATCTTGTCCGTCGTTTCGAACACTATCTCTGGTCCTGATAACTGGACATCCCCAACTTCCGCCCAACAAATAGGCGATCTACACATTCTACCGTATAATGCCTCAAAAGGCGCAGCCTTAATGCTGGTGTGGTAGCTATTGTTGTAGGAGAATTCGATTAACGGTAGGTTCTATCACCCAAATCGATCGCACATGCACGTAGCATGTCTTCCAATGTTTGAATAGTACGCTCACTCTGACCGTCTGTCTGAGGATGGTACGCCGTACTAAAGTTCAACCGTGTGCCCAAAGATTGCTGGAGACTCTTCCAAAAATGTGACGTGTACCTAGTATCTTTATCAGAGATAATAGCTACATGTATGCCATGTAAGGCTACAATCTTATCAACGTATATCTGGGCTAACCTGTCGGAGCTATAAGTCTCCTTGATGGGTAGAAAATGAGCTGACTTAGTCAGTCCATCAACTGTAACTCATAATGTATCATTTCCTTTCCTTTTCTTGGGTAACTTGGTAATAAAATCCATAGTTACCATTTCCCTACTTCCACGTAGGAAGTTCAGGCTGTTGTAGCAAGCCTGACAGCTTTTGAGGCTCGGCTTAGACTTGAGCACATGTCAAGAATTTAACTACATAGATGGCCGCAGACTTCTTCAAGCCTATCCACCAATAGTTTGCACTTAGATCCTGGGTAGCTGATGGAAATTCTTATTCGTTGCCTATTTAGTGTTGCGGCATGTATGCATAAGCAATATGAACCGTCTTTCTTATTTAACAACATCAAACCCTCAGAATATTGAGTCAGGCTATATGAGCCTATGTCTTAAAACTTACTTAATCAAGGTTTCGATTATTCCGTAATCAATATGGAGTTTTCACAATACTCCAGCCCACAGCGGGATACAATCTTAATTCTACCTGCCTTCCCGGAGGTAAGCAGGGAAAAACTTATGAGAAGATAATTAAGATACAAGGAGGTTATAGAGATTTTCCATATCTCAGGCTCCAGTTCATCCACCATTACTCGTGTCAAATAAGTGACACCTTTATGTTATAAGTCCACGAATTCCTTAGTCGGGAACATTTACTAAAAAAAAAAATTTCCATTTTTTTTTTTTTGTATATCTTCTCTGAACACTACTAGTCGACTTTAGTACAATATGACCATTGGGATATCTCAGGGGTTCCATGTATTAAACCTCCATGCTGATCAGACATGGAAATAATCTATGGGACACACTAGGATACGCCAATCCTCATATGACACTTTTATCATACATAGTTTGGCATTCGCAGGCGATAGAAAACAAAGAGAAAAGAAAATAATTAAAATAACATATGCTGTCGTACTCTATTCAAGGAAAGAGTGCTCTTAGATTTTCGGAAGGATTTCTTGCCGATACGAGTAGAACCGGTTACTAAGGTTTCCTTGGTAATTTATACCTTGTGGATGATAAAAATTTTGCTAAGTTTATGGTTCATGAAGATTTATTATTGCCTGTATTAAAAACAGGACACTTAGCAGAAATTATTATTGATAAATGATAAGGAAGTTTATTGTGCAAGTGTTTATAATTAATTAGAATGGAGATTTTCACAAACTAGGCACCTAGCTCAGTTGGCTAGGCGCGCGAAAGGGTGCGGCCGGCCTAGACCCAGGTTCGATTCCGGGGACGGCCAGTTCCACCATTTTTTTTTTAATATTAATTAATCGCACGGATACGCGTAATCACGGGGGTTGTCTCATAAGGAGTCTTGATAATTAATTGCTTCTTATTACTCACAATATGGACTTGATTTTAAGGCAACCAATCGATTTTTATCACTATATTGAGTCCTTAAGTATGCAACCAAAAGTTTGCTATAAGGATATTAGAAAAGTGATTTCCAATAGATATTAATATCAATATAGGATTTGTTGGAGCATTTTCGACGTAACATCGTCACTTCCTACCGGGCATTAAATGACCGGAGTCTTAATCAGGTGGAAACAACAGTTCTCAACCTTTATCATTCATAATATATTTATACGTGCCAGTATTAAATAAGTTTCTACATAAACTGTTTGATAAGGAAAAGTACATATTATACTATTATTATTCCGTATCATCTCTTGGCCTACTCGGGCTTCCTCGCGTACTTAGGGCAGTTGGTCTTTATGTGCCCTTTCTCGTTGCAGTTGTAGCATGTAGCATCTTTAATCTTCCCGCAATCAACAGCCTTGTGCTCCCTAGACTTGCATATCCCACATGCAGGTGGTCCTGATTTAGAATTGGACTCCATTCTGCATTTTCCAAAGTGGCGTTTTTGGCAAGTCGAGCACTTTGGCTTTTCCTCTGTCCGCTGACCATTCTTTCCAGACCCAGACCTCTCAGAGTCAGTGTTTCCCTTGTGTTTCTTCTCAGATCCTCGTGAGTTATCATTCTCACGCTTCTTCTTACTTTCTTCAGATTTCTTTAGCGACCTTAGTCTGACCGCATCTAAAGTAAGGGACAGAGAGAGGTCAGCTACTGACCTAAATGTAGTAGGTCTTGAAGCCTTAACACTGGCTTTGATTTCTGGGGGTAAACCCCCAATGAAGCGTGCAATTCGCTTGGGCTCTGGTGTTACGAGGTAAGGGACCAGTCTGGACAGGGTATTAAAACTGGTGAGGTAAGCTTGACAATCTAAGTTTGTCATTACCAAGGATAAGAAATCTGACTCAATCCCCTCAACCTCATGTTGAGGGCAATAATTCTCCTTAATGAGATTAACAAACTGTTCCCATGACATGTTGTAGAGCGGAATCTTCCCAGCAGCTTGAATGAGAGACTTCCACCATGCCAGTGCCTCTCCTTTAAATGATTGGGATACGTACTTCACGACATCCCTTTCAGCGCAACCGCTGATATCGACAACTGTGTCCATTTCATCCAACCAAATCATACAATCGACTGCCCCTTTTTCCCCAGTAAAATCTCGGGGCTTGCAGGAAACAAAGTACTTATAGTTACAGGATTTGGTATGCGGTTCATTATCGAACATTGTCCTCTTGGATGGAAAACTGTGTTCATTTGATGGATGTCGATCGTCATCTTTCTTTAACTCTTCTTTCTTGGAGGGCGGCTTGTTATCAGGCTCTGGAGGAGTTTTAGGGATGGATTTAGGGTGGGGTACAGATGAGGCTTCACTATATGTCTCACTATACTCCTGGAATTTCTCCTTCACAGCTTTAGATACAGCTGAGTCAATCAATGTACGAAGTTCTCCTCTGGTTATATTAATCCTTTCATCATCGCGATTTTCCAGAGGGTGACTGTTCCCTTCCTCCGACCCAGCCATGTAGTTTTAATTTCTACATAAAAATTAAACAAGGACAAGGTTTTTAAGGAAGTTTAAACAGTTTTTATCTTTTTGAACGATTTATTAACCATGTTTTTAATACACATATTGGTTAATTTGATAAATATATAATTATTCAGGATAATTATTATATTCCTAAATTATAAGTTAATAATAGCACAAAAGGCCTAGTCGCGTAGACAAGTTTAATTTATGAGCCATGATTTCAGAGAATCAGGGCAATTTATGAATTTGTAATGGCACAAAAGGCCTAGTCACGTGGACAAGTTTAATTTATAGGCCTTGATTTTATAGAATCGAGGCTTCAAGGTTTGAATCGAAGTTCATTACCTTTTCTTGGCAGGGAGTTGTAGGCTACCACTGTCTTTAGTCCCAGAGGACGTTAGTTATAGCCCGTGGGCACTTCATCCATAAGGGATGATTATATAAATAAGGAAATTTAGTATATCCCAAAATGACTTATGTGATTTTATCATATCACATTTTGTCGAGCATGTTAATATGCTTTCATATGTTTAATAAGGATTTGAATCTCTTGAATAGGTTCTACCATCTTGGCCTTGTACGCCGTGACATTTAGGCTAGGTTTTACCTTTAAGATTCTTTTTAATAATTAACGCAGAGCAATCCTAAATTGAACTGTTAACAAGGATCTGAATCTAATTATGGAACTACCATCTTGGCCCTGTCTTAATGTGACACATGGCTAGGTTTTGTCCTTTTTAAATTTTGCCATTTTATTATAATGGTAGATCTTATAATACAGGAATGATACTTTAAATATAATCGTTCCTTTAAAATTTAAAAAGTATATGGTTGCCCTAAACGGGACTTCTATAGCAATTGACTTGGAGAATACTTTCCATATTCTATGCATAGGCAAGTCAGAAAAATAACAAAGGAATCAAATAAGGACAAAATAAAACGAATTTTAGAATTTGTCCTATGTTCTTGTCTAGACTCAAGAATGTGCAATTGTGTAACTGAGATTAAACACAAAAGGCTAGTGTTTAATTCACTCAGTGTTGGCTCTGATACCAACCTGTCACACCCCGACTTTCCACGTGTCACCGGTGGGCCCGGTGGGGGAGTATCGTGACGTGGTTGGCAACATAATAGTCAAACAACACAATATATATGAATGCACAGCGGAAGCAAAAGATATTTATTATTACATTCCGAATATGAAGTAATATTCAGTATTACAACGGAAGTAAAGGATCCACAGGCAGATCTTAAAACATATCATTTGTTCAACAGACTTTTAGACGCCTAGAACTTGCAAGATTTCTTAATAGCGCCCTGAGCTTCCAGCCAATTACGTTCAGTACCTGTCACTTAACCCTTTTGGAAAATACGTCAGTTTTCACTGGTAAATACACTCAACCGACTCATTTGAAAAGAGTTTAAGAAAATTGATTTAGATGCACTAGGCACAAAACCTTTTGACACTTTGATTAAAATGCACAGAGGCAAAATTAACCTTTTATAACTTGGGAAAATTATTTGTATATAATCTTGTATACAGTTTTACTTATTTGTCGTCCGTTAGGGCCGGTTTGTAGGGCCGGACTAGATTAACAGACACGCCACAGGTATAATGCCCACGGGCTATCATCCTCTAAGTGGATTACCAGTTCCGGTATAATGCCCACAAGGATGATACCTCGGAGTGGATTACCAGTTTTTACATAATGCAACTGTCAGGTGTATGCCTACACCCCGTGCTTAAGTCGTGGCCATTTCGTAAAATGATGCCAAGGATATCCGGGACATGGTCATTAACCCCCAAGGGCCATACATCAAATAATGATAAAATAATACATATTAAACAGGTTATGTAAGTACATCAATCACAATCCGATTTAAATGACTACATACACCCGACCAAGCAGTACTTTTATAGTACCGTATCCCAAGCCCGTATAGGGAAAATAAGTTAAGAGTATTTACCTGAGCTAGCTCCTGTCTTAAATATCATAAATTAATAACTCAGTCGTATTCACTTAAGTAAGCGTAGGTACCATTTACCGGAAAGCTCTAGTCTGGAATGATGGTATAAATAATTAATTAGAATGCTAACGGGTCTGTAATTAAGTCTATGCTTAGACCGGTTAGTCTTTCAGGAAGATACGGTTCAGACGCATGATTAAGCGAGGACCGGATAGAATGTGATTTAGACCCGACAAGTTTGAAGACTTGTTTAATATGGGTTTATTATTCACATTCTGGATTTTGAGATAAAACCGATAAGGTTTGACCCGTTTCGGCTAATTTATGTAAACTTGTTTCATAAACCGAACCGAACGCGTAATAAGCGTGACGGGTATTCATTAGAGCCATTTACAGGTTTCCTAAGTTAATTATGCCTCAAATATGTTGTGACATCAGTAAGATGTCTTTCATTATGCCCCGAACTAATTTAAACACAAACTATGCCCCGTAGGGGTAGTTTGGTCATTTTAAAGTTTGTAAAAGCGTTTAGATGTTTAACTGAGTTATAGGTCTGATGTAAACAATAGACATACTCAATTTGATGAGTTATAACAGTAGGCTAAAGCATATATGTGAAATTTATCATTTTTAACCAAACTATGCCCCGTAGGGGTATTTTGGTAATTTCACATAAGCCGAAAAGCTCAAAAACGAAGTCTGAGTTAATCAACATTTTCTTACTGTTAAAATATCATAATTTGCCTTATATATCAGTAGGTATCAACCCGGGTATGTCCAATATGATTTTAAAACATACTATGCGCTAAAAACGCTAAATAAGGCGATTAAAGGCCATTACCGGGTTCGATACTTAAATCTGATATTTTTATATTTCCAGAAGGCTTAAAATAATTTATTTATCATAACTAATCAGTAGCAAAAGGTTTGGAGTCGTTTAGATATGTAAAACTCATTTTATGGCCCGTAAGGGCAAAACCGACATTTACCGAATTAAGCCTACGACTATGAGTTATGCTCAGCCTAAAATTAATTAAAAATCTTTAAAAATCCCAAAATAATATATTACATCAGTGGGTAAAAGATTTGATATCAAAAAGTATGTTTAACTAGGCTATACGCTAATTACGCCATTTTATTAACATAAAGCTTTAATTTAGCGACAATGAGCATAACTCTTAATCCACAAGTCAAACTGATGTCAAACTTTGCATACAAGTTTATATATCAGTAACTAAGGTTTCTACACTTTTACATTTTCATAAATCATGGTTTAAGGTAATAAGGGCATAATGGTCAACATATGAGCGATTAACGGAAACTTGCATATTAATTGGATAATCAACGAAACAAGTACAGAGACTTATACTATCATGCAACCCTACTCTAATGAAGCACTAATGCATTTCCGAATCAAACTAAAACGGGTCAGAAGCGAAGTCAAAGCAAAAGTCAAGGTTTTGCGCCCTTCGGTTCCGAACCGGGTTTAAACAGAAATTTGTCGAGTCGGGCAAGCGTAGACAAGTTTTCATACTTATTACCATGTTATATTAAGGTTAAAACAGGTTACACACCTTTCGGATCATTAATTGTGCATTAAATCGCATTTTGTATTTCTGTTGACTTTTTCGGTCAACGTTTGACCCGACAAACGACCTAGTTAGGTCTGGAATTGGTACTTGCCCTTATAAGGGTTTAATACCCATATAATTACCTATCTAATGGTACTTTTAATTCGTGATACGACTGGGTTATCGTTACTTAATCACGAAGTCAACCGTTTATTACGATATGTTGACTTTTAAGCTAATTACTAAGCTATAATTAATTTAGAAAGGTTAGGCAACTTACCAAGTGATTAATGGTTGCTTAGGAAGGCCCTTGATCTGCTTGAGAGCTCCTCCAATGATCAGATTGCTTGAAAATGGTGTGAGGAACAATGGTTGCTACTAAGGCCCTTTTATAGTGTTTTAAACACCACAATTCTTTGACATCTAAGTCTACAATCCAACCACAACTAATCAACAAGTGTCCTAGTCGTTCTAGGGGTTGTTTAGGGTTCAAGTATGAAGAGGCAATTCGAAAATGAGGTTACAAGGGCTGCACCAGACAAGAAATCAAACAAAATCAATTTCTGTCCAGATCAAGCAGTAGCGTAGCGCGACGCCTCCATGCATCATGCTCGCGCTACGCTAGCATGTCCAGTTCAGCCAAAACATTCCTTGTTAATTGCTGTTTGATCCTTGGCTCTTCAAATCTTGTAAAGACACTCGTTTAGTGCTGTATGAACCCTTATAATTGACATATAGGGGCTTCAAGACATATACCCACTTCGTTAAGTCCCCGGGTAACTTTATTGTTACCCGAAAAGGCCTAATTTTCAACGTTGACGCTTTAACCCCTCGCACACGAATTCGATCATAACTTTCTCATACGTTAACGAAACTTTACAAAATTTAAATCGTGCATTCTAGTGAGCGTAATTAACATTTACAAAGCTTCGGGTTTGTCAAAAGGTCACTCAGAGGTATACCTTTAAACATGTTGACACATTTAACCCCCGTAGTTTGTAATCTCTCACTTTTAGCTTCGTATGATCCATGATTTATTCGTTTGAAGGTTTTAGCACCGTGTAGGGTTAATGTACATTATATTTATTCACTGTTGACATTCAGAACCCGTAAAATCACATACTTTCCATGTTTGTCAACTTTAGTCCTTTTATAACATTCTTTCACACGTTCAGACTTTATGACACGTGTCAACATGTAACACCCCGTGTTTTCACGAGTGAAAGTCAAAGTCAAGGTCAAAGTCGACGACCGAATTCGCGCAACGTGACTTGTAGAATTGTTTCTATTATATTTAGATTATGTGGAGTAAATGTCGTACATTACAGTAATCAAGCCTCACCAATCATATTTCGATCGATCTACGACTGTGAACGATAGGAAGTATCAATGCGATAAAGATAATCAAGCAAGCTAATCAAATCGACACCAAATCGTAACTCGAAAGTTTGTATTTTATCTGTCAGTTATACGGGTGTGTGTGCCCTACGTGTTACTTGTGCATGTTTATTTTATGTTGTGTGGTGATAATCAAGCGAACTCAATCGAACTCGAAGTCTAACTCGAATATTATCGAACCCAAACTCGAATCCCGAATCAAACCGTATAAGAAGTAGTTGGGACTGAAAGTAATTTGAATTAGGAAACCCTATCAAACCGCTCGTAAATCCGAGCCGAACCAACATCGCATCGAGCTCGCCCAAGGTGGTGGCATCCGCACGGATGGCCCATCCGCACGGATGGCCAATCCGCACGGGTGGCCAGCCCGCACGGGTGGCCAACCCGCGCGGATAACCTGCCCGGGTGCGTGCCATGCGCACGGCTCACCTCCTTTCCCTTTTTGGCATCCTATAAATACACGGGTCACTCTCCACTTTTTCCACTTTTGGCAAGTGACGTCCGAACCACACGCATTCTTCACCTTTTCTCAGATTTCTCTCAATCCAGGTAAGATCTTGCACTAATTCTTGTACATCTTTGATCACTACATGATTCTACACGCTTCTATCTTTCGAATCTTCAATTCTAACCATGAAATCATCCGGATTTGAGGTAATCATGGGTGACGTCATCATGAAGTTCGTAAGAACTTCATGCTTGGCCTCATTCCACCAAGAATATCTCAGATCTAAACGATTTCTACAAGTTTTTACAATAATTCCACCTAGATCTAAACTTTTCTAAGGATAAAAGAGTTGAAAGAAATAAATCTAATGTTCTCTCCTTCTTTTACCCTTAAAACCGGTACAAACCCGATCAGTCCTAGTGTTTTGCTCGTCAATAGTAATACCCTAGTTCCAGATCTGGAGTTGTACCCTAGACAACTGATTTCGGGGTTAACCGGGACGATCGTTCTGAGCCGCCGGCAGGCCGAGTTAGGGTGGTTCCTAACCGGTCTAGTCACACGGGTGAGAACACAACTCCAAGTGGTTGCCACGTAATCAGAACGTCTCGATAAACGACAACAGAAACCAAGTGTAGACGAACGGAACAACCAGAGCAGTTGTCCGCACGGACTAGCCACCCGCACGGACAAGCTGTGCGCACGGGTCACCATCCGCACGCACAGGTCATACGCACGGGTTGCCACCCGTACGGACTACCCTTGGGGCCCACTTTCCAAGCGAGGTTTGAGTATCGACGAACGAGCAATCCGGACAGACGACCTCTGAAAGGATTACTCATCGGATCATGAGATACTAAGGCCTTAAAATGAAAAACGAGCAAACCCCACCCGCACGGCCAAGCCGTGCGCACGGACGGGCTATCCGGACGGATTGACTCTGCCCGCGCGCACAGGCTGTCCGCACGGACTACCATACGCACGGACTACCGTCCGCGCGGCCGGCTTGAAAGGTAGAAACACTTTGGTGCTTTCTAAATGCTACAACGAAAACTCCAAAGCACAAGCCATCATACACAAACACATCTTAGGAAGAAACAATCCACTTGAACATTTATCCACACGAGCAATCTAACCGTACGGGTAAGTCGTCCGCACGTATGACTAGTCCGCACGGGTTGCCACCCGCACGGACAGTCACACGCACGGATGACCTATCCGGATGGAACACCGTCCGCACGCATCACCATCCGCACGCATCATCATCCGTACGGATAGGTCATGCGCACGGATGACCTCTATTCACGGACAACTGATCCGCACGATCAGTCGTTCTACCCGCACTCACTTGTACTGTTTTACGCATCACTTATCGTTACGTTATCGAATCTATTCAGGCTAATCGTACTCGCTGTAAAGCGCTCCCTTCAATCCATATCGCTGTGAGTATACTCGAACCCTTTTTGCTTTAGCACTTTTGGGTGTTACATACGTTACAACTATTCAAACTACAACTATCACACTACTCAAGCTATTTTAAAGCTTAACCATTATTGCATGTTATACGTGGCTTATGAATGCTTGTTTGTTATGTTTACACATGGAATGCTGTCTACCTGCCTTAGCAACGGTAGTACTATGGTTTGGACTCAGCACCCGTTTCCACGGGGGTTGTTAAGGATCCTTTACTTGCATGGTTTACAGTGGTAAACATGTATTGCGAACTGCCTCGGGCAGTCAACCCGCAGTCATTGGTATCGATGGATCTATGTCGATAACTAACGTGCTTCATTTCACTATGTGTACGTGCCGGTTATGCGTAAACAAATTCGAACTCTATATGCTACTATCAAACTTGTATGCTCACCTTTACATTTTATGTATTGACATTATTTTAACGTATGTGACAGGTGCCTAGGTTGTTTATATGCTTCTCGGGCTGTGATGAAATTGAGGCTAGGAACTGGAGTCCTAGAAACCAACGAATAATTTAGTTATGCTTAAATCTGAGTTGTCGGAACAGAATATTTGTTTAGTTTTTGTCTGTAATAACTTGTTTTACTATTTGAGACATGGTATGGGACATGTTAACTTAAATTGAATGGTAATGATAGTTGTTATGGAAACTTCTGGACAATCTGTTTCGCTCAGTGCCGCGCCCCGATGATTCCGCCATCGGTTGGGGTGTGACAGATTGGTATCAGAGCCATAACTATAGGGAATTAGGCAAGACTCGACCTAGTCCGGGTCGAAGTCTTAGAGACCTAGACTATAGTTAAGAACCAACAGACCAACTCACGCGAATGTGTAATTTCGCCACTATCACTCACTTTTCTTATCACTACACTCGAAAATTTTCAAAGCTACGAACGGGCCATAAGGCCGAGAATAGGTGTGAAAACCGCAAACTCTCGACTAAAGTTGCCTGATCAGCTTGCGTTTTAGTTACAAACGAGGAGAATTGTACCAAATCAGGAGTGAAATCCATATTTTGATGAATAATCTCCTCAATTTTTATCAAAAACAAGGACGGCGGTTGCAAGATAGGGGTGAATCCCTAACCTTGACGACTCGTCCCGCCTTTATACAGAACTCCACCAAAGTTCGATGGACTCCAACGATCTAAAGACACAATATAACCGATGGGAATTGCGCCAACGCCCAAGAATCGAGGCAAAGGCATAGTCCTGGAGGTAATTGTGCAGGATCCTTGCGAATAGTCGAGCCCCTTTGGTTAGTCAAAGTCTATTAGCCACAGACAATCTACCTTCGATTTATCGATCTTTATGAAAATTTTATGCATTTCTGTTATTTGTTAACGTTTTGAAGTACTATTGGTTTCAACCCAACCCTATTGCTTCTGCTAAAACACAAAACTCGCTCGACACAACATTTGCAGATCACTCGCGTTACACTGCTTTCGAAAACTCGCAAACTCTGAATACTAGGTTTCTGTTTTCTGACTGCCTTAGTGACTAGGAATATATGTGTTTCTTGCTGTTGTGCTTACACGTTTAGGAATATTGTGATTATGTGCTCTATGTGTTTATGTGATTTTGTGCAATTCTGTGATTTTGTGACAAAATGCGGTTACATGGTACGTGTTACTGAGCTTTAGTAGTAGTAAACGTGTGAGGTGAGATACGAATACATATGTTGAGTTCCATGGCGGTGTCTATTGCAGACAATGTCGTCTGGATCCCGTCATCAGCTCTCTCGTCAGGAAAAGAGGGACAAACGTCTGGCTTCGATCATCGCGAAAAGTGTAGCCAAAGCTGTAAGTGATGTCTACGAGAATGCCAGCAAATCATCTGAGGAATCGAGGACTGAGGGTCCCAAAGCTACCGCGAGACCTTTCAGCTTCAAACAATTCAAGTCATGTGGACCGAAAGAATTCACAGGCGAAGGAGGTCCTACTGCTCTATTCCACTGGTTTGACTCTATCGAGGTTACTCTGCGACAAAGTGGTTGCCCTGATGACCTTCGAACTCTGAACGCTACCGGCGTCTTTCAGTCCCGTGCTTTGGACTGGTGGACGGCCGAGAGGAACAAGAGAGGGAATGATGCAGCTTACGGGTTGTCGTGGGATGAGCTCAAGGAAGTCATGCTGGAGGAATTCTGCCCTCCTCACGAACGACAAAAGCTTGAAGATGAATTATGGCACATACATCAGAAGGATGGAGACAATGCTGGTCTTACCGCTCGTTTCAAACAGCTCAGCATTATCTGTCCCGATCAAGTCAAGACTCCTGAGATCACCATCAAGAAGTACATTCGAGCTTTGCCCGACTGCGTTGCTGATTTCGTGCAAGCGGCTAAGACTACCACGATCGAAGAAACCTATCTGCTGGCCGCGGAGATCAATGACAAAAGGGTCAAAGCTGGGATGTGGGATAAAACCTCCAAGCATCTGCATCAAGCCACTACTGCTACACCAACTGCTGAACCCACGCCATCAAACAACAAGAGAAAGAACAAGAGGAAAAGCAACTCCACCAACAAGAACTGTGCGATCACTGCTGCACCAGTTCAGGCTGTACCTGCCCAACAGCGTCAAGTGGCGGCGCCTGTGGCCAATGCACCGCCTGCAAAGCGTGCATATACTGGACCACATCCACTCTGCCCTACTTGCACCTATCATCACCCGACTGCTATTCAATGCCGCTTCTGTGCTCATTGCAACGTCTACGGCCACTTCACTGCCAACTGCCGTATTCGTCAAGCTCCTGCCAATCAAGCTCTACTCGCTGCCCCCACAGGGTCAACAAGCTCCTCCGGCACCCGCAGTCAAAGCCAGAGCATGCTTCACATGTGGCAACCCGAACCATTTCGCCAACATGTGCCCAAACAGGGTGGTGAAACAAGAACCCCCGCAGCTGCAGCAGCAACCACAGCAGCAACAGGCCGCACGTGCCAGAACTTTCAATCTCAACGTTCGTCAAGCCCAGGCCGACAACAACGTGGTCAATGGTACGTTCCTTGTGAATGGTATTTATGCTTCATGTTTGTTTGATACTGGAGCCGATAATTGCTTTGTGTCACTCGAATTTGAGAAACTCCTTAGTCGTAAGCGCTCTCGACTCTCCTCTGCATTCGAAGTTGAGGTCGCTACCGGAAGAACCGTCGCTGTAAACTCTGTTATTCGTGATTGCACACTCGAGCTCAATAATCACGTCTTCTCGATCGATCTCATTCCAATGCAACTAGGAAGTTTCGATGTCATATTAGGCATGGACTTTCTTCGCGAAAACCATGCCGAAGTTGTATGCTTCGATAAAATGATTCGTTTTTCGCTCGCCAACGGGGATTCACTGTGCGTCTATGGAGATACTACTTCGAAGGGTCTCAAACTTATATCATGCCTACAAGCCAGCAAGTATCTCCGTAAGGAGTACAGGGCCTTCTTGGCTCATGTCGTAGCAGCGGAGAAGGAAAAGAAAGAAAAGAAGAAAGTGAAGGACGTTCCAGTGGTTCGAGAATTTCCTCGAGTCTTTCCCGAGGATCTTCCCGGACTACCTCCAAAGCGTGATATCGATTTTCGCATTGATCTCATTCCGGGAGCAAATCCTATTGCCAGAGCTCCCTACCGACTTGCGCCATCCGAAATGCGCGAACTCTCAACCCAACTCCAAGAATTGCTTGAAAAAGGCTTTATTCGCCCGAGCACCTCTCCGTGGGGCGCACCAGTCCTTTTCGTCAAAAAGAAGGATGGGACGTTTCGGATGTGCATCGATTACCGGGAATTGAATAAGTTGACTATCAAGAATCGCTATCCTCTGCCTCGAATCGACGATTTGTTTGATCAACTACAGGGCGCTACGTGTTTCTCGAAGATCGACCTGCGTTCCGGATATCATCAGCTGCGTATACAGGAGGAGGATATACCCAAAACAGCGTTTCGCACTCGTTACGGCCATTATGAATTTGTTGTCATGCCTTTTGGCCTAACCAATGCACCAGCAGTTTTCATGGATCTGATGAATCGGGTGTGTAAACCGTATCTTGACCGTTTCGTCATCGTGTTCATCGACGATGTCCTGATCTATTCTAAAACGAGATCCGAACACGCGCAACATCTACGTTTGGTTCTCGAGTTACTCCAGGGAAATCAACTCTACGCCAAATTCTCCAAGTGCGAATTTTGGTTGGGGGAGGTTCAATTCCTGGGTCACATCGTAAATAGTCAGGGCATTCACGTCGATCCTGCAAAGATTGAAGCTGTTAAGAGTTGGGTTACGCCTAAGAACCCGACTGAAGTCCGTTCCTTTCTCGGACTGGCGGGCTATTATCGACGATTTATCAACGGATTCTCGAAGATTGCTGTACCACTTACTTCTCTTACTCATAAGGATCAGCCTTTTGTCTGGGGAACCAAGCAAGAGTCTGCCTTTCAAACCCTCAAATACATGCTTTGCAATGCTCCTGTTCTCACGCTACCCGACGGAAACGATAATTTCATTGTCTACTGTGATGCTTCTAACCTTGGTCTCGGTTGTGTCTTAATGCAACGAGACAAGGTTATTGCTTACGCATCCCGTCAGCTCAAAATCCACGAGAAGAACTATACAACCCACGATCTCGAGCTAGGCGCAGTTGTTTTTGCATTAAAAATTTGGCGACACTACTTGTATGGTACTAAGTGTACGATCTTCACCGATCATAGGAGCCTACAACACATCTTTAATCAGAGGGAACTAAATATGCGTCAACGCCGATGGGTAGAGCTTCTCAACGATTACGACTACGAGATTCGTTATCACCCAGGCAAAGCAAATGTTGTTGCCGACGCACTTAGCAGACGGAGTTATCTGCTTAGCACCCGAAATGTTCAAGCCCAGCACAACCTCGAAGCTCTTATTCGCGACGCCCAGCATGCATGTTTCAACGAGCGCACCTTGAAGAAAGAAAGGATCTACCACGACGGAGCCCAGCTTGTGAGCAAATCAAACGGGATATTCCACTTTCTAGACAAAATTTGGATTCCCAGGAGAACTAACCTACGGCAGATCATCATGGATGAAGCCCACAAATCCCGATACTCTATTCATCCTGGTGCTGACAAAATGTACCATGACCTTCGATATAGGTACTGGTGGCCGGGTATGAAACGGGATATCGCCCTCTACGTCGGAAGATGCCTAACCTGCGCTAGGGTCAAGGCCGAACATCAACGACCCTCTGGCTTGCTCGAACAACCTCCAATCCCTATGTGGAAGTGGGAGAGCATAGCTATGGATTTCGTAACCAAGCTTCCAACCACGTCATCAGGTCACGACAGCATTTGGGTTATCATTGACCGTTTGACCAAATCAGCTCACTTTCTGCCAATACGAGAGGACTACAAGGTGGAACGATTAGCCCGAATCTACACTAACGAGATCATTTGTCGACATGGGACGCCTCGTGACATCATCTCTGACCGTGATGCTCGATTCACTTCGCGATTGTGGGGAACGTTTCAAACGGCACTAGGAACAACGCTCAATCTAAGCACTGCGTTCCACCCACAAACTGACGGTCAGAGCGAGAGAACGATTCGTACACTTGAAGACATGCTCCGTTCATGTGTTCTAGACTTCGGTGGCAACTGGGATAAACACCTTCCGTTAGTCGAATTCTCGTACAACAACAGCTACCAGGCTAGCATCCAGATGGCACCCTTCGAGGCCTTATACGGAAGAAGATGTCGATCGCCTATTGTGTGGCACGAGATCGGTCACTCGCAACTAACCGGTCCGGAACTACTACAAGAAACGACAGACAAAATCTTCCAAATTCGGGACAACCTAGCGAAGGCTCGAGATAGACAGAAGCTTCTCGCCGATAAAAAGCGCAAGCACCGCGAGTATGGCATTGGTGACTACGTACTCCTAAAGGTATCACCTTGGAGGGGTGTAGTCCGATTTGGCAAAAAGGGGAAGCTAGCGCCTCGGTATGTGGGACCTTTTAAGATTCTGGAAAGAATCGGCAAAGTCGCCTACAGACTCGAATTACCGGAAGAACTTAACAATGTCCATCCAATCTTCCACGTGTCAAACCTCCGAAAGACCATCTACGAACCAGCCGTACATGTTCCTCTAGACGATTTACGGGTAAACGAAACATTGCATTTCGTGGAAAAACCTGTCGAAATCATGGATCGCCAAACCAAAGAACTCAGGCGCTCACGCATTCCTATTGTGAAGGTCCGGTGGGAAGGCAAACAAGGCGCGGAGTTCACTTGGGAACTCGAAAGCGACATGAAGGCAAAGTATCCACAGCTGTTTAACGAAGGAGCAACGTCCAGCTAAGTAAGACAAAGTGACAATATTGTAAATAGAGAGTAATCGAGAGAGATTTCAGAGAATTTGAAATATGATAATATGTATGGAAGCCAACAGAAACCGCCGAAACTAATAAAGATTGAATTGTTATAAATGAATCACGCCACCTGTATGTTATTGTGTGTTCGATCACGTACGTTCACGGATCCCGCACGTCGTACGAGTCGGATCGCAACCGAAGCGAATTCAAACTAAAATCTACAATGATCAAGGTTTTGAAAGAAAAAGATTTTGAAGAACTTTATCGAATCTGATGCGAATTGAGATCTGTATACAATGAAATCTGGTACGAATCTTGTTGTTTGATCAGCGCAATCAAATAATTTGAAAAAGATTCCTCTCAAACGACTTCATAGGCTTTTGAATCAGCCGATTTTAACCATAAATCCTGGTTAATTTGGCGATTCTCCACGCGTGATTCACGAATTTGTTACAGCTTCCGGCTTAATTTCGGGACGAAATTTCCTAAACAAGGGGAGGCTGTAACACCCCGTGTTTTCACGAGTGAAAGTCAAAGTCAAGGTCAAAGTCGACGACCGAATTCGCGCAACGTGACTTGTAGAATTGTTTCTATTATATTTAGATTATGTGGAGTAAATGTCGTACATTACAGTAATCAAGCCTCACCAATCATATTTCGATCGATCTACGACTGTGAACGATAGGAAGTATCAATGCGATAAAGATAATCAAGCAAGCTAATCAAATCGACACCAAATCGTAACTCGAAAGTTTGTATTTTATCTGTCAGTTATACGGGTGTGTGTGCCCTACGTGTTACTTGTGCATGTTTATTTTATGTTGTGTGGTGATAATCAAGCGAACTCAATCGAACTCGAAGTCTAACTCGAATATTATCGAACCCGAACTCGAATCCCGAATCAAACCGTATAAGAAGTAGTTGGGACTGAAAGTAATTTGAATTAGGAAACCCTATCAAACCGCTCGTAAATCCGAGCCGAACCAACATCGCATCGAGCTCGCCCAAGGTGGTGGCATCCGCACGGATGGCCCATCCGCACGGATGGCCAATCCGCACGGGTGGCCAGCCCGCACGGGTGGCCAACCCGCGCGGATAACCTGCCCGGGTGCGTGCCATGCGCACGGCTCACCTCCTTTCCCTTTTTGGCATCCTATAAATACACGGGTCACTCTCCACTTTTTCCACTTTTGGCAAGTGACGTCCGAACCACACGCATTCTTCACCTTTTCTCAGATTTCTCTCAATCCAGGTAAGATCTTGCACTAATTCTTGTACATCTTTGATCACTACATGATTCTACACGCTTCTATCTTTCGAATCTTCAATTCTAACCATGAAATCATCCGGATTTGAGGTAATCATGGGTGACGTCATCATGAAGTTCGTAAGAACTTCATGCTTGGCCTCATTCCACCAAGAATATCTCAGATCTAAACGATTTCTACAAGTTTTTACAATAATTCCACCTAGATCTAAACTTTTCTAAGGATAAAAGAGTTGAAAGAAATAAATCTAATGTTCTCTCCTTCTTTTACCCTTAAAACCGGTACAAACCCGATCAGTCCTAGTGTTTTGCTCGTCAATAGTAATACCCTAGTTCCAGATCTGGAGTTGTACCCTAGACAACTGATTTCGGGGTTAACCGGGACGATCGTTCTGAGCCGCCGGCAGGCCGAGTTAGGGTGGTTCCTAACCGGTCTAGTCACACGGGTGAGAACACAACTCCAAGTGGTTGCCACGTAATCAGAACGTCTCGATAAACGACAACAGAAACCAAGTGTAGACGAACGGAACAACCAGAGCAGTTGTCCGCACGGACTAGCCACCCGCACGGACAAGCTGTGCGCACGGGTCACCATCCGCACGCACAGGTCATACGCACGGGTTGCCACCCGTACGGACTACCCTTGGGGCCCACTTTCCAAGCGAGGTTTGAGTATCGACGAACGAGCAATCCGGACAGACGACCTCTGAAAGGATTACTCATCGGATCATGAGATACTAAGGCCTTAAAATGAAAAACGAGCAAACCCCACCCGCACGGCCAAGCCGTGCGCACGGACGGGCTATCCGGACGGATTGACTCTGCCCGCGCGCACAGGCTGTCCGCACGGACTACCATACGCACGGACTACCGTCCGCGCGGCCGGCTTGAAAGGTAGAAACACTTTGGTGCTTTCTAAATGCTACAACGAAAACTCCAAAGCACAAGCCATCATACACAAACACATCTTAGGAAGAAACAATCCACTTGAACATTTATCCACACGAGCAATCTAACCGTACGGGTAAGTCGTCCGCACGTATGACTAGTCCGCACGGGTTGCCACCCGCACGGACAGTCACACGCACGGATGACCTATCCGGATGGAACACCGTCCGCACGCATCACCATCCGCACGCATCATCATCCGTACGGATAGGTCATGCGCACGGATGACCTCTATTCACGGACAACTGATCCGCACGATCAGTCGTTCTACCCGCACTCACTTGTACTGTTTTACGCATCACTTATCGTTACGTTATCGAATCTATTCAGGCTAATCGTACTCGCTGTAAAGCGCTCCCTTCAATCCATATCGCTGTGAGTATACTCGAACCCTTTTTGCTTTAGCACTTTTGGGTGTTACATACGTTACAACTATTCAAACTACAACTATCACACTACTCAAGCTATTTTAAAGCTTAACCATTATTGCATGTTATACGTGGCTTATGAATGCTTGTTTGTTATGTTTACACATGGAATGCTGTCTACCTGCCTTAGCAACGGTAGTACTATGGTTTGGACTCAGCACCCGTTTCCACGGGGGTTGTTAAGGATCCTTTACTTGCATGGTTTACAGTGGTAAACATGTATTGCGAACTGCCTCGGGCAGTCAACCCGCAGTCATTGGTATCGATGGATCTATGTCGATAACTAACGTGCTTCATTTCACTATGTGTACGTGCCGGTTATGCGTAAACAAATTCGAACTCTATATGCTACTATCAAACTTGTATGCTCACCTTTACATTTTATGTATTGACATTATTTTAACGTATGTGACAGGTGCCTAGGTTGTTTATATGCTTCTCGGGCTGTGATGAAATTGAGGCTAGGAACTGGAGTCCTAGAAACCAACGAATAATTTAGTTATGCTTAAATCTGAGTTGTCGGAACAGAATATTTGTTTAGTTTTTGTCTGTAATAACTTGTTTTACTATTTGAGACATGGTATGGGACATGTTAACTTAAATTGAATGGTAATGATAGTTGTTATGGAAACTTCTGGACAATCTGTTTCGCTCAGTGCCGCGCCCCGATGATTCCGCCATCGGTTGGGGTGTGACAGATTGGTATCAGAGCCATAACTATAGGGAATTAGGCAAGACTCGACCTAGTCCGGGTCGAAGTCTTAGAGACCTAGACTATAGTTAAGAACCAACAGACCAACTCACGCGAATGTGTAATTTCGCCACTATCACTCACTTTTCTTATCACTACACTCGAAAATTTTCAAAGCTACGAACGGGCCATAAGGCCGAGAATAGGTGTGAAAACCGCAAACTCTCGACTAAAGTTGCCTGATCAGCTTGCGTTTTAGTTACAAACGAGGAGAATTGTACCAAATCAGGAGTGAAATCCATATTTTGATGAATAATCTCCTCAATTTTTATCAAAAACAAGGACGGCGGTTGCAAGATAGGGGTGAATCCCTAACCTTGACGACTCGTCCCGCCTTTATACAGAACTCCACCAAAGTTCGATGGACTCCAACGATCTAAAGACACAATATAACCGATGGGAATTGCGCCAACGCCCAAGAATCGAGGCAAAGGCATAGTCCTGGAGGTAATTGTGCAGGATCCTTGCGAATAGTCGAGCCCCTTTGGTTAGTCAAAGTCTATTAGCCACAGACAATCTACCTTCGATTTATCGATCTTTATGAAAATTTTATGCATTTCTGTTATTTGTTAACGTTTTGAAGTACTATTGGTTTCAACCCAACCCTATTGCTTCTGCTAAAACACAAAACTCGCTCGACACAACATTTGCAGATCACTCGCGTTACACTGCTTTCGAAAACTCGCAAACTCTGAATACTAGGTTTCTGTTTTCTGACTGCCTTAGTGACTAGGAATATATGTGTTTCTTGCTGTTGTGCTTACACGTTTAGGAATATTGTGATTATGTGCTCTATGTGTTTATGTGATTTTGTGCAATTCTGTGATTTTGTGACAAAATGCGGTTACATGGTACGTGTTACTGAGCTTTAGTAGTAGTAAACGTGTGAGGTGAGATACGAATACATATGTTGAGTTCCATGGCGGTGTCTATTGCAGACAATGTCGTCTGGATCCCGTCATCAGCTCTCTCGTCAGGAAAAGAGGGACAAACGTCTGGCTTCGATCATCGCGAAAAGTGTAGCCAAAGCTGTAAGTGATGTCTACGAGAATGCCAGCAAATCATCTGAGGAATCGAGGACTGAGGGTCCCAAAGCTACCGCGAGACCTTTCAGCTTCAAACAATTCAAGTCATGTGGACCGAAAGAATTCACAGGCGAAGGAGGTCCTACTGCTCTATTCCACTGGTTTGACTCTATCGAGGTTACTCTGCGACAAAGTGGTTGCCCTGATGACCTTCGAACTCTGAACGCTACCGGCGTCTTTCAGTCCCGTGCTTTGGACTGGTGGACGGCCGAGAGGAACAAGAGAGGGAATGATGCAGCTTACGGGTTGTCGTGGGATGAGCTCAAGGAAGTCATGCTGGAGGAATTCTGCCCTCCTCACGAACGACAAAAGCTTGAAGATGAATTATGGCACATACATCAGAAGGATGGAGACAATGCTGGTCTTACCGCTCGTTTCAAACAGCTCAGCATTATCTGTCCCGATCAAGTCAAGACTCCTGAGATCACCATCAAGAAGTACATTCGAGCTTTGCCCGACTGCGTTGCTGATTTCGTGCAAGCGGCTAAGACTACCACGATCGAAGAAACCTATCTGCTGGCCGCGGAGATCAATGACAAAAGGGTCAAAGCTGGGATGTGGGATAAAACCTCCAAGCATCTGCATCAAGCCACTACTGCTACACCAACTGCTGAACCCACGCCATCAAACAACAAGAGAAAGAACAAGAGGAAAAGCAACTCCACCAACAAGAACTGTGCGATCACTGCTGCACCAGTTCAGGCTGTACCTGCCCAACAGCGTCAAGTGGCGGCGCCTGTGGCCAATGCACCGCCTGCAAAGCGTGCATATACTGGACCACATCCACTCTGCCCTACTTGCACCTATCATCACCCGACTGCTATTCAATGCCGCTTCTGTGCTCATTGCAACGTCTACGGCCACTTCACTGCCAACTGCCGTATTCGTCAAGCTCCTGCCAATCAAGCTCTACTCGCTGCCCCACAGGGTCAACAAGCTCCTCCGGCACCCGCAGTCAAAGCCAGAGCATGCTTCACATGTGGCAACCCGAACCATTTCGCCAACATGTGCCCAAACAGGGTGGTGAAACAAGAACCCCCGCAGCCGCAGCAGCAACCACAGCAGCAACAGGCCGCACGTGCCAGAACTTTCAATCTCAACGTTCGTCAAGCCCAGGCCGACAACAACGTGGTCAATGGTACGTTCCTTGTGAATGGTATTTATGCTTCATGTTTGTTTGATACTGGAGCCGATAATTGCTTTGTGTCACTCGAATTTGAGAAACTCCTTAGTCGTAAGCGCTCTCGACTCTCCTCTGCATTCGAAGTTGAGGTCGCTACCGGAAGAACCGTCGCTGTAAACTCTGTTATTCGTGATTGCACACTCGAGCTCAATAATCACGTCTTCTCGATCGATCTCATTCCAATGCAACTAGGAAGTTTCGATGTCATAATAGGCATGGACTTTCTTCGCGAAAACCATGCCGAAGTTGTATGCTTCGATAAAATGATTCGTTTTTCGCTCGCCAACGGGGATTCACTGTGCGTCTATGGAGATACTACTTCGAAGGGTCTCAAACTTATATCATGCCTACAAGCCAGCAAGTATCTCCGTAAGGAGTACAGGGCCTTCTTGGCTCATGTCGTAGCAGCGGAGAAGGAAAAGAAAGAAAAGAAGAAAGTGAAGGACGTTCCAGTGGTTCGAGAATTTCCTCGAGTCTTTCCCGAGGATCTTCCCGGACTACCTCCAAAGCGTGATATCGATTTTCGCATTGATCTCATTCCGGGAGCAAATCCTATTGCCAGAGCTCCCTACCGACTTGCGCCATCCGAAATGCGCGAACTCTCAACCCAACTCCAAGAATTGCTTGAAAAAGGCTTTATTCGCCCGAGCACCTCTCCGTGGGGCGCACCAGTCCTTTTCGTCAAAAAGAAGGATGGGACGTTTCGGATGTGCATCGATTACCGGGAATTGAATAAGTTGACTATCAAGAATCGCTATCCTCTGCCTCGAATCGACGATTTGTTTGATCAACTACAGGGCGCTACGTGTTTCTCGAAGATCGACCTGCGTTCCGGATATCATCAGCTGCGTATACAGGAGGAGGATATACCCAAAACAGCGTTTCGCACTCGTTACGGCCATTATGAATTTGTTGTCATGCCTTTTGGCCTAACCAATGCACCAGCAGTTTTCATGGATCTGATGAATCGGGTGTGTAAACCGTATCTTGACCGTTTCGTCATCGTGTTCATCGACGATGTCCTGATCTATTCTAAAACGAGATCCGAACACGCGCAACATCTACGTTTGGTTCTCGAGTTACTCCAGGGAAATCAACTCTACGCCAAATTCTCCAAGTGCGAATTTTGGTTGGGGGAGGTTCAATTCCTGGGTCACATCGTAAATAGTCAGGGCATTCACGTCGATCCTGCAAAGATTGAAGCTGTTAAGAGTTGGGTTACGCCTAAGAACCCGACTGAAGTCCGTTCCTTTCTCGGACTGGCGGGCTATTATCGACGATTTATCAACGGATTCTCGAAGATTGCTGTACCACTTACTTCTCTTACTCATAAGGATCAGCCTTTTGTCTGGGGAACCAAGCAAGAGTCTGCCTTTCAAACCCTCAAATACATGCTTTGCAATGCTCCTGTTCTCACGCTACCCGACGGAAACGATAATTTCATTGTCTACTGTGATGCTTCTAACCTTGGTCTCGGTTGTGTCTTAATGCAACGAGACAAGGTTATTGCTTACGCATCCCGTCAGCTCAAAATCCACGAGAAGAACTATACAACCCACGATCTCGAGCTAGGCGCAGTTGTTTTTGCATTAAAAATTTGGCGACACTACTTGTATGGTACTAAGTGTACGATCTTCACCGATCATAGGAGCCTACAACACATCTTTAATCAGAGGGAACTAAATATGCGTCAACGCCGATGGGTAGAGCTTCTCAACGATTACGACTACGAGATTCGTTATCACCCAGGCAAAGCAAATGTTGTTGCCGACGCACTTAGCAGACGGAGTTATCTGCTTAGCACCCGAAATGTTCAAGCCCAGCACAACCTCGAAGCTCTTATTCGCGACGCCCAGCATGCATGTTTCAACGAGCGCACCTTGAAGAAAGAAAGGATCTACCACGACGGAGCCCAGCTTGTGAGCAAATCAAACGGGATATTCCACTTTCTAGACAAAATTTGGATTCCCAGGAGAACTAACCTACGGCAGATCATCATGGATGAAGCCCACAAATCCCGATACTCTATTCATCCTGGTGCTGACAAAATGTACCATGACCTTCGATATAGGTACTGGTGGCCGGGTATGAAACGGGATATCGCCCTCTACGTCGGAAGATGCCTAACCTGCGCTAGGGTCAAGGCCGAACATCAACGACCCTCTGGCTTGCTCGAACAACCTCCAATCCCTATGTGGAAGTGGGAGAGCATAGCTATGGATTTCGTAACCAAGCTTCCAACCACGTCATCAGGTCACGACAGCATTTGGGTTATCATTGACCGTTTGACCAAATCAGCTCACTTTCTGCCAATACGAGAGGACTACAAGGTGGAACGATTAGCCCGAATCTACACTAACGAGATCATTTGTCGACATGGGACGCCTCGTGACATCATCTCTGACCGTGATGCTCGATTCACTTCGCGATTGTGGGGAACGTTTCAAACGGCACTAGGAACAACGCTCAATCTAAGCACTGCGTTCCACCCACAAACTGACGGTCAGAGCGAGAGAACGATTCGTACACTTGAAGACATGCTCCGTTCATGTGTTCTAGACTTCGGTGGCAACTGGGATAAACACCTTCCGTTAGTCGAATTCTCGTACAACAACAGCTACCAGGCTAGCATCCAGATGGCACCCTTCGAGGCCTTATACGGAAGAAGATGTCGATCGCCTATTGTGTGGCACGAGATCGGTCACTCGCAACTAACCGGTCCGGAACTACTACAAGAAACGACAGACAAAATCTTCCAAATTCGGGACAACCTAGCGAAGGCTCGAGATAGACAGAAGCTTCTCGCCGATAAAAAGCGCAAGCACCGCGAGTATGGCATTGGTGACTACGTACTCCTAAAGGTATCACCTTGGAGGGGTGTAGTCCGATTTGGCAAAAAGGGGAAGCTAGCGCCTCGGTATGTGGGACCTTTTAAGATTCTGGAAAGAATCGGCAAAGTCGCCTACAGACTCGAATTACCGGAAGAACTTAACAATGTCCATCCAATCTTCCACGTGTCAAACCTCCGAAAGACCATCTACGAACCAGCCGTACATGTTCCTCTAGACGATTTACGGGTAAACGAAACATTGCATTTCGTGGAAAAACCTGTCGAAATCATGGATCGCCAAACCAAAGAACTCAGGCGCTCACGCATTCCTATTGTGAAGGTCCGGTGGGAAGGCAAACAAGGCGCGGAGTTCACTTGGGAACTCGAAAGCGACATGAAGGCAAAGTATCCACAGCTGTTTAACGAAGGAGCAACGTCCAGCTAAGTAAGACAAAGTGACAATATTGTAAATAGAGAGTAATCGAGAGAGATTTCAGAGAATTTGAAATATGATAATATGTATGGAAGCCAACAGAAACCGCCGAAACTAATAAAGATTGAATTGTTATAAATGAATCACGCCACCTGTATGTTATTGTGTGTTCGATCACGTACGTTCACGGATCCCGCACGTCGTACGAGTCGGATCGCAACCGAAGCGAATTCAAACTAAAATCTACAATGATCAAGGTTTTGAAAGAAAAAGATTTTGAAGAACTTTATCGAATCTGATGCGAATTGAGATCTGTATACAATGAAATCTGGTACGAATCTTGTTGTTTGATCAGCGCAATCAAATACTTTGAAAAAGATTCCTCTCAAACGACTTCATAGGCTTTTGAATCAGCCGATTTTAACCATAAATCCTGGTTAATTTGGCGATTCTCCACGCGTGATTCACGAATTTGTTACAGCTTCCGGCTTAATTTCGGGACGAAATTTCCTAAACAAGGGGAGGCTGTAACACCCCGTGTTTTCACGAGTGAAAGTCAAAGTCAAGGTCAAAGTCGATGACCGAATTCGCGCAACGTGACTTGTAGAATTGTTTCTATTATATTTAGATTATGTGGAGTAAATGTCGTACATTACAGTAATCAAGCCTCACCAATCATATTTCGATCGATCTACGACTGTGAACGATAGGAAGTATCAATGCGATAAAGATAATCAAGCAAGCTAATCAAATCGACACCAAATCGTAACTCGAAAGTTTGTATTTTATCTGTCAGTTATACGGGTGTGTGTGCCCTACGTGTTACTTGTGCATGTTTATTTTATGTTGTGTGGTGATAATCAAGCGAACTCAATCGAACTCGAAGTCTAACTCGAATATTATCGAACCCGAACTCGAATCCCGAATCAAACCGTATAAGAAGTAGTTGGGACTGAAAGTAATTTGAATTAGGAAACCCTATCAAACCGCTCGTAAATCCGAGCCGAACCAACATCGCATCGAGCTCGCCCAAGGTGGTGGCATCCGCACGGATGGCCCATCCGCACGGATGGCCAATCCGCACGGATTGCCAGCCCGCACGGGTGGCCAACCCGCGCGGATAACCTGCCCGGGTGCGTGCCATGCGCACGGCTCACCTCCTTTCCCTTTTTGGCATCCTATAAATACACGGGTCACTCTCCACTTTTTCCACTTTTGGCAAGTGACGTCCGAACCACACGCATTCTTCACCTTTTCTCAGATTTCTCTCAATCCAGGTAAGATCTTGCACTAATTCTTGTACATCTTTGATCACTACATGATTCTACACGCTTCTATCTTTCGAATCTTCAATTCTAACCATGAAATCATCCGGATTTGAGGTAATCATGGGTGACGTCATCATGAAGTTCGTAAGAACTTCATGCTTGGCCTCATTCCACCAAGAATATCTCAGATCTAAACGATTTCTACAAGTTTTTACAATAATTCCACCTAGATCTAAACTTTTCTAAGGATAAAAGAGTTGAAAGAAATAAATCTAATGTTCTCTCCTTCTTTTACCCTTAAAACCGGTACAAACCCGATCAGTCCTAGTGTTTTGCTCGTCAATAGTAATACCCTAGTTCCAGATCTGGAGTTGTACCCTAGACAACTGATTTCGGGGTTAACCGGGACGATCGTTCTGAGCCGCCGGCAGGCCGAGTTAGGGTGGTTCCTAACCGGTCTAGTCACACGGGTGAGAACACAACTCCAAGTGGTTGCCACGTAATCAGAACGTCTCGATAAACGACAACAGAAACCAAGTGTAGACGAACGGAACAACCAGAGCAGTTGTCCGCACGGACTAGCCACCCGCACGGACAAGCTGTGCGCACGGGTCACCATCCGCACGCACAGGTCATACGCACGGGTTGCCACCCGTACGGACTACCCTTGGGGCCCACTTTCCAAGCGAGGTTTGAGTATCGACGAACGAGCAATCCGGACAGACGACCTCTGAAAGGATTACTCATCGGATCATGAGATACTAAGGCCTTAAAATGAAAAACGAGCAAACCCCACCCGCACGGCCAAGCCGTGCGCACGGACGGGCTATCCGGACGGATTGACTCTGCCCGCGCGCACAGGCTGTCCGCACGGACTACCATACGCACGGACTACCGTCCGCGCGGCCGGCTTGAAAGGTAGAAACACTTTGGTGCTTTCTAAATGCTACAACGAAAACTCCAAAGCACAAGCCATCATACACAAACACATCTTAGGAAGAAACAATCCACTTGAACATTTATCCACACGAGCAATCTAACCGTACGGGTAAGTCGTCCGCACGTATGACTAGTCCGCACGGGTTGCCACCCGCACGGACAGTCACACGCACGGATGACCTATCCGGATGGAACACCGTCCGCACGCATCACCATCCGCACGCATCATCATCCGTACGGATAGGTCATGCGCACGGATGACCTCTATTCACGGACAACTGATCCGCACGATCAGTCGTTCTACCCGCACTCACTTGTACTGTTTTACGCATCACTTATCGTTACGTTATCGAATCTATTCAGGCTAATCGTACTCGCTGTAAAGCGCTCCCTTCAATCCATATCGCTGTGAGTATACTCGAACCCTTTTTGCTTTAGCACTTTTGGGTGTTACATACGTTACAACTATTCAAACTACAACTATCACACTACTCAAGCTATTTTAAAGCTTAACCATTATTGCATGTTATACGTGGCTTATGAATGCTTGTTTGTTATGTTTACACATGGAATGCTGTCTACCTGCCTTAGCAACGGTAGTACTATGGTTTGGACTCAGCACCCGTTTCCACGGGGGTTGTTAAGGATCCTTTACTTGCATGGTTTACAGTGGTAAACATGTATTGCGAACTGCCTCGGGCAGTCAACCCGCAGTCATTGGTATCGATGGATCTATGTCGATAACTAACGTGCTTCATTTCACTATGTGTACGTGCCGGTTATGCGTAAACAAATTCGAACTCTATATGCTACTATCAAACTTGTATGCTCACCTTTACATTTTATGTATTGACATTATTTTAACGTATGTGACAGGTGCCTAGGTTGTTTATATGCTTCTCGGGCTGTGATGAAATTGAGGCTAGGAACTGGAGTCCTAGAAACCAACGAATAATTTAGTTATGCTTAAATCTGAGTTGTCGGAACAGAATATTTGTTTAGTTTTTGTCTGTAATAACTTGTTTTACTATTTGAGACATGGTATGGGACATGTTAACTTAAATTGAATGGTAATGATAGTTGTTATGGAAACTTCTGGACAATCTGTTTCGCTCAGTGCCGCGCCCCGATGATTCCGCCATCGGTTAGGGTGTGACACAACACATTATAGGACGTGAATTTTCGAGGTGTTACAATTAATTACTTATATCCAATGTTTAAGGATAACAATGTATATTTTTATTATTTTCAAGTTAAATGTTCGTTTGTGTTCGTTTTTATTTGCTTGCGTTCGTTTGTGTTCGAGGCCAGTGTTCACGAACTATTCACTGAATTTCCTTAATGAACGAACACGAACATAAACTTATGTTCGGTATGCGTTCGTGAACAGTTCGCGAACATGTTAAAATCCTTAACGAACGAACATGAACATGGCCTTGTTCGTGTTCGTTCGATTCGTTTACATCCCGAGTAGGGATGAAAATATGAAATATGTACCGATACTATGACATTTTCTACTTATGCTGAAATTGAACTAAAGCTAAAAGTAGATGTTGTATTATATATGTTTGGTTCGTGGTTTGTACTAGTATTGACTATTGTACGATACCATTAAAAGTCCTGAGTCAATACTGACCCGAATAGTAGTGATACCGAGATTGAGTTAAATTCAAAATTGAATAGCGAATACCTTACCGTGTATGTTTGGTGAGTATTGGTATTTGGTACAAAATTTCTCGTACCCTACTCAATGAGTCAATTATATCCCTCTATAATGTTATTACCGGTTATTAACTAATTTTCAAACAAAACGATCTTATATGATACATAAATTCAAATAACGTTCAATAGAACACATCGTATGTTGAAAAAAATGGTGAAAGTCCAAAATCCGACAAAGATTGTACTGCATGTCGGATCGGTTCAATTATGGCGGTATGAAAACTTTGGTAACCATAACTGACCTGCTACTTTTAGTTTTTAAAAAGACAAATTTTTATTAGGTTCAGGTTGTTCAGTTTTGTCAATTAATTTGGTTACGGGTAAGTAAATTCGGTTTTATGTAGACTCCTAAATAGAGTTGGGTCTAAAGTGATGGTTAACTTACCTTTGTCCCAAAATTTAAACCAATTTTAAATTTTAAATGGATATACTTAATAAAAAAAACAGATTATTTTATTTGGAATCTGGGTTCGACAATTATATAAAACCATGTTCGTGCAATTCTCGTGACCTCTCTACTTGAGTGATTATATATGATATTTTGATGAATAAAAATTAAAACAATGATCATAAGATGAAAATAATCAAACACTTGATAATAAAAAAATGAAGTAACTTACATGGATGGTCTATATGGTTATCAAAAATTTAGATTTGGTCCCTACATTTTCAAAAGTATACGAACAGTCCTGTGGTTTGCATTTTGTAACACATTTAGTGCCCAACTCTTTCCAAAAGTACATGGATGGTCGTTGTGGTTTGCACTTTGTAACACACTTAGTCCTTAACGTGGACGCGCTAAAACCTTTAGATTTATTGGCTAGGGACTAAATGCGTTACAAAGTGCAAACCACATGGACCATCCGTACTTTACTCTAAACAAATGTGAAGGGTTTGGTGAGGTCTGCCATGACTTGTAAATTTGTAATTACCACATTACTCATTCTTGGTATCAACAGTAGCATTATTTCATTTTACACCAAAACAAATAAGAACACATCAAACAGGATGGAGAACACAATCTATTAATCATCACACATGATAACAACACATCCAGTTGAAAACATAGATGCCATAAGATTAGACAAAACATGGTTCAGTACAACCTGTAAAAACTTGAATTTGCATTATTAACCTGCTATAACTGTAACCTCTTTACTTTATAGCCGAACGACTACGGGCTCTCACAAAACTCCATCACCTGAAAAAGACAAAAAAAAATAACAAAAAATAAGGCAACAATATATCTGCAAAACCGCGATTAAGTATAACCGCAGTACCTTGCCACACATTGGACACGTGTCGCTTCTTTCCATCCATTCGTATATACAACCAAGGTGAAAATGATGAGAGCATTGTGTCACTATTTTAGGATTCTCCAAAGTATACTCTGCATTTTTCATAAGTTTGTTATACAAAACAATTTACCATCTAACAAGTGATGAAAATTATATTAAAGAATTTACCATCAAGACATGTAGGGCAGACATCTTCGTTATCCGAAGATTGCTCATAAAGTAGCCCTTCTGAGGCTTTGACTTTCAAAGATTTCTCTAAAGATTCTAAATTACCACTTTTGGAATCTTCATCTGTAGAATCGATACCCGATTTTCTCTTTGCAAATTCCATACCAGATGAATCTTCTTGAAAATGAGTCATTGATTTCTCGCGTCTGGAAACTAGCCCACGTGGCAAATGCGTGAACCTATGGTCGGAATCATAAGGCATGGGCCTAGTAGCCGAATGATTTTCAACGTTTAAAGACGTTGGTAGTGAAAAACCAACAGCCGAAGATGAAGCAGTTCCTTGAATTGGTGAGGATACAGGTAGTCCCTCAATTCTTTGAAAAAATGCACCGTACTGTATATTGTACAATAGCCAATTTAATAATCATTAGTGATTAGTCATACAACAACTGAGCTGGATTATATTAAAATGCAACAGATGATCATCGAATTTCTATGATGAGTAATATATATAGTATTGGTTAAGCTGCACATAATAGAAACGGATTGTACCTTTTTCCCGCTTTCAGCAATCAACTTCTAATTACACACAAAGGGTAAAACTACTTGCAATCTATTACTGACCTTAGCAACCAATCTCAGTTCAACTGAATTTACATGTAACTTGATGATGTGGCACTGATTGATGTCTTGCCCACATTAGACACCACATATGCAAAAATTGCTTAATTAAAAAATAAATTTACTTACAATTTAAAAAAATGGTTTTCTTTACAAAAAAAATTTATAGATAAATGGTAAATGTGGTAGGCGTCACATTAGATGTCATGGGACATACACATATACTATAATGACAAATAAAAGACTAGATTAAGTATTTTTGGAAAATCAGCAAAAAAATATTACCTCTGCGTACGAAACTAGCTATTTTTGAACATTTCATCTGTTGCTGCAAGTGGTAATATAATGTAAACTGGTTGCTAAACTAGTAATAAAATGTAAGTTGGTTTCTATTTTGCACATAATTGAATGTTGGTAGCTAAATCTCAGAAAAAATGTAAAGTTCGTTTCTATCTACTACGAGTTGACCTTTAGTACTTTCCCTCTCTGAAAAGGATACAAACTTTCAAACTATTTTTTTCTATTACGGTTAAGTGAACAACATTATAAGGTAAGTGGTAAACTGGATGTAGATGTGAAAATGATCATCTTCATCATCTTCCGCCAAAAGAGAAAACAACAGAAAGTTGGTTACCCAAATATTAAAAAAAAAATCTTCTCTACCTGTGTGTGTTCAATACATGAACCAATATAAAATAAAGAACCGTGTGAACCACATAATCAGTTGTAACCATAACAAAGCAACCCCCCCACCAAAGCACAAGATAAAGAATCTGTCACAAATTACATTTTTCTTTCTACAAATTACATTTTTCTTTCTAATAAAAGTAGGTTGAAGCAATGAATGCAGAGATTAAAGCTCTCCTTCGACATCACACATGATGAAGAAAAATAATGCTAAGACCTACAAATCAAATGATAAATTTCTCTTTAAAGAAAACTTTTTTTACGCTATTGACGATCATCATGAAAATTAATACAAAAAGGATTGAAAGGATTAAAAGAGGCCTGTAGAAAGAAAAAAAAGCATTGATCCAAAAGATTTATTCGTAACTACTACATAAAGCACTACATTACATAAACAACCACATATGCCTTTACTTGATGGTAACATACGGTGAGAGAGATAAAGACGCAGTTACACAACCACCTTATGCATCAGTTAAAGCAATGTATACAAGTGTCTATATGGTTTCGCGGTTCTCTACTTAAAACCGGTTTGTATTGAACGCCCTGACCTACCCATAATAAAAACTTTGTACCTTGAAGATACACAATAAAATGACTATCATAAAACTTGAAAAAACTTCACCTTTTTATCCAATAATCCCCATTGTGTAGAACAAGACAGTAGCATAAATAATATAAACCGTGTGCTTACCCCAGTAAACAATTGATGAAAAAAGAATCTCAAGCAAATGCAGTGTCTATATATAGCATTAGTTGGAAACTCTTCAAAATCATCATCACATTGACAGCAGCAAATAGAATCCATCTCTCAATTACTATCAACTCTACACCCTTTTTGTGCAACCAAATAACTTAAAACTGTAAATAAATAAATAATCCGTCAATCATCAAGAATATAATGCAAGAAATAAGCTACTAAAATTACCCAACTGTAAACATGTATCAAAATCCAATTTTACATCCGACCCACATAAAAAAATACAGTTTTGATTCGATACAATTTACTTAAACGGTACATAAGAATGATCAATGAAGGAAATGTAAAGAAAGATTCAAAGGAGATGGTACAACTAACAATTGAAATAATAATATTGACGTTAGGGTTTCAAGTAAAGTTACCGGTGGATCATCGGAAAGGGCCCCCGGAACGATCACCGGCGATTTGGATTGCGGAAAATCTTGAAATAATCAAGAAAGAATAATAATGAATGATATTATTAGTGAGGGAAATTTCTCGAGAAGAATGGGTCGTGTTCTTTTAATCAAACTATAGCTTACTGGTGTAGTTGGGATGCCGACGGTTTTTGTTGGTGAAAATCTTAGGAAAAGACTCTTTTGCCCTTGCTATTAATAAATTAGTTAATTAATTAAATGAAGAATTTTGAGTTTGGAAAAGGAAATGTAATGATTAAATAAAGTAAGGGTGTTAAGACACTTAATTATTATGAAAAGGATATTTAAGGTACTATGACTATGGGGTATGGGGTGGGGGTTTGGGCGTGGGTTGGGTAAAAACGCCCAAGTCATCACCTCGGGTGGGCTTGGGTTTGGGCGTGGCCCCTTGGGCGGACCTTTCAGCCTGGGCGTTGGGCGGGTCTATCAATATGACATGGCGGGCTCTCTGATGCGTGTGAAATGTTATATATATTAGGTGTATATTTTAAGCCCCTTTAACACTTATTTTTAGCCAAGTTTTAAATTTATAAAACATGATATTTTACTAACACTAAACACACATATGGGCAAGTGCACCCATCGTGAGCGTAGTATAGTGTTGACAAGATACCGAGGTCGTCCAAGGACACAAGAGCTTTTAGTACCGGTTTATCCTCAACGTCTAATCAATATAAAAAGTTTAGAAAAATGTTTTAAACTAAGAAAAATAAAAACTAACTAAAAATGCTGAAAAATAAAATAAAAAGAAAAACAGATAGACAAGATGAATCACTTGGTTCCGACTCGTATCTAGTGTAACCTTTGATTATTTCCGCACTTTTGCACTATTTTAAGAGATTATCTTAGTTATTGTAGTAGGTCCCTCTTTTGAAGGTGACGTTACCCTCACCCTAGTAGTTTGAGTCAGTAAGGATACAATCCTAAAATGGTGGATTATTGGAAGATAATTAATTAAGTTATTAATGCAAATTATGGTAGGCCCCTCTTTTGGAGGTGACGTTACCCTCGACTAAGTAGTCTGAGTCAGCGGGGATACAGTCCTAAATAGCCGGGTTATAGTATTAATAGTAGTTAACTTATGAGGGGATCAAAGAGTTTGGACCCCCGCCATCCAATACCGTTAAGTATTGAAGGAGGTCCTACTAAATTTGACCCAGGTCCATTGCAGGACCTCTAAACGCTGAACAATGACAAGACATTTACCAAACCGTTCCCTTAACCCCCGACCAGGTAGCCAACATACCTCCATATAGACCGTGGAGATATGAATGGTGAAAATCTTTTATTTTATATAGACAGTAAAATAATGTCAAGACACCACGGACAAACGATAAGGAAAGATCACCTTCAACATAAGCAACTAGTTATTAAAGTCATTAATACAAAACCAAATAAAATGTGCGAAAAGATTAGAAATAAAAAGTATTACACTAGACACTTTGTCTTCACCAAGTGATGTAAGAGACTTAGGCAAACATGGCCTTGATTGTCAAGAACTCTTACGATCAATCTTGGATCCCGAGACGACTTACACACTCTATGATGGACAATGGATGATGGTGGTGGATGATGGTGTTATGGTGGTGGTGGGTGGTGGGTGAAGTGTGAGAGAGGTGGTGTGCCAAGGGATGGTTTGAGCTTGAGCCAAGCACTCCTATTTATAAGCTGAACAGAAGCTCGGGCACGGCCCCGTGTCCACATCCTCTCTTTCTTCATTTAATGCAGCTTTGTCTTATTAGTTGACCACGCCCCCGTGTCCGCTGAGCACGACCCCGTGTGCAGAAGAATCTTTGTACTATGGAGATTTGCCTGGATTGTGCGAATCTTATAGTTGACCACGGCCCCGTGTCCGCTGAGCACGGCCCCATGGTGGGCAATAGAAGCTTCTACCACTTTGTCTTTTCTGCTGACACTTGGGCACGCCCCCGTGCTGGCTGAGCACGGGGCGTGTTCAGTCCTCTGTTGTCTTGTTTTGCTTGGGAAGATGCTGTCGTGGGGTCGGGCATGTCACGTCTTGTTCCTTTTCTTGTATTTATGTTAGATTTTGATGTCTTTTTGCTTCTTTTGTTAATTTGAGCTTATTTAATCCTGAAAATACAAAAGGAAGACAAAAGCACACTTTTTCCAACATTAGTACTAAAAAATGGTTAGTTTTATGCCACAATTGATGTAATTTATATGTTGCATTTTGCACACATCACTCTCAATGGCCAAAACAACTAGCCGTTGGACTAGCGTTGGCCAACGGCTATTTGTAAATATATATATATATATATTTTCACTATAAAACTCACACTTCTATTCTTTTTTTTACCACATCCAACCACAATACACTCCACCTCTTCTATAATTATCTCTATTCTCATTCTACAATACGAAAAATGAATCCTCATAATCGTGGTTTTGACCCGAACAACCCGTGGGCATTCCAAGAAAATCCTAGCCCACCACCCAATCGTCCAATTCATCCTCCATTTTTAATACACTCCAATATGCCTGATATGGCGGGTTATGCATCGTATCTCTCGAATCGTGTGTATACTAACTTCCCTCACACCGACAATTCTATACCTAGCCCGTTTCAACAATCGCCCATCAACCTTTCACAAATGTCCATCAACCTTTCCCAAAACGAAACCGTCCCCGAAACTCAATCCCCCATCGATGCTCCTTCCGCATCCAAACCCATCAAGAAGATAAGTCACAAGAAAAAAACCGAGGCCGAGAAAGCACTTGAAAGCACCAAACGAAAACAACAAAGATGGGTCGTTAATGAATATTTTGTAGCCCTAATTTTAATATTTATGTTTTTTTTTTTGCATTGGCGATGGCTTGGCTTCAACAATCTCAACATCCAACTTTAGGTATTTTTAAATATTTTGTACCCCTAATTTTAATATTTATGTTTTTTTATATAACTTTGTAATATATTAAATTTTGTTTTGATTAAAATAGGAAATTCTCAACATAGAAGCCATTTGTGGGAAGCGATTAGTAAAGCATTCCATGAAGAAATGGAAAGGGAGGTTTATCGTGGAAACGATAGCTTATCCTCGAAGTGGACCGAGACAAGCGGACAACTCACCAAATTTAGTGGTTTTTTACATAAAGCAAAGCAAAACCCAAAAAGTGGTGAAACCGAAGCCGACTTTGTGACAAATGCATTGGTTACATACAAAACGAATGTGGGGAGCGACTTCCATTTCATGCATTGTTGGGACATTTGTATGTTCCATCCCAAGTGGGCGAATATCCCCAGTGGTTGCGAAACTAACACGTCTTCCAAAAGGTCAAGGACACCCTCGTCCCAAGCCCAATCGGATGCACGAGATCAAGAGTTGGAGGACTTTCTGGATGATTCGCCAAACTGGCCTGAATACGGAAGAGATGCCGCAAAAAAGCGCGCTCAAAAATCAAGATCGGGTACGACATCGCCTTCAGTTAGGAGTTCGGGCTCGCGTAGGGGAGTATATAGCGATCAGTTGGATGACATTGCAAGCAAGTTAGATACATTCAACGTTTTCCAACAACAAAGGGCCGAAATTCGGAAGAATAAAGAAGCTCGAGATGCCCTGAAACAAAGACGAGACGATATGAAATTTCTAGCCCAGCCCATCGATCACCTATCAGGTGAAGAGTTGGAACTAATGTTGGAGACGAGAGAAGAGATAAAGAAAAAAACATTACAAGCATTAGGAATTTTTTTATGTATTTTTGTTTATTTAAAAAACATTATTAAAAAATTTAAATTTTTTGTTTTAAAAAATAGCAGTTGGGCTGGCCACGCCTCAAACCCCCGCCCCACCATACCCTACGGTCTAATTTGTTGAATAATGAAAATAAGGTGTTTATTGGTACAAATTGTTTAAATTTTTGGGATGAAACAAAATAAATAAGTCATGGTTTTTTTAAAGAATACGTTGGTTTAAACCCGTAAATATGTTATCGTATAACAATAATTAACACAAGATTGATGTTATAAGATAACAACGTTAGAGAAACTGTAACAGAAAGATACAGAGAAATGTATGACTTATAAAAGTGTATAGAGTAAACTGCTAAATTCGTCCCTGAGGTTTGACTCAAATTGCTAGATCAGTCCAAAATCAAGTTTTGTTGCTAAAACAGTCCCTGAGCCTAGTTTCTGTTGCTATTTCAGTCCAATAAATTAACACCGTTAGAACCTCCGTTAATGAATGGGTAAAACTGCTAAATTCGTCCCTGAGGTTTGATTCAAGTTGTTAGACCAGTCCAAAATCAAGTTTTTTGAATTTGTTAATTATAAACTTATTTAGGTATATAATTTTTCTAGACTTGCATTAATTTTTTGAATTTGTTAATTATAAACTTATTTAGGTATATAATTTGCAAGTCTAGAAAAATTATTTGTTAGTTATTTTGATTATTATTATTATTATTATCATTAAATGTTTACTAATTATATACTTAAGTATTTAAATAAGATAATACTTAATTTAAATAAAATTAGTTTTAAAAATATAAATGTAGCTTTTTTGAAGAGCGCAATTTAACCGGCACAGCCTTAAATACTGATTTTATTTTGATGTTGTTATTGTTGTTGTTGTTACCATGTAAATATTTAGTGTTTATTTAAGGATTTAAATAAGACAACAGTTAAATTAAACAATATTTAGTTATGAAAAATACAAACATTATATGTAAATTTAAATATTAAGAAATTAACATAATTTTTATTTATTTTTATTTAAATCATAATATTTAATGTTTAATATTTATCAATTATTTTAATTTAATATTTGTATTATAAAGTTCTTTTATTCATTTTTTCTACTTAATTAAGTGGTTTCGTATTTAATAATACTTATCATTCAGGTGAGATCGGACAACATGTCGTGCCAGAACAAGTCTCATAAAAAGGATTATTTTGGTTTGAGTCAAAATACTTGTTTGACCCGAACCCGTTTTAAATCGTAATACTGGTTTGACCCGAACCCGTTTTTACTCAAACCAAAATAATCCTTTCATAACTAAATATTGTTTAAATTAACTGTTGTCTTATTTAAATCCTTAAATAAATACTAAATATTTACATGGTAACAACAACAACAATAACAACATCAAAATAAAATCAGTATTTAAGGCTGGGCCGGTTAAATTGCGCTCTTCAAAAAAGCTACATTTATATTTTTTAAAACTAATTTTATTTAAATTAAGTATTATCTTATTTAAATACTTAAGTATATAATTAGTAAACATTTAATGATAATAATAATAATAATCAAAATAACTAACAAATAATTTTTCTAGACTTGCAAATTATATACCTAAATAAGTTTATAATCTAAATAAGTTTATAATTAACAAATTCAAAAAATTAATGCAAGTCTAGAAAAATTATATACCTAAATAAGTTTATAATTAACAAATTCAAAAAACTTGATTTTGGACTGATCCAGCAACTTGAATCAAACCTCAGGGACGAATTTAGCAGTTTTACCCATTCATTAACGGAGGTTCTAACGGTGTTAATTTATTGGACTGAAATAGCAACAGAAACTAGGCTCAGGGACTGTTTTAGCAACAAAACTTGATTTTGGACTGATCTAGCAATTTGAGTCAAACCTCAGGGACGAATTTAGCAGTTTACTCAAGTGTATATATGAGGTGCATTTTCTCATCTACATGGACATGGTATATTTATAATATAAGATTGTAACCATTTGATAGAGAAGTTGAATGATACAGTTTATCTAAAACTTTGACAAAGGGTTGTAACCAATAATTTTCCATCACTCCCATGTATAAAGAAACAAGTTGATAAAACTCGTACTTTTTACTATGTTTTCATTTGTTATTGAGCGTTTATATTCTCTTCTACGTTACAGTGAAAAAGCTAAAATTAAAGGGAACGCATGGTGGTGGTATTAATAATAACAAGAACTGGATGAGCAAAGTTTTGTCTATATCAAATCATTAAAGAATCAAGAATGAAGCTTCGAAAGTGATGTTGCTCACAGTGCTTTCATATATTCTAACATATAGCATGTTTCTTGCTTGGAATTTGTTTATTTGTGTTTGGTTTTGCTTGACTATTGGGTCTCCAAGAATATCATGGGGGTGAGTAGGATTGCCTATTAAATTAAAACAGTATATAATTGTAAACCCACAAAGGCACTTTTGAGTTTTGAGTATGTGGTGGAGGAAATGAGTTGCTTTTATATCATATATGGGAGTTCTACTTGTGTGTATGGAATTGAGAAACTTTTATAATAACATTTTTCAGTCTCAAAAATCAATATGAAGTCCTATGATTACAGTTTAACAAACATGCAGAGCACAAAGAGAAAAAAAAAAAAAAAAAACGCCACTTTACTTGCCTGAATCCGAAAAACATTAATTGTACAATGTTTCTTAACCTTTTTTTCGTTTATATTCTAATCTCTAGATATACTTCAATCCTGACATATATTGTTGTCTGGATATTAGATACTGGATCAAGGAATATATAATTCCCAACAACCCTAATATCCTTACCTTCACCACATCAGTGATTAACAATGGAGGCAAATTAAGGGGTATCGTAAGCAACGGTACCGAATCGTTCCTCTTTTTGTAACTCCACACAAACTGATTGAACAAGATATGACTCGGGAATGTCAAAATCAACAGCGCCAAATTTTTCACCGCGAATAACCAATTCGGCCCACCGACTTGCATCCCCCAACCGACATTCCCTTGCCAAATCTCTTCCCATATGCTGTAAACCGATGTCAAAATCAAATAACCAGATATCACAATCGTAACAGGGAAATACCTCTGTTTGTCCCCAAAACCTGCAACGAAATCTGCATCTTGATTGAGTAGCAAGAGTATAGGCGCCAAAAGGAATATCGCACGGTTTGACCCGCCTGTGAGATTAACGTTCAATATAAGACATATGGCAAAACACATAATGGTTGCCACGTTGCCGACAGCTGGCATCCATGCACCCTCTGCAGCCATCCGTTTGATTGTAAACGCGGGTACGGTAGACGCCCGACGTTGCTGCATGAACCTCATTTTAGGGAAGGAAGAACCGGAATCGCTGCTTTGACCAGATTGACTATGTCTAATACCACCACCACCCTTCTCGTTGAATTTTTCCCTCATGAGTGATGCCAGCTCATACTTAATCTCGAGTGCTATAAGCATAAAAATCGCAGCATACAACCCCAGTAAAGACGTTCTTGCACCCTCGACCGCCAGCAAGGCAGTTAGTTTACTGTCTTCCTCACCCAAGTCACCGACCCCACTATCGGCTAGAATCGTCTTGACCCGCACCTGACCCTCTAACAAATACGTGACCGGAAATAGAGCCACCAGTAAAGCAAACACCCACGGTAGAACTTTCGTGCTAGAAGCAGACGGCAGGTGGGTAAAGACCACAAACACAGAGGTGCAAACCGTAGTTGTGACGATAAGGATGTGTAGAACGGTTGCTTGTAGGAAATATTCGGCTGATATGTAAACACCAAGAGCGATTCCCATTGCGATTGAAAAAATCATTCTTAATTCGACAATGTATCTGATGGGAATAATGGAGGTGACTGCTGCAAGTGAGAGAAGAATTGCTGACATAAGCAGCCATGATGGCCATGTAGGCTTTGATGTGATGAAACCATATATTGAGATGTCATCAGATGATTGGCGGGCGGCTTTGATTAGTTCGGAATGGTATGTCCATGACGATGGAACTGGCGGTTGCATGACTATAAAAAGGACGCCTGTTGCTATAACTAGTACCAAGCTTCTTTTAGCAGACTGCATATTAAAAAAAAGATTAACAAAAAATCAACGTAAGAGTTAAGAACATTAAACAGCATTGAATTTGAAAGAAGCATTAGTTCCGTATATATATCCTTCTAAATTTCTTAATATCAATTAAAGAAAGTAGCCAATAACAGAAACTCAAGGTGGCTAATTCTACCCATTCATTTATGGATAAGTTATGACCGACCCTTATGGGTCAAATGGATTTGAAATCGTCGTAAGTGTACTTTTAATGCTTACAGCCTTATAAATTGCTTTATTTAAAAAAGTGTAAAATGTCATTTTGGTCCCTGAGGTTTGGTCAGTTTTGCGACTTTCGTGTCCAAAGGTTTGTTTTTCCGCATCTGTATCCAAATAGTTTGAGATCTTGCCATTTACATCCGGCTCGTTAACGCCGTCCATTTTTTCTCTGTTACGTGAGGGATACTTCCATCTTTTTTGTTAACTTAAAGGGCAATTCAGTCTTTTTCAGGGGTATTCGATCTTTTTACATAAAGGGAAAATGATCGAATTGCCCTTTAAGTTAACAAAAAAGACAGAAATACCCCTGACTTAACGGAGAAAAATGAATGTAGTTAATGAGCCGGATGAAAATGGCAAGATTTCAAACCTTTTGGATCCAGATGCGGAAAAACAAATCCTTGGACGAAAGTCGCAAAACTGGCCAAACCTCAGGGACGAAAATGGCATTTTACTCTTTGAAAAAAGATAGATGTTATCGTAGTAAAATAGTTTTGTAAACAGTAAATAAAAAACTGCTTCTAACAAATGGACAAAATGGTAAAAAGATGTTTGTGGGTCAACTAGGCTCGTTCATCTTGCCACCTGGACATAAAAAAGTTAAGGAAACTTTTATTTACCATGACATGAGAAAAGTGAAGAGCAACAATGGGAACACAAGCCAATCCCGTCAAAAGTACACATACTCCCAAAAGTAACCCTCCAGATGGCGATCTACCATTCCACCATTGCAAAGCTTCAAAGATTGTTTCACGACAAAACCAGACAGACAAAGCAATAACCGCAGCATGCGAATATCCTTGCCACGGTTTCATCTTTGAGGCTGTTCTTGATCGATCCCTGCAAAATTATAATAATAATAAGTTTTAAAAAGAGTAAAGTACACGGATGGTCCCAGTGGTTTACCAAAATTTTGGATTAGGTCTCTACTCTCTAGCTTTCCAAATGTACATGGATGGTCCCTATGGTTTGCACTTTACAATGCATTTAGTCCCCAGCTTTTTTCAAAAGTACATGGATGGTCCCTGTGGTTTGCACTTTGCAACACATATAGCCTCTAACTTGGACCTGCTGAAACCTTTCGATGTGTTGGCTGGGGACTAAATGTATTACAAAGTGCAAGCCACAGGGACCATCTGTGTACTTTTGAAAAGCTAGGGACCAAATCCAAAATTTTGGTAAACCACAGAGACCATTTGTGTACTTTACTGTTTTAAAAATGTAAAAAAACGTTAAGAGTTTAAAATTATGGAGAATTGAGGTGAAGCAAATACTTGTATAGAAGCAATGGGGGAGAAACGGCCAATAAAAGAATAGCGGATGCCCATAAAGCAGCTTTTGACGTAATAAACAACATGACGAGCTTTGATGAATACAAGCAAGTTAGCACCCAAACGGCTTTTGGTCCAATTCGGTGGTCAACAGAAAGTCTTCTCACAAGAGCCAATCCCACAAAAGTTGTTAGAACCACCATGTAACTTGGGTACATAACCTCATCATCAAAGCTATAGTAATAAATGCCAGAATATGTATAGAAACGATTCTCGATGTGACATAGAAGTAAGGCGTGCCCGATTAAACCGACTTCGGTTAGATAATGAAGCTTTTGTGGAAGAAGAGCTAAACCGGGAACAGCCATTGCTAATATGACATCAGCAACGATAAATTTACAGAAGGATTTTAATGACATGCCTGCCATCCAGATGTTGAGATCCCAGAAGTTGTGGACGACAAACCATGTCACCATTAAGCTTCCGAGCACAACAAATGCGAAATATGATGAGAGGTTTTTCTTTGTGAAAAAACGAGCCAAGTAGAATCCAGCTACTGCAGGGAGTGGAATAAACTGCAACAGGGTGATTGAAGAACAAAATTAAAACTATACTGTTACAATGACACGTGTATGTTATTCATTAGAATTCTTTAAAAAAAAATAAGAATCCAGCAGCTACATTCATATACATAACAAAAAGTCGTCTAAAAGCAACCCAAATAACCACTAAAATAAACAAGTTCTTACATAGTTCATGTTATGCAGAAGAAACATTACAAGTAGCAAAGGGTTCAGATAAAGTATTACACATTATACATAACACAACATATATAGTGTCGGATAACATAAGCCCACAGACATATAAAAGAAAACCATGCAATATATGCTAAGCAAACTGGGAATAACCATACACTGCCTATACACTTTTCTGATCAAACACTTTTGAAAAATACAAAGTCTTAAACAACCTAATGAAACACCCAAGTCAAGTCATATTGGTATCATCAGACCTGTACAGCAATACTTTGTGTAACCTATAATATCCATAAACTTAGAAAGTTCTAAATCGTATTTTACCTTGTTTCAAAAAGTTGCTGAACAAAACTGGGTTTTTCAATTTGCTCTTTGTTCTTGGTAACCTAGTTGTAGACACACAAGTAATGTTCATCCACGCACACTCATGTCAACTTTTAGACAAGGAATTAAGCCATCTTTCATGGATTGTTACATATCTCACCATGAGAGTGATATTCAAAGTTGAAAAGGAAGTGAAAATGCGAGCTTTATTAGTGAAATGGATAAAAATACTTAATTACTCATTGAGCTCAACAAAGTTTAAATATAAAAACAAAATTGTGAACCTTATATTGGACATTCCTTTAAAGTTTGAAATCAATATTACATTTTGTTCGGTAGGTAGAATTGACAATTAGCAATCACAATAATAAAATGGTATCAAATCAAAACAGTATAAGGTATTATGGTGACATGTTTTGTGCAACTATCTACAGTCTACACTAAGTATGAGCTTGAAAGAATTAGTATAATCGATAAGAATACACCGACCCTTAAAAAAGGATCTTTAACAAAAGAATCATCTACTGCTTCTAAGAAGTCTATAGTGTTAGAACTTTTAGCCTAGAAAGTAGAAACTAAGCTTCGTGAATTGATAATAAGACTTAACTCTCCAAAACCCATGCAACTCCATCATTTTAGAGTATTTGCTAAAATAAAATAACATGTGTCACGACTAGATTGGTGGAAACAACACACGTATTTTCTAGATTCTTGCAGATGGAACTATCTCCACTTGAAGGCATCACTTGAAATGTAACCGCCATATACGAGAAAAAGTAGTAGCAACTAGCAACGACTAGGACTTGCAGTAGAACAAGATAGAAAATACTTGAATAATAATAAACTTCTAGAGCAAAATTTATCTCACATCACTGATATAAAAACCCAATATATCGTACGACATTGTCCTAGGTAACCTAGTTTAAGGCCATGTTTGGCTTAGCTTTTCACAACTTATAACTTTTTGGAAAAGTTACTAATAAGTCACAATGGAATGACTTATTGACTTTTCCCCTCATATGATAAATTTATGTCAAACACCTTTTAACTTTTCAAAAAGTCAATAAGTTAATAAGTCACTAAAATAAGCAATCCCAAACACCCCTAAGTTGCACTAGAAGAAAAAATTAGCATTCTAACTAACTTAGAAACTTGGCTGGGCTATTGCTAGTTTGGCTTCGATTTGTCGGCCATAAATTAAGAAGGGTAAAAAAAGGCTGTTTAGACTTTAGATGATCGACTCACTTAGCCACTTGAATAGTAAACATGTTACAGTCAACTTAATTTAACCAGACTTAAATTCATTAAACCCACTCCACTATATCACAAATCAATATGGTTGGACAATTATGACATAAATAACAAATTAGAAGATAACTGGAAGGATTGATGGCTCAAGTATTCAGTTGGAACAATGCACATTAGTGGGTGTGAAAAGGAAGATGACAATGACAAATACAAGTTTATAAGATAAGCCATAACATTTACAACGGAAAACAGCAGTTGATATTAGAGCAATGCAAACACAAGAAATATAACCCTGCAACGTAAACTAAAAATGACATACCAGCACAGGAAATCCCACAACAATTGCTCCAGCAGCGCTCACAAAAACAGCCAAACCAGTGAAAGCCAGTGAACTAGAAGCATCAGTAATCATACTCATTTCATAAGCACCCGCACCAGCAGCCCCTCCTAGCATTGTGACTGTGACCAGAACATAATTCAACGGCCAAGGAACCTGAATGTACCGAGCAAACGAATGGAAAACAACCCTAACCTCCAAGCAAACAACAACAATAACCAACGCAACAGCACCATTCACAACTCGAATACTCCGCAACTGCTGTTCACTCTTCGTAACCCACCAGAGCGCCCCGCGCGTCGACGCATACAACAGAAACAAAAACGGAACAAAAAAGAGCAAAAACAAGTCGCACACTGTAGAAGCCGACGAAAACAAAATCGCCGAGTGAGACACAATGTGAAACATCAGAGGAAAAAACAACAAATGCAAACTGTGTAAGCAACTCTCGAGCTGGCCAAGAACTAAACTATCGTCCGGAACCTCTCCCCCATGGTAACTAACTTCTTGCTTCATTTTAAAAGACGAAACACGCGGAATCGAGTACAACCAGTAAAATACACAATTAAACACCATATAATAATACGAAGCATTCATCATACCAACAGCAGAAACAGTCGCCCAACTAAAAAGCACTGAACCGATAACCGGAGTACACGCAAACAAAATCCGCTCAAAAGCAAGAACAATAGTCGGAAACTCAATCTGAATCCACTTAAACTGTAAAGACGCCCAAACACTTATCAAAAAACTAGCAAACCCACACACACAACAACCTAACAACCCTAAAATCACCGAATTAAAACTGGTAAACAGAGACGAACTAAAACAGAAAACAATCTGTGCAGATATGATCGTAAACCAAACCGCAAAGAACGAACCGGATTTAAAGTTCAACGAGTCGAGAACATACGCAACCATAAGCCCTAGGGTTAGAGCGGCAACAACTGGAGTGCCGCCGAGGTCGAGGAGGAACGCGGCGGACGGAACAAGCGCGACGGCGATCCTTGCGTTGTGAGCAAACGACGTCGGATTGAAGCGAGAGTTGTGTTGCGAACGGCGGTTAGTGGTGGTGTTGCCGTTGGGGTAGCTAGGGTTTCGTTTGGGGGAGTAGACATTGTTGAAGTTGGGGGAGGGAGAGGTGTAGGGGCGGTAGGGCGGAGGGTGGAGCTCCGGCGGAAGCATGGTCGCCGGCGAGGGTTTAATCGGAGGAAATGGGATCTGAGTCAGAAAGCGAAAGCCGAAAAGAGTGGTGGGTTTGATCTGAGAGGATTGTGTGACGTGTTTGGGAGAGTTACAGCCGTTGGATTGAAGGATTGTTACATGTCTTTAAGACCCATCTTTCAAATTAATGACAGCATTTGAAACGTATTGCGACGTTGACTATACTTTCTTAATCTATATATATCTAAATACAACTGAATGAATAGTGTCAGCACTTGCCTGGCACATAGGGCTGTCCAAACTGTTCGACGATCGCTCGAAAAATGATCGAAAAATGCTCGTTCGATTCCCGCTCAGTTTGTAAATGAGCCGATCGGATCGGTTCGATTCAAATTCAATCCGAGCATGAGCAAGGCTCCGCTCGCTCGACGATCGCTCGGTTTCGCTCGAATTATTTTTATTAATAATTAATATATATATATATATACATATATAAATATATATATTATAAATTTTGTAGATTAAAACCCAAAAAAAAATATAATAGCCCAACCAAATTTAATGTGACAACCCGTAACTAGATGTCATATTTTAACCAAAAGCCTACCCAAGTTATAAACTAGCATACCTAAAACTATTCTCTAGTCAAATCTTATCAAAGACCACACTATTTTACCTGTGTTGTTGACCAACAATAATCGACAACCATATTGGGCAACTACAATCCAAACTCCTATGCATATGAAAATTTTTATAATATAAACACATAGGATCCTCACATACATGGACCTGCTTTTCAAATACACACAATTATTACTCTCTCTCTCTCGATTATACAAACACAGACAAACCAAAAAAATTATCTCATAGACTCATAGGATTCTTTTTCTCTCTCTCAATAACATACAGACAACACAGGGAGATCCCCATCTTCACAAACAAAACCCTATCCCCTCCTAATTACTCTCATCTACTGACCATGGCTAAACACCCACCCACGGCCGGAGCTTGGCTGAGCACTCCGGCGACCGGTGAGCGGAGGCTGAAGGCAGAAGCAGGAGAGAGAGAGACCGAGAGAGAGAGAGACCGGAAGAGATGAAGAACCGGCGGTCAAAAGCTCTGACCGCCGGTCGGTTCTGTTTACTGGAGATGAGAGAGAGACGAAGGAAGAAACCGAGCGAAACCGATCGAAATCGATCCGATTGATTTAAATTCGAACCGATCTCGAGCACCACTTTTATGCTCGGTTTTATAAATTCGAACCGAACCGATCCGATCGGTTGTAATTCGAACCGATCTCGAGCAGACCCTCGATCGGATCGGATCGGTTCGTGAACACCCCTACTGGCACATATTCATTAGACCTATGTTTCTTGGTATATATATCTAAATACAACTGAATGAATAGTGTCAGCACCTGCCTGACACATATTCATTAGACCTATGTTGTTTGGTGATTGTTAAGGGTGTGCATGGGTCGGTTTGGATCCGTTTTGTCTTAAAACCATAACTATAACCACTATGTCAGTTAATGGATAACCATAACCGATTGGTTATGGCAATTATGGTTAATCGGTTTTGATGGTTATAGCGTGTCGGTTGTGGGTGGTTAACCGTGTATTTAGCCTAGCTTAAAATATGTTAATTTTTTTAACATGAAATAAATTGTTATTGCATATTTGTATATGTTAGTATATTACATAGTATTATCGAGCCGGGGGTCTCACTAGAAGCAGCCTCTCTATTTTACGGGGTAAAGGTAAGGCTGTCTACATCTTACCCTTCTCAGACCCTACCTTTGCTTTGCTATTGGTGGGATATGATGATGATGATGAAGATGATGATGATGAGTATATTACATACTATTAAAAATACATGTAATCTATAATATTAACACTGAATATTCAAATAAAGTGATGTGATATATTTCATAAATTCAAATAAACATTCAATAAAACCGCAAAACAATATAAAATAACCCGTAAATACTAAAAATCTTTAATCAAAAACATCAAATATTAAAAAAAAAAAAAAAAAAAACTGGTGAAAAGTCCTAAATCCTATAAAGATTTATTACATGTCGGTTCGGTTCGGTTATGGTGGGTATGGAAACATTGATAACCATAACCGACCCGCTACATTCGGTTTTCAAAAAAAAATCATTAACCGACCCACTGGTTTTTAATTTGGTTCGGTTTTATCGGTTAATTCGGTTATGTTTCGGTTAATTCGGTTTTTTGCACACCCCTAGTGATGGTTATTTGACACATCACCCACACTTCACATGTGTGCTCATGTTGTTATGCATGTGACATATATATACTGAGAGATGCAGATGTCTACCGATAGAAAAGAGAGTCAAAGAGAGTCTGGGAACAGAATCCTAAGGGAGTGGCGGCTGGCCACCGCCCCCGGTAGCGGAGCCACGGTGGAACACGGCGACGCCACCCGATTCTGCATGTTTACTACCCCAACTGAAGGAACAACCCCAACCGAAGGAACAACGCCTAAGGGTTTAAGAGAGAGAGGTTGTGTAAACGACGGGAGAGTCTGGGAACAAAATCCTAAGGGAGTGGCGGCTGGCCACCGCCTCCGGTAGCGGAGCCACGGCGGAACATGGCAACGCCACCTGATTCTGCATGTTTATGACCCCTAAGAAGTCATTAGATTGTTAAATTCGATCTAATCTTTCCGATCGATAACATGTTTTTGAATGAAAACCTAACTGATTTTATATTTTTTGTTTTCTATTTATGTTGATATATACCGACTTCCGGTATCGTACTTGTCACGGCCCCAGCCTCGGTTTGACCCGGTTTAGGAGCCGCAGGACAGAAAATCCCGTGGTATTTATTTAATTAAGTTTACAGTGGAAGATTTTAGCAGGATCTTTTAAAAGCTGAAAATTTTTCTGATTATTTTATTTCATAAATTGGGATAAAACCCACGATAATTTACAATAAGATGATTTCATTTGGAAATCTGTATTTTACAAAACATGTTTCTTTATTTATATTGAGCCACTTCCTTAAGCTTGTAGTGCTTCGCTGCACTTTTCCTGGATCACAACAGATCACCTGAAACATGTTTGAAAAAGGTTTTGTCAGCGGGAAATACTGGTGAATCATTCTTTTTACTAAAACGACACGTTGTTATAATTTACAGTATTAAGAGCGATTACAATGTTTCCATATATCAACCAACTACCCACAGTATTTGTCACTCGACCATCCATTGGTAACCTCATTGTCCAATGGTGTCTGTGACTATGGTCATATCACCCCTTGGCTACCCCGTTGTCCAATGGTGACGGTTATCAAGTAATGTATACAAAACCCCACATACCGGCTGTAATTTGGTGATTACAAAGACTTAATCCCTGTAATTATAACTTTGAAAATATTTAAGAATTTATAAAGCACTTTGATAAAAATAGAATGACTCACATTGCAGATTTAATACGGGCAAAGTCTAGTCTACTGATTAGCCTTGTAACCTAATTAAAATATCAATGCACACAAACTAGGTCAGTAACTAACACAACATTTACGATAACTCACGAGATTGAAACCCTCACAACGAATGACAAAGTGCGATACTTAAACATCCATCGAATTCACGACGAATGACAAAGCATAACCCTAATTTGGGCAGCACTTAAACATCCATTAGATTGATTTCTATCGATCGGACATTAAATCGTATCAGCGATCGAGTTATTACCCTGTATTACGGCAACGATTCGTGATTCGTGTGTGTTTTTGTAGTAAAAAGACTATAACTCAGTGTATATAACGAATTTTTACGTCATTCCAACTCCAGAATGCAAATACTTGAAATTTGACCCCCTCGCGTGACGCGAGGGGTACCACCTTGGGCGTCGCGTGGCGTGAGGGGTCACTACTCTATTATAGGGTAGCCCCGTGTGTTTGTAGCCTTGCTGAGTCAGTGGATTGTTAAAATTCGTTTTTGACAACAATTTAAGTGGATAATCGTAACTAGGGAATACCCCCCCCCCCCCCTGAGTTTTAGGGGCCCTGATCCTGATTCTGACTGTTCTGAAAATTTTAGGGTTTATTCAGAATCACTTGGGGGTTTCAATTAGGGTTTCCTATTGGACCAAATGTAATAATAATTAGGACTTTTAATGAGAGTTGTTACATCCTCCCCACCTTAATAAAATCTCGTCCTCGAGATTTATTGGAACAAGTGAGGATACTTTCGCTTCATTTCCGATTCTAACTCCCAAGTATATTCAGATCCTCTCTTCGAATCCCACTTGACTTTGACCAGCACTAGCCGTTTGTGCTTGAGAAACTTAATCTTTCTATCTTCTATTTGAAGCGGTTTCTCTACGAATTTAAGCTTTTCATTTACCTCTATATCTTTAAGAGGTACTACCAGGGACTCGTCAGCTAGACATTTCTTGAGATTGGTCACATGAAATACATCATGTACTCCAGCGAGCTCCTCGGGTAGTTGTAAGCGATAGGCAACTGGTCCTATACGTTGGATTACTGGAAATGGTCCTACGTATCGTGGACTTAATTTTCCTTTCTTACCGAATCAAACTACTCCCTTCCAAGGAGAAACTTTTAACAGTACCTTATCTCCAACTTGAAACTCGAGTGGTTTGCGTCGATTGTCGGCATAGCTTTTCTGACGATCTCGAGCCGTCTTTAATCTTTCCTTGATTTGAGTAATCTTGTCGGTAGTTTCTTGTACTATTTCAGGACCTGATAATTGACTTTCTCCTATTTCTGCCCAACAAACTGGAGTTCTACATTTACGTCCATATAGTGCTTCGAATGGGGCAACTTCAATGCTTGTATGATAACTATTGTTATAGGAGAATTCAATTAAAGGTAAGTGGTCGTCCCAATTTCCACCAAAATCTATTACACATGCTCGGAGCATGTCTTCTAGGGTTTGTATCGTCCTTTCACTTTGCCAGTCTGTTTGTGGATGATATGCAGTACTCAAATTTAGTCGAGTTCTCTTTGCTTCCTGGAAACTAGTCCAGAAATGGGAAGTGAAACGACTATCTCTATCCGATACAACGGAGAGTGGAACTCCATGTAAGGATACAACTTCGTCTACATACAATTTGGCTAACCTTTCCATGCTAAAGGTTTCCTTTATAGGTAGAAAATGAGCTGACTTGGTTAATCGATCCACAATTACCCAAATCGTATCATTACCCTTTCTGGTTTTGGGTAACTTAGTAACAAAATCCATTGTTATGAGTTCCCATTTCCATACAGGCATTTCTAATTGTTGTAGTAGACCTGAAGGTTTCTGGTGTTCTTCCTTAACTTGCGAACAAGTGAGACACTTAGAAACATACCTAGCTATGTCTTTTTTCATTCCTATCCACCAGAAATTATTTCTTAAATATTGGTACATTTTATTGTTTCCTGGATGCATGGTATACCTAGATTTATGAGCTTCTTCTAAAATCTTATCTCTTAAATCTCCTTACTTAGGTACCCAAATTCTTTTCTTATGGAATCTCAAAATTCCATCACTTCCTTGCTCTAATTCTTTTATTCTTCCTTTCATTCCTTCATCATCGTCCTTGATTGCTGTTTCTTGAATGCTTTTTAGTTGTTCCATTAAATCTAACTGTAGATTTAATCTAAGAGCACGAACCCGTCGTTGTTTCTCATGATATTTACGACTTAAGGCATCTGCAACTACATTGGCCTTTCCTTCGTGATACTGAATATCACAGTCGTAATCACTTAGGATTTCCATCCATCTCCTTTGTCTCATGTTTAACTCTTTTTGCCCAAATATGTACCTTAAACTTTTATGATCTGTATAGACAGTAAACTTACTTCCGTACAGATAATGTCTCCAAATTTTAAGGGCAAAAATTATGGCTCCTAACTCTAAATCATGAGTCGTATAATTTTCCTCGTGCTTTTTCAATTGTCTTGAAGCATACGCAATTACCTTCTTGCGTTGCATTAGCACACATCCTAATCCTAGCTTAGAAGCATCACAATAAACTTTAAAATCTTCTGTTCCTTCTGGTAAGGCTAGAATTGGAGCATTGGTTAACTTTTGCTTCAAAATCCTAAAGGCTTCTTCTTGTTTAGGTCCCTATTCAAACTTAACTGATTTACATGTTAGCTTAGTTAATGGTACTGCTATCTTGGAAAAATCCTTAATAAACCGTCTATAGTAACCAGCTAATCCTATAAAACTTCTAATTTCCATTGCTGTTTGTGGAACCTTCCATTTGATAATTGCTTATATCTTAGCAGGATCTACGTGAATACCTTTATGGTTCACCATGTGTCCTAAAAATTGCACTTCTTGTAGCCAAAATTCACACTTTGAAAATTTGGCGTAAAGCTTCTCCCTTCTTAACAAAGTTAAGAGTGCATGCAAGTGCTGACAATGCTCGTCTTGACTTTTGGAATAAATAAGTATATCGTCGATGAAGACAATTACAAATTTATCCAAGTACAGTTTACAGATTCTATTCATCATGTCCATGAATGCTGCAGGTGCATTCGTTAATCCGAAAGGCATGACTGTAAACTCGTAATGACCATACCTAGTCCTGAAAGCAGTTTTAGGTATGTCTTCTTCTTGTACCTTCAATTGATGATATCCGGAGCGTAAATCTATCTTAGAAAAATATCTAGCTCCTTGAAGTTAATCAAACATATCATCAATCCTAGGTAATGGGTATCGATTCTTAATTGTAACCTTGTTTAATTCCCTATAATCAATACACATTCGCATCGAACCGTCCTTCTTCTTTACGAACAACACTGGTGCTCCCCAAGGGGATGAACTAGGTTGTATGAATCCTTTACTTAGTAATTCATCTAATTGCTTTTTCAGTTCTAACATTTCAGTGGGTGCTAACCGATAAGGTGCTTTAGCTATCGGTGTAGTTCCAGGAATTAGATGAATCCTAAATTCTACTTCCCTGTCAGGTGGTAATCCCGGGAGTTCTTCCGGGAATACATCTGGGTATTCTGAGACTACAGGAATCTCCTTAAGTTCTTTATTCTTAGTACTAATGATTACTGAAATCATATACACTATTCCTTGCTTTCGTTCATAACTAGCAATTTTCATTACTGAAATGAACTTCATGGGTTTACGTGGCTTATCTCCTGTAATCATAATTACTTCTCCAGTGGGTGCCTGAATCTTTATAGAGTTCTTATCACAAAGGATTCGAGCATGGTTGGCTACTAACCAATCCATTCCTAACACAACATCGAATTCGGCTAATTTCATAGGTAATAGGTTTGCAGAGAATTTATGACCTGAAAGTTCTATATTTCCTTCCCGCAAAACCTTATCTATTTTAACAGAATTCCCATCTGCCGTTTCGACTGTAAAAATATGCCTAAGGTTGGTTAAAGGTAAATTAAGAGCTTGGCAGAATGAAGTATTGTTAAAACTTTGGTTTGCACCAGAGTCAAATAATACTTTTGCGAAAACATTGTGAACTAAGAACGTACCAGCTATCACATCTGGAATGAGTTCTGCTTCTTGAGTGGTCAGTTGGAATGCTCTGGCATTCTTTTTAGTAGCTCCGTCGACCGTCTTGACTTTGTTGTCTGCTGGTTTGACCAATTTAGGACATTCTGTTTTGAAATGTCCTGCTTCTCCACAGTTAAAGCAGATTCTTGTTTTCTTTCTGCAGTCTTCTTCACGGTGTCCTACCATTTTGCAAAAGTTGCTGGTTATATTACATCTTCCATAATGTTTCTTTCTGCAGTTCCTGCAGAACAACGGAGTTGAGGATTGCCCTGTTCCTCTTTTCTTGAAGTTGCTATTATTACCCATACGAACTCCTTGGGTAATTTTCTGAGCCAGTTCCTTTTTCCTATTTTCATCTCTTGTGCGTACCAGCTCATCAGTTAAGGTGTTAGCTAATTCTACCGTATCGTCAATAGTGCGAGGTCTCGCAGCTTTAACGATATTACGGATTTCACTAATCAATCCCCAAATATAGCGAGAAATGAGTACCGGTTCTGGCGAAGCCAGTGTTGGTACCACTCTAGCATATTCAAAGAATGTCGAAGTATATCCTCGACAGTCTACACCCATCATCCGATGGTTCAGAAACTTATTCGCCATTTGTTCCTTTTCATACTCGGGACATAATTTTCTTTCTATTAACTGTTTAAATTCCTCCCAACTCATGGCATAGGCCATATTTCTTCCTTTGGCTTGAAGTATTGTATTCCACCATTCTAGCGCCCCTTCTTTGAAAAGATTTGACGCGTACATGACCTTGTCGTCTTCAGCACATTTACTTATTATAATCACTGCCTCAGTTTTCTCTAACCAACACAGTGCTGCAGTTGCTCCCTCGTTTCCTGCAAACTCAACCGGTTTACAGGCAAGAAATTCTTTGTAAGTGCAACCAGGTGTTGCAGCTTTCCTTTTCTTAGGGAGCGGGGTCTGCCGTGGATCATTATTATTATTAGTATGATTACCGCCTCCGTTTATGCTATTACTGAAGTTATCTTCAGAAGTACGTTTGCTAGGAATGATTTGTTGAGGTTCAACTGGATTTCTAGCAGTAGCAAGAATTGCTGGAATAGCATTGGTTATCCCTTGAGTAACGATATTTTCTATATCTTACTTAGTCATAAATTGCTCTTCCTGGTGATGCTCAGACTGGTTAACCTCGTTAACTGGTTCATTATTAGCGTTTTCCATCTGATAATTAATATATATAATTTATTAGTATAAAATAAATAACAATTATACACAAAAACAATCATCCACATTTCATAACAAATATATATCCAAAATTATCGATTTCTCGATTCCCATTTTATATATATTATGCATCATTACACACCGTTATTTTACACAAGTTTTATTGTTTATTTTACATGTTTTATTTTGATCATTATAGTATTATACAATCATAACTTCATAACCACATTATCCCTAGTCTTTTGGCATTTCAAAAGCGATGTTCCCTCTCATCGTATTTCCAGGAGATTTGTCCTCCTATCTCTCGGATCCTATTCCCAGCATCCATCAGCTCCTCGCCAAAATGGCGGAGTTCAGCTAAATTTTCATTACTCATAGGTGGATTTGGTATAGGTTCTGGGTCGAACTGAGGGAAAAACGTATAAGGGTTATTAAGTAGATTTTGAAATTGTCAATCGTTAGTCCACCACTCGTCCATTCCTAAAGGTTGAGTATGGATTAAAGGTTCTGGAATGGCTGGTTCTAAATTTATTGGAAGTTGAGTTTCGGCAGAATAAGGGTAAAGGTTGTTATTAATAGGTCTAACGATATCACAGCTCGCCAATATCTGATCCAACTCTTCTTGTAATGGCAACTCCTCGACTTGCCTCGAACTTTCCCCAATTTCCATTTCTACTTGACTAGAACCTTCCCCGATCACAATTCCTTTTCCTTTATCTATGGGATTCTTTATTTTGGGAACTCTCCTAGTTGCTAGTTTCTTCCTGCGTACACGCCTCCATCCTACCAATCTTCTCCTTTTCTTAGGTTTGGCTTTCTCCAAAGGTGGAGCTTGAAATTCCATAGGTTGTTCCACATCAGCAAAGTAACCAGTAAAATATTTGGAAACTTCTATGTTTACGGGGTAGAGGTTGAGATTCTCTAGGGCTCCAGATAACTCATTCATGCTGTTTAGCATATATGCAAAAATACTAAGTTAAAATTTCACAGATAAACATTCAAGTATTATTGCATACCGTGTGGCTAATTTAATACAAAGGACAACTGAAAATTAAACATACTAAGGTTTATTGTAATTTATTTATTTACTGGGTAAAGTTTCTGACTTGCATATGGTAAGGGTGCTAATACTGGGTCAGGGTATTTAAAGATTTGCATTTACTGCTACAGTTGCTAACATATAGAGATCTGCCCATTTTTCATCTAACTTGTCTTCCCATGGTGGATTACTACCGAGTTTCTGGATTTCCTGATTAATTCTCATTTCTTTAGATTGAGATTTCTTTATTTTCTCCTGACTTTTCCTAATAATCAAACTTGTTTTATTAGGAGAAAGTGGTTCCTCATAATGAGCTTTACGAACAAATATTCCCTCCTCAGTATCTACTGAGTATCTTGAGGATTTTGATTGGGATGAACTTCCCTTCTCTTTTTGCGAACTATCTAATTTAAGATAGATGTTCAAAAGCTTTTGCTTACCCATACTGTAACTAACAAGTAGTCAGTTAACAAAACATATAATCACAAAATGACAATCAGGAAAATTAAGTATTTCTTAAATACTTAATTAGCTTAACTCAGTGGCTCTGATACCACCTTTTTTCTATCACGGCCCCACCCTCGGTTTGACCGGTTTAGGAGCCGCAGGACAGAAAATCCCATGGTATTTATTTAATTAAGTTTACAGCGGAAGATTTTAGCAGGATCTTTTAAAAGCTGAAAATTTTCCTGATTATTTTATTTCATAATTTGGGATAAAACCCACGATAATTTACAATAAGATGATTTCATTTGGAAATCTTTATTTTACAAAACATGTTTCTTTATTTATATTGAGCCACTTCCTTAAGCTTGTAGTGCTTCACTGCACTTTTCCTGGATCACAACAGATCACCTGAAACATGTTTGAAAAAGGTTTTGTCAGCGGGAAATACTGGTGAATCATTCTTTTTACTAAAACGACACGTTGTTATAATTTACAGTATTAAGAGCGATTACAATGTTTCCATATATCAACCAACTACCCACAGTATTTGTCACTCGACCATCCATTGGTAACCTCATTGTCCAATGGTGTCTGTGACTATGGTCATATCACCCCTTGGCTACCCCGTTGTCCAATGGTGACGGTTATCAAGTAATGTATACAAAACCCCACATACCGGCTGTAATTTGGTGATTACAAAGACTTAATCCCTGTAATTATAACTTTGAAAATATTTAAGAATTTATAAAGCACTTTGATAAAAATAGAATGACTCACATTGCAGATTTAATACAGGCAGAGTCTAGTCTACTGATTAGCCTTGTAACCTAATTAAAATATCAATGCACACAAACTAGGTCAGTAACTAATACAGCATTTACGATAACTCACGAGATTGAAACCCTCACAACGAATGACAAAGTGCGATACTTAAACATCCATCGAATTCACGACGAATGACAAAGAATAACCCTAATTTGGGCAGCACTTAAACATCCATTAGATTGATTTCTATCGATCGGACATTAAATCGTATCAGCGATCGAGTTATTACCCTGTATTGCGGCAACGATTCGTGATTCGTGTGTGTTTTTGTAGTAAAAAGACTATAACTCAGTGTATATAACGAATTTTTACGTCGTTCCAACTCCATAATGCAAGTCCCAAACCCCACAATTTATACTTGAAATTTGACCCCCTCGCGTGACGCGAAGGGTACCACCTTGGGCGTCGCGTGGCGCGAGGGGTCACTACTCTATTATAGAGTAGCCCCGTGTGTTTGTAGCCTTGCTGAGTCAGTGGATTGTTAAAATTCGTTTTTGACAGCAATTTAAGTGGATAATTGTAACACCCTAGTTACTAATTAACGATTTTATGTGTAAATACCAACAGTTAGATGTGTAGCTAAGACTACACATACTATAAAAATACGGGTTTATTAAAATTTTTACAAATCATATGTTATTCTACATAACGTGGTTGAATTTGTTGTTTAAAATCTACAACGTGGCAAAGTGCGGAAGCATGTATCTATATCGTGTTCGGTTCTTCGTTGAGCTTGATCGTCTTCCGGCATCCAAAGTGTACCTACATTTCATAAATATGAAATGCTTTAGTCATACGGGGTTTAAAACGTGTCTAAACGAATCCGGGAATTGAAACTAATTAAAATATATTTTATTACTGGGTCCACCGTAAATTACGGTGGGTACCGTAATTTACGGTAGCCCCTGAAAGTATATTCTTCCACCGTAACTCAGTAGAAACCCACCGTAACTATATCAGCTCCACCGTAACTTACGGTGGCACCGTAAGTTACGGTGGTCCCTGCATTCCATCTTTCTATTTTGCCGTTTAATGACACGAAAACTTTCGTATCTTTCAAACCGCTTGTCCGTTTGACCTACCGTTTCTTCCTACGTGATTGTAATTTGATTCTCCACCTTATGGAGTTAAAATCCAACCTCCGGTTTTACAAATTTTAGACTTTTTAAGTCTTCGGCTTATTTCCCTTTTTACCAACTTTTGACCCGTTCTATTTTTATCAAACAAACAAGTTTGTTTGACCTTTATTTCCCATAAACCTATCAAGTTCAAAAATGTATAACATAATAGGTTTCAAATTACAGGTTTATATACCTTCTTAAACCCATTTTCACTCATATGCTCATTTTGACCCGTTAAGGGTATTTATGCATATTTTAAGCACCAATCTCTTTCATTCGTTTCTAAATACATATGCCCACATTTCTTATCAAATGACCTCCCACCACAACTATATTTGTGGTGGATTCAATGTGGTGATTTATATATTCCAAATTACACACTTCAAATCATTATTTTACGGCAAAGACTCTTTATAGAGACTTTTGACCAATAATTTACGTCTTTTGCTTTTCATACTTATTCAAAGTATTTATTTCATCCTATCGCTTATTTCCAAACAACCTTTATGGTTCGTTTGCTCAATTTTACTTACAAGGGCGTTTTAGTCAATTTTAGTCATTCATTTACGACAAAGGACTATTAGTACTTGTTTGATCCCAAATTACGACCTTTTAACTATATTCTTGTTTAGAAATCAATATGTTTCTAAAACACCTTAATCATAACTCAATTTATTCGCTTTACCTAAAAGATAACCGAATATCTTATTTTAACCTTGTCTAACTGTTATAGAACTCCAATTTCTACATGATGAGTTGTATCATTATACATACCTGACTCGGGTCAATATATTGACCCGTTTTAATTCCTTGCCTTAGTGGCTGCTAAGTGATAGAGCTGTAAACATCCATATGCTATTTATTCCCTAAAATCATACAACTCGACAACCCATTAGTCGATATTGTCAAAGGGTGATTATTTCACCTTTTGACCCGTTTGGTCTCTATGACCAATTACTAGCGAGGTGACATTTATTACAATTTTACCCTTATTGGTTATCATGATTTACCTTATATGGTAACCTTTAAAATTAGATATTTCATTCGTCACAACATGATCCAATTACCGATTTAACTCATTTTTAACCATCAATACGGTTTCTTATTCTATTTGGTTATCTTGTTCCGTACGACTACACGCCGGAACACCATATCTCAATTAAGCATTTATCTTATTCGTAATTAATACAACAAAGAACATTCTAAAATTTATGACTAGTGTAAGCTATACTTACCTTGCATCCAAGCTGTAAGACCCTAATTCGTATTAGACATAAAGTCGCAGCGGAAATTCGTGCCATAAAATTTCTTTTACAAAACAAAAGCATAACTCCCGTTTACTAAAGTACATGCTCGATTATTCCCGTACAATCTACCTTGTGACTCAGTCCTTGATCTCTATTCCTTGTGATAATCACCCGCGATCTGTATAACCTGCACTCACCCCATTCATTCATAGCATTAGCACACATTCTATGAATAAGATTCATTCACGTACACTTCACATTTCATCATTTTTCAAACTTTAGGCATTTCATCTGCGTATCCATTTCCTGGTGAGGCTTCAATAATGTACCTGCATTACTTTTCGTTCTCAAGGTACACCATTAATAACGTTAACACTCAATGTGTCTAAATCATGCATACATACGTACTTACATACAACATACTTACACATCTACATACATTCATCCTTTCCTACAGCTTTACATACGTGCATATACTCATACATGTCTTTATACACATCCACATACGTACGTACCTTTCCTACATCATCACATACATGCATACACTTGTACATACTCTTATACATACATACATACATACACATCTACATACGTACATACCTTTCCTACATCATCGCATACATGCATACACTCGTACATACCTTTATACATACATACATACATACATATACATCTACGTACATACATACCTTTCCTACAACTTTACATACGTGCATACACTCATACATGTCTTTATACGTACATACATACACATCCACATACGTACATACCTTTCCTAACATCATCGCATACATGCATATACTCGTACATACCTTTATACATACATACATACACATCTACGTACATACATAACTTTCCTACAACTTTACATACGTGCATACACTCATACATGTCTTTATACGTACATACATACACATCCACATACGTACATACCTTTCCTAACATCATCACATACATGCATATACTCGTACATACCTTTATACATACATACACATCTACGTACATACATAACTTTCCTACAACTTTACATACGTACATACCTTAACAAACACGTATTAGATCACGCGTACCTCTTACATAATCATACATTATTTACATGGGTCTTAGACTTAGCTTTATAGCCCATAAACATCTAAAGAACCATCAAAATCATGTTTGGAAAGTCCGCCGTAGTCCACGGGTATCAAACCGAAGCCTACGGTACATAATTCAACTTACAAACAAGATTTCAGCTTTTGGGACTTGGGGAGGTCGTCGGCGACGGCCCTAGGGCCCGTCGGCGACGGCCCGTAGTTTTTCCCGTCGCCAAAACCCCGTAGACAGGAAGATAACCCGTCGGAGAAAATCTGACTTTCCCTTGCCCGTCGGCGACGGCCTCTCTAAAATGCATTTTCCTGCAGATTCGTTTCGTCGTCCGTACGCACTAAAACGCGCGTAACTTTTGAACCGTTTACCCGTTTAACCTCCCGTTTCTTCCTACATGCTTGTAAATTCACATTCTATCATATGAACTTAAAATCCCACATCCGGATTAAGGAAATTCCTAACTTATGCGCTTACGCCTATAATTTCATTTTCGGACAATTTTACCCATTCTTGTTTTCATCACACAACTCATTTGTTTTAGCCCAAAACTTGCATGAACATTACTACCATGATACTTTTACATTGTCCGGAGTTTCGTACTTGGGGTTTACACTCCCGATCCCCGTTATGCGTTATGTCCTACCGTAACCCTTTCCTATTCTTCATTCCGATATAACAACAAACCCCATCTTTGACTTGTTATATCTACTTAACGAAAGTCATCGATTTCATACCATCCATCCTTACTTGTCCTCAATTATCATACCTTAATTAACTAACACATATCTTTACGTAAACAACTAAGAAGTGATTACGGAAATCACTTACCTCATGCATCCGTGTTCACATCCGCTTCCTCGCCTCTTCTTGACCCGTTAGCTTTTCGCGCTTGAGTCCGTTTCGACATGATTCCTATACTTTCATATCATCGCAATTACATTCTTGTTAGCATACTCATTGCACATGTTAACGATCATAACAATTACATCTTTTACATTTGACTTTAATTAGTCAATTCCAACAAGCATAGCACATGTGACCAATTTCACATTCTTACAAGCTCATGTAATTCATCATATCATTCCATTTAAAACATATCGTTATAACATGTACCATACGACTTTCTATAACCATATCTTTACGACAATGAGTCAAATCATGCTTCTTGTTCGTAGTTGACTTTCAGAAAGTCAACAATTCATTTTATTTAACTTATGACTTATCATTTTATACCCTTATCATCATGATAGGCTATACGGACGACACTATATACATTTCATCATACACTTAATATGTGTACTACCTTTTAAGCATAACGTACAACTAATTCATGCATGAATCTTCTAAACTCATACATAACTCATCAAATCCTTCTACTAATCATCATATATCATTCCAAATGAACATTAAACATAACATCATCATATTCCTATACTTTCATCTAACAATATTTCATCATAACCACATAATACATCAATCATTCAACAAGACTTGAACATAGAAGGTGATTCTAGTCATCTTCATCACCATAACTAATGGGTTTATCATCTAAACATCAAATTAGCACAAATCATTCATAATCCATGTTCTATATGATGATTATAACACATACTAATGCTCAATTCCACTTAAACTCATGGATTCGAACATAACCCACTTTACACATGATCACCAATCTTAGATTTAAGACATACCTTATGATCCCCTCGTAAAGGTGATCATTAATCCGTGTTCCTTCTTGAATTTGAGCCTCGATTCACCCTTCAATTTGGTGATTTAGTTGAGTTTAGGGTTTGGAGCTCTTGGAGCTCCTGAACATTCGTGAACACACACGAAGTGTGTGTTTGTGTGTGTTGATCTTTCCTTTTTAATAACTCAACTTCCATCTTGTTCCACTTTAACCCCTCGGGTTTGCCTTTAAAACATAACCGACACTACCTTCATCATTTAATACTTTTGACCATACCCTTGACTAGGTTAAATAGCCTAGTTATTAATTTCATGACGTGTCATATAGGAACACACGACAAATATTAACATTCAGATTTTTGGGGCGTTACACAAGCCACGCTTTTCTTTTGTACTCGATCCGTTTGACCCGCTTCCTCCACAAGCCTCCACCTAGCTCGTTAAGCGTCAAACTATAATCATAATTCGTAAGATGGTTAGTTTAGTCATTATAAATCATGACTATTCCCACCTTACGTTTTTTTGTATAAAAATTAGTATTCATCATATTGTAGGTCGGTTTGACTTTTTAAAAGTCAATCGCCAATTATCACATATGATTGCACTATCAAGTTCACAAGACTCAATTAGGCACATTATCAACACTTAGTGAGCATCATCTTTCGAGACGCCAAATTAAGTAACATGTCATCCAATTCCTACCTCAAGTAATAATAAATTAACATGTAAATTTCAGTTATTATAAGCATATACACACTTTGACCATCAAAATCATGGTTTTAACTCTTATGTCAAGACCCACTTCTAGTCGCTTATGAACTCTTAACAAAATCTCTAATTTGTTCAAGTAGTTCATTCATATAAATTAGTATGATGTTTATAAACACCAATAGAACATCAATTTCATTAAATTATCCAAAAACCCATTTCAAGTCATGTATGTTCAACACCCAACTTGCAAATTGTTCAAGTATCTTGTTTCTACTAGCAACTATGATGATTTTAAACATGTGTACATCATCATCTTTACTACATAATCAAAACCCACTTGATACATGAGTGTATGATCATGAATTCACGACCATGAACATCAATTCAACAAATACATGGCTAGGGTTTACTACCAGACATAGTTTCATCCCTAATTTCATCCAAACAACAAACATGCAAGCTCATATTCGAATTCTCTAGGTTTGCTCAGAATTTCAACTAGAGATTTCTCAAGAAATTTACATACCTCGTGACTCCTTTTTCAATGGAGATCACTAATTCATACTCGGATTTTGATTTGGACTTGATTTGCCCCCTTCAATTTGTTGAGATTGTTGGAGCTAGGGTTTGGAGCTTCTTGCTCCTTCTCCTGGACTACTTCACGCACACACACCTCAAGTGTGTGTGTTGTGTTATATTTTAAGTTTATAATTCCATTTTCAAGTTACCCGGCTTTGGTCCCTCGTGTTGGTTAGTTATTAATTAGGTCATAACCTAATTATTTTCAATAATATTCCCACTTATTAACCAGGTTTAATATTCCTAGTTAACTTAGCGGGTTCGGGAATATTTATGACTAAGTTTATTTTAGGTCCCGTTAACCCGGGCCTTTTATCCATTTTATTTCTTTAAAAGCTTTTATTGACTTTTTGTTTAATATTAGGATTAATTATTTAAATCCTAATATTTACCGGGTAAATTTTACCACTAACGGTACTTTACCCGTCTTTTAGTATTAACGGAGTTTGATTACCCAAACCCGTTTTCGGGGTGTTACAAGTCTACCCCCCTTAAAGAGGTTTCGTCCTCGAAACCTTTTCTTACATAATTTATTGAGTTTCAACCCAATGTACATAAACTGAGTAACCTTCTAAGCATTACTCACACTTTGACCATTTGTTAGTGTCATTTGATAAATATGGTAACATCTTTTAATTACACAACATATGTATATTTCATGCGAATTTACGCAACTCAGAATAACGCCATCTTGTTATTTCGACTTGTTTGATTAACTTAGCGAAATCCATCGCCCTTATACTTTCGGATTCTTTGTGAATCCGTTATTTTCACCCATTTGGATGTTTCTAGTGAGATCTTTCACCCTTTTTTTTACAAACAGACCCTTTCCTTTACGAACTTATTCATTTGGTTCATTCATACAGAATTCGCCGCTAAAATGAATTCCCTGATTTTATCTTATTTATTTAGCACTATCTAGGTGTGCTATTAACGGAATTCTACAAGGCATATTACCACATACCTTTCGGCTTTATCCTTTTTATCGTGCCTTTACTCAAACTGACTTCCCAACACTTTGCTTGTGTTGTCTTGTGATCGCTCAGTATAGGCGATCAATACCTTTCGTTATTATGACCTCATGGACCATCACTGCCGTCTTCTACTCACTTACCTTTATTGTTTGGCTTGACTGAGTAGCTATTTGGCCACTTGGTCATACACGCTTATCAACTATGATTATTTCACGCTAATCTTAATAGATATAACGTGTTGAACACTTTCTTAATTTAAATATTGACCTTAACCGGCCTCACTAACTAGACTTATTAGTCCAGTTACTTTATACCCATCTGTCGGGCTACTATGTGATTTTATTTCACATAACTTTCCTGACCGTGATCGCGTCACGTCGTGTTTTAGGGTTATTTCCCAATCATCTCATACTATATATGTTTGATAAAACGTTATTTTTTTTACTAAAACTGAATTTTAGTTTAATGTTTTATCTTTAATTTATGTCAAGCAATTTTGACGACTTGGCATTTACTCTTTTACAGTCTTTGTTTTACGCGAGGATTCTCAACTGGTTCTCTCGCTTTGTTTAAGTAACTCGTAGGTTCTCTCACGTGGCCTCGTAGGCTATTTCCTTAGGTCTTCACCCCCTTTTAATGGGAACCCTAAGGTTTATTCCCCTTTCTTTTCGTGACCCGAGGGTCATTCTGGTCCCGTAACCTTAACACTAATCGCATTCCCGTAGGTTACGATGATCCCACAGATTCATCTTTTTATTTGTATCTACATTCAAATGTATATATGTATATATGTATATATGCATATATAGCTTCAAAGCATGTCTTGTTATGTTTGGAATCGTATATTTCCGCTTTTGAACTTTAGTTGACCTTGACCGTAGTCTAAGGCTTCATTTGTTTATTTTCGGACGAAAATTTTCCGACTTTATGACTTCTCATATCGTTTATGCGTCGGTTCATCTTATGCTCACCATTCTCCAGTTTACATATATCCGTACTTGATTATGTCCCATTACCGGGCTCATTATTCTTTTGCTTTTAACGGTACCATCATCCCGCTTGTATTTACTCATGCCGTCCGGCATGATATTGTAATCGACCCGTTCAACTTTAAAATAGTTGAACATAATTTATTCACAATTTTTATTTACATTATTTTGTCATCTTTTAGTTATGACCCAAAACCCGAGTCCTTTAACCTTTCATCCGAGTTCCCGTTTCTCGGTCTACACATGTGTTCAATTCTTACCCATCAACCGGGTGTTTTACCGAAGTCGTTATTATTGCAACCCACCCGGTATGCATTAAGACCTCGCTTCATTTCTATATTCCGACTTTGTCCTCGAGTTTGACGTTTTACAAAAACGACTCGTTTAGAGACATATTCGCATTTTCCGGGTTCGAGTGTAAGTACACTCCCTCCCAATGCATATCTTGATCATTCTACATGTTTATATTCTTCGGGTTCGAGTGTAAGTACACCCCCTCCCAATGCGTACCTTAATTATTTTACATGTTTCTCTGTCCCTTCTTTCGGGCTCATTATCTTAATGTAATACGCTTCCGTCACTCGGCTGTTCGTTTACATTATTATCAAATATTTTGCTCATTTGATTCATTTGGGTACTTTTTAAGTTAGTCCCATTCACTCCACCCTTACTACATCGGATGTAGATGTGTCCGCTATAAGAAACTCGTGGTATCATATGCCACTACTTACTTGGCCAGAGTAAGCGATTAACACATGACATACACGACCTTTTTATAGTTTTCACATCACGCCCTATGTAAGTAACGCCTCTATTTAGTTTTCTTGGAAATGATATCCTGGATATGTATTTCTATTCAGGTTTTCCAAGTTTCTAAGTTACCTATGCAACAATCATTCTCTACTTGTTTATTGCATTTTACTATTTGTGTGATTATATTTAAAAGCCTGCACCTGGTATTGCTTGCCCCGTCGGGCGTTCCCTGCCATTAACCTTGTTCGCGGTCGTTACGCGATTTAGGTCCTTAATGAGCATGCTCTCCTTGGCATAGCTCGGACCGTTCCATCATCATATCCACAATTCGTTCAACTCTCGTCATCTTCAGATGCGAGTGTCCTTCAATTAAGACATTCACAAGAGTTAGTAATGTCAACTTCAATAATCGCCCGTATTATAATACAAGGCTTTTTCTACTATACGCGTCAACGCGCGTATTTTCATCGACTACATCAATCATTTCAATTGGGGTAACATGTATCACCCGATAGCCCTATGTGTTATTTACAACACTTTAGCATACTAAACTATTAACATACACGTACTTACCGGATTTGCGATCAAGCCTCGAACCGAACACTATTCTTTATCAAGAGCGTAAGGTTTAAGTCCAAGCATGGTTTTCCCCACCATACTTGAATCTCTTAAACCAGGGCTCTGATACCAACTTGTAACTCCCTAGTTACTAATTAACGATTTTATGTGTAAATACCAACAGTTAGATGTGTAGCTAAGACTACACATACTATAAAAATACGGGTTTATTAAAATTTTTACAAATCATATGTTATTCTACATAACGTGGTTGAATTTGTTGTTTAAAATCTACAACGTGGCAAAGTGCGGAAGCATGTATCTATATCGTGTTCGGTTCTTCGTTGAGCTTGATCGTCTTCCGGCATCCAAAGTGTACCTACATTTCATAAATATGAAATGCTTTAGTCATACGGGGTTTAAAACGTGTCTAAACGAATCCGGGAATTGAAACTAATTAAAATATATTTTATTACTGGGTCCACCGTAAATTACGGTGGGTACCGTAATTTACGGTAGCCCCTGAAAGTATATTCTTCCACCATAACTCAGTAGAAACCCACCGTAACTATATCAGCTCCACCGTAACTTACGGTGGCACCGTAAGTTACGGTGGTCCCTGCATTCCATCTTTCTATTTTGCCATTTAATGACACGAAAACTTTCGTATCTTTCAAACCGCTTGTCCGTTTGACCTACCGTTTCTTCCTACGTGATTGTAATTTGATTCTCCACCTTATGGAGTTAAAATCCAACCTCCGGTTTTACAAAATTTTAGACTTTTTAAGTCTTCGGCTTATTTCCCTTTTTACCAACTTTTGACCCGTTCTATTTTTATCAAACAAACAAGTTTGTTTGACCTTTATTTCCCATAAAACTATCAAGTTCAAAAATGTATAACATAATAGGTTTCAAATTACAGGTTTATATACCTTCTTAAACCCATTTTCACTCATATGCTCATTTTGACCCGTTAAGGGTATTTATGCATATTTTAAGCACCAATCTCTTTCATTCGTTTCTAAATACATATGCCCACATTTCTTATCAAATGACCTCCCACCACAACTATATTTGTGGTGGATTCAATGTGGTGATTTATATATTCCAAATTACACACTTCAAATCATTATTTTACGGCAAAGACTCTTTATAGAGACTTTTGACCAATAATTTACGTCTTTTGCTTTTCATACTTATTCAAAGTATTTATTTCATCCTATCGCTTATTTCCAAACAACCTTTATGGTTCGTTTGCTCAATTTTACTTACAAGGGCGTTTTAGTCAATTTTAGTCATTCATTTACGACAAAGGACTATTAGTACTTGTTTGATCCCAAATTACGACCTTTTAACTATATTCTTGTTTAGAAATCAATATGTTTCTAAAACACCTTAATCATAACTCAATTTATTCGCTTTACCTAAAAGATAACCGAATATCTTATTTTAACCTTGTCTAACTGTTATAGAACTCCAATTTCTACATGATGAGTTGTATCATTATACATACCTGACTCGGGTCAATATATTGACCCGTTTTAATTCCTTGCCTTAGTGGCTGCTAAGTGATAGAGCTGTAAACATCCATATGCTATTTATTCCCTAAAATCATACAACTCGACAACCCATTAGTCGATATTGTCAAAGGGTGATTATTTCACCTTTTGACCCGTTTGGTCTCTATGACCAATTACTAGCGAGGTGACATTTATTACAATTTTACCCTTATTGGTTATCATGATTTACCTTATATGGTAACCTTTAAAATTAGATATTTCATTCGTCACAACATGATCCAATTACCGATTTAACTCATTTTTAACCATCAATACGGTTTCTTATTCTATTTGGTTATCTTGTTCCGTACGACTACACGCCGGAACACCATATCTCAATTAAGCATTTATCTTATTCGTAATTAATACAACAAAGAACATTCTAAAATTTATGACTAGTGTAAGCTATACTTACCTTGCATCCAAGCCACGCTTTTCTTTTGTACTCGATCCGTTTGACCCGCTTCCTCCACAAGCCTCCACCTAGCTCGTTAAGCGTCAAACTATAATCATAATTCGTAAGATGGTTAGTTTAGTCATTATAAATCATGACTATTCCCACCTTACGTTTTTTTGTATAAAAATTAGTATTCATCATATTGTAGGTCGGTTTGACTTTTTAAAAGTCAATCGCCAATTATCACATATGATTGCACTATCAAGTTCACAAGACTCAATTAGGCACATTATCAACACTTAGTGAGCATCATCTTTCGAGACGCCAAATTAAGTAACATGTCATCCAATTCCTACCTCAAGTAATAATAAATTAACATGTAAATTTCAGTTATTATAAGTATATACACACTTTGACCATCAAAATCATGGTTTTAACTCTTATGTCAAGACCCACTTCTAGTCGCTTATGAACTCTTAACAAAATCTCTAATTTGTTCAAGTAGTTCATTCATATAAATTAGTATGATGTTTATAAACACCAATAGAACATCAATTTCATTAAATTATCCAAAAACCCATTTCAAGTCATGTATGTTCAATACCCAACTTGCAAATTGTTCAAGTATCTTGTTTCTACTAGCAACTATGATGATTTTAAACATGTGTACATCATCATCTTTACTACATAATCAAAACCCACTTGACACATGAGTGTATGATCATGAATTCACAACCATGAACATCAATTCAACAAATACATGGCTAGGGTTTACTACTAGACATAGTTTCATCCCTAATTTCATCCAAACAACAAACATGCAAGCTCAGATTCGAATTCTCTAGGTTTGCTCAGAATTTCAACTAGAGATTTCTCAAGAAATTTACATACCTCGTGACTCCTTTTTCAATGGAGATCACTAATTCATACTCAGATTTTGATTTGGACTTGATTTGTCCCCTTCAATTTGTTGAGATTGTTGGAGCTAGGGTTTGGAGCTTCTTGCTCCTTCTCCTGGACTACTTCACGCACGCACACACACCTCAAGTGTGTGTGTTGTGTTATATTTTAAGTTTATAATTCCATTTTTAAGTTACCCGGCTTTGGTCCCTCGTGTTTGGTTAGTTATTAATTAGGTCATAACCTAATTATTTTCAATAATATTCCCACTTATTAACCAGGTTTAATATTCCTAGTTAACTTAGCGGGTTCGGGAATATTTATGACTAAGTTTATTTTAGGTCTCGTTTACCCGGGCCTTTTATCCATTTTATTTCTTTAAAAGCTTTTATTGACTTTTTGTTTAATATTAGGATTAATTATTTAAATCCTAATATTTACCGGGTAAATTTTACCACTAACGGTACTTTACCCGTCTTTTAGTATTAACAGAGTTTGATTACCCAAACCCGTTTTTGGGGTGTTACAATAATCGTAACTAGGGAATACCCCCCCCCCCCCCTGAGTTTTAGGGGCCCTGATCCTGATTCTGATTGTTCTGAAAATTTTAGGGTTTATTCAGAATCACTTGGGGGTTTCAATTAGGGTTTCCTATTGGACCAAATGTAATAATAATTAGGACTTTTAATGAGAGTTATTACAGTACTGGTATCGTGACGACGGTATTTGTCAAACCCTGACCGCGTTAAAACAACGAAACCGCGGCGGAAACGTCGGGGAGTGTTGCAACAGAATTATTGTTTCGCAACCATGGATACAAAAGTTTCGTTTTATTGATAATATTAAACATTAACATTGTCTTAAAGCCAAACAAACAAGTTACACATCGACTATCATCGTTATTAGGTTACTAAGGCCTTGTCCAGATCCTATATGAGCATACATCCTAGCAATCAACATCATGCAACAACACCTGAAACATATGTAAAAACAAAGTCAGCAAAGAAATGCTGGCGAGCACATAGGTTTTATGAGAGTGTCGGATTCATGGCTAGTTTACATGTTGCAATACCTTATTAAAAACCTTGTTTTGAAAAGTGTATAGTATTGCAACATAATTAACCAACTCAAATCAAGTGGGTTATAGTTTATAAAATCTCGTAGCCATGATTCTTAACCCCAAAACATTTGTTTTAGTAAACCAAATTGTAAAACATCTCGTAAAAACTCATTAATAAAACTCGTATGGTTTATATTATTTAGAAAACATCGTTGTGTGACATCGTTTCAAAATCGTTTGCCCAAGTGAACTAAATAATGACACGGGGTGTGATATGATAAAAACACTTATATATAAGAAGTATCAGTGGCGTATCTACCATGCTTTTATCATGTTACACCCGTCCCATTACCTAATCACCACCCAAAACCAATCGTTTGTTCAAATCGTTTAACTTGTACTAATCGTTTCCAAAATCGTTTAACTCGTCCCAAAATCGTTTAACTCGTTTAAATCGTTTAAATCATTCTCGTTTTAATTGTGAAAACTACTTTTGGTCGTCTCGCTTAATAACATCCAAACCTTCGCAACTCGTCTATCGCTATTCTCGCATTAATAAACCACCAAAGGGTAAATTAACAATCACAAATTCAGTCGTTACCCACATAACCCCCACACATAACCATGGGTGCAGTCTGATAACGGAATTTGTCAGATCCTATGGTACCATAACCTAATACCGGTCGGCTTGATCAATGTTAATGAATGTCATTCGTTATGTAATTACAACCAACAAGTTTGTTCACATTATCGAAATCATTATTAGTTTAATATAAACCATTTTAATCGTTTTTTAAACCATCGTTTAAACCTCAAAATCATTTAACACATATTAATCACCCCAAAACAATTGAAAACACTAAAATAGGGGAACTATGTACTCATATGAAGTGCAAAGTTTCCTCAATCAAAAGAAATCAACAAAGCTCAAACAAGGAAATCAAGCAGCACCTAGAAATCGAATCACTACTAAATAAATCGACACCTAAATCAGAAGATCGGATAGAATGAGGTCTTGTAAACCAAATGAGTATTAGAACTCATGTGATATGGTTTAACAAAGCCTACATTCTAAAACGGAACCTAACCTAAGTGCTTTCGACCCGTTACGACCCATTAAGGTAGCTTACGCTACTTTATCGTGTCGTTCGCCCAAAAGCGCGTTCGAGACGCCTAACTAGTCCTATGACAAGTATTATATGCCTAAACACGTTTAAATATGTTGCATAATTAATTATGTGACAAAATTTTAGGTTACATATGCTTAAAATTCAATTATGCATGAAAAGGGCATTTTGGTCGTTTACCTAAGGCGTATAAACTACCTATCATACAACTAATTAAACCTAAGTGACCATAAGGTATAACCTCGGAAGGTTATTCCCTATACAACTATGGTCACTAAACATGCTTGGTCGGATCCTAAAGATCGACCAAACGGGTCGGGTTCGAAAGTCTAAGCGGTTGTTTAGACCGCTTGACTTACGAATCTATACAAGCACTAAACTAAAAGTGACGAGCTAAACATGTTAAAACATGTTTAGATAAGTTAAAAAAACAGGTTTTGATATCAAAACAAACGGTTTTGATACCCACGAATAGTTTGGTTACAAAATACGCATAAATACACATTTTGTAAGAAACTATGACTCGTCACTACACCTAATCAACGTGGTAATCAGTAGGTATAGTTACTAGGGACTATAACCATCGTGATTACGCTCACGTTGCGAAGTTCAAACGAACTTTGTGTTGACCAAAGACTGGTCAAAGCAGAAAGTCAAACACTGTTTGAGTTTTGCTTGAAAAACACATAAAAGCACGAAAGAATACTTACAAAGGGTCCAAGCTAGAAGATCTCGATTCAAATTGCTCAGGTATGAAGTGTTAAACCCCAACTTAGAGCTATTTGAATCAGATTGTGAGGAATGAGAAAGAAAGCTTGGGGTATTTATAGATTTTGGTAAACCGTTAGGATCGTTTCTCGTATTTCGTGCTTCGATCTTGGCCCTCCACTTGGGCTCATGGTTTTGTAATACAAGGGGCATACTAAAAACCATCAAATCTAGCCCAAGGTATCCCAAATCAGCTGTTAAAACCATCAAAAACAGGCTGGATGACCAGATACTATGTTTCTGCACTGGCAGGCTGTCGCGCCCTGAGTAAGATACAGCCTTATCTTACGCGCCCCGCCAGGGATACTTTGGCAGATTGTCACATTTGGTCCCTGAACTTGAAAAACTTGTATTTTGATGCATATTTGACACGTTTAAGCCCCGTTAACCCCATTTTAAGGCTCTAAAATGATGTTAAAGTATAGGGAAAACAAAACATGCTCAAAAACATCTCGGATGTCGGTTCCTTTGGTCGTACGATTGCGTTATTTGGTTAATTACGACGGAAGTCGTAACGGACGCAAAAACGATCCAAATTAAGCGACGAATGGAATTTTATCATTCCAATCACTAAAATAAAATATTTTAATGATTACATAAATTTTTGGATGTCCGGATATATTCAGAACGTAAGATATGCGCGAAAATGCAAACTTATGCACTTTGTGACGCTTTTAGTCCCTATTGATCAATAAAGTTTATTTTTGCGCACCAAACACCTCAAAGCCTATTTTCTAAGCTATGTAAAGGATATTTAGGGCATGTTTAACTTATGATCAAGTTCCGGAATGTTCGTTAATACACGAATCGGCATACTTTCGCAGTTTGACACAAATAGTCCCTGCGATCGAATAGACTTATTTTCGACACACCAAACCATCCAAAACTTATTTCTAAGTTATGTAAAGGTTATTTAAGGTGTGTTAAGCCAATGTCACTATTCCAAAGTGTTTGTCGCGTTAAACTGACTGCGTTTACGCACCAGTTTGCGTATAACCTTCCAGAAAGCGATTTAAAGCTTGAAATCGGAATCGAATCAAATCGTAAAATCATCAAACACAAATATACACATAATAACACCAAAACACATATAATAACACCAAATCACATTGTTTTATTGATAATTAACATTGTTTTACATTATACATTGTTTACAGAGCACAGTTGTCACAATCTCCCCTACTTCAGGAAATTCGTCCCGAAATTTTAACTAGAGGAAAACTTGTGAAAACAAATGCGGATATTTCACCTTCATTTGGTCCTCACATTCCCAAGTAAACTCTGGGCCGCGCTTGGACTCCCAGCGAACCTTGACCAATCGAATCCGTTTGTTCTTCAACTGTTTGACGGCATGATCCATTATCTCCACATGTTTCTCAACAAAGTGCATCGTTTCATCAACTTGAATTTCGTCGAGTGGAATGTGAAGATCAGCATCAGCTAAACACTTTCGCAAATTGGACACGTGAAAAGTTAGATGAATATTTCCAAGCTCTGGAGGTAGCTCTAGTCGATAGGAAACCTTTCCAATTCTTTCAACAATCTTAAATGGTCCAACATATCGAGGTGCAAGTTTTCTTTTCTTTCCAAATCTTACCACTCCCTTCCAAGGTGACACCTTGAGTAGGACACGGTCTCCGACTTGAAATTCTAAGGGCTTGCGTCGCATATCCGCATAACTCTTTTGACGGCTTCTAGCTGTCACAAGATTATCACGAATTTTCTTGATTTTGTCTGTCGTTTCCAAAATGAGCTCAGGTCCAGTAAGCTGAGCTTCACCAATCTCATTCCAACAGACAGGTGAACGACATTTTCGACCATATAAAGCTTCGAACGGTGCCATATTAATGCTAGCATGATAACTATTGTTGTAAGAGAACTCGATCAATGGAAGACGAGAATCCCAATTACCACCAAAGTCTATCACGCATGCTCTAAGCATATCCTCCAAAGTTTGAATCGTCCTCTCGGTTTGTCCATCTGTTTGGGGATGATAAGCAGTGCTTAGATTCAGTTGGGTTCCCAAAGCAGATTGCATGGTCTTCCAAAAATAAGATGAAAACCGAGCATCACGATCGGAAATGATATTCAAAGGAACACCATGTTGTGATACAATCTCATCAACATAAATCTTTGCAAGTTTATCAGCAGATAGATCCTCGCGAATCGGAATAAAATGAGCTGACCTCGTTAATCGATCGATAATAACCCAAATAGCATCATGACCTTTAGATATACGTGGTAACTTTGTGATGAGATCCATCGCAATGTTCTCCCACTTCCAAACCGGTATCTCTGGTTGTACAAGCAAACCAGACGGTCGTTGATGTTTAGCCTTGACTTTGAGGCATGTTAGGCATTTCGAAACATACAAGGCAATATCCTTCTTCATACCAGGCCACCAATACTGAGTACGAAGATCCTTGTATATTTTGTCAGCACCAGGATGGATAGAATATCGAGACTTGTGAGATTCGCCCATCACTAAAGTGCGAAGATCGTCTTGTTTCGGAATCCACAAACGACCCTTGAAACAAAGCAAACCATCGTCTTTCCTTTCGAGTTTAAGCTCAAGTTGAAGCGGTAGCTCATATTTCAATAAGCCTTTGATCACACAAGATCGTTGAGCTTGAAGGACACGAGATTGGATATCAGATAGAGTTCGAATAGAATGAAGCTTGACTTGCTCCTTTCGACTAAGCGCATCGGCTACAACATTCGCCTTACCAGGATGGTAGCGAATCTCGCAATCGTAATCGTTTAAGAGTTCAACCCAGCGTCGTTGCCTCATATTCAACTCCTTCTGATCAAGAATATGCTGGAGACTTTTGTGGTCTGTGAATACCACACACTTCGTGCCATAAAGATAGTGTCTCCAGATTTTAAGAGCGAAAGCCACAGCACCTAACTCAAGATCATGAGTCGTGTAGTTCTTCTCGTGAACTTTTAGCTATCTTGACGCATAAGCAATCACTTTGCCTCGTTGCATAAGGACACAACCAAGGCCTAGATTTGACGTGTCACAATAGACAACGAAATCATCGTTTCTTTCGAGCAAAGATAGAACAGGAGCATCACATAGCTTCCGTTTTAGCGTTTGGAACGCTTCTTCTTATTTGGGTCCCCACTCAAAAGGCTTATTCTTTTGAGTCAAAGCAGTGAGTGGAACCGCGATCTTCGAGAAATTAGAAATGAAACGTTGATAATAACCAGCAAGACCAAAAAAAGAACGAACTTCTGTGGGTGTCGAAGGCATATTGCAATCCTTAATTGCAACAATTTTGGATGGATCCACATGAATACCCTACTCGTTAACAATATGACCCAAAAACTGAACTTCTTTAAGCCAAAATTCACACTTGGAGAATTTAGCAAAAAGTTGTTCCTTCTTTAGGAGTTCCAGTGTCAAATGAAGATGTTGCTCGTGATCGGCTCGAGACTTCGAATAAATGAGAATATCGTCGATGAACACAATGATGAACTTGTCTAAATAAGGTTTACAGACCCTATTCATTAAGTCCATGAAGATAGTTGGGGCATTCGTCAGACCAAAAGGCATGACAGTAAACTCATAGTGCCCATATATTATGCGAAAAGCAGTTTTGGGAATATCTTCTTCGAGAACACAAAGTTGATGATACCCAGAACGCAGATCGATCTTGGAGAAACATGAAGCACCTTGCAGCTGATCAAAGAGATCATCGATTCGTGGTAGGGGATATCGATTCTTGATGGTAAGCTTGTTAAGCTCACGATAATCGATACACATTCGAAAAGACCCATCTTTCTTCTTTACAAACAGGACTAGAGCGCCCCAAGGTGAATAACTCGGTCAGATGAATCCTTTATCAGATAACTCTTGGAGTTGTTTCGATAACTCTTGCATCTCAGACGGTGCAAGACGATAAGGTGCTTTCGCAATCGGGTTGGCATTGGGTACAAGGTCAATATGAAACTCGACTTGACGAACTGGAGGCAAACCAGACAGTTCATCAGGAAACACCTCTGGATAATCTCGAATAATCGGAACATCTTGAATACTCTTGCTCTTGCCTTTCTCCTAGGTGACATGTGCCAGAAAAGCAACATATCCTTTTCGTAGATAACTTTGGGCTTTCATACACTACATAAGCTTCAAACCACCTGATGTTTTCTCACCACGAACCTCTAGGACTTCACCAGACGATAAAGGAATACGAACAATCTTGTCGAAACAAACCACCTCAGCATGAAATTTAGTCAACCAATCCATCCCTACGATAATGTCGAAATTCCCAAGTTGCATCGGTGTGAGGTCAATAGGAAAAAGATGGTTATCAAGGTTCAACTGACAGTCGCGGATAACAGAATCGAGTACGAGAGGTTTACCAGTAGCAACTTCGACAGATAAGGGTTTCCTCAGTTTAGTTCTAGGTATCGCAAGTAAAGGCTTAAAAGATAATGAAACAAAACTTCTATCGGCACCAGAATAAAAAAGAACAGATGCAGGTCGATGATTAACAAGGAACGTACCATTGACAACCTCGTTGTTGGCTCGAGCCTCGTTTACATTCAAATTATACGCTCGTCCACGAGCGGGATTCACATTCGCGTTCGCGTTCGCAATGGCATTAGGATTTGCATTCGCGTTCACTAACCTCGGGCAGTTGTTGTGGAAATGGCCAAACTCTCCGCAATTGTAACACGAACCTGGTGGGAATCGCATTCCCCTGAACCTGTGCTGGATTCTGAGCAGCTTGATTCTGGCCCAAACGACAAATATTAGCCAGATGCCCAAGTTTACCACACGTAGTGCATTGCTTGCAAGCCTGTTGAGCAACATGATGACCGTTGAATCGAGCACAGTGAGTGCGGTACCAGCATATTGCTTCTTTGTGGGAGGTAGTGCTGGTGGGTTCTGTGCAGTAACTGCAAAGTTCTGGGAAGCCTTGCGCTTCCTCGACTTCTTAGAAGATTCGCCCTTCTTCTTTCCCTTACCCTTTTCCTTGTCTTTTGTGGAATCAGCTGACTTCTTCTTATCCCCCTAACGGGTCAGTTTTCCTTTTCTGACCTGAGACTCGGTCAGTGTAGCAGCCAATTCAATCGCTTGACGAACAGTAGTAGGATTACTGCCAGTCACAATGTCTTGCACAGAATCGGGTAACCCATCGATATACCTCTCTATCGCTTTCTCCAACGGGGTAGCCATAGTAGGACACAACAAACTGAGCTCCTCATAAGGATCCGTGTAAGCACGGTGTTCTCCCCCGTCTGGTTTCAGATCGTCAAACTCTCGTTCCAAAGCTCGAATTTCGTGACGGGGACAAAACTCTCTCATCATGAGAGCTCGAAGCTCTTCCCATGTTTGTGCTATCGCCACATCAGCACCCCTATCACGCATCACACCATTCCACCATGTAAGAGCACGCTTCTCGAACACACTTGATGCAAACTCAACCTTACGCTCATTCAGACATTGCACGTGTCTGAATGTGCTCTCCAAACTTTCAAACCACTGTAGGAGCGCGGTTGCTCCTTGGGACCCAGAAAACTTCAACGGTTTAGCAGAATTGAAATTCTTGAAATTACACTGAGCATTATTGTTATTATTGTTGTTGTATAATTGATGGATCTGGGTTACTACGTTCGGAAGCACTGCAGCCATTTGTTGAGCGACAAGGGCTGCGACTTCTTCATTAGTTAGGGGTTGTGCATCTCGTCGATGAGGCATTGTCTAAAAGGAAACATGAGAAACGAGTGAGATCGATAATTGGAAAAACAAAAGAGGCATTGAAAAAATCGACAAAACACACGGAGTGCGATCATTCGTTCGTTACCTCGAACAAACAAATGACACGCAGTGACTAATCAAAGTAAATGGGTCAATATAATGTATCGCCGAAGACATGCTCGCCTATAAGTGAACACTCACCCCAAGAGTTCCCAGGTAAGAGTGACTGGTCCAATTATGTGAATTTGTACGAACACTCTAGCCTTAGACAGAAAACTCAGGGTACATGCATTCACCCTTCCAGTTTGCACATGTTCACATTATAAGACCCAAACTTTGACGAGATTTTGAAAACTTAGAGGGTTCAAAACCTTATAACAAATCATTTACGAATAAATGATTAGTTTTCAAAGCGGATTCGAAATTTGTGTTCTCATTGTGGTTATCACCTAAGGATAGGCGACGGTTTTGTTTTAAAATCTAAACGCAAATCTTCTTGCATTAGGGTCCTAGAAAGTTATAGTCTACGTCAAAGCATTACTAATAACCTAATTCCCTATAACCATTGGCTCTGATACCAACTCTTCTATCACACCCTGACCGCGTTAAAACAACGAAACCACGGCGGAAACGTCGGGGAGTGTTGCAACAGAATTATTGTTTCGCAACCATGGATACAAAAGTTTCGTTTTATTGATAATATTAAACATTAACATTGTCTTAAAGCCAAATAAACAAGTTACACATCGACTATCATCGTTATTAGGTTACTAAGGCCTTGTCCAGATCCTATGTGAGCATAGATCCTAGCAATCAACATCATGCAACAACACCTGAAACATATGTAAAAACAAAGTCAGCAAAGAAATGATGGCGAGCACATAGGTTTTATGAGAGTGTCAGATTCATGGCTAGTTTACATGTTGCAATACCTTATTAAAAACCTTGTTTTGAAAAGTGTATAGTATTGCAACATAATTAACCAACTCAAATCAAGTGGGTTATAGTTTATAAAATCTCGTAGCCATGATTCTTAACCCCAAAATATTTGTTTTAGTAAACCAAATTGTAAAACATCTCGTAAAAACTCGTTAATAAAACTCGTATGGTTTATATTATTTAGAAAACATCGTTGTGTGACATCGTTTCAAAATCGTTTGCCCAAGTGAACTAAATAATGACACGGAGTGTGATATGATAAAAACACTTATATATAAGAAGTATCAGTGGCGTATCTACCATGCTTTTATCATGTTACACCCGTCCCATTACCTAATCACCACCCAAAACCAATCGTTTGTTTAAATTGTTTAACTTGTACTAATCGTTTCCAAAATAGTTTCAAATCGTTTAACTCATCCCAAAATCGTTTAACTCGTTTAAATCATTTAAATCATTCTCGTTTTAATTGTGAAAACTACTTTTGGTCGTCTCGCTTAATAACATCCAAACCTTCGCAACTCGTCGATCGCTATTCTCGCATTAATAAACCACCAAAGGGTAAATTAACAATCACAGATTCAGTCGTTACCCACATAACCCTCACACATAACCATGGGTGCAGTCTGATAACGGGATTTGTCAGATCCTATGGTACCATAACCTAATACTGGTCGGCTTGATCAATGTTAATGAATGCCATTCGTTATGTAATTACAACCAACAAGTTTGTTCACATTATCGAAATCGTTATTAGTTTAATATAAACCATTTTAATCGTTTTTGAAACCATCGTTTAAACCTAAAAATCATTTAACACATATTAATCACCCCAAAACAATTGAAAACAGTAAAATAAGGGAACTATGTACTCACATGAAGTGCAAAGTTTCCTCAATCAAAAGAACTCAACAAAGCTCAAACAAGGAAATCAAGCAGCACCTAGAAATCGAATCACTTGTAAATAAATCGACACCTAAATCGGAAGATCGGATAGAATGAGGTCTTTTAAACCAAATGAGTATTAGAACTCATGTGATATGGTTTAACAAAGCCTACATTCTAAAACGGAACCTAACCTAAGTGCTTTCGACCCGTTACGACCCATTAAGGTAGCTTACGCTACTTTATCGTGTCGTTCGCGTAAAAGCGCGTTCGAGATGCCTAACTAGTCCTATGACAAGTATTATATGCCTAAACACGTTTAAATATGTTGCATAATTAATTATGTGACAAAATTTTAGGTTACATATGCTTAAAATTCAATTATGCATGAAAAGGGCATTTTGGTCATTTACCTAAGGCATATAAACTACCTATCATACAACTAATTAAACCTAAGTGACCATAAGGTATAACCTCGGAAGGTTATTCCCTATACAACTATGGTCACTAAACATGCTTGGTCGGATCCTAAAGATCGACCAAACGGGTCGGGTTCGAAAGTCTAAGCGATTGTTTAGACCGCTTGACTTACGACTCTATACAAGCACTAAACTAAAAGTGACGAGCTAAACATGTTAAAACATGTTTAGATAAGTTAGAAAACAGGTTTTGATATCAAAACAAACGGTTTTGATACCCACGAATAGTTTGGTTACAAAATACGCATAAATATGCATTTTGTAAGAAACTATGACTCGTCACTACACCTAATCAACGTGGTAATCAGTAGGTATAGTTACTAGGGACTATAACCATCGTGATTACGCTCACGTTGCGAAGTTCAAACGAACTTCGTGTTGACCAAAGACTGGTCAAAGCAGAAAGTCAAACACTGTTTGAGTTTTGCTTGAAAAACGCATAAAAGCATGAAAGAATACTTACAAAGGGTCCAAGCTAGAAGATCTCGATTCAAATTGCTCAGGTATGAAGTGTTAAACCCCAACTTAGAGCTATTTGAATCAGATTGTGAGGAATGAGAAAGAAAGCTTGGGGTATTTATAGATTTCGGTAAACCGTTAGGATCGTTTCTCGTATTTCGTGCTTCAATCTTGGCCCTCCACTTGGGCTCATGGTTTTGTAATACAAGGGGCATACTAAAAACCATCAAATCTAGCCCAATGTATCCCTAATCAGCTGTTAAAACCATCAAAAACAGGCTGGATGACCAGATACAATGTTTCTGCACTGGCAGGCTGTCGCTCCTCGCGTAAGATATAGCCTTATCTTACGCGCCCCGCCAGGGATACTTTGGCAGATTGTCACATTTGGTCCCTGAACTTGAAAAACTTGCATTTTGATGCATATTTGACACGTTTAAGCCCCGTTAACCCCATTTTAAGGCTCTAAAACGATGTTAAAGTATAGGGAACTCAAAACATGCTCAAAAACATCTCGGATGTCGGTTCCTTTGGTCGTACGATTGCGTTATTCGGTTAATTACGGCGGAAGTCGTAACGAACGCAAAAACGATCCAAATTAAGGGACGAATGGAATTTTATCATGCCAATCACTAAAATAAAATATTTTAATGATTACATAAATTTTTGGATGTCCGGATATATTCAGAACGTAAGATATGCGCGAAAATGCAAACTTATGCACTTTGTGACGCTTTTAGTCCCTATTGATCAATAAAGTTTATTTTTGCGCACCAAACACCTCAAAGCCTATTTCTAAGCCATGTAAAGGATATTTAGGGCATGTTTAACTTATGATCAAGTTTCGGAATGTTCGTTAACACACGAATCGGCATACTTTCGTAGTTTAACACAAATAGTCCTTGCGATCGAATAGACTTATTTTCGACACACCAAACCATCCAAAACTTATTTCTAAGTTATGTAAATGTTATTTAAGGTGTGTTAAGCCTATGTCACTATTCCGAAGTGTTTGTGGCGTTAAACTGACTGCGTTTACGCACCAGTTTGCGTATAACCTTCCAGAAAGCGATTTAAAGCTTGAAATCGGAATCGAATCAAATCGTAAAATCATCAAATACAAATATACACATAATAACACCAAAACACATATAATAACACGAAAGCACATTGTTTTATTGATAATTAACATTGTTTTACATTATACATTGTTTACAGAGCACAGTTGTTAAATTATTGTGAAGAATTGAATAAATACATTCCAAACAACTTCGACACCGGTACGTAAATCTTCCTACCGAGAACGATTCAGTTTAGAGCGCCGCAACGCGCGCATGGATTATAAACCTAGTTATGATTAAAAATTGAAAATATTATCTCATAGGTAATTTTATATTGTAATTTTAAATTATGTACACATCTTGAAACAATATGTATGAGAGAGCCAAACTATTTTAGAAAGGACAAACGTGCATATTATCCAAAGTTGTAAGACACTTTACAGGTATAATTGGAATTCTGGATTACCTGAGCTTTTAAAGCTTGCTTCTTCATTCATCATCGTTCCATCATTGAGATTGAATGTGGAAATTGAATGCTTTATTTGCTATCAGTTACCCCAATGAACTCAGTTGTTCCTCCTTCGATGAGATTATAAAAAATGGTCCTTGAAAATGGAACACAACAGCCTCTGAATTACGCAGGACACTCGGCCGGGATTCTCTCCTTTTTCCCAGCACAAATCTTCACTAATTTATCATCACTGTTGATTATTTAGGTACCAAGATCTTAACTCTTAAAACTGTAAATTAGAGAAATTTTAATTTTCGTAATCAGATTCAATTCTTGTTGGAATATGAAGATTCTATTTGAAATCGCATTGTACTCTATTTCTTAACCTACATATATCTGTGGTATTTGTGATAGTTGTGCATATATTAGTTATACATTATATTAGGGCAATTGATGAGTTGAAGTTCAATGGAAGTTCGTTAATCTCCGTCATTCTTTTAATACATTCTTTTACTTTTCTTGTAGAGATTGAAGATTGACTTGTGTGATCAAACTGACAAAGTTATGATGGTGTGAATCTTTTTGCGAAGTCAGTTACTTGGCCAGCAATTGATCAGTTAAACTATCATGAAACGTTCTTTCATCTTCTATGTTGAATGGCGATTTTGAAATCGGCGATTGAAGGAGCAATCGGTTACATAAAAAATATTGGGTTGAAAGCAAGTCTATGGTATCTTATTTAATTGGGAAAGGTTATTCCGATTGAAATCTAAGACGACTCCGGACATAAACCTACTCGTCCCTGCTGCTGTGCTCTCACTCGCTTTCCACCTCGGCACTATCTTTGCAATGTTTCAGTAAGTGAGTTTTCCTGGTTATCGAATTAAAATCACTCACTGGGTTTTTTTTGTGTGTATTTGAAAAGGTTGAAATCCGTCTCTGTTTAATTGGGTTGCTTTAGTTTTATTGCAATTTTTGCTTCTTGTTATCTTCAATAGATGTGTTTTAAACATACTAATGGTTCACGTTTAAATGTGCAAATGATGGGGAAGGATAAAGATTACAGATATATGGCAATGTCTGACATGTGCCATAATCTTACTCCAGACCCCACAGTGGCGGAAAATCACATGAGATTTGAAAATATTATAGAAAATGATGGAAGTGATGTCCATGCACCTTTACCAGTTAAAAGAGAGATCCTATATGGCAAAACAGCTATCATACTTTTCTCACTTTCAGTTCTGACTTCTTTTTTCTTGTCATGTGATATGTGGACTTATCTCTATATTGTAAGTTGCATTTGACTATTTATTTTTATGGAACATATTTATCTGATCTCATGGTAATATAAGTGTTCTGTTATAAGTGTTCCATAATAATAGATAGTAATATAAAATATGTGTACCAGGAAATTAATGTTAAAATCTTTTAATTTGCCAACGGATAATCACATTACTAATTTGCTGGTGAACTTGGTAGTTTATTGCATATCATGTTTTTAAGTATTGGGTTTGAAATGTTCTACAATTATATTTACAGATAACTTGAATATAAGGCTAAGTTCAAGATGGATCAGAAATCTAAGCATGTTGTGAAGGAAGAGGTTCATATGAAAATAGAGTGCAAGATCAAAGGGCAGATGAAGAAAAAGGAGAGAAAGTCTGAGAAGAGATAGATTTTAAAATTAAATCAATTGAGAAAAAGAAGCCAAAACATAAGGACGAAGAAAGAAACCCGAAGAAAGATAAAAAGAAAAAGGAGTCAGAAGGGGAAGACGAATGTCACACCCCAACCGATGGCGGAAACATCGGAGTGAGACGAAATAGATTGCAAGAGACTTCATAACACTATTTGTGACAAGTATTTAAATAATAATTTTCCATTTCATTTCTAAAGAGTCAATTACAAAGATGTGAAATAAATACAACATGAGTAACGAAATACAATACAATAAGAATACAAATTTAAAGTGTGTATCTAAGCATCCTACTAGATTCCATGCATCACCAACATCATCGCTAAACCTGCAACATGTTTTAAAAGTGTAGTTCAATACAAAAGGTATTGGCGAGCATACAAGTTTGGTGCGTAGTATATAAGTATAAAAATGATAAGGAACAATCCACATGACAAACCTAGTTATCAAGATTAACATATAAACTGGCATGCGATTTACAAGTCAACCCTCTGTTTACGCAAGTATGAATGAAATTTAACATGACCACTAGTCTACGGGCGGTGCGTTACTCCTATAGCGCTATATACATGTTAAATGGAGGCTCGTACGAAGCTAATGACAAGTTCATCACATAAGTATGGTCCAGAAAACACGAATCAAGCATAACAAATAGTAAGCATGTATTGGATTGTTTGTTTGTACATTTACATAAGAATATGTATAGTAAGTGTGTTTTGTATATAATAACATGTTACACCCAAAAGTGTGAAAACGGTAAAATGGGTCAAGTATACTCACAAAATTTGCATAAGCTTTCCGATTATCCAATTGTTGACGAACAATGAGATTAGGAGATCGAATGTATAAGGGTTAAAGTTCATGGTATGCTTAGAGTCGAGATTTGAAATTTTAAAACATAGGAATGTAACATATAAAAGTAACATGTGAACATAATCATCTAGTACATATGATACTTGTTCTTGACACTAGGAAACTCTAAGGAGTTTAAATGTTTTCATGGAACAAGATCCCATTAGAATCGTGATAAGTTATCAAAGTCTAGGATGATATAATCTAGTACCTTGACGTATGAACACTAGTTCATCATCAAAGATTCGATTATTCGGATAATATGTTTATGTATTATATAGGTTATATTAATATGTCCAATAGTTTAATAGTTCAAGCATGAGGTAGAAGATTAAGATCTTCATTTAGGTACCTCTAAATGTCATAGAAATCATGTAGGAGGTAGGGAGATCAAGTCTTCCATTTAGGCACCTCTAAGTGTTCACCACTACACTTGATGTAAAAACAATCAAGGAGGGTCATGAACATACAATAAAGAATAAGTTAACTACACTAATCTAAGAAATCATCAAGTAATGTGTGGATATTTCAAGTAGGATAGCCTAAGCTAATCCTATTATCACACAAACATCAAGTTTCATGCTTGTTCATTACTTGTGGGTTAAACCCTAACCAAAATAGAAAGTTTATGAGGTTTTAGCCTCTGATTTTAAGTGTCACAACCTTGTTTTTAAGCCCAACTAACCATAGAAGTGATTATGAGCATAAGGACATAGGAATGTGTATGAGATAACTCAAGTTTAACCAAGTTTAGCAAAGTTTAATCAAAACAGAAAGTTTGGAGCCTTATATGGCAATGTTCTAGCCTTGGTTTTCCATGGAAAACCTACGGAAAACATACCTAAGGTTGTTCCAAATGTTTAGGAAGAAGAATCATTGAAAAAGATGAAGAAATGAGGAAGTTATGCTTGTTTTTGTAACTTGGAATGAATCTGAGTTTGCTTCTGATTTGTAGCTGAAAATGAAGTGATTTGAGAGTGAATTTGTGGGTTTGTAAAGTGTATGAAGTGTGGAACATGTTTGGGTTTTATAGGAGGTGATTAGGGTTGAGTTAGGTGACTAATAAATGCAAGAAACACACTTAACAAACACAATTTGGACCAATCTTGGAGCTGGAAGCAACATTCTGCCGGATTGATGGCGTGGCGTCGCGCCACAGCAACATCCCTTACCTGTCGCATGACGCGACGGGTCTATGTTCCGAAATTAAGTTTGATTTTTGGCAAGTTAGGTCCCTGAAGTTCATTTTTGAGGGTTTTAATGCATTTCGAGGGTGTTTTATGTAATAAGAGCATATTGTAGGGATCAATCAAGTATCATGAACATAATATGAGTATGGATAAGCATATAAATGTCGTAATTTAGTATTGTATTCGATCGAAAAACGTATTATTAGCATGTTTCATGTATTTGCAAGTTTGGCACCTAATTTCCAAGAATTACGAATAAGCATCAATTGTTTCATGAAATTGAATGTATGAGCATGTATAAAGTATGTACAACATGAATTTAACAAAATACGAGTTTTATTTATGATCCAATTCTCGGATTTTACAATGATTACAGAGAAAGAACGATTACAAGAATGCGAGATTTCCAAAAATATTAATACAAGCAAGACCTTCTAAATATGGAAAGTATGAAAAAGCAGGGCGTTACAACGAAAATGCCAACAAAACAAAAAAGAAGAAAGACGATGGTAGAGAAACAAACGAAGGATATAAAGTGTCGAAAAAGAAGAAGAAAGACAAGTGTGACAAATCCGATGATAAAGAACATGACGAAGAAGAAAATAAGAATAAAAAGAGAAGAAAAAGAAAGAAAAGGATGATGATGATGATGAAGAGAAAACCGAGAAGAAAGATAAGAAAGACAAGAAAAAGCACAAGGATGACAAAGTAAGTGATGTCGAGGGTGAGTCAAGGGAGATTGAGTCAACGGAGATTGAAATAGAAGAAGACGCTAAAGAAGTGAAGAAGGGGAAGAAAGATAAAGGGGATAAAAAAAGAAACTTGATGCAAAATACAAAGATGTTGACAAGCTAAAACTTAAATTAGAGAAGCTCAACACTAAAATTGAAGGTTTACTAGAGAAGAAGGCGGAAATAACGAGGTTGATGAAGGAGAAGGAGGAAAGCCATGGTGTTGTTAATAGACACGGCCCGTGTGAAAGATCCAGAGATAAAATTTATTTCAGCTGTTAAGAGGCACGAGGGCGTGCTTACCACATAGGACCCCGTGCTACACTTACTGTTTTCAGTTTTAAACGAAGTTTTGAAGTAGGAGACTTCCTGTTACGTGCATGAGGCTGCCATCTTTCGTAATTCCACTTTGCCATACAATTCCTCAAGTTTAAACACCAAATTTCTAACTAGATTTCATTAAAATTCCTCCACCGACCAATTACAAACTAAAAAAATAAAAATTACAAGAGTTAATTACACAAATGGGTCCTGTGGTTTATACCTAATTTCGCCTTTGGGTACTAACTTTTTTTTAACAGGTTTAGGTTTTATGGTTTCAATTTTGTAACACATTTGGGTACTAACACCAAAATTTGTTAATTAATGACTAAAATATCATTGCATTTTTTTTAAGTTTATCAATGTAACACATTTGGGTACTAACACCTAATTTTATTTAAGTTTAAATCAATTTTACAAAATCTATTTATTTTTTTATTTTCATATTTTTATTATATCTCTTAATTAACATAAAATCTATTTATTTTTTTATTTTCATATTTTTATTAAATTTCTTATTTAACATAAAATCTACTTGTTACACTAGTATTTTTTTTAAATAGATTTTTTAAATAAAATCTACTAGCTATATAAGTTTTATGTAAATTAAATTTCTTATTCCTTTTAAATAATGTAAACCTTACTCGTTTTCAATTTTGGATAGATATGATTGATAATAATAAATATCTTTCATGTAAAAAAATTTAAGCCTTTTTTAACTCGTTTTTTGTTCATTTACATTTTACTATTTTAGAAAGATATTTAATTTACATAAAACTATATACTTAGGTATTTTAGATAAAACTATATAGCTAGGTATTTTAGATAAAACTAAAAAAAATTAAGCCTTTTTTAAACTCGTTTTTTTGTAAAAAAAGATATTTAATTTACATAAAACTATATAGCTAGTAGATTACTAGTGTAACTAGCAGATTTTATGTAAATTAAATATCTTTCTAAAATAGTAAAATGTAAATGAACAAAAAAACGAGTTAAAAAAAGGCTTATTTTTTTACATGAAAGATATTTATTATTATCAATCATATCTATCCAAAATTGAAAACGAGTAAGGTTTACATTATTTAAAACGAGTAAGAAATTTAATTTACATAAAACTATATAGCTAGTAGGTTTTATTTAAAAAAATCTATTTAAAAAAATACTAGTGTAACAAGTAGATTTTATGTTAAATAAAAAATTTAATAAAAATATGAAAAATAAAATAAATAGATTTTATGTTAATTAAGAGACATAATAAAAAGATGAAAATAAAAAAATAAATAGGTTTTGTAAAATTGATTTAAACTTAAATAAAATTAGGTGTTAGTACCCAAATGTGTTACATTGATAAACTTAAAAAAAAATGCAAGGGTATTTTAGTCATTAATTAACAAATTTTGGTGTTAGTACCCAAAGATGTTACAAAATTGAAACCATAAAACCTAAACCTGTTAAAAAAAAGTTAATGCCCAAAGGCGAAATTAGGTATAAACCACAGGACCCATTTGTGTAATTAACTCAAATTACAAACTAAAGTTAGATCCTAAAAGATAGTTCCTAGTAGATACCCATAAAACAAAAGATTTAAACTACAATAGCTCCCTCTAAATAGCACCATGAAAGAACAACAAAAACCGAAACTAATTTTCGGATGATATGGGCTTAGAGCTATGTCTGTGTGTGCTCTTTTATATGTCATTGAGCATTTCTTCAATCTCCTTTGGGAGAAAGAATAATGGCTCATCATCGGTGTCCTCTTGCGGAGGAGGGGCGGCGACCACCCCGAACCTCATGGAAGGCGTCAATGGGAGGTTCCTTAAGGACTTCGTCCCACCCGGTTGGGTTTACGACTTCGTGGGCTAGGTTCCCATCTTCTTGAGGGAAAATTGGATCGGGGGAACTACTAGGATATTCAACCTTTGGTGCAAAAGATTGATGTAACGCTTCGCATTTTTGTACCTTTCTTATTTTAGCAAGACTTGTTGTACCTTCTAGTTTTTGACACTTGTACTCTCGTTGTACTCTATTTTATTTCAAATTGTATTCCGAGACTATTGACCATAATGAAAACACAGTTATTTTTATCATATTTCTAGTATTCATGTGAGACTTATGTATAAACCTATATTTATAAGTCACATTTTGGAAGATATAATATTCATGATTCTTAATTCTTTATTGATGCTTGATACTCTTTACACTGATTAAAACTCACAAAATAATCAAATTGGGAAAATAAAATATTAAAACCAGGCCTTTCGTACGAAGGGAGTAGCTTCGTACGAAGGGGGTAGCTTCGTATGAAGGGGGATTAGCTAAAATCTAGGAAACCCTAATTTCCTCTTAAATCTATAAATAGACCCCCATTTCTTCATTCCAACTCGCCCAGCTCTTTGCAAACACTCTCAAGTCCCCTGTGACGATCAGAATCTGCTGTAAGAGTCTTGTCTCATTTCAATTACATTGTTCATTTCATTTCTTGAGTTTTTAGTCACAAACTCTAGACTTTTTATAAAACTCTTGTTCCAACCTATCTCAAGATGGTTTCCACTCGTTTTGCCTAGGCAAACTATGATGGAGCATCACTTATGCGAGAAATAGATCAATGTTCATAACATTTTACAACTTAATCATAGTTTTTCTTTCGATTATTACACGATCTTGGTGGAATGGGGAATCCATCAGACTCTTAACTCATCCCATAGTTAAGGGCCTGCATTAGGGTTAATTCTGTTTAACATATCAAACATGAATTTTCATCAAGAACAACGCCTTTGTTGGTGCAGTTTTTGTGTCCGATGCTGTTCGAATAGTTTAGTTTTATTTTATGCTGATTATGTAATAGTTAGTGAAACGGTCAAACAAACGTGTATTGACCCGCTCGTTTGAAGTGGTCAAACGAGAGGGTTATTTGTTTGACCGTGTGTGTGTGCAAGTGAAATGGGTGTGGCTATAAATACCACCCCTTTGTTTCATTTGCAAAGGGAGAGAGAGTTCACAGAGAGTTTGGAGGAAGGTTTTAGTGTTTGGGGGAGAGATCACCACTTGGTCTCTCCCCGGATGTATACTCCTTTGGTATTGTTCGGTTAACTTGTAATCGGGCCGATTTGTAACATTGTACTACCGATTAATACAAAGAAGTTTTGTTTATCCATCTCTAATCTCTCCCGTCTTGAACTTAATCACTCACTAATTCACGGTTTCGGTCCAAATCCTGAACCTACAACCTTCATACGAAGGGACTTCAGTTCATACTTTCTGTTTTAATTTCAATTCTGCAGACACACTCATTTGTCACCATTTAAATGTTTATTTACTGAATTAAATAAATTAAACAAATACTTCAATGTTTTTAACCAAATCAGATAAAAACTAAAACTTTTCATAACCAAACACAGTGCCTTCGTACGAACCCACACTGTTATCAAACCGAACTATTTTATTTATTGTTTAAACCTCAACCTTTACACCCGATCATTTCATTCATTGTTTATGTTATTTATCTTACTGTTTTCCATAATCATATCAATTCATATCACGTTTAATCAGTCGGTTCGTATGTAGCAGAAGTCCCCGTTCGTACGATGGGACTAGGTTCGTACGAACGGACTGTTTAGCGTTTTAACTTGTACGATTTCACATATTTCAAAAATCTGATCCAACACCCTCTCACATCAGTAATCTCATACTCTCGTGTAACCATTTCAACATAATCTCGAGACTTCATTAACTCCGCTCTCGGTTTATGTGGAACTCTACACAAAACTGGGAGTATACTCGATCCCATTTTTGTTTTAAACACTTTGGGTGCAACATCTACATTATACAAAATACGTAACACTTGAAACTTATTTTAATCGCACTCTATCCACATTTAAACATGAAAACATGTGATACTTGTTAGTCTTATATGCTATGTGCACACTTGTATCTATATGCTCATTAACTTTGCTAGCCTACCTTGACAATTATAGCGCTATAGGATTAACGCACCGCCCTTGAGTCTTGAGGTATTGTTAAGTGAAACATGTTAACCCCTCTTTGTTGCGACAATGTAGGGAAGGCACGATTGCGTTGGAAACTTGGGTTTGACATATAGTTTACACTAATCCAACATTTTTGTAACTTGTATACATTATTCATGTTGAATATGAGCACGTTAAACATTTTATTCTTATTATGCTATATATCAAAACTTGTATACTCGCCACCATTATTGTTGATCATATTTTAATACAAGTTGCAGGTTGATAGACAAGATGACGAAGAATCAAGCTAGGGTGAACTTAGAAACACACCTTAGAATAAATAATGTTTTGGATTATGTTTGATACGATTTGGATCATGTTTTGAATTATTGTATGACATTTAGTAGTTATGAAAATCTTGATTAATTTATATTGTCACATTTAGTGTTATGATGCTTTGAGCGATTTGTTTTCGTCTCACTCCGATGTTTCCGCCATCGGTTGGGGTGTGACAATTGATCTCCCGAAAACTATTCTCGAGTGCCAATGTGAGGTAGTTCACATGGTCAATAAGGACTTCTTCCACCGAGGTCATTCGTCGATCGATTCTCATAGTGCGCAAACACAGCGAACAAGAGTCACTTCGAGTGAAAGTCTCCTTCCTCAATTGATGTTGCGGGAGTTGGTTGATGAAGTTCCACTTTGTTGGCTTGACATGCTAAGTAAAACAAGACACACAATTTAAAGTTGAACATGTAAGGAGGTCACACGGCCCCATGCTGCTTCAACTGATCTGATTTTTAACCCATGAGCTCTTATTTTAAGTAAAGAAATTCTTGGTTTTCTTTTGTTTGTCTTGTTCTGCATGGACTCTATAGTGGAGCACGACCTTGTGCTTGTCTTCTGGATTGTTGTTTTGGTCTTGGGGCGTAGCTTGGAGGGTAGGCATGGTGTGTCAATTCTTCTTTCTTGTAATTATGTTGGGTTTTTGCCGTTAGTTTGTTCTTTTTGTACGTTTAAGCTCAATTAGTTCTGAAAATCAAAAGCATAAAAAACACACCTTTGCCAACATTAGTACATAAAAAGTGTTGATTTTATGTCTTGTTTGATATAATTTTTATGTTGCATTTTGTGTATATCACATTGTCACGTCTATCTTTCTAACCCATTTAAACAAATTTTCTACAGATCTATTATCTCAAGAAAATTATTTTCGACTTTTGACTTGGAAATGTGTTGAACACAAAAATGGTGTAACACCCAACAAATGCGTAATTGATTTAATGTGCCTTTAAATGTTTTAGTGTGCAATATAATTGTAACATTCCTATTTTTATTATAGGTTTGGTTAAATTTATTAACCACTAGTAACTAGTTTATTTTTAATATAAATATTCAACCCAAATAGTTTTAAACACTATTTTATATAGTTGGTTGAAATATTATACTAATTAATTGGCCTGTATATGAGTGCCCTTTCTAATAAAATAAAAGTCTATAAAAACTTATATTATTAGACAGGTAGCTTACGGTTAAGTTGACTGTATGAAATATGAAGTACCTAGACGGGCCCAGGAACCATTTAATAATTAAATTATAAAAATACATTATATTTGAACCTACTTTGTTTTTAATGAAACTTGGTTCAAAATATAGATAAGATTATTCTCGTTCTAAAGACATATTTATTATTTTCTAGAACGCCCTACTTTAGAAGTTATAAGCGCCAAATAAGTGAAGCAGCTAAATTAATTATAATATATAAAATCGAAATTTACTAAACAAAAAGGGTACGTATGTATTAATAAATTTAATAGTAAATAATTTAAGAATTTAATTAATAAAATAATAATAAAATATATTTGAAATTTGAAATATATTTCGTGTACTATTTCATGTCCCATTATTATTATATATTTTTATTTATATCTTTCATAATTAAAATCAATGTGTTAATGTGTTAAGTGCACATATGTCCACCAACTAACATATCTGAACGCATGCTTATGTATCTTTTGGATAAGATTGCAAATGTTCACCAAATAATAAGAAAGCATATGTATTAAGTAAGTGAATACGTGTCCTAACTAGATTACATGCGTAACATTCAAGCTAAAAGGATTTAGTATAAATACTACTTCTCATTTCAATTTCAATCGTTCAAACTCTTTCTTTTCTTTCACTTTGCTTTGTCTGTCGCCCCACTTTCTTTCTATATTTTAATTAATCCTCTAAATAAATAATAATAATAATAAATAAAGCTCTACCTCGTTTTAAGTGTTTTAACTCCCGATCACTGCTACCCTTTCCGATTGATCTGAACCCATAAACGCATGTCAAGGCTCTGCCTGACTAAGTTTATTGGAGTTCTGTCTCGTGACATAGGGACAAGGTTGAATGAGGGGTACTATACTTAACACAAGTGCATTATATATTTTTAAATAGTCCAGGAGTTATACCCAAAATTTATACCAGGAGGCTTTCTAGTTGAACCCTAAAGTTACAAAGTGGGTCCATTCTCTTTTCTAACCGTTTTATTTCCTTTTTGTCCCAAACCATAACAACTCTCACAAAAACTATTATTTATTATTATATTTTGTTCACAAGGAAACCTTAGTTAAGACCCTAAGTAATTCTACATAAACCCTAAAATTTTCAGAACAATCAGAATCAGGATCAGGGCCCCTAAAACTCAGGGGGTATTTCCTACTTGACGATTATCCTCATAACTCGTTGTAAAATACGAGATTCTTCGATCCGTCGACTCAGCAAACCTACAAACACACGTGGCAACCCTACAAAGAAATGTGACCCGTCGTGCCACGCGACGCCCCCAGGGTGACCCCTCGCGTCACGCGAGGGGGTCAAAATTTCATGTATAAATAGAGGGGATTGGGACTTGAATTCTGGCACTTGAACGACGATAAAATTCGATTCATACACTGAGATATCGTCCAAATACTACCAAACACACACAACACGAAACGCTGCCGCAATAAAGGGGTATTAACTCGATCGCTGCTACGATTCAATGTCCGATCGATTTAAACTATCTGACAGGATGTTTAAGTGCTATCCTTTGTCATTAGTTGTGATTCCGACAGGATGTTTGAGTACCACCCGAACTCGGGGAATACTCTGTCATTCGTTGTGAATCCAATGGATGTTTAAGTGATTGCACTTTGTCATTCGTTGTGAGGGTTTTAATCTCGTGAGTTATCGTAAAGGCTGTATTAGTTACTTACCTAATTCATGTGCACTAGGTTACAAGACTAATCAATAGGCTAAGCTCTGCCCGTATAAATCTGCATGCTTATAATGTTAGTCATTCTCTTTTTATCAAATTTGTTTATAAAAGCATGTTTATTTTCAAAGTTATAATTACGGGGATTAAGTCTTTGTAATCACCAAATTACAGCCGGTATGTGGGGTTTTGTATACATTACTTGTTCCCGTCACCATTGGACAACGAGTTAGCCAATGGGTGATCTGACCACAGTCACAGAAACAAGTCGAGTGACAAATACTGTGGGTAGTTGGTTGATATAGAAACAATGTAATCACCCTTAATACTGTAAATTATAACAAACGAGTCGTTTTAGTAAATAGAATGATTCACCAGTATTTCCCGCTGACAAAACCTTTTTCAAACATGTTTCAGGTAATTACAGTAGATTGGAGTAAGAGATGGATACGGCACTGAAAGGCTTCAAGAAGTGGCTTATTTTATTAATTAAATCAAATTAAGAAATATTGTTTTATGTAATTGGGTTTATCCCTTATTAAAGCTACCTTTGTAAAACATGGGTTTATCCCATCTATTTAATAAATTAAAAATTCGGTGTTTTCTAAACTCTTATATTTTTCCTAACTCACGGTCCTGATGAAATTTCCGCTGCAATATTTTTCAAAATAATCACCGGTACCACTTGGCTGTTCGCGGCTCCCGATTCCGTCCAGGGTGGGTCGGGGGTCGTGACAGAAGGTGGTATCAGAGCCACTGATTTAAGCCAATAGGTGTTGTAATAAAATACCTAAGTTTAAATGAAGAATTAGGAACTTGATATTTTATGGTAGCACTCAAGATAGTATTTAGACTTGAACTTAAGAAAAGATGCCTTAGTATAAGCTTTGAGATAAGCTAAATACTTGTGATGAGTTTTGGTATGCCCTGAGAATGATAATTAGAACATTGCAAGGTACGATAAATAAGCAATAGCATTTAATTGTTATTAATTCTTGCTTATTGATATTACTTGGTCTAGAATAAGATATGTTACGAGAATACAAATTTCCCTAATTCTGGATAAAAGCCTAATAAAAGAGGCATTTTTAAAAGATACTATTTATGGGAAATAGAAAATTTTCTCCGACAAGACTGGGTATGGTGTAGCAGACTCTCCAGCTTGTCCGAATATACTGAGATTACCTCTCCGGCGCGAACCGGATAAGACGGGGTATATAATATGTCAAACAAGTGACAAGATTTCCCTAAATAATATCATGACCTGATATTTGACTTGTTTTTGGAAATATGAATCTGTTAAATACATTAACCTTATGAAGGGTATGTATATTACAGCATGTGAAATATATGATTAGATAGATATGTATATCTATAAGAAATTTCAAAAGTCAATTAAGAATAAAGCAAAATCATATGTGTCTAGACTTCTTTATCAGGAATCTGTTTTCTGATATCAAACATTATTTCGTTTGATCATCTACCTCGTAACTCGAGCGACAATAATAGAAACCCATTAAGTTGGGACACCATCAAAAGTATAAAGAATTTTCAATGCGTTACCATAAGCTATTAACGCAAGTAAGAAGCATGTAAAGTTGTGCTAGTGCACAAGAAAACACATGAAACTTAAATTATAAGTCTACATACGTTGAAGTATATCACACACGACTTCCAAGGCAAGACCTTTGGAGAATATAAATTAGGCACGATGACACCAATGCTAATTCTGTCAGTAGAAGAACTACTAATAAAAAAAAGAATCACTTTGCCACACGATCCTACAAACGACATAAATCTCGCTGAGATACGTTGGAACAAGATTTCACAACCATCGGTGCACAGTCTAATCAGAGTCATAATTATTATCACTGCAAAATGAGTCACATACCTTTGCAAATTTCCTATTTCATTTTATTCGACATTCCCTGGTAATGTCACTTAACAACGGTTATCACCCAAAATTTCTAGATAAAATTCTTTAATTTCTTTTTTTAAAATTCTGACCTCTGTGAATAGACTTTTGCATTGCTACTACTCCTAATGGTCATCATACCATGAGAATTTCTTTCATAGTAGCGAATATTGATCTATTTCATTTCTTGGTAAATCCACACATTACCCATGCACTGTTTGTTGCGCATGTGATTCGCTTGCTTTATGAAGACCACTGGAGGGCTTCATTCCGATTTGTTATTTTATCAAAACTCAAATATCATTTCGCTATACTTGATTTTTGACACTATGAACCGCATTATTGCAAAACAATAACTCTTTGATATCGAGTCAATGAATTTACCTAATTTACAATATAATATTAATATTCTTGTTAAACCATTGAGGTAAAGAATTTATATTTTTATGTATAAAAATTATGTTGAGGTATACTCTCATTTAAGTTTATGTTTAAGTTATTTATTATTAATAATTTTATTATTAGTAATAATATATTAATAATAGTAGTGTTAGTATTATTTTTAGGTACTAAGGTTATTGTCAAGGGCAGGTATTGGATAGCCTAGCCTTAGTTAGGCATGGACTGATCACCTATGCTTAAACAAGGGAGTACTAACCAATATCCAACCATGATAATAACTAGTTAATGTATATAAATTAAAGTCATCATACTTATTTAGTAAATTTTAATTATATATAAAAATATATATATATTTTGTACTGTAAGGAGAAGTCATATTTTCATAAAACAAATTAGAGTGACGAATAAAATTATCTAAATAAATGTCTAAATATTCATGGACAAGACATTTTATACTTATAAGTAATTATTCATCTTGTTTAACATTCCACGACTATTAAAAACTTATAGAAATATTATGTATTAAGAATTATGCAGATCAGAGACGTAAACCCCTAGAGTTTTTATTAAAAGCTTTCAGTTGATTACACGGTGAATTTGTTCGATCTCCATAATTATTAAAACTATTTCAAATCATTACGACACATTGCGGTATTGGTATAAACTAGTAGCTCATGTTAAAAAGGATAATAATAACACTAAATTTTGTTTTGGTTTTCTTATATTTAGCTTATGAAAGTTACATATGTAGTAGAATTACTTTATATATTATAAAAATATTATTATTTTACAACCATACACATAAATTACTATCCAAAGTAAATAAGATAAATATAGTATCACATAAAAGTTTATAAGTTCTAATCTTTATATATTGTCTTTTAAAATTCTAATTAAAAAAAAATCCCCGAAATAAAAGATTGATTATGTAACTATAGTCATGTTAGGATCCATAAATATGGTCAGTTTTAATAATGGTTTGTGGTTCAAAAGTCAAAAAGTACTTTTGGTCTTTATTTTTAGAGTTTCAGGCAGTGGTCATGTGGTGTCATAAGATTTTTTTTTTCTAAAAAGAATTACTAAGATAATATATTAAATGCTTTACTCACAAATTATGTAAAAAAAATTATTATATTGTTCAAACAGGTTTATTTTTGATTTAATTATCTATGATTAAAAAACTACTTTTAATTTTAAAATGTATTTCAATAATTATTTGATTAAAATTAAAAGAAGAAGTTAAATTTTGATAAAAATTTCATAAACTTATGTTTAGATTTTCCAATTTACTTTTATACATATAATTACTATTAACATATCTAAATATGGTTATATTATAGGATTTCACGATCGTCTAAACGTAATCTATTATCTCACAATTATCGCCTAAGATACAGACGCAAAAAGTCTTAATACAATTATGTATTAAGACAATAATACACTAACTCTATTGTCTTTTCGTGTATCTTTGCAATTCACTCATTTCAACACATTGATTTTCTCATATCATAAATAATTGACAAATCATTTTCATGCTTTTATTTCATTTTTGAACTTGTCAATTCTAAGTCTTCCTCAGTTGCCAATCAAAGTAAGATTTCTTTTGACAAAGAATTTTATTGATTCTAAAAAGTCCTTCGCATTCATTTTAAATATTTATTGATCATATATCTTTTGGCTTGAACCTAGTCACTTTGAAAGTTATATCATTTCATCTCATTCGTTTGTCATCGATTTCTTGAAATAATTCAGTTGAATCATTGAATCCTACTTATTGTACAACTCGTATTCACAAAATTTGATGTTTTGATGCTGTACCATTTACCTTAATATTGTTTTTATTAACTAAAATGTGACATAAGTCTAAAAGAAATATCGTAACCCAAATCTCGAGGACGAGATTTAAAACAAGGTGGGGAGGATGTAACATTCCTATTTTTATTATAGGTTTGGTTAAATTTATTAACCACTAGTAACTAGTAACTAGTTTATTTTTAATATAAATATTCAACCCAAATAGTTTTAAACACTATTTTATATAGTTGGTTGAAATATTATACTAATTAATTGGCCTGTATATGAGTGCCCTTTCTAATAAAATAAAAGTCTAAAAAAACTTATATTATTAGACAGGTAGCTTACGGTTAAGTTGACTGTAAGAAATATGAAGTACCTAGACGGGCCCAGAAACCATTTAATAATTAAATTATAAAAATACATTATATTTGAACCTACTCTGTTTTTAATGAAAATTGGTTCAAAATATAGATAAGATTATTCTCGTTCTAAAGACATATTTATTATTTTCTAGAACGCCCTACTTTAGAAGTTATAAGCGCCAAATAAGTGAAGCAGCTAAATTAATTATAATATATAAAATCGAAATTTACTAAACAAAAAGGGTACGTATGTATTAATAAATTTAATAGTAAAATAATTTAAGAATTTAATTAATAAAATATATTTAAAATTTGAAATATATTTCGTGTACTATTTCATGTCCCATTATTATTATTATATATTTTTGTTTATATCTTTCATAATTAAAATCAATGTGTTAATGTGTTAAGTGCACATATGTCCACCAACTAACATATCTGAACGCATGCTTATGTATCTTTTGGATAAGATTGCAAATGTTCACCAAATAATAAGAAAGCATATGTATTAAGTAAGTGAATACGTGTCCTAACTAGATTACATGCGTAACATTCAAGCTAAAAGAATTTAGTATAAATACTACTTCTCATTTCAATTTCAATCGTTCAAACTCTTTCTTTTCTTTCACTTTGCTTTGTCTGTCGCCCCCACTTTCTTTCTATATTTTAATTAATCCTCTAAATAAATAATAATAATAATAAATAAAGCTCTACCTCGTTTTAAGTGTTTTAACTCCCGATCACTGCTACCCTTTCCGATTGATCTGAACCCATAAACGCATGTCAAGGCTCTGCCTGACTAAGTTTATTGGAGTTCTGTCTCGTGACATAGGGACAAGGTTGAATGAGGGCTACTATACTTAACACAAGTGCATTATATATTTTTAAATAGTCCAGGAGTTATACCCAAAATTTATACCAGGAGGCTTTCTAGTTGAACCCTAAAGTTACAAAGTGGGTCCATTCTCTTTTCTAACCGTTTTATTTCCTTTTTGTCCCAAACCATAACAACTCTCACAAAAACTATTATTTATTATTATATTTTGTTCACAAGGAAACCTTAGTTAAGACCCTAAGTAATTCTACATAAACCCTAAAATTTTCAGAACAATCAGAATCAGGATCAGGGCCCCTGAAACTCAGGGGGGTATTCCCTACTTGACGATTATCCTCGTAACTCGTTGTAAAATACGAGATTCTTCGATCCGTCGACTCAGCTAACCTACAAACACACGTGGCAACCCTACAAAGAAATGTGACCCGTCGCGCCACGCGACGCCCCCAGGGTGACCCCTCGCGTCACGCGAGGGGGTCAAAATTTCATGTATAAATAGAGGGGATTGGGACTTGAATTCTGGCACTTGAACGACGATAAAATTCGATTCATACACTGAGATATCGTCCAAATACTACCAAACAGACACAACACGAAACGCTGCCGTAATAAAGGGGTATTAACTCGATCGCTGCTACGATTCAATGTCCGATTGATTTAAACTATCTGACAGGATGTTTAAGTGCTATCCTTTGTCATTAGTTGTGATTCCGACAGGATGTTTGAGTACCACCCGAACTCGGGGAATACTCTGTCATTCGTTGTGAATCCAATGGATGTTTAAGTGATTGCACTTTGTCATTCGTTGTGAGGGTTTTAATCTCGTGAGTTATCGTAAAGGCTGTATTAGTTACTTACCTAATTCATGTGCACTAGGTTACAAGACTAATCAATAGGCTAAGCTCTGCCCGTATAAATCTGCATGCTTATAATGTGAGTCATTCTCTTTTTATCAAATTTGTTTATAAAAGCATGTTTATTTTCAAAGTTATAATTACGGGGATTAAGTCTTTGTAATCACCAAATTACAGCCGGTATGTGGGGTTTTGTATACATTACTTGTTCCCGTCACCATTGGACAATGAGTTAGCCAATGGGTGATCTGACCACAGTCACAGAAACAAGTCGAGTGACAAATACTGTGGGTAGTTGGTTGATATAGAAACAATGTAATCACCCTTAATACTGTAAATTATAACAAACGAGTCGTTTTAGTAAATAGAATGATTCACCAGTATTTCCCGCTGACAAAACCTTTTTCAAACATGTTTCAGGTAATTACAGTAGATTGGAGTAAGAGATGGATACGGCACTGAAAGGCTTCAAGAAGTGGCTTATTTTATTAATTAAATCAAATTAAGAAATATTGTTTTATGTAATTGGGTTTATCCCTTATTAAAGCTACCTTTGTAAAACATGGGTTTATCCCATCTATTTAATAAATTAAAAATCCGGTGTTTTCTAAACTCTGATATTTTTCCTAACTCACGGTCCTGATGAAATTTCCGCTGCAATATTTTTCAAAATAATCACCGGTACCACTTGGCTGTTCGCGGCTCCCGATTCCGTCCAGGGTGGGTCGGAGGTCATGACAATAATAACTTTAGTTGACTAACTAAGTTAAGTGGTATGACAAGTGTAGAAAGAATGAAAGTTATGCCTTAATAAATAACAAATGGAACTATAGGGGTTGAAAGTGCACATTTGAATAAAAGTTAAATAAAAGAAATAAAAAGTGCAGTGTGTGTATGTGTGTGTGTCACAAGAAAGAAAGCAGGAGAAGGAGAGAACACTTCTCCTCCAACAACCACAAAAATTCAGCAAATAGGAAGTGTTCTAGGGCAAAATTCGAATGCATGTGTTTAATTCCTTAACCATCTAAGTATCTTCAACATAAGGCAAGTTAAATTGTATGATTTGATGATCTTGATGAAGTGGGTTAATCAATCCGTGAAATTATATGAAATTAAGCTTGAATATTGGTTAGAATCATCATGTAAAAGATGATTTATGCTTGAATTTGGTTAGATTGATTACTTGAAGTGAAACCTACTTGTTGTAGTAGCATGATGAGATGTGGTGATCATGTAGTAGCGAAAAGAAATCAACTAGGTGATTAAATCAAAAAAATAATAATTGATAAAACAATAGTGATAAATTTAATAAAATAAAAAGAAAAGAAATAAAATAAAAGAACTTAAGTAAATTACATGTTATCTCCTTTATAAATAAGCTTCAGATTTAGTCCCTTGTGCATAATGGTCCTTTTACATTAAAGTTAACCGAAAAGTTAACATGAGTTAGCTAAAAGGACAGAAAGCGTGCAAAATTTACAAAATAAATGACATTTTGCGTGATTTTTAAAGACAAAGGACAAAGAGTACAATTAAGTATTTAAATAAAGGACAATTCGTGTAATTTACTCTAGTTGACTAAATCTGAAGCTTATTTATAAGGTTTATTGGATTTTATCACCCTTAAATATTGGCTATTGACCACTGCCACCCCCAACTATCACTTTGACGCCCGCCACACCCAACTTAACACTTAGTGTGTTCTGTCACCGTATCGTTAACTGATCACTAACTTTTGATCCTGTTACTATACTTTTGGGGGTGTCCTAAGATCCCTAAAACCTTCCTAAGATCCCTATGACACCTCCAAAAGTATAGTAACATGATTAAAACTTAGTGATCAGTTAGCGACGTGGTGACATAACACACTAAGGTTTAAGTTGAGGGTGACGAGCGTCAAAGTGATAGTTAGGGGTGGCAGCGACCAATAGCCAATAGTTGGAGGTGATAAAATCCAATAATCCTATTTATAAAGGACATAACATGTAATTTACTTAAGTTCTTTTATTTTATTTCTTTTATTTTTATTTTATTAAATTTATCACTATTGTTTTATCAATTTTTTATACAATTATACGAAAATCCATACTTGACCAATATAGTGATGTCATTCGTACTATTTTAGGGTGGAGGGAGTGGTCGATCACTGTTGAGTGTTTATTTTCTAGCTAATAATATCATGTCATGTCTCGACTCTACTCCTCATTTTGCACTCAATCACTAGGTCGGTGAGAAGTCACCGCCCCCACTATCAATGGGTTGGGGCCCACCATTCACCCTCTCTCTTCCACCATTCTCTTCTTTACTGAGTCGGTGAGAAGTCACCGCCCCCACCACCTCTCTCCCACTCACCGCTCCCCGTTTGAACCCCGACACCACATCCCCGCTCGATAAACTCAACTCCCCGCCCTACTCCCCGCATGCATACCGTCCACCGTTGGCATTAAAACTTTGTGAACGTTGAAAAAATGCAAAGAATGTTTCAAAGATCTGATTTCTATGGGTAGTTCCTTTAATACATCGTTTTTAATAAAAATAAAATAATAATCATCACTAAAAACGTTTCTTATATAAAACTAAATAAACAAATGAAAAAGGATAAATAAAATGGTAGTTTCCTAAAGTCAATGATGAATTGAATTTTCCCTTCATATTTTAGGCTTCATACCTTATTTCGCTTAAAACTTTCTTACCTCAAGACTTTCAATTTCAATAAAACTTTATTGTAATATTCTTTTCTTTTATACCGTTATTCTGAAAGTATATTAATGTGTAGAATTACACATGCTCTTTTGTTGTGTTTTGAGGCTCTCCATTGCATCAAACTCACGAAAACATCTCAACTTGTGTTCTTATTGCTTCCAACTATTTGTTTCTTTGTTTCATGGGGAGCCTCATCTCCCATTGATCTTGATGATTCATCAATCCAAAACCAACAATCTCACCTCCATCTCTCAACTCATTTTCACCCCCCTCAACTCTTCTTTCGAGTCCATTTGGCAAGCTAGAGTCAACAATCTCAGGTTCATCAAACCCTCCACCCCTAAACCGTCCTTCATCGTGACTCCCATCGACGAAACACAGATCCAAACTCCTCTTTTCTGCACCAAGAAACACGGATACCAGATCAGGATCAGATCGGGAGGACATGACTTTGAAGGCGTCTCGTCTTCTGTTGTAGTTCCATTTGTCATGCTTGATCTTGTCAACATGAAGTCTATAGATGTGGATGTTGGAAACAAGACTGCATGGGTCCAGGCTGGTGCACTGCTTGGTGAAGTCTACTACACTATTTCTCAAAAGACCAACACCTTGTACTTCCCGGGTAGTGTTTGCCCCACAGTGGGTGTGGGCGGGTACATGAGTGGCGGTGGGTATGGAAACTTGGTGAGGAAATATGGGACAGCTGCTGATAATGTTGTGGATGTTCGGTTCATGGATGTTAATGGAAATATTTTGGGCAGGAAGTCGATGGGCGAAGATTTGTTTTGGGCGCTTCGCGGTGGTGGTGCTTCCAGCTTTGGAATCGTTCTTGCATGGAAGCTGAGATTGGTGCCAGTGCCGGAGATTGTCACTGTTTTTCGGGTGAATATAACACTTGAACAAACTGGGACAGATATTTTTTATAAATATCAGTATGTAGCACCAAGTATGGATCTAGATTTGCTTATAAGAGTTCGGATGTTCAGCGAATTTAAAGGCAACACTACGAATAAAACGATCCGAATGTTGTTTGAAGGACTTTATCGTGGAAAAATTGACACATTGCTTCCATTGCTAGACAAAAACTTCCCAGAGCTGAAAATGAGAAGAGAGAATTGCGAAGAAATGAGCATGGTCCAGTTAAGCCTTTGTAAGATTAAATATATATTATGTTATATTTAATCTAGTAGCCATTATAATCATTTACATTATATAGATCAAAATATATAACAACCTATTAAATAATTAGTTGGTAATTGTTGATGGGCCTTATTACCCTTATTAACTAATTATGGTTTCCTCTTTGGTGCATGTTATGGGTGAAATTCTGAGCCCATATCCTGAGAAATATCTTGGATTATATCTTGATTATATGATATCTGTTTATATCCGGGATGCTGATTCAGGATATTGGTAACATCCTGAATGGTATCCTCAGGATTACTAACGGATTATGTGCAGGAGTACGAGCCCAGGTGCCCAACGTTCATGAAGACCCTTTCTCCGGTAGACTCGGTCCAAGTCGTTCGAATAAAGACGTTGAAGCCGCTTTACCCGGTCTACAACGTTATTAATGGAATATTCGGGAGCATCCCATATTTATAGGAATTTTAGTTTGTATTTCGTAACTATAAATAGATGGATAAATCAGATCAATAGGACATCACAACTACACTCACTACTCACTCACACTCGTTTTCTCGCAAACTTTCACTCTCACATAAAGCATTGTAACACTTAGCGATCTGATCAATATCCTGCACTGTATCCAGAAGTTTGAAGCAATAAGAAGAACTAGGCAGCTGAGATTGTCAGCTCCCGAGGTTTTATGCCGGCGATCTAGATTGATCAAGGGCTTTCCTCGTACATCTCGTGTCATTTCCTTTACTTTTTGCTCATAGTTTGATCGTAGATACAACTCAATATCCTGAGCCGTATCCTGAAAACTGTTTTTCTAAACAACTTAACCAGCATATTTCCAACACACTTTTTAGCACACTACCTCACTTAACTAATTTGATCACTTTGCTTTGGTAATTTTTGACCAAAACAATTTGGCGCCCACCGTGGGGCAAGTGGTGCTATCTTTACTAAAAATCTTTGTGAAATCGTTAATTGGTTTTCTGTTTTCAAAACTTTTTGCCACATTGTTTACAATGGCCTCAAGGTCAAACATGAGCTCCTCCACTGTGTCTGCTACAACTTCTGCTACTACTGGTTCGGTTCTTCCACCACCTCCTCCAAGGATGCCAGCTTCTTCACAACCTCAGGATATTATCCCTACTCGGAGTGTTCAGGGACCCGCTCCCGTTTTAGCCTCTAATGATGAAATTCTAACCTTATTTGGAAGTGTGCAGGAACAAATGAGGCAGCAACAGGAAACAAACCAAATGCTGTTAAGAGAAATACAACTCTTAAAATCTAGCTCGAGCAGATCTGATGAGGACATTGTCACTCCTTTACAACCCAGAACTTTGAACTTCAGTTCGGCTGTGTATACTGAGGATAATAGGGGAAATATTGTGCCTAGCCATTCCCAGAATCATACTCCTGAAATACCCTCCTCGATCAGTATGTCAACTATGAGGAGCTCAGGATATGCTTCAGGATATGGCCAAAATCCTCAGACTGGTAACGTGTCAAATAATAATATTCATGCTACTAACAATAGTGGGTCTTTGCAGGATGCAGGTATGACGTCAACATTTACTAGGGAGCTTCAGAAATTGAAGGACATGATATCCAGTGTACCTGGAGTGGTCCAGCCAATTCCGGAAGTGTCCCAAGACAGTCACAGGATATCTCGTTTCGCATATCCTATCTGTGATGCTGAGATCCCGAAGAGATTTCAAACCCCCAACATGAAACTGTATGATGGAACTACGGATCCTGAAGAGCATATTGCCCAGTATAGGGAAAGAATGGAGATTAATCCTATCCCTCCGGAGCTCAAGGAAGCGTGCCTATGCAAGGGCTTTGGTTCTACCTTAACAGGATCGGCCCTGAAATGGCTCTTAAATGTTCCTCCGCATTCGATTACATCATTTGCTCACTTAGTGAATCTATTTAATAGTCAATTTTCTTGTAGTCGGAGTTTTGAAAAACTAACAACTGATCTTTACAAGATAACTCAAGGACCTCAGGAATCCCTAAGGGGTTATGTGAATAAATTCAGCAGGGAATCCTTGGATATCCCACACCTTGATGTTGCTACAGCGGTCCAGGCATTCAAGATGGGACTACAAAAGGATTCCCAGTTTTATCAAGATCTTGTGATGAATCCTTGCAGGAACTTGGACGAAGCTCGAAACAGGGCCTTGAGATATATCAGGCTGGAAGATGATAAGAAAATGCAAGAGAGGATGAACTCATCCACCACCTATGAGTCAACTAATAGGAAGTCAGAATCCTCATTTAAACCGTATCGCTCTAAGCCGTATGGTAGAAATGAAAACAAGAAAGTGAATGCTGTTGAAGACGAGGATCCTGAAGAATATCCTGAATTATCCGAATATTGCTTTTCTGTTAATATTCCTGAATTAATGTATGCTATGCAGGGTTTGGGAGACAAAGCTAGGTGGCCTCGAAAAAATCAACAAAAAGCTGATTGGAAGGATAAATCGAAATGGTGTGCCTTCCATGAAGATTTTGGACATGTAACTGAGGATTGCATTGCTCTAAGAAAAGAAATAAGCTATCTTCTTAGCAAGGGATATCTGAAAGATCTTTTGGGAAGAAAGAAGAATAAGGGTCAGGATACTGAGAAGGATCCTGAACGAGCAGCATCACCTCCTGCGGATGCCAAGATAATCAACTTTATTTCGGGAGGATCCGACATTTGTGGGACTTCGTATTTTGCGGCCAAGAGGCATGCAAAAGAGGCCAAGACCGAAAGGGGAGACAAACCGGCCAGGATGACTACCCTCACAACTGATAAAGTGATCACTTTTGATAATGATGACAGGGATACTGTCCAGGATCCTCACCATGATGCTCTGGTAATAACATTATATGTAGCTAACCATTTTGTACGCAGGATATTGGTGGACAATGGAAGCTCCGTCAACATAATCTAACTAGAAACTTTGAAGAGAATGAATGTATCTCCAATGGATATCACTTCGAAATCCACCGTGCTTGTTGGGTTCAGTGGAGAGGCTAGGAACACAGTGGGAGAGATAAAGTTACCAGTATATGTTGAAGGGGTCAACTCGATAAAACGTTTCTGTGTGATGGACTCCCTATCCTGTTATAACATCATACTGGGCAGGTCATGGATCCACGATATGAAGGCTGTGCCATCAACTTATCATCAATGCATCAAGATTCCTACCCCTTGGGGGGTTGTCAAGGTTGATAGTGATCAGCAGGAGGCGAAAGATTACTCATCCTCAATGAAATCCTCAACCAAGCCTAATACAGCATAGCAATTAAAGATGCGGGCCCAGGATATCGTGGAGGCTTCAGAGCAGGATATGAAGAAAATTATCCTGGATCAGGATAATCCTGATATCTCGGTGCTCGTAGGAACCAATATCCCTCAGGATATTGAAGAATAATTAACTAACTTTTTGAAGTGCAGGATGTCAACATTTTCATGGAAGCATGAGGATATGACAGGTATATCCAAAGACATCATCACTCACAAGCTTGGAATTGACAAGACGTTCAAGCCTATACAGCAAAAGAGAAGGAAGTTTGCTCCTGAACGAAATACAATTATCCAAGAGGAAGTTGAAAGATTGTTGAAGTCCAAAATGATCAGAGAAGTCAAGTTTCCAAGATGGCTGGCAAATGTAGTCGTGGTACAGAAGAAAAATGGGAAATGGAGAGTCTGTGTAGATTACACAGACTTGAATAAGGCTTGCCCCAAAGACCCATTTCCTCTTCCTCATATTAATGCAATGGTGGATGCTACTGCCAGGCATGAGATGTTAACCTTCATGGATGCATCCTCAGGATTTCAGCAGATTCAAATGGAGCCTTCGGACCAGGAGGATACTGCCTTCATGACACCAATAGGTATTTATTGTTATACTGCTATGCCTTTCGGTTTGAAAAATGCAGGTGCAACATACCAGAGATTGGTAAACATGATGTTCAAAGACAAGCTGGGGGACACCATGGAGGTATACATTGACGATATGGTGGTAAAATCTAAAAAGGCTGAGGATCACCTCCAGGATATTAGGGGAGCATTTGATATCCTGGATCAGTACAACATGAAACTAAATCCTGCTAAGTGCCATTTCGGAGTGGGGGCAGGAAAGTTTCTAGGATATATGGTGACCAAAAGAGGAATAGAGGCAAGCCCAGAGCAGATCAAAGCCATCTTGGATATCAAATCACCTTCAAATATGAAGGATGTTCAACGGTTAACAGGGCGAGTTGCAGCACTGAACAGATTTATATCAAGATCCTCCGAGAAATGCAAGGAATTTTATGATATCCTGAAGAAAAACAAGAAGTTCGAATGGGGAGAGAAGCATGAAGCAGCCTTGCAGGATTTAAAGCAATACCTTTCAACGGCACCTCTATTGATGAAGCCTGAGAATGGTGAACCACTGTCCTTATACCTCGCAGTATCGGGGAATGCTGTAAGTGCCGTCCTTATAAAGGATCATGAAGATCAGCAATATCCTGTCTATTATGTTAGTAAAAGTTTATTAGATGCTGAAACTAGATATTCTCATTTAGAAAAGTTGATACTAGCATTAGTTATGGCATCAACGAAGCTTAGACATTACTTTGAGACACATAGGATTCATGTTAAAACTAATTATCCTGTTAAAAATGTGCTTAGGAAACCAGAGATGTCAGGTAGGATGGCTAAGCGGTCAGTGAAGTTGAGTGCTTATGATTTTGTGTATGAACCTAGGAATGCCATAAAATCCCAGGCTCTAGCCGACTTTGTGGCTGATTTCAGTAGTGACATTCAGGATGAGGTAGACCTAGAAGTCCAACAATTAGGAGAATCCTCAGGATCCTGGACATTGTACACTGATGGAGCATCTAATGTTAGAGGAGTAGGATTGGGAATACTACTAAAATCGCCACAGGGGGACATATTACCCCAGGCTATTAGGTGTGAATTCCCTGCTACTAATAACGAAGCAGAGTATGAGGCTTTAATTGCAGGATTAGAACTGGCTAAAAATATGAATATCAAGAATTTGCAAGTATATGTTGACTCCTTGTTAATCACTAATCATTTTAATGGATCCTATGCAGTTAAGGGTGAGAAATTAATCGAGTACCTCGATATTCTCAAAAAATTAGCAGGATATTTCGATGTTTTTACACTTGAACAGGTACCAAGGGAGGATAATGCTGAAGCAGATGCCTTAGCAAACCTGGGATCATCGGTCAGGATACCAGAAGGGACCCAAATACCAATACTACATATCTTGTATCCTGCAACGAATCCTCAGGATAGAGAAGTAGTAAGTATCCAGGATCCTGTTGCTGAATATCCTGAGGAGGATTCTAAATCCTGGACGGCTCCAATCATAAGATATCTCAAGGAAGGACACATCCCTAGAGATGAAAATCCTAAGGCATTCAGGATGAAGGTATCACGATTCACCATTATAAATAATATTTTGTATAAGAAATCTCTTGCAGGACCATATCTAAGATGCTTGGAGGATTTCGAAGCTAAAGAAGTGCTTCAGGATATACATGAAGGGGATTGTGGTAATCATACTGGGGGCAGGTCATTATTCTCAAAAATATTGAGAACAGGATATTTTTGGCCAACAATGAGGAAAGATGCTACAGAATATGCTCGAAGGTGTGATGCATGTCAAAGGCACAGTAACATACTACATCAACCAGCTGAACCACTATATCCTATAGCTTCCCCTTGGCCATTCATGAAATGGGGGATGGACATAGTAGGGAAATTGCCAAAAGCTCCAGGAGGAAAAGTCTTTATGCTGGCAATGACTGATTATTTCTCTAAATGGGTGGAGGCTGAAGCATTTGTTCAAGTCAGAGACCAAGAAGTAGTATCCTTTATAAAGAGGAATATCCTAACCAGGTTTGGAGTACCAGCTGAAATCATTTGTGACAATGGATCCCAGTTTATAAGCAAGAGGACTACTGACTTTTGCAAGAGTTGGGGAATCAAAATGATCACATCCACTCCAGTACATCCTCAAGCAAATGGACAAGCTGAATCCTCGAACAAGATAATTGTTAACAACTTAAAGAAGAGACTAGGAGCCAAGAAAGGAAGATGGGCAGAAGAACTACCCTTTGTTTTGTGGGCTGATAGAACAACGGTAAAGAATGCAACTGGCCAGACTCCGTTTTCCTTAGTATTTGGAGCAGAAGCAGTGATCCCAACAGAGATGGTGATACCTACTGCAAGATCTATCCTCCGGGATCCTGAGCAGAATCCTGAAGCTTTGTGCCAAGATTTGGACACCGTTGATGAAACGAGAGATGCAACAAGGCTAAGGATGGCAGCATATCAACAAAGGATATCCAGAGCATACAACAAGAATATAAGGACTAGAAGGTTCAAAGTTGGAGATTGGGTGTTAAGAAAGGCTTTTCAAAATACCACTAATCCTGCCGATGGAAAACTGGCTCCGAAATGGGAAGGACCATATGAGGTTGAATCAGAATCAGGAAAAGGAGCATATCAGCTCAGGAGTATGGAGGGGGATATGCTACCAAGATCCTGGAACGCTATACATTTAAAGCTCTATTTCAAGTAAGAATAGAATTTAATTTCTATCTCAGAGTGGTATGTATTCTATCTCTCTTAAATATATTTGAATTCGTTTATTATCTTGAACCCATCACTGACTTAGGCATCGGAGGGGTGTTAGCCAAGCTAACACCCACCTTAGTTTAAGGTTGTTTTGCAGAATATGTCTTAGGATATAGCTCCAGGATACATGCTCAGGATATCTTAAAGGATTAGAGGATTGGCCCCCTCTCTCACGGATAAGGGATCCTGATCCCTTCAAAGGTTTAAAGGTATTCACCTTTCTCTCGGATTGGGTTTGAACACCCCGCCTGGAGCGCAAGTCATCTGGGGATAGTTCAAGATAACGGGACCAGTTCATGTAAAAGTGGCTGACAATTTCGTTATTATTGACTATATCCTGGATCCTAAAGGTATATGAGGATTGATCACCCTCTCTCGCGAAAGGGTATTTTCATACCCTCTAAGGTTTAAAGGTTTTCACCTTTCTAAGTTTTGGAGTTTATACACTCTCGCCTGTAGCGCATAGATATCAGGGTTTATCCCCATGATATTAGGGTTTATCCCCAGGATATTAGGGTTTATCCCCAGGATATCAGGGTTTATTCCCAGGATATCAAGGTTCATCCCAGGATATCAGGGTTTATTCCCAGGATATCAAGGTTCATCCCAGGATATTGAGGGTTTACCCCAGGATATTCGAGGATTATGCAGTTAAACTAAAGTATGACCATGTTAAACACAGGGGACATCCATCATACAATTTGAAAGATGAATTTAAATTTATGCACTGGGGACATTCCTGTGATTGAAGGATGGAATTGACTCTCTGGGAGTATTCGGTATGATCTCTCCTTTTGATAACTTAAGTTTTATAAGTTGCGAGGCAGTATCCTGAGTAGGATATCTCTCAGGATATTCTTGCAATATGTTCCCAAGATTGTCCAAATTTAACTATTTTCATAAGTAAAATTTAAACACTAAGGAAGTAACAACAGAAATAAAGGCAAAAGGAAGTTATATTATTAACATACCAAAAGATGTGCTCTTAGTTTCACCTTAAACCAAGGTCCATCCACTAAGAGCACTAATAGTTCCTTACCGTATTTACTTAACAGTTGAAGGCTTTGTCTCAAACCGAGACCCATCCACCTCCAACTGTTATATTGTTCAAAAGAAAAGCATACTAACGGTGATGACCAAGGGCTTCGTCCTGAAACTCAGGATCCCTCCATATTTGGTCATCATATTATTCAAGTGCAGAAAAGTAAAATGCAGGAAAAGTAAATTGTTTTGGGTTACAAGCCAACGATCAAATTCAAAAAAAGTGGGCTCCGGCCTTGGCACATATATCCATCATCGCCCACTTGTATGCTCTCACACAACAACATCTTCACCAGCCTTCTCCACCTTCTCGGTCTTAGCATCGGTTCCAGCATCCTGAGCAGCATCCTCACCAGCATCCTTCTTGTCTCCAGCCTTGTCTGCCACCTCTGCTGACTTAGAAGACTCACCAGCTTCAGCAGGAAGGGGCACAGCCTTGCCTCCAAGCTCCTTCAGCTTTGCCACCTAGGATTCGACCGGCCAGGATGGGCACTCAAGGCCTGTCTCCTTGGCCTCATAAGCCATCTTAATACGAGCTTGTAGCAGAGAGATGATGGCAGAAGCTTTGATTCCCTCACGGAAAGAAACCATGGCCTGTTCATGTTCCATTTGGACGGTGGCCAGCTTGATCTCAGCATCCTGGGTTACTTTCCTCAGCTTGTCCTCCTAGTGCCGAGTCTTCGCTTCAGCAATGGCACCTTGGTCGGCAACAGTAGTTTCAAGCTGTTTAATCCTGGCTTCATGGAGTGCAGCAGTACCACAGGCATCGCTGTAAAGGTGGAGCAGATGCTGGAGGCCCTGTAAGTCAAAATTCAGGAATAAGTCAATATTTACTAACCTGGATATCCTGTCAGGATATTCTATCAGGATATATGTGCAGGATATAGGGTCGGGATATTACCTTGTTAAGGAAGGATGTCATCGGTTCCAAGGAATCAGTGAAGCTGAGCTCATCATAAGAGAACCCTTCGGAGCCTGGAGCACTAACTTCGGAGTTCTTCCTCTTTTTTTGCGGTGGAAGCACGAGTCCTCGGGTTGCCCTTAGGAGCCGGGAGCGGCTTGGAGCTGGTGGCAGCAGGGGTCTCTTTCTTGACCATGACTGGAGTAGGGTAACTATCAAGCTCGTCAAGATCAAGGAGGATTGGAACTTTGTTGGAGTCTGCATACAGGGAGTAAAATTCTTTCTCAAATACTTCAAATAAAAGCATGTATGCAGGATATTGTGCAGGATCCTTACCAGACATGTTTGCACTGGAAAGAGGGCTTGGAGATGGTGGAGACGGATTGAAACTTCTTTCAGCCTCTGGAAGGAGTCTGATAGCGTCGATCCTCTTCTGTGAATCAGCAAGGGGAGGTGCAAGCTTCCTAAAATCAGTTGTGTACAAAACAATAAAAAGAAATTGATCAGCTCAGGATACGAAACAGGATATAAGGCAGGATTATCCTTAAACCCTAAATCCTACCCTTTCTCAACCACTTCACCGGATATTCCGTTCCACCAGGGATGGAGTCTCTTTTTACAAAGAAGAACTTGGATTGCCATTTCTCCTCGTTCCTGGTGGCACGAAGTATCAGCGGATCGCCGGAGGTGGAATAAAACAAAAATCTACAAGATCCGTGGCATCTAAGCCGATATGCTAAGGGGAGGTCATGAACGGAAAGCTCAGGAATGTGATTCTTCTTGATCTGATCAAGAACAGACAAGACTCGCCAGAGCATCGGCATTGTTTGGCTAAAATAGATTTTGGTAATTTTGAAAAACTCAGTGATAAAATCTGGGAAAGGGAATCGTAATCCTAAGGTGAAAGGAAAGGCACTAAAACACAACCACTCATCGGAAACCATGTCCGACCGGATTTCCCTGTCGAACGGCCGGAATACCGTTCCTTCCGGGAAGATACCGGAGGATTTGAGAGCTGACAAGTGGGCACTATCAAAGGTACATATTTCCTTCTCCGGTTCTTGGAGAAGATTCTGTTGGATGAATGAAGGGGCGGAGTCGCCGGAGCTTGATCGTGTTTGCCTTGTCTTATTCTCGCCGGAATGCTGAACAGAATGAGGGATAAAGATGAAGATCAGAGAGAAAGTATTTACCTTTTTCTTTATCACTTATGGTTAAAAAAGGATGAGGATGAGAAGTTATAGGGAGGTGATGAGTAAATATAGGCTGTGTAGTTGCAAAAGGTCACATCATGGGTCTAATCTCTTAAATTGCCTCGTTCTTCGTAAAAAATATAACCGTTAGTGCCAGGATACTAAACGGTAACATTTTTTGGAGACAATTGTTATGGGTGAAATTCTGAGCCCATATCCTGAGAAATATCTTGGATTATATCTTGATTATATGATATCTGTTTATATCCGGGATGCTGATTCAGGATATTGGTAACATCCTGAATGGTATCCTCAGGATTACTAACGGATTATGTGCAGGAGTACGAGCCCAGGTGCCCAACATTCATGAAGACCCTTTCTCTAGGAGACTCGGTCCAAGTCGTCCGAATAAAGACGTTGAAGCCACTTTACCCGGTCTACAACGTTATTAATGGAATATTCGGGAGCATCCCATATTTATAGGAATTTTAGTTTGTATTTCGTAACTATAAATAGATGGATAAATCAGATCAATAGGACATCACAACTACACTCACTACTCACTCACACTCGTTCTCTCGCAAACTTTCACTCTCACAGAAAGCATTGTAACACTTAGCGATCTGATCAATATCCTGCACTGTATCCTGAAGTTTGAAGCAATAAGAAGAACTAGGCAGCTGCGATTGTCAGCTCCCGAGGTTTTATGCCGGCGATCTAGATTGATCAAGGGCTTTCCTCGTACATCTCGTGTCATTTCCTTTACTTTTTGCTCATAGTTTGATCGTAGATACAGCTCAATATCCTGAGCCATATCCTGAAAACTGTTTTTCTAAACAACTTAACCAGCATATTTCCAACACACTTTTTAGCACACTACCTCACTTAACTAATTTGATCACTTAATTGCTTCGGTAATTTTTGACCAAAACAGTGCATATATAAGAAGACTAATGTAGAGGTTTCATGGTTAGACAATTGACATAACCTAATTATCATAACATCAAATCACCCCCTCTCCTCAACCGATTACCCTTTATCGGTTTTCTCATTATCGTCATTAGATTGCACCCTAAGGAGGAACCAGACCAAACTGACAATCATGTCAAACACTATTGCTGCGTCTCCATCTGGATTCTCTGTTGGCCTGTACTGATGCAATCAGGTATGTTATTCATGTTTTCCATTATGCCTAAAACAGAACTGATCAACATGTGGTATCAGAGCATATGTTGATAATTCAGTTCTGTTTTCGTATCCATTAATTCTGGGATAGAAATCTGGAAAACGGAATTTTGAAAACTTAATAAACCATAACAGTCGGTTTCGAGTCCCTTTAATGTTGGCGAAAACCTAATCTTGAAAGACTAAGTTGGTTAATCATGTGACTCGAAATCAAATGGGTTAATTTTTATGTCCGAAATCTATATAAAAACATTAATTTTCAGGTTTCGGGTTCCAGAATCATGTTTTTTTTATTTTTTAGGGTTCATCATGTGTTCTTAGAAAATTCGAAATTCCTTTATGTTTTGGAATATGATTTGGATTATTGAGTGTTTTTCCATGTTTTGATCTGTTTTAACTCTTAGAAATTTTCAAAAACTGTTATTAGATCAATAGATAAAAATCTTCGAAATATTTGATAAAATTAGATCAGCACTAAAATAGGAAATTACATCTCAAAATCCCTAAAAATTCGAATTTTCAGTTATGTTTTCACGATAACAGCTGTTTACAGAAGGTTCGAGATCATCCTTAACGAGTTGAGACCAAGATTTCGACTCGAGACCATAAGATTTCGACTCGAAATCTTAAGGGTCTTCAATTTTTCATGACTCGAGACCAAGATTTCGACTCGAAACCACAAGGTTGCGACTCGAAATCATAAAGTTTTCAATCTTCACAACTCGAGACCATGGTTCCGACTCGAGACCACAAGGTTGCGACTAGAGACCTCATTATGGAGTTGAGATCTCATAAAACTCAGTACTCGAGACCTCGAGATTTCGACTGAGGTTGCGACTCGAGACCTTAATGACTCGAGACCTCATAATGAGTCGAGACCTGACTCGAGACCTCATAACTGAGTCGAGATCTCACTCGAAACCTAAGACTAACTCGAAATCTCAACCTCATTACTTTATTAGGCTGTTTAACGTGAACTAAAATTTAGCTCAGGGCTCCGCCCTGAACCCCGTGTAGGGGGCACGCTGTCCCCTGCACCCCCAGCGAACTCACTGCGGAGTTCGATCCGCGCTAACATGTGGTTTGCTGTTAAATAATTGGTTTTGTAATTAGATAATTAATCAGAATCAAATAATGTTTTACAAAACCAAAATGGCTTAAACTTGGGTGAGCTTCTGGTGTATCACTTCTGGCCAAAGCTGATTTGATACATCTATTTATTGCTCAAGTATAATAAAAGCCATGTTGAGTATGCATTACAAACGTGAATGTCTTAATTTCTGGCCAAAGCTGATTTAATTCATTCATGTATAGCATTCTTAACAAGTGCATAACTAAAGTGATTGTCTCATTTCTGACCAAAGCCGATTTGTCACGATTACTTTGCACACATGCTTAAATGATTACACTTCTGGCCAAAGTTGATTTGTCTTCGTTTAAGTAGAATTTTAACTAAGTCTATTATTTTGATGTTAGTAATAGACATATCACAACCTCTTCACATAATGATCCTTATATTAATGATCCTTCATTAATTTTATGATCATTTAGTCTGCCTTTTTTTTAAGTACCCGTAACTTTTTCTCACTATAATTTTCTTCCTAAAAAACTATATCTCATCCACTCTAATTCCTAAACCTAAAATGTTTTGCTTTATTTAAAGTTTCTATAAGATTAGCTCTTAAATTAAATCCTTGATTATTTCTTAAGACACGATAATCTTATTGCTCTCTTCTGATAAAGCACTACAGAAGAAAAGTAGAGCATGATTAGGATAAATCGAACATGATGTCTCTTATGATAATCAAGAACTCTCTAACATAAGTGCTGTCACTAAAAGGTTATTCCAGATTAAGTTTTTCCTAAGATTAATCTATTTTCTATGGAATAATCACAAGAATTCCTGAGATGCATGCCTTTATTTAAAATTATAAACTATAAAGCTAAGTGGTATATGTGAATACATAATAATGTAAAATACCATGACCCATAAAGTTAAGGGCTTACGCACGGAAATAAGTACATTTTTCCAGTACATTACATACTAAGATTTTCACTTATACAATTTAATGCCTTATAAATCAACTATAACACTCAAAAGTACCAAAGTATAATGAGTGTGTTGATAAGCAACATATGTACATAGAAATAAATGTTTGAAACTGGAAAATAAGATGTTATTCACCTTACAACCACTGAAACCTTAAAAGAGGATTGTTCTAAGGTCCATAGTCAAAATACAAGTAAAAATTCCAACTCTAAGATTCTTCAAGGGAGAATCTCACTGCATAATTATGCCATTAGACTAGGCATAAGAAACGAGACTATCCATTATTCAAAAGAACAATTGGATAAGTTAATTAGGTAGTCACTTACTAATGATATTTAAGTCTGGTAATTTTTTAATATTCCAATTAACACATGATTAGTTGACTCTAGCTCTAAACGTTTCCTTACCAGAACTCAACAAATAACTAACATGAGAGTTAGTGACAAAATAAAAAAATTAAGGCTATAAGAACCATAATAAGCAGTCTTCTAACAACGTTTTTCGATACATTATATATATTCTGAAGATTAGTCAGAATATAGTATCATAATTAAGCAATGTTATGAAGGTTGTGAGGTTTGCATAGTCAACATAAAGTCACACTTACCTTAAACTCTCATTTGTTTTGTTCTCAATATCTTGATAGAAACATTATTAAGATGGAACTAGATGATACCTTACACTTTCACAACTTTTGTTATCATGTAAATGAGAATTTGACAAAAGGAAAATGAGACTTATAAATTTCATCCATTATAACCGAAATTCATGAGAAATCATGACATGGTTAATGAGGATGATTTTTTTTCATCTAATCTCATTCTAGGTGATTTTAAATCATGACGTTAAAGCCCTAAAATATGAATTGGCTTAAGGAATAAGTATGGGTCCATCATAAGTCATTCGTTGACATTCGTGGAAGTTAGAATATATTCAGACATAATTCATTTATCATTTAAAGACTATCTACTTGTATCTAAATTTTGTCGCATATGGCCCACGGTCTTAGAAGAAATCTATTCATATATATGCTTAATAAGATTTCTATTAGATATGTCCCTGATGTTTCTTATGATATCTGGACATTAAGGAAATCCAATAAGATTTAACATATATATGATAGGTTCCCACGCCACGTACCTCATTGAAACTTCTCTTGTAGCATTTCTAGAGATATTAAAGATCAGTGGGAGCATTAATTGTCTTTTAGTAATAACTTGCAGTAGTTGCAAGAGGTGGGGGAGTGAAAATTTCACATTACCTCTATTTGCACCTCTTGTACAAGACACCGCTCCATCCCGACACTGTTCTATCAAAACTTGTCTCCTTAAAATATAATGCTACACTTACAAAAGTTTCATTGTTGCTTAACTGTGGGCATACATAGATTTCTTACCTAAACTAACATAATCCTCAACAAGAGAAAATACAACGATTAACGTCATTAATTTGTGTTTTCTCTATTAGAATTTGTTGGTCGTTAAATATTGACCCTAAGCATGCTGAGTTGCTAAAGATTTCTAAGGTCAGTGGGAGCAGTCAAAGTCCTTATCGTGACTTGCAAGGAATACAAGAGGCGGGGTGTCACACCCCGATTTCCACGTGTCACCGGTGGGCCCGGTGGGGGAGTATCGTGACGTGGTTGGCAACGTAATAGTCAAACAACACAATATAATAATGCACAGCGGAAGCAAATTTAAATAAGATACAACCGAATTTATTTATTGTAAACAAAGTCACAATTATCCGGTGTTTATCCACAGTAGGATCGAATAATAAAAATATTGTTTATGGTTCAACAGACATCGGCATCTTAAGTTTGCGAGACTTCTAGTGATGCTTAGGAGACTCCCAGCCTATTTCGCCTAGTACCTGCATTTAATCTTTTTGGGAAAATACGTCAGTTTACACTGGTAAATACATTCAACTGACTCATTTTATAAAATGATTGAAAATTGGTTTGGATGCACATGGCATAAACATTTTGTTTAACTTGGGAGAATTATTTTGATATATAATAATCTTGTTAACGAATTACGTGTTACTTATGCGTTCAGTAGCCCGGACGTATTCCGGGTTAAAGATCAATAGACACACCACTGTAAGTGAGTTATACACGGGAGTACGCCTACACCCCGTGCTCAGGTCGTGGCAATCTCGTAAGATAATGCCGAGGATATCCGGGACATGGTCATTAACCCCCCAAAGGCTGTAAAGTAAACACATCTGTTTAAAACGAGCCGATCAAATTATTCAATTAACCACTAAGCGTGGAAGATTTGATGCCCGATCAAGCGGTACGCTATGTACCGTAACCCAAGCCCGTATAGGGAAAATAAGTTAAAAGTATTTACCTTTGCAAAGTATAATCCTTAATTGAATAAATTGCAGATAGCTTTTACTGGTTCTCCTAATCTGGAACGAAGGTTTAATATAACCTATTAGAATACTAACGGGCCTTTAATTAAGCTTAAGCTTAGACCGGTCAGTTTTAATGATACGGTTCGTACGCACGATTAAGCGAAGACCGGATAGAATGTGATTTAGACCCGACAAGTTTGATGACTTGTTTAATATGGGTTTACTATTCACATTCTGGATTTTGAGATAAAAATGATATCGTTTGACCCGTTTCGGCTAGTTTATGCAAACTAGTTACATAAACCGAACCGAACGCGTATAATGCATAACGGGTAGCCGAAAGGGTCGCGAACAGGTTTCCTAAGTTAATACGCTTTAAATATGTGGTGATATCATTATGATATCTTCCATAATGCCCATAACGAGTTTAATCCCTAAATACGCCCCGTAGGGGTATTTTGGTCATTTTAAGGGTTATAAAGAGATTTATAATACTTCTGAGATACGGGTCTGATTTAATCAGAAAAACATCTTAACTTAACAGGTTATGTCTAATGGTATTAAGTCTTACGTGGCAAAATGGTTTTAATACTAAACTACGCGTTTAATACGCGTATAAAGCCGTTTTAAGCGACGTAGGGTTTAAAATACCAATCTGAGTTTTCTAATCAGCAAAACAAGTTCAAAATACTATATTTATTATTTTAAATCAGTGGCAATTGGATTGGTATCAATCGGATACGTAAAACTCGTTTTATGGCTTAAAAGGGCATATTCGGTATTAACCGAATCAATGCGATAAGCCTAGCTTAAGACCAGCTTAAAAATAAATAAAAATCTTCAAAAATCCTAAAATATTATTTAACATCAGCGGGTAATAGTTTTGGTACCGAAAATCGGGTTTAGATAGGCTATGCGCTAATCGCGCCGTTTAATTAATAAAAAGCTTATTATTTACGCTAATGCGCATATCTCCTAATCTAGACCTCCGCTTGACGTGAAAATTTACGTACATGCTAAATAATCAGTAACTAAGATTATGGTATTTCCACATTTTCAAAATTCTCGTTATAAGGTCATAAGGGCGTTATGGTCCATTTTAAGCGATTAACGGAAACGTGTGCATGCATCGGATAATCAACGAAACATGTACAGAGGCTTATACTAGCATGTAACCCAATCCTAATGAGACTTTAAGGCATGTCTAAATCCAACTAAAACGGGTCAGAACCGAAGTCAACGCAAAAGTCAAAGTTTTGCGCCTTTCGGTTCCGAACCGGGTTCAAACAGAAATTTGTCGAGTCGGGCAAGCGTAGACAAGTTTTTATACTTATTACCAAGTTATATTAAGGTTAAAACAGGTTGCATACCTTTCGGATCATTAATTGTGCATTAAATCGCATTTTGTAATTCTGTTGACTTTTTCGGTCAACGTTTGACCCGACAAACGACCTGGTTAGGTCTGGAATTGGTACTTGCCCTTATAAGGGTTTAATACCCATATAATTACCTATCTAACGGTACTTTTAATTCAGGTTACGACTCAGCTATCGATAACTAAACCCGGAGTCAACCGTTTAATACGATATGTTGACTTTTAAGCTAAAAACTAAACTAGAATTAATTTAGAAGGGATTAGAGACTTACTAGATGTTTAATGGATGATGAGGAAGGCTCTTGATCAGTTTGCAAGCTCTCCAAATAATCAGAATGCTTGAAAATGATTTGTGAATGAATGTTGTGAATGAATGGGTCCTTATATACAAGAATCAAGCACCATAAGCAAGTGACAACCAAGCCTAGGGCCATCCACAATTGATCAACACATGTAAGTAGTGTTTAGGGATGTCTAGGGGCCATGTATGTGCAAGAAAAACCGGCCAAGGAGGTCACATGTGCGTATAACAGCCAACAGCAAGTCTGCTGTCTCTGGGCACCCCTCGCGTGACGCGAGGGGCCGTCGCGCCACGCGACGCCCTTCTTTGATCAGATTTTTGTTGTTTGATGTTGGATCGAAAGGGCAGCCGTTATAAACGACTTGTTGACTTAAATTCTCAGTAGGGGCCTCCCATAAGTGTCTATATGCTTGAACATACCCTACCATTATCCAATGTTTCACTTGATTGCATAAACAAGACCCGTAAATGACGGTTTATCGTTCATTTCAACAAGGGATCACATCATGCATTTGAATTTTCCTTTAAAGGCAATAATTCCCTGAATTGAGGGTACATAGATGTGTAATTTAATATATCGGTTATTGGGATTTATAATTGAGGTGTTCAGAGGTAATAATTTAACATGACGCCACTTTAAATCCTACCGAAAACATCTTTATTATATCCGGGTTTCCAACGCGTTTTTGTCTTACATGACACGTGTCGTTTTAATATTAAACCCGAAATTTGCGAGGTGTTACATCCTCACCCCCTTAAAATAAATCTCGACCCGAGATTTACTGAAACAAGTAAGGGTACTTTTCTTTCATGGTGGATTCTAACTCCCACGTAAAATCGGGACCTCTTCGGGCATCCCATTTGACCTTTACAAAAGGTATGTGCTTTCTTCGAAGCTTTCTTACCTGTCGATCTTCAATCGACAAAGGTTTTTCTACAAACGTTAGGCTCTTATCTATTTGCACATCTGTATGTGGCATGACATGCGAATCGTCAGCGGAACACTTCTTTAGATTGCAAATGTGGAACACATTGTGAATTCCACTGAGCTCTTCTGGTAAGTTCAACTTGTAGGCAACTGACCCGACACGTTCGATAACCTCGAAAGGTCCTATGTATCTTGGGCTTAGTTTGCCTTTCTTACCAAATCGCATCACCCCTTTCCATGGTGACACTTTAAGTAGGACTTTGTCACCTACTTCAAAGTGAAAATCCTTACGACTTGGATCCGCGTAACTCTTCTGCCTATTCCGGGCAGCTTGGAGGTTGTTACGAATCTGGACAATCTTGTCCGTTGTTTCGAATACGATCTCTGGTCCTGATAACTGGACCTCTCCAACTTCCGCCCAACAGACTGGCGATCTACACTTTCTACCGTATAATGCCTCAAAAGGCGCAGCCTTTATGCTGGTGTGGTAGCTATTGTTGTAGGAGAATTCGATCAATGGTAGGTTCTTATCCCAGCTACCTCCCAAATCGATCGCACATGCGCGCAGCATGTCTTCCAACGTTTGAATAGTACGCTCACTCTGACCGTCAGTCTGAGGATGGTAAGCCGTACTAAAGTTCAAACGTGTGCCTAAAGATTGCTGGAAGCTCTTCCAAAAATGTGACGTGTACCTAGTATCCCGGTCAGAGATAATAGCTACAGGTATGCCGTGTAGGGCTACAATCTTATCAACGTATAACTGGGCTAACATATCGGAGCTATAAGTCTCCTTGATGGGTAGAAAATGAGCTGACTTAGTCAGTCGGTCAACTATAACCCATATCGTATCATTGCCTTTCCTTGTCTTGGGTAACTTGGTAATGAAATCCATAGTTACCATTTCCCACTTCCACGTAGGAAGTTCAGGCTGTTGTAGCAAACCTGACGGTTTCTGATGCTCGGCTTTGACTTGCGCACATGTCAAGCATTTTGCTACATGGGCGGCCACAGACTTTTTCAAGCCTATCCACCAATAATTTGCCTTTAAATCCTGGTACATCTTGTCAGCTCCAGGATGAATGGAGTATTTGGAACTATGGGCTTCTTGGAGGATGACATCACGAAGTCCTCCAAAAATTGGAACCCATATTCGTCCGTTTAACCGTAAAATTCCGTCCTTGCTAAGAGTTAACTGCTCCTCAGTTACTCCTAACTTTTCATTAGGATAGTTAGCTTCCAACACAGCTTCCTTCTGTGCAGCTAACACCCTTTCTATCAAACTGTTCTTTATCTCCATACGCTTGGCGTTAATTCGTATGGGTTTAACCCTTTCCTTTCTGCTCAAGGCATCAGCGACCACATTCGCTTTGCCGGGATGGTATTTGATTTCACAATCATAATCATTCAAAGTTTCCATCCAACGGCGTTGCCTCATGTTTAATTCTTTCTGGTTAAACAGATGCTGGAGGCTCTTGTGATCAGAAAAGATCACAAACTTGATTCCATAAAGATAATGCCTCCACAGTTTTAGTGCGAACACAACGGCACCCAATTCCAAGTCGTGGGTGGTGTAATTCTTTTCGTGCACCTTTAACTGTCGTGATGCATAGGCAATCACCTTGCCTTTCTGCATAAGCACACACCCCATGCCAGTGTGTGATGCATCACAATAAACTACAAATTCTTCAGCACCTTCAGGTAAGGTAAGCACAGGAGCGTTGCTCAACTTTTGTTTCAAAACATCGAAGGACTCTTGCTGCTTAGGACCCCAAACGAACTTTACTTTCTTCTTGGTCAGGGAAGTTAGGGGTGCAGCAATCCTTGAAAAATTTTCAATGAAGCGCCTGTAATATCCTGCCAACCCTAGGAAGCTACGGATTTCTGTTGGCGTCTTTGGCTCTTTCCAGTTCATTACTGCTTCAACCTTAGCGGGATCCACCTGGATACCACGCTCACTGACCACATGTCCAAGAAATTGGACTTCCCTAAGCCAAAATTCACACTTGGAGAATTTGGCATAGAGCTTTTCCTTATGCAAAAGTTTGAGAATACATCGAAGATGTTTCTCGTGGTCAGCTTTGTTCTTAGAATAAATGAGAATGTCGTCGATGAAAACGATGACGAATTTATCTAAGTGCGGCTTGCAAACGCGATTCATGAGATCCATGAACGCAGCCGGTGCATTGGTGAGCCCAAAAGGCATCACTAGAAACTCGTAGTGACCGTAACGAGTCCTAAATGCAGTCTTGTGAACGTCTTCATCCTTAACCTTCAACTGATGGTATCCAGACCTCAAATCAATCTTTGAGAAGTAACTTGCCCCTTGAAGCTGATCGAACAAATCGTCGATTCTGGGCAATGGATACCTATTCTTGATCGTGACCTTGTTAAGCTCGCGATAGTCGATGCATAGACGCATCGATCCATCCTTCTTCTTGACAAACAGGATTGGCGCTCCCCAAGGAGATGAACTAGGTCGAATGAAACCCTTAGCCAGCAGTTCATCTAGCTGCGTCCGCAACTCCTTCATTTCGGTGGGTGCCAATCTGTATGGTGCTCTGGCAACTGGTGCCGCTCCGGGAATGATATCGATCCTGAATTCGACTTGTCTATCTGGTGGTAGGCCAGGTAGATCTTCAGGAAACACTCCTGGGTATTCAGAAATGACAGGGATGTCTTCTAACTTCGGTTTAGGTTCCTCCAAAATCACTTGCGCCATGTAAATGACACATCCCCTCTTCAAACACTTGGAAGCCTTGAGCATAGTCACCTGCTCAGGCAGTCCGTACTGGGTATCTCCCCGAATGGTAAGTGACTCACCAGACGGAGTCTTTATTACTACCTGTTTCTGTTTACAGATGATTTGGGCCTGGTTATGAGATAACCAGTCCATACCCAGCACTATGTCAAAACCAGCTAATTTAAACGGAAGTAGAGACAGAGGAAAAGAATGGTTCTTAATGGATATAGTACATCCATCTAACACAGTAGAGACGGTTTCTATGGTACCATCTGCTAACTCTACCTCATAGTTTACGCTTAGGGTTTTGACAGGTAAATTCAACAATTTACAAAACTTCTGATCCACAAAAGACTTATCTGCACCGGAATCAAAAAGTACTCTTGCAAAGACATCATTTACAAGGAATGTACCTGTTATGACGTTATCATCTTGCACAGCCTCCTGCGCATCCATCCTGAAGACTCTGGCGTTAGTCTTCTTAGCCTCCTCAGGCTTCTTGTTATTCTTGGGGCAGTTAGTCTTTATGTGGCCCTTCTCATTGCAACGATAGCACGTCGCATCTTTCATCTTCTTGCAATCCAAGGTTTTGTGTTCTTTGGATTTGCACAAACCACAAGCAAAAGACCTTATCTCGTTATTCGAGTTTGATCCAAATCTGCACTTTCCAAAGTGCTTTTTCTTGCAAGTTTTGCACGTAGGCTTCTCATCAGAACGATGCCCATCTTTCTTCGACTCCGATCCCTTCTTGTGATCACCGCTCCCACGGTGTTTCTTGTTCGACCTACGCGAACCATCATCTTCTCGCTTCCTCTTCTCAGTATCCTTATTCCTCAGCGATCTCTGACGGACCGCATCAAGTGTGAGGGATAAGGAAAGGTCAGTTACAGACCTGAAAGTAACTGGCCGAGAAGCTTTAACACTGGCCTTGATCTCGGGTTCCAACCCGCCAATAAAACGAGCGATCCTCTTTGGCTCGGGGGTTACCAGGTAGGGAACCAACCTGGACAGCGTATTGAAGCTTGTCAGGTAAGCTTGGCAGTCGAGGTTCTTCATTACCAATGACAGAAAGTCATATTCAATCTTTTCCACCTCGTGTTGAGGGCAGTAATTGTCTTTGATCAAGGCAATGAATTGATCCCACGTCATGCTATACAACGGGATCTTTCCGGAGGCCTCCATCAGAGATCTCCACCAGACCAATGCTTCACCTTTGAAGGACTGTGACACAAACTTCACTATATCCCGTTCAGCGCACCCGCTTATGTCCACCACTGTGTCCATTTCATCCAGCCACGTCATGCAATCAACGGCCCCCTTTTCCCCTGTAAAATCCCGGGGCTTGCAAGACACGAAGTATTTGTAAGTGCAACCCTTGTTACGGGGTCCTTGATGCAGTACCAAGTGCTGGGATGGGTCACTTTGATTGTTGGTGGACTGACGGTCATCACCGTCTTTCTTTGGTCCGTTCTTCTTGGGAGGAGGCTTGTTGTGAGCCTCAGAATGTGTTCTTGGCTTTGAGTGTGATACGGAGTGGGTCCTACTCCTGGTACCACTGTATTCTTCATATTGCCTATCCAAGGCTTGAGTGACAGCACCATCAATGATAGCTTTTAGTTCGGCGCCCGTCAATGTAATCTGGGCGTTTTCATTTGGCGCCGCTGTAGGGCTATTGACTTCATTAGAATTTGCCATTCGTATTGAACTGTTACAGAAACAAGAACAATATTTTATTTGAAAGTTTATTATAGAATTACCCCTTTAGGGTAACTCGTTAACCATGGTAACAGAGACCCTACTTGGTTAACTCATTAATCGTATTAATTTAGGATTTCAATTAAATTTATCCTAAACATATAACAATAACAATATATATATTAGCACATAAGGCTTGGTCACATGGACAATTTAATATACTATGATTTCTGAGAATCAAGACTTTTAAGGTTTGAACCTAGTTCATTACCTTTATTAGACAGGGAGTCCTAGCTACCACCGTCTTTTGGCTTATATAAAAATGAGCATGGCCCGTAGGCGCTATTTTACCACGTATGGTTGAATATGATCACCTTAATTGATGATGTAAATCCAGGATTCAGAGATCATTATACTGGATTAGGAAACTTCTAAAGAATCCTTATTCATTTTAAAAAAAATGACATGTGATTTTTAACGAATCACTTCTGCCAGGAGTGTTAACATGTTTTAAGATGTTAACAAGAATTTGAATCTTTTAAACCGGTATTACCATTTTGGCCCGGTCTTATATTTGACACGAGGCTAGGTTCCACACTTTAAGATTCTTAATTAAATAATTACTTAGGCAGATTAAAAGGAATGATTTTAATTTATTTATTTCATTTATAATTATTATATATGCACAAATGGCAACATGAAATTTATAAAACAACACTCCAATAATTTATAACAACATTACATATCGCCCTAAACGGGTCTTTCACACATGAAATTTGCCCACGTAGGAGCTACAACATAACTACATGCCCACGCAGGGGTCTTACAGAAGACATGCCCACGTAGGGTTAACATACTAACAATTGTCCACGTAGGGACATAAACAAACATAAGTCCACGCAGGGACTAAACATACAACTTACCCTCGTAGGGGTTTATGGAAAGATAGACCCACGTAGGGGTCAATACACTCAACAAATGTCCACGCAGGGACTTAATTTTAAAGTAGACATATACACATAAAGGATTTACTGATCCTTTTTGCTCTTTCCCTTGATTAGGTTCGTCAAGGTCTTGAACATTCCCTGGTTGCGCCGTCGATCTTCCCGTGCCTCATGTCGCACCTCTCTAATACTTTGCAGGATCTCCTGATGCAGTGGTGGCGACATTTGTAGAGACGGCGGGGGTTGTTGGTAAAACGGGGGTTGTGTAGGCATCTGGTACCCCTGGACTGGGTACCCTACTCCCCAAGGACCCCCATACGGTCCATCAGGGTTAATAGCGTTGTAATTAGCAGCTACCAGGTATGGGTCGGCTTCAGCGTAACCGGGGTTAGTGTGGGTCGGTAGCTCAAACGGGTTATACATCGAAGGACCCGTGTATGCTGGTATCTGATTATCGAAACCCATTGGTGGCGGTTGCTGCGCGAAGGGGTTTGATGGTCCACCCATTTGTGGATCTTCTGGAAGCGGCTGATAATTTCTGCCACTTGATTGTAGAGGAGAGCTGAAATGAAACTCTTCTCTTCGTGTGGACATCCGGGCTCCGGTTCTCCTATGTCTTTGCGGTTGCGGAGGCGCCGGTTGAACTGGTGGCGGAGGAGGTGGTGGCGTAACTGCCACAAACTGTTGATTCCCAGAGGAATCTTGATGATGCTGCTGCTGCTGCTCATGAGGCGAAGAATAGCGTGGCTGCTGCTGCTGAAGCGGCGACGAATGGTGTGAAGGCGTATAGTACCATTCGTGCTGAGTAAAGATAGCCTGGAAGCTATCTGGACCACTATAGGGTGGCCCGTGATAAATGGAACTATCCGAGACCTCGATTGGGTGGTTGGGAGTTCCTGATGCGGGCTCTTCGGGGTCGTCTTCCTCGTCCATATCATTTCCTCCAGAAAAATGGTCCTCCGGCCCCAATGGGTTAAAACCCACTGGTTCCTGTATATAATCTGCCGGGTTAAACCGGCCTCGGAAGAATGGAGTGGGGTCTCCAAAAGAGCGGTGCGACATTGATCGCTGTAATGGTATGTGCGAACGGTGCGAGTCTCCAGGCTCATTTTCCGAGTGTGGCCCGTAGGAGTCCTGGGCGGGAGTCGTCGAGCTGTTCGAAGTCGACCGTCTTGCCGGTTGAAAGAGACCTCTCTGGTTTCGCCGAGTACCGTCACTCTCGACGGGGATAGGAGCTTGTGTATTTGATGGTCCAGCTTCATGGTCGTTGGGGGCGGATACTGGCCCCTTTCCACGTCCTCTTGTTCTCAAAAATCTTGGCGGCATTTTGTTATTCCTGTCAATAAAGCATGAGATAACAAATAACAAAATATAAAATTTTAAAGGACAAATCAAAAACCCGAAAAGGTGGAATTTGTCCTATGTTATAAGTCTAGACTCGAAAGTTTAAATATGTGCAATTGTGTAACTGAGATTAAACACAAAAGGCTAGTGTTTAATTCACTCAGAGTTGGCTCTGATACCAACCTGTCACACCCCGATTTCCACGTGTCACCGGTGGGCCCGGTGGGGGAGTATCGTGACGTGGTTGGCAACGTAATAGTCAAACAACACAATATAATAATGCACAGCAGAAGCAAATTTAAATAAGATACAACCGAATTTATTTATTGTAAACAAAGTCACAATTATCCGGTGTTTATCCACAGTAGGATCGAATAATAAAAATATTGTTTATGGTTCAACAGACATCGGCATCTTAAGTTTGCGAGACTTCTAGTGATGCTTAGGAGACTCCCAGCCTATTTCGCCTAGTACCTGCATTTAATCTTTTTGGGAAAATACGTCAGTTTACACTGGTAAATACATTCAACTGACTCATTTTATAAAATGATTGAAAATTGGTTTGGATGCACATGGCATAAACATTTTGTTTAACTTGGGAGAATTATTTTGATATATAATAATCTTGTTAACGAATTACGTGTTACTTATGCGTTCAGTAGCCCGGACGTATTCCGGGTTAAAGATCAATAGACACACCACTGTAAGTGAGTTATACACGGGAGTACGCCTACACCCCGTGCTCAGGTCGTGGCAATCTCGTAAGATAATGCCGAGGATATCCGGGACATGGTCATTAACCCCCCAAAGGCTGTAAAGTAAACACATCTGTTTAAAACGAGCCGATCAAATTATTCAATTAACCACTAAGCGTGGAAGATTTGATGCCCGATCAAGCGGTACGCTATGTACCGTAACCCAAGCCCGTATAGGGAAAATAAGTTAAAAGTATTTACCTTTGCAAAGTATAATCCTTAATTGAATAAATTGCAGATAGCTTTTACTGGTTCTCCTAATCTGGAATGAAGGTTTAATATAACCTATTAGAATACTAACGGGCCTTTAATTAAGCTTAAGCTTAGACCGGTCAGTTTTAATGATACGGTTCGTACGCACGATTAAGCGAAGACCGGATAGAATGTGATTTAGACCCGACAAGTTTGATGACTTGTTTAATATGGGTTTACTATTCACATTCTGGATTTTGAGATAAAAATGATATCGTTTGACCCGTTTCGGCTAGTTTATGCAAACTAGTTACATAAACCGAACCGAACGCGTATAATGCATAACGGGTAGCCGAAAGGGTCGCGAACAGGTTTCCTAAGTTAATACGCTTTAAATATGTGGTGATATCATTATGATATCTTCCATAATGCCCATAACGAGTTTAATCCCTAAATACGCCCCGTAGGGGTATTTTGGTCATTTTAAGGGTTATAAAGAGATTTATAATACTTCTGAGATACGGGTCTGATTTAATCAGAAAAACATCTTAACTTAACAGGTTATGTCTAATGGTATTAAGTCTTACGTGGCAAAATGGTTTTAATACTAAACTACGCGTTTAATACGCGTATAAAGCCGTTTTAAGCGACGTACGGTTTAAAATACCAATCTGAGTTTTCTAATCAGCAAAACAAGTTCAAAATACTATATTTATTATTTTAAATCAGTGGCAATTGGATTGGTATCAATCGGATACGTAAAACTCGTTTTATGGCTTAAAAGGGCATATTCGGTATTAACCGAATCAATGCGATAAGCCTAGCTTAAGACCAGCTTAAAAATAAATAAAAATCTTCAAAAATCCTAAAATATTATTTAACATCAGCGGGTAATAGTTTTGGTACCGAAAATCGGGTTTAGATAGGCTATGCGCTAATCGCGCCGTTTAATTAATAAAAAGCTTATTATTTACGCTAATGCGCATATCTCCTAATCTAGACCTCCGCTTGACGTGAAAATTTACGTACATGCTAAATAATCAGTAACTAAGATTATGGTATTTCCACATTTTCAAAATTCTCGTTATAAGGTCATAAGGGCGTTATGGTCCATTTTAAGCGATTAACGGAAACGTGTGCATGCATCGGATAATCAACGAAACATGTACAGAGGCTTATACTAGCATGTAACCCAATCCTAATGAGACTTTAAGGCATGTCTAAATCCAACTAAAACGGGTCAGAACCGAAGTCAACGCAAAAGTCAAAGTTTTGCGCCTTTCGGTTCCGAACCGGGTTCAAACAGAAATTTGTCGAGTCGGGCAAGCGTAGACAAGTTTTTATACTTATTACCAAGTTATATTAAGGTTAAAACAGGTTTCATACCTTTCGGATCATTAATTGTGCATTAAATCGCATTTTGTAATTCTGTTGACTTTTTCGGTCAACGTTTGACCCGACAAACGACCTGGTTAGGTCTGGAATTGGTACTTGCCCTTATAAGGGTTTAATACCCATATAATTACCTATCTAACGGTACTTTTAATTCAGGTTACGACTCAGCTATCGATAACTAAACCCGGAGTCAACCGTTTAATACGATATGTTGACTTTTAAGCTAAAAACTAAACTAGAATTAATTTAGAAGGGATTAGAGACTTACTAGATGTTTAATGGATGATGAGGAAGGCTCTTGATCAGTTTGCAAGCTCTCCAAATAATCAGAATGCTTGAAAATGATTTGTGAATGAATGTTGTGAATGAATGGGTCCTTATATACAAGAATCAAGCACCATAAGCAAGTGACAACCAAGCCTAGGGCCATCCACAATTGATCAACACATGTAAGTAGTGTTTAGGGATGTCTAGGGGCCATGTATGTGCAAGAAAAACCGGCCAAGGAGGTCACATGTGCGTATAACAGCCAACAGCAAGTCTGCTGTCTCTGGGCACCCCTCGCGTGACGCGAGGGGCCGTCGCGCCACGCGACGCCCTTCTTTGATCAGATTTTTGTTGTTTGATGTTGGATCGAAAGGGCAGCCGTTATAAACGACTTGTTGACTTAAATTCTCAGTAGGGGCCTCCCATAAGTGTCTATATGCTTGAACATACCCTACCATTATCCAATGTTTCACTTGATTGCATAAACAAGACCCGTAAATGACGGTTTATCGTTCATTTCAACAAGGGATCACATCATGCATTTGAATTTTCCTTTAAAGGCAATAATTCCCTGAATTGAGGGTACATAGATGTGTAATTTAATATATCGGTTATTGGGATTTATAATTGAGGTGTTCAGAGGTAATAATTTAACATGACGCCACTTTAAATCCTACCGAAAACATCTTTATTATATCCGGGTTTCCAACGCGTTTTTGTCTTACATGACACGTGTCGTTTTAATATTAAACCCGAAATTTGCGAGGTGTTACACGGGGGGAAGAGTGTCATTAAATTTCACTCCGAATTTAACTCCGATTACACCTCTTGTATACCATACTGCACCAATTCTTACAAACTTAGAATGGAAATGATAGCAACCTAACCAAGAGCTAATCCATAAAACTGAAACTTTTAAAACCCAATAATCAACTCAGGAGGTCATCTAGGTTTAAAAACCTACTAACTTTGATGATTACATAACCTTTCTAACTGAAGTTGAAATGGGTTTTGGAAAAGTTTACTGATCCTATCTCTTCTAATTAAGCCAATAGCGTCAATTAATCTTCTAAATGGAATAAAACAGTTTTCTAGTAAAACTGATTTTATGTGTTCGTATAACGTTTGGGATTTGATTGAATTACCTAAGAGTGTTCATAACTAAACCAAATCCTGATATAAGCGTTAATACACGAAGAAGCATGACTGATTGTCAAAGGTTACATTCAAGAAGAGATAAATTATCAAAGAGTTCTTTGAGGATTATCACTGTTCTAGTAGCTTATAATAGTTTAAAGCTACATCAGATGAACATTAAAAACAATTTTCCCTAACAAATGGCTAACATATTTACATGTTCATAAAACAACTTGAAAGTTCCAAACTAAAGGTTAAAGAACACTTTATTTGTAAGCCAATAAAATCCATGTACGGGTTAATGCAAACATCATAATGCGATGAAAACTTAGAGTAATTATTTTCATCAAGAACCGAGTGGATTAATGTACCTACCTCAAAATGAATAGGAGCAACTAAATTAAAACTTGTCTATATAGATGATATTCTTTTGACAGATATCTATAATCTATAATATATTAAAAAGGAGAAGTGATGTACCAAATTGTAATTTTACTACAAGTACAAGTTATTAAGCAACATTTACAAGGGAGTGCAAGCTAATATAATAGGGATTTGGCTTTATTTTTAAGACGCCGTACGGATAAAATTGGGATTTTGTAGTGGGATTAAATGCTGCATTCATTGTCTATTATAGCGAATTCTTGACTATCTTACTTTATGGCTATAACTGCCATGGTGGTGATTACAATGCGCTTCATTTCTCATCTTCCTACTTTCTCTATCTACTTCTCTCTTTGCTAAATCTTAACCTTGTTACTTTTCTCCGGTTCATCCAGATTAGCAATCGCAAAACAGGTAATTTCCAATCACCTTCAGTAATCGTTGATATATCCTTTTCAATCATCTCAGTTTTACCAACAATTTGTTCTTTGTGTTTGTATTAATCCGGTAAGATTTCTTGTAATACCACCACATCTTTTGTTTATGTGTTTTGGATTATGATGATTTTAGTTCTATGGATTTATGTGATCAATTTGGGTTGGGTGTTCCATAATGGGGTTGGTCATTTGGAGCAGCAAGAGCTAACCCTAATTTCACCCCCAATTTTGCTTTTGTATGTAAGGCTTTTATATACAGATTTAAAGCTTATGAAGTTGATTCCGATAATATCAGCCATCAAGGAAATGTTTTTTTTTTCAATCTTTGAGTTGTGTTGTCACGGGGTGGGTGGATATTAAATCATGAAGAAGTTAATTTTCTATATGCTTTATGATCACACAGTTTCATTTGTATATATTATTTCTTAATCGTTTCCTCAGAGGCTCGGAGAACGATGCAGGACCTGAAAATGCTAGAGAACATGATAGCAGTGAGGTTCGTGCACCTTTACTGGTGAAAATGGATGTTCTTTATGGTGCTCCAACGCTCTATGGGTATGTATAGTTTCTCATATTCGCTTCCATTGCCTTTTTTAATAATTAGAAGCTTCTGAGCAGTCAATAGCGGTGGGATAGCGGTTATCGAGCCTTCCAAAATAGCGTAAACTGGACATTCCATCTTTATCTAGAGTAAACTGGACATTCCATCGCAGACCTGTTGCCCCGGCCGGAAAATCCCCCCGCTGATTCGCTGGCGACCAGTGCTGCTGCTTGCTCCTCTCGGTCAAACAAGGTATGCACAGATTAGGGCAAAATTGTTTCAGTTCTTTATTTTTAGGTTTTGTTGATATCAATCTTTGATCCCCTTTCAGATTCACGCCTTTATTAATTTAGGTTTTTTTACTGATTTTTGTTTAATTCTTGAATTGTATCGTACTCTGGTTCGGTAAAACTAAGATATTCGTGAAGCTCTGTATCCTTTTGAGGTAAAGTGTGTACCAAATAAAAGTTCAAAAAATAAAGTAGTTACTCAAAAAAAAAAGGAAAAAATAGTGGAAGGTTAATATTGTGATGTATTGTGGTGGAGATACGTCGTCGGTTTCGCCTTCACCCTATGAGTTTACTAGGATTGTAAGGGGTAGAAGAAGCGGGACGGTTGAAAAGGTTGTTGAACGAAGACAGAGACGAATGATAAAAAATCGTGAATCAGCTGCTAGATCGCGAGCTCGTAAGCAGGTTAGTGTTGTTTTTGTGTATTTAAGGTGTTTTTTGTTTGTCTTGTTCTAAATGTGAAGTAAATGTTTTGTTTGATTATTGTGAAGAATGAGTTGAACAGTTGGACGCTTTATGCGGTGAAAGATTACATACAAAAAGTTTCTTAAATCTTAAATTAACTCAAACATTAGTTGGCAATAGTTCTTGGAATAAATATTATGGTTTAAGGAATGAAGAAATGTGTTTAATCAGGCTAAAACATTAATAATGGTTTATCTTGTTTACTTTTTTCCGGCTTCTCGTAGGCATACACTATGGAACTGGAAGCCGAAGTGGTTAACGCAGGTAAACCGAATCAGATTTGGTCGACAGAGGGTTCGGAGAGGTATTACCATGAACACCCGAACTAATCAAGTATGATCATTGAAACTATAAGACGAAAAAAATGTGGTTTCGTTTGTTTTTTCGACCCGCATTTTAGGAGTTCAAAAGGTTTTTTTATGTATTTATTCTCTTCTATACATTTAATTCCTTATTATTATTTTTATGTGAGTTGTGCATAATTCTTGTAGGTTGATGCTCATATTTATTTGTGGAAATGAAATGCAAGAATTGTGATATCAGACGTTGATGGGACAATTACAAAGTAAATTATATTAACCTCGTGGTTTTACTGCTGAAAATTTGTATTTTCACTTTTATTTGGCTTAATTTTATGCATCTTGTAGGCCGAATGTTCTTGTCAGGTCATGCCCTTAGTTGGTAGGAATTGGTATCCGGGGTAGCTCAACTTTTCTTTGCTATAAAGGTATGTGTTCTCGTACATAATTTTCGGTTTTTATATATGTTATAGCATGTAATAATTCCTCCGAACGCCCGGGTTCCCACTATTTCAAATAGTTTAGCTGTTTTACGAAATCGGTATTAAAAAGATTACGTAAAATCGGCCATGCAACGTGCACAAAAAAACATAATTACCCGCGGCAACGCGCAGGCATTTCCACTATATAATATAATGTAAATTTTTGGCCGCTAAAAACGGCTCGATAGATAGAATATGCTGGGAGAAAAGAAGATCGATGGGTTGGGCTGGGCATGATTATTAGGTCAGGGGGATATTTAAACCATGTCCTTATCCTCAAATCGGAACAATCATTCTCAAATCTCATTGTCGATGAATAAGCATTCCAGCTTCTGCCGATTAATTAGACCCATGGTACCTTCAACTTTTATGGTGAGTTGTTATATATTCATCTATATTATGGATTAAACAATATTTATCTTTATTTTTGCACACCACTTGTTTGATTTTGTATCTTTCTTCATCTTCATATTTTATTACAAAAGATGAATATAGTGACACACATGAAGAGTTTACAGTAACCGTGGGTATGATTTTATCGCAGCCATTATTTCTAACAAGATGTTTGCACTACAAGTTAAAAGAGAAGCACAAGAGAAGGTAACCGATACGGCGATACTACACAATTTTTTTTTTCTCACATCCTTTTCAACTAATCATTTTTATATTCATTGTTGGTATACTGTTTGTTGATTTGCTTGTGTTTTTATCTAGGGTACAAGTATCGGTATCTATAAGTAGAAAATAGAAAATGGAGCAGATAATCGATAACATATGTGTTTTGGTCGAAACTGGGATCCAGAAACAAGGTATAACAACATTTACACAAGGGATGGTTCTGAACCACCGCCGATTCCATATGAGCTTACCTCATTGGCTGAAACCGCAATTCAAGATGCTCAAGCCCATCTGGACGATGATGAACTTACTTCCATGTGCCCCCTGGATACTTGTTCTGTCAGTTTTTATCCGAACGATGGTCGAATTGGCCTTCATCAGTGTATTGGACTAAGATGGCATTGGGTTCAAGTGTTAGATGTCCATCTTGATGGAGGTGTAAGTACGGGCTCCAGAATGTGATGCATCATTGCATTGGGCTAGAGATGGATCACCTTGTATATGGCATGGGCCGATTGATTCTTAAAACTCTAATATGCATCATGGACTATGAGTTTGCTATTGGCCTTTACTCTTTCTTGGTTGTTTGTTTTCAAAAGTTGTAAAAAGTATTAGGTGGTTTATAAACTCAATATAATTGTAAATATATTATTACTTTAAATACTTTAGGTTGATGCTGGGTTGGAGTTGCAGGGCAAAGACGCATGGGTTTAAGCACTGTTGTTTTTTGTTAGTGATCCAAAATGATGGTATTTTGCTTTTTAACTTGGGTGTTTGTGGTCTGGTTTGAAACTGTGAAAGCTCCTAAATTGGTTAATGGTATGACGTCATAGTTGTTTTTTTTAAGTTTCTCTCATAACCCGTCACATAACATGCGCTAAAAACATAAGTACCCGCGGATTATAATTGAATCTGATGAGTCGGGACACCCGCTGCAACGCGCGGGCCTTCCCACTAGTATGTTACAAAAGTCAAAGCATTGTTAACACAAACTTTGATATAATAGATCTCAGAGATATCTCTTACGTGATAGATATCATAACATGCCGAGATAAACCCAATGGGACATTAGTTTCGTTCCATAAGTTTAACATTAAATGGGTCCTTACATATGTAACAAACAATACTGCTCTTCCTTTAGAGGATAATAGGATAAATGAGACAATTTATTTACGCTTCGTTAATTAGAAGCCTTAAGTAAGTTCAAGTCTATACTCGTTTAGATATTACTCACATTGCAACACATTAGATATGTCTAGATTAATGTGAAGCATCTAATGGAGTATTACAATATCTTTAAAAGAAACGAGAGGCTATAACTTAAAGAAAAAGTGAGAACTCAAACCGGTTGATTACTCTAACTTTGTAATATTCAAATATGACAAAATGTAATTTCAGGTATATTTTTATGTCAGCAGACAAAACCTATCTCATGGAGGAGTCATAATAGACTGATATCAACAACCTAAGTTATAACAACATAATATAGTCACTAAATGTTGTTGGAAATTTATCAGTTGACTCATAAGTTTATTAACTCCATATAATTAACGTATTGAAGACTTATTGTGATAAAGTCAGCTACCATGTCTCCTTGAACAGTAACAGTTCGAGAGGTGCTGCATTAAATTTCGATACACAATTAATTATTTGTTTATGAACAAATTGAGGAAACTAAGTCTTTATATCAAAAACATTCATGATATGCTTAAGGATCCTATAACTGGATGGCTATTACCCATAAGTCTTATTAAGAGAGCTCATAGACGAGTATTAATTGATGGTCGTGCTCAACTGCATATCGTACTATGAATGACTAACTATTAGTTAATTTTCCTCATCAGATTGATTTTGTATGTCTCTAAGAATATGTCAAGCCAGCATAATGGCATATAGACAAATAAAGTTACAAATCAAACAAAGGGCTTATGAGTATTTTGATCATAACGATTGGGTTTTAAATTAAGGCTATAGTATGACTAATGGGGGTCCTGAGTCGCATAATGATTCAACGGCTGTATTTCTCTGCTATAGTTCTTGTTTAAGGCTAAAATGAGTGTTAACTCCTGATCAGGCTTATCTAATACTCATAGTAAATGATTACTCGGCTAAGTGGGAGAATGTAAGATTAAATATATATTATGTTATACTTAATCTAGTAGCCATTATAATCATTTACATTATATAGATCAAAATATATAACAACCTATTAAATAATTAGTTGGTAATTGTTGATGGGCCTTATTACCCTTATTAACTAATTAGGGTTTCCTCTTGGGTGCATATATAAGAAGACTAATGTAGAGGTTTCATGGTTAGACAATTGACATAACCTAATTATCATAACATCAAATCACCCCCTCTCCTCAACCGATTACCCTTTATCGGTTTTCTCATCACCGTCATTAGATTGCACCCTAAGGAGGAACCAGACCAAGCTGACAATCATGTCAAACATTATTGTTGCGTCTCCATCTGGATTCTCTGCTGGCCTGTACTGATGCAATCAGGTATGTTATTCATGTTTTCCATTATGCCTAAAACAGAACTGATCAACAGCCTCGTGTTAACAGATCAGGGATTCACAAGCTCGACACCAACCGAGGCTCTTGCGAACCAATCTGCCATTTACAAAGTTAAACTAGACTATGTCAGGACTCCGATCCCTAAAAGCGGGCTTAGAAAGATCTGGAGAAAGACGTTTGAAAACGACGGATCAGAGATGTTGGTTGTGTACACTTTTGGAGGGAAGATGGAGGAGTACTCGGATACCGCAATTCCATATCCTCATAGAGCTGGGGTGTTGTACCAGTTTCTCAAGGGTGTGAGTTTTCTCGATCAAACTTCAGACACGACCCCAACATCGCTCAGACAGGTAGAGTGGCTGCGAAGGTTTGATAAGTTTTTGGAGCCTTACGTGTCAAAGAACCCGAGGGAGGCGTATTTTAACTACCTTGATCTTGATCTGGGTGTTGGAAGTGAAACTTATGAGGAAGCAAGTGTTTGGGGCGAGAGGTATTGGAAGAGGGAAAATTTTAAAAAGTTGATTCGAATCAAGGCCAAAGTGGACCCGGAGAATTTCTTTAGGCACCCTCAAAGTATACCGGTTTTCAACTAAGCACCTGTTTCGATTAGTTGAAGACATGTCCAAAGCATATCATATAATATGTGGTTAAAGTTCACGTACACGTTTTTTTTTTTTTTTTTTGAATAATTTTGCAATTAATAAGTGTGGGAGTTTAAGTGTTTATTCTACCAGTTCTTGTCCTTGTTCCTAGCATTTTATGGTGGGATTATAATTTGTTATCATTGTTTTATTGATTATAATTTGGTATCATTGTTTTATTGATTATAACTTGTTATCATTGTTTTTATTGATTATACATGAAAGTATTAAGAAGATTAATTTTTTTAGTTTGTGGTCGATACTTTGGTTTTTCTTACCTTTGTTTGTCGGTGAAGGAAAAATAGTTAGGATGAGGGGTGTGGTGTAACGCCCCTAGGGGCTTTATAGTGTCACGTCAGAGCCACGTATGCACCACGTAAGCAAGGGGCTTTATCATTAACTTGCACGGTATGGTCTAAAGCCCCTTTAAAGCCTCATATTAAACAAAATTAAAAAAAAAATAGATATTATTGGTTGAAAAGAGGTGGGCCCCTCAATTTTGCTCGTTAACGTGCTGGCGGAAGGGCCATGTCGCCCCACGTATATACTACAGAAATCAACTAATATATCGATTTCATAACATTTTACAATCAAGTGTGAAGTTGAATATACAATGTAATGATCACGGTTAATATATTCCTCAAGTTTGTATAACAACCAGCATAGAAAACTTTAAATGCTATAACCCAAGCTTAGGGGTTGGAGTAGAGATGGGCATAATAACCGGTTCCAAACCCGACCTGGTGGAACCGACCTGGACCCGGTTCCGGTTCCTACCCGGCTAATAGTAGAACCGGTTCCGGGTTCAAAAAACCCGTAGGTTCCGACCCAGTTCCACATTTTATAAATAAAATCGGTTCGTACCCGGTTCCTACCCGGAACCGGTTCCGGGTATTACAAAAAAACCCGATATGCCTATCTCTAAATTATCAATTAATGGTTTAAATAGTAACTTTATGGTATTTACCAGATCCAAAGAATGATTCATCGAGTGATGTTTAAAACCAACCATTCAATCAAATACGTGAAGCAAACGAAATTGTACAGGTTATAAAAGCATAACATGATGAGATACAGATCAGTTCTACCAAAAATAAACATTAAAAAATACAAAACCAAAAATAGCAACAATCCTTATTAAACCTAAGACCTTTACAAACTGATGTTTACCACAAAAATGAGTTGACATGTGTTGTTGGTTCCGTTCGGTAGAAAAAGTAAAAAAACAGCTTTTATCAAGTAAAAACAGGAGGAGCCGGTTACGTACAGTATTGATAGCTTTTTGTATTGAAAAACTCAAAAAAACCGGTTTCAAACAATACCCGTACCCGGTTCCAAACAGGACCCGTACCCGGTTCCATTGTACCCGAAACCGGTTACGCCGGTTCTAAATATATTGACGTGTACCCAGGTTGTACCCGGAACCGGTTCCACAGAGAACCCGGTTCCACTCACTTGTATCCATACCCGGTTCCGGGTTGGAACCGGTTCCGGGTTTTAAGAATACCCGATTATGCCCATCTCTAGGTTGGAGTGGGAGCTGGGGAGGGATTGGTAAGACCCGGGCCGGGCCCAAACCCCCCTTCCAGGGTAAAATTTTTACTGAAAATTGGTGACCTGTCACCGATCATCAAGAACATGAAAAACACGCACATGTACATACGTCTATCTATCTATATATATATATATATATACAAGTACACACATACTCACTGGAGCAGAGGTGTGTGTCACGGCTATGAACTCAGTTCAGGTAACGGCGACGGTTAGTGATTGGGCGGCCAGTTTCAAGTGGTGCATCGGTTAGAACACGAGGAAACAATCGTTTTCCTTCTGAAGAAGAGGAGGATTACTGATAGTAAAGTAAAATACACTTTTAATTACACATATTATGTTTACTTTTTTGCTAACATATTATCTCTCTCTCTCTCTATATATATATATGTAGGGTTCGGCTACAAAGTCCATTTTTTCTACAAAGTCATAAAACACCATACTTTCAACCATAAAACACACTTAAACCCCACAAATAACAGAGTGAGGATCGCTAAAACACAATATTCAAACCTTAACAGTCCATAAAAACTTCAAACACACCAGCGTAGAACTATGAATATAAAACACAACATGATAATCAACATAAAACACAATAATGTTAGTCATCCGATAATCAAAGCCTGATCATCCAAAACACAACACAAAACCCACAAATATGGCGTTTTAGTAGTCTACGCTTTGTTGTTTGTGTGTTTTGAATGTGTTTTATGGTTGACATTATGGTGTTTTATAACTTTTTATACTTTGTAAGAAAAAAAAGGACTTTGTACCTAACTCCCACTCTCTCTCTCTCTCTCTCTCTCTCTCTCTATATATATATATATAGGGAGCCGCTAAAATGAAAACCACCTCCAGTTGTAAGAACCGCGAGAACCACTCTCAACCAATCAGAATATGACAACCCAAAGGGTATTTTGGTCATTTACCCCAAATGTCAAATCCCTCCTCTCTCTTCATTTAAATCACTGAATTTTTTATTACCTCTCTCCTCTCTCCTCACTCATTTAAATCTCATCTCTTTCCTATGGTCGTCATCCCTTCTCTAACCTAGATCTGATTGTTCTTTTGGCTTCAAATCACTGTGTAGAATGGAATCAAAAGGTGAGGGTTCATTCTAGCATCAATTTATCGGTGTATTATAGATATAGAAACTGAATCCGTGAAGAATGGGTATAAGTTTATGTTTGGCCGCCATGGTGGTGCACGATGACCTCCACCGTCACCTCTTCCGCCGCCATGGTGGTGCACGGCGACCTCCACCGTCACCCCTTCCGCCGCCACCTGTGACCTCCACTCCTTCCGCCGCCACCTATTCAGGTCACCTACACCCACCTGTGATTGATTTATGTTGTTGATATTGGGGGGGGGGGGGGGGGTTTGCTGATGCTTTTTAATGTTTGTTTTTGGTTGGTTTTTCTGGTGCTTTTTTGCTTATGCTTTTGAATGTTTGGGGGGTTTTGCTGGTGTTTTTTTTGTGATGAAGGTGGGCGACGGTTGTTGGTGGTGCTGAACGTTTGCAGAGGTGGGTGACGGGTGTTGGTGGTGGTGGCGGTCGGGGTTTTTTGGTCGTTTTTGTGATTTGGGGGTTTCGAGTGAAGGGGGATTGGGGTTGATTTGTTGGGGGATTGATTTGAATTCTTGATTCTGTTGATTTGAATTCTTGATCTGTTTGTGATAACTGCACTTGTTTGAATGTTTTTGAACGGACACAGGTTGCTTGAATGATGCATTTGTATTCTTTGATTATGTGGGTTTTGATCGGTTTGGATTTGGGGGGCGATGATGCAAAAAAAAAACGTTGATTTTGATTTTGATTTTGATGGCGCGGCAAGGACGGGAGAGGGTAGGTTTTTTGAACCTGCAACCCCATTTTGCAGCCTTTTTGATTATCAGAAAATCTGAGCCAAACCCCGTTTTTTTTTTTTTCGAGATACGCTTTGTTTTGATGTTGTTGGCTTTTTATATTTTTTTCCCTAGTCGATGACGATAACAATCTATCTGAGACACCTACCGAGTTTGCGTTTTCTGGGTGTGTTCGTGTTGCGTAAAAAAGTTTTTGTAAAAAAAAGTGTTAAACCGTAAACTTTTTAACGTAAAACGTAAAAACGTAAAAAGTTTTACGTAAAACGTAAAAAGTTTTTCTTAAAACGTAAAAAGTTTTAGGTAAAATGTAAAACGTAAATTTTTTTAGTAAAACGTAAAAAGTTTTACGTAAAACGTAAAAAACCGGCGCGTAAAACGTAAAAAAAACGTTAACGTAAAAAACCGGATCGTAAAACGTAAAAAAACGTTAACGTAAAAAACCGGCGCGTAAAACGTAAAAAACCGGCGCGTAAAACATAAATAACGTTAACGTAAAAATGGCGCGTTGGAAAAACGACGCGTGAAAAAGCCGGGCGTAAAAACGGCGCGTCAAAAAACGGGGCGTGAAAAGGCCGGGCGTAAAAACGTTAAACGTAAAAATCTGTAAATAATTCTGAATTTAAAATTGCTTAATAAAAAAACTATGTTTAAAAAATAAAAATCTAATATGATAATACAATAAAGTAATAAAAAAACATTAAACTTAAAAAGACAAAATAGAGTAATTTTACTTAAATACCCTTTTGAATTAAAATATTAAAGATATAATAAGACAAAAAATACTTAATATTATTTTTAAATACTTTTAATCTCATCCATCCATCTACTTGATCTAATGGCTAGAAAGTGGTTCTCGCGGTTCTTACAACTGGAGGTGGTTCTCATTTTAGCGGTCTCCTATATATATACCTATATATATATATGAAAAGAGTTAATTGCCATTTTCGCCCCTGAGGTTTGGGCACATTTGTCATTTTCGTCCAAAATGAAGGTTTGGTACCATTTTGCCCCCAACGTTTGGCCATTTTTGCCATTTTCATCCAAATCGCTAACTGAGTTTGTTTTTTCTGTTAACTTTTAAATAAAAAAAATAAAAAAACTTATTATAAATCAACCCCACCCACCCCCACCCCCACCCCATTCTCTCTCTAAACATTCATCAGACTCCCCCTCTCTCTCTATCTCTCTCTCTCCGGCGACGATTCCGTCGCCTCCATCACCATCAAATCGTTGCTCACTTGATAACTTGCAACATATCTGAATCTTGGGTAACGTGATTCTTCAACTGGTGGTCTCTAGATCTGTATCTCTCTCTCTCTCTAATCTGGGTTGATGGTGGTGCCAATGGTTTTGTTGTGGCAGCGGTGGTGGCTGTTGGAGCGATGGTAGAGATGGTAGTTGTTGGGGTGATGGTGGAGGTGGGGCGATGGTGGAGGTGGGCAAATGGTGGTGCCGATAGTTGTTGCAGCGGTGGTGGCTGTTGGGGTGATGGTAGAGATGGTGGTTGTTGGGGTGATGGTTGTTGTAAGGTGGCGGAGCTGATGGTGGAGGTGGCGGAGCTGATGCAGTGGCAGACGAATTTGGGGGTGTTGCCCTGTTCTTCGTCTGCTGATGATGTTGCTTCGCCGAAGAGAGGTGATTTAGGTGGGAATCGAGGGTTTTGCGAGACGATGATGATGATTATAAATCTGAGTCGATTGGATGATGATCGGGTTTCGATGTTGTTTCTGCGTATATATAAATTTGTAGCGATGATGGTGGCTGGCCACTTGGCATGGTAACTCCGGTTGCAGCCGTGGCTGCATCTGAGCCTCTTTATTTTGCGAGATGATGATGATTATAAATCTGCATCTGAGCCTCTTTTTTTTGTAAATTTGATGATGATGGTTGCTGGGTTTTATAGAAAGATAACCACTGGTTCTATGAAGAAGGAATGTTATAAAAACACTGGTTTTATTTAAAAGTTAACAGAAAAAACAAACTCAGTTAGCGATTTGGATGAAAATGGCAAAAATGGCCAAACGTTGGGGGCAAAATGGTACCAAACCTTCATTTTGGACGAAAATAGCAAATGTGCCCAAACCTCAGGGGCGAAAATGGCAATTAACTCATAAGAAAATGAATAATGATGCTAATGTGAGCCAAAGGGTTTTTGATAACTTGCACCTATTTTCTTTTAGTTTTCTTTTTTTAAAGAGCACGCTAATACTGTTTTGGACATTTTAATTTTTTTTTCTTTGCTATAATGAGTTCACCAAAGTTTTCGTTTTTTTGAGTTTAGTTTTTTTTAATGAACGCGTCGATACACTTTTGGACATATTTTTTAACTTTTCTTTTTCTTTACTATAATGAGTGCACCGAAATCAACCGAGTTTCTATCATTTTCTTTTTCGTTTTCCTTTTTTTACCTTTGTTGTTTACCATATTGTTTTAAATTTTCTTATTATTTTGATGTTCAGAGCCAACTTACGGTGCAAATACCATAACACACTTGCATATCATTTTGTTTTTACGAATTTATTCATCAGTTGTAATGATGTGCGATATATTGTGAATTTCAACCGCGCCCGTGCACAACTTGCAGCAAGCCTCTTAAAAATAGTCAAATTTAGGAATCACTGGGTTACGCATATAACTTGCTCTTACAGAAAATCTTTTATAAATGGACATGTTGTATGCAAAGGTGGGTTGTACATATGAAGGTTCTAAAAATACCGCCCCACTACGGGTGGTCTAACACAATCTAACCCAACTCTAAAAAAGTCTCCAGTCAGCTCTAACTTCCATTTAATTGTTTCAAAACAACTTACCACATTAACACTATGATCGGATTAGAAACTACTTTGATGGTTCATTACCAAGAGACGCTACTACGATAACTAGAGCTGCAGACGAACCAAACGTTCGGCGAACCAGGAAATTCATTTGTGTTTGTTCATTTATTAAACAAACGAACACAAACAAAAATAATCCGCTCTTTTAGTTAAATGAACAAACATGAACAGAGGCCGCATTCGTTCGTTTAAGTTAGTGCACATTCGGTAACATGTCTGTTTGTGTTCGATAGCGTATAACATATTCTGTTCATGAACGCTTCATATTCTGTTCAGGAATGCTTGTTTGTGTTCGTTTGTTTACAATTTGTTCATGAACATTAGCTTGTGCTCTTTTGTGTTCATCAACATTCGTTTTCGTTCATTGCCTAAAACTAACAAACGAACATAAAATCGCTTTCATTAAGTGTTCACAAACAGTTCGTGAACACGTATATTTCTTAACAAACGAACACAAAAAAGGTCTTGTACATGTCCGTTCAAGTTCGTTTCAGCCCTATCGATAACCATGAAGGTAATCAACACAACTACCGACCCCTTGAACAAAATCCCTAACAAAAAAACAGCCTAAAAAATCTCAATCTAAGGGAGAGGGGCAACACCAACACAGTATAAAATCAAATCATTAATCCATAAACATAATCACTAACCAAAACATTTGGCCGTTACATGAACACATTCATAAATACCAAACTTAACATGTTTGTGATCCCACCAAAAAAAAAGATGAAAGAACAAAAAAGCTAGCATCAAAGACTAAACTTATAATTCAGCTCAGAACAGGCAAAGGACCATAATGAACAACCAAAATGGCTTACTTGATCAATCCCCCTTCCTCCTGAAAGAGCACCCTTCAGTGAGCCTAGCACGTCCACCAGTCGGCTGGCACAACACGGTCTGACAGTTTCCACACACCACCACCGTTTGCGAGTGACTAAATACAGTTGTTCTGTTCACATCATCATTTAAACATTCACATAAAAATCAGTTTATACAACAAATAATACACATATAACTAGGGCTGCAAACTAACCGAACAAGACCTTGTTCATATTCATTTGTTACGAAATATTTATGTTCATGAAGATTTTATGTTCATGTTCATTTGTTAAAGAAATGAACTTATTTTGGTTGCTTGTTAATTTTAGGCAACAAACAAAACAAACATTATTGAACACAAATGACCACAAACTAATGTTCATGAACACAAATGGAAACAAACGAACACAAACAACCGTTCATGAACAACAGAATATATAATACACCGACACTTATTAAGTATTTTGTTGTCATAATTTTGAAGTATATAAATAAAATAAAATAAAAACTAAAAGCATTAATGAACTAAAAAACACGTTACCGAACATTTACGAGCATAAATGAACGAAGGATGCCTCTTTTCATGTTCGTTTGTTTAATAAACGAACGAACAAAAATGAACTAACTTTTGGTTCGTTAGCAGCCCTACATGTAACATAACAAGCAGCAATTAAACAAAAACACTTACATCATGAAACAACCCTGGCACTTCACGTCCTGCATATATAAAATTTAACGAATTAGAAACAATGAAACATGTTTCGTAAAAAATTGGTGATTTATTTAGACAAATAAAATTAAATTAAAAAATGAGAATACCATGAAGAAAGAGTTTGGAGACTGCACAAGACGCTTCAATTTGTGCTTCCTCTTCTCGAGCTCAGCTGGCGGATTAAGCAGATCAACATCGTTAGGCAAAACCTGAAAGTTTCATCATATCGATTGCGTTATTCAACAAACAAACACTAGAACACGATGCACGTGTAAACGTATTGTGAATCAAATTCTAGAGGAACTGACCATCTTGATTCGAGATTTGTCGAAGGATGACGGTGTTGAACAACGATGATGACGAAAACCCTAAATGAAGGTGAGATCGGCGCAGGTGGTTCTTGTATATATGGTTCTGGATTGCGTGACAGCCGTTTGATCTTTTCTCTGTTATAGGCCGTTAGATCTAGGGCTAGACATGGAAAATTCTTTTTAATGTTTACTCCTTAATGGCAAGACTTAACTTTTTTAATTTACATGTTTACTCACTCTACTTAATAAATTTATTTCTCATTAGTTAAGTTTGCTTTTACACGTGTTTAATCATTCTACTTTAACTTCTATTATATATAATAAATGTGTTAAATTTTGCTGATGTGTCAAGCTATGAGGCCTCTAAATTTTGCTTTTTGGCGGGAAAAATTCGGGTCTTTTTTTTCTTATATGGGTAGAGACGGGATCCGTATTATGACCCGGGTATTTAAATGTTCTAAAAACCCTAAATCCGCATCGCTTCCACTGTCGCTTCTCTTCTCTCTTTGTGACCTAAATTCTTCAGCTATTTCTTCTCATCTCTGATCGCATCAACAATCATTAAGCATGAGCATATTGGTGTTAATCATTTATTCTTGGTTCCAGTTTTCGATTCTTAGTATAAATAATTTCTTATCATTTGCACTTTCCCTTTTTCTCCAAACCCTAACTAAAGAGAAATCAATCGAAACAAAGGTAAACTTGCAAACCCTAAATCTAATGTCTCCATCGTCATTGTAATCTATAGATATCATCGTCGTTAATCACGTTTTCCTTTTTCACATCTGATATGAAACCCTAGATCTCTAAAGCAATCGTGTGGTAACTCAAGTGGCGGTGGTGGTAGTTGTCACACCCCGACCACGTATAACATACAAAACGTGGCGGAAAACGTCGGGGAGTGTTGTAACAGAATTAATTGTTTCATAACCATGGCATACAAAGTTGTATTTTATTTATCAACAAAAGAGTTACATTGTTTTAAACAGGAATCAAAGAGTTTATAACATAATTAAACTAAGTCTATCTTCATTTTATGTCTCTAAGGCACAGGTCCGCCCTAGTGTCACGATCATCGTCCTACGCAAAAGCTCCTGAAAACACATGTGAAAATAGGTACGTCAGCATAAAAATGCCTGTGAGATACATAGGTTTTGTGAAAATAGGATTCATGACTTAAGTTTAAGAAAAAGTTGTTTAGTAAAAGTCAGTCATGAACCTTGTAGATTGTTTTGTTTTGTAAGTTATTTAAAAAAGCGATAAGATCGAATGATATGTATAAATGAAAGAATAATGTATGGTTAAATGTATAACCAAGTAAAATGAGTTGTATAAAGTAAATTGTTTGTAAACCAAAGTCTTGTGAAATCGTGTTACTTGTGTAAAATGTATAAGTCCAAATTGAAGGATTTAAATAACGCTATGATATGTAATATAATACAAACACTTATATATAGGAAGTACCAGCGACGTATCCACCATGTTTGTATCATATTACTCACATCTCGTTACTTAAGTCACTTAAACAAACCACCAATGTATAAAGTCTATGTTTAAACCAATAGTCAAAAGTCCCTTGTATAAGCCATGTCAAATGTTTATAAGTCCAAAAGTAGTCAAGTAATGTGTATCAACTGTTATGTATTGTAAGTAAAGTATTGTCACATAATCCAAGTGTAGAAATGTACGGTACGTCCATTTTTAATATTCGGTACAAGGGGGTCACCAAACGGTCCAAAAGTGTATTTTTAATGCATAAATTCCCCAAATTATTTTCAGCAAAACAAATGAATAATTTGGGTTTTGCTATTCTCCTGTTCTTTTTAAATACAATTTATTTAGTTTGATTTGTCATAAGAAAGCTACTTGCAAAAATACAGTTTCATGTTAATTATTTTTCTTTGTAGATAAAGAAATTGTATATCTTATGATTTATTCTTATTTGTAAGATAAATAAGGTGCTCTTTAAATAGAATAAGTCAGCTTATACCCAAAGGGCCACATGTGTCATCTAACTAGAAGTTGTAAATGTTTGATTTTGGTTCAATAAGGTGATCGTTGAATGTTATTTATTACATTATTGAGTTTAGTGATTGTTTCATTATCGAATTCGGTATAAGATCTATGTTTTGGATTATCTGTTTTGTTTGGATTATAATATATGCAGGACTGGATTATGTGTTTTGTTTGGATTATAATATATGTAGGACAGCAAATAGTACTACTAATAGAACAAGGAAAACTCATGCTTTTGGCATTCCCGTCATGTATAAGATCATTCAGTGGGAAACATGGGTAAATAGTACTATTATGCTTTTTGCATTCCTGTAAGACCACACGGTGTGGGCGTGGAAATCCGGTGTGGAAGCCAGTCCATGCCAAGCTAACCACCCCATGTCTGACGTGGGGCACGATGTCATGGTTGGGGCTTGAGAATCTCCACTGGCGTGGGGGCAAATGTGTGGGTGAGGTGGCGACGTTTCATTGGTGAGTGGATTTTGGGTTGGTTTTGATTGGTTAATGTTCTTTTTATATAAAAACTCCATTTTCCAGGCCCCGTTCCACTCCTCCCTTTTTTGCACCATGCCACTTTTCTGATACGTACTGACGTGGCTGCCACATGTCGCATAACACCCCATTTTCATACCCCCTCCATGCCGAATGATTTAAGATCAATTAATAAGTCAGCTTGTGTGTTTATTATGTAACTGAATCAAGTGTACTCTGTTGTTCAGATGGTACCGAAGAAAGGATCATTGACTACATATACGTTTGGGATATCGTCATCTTCGGCCCATTTGAATCCGGCTGCTTTGAGTAAGAACATATCAAGGAAAGATGCAACTATTTCCAAGATCAACATTGTTCCTTCTGTTCAAACTAAAATGTCCACTTGTGACAGTTTGAACAGCCCTGATGTAGATTCTATAGATAGTAATGACATTGCATCGATCGAGTCGATCGAGGGGGAAACGAGTAGCAAACTCAACATTTCAGATCATGTAGAACCAACCGGTATTGATTTACTTGATTCTTGAATTTAGATTCTAAGATTGTATATATTTTGGGATTTTTTGTTTTAATATTTTTAAATTTGTAATGTTAACAGCAAATGTCTGCAAGAGGGAGAAACTTGTGGAGATCGGGTCAAATGACAAGATTGTTGATCTTGATGTCGATTTCATGGACCCGCAGTTGTGTGCGACTATGGCTTGTGATATTTATCAGCATCTTCGAGCATCCGAGGTGAAGAAAAGACCACAAATAACTTCAGTGTCTCCGATAAGATTGGAGAAGGTGGCTTTGGTTCTGTTTATAAGGTAATTAGTGGATTCTTCTTTAATAGAATGCTAAGCAAATGGATAATCTTACAGAAATATACAAGTTATACTTAATTTAGAGGGTGTGTTAGAAGATGGCTGAGAACTGGCTCTCAAACACGTCTCAACAAGGGATTGAAAAAAGATATCTGATTTTGGCCTTGCTAGATCTTTTTTATTATATAAATAGTACATACTGACTAGATCTTTTTTTTGAATCTGTATATTATAAACATGATTTAGTTTGTTGATCTAGAGATACCATTTTGTGAACTTTTTATCCCACGTGTAGGTTCAGCTAATGTCAACTACATATCAGTATTATGCATACTCTTTAGTAAAACAATAAGACTCATGTTTACTTTATTAGTTTCTGAATTGTTATGCTTCATCCTAAATGGTTGGATGTCTCTCATTACTTCAATAGTGACACTAATCAAAATGTTTAATAAAATTATTTGTATGTTGATTACTTTAAAGCTAGGCTTTTTAATTTGTGATGATTTTTTAGGTTCTATTTGAGTTTTATTATTATTATTTTTTTTTTGAAATTTGATGAAGGGTTAGCTTTTGTTTGTTCTGAATGTGTTTCAAAGCTGTGTTAATCAGATTGTGTTTTTGTTCTATGTAGCACCGTTTACAAAGACCCCCGAGCACAAAGGCGACGCCCTTTGGTAGATCCCGTTATTTATTGTGATAATCTTCGGTGTAAGTTATGCTTTGGATTTGTTATTTATTTTATTTTTGGATTTAGAAAATTTCACTTTCACCATTGTGTTCATCAATTAGGATTTTCCAAACCTCTTTTTACAATTGCCTCTGGTCCTTTGCCCTTTGAGTCGAAAGAGTTTGCTTTTAAAACCACCAAGCATGATAGGTATAATCTAATATCATATATATTTTGTTGTAAAACGTGGCAGTGGGCAACCAAGATGGAGCCGCAGTGGTCGCTAAATATTGACATCCGACGATTGAAATACGGAGCAATGTTTCGGGTGGTTTCTGGACCTTATCGAGCTGTTAAAAGCTATGGTGTTATCAAGTGGTCAGCGGCTATGATTCGTGTTCAATAGATAGGTGTTTAGGGGTTTTGTGAATGGTTAAACACTCCCGAAAGGACAACAGTTTCAACTGTTTTTACCAAAAGCATGGGTGATCCAGTTTATGTTTATCTTTAGTGGATCAAGTGGGTAAACATTTAAATATTGTATAAAGATGGAACAAATCAAATGGGTCAAAAGGGATTTGAAACAAGACCGTTTACCACTATAATCCTAAGGAGTTCCATTACGGTAAAAAGAAAGCATTTCCATTCCAGGACCAGGTAAACACCAACTAATATATACGTGCGGAAAGTCAACCACTATAATCTTTATTTTGCTTAGAAAAATATCGTGTATTAAGAACCTTAGAATAATTTTTATATGTACACGAATCAGTTGAGAAATTCATGATTGGGAGCTACATTTTTCAGTTTAATGTAATTTAATATCTACATAAGTAACGGAACGTTTCTTTTATTTCAAGGTTCATGTTTAAATGTATTTTTTTTAAATAAAAAACATATCATTTCTCAACACACATATTCATAAAAAGTTTTAAGGGTGTGTTGATAACTATTGAACCCGTATATTATTATTGCCTTTGATTGTAATTTAAATTTTCCTACCCGGGTATCTACCCTGGGAATAACCTAGTTGTTAATATAAATGATTAGCCACTCTACTTTTACTTTTATTAAGTTTAGTATTTCGCATTTTAGAGTTTTTTTCTTACTAACGTTATGGACCAAACCCATTCCAACCGAATAATATTGTTTCCGCTATCACATTATCAAAACCTATATTTTTATTTCCTTTAGTATTTCGTCTTTTAGTGTTCTTTTATACATACATTAACGTTTCGATGCTTAAAACGACCATAATTTTATACAACATATGAACAAATATTTTATATTAAAATAGAGTTATATAACATAGTTTGAGCTTTGCAAAAGATCAAGAAATGGCTTAAAATGAAAAAGAATATGTAAAGTTAAAAATGACCATTAAACAAGTTTTATAAAACCAGAAGAGAAACAACTACCCATATCAAACCAAAAACATTGAAAACCTACCCATATTATTTCAAACTTAAAACCTTGGGACAAGAATGCGATGAAAAAACTTGTTACATGAAAATCATAGTATGCATAAGAAGGATTAGTTACCATTTACTTGAACCATTAAAAATCATTGTGTTGTGTAAGATAGATTAGACAACATATATATGTGTTGCATGTTGCATAAGATAGATTAGTTATCATCTATTTGAACTTATTATAAATCCTTGTGGTGGTGATACCTAATATTCATCATCTTGCAACTTCACCGAAACAGACAGCTGACAAACAGAATCGTAAATTATTAAGAGTTGAGCCAACTACAAATCCAACAAACACGACCATTGAGGTTAGTGGCGGCTACTGTACAATAACTTCACCGCTCATTCCATCCCCATTCCCATTCCCAAGTCAAATCCAGTCTGCTGATGCCCCCTCTATGTACACACACACACACACTACTATCACCATCATTGGGTATCATTCCGTCTTCATCTGACCACTCGATGAAGTTCCACCACCTTTCCCATTTTGAAGATACAGACTGTTAGCCACTAACGAGTCGCTCACCAACCCAACATCAACTTCATCGAAATTAAGTGTCCCTCTCACTTTCCGAGTACTAAAAGCACAATCCCTAATTTAAAAAAAAAAGTTAGAAAAAATGATTTCTAACAAACGAAATGATCATATTGTTTGACTGCATACCCGTTTAAGCGATTGTTGATGGCTGTGAGATCCTTTGATGGGCTCTGGTATGCATGAGTACTCTCCCCAACACACGCGTAATAGCTTTTGGATCCATGAGAAATTAGAGCATCCATCTGAACACATAACCGTGTTATTATGTTTATAAAAACTATTGTGTAAATGGAGTTAAAACTATATTATTTACCTTTGTTGACCGCAATGGAGAAACGTATACGTTGTGCACTGCAGATACCTTCTTCGGGGACATATCAGGTAGACTCGGGAATACCGATACCTTAGGCGAGCCAGGGCATGGACCTAACAATTCCCGGTCAACACGTTACAAATACAATAAATAATAATATAATATATCATAACTGGTACAAACATATTACCTTCATCATGATTGTTCGTTTCGGAAACCTGGTTGGTGGTTTTCGCAACCCCTGCTGACGGAGCAAGCTCTACCAACAATGGCTTCACAGCAGGAATGAATATTTCATTGTAAAACATGATTATATCGACGTGATTCTGCCCCGTTTTCTGTTGCCAAACCATCCAGAAGATGTAAATTGCCAAGTAATAAAAAATTAAAAACATCTAAGAACTGGAAAAGAGATATTAAGACAGGTGGTAGTACCCCATTGGACCGAGAAGATGCCCTGTCATCAACAAACACAGCACGGAAAACTTGAGGTTTACAATGAGGTTGTTTTCTATAGTTGTTGATGATTTCTTTGAAGGTTAAGCTTAGTTGGGAAATCTGCAGTTTATGACCATGATATCAATTAGTAATAATTAACAACCGAACATTAGAACTGAGTTGTGATATGTGTAATGTGTAAGAGCAAACCTTTGCAACTCCGTAGAAACAACATAAGATAATCTGGTCGATATGACGGTTGAAAAACAACGCGGTTCGCTGGCTCAGAATCTGCTGAAAAAGACAATATACCCTCTCTCTTATTTCTTGCGACAACTGTAGTCTTTCAACCATTCCATTAATTCTAACAGCAGCAAGCTTCACAATCTGGTCATAAAAAACAGAAGAAAAAAACATCAGCATTAATGATTAATTGATTAGTAACAATAGCTTCGTGTACGAGTTAGGGTTTGGTACCTTGCTAAAAAACAAATTAACAGACGTCTCTGCACAGGTTTCTCCCCTGCCAGTTGGATTTGGCCTCGTTGGACTGCAAATAAGCGTAAAAAGCCTCTCAATTATCCATTGGCGTCAAATATTATTAAAAAATAACAGTATCTCAATAATAGACTAAACTTTTATTTAAAACGAGTCATTGAGGTTTTACAAATCAAAAAAATACTATTTGAGCAATCTTCGGCCCATTTCCTTCAGAAAAATACAGTTTGACCCGTTCGGGATTTTCATCTCTAAGCAAACAAGTCAAAACTGATATTTCGTTAAAAATTAATATATCGTTTATTACCTGGCAAATGCGGACTGCAAAGCTGGTGATAGCAGCTTTGATTTAAGATTATTAATACCCAAAAGACGATCTTTAACCGGAGATGTGAAGGAATTCCGTTCAACCAAAACACTTCGATATTCAGTGCAAACTCTTTTTGGTGATAAGAGGATGCTACTCTTACCTAAAAAATATGTACTTCAACACATTAGCTCACAAAATCAAATCTATAAAATGTTAAATTTTAGAAGTATAAAAAACCGTTTACCTGGTGAGCTGTCACGCTTCTGCAATGAAGGGACAGGTGGCAACCCACCACAAGACATATTAGTTTGCAGTCCAATTGCATCCAAAGACGGCATGGGGTCTGCCAACAGCCCACGACGGTTAATTTCAGAAGAAAGCGCTGGTCTCGCAACTGTCAACGAGTTGTACATCGAAGAACCTTTCTCCCACACCATACTTTCTAGAAGTCGTTCTTCTAATGAATTCAAATGTCGCCTTAATTCTCTAGGAAGAGATTCTTCGTGCCTGATGAAACTTTCGATAACTTTACTAAGATCAAAAGCCGTGATTCCCGTTCTTTCCAAAACAGCCGGAAACAACATAGTGACGGTTTTATGCGTCGCAAGAACAAGTTCAGCGGAACATGCGAGCATGCACCGGTGAAACCGTTCGTTTGTTAACAACGACGTTAGATTGTTCCCGTTTAGTATTTGAGATTCTGCTGTACACATTGCTTGTAGAACACGATAGTATAACTTTAACGCTTCCATTCTACGTTGTTCTGCCCAAATATTATCCATCAAGTTGGTATTCTGTATGTTGGAAATTGCGTTTCGATCTCCAAGACCACTGCTCGGAAAAATAGCTTCTAATATTATACGAGCCCGCTTGACGACATCAGCGGTTACATCCTTGTCACATGATGACATGAATCGTTCAAGCTCTATTGAAGGTTTTGATGGAAGTGGAGAAATGATAGTCCGCAGCCATTTTGCGGTGGTCATCGCTGTGCTGACAGGTGTACCTTTAATCTTTGATGGAGATCGGTAAGGAGAAAGTGGGCTAGTAATTGTCTTTGTTGGGGATGACATTAAGTCAAGCTTCCTCTATACAGAGAACGAAAAGTCAAACCAAAAAATAAGTATATTTATGGTTAATATCTTGATATTCAGTAGAGTAAAATGCCATTTAGTCCCTGAGGTTTGGCCAGTTTTGCGACTTTCGTCCAAAGGTTTGTTTTTCCGCATCTGGATCCAAAAGGTTTGAAATCTTGTGATTTTCATCCGGCTCATTAACTCCATCCATTTTTTTGTTAAGTCAGGGGTATCATCGTCTTTTTTTGTTAACTTAAAGGGCAATTCGGTTTATTTCAAAAATATTTGATCTTTTTACCCAAAGTGAAAAAGACCAAATTGCCCTTTAAAGTAGCAAAAAAGACGGAAATACCCCTGACTTAACGGGGAAAACTGGATGGAGTTAACGAGCTGAATGATAACGGCAAGATTTCAAACCTTTTGGATCCGGATGCAAAAAAAGAAACCTTTGGACGAGAGTCGCAAAATTGGCCAAACCTCAGGGACTAAAATAGCATTTTACTCTATTCAGTGCTAATAATATTAGTAATATTTACCTTTGTTCCACTCATATTAACTGCACCACCAGATAAGCTGCTTGAACCAAGGAGGCTTTCATCATCATTAATAAACAGTTTCTCGTCTAATTCACCTTCTTGACATACTGAATTATTGTAATCTTCTTCTAGAACATTCAAATAAGAAGACAAAGACGATTCCTCTAATAAATCTTCATAATACATCAAACCATCTGCATGTGTAATCAGATACCTTTTTACTACATATAACATACGATGTTAAAACCAATGAAATAATTTCAAAGTGTTTAAAATAAACCTGTGTCGATATTGTCCAAGTTTCCATTTTTACATTCTGAAGCCAAACAAGGTTTTTTCTTCAAAATGTCTTCTACTACATTATTGGTTTTGACCATTGTTTTTCTTAATTCTTCTTCTGATGTCTCGTACATGTTACAGAGAGATGCAAGTAGATCAACACCTTTTTCATCTTTTTTAACTGCAATTTATCAATGTTATTACAAAGTCAGTTTCCAGTAACGTAAAAAAACATAAATTATAATATACAACTGAAGTAAATGATGAGATGGTTACCAAAGCGCGAAGTCTCATTAATCGAAAAGTTTCTGAAACGAGCTGGAATATGAATAATTAAAATCGCCTGCCACAGGTTCCAGAAATGTCAAACTAAAAAGATCAAGCTGGAAGTTTTATTTTGATAAAAAAGTGAATGATGATTATTTTATACGGTTCAGTTAAGTGTCACGAACCAGAATAGAGACAAGTCCATTAGTGCAAGTGACCAAGTCTTTGAACCGACTGAATGCATGGACTCGAAGAGCCAAAAATAGTAGCCATCCAAAACGATGACAGCTGGATATGTAATCTTGTGAGTTAGCAACAGCTGACTGACCATCAGTATTATCATGGCTCGCTAGAAAAAGTGTCTGGAATGCCCGTTTATAGTACCTAATAAAAAATAATAAACAATTTAAGAAATCGTCAAATAAAATTCACTACAGATTTGATAAAGTTTCAGTAAAGAAAAAGAATTAACTATTTATGTCGAATACCAGTTTACAAAATTGGCAAACTAAGCAGCACTAAGCAGCAATCGGTTCACATGTGCCATAAGAGCTAGAAAATTTATTACAGTTGCATATATAGAAAACAAAAAAACAATAACAATTTTGTAATTTCTTTTGTGGTACAATCTACAAAGCAACTTCAATAGTTACAAACAGTAATCAGAGTCAACATAGCCTTCATACACATAAATACAGTAAAAAATAACGTTATATTACAAACTGCATATTTGCATTAACCAATAAAGACATACAACAAAAGAATGAAGGTACGCACTTGCTTAAAAGGCTGAGATGCACAAAATTGGCCTGCAACTCTTTCGCCTGATTGAACAAATAAAAAAATCAGAAAACTTAAAACAAGTGCAAGAACAATGAAGCCAAATAAACATATATGCCACTTGCAAATTCCTCAAGTTACATAATCTTAATTATCAGCAACATGTGTACCTGAAGTCTGGTTTCCCAATCAGAACCGTAAAGATTGCTTAAAATTGGACCAGTCTTGACTACAAATTGAGGTAGCTCCTTGAAGAAATCCACATAACTGAAACAAAAAAAAATTGTAACTGAATCAGCAAGTGACAGAATTGACAAAAAAGCGACCCACAGCTAAATAACAACGTACTTCAGTTTCGCCACTCTGAGTATTTGACACAAGTTAAAGCCATTGCCGTTGGTATTAGCGGCACCTTCTGCATCATCTTTCTGGCTTAATCTTCTCAAGGAGAACAAAAAGAATGCAAACCAGTAGTGCTCTGCTTCCTCGGGCTGATTGAAAAGGCAAAAATAAATCTCAGCAACTTCAAAAATTAAATGTTTCCTCAATTCAAAGATTAAAAATAAATGTGCATTTAATCTATTCATAAAAAAATTACTATCTTGATTTATGAAATTGTATAATCATTATTAGCATTCCGATATAACACTCGGTTTTGAGCACGACATGGAGCATAATAAAGTCTTAGCTAGTGTCAACAGGTAATTGTCAATAAAGTTAAATCATTTTTTTTACAAAGAAAACTAAAAAATTGAAATTAGTTAATAGCTTGTTTTAAAAGATGGTGTAAAACATAATTTTACTAATCAAATTAAAAAAAAAAAGCTAATTAAATTGCTTAATCATTAACAATAATAAAAATAAGCATAACAAATCACAACCCTCTAAAAACACTATCTTAAAAAAACTCATTAAAATATAAACATAAATATCAAAAAACTTAAGAAGCCATACCGTCCCACTTCCAAGAGAAGATGCATTTGTCAAAAACAAATGCTTGCTTTGATTAAACAGCTTCATCGCCTCCTCTAATTCACCATCATCCATTGTTAATTTACCCTGTGACAAACCAGACCAAAAAAAAGTCAAACTTTAGCAATAAAAACACTACAAATCAAGTAAAACCACACAAATTATTAACCCAAGAACAAGATTCACTAAGCATAAAATAACATAAACAATTTTAATGAAACTTTTATAAATAAAAAAAAATTAAAAATAAAACCTTGCAAAAGTCTTTAAACCGAGCTTCAATAGTAGCTCCGTTTTCCGTAGAACCCTCAACGGTTGATTTTATCGGCTTGAAATTTTCCATCGAAATCACGCGAATCTCGGCCACACGAAACAACTCAGATCTCCGATTAATCGAAACCCTAACAAACAAATTTGGCGGGAATCAACAACCTAACGATCGGACAATCAAACAGATCTAAAAAAACCAAAACCTTGATTAATAAAAATAATAATTAAAACGCCTCTTTCGAATAGAAACACACACAAACACCAAATTCTCTCTCTCTACAAATTAGATTAAGATCAATCTTGTATCAGAAGACAAGTGAAGTGTTGAATCGATTAATGAAATTAACGGCAGCAAGAAACGAACCAGATCGGAATTGGACGAAACCCTAGGATCCAAATTGGGGGAAACGATTGAACAGATCTTGAGGAATTGATACGGTGTGTAAAAACCCTAGCTTGTGAAACACACAGTAGCTGTTGTTGGAACCCTATCTGTGAGTGTGGAATTTTGCCCTATTTTTTTTCTTTATTTTTCCCTCCGCTTTTGGGGATCCGGCGGTACGGTAGCGCGGGAAAAACAACAAATATGGCATGATATGATGGTATGTTATGTGTATTATGCATACATAAGGGCCAATAGGAGGTTGACGCGTGGATGTGGAGGATTTTTTACCGCCAAAACCGGTGGCTTTTTCGAGAGGGGAAATCACGTGCGTCGTGGTCCATGATTGTTGTCGTGTCTTGCGTATTACCCTATTGCAACCCTAATGTAATAAAGTGAATGGAAATGAAAATATTGGATTCCAAGTTTGTGTACTTTTTTTATCCTTATAAATTTTAGAGTTAATTGCCCGGATGGTTCCTGTGGTTTACGTTTTTTCATGTTTAGTCCCCACCTTTTGAAAATAACAGGTATGCTCCCTGTGGTTTGTTATTTTGTTACTCGGATAGTCCATGAGTAGATGTCATTTAGTTTGGAAATTGCATGTGTGCTCCCTATGGTTTGTCATTTTGTTACTCGGATAGTCCCCAGGGTAAATGTTGGGGGACTATCCGAGTAACAAAATAACAAACCATAGGGAGCATACATGTTATTTTCAAAAGGTGGGGACTAAACGTGAAAAAACGTGAAACCACAGGGACCATCCGGGCAATTAACTCTAAATTTTATATTGTTTTTATTTTATTTTTGGATTTTGCTAGACGATGGGGTGTGGGTTCGCGGACGGCATTGGGGAGTTGATGTAGATGGTTTCCTCGTCGGGGAACTGTTACACCCCAACCGATGGCAGAAAACATCGGGGAGTGGCACTTAGCGAAACAGATTGTTCAAGAGAATCCATAACAACTATTAGTGATAATATATTTAACGTTAAAGTCTCATACCAATAACATATAAGGCATAAACAGTCATTATAGATATAAGTCTCATAAACAAAGACATTGTTCTCACAACTCATATTTATGTAGTTTGTTTCTAGACTTCCTACTTCGTTTCATCTCAGCAGACATAGCATCCTATCAACCTGTCACATACGTTAAAATAAAGTCAATACATAAAATGTAAAGGTGAGTACACAAGTTTGCATAGCATATAGTATAGCGAAAGCGTTTACGCATAACCAGCATGTAACACGTAGAAATGTGAAGCAAGTAAGCTATCGACAATGACGCATGCAACCGACATGACTGCGAGTTGTAGAATGCGCAACACATTATCACCACTGTGACCATGTGAAGTAAGGCCCTTAACAACCCATGTCCACGACAGGTGTTGGGTCCAAACTATAGTACTATCGTTGCTAAGGTGTCAGGCAAACAATCACTGTGTAAACATAACATACAAGCATTCATCGAGTCACACATAACATGCGAGAGCGATTAGCGTTAAAAGTGTTTGCGTTGTGTGTTGGTATAGGTTGAAATAGTGAATGTATATAACACCCAAAAGTGTGTTTAAAAGAAAATAGGTTCGAGTATACTCACAATATGTGTTTAACAAATAAACAGAGCCTTGAATTGGATTGAAGGGAGCGCGTTGGAGATTAGCCTGAGCATAGAACGGTAGCGTAAGCGTTGAACGATGTGCAACGGAATGTTGAGTGTGTCGAATGGTGAGTCAGACGGATGGTCATCCGGACGGATGGTCATTCGGACGGATGACCATTCGAACGGTTGATCATTCGAATGAGTGAGTGTGTTTGTAAATGGTTTTGAACCTTTTGAAGTTTTCGTTGTAGCATATATGCCAAGTCATCCTGTCGGATGGTCATTCGGACGGATGGCCATTTGATCGGATGGCTATTCGATCGAAAGTTGGTAGTTTGAAGTTTTCGTAAGGTCGTCAAGTCTTGCAGATAATGAAGGGACAGGTTACTCAAACGGATAACCATTCGATCGGATGGTCATCCGATCGGATGGCTATTCGAGTGGCGTCCCGTTTGTTTGAAAATCTGTAAAACTTTCTAAGTAAAAGGTTTTGAGTTTAACGGAGACGATGTGATGACGTGCCGAACAACGGAAATACACCAAGGTCCAGCTCGTCCGATCGGATGGGAATCACCCCATTCGGTCATACTCACTGTTCTTTTGATGAAGTCTCATGTTCAACCCGTTACTCGGTCATTTCTCCGGTGGAAATCCGTTTTCAGACCGGTTCTCAACAAGAGAATGAGTAGATAGACTGAATGAATCCAGATTCCATCAGTTTTGAGTGAAAAGTGAAGAAAAGTTGAAAATAGATGAAATCAGTGGAAAACTTGTTGAGATTTGTGTTAAATAGTGTGGAAATCCTTTAGATCTGAACAAGTCTTGATGAGATGACGTCACACGACCGATTGCATAAGCAACCATGATGATGTCACCTTCAAGAGGTCCAAATCAGGTGATTTCAAGATGAAAATCAGTGATTTTGATGAAGAGGATGATGGAGAAGTGTGTAGTGATGATGGAAGTACAAGATTTTAGGGAGAAATACTTACGAAAAGGCCTTGAATCGAGAGAAAAATGCTTGAGAATGACTTGGGAGCGAGTTGGGTCGGATAGAGCTGTCACATCAGTGAATAGTGGTGTGTACGGGCTCTATTTATAGGCTGAGAGGAGATAAGGCGGTGGAGAATGCGAGCGTCGGATGGCCAGTCGATCGGATGGCCATCCGATCGGATGGGCATCCGGACGGATGTCCATTCGATCGGTTGGTCATTCGACCAGCCGAGTTGCGTTTTGTTGGTTTCCGTCTTTTGTTTCGTGCGATAAGCGTTGTGTTTAAGTGAGTTGCGAGTAAGTGTTGCGATGAGATTACCACATAACATTAAACAAGTAATCACACAAATAACACACATAACACATAAAATGCATAAAAGTAGAGTAAGGATCATGCGGAAAGTGTGTTTTTCCTAGAAAGTCTAGGAAGCGATCTGATGCATCCGATTGGTGTGTTTAAGGGTTGAGATTAAATCAATGGCAATCTTGTAATATTTAACTTTATTTAATTGATTGTTTTAAATGAGTAGGGGCATTTTCGTCAATAACCGTGTTTTAAATCAATCAAAATAACCGTCAAGATATCACATATCCTTATTACACGCGAATTTCCCTCTCTCTCTTTCTCTCTCTAAACTCACAACGAAAACCCCCAAAAATCATACCAAATTTACCAAATATCATGGATGAAGATAAGAGATTTCCCAAGTTCTATATACGTAAGATCAAGCGGTCATTCTGTTCCGTGTTTTACTAGGCGACTAGGGTTCATTTGTGTTCTACATTGAAGTATTTGATGGTTGCAGGAAGAGATTCAAAAAACAGGGGACTTTGAACAAGATGGATGGAAGTGACACAGTTACCGGAAGCAGAGTCGAAGTCCCCGGAACCGTAGTTGTGTGTTTTAAATAACAAACGTTTGTATGATTACAATTTATTGTCGTTTACTGTGTTTTAGTTCTTGTGTTTGGTAATGTGTTGATGTTGGTGTGTTTTACTATGATTTTGGGTGTTTTTCGGTGAGTTGGTGTAGGTTATATAGAGGAGTAATTTAGGTTTGTGGATTGTGTTTTAAAAACTTTGTTTGTTACTGGGTTTTCCCATAAATGTGTTTTACGGTTAGTTTGTGTAGGTTAGTTGGTGTAGGTTAGTAAGGAGTAATTTAGGTTTGTGGATTGTGTTTTAACAACTTTGTTTGTTAATGGGTTTTACCAAAAATGTGTTTTACGGTTAGTTTGTGTAGGTTTTATAGGGTAGTAATTTGGGTTTGTGGATTGTGTTTTAAAAACTTTGTTTGTTAATGGGTTTTCCCACAAGTGTGTGTTACGGTCAGTTTATGTAGGTTTTATAGAGGAGTAATTTAGGTTTGTTGATTGTGTTTTAAAAACTTTGATTGCCATTAGGCTTTCACACAAATGTGTTTTACTATGTTTGATGAACTTGTACCTGTGTGTTTTACAATTATACTTGATTTGTTAACTTTTGAAAGACTAATGAACTGTGATTTATAAGGGTAATGTGGGATTGGGAATTGTGTTTTATAAAGTTGCTGAAATTAAGAAGAGAATTCGATGAGTGCTTAAAACAATTGTTTTTCAGTCAAACGGAGAAAGAGTGAGAGAATAAAAGGAAAATGGCTTTCAAAAAACCCGAAAACAAACCAGACAAACCAACTAGGCTGGATGAATCAGACACAGAAGAAGCATCACCTTTACAAGGTGTGGTTAGTTGTGGCGGTGAAGGGTGGGGGGTTACTTATGTAGTTAGCTGTCTGACCAGTTGTGTTTTTTTTTTTCACCTGTTAACAAAACTACAAAAACGGTAGACAACAAAGTAGACTGCGCACAACAACCACCTGCTGGCACCCTTCTGTCTGACATTGCAAATTTGTTTCCGTACGTAATGGATAAAAATGTCGATTTACAGTCGGAACCCCTCCAAAATCGTGAAATGCCCATATGTAAGTTAGATGAACAAACGGAAAACCAAATGTTTGTTGAGGTAAAACACAAATGCATAATACTAACATCAAATTTTATGAGTTTTCTTTCAGCCGACGCGAGCAAGAAGGGTAGCGAAACCGGTAAGAAGCGGAAGGACAAAAAGGCTGGAATCCAACCGAAACAAAAAAAGGTTGCGGTTATACCAACAGTCAATAAACCTAAAGAAGTAGCACACGGTAAATTGAAATTATGAACTAATTTTAATTACTAAAAAGTCTGACTTGCTGATCGGCTTCATGTGTTGGTGTTTTGTCAGGTACCACGATAGAAGATTCAGATGATGATTTTGACAACCCACCTTGGAAAAAAACGAGGTCGGGTGCTAGCCAACAAGTTGTTGAAAAACCACAACGACCCCCAGTTGCTAAGTCAAGCAAAGACTCAAAAACACGCAAGAGGTCAACAACGGTCAAAAATCACATACCACTTTCAGATGGGAAACTAACCTTGTGATTAGCTCTTAAGCACATGGGGGAGTTGATGGAAACTTTGAACGAAAATCAACGGGAGGCTGTCAGAAACATAGGTTTCGGGTCAATACTTGGGTTTAAAATGCGTCTGATTCCCTCCACTATGGGTTGGTGTTTGGTAATAACTATGACACTAAAACACGGGTCTTGAATTGCGGTAGCCACCACATTCATATAACGGAGGAATTGGTGAACGATGTGTTCGGCGTACCAAGAGGGAATGAAGAAATAAAGGAGGTTGAGAGAGCAAGGGCAGATTTCCACGAGGTTGTGGCGGAATGGAAAGGACAATTCGAAAACGCTCCTGCACGTTTGACGCCTGTTCAATTCAAAACTTACATGCAGGGCCAAAAGCGAGCGGGAGAATCTTTGTGTTAAACTTTCTGTTGTTCTACAACACACTGCTAGGAGAGACAACTACGAATTCCTCAATTAATATGAGGTTTCTACCAGCCTTGCATCGAGGGATGGATATCAGAAGTTTTAACTGGTGTGAATACATGATCAGGTGTCTGGATCGAACGGTGGAAGCATGGACACCAAAGGACTGCTTTCTTGGTCCGATGCCTTTGCTGGTGGTATGTTCTGAATGCATATATAATTTTCTAATCACACACTTTGATTGTGCATTAAAAACATTTGTTTGCTGGTAAAACACATTAAGATAGTTTTAACTTGCAAAGTGTTTGTTAAGCTCCAATATAACTAATCACACACTTTGATTGTGCATTAAAACACATTTAGATAGTTTTAACTTGCAAAGTGTTTGTTAAGCTCCAATATAAAAAACATGTAAAAAAAATTATGATGTAATGTGATCATCAAAAAACACAATGTGATGTAATGTGGCATAGAAAACTAACAAAACACATTCAAGGTGTTAAATAGCATCAGAACTGTTAAAACACAACCTGAAGTATATAAAATCCTTAACACACATCTGATACCAGTTGTTCGTCCTCTTTACAGGCAACGTTGATACGTGACCAAAAGAAATTCAAAGAATATGAGCCAAGAGCAACTCATCTGATCAAAGATATCACACAGGACTATATCGAGTCGGTTAGCATAAAATTGGACACGGTCAGGTTTGATCAAATGTTAGTGGAGGAATATGACTTGCATGCGGAACAAAGATATCCATTTGCAAAAATGGATGATGAAGAAGTTGAAGAAAAAGAAGTCAAAGCAGTTGAGAAAAACGTAACCATTAAAGTAAAACACAATAGCAAAACTGATCTGGAAAAAAAGGAAAAAAACTGTTGTGAAGCCGGCTAGTAAAACGCATGGTAAACCTACAGAATCAGGTTTACCGAAAAAAAGAAATTGAAAAAGACAGGAAGAAAACTGGTCAGAATGTGGAGAAGAAATCTGATGTTGAAGGTGGCCCGGGAAAAAAAGATATTGAAAAGGACGGGGCGAAAACTGATCAGAAGGTGGAGAAGAAATCTGATGTTGAAGGTGGCCCGGAAAATGCACATGTTGTCGAAGAAATTCCCGTTAATGCGGGTTTCAATGCAGATTTTGAAGAATACATGGACGTAGACGATGGCCCAGAAACAGAGCCTCTTGTTGATGTATCCGATATAGAGAGATACTATATTGAAACCGGCGAGTACAGGCAAACACAGGAAACTCAGCCGGGGATTAACATAGGCTTTGATGGAGAGATTAGGATACCTATGGTATCTCAATATGGGTCGACACCACAAGCGAGCCAAAGCGACGAGGTACTTTCATAGTTTTTTAATATGTTATAACACAATCTGTTATAAAACACATGGAACTAGTATTTGCTAAATTATATTAAACACAACATAATGTATAAGTGCACACATTTAAACACCATAAAGATATACCTTAAAACACAATGTAACCTTAAAACACAATAAGATTTGTTAAAGTCTACACTAGAACACAATGTGATGTTGTTGCTTAATTCTAATGTGTTGAGTTTTAATGATGTAAATCAGGTGCATGTGGGAATGTTGGAGGTGTTCATTAATCAGTTTGACGAATGTGTGAAAAGGATAAACGACCATTTTACGGAAGGTTTCCAAATGTACCCCAATAGTGTGAAAATAAAAGAGAAACACACCATGTGGACAGAGAAACTGAAAAAGGTTGGATCCACATGTACGACGACTGCACAACCACACACTCATACGGATAAAACACCAGAAAAAGAGGCACATAATGAAAATGTGGATCTGTCACAGTTGTCACAGTGGACACCTTCATTGGTCGAAGAGGTATGTAAGACCGTTGACAAGACAACCACACCGACGACTCAGGTTGCAGTAGTGGAGCAACCCGCACTCGACGTCACATCGATCTCGCAAAAAACAGTTGCGGAATATGAATTTTCGATTAGAAGGGGGCAGTTTATAGAAGAGTTGGACCTTGGAAAGCGGAAAGTAAGACCGGAAAGACAAACAGAACTACTGACGTTCTAAGGTCTCCATACGTGAAGCGGGCAGTAGAGATTAGGGAGAAAATTCACAGCGCTGAGGTCTCGGTCAGCTCATACATGTTTTCAGCCTGGGGTTCAATGTGGTATGAAAAAAATTGCCATTTATAATACCAATGTTTTTAAAAAGTATGGTAAAACATAATGATTTTAACTGATTTGTCTGAAATTATTATAACACATTGTTTAAAAAATGTTTGTATTCATTAGGGATATTGTGTTTATAACTGAGAAAGGTGTGCCAGTTATGAGATCTCCGCTCGAATCATTATTGCAGGGAATGGAATTGCATATATTGGTGAGAAGCGCATGGGCGGATTTGCTGAACTATGAAGAAAAATTCAGGCAAAAGAGGAGCATCGCACGCCTGTTCTGTTCGGTGAATATGTTGGTAAGTATGATCATAATGACATTGTAAAAAAAAGTTTTCTACTTATGTAATATTGTTTAACATAATCAACTCAAAATGCAGAATGAGGATCAGTACAAGAAAAATGCAAAAACAAGGGCAAAAGCATTTGCAGAAAACATGGGACCGGTCCTAATTTCTGCTGATGTGAAAAAGATACCTGACAAGTCGCTCATCTTCGTACCAATCTTACACGACGATCATTTCTATTGTGTATGTTTTAATTTGAGGGACATGAAGGTAGAGGTTTTGGACAACAGCGCTAAAGATATTTCGATGAAAGACAAATACAACGAACGGCTGGAAAATTGGTACGCCCCTCTGTATATAAACTACAAATGTCCTTTGATACAGAAATGCATGACATCTGAAGTCCATGTTTATAAAACACAAATTAACAAACTGCATGAACTTGTTATTAACTTAAGTTCTTTCTTAATCACTTAAAACACAGACCAGTATCTTATAACCCCCTGTTAGAAGTATAAAACCCAAAATGATGTGATGTTGCATGAACTTCTCTATAAATAAAGTTTGATATTAAAACACAGTTGATACTGAATGATACGTTATCATCTGTCATAATAGATTAACACACAGTGAAATTTGACACTACATAATACCAGTATTGTGTACTTAAAACACACTTCATCAGAATTATAAAATATTCCATATGTATGAACTTGTTATTATCATAAGTTATCTCTTAATCACTTAAAACATAATCCAGCATCTTATGACCCCTTGTTAGAAGTATAAAACCCAAAATGATGTGATGTTGCATGAACTCTGTAAATAAAGTTTGATATTAAAACACGGTTGATACTGAATGATACGTTATCAGTCGTATTAATAGATTAAAAGACAGTGTAATTTGACGCCACATAATACCAGTATTGTGTACTTAAAACACACTTCATCATAATTGTAAATTATTTAATCTGTTGATAACCGGTATACGTAGACAAACATATAACACAAATGCATAATCTATGTATGTACATGAATTTAAAACACATTCTGATTAAAATGTTTACCATGCAGCGTGATGCTTTATCAACGTACTTGGAAAAAAATGGGCATCCAACGGGCGGGGTGATCAGCAGAGTTGTGCCGGTACGATTGGAGATGCCATGGCGTACAAAGCATAATGTAATCGATTGTGGCGTTTTCCTGATGTGCCATATGGAAACGTACAAGGGCGTGGCTGGAAAAGCTTGGGATTGCGGATTTTCGAACGAGTGCACTGATGCGGGTGAAATTACATACAAGCAGCGCAAAGAACTTGATGATCTCAGACATAAGTGCATTGCGAAGACGCTCCTAAGTGACGCAAACACGTACAGAAGTTTTGTTGAAGCTGACGTTGGTAGATATAAAAAGCTTTCGGCCGATGAAAAAAAGAGGCTAGAATCAGCAGCCTTTGAAGCAATCAAGGAAAGATTGGACAAGTAACTTCAAATGGGATATTTAAAAAAAATAATAAGACTTGGTTGGTGGTGGTTTCTTGAAGAAATATGGGATGTGTTTCAAAAACAATTTTAACATTTGGTTGGTGGTGTTATCTTTTGAATTGCATGTCTTAAAATATGTTCGGTTATGTTTTTTGATTTTCCTGTCGATAAAAAAGTCATCTAGAACACTATGTGTCACGACCCCCGACCCCACCCTGGGCGGGAGCCGCGAACAGTCAAGTGGTACCGGTGGTTATTTTAAAAACATTGCAGCGGAAATGTTCATCAGGACCGTGAGTTAGGAAAAATATCTGAGTTTAGAAAACACCGGATTTTTATTTATTAAATAGATGAGATAAAATCATGTTTTGAAAGGTAGCTTTAATATGGGATATACCCGAATACGTAAAACAACGTTTAATTTAATTTAATTTATTTGATAAAATAAGCCACTTATTTAAGCCTTTCGGTGCCGTATCCAACTCTTATTCCGATCTACAGTAATCACCTGAAACGTGTTTTAAAAACATTTTGGTCAGCAGAAAATACTGGTGAGTTCATTCATTTTTGTATAAAATGACACATTGTTATAAGTTACAGTATTAAGAGCGATTACAATTACCACTATCTTACAATTATCTGGTACAGTGTCACACAATTTGTGACTATGGTCATACCACCATTGGGTCCTTTCACCCAATAGTGATGATTATCACTGTTTAGGTCCTTTCACCTAAAAGTGAGAAAACAATAGTAATTGTGTACAATACCCAACTTACTGCCAGTAATTTAAGATAACAAAGACTTAATCCATGTAGAATATAACTGGAAAACATTTAGGCATTGTAAAATACTTTTGATAAAAAGAGAATGACTCACCTTGTTAGCATATAGTCTTGACTAAACAAGCCTCCTGATTCTATGCTTTCTGATAACTAAGCATTTACTTTATAGTTCTGAATCTTCTGATGATTAAACCTCTTGTTTGATTGTAAGTTTATGGATCGGAGTTTTCTGATAGTTAAACATATAGTTTAACAGAGTGGAATACGTATTAGTGTAAAACCATTTCAAACCTAATGATGGTCACGAGATCAGAACCTCAACGAAATTCACAAAGTATAGTCTTATTTAGACAGCACTTTGGCATTCGTTAGTTGGTTCCCGAATCGATCAGATAGAATATCGTATCGGCGATTATTGGTTAGATCACCAACGTATAGAAAGAAGAATAGAAGGAATGAGTAAAGAAAAATGAATCCTAAGCTTCCTATTTATAGGTAAGAGGTATGAAATTTCTAGGAAGTTTCCTTTGTACTTTATAGGAAATTTCATATACCTTTTCTAGGAAGTTACCTATATATTTTATAGGAAGCTTCCTACCCACATATATATCCTCTTGCACCTTCCTTTGATATTATCTATCTCATATATATTTATTTTCATGTATATCTATGTAGGTGTTTAATTTACTTACTTAATTAAGCTTACTTAGCTTAATTAGTCTTGCTTAGCTTAATTAATTAATCATACTTAACTTAATTAATCTTACTTAACTGATTAATTTTCCTTAACGGTTTAATCAAGTAATTTACTTAGCCGATTAATTAAATAACGTAATTAGCTGATTAATTAACTTACTTAGCTTGCTTAACTGCTAAGTTTCCTTTCCTGTTAAGTTTCCTTAGCTATTAAGTTTCTTAACCGCTATGTTTTCTTAACTGCTAAGTTTTACATAACCATTAAGTTTACTTAATCATTAAGTTTTCTTAATTACTAAGTTTACTTAATTATTAAGTATTCTGGTTTAGTAGCTTCCTGGTTACGAGTTCTAATTTCTAGATATGACGGAACTCGTATTAGTGTATTAACTCAATTCAACTTCAACGATAATCACCAGATCGAAACCCCCACAATGAATGACAAAGTATAGCCAGATATTGGCAGCACTTAAACATCCATTGGATTGGTTTTAATCGATCGGATATAGTATCGTACCAGTGATTAGAGTTATTACCCTAATAACGGGCAGAGTTTCGGGATTTAGGGGTATTATTCCCGAGCTATTACTTTGCTATAATATAGCCTAAGAGAAAGAAAAGAATTGAACGATTTGAAATGAAACCATCGGCTGCTATTTATAGGCTGAGATAGGGGCGACTCGCGGCCCGCGAAGCATATCAGCTTCTCCTTCGCGGCCCGCGAGGGAGTCTAGGTCAGCTGAGTCATCGAGTAGTCTTGACACGTGTCCATCAACGTGTCCGGATAGAGACAAGTCTTTCGCGCCCCGCGAAGACCTCTTCTAAATCTGTCGCGGCCCGCGACAGATGAAAATAATTGTTTTTCTGGGATTTTTATGAAAAGTAAGGTTTTACGGGTTCGGGTTTTTACTTACGGGGTGTTTTAGGACATTTTTGTGTGAGTCGTTACACTATGTACCTCTTAAACAATGTGAATTTATGTCGAAAATGTTAGTTTGTTTGGATCCACCAAAAAAATACAGTTTGTATTAATGTTTGCAGTGTTAAAACACACCAGATAAACATTATGAAATAATGTGATCTGGATACCAACCTATCTTTTACACGAAATCTCTAAACTGTAAACAAATTTAAAAAACATTTTAAATGGCTTTAAAGGGTAAACTTAAATGGCTTTAAAGGGTAAACTGTATAACAAACCTAACTAGTACAATGGATATGTAAAATATGTAGTGTACATTACGACACAACATGATTCATGATGAGTGTAATACCAAATGTACATGGAATGACAATTACATAAACCACGAACAATGCATGCATCAGATATAACACACAACCACATTGTAACACCTCGAAAATTCACGTCCTATAAGGTATTGACACGTGTCATAAGCTTGAACGTGAGAAAGTATACTTTAGAGGGACTAAAGTTGACAAACATAGAAAGTATGTGAAAATAAGGGTTCAAAATGTCAACAATGGATAAATATACTTTACAATAACCTTACATGATGTTTATACCCTTAGACGGATAAATCATGGATCATACGAAGCTAAAAGTGAGAGATTTCAAACGACAGGGGTTAAATGTGTCAACATGTTTAAGTTATGCCACTGAGTGACCTTTTAACAAACCCAAAGCTTTGTAACAATTAATTATGCTCACTAGAATGCACGATTAAAATTTCATAAAGTTTCGTTATCGTATGAGAAAGTTATGATCAAATTCGTGTACGAGGGGTTAAAGCGTCAACGGTGAAAGTTATGACTTTTCGGGTTAACCGGAAGTGTCCAGGGACTTGGCAAAGTGAGTATAAGTCATAAAGCCCTTGTAGATAAATAAGAAGGGGTCAAATTGCAATATATAAAGGTTACTTGACCTTTCGGAAGGGCCAAGAGTCACTTATGCAAAGAACAAAGGATTTTGGTGCCTGATAACTAGCATACGGACCTCAACATTGTGGAGGTTGAGGTCCGTAAGGCAACACCCAGCATCAGAAAACTGGCAGTAGCCTGTTTAAGCGCGATTCTGACCTTCCAAACAAGTTTCCTCCTATCCCTTGGCCCCTAAACACTCCCTAAACATCTAGGACACATGTTGGAATGTTGTGGTTAGTCCTAGACTTTGTTGTCAACACATTGTGGTGTCAAGGACCACTATATAAAGATCATAAGTTGCATACATTGATCATTCATTCATCAAACTCACTTCTGATCATTTGTGGGACTTCCAAGCTGATTCCAAGCCTTCCTAAGCATCCATTAAACACTTGTAAGTATGCCTAACCCTTCTTAATTAAGTTTTAGCTTAGTTTTAGCTTAAAAGTCAAACCGTCGTAATTACGGTTTGACTTAACGATAAGACACAATCGGTCCAGTGTTTTGTCGAATTGAAAGTTGTTATAAGTGGGTAATTATGTGGACATTAAACCCCTAAAAGGGCACCCACTGATTCCCATCCTAACTAGATCGTTTGTCGGGTCAAACTTAATCCGAAAAAGTCAACAGAAGCATAAAACGCATAATTAGCAATCTAGATGGCGTGCAACCTGTTTGATCATTATTATAACATGGTAATTAGTATAATAACATGTCTAAACATGTTCGACCCGACAATTTCCTGTTTAGACCCGGTTCGGAACCGAAAGTCGCAAAGCTTTGACTTTTGCTTTGACTTCAGTTCTGACCCGTTTAGGTATGTTTTAGAAATACCTTAGAGCTTCGTTTGGACCAGGTTACATGCTAGTATAACCCTCTGTGATTATACACCTCGGTTCATTAGTTATCCGATTAATGCGCATGATTCCGTTAATTGCCCATATGTTGACCATTATGCCCTTATTGCCTTAAAACGAGATTTATGGAAATGTAAAAGTGTAGAAACCTTAATTACTGATATATAAACTTGTATGCAAAGTTTGACATCAGTTTGACTTATAGATTAAGAGTTATGCTCAATATCGCAAAATTAATACTTTATGTTAATAAAACGGCGTAATTAGCATATAGCCTAGTTAAGCCGACTTTTTGTTATCAAAATTAATACCCACTGATGTAATATATTATTTTGGGATTTTTAAAGATTTTTAATAAATTTTAGGCTGAGCATAACTAGTAGTCGTAGGCTTAATCCGGTAATTGTCGGTTTTGCCCTTACGGGCCATAAAATGAGTTTTACTTATCTAAACAACTCCAAACCTTTTGCTACTGATCACATATGATTAATAAATTATTTTAAGCCTTCTGGAAGTATAAAAATATCAGATTTAAGTATCGAACCCGGTAATGGCCTTTAATCGCCTAAATTAGCGTTTTTAACGCATAGTATGTTTTAAAATCATATTGGACATACCCGGGTTGATACCTACTGATATATGAGGCAAATTATGATATTTTAACAGTAAGCAAGGGTTGATAAACTCAGACTTCGTTTTCGAGCTTTTCGGCTTATGTAAAATTACCAAAATACCCCTACGGGGCATAGTTTGGTTACAGATGATAAAATTCACATATACGCTTTAGCCTACTGTTATAACTCATCAAATTAAGTATGTTTGCTGTTTACATCAGACCTGTAACTCAGTTAAACATTTAAACTCTTTCATAACCTTTTAAATGACCAAACTACCCCTACGGGGCATAGTTTGTGTTTAAATTCGTTTCGGGCATAATGAAAGACATCTTACTGATGTCACAACATATTTGAGGCATAATTAACTTAGGAAACCTGTAGATGGCTCAAATGAATACCCGTCACGCTTCTTACGCGTACGGTTCGGTTTATGTAACAAGTTTACATAAATTAGCCGAAATGGGTCAAACCCTATCGGTTTTATCTCAAAGTCCAGAATGTGTATGAATTACCCGTATAAGACAAGTCTCTGAACATGTCGGGTTTAAATCACATTCTATTCCGGTCTTCGCTTAATCATGCGTTTGAACCGTATATTTCCTTAAGACTAACCGGTCTAAGCTTAGGCTTAATTAAAGACCCGTTAGCATTCTAATTAATTATTTATACCATCATTCCAGACTAGAGCTTTCCGGTAAATTGTACCTACGCTTACTTAAGTGACTACAGCTGAGTTATTAGATTCTTGCTATTTAAGACAGGAGCTAGCTCAGGTAAATACTCTTAACTTATTTTCCCTTTACGGGCTTGGGATACAGTATTATAGAAATACCGTATGGTCGGGTATTAAATATTTAATTGTATTATGATTAAATTATTAAGGTAATCCACTAAAGGTATTAACCTTGTGGGCATTATACCAAAACAGGTAATCCACTAAAGGTATTGACCTTGTGGGCATTATACCAAAACAGGTAATCCACTAAAGGTATTAACCTTGTGGGCATTATACCAAAACAGGTAATCCACTAAAGGTATTAACCTTGTGGGTATTATACCAAAACAGGTAATCCACTAAAGGTATTAACCTTGTGGGCATTATACCAAAACAGGTAATCCACTAAAGGTATTAACCTTGTGGGCATTATACCAAAACAGGTAATCCACTAAAGGTATTAACCTTGTGGGCATTATACCAAAACAGGTAATCCACTAAAGGTATTAACCTTGTGGGCATTATACCAAAACAGGTAATCCACTAAAGGTATTAACCTTGTGGGCATTATACCAAAACAGGTAATCCACTAAAGGTATTAACCTTGTGGGCATTATACCAAAACAGGTAATCCACTAAAGGTATTAACCTTGTGGGCATTATACCAAAACAGGTAATCCACTAAAGGTATTAACCTTGTGGGCATTATACCAAAACAGGTAATCTACTAAAGGTATTAACCTTGTGGGCATTATACCTGTGGCATGGCAGTTAATACAAGATTTTTATTAATAAAATAGTCCCAAGTATAAAAGATTAAGTTAGCCTCTGTGCATTTTAATCAAGTTATAAAAGATTAATTTTGCCTCCGTGCATTTTAATCAATGTGTCAAATTATTTTGTGCCTGGTGCATTCAAATCAATTTTATTAAACTCTTTTCAAATGAGTCGGTTGAGTGTATTTACCAGTGAAAACTGACGTATTTTCCCAAAAAGATTAAATGCAGGTATTATGCGTAATTGGCTGGATGTCTCCTTAGCATCATAGAAGTCTCACAAGCTTAAGATGCCTAAAGTCTGTTGAACAGTTTTTACTTTATATCGATTCACCTGTGGATCCTTTACTTCCGTTGTAATACTGAATATTACTTCATATTCGGAATGTAATAATAAATATCTTTTGCTTCCGCTGTGCATTCATATATATTGTGTTGTTTGACTATTATGTTGCCAACCACGTCACGATACTCCCCCACCGGGCCCACCGGTGACACGTGGAAAGTCGGGGTGTGACACACATCCTTCACCCCAACAAACCACAAACAATGCATGCATCAGATATAACATAGGAGGCTCTTTAAAAAACCAAAGTTAACACTAAAACACAAAAGTACCAATAACATAAATGTCCAACCAACCAAACTTTAAAATCAACAAACAAAAATCCAAAACCAACACATGAGAAAATTAAAACAGAAAAATGAAAAGTTCAGAAAAACACTTAATTTTTTGATAAAAAAGGTCCTATTCAGCCATGTCTTCATCATCCATATCTGCATCATTTCCAGATGTGTAAAACACATCATCAGCATCGTTTGATCCAGGACCATGACCTTCAACAACTGTAGCATCGTCACCTTCACCAATTGTAGCGTCATTACCTTTAGCATTCCGCGAGGCGCCTGCCTCAGGAACAGCCACGGTGTATTTCCAACACGTTACTCTGTTATGACCATATTTTTTACATAATGAACATTGACGACGTTTACTTCCAGACTGACTTATGGCTCGCTCCTTTTGAGATTTAAGGCGTTTATGAGAACCACAACCCTTGAACCTGGTACCAACTGGAACACGGATAGTGGCCATGCTCTTTGGAGCAACTCCCAGCAGTTCAGCAAAACGATTAAGTCGTGTCTTAGGAGGTGCATTTATCTGAGCTTGATATGATTACGAAAATTACACAACTTATCAAATTTTGAAATCAACTTGTTCACAACACACTCAGTTGCGTGACTAATCTCACGAACACAACGGTTAACCTCCTCACTACGATCTGAATCTCCACCATCCGTAAGAATGGACCCGGGGGAACTATTTGGAACAGCTTCACGCGTCCAACGTCTCAATATATATTGTTTTGGAAACTCCCTTACATCAAGAATCCGTAACACACAAAAAATGTGACTGCACAACAATCCAAACTGCTAAAACCTGTTGCAGTTACACTTAACAGTAACATCCTCCTCGCGTATCATAACCTGTAACATTGAATATCCATAAAACACAGTGCATAGATCAGATGGATACTTAAAAAAAACACACAAAATAATGTATAAATAACCTAAAACACAAGATCACCTCGAAGAACTAAGAACATGGCTGATCGAGATACTTTATAAAAAACTTAATGAAATCACCGACATGATCTAATCTGACACTAGTACAACGATGAACAGCATGTTGAATCTCAAGTTGAACATCAAAAAATATAGTTATGGTATATATCTGAACTGTTTGCTTCTCGAGAACAAAATCATTCCACTCTCCAGGGTTGGTGTATCGAGTGTCATGATTGTTTTTTCGATGCTCGTGTCTTTGCGCTTCAATAGTTGTATCGAAGTGGCTAAGAAATTCAACCAACGTGCACTTTGGATTGCTAATCTTGGCAAAAAAGTGATTCTCGCTTTCGGACCTAGATGATGTCCGCATAAGACCAGACATTTCTTCTTCGCGATAGTAAGCTAGAATCCATGATTCACGGAGCCCGTATATATACGTCAGCCATTCATGGTCGGTTAAATCGAAATCATTTAAAATAGCTGCCCATTCAGTCTCAAACGCTTCGGGCAATAGAGAATCAGTCCAAACAACTCCAGACAAGCTTTTCCTGAAATCGGTATTTGAACACAGGGCAGCCCCGACCTAAAGGAACATTTTAGCATGTATGTTAAAAAACAAAAATTAAAACACAGTAAAAATACACATGTAAAAAAAAACCCTGTCATAGAAAAAACAGACCTTTGTAGTGAGTTTATCCATGATGTGCCACATACATAACCGATGCCTCGACTCGGGCCAAACATCCGCTATAGCCCTTTTCATCGCAGGGTCTTGGTCAGTAACGATTACGGGAGGCGCGTACCCATATGCGTCCTTGATCGCCTTAAGTAACCAGCTATACGTCTCTGCCGTTTCAGAACCGAGAATTGCAGCACCAAGTGTGACGTTCCTATTGTGATTATCAATCCTAGTGAAAGGGACAAACATCATGTTATACCTGCAAACAAACAATCAGCGAATGAAAAAAATATCATAATGTATTTATAACACAGTAAGGTGTAAAACACAATGAATATATAAAAAATTAATCTCGTCGTTACTTGTTCCGCTTGTAGGTAACATCAAATGATATAACGTCTCCAAACATATAATAATTCCTCTTCATATCCTCGTCGGCCCAAAAAATGCACTTCAACACACCTTCGTCCGTCGTTTCATATTCGCAAGAAAAGTTCGGTAAAAACTCCTTTTTCCTCATTAGTCGCTTGACAAACATTTTAGCATCAAACTCTCCGATGAACATATTTAATTCTTTCTTGAAATTTTTGAAATCAACTTTGGTCGCACCGACTTTGTCGAACCCACCATACACTTCCTTCATAATGTTAAATGCACGAACAGGACCAATGTTAAGATTTGACATCTTATTTATCATCTCTTCGTGCGCACGATTAAGACCCCTGTTTTCCTTGAGAAGATGTAAATCTTCTTCGTGCACAAAATCATGGTTGTGCGCCTTCGTGAAATGATATAGCTCATACTTCTTGGCATCGTTCAGCTTTATTCTGATCATCGCTTGGCATTCGGTCCTTTTGGATGGTACCCTACGTACCCACCTATCAGACGGCTGTTCGGCTAAAGTATCGACCGGTCGAAACTCTTTGTGACCCTCTTTTGAACAAAAAAAATACTTATTTACCACAATACCGCGGTTTTCATGTTGTGTGCCCTTCCTGACTGTCCAACCTCCCGCTTCTGCATAAGCTTTGTAAAAGTTATACGCAGCATCAACTGTGTCAAATAACATGCCAACTGCTGGGATCAACGAAGATGATGAATCTGGAATATATCTCTTTGTTCCGGAGTTAGGAGAAACTTGTTCAATGCCACGTAATTGGTAACTGGGAGCATCTACAAAACATGACAAAAAATGCATACACCTCATTAAAAACACATTTGAGTTACCGAGATAGAAAACCCACAACTATTTTAATGAGCGTAAAACACCTTTACTAAACAACTGATGTACCGAGCATAAAACACATTTATAAAACACACTTTAATACAAACAAAACAAAAACCAACATAAATAAATTTTAAGCTGTAAAAAAAACAAGCAAAATTAAGAAACATACAGATCATGCTACGAAAATAATGAACTTATAAAACACACCATAGCACAAAATTCTACCCTAAAATACTAAAAAAATAATAACTAGTCAACGTTGGAAAAAACAACATAATGCAAGTTAAAACAGAACATTCAATGCCAAAAAAAAAGAGTAATCTGAATATTACAAAACATCGTTCATATTTTGTAAACACATTAAACAACTATGGAAGTTAAAACACACCTAACAGTTAAAACACATTACCAAAGAAATCAGCCTGATGGTTTTCCAGAAAACGTTTAATAAACAACAGACAAAAAAACAACTATGGAAGTTAAAACACACCAAGAACAATCTAAAAAAAGGAGTGATCTTCATATTACAAACCATCAGTCACTTTATGGAATCAAATAAACACATAGACTTCAATCTCTCTGAAAGTTAAAACACATCATCAAGAACATGCCATGAAAAACTTTTAATCATCTACACTCAATACTACAAAAGTAAAGAAAAAAATAACTGCAATTACCCTCTCCACAATCAACAAGTGTGTTTGAAGCCATGATTTTTGTCTCTGCAAAAAAAATATCGAATACGATTGATGTTGGTGAACAAGAAAACGACCGAAAGATTTATATTTACATATGGTTTGAAGAGATTTGTATTAGATATGAACCATAATTCCGAAAATCTGGGACAGGATCAGTTACAAATCGTTAACATGCAAATGTTAGTTAATGAAGATAAATTCCAAATATAAAAATAAAATGTGAAATTACATAATTGACCTTTTACTTAAAATCCCTAAATGCCACATGTCCAATTATAATTGCTTCCTAGACTTTCTAGGAAAAATCAACTTTCTACACAACTCCCACTCCATAAAAGTAAATCTGCGTTTCGAGCTTGCGTTGAGATTGCGATACGATGGCGATGTGATAGCGTTTATTATAAACATGCGATGTGATATGCGATAAAATGCGTTAAATAGTATGCGTTGTAAACCGCGTTAAATGGGATATTTGCATTTTGAAAATAAGCGTTGTGAATGCGTTGTAAACCATAGTTTAAAAATATCGTTTAAAATAATCAACCCATGGCGATAATCGGAATCTCGAGAGTACAAGTCAATTAAGCAATAAATGACAGATCTAAGTAAGAACACGACTTGACCTTCCGGGAAGTCGGGTTGTAACAGGAACACCCCCGGTTGAGTATCCGGTAAGCTCGGGGATTCAACCTCGTCTGCCCCGGTCAACGTTTCTTTATTAATATAATTGAAAGGGATGGATGAGAAAAACATTTCTTTTTTACAGGGAAGAGGAAGAAAAAGGTCGGGAAAGGAGACCATACCCCTCAATCTTAAACGACACTTGTGCATGGTTACTATGAGTCAAACTTCACAAAATCGAGGTCTATTAAATTACATGTATATGCATATTTATAAACCAAAAACTTTATTGCCAACAATCCTAAAACCCAATTAACTTACATCGTCATCTATTTTCTATGATTTGGGGGCCCACAGTTCAACGCCCTTGCTTCATTTCACTCTCCCTTAGATTATGGGGGTGTGGAGGGGTTTGAATCGGGGACATTGCTCGACACGTGGCATGTGTGGGCTTCACCAGTCCACACCCAAAAAAGTGGGGTGTGGAAGAGGTGTGACCAGGTCGGCGTTGGGGTGCCATGTGGCACCTAATTTTCTTTTTTTATATTAATTATAGAAATTAGTAAAGTAATTTGAAAAACACATTTTATTTGTATTAAATAACTACAATAAAAAAATACATTACATTACAAAAAAAAAAAATCAATCATTTTCATCTTCATCTTCATTGGAGTCGAATCTAAGAAGTGTTGAAACATGTGCTGCCAAATCAACACGAAGGTTTGAATGTATTTATCTTGACTCGATTAGATATTGGTTTTGCGTTTTCTCTTCGCCACTAATGTCTTCGTTATTTTATTCGGGCTCCTCGCCATAATATTCAACGATTGCACGCCCTTCATCCTCTAAAATCATGTTGTGTAGAATGATGCGCGCGTATATCACGTTTCTTATTTGATTTTTTTTCATACAATCGACAAGGCATGCTCAAAATACGTTACCTTTTCTTCAAAACACCAAATTCTTGCTCGATGTCTTTGTGTGCCGCCATCTGAACTATTCTTTTAAATCTAGGGTTCCATATCTGGAAAATGATCACAAAAACAACATACTTATGGCAGATTCCATCAACAAGATAGTACCCATACTTGTATTCAACCCCATTTACAAAAAAAAATGTTGCTTTTGGTCCAATACCATTTATTCGATCATTGAAAATGGGCTAGTGGTATAATGTTTATATCGTTATGTGAACCGGGCATACCAAAGAATGCATTCCAGATCCAAAGATCTTGTGATGCAACTGCTTCAAGCATCATAGCCGGCATTCCATGATATTCACTTGTGTGAGAGCCTTGCCATGCAGTTGGACAAAGTCCCACTCCTATTTTATACAATCTAAACTACTGATCATCCCCGGGAAACCATGATATTCAGCACGATGTTCCAAAATTTGTTGCATATCACTAAACGTCGGTTTCTCAAATATCTTTTCATATATAGTTCAATGATATACGCACAAAAAATTGTGAAGACTTTCCCTAGCCAGTCGTGCCGACATTTTTAAATAATCGTCCATTATGTTGGAACTATTGTCGTAAGCCAATTGTCTTAGGGCGCCCGTGACCTTTTGCCAGATGGTAAATCATGAAATTACCACGCTCATCGGATCTTTGTCGGAAAAAATCATAATTATCCTCTAAATCCTTTGATATTCTTAAAAATAAATTTTTACTCATACGAAAACGACGCCTAAACATTCTTTCATCAAACGTTGGTTCGGGTGAAAAATAAACGCTTACCAGCAAATCGTTTGCGGTTTTGCGTTCACAAACAATATACTTCCTCCATTTGGGTTGGGGAGTCCCTTCATTTGTATCGTCAACAATAACTTTCACCACCATCGACACTGCTAATAATAATAATTCCGCCCCATCGTCCGACGAGGATGGCAAAACAAATTTCTCATACGAATCGCTTGAACTTGAAGAAGCCATTATATATATATATATATTTAGTTTGATAGTGGCTTTTCAATTTTTGGATGGTAAAAAAAAGTAAGAAATGAAAGGTTTATATAGAAAAAATTTTAATTTTTTTTTAAATAGTGGTTGGCCAACGGCTAGCCAAACGGTGATCAACACCCAGCCATACATTGTCAGTCACGTCACCCCATGCCAGCGCCCCATGCCAAGCGCGTAACGCTGAACAAAACGCCAACCCAGAGTGGAGCAGCCGACGTTAAAAAGCCAAAACGCCAAGCGGGCCACGCCCACACCCACCAGTCTTAGTCCTTAAGCCACCCTACCACAACCCTAAATCAGGTTAAACTAAACTAAACCACTTATTTAAATAACCCATCCTATGCCATCCAACAATTTTTTGTTGGAGTTAACTTTTTAGGTTGACACAAAATATAAGATGCTTGAAACTGATGCAGTTTCGTGTGCGATCAAATGGCTCAAGAAACTATTGATAATCAAAGACGATAAATCGAACCAAAAGGTTCTAAGAACAAAGTTCTTTTTATAAAATTCAATCAAAAACTGAAAAACAATAAACCTTATATGCCCTATTTATACTAAACAATTAAAAAGATAAAATAGGAAATTTGAATTTTAAATAAATAAAAATATGCTGATAAGCTCCTGCATCATTCTCCCCGTCTTCGAAAAAACTCGTCCTCGAGTTTTGCCTTTGGACCAAAGCCACCCGGATCGTAAGGAACATCAACCCGACACCCACTTAATATTATCATCACGACCCGTCTAAACTGCTTAACTTCATCGGCCTTTTCGCCTAACTCTGAAACTGTACCACCAGGGTCGTATGGAACGTCGAAAAAAACTCGTGTAAACAACTCAACTGTACGGGTCGTCTCACCCAACTGTAGCATGTACCTCCCGTTTCTTTCATCTTTTGGATCCCCACCGATTGGACTACCGTTAAGCTTCGATGGACTATTTAACACAAGCCTACAAATTAATTCTAAAACTGGCCCATCGCAATTTTGTAAACCCACAAGAGATTTTGCAAGCATCTCATTTAAATTAGAAACTTTTTCCACACTGGGCTTTAGATGTGACCCACAAGCAGTAGATGCCAAAATGGGTGGCCTACAACAAGTTAGCCGCATGTGTTGACTTTTGTGGGCTATCCTCATGCATGGGTCTTGCCTCCACATTCTCCACCACATCTAGTTGGATAGCCTTATTGGCTACACGAATTTCACTAAATTAATTAGGCCAGGATCAGGCTTGGGTGTAATCTTAGGTGTAGACCCCACCATCTCACTAGGCCTGACAATGGATTGGATATTGATCCATATTCAATCCAATCTGATCCATTTAAATCACTTATTGGATCATAAAAAATATCCACTAATCCATTAATTAATCCAATGGATGGATCCATTTATCCAATTATTTATATGGAATCACTTATGGAATATCTAACTGCACGTGCTCTCAAAAGTCCAAACCCTGAATTTTGAAATCAATCTAGCCTCTACTCTCCAAAAGTCAGTTTCAAAGACCAGTGATTTGCCACCAGTGATTTTTGCTCGTTTCATCCAGCGATCGACGAATTCTGCTCGTTTCATACAGGTGAACGACGAATTCTGCTCGCTTCATTCAGTCCAGTAGCAGAGGCGATATTTTCTGCTGGTACGTTCAATCTTCGGTTTATTCCAAGTTGTTCACGATTCCTATGCTAATTTCCATGTACAATTTGTACAGGCGTTATTGTACTTCTTTATTGTGAATGGGTTTGCAAGATTTAGGTGCAGATGAAAAGCTATTGTTTTTGTTTGTTTTATGATCACCAAGTGTTCGATAAAAATCCCCAATGAAAGTTTTAGTAGTAGTAGTAACTAGTTAGCACCCTAAAAGAAACTTAGTTCATGGATTCGTAGTGGTATATTGGTAATCATCAACATCGTGTGGCTTGTTAGTTTTCTGTTGTGTGTTGATTTACAAATTACAATATTACATCATAATTGTGCATTTATCTTTCTTGTATTGATAATTGAGATGCCATTGGAGATTGTCCTTCTGTGCTCGTTTATTCTTATGAAATTGTATGTTTCTGTCTCTGCGATGAATTAAAATATAAAAAGCCAAAAAGGTTATATTGTGACGCATCTTTTCATTGTATGACTGTTTTCATGGGTTCTTCTAAGTTAGTTGGGACTGAAATAACATCAGGTGGTAATACATAAAGGACGCAAAACTCGAACGCTACTCGTTATCGGCTCGGTTAAAAGCTCGAACGAGCTCGAGCCTGAAATAGAGCCCGTTTAGTGATCGGGCCCGAGATCGAGCCTGAAATACAAAGCTCGTCTAGGCTCGCGAGCCTAAACAAGCCCAAACAAAGTTTAAGTTTTTATATTTATAATATAATAATAATGATGATAACATTGGAGAGCCGAACAAACTGTTTAAGAATATCATCTGGGGAACAAACTGGTACCGATAATAATAATATTTTTTAGTTGGTTCAAACAGGTTATCAAAGTGTACATTTAACTCAGACAACCCCCTCAATAGATTTATTTAAAATGTATATTACTATTTTAATATTATAGGGGAGCAAATTGCATTGGAGTGGTGACAAACGGGTTTTTGATGGGATTAAATTAGCTACGGGTTCTAACGAAACCCCCCTTGTCCGGGTTCTGGCAATGAACCTTCTTCAGCTGGTTCTTGTGAAGTCCCTACTGCGGGTTCTGGCAATGAACCTTTTTCTGCTGGTTTAGATACATTTGAGGATGTGTGTGGGGGGGGGGGGGGGGGGGGGGGGGGTTGGTGCCATCAAGAGTGACGTTAAATCTATATCTGAAACTCTGAAAGTGTGTTTCTGAGTCTTAAGTGGGCAGCAGGGTGTCATGCTTTTGTGATTTTAAAACTATAATATTAACATAACTGCAAACAATAGAATCCCCTTTACATGGGTGTAGGTATTATGCTTTTGGGCAATTTGCTCCCCTATAATATTCATGGCTATAGAATTTATAGATTTTTTTATTTTTTTAGATTTTTTTTAGATTTTTTTGAATTTTTTAGATTTTTTGGATTTTTTTTATTTTTTTTATTTTTTGGATTTTTTCTTTATTTTTTTAGATTTTTTTGAATTTTTATAGACGATAAATCGAACCAAAAGGTTACAAGAACAAAGTTATTTTTATAAAATTCAATCAAAAACTGAAAAACAATAAACCCTATATGCCCTATTTATACTAAACAATTAAAAAGATAAAATAGGAAATTTGAATTTTAAATAAATAAAAGATATGCTGATAAGCTCCTGCATCAGAAACCATAAGAATTTAAAAATTAAAAAGATAATTTATAGATAATCAACACGAATAATTATTTCGTCCCACATCCTACCTCTAATAAACAATTTTAACTAATGTCACGTGACAACACGTTCTTCTACCTCAAACATTATATTCTTTATTTTTAACAGATTTCATATAGATACTATGTTGTCGAGGTTGCATCAGGAATTTTGTGTGCTTTAGTCAATCTCCATTCATATTGGGGGATTGTTGGAAAAATATTAGTGAAAATGATTTTTCACTAATTTTGGACAATAAATAATTGTATTTATTTACGAGTTACATAGTTAATAATTTATGAGTCTATGTTGTATGATGTGAGAATTTCACAAACAAACTAAATCAAACCACCTCCAAATAGCATCTAAAATGAATGAGATATCGATGTTCAAAGTTTCAAAGTTGAGTGATTGAATTAAATATTTCTGTACATAACTGACTATAGTAGTTTTGCATCTTTTGTCATAAAAATGTTGTTTTGTTTTGACTCCTTAAAGAATCATTTTGAAGGTTTTGATTATGCCTCATAATTTTATTTAAATTTACATTAACATGTCATGAATCAAATGAATGTTTTATTTGACTCATAAAATTGATATAACGATCTTTAAATTAAATAATAGAACTTAAATATGGAGTTTTGGTCTGAATATAAAATAAACCTTATGATTAATTGACAAGGGAAAAAAAGAGTGTAGAGATGAGAAAAGATAAACAGTGATAAATTATTTTGTCAAAAAGTTTCGTAGGATTTAGAGAGGCATACTCTCCAATTCTTCCACCATCATCAACTTTATCTTTTTATTTTTTTTCCACATAATTCGTAAACTCTAAATAGCCTAGTGCTATCTCGGGCTTGAGAGCCATCTCCGGCAGTACACAATTGTTCCAGTTACTGTATCCTCAATAAAAAACCGCCAATTCTTTAGGCGCGAAATTTGTTTTAATGGACCCGTGTCTGACACAATCCTCAATCAAAAACCGTCAATTCTTTATTATGTTAAGTATTGCGGTCAATAAGCAAGGTTGACGACTCAACATGACAGACTCGTTTCAAGGATACTACAACAATGCTTGTTGAAGTACCCATTGAAGACACGACTGAATCAAGCTTGGTAAATAAATTGTATTATATATATATTTTTTTCTTTCGTGTTTCTATACGGTACTGTACTATTATATATCCTACGAATAATGAGAGTATCGTTATTACATTTTTCATTATATATTTTAATATAAAGTGAACCCACTTCCTATAATTTATTAGTGGCATATTAAAGGCTAAACTATAGGAAAACAACAATATATGTATTGCAATGAACAAAAAAAAATGAATGGAGTCGACGTATCACATTGATTATATATTTCCCCAGGGGCAGCTAAACGTACCTCTCTGTGATAGGAATATTATTTTATAAAAGAGATCACCCACCTAGTGTACGAGAGTGGATGGGGAATGTTTAGCAGCAAAATAGTTGTACTTTAAGGGGAGTGGGGGTGCCAGTGATGGAGCGTTGTGTGTGGGTGACCATGCGTGGAACACTGCCACCGGTCCTTGTGACCACGCGCGTTGGTTACCTTGCGTTGTTGAGATGGGTTACCGTTGGGGATGTTTCAAGTTTAAACAGGATAACAAATGTTAACAATAATGATGGACACCCCCACTAAAATCCATCATTAGTGATGGAACCAAGTTTGATGACGTGACGGAACATGATTGGGTGTGGTGAGTGATGGAAAGTGGAGCACTCCCACCCCCTAAGAAGTTGTTACACTTTTAGTACGAGTGTTGCTAAACGAGTTGTTATTGACCGACTTAACATGGTCAATCTCCTAAATAAATACACGAAGAACAAGACAATAACCTGAGACTATTATTCTACGTGTTTTTTTTTGTCATTATGCAAACTGCATATAAAAGAAAAACGAAGTAATGCTCTCTTATGAATAGGGACCTGCTGCAACATGGGGGAAAATGCAAGAGTAAACTAATCTAAGAGCATTCACAATCCGTCCCCAAATTCTGTGACAAAGGTTTTTATATTATGAAAAGTGATTATAGGTGCTTGAAAGTGGTTGTGACTTGTGAGTAGAGAAAAGAGAAAAAGTAATGATAAAAGTAAAAAAAAATATTTAATTGAAAAGAGAGAGAGAAAATGCGATTGTTTTTAATGAAATCATAGGGTAAAAATGAGGGAAGGGATGTGAATGCTCCCTGCCTTCATGCATGCAGTAGTGGGCACTCCCATTGAACCAGTTTCTAATCCGGTAGACGTGCGAGTACCCTTTTAGACCTCATGGGTCGGGCGGTGGTACGTATCACGATTTATTTATTGAAAAAAAATATGGAGCGTGGCCTCTGGCTCTCGAGGCGTGAACTGATTGTGATTCGGAGGGCGCTCAATCTCAATGTCCGTTGTCTCACTATATGAAGACTAGCCCACAACCCATAAACACACACAGACAGAACAGGGAATTGACAAGAAACCTGATAGTCACCTTGGAGCACTGAACAATGAAACTTAGCGAAAAGGAATTCGAGATGTAGAAATGTCCTACTTCTCTAGTTCGAGTGGGCACGCTAGATATTTGTTTATGAAATTCAAACTAGTTCAAAAAACTTCTTAAGGTCTACAATATTATTTGACTTCTTGTGCAGCACCGTTAAGTTGTTATTATCTAATTATTGTTCTTTACTAAATACTTGGGAGTTCTGCTAATTTTCTAAATATACATAGAAAGACTTGAAATTGTTATGTTCAGTTGTTCTTCGTCTATACAACATAGTTAAATTGTATCATAAATCGAATTTTGATTCCTATAGTATCTACAACTTCACACTCTGTGGTTCATACTTATCATGGTTTGATGCTTATTGTGTTCTACGTACTTTCCTTCAAAAGTTTCTCAAATATCTTCAAAACTTTTCATAGCCATAAGAAATTGTCAAATCAACATATAACTGGACCTGGAACAATGAGTTCAGTTCATTTGAGAGACGAATGAGATCATCAATAGAACACGTAATGCCAATGACTACGAAAAACACTTCAATAAAGCAACATACTAATTAATAATCAGGGTGAAATAAGAATTGAGCTAATGTATTTCATCCACAAAACGATGAACCAAACTGAATTAACAATGTACGCAAAATTCATCAACGATAAAGAACAGATACCAACCTAGAGTTTGTAAAATCTCTGAAAGACTCGAATCCTGCTACAGTAATTGAACCCAGCATTTAAACCCTAAGGAAATGCAATGCAACATCTTACATATCATAATCAATGCGCAAAAACTGTATCGTTTCGTCTCGGTGGTCTATCAGGAATCGAACCAGGTTTGAACTTAGAAGCCTCATGCCTCGCAAGTTCAGGTGGAACCGGACTATTGCTCTGTGTAAGCATCTGCTTAAGATCATAGAAAACATCAGTATCATGTAAAGTCAAGAACGTAGTAGCGGTACCTGTCTTCCCTGCACGCCCTGTACGTCCTATACGATGCGTATACATTTCAATATTTCCAGGCATATCATAGTTTATAACATGAGCCACATCTGGTATATCAATCCCACGCCCCGCAACATCAGTAGCAACCAAAACATTAAACCTTTTCGTCCTGAAACCTTCAAGACTGATTTCTCTCTGTTCCTGTGACTTGCCACCATGTAAAGTTGTCACCCGGTAACCTGCTTTTTCCAACGTTTTCGACACAAAATCAGCAGACTTTTTAGTGTTTATGAACACAATCGCAGTCTTGTCTACCAGATCATCCAACAGCTTCTGTAACCTAGGCATTTTTTCAGATTCTTTAACCATTATAACGTGTTGCGTAATGAGATCAGTCGCTTTACCCGCAGTTCCGATAGTCACAACAACAGGGTTTCTCAAGTATTTTCTAGCGAGCCTCTCAACAGCAGGAGGCATAGTTGCACTAAACATATAAGTCGTTCTATATATCCTCTTCTCGTCAAGCTCCTCATCTTCATTTTCGGGTTTAAAGTTGCTCGATGGCATGGCATCAAGAACACCCACAACTTGTGGTTCAAAACCCATATCAATCATACGATCCGCTTCATCAAGAACAACATAGTTACACTGGTTTAAAACCGCATAACGTCTTTCTAAACAATCGATCAGACGTCCAGGCGTCGCAATAACAACCTCACACCCTTGTCTAATCTTAAACCCCTGCTCTTCAATCGACTGCCCACCAACAATCGAAACAACTTTGATACCCAAATAATGCGCAAACTTAACTGTTTCTTCCTCAATCTGCTGTGCAAGTTCTCGAGTAGGCGCCATAACAACCGCATAAGGCCCCTCCGCCTCATTTTCCTCACTAATAGGAGGAAGTCTAGTTATGTAAGTCAACATAGGAAGTACAAAAGCAGCAGTTTTACCTGACCCCGTTTCCGCAACACCAATCACATCTCGCTGTTGGAGACCAAGCGGGATCGCAGCCATTTGAATCGGCGATGGCGTCTTGTAGCCCGCTCTATCCACCGCTTTCAAAAGTTCCGAGCTCAATTTACTCTCGATCCAACTCCTCATCGGCCTGGGAATTCTCGAACCCTTATACGATATATTAAAATCCTCTCGAAATATCCTCCAATCTCTCTCAGTCATTTCTTCAAGTTTCTTCTCCGACCAATGCCGATCAACTCTCATATCAAACGTATCGTACATTTCGGCCGCCTCATCCTTCAACCGCTGCGCCGCAGCCTCCTCGGGGCGCTCCTCGATCCCATCCTTCTTCCTAATTTCATCCCTCAGCTCCTTCTCATTCTTCGCAGCCAGCTTCTTCTGCTCCCTACGGTCCATACCGGCCCGAAAACCTCTCCCGAATAACAGCCTCGCCTCGTGCGGGTTCTGGTACAGAATATTCATATCCCTAGACGTGTCCTCCGTGTTCTCCCAATCGAACGAAAACCGAAACTTCTCGCTGGGTTTAATCACTCGTTTCTTCGGCTTCTTCGATCCTAAATACTGCTCTTTAATCGCTTCGAGTTCCTTTTCACGTTCTCGCTCTGCAAGCTTCTCTAATCTCGCTTTTTCTCTCGCTTTGTGCTCTTCTTCGCGTTCTCTGTCGCGATTTCGTCGTTCAGATTCTCGTTCTCTGTCACGTTCTCTGTCTCTATCACGGCGGTCACGGTCGGAGCGGTGGTGGCGGGAGGAGTCGTCGGCGGAGGGTGGGGGGTTGGAGGATGAGGGGTTAGGGTTTGATTGTTCGGATCGGCGCTTTTGTTGTTCGAATTCTTCTTGGCGACGTTTGAGGGCGAGTTGTTCTCGCTCTGCTTTGCTGAGGAAGACGGGCTTCTTCTTCTCGCCGAATTCGTCGCGATTCATGGTGTGGGGGTTTGTGTGGTGGACTTGGTTCGCTTGGTTGGTTGCAGGGCAGGAGGGGAAGGGGATCGATGAAGAAGGAAAGTAACGCTAGGGTTTGTGACTACGATTTGATTGGGTATTTGGTGTATAAAACGTATAATAAGTTTAGCGAGTTATGCTGGTTGGTTCGGTTTAGGATAAATAAAATAAAATCTATAGTGAAATATGAATAGAAATTTGTATGATGCAGTTTAGTAATCAAGTAAACAGAAAAAAAAATGTTAGGATAGTCTCCGTAATTGATTTACTTTCACCTTTAGTCTTTAACTTTATAAAATTACAGTTATAGTCTATAAATTTTGCAATTTCATTCTCGGATAATCCCTAGTGTGAATAGAGGTTAATTTTTTATGGTGGAAGTGACTTATCAAAAATTCAAAGTCTAATTCAGAAATTATGGGCGAAATTCGATGGTGGAAGTGAGTGATCCGGTGATATGTTTGGTGTTGTCGTTGGAGTGAGGCAGAAATTGAAGGATTTGCTTGTGGCTTCGGCGACGCATGGATTGCTTGAAGACGGTGGAGATGAGTTGAAGCGGTGGAGTGCTGGTGGCGGTTTGTTTGCACGGTGTGGTGGTGGTGGGAGAGGGATGAGGACGGTGTTGCCAGGCACATTACTGTTAGTACCTAGGGTTTTCGTTTTAGTTTCACCTCCGTTACCGTTACCTAGGGCTTGAAACCGCTTGACACTGAGAGTATCTCTTCATCGACGGCGGCACACAGCAGCTGCCGAAACTTCTCGAGTTTGTCAACGGCTGCAGCGACTTATCATTTGTTGGCTGAAATGGATTCAAGCAGGTTCGAAATCGTGAAAAAATCTAGCTTGAAGTCGCAATTGTCTGATTGGTGTGAATCACAGAATTGCAGGTTCAATTCTTTAGTTGTGGTGAAAGGTGGATGGTGGTGGTGAGGAGGAGGAGTTGGGAAGATGGAGTGGGTGGGGTGGGTCATACATAAATTCTAAAATATTAATTATATTTCTTTTAATTTTTAGTTATTAATTGGACACTAAGGGCAATCTCGTTCTTTCACATCCACTTAACACTAAAAACTAACAACGATCCATGCTAGGGACTATCCACGAATGAAATTGCAGAAGTTAAGGATTATAGCTATAATTTTAGAAAGTTAGAGACTAAAGGTGAAAATGAAGCAAACCACATAGATTATCCAGATATTTTTCTCTAAAGTAAAAAATATTATATTTAACCAATAAAATTCGTATGAAATCAAAAAAAAAAAAAAATCTCATAACAACACATGGTGGTATAATATAAAAAAAAAAGAAAAAGAAATATATAAAATATAAAAACTTAAAAACATAAAAGAAAAACAAACGATATATGTCGAATGGTGTGTGTCTATAAAATATATAATAAGAAAAAAAGTAAAGAGCATATGCAAGTGATGTACGATGGTGGTACTATTTATAAGTCATTCTCACCGCGGTCTCCGAAAATCATAAAAAAAGTTTAGGCCCTGTGTGAGATAAAAAATTTGGTCCATATTCGAAAATCTCCATTTAACATAAACTCATCAATCAATAAAATCTATGTGGATGTAATTTAAATAGTTATTTTTAGCCAACTTTAGGAAGCAATTTATTAACTAAAAGGAAAGATGCAGGTAACAAAATTAAGCATTAAATGCTACTAACAAAATAAAAACAAAAAAATAAGCTAAAATAAAGAATTTGGAAACGTCAAGATTAGAACCCACGTCTACTTGTTGTTTAAGCAAGGTAGTAACCACTAGTACAAATGCTCATTTATGTTATTTCTCGATTCAATGCATATAGATTTTATCTTATCTAGCATAAATTTTATACAAAATTAAAAAGATTTGACCTTAAAATTAAAAAGATTTGGGCCCTCGAAAGGTTTGAGCCTTATGCCATCGCCCACCCCACACCTGTTGTCTAGTATAGAACAAACACAGTGATTGGGGTTGTATTGTATTGAGATTGTATTGATAAAATGTTTGTACTAGAGTAGGGTTACACAAAGATGGAGTTTATATAGAACCCCATATTACACATTAGCCCCTACACTATTTTTTCTTCTTTCCGACACTCCCCCTCAAGTTGAGTAGTGGGGTCACCAATACTTAACTTGCTCAAACAGCTACTAAAAACGTTTCCGTTGACTGCTTTTGTGAGAATATCTGCGAGTTGATCTTTTGTTGATATATACGGGAGCTCTATGATTCTTTCCTCCAGTGTTTCCTTGATGAAATGTCGATCTACCTCCACGTGTTTTGTTCGATCATGCTGAACTGGGTTTTCTGAGATTTGTATTGCAGCCGTATTGTCGCACATAATTTTACTGGGTTTCGCCCTTTGGGAGAAACCAATGTCTTCTAGGAGCTTCCTGATCCAAAGAACTTCACTTAGCCCTCGAGCTATACCTCTGAACTCAGCTTCTGCACTCGACAGAGCGACCACCTTCTGTTTCTTACTTCTCCAGGTAACGAGATTTCCACCAACCAAAGAAAAATATCCTGATGTTGACCTTCGGTTTCCCTTATCTCCTGCCCAGTCTGCGTCAGTATAGAGCTCAACATTTAAATGTCCATTTGTTTTGAACAAAACTCCATGGCCTGGAGTTCCTTTGAGATATCTTAAAATTATCTGAGCAGCTTCCATGTGGGCAACTTGAGGTTGATGCATGAACTGACTCATCACTCCAACAGCATAAGCTATATCAGGGCGAGTGTGAGAGAGATAAATTAACTTGCCCACGAGCCGTTGATACCTTTCTTTGTCTGCAAGTTCTCCATTGAGTTCCATGTGAAGATTGTGGTTCACTACCATTGGAGTATCTGCTGGTTTACAATCAACCAACCCAGTTTCTGCTAGGAGATCAAGGACATACTTCTTTTGGCAGATTAAAATCCCCCGTTTAGACCTGAGAACTTCTATCCCGAGGAAATACTTGAGATTCCCAAGGTCTTTCATTTCAAACTTTGAAAACAGATTTCTTTTCAGCCGTGCTATTTCTTCTATATCATCTCCGGTAATAATCATGTCGTCCACATATATGATCAAGCAAGTTACAAGACCGTTTCTTCTCTTGAGGAACAGAGTATGATCAGCGTTACTTTGGTGATACCCATACTCTTTCATGGCCAAGGTGAACTTTCCAAACCATGCCCGAGGAGATTGCTTTAGCCCATAAAGGGACTTTTTCAACCGACAAACTTCTCCTTCTTTAAAACCCCCTGAGAACCCTGGAGGTGCTTCCATGTAGACTTCTTCAGTTAGGTCTCCATGGAGAAAGGCGTTTGTAACATCAAACTGGTGAAGAGGCCACTCCTTATTGGCTGCTACCGAGAAGAGAACTCTGATGGTATCCATTTTCGCAACCGGAGAAAATGTCTCAGAATAATCGATCCCATACGTCTGAGTGTAACCCTTGGCTACAAGCCGAGCTTTGTATCGTCCAATAGAACCATCTGGCTTATACTTGATTGAATATACCCACCGGCATCCAACTGTTTTCTTTCCTTTAGGAAGAATGCCCTTCTCCCATGTGTTGTTTTTCACAAGAGCACGCATCTCCACTTCCATTGCTTCTTCCCAGTTCTTCTTACCTTGAGCTTCCTTTACGGAATTATGTATTTGTTCAGAGTATAGTGAAGTAACAAATGCTTTCGCACTGTTAGATAAGTTCCCGTTGACCATATTAGCTACAGGATACCTTGAATTTCTGGTTTCCCTCTCTGGGGAGTACCGTTTTGGAGGAACCCCTCTATTGGCTCTAGGAGGAAGAGAGTATCTTCCGGTAGTCTCTGCTGCACCTGGTGCAACCTGTTCAACAACTGGTTCAACCTGTTCAACAACTGGTTCACCCTGTTCAACAACTGGATCAACATGTTATGTAGTTGTCGGTTCTATGTGTTCCCCTGTTGTCTCATAGTTATAAGACGTAGAACATTCAGAGTTCTCAGTATTTCTTACCTCAGGCATCACGTTGGATGGACTTTCTTCAGTGGTACTGTGCTCCGCGGATTGTGTGTCTGTGTTTGAAGGACTCGCAGTACTGTGATAGTTTTCTGTGTTGACTTCTTCAGATGAGGGAATTTGGGTTAACCAGCTCAGAGTGTCTATACTGTCATTCTCCCCCCTGACCACTGAGTTGGGTGTTATAAAAGTATTTTGTTTCAAGAAAGTCAACATTCATTGTGGTGAACATCTGACGAGTTGTTGGATTATAACATCGGTAACCTATTTGATCTATCCCATAGCCGACAAATACACATTTTTCAGCACATGGGCCAAGCTTGTTTCGATTGGTTTTGGGTATATGAACAAATGCGGTACACCCGAAGATTCGAGGTTCAATTGTAAGAGGATGAGGAATACTGGCAGACTTAGACAGACAATCTAAGGGAGTCTTAAACTTAAGAGCTTTTGTGGGAAGCCGATTCAGCAGATACACGGATGTTGCAACTGCCTCTGGCCAGAAAGATTTAGGGACCTGAGATTCGATCAAAAGGGCTCGAGTCATTTCAAGAATAATACGGTTTTTCCGTTCGGAAACACCGTTTTGTTCGGGGGTATGAGAACAAGACGTTTGATGAACTAATCCTTTGGTTTTAAAGAACTGTTTCATGGATGTATTGACAAATTCCCCCCCATTGTCGGATCTAAGGATTTGGATTTGAGTTTGGAATTGAGTTTGAATCATAGCATAAAACGTGATAAATTTTTCGTAGACTTCAGCTTTGTTTTTCAAAAAATATACCCATATCATGCGAGTGCAATCATCCACGAATAGTATAAAGTACCGAAGACCCTGCCCCCCATCACCGGAGCAGGACCCCACACATCAGAATGGATCAGTGAAAAGGGTGAAGCAACTTTCGTATTGCTAGGTTTAAACGGTTGTCGATGGCTTTTAGCACGAAGACAGGTTTCACAGTCGATTTTTCCCTTGGACGGGAAGAGTTTTGGAAACAGGAGATGCGAATAGCCAACGGATGGGTGTCCCAAACGTCTATGCCATAGCCAGGCTTCCCGGTTTTCGGTTCCATGAGCTAACATCACAGTACCCTGTTGAGCCACTTCATCCACATAGTATAATCCTTGGCGCTCAGTACCACGTCCAATAATCACACCCGTCCTGATATCCTGTAAAAGGCAAAAATTAGGGTGCATTAGTACGGTACAATTTAGCTCCTTGGTAATGTGGCTAATGGAGAGCAGTTTGTGTGATAATGATGGAACATAGAGACAATTTGATAATTTCATAGTTGGTGAAATTTCAATTGTTCCTCCTCCTTTCACTTGCATCATTCCATTGTTTGCAGTGTGGATTTGAGTTTTTTGAGGATTGGACATTGATCGTATGTCTGATGATTCAAACGTCATGGTGTCAGTGGCACCAGAATCGAAGATCCAAGCACTGTTCCTACTATGATTGATTTCCATTTTTTTTTTTTGAGACAACCAAAAACCGAGCGTATTTAATTGGCACCCAAATAACTTCGCTAAAAAGGAAAAGTTATCTCACCGGCGAATTTATCTAAATTCACCGGTGACTTGAACTCGCGTTCAAGATTTAAGTCCGCCCGCAAACCACAAATCCGCTAGCGACACAAAGGAGGCCAACGAATTTATTCAAAAAAAGAAGTTTCCAAGTTTCCAAGACTTATCACCGAAATCGATTGGAAAGTTTCCAAGTTTACCAAGGAGTATTTATCAACAGCGTAATTATCAAAAAAGAAACTTTCTAGATAAAAGGAAACTTGAACCAATGAGATGATTTGAACAGGAACCGTCAAGATTTTAAGGAAAGCAGCGAAATGATTGGGATTGATGGTTTAGGGTTTTTTTTTTTTTTTTTTTTTTTGCGGCGGCGGCTTGAGGCGATTACGATTCCAGATGTTCCGTGTGATGCTATGGAGGTCTTCGTGAAGTTTGAGATTCACAGCGAACCCCCTAAAATCACTGCAATCGGAAATCCGGCAATCCACCGTACTAACAAACAGGTTTGCTTGAACGGATCTGCTGGTTTGAAACAAGTTTGGCCGGAAGTAGGTGCGGCCGGCTGAAGGACTCTCTCTGGTTTTTTTTTTGAACTGTTTGTGGCTGAGTTTTGCAAAGATTGATAAAATATTTTTTCAAAGTTTGATTTTGGTTTTTCTGGTTTGAGATTGAATAGGCTAGGATAAATTGTAGATTGATTTTGATTTGCTTTTCAGGCAAAGATCAATTGTAGGTGATGAGCAAATCGGTTTCAAGAATCAGAAACCTGCTCTGATACCATGTTGTCTAGTATAGAACAAACACAGACAAACACAGTGATTGGGGTTGTATTGTATTGAGATTGTATTGATAAAATGTTTGTACTAGAGTAGGGTTACACAAAGATGGAGTTTATATAGAACCCCCGTATTACACATTAGCCCCTACACTATTTTTTCTTCTTTCCGACAACACCCCTACGGGCCGGCTCTGGTCATCCTTCTTGATATAGAATAGTAATAGTAATGTGTGGTTAGACACTTAATACGCTCATGGCTCATGCGCACGGCTTTGAAGGAGGTTTGTTTAACTATGAGTTATAAGATTTATTGGTTTGGAAACAACTTATATTCATAACCGAACCTATTATCAAACTAGTCCTGTTTAAATGTCATAAAGAATTTAAATTAAAATTTAAAATACATAAATGGTACACAATTTCAAATAAATGAGTGGATGTGGAACAAAGGGGTAGAAATTATAGAAAAAAAAGCATTGTTCAACAGTTTCAACTGTGGTGGTTAACGGTTCGCCAATTCAACCAGCATTTTTCCTGACCAACGACCAATTCGAGAGCAACTCAAAAGTAATCAACGGGGCCGTTGGTGTACACAATTTCTGGTCTGACCGGCTGGCTGGCTCGGTCATGAAAACATTGCTTACAAGTTGGTAGAACCCAAGTAAACGAACCGGTAGGTTATAAGAACCAGAAAACAATGATCAAACCAGACCATAACAAGTACAAAGCACTTATGCATGTGCTATTCCTTTGTTTGGCAGTAGTAACTAGTAAGGTCTTTAAAGTTTAAAACAAGCCAACCGATTTAACCGGTGAAAATCGGAATTCTCAAGTCTACAACCGATCTATCTTTCGTCCATAGATGAGGGAGGGAGGGTCTTAAAGCATTTATTTATTTATTTATTCTTCAAAGGAGAACCTGTAAATAGGTAGTAATCATTATATTTACTGATGAATACATGTATGTATGAGTCAAGCACAAACATCCTTACACTTTAGGACATTTCAAAAGATAAGCAAGCATAGGTGACTGAGAATTCAAGGGTGGGTTAAGCACAAAGTTATGTAGAAGACTCCAAGAAACATAAAAGCCTCTTCTTGATTCTTCAACCACCTCCATAATCGGGTTTATCTCATACGCTACCATGCACATTGACACTTCTCGTTTAACTTCTTCAACCCCATCATTTCCAACATAAATTTAATCTCATGACTGCATCAACCGCTTATAGTATGAGAGCCAAAAGTGTCACTGAATCCAGAGCCCCCCAACGCGCCCACATAAGAATGCTTTGCGTTATTTTCATTTCCAAGTGTTGGGACACCAAAAAACCAGTCGCACAAACGACCTTATCGTCACATTTTACAGCACCCGATTAAATAAAATCAATAAAGAATATGAATATAAACACAATCCATCCCCACAACACCTATTCTATTTCTTTCCCCTTTCTATAGGTTGCATATTCCCGTGTTCCTCTTTTCCTTATCTTTCGTTGGATTTTCGGTTATAAACTTTGATGCCAATCTATGCAAATCGGACGCAGCAGCCCATTTATTCGAACGGTCCACTGGATTCGATTCACATCTTTCAAGATCAAGCTCGGTTCCATCAGCAGAACTCTCTGTTTCATAGCTTCTTTTAGAGAAATTCATGCTAAACGCGTTCCCAAAATATCTTGAACTATTGTACTGGGAATACGCTTCAGGCTTTATAAATGCACGAAAATCATTCTGGGAACGAGGTGTTTTAGAGAAGAGGGCTTCTTTTAAATTCTGAGCACATCCTTTGTTGAAGGGATTCCTCCTCCTCTCGTATCGGGTTCTGAAATTTTCATAAGTAGTCTGCATAGTAATGACACCTTTAGTGTGTGTTTCGATATGTTTTTTTTCAAAACTAGGATTTTCCCACTGCCCGTTAGCCGTTGCGGTGGGGAACTGTGTACGAACCAAACAGTAAAGACTAATTTTTAAGCAATTATATCATATATATACATCCAACTTGTTCTAATTAACAATTACCCATTTAAAACATCAATTTCGGATAACATAAAAAAAATACAATACGCAAAAAAATTTGCTATTATTTACTTAAATAAATACTTATATTATTTTAATTATAGAACAATTATTGTTATCTTCAAAAAAATGTGAGTGCGAGTTCACAGGTTCGGTCCTTTACACCACTTTATATAATACCAATATTTTTCATACCACTTTTCTAGAATTTCCTTTTTATTTATTTCATTTTATATTAAAATTCATTTTTATCCATTATTATTTAAAAAAAAAGAAACTAAAAAAATAAAGGATGTAAATAAAGAAAATAACAAAAAATAAAAAGGAAAGCAAAATAGGAGTGGACCCCATTTCTTTTTATGACATTTCTACCCTTAGTCACACATACACATTGTATAATGGCAATGGCATAGTTGTTAATAGCGGCTATAGTGACCGCTATAGCGCGCTATGTAGCCATGCGACGTAGTGTCGCTATATGGGTCATATCGACAAATAGCAATGATAGCGATTGTTTTTTTTATGTAAATAACAATTAGATATAGCTATAAAATAGCTGGATTTATAGGTTTTTGTTAAATATACATGTAAAATAACATATATACAAGGGTATTTTGATGTAATATACATATAAAAATTTTCAAAATTCTTTTTCTAGTGTAATCGCTATTTATAAAATAGCCGTCGCTATTCGCTACGTAGCCTATAGGTGCCTTGTCGCTATTCGCTATCGACAACTATGGGCAGAGGTGTAATTAAATTGAAAATCAAAGGCTTCATGTGCTGTAGCACCAAGTTGTTCTTTAATAAATAATAATAATAATAATAATAATAATAATAATTAAAATGTTCGGATAAACAAATTTTAGTTATGATGATGTGAAGAATGAAAAGGGTACCTGGTTGGTGATGACCAAATAAAGATGAAATGCAGACAAGCCTCCAACAAACCATTGAACGGTAAACGTGTAGGTTATAAGAATCCCGCATACAGGGGACTTCATTATAGCTTCCCAGATACTTGAACCGTTTTCTTGCATAGTCATGATGATGTTTACCCAACACATGGCGAAAACATAAAAGCACAGGAGTGCGGTTGAGGATACAAACAGGAAAAAAGATCGGTAATTCCTCTGAAATTCACAAGTTGGTATAGTTAGACAGGCAACTTTTCAGTTATAGTAACAACTAGTAAGTTTACCCGCAGTGCGTTGCGGCGGCGTCGAAACGTGAAATAATTTGAATTTATACCGTCTAATGAAAACATATTATATTTGACCCGACTCGTTTCCGAACAAAATTTACGTCAAAACGTAAACCAACTGAACAAGTACATAAAAATAAGCACGAAAAAGTATTATATTTGACCTCACTCATTTCTGAAGAAAAAAAATTACGTTGAAACGTAAACCAACATTTATACTAACATGTACATAAAAATAAGCACGTAAAGAAATAATGTTTTTTAAGTTAAAGAATTGTAAACTTGAAACTTTAGAACCCCAAGGGGTTAAAATGACATTTACAAAGTTATTAGAAAATTGAGGGATGTAAATGTCAATAACTAAAGTTGAGGGGGTAATATGAATATAAGAAGGAACATTGCATAACAGAAAATTAACCGTTTCTTTAAGCATATTTGGAAAGAAGAACTAAACGCCATGTTAACACACTAAGGGGGTGTTTGGATGTGCGTTTTGGAACTGATTATCTGGTTATTGTGATTCAATATTCGTTTTTCAGCGTTTGAATAAGGTGTTTGGATTTAACAAAACGCACATCAAAGCACCCCCCCCCCCCCCCCCCCCCCCCCCCCTTAAGGAAATGAAAAAATCTTGACGAATTACACGACTAGTAAAGAACTTAAGAACATACCCTGCCGATGCATTGTCCAACCCATGGGCAATGATGGTCAAAGCGCTCAACACAGTTGTTGCATACGGAGCAATGTGAGCATCTTGGTGGGCGGTAGATCAAGCAAGTTTGACAAAACTTGACCCTAACCACCGTCCCGTTAACATTAACACTTTTTGAAGGTGCTAGAAATTTACCACTATGCCCTACACCCCAACCATTAGAGGACATGCTAGAAGATGCATCCCAATCATCATCTTGTTCTTGAGTAGGTAGATTTCGGGGAATAATTCCGGGATCTCTTCCAGCAACAAGGAAGATAAGGACAAGAATCTGCAGTATTTAACCAAGATCAGTAAGTCTTAATAAACCTTAGGCAAACAATGAAGTTGCTTTATACGTATTTTCCATCAAAACATTTCGATCAGCTTTAACAGCCACTCTTGTTAGAGGTGTACAAATCAGTTTTTTCACCGACCGAACCGGTTTTTCAAGTGGTAAACAAACCGTTTTTTTAAACCGGTTCGGGTTTAAAACCAATTTCCCAAGGATCAAACCCCAAACCTTCTAAACCGGTTCAGTCCGGGTTATAAACCGGTTTGGGACCAAAAAAAAAACGGTTTTGACAGTTTAAACAGTTTTTTCTTTTTTCTTTTACAATCGGTTCGGTTTATAAACCAGTTTCAAAGATTGAGAATACAAACTGGTATCCAAACGGTCGGGCTGAGTCGGGTTGAAACGGGTTTTTTCTTTTTAAACCGGATCGGTTTTGGTTTTTGTTTTTTTTTCGAAGCGTTTTTTTGTACAAGTCTACACTCTTGTATCTAGACTTGGCAATATGGGTGGGTCAGTAACGTGTCAAAACGGGTTTAGGGTGAAACGGGTCATTATTAGTACAGCTCAAAATGGACTTTAACCCGTTTCACCCGTTCTTTTAGCTAAATTTATTTATATATACTTTTTGAGTTACCGCATTATCTTCACAAAGATGTGTGCTTTTTAGTTTCAGCGGTTATGAACAACGTAACCGAGTCATTTGCTTTGATATTTTGTTTATCATAAACCAAACATATGTATATAAAAGGAAGAATGGAAAAAACTCACATATAAAGTGAGGACAGCAGGAATAACTACCAAAATAAGGCCTACATTATTGGGGAAGTATTTCACAAGACTTTGAGAAACCAGAGAGCAAAACAAGATTACTGGAACCGCAATGAGGCAGATTGTAAGGTAAAGAGACCCTGAATCAGGTCCAAATATTAATCTGCCCCTTAAAGCAAAGATCTGCAAGAAAACAACAAATATATAAAATAAACAAAATAACCACAAAGAGGGTGATTGGTAATCGGCAATATGTTTACATGAAAAAAAATAAAAAATATATTATGTATTAGAATAATACTATTCTTCAAATAAAATAAACAACAACTATTATATGACATTTAATATCATCTAATTAGTACCAAAAGTTCTAAATTTTGAAGATTCATATGTAATTTCAAAACTTGAAAGTTCCAAACGGGATTAGAAATCTGGATGAAAGTTGCCTCATTCAATAATGTTGATTATATTGTGGAGCAGATCAATAATTATGCATTAAATAAAACAGAGTAAATCGCTATTTAGCGCGCCAGGAGAGCTAAAGCGAGCGCCTAGGAACTAGAAGCACAATTAATGGGCCTAGCCTGGAAAATGCGCCTAGGCGCAGCGCATTAAACGAGGGCTTTTGATAACTATGATTATTTCAAAGGCAGATGATTATTCCATATCACATAATCACTTTCAAATACGCCCCGTTGTGTGTGCATATAATGTATATATGTGTGGGCCCTTTGGGGACAAAAATGACATTGCACAAATTTAACCGTTATTTTACTAATTTCGTGAAAATAATGTTAAAAGTGGTGGCCGGTTAATCATGCATCATGTGGTGGCGTTGATAGCTGAAAGACAAGGAGATACATGCACTAATTGGCCTTTGTCCCGATTGCTAAGTGTTATGTGTCTTATGTCCAAGGCTTGATGCAAAACTACTATCGAGCCGGTGGTCTCACTGGAAGCAGCCTCTCTATTTCTACGGGTAGAGGTAAGGCTGTCTAGATTTACCCTCCTCCTCAGAACCTACCTTTAACTTTGCTATTGGTGGGATTTACTGATGATCACTTTCAAAATGCAATGTCAAATTTGTACATCCTATATCATGAATCTAACCAAACAAGCATGCATTATATAAATAAATTTCCACCAAAATTACATATGGAAAGTGGAATAATAGTCATACATTGATATCCAGATTATGATTTTAAAACCTTTTTGATTCATTTCATTTGCATGTGTACAAACTAATAAGAATTGAATAATATTCATACATTATTTCCTTTCCAGACTTGATAGAGACGGAGTGAAGGGGATTCATGATTGCTGATTTGCCTGTTTGATAATCCATGAGGAGGAAGACTGTTTCTTTTCATGGCCTTGCAATGTTTCCTGAAAAAAGGCCCCAAATATCCTGCAAAAAACAAACATTTAAATACAAATCAAATCAAGATTCTTGATTATTTAATGCATAGGATGATAAAAATGAGACCTTTTCTTTTGTGAAGAAAGGGAAATGGGGCCAAGGAAACAGAGCAACCCAAGATTGTTGTTAGAAATCAGGCAGATTGAAAAGTGAATGTTGAAAAAGGGATTTATTTCATTTGGTAGCCCCCTTCTTCCCCCTCCACCCCTGCAATGTTTGTATGTATGTATATATGCTCTCTCAGTTTCTCTCGTGTATCATGGATCCTCCCCTTTTATGTTTTATGTATGTTTGTTTAAATGCCTTTATGACAAGAATCCCTTTTAGTTGATACCCATTTCACTTTCTTTTTTTGTTTAAGGAGGACCCAAATTACATGTTTTGAGAATGTTGTTAAAATCGGATCGAAATACATGTCGGATTGGGAACTGATTCGGTTGGCACCGATACTGGTTGGACCGGATTTTTTATACAAGTAGGCGGTTGAAGTGGTTTTTTAGAAAATTTGTTATTCCATTTTTTACGTTAGGCTAAGTGATATGGCTTAACGTCCATTGTCACATCAGCTCAAAAGGGTGTGAAACACTCAAACACCGCCCCAGGGGCGTTAGTATGGCGTAAAGGGCTCAGGCGTGAGTGTGGCTACACGTTGATCTTGTATGTGTGGATATGTGTGTGGAGTTAATGAAATAGCCAATCAAAACACCTCATGTGGCATTGGGCGTTAATGCATAACATGTGGTGTTATAAGATTTGAACTTGTGTGTCTTTTATACACATATGAAGGTGTTCGCAACGAATCTAGAGAGATATTGTGTTGTAATTATAAGTAGCTAAACTGAATCGGTTGTGTTAGATGGGCCAGTTAGACATACAAAAATGGGTTGGCTCTTTAAACGGTGCTTTTAGGAAAAAAAAAATGTTAAACTATTAACTTGTATTGAAAATATAAAAATGTTATGAATGTTATATTTATATGCATAACAATATGGTTGGTTCCATTTATACAGTTGGTTCAAAGGTCCAAAGGGGATTCGAAAGTTACAAATCTTAAACCGAGCGAACATACATGTTTGCTCGGTATAAGAGGTTCAATCAATTACACGAGTTAAAAATATAAAAAAGTTCGCGAGAAAAAAAGAACATTTAGGAGGGCTACAAAAATATGAAGTGAACAAACACACTAGTAGACTATCCAACATAATGATGCATAATAAGATCTTCAAAAACACAATCTTATTACAAAAAGTAAGACAAGGACATAACATTCATATGCAAAATAGTTCAACTGTTTTTATTTGTCTAATTGTCTTGCACAACCCTTAAATTGAACAATCTTTATCAACAATTTTCAAGCTCCTTATCATAATAATTACTTGACTCACATATAACAAGATAACACAAATCAAATTCACCACACAATATTAAAATGTATTGAAAAAGATATTAGAAAGAATACAACCACACCATAGAATACATACATCATCAAATCCCATCCTCACTTTATAAATGCATATATATATTATAATAAATAGAGGGAGGATGTAGGGAATTATATATAAAACCCAACGATCCAATATGCCATCAAACATCACGGTCTCTCTTGCATTCAGGAGACATGACCGGAAAACGTTTCCGGTCAGTGCAGTAGTTGTAAATGGTGTACTTTTGGCGGACCCATTGAAGACGACGCCATTGGTAAGCATCAAGATCTTGAAACTCTCTCTGGTCCCACCACCTTTTGCCTTGTGTTGCACAAAACTGTGCGTTTACCGACGACTCACAACCGTCCACGTGGAAACCTTTGTATGCAGCCACAAATGGTGCCTTTGACCAATCAGTCTTCTCCAACCCACCTCTTGTTGCCCAATCATCTGCATTCCATAAACTTGAGTAGATCTTCATCGGTTGGTTGAATGGGAATCTCACTCCCAAATCTTTGCTGTTTTTGAACACTCTTATTGGCACATCATCCACAAAAAACCTGCATAACTTCCTTCATTTTAGTCTATCCAGCGGCCAGTAAATCCCAGAAATAGCAAAACCCGTTAACTTTTTTTTTTTAATTTTTAACTTACACTATTTGGTACATGTTCCAGAGGACGGAGTAGGAGTGGAAAGCTGCCGTGGGGTCAAACCATAAATAGATTCGTTGCTCCCGGTCACCCTTTCCGCCGGTGAATACATTTGTTTGTAAAATGTACGGCTGCCCCGTCCGGTTTCCGAGGAACTCGAAGTCGATCTCGTCGTGCTCGCTGTTTTGCGACGACAGCTGTCATTTTGATTAAAAAAAAACAACCCTTTTTAGTAAAGAGGAAATTACCAAAATGGCCATGTTAAACTATGAGTTTAACAAAATAGTCTCGACTTTTAAAAAAAATTAATCAACCACTATTTTACAAGTGTTTCTTGCCCAACAAATTATAATACTGGCGCAACAGATTTCCATCTGGTGCAAAGATACATGTTCTAGCGTCAGATGAAATCTGTTGCGTTGAAAAAAGTTAATAATAATATTTTTTGTAAAAGGAAAAAAGCGTGAGACTATTTTGTCAAACTCATCGTTTAAAAAAAGACGAGACGGGGAGTGGTTAGGTTAGGTGAAGATACATAAAAGGCGGTGACGGTGCCGGCAGAGTCACCAGGGACCATTTTAATCTGCATACTAAAATGTCCAAAAAGGTAAGAGCCCTTGGACTGGAAACCAGTTCCAGTGTATTTATCTAGCACCAGCTGGATCTCTGAACCACCATTGAAGTATTTGATATGGTCAAATGCCCATGTTGGCACATAGTTCCGACCGAATGGCACAGCTACCGGCCTTCTCGGAGCCATTCCAAGGACCAAATCCCCCATTGCTAACACCACAACAACAACACACATCCACACCACATGATCATGTCCTCCCATTGTTGCTGCTTTACTGATGATCAGAAACTTGAAGCTTGTAAGCAAAGAGTACAAGTATATATATAATATATATTAATATTAAGGAGGATTAAAGAAAGGTACCTTTTGAGTGATGGTATCCAGCTACCAGGAAGGGCGTGGATAAATGGAGACTGAGGGTGTTTATATATATACATATATTATTAGAGATGGTATTGTATTGTAGCAGACAGGACCGCAATAATTAAACATACAGGAGGCTACAGGTTAAATCCAGCTATGTGGATCAGAAATCCTATTTATGGGATTATCTGTTTCTTCATATGCATATATACACACTCATACTTAGTTGATATGAATATTGATATGATATGTGTACAACACACATGTTTTTACTTCTTTTATGTGTGTGATAATACAGTACTAGTATTCTTTTATTTAATACATAATCAATTTTAAGATGTGTATGATAATACAGTATTCTTTTAATACATGATCAATTTTAAGTATGAACAGGTAAAAGAAACGTATAAGTTTTTTTTACGTAGTTTATTAAAGATAATTGGAAGAATGAAATGGAGGCGGTTAAATACCCGTTATATGTATATGTGTTTAGGGTTAGGGTCCAAGATAGGACTTCGTGAAGGCGTAGGATTAGGGTTAAGGACTTTTAGAGAATATTGCAGTAAGGTCTTAGGTGTAATCTAGGGATGTAGGTTTTTGTTATTCTTTAAGTGACTTTACCGATGATTGACTTCTTCTGTTTATGCCCAAATGATGTTGTATGAGTGTATGCTATTATACATGATTTACATACATTATACTGTGTCACTTTGATCACTTTCTTGGTATAGGTGATTCTTTTTGGAGCCGAGGGTCTCTCTGGAAACAGCCTCTCTATCCCTAGGGATAGAGGCAAGGTCTGTCTACTTCTCACCCTCCCCAGACCCTATAAGTAGCTTTGCTATTTGTGGGATTTACCTTGTTGTTGTATATATACGATTGTTGTAGTTGTTTACTTAAGTTTTGTATTTAATCATTGCTTTAATATTATAATATTACTAAGATAATTATTGTGAAATTACCACTCATATATATTACATGCTTGAATTATAGCTTTATTCCATTGACATGAAGGGAAAGACCAACTTTATGGGCCATTTTACACATGATTTTGTAAAGCTTATTATTGATTCAATATTTTATAATACATATATCAAACAGATTGTGGAAAAAAATTTAAAGTATTCAATATGCAATTATTAAAAGTGGATTGTCTTTTTATATGGTATTAGCTGTTTCTTGATTTGCATCTACACACGAGTAACATACAAACTCAATATAATAAAACTGACACTTTTAATGCAAAAACTATTTAAAGTACACACTTAAAGAAGCGGGTAACCTTTTGTACATAACACATAAAAGATACTCAAATGTAGTGAAAGAATGAAAGAGAGATGGATGAAAAGCGTTTTATGTATCGAAATTAAAGCGATATATAATATAAAATGTTTATATGATTGTCTTAGCTCTATACTTAGAATTAGTTTTAGATTCAATTTTACATCTTGTAACATAATATTACAAAGATAACTTTTGTGAAATACCACCCATATATGTTAAGCTTTACTCCATCCGTCATTAGGGGAAAGACCAACTTTTTGACCATTTTACCCATGATTTTGTAAAGCTTATTACTGATTGAATCTTTTATAATAATATTTATTTATATTTATTATAATAAACAGACTGTGGGAAAAGTTTAAAGTGTTCAATATGCAATTATTTAATGTGGAGAAAAATGTTTTTTTATTTAAGAAAAGACAGAGGAAAGACAGTAGGTAGTTTGTTTGGCAAAGAAAAGAAAGGAAACAAATTTGACTTATGAGTCAAAAACTCTGACTTTATAACTTTTTTTTTTTTTTGAAGGGTGACTTTATATGTACGTGACTCAGTGTCACCGGGTTCTTGTCGAAGACAATCCCCCGTCAGCTCCGCCCTCCGGCGCGATGTTCGATTGGGCCCCGGCCGTCTCGTAAGCTGACCTTCGCCCGGAAACCATACTGCCCCCACACGGGTAAAGCCGCTGGGGTAACAGCTGGGTGAAAACCGGGTTGCCCTCAAGACCGCACCATGCCTCGGTAGGATACGATCTATCATTGGGACGTCCTGCACCCGTTGCCACAGATGGGATTCGAACCGGCGCCCCCTAGGAGACACCGGCCCAACTTTACCACTGGGCCACAAGGTGAGGATCTCTGACTTTATAACTAGGATGGATTTAAAAAAAACCAGGATGTGTTTTAATATTAGTTTTTATCAAAAAAAAAATATATATATATTTGAGTTAATTAAACTAATATAATTTCTTCGACTTTATTTAATTTTAAACCATTTTAAATAATATACTTTCACAATATATTATTATTATTATTACCTACGTATACAAATAACATGGCGGCAATAGTTCCACAATGTTATTTGGGGAAAAAGGCGGCTGCCACCTTTTTTTTTTTCATTTTTAAGCTTATTAATATTACAATTAAGCATTATCAAAAGTATTAAGTATATGTGGTTGAATGGTTTTGATGCATGTGTATGACCAAACAAATTCAATAGACAACCCCATTGGTTTAACCAATTTATGATTTTATCCCAGTTTAAAATTACAGTCTTACCCACAGTTCAAAATAAAGTTATTCTTTTGCCTCTAGGTCAAAATTACGATTTTGTCCTCAATTCAAAAATATGATTTTGCCCCCTTTTCAAAAATCCCTGAGTACCAAATTACGATTTTGGCCTTAGTTCAAAATAAAATTACGCTTTTGCACCCAACTCAAAATTACGATTTTGCCTTTAGTTCAAAATTATGATTTTGCCCTGTTCAAAATAAAATTATGGTTTTGCCCTCAACTTAAAATTACGAATTTGCCCTTAGTTTACAATTATGGTTTTGCCCTGTTCAAAATAAAATTATGGTTTTGCCCCCCAACTTAAAATTACGAATTTGCCCTTAGTTTACAATTATGAGTTTGCCCTCATTTAAAAAGTTATGATTTTTCCCCAGTTAAAATTTGTAGTCTTGCCATCGTTTTAGTTTTTTTTCCCTACCTCAAATTTACGATTTTGCCATCGGTTCAAAAATATGGTTTTGCCCTTTTTCTAAAATTACGATTTCACCCTGAGTTTAAAATTACACTTTTGCCCTCAGTTCAAAATAAAATTATGTTTTTGCCTCCAGCTAAAAGTTACGATTTTTTTCGTAGGTTAAAATTATGATTTTGCCCCATTTCAAAATTATGGTTCCCCCCCCCCCCCCCCAGCTTAAAATTACGAATTTGCCCTCAGTTTAAAACTATGAGTTTGGCCTCATTTAAAAAAATTACGATTTTGCCCCCAGTTAAAATTTGTAGTCTTGCCATTGTTTTTTTTTTTTTTTTTTTTTTTGCAAAACTATAGTAGTTTTTATTTTACTTGTTTGGCTCAATTTAACTTTTGTGTCAAGCAGGTGTCTAAAACTCGCTCATTGGTTCTGATAAATTACTATTTTGCCCCGAGCTCAAAATTATAGACTTGCCATCGTTTTAGTTTTTTTTTAGCAAAACTATGGTAGTGTTTTGGTTTAATTAGTTGACTCAATTTATTTTTTGTTGAGATCGTGTTATAAGTAATACGTGCAAATAACTAAAATACATGCGTACATGTTATGAAACTAAGAAATATTATCTAAAAATCTTTCTTATTCTAAATACATAAAAGAAAATATATGCGTATAAAACGTTTCGCCCCAGTTCAAAATAAAATTTTGTTTTTCCCTCCCGGCTCAAAATTACGATTTTACACCAGTTTATTATTTTATACATACTTTAAAATTACGGTTTTGCCCACAGTTTAAAATTATTTATTTGCCCCAGTTCAAAATAAATTTATGCTTTTGCCCCCAGCTAAAATTTACGAATTTCCCCTCGGTTCAAAATTACGATATCACTCTCAATTCAAAATTACATTTTTGCCCCCAGTGCAAAATAAAAATATGGTTTTCCCCTAGTTTAAAATTAGGATTTTACCTCGGGAAAAAAAATTGATTTTTCCCCAAGTAAAAATAAAATTATGACTTTGCCCAAGCTAAAAATCGTGTCAAAGAGCTGCCTAACACTCTTTTTACTTTTTATTTCTAGCAAAATTATAGTACTGTTTTTTTTAATTGGTTGAGAATTATTCGGTCATCGTCCCGCAACGCGGGTGGAACATCACCTAGTTATATAAACAATTGCAAAGTTTATAAACAGTGTTGAGAATTATTTATTTATTTTAATTTTTTTTTGTCTTTTATTTTTTTATATACAATTAGCAAAATTTGTGAACAATGTTTAAATTTTTTTATTTTTTTGTCCTTTTGTCTTTTTTTTATAATGTTTTTATCCATCAAATTTCAACATTCACTCTTACAACCTTTAACCTTTCAAAGACTTTATAATTTAACTTTTACGTGTTTATTTTTATAGTGTTTATTTTTATGGTAAAGGATCAAATAAAAATAATATTAACGTACGAAACGTATGTATTGAGGGAAAAAACAAAAAGTGGCGGTGTCATTTTGGTAATTATCAGCAACTTCTAAATTACTGGGGAAAAAGCAAAAAGTGTCTTGCAGAGTAATTTTGAGCATCTGTAGAGTAATTTTGGGAAATGTAGGGTAATAATCAAATTACTCTAGTAGAGTAATTTTGACTTCTGTAGAGTAATTTTGGAAAATGTCTTGTAGAGTAATTTTGTTAGCATTTAGTTATGGGGTTTAGCTTTATGGTTTAGTTTTTAGCTTTTAGTTGGGGGGGGGGGGGGTTAGGTTTTTTTAGGTTTTTGGGGGTGGGGGGGGGGGTGTGGTTTAGGTTTTGGGGGGGGGGGGGGGGGGTTAGTGTAATTTTGATAATTACCCTACACGACCAAAATTACTCTACATGAACATTTACAATGGTTTAGGTTTTTTTAGGTTTTTGGGGGTGGGGGGGGGGGGGGGGGGGTTAGGTTTTTTTGGGGGGTGGGGGGGGGGGGGGGGGTTAGTGTAATTTTGATAATTACCCAACAATTTTGATAATTACCCTACACGACCAAAATTACTCTACTAGAGTAATTTTGAAGTTGCTGATAATTATCAAAATGACACCGCCACTTTTTTTACTTTTCTTTCAATTCGTACGTTTCGTACGCTTATTTTATTTTTATGTGAACTTAACTCTTATTTTTATGTGAATCTTTTTTAATCTTATTTAGTGACTCAAAAAATTAATTTCGTATATACCTTTGGAAAAAGAGCTGAACCCCAACCAACCTTGAGTTAAAAAAAATATATTAGCAACTGTTTTGTTTTAGCATATTAATTATGTGCATCTTTTTAAATCTTATTTAGTGACTAACGGACAACTACACATATAGGGCTATAAATGAATCGAACGTACGAACAATTCGTGAAGCGTTTGGCGAAAAGTTCGTTTATGTTCGTTCGTTTAATGAATGAACAAGAAATTTCGTTTGTTAAGTTAAACAAACGAACATGAACATTGGTTGGTGTTAATTCATTAATGTTTGTGAAGTGGGTGATGTGTTCATTTATCTTCGCTCGTTTGTTCATCTGTGTTCGTTCATTTAAAGGTTTTTATATGTTGTATATTTATTTTAATGTTTTCAGTTTTTAACAAAAGTTAATTGCCATTTTAGTCCCTGAGTTTTGTCCAAATTTGCCATTTTAGTCCAAATAATTTTTTTTCGCCTCTGGGCCCCTGACTTTTCCCTTTTGTTGCCATTTTTATCACATACCCTAACTCCATCCAAAAACCTCATTTTTAACCAGGGGTATTTTGGGGATTTTCATTTTAAATCTTTTCAATTGCCATTTTGATCCAATTCTAAAAAATCAAAAAAATTCTAAAAAACAAAAAAAATTCTAAAAAATTGTAAAAAATAAAAAAATCTAAAAAATCTAAAAAATAAAAAAAATCATAAAAATAAAACAATCTAAAAATAAAAAAAAAATTCTAAAAAATAAAAAAATCTAAAAAATAAAAAAAATCATAAAAAAAAATTCAAAAAATTCTAAAAAATCCAAAAATTCATAAAAATTCTAAAAAATAAAAAAAAATCTAAAAAATAAAAAAATTTCTAAAAAATCTAAAAATTCTAAAAAATCTAAAAAAATCATAATAATTCTCAAAAATAAAAAAAAAATCTAAAAAATAAAAAAAATCTAAAAAAAAAAATTCTAAAAACTCAAACAAACATATTTTAAAGTTTAAATTCAAAAAATGATGATATATTCCTCGTCTAGACGAATATATTTTCAAGTTTTATCTATTTTGTTGAGTGAATGAGTGGTAATGATGAGATAGAACTACTAACTAACGAACATGCATGTTATGTTTTAGTTTATAAAATTTATATTTCATGATATTTATATTTAGTAAATTATATTAATTGATACAAAATTAAAGATGAAAATATTATTGTAATAAATAGTTTTGCTACGAAAACATATATAAAAAGGCCAAAAGGGTGATAATTAATGTGAAAATTTAATAATGTTTGTGAAAGAGGTCAACTTAAAATGAAATTTTACAAAGAGTTAATTGCCATTTTACTAAAACATAACATGCATGTTCGTTAGTTAGTGGTTCTATCTCATCATGACCACTCATTCTCTCAACAAAATAGATAAAACTTGAAAATATATTTTTCTGGACGAGGAATATATTGTCATTTTTTAAATTTAAAACTTTAAAATATGCTTGTTTGAGTTTTTAGATTTTTTTTATTTTTTAGATTTTTTATGATTTTTTTTTATTTTTTTGATTTTTTTTATTTTTTAGAACTTTTTTTATATTTAGAAATTTTTGATTTTTTAGAACTTTTTGATTTTTTTTATTTTTAGAATCTTTTTGATTTTTAGGAATTTTTTTACTTTTTTTTTATTTTTTAGAATTTTTTTATTTTTAGAATTATTTTTTGATTTTTTTTAGAATTTTTTTGATTTTTTAGAATTGAATCAAAATGACAATTGAAAAGATTTAAAATGAAAATCCTCAAAATACCCCTGGTTAAAAATGAGGTTTTTAGATGGAGTTAGGGTATGTGATCAAAATGACAATAAAAGGGAAAAGTCAAGGACCCAGAGGCGAAAAAAAAAACTATTTGGACTAAAATGGCAAATTTGGACAAACCTCAAGGACTAAAATGACAATTAACTCTTTTAACAATCTGAAACCATAGTTATACATAGGATTGCAAAAGAACTAAACGTTCAGCGAATAGTCCGTGAACCATTTGATGTAGGGGTGTGCATGGTTCGGTTCGGTTATTAGCATTATCCGTAACCGTAACCGTAACCGAAGTCATCGGTTAATCAGTTCGGTTAATTCGGTTAATTTGTCGGTTTTCAGTTCGGTTCGGTTAATAACCAATTCAAACAAGGGGTAAATTTTTTGCTTAGAAATACACGTAATGGAGGTATAAATACATGAAATAGATGTATAAATACATGAAATTGATGTATAAATAAATGAAATGGAGGTATAAATGCAAGAATAGATGTTTAAATAAATGAAATGAATGCATAAATAAATGAAATAGATGTATTGTTACATGAAATGAAAGTATAAAACATGAAATACATGAAATAGAGGTATAAAAGCTAGAAATATATAAATAAATGAAATGAATGCATAAATAAATGAAATAGAGGTATTATTACATGAAATGAAAGTATAAAACATGAAATACATGAAATAGAGGTATAAAAGCTAGAAATATATAAAAAAAAAAAATGATTCGGTTCGGTTAATTTCGGTTAACTGATGGTAAAAAAATATCCGTTAACCGACTTTCAGTTAATTTCGGTTAGGTTTTGTCGGTTTTCGGTTCGATTTCGGTTAACGGTTCGGTTATTGCACACCCCTAATTTGATGGGTAGTTCGTTTAATAAAAGAACAGACACGAATAAGAAATGTTGTTTGTTTAGTTAACAAACGAACATAAACAAGGGCCGCGCTCGTTCATTTATGTTCGTGAACGTCCGGTAACATGTTCGATAGGTTAATAGGGTTTTTTAACTTTTATTTTTTTATTTAAGTACTTCAAGATCCCACTAATAAATTATTTATTAAATATAGTGTATTCTGCTCTCATTCCAAGCAGACACAAGGTTAATACGCCCACGTTCTCATTCCAGTCTCCGATTTAGGGTTTTTGCGCTCGTGTTCTTCATCATTCTCAGTATAAGATGAGGGTGGTATGTATATGTTTATATTCATAAACGCGTGTTTGTTTTCCTTCATCTATGTTCATGAACGTTTGTTTGTATTCGCTTTTGTCTTGTACCTAAAATCAACGAACAAACATAAACAAACACGAACATGTTCATTTTCTTAATGAACAAATGCGAACAACAAATCTTGTTCGATAAGTGTTCGTGAATACATTAGATATACCCCTCTCCCGAGACAGAATTACAACGACTGAGTCAGGCAGAGCCTCGACATGCGTTACAGAGCTCTAGATCCATCGGGCAGAGTAACTAATACGTAACCGGGGGTTATAATACTTACAACGAGGCAGAGCTTTGCTTATTAGGGGGTATTTGGCTATAGCTTTAGCCTATAGAAGTTGAGAGAGAAATTTAGAATTTTGAACGGATTGAAATGGTACATCTCGGCCCCTTTTATAGCTGAAACAGAAGTCTCTCGTGCCCCGTGAGAGCTTCTTCTTCTTCCTTCGCGGCCCGCGAGGAACCGTAGGGCGGTTGAGGGTTTGCTGAGTCATTATGTGGTCTCGACACGTGTCCTGACACATGTCACCATTGTGTGTCCGTCAAGCCAAGGGCCTCGCGCCCCGCGAAGGCTTCTCCTTCGTCTGTCGCGGCCCGCGAGCGGCTTGGAGATTTGTTTTTATTTGATTTTTATTAATATAAAGGTTATTCAGATCCATTTCTCACATACGAGATGTATTTAGGAGCGTTTAGGGGTCGTTTTTCGAGGTTTGTTATATCTTCTCCACCTTGTTTTAAATCTCGTCCTCGAGATTTGGGCTACGATATCTCCTTGGAGTTATGTCACATCTTTTAGTTAGTAAAAACAATATCAAAGTATCTGGGGCAGAATCAAGACACGAATATAAAGATATCATAGGATATTTGGAATTCATTGATGCTAAAAATTAATTTCAGGAATCGATGTTAATTGAACGAGATGAAATGATATAATCATCAAGGTGACTGAGTTTCACAAATCAGAAAAGAGATTTGACAGTCATGAATTTCGAGGTGCAACCAACATGATTTGATGTCAGAATATAACTTTCTTGATTGTTAACTGGGGAAGATCTGAATCAATAATCTCGAATGAGAATGGAAGTATGAAAAATGATTTGTCAACTATCAAATCAGAAATCAGTGACATTTATTTGAATGGTAGAAATACACCGAAAATACAATAGAGTTTAGTGTATCATTGTCCCGATACATAATTGCATCCTAGACTACTTGGGTGATGAGTCAAATGAAAGACATGAATTTGTATGATTAGGGTTTACAATTGGCACAGGCTTCAAATTTATACAGACACCACAAGGTTCTTGTAATGATTGAAAGAATTTAATGATTACGGTGACCGAACGAATTCACCATTCTTGAAATTAACTGAAAGTTTCAATGAAGTGAATCTGGATATTCAAAAGATAGGATGTTCAAATGAATGTCGTAGGATTGAAGGTATATTGGAATAGGAATCTAGGTACCTTTATCTTAACACAAGATTGTATTAAGACTGGTTTAGGATAACAAATCAATAAGTAGATAAAATCGTACCTTAGGCGTGAAAATGAAATGAGTTCAAATTTCAAAGGAAATGCCACCGCAAGGTGTCGTATTTCCACAAATGATTTGAAGACTTTAATCAAGTCTACTATGGTTCAAACAATTGAAGGGTTAGTGGAGATTACCTCGAATATGATGATCTCAATTCATCATATGGGATTTTGAATTTGAATATATATGAATAAGTTCAAACAAATTGAGCTTGGTTTGGACATATTCCAATAATGGATATATGTATTGACAAGAAATGGTTACAATGAAAAGCCCGGTAAATAACTTTGAAAAGAAAAGGAGTTTTCCAAGAAATTTGTTGACTTGATATAAAAAGTCAATGTTTTGTAATCATATAGATTATCAGATTGAGTATAACGAAGTATTTATTCAAATTTATGAATAATTGATCTTTTGAGGTGAAATCACATGCGTAACAGGCAATGCATGTGTGACATAGGAATTTGTCAAGAGATGAGAAAAATGAGTATTGGCTTTATGAAAGAAAAATAAAGACCTTTTATTATAAAACTTAAATTGGAATCAAAAGTCAATTATACTTGAGTACAGACAAAACATAAGGGTGCTTATTTTAAAAGTTGTTGTTGCTTCCGGTGTTGTAAATATTTATACGTTCTTCTTAGCTTCATCTGGGTGTCTATCCTCGTGGTCGGGTGCCTTAGATAGTTTCGGGCAGTAGGGACGGATATGACCTGGTTCTCCGCATTTGTAACATACATTAGTTTTGTAACAACCCGCGTTTTGAAAGTCAAAGTACAAGTCAAAGTCAAAGGAAGAAAAGATTGCTAATTGCGATCTGTCATTCCTGCTTAATTATTGATTGTACTCTTTGACTTGTAATCAATACTCTATTTTAATTTGCTTTAGTTGTATTATGTGGAGTACATGTTAATAAATCGCTATTTAATCGCAGTTTAATCTCTAATCGACTTATCGCTAATCGCATCGCTATCGCATTGTAACTCGAATGATAGGTTATGGATATTGTTTTACGTGTGTGTGATATTATGTGTTACTTGTGCATGTTATGTTTATGTTGAGGTGATTAATCACAATCGCAAACGCAGCTATATCGCAACGCAATCTCATCGCAAACTCGAGATTCAAGGATTATATTTATTGTATTTAGTAGTTAAGTTATTTGTGTAACTAATGGGTAATACTATCGCATCGCTTACTCGAAATGCATCGCAACGCTTAACGCACGAAACGAAAACACAAAAACCAACTCGCGGCAGCCCTTTCGATCGAATGACCATTCGATCGAATGGTCATCCGTACGGATGGCCATCCAATCGGGTTGCTATCTGATCCGCGCACTTCACCAACTTTCCCTTTTTGGAATCCTATAAATAGCACCTGTCACATCACAAACAGTGATGTGACAGCTCTGGTGCGACTCTTTAACTTCTCAGGCCTTTCTCCTTCGATTTCTCGCGATTCTTGTAAGTTTCTTCCTCAAATCTTGTACATCTATCATCTACACACACTTCTTCATCTTTTTCACCATCAAATCTTCACTTTTAACCATGAAATCGGCTGATTTGAGGTGTTCTAGGATGATGTCATCATAGGGTTCTTATGAACTTCAAGGTTTGACCTCATTCCACCAAGAACAACTTAGATCTACGAGATTTCAACATGTTTAAACACTAAATCTCACATAAATCTAAACATTTTCAAGAGTAGAAGGATTGAAAGATTTTTTCATAACATGTCTTTCAACTCTTTTACACTCTTTAGCTCAAAACAGATAGATTCAGAACTCGTTTGGGCCTTCTACTCGCTCTATGGTGAAGGGCTGGACTGAGAATGGATTTTCATTGGAAGAGATGACCGATTCACGGGTTGAACATGAACAACCGTCGAGAACAGTTGACTGGTCAGAATGGGGTGATCCCCGTCCGATCGGATAACTTGGACTTGAGGGATTTTTCCGTTGTCCAACACGTTGTCATACCGTCTCGATCAAACTTTCAAACTTAACAAATTTCAAAATGAACAAGTCACCAAACGGACTGCCGTCCGATCGGATTGCCATCTGATCGAACGACAATCCGATCGGATGATATATGGTCTTCAACACTTGAACTTTCACAAATTTCCAAAAATTATCAAAGCCAGTGAAAGGCCATCCGATCGGATGACCATCCGATCGAATGACCATTCTGCTGTTAACTTTTTCTCTGAAAGGTCTCACTTGGACGGATCGCCATCCGACCGAACGACCATCCAACCGGACGACCGTTCGATCGAACGACCTGAAGGGTAGAGATACTTCTCTGTTTTCAAAATGCTACAACGAAAACTTCAAAGTCACATCATACACAAATACATCCATCCCAAGCGAATGGCAAACCGACTGAATGGCCATCCGACCGGATGACCATTCGTTCGGATTGTCATCCGTTCGGATGTCCCTTCGACACTCAGTCACTTCACACCATTTAATGCGCCATTTATTGGTTACGCTATCGTTCTGTTCAGGCTAACTCTCGAGCGCTCCCTTCAATCCAAGAGAGTGTTTATTTACTAAACACAATCTGTGAGTATACTCGATCCCTTTTTGCTTTAAGCACTTTTGGGTGTTACATACGTTACGTATACTAAATCACATCGATCACACAACGCAAACATTTTTATACGCTAACCGTTACTGCATGTTATACGTGTTACTCGATGAATGCTTGTATGTTATGTTTACACAGTGATTGTTGCCTGACACCTTAGTAACGATAGTACTATAGTTTGGACTCAACACCTGTCGTGGAAAGGGGTTGTTAAGGGCTTTTCTCACATACCACAGTTGTGATATGTGTTGCGCATTCTACAACTCGCAGTCGCGTCTGTGCATATTTCATTGTCAATAACCTACTTGCTTCACAGTATACATGTTGCATGCTGGTTATGCGTAAACTCGCTTTCGCTATCTATTATACTATTAAACTTGTATGCTCGGCTTTACACTATGTGTATTGACCCCTATTTTAACGTATGTGACAGGTGTTTAGGATGCTATGCTTGTTACTTGCTGGAATCAAGTTAGGATGGAGTCTAGAAACAAACATCATAAAATCTGAGTTGTCGGAACAGCCTTTTATTTGTCTTTGAGAAAATAATGTCTGTATTAACTATTTTATCTGATATATTGTGGTATGGGACATGATGTTAAAATATTCGGTAATTTTAGTTGTTATGGATTTCTCTTGGACAATCTGTTTCGCTCAGTGCCGCGCCTCGATGTTTCCGCCATCGGTTGGGGTGTGACAGATTGGTATAAGAGCCATAATTATAGGGAATTAGGCAAGACTCGACCTAGTCCGGGTTGATGTCTTAGAATCGACCTAGTCTATAGTCTAGGTACCAACAGACCGACTTGTGCATGCCCGGTATGGGTTTTGCACAAGCTTACTCGATATTCTCGCTCGAACTCGCTGTACACTGCACTCTTGCGCAAACATCGCATACTACAGTTCCGCGTAAGATCAGCCTTTCCTAAGGCTAGAAACACACACAAAACGGGCGATCTGGTTGAGACTAGGTGTGAAAACCGCAAACTCTCGATCAAATCACTCGTTCGACACGAATTTTTACTGTCAACACGAGAATTTGCGTTGAATCAGGAGTGAAATCCATACTTTGACGCGATTCTCCTCATCTATATCGTAATTTTATCACACAAACAGGAATGAAGTCGCTAAGGTAGGGGTGAAACCCGAATCTTGATGACTTGTTCCGCTCTACATTCTGGTTTTACAAAACTCTCACCAAAGTCTCGATGGATTCCAACGACTCGAGTTGCGTAAATGACCGAAGGGATACGTGCCATTCACCGCATGCCGGTGATAGAGCACTGTCTATTAGGCCAAAATGTGTGCTTGAAGTCCTCGAGAATAGTCGAATCACTTTGGGTAGCCAACGTCTATCAAGCCAAGACAATCTCTTTTCAGTTTTGTGTGTTTCGATTCTGGAATTCGCCACCGTCGACTCTGAGAATTATCGATTTTATGTGATTTTTTTTTGTGTTTATGTTTCTTGGATTTTGGTGATTTATACGCTTTTTGCTATTCGCTTTGATTAACACACACAACTCGCACTGCACATCTTTCTCAACACGCTAACAAATCGCTTGTGTTATTCGCAATCGCTACTCGCTATTCGCACTCGCAATACTCAATCGCTTTACGACGTTGTGAAAGATAGGTGAATACGTGCAATATATGTAGGTCAATATGTGCAAAATATAGCTAAAAATGCGTTTATGTGAATTATGTGCTTCCGTGGAATACGTGCTTATGTGCTTACATGCTTCTGTGTATTATGTGCCTACGTGATTTTGTGCTTCGATGTGTACCTGTGATTTATAAAGTAGACCTGGGTGAATCGCTAGACTGTACTAGGGTTAATCGAAATTGTGTCTGAGTCCTGTGACGATGTCTGTTTGCAGACAATGTCATCATTTGGATCACACACTGCTCGCTCCGCTCGTCGTAACCATGAGGACAAACGCATCGCTGCACTAGTCGCCAAGCAGATGGCGAAAGGCATTCCGTAAATTGTTAGCGAGCTGAACGAAAACGCTAGCAAGTCCTCCGAATAATCGAGGACTGATACTCCTAAATCTACTTTTAACTTTAAGCAGTTCAAAGCCTGTGGTCCCAAAGAATTTACCGGAGAGGAGGGGCCTACGGCCATGTTTCAATGATTTGATTCGATCAAAGTCACCCTGCACCAGAGTGGCTGTCCGGAAAACCTTCGCACTGTTAACACCACCGGCGTCTTCCAATCCCGGGCTCTGGATTGGTGGACTGCCGAGAGAAACAAACGAGGGAATGATGCAGCTTATGGGCTGACGTGGGATGAGTTGAAGGACATCATGATGCAGGAGTTCTGCCCTCCCCACGAGCTCCAAAAGCTGGAGGACGGGTTCTGGCATATCAAACAGGATGGTGGCGACAATGCTGGTTTAACTGCTCGCTTCAAGCAGTTGAGTATCATCTGTCCGGGTCAAGTTACTACTCCCGAGATTACAATCAAGAAGTACATCCGTGCTCTGCCAGATTGTGTTGTTGACTTCGTTCAAGCTACGAAGACGACAACTATTGAGGAAACCTACCTGCTCGCTGCTGAGATCAACGACAAGCGAGTCAGGGCTGGTTACTTTGATAAAGCTTCCAAGAATCTGCACCAAGTTACCGCTGCTCCCACCGCTGAAACCGCCGCATCGCAATCTTCAAGGTCCTCACGTTGCAAGAGAAAGAACAACAGCTCCGGCAACAAGAACTATGCAGTAACTGCCGCTCCACTCCAAGCTGTACTGGCTCAACCACAACCGCAGAACCGCCAAGTAGCGGCACCTGTGGCCAAGCATGCATATACTGGCCCACACCCGCTCTGCCCTACTTGTATCTGTCATCACCCGGTTGGAATCGCATGCCGGTTTTGTGTTCACTGTAACCTGTACGACCACTTCACCGCCAACTGCCGTACTGGTCCTCGCCAAGCCCCAGCTCAAGCTCCTGCTCTACCAGCTCCGCAAGGCCAGCAAGTAGCTCCTGCTCCCGCAGCTCACCAAGAGCCTGCTTTGCGTGTGGTGATCCCAACCACTTCACAAATGTCTGTCCAAACAGAGTGGTGAAGCAAGAGCCACAGCAGCAGCAGCCAACATCGCAACAACACCAACAGCAGCAGCAACAGCTAGCTCAGCAAGTAGCCCGTGGGTGAGTCTTCAACATTAACGCCCGCCAGGCTCAAGCAGACAACAACGTTGTTAATGGTACGTTTCTCGTAAATGGTATATATGCTTCGTGTTTATTTTATACTGGAGCCGATAACTGTTTTGCAGTGGCAAACCCAGAAATTATTTGCTGGGGGTGCGGATGAGGTGTTCAACCATATTTTCAAGGGGTGCGATCGGGTTTTTGCCTAAAATATACACTAAATTTTTATTTTCAAGGGGTGCGGCCGCCCACCCTGGCCAAAGGGTAGGTCCGCCACTACTGTTTTGTATCGTTCGAATTCGAAAGGCTCCTAAACTGTAAACACGTTAATCTCCCATCAACATTCGACGTAGAAGTTGCCACTGGAAGAACCGTCATTGTTAGTTCCGTTCTGCGTGACATGTACTCTCGATCTCAACGGTCATGTTTTTCCGATTAATCTTATCCCGATGCAACTTGGTAGCTTTTATGTCATAGTAGGTATGGATTTCCTTCGGGAAAATCATGCTGAAATTGTTTGCTTCGATAAAATGATTCGTTTCTCTCTCGCGAATGGTGATCAATTGTGTGTTTATGGCGAAGTCGCTTCGAAGAAGTTACAACTCATGTCGTGTGTCCAAGCTAGCAAGTATCTCCGACAGGAATACCAAGCTTTCTTGGCACATATCATAGTAGCGGAGGAAAAGGAAGTTAAGGCAATAGACAAGGTGCTTGTGGTTAGTTATTTTCCTCGTGTGTTTCCCGACGATTTACCAAGTTTACCGCCCACTCGTTATATCGATTTTTGAATCGACCTCATTCCTGGAGCAAATCCTGTTGCTAGAGCGCCTTATCTTCTCGCTCCTTCAGAAATGCGCAAAATCTCGAGTCAGCTCCAGGAACTGCTTGATAAAGGCTTCATTTGCCCTAGCACCTCTCCTTGGGGCGCGCCTGTCCTTTTTCGTCAAAAAGAAGGACGGGAAATTCCGGATGTGCATCGACTACAGCGAATTGAATAAGATGACTATCAAGAATTGCTATCCCTTACCTCGAATCGATGATTTGTTTGATTAGTTACAAGGTGCTACGTGTTTTTCGAAGATCGATCTACGCTCAGGCTATCACCAGTTACGAATTCAGGAGGAAGATATACCCAAAACCGCTTTTCGAACCCGATACGGTCATTATGAGTTTGTTGTTATGCCTTTTGGTTTGACTAACGCTCCCGCAGTTTTTATGGATGTAATGAATCGCGTGTGTAAACCCTTTCTCTACCGCTTCGTCATCGTGTTCATCGATGATATCCTAATCTATTCAAAGTCAAAAACCGAACACGCGCAACATCTACGTTTGGTTCTTGAGTTACTCCAGGGAAACCGTCTCTACGCCAAGTTCTCGAAGTGTGAATTCTGGCTTGAGGAGGTTCAATTCCTCGGTCACATCGTCAATAGTCAAGGAATTCATGTCGATCCCGCGGAGATCGAAGCTGTTAAGAGTTGGGTTACACCAAAGAACCCGTCCAAAGTTCATTCTTTTTTCAGATTTTCGGGTTACTATCGCCGATTCATCGCTGATTTCTAGAAAATCGTTGTACCGCTCACCTCGCTCACGCACAAGGACAAACCTTTTGTTTGGGGAATTGAACAAGAGGAAGCCTTTCAAACTCTCAAAACTATGCTTTGTAATGCTCCCGTGCTCTCTCTACCCGACGGAAACGATGATTTCGTAGTCTACTGCGATGCCTCTAACCTCGGTCTCGGTTGTGTTCTCATGCAACGGGACAAGGTTATCGCGTACGCCTCTCGACAGCTCAAGATCCACGAGAAGAACTATACAACCCATAATCTCGAGCTTGGTGCAGTTGTTTTTGCGTTAAAGATTTGGCGACACTACCTTTACAGTACCAAGTGTACGGTCTTCACCGACCATAAGAGCCTACAACACATCTTTAACCAGAAAGAGCTGAATATGCGCCAACGCCGATGGGTTGAACTCCTCAACGATTATGACTGTGAGATTCGTTACCATACAGGAAAAGCAAACGTCGTTGCCGATGCTCTCAATCAACGAAGCTATTTGCATAGTGTTCGTAATACTTAAGACCAGCACAATCTCGAAGCCCTTATCCGTGACGCCCAACATGCTTGTTTTACCGAACGTACTTTGAAGAAAGAAATGATCATCAACAATGGCGAACAACGGGTGAATAAATCGAATGATATATTCCATTATCTAGACCGAATTTGGATTCCCAAGCGTACCAACTTACGACAGATTTTGCTAGACGAAGCTCACAAATCTCGGTATTCTATTCATCCTGGTGACGATAAGATGTACCAGGACATGCTCTACAAGTACTGGTGGCCGGGCATGAAAAAGGATATCGCTATATATGTTTCGAAATGCCTGAGTTGTTCGAAAGTCAAGGCTGAGCATCAACGCCCCTCTGGCTTACTCGTACAACCCGAGATCCCGATGTGGAAATGGGAGAGTATAGCTATGGACTTCATAACAAAACTCCCGCGCACGCCATCAGGTCACGACAACATCTGGTTTATCGTTGACCGTCTTACCAAATCCGCTCACTTTCTACCAATACGGGAAGACTACAAGGTAGAACGATTAGCTCGAATCTACACCGACGAAGTTATATGTCGACACGGGACACCTCGTGACATCATCTCTGACCGCGATGGTCGATTCACCTCGTGTCTTTGGGAAACGTTTCAATCTGCTCTCGGTACTACTCTCAATTTTAGTACTGCTTTCCATCCCCAGACTGACGGTCAGACTGAACGCACGATTCATACCCTCGAAGACATGCTTCGCTCGTGTGTTATAGATTTCGGTGGTAATTGGGATTCGCATTTACCTTTAGTCGAATTCTCGTACAAAAACAGTTATCACTCTAGGATCCAAATGGCACCATTTGAGGCATTATACGGAAGAAAATGTCGATCGCCTATTGTATGGCACGAGATCGGGGATGCGCAAATTACCGGTCCTGAGTTACTACAAGAAACGACTGACAAAATCCTCCAAATTCGAGACAATCTACTGAAAGCTCGGAGTCGTCAGAAAAGTTACGCCGATATACGCCGCAAGCCCCTTTAATTTGACGTTGGCGATCACATACTCCTAAAGGTTGCACCTTGGAAGGGGGTGATCAGATTCGGCAAGAAAGGAAAGCTCGCGTTTCGATATGTTGGACCCTTTAAAATTCTGGAAAGGATTGGCAAGGTGGCCTACAGACTCGAACTACCAGAGGAACTTAGTAACGTCCACCCGACTTTCCACGTTTCGAACCTCAAAAAGTGTCTAGCCGACCAGGAATTACATGCCCCTCTTGAGGATCTAGAAGTGGACGAAACATTACACTTCGTGGAGAAGCCTGTCGAGATCATGGGCCGAGAAACCAAGGTACTCTGACGCTCACGCATTCCCATTGTAAAGGTTCTCTGGGAAGGCAAACGCGGCGCCGAGTTCACCTGGGAACTTGAAAGTGACATGAAGGCGAAGTATCCGCAACTGTTTGTTACGTCTGCTTCTTAAATTTCGGGACGAAATTTCCTAAAGTAGGGGAGGCTGTAACAACCCGCGTTTTGAAAGTCAAAGTCAAAGTCAAAGGAAGAAAAGATTGCTAATTGCGATCTGTCATTCCTTGCTTAATTATTGATTGTACTATTTGACTTGTAATCGATACTCTATTTTAATTTGCTTTAGTTGTAATATATGGAGTACATGTTAATAAATCGCTATTTAATCGCAGTTTAATCGCTAATCGACTTATCGCTGATCGCATCGCAACTCGAATTATAGGTTATGGATATTGTTTTACGTGTGTGTTCTATTATGTGTTACTTGTGCATGTTATGTTTATATTGAGGTGATTAATCGCAATCGGAACTATATCGCAACGCAATCTCATTGCAAACTCGAGATTCAAGGATTATATTTATGGTATTTAGTAGTTAAGTTATTTGTGTAACTAATGGGTAATACTATCGCATCGCTTACTCGAAACGCATCGCAACGCTTAACGCATGAAACGAAAACACAAAAACCAACTCGCGGCAGCCCTTTCTATCGAATGACCATTCGATCGAATGGTCATCTATACGGATGACCATCCGATCGGGTTGGCATCCGATCCGCGCACAGCACCAACTTTCCCTTTTTGGAATCCTATAAATAGCACCTGTCACATCACAAACAGTGATGTGACAGCTCTGGTGCGACTCTTCAACTTCTCAGGCCTTTCTCCTTCGATTTCTCGCGATTCTTGTAAGTTTCTTCCTCAAATCTTGTACATCTATGGTGAAGGGCTGGACTGAGAATGGATTTTCATCGGAAGAGATGACCGATTCATGGGTTGAACATGAACAACCGTCGAGAACAGTTGACTGGTCAGAATGGGGTGATCCCCGTCCGATCGAATAACTTGGACTTGAGGGATTTTTCCGTTGTCCATCCGATCGAACGACAATCCGATCGGATGACATATGGTCTTCAACACTTGAACTTTCACAAATTTCCAAAAATTATCAAAACCAGCGAATGGCCATCCGATCAGATGACCCTCCGATCAAATGACCATTCAGCTGTGAACTTGTTCTCTGAAAGGTCTCACTTGGACGGATCGCCATCCGACCGAACGACCATCCGACCGAATGACCGTTTGATCGAACGACCTGAAGGGTAGAGACACTTCTCTGTTGTAATAGCTTTTCTCTATATTGCCTTAACTCAACTATATTTCCAGAGCTCATGGTTGGATAGGAATTCAAAAATAAAGGTAAAGGTTTTATATGAAATTCTGAGATTCCCCGTTATTGACCCACCATTGTTCTTCAAGAAGTGGTGCTAGTACATATATTTTTAAGGTATCTTTTTAATTAAAGGTGGGTATCAAAATAGATCTTGAGTAAACATGTAGGTTTGTTCCTTCTGTTATATAAAAGATTGTTCTTCTATAGAAGATATTGGATTATTATATTGCATATGCTATCAAGAAATTTATGCCTTGCATATACATACGTAAAAATATAAAGTTTTTAAAATTTCATGTAATATATATAATATCAAATTATAAGAATACAATTACATAACGGTTTATTCACATAACTTTATTTATTCCTTTATATTAACAAAATAAATTTATTGAACATAATAATTTGGAATAAAAAGGATAATTCATCAGAAGGAATAAATTTAATAAAGATATAAATTTTCTGGATTCTTTTAGAACAATTTAATCTTTAACTGACATGTTGACTGATTTTTTGTTATAACATATTTAGGACTTGATTCCTAATTTATCATATTTATTTATTAAAGAATCATAATAGATAATACAAAGTTTAGCGTTTCTAAATTTGATCCTTAATATATTAAATAATGAAGTATTATTCTCATATCAGAATATATATACATATGACTCAAATATAGTTTAAGAAATGAATTAAACTTATCAAATGATAAAAATTATTTCCTCTAGAGATATATGTACATATATTTTAAACCATATAGTTATACCATAATAAATGTTTTTGTACATATTTTTATTTTATGGATGAAATATCATTTAAAATATTGATACAAGTTATATAAAATATACATATATCCGACTTACATATAGTTTAAAAAATAAGTTTAGGCTATTTCCTGTTGATATATCGGCACTATGTATTAAAATCATTTAATTACACAGTACCAATTTGTTGTACATATTCCTGTTTCATAGATACAGTTTTATAAAATATAAAATATGTTATATTTTTCATGGTATATGTACATGTGCTTATGTGGATATAACACAATCATATGGAATAATATTTTCATAGGGTTATTGTTTAAAATCCTGGTTTAACATTTGTATTCAAACAATAAACATGTTTTAAATATGCTAAACTATTATATTTTAACAAAATTAATACAATTATATGTTTTGTCAAATATCTATCTTTAAGTAGAGAAAAAATTCGGGTTATATTATAAACCATAAAATATACTGCTTGCATAAACTAATATTTTATATTATGATATTTAAGTGATATCATACCTAAGGGTGTTATCTTATATATTTGATTAAGATATTAATATCAATATCATAATATTATGATAATTTATATTGAATTGTATTCACATAAATATGTGGGTATGATATATATCACAAACATTAATATCAATATATTATGAATATATCCCCTTTTTATATTTATAGTATAATATACGGTAAGATACAAATAGGGGTTACACATCCTGAGAATTTAAATGATATAAAATCATTTAGGTATAATACATATTATCTTAATATTTATATTATGACATTTTTCGAAGTATCATGCCTGAATGGTGCCATCTTATATTGAATTATTTTCATACAAATATATATATATATAGGGAGAAGATCATGCGAGAACCACCTCTTATTGCGAGAACCAATGTGAACACAACCAAAAATGCCTAAAAATAGCTAAAAATCACACAATTTTTTTTAAATATTTTTATATAAAAATCGCTACTTTTCGAAGCAAAAAAAAAAATAATTTTTTTTGGCCACTAAAAGTAACGATTTGAGCATAAAAAATATTAAAAAAAAAAAATTAAGATTTTTTAAAGATTTTTTTAGGTTTTTTGGGAGTTTAGTTTTTAGCATTTTAGCTTGGGGGGTGGGGGGTTTAGGTTTTGGGGGGGGGGGGGGGGATTAGGTTTTTTTTAGGTTTTTTGGGGGTTTTAGTTTTTAGCATTTAGTTTGGGGGGGGGGGGGGTGGGGGTTAGTTTTTTTAGCTATTTTAGGTTGTGTTCACATTGGTTCTCGCGGTTCTCACAATAAGGGTGGTTCTCGCATGATCTCCACCCTATATATATATATATATATATATATAATATCATAAAATGTAATAGGATATAATATCATTAATATATATTACTTAAATATGTAATATTAAGCATATATAGATATGGGTAACACATACTGGGAATTAAAAATTTATTACATGACATAAAAATCATAATAGACATATTAAGATTTTATGTTTACAGAATAACACATAAGATATTAATTTCCTAACATAAGTGTTTAAGGTTTAGGTATTGGAAGAACACCTAAAGGGCTTAAACCAGTGGCATAGCTCTGATACCACTTTCTGTCACACCCCCCGACCCCATCCTAGGAGCGGCAGCCGTGAGCCAGTCAGATGGTGTCGGTGTTTATTAATTTGACAGTGGAAAGTTTCACCAGGACCGTAGTTAGGAAATATTTTTATCAGAGTTAAACACAAAAATGTTTAAAATAGATAAATGGAATAAAATCCAAGTTTTTCTGATAATACATTTATGATAAATAAGTGGGACAAAATCCGACTTTCATTTGTAATATATTTATAGGGATAAACCCTAATTATTGAAAACAATTCTCCTTTTTATTTAGGTAACTTTTATAGCCACTTTTCTAAGCCTTCAGTGCTCTCCAGCTAGCTTTTATTGGCTTCACACTAAGTTACATGAAACACGTGTTTAAAATACTTTATCAGCAAGAAATACTGGCGAGTGAATCAAAGTTTAATCAAAACAAGTTTTATCATTCTACAGCATTGAGGGTAATCCAGGAATTACATTTGTTTACATCTACTTTAATTACCACCCACGGTACTGTCAATCCTGACTTGTGGTCATGCTATTACTCATAGTGTAGTAACAATTTATGTATACAAAACCCCAACATACCGACGATAATTGTAGAATTACAAATACTCAATCACTGTTAATTATAATGTAAACAATTGAGGTTTTGTAAAAACAGTTTACAAAAGGAGGAATTACTCACATTTGTAGACTTAGATAATTCTACAGGCTTCCTGGTAATATTCTGGATTACTTCCTTGAGTTTCTATGGAAGTATATAACGCACACGTGTTAGTAAGATAACCCAATTTACATTAGCTATACCCCCTCCCGAGACAGAACTCCAACGACTGAGTCAGGCAGAGCCTCGACATGCGTTACGGAGCTCTAGATCCATCGGGCAGAGTTAGGGCTGTTCACGAGCCGAGCCGAGCTAGGCCAAGCTCGGGTTCGGCTCGATTATAAACCGAGCCAGCTCGGCTCGGCTCAGATTTAAAACCGAGCTGCAAATCTAAGCTCGGGCTCGGCTTGGTTTTAAACCGAGCTGGCTCGGTTCGGCTTGGTTTGGCTCAATAATTTCGATAATTTATAAGAGCATATCCAAAATGCGTTCAACCTTATACATTACAAGTGAAAATTAAGTTCAACAACACAAAATAAGTTTCAAATTTCAACGAAATACAATATAAGTTTACTAGCATGGTAATCCACCTTCAAATATGTCACACCCCCAAAATATCACATACAGAAACACCGCGGGATGTGTGACATACCAGGATCCAAGCCACCAATCACATTGAACTAATAATAAATATTTTATTAAAACCTTCGATTCATTTCATAACATAATTCCAAATCATAAGTTAAAACGAAAGTAAACGTTCAGCGGAAGCATAAGATTATTCGTTGTTCAAGTGTTTCAAAACAATGTACTAAACCATGAATAAATATCCAAGAGTTGTGACCCATGACCACTCCAGCACTCCTAGATGGCAAGTTCCATGTCCAAGAATCTAACGACCTGCAAGCATGCAGACAAGTGTGTCAGACGACGCTGGTGAGTTCAAAGTTTATTAACACGTTTTAGTTACCAGATATGAATATAAAACAATTCTGAGATTTGATGTTGTTATTAACTCGATTACCGCAGATGGTCCAGATTATTTGCCCAAACCCCAATGCTCTATCATATATTGGTCAAGTGGTTAAGGTAATTAGTTCACGACTGTCCTCCCCGGTACGGTGTGAGGGTGCCAAACCTAATAGCGCTATCAACTAATAACCCCGTTGCCTCCCCGGAAACCGATCGGTATATGATGGGACTTAATGATAGAAATGAGTGTAATAACCAACATCCCATTAACCTGACGTTCCTCCCCGGAACGTTACCCGATATCCCTCCCCGGGATGCATGCTTGAAAAAGCCAGTGAACTCACCTTGGTTTGCTCGGTTTGTTAAGTTACCCGTTCCAAGTTAATCAACCAACCCTACCGTGGTTACCAATGAAATCAGTTTCAAAATTTATCAATTAAGTCACGTATTTCAGGGATTGCATTTATCACAAGTATCACCGTACAACACATAGCACATACTCAGTTCACATCCCATGCATAACACATAAATTTCTCACGACAGTTAACTGGGCTACTTAACCAAGCCCAAGCCCAGATAGATTATCCTCCGGTGAAGGACACTACGGCGAAAGACCCTAATGACGAAAGACTGTCTTTTGCTGAGAATGAAGGTGACGAAAGACCCTAGTGTTTCGTCGAAGTCTGGTCGACGAAAGACCATGTTCTTCGTCGAGATATCTTTCGTCGCTGTACATAACAGTCAGTAAATTTCCCATGTTTCAAGCCGTAAATATTTCTAACAGTTTGCCAGTTTTCCTCAATCAGATTAAACGTTACATTTAGTCCTGAATCATGATCAATCATCGATTATACAAACCCATTCATAGCATAGCAATTTCTATTCGTCATCCCTCCCATAACTAATGGTTTATCATGTGAATAATCATACAAATCGAGCAACTCATCGGTTCGTTAATCCTAAGATTCCTAATCATCAAGTATATCACAGATTTATACCAGGTTCAACCACATGTTCTAGGTCTAAAATCACAATAATGAAACCCTAATTTACACATCATGCACAACTGTAACTGATAATCACATAGATCTAGTGATTTATTATTATCAAGAATCATCATCTAATCATGATCCAAGCATTACATAGCAACCAGTCAATAATGATTTCAAATAAACAGTAGATGATGATTTCAACCAACAATAAAAAATGGTTAGGCACTAACCGAGATAAAAGAGAATGATAAGTTTGATCGATATGGAGGGCCTTGAGAACTCGAAAGTTGTCACCGCACAAGAGAGAGAGAGTTCTAGGGTTTCAATTGATTAGTTAAGTGACGAAATTCTACGTAATATATGCGAGTAAGCGCACTGGGTCCTAACTGGGCTTCGAAGAAAAACTGGACCGACGAAAGACCCGAAGGAACCTGGCCCGACGAAAGATGTGACACCTGTGCCTCCACAGCCATCAAACAAGTACCAAATCAATGAAATATTGTATTTCATACTTGGGATTTGTATAAATATGTGTATCATTTGCACATATCAATTCTTGTTCGATTTCGCGCTTTAAATCGCTTTCTGGAAGGTTATACGCGAACTGATGCGTAAATATAACCAGTTTAATGTAAAAAACACTCCGGAACAGTGACATAGGCTTAACATACCTTAAATAACCTTTTCATACATTAGAAATAAGTTTTGGATGGTTTGGTATGGCGAAATCAAGTTTATTCGCTTACAGGGACTAAATTCGACAAACTGCGAAAGTATGTCGATTCGTACTGTAACGGACAATCTGGAACATGACCATAAGTTAAACATACCCTAAATTTTCTTTACATAGCTTAGTAATAGGCTTTGAGGGGTTCGCTATGCCAAAATAAACTTTTTGGTCATTTAGGGACTAAAAGCGTCAAAAAGTGCATAAGTTTGCATTTTCGCGCATATCTTACGTTCTGAATACATCCGGACATCCAAAAATTTATGTAATCATTAAAATATTTTATTTTTGTGATTGACTTGATAAAATTCCATTCGTCGCGTAATTTGGATCGTTTTTCGCGTCCGTTCGCGTTTCGTCGTAATTAACCGAACAACGCAACCGTACAACCAAACGAACTGACATCCGAGATATTTTTGAGCATGTTTCAAGTTCCCTATACTTTAACTTCATTTTAGAGCCTTGAAATGGGATTAACGGGGCTTAAACGTGTCAAAAATGCATCAAAAACCATGTTTTGCACATTCAGGGACCAAAATTGACAATCTGCCATAGTTATCTTAGGAAGGGACAAAAGTTGAAAATCTGATTTTCAGCTTGTTCCAGCTGTTCCCCTCATTTGCACATGGTTTTAATGAAACTAGGGGCTTGTTTTGGGTTACCCATGATATTCTAAAACCATGGGCACACATGTAAGGTCCAGATCGAAGCTCGGTTTTCGATGAACGATCTTAACGGTTGTGCAAAAACTATATAAACCCCACCCCCTTTGCTCTAAAAATCACATTTGATCTGATATTTCTCTAAGTTGAGGTGCTTTCACTTCATACTTGAGAATAATCAGGTCAAACTTCCGTTCTTGGACCTTTTGTAATCCTCTTTCGTTCTTTTACGCGTTTTTAGCATGAAAGTCAAACTTTGTTTGACTTTCTGCATTGACCAGTTTATGGTCAACACGAAGTTCATTGAACTTCATAACGTGAGCGTAATCACGATGGTTTTAGTCTCTTATGACTACACCTACTGATTACCAGGTTATCTAGGCATAGTGGCGAGTCGTAGTTTCGGCCAAAATACGTATTCTTGCGTATTTTGTAACCAAACTACTTTTAGGTATCAAAACCGTTTGTTTTGATACCAATCCTGTTTTCAAACCTCGTTAAACATGTTTTAACATGTTTAGCTCGTCACTTTAGGTTTAGTGCTTATGTAGGGTCGTAAGGTAAGCGGTCTAAACAACCGCTTATACTTTCGAACCCGACCCGTTTGGTCGATCATTAGGATCCGACCAAACACATTAGGTGACCATAGTTGCATAGGGAATAACTTTCCGAGGTTATACCTTATGGTCACTTCGTTTAAGTAGTTGTATGATAGGTAGTTTATATGCCTTAGATAAATGACCAAAATGCCCTTTTTATGTATAAATTTATTTTAAGCATATGTAACCTAAATTTTGACATCTAAACCGATTAGGTAACATTATTAGACACGTTAAGGCATATAATACTTGTCATAGGACTAGTTAGGCGGTCCGAACGAGTTTCACGCAAACGACGCGTTAAAGTAGCGTAAGCTACCTAAACGGGTCGTAAGCACTTAGGACAGGTTTCGTTTTAGAATGTAGGCTTTGTTAAACCATATTACATGAGTCCCTACACTCATTTGGTTTACGAAACCTCATTTTATCTGATCCTCCGATTAGGTCCGTTTATTTAAATAGTTACTTATATTAGGTGCCGATTGATTCCGTGATCCCTCTAGCTTTGCTTGGTTGTTGTTCAAGACTTCTAAGCACCCTCAAGTGAGTACATAGACCCCTCTTTTACTGTTTTTCAAACGTTTTGGGGTGAAACACATGTGCCTACTTGTTACTTTCATACTTTCCATGTTTTCATATCATATACTTGCTATGTTCATTAGTACACTATTAGTACATGATTTCATTATGTTTTTGCTATGTCTGTCCATTTGTTGCATACTTAGTACATCGTTTTACATTACATTTTATGCTATGTATGTTCATTTAGTTCATACTTAGTACATTTTTTTACATTTCATTTCATGCTACGTATGTCCATTTAGTGCATACTTAGTACATTGTTTTACATTTCATTTCATGCTATGTATGTTCATTTAGTTCATACTTAGTACATTGTTTTACATTTCATTTCATGCTATGTATGTCCATTTAGTGCATACTTAGTACATTATTTTCATTTATATTTCATGCTATGTATATCCATTTGTTACATACTTAGTACATTATTTTCATAAAACATGCTTACATTTTGGTATGACATTTGGTTTTTTTAAATGGCTCAAAAATACATTCATTAACATTAGCTACACCGTTCGTTAGTAGGTAGCGGTACCATAGGAATTGACAACTCCCATTCCTGACATCCTAGGTATGTTTGGATGAAAGGAATGACCGAATTCGATAAACATAACTCAGATAAACCTTTAATTCGTTTAAGGGTTTATCGCCACAGTCTCAAGGCTTGAATGTATGCATTTTCACAATACCGCATAGATGTTTGTATCAGTAAAGCATGCATTATTCTACAAAACATAAATTCTGATTATAATTTATCAAATACATTGTTTTGTACATTTCTTTCTTATAGGGTCAAGTAAATGCTTTTAATCAATAAAGGCTTTTTATTCATTCTACATTACATTTGTTTACACAATAACATATCAACATTTGTTTAAACATTACATTTAGTTATACATGAACATTTTTACATTGGTGGTTTGTTTTGGTAAGTGATTTAAGTAACGAGACGTGTGTAATATGATAAAAGCATGGTGGATACGCCGCTGGTACTTCCTATATATAAGTGCTTTTATGATATTACATATCGTAGCGTTATTTAAATCATTTCAATTTTGACATATTACATTTTACACAAATTAACATATCTTTACAAAACATTGTTTTACAAACAACACATTTTATACAAATTCATTTTACTTGGTTATTTAATTAACCATACATATTTCTTTTATATCATCTGTTTCCTTATCGATTTCTATATGATTTATAAAACAAAAACATTTTACATGGATCATGACTGACTTTTGTTAAACAACTTTTTCTAAACTTATAAGTCATGAATCCTATTATAATAAAACCTATGTATCTCACAGGCATTTTTATGATGACGTACCTATTTTCACATGTGTTTCAGGAAATGATGCATAGGATTGATCAAGTTACACATAGGCAGACTCGGGCCTTAGTGACTATAAAACATGCAAGACTAGTTAATTATGTTATGCTTCCTTGTTGTTAAGACATTGTAATTTCTTTTAATCAATAAAACAACATTTAAATTTCCATGTGTTATGAAACAATGATTCTGTTACAACACTCCTCGACATTTCCGCCACGATTTGTTGTTTTACGTGGTCGGGGTGTGACAGAAGACCTATGTTTCGTCGAGCATAAAGTTGACAAAAAACCTAAGTTTCGTCAGGTTGGGTTTGGGACGAAAATCCTTAGTAAACATAATTATTCCAAAGTTTTCAATAGATAACAAAACATAACAATACATGCATATAGTACAACACAAAACGAAATACGAAAACCGTTGTGAAACCACAACGTGTAGGGGAAAGGCCTTGAAATCTCGGGTTGTCACATCATCCCCAACTTGAAAGAAATTTCGTCCTGAAATTTGATGAGCAATCCATAACGGCAAGGTATTAGATCAGGATGACTCTGGGTTTTCCGCAGGTGCCACATCATCCCCAACTTGAAAGGGAATTTCGTCTCGAAATTCACTAGTTGCATCAGACTTAGATTTGCTAGACTTGGATTTATCACGCTCATCACAAATTTGTTCATTTGGTTTTCCCCAACACATTTTAAAATGCGCTGTGCGGACTATGCAAGGAATTATGTAATTATGGACGCGTACATATTTATGAAATTTAGTGCGCAGAAACCACAGTAAGATTTATCATGTGTAAGAACCTACAGTGGCAACAATAACGAAACGTGAACAATGTAATGAAGGTACGGTGGACGCACCAATAACGCTTTATATACTTGTATATAAGTGTCCCTCTTACATTGCAAGCATGATGTTATTAAAGTTACTAGAAGTTCAGAACCTTAAGCAGTGTTGTTTTATCTTTTCGACTTCATGTTTCAAGCTCTCACAAGTTTCCTCTAAATAAATTTCAGGACGAAATTTCCTGAAGTAGGGGAGACTGTGACACCTGTGCCTCCACGGCCATCAAACAAATACCAAATCAATGAAATATTGTATTTCATACTTGGGATTTGTATAAATATGTGTACCATTTGCACATATCAATTCTTGTTCGATTTCGAGCTTTAAATCGCTTTCTGGAAGGTTATACGCGAACTGATGCGTAAATATAGGCAGTTTAATGCAACAAACACTCCAGAACAGTGACATAGGCTTAACATACTTTAAATAACCTTTACATACCTTAGAAATAAGTTTTGGAAGATTTGGTATGCCAAAATCAAGTTTATTCGCTTACAGGGACTAAATTCGACAAACTGCGAAAGTATGCCGATTCGTACTATAACGGACAATCCGGAACATGACCATAAGTTAAACATACCCTAAATATCCTTTACATAGCTTAGAAATAGGCTTTGAGGGGTTCGGTATGCCAAAATAAACTTTTTGGTCATTCAGGGACTAAAAGCGTCAAAAAGTGCATAAGTTTGCATTTTCGCGCATATCTTACGTTCTGAATACATCCGGACATCCAAAAATTTATGTAATCATTAAAATATTTTATTTTAGTGATTGACTTGATAAAATTCCATTCGTCGCGTAATTTGGATCGTTTTTTGCGTCCGTTCGTGTTTCGTTGTAATTAACCGAACAACGCAACCGTACGACCAAACGAACCGACATCCGAGATATTTTTGACCATGTTTCATGTTCCATATACTTTAACTCCATTTTAGAGCCTTGAAATGGGATTAACGGGGCTTAATCGTGTCAAAAATGCATCAAAAACCATGTTTTGCACATTCAGGGACCAAAATTGACAATCTGCCATAGTTATCTTAGGAAGGGACCAAAGTCGAAAATCTGATTTTCAGCTTGTTCCAGCTGTTCCCCTCATTTTCACATGGTTTTAATGAAACCAGGGGCTTGTTTTGGGGTACCCATGGTATTCTAAAACCATGGGCACACATGTAAGGTCCAGATCGAAGCTCAGTTTTCGATGAACGATCTTAACGGTTGTGCAAAAACTATATAAACCCCACCCCCTTTGCTCTCAAACTCACATTTGATCTGATATTTCTCTAAGTTGAGGTGCTTTCACTTCATACCTGAGAATAATTAGGTCAAACTTCCGTCCTTGGACCTTTTGTTATCCTCTTTCGTTCTTTTACGCGTTTTTAGCATGAAAGTCAAACTTTGTTTGACTTTCTGCATTGACTAGTTTATGGTCAACACAAAGTTCATTGAACTTCATAACGTGAGTGTAATCACGATGGTTTTTGTCTCTTATGACTATACCTACTGATTACCACGTTATCTAGGCATAGTGGCGAGTCGTAGTTTCGGCCAAAATACGTATTCTTGCGTATTTTGTAACCAAACTACTTTTAGGTATCAAAACCGTTTGTTTTGATACCAAACCTGTTTTCAAACCTCGTTAAACATGTTTTAACATGTTTAGCTCGTCACTTTAGGTTTAGTGCTTATGTAGGGTCGTAAGGTAAGCGGTCTAAACAATCGCTTATACTTTCGAACCCGACCCGTTTGGTCGATCATTAGGATCCGACCAAACACATTAGGTGACCATAGTTATATAGGGAATAACTTTCCGAGGTTATACCTTATGGTCACTTCATTTAAGTAGTTGTATGATAGGTAGTTTATATGCCTTAGATAAATGACCAAAATGCCCTTTTTATGTATAAATTCATTTTAAGCATATGTAACCTAAATTTTGACATCTAAACTAATTAGGTAACATTATTAGACACGTTAAGGCATATAATACTTGTCATAGGACTAGTTAGGCGGTCCGAACGCGTTTAACGCAAACGACGTGTTAAAGTAGCGTAAGCTACCTAAACGGGTCGTAATGGGTCGTAAGCACTTAGGATAGGTTTCGTTTTAGAATGTAGGCTTTGTTAAACCATATTACATGAGTCCCTACACTCATTTGGTTTACGAAACCTCATTTTATCCGATCCTCCGATTAGGTCCGTTTATTTACATAGTTACTTATATTAAGTGCCGTTTGATTCCGTGATCCCTCTAGCTTTGCTTGGTTGTTGTTCAAGACTTCTAAGCACCCTCAAGTGAGTACATAGACCCCTCTTTTACTGTTTTTCAAACGTTTTGGGGTGAAACACATGTGCCTACTTGTTACTTTCATGCTTTCCATGTTTTCATATCATATACTTGCTATGTTCATTAGTACACTATTAGTACATGATTTCATTATATTTTTGCTATGTGTGTCCATTTGTTGCATACTTAGTACATCGTTTTACATTACATTTTATGCTATGTGTATTCATTTAGTTCATACTTAGTACATTGTTTTACATTTCATTTCATGCTATGTATGTCCATTTAGTGCATACTTAGTACATTGTTTTACATTTCATTTCATGCTATGTATGTTCATTTAGTTCATACTTAGTACATTGTTTTACATTTCATTTCATGCTATGTATGTCCATTTAGTGCATACTTAGTACATTATTTTCATTTACATTTCATGCTATGTATGTCCATTTGTTGCATACTTAGTACATTATTTTCATAAAACATGCTTACATTTTGGTATGACATTTGGTTTTTTTAAATGGCTCAAAAATACATTCATTAACATTAGCTACGTCGTTCGTTAGTAGGTAGTGGTACCATAGGAATTGACAACTCCCGTTCCTGACATCCTAGGTATGTTTGGATGAAAGGAATGACCGAATTCGATAAACATAACTCAGATAAACCTTTAATTCGTTTAAGGGTTTATGGCCACAGTCTCAAGGCTTGAATGTATGCATTTTCACAATACCGCATAGATGTTTGTATCAGTAAAGCATGCATTATTCTACAAAACATAAATTCTGATTATAATTTATCAAATGCATTGTTTTGTACATTTCTTTCTTATAGGGTCAAGTAAATGCTTTTAATCAATAAAGGCTTTTTATTCATTCTACATTACATTTGTTTACACAATAACATATCAACATTTGTTTAAACATTACATTTAGTTATACATGAACATTTTTACAGTGGTGGTTTGTTTTGGTAAGTGATTTAAGTAACGAGACGTGTGTAATATGATAAAAGCATGGTGGATACGCCGCTGGTACTTCCTATATATAAGTGCTTTTATGATATTACATATCGTAGCGTTATTTAAATCATTTCAATTTTGACATATTACATTTTACCCAAATTAACATATCTTTACAAAACATTGTTTTACAAACAACACATTTTATACAAATTCATTTTACTTGGTTATTTAATTAACCATACATATTTCTTTTATATCATCTGTTTCCTTATCGATTTCTATATGATTTATAAAACAAAAACATTTTACAAGGATCATGACTGACTTTTGTTAAACAACTTTTTCTAAACTTATAAGTCATGAATCCTATTATAATAAAACCTATGTATCTCACAGGCATTTTTATGATGACGTACCTATTTTCACATGTGTTTCAGGAAATGATGCATAGGATTGATCAAGTTACACATAGGCAGACTCGGGCCTTAGTGACTATAAAAGATGCAAGACTAGTTAATTATGTTATGCTTCCTTGTTGTTAAGACATTGTAATTTCTTTTAATCAATAAAACAACATTTAAATTTCCATGTGTTATGAAACAATGATTCTGTTACAACACTCCTCGACATTTCCGCCACGATTTGTTGTTTTACGTGGTCGGGGTGTGACAGAAGACCTATGTTTCGTCGAGCATAAAGTTGACAAAAAACCTAAGTTTCGTCAGGTTGGGTTTGGGACGAAAATCCTTAGTAAACATAATTATTCCAAAGTTTTCAATAGATAACAAAACATAACAATACATGCATATAGTACAACACAAAACGAAATACGAAAACAGTTGTGAAACCAGCAACGTGTAGGGGAAAGGCCTTGAAATCTCGGGTTGTCACATCATCCCCAACTTGAAAGAAATTTCGTCCCGAAATTTGATAAGCAATCCATAACGGCAAGGTGTTAGATCAGGATGACTCTGGGTTTTCCGTAGGTGCCACATCATCCCCAACTTGAAAGGGAATTTCGTCCCGAAATTCACTAGTTGCATCAGACTTAGATTTGCTAGACTTGGATTTATCAGCTGGGAATAAATGTGGGTACTTGAACTTCATCTGATCCTCGCGTTCCCATGTGAACTCCGGTCCCCGTCTTGAGTTCCAACGAACCCTTACGATCGGAATTCGACTATGCTTACGGACCTTGACCTCCCGGTCCATAATTTCTATTGGTTCTTCAACAAACTGCAACTTGTCGTCGATTTTCAGCTCTTGAAACGGTACTACGAGTGTCTCATCGGACAAACACTTCTTTAACTAGGAGACATGGAAGGCATCACGGACGTTACCCAACTCAGCAGGTAACTCCAATTTGTAGGCCACTTTACCAATTCGCTCCAGAATTTTAAATGGCCCAACATAACGAGGGTTAAGCTTGCCGCGTTTTCCAAAATGCACCACACCCTTCCAGGGTGAAACCTTCAACATAACACGATCACCAACTGCGAACTCCAATGGTTTCCTACGCTTGTCAGCGTAGCTTTTCTGGCGGTCGCGTGCTGCTGCCATACGATTCCTGATCTGAACAATCTTTTCTGAAGTTTCAAATACAAGCTCCGGACCTGTGATCTGGCTGTCACCCACCTCAGCCCAACAAAGAGGTGAACGACATTTTTGTCTGTACAATGCTTCGAATGGAGTTGCCTGGATACTGGTATGGTAACTATTGTTACAAGAAAACTCTATCAAAGGTAAGTGTTTCTCCCAACCCTTGCCAAAATCAATCACGCACGCTCTCAGCATGTCTTCAAGTGTCTGGATGGTTCGTTCACTTTGACCATCCGTCTGTGGGTGATAAGCAGTGCTCATGTCGAGACGCGAGCCGAACAATTTGTGCATCGACTGCCACAAATCTGAAATGAAACGCGGATCACGATCCGAGATAATAGAGGTCGGCACCCCGTGCCTAGAAACCACTTCCTTCAGATAGACAGCTGCAAGTTGCGAGAACTTATCCGTTTCTTTGATTGCTAGAAAGTGCGCTGACTTTGTGAGACGATCAACGATCACCCAAATGGTATCGTTTCCGCTTTGAGTTCTAGGTAGTCCCGTGACAAAATCCATGGCAATCTGTTCCCATTTCCACATGGGTATTTCTGGTTGTTGAAGCAATCCAGACGGTTTCTGGTACTCCACCTTGACCTTTGAAAACGTCAAGCATTTACTAACATACGTCGCGATGTGAGCTTTCATCTTCGGCCACCAATACATGACTTTGAGGTCCTGATACATCTTATCCGAGCCCGGGTGTACAGAGTATCGAGACTTATGTGCTTCATCCATTACAAGTTCTCTAAGGTTACCAAACAAAGGAATCTATATTCGTTCCATGCAATAGAGAATACCATCAGATCTCTCTACCAGTCGCTTTTCCATGCCCCGTAAATACTCCGCTTCTATGTTTTCCTCTTTCAACGCTTCAGTTTGTGCCGAACGGATTTGGTCAGGTAGGTTAGAATGAATAGTGACCTGCAAAGCGCAGACATGTTTGGGTTTTGTTTCCTTTCGACTCAGGGCATCAGCTACAACGTTAGCCTTTCCTGGGTAATACTTGATTGCACAATCATAATCGTTTAAAAGTTCCACCCAGCGACGCTGTCGCATATTTAAGTCCTTCTGATCAAAGATGTGCTGAAGGCTCTTGTGGTCGGTATAAATAATGCATTTAGTATCATACAAGTAATGCCTCTAGATTTTGAGCGCAAATACTACGGCTCCCAACTCCAAGTCGTGAGTCGTGTAATTCTTCTCATGAACCTTTAACTGTCGAGAGGCGTAAGCTATCTCCTTCTCGCGTTGCATCAACACGCAACCGAGACCCTGAATAGAAGCATCACAATAAACCATGAAATCTTCTGTGCCTTTAGGTAAGGATAAGATCGGTGCGCTGCAGAGCTTTTGTTTCAGCAACTGGAATGCATCTTCTTGTTTCGTTCCCCACGAGTATACAATGCCTTTCTGTGTCAACGAGGTGAGAGGTTGAGCGATATTCGAGAAGTCCTTAATAAATCTGCGATAGTACCCAGCAAGACCAAGAAATTGTCGCACCTCTGAAGTAGTCTTTGGTGCCGCCCAATTTCTGATAGCATCAATCTTAGCAGGATCCACGTGTATCCCTGATTCATTAACAAAGTGGCCAAGGAAGTATACTTCTCGAATCCAGAAGTCACACTTAGAGAATTTGCGTAGAGTTGCTCCTTCCTCAGAAGTTCCAAAATAAGACGCAGGTGCCGCTCATGATCTTCCTTGCTCTTTGAATAGGTCAGAATGTCATCGATAAACACGATAACGAAGTCGTCAAGATACGGTTTGCATACACGGTTCATGAGGTCCATGAAGACCGCTGGCGCGTTCGTCAACCCAAACAGCATAACTAAAAACTCATAATGCCCATACCGCATTCGAAAAGCCGTTTTAGGAACATCCTCCTCTCGGACTCTCATCTGATGATAGCCCGATCTTAAGTCGATCTTCGAGTAAAAACTGGACCCTTGCAACTGGTCAAATAAGTCGTCGATATGTGGTAGAGGATAACGATTCTTAACTGTCACTTTGTTGAGTTCTCGATAGTCTATGCACATGCGAAAGGACCCGTCTTTCTTCTTCACAAACAGAACTGGGGCTCCCCAAGGCGAAGAACTGGGTCGAATAAAGCCCCTGTCCAATAACTCATGCAGTTGATTAGACAACTCATGCAGTTGATTAGACAACTCCTGCAACTCTCCAGGTGCTAAATGGTAAGGAGCACGAGCAATTGGAGCCGCTCCTGGTGCAAGATCAATCTGAAATTCCACTTAACAGTGAGGAGGTAAACCAGGTAGTTCCTCAGGAAATACATCAGGAAATTCACGAACAACTGGCAGGTCTTCGATCTTTCTTTCTTCTGACGGAGTATCAGTAACAAGTGCTAGAATAGCAGGATACCCCTTTCGTAGACATTTCTACGCTTGCATAGCTGAGATGATACCAACCATCGCGCCACTGCGATGCCCTTGAACCGATAGGAATTCTCCACTGGGGAGAGGAATACGTACGATCTTCTCTTTACAGAGAATTTCAGCTTGGTGCTTAGACAACCAATCCATACCAACCACTACATCAAAACTACCGAGGGTAACAGGAAAGAGGTCAATATCAAACACTTGACCCATAAGATCTAATTTACATCCCGTAAGAACGTGTGAGGGACTCAATTGTTTTACCATCGGCTAATTCTACTACATGCTTAGTTTCTAGAGGTGTTGGAGCTAACCCTAATCGCTGACTGAACTCTAGGGACACATAACTCCAATCAACACCGGAATCAAATAATACAGAAGCAAAGAGGCTGTTCACAGAAAACGTACCAGTCACGACAATGCCGTCGTTCCTAGCATCACCAGCACCAATCGTAAATACCCTTCCACGAGCACCATTGCCCCCATTGTTGCCATTATTGTTGTTCCCAGCATTGTTGTTGTTGTTCTGACGGTTGTTGTCATTGGCGTTCTGATTCAGCTGAGGGCAATCCCGTTTAATGTGACCCTGGTCCCCACACTGGAAACACCCCTTCTTAAAGCCTGGATTCTGATGGGGTTACTGCCTTTATTGCTGCTGCTGATTTTGCTGCTGCTGCTACTTTGGGTACGGAGCTCTACAGTCTTTTGCCTCATGGCCCACTTTTTCGCACCTACGGCAAGCCCGAACACACGGTCCATGATGATGATAACCACACTTGTTGCACTTTGGCTTTTTACCAACGTAGGTGCCTTGACTCTGATTGCTACCCTGACCTTGGTTAACTGAGGACGACTGACTGAAACTACGGTTATTGCTATTGTCAGGCCTTTTCTGAGATTGACTGGCACTGGTTGCTTTGTCAGCATCATTCCATTTACGCTTGTTATCACTAACAGGTGTGGTAGCCGTAGCAGTAGGGGTAGTAGCAGAAACACGTGGCAGTAACACACCACGCTCGACCTATTGGTCAGTGATCTTGTGTGCTAAATGGATGATCTGAGGCAGATTGTTAAGGTTTGCAGCAGTGACCAAGCTCTTTACTAATGGCGCCAAGCCCTTGATGTACAGCTCAATTCTTTGAGGTGGGGGTCGAGACAAGTTAGGGCACATGTTTGCTAGCTCATGTGACCTCTTTGTGAACGCTTCAATTTCAGACCCCTCCATCTTCAGATTGTAGTACTCGTTCTCAAGTTTCTGAATCTCATCACGAGGACAGTACTCCTCTCGCATTAACTCCTTGAAATCATCCCAAGTAGTGGTGTTGGCTATCTCGATGCCCAACATTTGTACCTGGGCATTCCATTAGGTTAAGGCACCATCCTCCAAAGTGCCTATAGCATACTTCACACGGTCCCCCTCAGGATAGTTACACATGGCGAACACCGACTCAGCCTTCTCAAACAAACGTAGTAACCCCACAGCACATTCGGTCCCACTGAATGCCTGTAGCTTATAATCCATAAACGTCTTGAAAGTGCAAGCAGGCGGATGGTTTTGATTCTGATTCGCTTGCTGACCTAATGGACGAAAGGAAATACAACACAAGGGTAAGAGTTGTGTATGCGACACAAGAATAAAGAAGATTTGGCACATATTGTACCAGCTTGATAGGCTGCCAATGCCTCAGCCACACGTGTGTTGATCAGGTTTGTCAGCTCGGCCTGAGTCATCGCAATGTGACCACATCCATGACCTCGTCCGCTCATGAATCTATATGAGAAAAGGGGACAGGTTAAGGGTCGAGATGAGGTAGGAGTCAAAGCTTACGAAGACTTCTACAGACTACTAGTTTACATCAAACAACAGAGTGGAACCCCTTTCACACTCGTTAAGGCTCACTGGGACTCACATGCACCCCTCATTATTATTATGTGTGCACCCATAATAACAATGCGATTTGCATGTTTATCTCAGCTCCTCCTAACTTATGCTAAAAGGTTCCTCAAATCCGAGTAGTAAAAAAGAAGATACCACAAAACGTAAATCACGAAAATCTAATAGGATATCACACTGGGACTCCATCAACCACATAACTTAGGCAAATACACATGAGTTCAGTCTGTTGTGCTAAGTGTGCAATTACGTGCAACATCATGCAATAGAGTACTCTAGATATGCTATGCAATAAGTAAACGAGAGACGAACCTTGCAATCTGGAGCTGAGTGTCATGGTCGATTTCAAAGCTGTTCGGTTATAGTCTGGTTTTTGGAAAACATTTTAAAACCTAGTTCTCTATAACCAGTGGCTCTGATACCAAACTATCACCTTGGTTTGCTCGGTTTGTTAAGTTACGCGTTCCAAGTTAATCAACCAACCCTACCGTGGTTACCAATGAAATCAGTTTCAAGATATATCAATTAAGTCACGTATTTCAGGGATTGCATTTATCACAAGTATCACCTTACAACACATAGCACATACTCAGTTCACATCCCATGCATAACACACAAATTTCTCATGACAGTTAACTGGGATACTTAACCAAGCCCAAGCCCAGACAGATTATCCTCCGGTGAAGGACCCTACGGCGAAAGACCCTAATCATGAAAGACTGTCTTTCGCCGAGAATGAAGGTGACGAAAGACCCTTGTGTTTCGTCAAAGTCTGGTCAACGAAAGACCATGTTCTTCATCGAGATGTCTTTCGTCGCTGTACATAACAGTCAGTTAATTTCCCATGTTTCAAGCCGTAAATATTTCTAACAGTTTGCCAGTTTTCCTCAATCAGATTAAACGTTACATTTAGTCCTGAATCATGATCAATCATCGATTATACAAACCCATTCATAGCATAACAGTTTCTATTCGTCATCCCTCCCATAACTAATGGTTTATCATGTGAATAATCATACAAATCGAGCAACTCATCGGTTCGTTAATCCTAAGATTCCTAATCATCAAGTATATCACAGATTTATACCAGGTTCAACCACATGTTCTAGGTCTAAAATCACAATAATGAAACCCTAATTTACACATCATGCACAACTGTAACTGATAATCACATAGATCTCGTGATTTATTATTATCAAGAATCATCATCTAATCATGATCCAAGCATTACATAGCAACCAGTCAATAATGATTTCAAATAAACAGTAGATGATGATTTCAACCAACAATAAAAAATGGTTAGGCACTAACCGAAATAAAAGAGAATGATAAGTTTGATCGATATAGAGGGCCTTGAGAACTCGAAAGTTGTCACCGCACAGGAGAGAGTTCTAGGGCTTCAATTGATCAGCTAAGTGACGAAATTCTACGTAATATATGCTGTGACAACCCTCACCAAACCAGGTATCCGTACGAATTAATTAATATTTAATTACTGCTTAATTACTGTGCTTGCTTACAGTTGTGATTAAACTGCTACTTGAATTCTGATACATACACATACATGCATCATACTTTATTACTGTCACTCCATTATTTATACAGAACATCAGTGACAACCTTGATGCACAAAAGCACAGTGAGCACACTATACGGATAACCCAGTAAACATGCTGACATAGCCAGCATCAGACAGGCACTGTCTCTGAGGCCAGTATGAGCCGGGAATAGATTACTACACTAGTAGGGAGTGTAGGGAGGTGAGGATTGTACAACTGCGTCACTAGGTGATAATTATAGTGACCGGATGTGCCTAAAACATGGGTTAATTACAAAATCTTGTACTTTAATATAAAATTCAGCATTTAAGCTAACTAGTAAAGTGCAAAAACGTGGAAATATAGTACTAGAAACTTTCCAAAGTGTCGGGAATTTATTGTGTCACTAAAAATAATATTAACGACACTTTAAATACTTATTTAGCACTTTAACGGATTGATATCCAACCGAACAACCACACTTTACCCGGAACATAAAAATATTGTCATTGACATTGTTTTTCTTTTTCTGAGCCAGTTAGGGTCCCCGAATACCCTAACACCCGTTACAAAACACTACACACTATTACTCTAATTTAATCACCTAAATTAAACTAACTAATACTTAAACTTTGGTTGAAATGGAACCATGACCCCACCCCCATTGATCCGATCGGTCCCATGTAGGGGACACCACCACACAATTTTTGATTATTATATCAAGACTTGTCAAATATCTAACCTACACTTTGCACAAAGGATTTTAGTGAAAAGGGATTATAAATAAGCATGTGAGATAAGAACCATCATTCACTTCAAATTTAACACAAAATTTTTCACTCTCTTTCTCTCTTTGATACCTACGGCCGAACTCAACACCCACCATTCCACCCACTTTCAAATTTCCATCTTGCTATTTCACATACATATCAAGGTGAAAGGGTTCATACAAGGAAGCTCGGTGCTTACGGAATCACAAGGACCTCTCTACGACGCTATTAACCACCCATTTTTCGTCTAGTTTCTTCCCTAGCCTCGAGCTAGTAGTAAGTGTCTCTAAACATTCTCTTGTTCATCTTTAACGTGGTTAATAAGAGATTTAACGGATAAAAATTATGAACACTAGAGATCAAAGTTTAAAGTCTTGTAAAGAAGATGAACTTGGTGGATAAAAAGAAACTAATAGTGTAAAACTTATGAAATTTGTTTTGTTATGATTATTTTATGATGTTGATTGCTAGTAGTGGGACGGATCGTCATCTAACCACGCTAGGTCATGTTCATGGAACATGAACTAGCAATATGTTTAGTGTAAAAATAACAAGATGACGAACCCTTTCACTCACAAACATGAACTTGTGTAAAAATAGTTTTTCTTGAAAAATGGAGTTCTAAACTAGTAGATTTAAAGATTTACAAGTGGTATTTTCGAAGAACCAAGTGTAAGATGCAAATCATATTTTAAAAGCCGGATCTTACATAAACCAAAAGTGTTTTTGTGAACAAACAAGTGTGGGGACACTTGTGTAACGAAAGGATTTAACCAAGAAATATTTTCGTAAATACCGACTAGAAGTTGTAAAACTTCATATTCTTTAAAAATAAAGTTTTCAAGAAAATGATTTTATTTTTAGAGATGAAAAGATCCACTAAATGTGTTGAAAAGTTACTACACTATTTTACACAACTTGCAAGTTCATGGGTTTGCGATTCATGTATATTTTGAATAGTTTGATGTTTGAAGATGGTATTTTGATGATTGGAAAATTGATTGGTTGAATATTGAAAAGAAAATGATACGCTAGTAAGCGTGGCCACCTCCAGTTACAGAGGAAACTCTGGCGAAATTTTTCCAGAAATATAACACTTGGAAAATATTTTTTTTTACAACAAGTGTTATGAATATATTTTAACTTATTTTTCCACATAAAAATTCGCCATGATTTTATTACAATATAACCAAGTATTCGGAGGTGGGTTTTCATAAATGAAACTTGTTAAATATATATTTAGAATATATATTTCGTAGGAAAACACTCGTGCGATTTTATGATTATTTTGCGAACTATATATTATTTTTAGGGTAAAAATTATATAACTGGAATACATTGTGAAAGCACGACTCCAAAATAATACCAACGCCTTCACAAATAAATATCTAAGTTACACCGGTATTATTATTAACACACGAACTGTAAAATGTAACTTACATAATTTTTCGGAAAAATACTCTTGAATGTGTATTTTGACAAAATATTATTGTGGAAATCGTATGGAATAAAATATAATATTTTTGGGAAAAATATGTATATTTTGGAGGTATAATATTTTAGACAAACGAATTAAAATATATTTTAAGTGAGACTTAATAATATATTTCGAAGATATAAAACACACATGTATTAAAACCCCCATCCTTGGGAAGGAATAAGATTACTAAATAATTAAGAAGTGTACACACGAAATAGTTGTCTAACTATTTCCCAAAGACATTTAACCTTAAGCTAAGGCACGACCGTCCGTCTAATAGAAGTTAGTACGTGTAGGTCGTCACGCAGCAGGTTGACTGGGAGATTGCTATTTCGAGACGCACTTCAGTGAGTTCATGTCCCCCCTTTTCTCTTAACTGTTTTCAGTTTTATACTTCGGGGGTGAAATACATGTTACAATTACTACAAACGTTTTATACATGGTATGATTAGCTAAGGAACTTACTGCTAGATCACGTGAATGGATAGGCTATTATCGTAAGACCATTAATCCTTGTATAAGGACCGAGAGGCATGAGTGATAGATCTATCGGGTGTTGCGAGCCCCACACATGGGCCAGCGTGTGGCTGCATGTGGTGACTATGTCGTTCCGCCAGAAGGACCGGTATGAAATCCGCGTTACAGGTTTGAGTGCTTCCTAGGCCATGTCACTTATTAATGTCATCCAAGTTTAGGGGTTGTGGCTCTTGCCTGGACGAGTCGCAAGTCTTAAGCTGTGTTTATGTTATGTTTGTGGTTGTGTCTGCTGAACAATGTTTTCATCTTATTGGGTTATAACTTGTTGCATGTGTCAACTTTAAACAATGTTGTGGTTTTATGTTTTAAAACTTTAATCAAGGATGATCTTCATGGTTTTATTTTCATATAGCTTTATTGTGATTAAGCTATGGTATTAAGAAGTCACACCATAATAAACCCACGCTTCCGCAAAGCCAGGGTGTGACAGATTGGTATCAGAGCCTTGATCATAGCGAACTAGGATTCCTTCTCGAGTCTAGACTATGATCACTAGGGCTCTCACGAAAACATTTTTACATTGCATACACTACGTCCAGATCCAGAGTGCAAAATATTTTAAAAGTTATGGCTCAGTCTGAGAGGCTGGGAAATTAATCTAGTGGGACTAGGGAGTCAGTCTGAGAGGCTGGGAAATTAATCTAGTGGGACTAGGGAGTCAGTCTGAGAGGCTGGGAGAATAGTCTAGTGGGACTAGGAGGTCAGTCTGAGAGGCTGGGAGAATAGTCTAGTGGGACTAGGAGGTCAGTCTGAGAGGCTGGGAGGATAGTCTAGTGGGACTAGGAGATTTAGTCTGAGAGGCTGGGAGGTTAGACTAGTGGGACTAGGGGAATTACTTGATTGCTTATTGGTGACTAACCTGCTTATTTGATTGTATGATTGATTATTTGTGCATGTGTGTGTTTGTGTTACAGACATCATGCCTTCATCAGACACTGGAGAGTCGGACACTACAGATCCCATGGCCATAGTATCAGACGACATACTTTCATCAGAGCATGAGGTGTATACTTCCGATACGACCAGCACGGATGATGACGACTTTCAGCCCTTTGCGTTGCCAGATGTCGTAGCAGAGCCTGCTGATGGCCATCTTGTTGGGGATTTGCCATTCGTGGTGATCCCTGCTCCAGTACCTCTTGCCGCTTATCCCGTTGTTGATATGCCTCTCGATATTGTTTTCGACGATGATGTCGACTTGTTTGAGGAGGACCCACTTGAGGGCGAGGCCCATATTGCTGCCGGTGATATCCCACTTCTTGCTGATGCTCCTGCGGAGGAGGCTCCCGTTCATTCACCTGCTCCAGACTCCTTTGAGTCTGTGGCATCCGTACCTTCGCACGCGCAGGGAGTGCAGCACCACTCACATGACGACGACCCGGACATGGCGTCATCCACTGCACCTGTTCCTGCGCACAGCTTTGAGTTTGATCATGGTGATGATTCAGATCCTATTTTTCCACCTGGCTTTGATCCAGACCAGGACATTGAGTTCGTACACTTAGACCAGCATTTGGAGGATCCTGTAGCCCCTGTCGACCCTATGTTCGCTGAGCTAGCTGATTTTGAGATGGATTTTGTTGATCCGGAGCCAGCTGTGGCCCCTGAGCCAGGCGTTGCTCCTGACCCCGCATTTGAGCATGACCCTGTTCATGCCGATGCACCTGCTGTTGCTCCTTTGGTCGATGACATACCTGTTGATGATCATGTTGATGCTCCACTGATGTTAGAGGATCCTGTTATCGCACCACATCCTGATCCTATGCCAGTGATGATAGACCGCGTGCCTTTCACGACCCACATTGATCCACGATACGCTCACACCCACAATGGGTGGATAGAGGATGACGATGATTACCCACCTTTCGTGATACCAGTTACACCAACAGTAGCCCCCGTTACAGCCCCTGTTTCAGTTCCTATTGATGTTCCTTTGATTCCCACACATACTACCGGTGTTCACCGCACCGACTTACCTATCATGTTTCGTTAGGACATACCTCCCCCATGTCCTGGGGAGGGATTCATCTCGTCAGCCGTTCGGTCATACACCTTTTGTGTCAAGAGGAGATCAGTTTGTACCTCAGGTTTCTTACCCCACTGTTGTCCCCACTGTTGCACCATTTACTGGGCCATCTTTTGCTCCATCTAGTGAGCCATTTCTCTGGACCACGCCCCCCATTATGCTGCCGACGGATCCGTATCACCCATATCATGTCGGGTCTTCTACCGAGGATGTCCTTGTTTCTTTCATGATACAGCAGGAGGCGCTGACTCGTCGCGTAGAGGAGCTAGAAAGAGCTCAGCGACTCCCGTGCCAGTGCCAGACTCCACCTGCTATATCACACCTCCTCGACCACTTTCACCTGATTCTGCTGCTCGTTTTTGGACTCCGGAGCAGCAGATAGCATACTTACTGCGCTCTCATCGCGCTATGGAAGAGGACTGGCTTCATATGCGACGTTTACTCTTTTCTCATTTTCCCCCTCCTCCACCGCCATTAGCTTAGGGCCATTTTGTACGACTCGGGTAGACTTTTGGTGAGACGACCGCGATTGTGCAGACTACACAGCTTTTGAAGACTGCATTTTTTATGATTATGACTTTTGATGATTTGTATATTTGATGCTGTTGTCACAGACTAGATATTTTGGACTAGGGCGATGTAGCCCTTAGTCACTGATGATGTATGATACAGTTATGAACTTGTAAACCTTACATTGTGGTCTTGATTTATGACAGCGCAATCGCAGTATTCTCATCATATGTGATGTTTGATTTATTGTGGATGATATATTTATAACATGAGATGTTATGTGGTTGATTTATTTATAACATGAGATGTTATGTGGTTGATTTATTTGTAACATGAGATGTTATGTGTTGATATTGTTGAATACATACGTACGCTTTAATTACTATGACCTGACCTACGTGAACACATCTTTTAGAAGATGCCTCCAAGACGCGAAGTACGCATGCCTACTACCCAGACAGAACTCCAAGGGATAATTGCCGCCGCTATAGCACAGCACGAGGCTCTGCGCTCCGAACCTAGCAAGGGTACCACAGAAAACAATCCACCTCATGGTTGTACCTACTGGCACTTCCTCAACCACGAGCCTCCGAAGTTCGACGGCACTGGAGGTACCACAGTCTTTGTGAAGTGGATCGAATGAATGGATTCCATCTTTCAAGTGAGTGGTTGTACGCCGGAACAACATGTCCCATACGTTTCTGAGCTGCTTCTAGATGAGGCTCGATTATGGTGGAATCTTCAGATTCGTATAAAGGGCGCTACTGCAGCATATGCGTTAACATGGGGTGAGCTTAAAGGAATGATGCATAAGAAGTATTGCTCCCAAACGGAAACCCGGAAGTGGGAAGATGAATTTCGGAGCCTGATGATGGAAGGTCCGAAGGTGTTGGAGTACGTGCAAAGACTTCATGATTCATCACGAATTGTTCCGTACCTGGTGAAACCAGAATTGAAGAAATTGGAACAATTCATTTGGGAACTGGCGTCTCAAGTCTTGAGCTTGATGACAACATCAACGCCACCAACAACTGATGCTGCAAGTAAGATGGGTTTGGCACTCGCTACGGAGGCACTTAGACTAGAAAAACTTACAAACCCTGCCAAGAAGAAGGAGACTCAGGTAGAGTCATCCGGAAAGAACAAAAGGAAGCTCACCGAAGATACCCGAACGAATAATGAGAACAAAAGAAAAGGTTATATGGGCACTCTGCCCAAGTGTAACGCCTGCCAGCGTCATCATTCTGGCCGGTGTGGGCCAAAAGTATGTGAAGCTTGTGGAAAGGTTGGCCACTTGAAGGATTCTTGCTGGGCTAGTGCTGGCCGGGGAGGCCAAGGAGGTCTTGGTAATCGGAACAACAATCTAGGAGGCAACGGGAACGGAAACCGTGGAAATGTTGCGAATCAAGCTGGGAATGGGAATGGCCGAGGGCCAGGATGCTTTAACTGTGGGGAAATTGGGCACTCCAAGAAGGAAAGCCCGAAGCTGAATCAAGCCCGTGGGAGAGTATTCAACATTGGCGCAAGGGAAGCGCGCCAGGATCCAAACGATGTCACTGGTACGTTCCTGATAAACCAATGCTTTGCATCTGTTTTGTTTGATACTGGTGCCGGTTATAGCTTCGTGTCATTAGAATTTAAGAACATACTTGGGTTGACGCCTAGTAAGTTAGATGTTCCATACTCGATCGAATTAGCAAATGGGAAACTAGTTGAGACCAGTGAAGTTGTCCGAGGATGTGTGATTGAACTAGGAGGGCACGAGTTTAAGCTAGATTTACTACCTGTCGAGTTGGGAAGCTTTGATGTGGTAGTGGGAATGGATTGGCTATCGAGTAACAAGGCTGAGATAGTTTGCCATGAGAAGACCATCTGCATTCCACTGACGGATGAAGAAACGATTGTAGTTCATGGAGAAAAACGTGATGCGCCTCTAAGAATCATCAGCTGCCTGAAAGCTCGAAAGTTCCTACAGAAGGGATGTGTTGCCTTCTTGGCACACATCGTGGATAAGAAAGCTGCTGAGCCAAAGATCGAAGACATTCCAGTCATCAGAGAATATCCGGAAGTCTTTCTAGAAGACTTGCCAGGATTACCGCCTCAAAGGCAAGTTGAGTTCCACATCGATTTGGTTCCAGGCGCCGCGCCTGTAGCCAAGGCACCCTATAGACTTGCGCCATCAGAGATGCAGGAGTTGTCAACGCAACTCCAGGAGCTGTTGGATAAAGGATTCATCAGACCAAGCTTCTCACCTTGGGGAGCTCCGGTTCTGTTTGTCAAAAAGAAGGACGGTAGTTTCCGTATGTGTATAGACTACCGTGAGCTTAATAAGCTGACCATCAAGAATAGATATCCTTTACCGAGGATTGATGATCTATTTGACCAGTTACAAGGCTCAAGCTATTATTCAAAGATCGATCTTCGATCCGGATACCATCAACTTAGAATACAGGAGGAAAGTATCCCGAAGACCGCTTTCAGAACTCGCTACGGACACTACGAGTTCCTAGTAATGCCGTTTGGGTTAACAAACGCGCCTGCAGTTTTCATGGGCCTAATGAACCGAGTCTGCAAGCCATATTTGGATAAGTTCGTGATTGTGTTCATAGACGATATCCTGATTTACTCAAAGACAAAGGACGAGCACGAACAACACTTAAGAGCTATTCTAGAGCTACTTAAGAAGGAGAAATTATACGCCAAGTTCTCGAAGTGCGAGTTCTGGCTACGTGAGGTCCAATTCCTTGGACATGTGGTTAATGGAAATGGAATCCATGTTGATCCCACAAAGATCGAGGCGATCAAGAGTTGGGAGACCCCAAAGACGCCAACCGAGATTCGACAGTTCTTGGGTTTGGCTGGTTATTATCGAAGGTTCATTGAGGATTTTTCTAAGATCGCTCAACCTCTGACCGCGCTCACACAGAAGGATAAGAAGTTTGATTGGGGAATCAAACAGGAAGAAGCATTCCAGTTACTGAAAGACAAGCTTTGCAATGCACCGATCTTAGCGCTACCAGAGGGAACTGATGATTTCATGGTATACTGTGATGCCTCATGGCAAGGTTTGGGTTGCGTGCTGATGCAACGCCAGACGGTCATAGCTTACGCGTCACGTCAGTTGAAAGTTCATGAAAAGAACTATACCACGCATGATTTGGAGCTAGGCGCAGTGGTATTTGCGCTGAAAATTTGGAGACATCATTTATATGGTACGAAATGTACAATCTTTACGGATCATAAAAGTCTGCAGCACATATTCGACCAGAAAGAGCTGAATATGAGACAAAGACGTTGGGTCGAATTGTTGAACGACTACGACTGCGAGATCAAGTATCACCCAGGGAAAGCGAACGTGGTCGCTGATGCCCTTAGTCGAAAAGAAAGGATCAAGCCCATAAGGGTTAGGGCTTTGGAGATGATTGTCCAGACAGATCTCTCTCTACGCATTCGTGCCGCGCAAAGAGAAGCTTTGAAAGAAAGGAATATTGAAGATGAGTATCTCCGTGGGATGGAGAAGCAGTTGGTGCCAAACGAGGAAGGAACTTTATGTTTCATGAAAAGGATTTGGGTTCCTCTGTTTGGCGGATTAAGGAAGGTTATTTTTGATGAAGCTCACAGGTCACGGTACTCTATTCATCCCAGGGCGGATAAGATGTACCAAGATCTTAAGGATTATTATTGGTGGCCTAGAATGAAAGGCGATGTTGCTGTTTATGTTAGCAAGTGTTTAACGTGCGCCAAGGTTAAAGTTGAATACCAGAAGCCTTCAGGACTTCTGCAACAACCTGAAATTCCCAAGTGGAAATGGGAACAGATTTCAATGGACTTCATAGCTAAGTTGCCAAAGACGCCCAGAGGTCACGACACTATTTGGGTAATAGTTGACCGTCTGAAAAAGTCCGCACATTTCCTGCCAAGCAAAGAAAAGGATAACACTAGCAAACTTGCGGAAATATACATGCGAGAGATCGTTGCATGTCATGGAGTGCCCCTCTCGATCATCTCTGATAGAGATGGACGTTTCACATAAAGGATTTGGCAATCCTTCCAAGAAGCTTTTGGCTCAAAATTAAATCTGAGCACTGCGTTTCATCCGCAAACTGATGGGCAAAGTGAAAGAACTATTCAGACATTGGAGGATATGCTGAGAGCATGTGTAATGGATCTTGGTGGTAGCTGGGATAAACATTTACCATTGGCCGAGTTTTCATACAACAACAGCTACCACAACAGCATTGGAGCCGCGCCATTTGAAGCTCTTTACGGACGCAAGTGTCGATCACCACTATGCTGGGCTGATGCAGGTGATAGACAGCTTGTTGGTCCTGAAATAGTCCAAGAGACAACAGACAAGATTGCGCAGATTCGAAAACGCATCGAGGCGGCTCGCGACAGGCAGAAAGCCTATGCAGATCCAAAGAGGAAACCTTTGGAATTTCAAGTTGGGGATATGGTTTTATTGAAAGTTTCACCCCGGAAGGGTGTGTCACGCTTCCGAAAGCGTGGGAAGTTGAATCCGCGTTACATTGGCCCGTTCAAGATACTGCAAAGGATTGGGCTTTTAGCCTACAAGTTGGACCTACCTGCTGAACTTAATGGTGTTCACGATACATTCCATGTATCAAATTTGAGAAAAAGTCCAACACAAGAAACAGTGATCATTCCTGCTGACGAAGTTCATATCGACGACACGCTCCACTTCACTGAAGAACCCGTCGAGGTTACGGATTGGAAAGTTAACAAAACTCGCAGGAGCAGTGTCAAACTCATCAAAGTTCGTTGGAATGCAAGACATGGGCCTGAATTCACGTGGGAACGTGAGGGTCATATGAAAGAGAAATACCCCCATCTGTTTCCTAAGACCCCTTTATCTAGAAGCAGAGCTTAAATTTCGGGACGAAATTTCTTTAACGGGGGGAGAATGTGACAACCCTCACCAAACCAGGTATCCGTACGAATTAATTAATATTTAATTACTGCTTAATTACTGTGCTTGCTTACAGTTGTGATTAAACTACTACTTGAATTCTGATACATACACATACATGCATCATACTTTATTACTGTCACTCCATTATTTATACAGAACATCAGTGACAACCTTGATGCACAAAAGCACAGTGAGCACACTATATGGATAACCCAGTAAACATGCTGACATAGCCAGCATCAGACAGGCACTGTCTCTGAGGCCAGTATGAGCCGGGAATAGATTACTACACTAGTAGGGAGTGTAGGGAGGTGAGGATTGTAGAACTGCGTCACTAGGTGATAATTATAGTGACCGGATGTGCCTAAAACATGTGTTAATTACAAAATCCTGCACTTTAATATAAAATTCAGCATTTAAGCTAACTAGTAAAGTGCAAAAACATGGAAATATAGTACTAGACACTTTCCAAAGTGTCGGGAATTTATTGTGTCACTAAAAATAATATTAACGACACTTTAAATACTTATTTAGCACTTTAACGGATTGATATCCAACCGAACAACCGGACTTTACCCGGAACATAAAAATATTGTCATTGACATTGTTTTTCTTTTTCTGAGCCAGTTAGGGTCCCCGAATACCCTAACACCCGTTACAAAACACTACACACTATTACTCTAATTTAATCACCTAAATTAAACTAACTAATACTTAAACTTTGGTTGAAATGGAACCATGAGTCCATGACCCCACCCCCATTGATCCGATCGGTCCCATGTAGGGGACACCACCACACAATTTTTGATTATTATATCAAGACTTGTCAAATATCTAACCTACACTTTGCACAAAGGATTTTAGTGAAAAGGGATTATAAATAAGCATGTGAGATAAGAACCATCATTCACTTCAAATTTAACACAAAATTTTTCACTCTCTTTCTCTCTTTGATACCTACGGCCGAACTCAACACCCACCATTCCACCCACTTTCAAATTTCCATCTTGCTATTTCACATACATATCAAGGTGAAAGGGTTCATACAAGGAAGCTCGGTGCTTACGGAATCACAAGGACCTCTCTACGACGCTATTAACCACCCATTTTTCGTCTAGTTTCTTCCCTAGCCTCGAGCTAGTAGTAAGTGTCTCTAAACATTCTCTTGTTCATCTTTAACGTGGTTAATAAGAGATTTAACGGATAAAAATTATGAACACTAGAGATCAAAGTTTAAAGTCTTGTAAAGAAGATGAACTTGGTGGATAAAAAGAAACTAATAGTGTAAAACTTATGAAATTTGTTTTGTTATGATTATTTTATGATGTTGATTGCTAGTAGTGGGACGGATCGTCATCTAACCACGCTAGGTCATGTTCATGGAACATGAACTAGCAATATGTTTAGTGTAAAAATAACAAGATGACGAACCCTTTCACTCACAAACATGAACTTGTGTAAAAATAGTTTTTCTTGAAAAATGGAGTTCTAAACTAGTAGATTTAAAGATTTACAAGTGGTATTTTCGAAGAACCAAGTGTAAGATGCAAATCATATTTTAAAAGCCGGATCTTACATAAACCAAAAGTGTTTTTGTGAACAAACAAGTGTGGGGACACTTGTGTAACGAAAGGATTTAACCAAGAAATATTTTCGTAAATACCGACTAGAAGTTGTAAAACTTCATATTCTTTAAAAATAAAGTTTTCAAGAAAATGATTTTATTTTTAGAGATGAAAAGATCCACTAAATGTGTTGAAAAGTTACTACACTATTTTACACAACTTGCAAGTTCATGGGTTTGCGATTCATGTATATTTTGAATAGTTTGATGTTTGAAGATGGTATTTTGATGATTGGAAAATTGATTGGTTGAATATTGAAAAGAAAATGATACGCTAGTAAGCGTGGCCACCTCCAGTTACAGAGGAAACTCTGGCGAAATTTTTCCAGAAATATAACACTTGGAAAATATTTTTTTTTACAACAAGTGTTATGAATATATTTTAACTTATTTTTCCACATAAAAATTCGCCATGATTTTATTACAATATAACCAAGTATTCGGAGGTGGGTTTTCATAAATGAAACTTGTTAAATATATATTTAGAATATATATTTCGTAGGAAAACACTCGTGCGATTTTATGATTATTTTGCGAACTATATATTATTTTTAGGGTAAAAATTATATAACTGGAATACATTGTGAAAGCACGACTCCAAAATAATACCAACGCCTTCACAAATAAATATCTAAGTTACACCGGTATTATTATTACCACACGAACTGTAAAATGTAACTTACATAATTTTTCGGAAAAATACTCTTGAATGTGTATTTTGACAAAATATTATTGTGGAAATCGTATGGAATAAAATATAATATTTTTGGGAAAATTATGTATATTTTGGAGGTATAATATTTTAGACAAACGAATTAAAATATATTTTAAGTGAGACTTAATAATATATTTCGAAGATATAAAACGCACATGTATTAAAACCCCCATCCTTGGGAAGGAATAAGATTACTAAATAATTAAGAAGTGTACACACGAAATAGTTGTCTAACTATTTCCCAAAGACATTTAACCTTAAGCTAAGGCACGACCGTCCGTCTAATAGAAGTTAGTACGTGTAGGTCGTCACGCAGCAGGTTGACTGGGAGATTGCTATTTCGAGACGCACTTCAGTGAGTTCATGTCCCCCCTTTTCTCTTAACTGTTTTCAGTTTTATAATTCGGGGGTGAAATACATGTTACAATTACTACAAATGTTTTATACATGGTATGATTAGCTAAGGAACTTACTGCTAGATCACGTGAATGGATAGGCTATTATCATAAGACCATTAATCCTTGTATAAGGACCGAGAGGCATGAGTGATAGATCTATCGGGTGTTGCGAGCCCCACACATGGGCCAGCGTGTGGCTGCATGTGGTGACTATGTCGTTCCGCCGGAAGGACCGGTATGAAATCCGCGTTACAGGTTTGAGTGCTTCCTAGGCCATGTCACTTATTAATGTCATCCAAGTTTAGGGGTTGTGGCTCTTGCCTGGACGAGTCGCAAGTCTTAAGCTGTGTTTATGTTATGTTTGTGGTTGTGTCTGCTGAACAATGTTTTCATCTTATTGGGTTGTAACTCGTTGCATGTGTCAACTTTAAACAATGTTGTGGTTTTATGTTTTAAAACTTTAATCAAGGATGATCTTCATGGTTTTATTTTCATATAGCTTTGTTGTGATTAAGCTATGGTATTAAGAAGTCACACCATAATAAACCCACGCTTCCGCAAAGCCAGGGTGTGACATATGCGAGTAAGCGCACTGGGCCCTAACTGGGCTTCGAAGAAAAACTGGGCCGACGAAAGACCAGAAGGAACCTGGCCCGACGAAAAACCTATGTTTCGTCGAGCATAAAGTCGACGAAAAACCTAAGTTTCGTCAGGTTGGGTTTGGGACGAAAATCCTTAGTAAACATAATTATTCCAAAGTTTTCAATAGATAACAAAACATAACAATACATGTAAATAATAATACGTGTAGGGGAAAGGCCTTGAAATATTGGGTTGTCACAAAATATGTCATAGATATACAATTACACTCACAAATACATGTAAATAATAATTAGTTTTTTGTTATATATTATAAAGTATATAAAAATAAAATACATTAAAAGTAAAATAATCCGAGCTAAGCGAGTCGAGCTAAAAAGTGAGGCAAACCGAGCCAATTTGGCTCGTTATGAGCCGAGCCGAGCTAGGCTCACTTTCTTATCGAGCTGAGCCGGCTCGGCTCAGTTTCAAACCGAGCCATATCGAGCGAGCTTTTTCCGAGCTAAATCTGAGCGAGCTCCGAGCCACGAGCTTTTTGGACAGCACTAGGCAGAGTAACTAATACGTAACCAGGGGTTATAATACTTACAACGAGGCAGAGCTTTGCTTATTAGGGGGCTATTTGGCTATAGCTTTTGCCTATAGAAGTTTATTCACATAACTTTGTTTATTCCTATATATTAACAAAATTAATTTATTGAACATAATAATTTGGAATAAAAAGGGTAATTCATCAGAAGGAATAAATTTAATAAAGATATAAATTTTCTGGATTCTTTTAGAACAATTTAATCTTTAACTCACAGGTTGACTCATTTTTTGTTATAACATATTTAGGGCTTGATTCCTAATTTATCATATTTATTTATTAAAGAATCATAATAGATAATACAAAGTTTAGCGTTTCTAAATTTGATCCTTAATATATTAAATAATGAAGTATTATTCTCATATCAGAATATATATACATATGACTCAAATATAGTTTAAGAAATGAATTAAACTTATCAAATGATAAAAATTATTTCCTCTTGAGATATATGTACATATATTTTAAACCATATAGTTATACCTTACTAAATGTTTTTGTACATATTTTTATTTTATGGATGAAATATCATTTATAATATTGATACAAGTTATATAAAATATACATATATCTGACTTACATATAGTTTAAGAAATAAGTTTAGGCTATTTCCTGTTGATATATAGGCACTATGTATTAAAATCATTTAATTACACAGTACCAATTTTCTGTACATATTCATGTTTCATAGATACAGTTTTATAAAATATGTTATATTTTTCATGGTATATATACACGTGCTTATGTGGATATAACATAATCATATGGAATAATATTTTCAGAGGGTTATTGTTTAAAATCCTGGTTTAATATTTGTATTTAAGCAATAAACATGTTTTAAATATGCTAAACTATTATATTTTAACAAAATTAATACAATTATATGTTTTGTCAAAACTTTGACAAATATCTATCTTTAAGTCGAGAAAAAATTCGGGTTATATTATAAACCATAAAATATACTGCTTGCATAAACTAATATTTTATATTATGATATTTCAGTGATATCATACCTAAGGGTGTTATCTTATATCTTTGATTAAGATATTAATATCAATATCATAATATTATGATAATTTATATTGAATTGTATTCACAATTTCACATAAATATGTGGGTATGATATATATCACAAAAATTAATATCAGTATATTATGAATATATCCCCTTTTTATATTTATAGTATAATATACGGTAAGATACAAATAGGGGTTACACATCCTGAGAATTTAAATGACATAAAATCATTTAGGTATAATACATATTATCTTAATATTTATATTATGACATTTTTCGAAGTATCATGCCTGAATGGTGCCATCTTATATTGAATTATTTTCATACAAATATATGATTTATATATATATATATATAATATCATAAAATGTTATAAGATATAATATCATTAATATATTTTACTTATATATATGTAATATTAAGCATATCATAACTGTAAGATATAGATATGGGTAACACATACTGGGAATTAAAAATTCATTACATGACATAAAAATCATAATAGACATATTAAGATTTTATGTTTACAGAATAACACATAAGATATTAATTTCCTAACATAAGTGTTTAAGGTTTAGGTATTGGAAGAACACCTAAAGGGCTTAAACCAGTGGCATAGCTCTGATACCACTTTCTGTCACACCCCCCGACCCCATCCTGGGAGCGGGAGCCGCGAGCCAGTCAGATGGTATCGGTGTTTATTAATTTGGCAGTGGAAAGTTTCATCAGGACCGTAGTTAGGAAATATTTTTATCAGAGTTAAACACCAAAATGTTTAAAATAGATAAATGGAATAAAATCCAAGTTTTTCTGATAATACATTTATGATAAATAAGTGGGACAAAATCCGACTTTCATTTGTAATATATTTATAGGGATAAACCCTAATTATTGAAAACAATTCTCCTTTTTATTTAGGTAACTTTTATAGCCACTTTTCTAAGCCTTCAGTGCTCTCCAGCTGGCTTTTATTGGCTTCACACTAAGTTACCTGAAACACGTGTTTAAAATATTTTATCAGCAAGAAATACTAGTGAGTGAATCCCAGTTTAATCAAAACAAGTTTTATCATTCTACAACATTGAGGGCAATCCAGCAATTACATTTGTTTACATCTACTTTAATTACCACCCACGGTACTGTCAATCCTGACTTGTGGTCATGCTATTACTCACAGTGTAGTAACAAGTTATGTATACAAAACCGCAACATACCGACGATAATTGTAGAATTACAAATACTCAATCACTGTTAATTATAATGTAAACAATTGAGGTTTTGTAAAAACAATTTACAAAAAGAGGAGTTACTCACATTTTTATGGAAGTAATATTCTGGTAAGATAACCCAATTTACATTAGCTATACCCCCCTCCCGAGACAGAACTCCAACGACTGAGTCAGGCAGAGCCTCGACATGCGTTACGGAGCTCTATATCCATCGGGCAGAGCTAGGGTTGTTCATGAGCCGAGCCGAGCTTGGCCAAGCTCAGGCTCAGCTTGATTATAAACCGAGCCAGCTCGGCGCGGCTCAGATTTAAAACCGAGCTGCAAATCTAAGCTCGGGCTCGGCTTGGTTTTAAACCGAGCTGGCTCGGTTCGGCTTGGTTTGGCTCGATAATTTCGATAATTTATAAGAGCATATCCAAAATGCGTTCAACCTTATACATTACAAGCGAAAATTAAGTTCAACAACACAAAATAAGTTTCAAATTTCAACGAAATAAAATATCAGTTTACTAGCATGGTAATCCACCTTCAAATGTCATAGATATACAATTACACTCATAAATACATGTAAATAATAATTATTTTTTTGTTATATATTATAAAGTATATAAAAATAAAATACATTTAAAGTAAAATAATCCGAGCTAAGCGAGTCGAGCTAAAAAGCGAGCCAAACCGAGCCAATTTGGCTAGTTGTGAGCCGAGCCGAGCTAGGCTCACTTTCTTATCGAGCCGAGCCGGCTCAGCTCAGTTTCAAACCGAGCCATATCGAGCGAGCTTTTTCCGAGCTAAATCTGATCGAGCTCTGAGCCACGAGCTTTTTGGACAGCCCTAGGCAGAGTAACTAATATGTAACCAGGGGTTATAATACTTACAATGAGGCAGAGCTTTGCTTATTAGGGGGTATTTGGCTATAGCTTTAGCCTATAGAAGTTGAGAGAGAAATTTAGAATTTTGAACGGATTGAAATGGTACATCTCGGCCCCTTTTATAGCTGAAACAGAAGTCTCTCACGCCCCGCGAGAGCTTCTTCTTCTTCCTTCGTGGCCCGCGAGGAACCGTAGGGCGGTTGAGGGTTTACTGAGTCATTGTGTGGTCTCGACACGTGTCACCATTGTGTGTCCGTCAAGCCAAGGGCCTCACGCCCTGCGAAGGCTTCTCCTTCGTCTGTCGCAGCCCGCGAGCGGCTTGGAGATTTGTTTTTATTTGATTTTTATTAATATAAAGGTTATTCGGGTCCGTTTCTCACATACGGGATGTATTTAGGAGCGTTTAGGGGTCGTTTTTCGAGGTTTGTTATATTTCATTAAGATGTCAGTTCTTTGTCCATTTCCGCTAACATGTTGAACCATAACTTGTTCTTTTTCCACGTATTCTCTAATGAAATGATATCAGCCATTAATATGCTTATTACGACCATGAAAACCAGATGTTCCATAATAGCGATAGCCAACGTGTTATCCACTTTCAATACCACCTTCTGTGTCATCTTTCCCGTAGTTTCACTCAACAATTCGCGTAGCCATAGTGCTTGATATGCAGCTGCAGTAGCGGCCATGAACTCCAATTCACAAGACGAGAGAGCTATTATTTCTTGCTTTTGAGAACACCACACCACCAGATGGTTTCCATAATATAATACTCGTCCATTGGTACTCCTCCCGTTATCTTGATCTACACTGTGAGTACTATCATAAACCTGATCAAACTCTTGGATCCACCTTGTCCTTACTTGATCCCGTAGTTTACTGTTCCTTTCAAATATCATAGATCTACACTGTGAATACTATCATGAACTCGATCAAACTCTTAGATCCACCTTGTCCTTACTTGATCGCGTAGTTTACTGTTCCTTTCAGATATCGTAGAATGTGTTTTTATGGCCACCATATGAGACTTCTTTGGTTCTCGCATGTAGCGACTAACAAACCCAACTGAATAAGCTAGGTCGGGATGAGTATGTAATATATACCTTAGACGACTCACTAATGTCTAAAACTTATAGCGTCCACAACTTTGCCTTTTCATCTTTCGAAAGCTTCACACCCGGTTCCATTGGCAGTGGGCTAAATTGCAAGTTAACATCCCCATCTCCTTTAATATTCCCGTTTCATATGCTTCCTGCTTTATTGAGTTCCCGTTTACAATTTGAAAAACTTCTATGCCCAAGTAATATGAAAATTTACCCAAGTCGCTCATCTCAAACTTGGTTACCATTTGTTTCTTGAAACCACCAATTCTTCTAGTGAACCTCCAGTTACGATGAGATCATTGACATAGATCCTGATGATAATCGAGAAGATTTTAGCTTCTTGAGGATTTCATCTAGCTTGGCATTCCAAGCTCTTGGGTCTTGGTTTAGTCATATAAAGCTTTCTTAAACTTGTAAACTTTAGATTTTAGACCTGGCTTCTCAAACCCTTCCGGTTGAATTACATATACTTCTTCCTTTAAGTCACCATGTAAGAAAGCCGACTTTATGTCTAGTTGATGCATCCCCCATCCTTCACTTGTTGTGATAGAAATAAGCAACCTGATTGTCTCATTCCATGCGACTAACGCAGATACTTCATTGAAATCTATCCCATATTTTTGCACGTAACCTTTTGCAACAAGAAGAGCTTTATATTTATTAATAGAACCATCTGGATTTATTTTTATCTTAAACACCCACTTGAGCCCAATAACTTTAGCATCCTTAGGAGATCCATAAGACACCATGTCTTATTATTTTCAACCGAGTCCATTTTGTGTTTCATAGCTATAGCTAATAACCATTCTTGATTAACTTTGGATTCTTGAAATAACATTTGCTCGTTGTCACAAGCTAACAACAGGTCTTCATCAACGTTTCTATGAGTGGCTAGATTATCAAGGATAAAATCATCCAATATTCATGGAACTGTTCTGACTCTTCTGTCCCTTCTCAGTTCTTTATTATCATCGACATTGAGTTGATCTAATTCTAGAGGTGGGCCACCTAAATGAAGTTCATGGCCAAGCAAATGGCCAAGGTTATTCCATATATTGTTAGCAAAATTCAAACCACCAACAACATCGACTTCCCTCATGCCTCGGTAGACTCCAAAGTCGACCCACCCAACTCAACCTTTACCTTTAAGCAATTCAACTCGTGTAGCCCGATGCCGTTTACGGGCGAATATGGAGCAATGAAGATGCTCCAATGATTTGACTCCATCGAGGTTACCTTCAGTCAGAGTGGGTGCCATGAGCATCTTCGCACCACCAACGCCACCGGCGTCTTTCGATCGAGGGCACTCGATTGGTGGACCACCGAGCGTAATGCGCGCGGGGACAACATCGCTTACGCGTTGACTTGGACCGAGCTCAAAAAGCTCACGAAGGACGAGTTTTGTGCTCCACACGAGCTCCAACAACCCGAAAACAAGTTTTGGAACATCAAACAAGTCGGGAGCGACAATACCGGCCTCACCGCTAGGTTCAAGCAACTTAGCGTCTTGTGGCCGGGCCAAGTCGACATCACCGAAAAAGCCATCGCCAAGTACATCCGTGCCCTCCCATCCTTTATTTCGAACTTTGTTAAGTCCGCTCAACCCAAAACCCTCGAAACAAAGGGTTCTACCAAAATGGTTCACAAAGCCAATACCGAACCAATCGCCGAACTATCCAAACCATGTCCCAAACCCAACACCAACGGTAAGAAGTGGAAGGCTTCGAACCGAAATTGTGCGGTCATCACTCCGCAAAACCCACCTCCACAACCACCACAAAAAATTACCCTCACGCAAAACCCCAAGCCGGCAAAACGAGCTTACACCGGGACTCATCCCAGGTGTATTACTGGTGTGTACGAAGCGTAATATGTTTTTATTGATATTTTAAGCCCATTTTATACATTAATCAAGTTTAAAATTTATAAAACACGATATTCTACTAACACTAAACACACACACGGGCAAGTGCACCCATCGTGAGCGTAGTATAGCGGTGGTAAGATACCGAGGTCGTCCAATGTCACACCCCGAATTTCCACGTATCACCGGTGGGCCCGGTGGGGAGTATCGTGACGTAGTTGACATCATCATAGTCAAACAACACAATATATAAATGCACAGCGGAAGCAAAAGATAAATATATTACAAACCGATATAAAGTAATATCAATTATTACAAACGGAATGTATAGAATCCACAGGCGGATCGAAAATTAAGGAAAACGTTGTTCAACAGACTTTAAGGCATCCAAGCTTGCGAGACTCTTATTGATGCTAAGGAGAGGCCAGCCTATTACGAGTAGTACCTGCACTTAACCTTTTTGGAAAATACGTCAGTTTACACTGGTAAATACAATTTAACTGACTCATTTTAAAAAGGGTTGAAAATTGATTTGAATACACGTGGCACAAAACATTTTTATAACTTGGGATAATTATGTAATATAATCTTGTAAGGGATTTACATGTTACTTATGCGTTCAGTAGCCCGATCCATAGACCGGGTTAAAGATTAATAGACACACCACAATATTGAGTTATACACTGACAGGTGTACGCCTACACCCCGTGCTCAGGACGTGGCCATCTCGTAAGATGATGCCAAGGATATCCGGGACATGGTCATTAACCCCCCAAAGGCTTTAAGCAAACAAAACACATTCAAAACATAGCATATCAATAAATTTAACCTCTATTCGATTAAAGAATTCAATGCCGGACCAAGCGGTATTTTATATACCGTACCCCAAGCCCGTATAGGGAAAATAAGTTAAAAGTATTTACCTGAGCTAAATATAAATTCAATCCCAGCCGTATACCACCAAGCAAGTACAGATAGCTTTTACTGGGCTCCTAAATCTGGAACGAAGGTTTTTAATAACCTATTAGATTCCTAACGGGTCTTTAATTAAGCCTAAGCTTAGACCGGATAACTTTCAAAAGGAAGACATGGTTCAAACGCATGATAAAGCGAAGACCGGTTCAGAATGTGGTTTTGACCCGACAAGCTTGTATGCTTGTTTAATATGGGTAACTTAAACATATTCTGAACTTTGAGACTAAAACAATATGGTTTGACCCGTTTCGGCTAATATATGCAAACTAGTTACATATGCCGATCCGAACACGAGAAGTGCGTAACGAGTAACCAAATGAGTCATATACAAGTTTCCTAAGTTAATATGCCCTAAATATGTTGTGATATCAGTAGGATATCTTTCATTATGCCCAAAACGAGTTTAAGACCAATTTATGCCCCGCAGGGGTATTTTGGTCATTTTAAAGATTATAAAAGAGTTTAAATATAATTCTGAGTTACAGGACTGATTAAATCAGTAAAACTACTTAATTTACTAGGTTATATCAGTAGGGTATCATATATATGTGAAATCTATCCTTTATAACCAAACTATGCATCTTAAGGGCATTTTGGTAATTTCACATAGGCTTAAAAGGTTAAAACTGGAAACCTAGGTGTAAGACTTTAGCTTACTATAAAAATATGATAATTTACTTAAAATATCAGTAGGTATCAAACCTTATGTGTACAAAATAATTTTAATACATACTATGCGTTAAAAATGCCTAAAAAGGCGATTTGGAGCCATTTCCGGGTTTTCAAAGGAAAGCTGATATTTTTATAATTTCAGAATGCTCAAAATATTTTATTTATCATATTAGATCAGTAGAAAAAGGTTTGACACCAAAATGATTTGTAAAACTCATTTTATAGGCCAAAAGGGCAAAACCGGCAATTACCGAATCAAGCCTAGAACCCTATGTTATGCTCAGCCTAAAAATAAATAAAAATCTTCAAAAATCCCAAAATATTATTTTATATCAGTAGGTAAAAAGTTTGGTATCAAAAATCGGGTTTAGATAGGATATACGCTAATTATGCCGTTTAATTAATAAAAAGCTTTTCATTTACGCTAATGAGCATAACTCCTAATCTAGACCTCAAATTGATGTCAAATTTTAGGGACAAGTTTATATATCAGTAATAAAGATTATTGTCCTCTCACATTTTCAAAATTCTCGTTTTAGGGTCAAAAGGGCATAACGGTCAACATTTAGGCATTTAACGGAAACAAGCATGAACTAGGATTTCTATGGAACCAAGTTGTATAACCTCGGAGGGTTATACTAACCTATAATATGATCCTAATGGAATCCTAAGGCATATCTAAATTAAGCTAAATCGGGTCAGAACTGAAAGTCAAAGCAAAAGTCAACTTTTGCGACTTTCGGTTCCAAACCGAGCCTAAACTTAGAATTGTCGGTTTGAATCATGCTTAGGCATGTTCAACTAATATTCACCAAGTTATTAAAGTGAGAAAACTGATTACATAGGTTTTATATTAATAGTTATGTATTTTATTTAAAACTAACCCGTTTGACTTTCATTTGACCCGACAATTTAACTAAGTAAACGTGGTAATTAGGAGGTGCCCTTTTGAGGGTTAAACACCTACCTAATTACGGTCACGTAGCCATGTTCGTTATGAACAATGGTTCAACCGTTTAAAAGTCAAAGCGTTCATCACAACGCTTGACTTTTCGGCTATAAACGCTAATCAACTAAACTTAAGCACGATTGAACACTTACAATGGGTCCAAAGGGCTGAAGGAGGTTCTCAAGAAGCTCAAGATCCTCCAGGAATTCAGAAAGTAAGCAGAATGAAAAAGAATGGTGTGAAGAACAAGTGATTTCACTTCCTATTTATACTTTTCGGGGCCTCACGAGATCGCGAAAAGTGTCGGGAGGTCATGACCAGATCATGGCAGGTGTAAAAACCACTTTTGAAACCTGTGGGCTGCCCCTAGAGTCGGTTATGTGAGTTAGAAATCAGTTTTGAGCAAAAACCAGCAACGAACAGGCTGTTACCAGCTGTTCTGCATTTCTGATGGACTCACGCGGCCCGCGTAAGAGTCAAAGAGATCTTACGCGGCCCGCCTTGTACCTAGTTCAGCAACAGCAACTTTAATAAATGGCAGAAATGGTCCCTGTGAGCTTTAAAAGTCATTTTAGGCACGTTTAAGGCCCGTTAACCACATTTTAAGGCTCCACTATGATGTTTAAACATAGGGGACATGAAACATGCTCAAAAACATGTCGGATGTCGGTTCGTTTGGCCGTACGGTCTCGTTTTGCGTCGAATTACGACGAAACACGGACGGACGCTAAAAACGGTCCAAATTACGCGACGAGTGGAATTTTATCAAAACGATCACTAAAATAAAATATTTTAGTGCTTACATAAATTTTTGGGTGTCCGGGGATATTCAGAATGCGAGATATGATCAAAAGTGCAAACTTGTGCACTTTTTGACACTTTTAGTCCCTGAATGACATAAAAGTTTATTTTTGCGCACCAAACACCTCTAGGCTTATATCTAAGCTATATAAAGAATAATTAGGGCATGCTTAACTCATGGTTATATTCCGGAAGGTTCGAAACCCAACGAATCGGCATACTTGTGCCGTTTGACGCAAATAGTCCTCTAATTGCGCAAAGTAGCGCGAAATGCCGTTTATTGTTATCCAAGCCTTCCATGGCCCATATTTATCCTTCCCAAGCATATATTAAAATATTAATACGCTCTCGTTCGCTTAGATGGTCACCGAAAGGCATAGATTCAAAAGTTGACGCTTTAGGTCCCTCTATTGCGCAAACTTGCGCATCTCATCATTTAATAGCATTGAAGCCTCATCTAATCCATATTAGGCATTCTTGGAAGTATTATTAACACCACGATGCTTCGGGTTTGCTAAAAGGTCATTCAGAGGTATAATCAAACATATTGACACTTTTAGTCCCTCTAACTTGCAAAGTTGCGCGTAACTTTACTTATAGGCATGAAAACCTTAGACGGCCATTATTTGGCATTCCCGAGAGTATAATTAAATATCATGAAGCTCCCGGTTTGTTAAATGGTCACTCAGAGGTAAGAATTAACATGTTGACACTTTTAACCCTTTATTGCGCAAACTTCCAATTAATTATGCAAACGGCTATGCTTATTCATCAAGTGGCACATTTGTGAATATAAACATCATAAGAAACTTATTTTTAGGTATGTTATCACTTCCAGTCCTTTCATAATCAAAGTTTTTGATTTTTCGAAAAATTAGTCCCTCAATTTCAGTGTTTGACTTCATTAGGGTTTATTACACGTGTCAATACATCATTGGACGTGATTTTACAAGGTGTTACATCCTCACCCCCTTAAAAGAAATCTCGACCTCGAGATTTGCTAAAATGCTGGAAGTACTTTTTGTCGCATAATGGACTCAACTCCTATAGCATATCTGGAGTCTCTCCAAGCTCTCAAAGTGACCTTTATATTTGGTACATGTATCCTTTTGGAGCCTATTAACCTATCAATCCTTCATTGATATAGGTTGCTCATCATATCATAGATCTGCATATTAATATGTGATAATGCTTCTTGACTTATTGGTGAAACACATCCTCAATCCATTAGTGTACAATGCATTGTATGCTTCGCCAAGCTCCTTAAATAGGTTTTAGCTTATAAGCTATTTGATCTTGATACATTCGATTTCCTTCGAATGATTCTATATATTCAGAGCTTAACTAGCCTGATAATTTAACAAACTGGTACACCCTTCCAGGGTGATATCTTTTGTTGAACCTTCTTCCTCAACAAGAATTCAAGAGGGTTGATATTCTCATTAATCCTTGATTTTCTGCCGAATACTTGGCATCTTACTGATGATTATGGGTTTGTTTGATCTTACTCGTCAAGGCAACTTTCAGATCCTGATAATTGGACTTACCAATCTTCTGTCTACTAGTAGATGCTTAACATTCCATCTATACAAGGTCTCCAAAGAGCAGCCTTGATACTTATATATCAACTATTATAGAAAAGCTTAATTTAAGGTGAGATGGTTATTCCAACTATTGCTTAAAACTAATCTTAAGGAATTAGCTAATCCTTGCCGTTAGTCGAACAAATCGACGATCCTGGGCAGCTGATGGCAATTCTTAATTGTTGCCTAATTTGGGTTGCGGTAATCAATGCACAAGCAAAATGAACCGTCTTTCTTAATTAACAATACCGAATTCTCAGAATATTGAGTTAGGCTTATATGAATCCTTTATTCACTTAATCAGGGTTTCCATTCTTCCAATGATGGTATTAGCCGTCTTGGAGGTTTCATATAATACAACCCTAAATGGGATATGAATCTCAACTCTACCTGCCTCTCAGGAGGTAAACAGGGTAATCTTAGGAAAAGAAAATCAAGATACAATGAGGGTACAGAGATTTTCCAAATCTCAGGCTCCAGTTCATCTGTCATATTCTGTGTCAGATAAGTGACACATTTATGTCACAAGTCCATGAATTCCTTAATCGGAAACATTTACTTTGACAATTTCCATTCTGGATATCTTCTTTGAATACCATTAGTTGACTATAGTACCATATGACTATTAGAATATCCTTGCGGTTCCATGCATTAAACCTCCATACTGATCAGGCATGGAAGCAATCTATGGAACTTATTAAGATACATCAATCCTCATATGGCGCTTTTATCATACTGTCTGGTTTTCGCAATCGATAGAGATCAAGGAGATATCAACTATATATGCTGACGCACTTCTTCTAGAGAGAGGATACTTCAAAAATTCTTACAATTGGAAGTTTCTAACAAGAACAGAAGGAATGGTTCTTATGATTTTTGCTTGTAAGTTTTACCTTACACTTAATATCTGGGGTTCTTACGGGAAAATTTCTAAAAGTTTGTTAAACTTATGGTATTATGAGAGACTTAGCGGTAACTGTAACTAAACGTGACTCCTAGCAATAAAATCACAATAAGTGATTCATCTAGTGTCATTATTAATGTGAACTGCCTCTAATCATTCATCAGGAGGATTTAAACGCCTCCATTCTTAATCCTTTTAAACTTAGCTACAAAATCTTTGACAAACTTTTAGGGCAGTCTCAACTTTGACTGGTTATTTCTTAATCTATATAACATGAGTAGCTGAGTTAGGTCCATAATGGATTTATAATGAGCATGTTTTGAAACCCTAAAGTTCGCCGATGCTAAATCATCGATATATATAGTGCATTATGCTTAAGTTCTAGGTTAACCGAATAAGAGCACTATTTCAACCAATGAACCAAGGTTTGCAACCTACTGCCGATAGTTTATAGCTCTTATGGGGGAGTCGGAAAATTTCTTATTCCATCTTTTCCATTTTGCAAAGCGGATACCAGGTTTTTCTAATAAGGTCCTTAAAATTTGGACCATCCCATACTGTATAAGGGGATCTTTCTTGTGGACTCCATTAGTGTCCTCACTAATCAAGGGTATTTCCACCGAATGATTGTGACGCACACCTTACTGTGTGCTTTCCAGCATAACCACTGATATACCTAATGGTTTCTACTTCTTTCAACAATTCCTTGAAATCAATGGCCCCTTTAAACTATTGAAGTTTCTTGACTTCCAAGAGACGAAGTACTTTTTAAGTACATCCTAAAAAGTATGGGCTCCTTGCCACATATGATTTTATTTGGGTCATTCTTCGCATATGGAGTATGAATAAAGCTCTTCTCATGAGCAGTGTCATGAGTTTTAGAGCGAGCAGCGTTTGGCTCTTCATGGCTTTTCTCATAGCCCTTCTCAGCAGTGATAATTATAGTTTTGGAGATTAACTCCGTTAACATTGAGGTTCACACTTGATGCACTATTAACATTTGTCGCATCCCTAGCATCGCGACTGTTGTTTGTCTCTTCTGAGTTTTCCATACTCAAATCTTTTGGTATTAAATACCAATTTAACAATTAATTGAGTGCATTTTACAGCTAGTCATCATCCTGACGACTTATCATACATCGACCATGGTATTATTAAACCATATGAACATTCCTAAGGAGTGTTATTTGATTGTATATCAATCATATTCAGCCTAAGTCACAAAAGGATCATTAATGGCCTTTAGGGTTTTGACCGAGTCCGTTACCCTTTTGACAGGGGATCAACATGTCCCAACTGTCTTCGGTATGTAGATGATTTCAGATAGCTCGAAGGTTTGCCACTGTGGCTTCCTAAAATACAAAACATTTTGTCCGTCAGGAAGGACATAACTAATCATATGGCACGAAGGCCTTGTCGCAGAGGACGTTATAAGGTATGGCAACCAACTCCTGTTGCGGAGGACAGTAGTTTATAAGCCGCAATCCATTAGATTAGGGGTTTTAAGATTTGAACCTAGTTTTCACCGTTGAACAGGGAGTTATAGACTACAACTGCCATTGTCTTGAAGGACGATTCATTTCGACACATAGGTAAATCATAGGACATCATTAGCGGTTGCCTACATATATACATGTATGTATATATATATAATCATCGTTATTGAGTATATCAGTCATGATCTTATTGATCTTATAATCTATAAGGCTTAGGCATTGCCCATTACTTCCGACGATGTACCAAAAGGGTTATATTTAATAATGTTTCTAATGGACAATATAATATAAAACTCGTAGGCATTATAGACCCTATCGGTGATTCAGGATAACGCCACGAAGGGTAATACAATATACACACTTATATATAGGAAGTACCAGCGGCGTATCCACCATGCGTTTATTGTATTACTCTAGTTTCGTTATCTAAATCACCGTCAAGATACATATAATCATATCCATTGAGTCGGAAAGTACTTCTTGAGATCCTATTACGAAGATAGGAAGACTTAAGACCGTACTGCAATTATCCTATAAGATATTATGATCATCGTATCAGACGATTTTAGTTACGATTGCACTGATCATATAGACTGTTAGGGTTGGGTATAACCCACCACTTTGGACATGGGATCCTAAAGACCACCACTAACTTTGTCTTAATTCTGATAGAATAGAGTATAACCCGTAGGAATTTCATCGCTAGGGGATGCTAATTAGCATGATCATCATTTTAGACGATATTAGTCACGATCGCATTGATCATATAGACTATTATGTTTGGACATAGTCCATCATTTTTAGACAGGGAGTCAAAGACTACCACTGTCGTTGTCTTATCGGACAATCAGTTTAGCCTGTTAAGCTCAGTCTTGCATTATTATTCTGACCAATTGGATGAGTGTGAGCTTCAGATGGGTCAGCCATGGTGAAGCTTTGAAGGCTACAGACCATATAGTAATAATTTGCTGATTTGTCGAACTTGATGATTAAATAGCCATGGTGTAAATCAACCATATAGGCGAATAGATAGTATTAAATTTATTTGATTATGTTTTGCCTAGGTTTTTAAATAAACCATCTTTGGCGTTTAAACGGAATAAAATTCTTTATGTTTATTAGATAGGGGACCTAAATCACGACTGTCAATGTCGTACCGACATTTTATATAGCACAAGGGCTTGTTCCAGAGGACTTTTGATGGCATAGAGGCCTTGTCACTAGGGAAATTTTAAAACATAATCAATGATTCTTTTGGATCGGAAAAACTTCATAGTTCATTGCCTTGACAAGAAGTTATGAAATAAAACTATCTTTGTCATAATTACATCCTTGCCCGTAGGCATATGTTTTGATGTATACATCATGTTTGACGTTTATTAGCCATGATTCCTCTTGAACATTTAGGCTAAATAAGGGGTTTGGAAAAAAAAAATTCCTAATATAAAGATGACAAGTGTGATTTTATCGCGTCACAGTTGTCGGGAGTGTTAACATGTTTTCAGATGTTAACAAGAATCTGAATCTCTTTTTAAACAGGTTTTACCATCTTAGCTAGGTCTTCAATGACATTCAAGCTAGGTCAAACCTTTTAAGATTCTCTTTTAATATTTATACTGGCAGGAAAGGAATGATATTTATTTTTATTCAGGATTTTTATTATAATTATCCTGGATTTAATTAAAATATAACTATAGCACAAAAAGTCAAGTCACGAGGGCAACTTTAAATTATAAACCATGATTTTGTAAAATCAAGGTATTTAGGCTTGAACGTGTTCACGCCTTTTCTTGACAGGGAGTTGTAGGCTACGACTGTCTTTATTCTCAGAGGACATTAATTATAGCCCGTAGGCATTATATCCCTAATGGATGTTTAAATCACAAAATAAGAAAGGATTTCGGAAGAATCCAGTATAAGGATGATTTATGTGATTTTATCGAACCACATCTGCCAGGAAAGTTAATATGTTACAGATGTTAACAAGGATGTGAATCTCTTGAATAGGTCCTACCATCTTGGCCTCGTCATATAGGCTAGGTTTACCTTTAAGATTCCTTTTTAATAATTAACGCAGAATAATCCTAACTCGGGATTTTAATAAGGATCTGAACCTAAATTGAGGAACTGCCATCTTGGCCGGGTCTTAATAATGACACGAGGCTAGGTCTTGTCCTTTTTAGATTTTGCCATTTTATTAAAATGGTAGATCTTATAAAAGGAATGTTATTTTAATTTATTTCATATATTATATTCATATATATTGAATACATGAAATTTTGATAAAGCATTCCAATTATTTAAAAAAAGGTACAGAATTGCCCTAAAAGGGACTTAAAAGAAACGATGTTGTCCTCAAAGGGACTGAAAGATAAAAATGCCCTTATAAGGACTTACTAAGGAAACGAACTTCAGCAAAACGAGTTTCTTCTTTATTTTATTTCTGAATGCTTTCTCCTTGGTTGCACGTTCATCCTGGTCGCAGTACGAAGCTCGGCCTTCCCTAGGCTTCAAATGGGGAGAATTTCCATTACAGTTTCTTGCTTGGGGACATATTAAAATATAATTGAAGGTAATAATCCTACGAATAGGGACGAGAGTATTCCTATGTTAAGTCTAGACCCGGAAGGTCAAAGAATGTGCTATCGTGTCATTGAGATTAAACACAAAAAGCTAGTGTTTAATTCGCTCAACGTTGGCTCTGATACCAACCTGTCACACCCCGAATTTCCACGTATCACCGGTGGGCCCGGTGGGGAGTATCGTGACGTAGTTGACATCATCATAGTCAAACAACACAATATATAAATGCACAGCGGAAGCAAAAGATAAATATATTACAAACCGATATAAAGTAATATCAATTATTACAAACGGAATGTATAGAATCCACAGGCGGATCGAAAATTAAGGAAAACGTTGTTCAACAGACTTTAAGGCATCCAAGCTTGCGAGACTCTTATTGATGCTAAGGAGAGGCCAGCCTATTACGAGTAGTACCTGCACTTAACCTTTTTGGAAAATACGTCAGTTTACACTGGTAAATACAATTTAACTAACTCATTTTAAAAAGGGTTGAAAATTGATTTGAATGCACGTGGCACAAAACATTTTTATAACTTGGGATAATTATGTAATATAGTCTTGTAAGGGATTTACATGTTACTTATGCGTTCAGTAACCCGATCCGTAGACCGGGTTAAAGATTAATAGACACACCACAATATTGAGTTATACACTGACAGGTGTACGCCTACACCCCGTGCTCAGGACGTGGCCATCTCGTAAGATGATGCCAAGGATATCCGGGACATGGTCATTAACCCCCCAAAGGCTTTAAGCAAACAAAACACATTCAAAACATAGCATATCAATAAATTTAACCTCTATTCGATTAAAGAATTCAATGCCGGACCAAGCGGTATTTTATATACCGTACCCCAAGCCCGTATAGGGAAAATAAGTTAAAAGTATATACCTGAGCTAAATATAAATTCAATCCCAGCCGTATACCACCAAGCAAGTACAGATAGCTTTTACTGGGCTCCTAAATCTGGAACGAAGGTTTTTAATAACCTATTAGATTCCTAACGGGTCTTTAATTAAGCCTAAGCTTAGACCGGATAACTTTCAAAAGGAAGACATGGTTCAAACGCATGATAAAGCGAAGACTGGTTCAGAATGTGGTTTTGACCCGACAAGCTTGTATGCTTGTTTAATATGGGTAACTTAAACATATTCTGAACTTTGAGACTAAAACGATATGGTTTAACCCGTTTCGGCTAATATATGCAAACTAGTTACATATGCCGATCCGAACGCGAGAAGTGCGTAACGAGTAACCAAATGAGTCACATACAAGTTTCCTAAGTTAATATGCCCTAAATATGTTGTGATATCAGTAGGATATCTTTCATTATGCCCAAAACGAGTTTAAGACCAATTTATGCCCCGCAGGGGTATTTTGGTCATTTTAAAGATTATAAAAGAGTTTAAATATCATTCTGAGTTACAGGCCTGATTAAATCAGTAAAAATACTTAATTTACTAGGTTATATCAGTAAGGTATCATATATATGTGAAATCTATCCTTTATAACCAAACTATGCATCTTAAGGGCATTTTGGTAATTTCACATAGGCTTAAAAGGTCAAAACTGGAAACCTGGGTGTAAGACTTTAGCTTACTGTAAAAATATGATAATTTACTTAAAATATCAGTAGGTATCAAACCTTATGTGTACAAAATAATTTTAATACATACTATGCGTTAAAAATGCCTAAAAAGGCGATTTGGAGCCATTTCCGGGTTTTCAAAGGAAAGCTGATATTTTTATAATTTCAGAAGGTTCAAAATATTTTATTTATCATATTAGATCAGTAGAAAAAGGTTTGACACCAAAATGATTTGTAAAACTCATTTTATAGGCCAAAAGGGCAAAACCGGCAATTACCGAATCAAGCCTAGAACCCTATGTTATGCTCTGCCGAAAAATAAATAAAAATCTTCAAAAATCCCAAAATATTATTTTATATCAGTAGGTAAAAAGTTTGGTATCAAAAATCGGGTTTAGATAGGATATACGCTAATTATGCCGTTTAATTAATAAAAAGCTTTTCATTTACGCTAATGAGCATAACTCCTAATCTAGACCTCAAATTGATTTCAAATTTTAGGGACAAGTTTATATATCGGTAATAAAGATTATTGTCCTCTCACATTTTCAAAATTCTCGTTTTAGGGTCAAAAGGGCATAACGGTCAACATTTAGGCATTTAACGGAAACAAGCATGAACTAGGATTTCTATGGAACCAAGTTGTATAACCTCGGAGGGTTATACTAACCTATAATATGGTCCTAATGGAATCCTAAGACATATCTAAATTAAGCTAAATCGGGTCAGAACTGAAAGTCAAAGCAAAAGTCAACTTTTGCGACTTTCAGTTCCAAACCGAGCCTAAACTTAGAATTGTCGGTTTGAATCATGCTTAGGCATGTTCAACTAATATTCACCAAGTTATTAAAGTGAGAAAACTGATTACATAGGTTTTATATTAATAGTTATGTATTTTATTTAAAACTAACCCGTTTGACTTTCATTTGACCCGACAATTTAACTAAGTAAACGTGGTAATTAGGAGGTGCCCTTTTGAGGGTTAAACACCTACCTAATTACGGTCACGTAGCCATGTTCGTTATGAACAATGGTTCAACCGTTTAAAAGTCAAAGCGTTCATCACAACGCTTGACTTTTCGGCTATAAACGCTAATCAACTAAACTTAAGCATGATTGAACACTTACAATGGGTCCAAAGGGCTGAAGGAGGTTCTCAAGAAGCTCAAGATCCTCCAGGAATTCAGAAAGTAAGCAGAATGAAAAAGAATGGTGTGAAGAACAAGTGATTTCACTTCCTATTTATACTTTTCGGGGCCTCACGAGATCGCGAAAAGTGTCGGGAGGTCATGACCAGATCATGGCAGGTGTAAAAACCATTTTTGAAACCTGTGGGCAGCCCCTAGAGTCAGTTATGTTAGTTAGAAATCAGTTTTGAGCAAAAACCAGCAACGAACAGGCTGTTACCAGCTGTTTTGCATTTCTGATGGACTCACGCGGCCCGCGTAAGAGTCAAAGAGATCTTACGCGGCCCGCCTTGTACCTAGTTCAGCAACAGCAACTTTAATAAATGGCAGAAATGGTCCCTGTGAGCTTTAAAAGTCATTTTAGGCACGTTTAAGGCCCGTTAACCACATTTTAAGGCTCCACTATGATTTTTAAACATAGGGGACATGAAACATGCTCAAAAACATGTCGGATGTCGGTTCGTTTGGCCGTACGGTCTCGTTGTGCGTCGAATTACGACGAAACACGGACGGACGCTAAAAACGGTCCAAATTACGCGACGAGTGGAATTTTATCAAGGAGATCACTAAAATAAAATATTTTAGTGCTTACATAAATTTTTGGGTGTCCGGGGATATTCAAAATGCGAGATATGATCAAAAGTGCAAACTTGTGCACTTTTTGACACTTTTAGTCCCTGAATGACATAAAAGTTTATTTTTGCGCACCAAACACCTCTAGGCTTATATCTAAGCTATATAAAGAATAATTAGGGCATGCTTAACTCATGGTTATATTCCGGAAGGTTCGAAACCCAACGAATCGGCATACTTTTGCCGTTTGACGCAAATAGTCCTCTAATTGCGCAAAGTAGCGCGAAATGCCGTTTATTGTTATCCAAGCCTTCCATGGCCCATATTTATCCTTCCCAAGCATATATTAAAATATTAATACGCTCTCGTTCGCTTAGATGGTCACCGAAAGGCATAGATTCAAAAGTTGACGCTTTAGGTCCCTCTATTGCGCAAACTTGCGCATCTCATCATTTAATAGCATTGAAGCCTCATCTAATCCATATTAGGCATTCTTGGAAGTATTATTAACACCACGATGCTTCGGGTTTGCTAAAAGGTCATTCAGAGGTATAATCAAACATATTGACACTTTTAGTCCCTCTAACTTGCAAAGTTGCGCGTAACTTTACTTATAGGCATTAAACCTTAGACGGCCATTATTTGGCATTCCCGAGAGTATAATTAAATATCATGAAGCTCCCGGTTTGTTAAATGGTCACTCAGAGGTAAGAATTAACATGTTGTCACTTTTAACCCTTTATTGCGCAAACTTCCAATTAATTATGCAAACGGCTATGCTTATTCATCAAGTGGCACATTTGTGAATATAAACATCATAAGAAACTTATTTTTAGGTATGTTATCACTTCCAGTCCTTTCATAATCAAAGTTTTCGATTTTTCGAAAAATTAGTCCCTCAATTTCAGTGTTTGACTTCATTAGGGTTTATTACACGTGTCAATACATCATTGGACGTGATTTTACAAGGTGTTACATCCAAGGACACAGGAGCTTTTAATACCGTTTATCCTCAACGTCTAATCAAACTAAAATTTTTAGAAAAGGTTTTAAATGAAAAATAAAAACTAAAAATGCTGAAATAAAAATAAAAACAGATAGACAAGATAAATCACTTGGATCCGACTCGCCTTTAATGTATCCTTTGACGATTTCCACACTTTTGCACTTTTTAAGAGGTTATCTTAGTGATAGTAGTAGGCCCCTCTTTTGAATGTGACGTTACCCTCAACCCAGTGGTTTGAGTCAGCAAGGATACAATCCCAAAGGGTCGGAATATTGAAAGATAATTAATTAAGTTATTAATGCGAAAAGTGGTAGGCCCCTCTTTTGAAGGTGACGTTACCCTCGGCTAAGTGGTTTGAGTCAGCAGGGATACAATCCCAAGTAGCCGGTTTAATGTATTAATAGTAGTTTACATATGAGGGGATCAAGCCATTCGCACCCCCACCATCCAATACCAGTGGGTATTGAAGGAGGTCCTAGTAAGCTTTACCCAGGTCCTTGCAGGATCTATACACTGAACAAGGCAAGAACCTTACTAAACCATTCCCTTAACCCCCGACCAGGTAGCCAACATATCTCTATATAGACCGTAGAGATATGAATGGTGAAAATCTGTTACTTTATATAGACAGTAAAGTAATGCAAAGACACCACGGACAAATGATAAAGAAGTTTCACCTTCAATATAAGAAACTAGTTATTAAAGTCATTAATACAAAACCAAATAAAAAGTGCGAAAAGATTAAAAATCAAAAGTAATACATTAAAGACTTGTCTTCACCAAGTGATGTAAGAGACTTAGCCAAACGTGGCCTTTGATTGACAAGAACTCTTATGATCAATCTTGGATCCCGAGACTACTACACACACTCTAAGGTGGATGATGGATGATGGTGGTGGATGTAGGTGTTGTAGTGGTGGTGGAGTGGTGGCAAAGTGGGAGAGAGGTGGTTTGCCAAGGGATGCCTTTGAAGTGAGTCAAGCACCCCTATTTATAGCCTGAACAGAAGCCCGGCCACGGCCCCGTGTCCACTGGACACGCCCCCATGGCCAATCCTTTTCTCTTCCTTCATTAATTGCAATTGTCTGCATTAGGCTCCACACGGACCCGTGTTCGCTGGGCACGGCCTCGTGTGCAGAAGCGTATCTGTACTACCAAGATTTGCAAGATTCTGTGAATCTTAGCTTTGACCACGCCCCATGCTGAGCTGGGCACGCCCCCGTGGTGGGCATAGAAGCTTCCATAGCTTTGTCCATTTCTGCAGAACCCTGACCACGCCCCCGTGTCCAGTGGGCACGGGCCGTGGTCAGCCTTCTGTTTGTTGTTTTTGCTTGTGGAGATGGTGTTGAGGGGCCGGGCATGCCACGTTTATTCATTTTCTTCATATTTATGTTAATTTTTTATGCATATTTGTTCCTTTTGTTCATTTACGCTCATTTAATCCTGAAAATACAAAAGGAAGACATAAGCACACTTTTTCCAACATTAGTACTAAAGAATGGTTGGTTTTATGCAATATTTGATGTAATTTATATGTTGCATTTTACACACATCAAATACCCCCACACTTGAATCTTTTCTTGTCCTCAAGCAAAACTCTTTATTTTATGGCTTACACACCCAAATGGAATGGGTAGAAGAGAAGTTTTGGGCTTGTTTTGAGTGTCGGGAATCCAAGATCTTTATTGGGTTTTATTTTTATACTATTTACAATCTTATTCGTTATGATTTATTTAGAACGTTTCATAAGAGAAATTACTTATTTGGGCATAACATGCCTCTTTAAAATTCCATTTATATACAAGTTCACACACCTCACGGGAGATCACTCAACACTCGGCCGAACATGTATTTTTCTGAAACACTCGAGACCGGCATAGAACTTACTTCTACCATAAGCTTGCCAAACAATCAATCCTCCTCCTTTTTAACTATAAACCTTCGTAGATATCAAGAGGACTTGGGGAAAGGGTTAGGCTTGGGCTAAAGGTAGGTGGTTTTGGGTTAGTGGTTAGTGGTTAGTAAAAAGGGCTAAAAGCGTAAAAAGCGTCGTTCGTTGTAAAACTTTTTGTTTTTGTGACTTTTATTCAAACTAAGCATCTTCAAACAAAGTTTCTTTGAGGACTTTGTTTGTTTATTGCTAGACTTTCATTTTTTTTATACAGAATCGTCACAAGAAGACCGAGCTTTTTACTAAAATAAGGGTTGAAAAGAAAAAGGTTTGTTGGTGGGTAAAGGGTGTTTGTTTTGTGGGTTTAGAAATGAAAAGGTTTAGGCTCAAAGGGGTTAACTAGGGGGATTTTGGGTAGGTGAAAAAGAAAATGAAAAATAATGGTGTTGAAAGGAAAATGGGTTAGTCCTAATGCCTCCATCATTTACTTACTTGGGTTTAAGTTGGTAAGGACCGGGAATGTATCGTCGTGGCAAGTTCTAGAGTCGTAAGAACCAAGCGGCTATTCACACAAGAAACGAAAAATGAGCATTTAGTCTAAAGATGTACGCTTGTATGCTCAATAAATGCTCAAAACTCACTTATTGTGGGAAAGGGTTTATAATGTCATCAAGTATATATAATCAAATTTTAACTAGATTTCTCATGCCGTTTCATAATTTTCTTATGTTGGTTCTTTTTTATCACGACACTATCGATTGTAAATTTGTAAAAATATAACCTTTTTCAGAACTTGTTATTCCCAAATTAAACCAAGACAAGTAAAAAAATGAAAAGTTTTTGAAAAAAAATTGGGGTGATTAGCGGTTCCAATAGAGTTTTGTGTAAGGCTTGTTATTAGGACTTGCAAAATTCAAGGTTTTAGCATCCCCCACACTTAAATTACACATTGTCCTCAATGTGTCCCAAAATTAAGTTTTTAGGTTGATTGAATGTGTAAAAAGGTGTTTAAAAACAAGGTTTGGCGTTACTGGGCACCTGGCCACGGCCTCGTGCTGGATGAGCACGGCCCCGTGGTCATAGTGCCAGTAGCAAAAACCTACAGAAGGTGGCCACGGGGGCGTGTCTGGTGGACACGGCCCCGTGGCGGGCAGTTTTTAGGTAATCAGCAGGTACAGGGTGGTGGACACGGGGGCGTGCTGGCTGAGCACGACCCCGTGGTGACAGTCTACAATCAAATAAAATAGGTTTTTGGCTTTCGGTTTGGGTTTCCGGGCTTATGTAGCACTAATACTTAGTGCCTCCAAGCTTCCTAGGTACCTGTTTTGCTTAAAATACCACACCACACAACAAATAACAAACATCCTAACATACCAACGTTATCATCTACATCACAAACTAAAAAAAACAAAGTGCAGAAAAGTAAAAGCGTTAAAGGAAGTAAATTGTTCATACTTTGGCACGCAGGCCAGATAATTGTTCATGAGAATAAGGGTTAACCTGGTAGAAGCCGCAACTGTGTCACACCACCTCCGACACCCTTGCCTCAATCCATCTCTTCATCTGCATCATCTCCTCCTCGGTATACCATATGCTCCCGGATGTCGCTGATGTCATCTTGCATATCGGAGATATTCCTCTCCATGGCTCTGACCCGGGTGTAGGTGTTGCTGGCCATGTTGTAGGTGTTGCGGGTGCATAAGAGGTTTTCCTGCAAAAGATCATGTAAGCTTTGAAAATTAGGAAAACCACCCCCTTGAGAAGAGGATGAGCCCCCTTGGCCCTGAAATTGAGGAGGAGGATAGATTGTTGCGGCGTGAAGAACTAGAGCCTCCTGTGGGTTCCAAACATGTCCCTGAACCGTTTGAAATAGAACAGTCCCGTCACCCGCCTCGTTGATGATTCCCATTGAGCGGCATATGACGAGATCCACCTTGCCTGACCATGGACCTTTATGGAAGGATCTTGACATCCTTTGCACAAAGTTCTTGTACAAGCGGTAGATCCATCCCCCAACGAAGATAGGGGTCGGGGAAGTGGCTAGTTGGTTCAGGTGCATGTTTCGGAGGAGCAGGTGTGGAACATCAAGAGGCACACGGTTGTGGATGCATTGTAAGACCGTCAGATCACATAGGTTAAAAACACCGGTACTGTCACGCTTTTGGTTGAGGGAGTTGCTAAGGACCCTATGAATGTAGCGGCATAGAGGGTCCCGCAACTGGGAGCTTTTGGTCTGGCTTGGATCATATGGTCCTTCCCCGAGTTGAGACCATGCCGTCTGATGCATGTTTGGCGAGATTTCACGGAGACCACCCGTGTTTTCTTCGTCTCCGGTATCCTCTTCAGAAAACAACCCAATTATTGCCCCAAACTGTGCAATGGAGATTGAAAGTACATTTCCAGCACAACAGAATTCAACTCCCTCCTCATCAAACGGCTCTACTTTAGCTTTGAAAGCAAACGTGCTATAGAACTCCATGCTATATTCATGGACTGAATGGAGTCTAGTGCAGAGGGCCGCCCTAAGTGGATCCATGACTAGGTTGTTGAAGCGATCTATCTGTCCCACAACTTCCAGTGTCTCGAGGCATACTTGTCTTGGATTTTCCTCGGGCCTTGTCTGAAGAACTTCAAATCGGGCTTGATAGATCCACTCATTATGATTGAAGCGTGTGAATTTCTTGGCCATCTAAAGGAAAACACAAAACAATTAGTACCTAAACAATAAACTTCCGAAGAAAACTGAAAACAGCAAGCTGAACACGACCCCGTGACCACTGGCCACGCCCCGTGTTCGGAAGAAATTTGCTGGCCACGCCCCCGTGTTCGCTGAGCACGACCCCGTGTTCGCTGAGCACGACCCCGTGTTCGCTGAGCACGACCCCGTGCTCAGGCGTCTGTTTCCCAAAAATTCCATTTTTCGACACGGTTTCGAAAACTTGAAAATTTTTGGTTGAGTAGGGGCGGTTTTCCCCGAAAATGAAACCCCAAGTGCCATTTTTCCAAAAACAAACCGTTTACCCCTTCAATTTCATCTTTTTTGGTTCAAAAACAAGGGTTTGAGGTTTTTGTTTGAAATCGGGCAAATCTACAAACAATTCAAGTTGATTTACTTCATATAACATGCAACTATACTACTACTAACAGATCTAAGCAAAAATTTGAGGTTTGATTCGGTTCAAGTTGAAGAACCCTAGATTTTTCCCCAAATTTTTGATGTTAAACTACATGCAAATCATAAATCTAACAAACTATGATGATAGAATCATACTTTAACATTGTTGAACGGTGGAAGAATGTGAAAATCTGCAGAAATTCGCGAAGGAACCAGAGAGTTTTCGGGGAAACGGGTCGTGTTGAAGTGAAAAATGAAAGGAAAAAGGGGTTTTAACCCCAACAGTAGCTGGCCACGGCCCCGTGTCCAGCGGGCACGGCCTCGTGGGCGGGTAAAAACTAATTTTTTTAGTGCACGTGTGAGTGACCTGTTTCCCGAAACTTGGTTTTAGAAATCTTCCCGATTTAGAAGCTTTCCCGACGTTCGTTACTTACAAGATATGATGTAAATGTTGATGCATAAACTTTCGTTTACTCGTCGGCCGCTTGTAGCGAGATCTCCTCTTCATCCTCAATGAATCCTTGATAAAGTTTTAGCCATTGGCCATTGACTTTGAATGGAATTTCATTCCAAGATTAAATTTCAATTGCACCATGTGGGAAAATATGGGTGATAGAAAAAGGTCCCGACCACCTAGACGTTAATTTACCGGGAAATAACTGAAGTCGTGAATTAAACAATAGAACTTGGACTCCTACCCGAAATTCATTAGGTTTAATGTGTTTATTATGCAAATTTTTCATTCTTTCCTTATAAATTTCGGAGTTAGAGTATGCGTGATTCCTTAATTCGTCTAATTCATTTAATTGACAAAATCGATTTTTACCGGCAATTTCTATGTCTAAGTTTACGTTTTTTATTGCCCAATAGGCTTTGTGTGCTATTTCTACTGGCAAATGTGTAATACCCATAGTAATTTTTAACATTACTATAACATTAAAGCAATCATTTTATATGAAAAATGCCACTTAACAAAAAGTTTTACATCATAAGTATTTAAACATGTTTACAACATCCAAAAACATCGTTAAAAGTGTTTACATAATCCACTTTTATAAAACAAAACAAGATCAAATGCGGAAGCTTCATTGAGAGGTGTGTTCGGTTCTTGCTCGTCGCTTGATCTTCATCCGGAGTCATATAATATTCACCTAGAATCAAAACCAACATAAAAGTTAGTTTTGATAGTTTATTAACAAGTTACTACAAGTCTCATGAGCCAAACGAACAAAATAACAAGGATTAGCAGGTTTTACACCCGTCGCGTGCCGCGACGGGTTTGGTGTTCCTTTGTTGCGCACTGCTACAGGTGTCGCGTGCCGAGACGGTAAAACCTCCCATCTGTCGCACGACGCCAGCACCTACTTTCGACAGAAAGTTCCCTTTTGTTGCAGCATTTGCCCAGCTACAATACTTAACCAAATTCTAACTTAAAATACACATAACTTTCATTCTACAAGTCCGTTTAAGCGATTCTTTTTCCTACGCGTTCGTAATTTAATTCTCCATCATATGGAGCTATAACTTGACATCCTTATTTATAAAATGTAGGATTTCAAGCCTTCGGCTTGAAATTGGTTTACTATGACTTTTGACCCGTTTAGGTTTAAAACAACCAATTTATTTTTAACTAATCAAAATACATGCTCCAATGTATTTAACACAAAATCCTTAGCTCAGGTTTGTAATTTTTTATAAATTATGCGACTAGTACGCAAGCTATGGGCATAAATCCATTTTGACCCGTTTAGTCGATTTAAGCAACTTAGTCTAAAACTGGCTCTTTTCTTTTCACACTTCGTAATTCTACATTCAAGGTATCTACCTATATTTCCTAATCAATATGCAAGTTTCTAAACAACCCATATGGGTCGTTTGCCCAATTTACCCATCAAGGGATTTTTGGTCAAGTTTAGTCCCTCATTTTACGACGAAGGACTTCCACTAATTATTTGACCAAAATGGCACTTTTAACTATAAATCTAATTATGCGTACCTGGCTCGGGTCATAGCATTGACCCGTTTACATACCTTTCTGCTTTAAATCTATCTAATTAAAGCAACGCAAACATAAGTTATTTCCTGTGATCACAAAACTCAACAAACGATCATTAGTTAATATTGTCAAATGATTTTACCAATGTAATTTGACCCGTTAGGTTCGCACGACCATTTTCCATTATGAGATGATATCTAGTTACCATCTCGCCCATTTTACCCATTCCGGTTTACACAATAACGTAATGTATCAAAATTTCTTATTAGTTCAACATTACATGACTAATTTACCAATTACCCTTTTTGCCATTGTTTATGATTTCTCACCATTTTCACTTGTTCCGACTCATATTAATTACGTCGGAACATTATAATTCTATTACTAATTTTTCCTTATTCATTTTCCATTCACACAACTGATGTATACTATTAAAAAGGTGTAAGCTTTTACTTACCTCGCATCCGAAACACGCTTTTCCTTCATACTTGATTCGTTCGACCCGCTTCCTTTCCAAGCCTCTACCTAGCTTGTCAAGCGTCAAACTATCATCATAATTCGTAAGATGATTAGATTAGTCATCATTAATTATGACTATTCCATCTTACGGATTTTACATCAAAATCTACCATTTGATTTCATTTTGGTCAGTTTGACTTTTAAATGTCAAACTGCCCATTAGCATAAGTGATTATATTATGAAACTCGACAATTCATTTAAGCACTTTGTCAAGTATCCGTTAGACATTATTCATACGCCACCGTTTTAACTACTTTTTAAGTCTAAGTTCATGCTATTATTAACACCAATTTAACTTAGCTCTCGATTATCAAAGCTAAGTATTCACTTGTTAAGCAAGAACTAAAGGTTTCCATCTACATGTAAAAAAATCCGTTTCATCATTGCATTAGACATTCACCCGAACATCTAATATAATCTAGTTCTACATATTAATTAGTAGACATCATGATTCCAAACACCTATTTACATGAACAATAATCACTAATTTCATCATAATATACCAAACCCATTTCAAGTCATATATGAGCATTCACTCGAACTTATAAATTGTTTAAGTATTTTGCTCCAACTATCAAATATGATGATTCTAAGCACATGCATATCATTATCTTTACTTATTTAGTCAAAACCCACTTATTTGACTAATCACTAGTTTATGGCACAATTCTACAAGTTCGCATCTAGGGTTTTTTCCTAGGCATAGATTCAACCCAATATCATCCAAACATCAACTAATCAAGTTCAGATTTCAATTCACAAATCATCAAGAATTTGAGATGAAACTAAATTGTAGATTTTGACATACCTTATGATCACTTTACTGAGATGATCACTAATTTATGCTTGGATTTCAATTAGGATTCGGTTTGATCTCTCAATTTGATCAATTTGTAGATTAGGGTTTGAGCTTTGGGTAGTTCTCCTGGCTCCTGTGTTGTGCGCGACCAGAACACACACAAAGTGTGTGTTTTGGTGTTGAATTTTGTTTTAATAATATCACTTTGAAATTGTCCAACTTTGGTCCCTCAAATATCCATGGTTTATAAAAGGCTTACTAGTTCATGCTTCTCTATTGTTTTAAAATAAATAACTAACTAGGTTAATTACTCCTAGTTAACTTAGTGAGTTCCGGGAGTTCCAACCCGTTTATTTTAAGTTCCGTTAACTCGGGTTTCTTATAAACTTTGTTTTTCTCAAAAGCTTTCGTTCACCTTTCATTCAATATTAGGTTTATTTATTTAATTCCTAATATTCACCGGGTTAAATTTTACCAATACTGGTATTTTACCCGTTTATTTTTGGTTAATTTAATATAACTAACAAACCCATTTTGGGGTGTTACAAGTCTACCCCCCTTAAAGAGGTTTCATCCCCGAAACCTTATTTACGTAATTCTTTTAATTTAGACTAAATGAACTTAGTTTCGTTTTCAAGACATTCATTCGTTTCTTTCGATCTAACGTTTTCATTTATATTGACGCGTACGTCTTTCATGTGTAAGGCCTCGCGGGCCGTTACTTTCAGCTTATCTCCTTTATCTTTATTGACCGAGTTGTCACTTGACCACCTAGTCTCATCCGTCTGTTAACATGTCTATCATGCGCTTGTTTTATATTAACAAGCGCTTTGTATTGGTCATGACATTTTCCTAACTTTGAATAGTTTTACCGGCTAGACTAATTAGTCTCCTTCACTTCATACCCCGTCATCCGCGTATACTATTTTGCCATCTACGGCCTTATGTGTGTTTAAGGTTTTCTAAATCCCCTCATACTACTTATGTTTGTTAAAACGTTGCTTTTGACTAAAAACTAAATTTTTAGTTTACGTTTTCTCTGTCTTACGTCCTTTTCTCTCATGTCTAGGAATTTTCCGTCGAAGTTTTATTTCTAACCGTTATTATTTTACATGGAGAACTGTAACCAGTTTTCCACGCTTTACCCAAATAACCCTTAGGTTCTTTCACTTAGTTCTGTAGACTATCTCTTCAGATTTCCACCTTTTTAAGGTGAGACCCTACAATTCGTTTCTTTCTATTTCTGACCCAAGGCCTTTTTGGTCTCGTAAACCTTATCACTACTTTTAATCCCGTAGGTTATGACGATCCCGTAGATCATCTTTTATTTGTGTCTTTATTCAATGTACATATATGTACTTATATGGTGTCGAGTGTCACACCCCAATCGATGGCGGAAACATCGGAGTGAAACGGAATAGATTGCAAGAGACTTCATAACACTATTTGTGACAAGTATTTAAATGATAAATTTTCATTTCATTTCTAAAGAGTCAATTACAAGGATTTGAAACAAATACAACATGAATAATGAAATACAATACAAATAAAATACAAAATTTAAAGTGTGTATCTAAGCATCCTACTAGATTCCATGCATCATCAACATCATCGCTAAACCTGCAACATGTTTCAAAGCATAGTTCAATACAAAGGTATTGGCGAGTACACTAGTTTTAGACTCGTGGCATATGTATAAAAAGGTATTTTCAATCCAACATAGCAATTGGTATACAAGGTCAATCTATCATGCATAACAATATGTCAACTCTAGTGTCCACTAGTATTTAGCATCCCTCGACACAAAAGTGACGAGACCGTTATAGAATAAAGACTCAACAAAACCCCGTCGGGTGGTGTGCTACTCCTATAGCGCTATAATTGTTAAGCCGAGTTAACAAGTAGTATGTATTCTAGCATGAACCTAAGCATAGCAAAGCATGTATAAGGATTGAACGAATAAAAGCATGTTTGTGAATCGTGCATTTTAACAAGTAAAAGATGTTGCACCCAAAGTGTATTAAAAGGTAAATGGGTCAAGTGTACTCACAAAGTTACATATACTTTTTGATTATCCCATGTGACGAAGTCGTTGAGACTAGGAAGTTGAATGTGTTTGATTTGGAGTTTAAGAGGTGTTTACATATGGTTCTAGGGATTTGGAGTTTAAATAACATGCAAAATACACATATGAAAATAATCATCTAACACCTATGACACTTGTTCTTGACACAATGAAACTCTAAAAGAGTTTAAATGTTTTCATGGAACAAAGTTCCATTAGAATCGTGAGAAGTTGTCAAGGCCTAAGATGATACAATCTACTAGCTTGACGAATGTCCATTAGTTCATCACCAAGAGTTCGATTATTTGGTTGTTAGATAAGTATTACAAAGTGTATATTACATCATATAAGTCAAGCATGAGGTAGAAGATTAAAGTCTTCATTTAGGCACCTCTAAGTATCATGGAATTCATACATGAGGTAGGAAGAACAAAGCTGCCATTTAGGTACCTCTATTGTTCACCACTACACTTGTTCTTATGAACAAGAAGGAGGGTCATGAACTTACAAGAAACAATAGAATATGAACAACTAATCTATGAGAAAACATCAAGCAATGTGTGGATTTTCAAGTAGGTTAGCCCAAGCTAATCCTAAATCACACAATCATCAAGTCTTGAACTTGAGCATCACTTGTGGGTTAAAACCCTTGAACAAAACAAAAAGTTTGTGAGGTTTATACCTCTAATTTTGAATGTCTCAACCTTTTTTTTAAGCCTAACTAACCATAGAAGTGGTTATAAGCATAAGGACATAGGTTTGAGATGAGTTTCTTCAAGTTTAAACAAGTTTATCAAAGTTTGAAACAAGAACAGAAAAATCAGTCCACTTTGGAGCCCTTTTGGCAACATTCCAGGCTCTGGTTTTCCAGGGAAAACCCATGGAAACATAGCTAAGGTCAATACAAAGTAGTAGGAAAAAGAATTGAGTGAATCGGATAAGAATTGAGAGAGTTATGCTCACTTTAGTGAAGTGGTATAAATCTGCTCGAACTTCTGCAATCAGCTACGGTTTGGAGTGTTTGAGACTGAATGGAGAGTGTTTAGAAAGTGAAAAATGCTTGGAGAAGGCTTAGGTTATATAGGGGATGGATTAGGGTATCATTGGGTTGGGATTTAGAAGTGTTTAGTGGGCTAAATAACTCAAAACAAGGAAATTAAGTGGGCTGATGCAAGGCTGTTAACAGCCCTATAATTTTTTATTTTATTTTATTGACATTAAAAGGTATATATTTGATGTTTAATAAAGTGTTACATGGTGTCTTGTACATATGTAACTTGTAACAAGGTCCAAAATGCATAAATGACATGTTTTAATTTAGCAAAAAGTGTGATAACATAGGTGTGTATAACACATGAAATGTAACAAGTATGTATGGTTTATAGTTTGGTATGATCAAGTGAAAAAAAAACATACAACTTAATCTTATAATCAAATAACTAAGTCTTTAAATGTATGAAGATTTAAGGATTACAAATACACGATCATTGTTTACGAGTTAAGCTTACATTTATACGAATTACGAACCATGTATCAAACGAGTGCACGTATCAATGTATAAACGATGTATAAAAGATTCGTTTCATTACGATCAAAGTCTCGGATTTTACAACGATACAACGAAATACGATTACAAGGAATACAAGATTTCCAAAAAAAATAGAATTTCAAGCAATGGTTTCTAAATATGGAAAGTATGAAAACACAGGGTGTTACAGTCTCCCATCCTTTAGGAAATTTCGTCCCGAAATTTATTCAAGAGGAAGACTTGAAAAGGTTTTGGTAAAAATTGAGACTTGGAAATTTTGAAACGGTTTGAAAAGTACGAAACTTTGGAGAATGACAAGGTAAATTTGCAAGGGAGTTTGTTGTCTAAAATAATTTGAGGTACCAAACATAGTTGAAAACGTGTAGGTGTGTATATAGGTAAAGTGAGTCTAAACAAGTTTGGATAACTTAAATTGGAGATGTATTAAAAATGGGACGTATTAAGAAGGAAGATTTTGAAAAACGGTTTGTATTTTGTTGGAAAGTGGGGTAGTTTACAGGGGAAGTTTTAAGGATAGTATAAAAATCACACTTTCGTAAAAATTGTTTATTGGGAGGAACGAAAAGGTTTGGTACTTTGAACAAAGCGTTAAAGGTATACTAAGTACATTTACACAAGAATAAAGAATAGGAAGACGGTTTTAAAGGTAATGAGATAAGTTGGGATTTGAATGTTTAAACAAGCATGATTGTGAATGGTGTTCGTATGAAAGAAGGATAATGGAGAATAATAGGAGTATGGGGCGAACGATTGACTCTAAATGAATGCAAGTATATGAATGATATAAGTATTAGATAAACGAAAGTAGCGTGTTTAAGATGAAGTCTCGTCATGGATACTCGGATATAATGCGTTTGTGAGTTGTTTAAAGTTTGTATTAGGTCAAAAGGTCTGCAAAACACTGAATTTCTCATGGCACGTTTTACGAAAGTTTGGTAACATGGTGAAAACACTTATATATAGGAAGTACCAGTGGCGTATCCACCATGTTTTCACCATGTTATGTCCTCTCGTTATTCGGTGTCATGTTACGTTTCGTGTCTTACCATACACAGTAGTACGCTATATGGTCTTCATACGCCTATCACTATAATCCCGTGTGCACCCGCGATTATTTTGATCGTCGCATGATCCGCATAGCTTGTACTAGTTGTGTATGAATCAGGGTATACATAATTTAAAAATAAGAATGTGTACGTATAAGAATATAGTATATAAGTAAGTCCATGCTTAAGTATGTATGGGACCCACGTAAGTGAATCACTCGGATTACGCTCGCGTACGGGTACGAATGTATGAATCATGAGTATCAATGAAAGTATGAGCATAAGTAAAAGTTTAAGTATGAATATGCACGTAAGTATGAGTATAAACATAAACGTACGAGTAGTATGAGTATAAGTATAAGCATAAATCGTATGCGTATAAGTGTAGGTATGAATAATAAAATTTACGTATATAGTGTACGTTGGGACATAGCGGATTTAAGCGTATAAAAGCATTCAAAAGGTTGAGTATGTAAATATGAATGATATGAATGATGTTATCGCGAGATATCGACTAAAATGTGTATGATGATATGCATGTATAGTTGCTTAAACGAAACGTTGAGTTTATCGAATCAAAATTAGATTGAGCTTGATTTGAAGGGTAGAATATAGTTTGTATATGTAAGAGGATATAAAGTACTCATTGGTTAGGCATAATGTATTTTGTAATGAATGAAATGCTACTTTTGTTTTAAAAGAGTTTACGTATGTTGAAGATTGTAAGTCCCCATGAAGTCTTCTAGCCCACGTGTTTTGAAATTTGAACGACGAATTAAGCGGTGTAGAAAAAAAAAGTTTACGAAAATAATGGGTTTGTTTCATTTGCATCAAAACAATAAATTTTGAATTTTGAAGGTTCTTATGAAAACGTTGATCCTTGAAAAAGGAATTTAGCAAAACGGACTTAGTGGTCATTGAAAAAGGGTCTTAACAAATGATTTGTTGATGTGAAAAGCGTCTTTGGTAAAACGTTCGTAAAATATCTATAAGATCTTATAAGTATATGAGAAAGTTGATTTGAATTCCGATTGAGAACGAAAGTCTTTAGTATGGTGGTATAATCGTGAGTGTGTGTTTTTGTGATTAAGTCGAATATGAAGTTCATGGGCAAGAGACTCATTGGACCGATTGAATTGATAGGTAGCATTTCGTAAGATTTTGAAATTCGGGTAATAAAACGTTTTAAGACATGATTAAGAATCTCGTGTATATAAGTTGAGTGAAAATAGATTGTAGAATAAGAAGTACGTTTGATAAAACAATGTATTTTAGAATTGATATAAGTGGGTATTTCGATAAATGATAAATGATTTAGGTATGAAACATGATTGTGTTTGCTTGATAAAGTATTTTGAAGGAAAGTTTTGGTAACGATCACCTAGGTAAGGGAATCACCCCTAACTCGTTGGTGAGGTCGTTTTAAGAAAAGAAGGAGTGGAGTTAATCGTCAAGGTAAGGAAATCACTCCTAACTCAATGATATGTCTCCATTTTGGAATTATAAAGAATGTAAACAAAATTGAGTGACGTTTTGAAATCATGCATAGGTATAAATGTATGAAAAAGATTTAGTATGACGTGTGTGAGAAGAAAATATCAAAAGTAAATTCGAATTTGAAAGATTGCATCGTATAAAATAAATAATAGAAACACATGTTTGATTAAAATTTGGGATGGTTCCAAAACGGAACTTTGACTAACCAAAGTGGTCGAAAAGTCTTTCGAATTTGAGGAGCATGATTTGGCCTAATAGGTGGAATACTCTCGTCGACAAGTCGGTTAACGGTATTTACCCTTCCGGTTACTACATGTCCCAAATCAATAGAAATTTCGAGACTTGGCGGGATTTATGAAATATTCAAGGAGTGGAACTAGTCGACAAGGTGCGGGTTTCACCCCTAACTTGACGATTTCGTATCCTAAGTGTGGTTGGTACTCGTCGGGTCAAAATTTAATTTCAACACTTTGACGAGAGTCCACTAGAATTCGAAAGCGGAAATTCTCCATCAAGGTGAGGATCTCACTCCTAACTTGGTGGCGAATTTTGTGTAAAAAGAATAGGTGGATTGAGAGTCTTTCACCAAATTGTGGGTTTCACGCCTATTTTGGTGAAGTCGTCTCTTTTGTGTATTACAAGTGGTTTCGAATTTAGTATAAATGAGTAAAAGACGTATGTTCAAAATAATAATTACAAGTATAAGCACATAAAGCATTTTAAGAAAATAACACGTAAGAGACATTTCAAAAATAACATGTAAAGATATTTCATAAAAGTAGCATATGAAGCAAGTATGGTTGAATTTTGGTGCTTAACTATAGACTAGGTCAAAAGCATGTCAATTTTCTTAGTTCCCTACAGTTATGGCTCGGATACCAATCTGTCACACCCCAACTGATGGCGGAAACATCGGAGTGAGACGAAATAGATTGTAAGAGACTTCATAACACTATTTGTGACAAGTATTTAAATGATAAATTTTCATTTCATTTCTAAAGAGTCAATTACAAGGATTTGAAACAAATACAACATGAATAATGAAATACAATACAAATAAAATACAAAATTTAAAGTGTGTATCTAAGCATCCTACTAGATTCCATGCATCATCAACATCATCGCTAAACCTGCAACATGTTTTAAAAGCATAGTTCAATACAATGGTATTGGCGAGTACGCTAGTTTTAGACTCATGGCATATGTATAAAAAGGTATTTTCAATCCAACATAGCAATTGGTATACAAGGTCAATCTATCATGCATAACAATATGTCAACTCTAGTGTCCACTAGTATTTAGCATCCCTCGGCATAAAAGTGACGAGACCGTTATAGCATAAAGACTCAACAAAACCCCGTCGGGTGGTGTGCTACTCCTATAGCGCTATAATTGTTAAGCCGAGTTAACAAGTAGTATGTATTCTAGCATGAATCTAAGCATAGCAAAGCATGTATAAGGATTGAACGAATAAAAGCATGTTTGTGAATCGTGCATTTTAACAAGTAAAAGATGTTGCACCCAAAGTGTATTAAAAGGAAAATGGGTCAAGTGTACTCACAAAGTTGCATATGCTTTTCGATTATCCCATGTGACGAAGTTGTTGAGACTAGGAAGTTGAATGTGTTCGATTTGGAGTTTAAGAGGTGTTTACATATGGTTCAAGGGATTTGGAGTTTAAATAACATGAAAAATAAACATATGAAAATAACCATCTAACACCTATGACACTTGTTCTTGACACTATGAAACTCTAAAAGAGTTTAAACGTTTTCATGGAACAAAGTTCCATTAGAATCGTGAGAAGTTTTCAAGGCCTAAGATGATACTATCTACTAGCTTGACGAATGTCCATTAGTTCATCACCAAGAGTTCGATTATTTGGTTGTTACATAAGTATTACATAGTGTATATTACATCATATAAGTCAAGCATGAGGTAGAAGATTAAAGTCTTCATTTAGGCACCTCTAAGTATCATGGAATTCATACATGAGGTAGGAAGAACAAAGCTTCCATTTAGGTACCTCTATTGTTCACCATTACACTTGTTGTTATGAACAACAAGGAGGGTCATGAACTTATAAGAAACAATAGAATATGAACAACTAATCTATGAGAAAACATCAAGCAATGTGTGGATTTTCAAGTAGGTTAGCCCAAGCTAATCCTAAATCACACAATCATCAAGTCTTGAACTTGAGCATCACTTGTGGGTTAAAACCCTTGAACAAAACAAAAAGTTTGTGAGGTTTATACCTCTGATTTTGAATGTCTCAACCTTGTTTTTAAGCCTAACTAACCATAAAAGTGGTTATAAGCATAAGCACATTGGTTTGAGATGAGTTTCCTCAAGTTTAAACAAGTTTATCAAAGTTTGAAACAAGAACAGAAAAATCGGTCCACTTTGGAGCCCTTTTGGAAACATTCCAGGCTCTAGTTTTCTAGGGAAAACCCATGGAAACGTAGCTAAGGTCAATACAAAGTAGTAGGAAAAAGAATCGAGTGAATCGGATAAGAATTGAGTGCGTTATGCTCACTTTAGTGAAGTGGTATAAATTTGCTCGAACTTCTGCAGTCAGCTACGGTTTGGAGTGTTTGAGAGTGAATGGAAAGTGTTTAGAAAGTGAAAAATGCTTGGAGGAGACTTGGGTTATATAGGGGATGGATTAGGGTTTCATTGGGTTGGGCTTTGGAATTAGTGGGCTAAATAACTCAAAACAAGGAAATTAAGTGGGCTGATGCAAGGCTGTTAACAGCCCTATAATTTTTTTATGTTATTTTATTTTTTTGACATTAAAAGGTATATATTTGATGTTTAATAAAGTGTTACATGGTGTCTTGTATGTATGTAACTTGTAACAAGGTCCAAAATGCATAAATGACAAGTTTTAATTTAGCAAAAAGTGTGATAACATAGGTGTGTATAACACATGTAATGTAACAAGTATGTATGGTTTATAGTTTGGTATGATCAAGTGAAAAAAAACATACCACTTAATCTTATAATCAAATAACTAAGTGTTTAAGTGTATGAAGATTTAAGGATTACGAATACACGATCATTGTTTACGAGTTAAGCTTACGTTTATACGAATTACAAACAATGTATCAAACGAGTGCACGTATCAATGTATAAACATGTATAAACGATGTATAAAAGATTCGTTTCATTACGATCAAAGTCTCGGATTTTACAACGATACAACGAAATACGATTACAAGGAATACAAGATTTCCAAAAAAATGCGATTAATTTAAAACGTGCACCTGGTAATGCTTGCCCTAACGGGCCTTCCATGCCTTTATCCTTGTTCGCGATCATTACGCGATTTAGATCCTTGATGAGTATGCTTTGCTCGTCATACCTCGGGTTGTTTCACCATCATTTCCGTCACTTGTTACACTCTCGCCATCTTCTGGTGAGAGTATCCTTCAACTAAACATTTACAAAAGCTAGTAATTTCGACATTAATAATGCCCGTATCGTAATACAAGGCTTTTTACTATACATGTCAACGCACGTGATTTCGTTAACTATACCAATCATTTTTATTGGGGTAACGTGTATTACATGATAACCCTATGTGTTGTTCACAACACTTTACTTATACTAAACCATTAACATACATGTACTTACCGGAATTGCGATCAAGTCTCGAACCGAACACTTTATCCTTTTAACCTTGAGCTCTGATTACCAACTTGTAACACCCATAGTAATTTTTAACATTACTATAACATTAAAGTAATCATTTTATATGAAAAATGCCACTTAACAAAAAGTTTTACATCATAAGTATTTAAACATGTTTACAACATCCAAAAACATCGTTAAAAGTGTTTACATAATCCACTTTTATAAAACAAAACAAGATCAAATGCGGAAGCTTCATTGAGAGGTGTGTTCGGTTCTTGCTCGTCGCTTGATCTTCATCCGGAGGCATATAATATTCACCTAGAATCAAAACCAACATAAAAGTTAGTTTTGATAGTTTATTAACAAGTTACTACAAGTCCCATGAGCGAAACGAACAAAATAACAAGGATTAGCAGGTTTTACACCCGTCGCGTGCCGCGACGGGTTCGGTGTTCCTTTGTCGCGCGCCGCGACGGTAAAACCTCCCATCTGTCGCGCGACGCTAGCACCTACTTTCGATAGAAAGTTCCCTTTTTGTTGCAGCATTTGCTCAGCTACAATACTCAACCAAATTCTAACTTAAAATACACATAACTTTCATTCTACAAGTCCGTTTTATGCGATTCTTTTTCCTACGCGTTCGTAATCTAATTCTCCATCATATGGAGCTATAACTTGACATCCGTATTTAAAAAATATAGGATTTCAAGCCTTCGGCTTGAAATTGGTTTACTGTGACTTTTGACCCGTTTAGGTTTAAAACCACCAATTTATTTTTAACTAATCAAAATACATGCTCCAATGTATTTAACACAAAATCCTTAGCTCAGGTTTGTAATTTTTTATAAATTATGCGACTAGTACGCAAGCTATGCGCATAAATCCATTTTGACCCGTTTAGTCGATTTAAGCAACTTAGTCTAAAACTAGCTCTTTTCTTTTCACAATTCGTAATTCCACATTCAAGGTATATACCTATATTTCCTAATCAATATGCAAGTTTCCAAACAACCCATATGGGTCGTTTGCCCAATTTACCCATCAAGGGCTTTTTAGTCAACTTTAGTCCCTCATTTTACGACGAAGGACTTCCACTAATTATTTGACCAAAATGCCACTTTTAACTATAAATCTAATTATGCGTACCTGGATCGGGTCATAGCATTAACCCGTTTACATACCTTTTTGCTTTAAATCTATCTAGTTAAAGCACGCAAACATATGTTATTTCCTGTGATCACAAAACTCAACAAGCGATCATCAATTAATATTGTCAAATGATTTTACCAATGTAATTTAACCCGTTAGGTTCGCACGACCATTTTCCATTATGAGATGATATCTAGTTACCATCTCGCCCATTTTACCCATTCCGGTTTACACCATAACGTAATGTTTGAAAATTTCTTATTAGTTCAACATTACATGACTAATTTACCAATTACCCTTTTTGCCATTGTTTATGATTTCTCACCATTTTCACTTGTTCCGACTCATATTAATTGCGTCGGAACATTATAAGTCTATTACTAATTTTTCCTTATTCATTTTCCATTCACACAACTGATGTATACTATAAAAAGGGTGTAAGCTTTTACTTACCTCGCATCCGAAACACGCTTTTCCTTCATACTTGATTCGTTCGACCCGCTTCCTTTCCAAGCCTCCACCTAGCTTGTCAAGCGTCAAACTATCATCATAATTCGTAAGATGATTAGATTAGTCATCATTAATTATGACTATTCCATCTTACGGATTTTACATCAAAATCTACCATTTTATTTCATTTTGGTCAGTTTGACTTTTAAGGTCAAACTGTCCATTAGCATAAGTGATTATATTATGAAACTCGACAATTCATTTAAGCACTTTGTCAAGTATCCGTTATACACCACCGTTTTAACTACTTTTTAAGTCTAAGTTCATGCTATTATTAACACCAATTTAACTTAGCTCTCGATTATCAAAGCTAATTATTCACTTGTTAAGAAAGAACTAAAGGTTTCCATCTACATGTAAAAAAATTCGTTTCATCATAGCATTAGACATTCACCCGAACATCTAATATAATCTAGTTCAACACATTAATTAGTAGACATCATGATTCCAAATACCTATTTACATGAACAATAATCACTAATTTCATCATAATATACCAAACCCATTTCAAGTCATATATGAGCATTCACTCGAACTTATAAATTGTTCAAGTATTTTGCTCCAACTATCAAATATGATGATTCTAAGCACATGCATATCATTATCTTTACTTATTTAGTCAAAACCCACTTAGTTCATACTTGATTATTTGACTAATCACTAGTTTATGGCACAATTCTACAAGTTCGCATCTAGGGTTTGTTCCTATGCATAGATTCAACCCAATATCATACAAACATCAACTAATCAAGTTCATATTTCAACTTCACAAATCATCAAGAATTTGAGATGAAACTAAATTGTAGATTTTGACATACCTTATGATCACTTTACTGAGATGATCACTAATTTATGCTTGGATTTCAATTTGGATTCGGTTTGATATCTCAATTTGATCAATTTGTAGATTAGGGTTTGAGCTTTGGGGAGTTCTCCTGGCTCCTGTGTTGTGCGCGACCAGAACACACACAAAGTGTGTGTTTTGGTGTTGAATTTTGTTTTAATAATATCACTTTGAAATTGTCCAACTTTGGTCCCTCAAATATCCATGGTTAATAAAAGGCTTACTAGTTCATGCTTCTATATTGTTTTAAAACAAATAACTAACTAGGTTAATTACTCCTAGTTAACTTAGTGAGTTCCGGGAGTTCCAACCCGTTTATTTTCAGTTCCGTTAACTCGGGTTTCTTATAAACTTTGTTTTTCTCAAAATCTTTCGTTCACCTTTCATTCAATATTAGGTTTATTTATTTAAATCCTAATATTCACTGTGTTAAATTTTACCAATACTGGTATTTTACCCATTTATTTTTGGTTAATTTAATATAATTAACAAACCCGTTTTTTGGGTGTTACAAAATGACAACTTTTTCCATAGACAAGCTTATATGGGGTGGTACCTATGGTTGTTTTATATGCAGTTCGAAAAGCCCAAAAAGCGTCGTCTAATTTATCGGCCCATTCCTTTTTATTTAACCCTACGGTTTTCTCAAGTATTCTTTTTAAACCTCGATTAGTCACTTCAACTTGTCCATTGGTTTGAGGGTGATATGTTGTTGAGCTCCGGTGATAGACCCCATACCTTGTTAAAAAAAAATTCAAGTTGATGGTTACAAAAATGGGTACCCCTATCACTTATTAATGCTTTTGGAGTTCCAAAACGAGAAAATAATCGTTTCAGGAATCTTACCACAACTCTTCCAACATTTGTTGGAAGAGCTTCGGCTTCAGCCCATTTCGACAAGTAATCCACTGCCATAAGTATATATTTGTTTCCTTTTGACGATGGGAAAGGTCCCATAAAGTCGAGTCCCCACACATCAAAAATTTCACAAACAAGAATGCCATTTTGTGGCATTTCGTTTTTGGAATAAATATTACCTGACCGTTGGCATGCATCACATGTTTTGATAAGACTTTTGGCGTCTTTGTAAATGGTTGGCCAATAAAATCCTGAATCAAATACCTTTTGTGCGGTACTAGCGGCACCATGATGTCCTCCGTATGGACCTTCATAACAATGGCGGAGAATTCTCTTTGCTTCACCACCATGTACGCATCGTCGGATAAGTTGGTCGGCACACATTTTGAAACGATAAGGGTCTTCCCAAAAATAATGCTTTACATCGGCAAAGAATTTTTTTCTTTGATGATGTGACCATCCTTTTGCGACTATTCCACTAGCTAAGTAGTTAGCGTAGTCGTCGTACCATGGCTCTTCTCGGTATTCCACCATTTCTAAGGACTCCGTTGGTAATTCTTCGTTGATTAGCTCGTCCCTAGTTGCCTCCAAAGCTGGATCTTCCAAGCGGGAAAGATGATCTGCAGCGGTGTTTTCTGCTCCTCTTTTGTCTTTTATTTCAATGTCGAATTATTGGATGAGTAGAATCCATTTGATTAAACGTGGTTTAGCATCCTGTTTCTTAAAGAGATAATGAATGGCTGCATGGTCTGTATAAACTACCGTTTTAGAAAGAACAAGATAAGAATGAAATTTATCAAAAGCAAATACTACAGCTAGTAATTCTTTTTCAGTTGTTGTGTAATTTTCTTGTGTATCGTTAAGTGTTTTACTAGCGTAATAAATTTGGTGAAAATGCTTATCTTTTCTTTGTCCCATGACGGCTCCAACTGCAAAGTCACTTGCATCACACATGATTTCGAAAGGTAATTTCCAATCAGGCGCTATCATGATAGGTGCATTGACTAGCATTTCTTTTAGTGTTAGAAATGCTTGGTAGCAATCCTTGTCAAAGATAAAAGGAGCATCTTTTTCAAGTAATTTTGTTAAAGGTCTTGAAATTTTAGAAAAGTCTTTGATAAATCGTCTATAAAATCCGGCATGTCCTAGGAAACTTCTGATGGCTCTAACGGATGATGGGGGTGGTAATCGGGAAATAGTGTCTATTTTAGCCCGATCAACCTCCATTACTTCGCTTGAGATTTTATGACGAGTACTATTCCTTCCGTTACCATGAAATGACATTTTTCCCAATTAATGGCGAGGTTAGTTTCCTCACATCGGGATAGCATTCGTTCAAGGTTATCGAGGCATTGGTCGTATGAATCCCCAAAGATAGAAAAGCCGTCCATGAAGACTTCCATAGTCTTTTCTATCATATCATGGAAGATGGCCACCATGCAACGTTGGAAAGTTGCAGGGGCATTACATAGACCAAAAGGCATGTGTCGATAAGCAAAAGTTCCGGAGGGACATGTGAATGTTGTCTTTTCTTGTTCTTCGGGTGCTATCGGTATTTGAAAGTAACCTGAAAAACCATCTAAAAAACAATAAAATTTGTGACCAGATAATCTTTCTAACATTTGATCAATAAAGGGTAAGGGAAAATGATCTTTCCTTGTTGCCTCATTTAATCGACGATAATCTATACACACTCTCCATCCGGTGACGGTTCTCGTTGGTATTAATTCATTTTTTTCATTAGTGACCACTGCCATACCTCCTTTCTTAGGAACTACTTGGACGGGACTTACCCAAGGACTATCGGAAATCGGGTAGATAAGTCCGGCGTCAAGTAATTTGATGACTTCATTTTTAACCACTTCTTGGACGTTTGGATTTACTCTACGTTGTGGTTGTATTACCGATTTATAGTCATCATTCATTAAAATTTTGTGCGTGCACATGGAAGGACTTATTCCTTTAATGTCTACAAGCTTCCAAGCGATCGTGTTTTTTGTGTTTTTTTCAAAAGCGTGATTAATTTTTCTTTTTCTACACTGGTTAATTTTGACGAAATAATTACAGGTGACCTACCATCCTTGTCGAGAAAAGCATATTCCAAACCTTTAGGGAGTTCTTTGAGCTCAAGTGGTGGGCTTTAGGAGACTCCTTATTTGGTTGCTCATTTTGGTCAAGAACCAAAAAGGTTTGTTCAATGGCGACCTCTTCTTCAACAAAGTAGTCGATTTCTTCTTCCGTATCGGGTGGCTCATCTTCATCTTCAATTAGGGGGTCATCACTACCGATTGGATATTTCATTGAATGCTCAAGATCGACACTTCTTTTGAATGCCCCTAATTGAATGGGTAGATTGTTTTGCTTCAGATTTTTCAAAGCTTCGTGGGTTTTCACAAAAGGTTGTCCCAACATGAGTGGAGCGTCATCAAGGATGACGAAGTCGGTAGGGACTACCATTTGATTTGTTTGGACTAACACATCTTCAACTACACCTAATGATTTTATTGTTTTCCAATTAGATAGAAAAATGGGTATTTGAAGTGGAGAAAACTCACCAATACTTAATTTTTCAAAAATGTAGTTTGGCATTATATTAACACAAAGACCTTTATCAATTATAATATTACTAATAAAGGAATTTTGAAAGAAACATGGAACCGGTGTAAGTTAATTTCAAATGGATCATCTTTTATTAGTGTAGTTTGATCATTTGTTAACTTAATGCTTACCATTTCGTCAATTTTAGTGTTAGTGTTTAACTCTTTTAAAAACTTAGCATGAGTAGGTACTAAACAATGGTTTTCGAAAGAAGGTGACAAGAGGGTAATTTCTTGAAAATTAGACTCTTTTTGTAGATTAACGTTGTCGGACTAATCTTTTTCGTTTTTTAGTTCATGTGTCGGTTTTTCACTTACTTGTTCTTCCATTTTTACCTCTTCAACTATCACTTCTTTAGTACAAGTTACCTCTTCCCTTGCGCGGGCTTCTTTTATATAGCGCTCGATAGTTTTAAGGTGTTCTATTATCTTTTCGGCTACGGGGGAGATAGTTGGTGGTTCGTCAAAGCGATCGGAATAAATATCCCCACTGCTTGAATTAGGAGGTTCGATCCTTTGTTCCTCATAATACTCATATGAGGTAGATGGTTCATACCATTGTTCCTCATTGTAAGTACATGATGGATAAGGGTCGTAACTTGGTTCTTCATAATACTTATATAAGTTGGGTTGTTTACGCCATGGTTCCTCATAGTAAGTATATGAAGGTGAAGGCTCATACATTGGTTCATCAAAGTATGAGTACGAAGGCTCATACCTTGGTTCATCAAGATATGAGTATGAGGGATAAGGTTCATACCTTGGCTCTTCATAGTATATGTATGAAGTGGTTGGCTCGTACCTGGCCTCCTCATAATATGTATACGAAGGGGGTGGTTCAAAGAGGTCACAATATTGTACCGAATGAGGATTACCATAAATGGTACAATACTCTTCTTTATAATCCTCCTCCTCATAGTGGTAGTTGCAACCTCCTGAGTATTGATCCATAAGAATCACTCAGCAGATCACAAAAGAGTCTCGGGACCAGAAAACAAAAAATAAAAACGGAAACAGAGGCTGAGCACGACCTCGTGTTCAGTGAGCACGACCCTGTGTTCAGGTTCTGTATCTGGGCGTTTTGAAAAATGTGGCTGGTTTTGTGCAGCACGGGGGCTTGTTCAGTGAGCACGGCCCCGTGTTCAACCTCTGTATCTGGGTGTTTGGTAAATTTTTATGCAGCACGGCCCCGTGTTCAGGCTACTGTAATGCAAAAACTAACTAAAAATGTAAAAATGTGCCCGCAGTTTTAAAAAGGTTTTGAAAAACGATTAGGCCGTCGATTTTAAGCTTTCTTAAAATCCTTGTGTCCCCGGCAACGGCGCCAAAAACTTGGTGTGTGAGAAGCGTAATATGTTTTTATTGATATTTTAAGCCCATTTTACACATTAGTCAAGTTTTAAATTTATAAAACACAATATTCTACTAACACTAAACACACACATGGGCAAGTGCACCCATCGTGAGCGTAGTATAGCGTTGGTAAGATACCGAGGTCATCCAAGGACACAAGAACTTTTAATACCGGTTTATTCTCAACGTCTAATCGAACTAAAATTTTTAGAAAAGGTTTTAAATGAAAAATAAAAACTAAAAATGATGAAATAAAAATAAAAATAAATAGACAAGATGAATCACTTGGATCCGACTCGCCTTTAATGTATCCTTTGATGATTTCCGCACTTTTGCACTTTTTAAGAGATTATCTTAGTTATAGTAGTATGCCCCTCTTTTGAAGGTGACGTTACCCTCAACCCAGTGGTTTGAGTCAGCAAAGATACAATCCCAAAGGGTCGGAATATTGAAAGATAATTAATTAAGTTATTAATGCGAAAAGTGGTAGGCTCCTTTTTTTACGGTGACGTTACCCTCGGCTAAGTGGTTTGAGTCAGCAGGGATACAATCCCAAGTAGCCGGTTTAATTTATTAATAGTAATTTACATATGAGGGGATCAAGCCATTCGCAACCCCGCCATCCAATACCAGTGGGTATCGGAGGTCCTAGTAAGCTTGACCGAGGTCCTTGCAGGATCTATACACTGAACAAGGCAAGAACCTTACTAAACCATTCCCTTAACCCCTGACCAGGTAGCCAACATATCTCTATATAGACCGTAGAGATATGAATGGTGAAAATCTGTTACTTTATATAGACAGTAAAGTAATGCCAAGACACCACGGAAAAATGATAAAGAAGTTTCACCTTCAACATAAGAAACTAGTTATTAAAGTCATTAATACAAAACCAAATAAAAAGTGCGAAAAGATTAAAAATCAAAAGTAATACATTAAAGACTTGTCTTCACCAAGTGATGTAAGATACTTAGCCAAACATGACCTTTGATTGACAAGAACTCTTACGATCAACCTTGGATCTCGAGACTACTACACACACTCTAAGGTGGATGATGGATGATGGTGGTGGATGTGGGTGTTGTAGTGGTGGTGGAGTGGTGGCAAAGTGGGAGAGAGGTGGTTTGCCAAGGGATGCCTTTGAAATGAGCCAAGCACCCCTATTTATAGCCTGAACAGAAGCCCGACCACGGCCCCGTGTCCGTTGGACACTCCCCCATGGCCAATCCTTTTCTCTTCCTTCATTAATTGCAATTGTCTGCATTAGGCTCCACACGGACCCGTGTTCGCTGGGCACGGCCTCGTGTGCAGAAGCGTATCTGTACTACCAAGATTTGCAAGATTCTGTGAATCTTAGCTTTGACCACGCCCCATGCTGAGCTGGGCACGCCCCCGTGGTGGGCATAGAAGCTTCCATAGCTTTGTCCATTTCTGCAGAACCCTGACCACGCCCCCGTGTCCAGTGGGCACGGGCCGTGGTCAGCCTTCTGTTTCTTGTTTTTGCTTGTGGAGATGTTGTTGAGGGGCCGGGCATGCCACGTTTATTCATTTTCTTCATATTTATGTTAATTTTTTATGCATATTTGTTCCTTTTGTTCGTTTAAGCTCATTTGGTCATGAAAATACAAAAGGAAGACAAAAGCACACTTTTTCCAACATTAGTACTAAAAAGGGTTAGTTTTATGTCTCATTTGATGTAATTTATATGTTGCATTTTACACACATCAATTACTTGCACCTACCACCACCCAACCTCCACGCCGTGCCGACTTTGCACCACGTGCAATAGGCTTGGGCACTTCAATACCCAACTGCCGAAATGGCTAAAAGCCACAAGGCAACCAAACCCAACCACCGGTCCAAAACCAGAACCACAACCAACTGCCAGCAAACCACGATCGCGCTTGTTATGAGTGTGGTGACCCGAACCATCTAAGCAATGCCTGCCCTCAACGTAATAACAATCAGCAACAAGCTCCTCGTGGACGAGCTTTCGTCATCACCGCCGCTCAGGCGCAGAACAACAATGACGTCATCAACGGTACGTTTCTCATAAACGATGTTTATGCTTCTTGTCTTTTTTATACTGGTGCGGATAAAAGTTTTGTATGCGTTAAATTTGAATAATTTCTTAAGCATAGGCGCTCTAAGTTTCCAAAATCCTATGTCGTCGAAGTCGCTAACGGGAAATCTATAACCGTTGATTCTGTTCTTTCTAATGGTACTCTTAACCTCAACGAGCACATATTCTCAATCGACCTCATACCCATGCAATTGGGTAGTTTCGATATCATAGTAGGTATGGATTGGCTTGGGGAGTCCGTGCTGAAGTTGTTTGTTCCGAGAAATTTATTCGTCTCCCCCTTCCATCCGACGATTCGTTACACGTCTACGGTGAGAAACCTTCAAAGGGTCTCGAACTTATGTAATGTACTCAAGCGAACAAGTACTTGCCCAAAGAGTACTTTACCTTTCTTGCCCACATTGTGGAAAAGAAGGACAAAGGAAAAGGCGTGGGTGATGTTCCTGTCGTTTGCGATTTTCCAGACGTCTTTCCCGAAGTGTCACACCCCAACCGATGGCAGAAACATCGGAGTGAGACGAACGAGATTGCTCATTGCAGCATAACACTAAGAGCGACAATAATTTAAGTAAACCGATTTCATTTCATAACAACTTGTCACATTACAAAACTCGGAAATTCAAATACAACATAAGTTCAAATACAACAATGAAACAAAATACAACATAGTACAAAATTTGATACAACAACATAATCTAAATATTTCTAGATGTGTATCTAAAGCATCGTCGCTATGCCCTATTTTAATATCACCATCATCCTGCAATATGTTAAAAATACATAGTTCAATACAACGTATTGCCGAGTATACAAGTTTAATACATAGCATAGCATAAAAGTTTAACGAATCCACATGGCAAACTAGTTATCAAGATTAACATTAAAACTAGCATGTGAATGTTCAAGTCAACCCTCTGATTACCGCAAAATAAGCATTTAACATGACCACAAGTTTACGGGTGGTGCGTTACTCCTATAGCGATATACATGTTAACAGGAGGCTTGTACGAAGTTAATGACAAGTTATCACACAAAAGAATCATCCAGAATAACGAATCAAGTATAACGAATTTAGCATGCATGAATTGGATCGTTTGTGCATTTTGTATAAAAGTCTAAGTGTAACTGTGTAGGTTTATAAGTTAACATATTGCACCCAAAGTGTGAAATTCACAAAGGGTGTTCGAGTATACTCACGGTTTTTCTAAATCTTCTTTAGTAATCCCGCAAGCACAGAGTTGGTTGACGTAGTATAGGAACGCCAAGGTTATTCTACCCGGCGAGCAAAGGGATGGTGGTAATAGTATAGGAACACCAAGGTTGCCCTACAGGGAAAACGAAGGTGTGAGTTGGATTTGAAGGATTAAGTTACAGAATTTAAAATACTTAGTATGATACGAAAGTATAATAAAACAGAAATTATATTCTACCTGTATTTTCAGTGGTTTTACGGGTCCTAGTTTGCCCAACAGAATCAGAGACAAGCAACACGGAAAACAGAATAACGGGGAAATCGAAATACGAACTGTTCGGACGAGAGACTGTCTGGGACGAAAGGGCCATTCGTACGAAAGGGACACTCTGGTGAACTGAGTCTCGTTTGAACGTTTTAACTATCAAACAATTATGTTCGTGATTTCTGTTAAGTTTATTAGTTATTATATCAGTATATTAATAGTCCAGAATATTGATAAGGTTCATAGAAGTTATGTATGGAGGTTTAACCTCGTTATTGTTCACCAAAGCACAAATCAGTTAACTTAGTTAACTGGCCGGTTGGTCATGAATACGGAAAGTAAAGACATAATGTAAAGTAAACCAAACAACCAAACAATGTACAACCCAGGTGTGCCAACACGACATAGAAAGAATTAACTAAGTGTCGGAGGCTGGACAGGGTTCACTTGTTCTAGGTCTAGGAGATTGTTTGGGTGTTCGTTACACGAGTTTAAGTGAGGTGGTGGATCTAGGGCTGTTCATGAGCCGATCCGAACCGAGCAGACATTTGCTCGTGCTTGGCTCGTTTACAATCGAGCGAAATCCGAACGAACATATTCGAACATGTAACTTTCCGAGCGAGCGGCAAGCGAGAAGCGAGCGACGAGTAAATTGGACAACCATGTTTTCTTCGATGTCTCCGCTATCGGGTCATGACTAAGGTCCAACTGTCCGAGGATGACACTAAGATTGAGGTTGGATCGTCCGATGATGAGGCTCTGGTTGAGGCAGGTGAGGCGATGAATATACAACAAAGAACAATTCTCGCATTGTGGCGTATGGTGAGAGCGAGAGACGTTTGACGACTGACGATTGATGAGAGAAAGATGTCAATATTGTCGCTTCACGACTTAGAGTTTTAATTTTAAATTTGGTATTAAACTTTTTCTTCGTTTGATTAGGCTAGTATGGATAAATATAATTGTATATTTGAGTATAGTGGTCCAAATCTAATAAAGCGGTAGGTATAAAATATGAATATACATGTAATTTGTGTGTGCATATATAATTATATATGTAATACATTAATAAAAATAAATTCGAGCCGAACCGAGTCGAACAGACCTTTACTCATGCTTGGCTCGTTTGCAAACCAAACCAAACCGAGCAAGCATATTCCGAGCGATCGACGAGCGAGCGATGAGCGACGAGCGATTTGAACAGCCCTAGGTGGATCTAGATTGGAAACCAAAGTTCCCACAAAACACACACTGACATTCCAGACTCATCTATATTGAAAATAGTGATCTGGACAGTTATTCAACATTTGAAATCGTCGGAACTTAGTGAAACAGACGCATAATCATCGCAACACTTGAAATTGTCGGAACTTAGTGATCTGGACAGTCATTCAACACTTGAAATCCTAGGTCCGCCACTGCTTGAAATTCTTATAATCATCGCAACACCTTCTCATACTATATCACAAAAGCTCCATTATGAACATTGAGTTTAGATCCATGTGAATCTAAAGCCGATGTATACTTGTATATACGTGAAACTATTCATACGGTAATCTTGATCATAACAAAAAACATAAAAAAAATGCATTTACAAATTGTAGTCCTTTGTTTTATTACTAAAGAAACCTTAAACCCTGATGCATTTAACATAAAAGACACTAACACTAACAAATAACAAAAAAAACTAAACAATCACACATACATTGATTAAACAAAAACTGTGGTTAATTTTATCACAGAATTAAAAGCCCTAAACCGACAATGGTGTAAAAAAATAATATAATAAGATACGTTCTACTTACATTAAGTGAACATAATGCAATATCCTTAACAAACTTTAATTTTTGTGACAACAATCTTATCTGAGACCTTCATCAACAGACAAGAAGTGAAAGAAGTAAAGAAGGAGAGTTGGGACCAGAAAAATAATTCAAATCCTTATTTAATAGATTTAAACACCTTATTTAATTATTCTAATACACGATCACAACTTCTAACCAACCAATGCAAATGTTGCAAGCTACATAAGTAACGTTCGATACATTCTTATAAAGTGAGTTACAAGGTAATTGAGCATCATGAAAATAATACATTACAATTACAATAGACTTAAAACTTCATCAAGAGAATTTAATTTAGTTAACCCAAAAACTTGTAAATTATGTTTTCAACAAACTTTTCTCCTGTAACTCTTAGGGGCTGTTTGGCAACTTCTGATGGTTAAGTACTGAACCAGTAAGAGGTCTGAATAAAAGGTCTAAACTATTAAGAGCCACTTTAATGTTTAACCGTTCAGAGGCAAATGTCTGACCAATTCAGATTAGTGGTCTTAACCATTCAGACTCTGTATATTACCATTCAGAGACAAATGTCTGAACCATTCAGATATCTGCTCGCAAAACAAATAGTCTGAACCATTAAGTGTTGAACCAATAAGAGGTCTGAACCATTAAAAATCTCATTAAAAGCTAAACAAATAGCCCCTTAGTTTTAAATACTCCCCTTTTGGGGTTTCCTCCTTCGGTACCCGGTTCGATTCTTGCAGTGGAGCAGGTGACTTACCTAATGGCTAATAGTATTATGACCTTGTGGAGAAAACGTTACGTAGGATTCAAACTCGGGTTTAAGGGTTGTATAACCAAAGAGTTTACCAGTTGATCTACGCCTTCCAAAAAGAATGCTATTTCAACTAGATTATCATCATACCGAAGAGAAATTATATTGCCAAACTTAAAATTATTAACCTCAAATATTGAGCATAAAAAGTAGATTATGAAAAATCCTAAAATGGAAAATATCTATCTTTTGTTTGGGATTAACTATCAATATTGTTCATGTGCTGTGCACATGCCATGTTCCTTCAACCGTGTTCTATACACGTGACCTTCTAACATTAGATTCTTTAGCAGTCTTAGGGGCTGTTTGTTTGGGTCTGAATGGCCTCATTAAGAGGCTAGCCTCTGAATCGGTAAGAGGCTAAAGTGTTTGGTTCACCCAAATAAGCACATCTGAATGAAACCATTCAGACTGAATGGTTCAGATATATTTGATGTCTGAATGAAAAAGAAGACACATCTACCCTCTGAATCATGCCTCCTCTCCTCTCCTCCACCACTCCGCCGCCTTCCACCACGTCGGCCCTCCTCCACCGTCGCAGCCTTCCCCACGTCGGCCCTCATCCACAGCCGCCACCGTATCCTCCTCCTCTGCTCCTCCACATCGCCACCATCTCCTCCTCCTCTGCACCTCCACAACGCCGCCGGACCTACGAAGAAGACGACGATGCTGATGATGGTAGAGGACGAGGTTAAGGATGTTAGATGATGCTGATGATGTTAGATGCTGACGATGATGATAATGGATGATGTGGTGGTGAGCGACGGCGGCGTAGCCACCGGAGCTACGAAGAAGACGACGTCACTCTGGTTGGGTTCGATTCAGCTCTGGTTGGATTTGGGTCTTTCTTGTTTATTGTGGGTTTCATCAATTTTGAGGTTTTGTTTATTGAGAATTTGTGGCTTTATGATAGTTTAGAATTAGAAATTTTGTAGGGTTCATGTTTGCAGCATTTTTAAGGTTATGTTTATTGTGGTTTTCATCGTTTTTGAGGTTTGTTTATTGAAAATTTGTGGCTTATGATAGTTTTGGAATTACAAATTTCGTAGGTTTTGAATTGTACAAATTTTGTGACTTATGCAGTAGTTTTGAGGTTTTGAATTGTACAAATTTTGAGGTTTTGAAAGGGGTAAAAATGTCATTTTACACAGTTATTCAGAGGTGCAACCAAACAACACTTTACTGGTTCAACACTTGCTGGTTCAGAGCCTCTTACCCATTCAGACCTCTTATTCATTCAGCACTTATTGGTTCAGATGTTGCCAAACAGCCCCTTAAACACCCTTCCCTATAACAATTCATTCCTTATTATTCTTTTTTTTTTTTTTTTTGAAAGTACTCAAGCAAGCAGCTCAAGGAATACAGTACATAAAGAAAAAACCGAAACAAAAAACAAACAGATATCAAAAACAAAATAGACACGTTACATTGGGAAATCCGTAAACTTAAATCCTCTCCATTTATCCCAGATAATATCCGGGAATCCAGCCTGAGATTTCACCCAGAGAAACGAAAGCGTCTTGATGTCGCCAATCAGACTCGCTGTTTTTAGGAATATTATTATTCGTTTATATTATCCATAAAAATTACTCATCTTCATATCATTTTTCCAATGGGATAAAAGATTATAAATTAAAGTTATAAACTTAAGATCAATAAAAAATGTGTCTATTTATTTAACATAATAGGATAGTGGAGAGTTCAAATGAAAAGAAATTTTTTGTAAGAAGAAAAAAGAACAAATTTCAACCAATAAGAATGATTTATTTTACTTCATTTAATATAAGTATTTAATGTTACTATAAGGGTACATTGGTAAATCTACATAGGTCATTAATTTATAGTCTTCCTCTTAAATAGCTAATACATTAAATTTATTTGTAACTTATCTTCAAAATATATATTTTTTCAAAAAAAAAAGAAAATAAAATAATTTAAAATGTAGGATAAATTACGAGTTGTGTAGGATAAATTACGAGTTGTGTATGATAATTTTCAACGTGTAGGATGAATTTCGAAATATGTAGGATAACTTTTGATGTGTGTAGGCAAAAAAAGTTAGTGTGGAGGATAATAGTCTTTATAACTAATTAATTAGTCAAAAATGATAATAAATGAGATAAGTGAAAAAACTATTTAATGTATTACAAAATTACCCTTTGTTCTTTTTCTTCTCAATTAAAATTTCTTCTCAAATGAACCTTCCTCAGGATAGGATAATGATCATTTTAAAATTATAAATAGTGAACTCTTATGACTGATCTTTTCATATAAATTTTTCGATATAATCAATACTATGTGAGAGTAGTTTTATCATATATGTATTATATCAAATTTTATGATTACATGTATGTAAACGAGTTTTTACATAAATGTAAATTGGTTACTACACATATATAGTTTGGCTATTACATATATGTAAACCTATGACAAAAGTATCCTAGAATAATATAAAAATAAAATAATTAATGTTTAGAGTTCTTAAATTTTTAAAATTTTTGGAAGTTCTAAAGAGAACCAAATAAAGATACACTGGGAATTAAATAAGACGTCTTGTAAACTCTTTTATGTGTACATTAGGTTTGAGTCCGTGTCTACACGCGGTTTAACAAATAAAAATAAATAGTTTAAAAAAAACAAATACACCGGAAAAAGAAAAAAAAAATAATTCAAATTCATTATTTGAATTCTACTTCTCAATAAGACTCCACAGTGTGGGAGCGTGGTCTTGGCAATGGCACCCGAGATTTCCACCGCCTTGGAAGGCATGAGATTGGTTACTTAGAGCAATGATATTGGTTGTTTGGGTTGATTGTGATTGGTTGTTGTTTATTTTATTTTATTTTTTTCAACGTCATTTTTAAGCTTCTTTCACCCCGTGCTTTTTTTACCATGCCCCTTACTAACGTGGCTACCACGTGATGCTTAATGCACCCATTCATACCCTTCCACACAGGGGCGGACCCAAGTTATGGGGTGGGTGGGCGGCCGCACCCCTTGAAAAAAAAAATTAGTGGTATTTTTCGCGAAAAATCCAGACCGCACCCCTTGGAAATTTTCGTCCGCACCCCTTGAAAAATTCCGACCGCACCCCTTAGAAAAAAATGTTAGGAATTTATGTAAAAAAATTGTGAACACAGATTGAAACCGATCAAATTATGTAAACAAGTTAGCCTACTAACCACTTTAATAAAACTTAAATTCAATCCATCAAGCCCAATAACTTAATACCCATTCAAACCCAACTACTAGTTTTGTTAAACAAACCAGTCCACGTAATTAAAAAAACCCAAATCGCTGCCACTTGCCAGCGACTCCCGCCTTCCCTCTGCCTCACTTGGCAAACATGTTTGTTGATTATATGATTGTTGGTTGGCAAATAATAATTACTAGGGCATGAAATTCAAAATTTTAAATTGAAAATTACGGAACATGGGTATGGTTGAACACTTGAAGATCATTGTTTATTTTGTATGTGATAGGATTAGGAATGAACAATGAGTTGGGAAGTTATGCCCCGATTTCTCAGGAGGAAAGGGGTTGAACCACTTTTTTTCACCGGATTATTCTAATTAAAGACCAATGTATGTTATAGATAAGTTTTTTTGTTCTTTTATTGAATGATTAAGAGAAATAAAAGTAGGGATGGTTTGAACTTTGATGTTTTTTTGTTTGTTAATGTGATACGAAGTTAGGAACTAGGGTTTGATTGTTTGAGAATTGAAATGGACCCGACCCGATCTGATTCGACCCGCCATTAAACTTTGTTTGTTTGTTTTTACTTGTTTTACATGACCTGGCCCGATCCGACCCACTATGAACCGATTTTTTTATATAGCTAGCGGTCTAAAATCTTTAAAAAATTTCCGCACCCCCAGGAAAAAAATCCGGGGTCCGCCACTGCTTCCACACCGTCCAATCTAAGTAATAAGTTTATGACTTCATTCTAACTGCTTATACCATCTTGACAAATGCAGCCTCATGATGGATGATAGATAAATCACCAATTGTCCAATTTGCAAGTGCAACATTATGCCTCATGAATGTAAAAGTTAATATTACATTTTAGAGAAAAACATGAATAAGAAAATTGACAAATGGAGATGAAAGTGTTATAAGGGTCAATGTTAATTGTGTCATGTCAGGATGGGCATGTTACACCCTCTTTTACTTGATGATTAGTTATAAACCATATAAAAAATGGCAATATGGTATCTGGAAATTCATGTTATCCTTACGAAATAACCTGCTTCTAAATTTTTAAGCAAAGTGAAATTTTCGACCTAATTACATCTCAAACACAAATTTATTTGATAAATTTTAAAGAAATCTCATCAATACAATTAGCACCTTTACTAGTACATTAAGACTTCCCATTTATTAGGATAGTATTTGGAAAAATCACGGAAATAAACATCAGTACAAGTACACGCAGTTCACGAAGAACGAAAGTGAGGAAACGACTATAATGTGATCATTTCCTTTATTTGAGGGACCCACCATCGCACCAATAAAACTTCAACACATGATAGTTTTTTGAGATAGATCCTAGTAGCCGTAGGACATGTGTAGTCATAAAACCCCTTTGGGGCGTTATGTGACACTTATCGTGTCACGTCACACATGGGCTTTATGGGGCTAAGGATGGCAATGGGTCGGGTTCGCGTCGGGTATTGGTAATCCTATACCCATACCCGATTGTAAAATTTTGTCACATACCCAACTCAAGACCCGTCGGGTAATTACCTGTCGGGCACCGGGTATACCCGCGGGTATCGGGTATACCCGCGGGTATCGGGTATACCCATTAGTTTGTTAAAAGATATACATTGGGATTTCCAAATATATTTTTTACTATTATAATTATTATATAATTTCATTTATGCAACAAATATTATAAATTAAAAATATACATTACATACATATAAGTTTTATCATAAATTAATAATAACTTTATAATATTTATACACTTATATGTATACACTTCATAACATACAAAATATAAATACTATTATCAAATACATATGCTAAAAGAATTTTTTTTTTTCACGTTATGAACATACTAAAATAAATCAGTAATAGATAAGGGTTACTGGAAAATAAAAATATAAATTTAAAACTTCGGGTATATAGTTCGGGTAAACGGGTATGTGGTTTCGGGTAAATCGGGTCGGGTATCACCTAATCCCATACCCGACCCATACCCATGGAAATTTTTAAAACTAATCCCATACCCGGCCCAATACCCATCGGGTATCGGGTATACCCGTCCCATTTGTGTCGGGTTTCGGGTATACCCATCGGGCTCGGGTATTTTTGACATCCCTATATGGGGAGTTATATCACTAAAGCCCGTAGTCATAAAGCCCCTAACTCATCATTACTCAATTAATTAATTTTCAATTTTTAATTAATTTCTAACTTTTTTCAATTAAAAAACATTACATTAAATAAAAAACATTAAGTTTTTTAAAGTTATTTTACAAGTACTAAAACTGCCATATTTTTAAACTTATAAATAAGAGAAAACAAGTTTTAAAAACCAAATTTAGATATTTGAGAAAATCCAGGGACCAAATGTGTATAAACCAAAAACTTCCAAAATCAAATACCGCCTCCTGTCTTTTTCTCCGATTTTTTGGCCAACTTTCAGGCAAAAAACAAACCAATACCGCCTCCTCTGTCTTCTTATCCGATTTGCAGGGACCAAATGTGTATAAACCAAAAACTTTCAAGAACCTTCACGTCGTTATGTATATTGCGCGAGCAGCAAAAACCAACCCATAGCACCGGCCATAGCGGTGTGGCCGGGCGCTATGGGGCGTGATGACCAAGAAAGGTGGCATATATTGCCCCATTACGGACGAACTTAGAGGTGTACAAATCGGGTTTTTTTTTTCTTAAACCGGTCCGATTTTTAAACGAACCGGTTTTTTCATCCAAAACAAAAACCGGTTTTTTGTTACTAACCGGTTTTTCAAACCCAAAATAGTAACCGGTGTAACCGGTTGGGATTGGTTTTTAACCGTTTTTTGCCAAAAAAACAGTTTTTAACTGGTTTCGGTTATTAACAAGATTTTCAGATCAAGAATAGTAACCGGTCACAAACCGCCGGTTCAGTTCGGTTCTAAAACCGGTTTCGGTTTTTTTCCCGGGTACGGTTCTAAAACCGGTTTTTCTGTACACCCATGTTGGGACTTGGGGTATAGTCTAAGAGCATTCATGTCTCCTCCATCTTTTTTTACCTGTAATTTAACTAGAAATTATACTTCTTAAAATTCATCTCTCATTTTGAAAACCTTCTGCACCCCATTCATATTTTGTATCTTTATCTTACTCACAAACACTTGTTTTATTATATTTTTTGTTTTTATAAACTCACAATAATTTGATTAGGGATGAATAGTAGTTTTTCATATATGCAAAGCTACTATAGCAATTTTTCAAAATATAGGGATGGGGTATAGAAATTATGGATGGGATGTAGTGAGGTTTTAATAGATTTTTTTTAATTTTAAAGATAGAGAAGAAGTTGATGGATGGAATGTGAATGCTCTAACTTGATTTTAAATTAAAAAGGTAGAGGCTGAGCCTAGCATTTTTCCCTTTTCTTTTTTCTCACGATTTCAACCGGCGTAAGGTTTTCATATGATAATATCATTTAAAAATAATACACCACAATAACGAACATTTTTTTCTTTAATAGGTGTAATTTTTTATAAATAAATATTATTGTATGAAAAAGTTAAACTCCTTTAAAAGTCGTGGGGAAAAAGAAAAAAGGAAAAAGTCTATGTAGCCGCTTGAGCTTGGGGAAAAAGTTTATATAGTCGCTTGAGCTTGAAGAAATGTCACAGATGTTTTCTCTTTAAATGCTACACTTCTGCCTCTTAGCCTTTTAAGAGAAAATGTCTGTGTAGACGTTAGGGGTGTTCATCAAATCGAATAACAAAATTTTGAATTAATCGAATCGAATTTTTCGAATTATTATTTTTTTTACTTGAACTTGTATACGATTCAATTTGATTAGTATTTGAAACTCGAATTCGAACCAAATTCGAATAAATTCGATTTAATTTAAAAACACCTTAATTAATACATTATTTACTTTCATTTTCTAAAGAGTAAATTACAAAAATCGTCCTTTATGTATGTCACTTATTGCGAACTGTATCCTTTGTCTTCAATAATTACAGAAAACGTACTCGATGTTTGCAAACCCTTGCAAGTTATGTCCTTTAGCCCTAACTCGGTTAATTTTTGTGGTTAAATCTGACCAAATGGACCCCACATACATGAGGATATTTTTGTGGTTAAATCTGACCAAATTGACCCCACATGAGTAAAATGACCAAAATACCCTCATGTGGGGTCCATTTGGTCAGATTTAATCACAAAAAAATTAACTGAGTTAGGGCTAAAGGACATAACTTGCAAGGGTTTGCAAACATTGAGTACGTTTTCTGTAATTATTGAAGATAAAGGAAACAGTTTGCAATAAGTGACATACATAAAGGATGATTTTTGTAATTTACTCTTTTCTAAAACAACTACAAACTAGTTATATTCAACATAAAATATATTAATCTATAAATTATTAACTATTAATATGTCAAAACACCAAAATTTAGAAGATAGGTTTGTTACTAGTTGCGATTTAAGTTAGGTAAAAATTTAGAAATAAGTAGTATAGGCATTTAAGTTAGGTAAAATTTTTGAAATAAGTAGTATGAGTTATTTGCCGGTAGGTTTGGTAATGCTATGAATAATAAAATTATCACTTGTTGATGTAGTTCATACTTTTGCCAAGTTTAGAAGTTATATGTGTGTTGCGGAGAAGTAACCACTCGTATATAAATCTGGTTCATTAGAAGTGTATCGATTAAAATATGCGGATCAGGAGGACGATGTGCCATAGTAGGGGAGTAATGGGAATAGATGAATTTGTATAAGTACAAATATTTGTATAAGTACAAATATCTGTAAATTGTAATCTTGCTTCTTATAACATTCATGTAATTCAGTTATGATTTTTTTATAAAAGTTCCACTTGAAACTTAAATGGATTTATAGATAAAAAACGCCTTTATAGATAATGGTTAGGGTTGTAAACGAGTCAGGCTGAGCGAGAGTCCGACTAGGCTCGAGCTCGGCTCGCGAGTAAACCCAGAGCTCGAGCTATTTTGAGAAAAACGTCAAACGAGCTAACAGCTCGGCTCGAGCTCACTTAAACGATCCAAAGCTGAGCTCGAGCTCGGCTAATCAATATTATCATCATTATTATTATATTATATATTTATATATAACAGAAACGAAAATTTTGTTTGGGGTCGTTTAGGCTTGCGAGTCTAAACGAGTTTTGTATTTCAAACTCGATAACTAAACGAACTCTATTTCAGGCTCGGGCTTAGGCTCATTAAGGCTCAGCTCGTTTGAGCTTTTAACTGAACCGATCATGAGTAGCTCTCGAGTATCTGGACTTCTTTACACCCCTAATAATGGTAAGACCTGCCACTATTATACGATATTATTTGGGGAATTCTATTCCCACACCTCATTGTCTATTTGCAAACCCAATTTTCAATACGCATCGTATAGACCTATACGATGCGTATTGAAAAAGTTTAAAAACATTGCAGACTGACAGGTGCAGGTGTTGTCTGGTGGCTGGCATCGTATAGGCCTATACGATGCGTATTGACACCCTGAATTTTTGAAGTTTATTTTTTGTGTGTTGTGTTGGGATTTTGGTGTTTTGAGTTTGTTATTAGTGTTTATTATTAGTTATTTTTATTTTAATAAGCTTTAAAATCTTTATTATTTTTACATCGTTAAGTATCGTATTATTTTTATATCGTACCGTATCACATTTTTAACTTAATATCGTATTATCGATTGTACATAACCAAGCATACCAATCTAAACAGTTAAAATAAACAATCACAAATACAAATAAACTGAAACTGCAAATTTAATTACATAATAAGTTTATACATACACAGGCAATTGTTCAAAATACATAAACCGTCCAAATACAACAAAAGTACAACGATCCTAAACCTATGGATCCTGAGTGGTGCCTGATGTCCCAACCCCCTGATCCGAAAAGGACTGCTCACCACTCCAGAATGCCTGGATCACCTCCATGAGAAGACGCTCCATACGGCCGTGAGCGGCCTCCATCCGCGCCTGCATTCGGTCCTCCAACTCAGTCAACGCACGTGCCACAGCTGGATCGAGCTCGTCGTTGAATACGTGTTGGGGGTACTGAGGCACCCCATGTGGCTGCGGCTGCTGTGCCGGAGCACCTAACGAAAATGGAGGCGGAGGTGGTGGTGGCTCAACGTGGTCACTATCGTCGTCGCCCTCTGCGGCATCACCATCTGCCGGCTGACCCTCACCCTGTGGCGGCTCCGGAAGCAACTCTGGTAGCTCGTCTGGGAGAGCGGCGGGGCGAACACCTACCCGTTCCCTCCTATAAGTCGCAGACCGAGCCCAAGGAAGTCACGCGTCATGTGCATGCCGATCACGGTAGCACGGGTCAACAAGCTCGGCTCCACCACGCCCCCATCCGAGAATAGTTGGTCCTGCTGGGGAAACGGCCAAGGAGACGGCGATACGTGTGATGTACGCCCCCCGTACAGCACAGACCTGTCCTGCCTGTGGAACGTCGTTGCGAACCACTAGGCTAGTCAGCGATGGAGGGCGCACCTCCCCCCCCCCATATAAGGAAGTACAGGTAAAAGAGATCCCCCTGAGTGCACCTCTCGCGACTCTGCTCGTGTGGTGCTATAGATGTGGCAATAAGCTTGTGCAGGTAGCGGTAGAGGAGATCGGTGATAAAGGAAGCCCTCTGCTTCGACGCCATGCCGAAGCGACGCGTGCTGATCACCTGCCAGAACCTCATCAGAGTCGTACGGGGGGCCATCCATATGTCGTCGGTGTAGATGGGGGTGTCTAATTCCTCCACCCTATAAAGGCCGTAGTGCTCGGCAAACCGTCTGAGTGACATCAAATGCCACTGCCCCGCTAGACGAAAGTTGGCCTCTATCCACGGGTCGTCCTCGTCGTCATCCTCCTCCGGACGGTCTGCAGGCCTGGGAGCGAAGTCGAAACTCGACAAAAACTCGCACGCCATGACCCTGTAAGACGGCGTGTATGCAATATCGAACAACCTGTCACACAGTGTGGTTAGTATGCATGTCGTATACAAAACAAAGAAAAAACAGTAACAAATAGTATACCTCGACCATGGAGTTTCGTGTCCGGTGAACTGTCGGGCTCTCGCCGCCTCCTCGACCTCTTCTAGAGCTCCCTAATCGAGGGCACAGTGGCCGCCGATCTCCATACGACAAAACTTTTCACATCTATGATAAGCCTCGCTCCCCTCCTAGAACCGCAGATAATCATTCTCCAACAGGGGATCCTCTCAAGGGTCAGCGCCACGCCCGCGCCCACATCCAGCGCCACGGCCGCGTCCACGTCCACCGCGATCAACGCCCCCGCCGCTCCATGTGCGCGGCCACGTCCACCTCCACCTCGACCGCCACCTCCCCGGCCTCTCCCTCTACCCATAGCGACTTCCATATCTGCATGATTAAACAATTTTAATCAATTTTTTTTCAAAATATAACAATTTTTATTTAATTTAAAAAAAATATAACACCGCCACCTCCCCGGACGACCCCGACTATATATTATAACTATTATCTATCTACGACGTATTAGGTTTCGAGGCTCGTTACGGACCTACACGCGATACGGACATTTCGACTAAAAAAATAATAAAAAACTATATATTTACGACGTCTTAGGTTTCGACGCTCGAAATGGACCTAATCGCGTTACGGACGACCCGAACGGTATATTATAATTATTATCTATCTACGGCGTAATAGGTTTAGAGGCTCGTTACGGACCTACGCGCGATACGGACGTTTCGACTAAAAAAAAACTATATATTTACGACGTCTTAGGTTTCGATGCTCGAAATGGACCTAATCGCGTTACGGACGACCCGAACGGTATATTTTAATTATTATCTATCTACGACGTATTAGGTTTCGAGGCTCGTTGCGGACCTATGCGCGATACGGACGTTTCGACTAAAAAATAAAAAAAAAACTATATATTTACGACGTCTTAGGTTTCAACGCTCGAAATTGACCTAATCGCGTTACGGACGACCCGAACGGTATATTATAATTATTATCTATCTACGACGTATTAGGGTTCGACGCTCGTTACAGACCTACGCGCGATACGGACGTTTCGACTAAAAAATAAAAAAAACTATATATTTACGACGTCTTAGGTTTCGGCGCTCGAAATGGACCTAATCGCGTTACGGACGACTAGGTTTCGACGCTCGTTACCAACCTACGCCAGATACGGACAACTTCGACTAAAAATAAAAACATTCTACTTACTAGTAAAACATTAAAAAAAAACTAAGATATAAAACATTTGTTTATACTTTATAAAACATAAAAGGAAAAAAAAACAAGTATTTAGAATCAATACGATCGTATAGGCTCATACGTATCGTATCAGTTCAAATGTTCTTGAAAATACACTGAAATTATGAAGCGATACGATGCGTATAGGCCGATACGCATCGTATCAAACCTTGTGTTCTTGAAAAAAAATTGAAATTTTGAAACGATACGATGCGTAGAGGCCGATACGCATCGTATCGATTCAAAAGTTCCTGAAAAACCCCCAAAAAACCCCAGTTTTCAACCCAAAAATCACACTAAACCTACGACTAAAATGCAAAATTGAAAACGTTAAAATAATGAGGGTTTGGAGATGAATACTGTACTAGTCTTCGATCTTGAAATCTCGACCGTATGACGACCATATGTATACCACCGTATGTGTGTGTATTTGGGAGTATTTTGAGTTTTGTTTGTTTTTAGATCGTATCAACCCCCTGTGTTTTAAGGGGTTACATCGTTTTCTCATTCTATACGAATCGTACAGATCTATACGATGGGTAGTAAATTACAAATATACCCCTGTTTTTTAAATAAATCCAGGCTATAGTACCTATCGTATAGATCTATACGATTCGTCTTTAAGGGGTAATACGATACAACTTTGGCCTATACGATCGTATATGCCATAGTTTGAAAATTTGGTTTTTCGTGTTTTCCTCGGTTCGATGCGTATACGAGTCATTTTTTGACGAACTTTCGCATATTTTGTCATTTTATGACGTATGACTTCAACATACATCGTTTCGATGACGTTCGGTTGCGTTCGAATATCGTATTTTACGATTACGTACAGTTTTGTTTGAAGTCCACTTGTACTCCATAGTGCCGTGTTATATGTATACGCTCGTGGAAATATAATTAGTCGCGTATTTTTGCGTATTTTAGAGCATTATATCGTATTTTTAGGTATTTTAACATATTTTCATGTGTCTTAGGGTATTTCAAGGTATTTTAGCGGATTTTAGCGTATTTTAGCTTATTTTAGCGTATTTAATTGTATTTTGACGTATTTTACCGTATTTTCGAATATTTTAGCGTACTTTAGAGCATTATATCGTATTTTAAGGTATTTCAACATATTTACATGTATCTTAGGGTATTTTAAGGTATTTTAGAGCATTTTAGCGTATTTTAGCGTATTTTAGCATATTTTAGCGTATTTAATTGTATTTTGACGTATTTTACTATATTTTCGAATATTTTAGCGTACTTTAGAGCATTATGTCGTATTTTAAGGTATTTTAACATATTTTCATGTGTCTTAGGGTATTTTAAGGTATTTTAGCGCATTTTATCGTATTTAATTGTATTTTGACGTATTTTACCGTATTTTCGAACATTTTAGCATCCTTTAGAGCATTATATCGTATTTTACGGTATTTTAACATATTTTCATGTATCTTAGGGTATTTTATGGTAATTTAGCGCATTTTAGCGTATTTTAGCTTATTTTAGCGTATTTAATTGTATTTTGACGTATTTTACCGTATTTTCGAATATTTTAGCGTACTTTAGAGCATTATAACGTCTTTTAAGGTATTTTAACATATTTTCATGTATCTTAGGGTATTTTAAGGTATTCTAGCGCATTTTAGCGTATTTTAGCGTATTTTAGCATATTTTAGCGTATTTAATTGTATTTTGACGTATTTTCGAACATTTTAGCGTACTTTAGAGCATTTTATCGTTTTTAAGGTATTCTAACATATTTTCATGTATCTTAGGGTATTTTAAGGTATTTAAGCGCATTTTAGCGTATTTCGGCGTATTTCGGCGTATTTAACGTATTTTGATGTATTTTAGCGCCTTTTTGAATATTTTACCGTATTTTAGTATTACAAATTAATCAATATAATGCATTGATTTGGCAATAAACAAATGGAATACATTATACAAATAAATTATTCTTTAAAATTACAAATCAATCAATAACAAGCAATGTAGGGTCAATGTTAGGCTTCCTTAGCATATCATACCACGCTATCCGTTCCGTGTAGTTTTCCGTCCAACGTAAAGCTTCTTCGTGCGTGCGTCTTCTCCACGTAAGGTTTCGGTGGCGGCATTGGATAGTCCCCTTCAAGTCTGACGTGGATGAAATGACTACGATTAACAAATAACAGTGAAACGAACTGATGGGGGTTACGTGCGTACTTTGGATCATATAAGGGAAATACAGTAGAACAACCTTGGATGTCTAATATGTGAACAATCACACCAAACCTATTGGCAAGAAGGAGTGCTGCTTGAGGCATCTCCATCCAATGTTCCCTGGGTGCCATTCCAACCCCGATAAAATCTAATCTCTGTACTTGTTGGTCGTAGTCCCCTGGTAATTCACTATCGAAGACGTACCTCCACATTTCTTTGTGTGGACCCGTTAGCTCTTCAAGTAGTTGGTTTTGAATATACCCAAAGTAATCTTGTTCAAACCCTAAACCCACAGCCACCCCCGAAACCCACAATGTCCATCCGACCTGACATCTTTTATTCTTGAAATGTAGGGGTGGAACACTTTTGGAATTTGTTTTTTTGTATCTGTGCGCATATTCAAGCATTCCCTCATCAGTGATTAACGGAAAGGCATTGCCCTTCCCAGGATCTTCTTCACGTGAAGATGTTGAACGACCGCGTCGATTTAACGACCTTTGAGACTTTAGAGACATTGCAGACGTAAACGGTATTAGGGAATCTTGCGATGGTACATAAGAGCTATGTCGAGGAGGGTCACACCTACTTTGTTGTCTGGGAGGCCCAACTGAGCTATCTCTATCAGGTTGCTCTTTTCTTTGTTGTTGGACCTTGGAAGTTGGCCGCTCGCGAGTGTTTTCTTGTACAACAGACGGTTTTTTTTCGCTCATATATGGGTTTACCACCGCCATGATCTTCGATAAGACGCTTTTCCTCACTTGCGGGGGTTGGGTAGACAATTTTTGTTTCACATATTCTAATTGTTTGTCTACATCAACATCTTCCTCATCAAAATTTGATGGGTTCAGGTCAAGTTTTCTCCAGAAAATGTCTATATCTTCGAGCTGAATGACGCAGTCTGCAAAACAAAAAAAAAGAGCATTAGACAATCATATTAAATTAAGACAACAAAACATTTTTATAAGTCTATAAGTACCTGTATTCTGCAATCTCTCCAGGCGACAGGCACATAACAACCCGGCACCCGAGTACAGCTGGCAGCCACATGTTGATCCGAAGAGGTTCGAATCCTGTCCCCGCCTAATCACTTGAGATCTTTTTTGGGTGGTAAAAGTTGTGTTGCTAGCTAGCGAATGTATGATTCCTAGTTCGATCCAAAGGGTATAAATTCCTTACTCTATCAAGTAAGCAGCTTCGCCCCTTAGTCTCACTATGTTCAACTAAGCCACTTCGTACCTTAGAAAGGACTGGGAGCTCTAGCTTATTTCTATTTCCAGGGGACTATATCGAGAAAGTTAAAGGAGTATCGCAAGCTAGACGAGCAGAGAGAAGGTCTGTAGAGGGAGTTTGAGTCCTGATACTACGCTAATTCTTTGAATTCTATTAGTTTACTCAAGAATTGCTCAATGAATCTGTTGATTTGAAATCAAAGGATGGTCTATGATCAACAGAAGAGTCAAAGACAGGATTTTTATTTCTATATCCCCACGGGACTCTGTTTAGACGCTCTCTTTTCATCCCTATAGGGATTGATTGAAAAATATCCTTAGATTAGCGCTTGTGCTATTCCTTTAGTCCGCACCTCTGCTCTGGGGACTACTTTCAAAGAAAAGGGCTATTCTAAAGAAGGAAAGAAAGCCACGAGAGCCGCTTGTCCAGCCAGTTAGCAGCTAAGGAGCTACTCTAGAGTTCCTTCCAGTCGGGAAAGAGTTAGCTTAAGCTTAAGACCGGTCAAGTCAAGTAAAGGGTAGGGCAGATGTAGTCGATACAGGTTTACGCGAGACGGATTTAGTCAATGTCGATACGGATTGAGCGCTACTTTCCCGCTTGTAGACACTGCTGTAGTCTTTGGTGATTCGTCACTACGAAAAAAACTGACTTTTGCCTCTTCCATACTGGCTGGGGTATTTTCTTGCTTTATGGCTTCTCTTCTAATTTAAGCACAACGATGAAGGAAGAGAGGTCATAAGCGGCTATTGGATGACCGCAACATGTCTATTCTCCGTGTAACTCGTTTTCCAATAGGTTAAGAGCATGGATGGAAACTTTATGAAGTAGGTTGCAAAACAAAGGAATCTGGAGGTTGTGACAACTCGAGTTTCCGACTTTCACTTTCGCATTAAATGCACGTTGACTTTGACTGTTTAGTTGTTTGACTTGTAACTATACACGTTATGTTATAATGAAAGGCACTATGATTATTACATGTTTATGTGATTTAGATTATAACATGAAACGTATGGTATTGTGAATTCTGCATGTATGTGATTGATATTAAAACTTGAGACTTAGTATTTTAGAAAAACACTTGAACTGTTTAACACCTGAAAGGACCCGACGAAACAGAAGTAGATTCGCCAAAAACATCCCGACGAAACAGGATCCGTTTCGTCAACCTAATCTCGACGAAACAGGCTGTTTCGCCGGCCCATTATTACGCGAAGCCCATTAAGGGCCCAGAACGCTGTTTCGTGTATATTTACGGAAAACGAGTTCAGTTTCACACGTTTTAACAATCTGAAACCCTAAAACTCTCCCAAGTGTGACGGCAGTGTGTGTTTCCCCAAGCCCTCTCTAGTGATCAAACTATCATCCCGGATATCTCGGTTAGTGCGTGCTCGTCTAATCGGTTTCTTTGTCCTTTGATTTCTTTATACATGTTGTGAATATGCTTGATTTCTGGATCATGTATGAGTATATGTGGATGATGAATACTTAGGGTATGGATTACATGAGTGTTGTTTTGATGATGATGAGCACATGACTTGCATAATGTTGTCGGCCATTATATTCTTGTTTACATGTGTGTGTTGTCAGTACATGTTAGTCAAGATTCAAATATTAATTGTTTGTGTATATGTTATCAAATTTTAAGAGAAGGAAAGGTCCAATCGGTTGAATGATATTAGAGGTCCAATGAAAATAAAACCTTAACTATGTATTTCGGTCCAATAAGGTTGAACGGTGGTGGATAGATGCCGGCCACTAGGGCATTAAGATTCTGTGATATTGCTGAAACTGTTATGGGATTCGACGAAACAAAGGCACCGGCGAAACACATTATTATGACGAAACCGACATGGCGAAACACAATGTGTTTCGCCGAGACTAGTTATGACGAAACAAAAGTGATTCGTCGAAGGGGCTTAACGACGAAACAGGGGTGTTTCATCGAATGGTTAAACTGTTCAATAACTTAGGTTAATTTTGTTAAACTTAACTGGGTTAGTTAACTGCTGTTATGTATAAAAGCAATACTTGTATGATCACAAATACGTGCAATGTGATACTCAATGTTATTGATGCGATGTTCATGATGATTATGTTTACGTGCAAGCAACTTGAATACAAACTGATTAAGTATACGTGCACACTTTAGGACGAGATTGACTTACTTTGAGCACATACTTAGCATACCGAGCAAAACAAGGTGAGTTCACACTCTTACCAAGGCATGGGATTCCCGGGGTTGGGAATGGGTTGATTGATTATTTATATTTAAGAGTTATCGGAATTACATACCGTAGGCCTCGGGAGAGGAAGGTTAATGGTAGTTACTGCTAGACTAGTGATACATATACTTCTCTTCGCAAACACGCCGGGATCGGCCGCGATAATAGAACTATCTTCGCACACATGCCTGGAATGGCCGCGAACTATACTTTAATCTTCGCACACATGCCGGGTGGGCCGCGATACAAATATACCTAGTCTAGAACACATGGGAAACCCCCACTAAACTTCGCAAACATGCCTAGAGGGCCGCGATACCATTACATACGATACATGAATACTAAACGAGCATACGATTTACGATACGAACATTATAACTAAATGACCAACTGTGAACTCGCTCAACTAGTTGTTGACTCTCTGTTACATGCCTTGCAGGACCATAGGTACTCTTGGAGCTTGCACGGGAGGCGCGGTCGTTGTGGGCACGGATTGTGGATGTTTTGATGAAAACTTTATGACTCTTTAAAACTAAACACTTGTGTTGGATGTTCATAACTATGCTTCCGCTACCTATGCTATGCTTTTGATTTAGCACCAAATTGTATTGTGATGGATTTCTTTTACTTTTACTTATTACTTATATGTTCAATATAATTGGTGGCTTGATCCTGGTCAGTCACGCCTCCAAGCGGTGGTACTCCGCGTGTGGATTTTGGGGGTGTGACAGAGGTGGCTGTTCATTCGCTTGGTGCGGCTTTCTTCCAAGGATTTCTTTATTTGTGCATATTGCTTTAGTACCAAGGTGTCCACCTTTTTCACCAGCTTTTCCAGACTGCATCTCGGTGTAGTCAGCTGTTTCTTTAATGCAGCATGAGCGCCTTCAGCTCTGTTTGTTCTATTTTGGAAGAATGTCAGGGTTTGATTGGTCCATGCAGATACGAACAATTGTCTGGAGGTGCTTAATCAGTTATTCCATAGGTAATCAAAAACATCTGAAAAAAATAAACATATTCAAATTATATATCAATTTGTATGAATGTATTTACTTAGAGAGAACATAGATATACGTTGTTGATTGATAAGGTGTCTCTGAAGGTTGAGGACGTTATATTTGTATAACTCTTCGGTAGCTGAATTACACATTGTTTTCCACTGAGAAATAAAGGCATCCCAATCTTGCGTATTAAACGAATTCTTGCAGTGCTTCACAATATCTTGTAAGATGTGGAACCTACAGAGTTATATGTGTGCGCCAGGGAATATTTTTCTACACGCGTTTATCAGTGCCTGGTCCCTGTCCGTTAGAATTACACACAGCTCCATGCACTCGTGCAACATAGACCTGACCCTCTCCATGACCCAGACGTACGTTGCCTCCTGCTCGTTTGAAAGAAAGGCATGCGCAACACAGAAGGTTTGGTTTGTCGACGTCATACCCACAACTTGCAAAAATGGAAGATTGTACATGTAACACCCCGTGTTTCGAAAGTCAAAGTCAAAGTCAAGATTAAAGTCAAAGGAAGAAAAAAATTGCTAATTGCGATCTGTCACTCCTTGGTCAACTCCTGTTTTGACTTATAGATAATCTATTTATGTTATCACGTTTGTTGTATTATGTGGAGTACTTGTTAATAATTGAGGTTTAATCGTATATTAATGGCATGTTTAATCGATTTATCGCAAATCGCTATCGCAACTCGAATTATGTGTTATGGATATTGCTTTACGTGTGTGTGCTATTTATGTGTTACTTGTGCATGTTATGTTTATGTTGAGGTGTTAATCGCAATCGAAATCGCAATCTATCGCATCGCAATCGAATCGAAACGCTAAACGCAAGTTGATTATAGTGATTGTATGTTAGATATAGTAGTTGGGATTAAAAGTTATTTAATAGGTAATTCTATCGCATCGCTCGCTCAAATCGCACCGCAAAGCTCAACACGCGAATCGAAACGACAAGACTCATCGCGCCGGACTCATGGACCGAGTGGTCAACCGACCGAGTGGCCATCCGATCGGATTGCCATCCGATCGGGTAGCCATCCGATCGAGTTGCCTCCCGATCGGACTGCCACCCGATCGACCAGCCTTTCTCCCCACTTTCCTTTTTAGGAAACCCTATAAATACCCTTCATATGTCACACCACTTGATGTGACAGCTCTCACTCGACGCAGCTCGCTCCAGCCCACATTTCTCTCGATTTCTCTCGATTCTTGTAAGTTTTCAACCTAAATCTTGTACTTTCTTGATCTACACGCACTCCTACACCTTTCTATCTTTCGAATCTTAACTTTTAACCGTGAAATCAGTGGATTTGAGGTGTTCTAGGATGATGTCATCATGGTGTTCTTATAAACTTCATGTTTTTGCTTCAATCCACCAAGAACAACTCAGATCTGGACGATTTCCACATGAATAAACAAAGATCTTACATAGATCTGAACATATTCATGGTGAAAAGGATTGAAAGATGGTTATCTAACTTTCTTTCAACTCTTTTACACTCAATGCACTCAAAACCCATAGAATCGGAACTTGTTCTGATCCTCTACTCATTCCTAGTGAAGTATTAGTTCCAGATCTGAATTCTATCCGAGAGATATTGATTTCGGGTTTGAATATGAACTACCGACTCGAACCATGAACCGGTCGGACTAGGGTGATTGATGTTCGGTCGGGTCACTTGATCCGAGATAAGGGTTCTGTTTTTCAAGCAAGATATCAAAATGTCTCGTTCAAAACTACAAAACTTCAAACGAAATCAAGTGACAAGACGATCCGTCCGTTGGGATGGATTCCCGTCCGATCGGATTGCCATCCGATCGACCGGCCATCCGATCAGGTTGCACTTGGTTCCATACTTAAACTTTTATTCAAACTATTCAAGGATCTAAACGTTGAAACGGATTACCGTCCGATCGGATTGCCATCCGATTGAGCGACCATCCGATCGTGTGAAGTTTGGGGACTTGTATACTTAAACAATTTTCAACATGTTCAATATGTACAGATTGCCACCCGATCGGATAGCCATCCGAACGAGTGACTGTCCTGCTGTGAACTTGTTCTCAAAATGAGAAGCCTCGCCAATCGGATTGCTGTCCGATCGAACGACCGTTCGATCGACCGACCTGAAGAGTAGAGATACTTCTCTATTTTCAAAATGCTACAACGAAAACTTCAAAGTACAAACCATCATACACAAACACATCCTCATCCAAACGAGGTCTCAATCCAATCGAATGGCCATCCGATCGGATGACCATCCGATCCTTGGTACACCCATACCATTTTACGCGCCACCCATTGTTTATGCTATCATTAACTATTCAGGCTAAACTCGCTCTAGTGCTCCCTTCAATCCATTAACTCTATCGCTGTGAGTATACTCGAGCCCTTTTTACTTTACGCACTTTTGGGTGTTACATACGTTACTTATTCTAAATCACATTAAACAAACTACGCAATACTTTACCGCTAACAGCTACTGCATGTTATACGTGACTCAATGAATGCTTGTTTGTTATGTTTACACATAGATTGCTGTCTACCTGCCTTAGCAACGATAGTACTATAGTTTGGACTCAGCACCTGTTCGCTCAGGGGTTGTGAAGGACAATTAATCACATGATTCACAGTGGTGAATATGTGTTACGAACTGCATTACGCAGTCAACCCGCAGTCATTGGTATTGATAGGATCATGTCGATAACTTACATGATTCACATCACACGTTGTACGTGCTGGTTATGCGTAAACGATTTCGAACTCTACTATGCTATTATCAAACTTGTATGCTCACCTTTACACTATGTGTATTGACTTTTACTTTAACGTATGTGGCAGGTGCTTAAGATGCTAGGATGCCTTGTTTGCTGTGTGATGAAATCGAGGCTAGGAAAGAGTCTAGAAATAAACGAACAAACTATCTATATTAAAATCTGACTTGTCGAATCAGTACTTGTTTGTGAGACAATTATTTGTAATAACTGTTTTATTTGGATATGTTATGGTATGGGACATGACGTTTTAAATATCTGGTAACTAATAGTTGTTATGGATACTCATGGACAATCTGTTTCGCTCAGTGTCACGCCCTGATGATTCCGCCATCGGTTGGGGTATGACAGATTGGTATCAGAGCCATAACTATAGGGAATTAGGTCAGACTCAACCTTGTCCGGGTCGATGTCTTAAAAACGACCTAGTCTATAGTTAAGTACCAACAGACCGACTTGTGCATGCCCTGTAGGGGTTTTGTACGCACATACTTGCTATATCTCGCCATTCTCGCTTGCACTACACTATCACTGCATTCTAGTTTTCGAAAATGAACGAGTGATCAGGTCGAGATTAGGTGTGACAACCGCAAACTCCCAACCCAATCACTTGTTCGACCCGCGTTTATACCTATAAACATGAAAATCTGCGTTAAATCAGGAGTGAAATCCGTACTTTAACGCACATTTTCCCTCTATTTACATCAAACAGGAATAAAGTCGCTAAGTTAGGGGTGAAACCCGAACCTTGATGACTCGTTCTACTCTCTAAAGTGGTTTTACAAAACTCTCACCAAAGTCTCGACGGACTCCAACGACTTGAGGTCATACTGAGGCTGAAAGGATGCGTGCCGATCACTCGAATCGAAGCGAGAGCATAGTCCCGAAGGTCAAAATGTGCACTTAAAGTCCTTGTGAATAGTCGAATCACTTTGGGTAGTCGATGTCTAACACACCCAGGACAATCCATCATCAATTTTATGTGTTTCGACTCTGGAATTGCCACAGCTAACTCTGTGATTTATCGATTTTATATCAATTTTGTGTGTTTTATGTGGTTTTATGCATATTTGTTAGTGTTTTGAGGTATCACTGGTTTTGATCTAACGCTTCTTGCTCCGCTTATCACACAACACACTACACAATCGTTAACAAATCGCTGGTCATTATTCGCAAACGCTGTAATTAATCGTTATACGCGCTGTGAAGGATAGGGAATACGTGCAACATATAGTTAGGTTTCTGTATTCTGACTGCCTCATGTGCTTCTGTGCCATACGTGCCTATGTGTTTCTGTGCTCAACGTGATTATGTGCTATGTGTTTGTGTGCCTATGTGATTCGGTGTCTATGTGGATACGTGTTCCTGAGCTTTATGGTGAATCGCTAGACTATACTAGGGGTAATCAAAATTGTGTTTGAGTCCTGTGACGATGTCTGTTGCAGACAATGTCGTCATCTGGATCTCACGCTACTCAAGCTGCACGCCGAAAGCAGGCCGATAAACGCCTCGCCGCTATGATCACTAAACAAATGGCGAAGGTTGTTCCTCAGATTGTCAGTGAACTGTACGAAAATGTGAGCAAATCGTCTGAAGAGTCCATGACTGAAAACCCTAAGGCTGCTTTTAGCTTCAAGCAGTTCAAAGCTTGCGAACCGAAAGAATTTACTGGCGAAGATGGTCCTACGGCCTTATTTTAATGGTTTGATTCGATCGAGGTCACCCTGCGCCAGAGTGGCTGTCCTGACGATCTCCGCACTCTGAACGCTACCAGCGTCTTCCAATCCCGGGCACTGGATTGGTGGACGACCGAGAGAAACAAACGCGGAAATGATGTAGCTTATGGTTTGACATGGGATGAGTTGAAGGACGTCATGTTGGAAGAGTTATGCCCTCCCCACGAGCGCCAAAAGTTGGAGGACGAATTCTGGCATATCAAGCAGAAGGATGGTGACAATGCTGCTTTAACTGCTCGCTTCAAGCAGCTTAGCATAATCTATCCTGATCAAGTTAAGACTTCTGATATGGCAATCAAGAAGTATATCCGAGCTCTGCCAGATTGTGTCGCAGATTTTATGCAAGCTTCAAAACCAGCAACAATCGAGGAACTTACCTGCTTGCCGCTGAAATAAACGACAAGCGAGTCAAGTCTGGCTTCTGGGATAAAGCCGCCAAGAATCTACATCAAGCTACCACTGCACCAACCGCTGAAGCCGCCGCCACTCCTCAGCCTTCAAAGGCCTCTCGTCGAAAGAGGAAAAACAACAGCAACTCCAGCAACAAGAACTGTGCTGTCACCACTGCTGCCCCGCTCCAAGCTGTACCAGCTCACCAGCAAACTCAACACCGCCAAGTCGCAGCACCGATGACCCAAGCACGGCCAGCAAAACGTTCTTACACTGGTCCTCACCCTACCTGCCCGACTTGCACCTATCACCACCCAGTGGGAATCGCCCGCAGATTTTGTGTGCATTGCAACATGTACGGCCATTTCACTGCCAACTGCCGTACATGTCCTCGACAAGCTCCAGCTACTGCTCATCAGACTCTGCTCCCTGCCCCTCAAAGCCAACAAACGGCTCCGGCACCCGCGGTCAATGCTAGAGTCTGCTTTGCGTGTGGTGATCCCAACCACTTCGCAAACATGAGCCCCAATCGGGTTGTGAAGCAAGAGCAACAACAGCAGCAGCCCAACAACAGCAGCAGCAGCCTCAGCAACAATAGCAACATGCCGCTCGTGCTCGAACTTTCAACATTAATGTGCGCCAGGCTCAGGCTGACAACAACGTGGTCAATGGTACGTTCCTTGTGAATTGTATTTATGCTTCGTGTTTGTTTGATACTGGAGTCGATAACTGTTTTGTTTCATTTGAGTTCGAAAGGCTCCTTAATCGTAAGCGCGCCCATCTTCCCTCGACGTTCGATGTTGAAGTTGCCACCGGAAGAACTGTCGCTGTCAATTCTGTTCTTCTTGATTGTACTCTCGAGCTCAACAATCACATCTTTCCTATCAACCTTATTCCGACGCAACTCGGAAGTTTTGACGTCATAGTAGGCATGGACTTTCTTCGTGAAAACCATGCTGAAGTTGTTTGCTTCGACAAGATGATTCGATACTCGCTCGCTAATGGTGATCACTTGTGTGTTTATGGTGAAGTCGCAACGAAGAAACTCCAACTCATGTCGTGTGTTCAAGCTAGCAAGTATCTCTGCAAGGAATACATAGCTTTCTTGGCTAATACTGTAGCAGCGGAGAAGGAAAAGAAAGGAAAGACATAAGTGAAAGACGTCCCTGTTGTTCGTGAATTCCCTAACGTTTTTCCTCAAGATCTTCCAGGCTTACCACCAAGTCGTGATATCGAATTTCGCATCGACCTCATTCCTGGAGCAAATCCTGTTGCAAGAGCTCCTTATCGACTCGCACCATCCGAAATGCGCGAACTCTCAAGTCAGCTCCAGTAACTTCTTGATAAAGGCTTCATTCGCCCTAGCACCTCCCATTGGGGCGCACCAGTCCTTTTCGTCAAAAAGAAGGATGGGTCGTTCCAGATGTGCATCGACTACCGGGAATTGAATAAGCTGACAATCAAGAATCGCTATCCTCTACCTCGCATCGATGATTTATTTGACCAGTTACAAGGCGCTACATGTTTCTCCAAGATCGACCTACGCTCAGGCTACCGCCAGTTACACATACAACAGGAAGACATCCCCAAAACCACTTTTCGCACTCGATACGGCCACTACGAGTTCGTTGTTATACCTTTTGGTTTAACCAATGCACCCGCGGTTTTTATGGATCTGATGAATCGCGTGTGTAAACCTTTTCTCGACCGCTTTGTCATCGTGTTCATCGATGACATCCTGATCTATTCCAAGTCAAAAACCGAACACGTGCAACATCTATGTTTGGTTCTCGAGCTACTCCAGGGGAATCGACTCTATGCCAAGTTCTCCAAGTGTGAATTCTGGCTAGAGGAGGTTCACTTCCTCGGTCACATTGTCAATAGTCAAGGTATCCACGTTGACCCTGCGAAGATCGAAGCATCAAGAGTTGGGTTACACCTAAGAACCCGTCTGAAGTCCGTTCTTTTCTCGGATTAGCAGGCTATTATCGCCGATTTATCGAAGGATTCTCTAAAATCCTTGTGCCGCTCACCTCTCTCACGCACAAAGACAAGCCTTTTGTTTGGGGAACCGGACAAGAGACTGCCTTTCAGACCCTCAAGTGCATGCTTTGCAATGATCCTGTTCTCACTTTACCCGACGGAAACGATGACTTTATCGTCTATTGCGATGCCTCAAACCTTGGCCTCGGTTGTGTTCTTATGCAACGAGACAAGGTTATTGCTTACGCGTCTCGTCAGCTCAAGATCCACGAGAAGAACTATACAACCCACGACCTCGAGCTAGGTGCAGTTGTTTTTGCGTTAAAGATTTGGCGACACTACCTTTATGGTACCAAGTGTACGATCATCACCGATCATAGGAGCCTACAACAAATCTTTGACCAGAATGAGCTAAATATGCGTCAACGCCGGTGGGTAGAACTTCTCAACGATTATGACTGTGAGATTCGTTATCATCCTGGCAAAGCAAATGTCGTTGCCGACGCTCTCAGCAGATGGAGTTATTTGCACAGCGCCCGTAATATTCAAGCCCAATATGATCTCGAAACCCTTATCCGCGAAGCTCAACATGCCTGCTTTAATGAACACACTTTGGAGAAGGAAGAGGATTCTCAACGATGGAACCCAGCTAGAAAATAAGTCGAATGGGATATTCCATTATCTAGACCAAATTTGGATCCCTAAACGGACCAACTTACGACAGATTTTGATGGACGAAGCCCACAAGTCCCGATATTCTATCCATCCTGGTGCCGACAAGATGTACCAGGACCTGCGCTACAAGTATTGGTGGCCGGGCATGAAGAGAGATATCGCCCTCTATGTTTCGAAGTGCCTGACTTGCTCGAAAGTCAAGGCTGAGCACCAAAGACCCTCTGGCTTACTCGTTCAACCCGAAATCCCTGTGTAGAAGTGGGAGAGTATAGCTATGGATTTCATAATGAAACTTCCGCGCACGCCATCAGGTCACGACAGCATCTGGGTTGTCATTGACCGTTTGACTAAATCTGCTCACTTTTTGCCGATACGGGAAGACTACAAGGTAGAAAAATTAGCCCGAATCTACACCAAAGAGATCATTTGTCGACATGGGACGCCTCGAGACATCATTTCTTACCGCGATGTTCGGTTTACCTCGCGTCTTTGGGAAACATTCCAATCTGCCCTCGGTACTGCGCTTAATCTAAGTACCGATTTTCATCCCCAAACCGACAGTCAGACTGAAAGAACGATTCGTACACTTGAAGACATGCTCCATTCGTGTGTCATAGATTTCGATGGTAATTGGGACGCATACTTACCTTTAGTCGAATTCTCATACAATAACAGTTATCATTCTAGCATTCAAACGGCACCATTTGAGGCATTGTATGGAGAAGATGTCGATCGCCCATTGTATGGCACGAGATCGGATACTCGCAATTAACCGGTCATGAGCTACTGCAAGAAACGACTGACAAAATCCTCCAAATTCGAGACAATCTACTGAAAGCTCGGAGTCATCAGAAAAGTTACGCCGATAGACGACGCAAGCCCCTTGAATTTGACGTTGGCGACCATGTACTCCTAAAGGAATCACCTTGGAATGGTGTGGTCAGATTCGGCAAGAAAGGAAAGCTCGCGCCTCGATATGTTGGACCCTTTAAGATTCTGGAAAGGATCGGAAAAGTGGCCTACAGACTCGAACTACCGGAGGAACTTAACAACGTTCACCCGACTTTCCACGTTTCGAACCTCAGAAAGTGCCTGACTGAGCATGATTTACATGTACCACTTGAGGATCTTCAAGTAAACAAAACACTACACTTCGTGGAAAAGCCCGTCGAAATCATGGACCGCCAAACCAAGCAGCTCTGCCGCTCGCGCATTCCCATTGTGAAGGTCCGATGGGAAGGCAAACGAGGCGTAGAGTTCACTTGGGAACTCGAAAGCGACATGAAGGCGAAGTACCCGCAGTTGTTTGTTACGGCTTCGGCCTAATTTCGGGACGAAATTCCCTTAAGAAGGGGAGGCTGTAACACCCCGTGTTTCGAAAGTCAAAGTCAAAGTCAAGATTAAAGTCAAAGGAAGAAAAAAATTGCCAATTGCGATCTGTCACTCCTTGGTCAACTCCTGTTTTGACTTCTTTGACTTGTAGATAATCTATTTATGTTATCGCGTTAGTTGTATTATGTGGAGTAATTGTTAATAATCGAGGTTTAATCGCATGTTTAATCGACTCATCGCTAATCGCTATCTCTATCGCACCTCGAATTATGTGTTATGGATATTGCTTTACGTGTGTGTGCTATTTATGTGTTACTTGTGCATGTTATGTTTATGTTGAGGTGTTAATCGCAATCGAAATCACAATCTATCGCATCGCAATCGAATCGAAACGCTAAACGTAAGTTGATTATAGTGATTGTATGTTAGATATAGTAGTTCGGATTAAAAGTAATTTAATAGGTAATTCTATCGCATCGCTCGCTCAAATCGCACCGCAAAGCTTAACACGCGAATCGAAACGACAAGACTCATCACGCCGGACTCGTGGATCGAGTGGTCAACCGACCGAGTGACCATCCGATCGGATTGCCATCCGATCGGGTAGCCATCCGATCGAGTTGCCACCCGATCGGGCTACCAGCCTGCCACCCGATCGACCAGCCTTTCTCCCCACTTTCCTTTTTAGGAAACCCTATAAATACCCTTCATATGTCACACCACTTGATGTGACAGCTCTCACTCGACCCAGCTCGCTCCAGCCCGCATTTCTCTCGATTTCTCTCGATTCTTATAAGTTTTCAACCTAAATCTTGTACTTTCTTGATCTACACGCACTCCTACACCTTTCTATCTTTCGAATCTTAACTTTTAACCGTGAAATCAGTGGATTTGAGGTGTTGTAGGATGATGTCATCATGGTGTTCTTATGAACTTCATGTTTTGGCTTCAATCCACCAAGAACAACTTAGATCTGGACGATTTCCACATGAATAAACAAAGATCTTGCATAGATCTGAACATATTCATGGTGAAAAGGATTGAAAGATGGTTTTCTAACTTTCTTTCAACTCTTTTACACTCAATGCACTCAAAACCAATAGAATCGGAGCTTGTTCTGATCTTCTACTCATTCCTAGTGAAGTATTAGTTCCAGGTCTGAATTCTATCCGAGAGATATTGATTTCGGGTTTGAACATGAACTACCGACTCGAACCATGAACCGGTTGGACTCGGGTGATTCCTGTTCGGTCGGGTCACTTGAGCCGAGATAAGGGTTCTGTTGTTCAAGCAAGATATCAAAACGTCTCGTTCAAAACTACAAAACTTCAAACGAAATCAAGTTACAAGACGATCCGACCGTTGGGACGGATTGCCGTCCGATCGGATTGCCATCCGATCGACCAGCCATCCGATCGGGTTGCACTTCGTTCCATACTTAAACTTTTATTCAAACTATTCAAGGATCTAAACGTTGAAACGGATTACCATCCGATCGAGCGACCGTCCGATCTTGTGACGTTTGGGGACTTGTATACTTAAACAATTTTCAACATGTTCAATATGTACGGTTGTCACCCGATCGGATAGCCATCCGATCGAGTGACCGTCCTGCTGTGAACTTGTTCTCAAAATGAGAAGCCTCGCCAATCGGATTGCTGTCCGATCGAACGACCGTTCGATCGACCGACCTGAAGGGTAGAGACACTTCTCTATTTTCAAAATGCTACAACGAAAACTTCAAAGTACAAACCATCATACACAAGCACATCCTCATCCAAACAAGGTGTCAATCCAATCGAATGGCCATCCGATCAGATTGCCATCCGATCGGATTACCATCCGATCCTTGGTACACCCATACCATTTTACGCGCCACTCATCGTTTATGCTATCATTAACTGTTCAGGCTAAACTCGCTCTAGTGCTCCCTTCAATCCATTATCTCTATCGCTGTGAGTATACTCGAGCCCTTTTTGCTTTACGCACTTTTGGGTGTTACATACGTTACTTATTCTAAATCACATTAAACAAACTACGCAATACTTTACCGCTAACAGCTACCTGCATGTTATACGTGACTCGATGAATGCTTGTTTGTTATGTTTACACATAGATTGCTGTCTACCTGCCTTAGCAACGATAGTACTATAGTTTGGACTCAGCACCTGTTCGCTCAGGGGTTGTTAAGGACAATTAATCACATGATTCACAGTGGTGAATATGTGTTACGAACTGCATTACGCAGTCAACCCGCAGTCATTGGTATTGATAGGATCATGTCGATAACTTACATGCTTCACATCACACGTTGTACGTGCTGGTTATGCGTAAACGATTTCGAACTCTACTATGCTATTATCAAACTTGTATGCTCACCTTTACACTATGTGTATTGACTTTTACTTTAACGTATGTGGCAGGTGCTTAAGATGCTAGGATGCCTTGTTTGCTGTGTGATGAAATCGAGGCTAGGAAAGAGTCTAGAAATAAATGAACAAACTATCTATATTGAAATCTGAGTTGTCGAATCAGTACTTGTTTGTGAGACAATTATTTGTAATAACTGTTTTATTTGGATATGTTATGGTATGGGACATGACGTTTTAAATATCTGGTAACTAATAGTTGTTATGGATACTCATGGACAATCTGTTTCGCTCAGTGCCACGCCCCGATGATTCCGCCATCGGTTGGGGTGTGACAGTACATGTTAGTCTTGTAGGTAGCGTCGACCATAAGCACATGCGGGAATGCCCTCCACATTTCAAAGGACTTATCGTGACAGAAAAATACATGCTGAACGACGTTGGTGGAAGATTCCGCCTGTATGTAGTAGGTCATTTTTTTTTCCTGGAGGATTTGTTCTAGCCGCTGCATGGGAGACGGTTTTTTCTCGAACTTCGCGGCCCTAATCTTTTGGCGAGCGTTGTGTATGTCTTTCGGAACACATTTGTTCTCAGGGTTCTGTTCGGTTACGGCCTTCTAGATTGTATGGGGTTGTATGTCTTGATCTGTCAGCTCTTGCACCAGCCTAAACTCATTAGTAGTAAGCCTCCTGGCATACGCATAACCCTCCAGATGTTCAGCAGGGCCGTGGTTGTGCGTCTCGTTAAATTTTTTGTTCAGATAATATATCCGCTAAGCCCGACGACTTTGGTCGAGATGAACTATCACCATAAATGTGACATCCGGCCCCTCTCATCACCAATATTGTCCGCTCTGCCCCCGATGGGTTGCCCATCCAGGAACTCACGGATTTGTTTTTGGTTGCTCTTGTGGAGACCTCCCAGGAGGTCACCCATCCTGGTACTACTTCCACCTGAGCACGTTTAACTGTGGAGTTTTCATGTGCTCCACAGCCAACTAAGCCCAAAACGCGTTGGTGATTTAAGAGGCAGGGCATTCCATAAGAACCGAGGATCTCTCCTAGCCACGGCCTATGTGGGATTGCCTAGGGTGTCACAATGGTCCTGTTAATCTTTCGATAGTCAGTATCCGTAATGTTACAATCACCCCCCCTTAGGGACTCATCGTCCTCGATGAGGTTTGCCCCATCATCCCGAACGGCACAGGAGTGGCTCTGATACCATTTGTAACATCCGGCCCCTCTCATCACCAATATTGTCCGCTCTGCCCCCGATGGGTTGCCCATCCAGGAACTCACGGATTTGTTTTTGGTTGCTCTTGTGGAGACTTCCCAGGAGGTCACCCATCCTGGTACTACTTCCACCTGAGCACGCTTAACTGTGAAGTTTTCATGTGCTCCACAGCCAACTAAGCCCAAAACGCGTTGGTGATTTAAGAGGCAGGGCATTCCATAAGAACCGAGGATCTCTCCTGGCCACGGCCTATGTGGGATTGCCTAGGGTGTCACAATGGTCCTGTTAATCTTTCGATAGTCAGTATCCGTATTGTTACAATAAAAGGGCACGCGTATTTTTTGCAGCCGGTTTTCCTAACCGTGGCCCTACTCTCATGCTCGCCGCTACGACAACATTGGAGCCACACCCGGTGATCCTTGGACCGTCTAGTAACAATAATGTATCCGTTGACTAAACCCCTTCGTTTTACCCAACTTTCCAAATCATATCCTAAAAATATAACAAGTAATTTAAAAAAATATAACAATTTTGAATGTACTTTTTCAAAAATTCTTAAAAAATATAACAATTTTAATTAATTTTATAAAAACATAACATTTTAATTAATTTTATAAAAATATATCATTTTTTAATTAATTTTTTATCCTATTTACAAAATATAACAATTTTGAATGTATTTTTTCTTTACAATTTTTTATTATTGTGCAAATTATTATTGTTTTTTATTGCAAGAAACGTGCGAATTGTGCATCGGTTTTGAAATGAACGAGGTAACAAGTATTAAAACACATAGAAATTGAGATAAAGTAAAAGAGAGGCTTGATAAGACATCGGATTGTTTCGGGTTTAGAAACTTCGACTATTCCAAAGTGAATCAAAAGTCCTTTCAAATTAGGAAACGTGCTTTGGCCTATAGGCAAAATACTCTCGTCGAGAAGCGATTAACGGTACTTTACCCTTCCAGTTACTACACGTCCCTAATCGATTGAAAAATCGAAACTTTGTCGGGATTGAAAATCGAGGAACGGGACTAGTCGACAAAATGCGGGTTTCACCCCTAACTTGAAGATTTCGTACCATAAGTGTGGTCGGTATTCGTCGGGTCAAGAAAGTTAATTCCGACACTTTGACGAGGGTCCACTAGAGTTTGAATTGGAAACTTACCGTCAAGATGTGGATCTCACTCCTAACTTGATGGCGTAATTTCGTGCAAAATTGAATAAGCGGATTGAGACTCATTCACCAAATTATGGGTTTCACGCATATTTTGGTGAAATCATCTCGTTTGTATAATACGAGTGTCTTCAACTCTTCAACGAATATTTTAATTAATATTTAAAAAAATATTTTAATGTATTTTTTATAATATTTAAAAAATATAACAGGTTTAATTAATTTTATAAAAATATTTCATATAACATTTATTAATTAATTTTTATTCTATTTGAAAAATATAACAATTTTAATGTATTTTGTATTAACAATTGTATAATAATTTTTTAACAGAAAAAAATATAACACTTACAAAAATATATATCGTTCGTACCTGATCAGTTTTGTACGAAACTTCAGGGTAAGCGGGTGTCTCGTCACCCAATGACTCTTGCACGGGTGGCTCGTCACCCAATGACTCTTGCACTGGTGGATCGTCACCCAATGACTCTTGCACGTAAGAAGGCTGACCAACGTCTTCTTGTACTCCTGAGGGACCACTAACGAAAACGTTATTGCCATATTCTTCCTGTCCGTACGGGGGAACGTAATCGGGTTCATAATACGGAGACCTATAACCTTAATCATGGCTACACGCGTTCAAATCTGGTAACAACGGTTGGTGGGGCATAGCAGACTAAAAAAAACCAACGGGTAAAAGGTAATGGTAAGTTTAACGCCGAATTGAAAAAAGTAAATATATATACTTACCTCGTTGAGGTCCGGCAACAACGATTCATTATGATGGGGATGATAGCCGGACACGACCTCGTGCGCGTGATCATCATTTCCACCCCAATCGTAAGAATCAGGGACACTAGACCCCGCATAATACAAATGGTGTGCTAAGTATTTTATAAAAAAACAGAATAAGTTAAAAAAATGATATACCACACCGCTATCCGAAATAAACGTGCTCGTGTCCACCTCAGACGGCTCACCGAAAACATAGTTGTACCAATACATGTTTGTTAGTGAATGTGAATATATAACGAAGAAGATATATATATATATATATATATATATATATATATATATATCGTCTTCTTCGTCGTTTAAATAGAGGAAGAAGAATTCAAATTCATAATTGAATACGAGTCGTATAGCCCTATACGTATAGGGCTTACGTCAACCACTTTACGTCACTCAATAGTGACAGAAAGCTGTATACGATGCGTATTACTTTAACCCCGTGAGACAGTGTCAGCCTTTGACTGACACAGAATTAATTAACCAACTCAATACACATCATATAGTCCTATACGATGCGTATTGAGGGTGTCGATTTAATAAGCCAAGGTGTGCCAATAATACGACCCAGTTATTTTTCATTCTTTTATACAAATATATGAATAACAGTGAAAAGGCCAAAAGTACAATCATGTCATGTCCCAAACATTAAATGCTCAATTATTTTAGGGCAATAATGGGAAAAAAATGTATATCGGGTAAATTAGCAAGCTGACATATAATATAGGAATGAAATGTAGAGTTTAATAAAAACGTATTATTATTGTTTTTTAAAGTTTGTCAATTTAATTTTTTTTTTTTAAATACAAAGATTATCATTCCACACGAAAAAGGGCAATTACAAAGCAATGGCAGGTAGTCGGGCATTAGTTTTATAACATAAAAAATCCCATGATAGAATCTCTTCTAATAATTTTATAAATTATCAACAGAAAACGGTATTATGTGTAGGTTTTGAGTATATTATATTTGTTGTTATTGTCATCTTATTGCATATCATCAAACCATGTGCTATTGTTGTCCTTATAAGACACTGCACATATATCCATCCAGTTAACAATTTTATAAACAGATAGAACAGAGAACAGAAAATAAATACGGTATAAAAAATAAAAATAAAAATAAAAAGGAAATTACAATACGTTTACAAGTTCTCACTTATTTACTTCATATTTTCGCAGCTATTTAAGTTTTAAACATATAACTTAAGTATTGAATTCTCATTTATCTTACTTCATTTTGGATACTATTTGATTCATTGCGAAACTTTCCCGTGTTAGAAAACAAACCTAGTAATCAATAATTATAATAACAACTAGTATTGTACAACTTTTATTATTATACTATGCTTTTTTATAAGTGATTTCTAAATATTTTTGGCTTTAATGGTAAAACGAATATCAGTACATGTTTTAATAATACCGATACCGGTATCGACATCACAGTACCTGTATTGGCTATAGCTTACGATACAAACAAAAAAACCTCTATTTTGATTGCAGTTCCATTTTCTAAAACAAATAAGTACAACTGCGTATTTAATTTTTTTGTTAAGTTAGCGAATGGAAGCTATTAGAGAGAATCAAATTAAATAAAAAAAAACAAATTAATCTAGGACCTATATTATTTATAGTACAGTTGGTGAAATTGAAACATAAAAAAAATCGTCATTGTTCATATAAACCTATATAATTAATAATATATAGAAATTACACATAATCATAATCATGTGTGTTCAAAGTTAGTAAAACGTAGTTTTTCACTAAATTACTTATATGAATGGAGAGTGGAGACTGAACATAGCATTCAAATGTAATTACAACTATAATTTTAACAACTGAGTCTTGCACATAGTAGGCACTACCCTTTGAACATGCTCTTGTGAAGCATACTTAGGTGTTAGTAGAGCTAGACGTCTTTGAACTAATGGTTGTTTGTATAAACGACACAATGCACATTCACGCACGAGTCACGACACCCTTTTACTTGATGGGACCTCCGGTCAACTAGGTTAGATTTCCCTCATATTACCCTTCTCACGAGTTTTAGTTTCATTCATCCTGACAATATGTAAATTGGTTCTATGCTTAGTCCATTCACAATCGGATCCGTAATGTTATCCTTTGATTTCACATAGTAAACAGTGATAAACCATTGTTGAGAACAGTTGTCGCATCGTATTGTGTCTACGTCATATGTGCCATTGACTTTCCATTATACACTTCATTATGAATGTCCTTTTCATGTAGGTCTAGTTACAATAGCAAGTACGTGATATGTTTTTCATGTCATATGTAGATGTACAAGTTCACGGATGTTGATGTAGCATATATTGGCCTCGCCTGGCAGCCGTAGTAATCATCATTTGTGGAGGTGGCGAGTGGCGGATCCAGGGTCGGATTCCACTGGGTTCCTTTTGGTAGTTTTTCACTAATTTTCATTATTTTTCCCAAATCATACAAGGTTTACGCTAATTTTTTTCATTTTCTTCGAATCGAATGGGTTCCTGTAAACCCATGGAACCATGCAAAATCCGCCCCTGGAGGTGGCTCAGTATTGTATGTTGATAATTGTAGTATAGATAATATTAGCAGTCGGATATTACTGTGTTAGGTAGTCATGAGCTTACCTTTTAAAAAAATTAAAATTAAAATGACCGAATCTCTTTCGTCGTCGCAATAATGTTATGCTTTCCCCACCAGAAACAAACTTTTGTTTATATCAAGATTCACCACGTAACATGATATTGCTTTTTCCTTGTCTGTCAACGTATCTCCATATCAAATCTCTTTTCTTTAACTTCTTCTGCGTCTGCCTGCCGACATCTATTATCCACATAAACCTTTTTCCTTAAAATATATCATTTTAATTCATATTTTCAATAGTAATCAATGCATTACTTTATTTTATCATTGTGAATATACAATATCATTGAAATAAACCAAAAAAGATATGTAAAATTTGAAAATCCAGTTCAACCAAGAATCTCAATCTAGTTTGCCAATTCAAGGTCCTTGGCTTGATTCTCACAAGAGGGTTTTTCCCAAATTTATTGGGTTTCCTCCTAAACTGGTGTATAATGGTTTGCGTCATAACTAGTCGGCGCAAATAAAGATTCTTCAAAAGTACTCAACCGATTCAGTTATGTAAGCCGATTCCTGGTCCAGCTCTGATTATTAAAATACTGGTACACGACCATGGCTTTATAGCCTAGTGGCATCTTGCGGATGGGATAAGACTTTGGAACCAATACGTCATGGGTTCACTTCCCACAAGGGGGTTTTTCCCATATTTATTGGGTTTCCTTCTGAATTGTTGTATAGGCATTATGACTAGTGGAGATGAATCTGATTGAGTGGTTCCGCTGATAACACAATTATACTCTGATGATCCGTTAGTGATCCAAATTTGACATTTAAAAAAATACTGATACACAAATGTTTTCACACATTTTGAGGTGTGATAAGGCTTAGGACCATGAGGTCCTGGGCTTAATTCTCACAAAAGGGTTTTTCCCATATTTATTGGGTTTCCTCCTAACTTGTGTATAACAGTTTGCGTCATAACTAATCAGCCCAAATAAAGATTATTCAAAAGTACTCAACCGATTCAGTTATGTAAGCCGATTCTTGGTCCAGCTCTGATTATTAAAAATCTGATACATGGTCATGGTTTTATAGCCTGGTGGTATCTTGCTGATGAGATAAGGCTTTGGGACCAACAGCTTCTGAGTTCAATTCCCACAAGGAGGTTTTTCTCATATTTATTGGGTTTCCTTCTTAACTGTTGTATAAGCATTAGGACTAGTGGAGATGGATATGATTAAGTGGTTTTGTTATTACACAATAATACTCCAGTGGTTTGTTAATGATCCAAATTTTTCGTTTTAAAAAAAATGCTCATACACAAATGTTTTCACACAATCTGAGGTTTCATCCTCAACTTAAATCCATATGTTACTTTCCCCATGTGCAACCCAACAAACTACTATTAAAATCAATGTAGACTAGAAGCTAAAAAGTAGGACCCAACAGAAAAATACATAGACGTTAAAGGTTTTTTTTTTTTTTTTTTTTTTTTCTTTTTAAACGACATTTTCATTTTTAACCCATGATCTTCTTAAAGTGCCCATACTCTCTTGTTGAGCCATCAACCCCAAAAATATTTAATAATTAACATAAAACGTACAATACCGTGGAACCCACAATCAAAATAACTTTTTTTTTGAGTTAATTACTGTTTTCGTTCCTGTGGTTTGTCAAAAATCACTATTTCAGTCCATTAGTTTAAAAATTACGATTTCAGTCCCTGTGGTTTCACTTTCGTAACCATTTCAGTCCATGTGATTTCACTTTCGTAACCATTTCAATCCATTATTCTGTTAAGTACATGGACTGAAATGGTTACGAGGTGGACTGAAATGGTTACGAAAGTGAAACCACATGGACTGAAATCGCAATTTTTAAACTAATGGGCTGAAATAGTGATTTTTGACAAACCACAGGGACGAAAACAGTAATTAACTCTTTTTTTTATTACTATTTTACCCTCTTTTGATGTGCGAACATGAACTAGGCATTTTGTGTTCGAACAAGAACTTTAATCGAACAAATGATGGAACACGAACAATTAAACAGACATTATTTTGTTTGTGTTCGTTGGTTAAAAAATAAACGTATTAATGTTCACTTATGTTTGTTCGTTAGTAGCATCAACGACAGTTCATAAATGTAAACGAACACATACAAACGTAAACAAGCAAACATGATATATTATTAAAATTAGAAAAAATTACACCGTTAGTACTTGTGGTTTCTTCCAAATTTCAGTGTCGGATACTAATAGTTTTTTATTACAAAATCAGGTATTAACATTCTAATTTGTCACAATGTTGAGTACTCAGGCCAAACCTTGTCAAAATGTTTAGTACTAAGGACAAACCTTGTTAATTTATTTTTGTTAAGTCTTACTAAAATGACTAAAATGCCCTTTACTAATTAAATTTGTAGTCATTTTGTAGAACTTAGAAACTGTAGTCACTATATATGTTAATTAACCAAACTTGTTAAATCAAACAAAAAGAAAGTCCGCCTTTCAGGGGGTCTTCTCCGGCAAAGTCATCGGATTCCGGCCATATCGGATCCGTAAAAATTGTCCATTTAACTTATTTTTTTAATTAATGTTTATCTCCATCATAATCAAAACTAACAACTCGTTTGTGTCTCGTATAAACTGCAAATTCTGCTTATCCACTAACCCGTTTAACTCCAAAAATCCCATCATCCTCTCGATCCGGTGTATCTTCAATTCGAGTATAAATATATGCCTCCTGAGCCAATGAGACCTCATTCCCACATAATTTTACAACCAATTATTTTACAACGAATTTCGTCTCTACAACTGATTGGAACCACGTCGACATACCGGAACTCTGGTGATGCAATTCTTCTACATAACATCGCAAACTGGTATGAATATTACATGTTATTTGTTCGTTTTATCATACGAAACCAAAGCCCCATATTTATTTTAACTTACAAAATTGTTATATTCCTAGATCTGAAATTTGTTTTAGTCGTTTTTATAAGGGTGGAGGGAGTGGTCACCCAAGGGGGAGTGTATAAACAATTTTCAAGCCAATAATATCATGTCATGTCAAGTCCCCACTCCACTCCTCATTTAGCACTCAATCACTGGCAATGATCAAACACATGGAGAGTGGTAAACAATTTTTTTTAAAGAAGATAAATTTGTGATTGGTTGGAAGGAATTGGGACCCACCATTAATTCCCTCACCATCCCACCTCTCTCCTCTTCAAACACTCGGTGAATACTCACTGATCAAGTCCCTCACCGCTCACCGATTGAAGGCCGGCATCCATTCACCGATCGGTGAATGTGCCTCCTCGATACACTCCCCGAATGCACTCCATCCCCCCTAAATCTTAACTTGGTTTATTATTTGGATTAAGTTAAAAAGTTTATTTTACTAGCATATTATTTTATTTTACTAGCATGTTATTGTTTGGTTTATTATTTGGATTAAGTTAAAAAGTTTATTTTACTAAAATGACTAAACTTCAAATCCATTTAATTTTATAAAAAAAAATATAAATAAAATAGGAAACATTACTTTAAATTATTTTAGTCAAATATAAGAGTTAATTACTGTTTTCGTCCCTGTGGTTTGTCAAAAATCAATATTTCAGTCCATTAGTTTAAAATTTGTGATTTCAGTCTCTGTGGTTTCACTTTCGTAACTATTTCAGTCCTTGTGATTTCACTTTCGTAACCATTTCAATCCATTATTCTATTAAGTACAGGGACTGAAATGGTTACAAGGTGGATTGAAATGGTTACGAAAGTAAAATCACAGGGACTAAAATCGCAATTTTTAAACTAATGGACTGAAATAGTGATTTTTGACAAACCACAGGGACGAAAACAGTAATTAACTCCAAATATAATTAATTAAAAAATAGACCTTCTAGTTATTAAAGTGAATTTTAGTCATTTTAGTAAGATTTAACAAAAAAGTTAACAAGGTTTGACCTTAGTACTTAATATTGTGACAAATTAGAACATTTATACTTGATTTTGCAACAAAAAACCACTAGTACCCGACATTGAAATTTGTCAGAAACCACAAGGACCAACGGTGTAATTTTTTCTTAAAATTATACTACTAAGACATGGGGATAATGTAACACCCAAAAAATGCTTAATTTAATTATTTTACCTTAATGTTCTAAGTATGTAATGTGATGACCTTAGTTGACTAACTAAGTTAAAAAAAATGTGAATGTTAATATAGAAAGAATGAAAGATTTTGTGCATTAATAAATAACAACTAGAACTTGAAGCGCTAAAGTTGCATATTTGAATGATAAGTTTATTTATAACAAATAAAACATAAAAACACACAATGTGTGTGTTCTGGAGTCGACCAGAAGAAAGGAAGAACAAGGAAAACCCTAGTTTTCATAAATCATCAAGATTAGAAGGAGAATCAAAGCCAAAACATATGCATTAACCCTAATCTCTAACCATCTAAGCTTGTTCTTAAAAGTGGTAAGTCAAATTTCATAAATTAATGAATTTTAGAAAGTGGGTTTCGATCCAATCATGAATCCAAGTAGAAATTCGTGTAATTGTTAGTTAGGATTTCACAATAGAATAAGAATTTTGTTTGAATTTGGCTATTTGAATGATTTGAAGCATATACCCATTTGATGTAAAAAGTATGATGAACATGATGATCATGAAGGTAAAATTTGATGTAATGTTGATGTTTGTAGTTACATGTATTGAGTATTTGTTGAGTGAATTAGATGTAGAATGAAAGACATGTGAGTTTAGTTGATTTTTTTATTATCCATGACATGAACTAGTAGGAATAGGCATATGATATTTGTACTATGTGCTTAGTATGTTGTATGCACACCAAGTGTTTGATGAAATGTCTAGGTGAAGTTAGAATGTGAGATTATTAGAAAAGATTTGATGAAACTAAATCTGTTCAGAAAGTTACAGCCGACTTTAATCGGCTGTAACCGGGTCAAATCTTGTAAGAAACTGATGTTTATTGAGTTTGTGATGAACTTCCAGGAAAAACATTTCAAACCCAACTGGAATTGCATTTTTTCGACGAGAAATGAACGTTTTATGAATTTTTCCGTATCGAAGGTTCAGGCTGAGTTTTCTGGCAGAATTTGCAGCCTATTACGAATGTCATAACTCAATTTAGGAATTGAGTTATGATCTCAAATTTTTACTGTAGGTAGCTTCAGGAGGTTACGAAATTCTCCAACTGGAATTATGTCAATAAGATAATCAAGGATTTTTAAATGAATTTTTCCGTGGGCTGCAGTCAGAAAGTGACGAATCTGATTGCTGCCTAGTAAATGATTTTTTATAAATTTTTGGTAGAGAGTTAGTCTCTAAAAATTTAACACAATGATAACCCCTCCGAGGGGCACGTCACATAAAAAGATCGTAATTTTTGCAAGCTCGTAAGTACAGTAAACAGACGTCACAAAACAGCCTAATTTCAGTGAATTGAGCTATGCATGCTAGTGAATGAATTGACTAATGAAAGTTAAATGTAGAATATGAATTTGATATAATCGTTAATATATACAACATGTATACTAAAAATAATGTCAATACGATGACATGAAAGTATAGGGATCATGTCAAGATGGATGGATGCATGGAAGGCTAAAAGGGTAAAAAGGAAGCAATGAAACGGATACGAATGCGGGCGTCTAAGGTAAGTGATTTCTGGAATCACTTCGTATTTAGTTACATGAATATACATATATTTGAATATTGGAGATCAAGGTGGAACGTACAAATAAATGAGAAATGCTAATGTAAGATTCGTTCAAATGGTTGGTATGATGTAAAACCGGTAAAACCTCATTATAGGGGTTAATGGGTCAAAACTTTTAATCGAAAGATTTTATGATGGTGAGTATAGGGATGTGGTAATGTTAAGAGAAGGTTTGGATAGAAGGGAAATCAACTAAGATATTAGTTAAATGCGTGTTGGGACGTATCAGGGTCGGTTTAATCGAAAAATATGTGAAACGGGTCAAAAGAAATTGAAAATGATAAAACCCATAGGTAAGAATGAATGGTATGAGTATGAATGTAGGTTGTATGTATAAGACCTATACATATATATTTATGGATGTTTGTGTTTAAGATTTTGTAGTATGTTCATATGGGATATGAAAGGTATATGAGAGTTTGGATATGTATGTATGTATGTATGTATGTATGTGTGTATGTGTGTATGTGTGTATGTGTGTATGTGTGTATGTATATATATGAAGTGGGGTTGAATGTATACGAAAGAATAGAACATGTATATATATATATACACTTAGTTTTAATACGCTTGAAAGTTGACGTTAACGTTACTAATCATGTGTCTTGAGAATGAAATGAAAGTGCAGGTACGCTAATGTTGACATTACGAAGATTTTACGTTGGGATGCAAGATTTTACTTAGGAAGTTAATTCGAAAGGATTAGTATGAATAGAATGAATCCGTTTTGGTCATATAATTACATATGTTTAGATTATGAATGATGTCACCAAATATTAATGATGCGCATGTATGTGGTGATTGCAGGTTGAACGGTTTTAACATCATTATGAAGTCTAAGAGGTTGAAGATCGAGTCAATGAGCACGGATTGTACGGGAGGAGTAGTCACATAGCTTGTATTTGTATGATGTTTTCGATACGTCAATTAATAACGAATGATGTCCCTTTTTTATAAGAGTCATTTTAAATGATGTTCAAGAATGTTAGAGCATTGTTGTGAAATAAATTTTATGGTTCGTATTTCCGCTGCGTATTTTTGGTTAAAACGTGTTAGGGTCTTACAGATAAAATGATAAATAACCAAAGAACATATAAATGGACATAAACGAGCGTTTACGAGCATAAATGAACTAACATTATATGTGTTTATGTTCATTTGTATAACTAAATGAAGCAAAAATGATCATTCGTTTACAAACCTGCTTATATTAGTAGACCTTTCTGAAGCAGCAATCATAGTATATAGAAATTACAAATACACTGACCATTACATTAATTGTTTTTATGGAAGAACAACAGCCAAGTACCACAATTCCGTTAACTATGTCATCTGGCCTTCTCAATAGGCTTATCATCATCAATTGAGATGCTGGAGGAATACTTTTTGATTCTTAAGGAAATAAGAATGCTAGAGGAAATGCCCATCATAGGAAACACATATGACCAGATGTTTGACTTGTTTGACTGGGACCCAGTGGAGGTAGCAACGGCGGCACCAGCAAGACTACCGATGGATGTGTTTTGTAAGATCATAGGCAAGCACCCGAGGACGGTTGGAGCCAGAAAATCCTTAAAAAACCGGACATTCGTAGCAGCTAAAGCATAATTGATTATGTATGAGGGTATGGGAGAGAAACGGGCCAGAAGAACAAATTTCCAACCGTCACGTTCGACTCCCCTTGAAAGCACATGGAAATATTTGTTTTCATGTGCCCACCGTGTCGCAGAACTAGAACTTCGGAAAATAAGCCTGGAAGAAACCTTAAGATCATTAAAATCATTACAAGAAAGATGGAATTTCTTATAAAGAATCGGGTAATATTATTATCATAAAGCATAAATGTTGCTATGATTCCTTGCATCAAAGAACCATGCTGAAAGACATGACTTACACTAGGGGATTAAGACAAATGTGTGCTTCCCATGATTAGTCGGTAACATACAACATTCAGAATAAAGACAAATTATGGGCCAACTGACATACATAATGCGTTAAACCATGTTGCAAGGAAACAGATGCATGATTGATGATATATGGGTATCAATATTAATAGATTTAAAAAAGTGAAGAATACAGCAGTTCATTTATGCATGCATGTATGTAATGTATATATACAAATTGAAAACCAAACAACTAAAATAAGTTAGATGCTTATTATCCATATAATAACTACGTAAAACTAATCAACTAATACAGCAACTAGAAACTACTAATATATCTGACAAATTTCACAACATGGGAGGTTTGAGGGAAAATACCCATGTGCAAAGAGAGTTGGGTTTTGTTCAGGCACACACCTCCTTTTAGTTACATAAAAATGATAAATCTGCCCTATGTATGCTCGCGTACATGTAAACAACACATATATGGTTGAACTATTTTAAGTAAACAAGGCAAAGATCTAGTCATAAAGAATACAAGATCAACTCAAGCTTAGAGATCAGAAGAAATCAATATCCAATGAAGCCTGTAAATGTATTAGATTGCCCTTTTAAGTTAAATATCTCTCATATATACAAGCACATACAATTGTTGCATAAGCATGAAATATTTATCCCACGTGCTTGATAGATCAATGAAGCAATACTTAGATTTCAAAGCATGAAACAGTTATGGATCATTTAAATTTCAAAGATCAAATAATATTCTATAATCTCTTCACGAACACTACAAGAGATATTTGGCTCCAAGTTCCTTACTTGTATTGTGCACTAACCCTAGAAGTAAAACTGTATGAAATTCATCCATGAGATTCTTCTAGAAAATCTTGGCACATCAAAACTTTGATAGCAATTTGATGTTTCAGTATTTCATGGTTTTGATAGCTAAGTCCCTTGTAATGATTATGCACCTTAAGGAGCACCGAGCACTCTCCGGTGAATGAAAATCTATGTTGTCAAAGGCTCACGCCGAGGCGCTGAAGCGCAGGTTTAGAGCAGTTTCCGGTCAAATTTCATCCAAAAATGGTATAAAAAAAACCCCTAAATAAGGCTGGAATCAACCTAAAACCAGTGTTATTAAAAGCGATCGCCCAGTGCGCCTGGGCGACCTAGGCGAGCAAGGCGAGGTTTTAGCGCTTTTGTCTCCTAGATGAAAAAAGCAACGGCCTTTTTAAAAAAAAAAACCCTATCTCTAATAACAAACTAGATTTATTTACAGCTAACTTTAATTATTTAAGAATCATATCTCATAAAATCTTTATATATTTTTAAAAGATATTTTGAATTTCAAATACTTAAGAGATATATTATCTTTTTATACAATATTAATTCTGTATATAACAGACTCTATACGCAGCAACAGCATTCACCTTCACAGTTCTGTTATTTTCTGCCGGCAAATTAAAGTTGAAGAACAATTGGTTTTGAGTTTTATTTACTTTTGGAAGTCTGAACTTTACTGTTTTCAAGTCTTAACCGTTTTGGTTTTGGGATATTTTGGTCATTCATAATAATGTTGGTTTTATTTTAAGCTTTATGATATTTGAACAATTTTGGAATTTGAGGATTTGGCTTTTTTCGGTTCATAACTTTGTTTTTTTAATGTTTTTATTTGATTGCGCTTTTTTTTTTCTCAGGCCATCGCTTTTTTTGCGCTTCTCGCCTAGGCGAGAAGCGAGCCCTATGCGCCTAGAGTGCGCCTAACGCATTTGATAACTATGCCTAAAACATGTCTATAACCCTTAAAAATGGTATTTTATGCTATGTACCTAGCTTATAAAAGCTCTCGCTTTTTAGGCGCCTGGTGCCTAGGCTTCGAGCTAGGCCTATGCGCCTTGACAACACAGAGTCCGAAAATCTCAAGAAATGTCCATAGGAGAACATGTTATCCACACTAAATATGTTTGTGTCTGGGACTCTGGTCATATCTCCAATATCAGTTTCGTGTATTTTTATCGCCTAATTTGCTATTAGCCCTATCACAATATATTTTATTAACTAACCTGAAAAACAATAATACTTATTTGAAACAAACTACACATAAAAACTTCATACAGTATCCACATTGAAGGTCAAACGTCAAAAAAAAAATACTGTTAAGCAACAAGGATCTGCATTTCAACTGAAAATTCGTAACTTCCTATTCAAACAATCTAAACAAGTAACTGTGTTTTGTAAATTCAAATATTAGACTTCAAAATATAACTAGTTAACTACAATTAAAAGCTCGCACACATATAATACATGCAATTAAACCAAATCCCTAAATATTAGGGCTACAAACTGAACCTCAAAATTATCCAAAATTATTCAAAATCAAGCACCTAATTGCAACAAGAAAACATCTAGAACAAGTTAACTACACTTAATTTCTAACAATTTCAGAATGAGCCAATACCTTCCGATCCAAAACGAGAGAGAAGCGCCGAGAACTTTAGCGGAGAAAACACAGAGCAAAGCAGGAAAGAAACCGAACAACAAAGAAGCACCAGCCTCAAAGAAGACAGCGTATGGAAGACAGAGAGCAAGTGAGACAGTGTGGATGGCAACGTAGACCGGAATCGCCCAATTACCTAACCGATCTGACATGCGTTTGAAGAGTTCCACAAGTGCTTCTTTGTCCCATGCTGATGATGATGAAGAAGAAGAACCGTTGATCTTTATTATTGTAAGTAGAACGGCCGCCGCTGCTGCCGTCAACAAGAGTGCTAACTTCCGACCACCTGTCATCTCCGTAAGAAATGAAGTCTACTCCAGGTCTAAAGGTTCTGTTGATACATCAAGGAAACTGGTTGAATTAGCAGCGGCCAGCCTAGTAGTAGTAAATCAACAATTGTGTGGGCTAAACTCAGGCCCAACTATTTCTTTTTTTTTTTTTTTTGCTTCAAAATTAACAACACTGTTCAACTTGACGTTCACTTCACATACTAATGTAAAATGCTTTGATATCATTCCACACGAAAAAGTCAATTACAAAGCAATGGCAGGTAGTCGGGTAACAAGTTGCGCTGCCACCCTCTTTTGAATAGAAAAACCAATTCTACTAAATACAAAGTTTGAAACCTTTAGCGACGAAGAATTACTATTAACGACTTTTTGAACCCGATTCAAAAGTCGCACAATTATTTCTTTTAATAATTTAAGTAGAGGTGCACAAATCGTTTTTTTTTTTATATACCAGATCTGAGTATGGAACCGGGTTAGGGCATAATTGGGTGGTATAGGGAGAGACCAGGTTGGGTCGGGTACAGGATTTTAGACTCAAAATTAAATATGTATTATGGATAGAGTCACCTGCTACCTGGTCACTACACCCTGATATTCGAATACTCGGTTTTAGGTTTATTTAGGTGGGTACGGTCCATACCCAGGTTTTTGTGCACCTCTAATAAGTAGAGGTACATCCAAAGCAAAAGTGACCAAAACACACGACCCCAAACTGATGGAAAAACTGGTTGGTAAAAAACCGATTCGGTTAGGACCAAATCGTAGGTTTTAGGTTTAAGGTTTTTGATACAGGAACTGATTTTTTGTTAACAGTTAAGAACTCAACCATTTTTGCTAGTTGCTTAAAAAGCGGTTACTTGTACAATACAAGTATGTATCCAAATTTAACACTCCTTTGTTCTAGGCAAATAAACCGAATTAGAATGTAATAAACTTGACAATGCATTGCGATTATTTGTAAGATTCTCTAGATACGTTAAGAATTTGAATTTTCTATCATATATGTAATGGAATTTTCTAACAATTCTTACATTTTTTTTTTTTGAAAAGACTATCTTGTGTTTGGCCACGGCACTCTCTAAATTGGAGGCTCAGTTGCCCTACTTCGGCCAGACTATGTCGTCTGAACCAGGCCCATGCTGGCTTCAGAGTTTGGCTTGGGCGTTCTTCGGGAAAACCATATCGCCGGTTACTATTTGACAGTCATGCCACCACAAGAGCAGAACTCTTTAGCGTAACACACAGTAGAATGAAAACCCGTGTAGGCTCGGAATTCAAAGTGACAACCTCGCATAAGGCACTTAAATTCTTCATCGCCTAATTCCACCAAAAGTGACAGCCCTGAGACCTAATAACTTCAATCATAAGTTCATAACATATAAATTAAAATGCAAAAAAAATGAAATTCTTTGGGTTAGAAGAAAAAAATTACAATTTTTTTTTTAAAAACTCCCAATACATGGGATACAAGACCATTAAGCAACAACTTGTTGCTAATTTAAAATATGGAAATTATAATCGTATGTATTCAGATTTTATAAAGAAAAAAATACATATAAACTATTGATTTTATATTTTAATTATAATAGTACGCCATTTTTAAATAAACCAAGAGCAAAAAAAATAACAATAATAAAAACAACTGACTAGTTTAATAAGCTACAAATAGTTGAAAATAAATTACTGACAGCTTAATCCAAGTACTTCATCTCACAATGTAAAACTGTTTCTTCCAAAATTCAATACCAAATTAACGAGTTTCAACCATACATCACTTGGTTCATCTTACAAGCAGATGCCTTATCACACCTCTTTCTTCATCCAGCTCAAAGTTACCACGCTCGAAATCCGTACTTGTAAAAAACTCCTTCAGATCGGTTATTTCGTAATCCAACGCCTGCACACAAACACCAAACCACAAACAGTCACTCATTCAACTGCCTCCCCATATATTCAAAAAACAGAAATAAATTTATAAAAATATAAAGTACCCTGTTTTGCAAGTCGGCCACCTTCACATCCACATGTGTAACATCTCTCCTAGACCCGGAAACTATCTCTTCCAAACGTAGCGCCTCTTTCACCAGTTGGTTAAGTAGATGCAACACAATTCCATTGAAATCCTTCTTGAATGTCATATACTTTTTAAAGCTCTGCACCATAAAATCATTTCTTTAATTTTAAAATCGCAAAAACATTACCAGCTCATAAAAAATGAAAGTCCGATATACCTTTTGAAGGGCCTTCTGCACTCCAAACTTTTGAGTGGAAATAAACGAGTCAAGCAGAACACGAATGGCCATGTCAACATCTTCTTGAGTGACATGTTGCCTGAGATGCATCCGAGCATGAGCTTCTGACATTCGGATCATTGATTCTATGTGCCTTACAGCTATTGGTACTCCTTGCCCATGCTACACACGTGTCACTTGATTGAAACATAATACAACCTTAACATCTTAAGCTAAAATGTTTTTTATTAAAAACTCACCGATGATTCTCTTCTTAATTCAGCATAGACTGTTGTGAGTTTGTCTAAATCAGCATCATGCAACCTTGGGAATACGTTTAACTTGGCGTATGTGATGTACTTCTTTAACATGTCTTGAGAAAGTATCTACAGGTCAAAAGTCAACCAAAAAATTAGTTAAAAAAGTTGGAAGAATAACTAATGGTGTCTGTCGTGAATAAAGATACCTCAGGATCTGCTAACATGGAAGTGTCGTGAATATCTTCCTGAGAATTGTTGACCGACTTGTCATCCAAGTTAGCACCTTTCGGTTTTGATTTAAAATGACTATCTACCACAAACGTTGCAAGCATCTCATCCATGACGGGGTCCACCACGTCCTGCATTAAACCGTTTTACCATGTTAACTACAAATCTACAACAATATATAAAAACATGAAGGACATATGAAGGATATAAAGAGTAGCAGACTGATATAGATATATATAACCTTCACAACACAGAGAACATCGAATCTAGAGACAATTGGATCTGTTAATTCAACATTTTGTGAGAAGTTTTTAGAGGAATCGTATCTGCAAAAAAATCACAATTTAACAAGTATTAGATTCATTCACATATTAACTTATCAAGCAACAATAAGATATTTATGCAATTTTAAATATTTTAGCTCACCTTCCTCCAATTGGATTAGCTGCAGCAATAACAGAGCATCTAGCTTGAAGTGAAGTTACAATTCCAGCTTTAGATATGCTTATACTTTGTTGTTCCATAGCCTCATGAATACTTACCCTGATAAAGGTGAAAATACAAATTAGATATATAAAATACTTTTGTTAAAAATAAATCTACAAACAAGCAGACAGACTTAATTACCTATCTTGATCATTCATTTTGTCAAATTCGTCTATTAGACATATCCCTTTATCAGCTAAAACAAGGGCCCCACCTTCAAGGGTCCACTCACGTGTGACTGGATCCTTGTGCACTGCTGCTGTAAGACCTACAGCAGAAGCTCCTTTTCCAGTTGTGTAAACTGCCCTTTGACCCGTCTTTTCAACATATCTTCGAAACAAAATTCACAAGAAAATTAAAACCGAAGTTGCTTTTTATATGATTAAACGAGTAAAATAAATTCAGCCGACACTTACTTTAAAAACTGAGATTTTGCAGTTCCGGGATCACCTAACAGCAGCACATTTATGTCTCCTCGCAACCTATGTTTCCCTTGCACATTTTTCTCTTGACCTCCGAACATCGCAAGCGCGATTGCGGTCTTTATATCTTCGTGACCATAGATTGATGGAGCAATTGACTTGACAATCTGATCATTTTCACACATAATCCATATGAGATGCTATGTAACAGACATAAATGCATCGAGGGGTGATCAGAAAACAGAAATAACCGAACCATAACCGAAATAACCAAAATAACTGAACCGAAACAAAAACTGACGGTTCAAGTTTCAAATTAATAATATTTTGGTTTGATTTTCGATAACCATTTTCAATAACCGAAAAAAACCGAACCGAACCAATAAGTTACAATAGTATGCCCAGTTCATATATTTTATGTTTAAGTTTAAATGTTTAAGTGTTTAACTCATGCCAGTAGAAATTATTATTTTATTCTTGAATGTTAAGTATTTATAATAAAAGCATTAACATGTTTATTTATAATTGAAATGATTTATCTATTGCCTACAAAATAACAAAATTTAATTTAAAAATTAAATTGATCTTCAAAGTATCATAAAAGAAAATGTCTTAATAAATTTCTTGAAGAAACATAAAGAAGGTTAGGTTTATGTGAACAATGTTAATTAAAAATGTTAAATTTAATAACTTAAATGTAAACAACTAAGTAAGAATCTTAAATTTTGGATTATACTTTTTATTATTGAATTTTAAATAATTATGTTCCAAAAACCAAAATAACCAAACCGAAGCGTTTCAGTTTTAGTGTTTAACCATAAAACCGAACCATGCACACCCTTAAATGAATCTTCTCCGTTTTTCTATATAGTTTATAAAAACATACCCTTTCTCCAATACGTGGATCTTTAGACAACCTCTCGATTTCTTCTTTGTCCTCTTGGGTAAGTTTATACGCTGAAAATAAGTCTTGTTTCTTCGTAACATGGTTTGCTTCAATCACTGTGGCGAAAACAGGGAATCCATTTTTGGTGTTCAGTGACAAATCAAAGTTGTTGGTGTAGATTCCCGTAACCTCCTGTGAATAAAAAGGAAAAAAAAACAAAAAAAAAATATTAAGATGTTTACTGGTACGATAAAGAATCTGAAAAACATTAAGACAGGAACAAGTAAAAAGAGTATTACAATCTCTTCCCCAGGGCGAGCACAATCGATCAGATCATTCAAAAGTATCACTTCTTTGTATCGTGGCAATCTGCCAGCTGGAACAATGCCAGGGCTTTCTTGAAGGGTAAGCTTCTGATAATTCCGATATATAGTCTGCCACAAGTAGAGTATAAATGTATAATACAAGAATAAGATCATTTTCTGTGTTAGCAGAATAAAACAATAAATATAAGTCACCTGCTCAATGTTGACTGTAAACGGTCCCTTAGACTGGCACTCCGGGCAGGAGCCAACTTTCACCTCCGAATATGAATTTTGGAAAAAGGGTCCCAAGACGGCCCCACACTTGTTACAGTCATATTTCACTTGCTGTAACTGAGGAAAAACTCCAGATCTTCGCGTCACAACACCTCCTACGCGAATCATAGTGTTTAAATGGATTTGCCTGAGAAAAAAAAATCGCAAAATGGTTTTCAAAATGCCTACGTATCATATATATCAGCTTGTAATAAAGAAAAAAGTAATACCTTATGTTGCGAATTTGGTCATAAACAGGTAAGTTGGTAACTCTGACATAGATTTTTTGTTGAATCTTTGTGTAATTTGGATTTATATTAAATACAACTTTATTAGCAACTTCCTCCATAACCTCAAGAACAGACTGTGGTGCATCTGCCAGCCAGATGGCAATATTTGGGTGGGTGTATATAAACTGTTTATAGTCGATCTCCAGACTGCACTTGTTGACTGCAAATATGGAATGATTAATTGAATACAAGTATATAACAATCATTGAACCACATGACCAGTTATCCAAAAGATAGATAAACAAAAGAACTTGTATATATAACAAAAAATAAGACTCTTTACCTGCAATCATTTCCCTTATTTGTGTAAGATAATCATGATCATGGGTCTTTGGGTTTTCATAAGTGAGTAAGAATTCCTTGAACTTCTTAGCAATAAAACGACGCACTTCATCTCTAGTGACCCACTCCCTTAGGGTTCCCTGAACACGATACATCTCGAACTCACCTTCATCATTATCATCATCCTACAAAAACAGTGCCAAAAAACAAATTATATGATGTGATGCTGCAGCTTGATGAATGAAACACACAGTGTGAAATAAGATAAAAGTGTGTACATCAAACATGTCATCATCTGTCTGATCAGTAGTGGGTGGGTCATCACCACCTCCACCGCCGCCACCACCACTGCTAAATGCTGGGCTAGGAGGAGGTCTAAAATCAGCTCTAGTCCTCTTTGAAGGACGAATGCTTTCATCGTCTGTGTCTGTGAGCATAGATATGAAAACACAGCTTAATCATACATTTAACAATATAAAGAGCGGGCTTACAGATGGGATAGATGACACGACTAGCAACACAAGGTTTATACATGCAATCCAAACCGAACAAGACGATATGATAGACCAATGGTATATCAGAATAGTAATAAAAGATACATTTCTATATGAAAACTGGAGTTTCCTTGCACAAGACAATACTGTATCAAACAATATAAGTAAAATACAACTAAAGAGCATACTGAGCTTTCAAAGCAAGTTTGACAGGTAATATAATACCACCTAAATAAAAACCAGAAAATAGTCAACTAAGCTACACATAATATATAAAGGAATGTTTTACATATAGTTAAGAATTTCGGTATCTCATATTATAATGTACTAAACACATTCCTAATCAAGACACCGCTGCAACGCGCGGGTCAACGTCAACTCGTAATATACAAATATACAATAGGTTACCAGTATAGCTATAAACCATGTTAATTATACTTCATTACTCTTTCTGCCACCACTTAATAAACACAAAGAACAAATTAACATGTTACCCAGTAAAAAAAATACTTTTATATAAATGGTACAATTAACCTTGAAAACATACTAAAAACCAAATACAGTGCCACCAACACAGGTATCCATAATTAGTCAAACCCAAACTACAATTAATAAACAATAAGTGGTAGGTGTAGCCAGTGTTGTAAAGATCGAGATTAATCGCCAATTAATCGGTAGTTCATCGACTAACTTCACCTAGTTGGGCCAAACATCAGTAATCAGTCAAAGTCAGTCAAAACATGTCATCAAAATCCAATCCAATCAAATTAATAAGTTTGAAAAACTACATATAAGTTCCAGCCAGATGCTTTTGAATCATTCTAGCAACGCCTAACTGCTCCAATTTCCACAAAATATCCAGAAAAAAAACATTGTAACAGTAACACAAAGAACAAGCAACCACAGGCATCTAAACAACAGTAAACACTTCAACAATAAAAAATAAATAAATAAAAACAAATCAACACAAAAAGTCGATAATCAACAGACCTTGATCATGAAGCAGATGAGGAAGCTTCCGTGAGAAGCAACACCGTCTCTAGCATCAAGTTCCATCTCTGCAGCCCTACGATCCGCCATAATCTGATCCAGATCTCTCTCGTCCTCAAGCGATTCATCCAATCCAACCGATTCATACTGATCGTGCTCTTCCATCCTCCGGTAATCACTACATCATAAAAAACAGTTTATTACAAGTGTTTGTGTTAGTGTGTGTGTGTAGATATATGTAAATAAGAGTTTAAAAGAACTTTGAATGTGAAATCGATAGATAACTGACAACTTACTTGATGTAATTATCGTCGTACAGATCTTCGCCTTCACCTTCACCTTCTTCATCACCGATATCTTCTGGTTCGTCAGGGATGATATCCGGATCGACAGCGGCTTCATCGTCGTCGTAATCTGAGTAGTTTTCCGACGTACGGCTGTTGAACGGAAGCTGATCTGTGTTGAATCCAGCAGAGGTAGGAGAATCTGGTGTGGACGGTGGATTGCCGTTAAACTGACTGGAATTTAGGTTTCCGCCGTGATCTGACGATGACGGCGACTCGTTGGTGGACGATTCTCTCCACCGTTATTTCCTCCCGCCATTTCTGTGATAGTGTTAGGGTTGTGAGTGAGGGCACATCAACGCATTTTCCCCCCTTTTAGGTTTCTAGGTTGTGAGATTTGGCGGGAAATATTCGCGCCATTAATGGAGGCCTAGGTTAGCAGATCCGGCCCAAAATGTCGATGTTGTATGGGTACACGGCCCAAACGCATGGGCTGCCCTAAAAAAAAAATTAAAAGTGTGTTGTGCGATTCTTTTCTGTTTATTTTTTATATTTTATTTTTTTTAAATTTATAAAATAGTATTATATAAGCATAGTTAGGGCTGCAAACGAACTGAACTGACACGAACAAGACCTTGTTTGTGTTCGTCTGTTAAGAAATATATGTGTTCACGAACTATTCATGAACGTTTACCAAACGAGATTTTATCTTCGTTTTTTGTTAAGGAAATGAATTTATTCGTCTTAGTTTGTGTTTGTTTGGTAACTTTAGGAAACGAATGAAAACGAACGTAGATGAACACAAATGAGCACAAATTAATGTTCATGAACACAAACAAGCGTTAATGAACATAATCTATAATACAGTGGCACTTATGAAATAATTTATTTTTCAGAATAAAATATAAAACTAAAAACACTAATGAACTACTGAACACAAACGAACACGTTACCGAACGTTCACGAACATAAATGAACGAACATGCCCTCTGTTCATGTTCGTTTATTTAACTAAACAAACGGAATTTCTCGTTCGTGTCTGTTTGTTTAATAAACGAACGAACACATATGAACTTCTTGTCGGACGGTTCACGAATTGTTTGCCGAACGTTTGGGTTTGTTTGCAGCCCTAAGCATGTTTGATTCCAGTGTTTCCATATGCATCTAATACTAGTGCTAAAATATAGGGTTTTTTCTATACACACCCATTTGAATTTTCATTGTACCATCTTTGAAAATATCAAATTACTGAAATTTTTTGGTCTATCTGGACGCGTGTGATTCAAGTATAGTTTAGTGGCTTTTTTTTGTTTAGTTTGGCTTTGGTCGGGATGTTGTTCCATTTGTTAGGCCTTAGCTAGGTGTTTTTTCGGGGGATTGGTGTAGTTATTGGGGTATATCCCCGAAGTTCCAATGCTTGATAGTTTGTCGTAACTTGCAAAATTTATAGCAAAACATACAACCTTTTTGTAAATTTAAAATAAATTAAGAGTTATATGGTTATTAATTTTAGTTTACTTGGGGGGGGGGGGGGGGGGGGGGGGATATTCCACGGTCCTCCCAACCGCTGGAGTGATCACACTCCACAAGCTAGCTTAGCCCCATAGCTGCCTGGGGGTGAATACCCAACCGAGAGCAAAGAGCTTGGCCGTGGGTTGCGGACATCAAGATTCGAACCCGAGACCTCTAGAGAGAGAGTGGGTGCTAATAGGTTTTTTTGTCATATGAATATCAAAGTTTTCTTTTATTAATCCGGGACCTCTAGAGAGAGGGTGGGTGCTAATAGGTTTTTTGTCATATGAATATCAAAGTTTTCTTTTATTAAAAAAATATAAATTTAAAATGTTTGTATTCATTTCATTAGAATAGAGAAAGGGGATGACTTTGATTATTAATGCTTCAACCGACTTGTACCAAAGTTATATTAAGGGCATGTTTGGCTAAGCTTTTTGAACCAACTTATTGACTTATTAGTTTTTTTCAAAAAGCTAACAAGGAGATTTTGTGTTTGGCAAACCTAAAAGGACTTCAAAATGACTGTGTGTAAAGGAGAAAAAGTAATTTTTGAGAAGTTAAGGTGGTGTGACTTTTTTGAGCAGCTTATGACTTTTTGAGCCCATTTAGTCATTTTACATCAATAAGCTAAGCCAAACACTTTTTAAAAAACAACTTATTGACTTGTTGGTTTTTCCCACCGTATAAGCTAATTCAAACATTTTTTTTAAAAACTAATTTTCAAAAAGTTATAAGTCAATAAGGACTTTTCACAAAAAGTCCTTTCTAGGTTAAATAAGCTTAGCCAAACATGCCCTAAGTAGTAAAAATTTGAGTTAATGTCATTTTAGTCCTTGTGGTTTGGGCCATTTTATTAATTTAGTTCAAATGTTTAATTTTTCGTTTGTTGGTATAAAAAGGTTCCATCGTTGCCATTTTAGTCCACTAGGTTAACATCATTCATTTTTTCTGTTAATGAGAAGACAATTCAAGCATTTTATATGTAATTCTATTAACTAGAATGATAATTCGACCATATAAAATGATAGTGGGTTAATTAACATATGGATGAATACAGATACAGATTGTCACATCCCATCATCCAAAATATTAGTAGCTATCACTTAATTAAAACTTAGTATTACAAGAGAATAACGATTAGTTTGTAATAATAAAATGAAAGTCAAAGTTTAGGGTTGTTTGGCTAAGCTTATTTAACTAAAAAAAGTTTTTTAGAAAAAAAAAACTTATTGACTTATGACTTTTTGAAAAAATAGTTTTTTAAAAAATGTTTAGATTAGCTTATGGGGTGGGAAAACCAGTAAATCAATAAGTTATTTTTTAAAAAAGTGTTTGTCTTAGCTTATTCATGTAAATGACTAACAGTCATAAGCAGTTTCAAAAAATCACTTCTTGCTAACTTTTCAAAACTAATTTTTCCTCCCTATGCAAAAAGTCATTTTGAAAAGTGTTTATGAGTTTGACAAACACTTTTTCTTCTTATTATCTTTTTTTGTAGAAGTTAATGGGTTATTGGATTTAATCACCCCCAACTATCGGCTATTGGATGCTGCCACTCTCAACAATCACTTTGACGCTTGTCACCCTACAACTTAACACTTAGTGTGTTCTGTCACCACGTCGTTAACTGATCACTAACTTTTGATGTTGTTTTTATACTTTTGGGGGGTGTCACAAGGGTCTTAGGAAGGTTTTAGGGATCTTTGGACGCCCCCAAAAGTATAGTAATAAGCTCAAAAGTTAGTGATTAGTTAACGACGTGGTGACAGAACAAAGTAAGTGTTAAGTTGGGGGGTGACGGGCGTCAAAGTAATAGCTGATGGTGATAGCGACTAATAGCCGATAATTAGGGGTGATAAAATCCAATAACCCAAAGTTAATAAGATACTAATTTTTCCTCCTTATGCAAAAAGTCATTTTGAAAAGTGCTTATGAGTTTGACAAACATTTTTTCTTCTTATTATCTTTTTGTAAAAGTTAATAATGTAGGAACCGTTCGCGGAATAAAATAAAATAAACAAAACTTTTATTATTATGATTACAATACAGAAATGAGAAAACAAAATACTGGTACAATTACAACTGAAAAAATACAAGAACTTAGATGAAGAAGAAGGCTGAGGCACGTGTTCAACACGCTTCCCTTAAAACAAATTCCGAGTCTCCCAAGAGTACTCGTTTTGTTTCCCAGGGTACAACAGCCGGAGCAGTAGTACTGCCGGAGTAGACTTAAACCCGAAGGTTACCTTGAGTGCTGCAAGAAAAAGATCAGGAAAGAGTAAGTTGGTATAGCTGTTGTGTTGCTGGTGTGTTCTTCTGCTGGGTATGGAGCTGTATTTATACAGCTCCTAAGTCGAAACAGTCAAAACGAATTAAAGAGAGGTTTAAATTGCATTAAACGTATTCAATGCAATTTAATACGTCATTTAATTCTCAGTCAAAGCTAGTTAACTCGTCAGTTACGAAGCTGGACTGAAACTGCTATGTTATTCAATGCTGGAAGCTTTCTGCGCGCGCGCGCGCCCATGCGCGGTGCGGCCTCTTGGCTCACAGCCGTGCGCCGCGCGCCCATGCGCGGTGCGGCCTTTTGGCTCACAGCCGTGCGCGCATGCGCCACATCACCATGCGCGGTGCGTCCTCATGGCTCAAGTCCATGCGCGCGTGCGCCACGTCACCTGTGAGCCTATACGAGCGCGCCACACAGTCGCGCCGTATTGGCTCACTCTGGTGCGCCGCGCACGACACAGCAGGACCCATGCACCATGCGTGCACCCGCGTGCCATGTACTCGCGCGCGCATGCGCCGCATCACCTACCACTTGGTCCTTGCAACCCTTGTGCTCCACCACGCGCACGCGGTCAAAAATACAAAGGCGGCTCTCAAGCGGCTCGCGGCGATGCGAGCGTGCAAAGTGCGCCATCAAAGCGCCACATTGCACATTGCGCCTCATCGCCCACGCCACGCGCGCGCGCGCGCGAGTGCGAGTGCGAGTTAGGGTGCTCCGCACCCTTCGCGAGGACACTAGTGTGTGCTTCCATGAAACAATAAGGATGGAGAGTTCCACCTTAAATACCCATTTAAGTTCCTTCTCTCATCCGATGTGGGACAAGGTGCTATTTTCCCTTTTGTTTCAGCATTGAATGTTCCAAACACCCAACTTTGAGCATCGATATCTCATTCATCCTAGCTCCGTTTTGGACGCGGTTTAGTTCGTTACGAAGCTTTCCCAACATAGAACACAAACCCACAAATAAATATATAAAACCCGCTCATTTTATTATATTTATTTCTAGTCCAAAATAGGAAAAAATCGTTTTCCTATATTTGTGAAAAATGCTATTTTCACCTATTTTTCCAACAATCCCCCACATGAAAAATGTTATTTTCATCAAATTTCCAACAATCCCCCACATGTATGGAAATGGATCTTTTCCTTACACTTTTCAACGATAAACTTCGACAGTTGAGTATTGCAAGATAGGTAGGTGTTAGTTAACCTTTGAACCTTCTTTTGTGATGCGCACTTAGCTTACTATCGGTGTGTAGACGCGATGTCCTTGAACATACCCCCATTTGTGTAAACGACAATACACTTCACACAATACTCTCCCTGGTTTGGCCAACTCCTCATTGTCGTGTCCTATTATGGTCCTGGAACACTGGCCTGGTTCTGCGAGAGCTCTAGGATTTGCGCACCCCACAAATCCATTTGAAGCGACCCTACTTCACTCTAACATAGGTGATTCCTTTGAATCATTAAAAGCATCATGGTTATTTGATTTCCCGTAATCGTTAACCTTAATATGCTTAGCCTCACTTCAATGTCACTGATTGGAATGGACTAGGAAGTATAAATAACTCCCTTTTTAATTAGTTTGGGGTACTCCCCCACAGTGACTCCGTTTGGTAATATGATTAAGTTGTCCTATTGAACTTAGATCTTGGGATCTCCAGTCAACTAAGTTAGGTTTCCCTCATATTCCCATTTACCAGGGGCTTTAGTCCCATTCCTCTTGACGACGTTTCTACTAACTCTCTGCTTAAGCCTTTTGTAAACGGGTCCGCAATGTTATCCGCTGATCTCACATAATCAATTGTGATAACACCCGTTGAGAGTAGTTGTCGTATCGTGTTATGTCTACGTCGCATATGCCTTGATCTGCCATTGTACATCAAGCTTTGAGCTCTACCAATCGCTGATTGGCTATCACAATGTACACATATGGCTGGCAAAGGCTTTGGCCATCTTGGAATATCTTCCACGAATTGACGTAGCCATTCCGCCTCCTCGCCTGACTTATCTAAGGCGATAAATTCGGATTCCATTGTGGATCTCGCTATGACCGTTTGCTTAGAAGACTTCCAAGCAATAGCAGCTCCTCCAAGTGTAAACACGAAACCACTTGTTGATTTGGAATCTTTATTATCCGATATCCAGTTTGCATCAGTGTATCCTTCGATCACTGCTGGTTGTCGGGTATAATGCAGTCCATAATCTCTTGTGTATCTTATGTATTTAAGCACCCTCGTGATAGCTTTCCAATGATCCGCGCACGGATTGCTGGTGTATCTACTTAGCCTACTCACCGCGTAAGCCAAGTCGGGTCTAGTACATGTCATTAGATACATTAGACTGCCAATAATTCTTGAATACTCTAACTGAGCAACTCCCTCTCCTTTATTCTTCTTGAGATGTTGAGAGGTATCAACTGGAGTTCGAGCTACACTCGTATCTCCCGAGTTGAATTTTTCAAGAATCTTATCCACATAGTGAGATTGACTTAAGACAAGACCATCTTGGGTTCTTATGATCTTTACTCCAAGAATCACATCCGCTAAACCCATGTCTTTCATATCAAATCTCGCTTTCAACATGTTTTTAGTAGCCTTGATAATTTTATCATTACTCCCAATGATAAGCATATCGTCTACGTAAAGACATAAGATTACGTAACCTTCATTTGTGTCTTTGAAATAAACACATTTGTCGCACTCATTTATTTTGAAACCATTGTCAAGCATGACATGATCAAACTTTTGGTGCCATTGTTTTGGTGCTTGCTTCAAGCCATACAAAGACTTGACGAGTTTACACACTTTACCCTCTTGACCTGGGGCGGAGAAACCTTCAGGTTGCTCCATGTAAATCTCTTCTTCTAAATCGCCATTTAGAAATGCGGTTTTAACATCCATTTGGTGAACTTCCAAATTTCTTAAAGCCGCTATAGCAAGAACCAATCTAATCGAGGTTATGCGCGTCACAGGCGAGTAGGTATCAAAGTAATCTAGACCTTCCTTTTGTCTAAATCCTTTAATCACCAACCTAGCCTTGTATTTATCAATACTTCCATCAGTTTTCATCTTCCTTTTAAATATCCAACGATATCCAAGTGGTTTGCAACCAGGTGGAAGATCTACTAACTCCCAAGTATGATTTTGCAATATAGAATCAATCTCGTTCTTTATTGCTTCTTTCCATTGAGGTCCTTCCGAAGAAGAAACCGCTTCGCGATATGTATTGGGCTCGCCCTCAACCATATAGCTAACAAAGTCAGGACCGAAGGATTTTTCAACCCTTGGCCTTTTGCTTCGCCTACGATCACCCTCGTCAACCTCAGGTTGATCGTGTGTTTCATCTATCCGCGTAGATGAACTTGGACCCGCTTCATCTAACCATGTAGATGAACTTGGACCCGCCTCATCAAGTGCTGTTGATGAAGTTGTATGTGTTTGTCTTCTCAAAGGAAACACATTTTCAAAATACGAAACAACGTTAGGATTCACCTCCATGATAGTGTCATTGTGTACATCAGGGTTCTTGGACTCATGTACAAGAAAGCGATGTGCACTACTTTGATGCGCATACCCAATGAATATGCAATCAACAGTTTTGGGTCCTATCCTAAGAGCCTTAGGAGGTGGTACAATCACTTTTGCTAGGCACCCCCACACTTTCAAGTATTTATATGAAGGCTTTTTCTTTTTCCATAACTCATATGGAGTCTCATCTCTCTTTTTCAATGGTATCTTGTTCAAAAGATAATTGGCCGAGAGAATGGCCTCCCCCCACATGTCATGGCTCACCCCAGAACTTATCAACATGGCGTTCATCATTTCTTTCAATGTGTGGTTCTTTCGTTCCGCCACGCCATTTGATTGTGGAGAATAAGGAGGTGTACACTCATGTACAATGCCACTTTTCGCGCATAAATCGGCAAAAGGTGCAACATATTCGCCTCCTCGGTCGCTTCGCAAAGCTTTTATCTTCTTTTGAAGTTGATTCTCAACTTCATTTTTATACAAGATAAATTTACTTATTGCTTCATCTTTACTTTTTAGTAAATATACATAGCAATATTTAGTACTATCGTCAATAAACGTGATGAAGTACTTATTTCCACCTCTTGTGGGTACCGCTTTTAAATCACAAATATCAGTGTGAATTAAATCAAGGGGTTCGGTTATTCGTTCAACCGATTTGGATGATGTTCTTGTAAGTTTGGATTCTACACAAGTTTCACATTTATAGTGTGAATCAATATGGAATGTTGGTATACAATTTAAATTGATTAAACGTCGTATTGAATTAAAATTAACGTGACCTAATCTACCATGCCATTTATTTGAATCAGAAAACTCAAGCATATAAGTAGAAGTAGTAGCAATTTTATTCATCTTTTTGACAGCCATTACATTCAATTTAAACATGCCGTTTTGGGCGTAGCCCTTACCAACATACGTTCCTCGTTTAGTAAGTACAAATTGATCGCTCTCAAATACTAAACGAAATCCAAACTTGTTAAGCAACCATCCCGAGACTAGATTCTTCCGCAAGTCCGGGACATACAACACGTTGCTTAGAGTGAGCTCCTTTCCTGAGGTCCACTTCAAGATCACCGTTCCTTCACCCATGATGTCAGCGGTGGCTGCATTGCCCATATACAGCTTCTCATCTCCTTCAAGCGCCTTGAAGGTGGTAAAGAGGGTTTTGTCTGCACAAACATGACGGGTCGCTCCCGTATCAACCCACCAACCTTTTGGAGTATTGGTCACCGTATTGACCTCATCCATCATTGCACTTTTGTCGGAAATCATTGCCACCAAAGGCATTCCGTCTTCATCCACCATGTGCGCACGCTCACGCTTTGGTTTCTTGCATTGGTTAGCCCGATGCCCCGGCTCGTCACAGTTCCTTGGAACGTCTGAGGTTTCTTTTTCACAACCCCTTTCTTTTGTCCAAGGTTGCTAGCCTTTGCTTTCCCTTTGTCCTTTTTCCCCTTACCCTTCGCGCCTTTAGAGGATTGCCCATGCTCAACCAAATTTGCGCTAGCAGAAGTTTGCGCTTGGCTGCCTTTTAGGGCAATTCTATTGCCCTCTTCAATCCGAAGACGAACAATAAGATCCTCTAAAGTCATCTCCTTTCGTTTGTGTTTAAGATAATTCTTAAAGTCCAACCAACCAGGAGGTAACTTTTCAATCATCGCCGCCACTTGAAATGTCTCGCTAAGTGTCATGCCTTCCGCAAAGATGTCATGTAGTATAATTTGGAATTCTTGGACTTGATTCATAACACTTTTAGAATCAACCATTTTGAAATCCAAGAAACGGGCTACCACAAATTTCTTTGTGCCAGCATCCTCCGTTTTGTACTTCTTGTCCAAGGCATCCCAAAGATCTTTGGAAGTCTTGACATTGTAGTACACATTATACAATGCATCTGAAAGCCCGTTTAACACATAGCCTCGACAAATGAAATCCGAGTGCTTCCAAGCCTCTACCGCGCTCAGAGCCTGAGCGCTGGTCTCCCCTTCCGCAGGTTGGGGAGCGGTTTCACTTAAGAACCTCGCAAGGTTCATGGTGGTCAAGTAGAAGAACATCTTCTGTTGCCACCTTTTGAAGTGGAGACCCGAGAACTTCTCGGGTCGTTCAGCGTGATTGGCCACTGTGGACGCTCCCACAGTGGTGGCATTAAGGGGGGTTCCCGTCACAACATTTGTAGTGTTGTTAACGTTGACATTCTCAGTCGACATGCTGAAAAAGAAATTTAAATTAAAATTTTAGTCAAAAATTCTGATTTACGCACAAACCAGAAGGAAACTACTAAATTTTAATTTTACCACAATTTACTGTTTCGGCTTCTAAGTCCAACTTTGAAGACGAAAAACAGAAAATTTATAATATTTAAAACTTACTGACTGGCTTCTAAGTCCAACTTTGAAGACCAAGGCAGAAAGTTTATTAGCAAATTTTTAGGGCAACTGAATGTAATCAATTGTTTTCAACCAAAGTCGCTCCTTTGAAGAAGAAAACAAAAAAAAAATCTGTTTTTAAAACACAAACTGAGTGAAAACAAAACTGGTTTGAATCACAAACAGAATGGTTTTGTTACACGAACGGTTTTAAAAATTTGTTTTAAGATTGTAGGAACCGTTCGCGGAATAAAATAAAATAAACAAAACTTTTATTATTATGATTACAATACAGAAATGAGAAAACAAAATACTGGTACAATTACAACTGAAAAAATACAAGAACTTAGATGAAGAAGAAGGCTGAGGCACGTGTTCAACACGCTTCCCTTAAAACAAATTCCGAGTCTCCCAAGAGTACTCGTTTTGTTTCCCAGGGTACAACAGCCGGAGCAGTAGTACTGCCGGAGTAGACTTAAACCCGAAGGTTACCTTGAGTGCTGCAAGAAAAAGATCAGGAAAGAGTAAGTTGGTATAGCTGTTGTGTTGCTGGTGTGTTCTTCTGCTGGGTATGGAGCTGTATTTATACAGCTCCTAAGTCGAAACAGTCAAAACGAATTAAAGAGAGGTTTAAATTGCATTAAACGTCTTCAATGCAATTTAATACGTCATTTAATTCTCAGTCAAAGCTAGTTAACTCGTCAGTTACGAAGCTGGACTGAAACTGCTCTGTTATTCAATGCTGGAAGCTTTCTGCGCGCGCGCGCGCCCATGCGCGGTGCGGCCTCTTGGCTCACAGCCGTGCGCCGCGCGCCCATGCGCGGTGCGGCCTTTTGGCTCACAGCCGTGCGCGCATGCGCCACATCACCATGCGCGGTGCGTCCTCTTGGCTCAAGTGCAAAGTGCGCCATCAAAGCGCCACATTGCGCCTCATCGCCCACGCCACGCGCGCGCGCGCGCGCGAGGGCGAGTGCGAGTTAGGGTGCTCCGCACCCTTCGCGAGGACACTAGTGTGTGCTTCCATGAAACAATAAGGATGGAGAGTTCCACCTTAAATACCCATTTAAGTTCCTTCTCTCATCCGATGTGGGACAAGGTGCTACTTTCCCTTTTGTTTCAGCATTGAATGTTCCAAACACCCAACTTTGAGCATCGATATCTCATTCATCCTAGCTCCGTTTTGGACGCGGTTTAGTTCGTTGCGAAGCTCTCCCAACATAGAACACAAACCCACAAATAAATATATAAAACCCGCTCATTTTATTATATTTATTTCTAGTCCAAAATAGGAAAAAATCATTTTCCTATATTTGTGAAAAATGCTATTTTCACCTATTTTTCCAACAAATAAGATATAAGAAGGTGTTGAAAAGCTTAGCCAAACATCCCGTTAGACCCTTAATTTTATATACGTTTTTTTACATTGATTCATTCTTTTATTAACCAACTCTTTTCTTTTCGTTTCTATGAGGCTCACAATTTTTAAATGTAGTAAAACCACCATCCAGCGATCAAGTCAATATTCAACATATGACCAAGCATATCAACTACAAAAAATGTATAGTATATAGAGAGACGTGTGGAGTTGGGAGGACACAATGAATTGTATGGAGCCAAATCCAAGTATACGTCATCAATATCACATGTTGAATAATTTAATAACGTAAGCATTTTGATTCCATCAGCCTATGGTATAAAAGGTTGAGTGGACAACAATCAAAGTTTGAAACATAATAAAATTATGGTCAAATAGCAAAGCAAGAGGTAAATAAATCTAGTAAAGCTAAAGTATAGTTTGAAAAGAAAGGTTGTTTCTACGTTTTTTTAGATCCTAAGCAAACTATAAAGTGAGGGCCTTAATTTCACCGATATACTCTCCTTCAATCCCGACGCCATGGGTGATCATCCTTACTTTTTTCGGCTATTGATAGCCGATAGCCTAGAAATTGAAAGCAAGTTACGATGGGAAGTGAGAACGATGATTGCGGCTGTATTTATGGGTTTTAGGCCGCTAAATAATGATGATTCGGTCGATGGAGGTTGTGTTGTAATAGCTGGAAATCAAGACGAAATGGGCTTTAAAACATGGTCTTTTTTTTGCTAAACAATATTTATTTTGGACTCTTATAAAAACTTTCTAAAAACTTGGAGGCCCTAGGCCTATGCCTATGTTGCCAAGCCTGTGGAGCCAGCCATGCTGAGAATGGTAAGATATAGACAAACTTATCTCTACCTCGTAGGAATAGAGAGACTGTTTCCAGTAAGACCCCCGACTCAATAGTAGTTTTGCATTAAGCTTTGGACATAGGCATATAACACTTAGCAATCAGGAAAAAGACTGATTAGTGCATGTACCTCTTTGTCTTTCAGCTACCAACGCCATCACATGATGCATGATTAACCATTCACCGTTTTTAACGTTATTTTCACGAAATTAGTAAAATAACATTAAATTAGTGCAATCTCACTTTTGGCCTCCAAGGGCCCACATATATATATATATATACATATATATATACATATATATATATATAGGGAGGAGATCATGCGAGAACCACCCTTATTGTGAGAACCGCGAGAACCAATGTGAACACAACCTAAAATAGCTAAAAAAAACCTAAAAAAACCTAACCCCTCCCCCCCAAAAAAAACCTAAACCCCCCCCACCCCCCCCCCCCCCAAGCTAAATGCTAAAAACTAAAACCCAAAAAAAAACTAAAAAAAAACTAAACCCCCCCCCCCCCCAAAAAAAAAAAAACCTAAACCCCCCTCCCCCACCCCCCAAAAACCTAAACCCCCCCACCCCCACCCCCCAAGCTAAAATGCTAAAAACTAAACCCCCCAAAAAACCTAAAAAAAAAAATATTATATTTTTTATGCTCAAATCGCTACTTTTAGTGGAAAAAAATGTAACACCCCGACTTTCCACGTGTCACCGGTGGGCCCGGTGGTGAGTATCGTGACGTAGTTGATATCATCATAGTCAAACAACACAATATATAAATGCACAGCGGAAGCAAAAAGATAAAATATATTACAATCCGAATATAGAGTAATATCCAGTATTACAACGGAAAGTAAAGGATCCACAGGCGGATCTTAAAAAGATAAACATTTGTTCAACAGACTTTAGATGCCTAGAACTTGCAAGATTCCTTATTAGCGCCCTGAGCTGCTTCCAGCCTATTACGTACTTGTACCTGTCACTTAGACTTTTGAAAATACGTCAGTTTTCACTGGTAAATACACTCAACTGACTCATTTGAAAAGAGTTTAAGAAAATTGGTTTAGATGCACGAGGCACGAAATATTTTGACACAATGATTAACATGCACAGAGGCAATATTAATCTTTTATACTTGATTAAAATGCACAGAGGCAAAATAAATCTTTTGTAACTTGTATACTTGGGACAAACTATATTTCATGTTATCAGTTTTACATAACTTGCTCTAGATACGGGGCCCGGATCTATGCCGGTTCATGATTAACAGACACACCACTATTCCCTTATTGTGAATCCCTTATTGGGTATAATTTATTAATAAGCATATAGCATTTGTCAGGTGTATGCCTACACACCCCGTGCTTAGGTCGTGGTCATTGCATTTAATGAGTCAAGGATATCCAGGACACGGTCGCATTAATCCCCAATGTTTCAGTCAAGCAATACGAATTAAAACAGGTTATTTGGATTTCCCGACTTATTGGTCTTTGAATCCCATACCTGACCATGCGGTATTTATATTACCGTATCCCAAGCCCGTAATAGGGAAAATAAGTTAAGAGTATTTACCTGAGCTAGTTCCTGTCTTAAATAGCAAGAATTTAATAACTCAGCCGTATTCACTTAAGTAAGCGTAGGTACAATTTACCGGAAAGCTCTAGTCTGGAAATGATGGTATAAATAACCAATTAGAATGCTAACGGGTCTTTAATTAAGCATAAGCTTAGACCGGTTAGTCTTAGAGAAATGTACGGTTCAAACGCACGATTAAGCGAAGACCGGAATAGAATGTGTTTTAGACCCGACAAGTTTGAAGACTTGTATAATATGGGTATTTCATCCACATTCTGGATTTTGAGGTAAAACCGATAAGGTTTGACCCGTTTAGGCTAGTTTATGTAAACTAGTTACATAAACCGAACCGAACGCGTAATAAGCGTAACGGGTATACATATGAGCTATTTACAGGTTTCCCAAGTTAATATGCTTCATATATGTTGTGACATCAGTAAGATGTCTTTTATTATGCCCGTAACGAATTTAAACACAAACTATGCCCCGTAGGGGTAGTTTGGTCATTTAAAAGGTTATAAAAGAGTTTAAGTATTTATCTGAGTTACAGGTCTGATGTAATCAGTAAAAATACTTATTTTACTAAGTTATAACAGTAGGGTAAAGTATATATGTGAAATTTATCAATTATAACCAAACTATGCACCGTAGGGCATTTTGGTAATTTCACATAAGCCGAAAAGCTTAAAACTGAAGTCTGAGTTAAACAACCTTTGCTTACTGTTAAAATATTATAATTTGTCTCAAATATCAGTAGGTATCAACCCGTGTATGTTCAATATAATTTTAATACATACTATGCGTTAAAAACGTTTAATAAGGCGATTAAAAGCCGTTTATGGGTTCGATACATAAAGCTGATATTTTTATACTTCCAGGAGGCTTGAAATAATTTATTTAACATATATAATCAGTAGCAAAAGGTTTGGAGTCGTTTAGATATGTAAAACTCATTTTATGGCCCGTAAGGGTAAAACCGACATTTACCGGATTAAGCCTACGACTATTAGTTATGCTCATCCTAAAATTAATTAAAATCTTTAAAAATCCCAAAATAATATATTACATCAGTGGGTAAATATTTTGGTATTTAAAAGTAGGCTTAACTAGGCTATACGCTAATTACGCCGTTTTATTAACATAAAGCTTTCAATTTACGCTAATGAGCATAACTCTCAATCTGTACCTCAAACTGATATCAAACTTTGCATACAAGTTTATATATCAGTAATTAAAGTTTCTATTCTTTTACATTTCCAAAAATCACGTTTTAAGGTAATAAGGGCATAATGGTCAACATATGAGCAATTAACGGAATCATGCGTATTAATCGGTTAACTAATGAACCATGGTGTATAATCACAGAGGGTTATACTAGCATGTTACCTGGTCCAAATAAGGCTCTTAGGTATTTCTAAAACATACCATAACGGGTCAGAACTGAAAGTCAAAGTATAAGTCAAACTATGCGACTTTTGGTTCCGAACCGGGACTAAATAGGAAATTGTCGGGTTGAACATGTTTAGACATGTTCTTACACTTATTACTAAGTTATATTAATGATCAAACAGGTTGTATGTGTTCTACATTGCTAATTATGCATAAATTGTAATTTACACATTCTGTTGACTTTTTAGATACAAGTTTGACCCGACATTTGACCTAGTTAGAGTGGGAATCAGGGGGGACCCTTTTGAGGGTTTATTACCCACATAATTACCAACTTATAACTACTTTTGATTCGAATAATCACTGGACCATTAGTGATTAATCTTAAAGTCAACCGTTACTTACGACGGTTTGACTTTTAAGCTAAAACTTAATCAAGAAAGGTTTAGCAAACTTACCAAGGTCCTATGCACTAATTATGATCACTTGAGCCTGCTTGGGAGCTCCAGAATTGATCAGGAATGCAAGAGAAGATGTGAAGATCATTGGTGCATATCATGGCCTTTATATAGTGTTTAAATCACCATAACTTGTTGACACACAAGTCTACCATTGACCACAAATCACCAACACATGTCCCTAAGGTCCTAGGAGGCATTTAGGGGTCGCCCATGTTGAGAAAAATCGTTTAAAGTCGATCATAAGCACAAGGGCAGACAAGAAATAACAAAATTTACATCAGACTACCCCTAGCGTGACGCCAGGCCCCCCTCGCGTCGCGCTAGGCCCCTTCTGCACAAAATCCACATTTTTAGATTTTTGCGATTTGATCCTTGGCTCTTCAAAACTCGATTAGGCACTTGTTTCTTGCATTATGAACCCTCATAATTGATCCATAAGGGCTTTAAAACATATACCCATTTTGTTAAGTCCCCGGTTAACTTAATTGTTACCCGAAAAGTCCTAACTTTCAACGTTTACGTTTTAACCCCTCGTACACGAATTTGATCATAACTTTCTCATACGATAACGAAACTTTATGAAATTTTAATCGTGCATTCTAGTGAGCATAATTAATCGTTACAAAGCTTCGGGTTTGTCAAAAGGTCACTCAGAGGTATAACTTAAACATGTTGACACATTTAGTCCCTGTAGTTTGTAATCTCTCACTTTTAGCTCCGTATAATCCATGATTTATTCGTTTGAAGGTATGAGCATCTTGTAGGGTTAATATACAATATATTTATTCACTGTTGACATTTAGAATACGTATATCCACATACTTTCCATGATTGTCAACTTTAGTCCTTCTATGATATTCTTTCACACGTTTAAACATTTGACACGTGTCGACACATTATAGGACGTGAATTTTCGAGGTGTTACATCCTCACCCCCTTAAAATAAATCTCGACCTCGAGATTTGTTAACGTAAAGGAAGTATTTTCTGCCTTATATTGGGCTTAATCTTCCCTAGTATTTTTGAGCCTCTAAGGCACTCCAATTGACCTTTATACTAGGTACATGTATCTTTTTGGAGCTTCTAATCCTGTCGATTCTTAATCGACACAGGTTGCTCACCATATCATAAATCTGCATATCATTATGTGATAGTGCTTTTTGACTTATTGGCGACACACATCATTCAGTCACTAGTGTGTAATGTATTGCGAGCTCCTTCAACTCCTTAAATAGGTTTTTGCTTATAAGCTACTTGATCTTGATACATTCGATTTCCTTCAAATGGTTCTATACATTCAGAGCCTAACTAGCCTGGTATTTTAACAATTTGGTTCTATCAGATATAAAGCTTTTACAACAATTGTAGCCTTAAGCGGGATGTTTGTCCTAACCTCCTCTTGCCTCTCTGGAGGTAAACAGGGTAGTTCTTATAAAGAAGATAATTATGACACATAGAGATGTCAGAGATTTCCTAAATCTCAGGCTTCGGCTCATCTATCGATGTCGGTGTCAGATAATTGACACACTCTCTTTACAATTGCAAGGATGTCCTAAGTAGAGATACTTATAAGGACATTTTATTTGGGATATCTTCTTTGAATACTACTAGTCGACTTCAGTACAATATGATCATTGGAATATCTCAGGGGTTCCATGCATTAAACCTCCATACTGATCAGGCATGGAAGCAATCTATGGGACACACTAGGACACGCCAATCCTCATATGGTACTCTTATCAAACATAGTTTGGCATTCGCAGGTGATATAAAATAATGGAAAATAATAAAATAAAATAATATATATACTGTCGTACTCTTTCTGGGGAAGAGTACTCCAGATTCTTATGAAAGGATTATCTCCGAGGATGGGAGAGAGGGTCATTAAAGATTCCGTTGGTAAATTATACCTCATTTTTTTAATATCTGAAGTTCTTATGAATGTAATCAAAAGCTTGCTAAGCTTATGGTTTACTAAAGGTTTATTATCCCTTGCATTTACGTAAAATATTAAGCAAATACAATCGATGCTAAAAGGTAAAGACGTACCTAATGCTATTATTGAGATGCACTGTCTCTGGCATTCAACCGTTAGTTTAGGCGTTTCCTTTCTTATCCTTCCCAGAATTAGCTGCTCCTTCCTTGGCAGCCGCAGGGCAATTAGTACTGATGTGGCCCTTTTCGCCACAGCTGAAGCAGTTTGCATTCTTTATGTCCCTACATTCGTGGGACTGGTGACCAGTTCTTTTGCAGATGCCACATTGCTTTATCTTTTGGTTTGATCGACACTGTCCCCAGTGCCTTCTGTTGCAAGTTTTGCATGTAGGCTTCTTGTTGGAATCATGTTGGTTATTGTTGAGCTCGGATTTGCTCTTCTTAGGATTCTAGGAGTTATCCTCCTCCCTTTTACGCTTCCCATCTTCAGAAGCCTTGGCAGCCTTGTTTCTGACCACATCGAGTGTGAGAGATAGCGACAGATCTGCTGCCGACCTGAATGTAGTAGGTCTCGATGCTTTCACACTGGCCTTTATTTCTGGGGCTAAACCCCCAATAAAGCGAGCTATTCGCTTTGGTTCCGGTGTGACCAAATAAGGAACCAATCGGGACTTGGTATTGAAACTTGTAAGGTATGCTTGACAATCTAAGTTCTCCATGATTAATGTCAAGAATTCAGTCTCGATCTTCTCAACTTCATGTTGAGGACAATAATTTTCTTTGATAAGAGCAACGAGCTGATCCCAAGTCATGTTGTACAACGGGATCTTCCCGGTGTCTTGAATCAACGATCTCCACCAGGCTAAGGCCTCACCCTTAAATGATTGCGACACAAACTTGACCACATCCTTCTCAGCGCATCCGCTGATATCCACAACTATATCCATCTCATCTAACCATGTCATACAATCTACAGCTCCTTCCTCCCCAGTGAAATCCCGGGGTTTACATGAAACAAAGTACTTGTATGAGCAACCCTTATCACGGGGTCCTTGATTCAGTATGATCTGTTGAGACGGATCACTGTGATGATTAGAAGAGTGACGCTCGTCATCTTCCTTCTTGGGTTCATCCCTCTTGGGAGGTGGCTTCGCATGCGGTGTTGATAGGGTCCTACTTCGAGTCCCACTATACTCTTCATATTGCCGCTCTAAGGCTTTTGTAACTGCGTCGTCTACTAACGCTTTTAGTTCAGCACCCGTTAAATTAATTCGGGCGTTATCATTGTTCTCCATTGGGTGGCTATTAATTTCACCTGAGCCAGCCATTTAATTGAACTGTTACAGAAAACAAGGACAATAGTTTACTTGGGAGTTTATTATGGAATTGTCTTTTATGACAATTCATTAACCATGGTAACGAAGACCATATTTGGTTAATTTATTAATCACATTTATTTAGGATTTATATTATAACTTATCCTAATTATAAAACAATAACAGTTTTATTTGTGGCACAACTGGCCTAGTCATATGGACATTTATAAATTAAAAGCTATGATTTCAGAGAATCAAGCATGAAAGCATACTGGCACAACTGGCCTGGTCACAAAGGACATTTATAATTTATAAGCTATGATTTCAGAGAATCGAGGCATTAAGGTTTGAATCAAAGTTCATCACCTTTTCTTGACAGGGAGTTGTAGGCTACCACTGTCTTGAGTCTTAGAGGACATTAACTATAGCCCGTAGGCACTTCCCTTCTAAGGGATGTTTATTATGGAATTGCCCCTTAGGGTAATTCATTAATCATGGTAATATAAACCACATTGGTTAATTTGTTAGTTATATTTAATTAGCATTTTTATTGTAATATATCCTAGTTATAAAACATTAAGGATATTAAGGTGGCGCAAAGGGCCTAGTCACAAGGACAGTTTTAAATTATAAGCTATGATTCCAGGGAATCAAAGCATGAAGGTTTGAACCTAGTTCATTACCTTTATTTGACAGGGAGTCATCGCTACCACTGTCTTTTGGCTCATATAGAAATGAGCAGGGCCCGTAGGCGCTATATTACCACGTATGGTCAAAATATGATCATCTCAAGTGATGATGTAAACCCATGATTCAGAGATCATTATATTGGGTTAGGAATCCTTTGAATAGGTTTTACCGTCTTGGCCATGTCTGCAATGACATTTAGGCTAGGTTTTACCATCTTGGCCACGTCTGCATTGACATTTAGGCTAGGTTTTACCATCTTGGCCATGTCAGCATTGACATTTAGGCTAGGTTTTACCTTTAAGATTCTGTTTAATAAAGCCGAACAATTTCTAAATTGAAATGTTAATAAGGATCTGAATCTAATTTGAGGAACTGCCATCTTGGGCGGTCTTAATATGACCCGAGGCTAGGTCTTGTCCTTTTAGATTTTGCCATTTTATTATAATGGTAGATCTTGAAAAAAGGAATGTTATTTTTCATTTATTTCATATTTCATGTTTAGAATGAAAGTTTAAACTTAATCATTCCATTATATAAAAATAAAAGTATAAAGTTGCCCTAAGTGGGACTTGAAAGGAATAGTGTTGTCCTCGAAGGGACTGAAAAGATAAATATGTCCTTATAAGGACTATTGAGGAAACGATTTTTCAGCAAAGGAGTTTCTTCTTCATTCAATTCCCGAATGCTTTCTCCTTGGTTGCACGTCTCATCCTGGTCGCGTTACGAAGCTCAGCATTTCAAGGCTCCATACGTGGAGATTTTTTTTTTTTTTTACAGCTTCTTCGCTTGGCGACGTATCCAATTAAAAATTGGAAGCAAGATTTCCAGATTAGGATTTAGAATATTCCTAATTAAGTCTAGACTCAGAAGGTCAAGGAATGTGCTACTGTGTCATTGAGATTAAACACGAAAGACTAGTGTTCAATTCACTCAATGTTGGCTCTGATACCAACCTGTCACACCCCGACTTTCCACGTGTCACCGGTGGGCCTGGTGGGGAGTATCGTGACGTAGTTGATATCATCATAGTCAAACAACACAATATATAAATGCACAGCGGAAGCAAAAAGATAAAATATATTACAATCCGAATATAGAGTAATATCCAGTATTACAACGGAAAGTAAAGGATCCACAGGCGGATCTTAAAAAGATAAACATTTGTTCAACAGACTTTAGATGCCTAGAACTTGCAAGATTCCTTATTAGCGCCCTGAGCTGCTTCCAGCCTATTACGTACTTGTACCTGTCACTTAGACTTTTGAAAATACGTCAGTTTTCACTGGTAAATACACTCAACTGACTCATTTGAAAAGAGTTTAAGAAAATTGGTTTAGATGCACGAGGCACGAAATATTTTGACACAATGATTAACATGCACAGAGGCAATATTAATCTTTTATACTTGATTAAAATGCACAGAGGCAAAATAAATCTTTTGTAACTTGTATACTTGGGACAAACTATATTTCATGTTATCAGTTTTACATAACTTGCTCTACATACGGGGTCCGGATCTATGCCGGTTCATGATTAACAGACACACCACTATTCCCTTATTGGGAATCCCTTACTGGGTATAATTTATTAATAAGCATATAGCATCTGTCAGGTGTATGCCTACACCCCGTGCTTAGGTCGTGGTCATTGCATTTAATGAGTCAAGGATATCCAGGACACGGTCGCATTAATCCCCAATGTTTCAGTCAAGCAATACGAATTAAAACAGGTTATTTGGATTTCCCGACTTATTGGTCTTTGAATCCCATACCTGACCATGCGGTATTTATATTACCGTATCCCAAGCCCGTAATAGGGAAAATAAGTTAAGAGTATTTACCTGAGCTAGTTCCTGTCTTAAATAGCAAGAATTTAATAACTCAGCCGTATTCACTTAAGTAAGCGTAGGTACAATTTACCGGAAAGCTCTAGTCTGGAAATGATGGTATAAATAACCAATTAGAATGCTAACGGGTCTTTAATTAAGCCTAAGCTTAGACCGGTTAGTCTTAGAGAAATGTACGGTTCAAACGCACGATTAAGCGAAGACCGGAATAGAATGTGTTTTAGACCCGACAAGTTTGAAGACTTGTATAATATGGGTATTTCATCCACATTCTGGATTTTGAGGTAAAACCGATAAGGTTTGACCCGTTTAGGCTAGTTTATGTAAACTAGTTACATAAACCGAACCGAACGCGTAATAAGCGTAACGGGTATACATATGAGCTATTTACAGGTTTCCTAAGTTAATATGCTTCATATATGTTGTGACATCAGTAAGATGTCTTTTATTATGCCCGTAACGAATTTAAACACAAACTATGCCCCGTAGGGGTAGTTTGGTCATTTAAAAGGTTATAAAAGAGTTTAAGTATTTATCTGAGTTACAGGTCTGATGTAATCAGTAAAAATACTTATTTTACTAAGTTATAACAGTAGGGTAAAGTATATATGTGAAATTTATCAATTATAACCAAACTATGCACCGTAGGGCATTTTGGTAATTTCACATAAGCCGAAAAGCTTAAAACTGAAGTCTGAGTTAAACAACCTTTGCTTACTGTTAAAATATTATAATTTGTCTCAAATATCAGTAGGTATCAACCCGTGTATGTTCAATATAATTTTAATACATACTATGCGTTAAAAACGCTTAATAAGGCGTTTAAAAGCCGTTTACGAGTTCGATACATAAAGCTGATATTTTTATACTTCCAGGAGGCTTGAAATAATTTATTTAACATATATAATCAGTAGCAAAAGGTTTGGAGTCGTTTAGATATGTAAAACTCATTTTATGGCCCGTAAGGGCAAAACCGACATTTACCGGATTAAGCCTACGACTATTAGTTATGCTCATCCTAAAATTAATTAAAAATCTTTAAAAATCCCAAAATAATATATTACATCAGTGGGTAAAGATTTTGGTATTTAAAAGTAGGCTTAACTAGGCTATACGCTAATTACGCCGTTTTATTAACATAAAGCTTTCAATTTACGCTAACGAGCATAACTCTCAATCTATACCTCAAACTGATATCAAACTTTGCATACAAGTTTATATATCAGTAATTAAAGTTTCTATTCTTTTACATTTCCAAAAATCACGTTTTAAGGTAATAAGGGCATAATGGTCAACATATGAGCAATTAACGGAATCATGCGTATTAATCGGTTAACTAATGAACCATGGTGTACAATCACAGAGGGTTATACTAGCATGTTACCTGGTCCAAATAAGGCTCTTAGGTATTTCTAAAACATACCATAACGGGTCAGAACTGAAAGTCAAAGTATAAGTCAAACTATGCGACTTTTGGTTCCGAACCGGGTCTAAATAGGAAATTGTCGGGTTGAACATGTTTAGACATGTTCTTACACTTATTACTAAGTTATATTAATGATCAAACAGGTTGTATGTGTTCTACATTGCTAATTATGCATAAATTGTAATTTACACATTCTGTTGACTTTTTAGATACAAGTTTGACCCGACATTTAACCTAGTTAGAGTGGGAATCAGGGGGGACCCTTTTGAGGGTTTATTACCCACATAATTACCAACTTATAACTACTTTTGATTTGACTAATCACTGGACCATTAGTGATTAATCTTAAAGTCAACCGTTACTTACGACGGTTTGACTTTTAAGCTAAAACTTAATCAAGAAAGGTTTAGCAAACTTACCAAGGTCCTATGCACTAATTATGATCACTTGAGCCTGCTTGGGAGCTCCAGAATTGATCAGGAATGCAAGAGAAGATGTGAAGATCATTGGTGCATATCATGGCCTTTATATAGTGTTTAAATCACCATAACTTGTTGACACACAAGTCTACCATTGACCACAAATCACCAACACGTGTCCCTAAGGTCCTAGGAGGCATTTAGGGGTCGCCCATGTTGAGAAAAATCGTTTAAAGTCGATCATAAGCACAAGGGCAGACAAGAAATAACAAAATTTACATCAGACTACCCCTAGCGTGACGCCAGGCCCCCCTCGCGTCGCGCTAGGCCCCTTCTGCACAAAATCCACATTTTTAGATTTTTGCGATTTGATCCTTGGCTCTTCAAAACTCGATTAGGCACTTGTTTCTTGCATTATGAACCCTCATAATTGATCCATAAGGGCTTTAAAACATATACCCATTTTGTTAAGTCCCCGGTTAACTTAATTGTTACCCGAAAAGTCCTAACTTTCAACGTTTACGCTTTAACCCCTCGTACACGAATTTGATCATAACTTTCTCATACGATAACGAAACTTTATGAAATTTTAATCGTGCATTCTAGTGAGCATAATTAATCGTTACAAAGCTTCGGGTTTGTCAAAAGGTCACTCAGAGGTATAACTTAAACATGTTGACACATTTAGTCCCTGTAGTTTGTAATCTCTCACTTTTAGCTCCGTATAATCCATGATTTATTCGTTTGAAGGTATGAGCATCTTGTAGGGTTAATATACAATATATTTATTCACTGTTGACATTTAGAATACGTATATCCACATACTTTCCATGATTGTCAACTTTAGTCCTTCTATGATATTTCTTTCACACGTTTAAACATTTGACACATGTCGACACATTATAGGACGTGAATTTTCGAGGTGTTACAAAAAATTTGTAATTTTTTTTTGGCTTCAAAAAGTAGCGATTTTTATATAAAAAATATTAAAAAAAATTTGTGTGATTTTTAGCTATTTTTATGCATTTTTGGTTGTGTTCACATTGGTTCTCGCGGTTCTCGCAATAAGAGGTGGTTCTCGCATGATCTTCTCCCTATATATATATATATAGGTCAAGAGTACGGTACAAATCTCCTTATCGTACATTATGTACGCGCTACCCACAGCCATACACGTGTCCTGATTCAATTTAATTAAATAAGGGTATATCAGACATTCCATTCGAACATATGAGGGGAATTCCGGAAATTAGGAAGCAGTTCTGGATTTCGTAACCGTCCCATTTAATTATTGTTTGTATCAATTCGATTTTTAGGGTTTTTGATTGATTTCTGAACGAACCTGGATTCGTCATTTAGGATTCGTCAATTGTTTAATTAGGTTTTTGTTTTGGGTTTTATTTGATCTGAAGCTTTTTTCATTTTTATTAGATTGTAACGAGGGTTGAAGATAAGTTGTTTATGGTGTTATTTGTTGGGTTACTATATCGCATGTGTTGTTTTATATATCGCATGTGTTGTTTTAACATAATACAGGTAGTTAATAATGGATCTTTTGTATAATTTCGCATGTTTTAAGTTAGACATTTCGCACACAATGAATTTAAATATTTAATTTCACATGTTTAAGTCTGTGATTTCGCAAACTATTATTTTTATCAATTATATATTTTAATTTCGCAAGTTTTAATAAGAATTATTTTTTATTTTCGCATAGTGTGTTTCATAATTCAGTTCAATAATTGAAATCATATAATTCAGTTCAATAATTGAGTTCAATAATTCATATCAATAATTTTTCTTTTATTATATATTTTATATTTCTATCACTCTTTCAAATATCCTATTAAAAATGGCAGATCTACCAACATTCTCTTCTTCTGAACCATGTATCAATCAGGATTTGAGGAAAAGGATTGAGCAACAAATTCAAGAGGATCGATCATGTCAAGAGATGTTGGAGGCCAACATTTCTCGTGTAACAGAAAACATGAAGAGAAGACAAGAAATTCTGAACTTGCTATCTCAGATGCAAGTGAGTAGTCTTAAAGAAATTGTTGTTATGTTTATGGTGGATCTGGGTGAGAGGGATGAGAAACAGTTGAAAGAATTGGCTGATGCAATAACTGTCTTAAGATGCTCGATGAAGATGAAAATGGAGTTTCTTTCATCTTTTGAATGAACTTTTGTTTATTTTTGTGCATGTTTAAATAAATTCGTATGTTTTGTTATATAATGGACTTGTTTTTTTGCATGTTCATAGTCACATATTTACTTCAAATTTCAATAATTCAATGTCAAATGCGAAATTAAAATTCAAATGCGAAATTAAAAACACTAATATATGCGAAATTAAAAAACACTAAAAAGTTTAAATATTTAACATAAATCCATCATCAAAGAAGTTTACTTTGGTGCCTTTCCAAAATACAAACTCATCCTTTCTGGGATTATCTTATCCAAATCTTTCATATACCTTTCTTTGCCTGGCCTTTTATCGAAAGCATTTGTCTTTTTAATTCATTTCAAATTTTAATAATTCATTGTCAAATTTGCGAAATTAAAAACACAAATGCGAAATTAAAAACACTAATATATTACCAAAACTAGTCAATCTTTATAATTCGCATGGCTTTAAGGATCAATTCGCATGTGTTAGTTAAGCATTACCAAAACCTTCGACAAACAGTATTTTATCTTATGAAATCGCATTTGTCATACAAAACCCTCACAAAACCCTATATGATATCGCACATATATCATGTATAATTATGAAAACTGCATAATCATGCCAAACCTAATAAATAAATATACCAGTCATAAACCCTAGCAAAATTGTAGTTGTGACCAATATTTAATCTTATAAAACTATATGTTTCAGTTAAAAGCTTAATAAACAAACAAAATCGCATTTGACATTAAAGTCCATGTATATTCTACTATAAAATCGCAAATTTCAATCGATACCTGGATTCATCTTCTTCGCTTGTGGTCTGTCGTTGTTTGCTTTGCTTCGTTTCTCAAAACTCATGAATCTTACTTGAATCGCAACGGAGAGTAGCAGAGAACTTTGTAGAAGGAGAATGCAATGTTGATTTTGGGGGTTGCGGTATGTTTTGGGAGTTATTGTGTGCTGATTATTAGGGGTTTTGATCTCGCATTTGACGATTTTAACCTTGGCGGTTTCTTTTTATTAATTTTAAATTGGTAAAACACGCTGTTTAAATGAGATGATCTGACGGTTGTGGATGAAGCGTACATAATGTACGATTAGAGTATTTGTATGATAACCGGCCTCTATATATATATATATATATATATATATATATATATATATATATATATATATATATATATATATATCTGTGCACACCGCAAGTGGGACATCTAAAATAATGGTCAAATTAGGGTAAGATATTGTTTGTGGAGACCGAATTCACATCGATATATTTGTTATTGCAATCATGATTAATGTGAATTTAAAAGGTTGCTAATTGTATGTTGGATATGTTGTCTTATTGTGATGGTTTGTTTGGCTTTTCAATACATGTCTAATAAATTCAAATGGATTCATCCTTGGATTTGGTGTAGGTAGGCTCATAAGAGCGATACATGGCAACTATGATTTATTGTCATGCCCAAGAGCCACACACATAAAGTGCTTGCTAGCTGATGTGCAAGTGGCGACGACGAACATCAGTGATCTGCTATTGTGCTCAATTACTTAGTCGGATGTAGTGGCCTTACCTCAATCGGCATGGTCTAATCATGTAAGGTTCTGATGACACAATGAGTATCTCCAATGAGGTTTTACGATGATGCACATATTTTGATGAGAAATAATGATTAAAATCATGTGCTAGAGATGATCGAACAAAGATAATAACATCAGTAATAAACTAATAATGCATTTTTAAGGGGTGTGACATTGCCCAACCAATCTAATGCTTTCTCCCTCTTGCCCTACTCACACAACACAAAAACACATATCATCTCTTCTATCTCCTACATAGCACTCACATAACATTATTTCCTCCATTTTTTCTCATTTTTCCTCACATACATTACCACACTCTCTCCTCCATCTCACACGTCTCTCTTTAAAAACACCAAAAAATGTGTCCATTGTGGATGCTCTAAGTACAATAAGACGAAAAGATAAGGATGATAAGACTATCTCCATTGCATAAAGCCCTTCCTCTCCGCCCCATCGCAGGGTGTGGGCGCGTTGCGGGGTGTGGGCTTGGCTTTGGGCGTTGCCCCTATAGCGTTGGTATTGTGCCTGGCGTGTCACGTGGGGCGCTAGTTGGGTTGAGGTGACTGGTTGTGATTGGCTAGTTAATTAAATAAAAATTTGAATAGGGCTAGCCACGCCTAGCTAAAAAAAAAATCACGCCACCCCACAAAAAAAGCCACATCACCCCACACCCAAAAAAAGTCAAGCCCAGCCAAGCCACACCATGTGGAGCCCACCTCCGCCACATGTTAACCCAAGCCCCCCACACCCTGCAGTCTTAGACCGTGGGATATGGTGGGCTTGGGTTGGGGCTTTGGTTGACACGTGTCTTGGGGTATAATTTCAAATCCAAACCCACGCCCATGGGGTATGGTGGGGGCTTGGGTTGGGGGCATGAATTTGGTTTGGCCATTGAGAGCACGCCATGTCACCTTGCTAGCCCGCCCCACGCCCGGGCTGAAACCCACGCCAAAAGGGCCACGCCCAAACCCAAGCCCACCCGGGATGGTGGCTTGGACGTTTTCCCCCAACCCACGCCCAAACCCCCGCCCCATACCCCACGGTCTTAACCTCTTCCCGGTACCACCTCAGCTGCCCAGCCCTTTCCTCCCTCTTCTGCAACAGGCTCAAGACCAGTGGGTCCCACCTGACCACCTCCCCTCTCACCACCCTTTTCTTTTCTTTTCTCTCGCTTCGGATGTTCTCCCCTCTCTCTCATCCATGTCACCCAGCCACATCAACTTAAGATATTAAGGGCATCAAAGGATCTCCATTTTATTCCGGAGTTGGAGACAGTCTAAGCTCGTTTAAAACGATATGTATGACTGGGTCTACACTAGAGGATATAGTCAAGATGATTTAAACATGAAGTTAGTTAGGAATTGGTAAAGGAACTATGACAAAACCGAACGAGCTTATTTCGCTAAAACATGAAGTTAGTTATGAATTGGTAAAGGAACTATGAGTCTATGACAAAACTGGACGAACTTATTTCCCTAGTGTGTGCACTTTTTACGATATAGTCATTTTATTATCCATTTTTGAGTATCTTGCAATGAACACAAGTAACACCAACTTTATAAATCATTTCAATAATACATTCTGATACAACAAGACCATAAACCCTTCAGTCAATTCTCCATTAGCTAATGACTAGTTGCTTCATCTCTAAATCAAAATTTCAAAATGTTGGTACCAACACATATGCCATCAATGCGCATAAACTTGTATCATATAAAACCTAACATCACAAGTTCTTATAAGCAAGATTCATCTTTCATACCTGATCAAGCTTCTTAAAACCGCCACAAACATTGCATTCCATCACACCACTAGTTGTACCAACCGACGGAGGCAGGGGAGCAAGCGTGCCCCAACAATTCGTCCGATCACACATGTAACTCAAAAAGAAATACACATGCGGAAAATCATCATCCCCTTTCATCACATCACCATCTTCACCTTCCATTCGTTCATCAACATCCTCATCCATCGTACCTTCCTCGTTTCCTTCATCATTTCCTTCATCGTTTCCCTCATCATCGTCCATCGCCAACTCATCTCCATCACTCTCTGACCAACCCGCCTCAACTTTACACCGATCACAATCACAAACAAACCCGTAATCCTCCCTAAGCCTCTTCTGCCTCTCCGAATACTTCCAATTCACTGGAAAATAACTCAAACACACCTCCCGTCCTTGCGGAACATCATGAATCATCCTAATCACCATCTCAGTGTTGTTATTCAACGACGACGATTTATCCGCATCAAGATAATCAAACCTACAAGCATTCGGAAGACAATCATGGTTAAAAAACGATGCGACCGGATAAATTCCGTACGCTCTAACCGATCTATCCGCATTCTGTTCCGAAAACGGCTCCATTAATCCAAACGCATTTAACTTATCTTTCGCTAGCAAAACCTTAGTAAGCTCAAGAGAAAACCCAAACTGGACCGGCAGTGGAGGACATACAGAACAAATAACCGAATTAATAAAACTAGCATCAGATTCCGAAACGACGTCGGATTGAGAAGCAACAGAATTAACAGAATCAACAGATCCTTGAAGAGACAACAATGTCTGAAACTTCGATTGAGAAACAGTCGCTAAATTATAAGCAGAAACAACAAATCGAGTCTGGATCTGAACGTCTAGCGGTACACGGTTGCCGGAAAAGTAATCACGGAGGCGAATTAGGGTTTGGCAAACCCAGGGGGTGTGGGAGGTGGTGGAAGCGGCGGATTGGCAGGCTAGGGTGCAGAATTGGGAGGCGCAGGTGGAGCAGGTGACGGTTTGCGGTGGTTGTGAGATGGTGGTGAAGCAGTTGGAGCAGTATGGGTTGAGGTGGTTATCGGAGTGAAATGGTAGTGCGGAGTAGAGGAGGATAGGGGAGTCGCGGAGGATGATTTCGCCGCCTTTTATGGGGCGGAGAGCTACCATGGCTCTTCCTCTTCCTGGTATCTCCGTCATTCCAACCGCCGGTGTCTCCATGATTAGTTTGATGGTTGCAGGTCCTAGGGTTTTACAGGGGTTTTTATCATACAATGGATACAAGTCTACAACCCTAATTTTTGGGTTGGGACAAAGCTTCTTAATAGTGTGTTCCCGAGTTAAGTTAAGGAGAGAAAAGAAATAATTCTTTCATTTTCTTTTCTTTTCTCTCCGTTTTTTTTTCAAATTGGAAAGATTAATTTTAGACAAAAAATCTTTTATTTTCTCTTCTTTTCTTCCCTTTAATGAATCTCTGGAACACGCGTAAAAATTATTCCCTTCCAAATCTTTTCTTTTCTCTCATTTAATGAAACTCGGGAACATAGTGTAAAAGCAAATATAAAAAATAGAGTAAACTGCAATTTTACCCCTGAGGTTAGAGGTCATTGGTATGTCTACCCTCCTAAGGAAATAATTGCAATTTTACCCCCCAACGTTGATGTTTTGTCGCAATTTTACCCCCTGCCGTCAGTCAACAGTTATTTGACTGTTATAGGTAGGGGTATTTTGGTAATCTTACCCCATGTTTATTATTATTATTATTATATGTAGAGAAAATATAGAATTGTTTTCTTGGAAAGAAGAACGCCCCAAATTATCTATCTGCTACCATTCGCCATCTATCCATCTTTCTACTCCCTCTATTCATCAATTGATTGCTGCCCCAAATTATTATCTCTAGTTCATCTGTTTTATAAAAAAAACCTAATTTGGATTTTGGAAACTGGGGTTTGGTTTTTGATTGTGTGTAAGCTTGAAGGTTATTGATAAAGCATCATCATCATCTTCAAATAACCCAGATCCATCATCATCATCTTCAAATTCAAGATCCATACACCAGCAGAGAACAACAGCAGCAACAACGCCGCCACCACCACGGCGGTGACCAGACGGAGAACCCAGATCCATCATCATCATCTTCAAATTCAAGATCCATACACCAGCGGAGAACAACAGCAGCAACAACGTCGCCACCACGGCGGCGATGGCGGCGACCAGACGGAGAAACGACACAGAGAGAAAGAAAGAGTGAGCTGGTGATGACGACCGACGGCGACAAACCAGAGGCGCAGCGGCGGCGACGATGGTAAAACCCATTTGTATGATTTAATCCAATTTTCCCCTTAGCAGAATGTTGTCTTTACCTGATTGTGGATGGGTCTGTTTGAGCATTGAGATGAAAACAAGGACGTTACAAATGGGTCTCTTTCATTTGTAAGCCTATAAAGGCCTGTTATGATTTGGGTTTAAGTAGGCAAAGAAAATTGTTGCAAAACTTCATTGGTACACTTGAATTACTTGCATCACTAGAACATGAAAACATCCTTCCTCTACTGTATATTTCATCATAAATTGAAAAATATTTGTCAATTAAGTCAATGAACTGGGGTGGTAGTAGTATAGTACGAGCATCTCGTGTATAAATTGATGAGTTGATTGTGTTTGAATGAAATTGTTACCGTTGTAGTGTATAATTGTTGAATTTGATTGTGTAGACTATGTACTTTGACTTACTGATGAGAATGTTCAGCATCTATGATCTTAGATATGTTCTTGATTGAAATTTGTAAAGTTGAATTTTATACTCCGTGTTAGGTTTTAGCATTTTTGAAATAAATTATCACATTTTTGAAATAATTTAGCATCTTCATCCTAGTCGTGGAGGTGGTATGTTGAAGTTATATATATCTTCCGTGTGGCTTTTGAGAAGTTATATCTCAAAGATGCAGGTATCTCCTTTGCTTGGAAGAAATACATATTAAGTTTGATCATCCATCTTAGTTGTGAAGGTGGTGGTTGGTGGGGGAGATGGTGGTGGTGATAGGTGGTGGCGGTGGTGGTTGATGGTGGTGGTGGAGGGCTTGTGAGAGAGGGGGTAATTGTGCGACTTAACAGGAATGTTGGGGGTAAAATGGAAGGGTAATATAGTCATTTCAACTTTGAGTTAACAGATCTGTTAGCCATTTTGACGCCGGGGGTAAACATGCGACATAAGAGCAAACAGTGGGGGGTAAATTGTAATTATTTCCTTAGGGGGTAGACATGCCAATGACCCCTAACCTCAGGGGGTAAAATTGCAGTTTACTCTAAAAAATATTATTGTTTTAGTCTTTTAGTAGGCGTAACATTGTTTCTTAGGGTATACGGTGTGGTAGTCGGCAATGGGCGGCAAACGGGTTTGCCGATTGGCAAACACCGCCGCCGACCCAATGCCGACGCGGCAAAGCAAACGGATCGGGGACAGCTTGCCGACTCGGGGAAGAAGAGTGATAGAGAGAGAGAGGGTATTGTGGGTGGGGTCCATTCCTATCTCAACCAATCACACCATTTTCCTTTTTTTTAAATAGTTTACCACTTCACCAAGTGTCTAAACCCTTGCCAACACTTTTCACCAAAGTTTAAACACTTTTGACTGATTGACATGGCGCGCTCTGATTGGTCGGTTTTTTGGTTTGCCACTCCAAAGTGTTTAACCACTCCTTACACCCTTAGGGTGGTAGGGGCGCCTAGCGGTGAACCATGTGATGAGTAGTTTTGCCGAGCGGGGTATCGCCGCCGGCTCTTGTTTGGTGAACGGTGACTAGTTTAAACGGTGACTACTCACTGATGAGAGAGGGGGAAGAAAGTGGGTTAATGGTGGACTCCACTCTCTTACAACCAATCACACATTTATTTATTTCAAAGAAAAAAATGTTTGGGTTAAGTACTCCTAGTGTTTAAGTGCAAAATGGAGAGTGAAGATGAGAGTTGACATGACATGAGGTGATTGGTTAGGTGAAATGTTTACCACCCCCATGTGTTTAACCACCCTTCCACCCTTACAAGCGAGTTATCCAAATTACAAACGAAGGGAAATGAAGAGTAGTAGGTGACCCAGTGTCATTCCGTCTTTGTGTCACCTTTATCAAATTTTGGTGTTCTCACACGTGTAAAGGAAACCTGAACACGTGTGTAAACAATGCACTGTTATTTGTTCTAGTACGAAGGCACCGTATCGTGTCCATGCTCACCACAGAGCTACATTGGATTATGTCTATTATATATAAGTTTTGTATTCGGGTTACTAGTCCTCTCTCATTATGGTGTGACAACTTCTTAGTTACTTACTTAGTAGCTAACTCATTCATCCATTATTATATAAAACACATAAAGATTGATTTACATTTTATGCGTGACATGATTATAGTGAGTATTTCTAATGGCCAGTCATGTCATAGAGGCTCGAATTGGATATCCAATTGCTTTGATTTGAATTATTCAAATAATGCCTTATTCCACGTATAAAAAAGATGGATAATCAACAAGGCGGCCCCAAGTTATGGCTTGGGTGAGCGGGTGCCTCCCTTAAGAAATAGTGTATTTTATGGGCAAATATCCTGACCGCACCCCTTGAAATTTTGGTTGAGCCATTCGTTCGCACCCCTAGAAAATAACTCCTAGGTCCTCACTGACAATCAAATCTATTTCTCAATTTAATAGAAGCCGAAAGAGGTGAATAGGGTCCCAAATAACAAGAGATATGTAAAAAGCAGGTTCGATTTAATCTATTCTTAATCCCAAATGGAATGTAATGACGTGGGAATCTACGTAATATTTATTAAATACCCTCAAATGATTCATCAATCAACGTATAAAACACCAAAAGACTGGTTTGCATTTTATTTATGACATGGTTATGGCTCCACAACTCTGAGTTTGGTACATTCCTACTATTGCTCAATTTGTAGATGTCCTAACAAATTGCCTATTAGGGTTTTATGTAAAATGTGGTATTTGGTTGAGGTGACTTTAAATGATTGGTTTATATATCAACTTAAAAAAAAAAATAAAGATACTAAACTCGCAACTCCAACCAAGCCCATGCCCCACGCCCCGCACGCCCACTCTGCGCCCCTTTGTGGTGTTGTTCGCACTCCACGCCCTAGTGAGGTGGTATGGTTGACGTCCCCTGTGCGGATGTGCCTATGTGGCCGATTGGTTGTGCGGGGGTGGTGTTCCCCGTAGGTGCCAAGTTTGCGGGGTTAAGGTTTTCACCGGTAGGATTGTTTTGACGATCATACATGATCTTCAAGAAAGAAAAGGATGCGTAAAAAAGTACTAAGAGTAGCGGTGGGCGCCAATGATGAAACAGTGGTTAACCAATAGAGGTTAATTCACTGGTCTCGTCAAGTAGGGTTAATCCCTTCTTTCCGAGGATCGGTGGCTGGACCGTCAGCTGGGCTGTCTTCTGCACAAGGAAAACACACCGTGACTCGTAACAAGGAGGAAGGGGTGGGGGGTGCTCCTTGTTACCACTCTCCGGCGTGAGAATCAGTAATTTGCTCGAGAAGCAAAGTGAGTGATAGTAGTAGTTGTGAGAGAGTTGAGAAGCGATACCTCAAACCTGGTTTGGGATGAGTATTTATAGCCGAGGAGTGAAGGAGCGTAGTTGAGTGGTCAGATTGACGACGCACCGCCCTTATGTAGGTGTGTCAGGCTTGTCGGTTGTGGATGTGAAGCCACGTCCTACTGCGGTGTCAGTCTGTTGCTTACGTATGGGCTGACAGGCGACTGTCATTGGTGCCACTTGCACTGTGGTGTCAGTCCCACTTGCCTCGTGGGCAGGATGCGGTGCCGCGCCGCATCGCTGCCTGTGGTAACTGCCGTTGTTTCCGCGTTTTCATTCTGGCGAAGACTGCGGGATGCGGTGCTAGGCCGCATCGCCACTTGCGGTGACTGTTACTGTTGCCCAGATCCCTTGTCGTGACGAAAATGTTCATAGGATGCGGTGCTAGGCCGCATCGCTATGTGTACACCCATTTTCATACACAAGGTAAGTCTTCCATCTCTTGACCGATTGGATTCGACCGCTGTGTTCGCGCGTGCCCGCACGGACACAGATAAGTTCTTGCTGGTGGGGGTTTTTGATAAGGGTAATGGTCACTCGCAGCCATGCTGGTGCGAGATCTGGGACCATACCCCTTCAACAACTTAAGGCTAAATAACTTAATTTTTCATTATTTAAAGAATGTTAACTTGTAAAGTTAGTGTCTAGAACACAACCTAAGGCTAAATAACTTAACTTTTCATTATTTAAAGAATGTTAACTTGTAAAGTTTGTGTCTAGCTTCTACGGTGTATGTGCTATGTGAGATGGTTGCTAAAACATTAGTAATAGATACAATGTACTTCGGTTTTTAAAACGGTCCAAAACTGGTAGATTAATTGGTCCGATGACCGGTCCAAAGATTGTTTTGAGACAACTCATTAAGTGATGCTAGGGATGAGCAAGATACCCGTTCAATACCGAACCGATACCGTAACGGGAAAAAATGGTACCGGTTTCGAATATACGGATACGGTATCAGTACCGATATTTATTTGTGTTTTATCTGTAGATACCCATACCGAAAAACAAAAAAAATGATTACCGATACCAAATATACCTGATATAACACGGTACCTATACCCAATACCGAATGCTGATGGCTAGGTGATGCTATTTGAAAAAAAAGTAGCAAGTACATCCAAAAAATAATATTTTATTAGTGGAAACAAGAAGAAGAATTTGGCAGCTACCACTTCCATTCAAATCAAAGGTTTATCCCCCACTTATAGTGGAGTGGTGGAAAGAACTTTGGGTTTCCTTGGAGACCCGGGTTCGATCCCCACCTGTTGCATTTGGGGGTAAATGGCCCCAACCTTGGTTGAGGGGTCATGGCAATGATGGATAAGAGCCTTGAGTGCGTAATAGCCCGGGTTTGAGTCTTGAGCCGCACACGAGTTTTCTATTACAGTGCGGTTACCCCGGCTCTTGAGTGCGGAGGCTGCAACGGCAGTCAAGTGGCTGTCGGCTGGAAATTTTCTCGTGGAGCGCCTATGGTCAACCTCGGATGCTTCGCCCGAGGGGGACTAGGGACCCATGCAATGTGGGTGTGATCCTCTCGACTGTTGGAGTCAATCGCCGTTCAAAAAAAAAAAAATTCAAATCAAAGGTAAAACCCGTGTGCTATAAAACCTCTCACCTACACCTGCACCTACCCACGCCACCCCATCCTTCCTTCCTTCCTTCAAGTCAAAGCAATATCAGCACCGGCCGGAGAAAACAATGGCCACCCATACCACCACCACCTTCATTGCATGCCCAACAATAACTCCACCAACGGAAAATCTCCACCTTCCGTCAACAATCACATTCAATTCAACCACCAAACCGGTAGGGTTTCCAAACTCCGTTAAATTGAACATAGCAACAACCGGTAGCCGAAGAAATGTTGTTCAAGTGTCTGCAATCGGAGATCGAACCAACAGCAGCACCGGCGGCGATGCTAGCAGCAACACCAAAGGCAAGACCGGATCAGCCGTACCTAACTCCAACTACGTGGTGCCGTTTGACAGTTCTCCTTCGTGCATCACGCGTCCGTTGATTGAGATTCTGAGAGATCTTAATAAGCGGATTCATGATAATATTATTGTGAAGCAGGATGACAGTACTCAGAGTTCATTCATCCCTTGGTACGGTTTACAATACATAGATATATACAAACTGTTTATGTGAATCGTTTGATGTGATTTGTTTTGTTTTGTTTTGGTGATTAAATTTAGGTACCACGCGAACAGGATGTTGAGTTTCTACGCTCCAGGTGCGTTTGGTTATGAATTAATCACACATTATGCCCTTTAAACAGTTTCTAACCCTAGAATTGAGTATTTTTCGTTTTCTTTTTTATGAACTTACTTGCTGTGTATCTGAATTTTGATACTAGAAAAATATAAATGAAGGGGAAAGTGGGGAAACCTAGGAGTATGATGTTTAAATTTGGTTCATTTGACTATATAATAATAATGCATTTTAAATCTATGCTGTCAAAATCGAGCTAGGCGCGCGCTCAGGCGCGGCTAAACCGCCTGGTGGAGAGCTAGGCGCAAATCTGCGTCTTTTTTTCAAAAAACGCACTCGGGCGCTCGCTTGGAGCTGGGCGTAGGCGCAAAAAAGCGATCCTAAACCGAAAAAAACAGCCTTAAACAAGAAGGGACGTCCTGAAACGTTAATTTAGAGAGGGTAGATAGTTAAAAACCTGGTTCAGCAACTTCTTGAAGACTACCTGGTTTGAACTCTAGAGCATTGTGGCCGACCAGCAATGTGGTTGACTGGTGGCGGCTGCCCTTTTTGATAGGAAACCCTAATTCAATAAAATTGATGGGCTGTCTTTTGTAGATTATGTGTAGATTGTATTGAGCCAACCTTTGTTTTAAATAACTAAACTATTTTATAGAATAGATGGGTGGCCCAACTAAAGATCTTTAAATTGTTTTTCACTTTATTGTTTTAGTTTGTTATAAATACTTAGATATTTTTATATACATTAATTATTATTGTTGTACATATTCTAAAAGGATATTATGATTTTTTACATTATATTTGTATAATAGTGTAAAAGTATTAATTTTATGCCTATTATATATAATTTCTTTTATTTTTTTTACTACGGCGCCTTACTTAAAAAAGCCCTCGCTTTTTTTGCGCCTTGCGCCTAGGTTCCAGGCGAGACCTTGGCGCCTTAAGTGCGCCTAACGGTTTTGACAACATAGCTTTAAACTATGACACATGTACTTTGTCTTGTGATCTTGAAATATCAATGAAGTTGATGAGTAAGTTGTAGATTGTCATGGTGACATGGTGTGCTGTTCCGGCATAGGATATGTGTAGGGGTTTGTTGGAAAATTATAATCAAGAAATTAGTGTAATTTAATAGTTGATTATAAAGTCAAAGAAAAAGTCAAAATAGGCCTTAGGCAAAAAAGAAAAGAAAGGGATGCGGATAAAACAGGACCTGATCTTTGGGATTTGGTACCCGATGGTTTGTTAGTTAAAAGAGTTTAATAACTGTCATTGTAATAAATACCCATGTATTCTTAGCCAACTTGGGATGGGGGGTTATCATAATACAACTGGATTGGTTGGTATGTTACCACAATGGCAGCCTTAGACTAGGTTATTGTTTGTCATGAGGAAAACTTTGTTGTTATATGGAAATGCATGATGAAATGGAGAGCAAATATAGTCATAATGTGCAAGGAAAACATGATTTTATTTCTTGTGAATCGTTTGATTAAGGAGCGTATACGTACCTGAACAGGGTTGAAGGATTCAGTCATGCTATTGTAATTAGAAGGTGGACTTGAAAGTAAATGATCTTATACCAGTTCATGGTACTTAGATTGGAAGCCATATAAGTGGGTCTATAGGGAAGTGATTTGTAGATTTGAAAAGAAGGGAAAGGTGCCCACAAATTATGTAGGTTTTGTATGTGTTTTTGGTTCATTTAATGTGTGTATTGAGTTGAATATATATAAACTAATAAACCATTGTATATTGTTTAAGCAAAACAGGATATAATCTTGAAAGCAGTGATCCTCAGAAAACTTTAAGAAAGTGGGAGTAGAAAACCGAACATAATAATCAGTAGATTTGTTTTGAAATCAAGAATCTAACTAAAGCTTCTATCTACATCTTAGGAGTTTTTATGAATTAACTAAGGAATGCTCTCGTTTAATGCATTTGAGTTTACTAGAACTGCGATTATATATATGATGGACTTAGTCTCATGTTTTCTTTTCTTACCTTGCAATACTTTTCTTCAGGTTGGTGTGGAGAAATACGCGATGTGATATTTTCAGACAATGGAAGTGTTACCGTGGTTTACCGTGTCACAGTACGTGGTTCTGATGCAGAGGTATGCCTAAACCATTACTTCTCTTGCAGTGCATTGCCTTGAATGTCACAACTTGCAAATTTACCATTGCAAGTATATTTCAAGTCTAAACTCTTACAACTAGGCATATCAAGTCTAAACTCTTACAACTAGGCATATTTTATTCTCAATCAGCAACACTTCTTGGCTACATTAGTATGCAGTAGAAATATACTTTTATTTGAGTGGTGATTTGTTAATAACAAGTGAGAAGACAAATCATATTCATCAGTTCATATGGTCTGCAGTGATGTCGTCTATAATGGTATATGATCCATTTACACAAAGCATTGTTTGTTGGGAGATCCTAAACGATGTGTCTCACTTAAACCTGATGAAATAACTAACAATCTGCTAATCTTTTTCTTGGTCTCAAGCAGTGGCGGATCCAGCCCTGTTTTGTGGGTTCACATGAACCCACTCGGTTTGGAAAAAAATAGTAAGAACTTTGTATGATTTGGAAAAAATAATGAGAATCTACCAAAGCGAACACACTGAAAGAAGTTCCTGGATCCGCCACTGATTTCAGGTGTTCGCTTAAGTTTTAACGTCCTTTGTAGCTGAATCAGTTAAATTATGTAAGAAAATAAGGCCCCAACTATAGCAGTAAAAGATGAGGATAAATAGTTTCATAATATGGCATACTAAATGAGGTGCTTTTTAAAATGGTACTTAGATTCAATGTTACTCATGTTTGGCAGAATGACTAATTATACTCCTTTAAGCTTGGATTACAATTGCATGAAAGAATGATGTGATAGATATGTTTGAGAGAGTTTTTGTCACTGATATAAACAGATTCTATTCTCAAGATTCAAAAATACAAGTCTACATTCAAGAAACTTTGATCAAATAAAAAACAATATGCTAAAGATTGTTGATCACCTAGAAATCATATCCTCTAAGGGTATCTGAACTTACCTTTTTGTTTTGGTAGATTCTCATTATTTTTTCCAAATCATACAAAGTTCTTACTAATTTTTTCCAAACCGAGTGGGTTCATGTGAACCCACAAAACAAGGCTGGATCCGTCACTGCCTTAAATCATGACCCATTTTTCAAGGAATGGATTGATTTGGTAGTTTTTGTTTGCTTAAAGGGTTGATTTGAGTTTGCAAAAATTATACAACGGGTCAAGTAAACCACTCTTACGAAACTTGCCAAGTTCAGGCCCATTACACAACCCGACTGTTTTGCCATGCTTATATAAGCACAACTGAGCCCTATATAAAATACATGAGTCTGTAATCTTGTTATCTTTATATTCTAGAGCGTTGAAAATGGTGATTATTGTTTAGTCTTTTACTCAAGCCTTACTGATGCAGGCATACCGTGAATCAACTGGAACCGTGTCGGCTGCCACCATTGGTGAAGGTGTCGACCCTGTTGCTGCAGCCGAAGAAATTGCTTTTTGCAAAGCATGTGCTCGTTTTGGACTCGGCTTATATCTGTATCATGAAGACTAGAAGCCATACATGATTTCATATGCATTAATAATATATCGTGAAAATTTTTGTTATGTTCGAAGCGACATGAAGAATTTTTTTATGTATTTCCATCCTTTAAAGACATATGTTTTGTATGGGTATAGTGAAATGAGCAGGAGGACGACATGTTTAATAATATTTTACATGTTTTTGGCAAGTCCTATGATTAATAAAAAATATAGAAAAGGGAAACATATTTGTGTATAAACTTAAGATCATTGGTGTGTTTCTACTTTCTATGGTTTCAAAAGTCTTGTACCAGCATTCTTAACCATCCAATCAGCTATTGTATCTACAAGCAGGTCGAATTCCTTTGAAATATTTGCACGAAGAGCTGTAGAGTCAACTCCTAGTGAACTGCTTACTTCTTTAGCGACTGTTTCTAAAGGTGTCCCTGCTGTCAAATTTGCCCAAAACTCTCCACTACGGTTTACTGCATCCACCATTCCTGGCGGTACATCTGGTAAAGCCTGATGCACAAAAGTAAGCATTTATCGATACTAAACTCAGAGGTGACAAAATAAGCGGGCTGGAAAAGGTGAAACATTACAAAAATCATATCATTCCAGTAATAATTTAATTTCTTAGAACAAATGATTTGTGAGTTTAATGCATTACGAAATACTTTTAGCAAATTTTATCCTGTTTAACTTGTTATGGACAATACATAACGGAAGGTGACATGTTTATAACATAGTTTTAGATACGAATAGCGGATGATAGCGACAAGCTACCTATACGCTATGTAGCGAAAGCGATGAAATAGCGGGCGCTATTTTATGTTTAGCGACACACTAGGAGAAAATTTTGGAAATATTTTATATGTAAAATAAGTTGTTTTATATGTATGCTTAACAAAAAAAACCTAAAATCGGGCTATTTTATACCCTATAAAATCCCGCTATTTACATTAAAGCAGAAAAAACCCAAAATCCTGCTATTTGCTCCCTATGGAGGCGCCAAAATCAAATAGCGACACATGACTGCTACGCTACGCTATTCACTATAGCGCTTGCTATGAGTGCTATTAATAACTTATGGTTTATAAGAAAATGGTTTTAAACTTGCCACACCTCAAGTAAAGTTATACCTGCTGTAAAGGAAGGACATGATCCCCAGGCAGAGAGCGAATAGACATATCGAGCACTGAACTAATGGCAGCCTCTGAGCTAAGCACCTGAGCTAGAACAGGGGTTTCATCGATCGTGTCATCTTTGAATTTTATTAGGAGATTCCTCGAGATTCCATAGTATGATTTTATCTGGTCAATTCACAATCTTGTAAATTTAACAGCTCTTACACTAAAGCTGAACAATATATGTGTGCGTGTAGTGTGCACAAGAAGTAGCAGATTTACATACTAGTCTTCGAGTTTCTTCTGGTTTTGGTGAAAAATTCTCTCTGCCATTAGCCAAGTCTGTGTACAAAGGAACAAGTTGCTCCAACAGGGGCATAACTTGTTTCATAATAGGAGGGCTAAGGTTCTCTAAATTTTTTAATGTCATTTCCGTCTGCGTATATACGGAAAAAAATCAGTTGCGCTTTAACAAATAACGATACAGTATATAAGAAATTGGCTCAAATGAAGAAAATACATAAAGTGCCGTTTCGTACCCCCAAACGGATTGTTGGTGATGATGCAATCTGTGACAGGATTGGTCCAAGGCCTTGAGCCATTGGTAAAAATATAGGTGAGAATAATGGGACCGCCATGCTGGCATCCTGAAATATCAGTTGAAATGAGTGCTGCCATTATATGATAACTAGAAGATTTGAGCTGAAGCCGAGTACCTTGTTGTTGAATGACATATATACATTACCACACCTCTGAACAGCATACCTGGAACCTGATCAATAGACATTTGATTAGCGTCATTGGCTCTAAAATAATTAATATTTGAAACTTATGTGAAGATGAATTACCAATCAATAGATGGATGACGGATCCTAGAGAATGTCCAATGCCAAAAGATGGAAGATCTTCCACCTACATGTAGAACAACCTCAATAAGGTGTAACCTTCTGGGGTAGCCCAGTTGGCCATCCTCACCCACCCTCTCCCTAGAGGTCCCGGGTTCGAATATTGGTGTCCGCATCCCACGGCCAAGCTCTTCGCTATCGGTTGGGTAGTCACCCCCAGGCAGCTATGGGGCTAAGCTAGCTTGTGGAGTGTGATCACTCCAGCGGTTGGGAGGACCGTGGAATACCCCCCCCCCCCCCCCCCCAACCTCAATAAGGTGTAAAAAATAGATAAATAGTAACTTCATATAAAACAAAAGCTTTGTGCATGTTGTTTGAAACTCACTGTGTCGTGTAGAGACCTAAGACACCTGTCATATTTAAATTGAACTTCATCGGCAATAAAGAAGTGATCAAAGCCACTAGCATAAGGTGTTGCTATCACCAACACACCCCTAGACAACAACAACAAGAAACGTCATTTCTGTTTTCAAATATTAGAAGACAATAACACATATATAAATAAACACCATGATATTCAGATTGTACTCTACTTTTGCATTTTTAATATTGTCTAAAAAACCCAGCTTTTTTGAAACCACTCACTATATAAATGATAGCACATAGACATGATCCAACAGCACTTACTTCTCTGAAAGTCGCTCAAGAAATAAGCGGTAGGTGAGCTGCGGGGCTGCCCCGACAAAAATGCCACCAACAAAATGCACAACAGCCACTGGCTTTAGATTTTTCGGTCTTAATACCCAGGCTCCCTGAAATTGCATTAATCACAAACCAGATAAATATATATAAGCAAGGTCAACTTAGTAAAATAGCATTTTCTATAATTACTTTATGAGCGTAATGTCATGACCAGCCTAAATTTAATCATTATACTTTGATTTCGGAATGTTCCAGACCAATCTTGAAGGATCAAGTCTCTAAGGAAAGTCTAGAAATCTCCTCATAGTTCCAGCCTTTAGAAAAACGTGCGGACGATTCATCGAAAGACTTAGAAAGTCATGGAAAGATATGGAGACTCCTTAGAAGTTCCTAAAACTTTGTATATAGTTCTCATATAGAATGATCTAACTAACAAGATCCCAGATTTAGCCAAGGGGTAAAAGAACATGAATATTTTCCAGTACAAGAACAAATTATTCCACACACATGTTGATTCACTTGGAAAAAAGAACATGGCTCTCGTTATTATAAAACATCAGCAAATGATCCGATCAGGCAATCAGCATTGACTTAGATCTTAACTAAAACAAAACTATAAACAAACGACGAAACTCATCCTAAATTAATAAATCTGTTATCTTAATAATAATTAGTTGTTGGTGGAGTTTCCGTTCAGACTGATCTATATAGTTCAATATAGCAAACACGATGTAAAAATCCAAGAGAACGAAACGTAAAAAGAAAATGCTTATAGGACTATGTGAACCATACATCAACTTCCTGCCAATCTCTTGAACCACTCCATCCATCTTGAGACTGTCTCACAGTATCCGTTAGCAACCTACAATCGCACGAGACGCGCGCGCGTGGCGTATCATAAATCATTAACTCATATAGTGTGCATATTCAACAATGAATTTTAATATTCACTTCATGACATAATCATTCTAAGTTTCATTCTATTAAAAAACGATTACGAACTCGAAACTAAAGTACCTTTCGATATCCCTGTAAAGCTGTATTCCAGTTCTACCTGATTGACTGTTGCCTTGCTGATCATCAAAATTGCTACAAACTACCTTAAAGCTATTAAACTTGCGAAAACTGACAGATAATCGACCATGACGATGATGACGAATACGATACGATCCGACACGATTCCGGTTAAATTTAGTCTCACGGGAACTAAATTGCCAATGCGGCAAACACAAACACGTGGCCATGCCTGTGTACGATCAGAATTAAGATCACCAGTATGATCAAACAAATCACAATTAGGGTTTTCACGCAAGTACTATATTCTTAAATTAAGTTTCAAGGATACAATAATTTAGATTTGAATGAAAACTGAAGGTTTAACTAACAAATAATTGACAGAATTAACAACGAGAATTTGAAGTAATAAGAAGTGATAAGAGAATTTAGAGATTTAGGGTTAGAAATAACCTTGAATCGGTGAGTGTAAGTGGAACTAGTGAAGGTAGGTTTGAAAAGAAATGACCACCGGAGTATCAGCAGTTTGAAGACAACATGAAGTTTGCATCCTGTTTACTAAAATCGGATATGTTGGTACTTGCTACAAAGATATTTAATGAGCCGTTAGACAAGTTCTAATTCAATGTACCAAAAGTTAGGGGGACACGCGTGTCATCAGCGGAAGTGTCTGATCATATCCATCTTCACAAAACAATAATGCATATACATAAATTCAGAGGGAAACTCAATAAATATGAGAAAAACCTCGTTGTAGGAATCGAACCCAGGGCCTAAGTTCCTAAGCCTTATCCCACCCGTAAGATGACACTAGGCTATAGTGTCATGGGCAAAGGATGAAGGAACATAGGCGGTGACGTGGTGTGTATCGGTTTTGACTAGTTTAGTTCGGTTGGTTTTACACTAGGCTATAGTGCCATGGGCAAAGGATGAAGGAGCAGCATCCAAGGGGGAGTTTGTTGATACATATTCTGTGGATACGGCTCGGCTCGGTTCGACTCGGCTAAGAAGTGACGGCCGTAGTCAAGACATCCTCCTGTCTTGACTCGGTAAGCGTTTTACTTGTAACGTTTGATGTAAATGCAACTGCGTGTGTGCAGTTTGCATATTAGATTACATTTATGTGTTTAGGCTTATGTTGTCTGTTAGTTGTTTGGCCTAACATGTTGAAGCCCAAGCCCAAGTCCATATGGGACGAAATCCCTTGTTTTCGTAGAAGTCCCCATGTGCAGAAGACCATATGTGACGAAATCACATATGTGGCGAAATCACATGCGATTTCGTCATGACATTGTATGTTCGTCATTCAGTGTTCGTCGACTATGGGATTTCGTCCAGGAGCTTGTATAAATACACTCACAACAGACAGAACACAGTAGCAAGTCTGAATAGGTTTGAGAGCGAACACATTGTAACACACACACACTGAGAGTTTACAGAGACCATTTGTAAACACCGCATTGTAACCGTTTCATAGCATTAATACATTGAGTGTTAATCGTTGAATCATGTGTCTTACGTGTTTGTAACTTGGTTTAACTTACCCGTTTGGATTCCGCACTCTCGGGTTTGTCGGAAACAGGGAATAGAGGTTACTCGATCCTCCGGGTGGACCTACAATTGGTATCAGAGCATTGGCTCGATTCCTTGTTAAAACCAAGTTTGTGTTCTTGATTTTTCTTAGTTTTTAATGTGTTTTTCTTGAGTTTTGATCTTTAAAGTTCATACATTTTCTGGAAAAACGTTGTTAAAATCTTGAAAATCTTGGTATTTTTGCTTCTAGTTCATATAAAACCTTGTTAAAACTCTTGTATACATGTTAGTATTGGGTTTTTATTGAACTTTATTGCAAAATTGTTGATGTTCGGAAATTTTCAGGTGACCGGAATCTTCATCGAGTTCATCACATCTTCAAATTGTTCTTGAATATTATCTATGTTTGATCTGATTTGTGATTGAATTATTGTTGTTGTTAAATATAAAATTGTTTGTTTGACATTTGTGTACACATGAATGATGGATAGTTGGTAAAAGTCAGATAAAGCATGATGGTTTGAAAAAGAAGGTTTTGTGTCAGAGGATAAGGTTTTGAAAATATCTCTTTGTCTGGTAAAGATTGTCAACGAAATCACCATACATCATTCTGGACGAAATCACAAGCTGGACGAAAACCAACTGGACGAAATCTAAATTTCAACGAAATCATAAGCTGGACGAAAACCAACTGGACGAAATCTCAATTTCAACAAATCTTTGTGCACAGTCAACGAAATCACCTTATACATCCAGCGACGAAAACACCCTGGGCGAAAACCTATCCTGGACGAAATCACAACTTGATCTTGACGAAATCAGCAACTTGATCTTGACGAAATCACCCCAATTTCGTCCAACTTGATCTTGTCGAAAACACCCTGATTTCGTCCCATCTGTCCTCGAAGAACACTACTGTTTTCGTCACACAAGTCCTCGACGAACACCATACAGTTTTCATGCATACTTGTGAACATTTCTAACAATAGCCTTTTATTTCATTGTTAACCATTTGATTTCAAGTTTTTAAGCAGGTACAATTGTTCTAATATCAAATATGAGTTCTAATCCATTAGATTGGAGCATTAGCACGGTCCCTGATATGTCATGGGTTAAGTCTTTGATGCCACAAGAAAGAATTTCGGCTAGTCAATGGGCGTGCATGGCAAATCAAAATCAAAGTATCCAAAACCTGCTCATAAGCGAAAATGAAACGGGTAGCAATAACCGTCCGCCAAAACTCAACCACATGAACGACTATCCATCGTGGAAAGGTCGTTTTCAGAATTCTGTTTTAGGTCAAAACACCGAGTTATGGACGTGTTTCACCACAACATATAACGACGCTCTTGAGGAAGCCGGATAAAATGCTACAACTTTGGGGACCATGGCTGAAAATGACAAGAAGGCGTATGATATTGAAAAGAAAGCGTTTGCTATTCTTACGCAAGCATTGCACAAAGATATCTATCATCAATTCGCCTATTGTACCAGCACCAAAGCCTTGTGGGACATCCTAGTTAACAGAGGAGAAGGAAATGTGGCCACACGGAAGACGCGTCATGATTTACTAAAGAAGGAGTTTGAAGGGTTTATGTTTGTGCAGACTGAAACACTCAATGAGATGACAACTCGTTTTTATCATTTAATCAGTGAAATGATTTCTTACAAGGTTGTTGTATCTTCGCAGGAAATAGTCGCACGGTTTGCTGATGCTCTACCACCAAAGTGGAGCCCATTCATTGAGTTGTTAAAACATACAGGTGTATTGGATACTGTCAGTATCTATGAGTTTGTTCAAAAGCTGGAGAACAAGGATGCAGAAGAAATCAGAAAAGCTAAACTAATTCCTGTCCCTCAAAATCCAGAGATGTACTTTGGAGGGATTGCTCCTGCTGCTAGTACAAGTCAGCAACCAAAGATACAAACAGCTTATGTGTCAAATGCTTTCGACCCAAATTCCTATTTTGGAGGAGTAGTTGCACAACCCCAATTTGACATAAATGCCTATCTTCCGAAACCTCAAGTTGCCACCCCTCAACCCCAATTTGATATAAATGCCTATTTTCCGAAACCTCAAGTTGCTACACCTCAACCCCAATTTGATATAAATGCCTATCTTCCGAAACCTCAAGTTGCCACACCTCAACCCCAATTTGATCCAACTGCCTATTTTTCTAAACCACCACAAGCCCAACCACAACAAGCCTTCTATGGTAACAAACTTGACACTTCAAATCTTTCCAAAGTGAGTGTAGAGGCTGCACGGGATCACATTGAAATTCTTACCACTATGGTTAATGCCTACAACGGATTAGTCGCAAGTCAAATTGGAAACATTAATTTGACCAATGAAGATTATCAGCAGATAAACAGAGATGAGATGGAGTTGATGGACATTAAGTGGGCGTTTGCTAGCGCTGTGATAAGGGCAAAGGATTATATGAGCAGAACGGGGAGAACCAGCTTGGAAAGCAAAAGGGATACCAAGTACGGGTTTGACAAGGTTGCTATCACATGCTTTAATTGCGGTGAAAATGGTTACTTCAAACGTGAATGCACGCGACCGAGCAAACAAGGCAACCAAAATCCCTTCCAAAATCAAACAAGTACTTCAAATCAAGCTAACAACGAAAGAGGGATAGTAGCTGCTAACAACCAAACCAACCAATCAGGGCCTTCAAACCCCAACCGAGCATTGATAGTTCAAGCTGATGAAGGATGTGATTGGTCTGTACAGTTGGGAGGAGGAACTGCATGTTATGCGAAGATCATCAGTCACATTAAGCATGTGCACAAAGAAGAATTCTCTGAAGATGATGACAGTTCGGGCTACAGTGGCAGTTCTGATGAAGAATCGGATGTGAATAAAGGTTTTAGTTTGTTGAATGATGCTGAGGAGGTCAAGTGTCAGAAATATGTCTTGATCAAGAAAGCTGATGCTACATCAGAAGAAATGGAGAAGATTCTCACTGAAGATGGATCTTTCTCTTCTCAGACTGCCTTTATGGCTAATGTCTCAGCTTCTACAAGTCAGGTAAAATCTGAAACTCCTAGCATATGTAGTGATTGTGCTGATATGAAACAAGAATCTGAAAAGATTCACAGTCACAATCAGAGTTTGGTTATTGAACTGTCAAAGTGCAAAGAGGCAAACATGGCCTTAGCTCGCAACGAAAAAGATTTTAAATCGGTAATTGAAACACTCAAGAAAAGTTTTTATGAATTATCAAAAATGGTTTTTAATAAGCAAACTGGTATTAATAATTACATTAATATCATTGAGGCAACTAAGAAAGAGCTAGCCGAGGCGAAATGTGAGCATGAAGCGATCAAGCTCAAATTGGAGAGTTACTCAAACTCCCGATATGTGCTTGATCACATTATTGACGTTCAACAACTAAAGGGTAATGTTTAAGGCGTTGGGTATAAGTCGTGTCCGCCTCCTTTGAGACACAACTATACCAAGATGCCCGATGAGGAGGAAATGCCTCGGTTTGAACCAACTGTACCTCTTAATAATGAGGAGTTTACAACTGGTCTAGGGTTCAAATCGGACAGTTCCTCAGAGGGCTCATCTGGAACAACCGAAAATTCAGCATCTGTTGGTACGGAACAAAGTCCTCCCACAGTTGAGGACTATGATTCGTCAGATGATGAATCAGATGTGAGTGATGAGGATAAATCTCTTAAAAAGAACAAAGGAGTAGAAGTCCCTGTTGAGAATCATATTCTGTGTGATCCTCCTACTCCTACTGTGCAGTCTGCTGTTAAACAAGAGATAGATCCTATCACTAAAACAGTGTCTACTGTTAAAAGTGATAACGTGTTGTACACTTTAGTCGGTGATGACAAAATTTATTCAAACAAATATTTTCCAATCAAAAACGTCAATCAATCCTTGATTGATAAAGTGTTTGAAGATAATACAACTAAGTTTTTGGGTAAAGCGATCCCGAGAGTTTCTGTAACTCAATGTGATCCTATTCCAAAAGCTGAAGTTAGGAAACAACATGGAAATCAAACATTACCGACAAAGCAACAACCTGTCGCTTTTAAGGGTAAACAACAACAACAATGAGCTCCAAAGCCTAAGGCTAAAGTTGAGCTCGTTACAAGAAGAAAAACAATGATGTTAAATTTGTAGCATCCAAGGGTACTGACAAGGTGGAGACTTTTGAAAATAAATCAAACACTGAGTTTGTTCAAAAGGTCAAAATTTTGAAACGTAATAGTGATAACAATTACACCCACCACACAAACGGGTGTGAAGCTAGTACCTCGGGGTCTACAAATTCAACGTCAGGTCATCGAACAGAATCTCCTAATTTTGTTGAAAGGAGATCATGCTTTAAATGCGGGGAGTTTGGCCACATTATCAGAAATTGCACAAACTCTCCGAAACTAAATTTTGTAGAAAGAGCCCCTTCTGAACAAGGTCACCAACAACGTCGTCCTGTGTCACCAAAAACTGACAAACGCACTGTTAAAGAATAGGAAACAAAACAACGACGTCAAAATGTGAAGGTGATCGAAAAGGCTTTAAAACCAGAAACTATTAAAAGGAAACCAATTTTGTCGCAACTGTTAAAACCGGAGATTTCTAAATCTGTAAATGATATACAATCCGGTAAACGGAAACAAGCATGGAAACCTAAAACAGATAAAGATTCAGGGGGAGGCTTGCAATTTAAGGACCTTCAAGAAATTGAAATTACATTTCTTGATTCTCAGGGGCAACCCAAGTCTATGAAGGCTTGGGTCTCCCTCTCCAACTAATCTCTGAGTGAGTGTGCAGGATGTTCCAGGAGGAACTATCGATAGTCATCAGATTGTTGATAGTGGAGTGTCCATGCACAAGATCGGCGACAAAGAAATTGTTGCCTTTGATGGAGAGAAAAAGAAAAGAAGACAGAATTGTCTGTCGAAAGAAATTGAAAACCTTTGACAAAATGAAAATCATTACAAAGTTTGATTGTTCAAAGCTTTGATCGGGTCCCCAGGATAGATTCAATCAAAATGTATGCACCTGCAACACGTCTGAAGTTCAAAATTAACAAGATGAGCGTGCAGTGTGCATTTCTTTGCGGTGTGATTGAAGAAAATGTGTTTATTGAACAAACCAACCGGGTGTGTGGATGCCAGCCGGACCCAGAGGTTTATGATCTTGTTGCTGTGAAGAGATTTTTCAGTAGCTACAAAATCGACTTTGAAATCCACACCGGGTGGATATCCAGTTTGGGAGAGCGCTCAGATTCCTTGCAATGCACGAAGCAGTTGCAGGATACGGTTTTAAATTTCTAATCTTTCCTATACTTGTCGATATTTAAGCTACGTTTTGAATTATTATCATCTCGTACATCACTCTTTGACCTGACACGTTGAACTCGAATATCACCTCACACGTGATCGTTTCCATATGAAACTCGTCAATGTTGTTATGGTCAGCACCGCTTACCGACGTGCTAACTGATTTTTCCAATATTCGATAAATCTTTTCTGATTAAAACTTAATTTTGGTAAACGGCATTGAGGTAAAACATGAGTTAACCGACATCGGAAAAAAGTTTTTGTAAATACCTTTGTGTTTTTAAAATTTATCATAGTTTGTTGATTTTAGGGGGGGGGGGGGTAAATCCAAAATTTGAAAATTCAAAAACATCGAAAAATGTCGAAAACCCAAAAACATGGCAAAACAAAAATGAGTTTCCTGGCGAGAAAAAGAGAAAATGATAGTAAATCAGTGGTCTGTCAAAACCTCTTCGAAGTGAACCTGCAAAATGAAAAATGTTAAGCAGCTCTATATAAGATGTATCGGTAGGCTCACAATCATTTTAAAGTGTGCAGGGTGATATAAACTTAAATCGACTGAAGACCAGGTGGGAACCACACATTGGCATATGGTCTTAGTACCGAAATTTCGTTTGATTGATTGCCGAGGTTCTGAGATATGTGGTCTTTATGCTGTTTATCATCTGGGTATCATGGTTGTATCAAACCGAAAAATAACGGAGACGAAGTCTAGATCTTCCATGATATCATACATACGTGTACATATTGCATTTGACCTCAATAAGTGATCAACAATCACATGTCCCTCAAAATAAGTGATAAAATATCACAGATTCTTTGCGGGAGTCAAGTTTGTCTCTTTGTTGTACGTTTGTACTGACCTGTTCACGGACTTGCTCCTGTGCCCTCATGCATATGAAAATCAAGTTCCTCATCAATAAGTGATTCTATCACATAGGGCTTGTTTTCAAATCAAAATAAGTGAGTTTCTCACATCTTTTATACGGTCAAACAGATGATAAACGGTATACTCACCGGTAAGATGAACTCTCGCGCATACCTTGATACGGGAATGTGTCGTGTGTGGATGAACACCGGCCGGTAAGTATAAATCATACCTTAACGTATCCCCTCACCATGATTACATCTGATAAGTTGAGCTTAAGTGGACAACAATACCGATAATCGTTATAGGGTGGTTATCTAATTGTTAACTAAAAGAACAACAAGAGCGTTTTGGCATGACCGTACACTGATATGATTCTCTTACCCTCGAAACTCGCAAAAATAATGTCTATAAATATTTGTTTACTGCTTTCGTTTCTGCATCTTTGTATATATTTATTTATTGCTTTCCGTCCTTACATTTGAAAAATGAAAAATACCAAAAAGATTTTAGGTGTGTTTTAATATAAACTTTATAAAAGCCAAAAAGATTTTGCTTCTAGTTTATTTTTGATTGACCGATGTTGGAACTCGAGTCTATCCTACCCAAAATCCTGATTGTAAGCCGGAAAACAATTGAACCTTCATAAACTGTCGAAGTTAACAAGTTTTGAAAGTTAAAGGGTTAAAATTGATCAATTTTTAAACTTTCAAACTGTTGTCAGTTGGTGTTTAAATGAGAGTTGGTCTCATATGTGTCATGTGCTTATATTGTTTGATGTCAATTCTTAGTAAGGTTTTCATTTGAAAACTTTCTTAGATTGATTTTATTCTTTTCGGTTGTTCTTATTACCTTTTTAGCTATGTTGTATGTGCAGATGGTGCATTTGAACCAGCTAAAAGCGAAGAGAACGTGTCAGATGACAAGCCGTAAAGTGAAGACACGACAGTGATGCAATCTGAAGATCAAGATGATCGGGTTGCAGTTGATCACTCATCAACACCATAAGGATCTAAAGTTTTGAAGTTCAAAAGATTCACGAGCATCATTCAAAGGAGAGTTTGTTGATACACTCCCTGATTGTGTCACGTGAAGACTTTGAAGATCCTTTTCGAGAAAAAGAACCATCAAGAGATGGAGAACGAGATTACGAACCTCACGAGCAACATCCAAGGGGGAGTTTGTTGATACATATTATGTGGATACGGCTCGGCTCGGTTCGACTCGGCTACGAAGTGAAGGCCGTAGTCAAGACATCCTCTTGTCTTGACTCGGTAAGCGTTTTACTTTGTAACGTTTGATGTAAATGCAACTGCGTGTGTGCAGTTTGCATATTAGATTACATTTATGTGTTTAGGCTTATGTTGTCTGTTAGTTGTTTGGCCCAACATGTTGAAGCCCAAGCCCAAGTCCATATGGGACGAAATCCCTTGTTTTCGTAGAAGTCCCCATGTGCAGAAGACCATATTTGACGAAATCACATATGTGGCGAAATCACATGTGATTTCGTCATGACATTGTATGTTCGTCATTCAGTGTTCGTCGACTATGGGATTTCGTCCAGGAGCTTGTATAAATACACTCACAACAGACAGAACACAGTAGCAAGTCTGAATAGATTTGAGAGCGAACACATTGTAACACACACACACTGAGAGTTTACAGAGACCATTTGTAAACACCGCATTGTAACCGTTTCATAGCATTAATACATTGAGTGTTAATCGTTGAATCCTGTGTCTTACGTGTTCGTAACTTGGTTTAACTTACCCGTTTGGATTCCGCACTCTCGGGTTTGTCAGAAAACAGGGAATAGAGGTTACTCGATCCTCCGGGTGGACCTACAATAAAGAGGGGCTCATTCACCATTATAGGGGATCTCATCCTTAACCATTTTCTACAAACAATTACTCCTTACATGACATCCATGCTCTCCTATCTTCTTTATTTACTCTCGTATACTATGCATGTACGTTTATACTCGTTATAATGAACACTGTACTGACTTAAGTGTCGGAGAGTGGTCCAGAGACTCTGACCCTGAAGGGGTATGGTCCCAAATCTCGCACCAAAGCAGTCGCGAGTGACCATCACCCTTATCAAATACTCCCACCAGCAAGGATTTATCTGCGTCCGCGTAGGCACGCGCGAACGCAGCTAGCGATTCCAATCGGTCAAGTGATGAGAAGACTTACCTTATGCATAAAAACGGATGTTTTCGTCACGACAAGGGATGCGGTAACAACAACAGTTACCGCACATAGTGATGCGGCTTGGCACCGCATCCCGTACACATCTTCTTCAAAGCAAGGGACGCAGAAACAACCGTGGTTACCGCAGATAGCGATGCAGCCTAGCACCGCATCCTATTGACGATGCAAGTGGCACTGATGACGGTCATCTGTCAGCCCACATGTAAGAAACGCTGGCACACAGACTGACAGCCACAGTGGGACGTGACGTCACCTCCATGGCCCACGCGCCTGACATACCTGCAAGGGGCTGCGCGTTGTCAGTCTAGCCACTCAATTACCCTCCTTCACTCCTCGGCTATATATACCCATCCCAGACCAGGTTTGAGGTATCGCTTATCAACTCTCTCACTCTTACTACTATCACACACTTTCCTCTCAAGTAAATTACTGATTCTCAGGCCGGAGAGTGGTAACAAGGAGCACCACCCACCCCATCCTCCTTGTTACGAGTCACGGTTTGTTTTCCTTGTGCAGGAGACAGATTATCGGACGATCCAGCCACCGATCCTCGAAAAGAAGGGATTAACCCTCCTTGACGAGACAGTGAATTAACCTCTCTTGGTTAACAACTGTTTCATCAGACCCCTTCTTATGGGTTCTCTACATAAGATCGAAGAAGACTAAGTGTAGCTGGTCAATGTCCTCAACTACTGTAACAATCCGGATAGCCTCTCGATTGATCGTTGTAGCAACATACTATTAAAGCCCCGAGTATGAAATATATTACTATATCATGTTTCTAATTCGATAATGTAACAAATATGTTTATAAAAAAACATGTTTTCTTATAAAACCACATTATAACACGGTTATCACTTTAATATATAGATAAAAGATCATATATAAGAGATAGTTTTGTACGAAGTGTAGGAAACAAGCTCAGCCATTGATCTCCCAAGATCAATGACTTAAAACTAGGCGGTGACATTTTGGTAAATATAAGGTTAAAACAATTGAAGAAACAAATAGAGAAATGATATTCTCGTCTTTCCTCACTTGAACTCTTTACCCCTTTGATTTTCAGACGTCTATAACTTTTTCATACGTTACTATTTTTTTAAATACATCATATTAACACAAATTTCATTCTCTTTAATTCGAGCAGCCTATTGCTATAATTATCTTAAAAAAATACATAATTTTGAATACCCATTACGTGATTTTGAATACTTAGCACATGACTACGTGATTTCGAATACCGATTACGTGATTTCATTATAGAATGTGAAACCACACTAAGTGATTACGTAACAATAATTGACTATGTATTTATTAAGTGACTACGTGATTTTGAATACTCATTTCGTGATTACATGATTTTATTATAGTATTTTATGTGAAACACACTTAGTGATTACGTTATAAGCATAACCGTAACACCAGTTATAACAAATCATACTGAATGTGTAATAACGTAATGGTTTGTGTTGAATGTGTAATCACGTAATGAGTATTCAAAATCACGTAGTCATGTGCTGGGTATTCAAACTCACGTAATGGACTAACGTGTATTCAAAATCCTGCAATTTTTTAAGAAAACTATAGCAATATGCTGCTTGAATTAAAGAGAATGAAATGCTCGTTAATACGGTGTAATTATTTAAAAAAAATATATTAATGTATGAAAAAGTTATAGCCATTTGAAAATCAAGGGGAAGTTGTTTAAGTGATAAATGACTAAATTACCCTTCAAGCCAATGACACTTGTCCTCAAATTCCCTTATACTTCGCATGAAATCCATTCTCTATCATTATTTTCTCTTTAACTAGTTTTTTTTTTTAATTATAAGAGATTGAGCCAATGAGGTGGTGGAGTGGTAAGGGAGAGTTGGTGTTCTATGGGACTCAGGTTCAATTACTGCCCTCCCCGTTATTTTCTGCGGCATCTGGTGATGATGAGAGACTAGACGAATAGATGGAGATCGCTAGTTCGATCCTTGAACTGAGCGGGTTTTACCTCACCGCACTGTCGTGCCTTCGGGCGAGTGTTCACGGGCTTCGGCCCTAGGTGAGGGTTTTCCCCGGTTCGGAGGCGAGTGTATCCGATGCGATGAATTTCACCGGTAGCCCATTTGAAGGATTAGTTGCCCGTTCAAAAAAAATATTATAAGAGATTGAATATAAACCAAATCAGATAACTTACAAGTAAAAGTTATAACCTCTGATAATGTTCTTTCATTGTCTAATCTTTTCTCAAATAAATAAACTTACAATGCTATAAAACATCAACTCATTAATTAAAAAATAACTAATATACAATAAGTTAACTGTATGGAAATCATATAAAAGGTAAGCCACTGTTTGCAGCATCCCCCCCACAAAAAAAAAAAAAAAAAAAAGAATAAAAAATATATAAAAAAAGCAGCAAGTTAACATCAATCTTCAGAACACCATTGCTCCTCCCCTACACAATGGCACAAGATTGTTCAGTATATGAACATCTGAATTTTCAGTAATTAAATAAACAAGTTTCAGGCTTTCATTAACAATGAAAAATCTATAATCAGAAAGCTTTTGGTTGTACAAAAACAATATAACATTTCCCAGCCTATATAATTCTACATATGCTTGGAATTTGTTGGTTAATTGAAATTCTTTAGAACAAAACTACCTTTGATATCACGATTCTTGTTTCGTATCTGTGTTCTTGCCTTCACGAATATCGAGTTTTGTGACTTGTGTATACGCTGCAGTTAGATATAAAATGTTAGCATAAACAGAAAACGAATGCATAAAACATTTGTGGGAAAACTTTGCCTCGTTTGATACTTATAATAAGTATAGAAACAGTACCTGATAGCTATCTTCTCTTCTTACATCAGGAACAAAAAGTTTAATAGCAGCCTATAAATGGTTAAGTTTATGAGCTAATCACATACTGTAAACTGTGAAGGAATAATTTCATGTATACTCTTAGAAAAGCTTAAAGTTGTGTATTTACCCCTCCATAGTAAATAAAATAAGTACTTGAAAGCGCTCATAAGAAGCAAAAATTCTAACCTCGTCACGTTCAGCTACGTATAGTTCTCTGCCTGATTGTCGTTTTTCTGGTTTGAACTTGAACACATCATGTAAAAGTTCGTTTTCCTATGTCACATATTCAGACATTCAGTTAGTTATACCAATATACAATTTGAAATAATAAAAACAGATAATAGAAGGTGAAGGAATCCTTACCTTCATGTGCACAACAAAACCCGAGCCAAGCAACCGCTTCAGAAAATTAAGCTACATAACATACAAAAACAATTCAAGAAGAGCATTTTAAGAATATTTTTTGCAAGGTCGTAATGAATAAGACAAACCTGAATTTGTTGCGGTAACGTGTCGACTTTTAATATTTGTTTACCAACTTTTACAGAAATTTCTGGGGTACGGCCATCCTAAAAGTGACACGTGTATAACCATAAAACCTCAGAACTTAAATGAAGCATTATTGTAGAATTAAGGATGTAACATTTTACCTTCAATATGTTTTTGACATTAATCTCTTCTGTTGCTGAGGTGTCACCTTCAAATTTCTCAAGGCACCCTAATTCAAGTATTAGGGCTAGTGCTTGCTTAGCTCCAATGAGAGTAGACTCATGGTCTACTTCTAGCAAATTCTTGAAGAAAGGAATCGCTCTATACAAGTTAGAAAAAACCTTGTTATCTCTAAAGTCAACTATTGATGATAGCTAGTAGAAGTGGGGATATCGATCCGTTTATAGGCAAATGAGTCAGTTCTGGATATAATTTATCTCAAACGGGTCAAATAGGTAATATGAAAGAAGGGTAGAACGAAACCGGGTCGAAAGTTTCCCAAAGTGCATTCAAAATGCATAGCAGGATAAGACATCAATCACTTTTATTAATAAATAATAATAATATTGTAATCATATAATTTTTGTAATCATATTGTACCGCATTAAGTGTTTACATAATTCCAAAAAGTTATGTAGGCGAACCTCACTGACCCGCTTTAATTGGTGCTAAAAAATGGCTATTTTGACCCGGATCCTTATTGACCCACGCCCATTTTGCCACCTCTAACTAGAAAATTACAGAAAATAATATATTATTATGGATTACCCTTGCCAATGTTTGTAACTGATACTCCAACTATCCATGGTACTCAAAAGAAATGACCAAGAAAAAACAGCTGCACTCTGAGATTCCTGTTTACAAGTACAAAATACAGTTAGCTGATTTCCAAATAATGAAGGGGTTGAGACTGGCACGGTTCAAGCATAGTTGTTAATGGCGAATAGCGACAAATAGCGATAAGGTACCTATATGCTACATAGCGAATAGCGATATTTACGGGGCGGTTATTTTATAAATAGCGGTACACTAGAAAAAAATTTAAAAATTTTTATATGTATCTATACTATATAATAAAAGAAACCACTTTAGGGACACTTGTCATCATATTAGACCATCTCTTATAGATAATTATTATTTTAGTTTAATCTCTTCTAATTAATTATAGATCACCCTCCTACTAAATATTATTTAGTTTAATATCTTATATTATAGATAACCCTCCTACTAAATATTATTTGTTTAATATCTGATGGATAATTATTATTTAGTTTAATCTCCTTCTCATTTATAATATTATTTATTTGAATTAATTATATTTGAATGTTTTGTTTAGTTTGGTATCAAATAGATTTTACAAAACTTAAAATAAAATTAACTAATATTATTTATCATTTATACATTTACGGAGTTTTAAATAAAGGGTTAAATTTATTGAGACTTCGTTAACAAATTTTGCAACAAAAGAATAATCTATTTTTATCACGAAAACCAAACTTTGTATTAATATATTAAATATTTTTATTTTCACTATACAAAATTACATTTAGTCGACCCATGTAATACATGAGGTTTTTTAAGATATAACTTTTTTTATTATTTGATATATAAAACTAGATTTATTCAATTCGTACAATACACGGGGTTTTTTAAGGATATATATATTTTTTATTATTTAGTACAGAAAATTACATTTATTCAAACCGTGTAATGCGCATATTTTTAAAGATGTAATTTTTTTATTATTTGGTATATAAAATTACATTTATTCAACCCATGTAATACACTTGGTTTTAAAGATATAACTTTTTTATTTGGTATATAAAATTACATTTATTTAACCCGTACAATATGGTTCTTATAGATATAACTTTTTATTATTTAATATATAAAATTATATTTATTCAACCCGTGCAATAAATGAGGTTTTCAAAGATATATTGTTTTATTATTTAATATATAAAATTTATTTATTCAACCCGTGTAATACACGGGGTTATAACCTAGTATGTTTATTACATCAAAATCCAGCTATTTTATATATGCTATTTTACATGTATATTTAACAAAAACCTAAAATCCAACTATTTTATAGCTATATTTAATTGCTATTTATAGCTATATTTAAATTAAAAAAAATAAAATAAAAAAAAATGTCGCTATTATCGCCAGTGGCGAAGCTTGGATTTTTCGGCCGGGGGGGTGAAAACATATATACCCAAAAATTTCTATAGAACCGGGGGGGTGAAAACGTATATACCCACAAATTTCTATACGAAAACTACATATATAACACTACTGAGCGAAAAATCCCGGGGGGCGGACGTCCCCCCCCCGCCCCTCACATGCTGCGCCCCTGATTATCGCTACAACCCTAATAGCGAGCCTAGACCTATACGCTAAGTAGCGCGCTATAGCGATCGCTACGCTCGCTATTGACAACTATGGGTTCAAGACTTGTAACTTTTGAACGTGTCAAAACTAGTGGGGTTGGGCTGACCCGCAAACACTTACCTGTCAAGATTTTTCTTAATTCTATAATAATTATGAAGTATGATTATAGAAACTATATAATTACAATGATGATCTAACATGCCTTACTATCTGTTCTTGAGTGCATGAAATCCCAAATACTTTGCATAGATCTTTCTGTCTCGTCTAATTCGTTTCCCCCAACAAAAGTGACAATAGCCAAACAATCCAAGATCTGCCAGAAAGTGTTGAATTAGTAAGTAGAAATGATAAATAAATAAATAAAACATGCAAAAAATAGATAAATTGGTAAGTGCATACTAATTTTAACTTCTTTGACTGAGACTCGGTTTTGAGAACAGGGGCTGATTCTTTATATAGTTCTTGACTGTTTTCACCACATCCAATGTTGATAGCTAGTAATCCTGAGAAAAAGGGGAAATCAGGTGGGGAAAAGAGTTTATAAACATTTATAAAGTGAATATAAAATATTACAGTTAAAATGAGCAACCTACCAAGGGCCTCAATAGCCAAACAACTCTCTTTACTTGAACCCCTTTTAAAAGATTTCAAGAACTGGTAAAGTAACTCAGCGAAGCTGCAAAAACATAAACTTTTTTAGTGAAAGAACATTAATCTCATTTTAAAATAATGTGTATTATAGGCATAGGCAGTGGCGGATCCAAGAACTTCTTTCAATGGGTTCGTTTTGGTAGATTCTCACTACTTTTTCCAGATCATACAAAGTTCTCACTAGTTTTTTCTAAACCGAGTGGGTTCATGTGAACCCACAAAACAGGGATGGATCCGCCACTGGGCATAGGGACACATTCATTGTAGGATCAAGTTTAGGTGGAGAACTGTGAGAACCACATAATGCACTTGTACGTAGTGCTTGGCAAATATAATGCGAGTTGAAGAGATGGGTAGCATAGACGGTTAGATAAAAGCCTTATGCATCACATTTAAATCATAATCTACAAGTGTTTATGTGGTTCTTTACTTGAAACTGGTTTTGTAGTAAATGTGCCCCTATCGGCATACTTATAGTTCGTAATTAATAAGTACAAGAAGACTAAAGAAGACTAAAATTCTAATTACTGGAAACATGTTATGTAGATAAAGGGATATACCAACTTTTTTTCACAAAATTGGTATTGATAACCAAGGCTGGATCTCTGGATAATCGAAGAAAGCGCGGACTCCCTCGTAGACCCCCTAAACAGTTGAATAATTAATCAAAAATTAAGCTCAACGAACATATCACGACCATCAAAAACAAAGTTTTAAGACTATAATAGCAGTGTTATTATAAAACTCACTTCTTTTCATACAACTGTTCTAATAAATGGTTCAAACTCTTTGATCCCGATTGAGCACTTGCGCTTGTGCATTCTTGGATATCCGCATCGCTATCAATATCGATAGCAAGTTTTCCACCTTTTCGAGACTCTGTAGCATAAGACTGAACAAATTCAAATAAAATCTTTTATATTATAACTATGGAAATATGCACCTTGACATAAATTCTTCTTTTTCCTTCCCATCTTGACTTATTAAAAAAACAAGCGTCTGTGTCCTCTCAAATCCTGCATAACATGCAAGAATATTATGGTTTAAACAGAACTCAACAAGTTATTTATTGAAGGCATAATTAATCTTAATTTTTTCAATATTTCTCTTATTAATAATATACACAACACTTTGCTAGCCATTCCTTGTAGGGCTGTAATCGAACCGAACGAACACGAACAAGGCCATGTTCGTGTTCGTTCATTAAGGAAATTAACATGTTCCCGAACGCATACTGAACACAAGTTTATGTTCGTGTTCGTTCGTTAAGGAAATTCATTTGTTCGTGAACAGTTCATGAACACTGGCATCAAACACAAACGAACGTAAAAAAACATTTAACTTGAAAATAAATAAAAAAAACATTGAAAACCTTAAACATTGGACATAAGAAGTTAAATACAACCTGACAAATCAAAACACAAAAAGTCTACTTCAACCACCAAACGATGAATCAAGTTTATTATTTATTATTTTTTAATATAATCAAACGAACACGAACGAACGTAACCGAACATATTACCAAACGTTCACGAACGCAGTCGAATGAACTAGACCTTTGTTCATGTTCGTTCGCTAAGCTAACCGAACAAATTGTTTTGTTCATGTTCGTTTGTTAAGCTAATCGAACCAACATAAACGAACTTCTCGCCGAACGGTTCGCTGAACGTTTGGTTCGTTTACAGCCCTAATTCCTTGTATAACAAGAAACAATCAGTACAGCTTTATTATTCAAGCCTGCAACTATTAAACAATTTAAACTTCCAACTCAAGAAACTGTTCTGATTACAAGTGAAACCTGATTTTCAGAAAACTAAATATCTTGCAAATTAAAATATAATGTTACAATTATTAAAAACATATATACAAAACCCTAATCGAGTGGCAGCTGGAAGTGAAACAGAAATAATTTAAAGATATTAACCGAATTAACAGTATGGACGTTGGTTGAATGGATTTACCTGTGAAATAAAATGCAGGCAGGCGATATATGGTTTTAAATGTGCGGCTTGTGTCCATTAAGGTTTCTCACCTGTTCAGAAGTGGAATGCGTTCGGATTTCGATTATTCTGGAACACAATCCTCGTAAGATTAATGTTTCACAGGAGGAGTTTGTTCAAAACTACTTATTAGGTCACGGCTTTGTTTTGGAGTATATCCTAATATTATTATCGAGTAAATTACAAAACTCGTCCTTTATGTATGTACGTTATTGCAGATCATGTCATTTGTCTTCAATAATTACATTAATCATATTTAATGTTGACAAATCCTAACATGGTATATCCTTTACCCCAAACCAAGTTAAAAATCTCAATTAACCTTACTCATGTGGGACCCACCTAAGGAGCATTAATGTCCTTTCACCTACCAAGTCTTCTCCCCCAATAAAACCCCCATTTAACCCTAATCGCCCCTCAAGAAAGATGCTGCACACTATCAAGTACAGTGGAATGGAGGGGATATCTACTCAGTTAGTGGTAAACCAAATCATGCAAGAGTTGTGGATTTGGCTAAAAGGACTTGTGCTTGCAGAGGTTGCGAAATCACAGGTATGCTATTGTATTAGTCAAGTTGTTAGTTGTATATGCAATTTACTAATCAAATTAATTACAGGTATGCCGTGTAGGCACGCTGTTGCAGCAATATGGAACATGGCTTCTAACGGGCAAATGGTTGGTGCATTAGAGAGTTGGGCTAATCCCATCTACACTTTGGCTAGGTGGAAGCATGTTTATCATTTTAAGGTGAATCCTATAATCGGAAGGTCTTTATGGGCTAAGTCTCCAGTTCCTACCACCCTTACACCACCAGATCATTATAAGCAAGTGGGAAGGCCCAAGAAGGCAAGGAAGAGGTCTGCATTGGAAGTTGAGGACATGACACACTCTGGAAGGTTGTCGAAAAAATACACCAAAGGAAAGTGTACCAAATGTGGAAAAGTAGGGCACAACATTAGGACATGCAAGGGTTAATGTAGTGTTTAGGTTTGTGTGAATTGGTCTAGGTTGGTCTGTTGGTGCAGGGTTTGTTATGCTAGAACAATTATATGCATTTTGGTACTTGGAAGGGTCTGTTTTGGTCTTGTGCAATGCTGTTTGAACTGGTCTTTGTTACGGATGTTTATGGCCTATCAAGTTTATGGTATATATACTTTATTAATGTTTTGTTCTTTGAATGTGGAATGGGTCAACAGGTTATGCACTTTATATGTTTGGTTTATGCATTGGTCGTAAACAGGTTCTGCACTTTATATGTTTGGTTTAAGCACTTTATATGTTTGGTTTAAGCATTGGTCGTAAACAGGTTCTGCACTTTATATGTTTGGTTTATGCATTGGTCGTAAACAGGTTCTACACTTGTTATGTTTGGTTTATGCATTGGTCGTAAACAGGTTCTGCACTTTTGATACTGTAAACACCACACATTTTACCACAATTACATACTATTAACACTTTTAAAACACCACATTTCATTAGATTGTAGTCAAAATCCATTAATAATCGACACTACATGTTAAACATACCAAGAGGACCTTTTAAGACATACCAACACTAGATATAGACTCTAAACACAGACTACACACATCATGAAACAAATCCAGCTAATTATCAACCACCTCTTCAGTTTGCTTGCTTGCAGTTGACTTTCTTTGACCTTGTCTTCAAGCTTGTTCCTTTCAGCTTCAAGAGAATTCTTTGCTCTAAGCAGTCCAGGAATGATGACAACACACCTTTGACATCTTGTTTTTATCAAACCAGCCGATGAAACCACATTCTGAATCCTAATTTAAACATAACAGTAAACCTCAATAACCAAGTAAGTGAAGAACCCTAATTTAACAATAGTACCTGATCAGGACATGCATAAAAACGCCGACCAGGGTTACGATCGGTCCATGATGTCAAAATTATGGCTTCTTTCCCACATTCGCATATCACCATTGTTGGTTCTGTCGAAGTATTAGGAATTGCAGGTGTGGGTTGTTTTGGAATGAGGGGTGATTAGGATTAAATGGGGGTTTTATTAGGGGAGAAGACTTGGTAGGTGAAAGGACATTAATGCCCCTCAGGTGGGTCCCACGTGAGTAAGGTTAACTGAGATTTTTAACTTGGTTTGGTGTAAAGGATATACCATGTTAGGATTTGTCAACATTAAGTATGATTAATGTAATTATTGAAGACAAAGGACATGATTTGCAATAACATACATACATAAAGGACAAGTTTTGTAATTTACTCTATTATTATTTTTTGAACGGCAAAAAATCTCACGTGAAACTGGTTCTGCTCGGGATTATGTCCAAGGTTGACTCATCGGTCGTCATTAGACCGTGCCCCCTGATGCGTGGGAACCGGATGAATTTCGTAAACCCTCGTCCCTCGTCAGGTTTGAACGCGGGACTAAAGCCTCGATTCGTCCCTTCACCCAGATGTCCCTCGAAAATAACCCAAGCGGGAATCGAACATACGTCTCCACTAGGGAGGACAGGCCTTTTGACCACTGGATCAACATCTCATGACTAATATTATTTATTACATCAAATGTAATTTTTTAAGGGCTTAAAGTACCTTAAATTCGTTTTTGACAGGACTTGAATCATTGACCTCAGGAGGACGACAACTTAACTCCAATAGCTTTTCCATATAAGGCTGTGAAATATTCCCATATAATTATATGTGTAACAATTAAAGCTTTTGTATATTTTTTGTATAAAAAATGAGATATAATAATCCTGACCGTTGTATCAGTGCACTTTCTCTATCAATGAACACGACGACATGTGGCATATCACACAGGTCATATGAATATGGTCTGATTTGGATCATTTGACATATAGTCGCCTTGTCATACATGTTGTATGAAGGAAGGTAGATAATTATTTAAGCACGTCATAATTAGCTATACAAATCACGATTATATAACTAGATAAATTATATATTATCAATAATCATTTATAACTATTTATGCTAGACAAAAAACCCACGTTCTTTTACTATGGTTTTTCAACAATTATTAATCTATATTCTCTGGTGATTGACTGACATATAAAATTAATGATGATTGACAATCATGACGTGTCTAGTTATCTTTTGTGTCCAAACATGTAAAGGATCTTTGTGTTAAAACTCATTGGACCACAAGATTTGACAGGATTGGGTTCAAACCTTGTGAAGTGCAACTGGAAATAAGTATAATCTACAATGTGGAAGCAAATTCCCATTACTCGGAGTTCTGAGTAAATACTCCACAGATATCGGGTGAAGAAGATGTCACTCCTCCGATTTTGGTTCGTTGTGGTGGTGGTGTAATCGTCATTCATCTCTACAATATAGAAAGTCGCTAGAGGGTCAACGGGCTCGAAGCCTCGTAGACACTTGGATGGTCAACTCAAGTCGGGTCACAATTAGAGAAACAAGTATATACGTATATGTAAATCAAAGTCGTTATTTAAGGAGGGTCGATTGTTATGGACTAATACCATTGCAAGCGGTTGTATGGGCAATGATACGTGGTCGAAAACCGGTGTTCGTTTATGCCTAAGTTCATGTTTTTACTTAACTTTTTATCCCGAATAGCCTACTTGTAAAAGGAATTGTGTTTTGCAGGTCTTGTGAAGTTTAAGGAGCTAATTGGGAGCTAAACGGACCACCGGAGCGAAAAACGAGCCACCGGGTAGTGAAACGGGTCAACCGGACTTGAGAAATGGAAAAAAACAGAAAGTTGGGATTGTGGGCACCGTCGCCGAAGCCCATAAGGGCCGTCGCCGACGGTATGTGTAATGTTCGTCGCTTGTTTTGGCCGTAGACAGAGAGTTTGGCCGTCGGGTAAATATCAGCATCTACACACCGTCGCCGACGGGGCATCAAGCCGTCTGCGACGGCTCCCCAAACATGCTATCGCGAATTTTGTTCTCTCATGGTCTTGGAACGAATAAAACAAGGGTTGTTGGCATTTTTTCGGGGGGTTACACTTTGTTTTCAAGTTGGAACATCATCTTGGAGCCTAATCTCATCAACCATCACTGACGATTCCATCCAACATCATCTCCAACATCCGAATCATCATCCGAATCACAGTCACAAACCCTAATCCATCATCATTCCATTAATCTCTCAACTCACCATTACCTACCATCCACAACCCTAACCACTCATCCAATCATCCATCTTCAAGCTTCACGATGATCCAATTCAAGCTTTCTACATCCGGTGATCAAGTTTCTTCGATCATGCTCGGCTAATTTCTTGGAGGTTTCACCCCGGTGTAGGTTTTTGTAAGTCTAGGGTTTCAACAATGTTCTTGGTTTGATTTTGTGACAATTTGCTATTTGATTTTGAAGCTTATGACAATTGTCTTGCATTTGTATTGAATTCATAAATTGTCGAGTGAAGATTAAATTTGACTTTATGAAATGTTTATGTGCAATTATGCCTTGTCTAGGTTAGAGTTTACATGTTCTTGGTAACGAAGTGCATTGCGGTCCGTTGTCTATAACGTTGATAGCTTTTGGCACCTAAGCCTCGTGACACTAAATTCGTTAATCATCTTTGCAATTGAATTGAATCTAAAACGTGTAGAAACCTTAGGATTGCAATTACCGAACCGGGTGTGAACCTTGTTTTCTCTTTATTGTTCAAACAATCAATTTCATTTCTTGCAATTTGTTGATCATTAGTTGTTAATCAATCCTTTCATTTTAGTAGTTTTAATCCACATCTTTTCAATCAATCAAAAATACATAAAAACAAAATAGCAAGCTTCATAATAGTGACACCTTTTTATAATTCGATCTAATCCATACGCAAACCACATACTCTTCGTGGTTCGACCCCTTACTACCACTAACTATCAGTTAAGGGTAATTTGGGCTTATAAATATTATCTTTGACCGGAGCGCGACACTCCGATCAAATTTTGGCACCGTTGCCGGGGAGTGCGTGCGCTTTGTGTTTGGATTATTGTTTGAATTTCATGATTATCTGTTTAAATTGTTTAGTTTCTTTTTGCACTTTGTCTTTTTCCTTGTTACGCGGGTGTGTTACTTGTACAGGTTACAAGTAGTGTATGCATACGCGAAACTCCGGGAGGACTTCACTTTTAGTCTACGAATCGGAAATTGAAAGGGTTGCAAGGAGAAATTTAGCAAGCCGGTTAGAGGCAACGCTTGCTTCTAATCAAACCAACCAAACACCACAACTCACACCGACCATTGAAACCGATTCAATGGCAAACCAAAATTCCAACCAAAACTTCAACCAAAATCAAAACCCGAACCAATTTCAATACCGAAGCAACTTCAATCCCGCTTCCAATGTTCAACCTATGCTTCAAGAGCGACCGGGTGGTAACAACAACAATGGACCACCCACACCACCTTTCCAAAACCAAAATCCCAACAACAACCAAAGAACACCCCAACAACAAAACCTTCATCGACAAGCTTCCTTACCCCTCAACCTTGATGACCGGAATGTCAATTCCGACCGTCGAGGCAACCGAGATCGTGGCAATCCTGCGAACGAAGACCCATTCCTCAACATAGACGATTTAAGAAACGCCATCCCCGATGATGAGCCGTTTAGTGTTCCCGGTTATCAATCGCCGGAACATGTAAGCATTAATACGGAAAATTCGGACGATGGGGGGTACTATGATGATCGGGCTAACGATGACGAAGATTAGGGATACGTGAATCGGGGTAATGGCTACAATGCAAGAGGGTATGAAGATGAGGAAATTGGATACCAACACGCCAATTATGTTGGAGAGGATGATTATGGGTATGGGGTTGGAAGAAATGATGGTTACGAGAACAACCGTCAACCACGAAACAATTATCAAAGGAACCGAAATGACGGGTTTTATAACAACAACAACAACAATGGCAACCCTAATCGGATTCCTCGTTTCGTGGGAGGGGGTAACCAAGGTGGAAATCGAAGAGACGATAGAAGAGGTGATAGGGGCGGTGATTGAAGGGACAATCGAAGACCGGGTGATCAAGAAGTAAATGGTCCACAACGTCGTCAACAACCTCCACGGGGAGTGAATGACCGTTTTCGACCGATAGTTACCGAAAATGACTCTCCGATTGTATGCGAACGGAGAATGTTTGATTGTAAACCACATTACATCAACATACTTCCCCACTTCAATGGGAGGTCGAATGATGAGCCGTATACGCATTTGGCGGAGTTCTCGTCCATTTGTAACACTATTGGGGGACACAACTTCGCATTAGAGGAGGTCAAACTTCGCTTGTTCCAATTTTCGTTGAAAGACAAGGCAAAGCAATGGTTCCTCACACTTCCGGCGAATAGCATCCGGACATGGGGTGAGATGCAACAAGTCTTTTTAGACGAATACTATTCGATGGCGAAGACCGATGACGCTAGGGATGAAATAAGGTCATTTCGGCAATTATCGAGTGAACCGTTACATGAAGCATTCACCTGATTCAAAGAATTGATGCGGAGATGCCCACATCACCAAATAGAAAAGTGGGAATTGGTGAAGTGCTTTGTACGTGGTTTGGATGACGCGACATGGAACCGCCTTGAATCAACGAGCAACGGGACTCTCTTGAGTAATCATGAAGATGATTGGGAGTTTTTGGAGCGGATGGGTAAACAGTAAAAAAAGAAGGAATCGGCCGATAGAGCTAAGAAACATCCAATTTCCCGGTCACTTCCCGATCTTGATTCTAAGGATCGAATCTCCACCTTAGAACGGGAAATGGCTCGTATGAAGAAGAAGGAGGTGAACGCGGTACAATTTGCGGTATGTGAAGAGTGTGGAGATATTGGGCATAAAACCGAGCAATGTCCAACGGGGTCGAGTGACTACACTGAGGAGGTAAACCAGGTGTATGGGGATCGAAAGCAATATGACATGAACTCCAACACTTACCATCCGGGCTTGAGAAATCACCCTAATTTCCGGTATGGTAATGCCTCGAATCAAATGAACCCGAATTTTCAATCGGGTAATCAAGGTGGTCAAGGTGGGTCCTCGTACAACAATCGTCAAGGTGGTAACCAAGGGGGTTACCATAGGAATTACAACCAAGGTGGTAACCAAGGATATCAAAACCGTGAAGGCAACTATCAACGAGGTTACAACCAAGGAGGAAATGGGGGTGGTGCATCAAACTCCCAAGGTGATGATTCGATAAGTTCGAAATTTGATGCCATCATGAATGCTGTGAGTAATCTTACTAGCTCACAACAAGCTCTCATTAATTCGCAACAAGCTCTTACTAATTCATACCAAGAGTTCAAAGCTGAAGTTAAGAAAGAGTTTGAAGTGAAGGATAAGTCTCAAAAGGCATTAGAGAAGCAAGTGGGGCAACTAGCTCAAGAGATGGCTCAAATTCGTGGAAGCGGAGGAGGACTTCCAAGTGACACCACGGTGAACCCTAAGCATCAAGGGTCGAACTCGAGGAACATGCGTGAGGTACCAATAAATAAAATTTCTTTACGTAGTGGTCGAGTCATAGATAGTGGTGTCGAGACACCATCACCCAAGTTTGTTGAAGGGGTGGTGGAAGATGCGAGTGATGATGAAGGTCAAAATGGTCAAACGGGTCCAAAGAAAAATGATGTTAAAATTAATAATACTACACCCGTTGTGAGCATTCCCGTCCCAAAAGCTAAGGAAAAGGGTGTGGAGGTTAATACCGCCCCTTATCCCGAAGCTTTGTTGGGACCATCTAAGAAAGTGGTAAACAAGCGTGGGAAATTTTTAAACAAGTCAAAATCAATTTACCACTTCTAGATGCAATTAAGCAAGTACCTTCATATGCTAAATACTTGAAGGAATTATGCACCCAAAAACGGACTCACAAGTTTCCTAAGAAACTTGATTTGACTGAAAATGTGAGTTCGATTCTTTCGGGTGCACTTCCACCAAAACTTCAAGATCCGGGGGCCCCCATTATTTCAATACAAGTTGGGGAATTCAAAATGACATGGGCACTTTTGGATCTTGGGGCAAGTGTGAGTATCTTGCCGGGTAGTTTATACGACCAATATGATTTTGGTCCACTTCAAGTGTCTAACACCACCGTGGTGTTAGCCGACTTGACCCCTAAACTACCCCGTGGGATAGTCACGGATGTAATAGTCAAGGTCGAGGACTTTTACTATCCGGTGGACTTTCTTGTATTAGATTATGTTTCTTTGGACCGGACCAAGCAACCAACGGTGATCCTCGGTCGACCATTTTTGGCAACATCGAATGCCCAAATTAATTGCAAATCGGGCATGGTCGACATGACTTTTGGTAACCGTCGATTGCGGTTAAATGTCTTTTCGGGATTGACGGATCCTCTAGTTGGCGATGAATGCTATATGGCGGGCATTGTTGACGAGTGTATACCTCTATGCGACATTACTGTCGAAGAGGAAAACACAATAGAGGAATGTTTCATGTTTGACAGGTTACAAGGAGAAATGAATCGAAGCATGGATGAAGAGGTGAGAGAGTTGGAGGTTATGGCGGCAAAAGAAGGAAGGCCCACTTGGACACATCAAGTGGAAAGTCTTTCGGAAACCATTGATACAAAGTTGAAGCCGTCGTTGGAAGAGCCTCCGGTGTTGGAGTTGAAGGTGCTACCCAAGCATCTTAAATATGCTTATGTGGGTGAAGGTAGCACGCTTCCGGTTATTATCGCATCAAACTTAACCGGGGAGCAAGAAGAGAAGTTGATGAAAATTTTGGTCACTCATAGAGCCGCTATCGGGTGGACCATTGCAGATTTGAAGGGAATTAGTCCCTCGGTAGTGATGCACAAGATCATCACTGAAGATGGCATGAATCCTTCTCGTGACACGCAACGAAGATTAAATCTAAACATGCGAGAAGTTGTCAAGAAGGAGGTATTGAAGTGGCTAGATGCGGGTATTATATACCTTATCTCGGATAGCCAATGGGTGAGCCCGGCACAAACAGTTCCGAAGAAGGCGGGTATTCAAGTCGTCACAAATGACGCAGGTGAAGAGGTCGCCACTCGGCCGGTAACCGGGTGGCGTATTTGTATTGACTATAGGAAGTTAAACGCTGCAACTTCCAAAGATCATTTCCCTTTGCCATTTATTGACCAAATTGTTGAGAAATTGGCCGGACAAAAATTTTATTGTTTTCTGGATGGTTATTCCGGATACAATCAAATTGCTATACATCCGGAAGACCAAGCAAAGACTACCTTTACTTGTCCATACGGTACATTCGCATTTAGGCGAATGCCTTTTGGACTTTGTAATGCCCCCGCCACCTTCCAAAGGTGTATGACGAGTATCTTTTCAGATATGGTGGGGGAGTCTTTGGAAATCTTCATGGATGATTTCTCAATATTTGGGTCATCATTTGAAGCATACCTTGACCAACTCGAAAAAGTTTTGCAAAGATGTGTTGAGAAAAATCTGGTTTTGAGTTGGGAAAAGAGCCATTTTATGGTTCAAGAAGGGATTGTGTTGGGGCATGTTGTCTCGAGTCGTGGGATTGAGGTGGATAGAGCAAAGGTGCAAGTCATATCCACTTTGCCTTATCCTACAAGTGTTAAGGGTGTTCGGTCGTTTTTGGGACACGCGGGGTTTTATAGGAGATTCATAAAAAGCTTTAGTAATATAACAAAACCCCTATGCAATTTGTTGTTAAAAGATAAAACATTTAATTTTGATAAAAATTGCCAAAACGCCTTTAACATTTTGAAGAAAAAGTTGGTGGAGGCCCCAATCTTGCAATCACCGAATTGGTCTTTACCATTCGAAATTATGTGTGATGCAAGTGATTATGCGGTGGGGGCCGTATTGGGTCAAAGGGTAGACAAGAAACCGGTTGCCATTTACTACGCAAGTAAGACTCTCTCGGATGCACAATTAAATTATACAACTACCGAGAAAGAGCTACTTGCGGTGGTATATGCGTTGGATAAATTTCGTGCTTATATATGGGGTACTAAGGTCATTGTTTATTCTGACCATTCTGCAGTTAGGTATCTCATGGACAAGAAGGATGCGAAGCCGAGATTAATCCGATGGGTTCTTTTGCTACAAGAGTTTGACTTGGAGATTAGAGACAGGAAAGGGAGCGAGAATGTGGTTGCGGACCACTTGTCTCGATTGGTTGTTGAGGAGGATTCTTCACGTGAAGAGATTAATGAGAATTTCCCAGATGAGCACATTTTAAAAGTTGGAATATTACCATGGTATGCTAATATTGTTAACTATTTGGTCACAGGTGACTTGCTGGCTCATTGGGATAGAAGGAAGAGGTTGCACTTCCTTTCTCAAATCAAGTACTACACGTTGGAAGAACCGGACTTATTCAAGTTTTGTCCGGATCAAGTCGTTCGAAGATGCATACCCGACGAGGATATTCCTAGTGTCTTGATGCACTTGCATTCATTTGCTTGTGGGGGCCATTTCAGTGGTCACAAAACCGGGCACAAAGTGCTCAATAGCGGTCTTTATTGGCCGACTATTTTTAAGGATGCTTTTAATTTCGCTAAAAACTGTGTAGAGTGTCAAAAGTTAGGGGGTATTTCTAAAAGGGATGAAATGCCCATGCAACCGATCCTCATTGTAGATATTTTTGATGTGTGGGGGATCAATTTCATGGGCCCATTTCCTAATTCGCATGGCAACTTATACATCTTGGTGGCGGTCGATTATGTTTCTAAATGGGTCGAAGCGATTGCCACCAAGACGAATGACCATACCGTTGTTTGCAATTTTGTACAAACAAATATAATTTCTAGATTTGGGATTCCCCGAGTGATCATTAGTGATGGGGGATCTCACTTTAAGAATTTTAACTTTGGCAAACTCTTGAAACGGTATGGTGTTGACCATCGAATTGCTACCCCTTACCACCCACAAACAAGCGGTCAAGTGGAGGTTTCCAATAGGCAAATAAAAGAAATTTTGTAAAAGACCGTTCGACCCGACCGAAAGGATTGGTCGACGAAGTTGAATGGTGCTTTATGGGCTTATAAAACGGCTCATAAAACACCTATTGGAACTACACCTTATCGCTTAGTTTATGGGCGAAATTGTCATTTACCGGTTGAACTTGTGCATCGTGCTTGGTGGGCTATTAAAGAGGTTAACATGAAATATGACGATGCAGGGAAAGAGCGGAAGTTAAAGCTTTGCGAGTTGGAGGAGCTTAGGGAAGAAGCATACGAGTGCGCCTCGAAATACAAGGATGATATGAAGAGGGCACATGATGCGAAGTTGAAGCCGAAGGAGTTTGAAGTGGGTCAAAAGGTTTGGCTATATAACTCACGGCTTAAATACTTTCCCGGAAAGCTCAAGAGTAAATGGATGGGCCCGTATGTGATTACACGGGTCGGAAAGCTTGGAGATGTTACAATCAAGGACCCGAAGGATGGGTCGAAGCAAACGGTTAATGGGCATCGCCTTAAACCGTTTCTTGATGGTAACAATGAGAAAAAGGATGAAAATGTGGAGTTGGTAAACTTCGTGGTAAGTGTGCCAACTTATGAGGTCAACTGAAAGGACCGGTAATGAATTTTGTAAAGTTATGTACAATTATTTAATTGTTTGTGTTTTTGTGTTAATCGTTCTCGTTTCGTACTAATCCTCTTGATTGTGTGAAGTTCGGATATCACGAACGGGTCTTGAAGACAAAAAGGTATGTTTTAAGACTTATTTGTGTGTATTAGGGACAATACACGACTTTTCGGGGGGTGGTAGGGCCGTTAACGGTTTCCGTGTTTAAAAAAAAAAAGTTAGCTTATAAAAAATCACAAAAAGATTTTTAATAATTTTTAATATACATAGTCCCTTTATTAAAAGTTCATATTTTTCCTCATATTTTTCAAAAAAAAAAATAAAAAATTAAAAGTTGATTTTATGGACACCGTCGCCTACGGTGTAATCCCACGTCGCCTACGGCCTCCCCAAAATCCCGTCGCCCACAAAGTGCCATAGACAGCTACTTAAGCCGTCGGCTTCCGAGCAACAACCACATACCGTCGCCAACGGTGATCCTGTCCGTCGCCGACGGTGCCCCTAAAACACACCGACGCTGATTTGATGTTTATGCCTAGATTCGAACTCACAACTCTTAAAACCTATTCAAAGGCAACCGAAACATGTTTTACACCATACAATCGATACCCACACACCCACAACTCTCTCTCTACCATCAATTCTCTGCATCTATTACAACCACAATTCCCCACAATTCCCCTTCCACTTCATCTTCTTCATAGAACCTCAAGAACCCTAATCTTTCATCCCTCATAACTTCTTCGATTCTTAACCAAATCAGTTGATTCTTGAGCCTAAATTGTGTAGTTTTTCGAGAGGAACAAAACCCCCATAACGGTTTCCATCAATTCTTGCTCGTTTGCAAGATTTCTGGGCGTGAGTTTTTAGGGTTTTGAAGAGTGTTCATCCAAGTTTCTTGCTTTGCACTTTTTCTTAGTTCTTCTTGTTTATCTACACTCAAGGTATGAAATTTCAGTAAATTTATGCATGATTTCCATTTGTGTTGTTGATTTCTTCCGAAATTTTAAGCTCATTGTTTAAGAGTAGGTTGTTTATCACAATGTATGATGTTTTAGCATAAACTTAAGAATGTTACTTGATTTGGGTGGGATTGGAGCATGCTTTAGTCTTGGTGATGTGATTACACTAGATTTTTGCATGATTGAGCATAGTTGTGATGTTGAATATTGAGAAACCATGAAATTTTGAGAAATCTTGTGAATGAACATGCTAAATTGATATGTAGATGTTAAAATGAGCGACTTTGGAAGTTTAAAAAGGCGATTTTACATCTACTTATTGATTGAAATTCAACATTACACATTATGTTCAAAGTTTGAGATTGATTGAAGATTTTGGGTATACTAATTGTTGTCTTGTCTTTTGATTGTAGCTATGTTTGGAAGAAGCAAGAAAGCAAAGACCTCCGGGCAAGGTTCGTCTTCGGGAGCCGGTTCAGGCTCGAGGGAATATCAAAAGCGTTGGGAACAATTAAGTAATGTTCAAGAAGGTGATGGGCAACTTATTCGACAGGATTGGGATTGGGAAGAGGCAAAGAATAGTCAGTCGGGTTCGGTATGGAAAGACGAGAAGTTGAAGGCTCTTTCCCGATACCGAAACAAGAGATTGGAAGCGAAGATGTGGAAGATGAAGATGGTTACGGGTGTTTCAAAACCTGTACCCGAGAGGGCAGTATGTGAGCGCACGGTAGATGTCGAGGAGTTCCGAAAGATCGGCATAGTTCAGAAGTTTGAAAAGCTTGGGTGGGAACGGGTGTTTGATTGGTGCGAAGATATAACCACCCGGGTGTATTTGGGTGCAGTGTGTGAATGGCTATCTACGCTACGGTTTGAGCATTCTGATGGGCCGGCTCCTACATGGCGGTTAGTCGGTAATATTGGCAAAAACCAAATGATCATGTCATTCAAGCATATGAATGCTATAGCGAGATTTGATTCGCTTGGGATGGAAGCATATGATTACTATGGTTATAATCAATTTTTGGATAATAAAAGAAACGAAGCCGATCCTCCGCAAATGCTAGCATCCGTATTGATAGGTTCTGGGGTGCAGGGGAGTCGAGAAGCGATTTGTCTTTGATGGGAAAAATATTACAAGGCATTTCGTTAGAAAATATTATGGTGCGGTATGGGGACCGTGGTAAAGTGAAGGCACCCGACTGCCGGGTTGTGTATGCGTTGTTATATGGGACGCCCAAGCTATCATGGCGTCAAATTGTGATGATCAACACATGGGATACAAGGGAATCATTTAAGCGGAAGATGATCCCTTATGCGAGGTTGATTAGCGCAATGATTCTGCAATAGAATGTGTTGCCTCCGGAGTCACTTTGGGTGTCTAAGCCCATCGATCAGTTGAGCTTCGCCACTATGAGGCGACATTGGAAAATAACTGTGAAAGCTTTTGGGCATCTGCACACGGTTGAAGATGAACAAGGAGATAGTTACCGATTCAATGATAAAGAGGGTGACGAAGAAGAAGGGGATGAGGAGATGCCTGATGTTGAGGAGGAGACGGATCCTTCCGGTCCGCGAGGACCGAGGCGGAGGTATAGGAAGCAGCATAGGGAAATCTCTGCCAATGTGGCAGACTTTGTGAACCAAAGGCAGATACCGTCATACCGGTTGTGGACCCGTGGGCAACAAGCAGTTTACGATAATGTATCGGCCGACATTGGTGAAACGAGAGAATACCATGCGAGCAGAAGAGAATGGGAAGAGGCGCAAGGGGCGTACTCGCAAGAGCAATGGGGTTTTCAAGCATCCTTTCGCGAAAGGGTGGAGAAACAGATGGAAGAACAACAACTGCAACAAGCGTTACAACACTCACAAATGGAACGCTTGTTACAGTTGCAAGAAGAAGAAAGGGCTCACAGACGGGCATGGGAAGAAGATGAGGCTAGGCGTCACAATGCACAAATGGAATTGGAACAACACCGATGGAGAGCTTTGGCTGTCTCTAACCAAATGATGATTAATAACACTAAGGTGCTCCACGATCAGGAGCGCCATCAAAGAGACCTTCAAGCCAGTCTCCCGTACGCCGAACACTCGGGGTGGACCGATTACCCCAATCTTCCTCATCCACAAGGCCCATCCGATCCCACCCCTCATTGGCCCGAGGCAGTCGGCTCTAGTTTCATTCCGATTCCTTACCAACCACCGCCACAAGGAGAGTCAAGTCCACTAGATAACTACAGGGATATGTTTGAGGCCCTCACTGGTTATCCGTACCAGCCGAACCCGCCAGTGAACCCTAATGAGAGATATCAGCGGTAGAGGCAAGGTATGTTTTTGTTGTTGTTGTTGTATATTATTTTGTTTCCGTTATTTTTATTTCATGTTATTTATTTTTGCGTAGTTAAATGAACGTTGTGGGTGTGTTCCCTATATAACCCTCACGAGACCTCTCGTCCTCCCAAGCTATTGGGGGGTTTAAAAGGGCTTGTTGCATAAGCTAAATGCAACCGTGATTCCTACGAAAGTGAGTTAAGTTTATTGTTGTTGTAATTTATTTTCCACATAAATCAAAGTGAAATAACGTATAGCTTGGTAATGTTTTCATAAAAGTGGTAGAACTAGGTAACTAACAAATTTTGATGGTTGTGAGAAGCATGCTTCTACACAAGGGTTAAGATTTGTAGGTACCTTGGGTTCGTGGGACAACCGCTTTCATGAAGAGGAGAGGAGCACATGAGGAATGAGCTCAGAAATCAGGTGCATACGTTTCTTTTTTACTTCTGATTTTTAGTTAGCAAATAAGTGGAATGTATTTTGTATATTAATTTTCCGGGGTGAAATTTTTGGGGGAATTAGCCGTGTCACATCCCTTGTGCGTTTAATACTCTAGTTCTTACACATTGAGGACAATATGTACTTCAAGTGTGGGGATGGAGGAGTAGTAAGAATTTTCGATTTTGACCCATTCATTTAAATACTACACATTGAGGACAATGTTTACCTCAAGTGTGGGGATGGGGGAAAATTTCAAAAATGTCTTGTTTCAAAAGCGGTCTTAAAGCACAAGTAACTAAGTCAACGAGGGATGTCACAACCCATTTGGTCTTTTGTCATGGTCAAGTTCAAATTAATAGCATGACGGGTATTTAGCGGGTGGTTATTTGGGAATAATCCGCCTAAGAAACTAGTCTTTTATGCATGTCACATACCATACCCTTTTAGATATGTGAGGTTTTGAGCCACTTTTATATCCTTACCCGAACAAATCCTCTAGTCGCCCATTTTGAGCCTAAACCTTTCGTTTGATCACCCTATAGCCCATAACCTTAAACCTTTTTCTTTTAAACCCGTGTGATGGAAATTCGATTATAGGGTCGTATTTGTATAGTTGTTCTTGATTGTTTGCATATTTGTAAAAAAAAACCAGAAAATATTATGAAAAAGAATTGAAAATCATTGAAGAAAACACACAAAAAGAAGTGTTAGTAGTTGTTGAATAAAAGGCGAATGTTGTTGCCTCATATTTGGTGTTTATAGTTAGTTTTGTTAGAATAGTCATTTGTAATAAAAATCGAATTTTCATCACCTTTGTCACTTTAAAATATCCTAATTCCCACCCTTAGCCTAGCCCCGTTACAACCCTTACAAAGACCTTATGACTTGTGTTTAGTATTCGTGATCAATGGTGGAGAATGATTGAGTTGCAAGCTTATGCGGGTATGTGTTCTAATTGGTTTTGAGTGAATATTCCTTGAAGTGCTAATACATTATAAACATTAGCCAATTTACAAGCCGAGTGGAGAGAACATTGTGAGGGATGTGCATGAATTGATTGGTTTCACGGGCGGGTTAATCTTGGGTAACCATTTTTGTATGTGAAATCATTTTACCGTTAAATATATTGAAAACTGTAAAGAGTTTGAACTTTAGCATGACATTGGACCTTAACCTTCGTCTCGGGAATGGGGAATGTATTCGTTGTTCGACCCACGTGAAAGTGAAAAACAGATTTGCTTGAGGGCAAGCAAAAGACAAGTGTGGGGATGTGATACGTGGTCGAAAACCGGTGTTCGTTTATGCCTAAGTTCATGTTTTTACTTAACTTTTTATCCTGAATAGCCTACTTGTAAAAGGAATTGTGTTTTGCAGGTCTTGTGAAGTTTAAGGAGCCAATTGGGAGCTAAACGGACCACCGGAGCGAAAAACGAGCCACCGGGTAGCGAAACGGGTCAACCGGACTTGAGAAATGGAAAAAAACAGAAAGTTGGGATTGTGGGCACCGTCGCCGACGCCCATAAGGGCCGTCGCCGACGGTATGTGTAATGTTCGTCGCTTGTTTTGGCCGTAGATAGAGAGTTTGGCCGTCGGGTAAATATCAGCATCTACACACCGTCGCCGACGGGGCATCAAGCCGTCGTCGGCGACGGCTCCCCAAACGACGGCCGTAGATAGAGAGTTTGTCTATAACGTTGATAGCTTTTGGCACCTAAGCCTCGTGACACTAAATTCGTTAATCATCTTTGCAATTGAATTGAATCTAAAACGTGTAGAAACCTTAGGATTGCAATTACCGAACCGGGTGTGAACCTTGTTTTCTCTATATTGTTCAAACAATCAATTTCATTTCTTGCAATTTGTTGATCATTAGTTGTTAATCAATCCTTTCATTTTAGTAGTTTTAATCCACATCTTTTCAATCAATCAAAAATACATAAAAACAAAATAGCAAGCTTCATAATAGTGACACCTTTTTATAATTCGATCTAATCCATACGCAAACCACATACTCTTCGTGGTTCGACCCCTTACTACCACTAACTATCTGTTAAGGGTAATTTGGGCTTATAAATATTATCTTTGACCGAAGCGCGACACTCCGATCAGGCAACTGATGTGAGGTTTATATACCAAATAGGCTCTGATAATCTGCAAGTTTTGTGGATGCTTGATTGGCCCAATCAAGCATCCACAAAACTTGCAGATTACCATGGACGAGTTCATGTCGGTGAGACAAGAGGGTATGGTTGATGAATATTGGGATGTATATTCAGATTTGTAACAACCCGCACTTTCGTGCGTTGTTACTACTCGATATACTCGTTACGCCTAGCACCAGAGATTCGGATCATAATGTGACTATATCGCCTACATCGCTATTCGAAGGGATAATCGCATATTTTCGCAATACATTATCACTATATCACACCGCAAACACTAAACACTCACGATGACATTGAGTGAGGACCTATTCTACCCTCCTCGTTGGCCGTGATGTGTCGAAACGCCGACAATTAACGCTAACAAGGACTCTCGGGTGAGTGCAATAGCTCCAGTCGTCGTGACGATGATGACAATACGAGTGAATGGTACCCCGTCAGTCATTGTGGCACAACACACAATGACGTTCACGATGGCATCGAGAAAGGACCTATACTACCCTCCTTGATGGCTGTGAAACGTCGCTAATAATCGCATACTCGAATCGAAAACCGATTATTATATCGAAACTTTGAAGTATGGATACGTAAATACGACCCTTAGTGATATATATATATACATAAATAATAATAATATAAAAAGCGCGTACTCCAAAAACTATCGCAACGCTCAAAAACGGAGAAATCCATCGCGCCGGAGTGGCCATCCGGATGAACAGCCTCATCCAAACGGATGGGCCTCATCCGAACGGATGGGCCATCCGACCCAGCAACTCCCTTCTCCACTTTTTGCCTATAAATAGCATGTCACATCACTGTTCAAGTGATGTGACAGCTCCCACTCGACCAAACACGCTTCAGGACCCTTTTCTCTCGATTCCTCTCGATTCCGGTAAGATTTCAACCTAAAAACTTGTACTTCTATGATCTACACTCAATTCTACATCGTTCTGTCTTTTAAAACTCAATTTCTAACCGTGAAATCTACTGATTTGAGGTGTTTTAAGATGATGTCACCAAGAGTTCATATGAACCTCAAGTTGTGACCTCATCCCACCATAAACGACTCAGATCTGGGCGATTTCCACGTGTTTTGATAACAAATCTCACCTAAATCTATGTATTTAACCAAGGAACTGTGCGATTCCGAGTTAAACATGAGAAACCGTCAAGAACGGCCAGATCTGATGGAACGGGGTGATTCCCGGCCGTTAGAACGGGTCGGAACTGATGAAATTATAATTGTTAATACGAAATTACACTGTCCCAGTGAAACCACACGTGCTTCTTCCGAAAACACTCGAAAACCGTTAATCGGAACGCAAAAACAGGCGTGTTATCCGACTAGATAACATGTCATCCGAACGGACCACATGCCATCCGATCGGATACCATGTCATCCGATCGGATAGCATGTCATCCGACCGGATGACTGTCATCCGAACCAAGTACATGTCATCCGATCCAAGTACAGGTCATCCGATCGGATAGCCTGTCATCCGGCCGGTTGACAGCCATCCGAACCAAACCAACATGTCATCCGAACGGATGGGCCCATCCGACCGGATAACTAACATTTTGACGCTATTCCCGCTTAATCGTGCATCGTTTACATTACCGCTCAATGATTCAACGCAGACGCACTCGCAACCGATCCAATCAAGTTGTATTCTCGCTAAATACGCACTGTGAGTATACTTGAACCCTTTTAATCGCATTTTGGGTGTAACATACGTTTATAACAAATCGAACTTATCTAACGAATTATTCAATCAATCAAATTATCACTTGCGAATAACTGTTATGCATAGATATACGTGATGCTAGTTGCATATGTGCTAGGGCTTATACTCGCGACGTCCCACCACGACTAGTATAGTACTATTGCGCCCGACGGGGTCTAGTTTGCCATCGCATATTCGAGCATCGAGGACTTAGTTGGTAGTATCAGCTTTGTGAGTATATATATCGTGTGTTACGTTTATGCATGTGGAAATTCGCGACACTTTTTATCTATTACGCTATTCATATCAAACCTGTATACTCGCCAATACTTTTGTATTGACAAATATTTTAACGTATGTTGCAGGTTAGATCGCAGGCTATATCAAATCAAGCTAGGAAGTCTAGAAACTCAACAAAAATCTAGGTTGTCGGATTTGTATTGTTCGAGAGGACAAAGAAATCTGTGATAACTTATGTGATTGTATTATTTGTTAGTATGGGATAACGAATGTATTAAATATTATCGCAATATAGTTGTTATGGATTCTCTTGAGCAATCTGATTCGCCTAGTGCCGCGCCCCGATGATTTCGCCATCGGTTGGGGTGTGACAGATTGGTATCAGAGCCATAACTATAGGGAATTAGGTGAGACTCGACCTAGTCCGGGTCGACGTCTTAGAGATTGACCTAGTCTATAGTCTAAGTACCAACAGGCCGACTCGTACGAATCCAGTAGGGTTTGTATCGGGCTTACTTGATACTATCGATCGAAATTACTAAAAGCTATAACTTTGTGTGAACACCGCGCACTACAACTTCACACGAAGGAGCCTTTCCTAAGGCCGGAATACTACTTAGCCTTTCCTAAGGCTGACACAAAACACATGTTTTCGAAAATACTCGCAAAACGAAACCGATTGATCCTGTCGAGACCAGGTGTGAAAACCAAGAACTCTCGATGAGATCGCTCACTCAGCGCATTTTCTAGCACGAGAACCTTTCATCGAGTTAGGAGTGACATCCACACCTCGACGGAAGTTTCCATTTCGAAATCTAGTGGAACTCACGAATTTATTCGAAGAGGATAACCACAATTAGGAACAAGATTGTTAAGTCAGGGGTGAAACCCGTACCTTAATAAGCCGTTCCACTCTCTATAAATTGGTTTTCAAAAAGCTCTCACCAAGGACTCGACTATCACGATAACTCGAGCCACGCGATGACTAGGAAGACGAATGCCATGAGCTGCATCCCAGTGGAAGCATGAAGTCTTCTAGATCAACACGCGTGCACGAACTTGTTGAATATAGTTGGGTTACCTTGGATAGTCGACGCCTAAAACACCCAAGGCACTCTATCATACGACCTGCCGATTTTACAAATGGTTGGAACGTAATTACGTTGTGTATTTTGAAACTTTACGCGTTATCAATTCCCCGATTTAACGATTTTCACTCCTTGCTTTATAAACACACAACTCGCACAGCCATCGCAATCTAAAACGAAACCCGAATGTTCGCAACAAAACTAATGCATAATCTAACGTTTTCGCTCTCGCTTTCTCACCACGACGCGTCCTCGCATATTCTAAATCGACCCGTATGTGTATGAATACAAATTACAATTATATATAAATATATATACGTATAAACAACAAATCATTGTGTGAGAACTTAGGAATTTCGTGTCTCCTACGTGACTCCTATGTGATTCGCATTACTATTATACTATCGCATCAAGTTTTGAACGCGCTCAATCGCATCGCAAAACTCACAAATCATTATGATCGAATCTCACTCCAAGTCTCTTTCTGTCTAGATGCCTTCCAACAACTCTACTTCGAGAATGTTAGCAAAGAGACGAGCCAAACGAAGGGGCGAAAAGAGGATTGCTTCACTTGTGACCAGGGAAGTGGTCAAAGTCATTCCTCAGATTGCCACACGAGTGCACTCTCTTATCAACTCTCGAACTTCGGAAGACGTTAAGACAGAAGAGCCGCAATCTACATTCCTCTACAAACACTTCAGAGCCTGTGACCCGATGGTCTTCACGGGTGAAGGAGGTGCTTCTCAACTACTCCAGTGGTTCGATTCTATCGAAGTTACCCTTCGTCAAAGTGGGTGTCCCGATAGTTTTCGTACTACTTGCGCTACCGGAGTATTTCAATCACGAGCACTCGACTGGTGGACCGCCGAACGTAACAAACGTGGGATCTCCGCGGCCTATGCTCTCTCCTGGGATGAGCTGAAAGAGCTCATGAAGAAGGAATACTGCCCTCCCCATGAGATTCAGAAATTGGAAGACGAATTTTGGAAAATCAAGCAAGTCGAAGGTGACAACGCTGGCTACACCGCAAGGTTCCAACAGTTTAGCATAATCTGCCCAGGTCAAGTCAACACTTCAGAAAAGGCCATCGCGAAGTACATTCGTGGCTTGCCTGAGTGTGTGGGTGATTTTGTCGAAGCTGCAAGACCAGCTACCATCTAAGAAACCTACCGCTTAGCCGCAGAAATCAACAACAAACGACTCATGGAAGAGTCTTCCTCCAAAAATCCTGTCAAGCAAGTTTATCAAGCAATCGCCATCAATTCTTCAGACGATCCTGTCAACGATTCCCCTGATGAATCTGCTGATGATTCTTCTGACGAATCTGCTACCGATTCTTCTGACAAATCTGCCGACGGATCTTCCGACAACTCGGCCAAAGATTCTGCAAGTGAGTCCTCAGACGAATCCTCCAACGACGACACCTCTTCGCAAGACACCGACAAACTCAGCCGTAAACGAAAGATCTCTAGCCCGAGCTCATCAACAACCGAACTACTGCAACCGCAACCTCTTCAAGCAGTTCCGGTGTTTCCAAAACGAGCTTACACTGGAGCTCATCCCCAGTGTTACTCATGTACCTATCATCATCCAATTGGGGCTGACTGTCGCTATTGCAATAACTGCAACCGTTACGGTCACTTCACCCGCAACTGCCGCATCGAATCGCGAATTTAAGTACAACCACAACAGCTCCAGCAAAAGTCTTCAACCTCAAACATCTGGCAAGCGTAGGATAAAGTAGTAATGATACGATTTTCGATGTTAATTTCTAAGTTTTGAACCTACTCTACTACTCAATGTTGCCACTATGCGTAACGTTAACCCTCGTTTCATTTTCCCTCCCACTCTCCAATCATCGCACTTAGACTAGATTCACACGCATACTATATACTATATCACGAAATAATGTGTTTTACCCTCACTACACTCTTAGAATGAGGTACGATGAACGTGCAAGGAACGATTAATCACGGGTGCACACGGGATTAATTAGGTCAGTGCACGGAGATCGTAGTAAATTCTAAGGTGCCATAAGTGTTACGACAAAGTATGACACCAAACCACGGGATCTAAGTAGTAGGGGTCAAACAAGGTGTGCTTTATCATACTACCGAAGTTCCGTGAAGAAAGTGCCACGTGGAGTTGAACGTTATTAGACCTATTATACTATTGTGATTATTTTCAACACACTACACTTAATCGCAAGGCGTAACAACTGAATCGCATCATCGAAAGACTTGTCGTAAGTCTGCAAACGCAATGCAATCGCCTCATCGATGGACTCTGGAGAGTCTACCTCACAGGACAATTGCATCAACGCAAGACTGGTCGTAAGTCTGTAGCAACCAATCTCATCAAGTACATAAACGCTCACGACATTGTTGAGTGAGGACCTATTCTACCCTCCTCGATAACCGTGATGCGTCACCACGTGACGTTAAGCTTATTCGAAACAAAACTCGGCTAATCGCAATTGCTTATCATGTGTATCCCGCGATCTCTATCGCTTGTTATATGAATCTATATCGTTTGCTGTGTATCAATCTATCGCTATACCGTTATCTGTGATATTTGTGTGAAGTTAGCACACATGACCTCGCTTCACGAGATGAAGCTCATATGGTTAAAGCAAGGCGTTTTAGTCATATCAGCGGCCTTTCATGGAAAAAGGCCATGTGGGGTCTGATGTTAGTTAAACTTTGTGGTGATAATCAATCAAATCGAACCGCATAAATCGCATATACCTCCATCGCTTGCAACGCAACAACTGCCGGTTATCGTAATTCATTTGTCGCCGCCATCATTACTGGTGTGTACTGGTGTTATTCGATTAATCATCAAATCGCTTATCGCTTATCGTGTCTAGTCTACCGCTTATTCGCGTATCGCGTACCGCTTATCGCTCGCTTGGTATTCACTGCAGTCTGTGTGTTATTAGTGCGCATGACATCGCTTCACGAGGCAAAGCTAACCTGGTTAAACGTGGTGTTTCACCATGTTAGCGAACTCTCGTGGAAACGTGCCATGTGGGTTCAATGTGGAATCTAATCGAAGACGCGCTATTCACTTATCGATTGTCGCTCGACGCCTACCCAGACACGACACACAAATGTTTTGTGTCATCAAGCTAATCGCGCACGCTGCTACAGCTACGTTCGCGATTCAACTCGCCGGTTTAACCTATTCGATTCCATCTTATACTCGGTCTAACTTTCTATCGATTGGACCGAGTGAGCGCAATTCTATCCATGTCGTATCGGCGCACATGACACCGCCTCACGAAACGGAAGTAATATGGGAGAAACATGGTGGATACACTGCTGGTACTTCCTATGTATAAATGTTTTAATCATATTAACGAACTTCCGTGGGAAGGTGCCAAGTGGGGCTCGATGCTAAATTGTCTTTTCAAACGGTTAAAACTGATTTTTATAAAACTTTTATTAAAACCATGGGACAAGTGAAATTCCTCACAATGTGGAGGTGACATCGAACCAGCTTAACTCCATGTCCAAGGGGAGCTTTCATGAGTCCAATTTTTCCTCAAAACCATTTTCAATATAAAAAACAAGACTTTCTTGAGACGTTGGTTCAGCATCAAGTTCAACTGAACCCATGATGTAGGAGAGTTTTCGTAACCTCAGTTTCCATCTTCGAATTCTTTAAAGTGTGTAAAATCTAAACTTCCTTGAACATTGGTTAACATCGACTCAGTTGACCATACGTAAAAGGAAACTTTTCGAGATCTTCGTCCAAAATTCCTTTTGATTATCGAAAAACGAACGCTCCTTGTAACGTTGGTTAACGATCAACTCAGTTAATTCTACGTCATAAGAAACCTTTCAAGTTCTTTAAAATATCAATCGCATCGAACTAACGAATTCTCGCGACACGAGGTACTTTGGAACGCCAACTTGTGGGATATTACTTTTGTCTTACGTCGCCTTCTCGCTATCGCAGTCGATCTCTCTTATTCGAAACGCTCTCGCTGTCAACTTACGGTCAAATCGCTCGCTGTATCGCTACTTATGCAGGATCAACTCTCAAAAGTCTGCCTGTTGGATTAATTTCGGGACGAAATTTCCTAAAGCAGGGGAGACTGTAACAACCCGCACTTTCGTGCGTTGTTACTACTCGATATACTCATTACGCCTAGCACCAGAGATTCGGATCATAATGTGACTATATCGCCTACATCGCTATTCGAAGGGATAATCGCATATTTTCGGAATACATTATCACTATATCACATCGCAACCACTAAACACTCACGATGACATTGAGTGAGGACCTATTCTACCCTCCTCGGTGGCCGTGATGTGTCGAGACGCCGACAATTAACGCTAACAAGGACTCTCGGGTGAGTGCTATAGCTCTAGTCGTCGTGACGATGATGACAATATGACTGAATGGTACCCCGTCAGTCATTGTGGCACAACACACAATGACGTTCACGATGGCATCGAGAAAGGACCTATACTACCCTCCTTGATGGCTGTGAAACGTCGCTAATAATCGCATACTCGAATCGAAAACCGATTGTTATATCAAAACTTTGAAGTATGGATACGTAAATACGACCCTTAGTGATATATATATACATAAATAATAATAATATAAAAGCGCGTACTCCAAAAACTATCGCAACGCTAAAAAATGGAGAAATCCATCGCGCCGGAGTGGCAGCCTCATCCGAACGGATGGGCCATCCGACCCAGCAACTCCCTTCTCCACTTTTTGCCTATAAATAGCATGTCACTTCACTATTCAAGTGATGTGACAGCTCCCACTCGACCAAACACGCTTCAGGACCCTTTTCTCTCGATTCCACGCGATTCCGGTAAGATTTCAACATAAAAACTTGTACTTCTATGATCTACACTCAATTCTACATCGTTCTGTCTTTTAAAACTCAATTTCTAACCGTGAAATCTACTGATTTGAGGTGTTTTAAGATGATGTCACCAAGAGTTCATATGAACTTCAAGTTGTGACCTCATCCCACCATAAACGACTCATATCTGGGCGATTTCCACGTGTTTTGATAACAAATCTCACCTAAATCTATGTATTTAACCAAGGAACTGTGCGATTCCGAGTTAAACATGAGAAACCGTCAAGAACGGCCAGATCTGATGGAACGGGGTGATTCCCGGTCGTTAGAACGGGTCGGAACTGATGAAATTTCAATTGTTAATACGAAATTACACTGTCCCAGTGAAACCACACGTGCTTCTTCTGAAAACACTCGAAAACCGTTAATCAGAACGCAAAAACAGGCGTGTTATCCGACTAGATAACATGTCATCCGAACGGACCACATGCCATCCGATCGGATAGCATGTCATCCGATCGGATAGCATGTCATCCGATCGGATAGCATGTCATCCGACCGGATGACTGTCATCCGAACCAAGTACATGTCATCCGATCCAAGTACAGGTCATCCGATCGGATAGCCTGTCATCCGACCGGATGACAGCCATCCGAACCAAACCAACATGTCATCCGACCGGATGAGCACCATCCGACCGGATAACTAACATTTTGACGCTATTCCCGCTTAATCGTGCATCGTTTACATTACCGCTCAATGATTCAACGCAGACGCACTCGCAACCGATCCAATCAAGTTGTATTCTCGCTAAATACGCACTGTGAGTATACTTGAACCCTTTTAATCGCATTTTGGGTGTAACATACGTTTATAACAAATCAAACTTATCTAACGAATTATTCAATCAATCGAATTATCACTTGCGAATAACTGTTATGCATAGATATACGTGATGCTAGTTGCATATGTGCTAGGGCTTATACTCGCGACGTCCCACCACGACTAGTATAGTACTATTGCGCCCGACGGGGTCTAGTTTGCCATCGCATATTCGAGCATCGAGGACTTAGTTGGTAGTATCAGCTTTGTGAGTATATATATCGTGTGTTACGTTTATGCATGTGGAAATTCGCGACACTTTTTATCTATTACGCTATTCATATCAAACCTGTATACTCGCCAATACTTTTGTATTGACAAATATTTTAACGTATGTTGCAGGTTAGATCGCAGGCTATATCAAATCAAGCTAGGAAGTCTAGAAACTCAACAAAAATCTAGGTTGTCGGATTTGTATTGTTCGAGAGGACAAAGAAATCTGTGATAACTTATGTGATTGTATTATTTGTTAGTATGGGATAACGAATGTATTAAATATTATCGCAATATAGTTGTTATGGATTCTCTTGAGCAATCTGATTCGCCTAGTGCCGCGCCCCGATGATTCCGCCATCGGTTGGGGTGTGACAAGATTCTTGCTTAGTAGGGTCAAAGTTTTTGAAGAAATTTCAGAAGATTATACAACATATATCTTCATTTTTTGGCCTTAAACCAGAAATTGGTGATGTTCTTATGGGGTATCACAATCTTGACAAGGGTTTAAATTTGGAGCAGGCTTTTTCTTTATCCAGAATGCGAGACACTATTCTGGGGTGGAATTCGACTGACACTAATCAAAATCAAATTACAAGAACAGAACTGGAATCAAACTTTGAGGTAAATACAATCGTTCCCCTACAAGATTATGGTTTTTCTAATGATAATCAGGAGCGTATTGTATCACAAGATTCTTTTCAGTTTACAAAAATCGAAATTGCACCTAAGATGTTTGATGAAACGCCTAAAAGGTTTTATGATGAGGTTCAAGTAAATATTGAGGAATCTTAAATTGGGTATGAGATTCAAGAAACTAATACGTATGAAAATGATAATTGCATGTTTGAAAATGAAATTGGTTCTTTAAATCAAATTTTGAGCATTCAAGAATCATTTGATGGGGATTATTTAAAGGAAAATGAAATGGATAAGAAAGATAATCAGGTTCACATTGGTCTTTATAATGATTTACATGAAAAGAGTAATATCGAAATAAAACATGTTACGGGTGATGATTCAAGAATGGTTGGGCAAGAAATTGACGTTAATCCGTACGAGATATATCAAGTATATTCACCTGGCGATAAATGGGATAATGTAACAACCCGACTTTCCGAAGTCAAAGTCAAAGTCAAAGGCAGGTTGTTATTTAGATCTGTCTTTTCTTGCTTAATTATTGCTTGTACTCTTGAAACTCGATAAATAGTTTAGCCCTTTTGTGTTAATCAGTATATTAGTTAACGCTACGATTTGTTATTGTGAAGTAACAATGCGATAAACGCAACTAAACACTATTTTACGAAACACTATCACATCGCAATCGCATCGCCGCTTGAACCGCAATTATTGGTGTTATTTTATGTGTGTGTGTGTTATTATGTGCTTTACTTGTGTGTGACTTATGTATATGTTTTGGGATGATACTCGCAAACGCAATCGCAACTCTATCGCAACACAATCTCATCACAAACCCGAAACGCAGACTTACATTTACGCTTATTAGGAGTTATGTTATTTGTGTAACTATTGTTTAATACTATTACATCGCTTACTCGCAACTCGCTTAAATGTAACGCAATGCTCAACGCACATTCGATCGAAACGAAAGTCAGAAAACTAACCCGCGCGAGCCAACCGATCGAACGACCATTCGATCGAATGGACATCCGACCGGATGACCATTCGATCGGATGACCATTCGATCGGATGACCATCCGATCGAACGGCCGTCCGACCCACTTAACCCTTCACCGCCTCTCACCCTCTCACACTATAAATACTCACCTGTCACATCAACTGTGTGACAGCCCTATCCGACCAGCACGCTCTCAGGCACTTTTCTCTCGATTCCACGCGATTCTTGTAAGTTTTCACTCTAAATCTTGTACTTCTATCATCAGCACACACTTTCTCATCATCTTCTCCATCAAATCTCATACTTTTACCATGAAATCACCTGATTTGGGCTGTTCTAATGTGACGTCATCACGGGTTCCGATGAACACTGTTGAATGATCTCATCTCATCAAGAACGGTTAGGATCTAAAGGATTTCTACATGTTTTTACACTGATTTCGACTAAGTCTAAACATTTAACAACTGGATTCAAAATTTCCTTCAACATTCTTCACTTTTTACTCAAAACCGTTAGAATCTGGACTCGTTCAGGCTTTCTACTCATTCTCCAGTGGAGAGCCGGTCTGAGAACGGATTTCTACCAGAGAGACGACCGATTCACGGGTTGAACATGGAACTCTGTCTTGAACAGTTGAGCCTGATCGAACGGGGTGGTTCCCATCCGATCGACTGAGCTGGACTTGGTGTGATTTCCGTTGTTTAACACGTCGTCATGCCGTCTCGGTTTAACCACAAAACTTTTCAACTTAACTGATTTTTACAAAATTTTCAAAACATCAGATCGCCGATCGAATAGCCATCCGGTCGGACGACCATCCGATCGAATGACTATTTGACCAGGTGACCTGTAAGTTCAACACTTAAACAATTTCTCAAAACTTCAAAGAATATCACACTTCCAATCGAATAGTCATCCGATCGGATGACCATCTGACCGAACGACTATCCGACCAGGAGACTTATTTCTTTGTAACTTTCCACACTTAAACGATTCGCTCAAAACTTCAGCTTTTCAATCGAATAGCCATCCGATCGAACCACCATCCGATCGAATGACTTTATTTATACTACAATGAAAACTTCAAAAGTTCAAACATTTTATAAATACACTTCCTCAATCGAATGACCAACCAACCGAATGGTCATCCGTCCAGACGGTCATCCGATCGAACCACCATCCGATAAATCGATGCACTGTTTCACGCCCTGTTCAATGCTTACACTGTCGTTCTATGCTCAGGCTCACTCTAAGCGCTCCCTTCAATCCAATACAGTTCGTGTTTAGCACTACCTATGCACTGTGAGTATACTCGAACCCTTTTTGCTTTATGCACTTTTGGGTGTTACATACGTTACTTATATCAAATCACCTCAACACACAACGCAAACACTTTTAAACGCTAACCGCTCTTGCATGTTATACGTGTTTTCGACGAATTCTTGTATTTTATGTTACACAGTGATTGTTGTCTGGCACCTTAGCAACGATAGTACTATAGTTTGGACTCAGCACCTGTCGTGGACAGGGGTTATTAAGGGTTTTACTTCACATAGTCACAGTGGTGATAATGTGTTGCGCATTCTACAACTCGCAGTCATGTCCATTGCATATGTCATTGTCGATAGCTTACTTGCTTCACATTTCTACGTGTTACATGCTGGTTATGCGTAAATCGCTTTTCGATACTATATGTCACACCCCAACCGATGACGACAACATCGGGGCATGGCACTGAGCGAAACAGATTGTCCAAGAGAAATTCCAAAACAACTACTTTACCGAATAGTTAATATTATGTCCCATACCATAACCTATTAAGCAAAATCAGTTATTACAGACAGCGATATCTCAAAGACGAATAACATGTTCCGACAACTCAGATTTAAATAAAAGTAAATTGTCTTTGTTGGTTTCTAGACTCTCCTAAGCTCGATTCCATCAAATAGCAAGCAAAGCACAGCGTCCTAAGCACCTGTCACATACGTTAAATCTTCGAGAGAGACATGTAATTCCTGGTCGGCCAAGCACTTTCTGAGGTTCGAAACGTGGAAAGTCGGGTGGACATTACTAAGTTCCCCCGGTAGTTCGAGCCTGTAGGCCACTTTCCCAATCCTTTCCAGAATCTTAAAGGGTCCAACATATCGAGGCGCGAGCTTTCCTTTCTTGCCGAATCTGATCACCCCCTTCTAAGGTGCAACCTTTAGGAGTACGTGATCGCCAATGTCAAATTCAAGGGGCTTACGGCGTCTATCGGCGTAACTTTTCTGTCGGCTCCGAGCTTTCAGCAGATTGTCTCGGATTTGAAGGATTTTGTTAGTCGTTTCTTGCAACAGCTCAGGACCTGTAATTTGCGCGTCTCCGATCTCGTGCCATACAATAGGCGACCGACATTTCCTCCCGTATAATCCTTCAAGCAGTGCCATTTGTATGCTAGAATGATAACTATTATTGTACGAGAATTCGACCAAAGGTAGGTGCGCGTCCCAATTACCACCGAAATCTATGACACACGAGCGGAGCATGTCTTCAAGGGTGTGAATCGTTCTCTCAGTCTGACCATCGGTTTGGGGATGGAAAGCGGTACTTAGGTTAAGCGCAGTACCAAGAGCAGATTGAAACGTTTCCCAAAGACGTGAGGTAAATCGACCATCGCGGTCAGAGATGATGTCACGAGGCGTCCCGTGTCGACAAATGATCTCATCGGTGTAGATTCGGGCTAATTTTTCTACCTTAAAGTCTTCTCGTATCGGCAGAAAGTGAGCCGATTTAGTCAAACGGTCAACAACAACCCAGATGCTGTCATGACCTGATGTCGTGCGCTTAAGTTTCGTTATAAAGTCCATAGCTATACTCTCCAATTTCCACATCGGGATCTCGGGTTGTACGAGTAAACCAGAGGGTCTTTGCTGTTCGGCCTTAACCTTGGAACAAGTCAGGCATTTCGAAACATAGATAGTGATATCCTTCTTCATGCCCGGCCACCAGTACTTGTAGCGCATGTCCTGGTACATCTTGTCAGCACCGGGATGAATAGAATACCGGGATTTGTGGGCTTCGTCCATCAGAAGTTGTCGCAAATTCGTACGCTTGGGAATCCAAATTCTGTCCAAATAATGAAAGATACCATTCGATTTATTCTTGAGTTGGGCGCCATCGTTTAAAATCCTTTCCTTCTTCAAAGTACGTTCGGTAAAACAAGCATGCTGAGCGTCACGTATAAGGGCTTTGAGATTATGTTGGGCTTGGATATTACGAACACTATGCAAATAGCTTCGTCGACTGAGAGCATTGGCAACGATGTTTGCTTTGCCTGGATGGTAACGAATCTCACAGTCGTAATCGTTGAGAAGTTCTACCCATCGGCGTTGACGCATATTTAGTTCCTTCTGGTCAAAGATATGTTGTAGGCTCCTATGATCGGTGAAGATCGTATACTTGGTACCGTAAAGGTAGTGTCGCCAAATCTTTAACGCGAAAACAACTGTGCTAAACTCGAGGTCGTGTGTGGTGTAGTTCTTCTCGTGGATCTTAAGATGCCGAGAAGCGTACGCGATAACCTTATCTCGTTGCATGAGAACGCAACCAAGACCAAGGTTCGAGGCATCGCAGTAGACTACGAAATCGTCGTTTCCGTCGGGCAGTGAGAGCACGGGAGCATTGCAAAGCATAGCTTTGAGAGTTTGAAAGGCTCCCTCCTGTTTAGTTCCCCAAACAAAAGGTTTGTCCTTATGCATAAGAGAGGTAAGCGGCACAGCGATCTTAGAGATACCTTCGATAAATCAGCGATAATAACCTGCCAGTCCGAGAAAAGAACGGACTTCAGACGGGTTCTTGGGTGTAACCCAACTCTTAACGGCCTCGATCTTCGCGGGATCGACATGAATTCCTTGACTATTGACAATGTGACCAAGGAATTGGACCTCCTCCAGCCAGAATTCACACTTGGAGAACTTGGCGTAAAGTCGGTTTCCCTGGAGTAACTCAAGAACCAAACGTAGATGCTGCGAGTGTTCGGCTTTTGACATGGAATAGATCAGGATATCATCGCTGAACATGATTATGAAGAGATCAAGGAAGGGTTTACACACACGATTCATTAGATCCATAAAAACTGCGGGAGAGTTAGTCAAACCAAAAGGCATGACAACAAACTCATAATGACCATAGCGGGTTCAAAAAGCGGTTTTGAGTATATCCTCCTCTTGAATACGTAGCTGGTGATAGCCTGAGCGTAGATCGATCTTCGAAAAACACGTAGCACCTTGTAACTGGTCAAACAGATCATCGATTCGGGGCAAGGGATAACGATTTTTAATAGTCAGCTTATTCAACTCCCTATAGTCGATGCACATCCGGAATGATCCATCCTTCTTTTTGACGAAAAGGACAGGTGCGCCCCATGGAGAGGTGCTAGGGCGAATAAAGCCTTTATCAAGTAGTTCCTGGAGCTGACTCGAGAGTTCGCGCATTTCAGAAGGAGCGAGACGATAAGGCGCTTTAGCAACAGGGTTTGCTCCAGGAATGAGGTCGATTTGGAAGTCGATATCACGAGCGGGGGGTAAACCAGGTAAATCATCAGGAAATACGTTGGGGAATTCACAAACAACGGGAACGTCTTTTACTCGGGGATTACCTTTCTTTTCCTTCTCTGATACTACGATGTTAACCAAGAAAGCTTTGTATTCCTTGCGGAGATACTTGCTAGCTTGGACACATGACATGAGTTTAAGACCTTTCGAAGGAGTTTCGCCATACACACAAAGTAGGTCACCATTAGCAAGCGAGAAACGAATCATCTTATCGAAGCAAACAACTTCAGCACGATTTTCGCGAAGAAAATCCATGCCTACTATGATGTCAAAACTACCGAGCTGCATCGGAATAAGGTCGATAGGGAAGACGTGATTGTTGAGTTCAAGCGTACAATCACGTAGAATAGAATTGACGGCGACGGTTCTTCCGGTGGCAACTTCAACATCGAACGTCGAGGGGAGATGGGCACGCTTACGATTAAGGAGCTTTTCGAATTCAAACGATACAAAACAGTTATCGGCTCCAGTATCAAATAAACACGAAGCATATATACCATTCACAAGGAACGTACCATTAACCACATTGTTGTCTGCTTGAGCCTGGCGAGCGTTAATGTTGAAGGCACGTCCACGAGCTGCTGGCTGCTGTTGTTGTTGCGGCTGCTGCTGGGGCTCTTGTTTCACTACCCTGTTGGGGCACATGTTTGCAAAGTGGTTGGGATCACCACATGCAAAGCAAGCTCGAGCGTGAGCTGTGGGTGCAGGAGCTGCTTAATGGCCTTGAGGAGCAGGAAGTAGAGCTTGTTGAGTAGGAGCTTGACCTTGAACTGGAGCTAGGGTTTGACGTGGACCTGTACGACAGTTTGCGGTGAAGTGGTCGTACATATTGCAATGAACACAGAATCGGCATGCGAGACCCACCGGGTGATGATAAGTACAAGTAGGGCAGAGCGGGTGTGGCCCAGTGTATGCACGCTTGGCAGGCGGTGCATTGACCACAGGTGCCGCTACTTGGCGGTGTTGAGGTTGCGATGGGGCAGGTACGGTTTGGAGCGGGGCAGTAGTAACTGCACAGTTCTTGTTGCTGGAACTGCTGTTTTTCTTCCTCTTTCGGCGTGAGAGCTTTGAAGATTGCGGTGCAGCGGTGGTTTCAGCGATTGAAGCAGTGGTGGCTTGATGCAGATTCTTAGCAGCCTTGTCAAAATAACCAGCCCTGACTCGCTTATCGTCGTCTTTGCCGCCTGAACAAAGTCTGCAACGCAATCCGTAAGAGCACGGATATACTTCTTGATTGTGATATCTGGGGTAGTAACCTGACCAGGGCAAATAATACTTAACTGCTTGAAGCTGGCAGTTAAACCAGCGTTATATCCACCATGCTGCTTTATGTGACAGAATTCATCCTCAAGCTTTTGGAGTTCATGGGGATGACAGAACTCTTGCATCATTATGTTCTTCAACTCGTCCCAAGACAATCCGAAAGCTGCATCATTTCCACATTTGTTCCTCTCGGCCGTCCACCAATCAAGAGCGTGGGATTGGAAGATGCCGGTAGCATTGACGGTGCGCAGGTTTTCTGGACAGCCACTCTGGCGCAGGGTGACTTCGATAGAATCAAACCATTGAAACATGGCTGTAGGACCATCTTCGCCGGTGAACTCTTTTGGTCTGCAGGCTTTGAACTGCTTGAAGCTGAAAGTAGTCTTAGGAGCATCAGTCCTGGACTCTTCCAAGGACTTGCTTGCATTCTCATTCAGTTCACTGACGATCTGGGGGATGAATTTCGCCATTTGCTTAGAGACGAGAGCGGCGATGCGTTTGTCATCATGATTTCGGCGAGCGGCTCGGGAGTGGAATGATCCAAACGACGACATTGTCTGCAACAGACATCGCCATAGGACTCAAACACAACTTCGATAAAATCTAACATAGTCTATAGTATCCTCACACGTTGCTCTATATAAAGCTCAGGAACACAGTCATTCACAAAATTCCACGTAGGCACATAAACACAGAATCACATAAGCATATAGGCACACATAAGCTAACCTAAACACATATTTTGCACGTATTCACCTATCCTTCACAGCAGCGTATAACGATTAAGTATAGCGAGTGCGATTAGCGAGTACACAGCGAGTAGTTTAGCACGCGATTTGTTAACGTGGTGCGAATTGTGTGTGTTTTGGCGGAGCGAGAAATGTGGAATCGAAACCATCAGTACCACCGTACTGTTTATTCTCAAAATGCTAACAAATCACCATATAAATCACATAAATTCCACATAAAATCGATCATAAAAGCGATAAATCACAGAGTTAGCTGCTGCGGATTCCAGAATCGAAACACATAAAATCGAGGAGAGATTGTCTCGGGTGTGTGTAGACATTGACTACCCAAAGTGGTTCGACTATTCACAAGGACTTTAAGTGCACACTTTGGCCTTCGGGACTGTGCTCTCGCTTCAATTCGAGCGATCGGCACGCATCCTTACAGTTACAGTGTGACCCAAGTCGTTGGAGTCCGTCGAGACTTTGGTGAGAGTTTTGTAAAAACACAAGTATAGAGCGGAACGAGTTATCAAGGTTTGGGTTTCACCCCTAACTCAGTGACTGCATCCCTGTTTGTATGATAAATCATGAGATAGATAAGGAGATTTGCGTCAAAGTATGGATTTCACTCCTGATTCGACGCAAATTCTTTTGTTTATAGTAAAAATTACGAGTCGAACGAGTGGTCTGGTCGAGAGTTCACGGTTTTCACACCTAATCTTAACCAAATCATCCGTTTGTGTGTATGCTCAGCCTTAGGAAAGGCTGATTTTGCGCCGAACTGTAGTATGCGATGTTCACGCAAGTGTGTAGTGTACAGCGAGTTCGAGCGAGAAATAGCGAGTAAGCTCGTACAAAGACCCATACTGGGTATACACAAGTCGGTCTGTTGGTACTTAAACTACAGACTAGGTCGTTTCTATGACGTCGACCCAGACTAGGTCGAGTTATGCCTAATTCCCTATAGTTATGGCTCTGATACCAATCTGTCATACCCCAACCGATGACGGAAACATCGGGGCATGGCACTGAGCTAAACAGATTGTCCAAGAGAAATTCCATAACAACTACTTTACCGAATAGTTAATATTATGTCCCATACCATAACCTAATAAGCAAAATCAGTTATTACAGACAACGATATCTCAAACACGAATAACATGTTCCGACAACTCAGATTTAAATAAAAGTAAATTGTCTTTGTTGGTTTCTAGACTCTCCTAAGCTCGATTCCATCAAATAGCAAGCAAAGCACAGCGTCCTAAGCACCTGTCACATACGTTAAAATAGAGGTCAATACACATAGTGTAAAGGTGAGCATACAAGTTTAATAGTAATAGTAGAGTTTGAAATGGTTTACACATATCACCACTGTGACATGTGAGAGGTAACCTTAACAACCCCCGTCCATGACAGGTGTTGAGTCCAAACAAATAGTACTATCGTTGCTAAGGCGTCAGGCAACAATCACTTTGTTAACATAACATACAAGCATTCATCGAGTAACACATAACATGCAATAGCGGTCAACGTATAAATAGTGTTTGCGTTGTGTGATTGATGTGATTTAGAGTAAGTAACGTATGTAACACCCAAAAGTGCGATAAGCAAAAAGGGTTCGAGTATACTCACAGTGATGGAAATGGAATGAAGGGAGCGCTAGAGTTATTAGCCTGAATAGTTAACGATAGCATAAGCGAAAAAACGGCGCGTTAAACGGTGCAGTGTGACCAAGTGTCGAATGGTAACTCGATCGGATGTCAATCCGTTCGGATGGTCATCCGATCGGATGGCCATTCGATTGGATTGACATTCGTTTGGTAAGGATGTGTTTGTGTATGATGGCTTTGAAGTTTTCGTTGTAGCATTTTGAAAATAGAGAAGTATCTCTACCATTCAGGTCGATCGATCGAACGGCGGTTCGATCGGATAGCGATCCGATTGGCAGGACATTTAGAACAAGTTCACAGCAGTATTGTCACTCGATCGGATGGCAATCCGTTGGAAACTATTGCTCTTTGAAAAATTGGAAATGTTTAAGTGTTGAAAATTCAAGTGCAATCCGATCGGATTGTGGTTCGATCGGATGGCAATCCGTCCCAACGATTCCAATCGTTTTGAACTTGGTTATTTTGAAAGTTTGCGGTTTGTTCGAGACGATTTGACAACGTACTAAACAACAGAAACCCCATCTTGACCCAAGTGACCCGATCGAACAGGAATCACCCTAGTCCGATCAGTTAACTGTTCGAGACAGTGGTTCATGCTTAACCCGAAATCAGTTGTCCCTTGGATAGAATTCAGATCTTGGACCAACACATCACTAAGAAAGAGTAGAAGGTCGGAACGAGTTCCGATTCTATCGGTTTTGAGTGTACCGAGTGCAAAAGAGTTGAAAGAAAGTTGGAAAAACCATCTTTCAATCTTTTCCACTTTGAAAATGTTTAGATCTATGCAAAATCATTGTTTATTCTTGTGGAAATCTTTCAGATCTAAGTTGTTCTTGGTGGAATGAAGCCAAATCTTGAAGTTCATAAGAACCCCATGATGACATCATCCTAGAACACCTCAAATCCGTTGATTTCACGGTTAAAAGTTAAGATTCAAAGGTGAAAAACATGAAGGAGTGCGTGTAGATCATAGAAGTACAAGATTTGAGTTGAAAACTTACAAGAATCGCGAGAAATCGAGAGAAAAGAGGGATTGAGTGCGGCTGGTCGAGCGGAGGAGCTGTCACATCACAATGATGTGACAAGAGGGTATTTATAGGGTTTCCCAAAATGGAAGGTGCATAAGTGTCAGATTAGTCACCGATCGGATGGCAATCCGATCGGATGGCCACTCGATCGGTTGGCCACTCGATCCAGGCGTCCGGCGCGTTGAGTTTTATCGTTTCGATTCGATTCGATTCGCGTGTTGAGCGTTGTGATGCGATTCGAGTGAGCGATGCGATAGTATTAACCACTAGTTACACGAATAACCTAACTACTATATCTAACATACAATCACTATAAATAACCTGCGTTTAGCATTTGCGATTTAGATTGCGATGGGATAGAATTGCGATTGCGATTGCGATTAAGCACCTCAACATAAACATAACATGCACAAGTAACACATAATAGCACACACACGTAAAACAATATCCAGAACACATAATTCGAGTTGCGAATGCGATAGCGATAAGTCGATTAGCGATTAAACATGCGATTAAATAGCGATTAAACCTCGATTATTAATAGATACTCCACATAATACAACTAAAACAAATAAATAATAGAATTCAATTACAAGTTATTAACGTACAATCAATAGTTAAGCAAGGAGTGACAGATCGCAATTAACAATCTTTTCTTCCTTTGACTTGACTTTGACTTGTACTTTGACTTTCCAAAAAAAGCGGGTTGTTACACTATATGCTATTAAACTGGTGTACTCACCTTTACACTCTGTGTATTGACTTTGTTTTAACGTATGTGACAGGTGTTTAGGATGCTATTCTTTGCTTGATGAACGAAGTAGGTGGTCTAGAAACGTCATTCAATAAAAAACCTGAGTTGTCGGAACAATTATTTGTCTTTGAGAACAATGTCTGTAATAACTATTTATGCTTTATATGTTTATGGTATGGGACGTGAACGTTAAATATATTGTCACTAATAGTGTTATGGATTCTCTTGGATAATCTGTTTCGCTCAGTGTCGCGCCCCGATGATTCCGCCATCGGTTGGGGTGTGACAGATAATAAAGTTCCACTTACGGTGTGTGATTATAGTTCGGATACTGAGGTTCCATTTGTGGTATCAAAAGTTACTCCTGTAACAGGGATCCCTAACAGCTTAGATAACTCAAATAATCAGGATGAAAGTGGGGTTTTGAATCAATATGATCGAACAACAAATGCCTGATCATGAGATAATAAAAATGGTTTGTTTCCCTACTGGAAATGGAGTTGGAATTCTTTATTGCAGAAAACAATTTAAGTAGATAGATACCGTTTGGGTTTGTAATCTGAAGTATAAAGGTGGCGAGATTTTGGAGTTTAAAATTGTTGAACAATTAGTAGACAAAAACAAAGTCTGGGAAGTTGGATTAATCATTATTGAACCAACATTACATATATGTTTAGAAGCCAAAAAAAGGGTTGATTTATACCAAAAGATGCTACAGATTTGGCATGGTTTTAGGCTATCAATTCATCATGTTTTGGTTCCGGTTTCTGAGCAAACAAAATATTTGTCTAAGCTCAAACAATCATCATCAGGGGAAGTACTAACTAAATTGAAGCTGAAACCATTATATTTGCTCGTATTGTCACAAAGTTTACATAACAACGTACTTTACTTCAATTTGGTGGTTTGGGGTGCAGCCATATGCCAATGTTGGTTTGATGACTTGATTGTTATTGAAAGAGGCAATTGGTATGGATGTGTTAAGATGAATCTGATGTTAAGAGGGATAATGAAGTTGCTCTCACAAGAAGCACAAACAAAGCTTGAAATTAATACAACAATGAAAAGAATGGTTGTGGGAATGACACAATTCTTATTCTCTGTTCAATCAGTGGATGTGAGGACCAGAACCGAAGTAGTGGCTAGAATTTACTATGACCTTTTAGAGTCTTATATACAATTGGTTTTCATTATGGATGGGAGTTGTTTGAAAAGGAAGGTATATATGTGGCTCAAATGGAAATATAAAGCGTCGGTTGGGAAGCACTTGTGGCATAGATGGAAAGCTAAACTGGTGTTTTTCATTGTGATTATACATGACTACTCTTACTATGCTCTAATTGTGGTCATACAGGAATTGAAAATGGTTGCACAATCTATTTCATCTTAGGGTCATACATCTGAAATTAGTAAGAATGAAGAAATAAAGGATGTTAAGACCAATTTTTAGAAGCGTGGCAAGACACTGTTGAGGTCATGAAGGGTGGCAATATAGTGAGCAAGTGAAACAAGTTTCAAGAGAAATGTGGAGCAAAAGTTGTCTTTCTTGGGTATAAAAATTTCATGTGCTGCATAATCTTGGAGTCTAGGGTGGGTAAATTTCAGTTTCATTTGCCAAAACAAATTGCCAAGATCTAGGCTCGTTTGGAGCTGCAAAGTGAAGCACGTGAAATTTCCCAATCTGGTTTTTGATCGTTTTGATTAGCATTTTTTTACATTGTTAACAGTGTTTAAATTCTTTTTCATTTCTGATTTTTTGGGACAAAAATCTTTGAGGGGGAAGTAATGTTAGGTATAAAATAGTATGAGGGGTCAATTGTCATAATAGTATAGTGTGAGGATTTAGTGGTAACATGTGCTTGTAAGTCAGTTCGTTAAATAAACGAATTGGGAACCGAATTAGATAGCTATTGATTTGAGAGTTAATCTCCTTCTCTTCTGTGATTCTTCTTCTTCTACAATTCTTTAGCTCATAATCTCTTGATTACCATTTTGTATCGTAACAAGTTGGGACCTCAATAAGAGAAGCAAGTAGTAGTGGTAAGTTATTACCTCATTGGTGCCCTTACCACTAAAGCCTACATATAGAGGTGTCTTCACATCATATCAGCAGTTGCTCCAGTTAGAAGTGTATGTGAGTAAATGTTCCCACTGATGCGAGTTCCTCATTATCAGAAGTTAGTAGGATAGTGGGTTATCCGGCCAATACGGATTTCGGGTTCAGATGGAAATAGGTATACTCTATAGGGAGAATCAGATGAAGTACATGATGGTGAGGGGTGAGAATTTGAGCGATTTTGGTTGGACATGAAAGACAAGTGATGGCACTAATTGACCTAGCAATACAACTACCATCATAAACAAAAAAGTGTAATGTAAATTAAAAGCAAATTATATATTATCACTCCATTCCTTTTGAAATGGGTTCTTTAATCAATCAAACAAAAATACAACTTGTAGCATGAGATTCAAGTTCATGGTTTCTATCTACGAGCCAACAATCACAGCTCATTAACAATTTACAGACCAGTCGTAATCCTGGTAAACAATATGCACTGCACCACCGTCACTAGAAAGATGCGACAACAGCCCCGCCTTGCTTGCATCCAAGTAGCCGGTGATCCACTTCAAGATCTCCTTTTCCTGCCCAAAATCGGCACTAAACCTGAAACAAGAAACACAATCTTTAGATCAAGTCTTCGTGAACTCAAGTATCAAGTAATGACCAAGTGGTTCGGGTGTCTAGCTGTCTTACCACTTGAAGATACGAGTGAGGTGCACTGTTCTCTTGGCTAGATCAATTTGGATTCCATCCCTTTGTAGAAACTCTCGTGCTGCAAATCTGAGTTCGGATTCAATCCCTTGGGGGCTGAAGAACCTCACAGGCGGGCTTGATTTCGACCCATTGCATATACCAAAATGAATCAATGGATTAACTTGTGGGAAAGCCAACTGCGATATTAAAAAATACAAAAAGAAAAATGTATTAGATATGAGATCACGTATACAAAAACTAATTTCAACCCTTTTATTTTTTGCGACAGTTGACCAAAGTGTATTTTTATAGCATAGAAATCATTTTATTCAAAAACAATACTATTGTTAGCATACCCAACTCTTCATAAAAATGAAAAAAAATGTGGACATAAAGTGATTCAAGTTAACCAGGCCCGTTTTGACCTGCCCATTTTGCTACATCTAACAACAGCCATAAAAGGGGAATGATTAGTTGCACATGTACCTCTAAACGCTTGTCACTAGAAGCAAAAGGTTTGGTAAACGAGTAAGGCGCTCTACGGTTATTTCTAAGAACACCATTAACAATTGTTGCAAGGGAATACGGGGACCAGCCAATGATGTATACAAAATCAGAATTAAAAGATCTCCTATTGATCACTGCTGACCCAGGATGACCGACACTAATTACACCATGGATCACCATGGCATTGTGTAGGTTAATAAAGAAAGCAAGCCTTTCAGAATCCGAAAGTGTAGATATATCCGCCCTTTGAAGTTCTTGCACCAGATTTACATATCTGTGAAGTAATTTGAATGATTTTAACAATTTGAAATTAGGAATATAATCATTTTTAGTTAGTTAGTTAATTAGACATTGATACCTCCGGAATTCCTCGCTGTTGCTGATACCAATGTAATCAAGATGGCAGCCATCTTCAGATGCATATGATTCAAGTATTGCTGACATTATTTTCGCGAGTTTTTGGCCAATAAAAGTAGCCGCTTTTGGTTCGAGATCGTTTGTGGATCCCCGAAAGTTGTAGCTATTAGGAATGAAAGGCTCGTGTTCAAGAAACCGATAAAAATGGTTTCCATCCTCGAATTCGTTTTCCCTGTACGCACAAGCAACATGATCAACACCTTAATTAACGATAACATCCTTTGTTTTAACTTTTAACCACAAATCAATTAAAAAAAAACTAATTTTTAAAAACTTGATACAAGACTTTGAGTGAATTTAGACCCATTAGTCTATTTCTTTTCAAACTATGTTTTGAATGTTATGCATATATTAAATGTAAGGTAAATATAACCAACTATAAATGGGTCGAAATTAACAACTTTTTAACATAATAAAGATATGAAACGAAAAGAATATTATGTTGTTACCCGAACACGTGATGAATAAAGTGCCTTCTTGCTAATTGTTTGCCCATCTCTACAGCCTATTGCCAAGAAGTACATAATGAATATGTTAGTTTGTTAGCGGTTAATTTATTGGAGACAAGATGTACAAACTATATATTATTTTATGGTTTTGTACGATTTTCAAGAAAGCATATGACAAGAAGCATGCAAAAGAGTCATGATTTATGTTACCAATAAAGAATCAATTAGGTGGCGCACCATGTGTCATCAATGATGACTTTAATATCCTTTAAACTAACACTAAACATTTACCCTGAGTAAAAACTCCATATTCTCAAAATATCAAACTAAGTTTACATCATAGGGATGACACTTTATAACATAAATCTCAATCATGATATGTGATGAATTGCTTATAAAAATAGTACTAGACAAAACAGTTCCCTTATGAGTTAATGTACCAAACAAAACTGAAAAATATTGGGCAGAGCAAGTAGTTTTTAAACCAAACCAACTAGTTAAACCGACGCATCATAAGAAGTGCCTAATAAAAATAAAAGCAAACACTATACATTTGACTAGTAGATCATGTATTCTTTATCTTTTATCTTTTTTATTATTAATTAATCAGAAAATGTGGAGTAATGTCAACGCAATTGTAGACATCGGATCCGGAAGTTGAACAACAAAAAATAAAAATAGCACTAGCAATAAATCACCTACTTTGCACCCTACGCAAATAACATACTCCTACAGCCGCGGAAGTTATTACGATTCTAATTCAAATTATAATATTTTTTTTATTGCGATATAATATATTTTTTTCCCTCAAACTTATCATGATCAATCGATCATCACCGTCACCAAAAATTCAACGATGATAATCAAACAAGCACACAAAACCTAATAACACCGCGACACATACAATCAAAATCAAAACACAAAAGTCAAAATAAACACAAAAGTCAAAATAATCACGTACGTACCTTCTTCCTCCCACAGTCAAACTGATGAATCAAAACCTCCACCATCTCCGCCGCAGAGAAACAATTCTTCACAATCTTCATCTTCATCAACCTGTCCTGAATTGGCAACCGCTGCCGCAAAACCCTAACCGCCGCCACCATCTCATCCATCTTCTCCTCCTCCGGATCATCAAATCCGTACACCGGAGCCGCCGGAGCATCATCAGGACACTTCCGGCTGAGCAAATCCTTCATCCTCTCCTCTAACAATCCACAATTCCTCAACGAGTTTAACGTCACAAGTCCGCCGAATAGCTTCTCGTTGAAGAAGATCTGAGGCACAGCGGAGGATCCTGTCCGTTCGATCAGTTCAATCTCGCGCGTTGGATACACGTCGACGTTGATCTCCACGTAGCGTAAGTTCCGGTCACGGAAGTATGATCGTACGGCTGTGGAGTCTCGGCAGTTTGATCGTGAAAAGAACGTGATTCGTCCTTTGAACTGTTCGGTTTCGTTATTCTGTTGTTTTAGCGTTACTGTTACTTTGAGTCCGGATAGGTTAAACTCCGTTACGTTTGAATTAACCTTCCGTTTATCAGAACTAACGTCGTCATCGTCCGTTAATAACGATAACCGTTTCGTAATCGCCGCCGATAAGCTGTTACTCTTCTCTCGAAAGAACTTCCCGATCGCCGGAACCGGAATCCGCACCGTACTTTCCGGCGATGAGTTCGATCGCTTAATCAACGGAGGCGTTACGGTTTTCTCCGCCTCCGTGTAAACAACCAGGACTCCCGGCGGTGCTTCCGGCCGTGGAAGCTGTGGATTCGGCGGAAACACCACCGTGTTTTCAACCTGTTCGCCGTTATCTAACGGCGTTTCCTTCTCTTCGTCTTCTCCACAGATCTCATCTGAACAACCATCACCGTCACTGTTACTGTTACTGGAATTTGAATCATCTACAGACGAATCATCCAAATTCTGTTCTCCGTAATCCTCGCCGTTAGATACGTTCTTGATATTTTCACCGTGTAACGGTTTTTGAGAAGTTAGGTGTGTGTCAGTGTCGACGACGGCGTTTGTAACGTGGACGTCGCCGTTAGGTAAGCCCATCTAATAAGGTTTTGATGAGAATTGAAAAGGTTGAAATGAGAGAGTTGATGAATGGAATGAGTGATATGAGAGTGGCGGTGATAACAGAGGAGGGTCTGTGTATATATATATGTATATATGTATATGTGAAGGGGTAAGATGGGCTGGGTCAGCAGAAGGAGGTGGAAACGGACAAACGTGACCGGCGGGGACCGGCGACGGTACTTAGATTAGATACGATACGATGTGGCGAATGCTCTGAGGGTTTAAGTTTTAATACTACTCTAGCAGGACCATATTTTATTGTTTTTGTTGGTTTATTTTTCTAACAAGGGAGTTTTATTTATTTTTTAATGGTTTTTTAATAATTAAAATTGTTTGAAATATCTTTTTTTATAATACTCGTGATCTACTGTGTTGTTTGCATGTATTGGTGACCAATGTGTTATTTGTTTTTGTTAAAAGGGAATATGTTTTCTAACTAGTAGATGCCCCGTCCGCGTTGCGGGGCGATGACAGAATAATTCTCAATCAAATTCAAAAAGACTATTATAATTTTGCTATGAAAAAAAAAACGATGATATGACCATAAATTTGGGCTTCTCTCTCATGACATGTATGTCTGTACAGTGGGCAAAATCGTATTCATATTTTGAACTAGAGGCGAAATCATTTTTTAGCTAGGGGGGAAAACATATTTTCATTTTGAACGGTGGGCAAAAGCGTAATCTTGAGCTGATGACAGAATCGTAATTTTGAGCTAGAGGAAAAAACAACATTTTATTTTTAGTTGGGGGCAAAACCGTAATTTTAAACGGAGGGCGAAACCGTAATTTTAAACTGGGAACAAAATCGAAAGTGAGTTTTTGAAACCGAGGGCAAAAGCGTAATCTTAAGCTAGCGGGAAAATTATAATTTTATTTTTAGGTGGGGGCAAAATCGTAATTTTAAATAAAGAACGAAATCATAATTTTAAACTGGGAATAAAATTAAATTAAAACTGAGCTGGTCCGATAGGGAAGTGCCAGACAAATTTTGAACTGGGGGCAAAAACGTAATTTTACACGGATGGCGAAACCGTAATTTTAAACTGGGAACAAAAGTAAAAGCGAGGTTTTGAACCGAGGGCAAAAGCGTAATTTTGAGCTAGGGACAAGATTATAATTTTACTTTGCGTTGGGGGCAAAAACTTAATTTTAAACAAAGGACGAAAGCGTAATTTTAAACTGTAAATAAAATTAATTTAAAAAAAAGTTGGTCCAATGGGGGAGTGCCAGGCAGCTGCCTGGCACTATTCCCCCACATGAACTTTGTAGTTGTAGGTAATGGTAACAAGATTTCTTTTCTATTTTGTTAAGGTCATTTAGAACTTTGTCAAAAAAAAAAAATTTAATCCCACCTCCTAGCTCAACCGGCATCCCCATGTGGTTTGGGTTGGGCCGGCTTCCTCCTTGGAGGTCGCCGGTTCGACTCCCGGGTGTTGCATACGGGGGTGGGACGTCCCAATGATGGATCGTATCCTACCGAGACATGGTGCGGTCTTGAGGGCAACCCGGTTTTACCCAGCTGTTACCCCAGCGACTCTCTCGTGTGGGGGCAGTATGGTTTCCGGGCGGAAGTCAGCTTGCGCGGCGGCCGGGGCCCGATCGAACATCGCGTCCGAGAGTGCGGGGCTGACGGGGGATTGTCTTCGACATGAACCCGGTGACCAATAGGTCCAGTACATAGAAAGTCACCTTCCAAAAAAAAAAAATTTGCAAAATTTAATCAGGTGTATAATATTGATTTGTTATGGTGTTTTTTTTTATAAATGTTAATTAAGTGAACTAAATATAAAATATATAATTTTGTTAATTGTTACTATTTGATTGTTATATTTTGATTAAAAATTTGCTTTATAATAATTAAGTTCGGCGTTATGTTTAAGTTAATTTAAAATACTAGGTAATTTTGATAAAAAATAATTCACTTAATAATAATGAGGTTCATGAATGTTTCATTTAGAAATTTAAACATTATAAATTAATAAATTATTTTATAACTTTTTTAACGGCACATTTGGATCATTTGTGGACCATTAAAGTATCATCGTGCTACCGGCGGAACCACACGATCATATCTATCTTCACTAGATAGTTATGTCTATACACCAATTCAGAAGAAACCCAATAAATTTAGAAAAAACCTCACTTGTGGGAATTGAACCGATGATCTAACGATTCCTAAGCCTTCTCTCACTTCTACGTAGGGTTGGCAATAGATATCTGTATAAGACACGATTAGACCTGTTTACTGAAAAAGAACACAACGTGATTTTTTTAGTTTTTAAAAATAAATATAATTATGAGATTAGGATCCATCATTTCTTCTTTTTGGTACATAAAATGTAAAACTGTGTTATAAACATGAGATATAAAGTAGTTAAACGAGTTGTATTCATGTTTAATACTTGTGTTACACGCATCGTTAAAAACCTGCTAAACCCGATAAGACACGATTTGTCAGCCCTACTTCTAAGATGTCACTAGGTTATAATGTGATGAACAATTATTTTTATAACTATATAGCAGTATTAAAACTTGGGTGGTTTTGTACTTAAAAAGTAACTAGGATATACTTTATTGAAATAATATCTCTATTTATACTAAAAAAATACGTACAATTAAACCCTTATCTGGCTATTTTTATCAGACATATCTCAACTGATTAACTAGTATCGATGCATAAGTAGGTGAAATTGTATGAATCTTTCATGATAATATTATAATTTTCTAAAATTCGAAACAATGTATATCTCAGCTGATTAACTAGCCTCGATGCATACTGTATGAATCTTTCATAATATTATGATTTTTATATGAAGATTATTATGTATCTAAAATTTAATTTTGTGAAGATATGGACTATTTTATAATAGGTTGCTGAAATATTGTTTGTTAAAAAAACATTTATTAAAACATAACGAAACGATATTTCTTTTGTCTTGTTTATTAGCGGCACTTGCAAAGTGATATAAGGAATTTTTTATATGGCTTATCCTAATAAATATAAATATGTACAAAAGTAATAACAGAAAACCAGAAATGCGACAGTGACTTAAAAGGAGGGTCACTTATTATGAAGACTTTGTAACCAACTCCTTTGTCTTTGATTAAAAACAGATTCCTTTGTCTTCGATTAAAAGCAAATAGAATTAAATTCATTTGTATGTTGATTTAATGAAATGTCCTCTTCAAAAATTAAATTTCCTTGTCCTCGTTCTTTTTCTGAACTTGCTAACAATAAACACTTCCATAGGTAGACCGTTCCAAACCAATTTTACTCATGGAACCATCAAATCCGAACTAACTTGTCCTTTTACCGAATCATAACCGAATTGTCATGTACGGTCCGGTCATTAGTCTAGGTTTTTTATGAAAGCCGGTGATAGTCTTGCCCAGTTATGAGCCCGTAACTACACTAACACAAACCAGTGGTCTAACGGTATCTAATGTGTATAAAACATGTATTGTTCAAGTTCCAAATAAAATAAAGGTGAAAACCATTTGAGCTTACTATTTAAAAATAAGGACATTAGATTTAAATAACCACAAATTTCAATTTGTACTACAACACTCTCAACTTTCAACTTATTGGCCGATAACACTTCATAACTAAATAAACCCTAACCCAGTTAGTTTTTGCTGATGTAGCATCTGATGTGGTCTTTTTTGCTGACTTGGCATATGACATGGCAGCTGAAGTGGCATTTTTGATGATATGGCAGTTAATAGCTAACATGGCATTTTTGATGATGTGGCAACTAAAATCAGCTAACTATGTTAGAGTTCAGTTAGTTAGGGAGTGTTGTCGGCCAATAAGTTGAAAGTTGGGAGTCTTCGTGTACAAGTCAAAAGTTTAAAGTGTTATCGGCTAATTTGTGAAAGTTTAGGTTATTTAAATCAAGTATCCCTTAAAAATAAATGTGTACTAGCGCTTATTAAAAGTGGCATGTTATGTGTGTGTTAACTAAAATGTTATAATGGTGCACTAAAAATGCATGCAACCAACGTTATGTCACCTAAATGGTAACTTGCAAGTGAAAATATTTTTTTAAATGTGTAACAAGTATTGCAAGATGCATGATGGGGTTTAGTGTTAAAAAACTGAATATATGTCGCAACCTATGAATATAATATAGACGTCTCTTGTTTGAATGATATAATACAACAAGTCATATATTAGAAAACTAACCAACGTTGGATGTTGTCTTTTCAAACAACTGTTTCCAGAAATCTCATTGTTTTCATCACACTTTTATTTCAAAGTTTTGGTTAATTGATACAAACTATGTTAGAAACCTGTGTATTACGCGGATTGAATAAATGTAATCTTATATGCTAAACAGTGGCGTCTCTGAGAATTCACGTACCCTGTTCGAGCTCGAAAAATGACCCCATATGCTTTAACGATAAACAACATAATTACGAAAATGACAAAAATTTAGTATTGGATTGGGCCCAATAAACCTATTGTTAAGCTGTGTAAATTATAAAAAATACAAATATTTTGATAATGGGCCTCTATATTGGATTTGTTATGTGTGTACATTTTTTTCTTTTTAAATAACATATATATATATATATATATATATATATATATATATATATATATATATATATATATATATATATATATATATATATATATATCGACTTTTTTTTTTAAATCCCGTGCCCCTCGAAAAAACGGGCCTTGTGCGGAAGTCCTCCCCGCACAGTTAAAGAGCCGCCCATGATGCTAAATAATAAAACAATATATCTTTAAAAGTCTTGTTTATTATACGGGTTAAATAAATTTAATTTTACATATTAAATGAAAAAACTTTAAGAACCCTTGTATTTACGTGTTGAATAAATATAATTTTATATACTAAGTAATAAAAAAATTATCTTTAAAAACTCTGTGTATTACATGGGTTTGATAAATGTAATTTTGTATACAAAATAATAAAAAGTTATATCTTTAAAAAAACTCGTGTATTACACATGTTGAATAAATGTAATTTTACATATTAAATAATAAAAATGTTAAAAGTTAGGTTTGTTTTATATACTAAACTCAATCAAATAAAAACATCTTTTTTCTCAAAGGTTATAATACTTGACCAATAGCAGCAGATAAGATATATATCATCACATTTTTGGTATAATACCATGCTTATTATATTAAATATAATATCATTATCAAACTATCAATATAATACTAATATTAAAGCATGTAAAATATTAATTTACGTTTTGTTAATATTTTTTTTTAATTTTGATTAACATATTAGTCACCGTGTGGATATTATATTTATCCAACAATATTAAGTTTATTTAATATTAATTTATTATTTAATTAATATAAAATAAAATTAGATGACTCAAATAAATGACATTTGTCACAAATTAGTTTACCTTATTATATAGTATAAATACTAGATAACTTTTTTTATATAACGTACACATAGAATCCTTAATTTTACACCGTCTAAAATTCACATAAATATTTTTTTATTGAAATTAATATTTATGTGAAACTACAAGGATTAAAATAAAAGTTTACTCCAATATGTAATTTTGTAGCTTAAGTAATTGTTTTATTTGTTTATTTCTCATTCCTAATTTCAAACACATGTTTGTATATGCGTTGTCTAAATGTATCAACCTCTTTTACCAAGTATACCTCTTATGTAAAAATGAATATTTTTTAATGGCGGACTCCATCTTCGTATTTGAGACAGAGGGGCTATGTTTAATAACACACTTGTATATTTAACTTGTTTTAAAAGAAGCAAACGAAATAATTGGAGAATTAGTAGTTAACATATAAATAAAATAAATATATATCGAAAGTGAAAAGTTGGAAAAAAAAAAATTAAGGGAAAATTAATTCCATTTTTAAAAGTTAATAATTAGAGGAAAAAAACTGGAAAAAAATCTTAAATATTAACACTTTACATCTCTAAAACCTAAATATAAATATTCAAACAAACACTTAAACGAGTTGACATGTTAACCCGCTTTTTAAATGAGTCATGGTCATGTTAACCCATATATTAAACACATCATGTTCGGGCCAGCATGTTTAATAAAATGGGTCGTGTTAAAACATGTATTTTTCCATGTCGTGTTCAAGTCATGTGAGAAATGTCACCCATAGTATTTCGTAATTAGTTCATTGAGAACTTATTTAATATCAGAAAAAATAAGAAAAAAATAATAATATAGTACTATACAATGTCATAAAGTCATTTAATCCTTAGTCATACTTATTAATAGAAGTTATCTTAGACATCACAAAACTTATATTAATAGATATTACGTGTAAACAATACAAGGAAGAGTTAAAAGGTTTGATTGTGTCGCACTTTAGAGGTTGACTTTGGTCTTTTAAGTTATGGCAAAGTGTTGGATAGAAAACCATGTCCATAAAGAAGAAAGAATAAAAAAATACAAGTATTGACCAAGTATTTTCAATGTTTGATCAGGTTTAGACTTGCTTAGTCGCTGATTTTTTTGTTTTATATTTGATTTTCATAAAGATTGAATAGTTTTCTAATAAAATCTTAGAATTCAAGTATGCTACAGGAGTATTGCAATTTATTGAATAGTTTTCTAATAAAATCTTGGAATTCAAGTATGCTACAGGAGTATTGCAATTTATTGAATTGAATTGATATTTTCTTATGAAACAATAAGTGATTTATGGACCTTTTGGTTGTCTTAATCAGGGGCGGATTTAGTATGTAAAGACCGGGTTCCCAGGAACCCAGTCTTTTCGGAAAAAAACGTTTTTTTGTAGTGTAAATCTTGTATGATTTGGAAAAAAAACGTTTTTTTTGTAGTGTAAACCTTGTATGATTTGGAAAAAGGAACCCAGTGATTTCTCCGGCTGGATCCGCCACTAGTCTTAATCGTGTTTGATCGAGTAAACTAGTCATGGGTTGAATCCATCAATTTCCACTGACCACAAATGTATTGTTACCGACTATTTATTAACGTGTGGAACTCCACCAACTTAGGTGACTAAAAATCGTATAAATTAATATTAATATTATATTATAATTATAGGGTAGAGGATCCTGTAAAAAGTGTTCAAAGTGTGTGAAGTGTGAGAAATGTATTATAACACTATATATAATACTATATAACACCATATAAACACCGTATAACAATATGTAACACCATATAATACCATATAACACTATATATCATTATATAACAAATATAACATTATATGTTGTCTAATAGCATGTCTATGATGGATATATAGTGTTATATTTGTTATATAATGATATATAATGTTACATAGTGTTATATGGTATTATATGGTGTTACATATTGTTATACGGTGTTTATATGGTGTTATATAGTATTATATATAGTGTTATAATACACTTTTCACACTTCTCACACTTTAGGCCCTTTTTACACTATCCTTACCCATAATTATATATATAAATATACAAAATTTGATTTAAATGTTATAAATAACTATAAATAAATAAAAAACATTTTTTTGACAGTTGCTTATATGTTAACGGGTATATGAGATCTATAAACATTTACATTATCATAATTATCATAATGTTTATCTCCATAATTTAACTAAAAAACATCTATACATACAATTTGTTTACATTTTAAAAACTTTTCACGTCTAATTCCTCGTATTTAGACTATGGGGTATGGGGCGGGTTTGGGGCATGGGTAGGGTAAAAACGCCCAAGTCATCACCCCGGGTGGGCTTGGGTTTGGGCGTGGCCCCTTGGGCGGGACTTTCAGCCCGGGCGTTGGGCGGGTCTATCAAGGTGACATGGCGGGATCTGATTGGCCAAGACAACTAGCCGTTTGGGCTAGCCGTTGGCCAACGGCTATGTGTAAAAAAAAAATAAAAAAAAATTGATTTTTTCACTATAAAAACTCATTTCTATTCATTTTTTTTACCACAACTACTCTCCCTCTTCTGTAATCATCTCTATCTTATTTTTTAAAAAAAAAATCTTATCCAACCACAATACGAAAAATGAATCCTCATAATCGTGGCTTTGACCCGAACAACCCGTGGGCATTACAAGAAAATCCTAGCCCATCACCCAATCGTCCACTTGCTCCATTTTTAATACACTCCTCTATGCCCGATATGACGGGTTACGCATCGTTTCTCTCGAATCGTGTGTATACTAACTTCCCTCACACCGACGATTCTATACCTAGCCTGTCACACCCCAACCGATGGCGGAAACATCGGGGCGTGGCACTGAGCGAAACAGATTGTCCAGAAGTTTCCATAACAACTATATTTACCAAATATTTAAAGCAACACGTCCCATACCATGTCATAAATGATAATACAATTATTACAGAAAAGATCTAGTCAAATTGTTCTGTTCCGACAACTCAGATATTCATGACAGACAATTGTTTATTTTTTACCTAGGTCTTTCCTAGCCTCGATTTCACAGCAAAGTAAGAAAATGAGCATCCTAAGCACCTGTCACATACGTTAAAGTAAAAGTCAATACACATAGTGTAAAGGTGAGCATACAAGTTTGATAGGTAGGAAATATGAAATTTCTAAGCTTCCTATTTATAGGTATGAAATATGAAATTTCTAGGAAATTTCATATAGCTTTTCTAGGAAGTTACCTATACATTTTCTAGAAAGCTTCCTACCCATATATATATATATATATATATATATATATATATATATATATCTTCTTATACATTCCTTGCACCTTCCTTTGATATTATCTATCTCATATATATTTATTTTCATGTATATCTATTTAGGTGTTTAATTAATTAATCTCGCTTAGCTTAATTAATCTCGCTTAACTGATTAATTAATCATACTTAACTTAATTAATCATACTTAACTGATTAATTAATCTTACTTGGCTGATTAAGTTTAACTTATCTATTAAGGTTTCTTAACCGCTAAGTTATCTTAACTACTAAGTTTACTTAACCACTAAGTTTTCCTTAACTACTTAGTTTACTTAATCGCTAAGTATTCTAGCTTAGTAGTTCCCTGGTTACAAGTTCTAATTTCTAGCTACAATGGAACTCGTATTAGTGTGTTACTCAATTCAACTTTAACGATAATCACGAGATCAAAACTCACAACGAATGACAAAGTATAGCCGTATACAGACAGCACTTAAACATCTGTTGGATCAGTTTCAATCAATCAGATATAGTACCGTGTCCGTGATTAGAGTTATTACCCTGATAACGAGCAGAGTTTCGGGTTTTAGAGTATAATACCCTAGCTATTACTTTGCTATAATAGAAGCTAAAAGAAGAAAAGAATTGAGCAACTTTCAACTGAACTCGAACTCCTTATTTATAGGGCTGGAAATGGGGTGTGTCGCGGCCCGCGAGGAAGTCTAGGTCGGCTGAGTCATCATAGTTTTTGACACGTGTCATGCCACGTGGCCTTGATCGTTATCCGGTAGTTTGCATTGCTGTCGCGGCCCGCGTAAGCTTGGCTTAACTCTTACGCGGCCCGCGAGCGAACCAAAAATCTTGTTTTTCTTGATTTCTCCAAGCACGAAGGTATTTCGGGTCCGTTTCTCACACTCGGGGTGTATTTATGTCACACCCCAAATATCCACGTGTCACCGGTGGGCCCGGTAGGGGAGTATCGTGACGTGGTTGGCAACATAATAGTCAAACAACACAATATTTAAATGCACAGCGGAAGCAAAGTATAGATTTAATTCAACCAATCGATATTGTAATATTAAGTATCACAAATAGTCGAATATAAATCCACAGGTAGATCCAAATAAAAGAAAAACAAATGTTCAACAGTTTATGACATCCAAGCTGGCGAGACTTAATGTGGATGCTAGGAGACAAGCCAGCCTATTTCGCGTAGTACCTGCACTTAACCTTTTTAAGAAAAATACGTCAGTTTACACTGGTAAATACAATCAACCGACTCATTTTGAAAAGAGTTTAAGAAAATGCATTTAAGGCACAAGGCACAAATAATATTTTATAACTTGGGATACTTATTTAAATATATAAACTTGTACAGGATTTACATGTTTCTTATGCGTTCAGTAGCCCGGATCGAGCCGGGTTAAAGATCAATTAACACACCACTTTAGTTATGAGACACTGACAGGTGTACGCCTACACCTGAGTGCTAAGGTCGTGGCCATTTCGTAAAATGATGCCAGGGATATCCGGGACACGGTCATTAACCCCCCAAAGGCTTTAAGCAACAAAACAAATTAAACGGAGACATCTCAATCATTTAACCATAATAAGATTAAATATTCAACGCCCGACCAAGCGGTATTTTATATACCGTACCCAAGCCCGTATAGGGAAATAAGTTAAAAGTATTTACCTGAGCAAGTATAGTTCAAAATCAGCAAGTGCAAGTATCTTTTACTGGTTCTCCTATTCTGGAATGAAGGTTTATAATAACCTATTAGAATCCTAACGGGTCTTTAGTTAAGCTTACGCTTAGACCAATTAGTTTTAATGATACGGTTCGTACGCACGATTAAGCGAAGACCGGATAGAATGTGATTTAAACCCGACAAGTTTGAAGACTTGCTTAATATGGGTATATGATACACATTCTGGATTTTGAGACAAAACCTATAAGGTTTGACCCGTTTCGGCTAATTTATGTAAACTAGTTACATAAACCGAACCGAACGCGCATGAAGCGTAACGGGTATCCGTAAGAGTCCTAAACAGGTTTCCTAAGTTAACATGCCTTAAATAAGTTGTGATATCAGTAGGATATCACCCGTGACGCCCCAAAGGAGTTTAATCTCTTTATAAGCCCCGTAGGGGTATTTTGGTCATTTTAAAGATTATAAAAGGGTTTAATTAGACACCTGTGATCCGGGTCTGAGTTGATCAGTAAAATGGCCCATTTTAACAGGTTATAACATTTGGTAATAAGTCTTATATATTAAAATAGTTTTAAACCCAAACTATGCGTTAAATACGCGTATAAAGTCGTTTTAAGCGACGTACGGTTTAAAATACGATTCTGAGTTTCCAGGTCAGTTTAACAGGCTCAAAATACTATAATTATTATTTAAAATCAGTAGCAATTGGATTGGCGCCATTTGGATTTGTAAAACTCGTTTTATGGCCTAAAAGGGCATATTCGGTATTTACCGAATTAAGGCGCTAATCCAAGCTTATGATCAGTCTAAAAATAATTAAAAATCTTTAAAACTCCTAAAATATTATATTACATCAGTGGGTAAAAGGTTTGGTGTCAAAAATTGGGTTTAGATAGGTTTTATGCTAATGACGCCGTTTAATTAATAAAAGCGTTCTTAATTACGTCATTAAGCCTAACTCCTAATCTAGAGCTCCGATTAACGTGAAATTTTCGGGACATGCCTAATAATCAGTAACTAAGATTATGGCACTTTCATATTTCCAAAAATCTCGTTTTATGGTCATAAGGGCATTACGGTCAATATTTAGGCGATTAACGGAAACATCGGACGATTAGGGATTCGAGTGGTATAAACGCAGAGGCTTATACTCACAAGTAACTAGGTCCTAATGGAACCTTAAGGCATGTCTAAACCTATATAAATCGGGTCAGAACTGAGGTCAACGCAAAAGTCAAACTTTTGCGTCTTTCGGCTCCGAATCGGTACTAAACAGAAAGTTGTCGAATCATACAAGCGTAGACAAGTTATTATACTTATTTTCAAGTTATATGACCGATAAAACAGGTTACACGCCTTCCGTATCATTAAATATGCGATTAAGGTTTCTGTTGACTTTTTCGGAAAGCCTTTGACTCGACAAACGACATGGTTAGGGTTCAAATCAGTGAGTGACCTTTTAGGGGTTTAATAACCATATAAATACCAACTTATAATGACTTTCGATTCGACAAATCTCTGGACCGATTGTGATTTATCACAAAGTCAAACCGTAGTTACGACGGTTTGATTTCTAGGCTATAAACGATGTAAAACTGAATCGAGAAGTGTTAGACATACTTACACGTGATTGATGGATCTTATGGAAAGCTTGTATCAGCTTGAAAGTTCTTCAAAATGACCAGAAGTGCATTGTGCATGTATGTTGCAACTTTGTCATTCATATAAGGACTTTTATCAATCTAGATTGGTGCCAACAAGGTCTAGGAATGTTCTAAGATGCAAGCATGTGTCCCCTACAAGCTACAAACCACTCTTGGCAGCCCATAGTTTCGAAAAACTAAGTTTTGAGTCGGTTAGAGCATGCAAACAGCCACCTGCCAGTGATTCTGCAAGTTTTCTGCATCTGCAGTCCTAATGCGGCCCGCATCCCATTTCAGCATAATCAAAGCGGGCCGCTTGGGACATGTAAACCTGATTTTTATTTTTCTTTTATTGCATTTTGGTCCTTGGTCCCCCGAAAGGTCGTTTTCACCATCCAACTTGCACAAGAAGCTTTGTTTATTTAATATGTGGGGCTTTAAGACTTATACCCACTTTGTTAAGTCCTCGGGTAACTTTGTGATCACCCGAAAAGCCCTAAATTTCAATGTTGACGCTTATAACCCTCGTACACGAATTTTATCACAACTTGCTCATACGATATCGAAACTTCATGAAATTTTTGTGGTACATTCTAGTGAGCATAATTAATCGTTACAAAGCTTCGGGCTTGTCAAAAGGTCACTCAGAGGTATAACTTAAACATGTTGGCACATTTAACCCCTGTAGTTTGTAATCTCTCACTTTCTTTCACAATTCGCTTCGTATGATCCATGATCTATTCATTTAAGGTTATAAACATCATGTAGAGTTATTGCAAAGTCTATTTATTCATTGTTGACACTTTGAACCCTTATAATTACACAGTTTCACTGTTTGTCAACTTTAGTCCTTCAAGAACATTCCTTCACACGTTCAAACCTATGACACGTGTCAACACCTTATAGGACGTAAATTTTCAGGGTGTTACATCCTCACCCCCTTAAAATAAATCTCGACCCGAGATTTACTGAAACAAGTAAGGGTACTTTTCTTTCATCGTGGATTCAACCTCCCACGTGAATTCGGGACCTCTTCGGGCATCCCATTTGACCTTTACAAAAGGTATATGCTTCCTTCGAAGCTTCCTCACCTGTCGATCTTCGATCGACAAAGGTTTTTCCACAAATTTCAAGCTCTCATCGATCTGCACATCTGTATAGGGTATAACCACTGATTCGTCAGCGGAGTCAGCGAAACACTTCTTCAGATTGCAGATGTGGAACACATTGTGTATACTACTGAGCTCTTCAGGTAAGTTTAACTTGTAGGCAACTGACCCAACACGTTCGATAACCTCGAAAGGTCCTATGTATCTCGGGCTTAGCTTACCCTTCTTACCAAATCGCATCACTCCTTTCCAGGGTGACACTTTAAGTAGGACTTTGTCACCTACTTCGAAGTGGAAATCCTTACGATTTGGATCAGCGTAAATCTTCTGCCTATTCCGGGCAGCTTGGAGATTGTTACGAATCTGGACAATCTTGTCCGTCGTTTCGAACACGATCTCTGGTCCTGATAACTGGACTTCTCCAACTTCCGCCCAACAAACAGGTGATCTACATTTTCTACCGTATAATGCCTCAAAAGGCGCAGCCTTTATGCTGGTGTGGTAGCTATTGTTGTAGGAGAATTCGATCAATGGCAGGTTCTTATCCCAGCTACCTCCCAAATCGATCGCACATGCACGTAGCATGTCTTCCAACGTTTGAATAGTACGCTCACTCTGACCGTCTGTCTGTGGATGGTAAGCCGTACTAAAGTTCAAACGTGTGCCCAAAGATTGTTGGAAACTTTTCCAAAAATGTGATGTGTATCTAGTATCTCGGTCAGAGATAATAGCTACAGGTATGCCATGTAGAGCTACAATCTTATCAACGTACAGTTGGGCTAACATATCGGAGCTGTAGGTCTCCTTAATAGGTAGGAAATGTGCTGACTTAGTCAGTCGGTCAACTATCACCCAGATGGTGTCATTTCCTTTCCTTGTCTTGGGTAACTTGGTGATAAAATCCATAGTTACCATTTCCCACTTCCAAGTAGGAAGTTCAGGTTGTTGTAGCAAACCTGACGGTTTTTGATGTTCTGCCTTGACTTGCGCACACGTCAAGCATTTAGCTACATAGGTAGCTACAGACTTCTTCAAGCCTATCCACCAATAATTTGCTCTAAGATCATGGTACATTTTATCAGCTCCAGGATGAACAGAATATTTAGAGCTATGGGCTTCCTGGAGAATAACATCTCGGAGTCCTCCATAAATTGGAACCCATATCCGTCCATTCAATCTAAGAATTCCATCCTTACTAAGAGATAACTGCTCCTCAGTTACTCCTAGCTTTTCGTTAGGATAGTTAGCTTCCAACACAGCTTCTTTCTGTGCAGCTAACAACCTTTCTATCAAGCTGTTCTTTAATTCCATGCTCTTGGCATTGATTCGGATGGGTTTCACCCTTTCTTTCCGACTCAAGGCATCGGCGACTACATTCGCCTTGCCGGGATGGTATCTTATTTCACAATCGTAATCATTCAGAGTTTCCATCCAACGACGTTGCCTCATGTTCAAGTCCTTCTGGTTGAACAGATGTTGAAGGCTTTTGTGATCAGAATAGATCACACATTTGATTCCATACAAATAGTGCCTCCACAGTTTTAGTGCAAATACAACGGCACCCAACTCCAAGTCGTGGGTGGTGTAATTCTTTTCGTGCACCTTTAACTGACGTGAAGCATAGGCAATGACTTTGCCTTTCTGCATAAGCACACATCCCATCCCGGTGTGTGATGCATCACAATAAACTACAAACTCCTCTATTCCATCAGGCAATGTCAGTACTGGAGCATTGCTCAACTTTTGTTTCAGAATGTCAAAGGATTCCTGCTGCTTAGGACCCCAGTCAAACTTAATCTTCTTACGTGTCAGCGAAGTCAGGGGTGCAGCAATCCTTGAAAAGTTTTCTATAAATCGCCTATAGTATCCTGCCAAACCTAGAAAACTACGAATTTCAGTAGGCGTCTTTGGCTCATGCCAATTCATGACAGCTTCAACTTTAGCAGGATCTACTTGGATACCATGCTCACTAACAACATGCCCAAGAAATTGGACTGCTCGAAGCCAGAATTCACACTTTGAGAACTTGGCATAGAGCTTCTCTTTATGAAGTAGTTCCAAAATGCAGTGAAGATGCTTCTCGTGGTCAGCTTGGTTCTTTGAGTAGATGAGAATATCATCGATGAAAACGATGACGAATTTATCTAGGTGCGGCTTGCAAACGCGATTCATGAGATCCATGAATGCGGCCGGTGCATTAGTGAGCCCGAAAGGCATCACTAGGAACTCGTAATGGCCATAACGAGTCCTAAATGCTGTTTTGTGCACGTCTTCATCTCTAACCTTCAATTGATGGTAGCCTGACCTTAAGTCAATCTTTGAGAAGAAACTCGCCCCTTGAAGTTGATCGAATAGATCGTCGATTCTGGGCAAAGGATACCTATTCTTGATAGTAACCTTATTAAGCTCGCGGTAGTCGATGCACAGACGCATCGACCCATCCTTCTTCTTAACAAATAAAACTGGTGCTCCCCACGGAGACGAACTAGGTTTGATGAAACCTTTGGCTAGCAAATCATCTAGCTGCGTTCTCAATTCCTTCATCTCTGTTGGTGCTAATCTATAAGGCGCCCTTGCAACTGGTGCTGATCCAGGAATAATGTCAATTCTGAATTCTACTTGTCTCTCTGGTGGCAAACCAGAAAGTTCTTCAGGAAAAACATCAGGGTATTCAGAAACGACGGGTATATCCCCAATCTTGGGCTTCGGCTCATCTATAATCACTTGCGCCATGTAGATGACACAACCTTTCTTTAAACACTTAGAGTCCTTAAGTATAGACATTTTCTCGGGTAGCCCAAACTGGGTATCTCCCTGGATAGTAAGTGATTCTCCAGACGGAGTCTTGATCATCACTCGCTTCTTATTGCAAACAATCTGGGCCTGGTTATGAGATAACCAGTCCATACCTAATACTATGTCAAAGCCGGCTAACTTAAAGGGAAGTAGGGATAAAGGAAAAGAGTGATTCCTAATGGATATGAAACACCCATCTAAAATAGTTGAGGCGGTTTCTAAAGTACCATCTGCTAGTTCCACCTCATACTTCACACTTAAGTTCTTAACAGGTAGTTTTAATAATTCACAAAACTTATTATCTACAAACGACTTATCAGCGCCTGAATCAAATAATACTCTCGCATAAACATCATTTACGAGAAAGGTACCTGTTATCACTTTGTCGTCCTTGACGGCTTCCTTAGCATCCATTCTGAAGACCCTAGCATTGGTCTTCTTAGCCTCTTCCGGCTTCTTGGCATATTTTGGGCAATTGCTCTTGATGTGCCCCTTTTCATTGCAACCATAGCAGGTCGCATCCTTTATCTTCTTGCAATCCACGGTTTTGTGTTCCCTGGATTTGCATAACCCACAAGCAAAAGGTTTCGATTGTGATTGTGAGTTGGATTCAAACCTGCACTTCCCAAAGTGTTGTCTCTTGCAGATTTTGCATTTGGGTTTTTCACCCGACTGCTGACCCTCTCTCTTGAATCCTGACCCCTTCTTAGAGCCATCGTTTCCCTTCTGCTTCTTATCTGAACGCCGTGAGTTGTCATCCTCACGCTTTCTTTTCTCCGTATCAGTTTTCCTCAGTGACCTCAGCCTGACAGCATCTGAGGTCAGAGATAACGATATGTCCGTTACTGACCGAAAAGTGGTTGGTCTGGAAGCTTTTACACTTGCTTTGATCTCCGGTTCCAAACCCCCGATAAAACGAGCTATACGTTTAGGCTCCGGAGTCACCAAATAAGGGACCAACCTTGACAAAGTATTGAAAGTAGTAAGGTAGGCCTGACAGTCCAAATTTTTCATGACCAGTGCCAGGAAATCAGATTCAATTCTCTCAACCTCGTGTTGAGGGCAGAAATTTTCCTTGATTAGTGCCATGAACTCTTCCCATGTCATGTTGTATAACGGGACTTTCCCTGTGGCTTGGATCAAAGATCTCCACCAGGCTAAGGCTTCCCCTTTGAAAGACTGCGAGACAAACTTCACAATGTCCCTATTATGGCAACCACTAATATCCACCACAGTATCCATTTCATCCATCCACGTCATGCAATCAACAGCTCCCTTTTCCCCATTGAAGTCTCTGGGTTTGCACGACACAAAGTATTTATAGGTGCAACCCCTATTACGAGGTTCTTGGTGCTGTACTGCTCTTTGGGATGGATTACTCCTTTGATTCGAGGAGTGGTGAGAATTACTGTTGTGGGCAGTGTGGGTCCTGGAGGGTGTTCTAGTGTGTGATGCAGAATGGGTCCTCGTATGGGTACCACTTGATCCATGATGCTGTCTACCCATAGCTATATTAACCGCATTATTTATCATAGCTTGCAACTCTGGACCTGCTACGTTAACTTGGGCATTTTCATTCACTATCCCTGGGTGACTGTTGACCTCATTTGAGTCTGCCATGTATCTAGAACTGTCACATATCGACAACAATTTATTGGTGAGTTTATTATAAAATTGTCTTTTATGGCAATTTGTTAACCGTGGTAAACGTAGACCAAATATGGTTAATTTATTACTCACATAAATTTAGGATTTCTAATATAATTTATCCTAATTATAAAACAATAACAGTTTTATTAGCACATAAGGCTTAGTCACTGGGACAATTTAGGTTATAAGCTATGATTTCAGAGAATCAAAGCATAAAGGTTTAAACAAGGTTCATTACCTTTATCAGACAGGGTCATAGACTAATACTGTCTTTTGTCTCATATGAAAATGAGAAGGGCCCGTAGGCATTCCATTACCAATGGATGGTAAAAAGAAGTAATCATATTTATTAATGATTTAACCCATGATTCATATATCATTTATTGGGTCAGGAAAAATCCTTATATGGAATGACGTGTGTGATTTTAACGAATCACATCTGCCAGGAGTGTTAACATGTTTTTAGATGTTAACCGAGATTGAAATCTTTTTATACAGGTCTTACCATTTTGGCCAAGTCTTATAATGACATGTAGGCTAGGTTTTACCTTTAAGATCCTTAATTGATATTAAATAGGCAGATCATTACAAAAGGAATAATGTTATTTTTTGTTTATTTCATGTATAATATATAAATGCATAAATGACAGAAATAAAATTTTCAAACTTAACATTCCATTATAATTTACAAATTTTACATTTTTGCCCTAAACGGGTCTTTTACAAATATTTGCCCACGCAGGAGCTAACAAAGACAAGTCCTCGTAGGGACTTGATTAATAAAGAAATACAATATTACATATGGGGATTTAACGATCCCTTTTCTTCTTCTTCCCCTTCAGCAAATCTGCTAAACCACTAATAAATCCTTGGTTCTTCTTACGCTCTCTCTGGAGGTCTCGCTCAACCCGATCCAACCTATGACGGAGCTCAACCTGCTCAGGAGGAGGAACCCGTGGCGGCTGATGCTGAAATGGTGGCTGAGTAGGTACTTGATACCCATGAGCTGGATGTCCCATTCCCCAAGGGGTTCCATATGGTCCCTCAGGGTTTTGGGTATAGTAGTTTGCAGCCACTAGGTAGGGGTCGGCCTCGGCATAGTTATAATTATGGTATGCTGGTGGTCCATATGGGTTGTAAGCTGCCGGAGCAGTATAAGCAGGGATTGGGTGGCCAAAACCCGGTGATGGCGGTACAATAGGTGCCGAGTTCACCTCTGAAACTGGAACAGAAGGTCCCCCCATCTGTGGGACTTCATGAGTAGGCGGATAATGGCTACCGCTAGAGTGTTGAGGAGTGGTGATATGAACTCCCACTGGTCGTACTGACATCCGCGGGCCAGTCCTCCTACGTCTCGGCGGTTCTGGAGGTTCTACATAAACTGGCGGCGGTGGAGGCGGTGGCGTGACTGTCTCGAAATGGGGATCCCCAGAGGGATCTTGTTGCTGCTGTTGCTGATGAGATGCTGAATGAGACGGTGTATGGTGAGACGGTGTATGGTGAGATGGTGTATGGTGAGACGATGAGTGTTCAGATGGGGTATAATACCACTCACACCGTTCGAACCGTGCCATGTGACTATCCGGACCTTCGTAGGGTGGTCCGTGGTAAGATGAACCATCAGAGATTGAAAAAGGATGGTTCCGGGATCCGGTTGAAGCTTCGACAGGATCTGTGTCCTCGTCCATATCTTGATCACCAGAAAAGTGATCCTCCGGACCTAGTGGGTTAAAGCCCACGTTTTCGGGTAGGTACTCTGCTGGGTTAAACTGACCCTGAAATACAGGAGTAGGGTCGCCGAAGAAATGTTGCGGGTTGTGGGGTTCGTTCTCTGACTGAGGCCCATAGGAGTCATGATATGGAGGCGTTGAGGCGTGCGAAAAAGATCGTCTGGCATCGTCTTCATAGGTCCTCCATAGCTCCCTCGTTTCATCATTCCTTGTAGAAGAAGTTCGTCGATATGAAGGCCCTGCCTCATGGTCGTTAGGGGCACTAGCTGGCTCCTTTCCTCGACTACCTCGTCTAATTCTTGGCGGCATTATTGTACCTATTAAAATACACAAGGTAATAACAAGGAAAAATAAAGGACAAAAATTTAATTAAATAAAAATTTGAACAATTTGGATTATTCCTAAGTTCTTTGTCTAGACTCGAAGATTTAGGAATGTGCAATTGTGTAACTGAGATTAAACACAAAAGGTTAGTGTTTAATTCACTCAGTGTTGGCTCTGATACCAACCTGTCACACCCCAAATATCCACGTGTCACCGGTGGGCCCGGTAGGGGAGTATCGTGACGTGGTTGGCAACATAATAGTCAAACAACACAATATTTAAATGCACAGCGGAAGCAAAGTATAGATTTAATTCAACCAATCGATATTGTAATATTAAGTATCACAAATAGTCGAATATAAATCCACAGGTAGATCCAAATAAAAGAAAAACAAATGTTCAACAGTTTATGACATCCAAGCTGGCGAGACTTAATGTGGATGCTAGGAGACAAGCCAGCCTATTTCGCGTAGTACCTGCACTTAACCTTTTTAAGAAAAATACGTCAGTTTACACTGGTAAATACAATCAACCGACTCATTTTGAAAAGAGTTTAAGAAAATGCATTTAAGGCACAAGGCACAAATAATATTTTATAACTTGGGATACTTATTTAAATATATAAACTTGTACAGGATTTACATGTTTCTTATGCGTTCAGTAGCCCGGATCGAGCCGGGTTAAAGATCAATTAACACACCACTTTAGTTATGAGACACTGACAGGTGTACGCCTACACCTGAGTGCTAAGGTCGTGGCCATTTCGTAAAATGATGCCAGGGATATCCGGGACACGGTCATTAACCCCCCAAAGGCTTTAAGCAACAAAACAAATTAAACGGAGACATCTCAATCATTTAACCATAATAAGATTAAATATTCAACGCCCGACCAAGCGGTATTTTATATACCGTACCCAAGCCCGTATAGGGAAATAAGTTAAAAGTATTTACCTGAGCAAGTATAGTTCAAAATCAGCAGGTGCAAGTATCTTTTACTGGTTCTCCTATTCTGGAACGAAGGTTTATAATAACCTATTAGAATCCTAACGGGTCTTTAGTTAAGCTTACGCTTAGACCAATTAGTTTTAATGATACGGTTCGTACGCACGATTAAGCGAAGACCGGATAGAATGTGATTTAAACCCGACAAGTTTGAAGACTTTCTTAATATGGGTATATGATACACATTCTGGATTTTGAGACAAAACCTATAAGGTTTGACCCGTTTCGGCTAATTTATGTAAACTAGTTACATAAACCGAACCGAACGCGCATGAAGCGTAACGGGTATCCGTAAGAGTCCTAAACAGGTTTCCTAAGTTAACATGCCTTAAATAAGTTGTGATATCAGTAGGATATCACCCGTGACGCCCCAAAGGAGTTTAATCTCTTTATAAGCCCCGTAGGGGTATTTTGGTCATTTTAAAGATTATAAAAGGGTTTAATTAGACACCTGTGATCCGGGTCTGAGTTGATCAGTAAAATGGCCCATTTTAACAGGTTATAACATTTGGTAATAAGTCTTATATATTAAAATAGTTTTAAACCCAAACTATGCGTTAAATACGCGTATAAAGTCGTTTTAAGCGACGTACGGTTTAAAATACGATTCTGAGTTTCCAGGTCAGTTTAACAGGCTCAAAATACTATAATTATTATTTAAAATCAGTAGCAATTGGATTGGCGCCATTTGGATTTGTAAAACTCGTTTTATGGCCTAAAAGGGCATATTCGGTATTTACCGAATTAAGGCGCTAATCCAAGCTTATGATCAGTCTAAAAATAATTAAAAATCTTTAAAACTCCTAAAATATTATATTACATCAGTGGGTAAAAGGTTTGGTGTCAAAAATTGGGTTTAGATAGGTTTTATGCTAATGACGCCGTTTAATTAATAAAAGCGTTCTTAATTACGTCATTAAGCCTAACTCCTAATCTAGACCTCCGATTAACGTGAAATTTTCGGGACATGCCTAATAATCAGTAACTAAGATTATGGCACTTTCATATTTCCAAAAATCTCGTTTTATGGTCATAAGGGCATTACGGTCAATATTTAGGCGATTAACGGAAACATCGGACGATTAGGGATTCGAGTGGTATAAACGCAGAGGCTTATACTCACAAGTAACTAGGTCCTAATGGAACCTTAAGGCATGTCTAAACCTATATAAATCGGGTCAGAACTGAGGTCAACGCAAAAGTCAAACTTTTGCGTCTTTCGGCTCCGAATCGGTACTAAACAGAAAGTTGTCGAATCATACAAGCGTAGACAAGTTATTATACTTATTTTCAAGTTATATGACCGATAAAACAGGTTACACGCCTTCCGTATCATTAAATATGCGATTAAGGTTTCTGTTGACTTTTTCGGAAAGCCTTTGACTCGACAAACGACATGGTTAGGGTTCAAATCAGTGAGTGACCTTTTAGGGGTTTAATAACCATATAAATACCAACTTATAATGACTTTCGATTCGACAAATCTCTGGACCGATTGTGATTTATCACAAAGTCAAACCGTAGTTACGACGGTTTGATTTCTAGGCTATAAACGATGTAAAACTGAATCGAGAAGTGTTAGACATACTTACACGTGATTGATGGATCTTATGGAAAGCTTGTATCAGCTTGAAAGTTCTTCAAAATGACCAGAAGTGCATTGTGCATGTATGTTGCAACTTTGTCATTCATATAAGGACTTTTATCAATCTAGATTGGTGCCAACAAGGTCTAGGAATGTTCTAAGATGCAAGCATGTGTCCCCTACAAGCTACAAACCACTCTTGGCAGCCCATAGTTTCGAAAAACTAAGTTTTGAGTCGGTTAGAGCATGCAAACAGCCACCTGCCAGTGATTCTGCAAGTTTTCTGCATCTGCAGTCCTAATGCGGCCCGCATCCCATTTCAGCATAATCAAAGCGGGCCGCTTGGGACATGTAAACCTGATTTTTATTTTTCTTTTATTGCATTTTGGTCCTTGGTCCCCCGAAAGGTCGTTTTCACCATCCAACTTGCACAAGAAGCTTTGTTTATTTAATATGTGGGGCTTTAAGACTTATACCCACTTTGTTAAGTCCTCGGGTAACTTTGTGATCACCCGAAAAGCCCTAAATTTCAATGTTGACGCTTATAACCCTCGTACACGAATTTTATCACAACTTGCTCATACGATATCGAAACTTCATGAAATTTTTGTGGTACATTCTAGTGAGCATAATTAATCGTTACAAAGCTTCGGGCTTGTCAAAAGGTCACTCAGAGGTATAACTTAAACATGTTGGCACATTTAACCCCTGTAGTTTGTAATCTCTCACTTTCTTTCACAATTCGCTTCGTATGATCCATGATCTATTCATTTAAGGTTATAAACATCATGTAGAGTTATTGCAAAGTCTATTTATTCATTGTTGACACTTTGAACCCTTATAATTACACAGTTTCACTGTTTGTCAACTTTAGTCCTTCAAGAACATTCCTTCACACGTTCAAACCTATGACACGTGTCAACACCTTATAGGACGTAAATTTTCAGGGTGTTACATCCTCACCCCCTTAAAATAAATCTCGACCCGAGATTTACTGAAACAAGTAAGGGTACTTTTCTTTCATCGTGGATTCAACCTCCCACGTGAATTCGGGACCTCTTCGGGCATCCCATTTGACCTTTACAAAAGGTATATGCTTCCTTCGAAGCTTCCTCACCTGTCGATCTTCGATCGACAAAGGTTTTTCCACAAATTTCAAGCTCTCATCGATCTGCACATCTGTATAGGGTATAACCACTGATTCGTCAGCGGAGTCAGCGAAACACTTCTTCAGATTGCAGATGTGGAACACATTGTGTATACTACTGAGCTCTTCAGGTAAGTTTAACTTGTAGGCAACTGACCCAACACGTTCGATAACCTCGAAAGGTCCTATGTATCTCGGGCTTAGCTTACCCTTCTTACCAAATCGCATCACTCCTTTCCAGGGTGACACTTTAAGTAGGACTTTGTCACCTACTTCGAAGTGGAAATCCTTACGATTTGGATCAGCGTAAATCTTCTGCCTATTCCGGGCAGCTTGGAGATTGTTACGAATCTGGACAATCTTGTCCGTCGTTTCGAACACGATCTCTGGTCCTGATAACTGGACTTCTCCAACTTCCGCCCAACAAACAGGTGATCTACATTTTCTACCGTATAATGCCTCAAAAGGCGCAGCCTTTATGCTGGTGTGGTAGCTATTGTTGTAGGAGAATTCGATCAATGGCAGGTTCTTATCCCAGCTACCTCCCAAATCGATCGCACATGCACGTAGCATGTCTTCCAACGTTTGAATAGTACGCTCACTCTGACCGTCTGTCTGTGGATGGTAAGCCGTACTAAAGTTCAAACGTGTGCCCAAAGATTGTTGGAAACTTTTCCAAAAATGTGATGTGTATCTAGTATCTCGGTCAGAGATAATAGCTACAGGTATGCCATGTAGAGCTACAATCTTATCAACGTACAGTTGGGCTAACATATCGGAGCTGTAGGTCTCCTTAATAGGTAGGAAATGTGCTGAGTTAGTCAGTCGGTCAACTATCACCCAGATGGTGTCATTTCCTTTCCTTGTCTTGGGTAACTTGGTGATAAAATCCATAGTTACCATTTCCCACTTCCAAGTAGGAAGTTCAGGTTGTTGTAGCAAACCTGACGGTTTTTGATGTTCTGCCTTGACTTGCGCACACGTCAAGCATTTAGCTACATAGGTAGCTACAGACTTCTTCAAGCCTATCCACCAATAATTTGCTCTAAGATCATGGTACATTTTATCAGCTCCAGGATGAACAGAATATTTAGAGCTATGGGCTTCCTGGAGAATAACATCTCGGAGTCCTCCATAAATTGGAACCCATATCCGTCCATTCAATCTAAGAATTCCATCCTTACTAAGAGATAACTGCTCCTCAGTTACTCCTAGCTTTTCGTTAGGATAGTTAGCTTCCAACACAGCTTCTTTCTGTGCAGCTAACAACCTTTCTATCAAGCTGTTCTTTAATTCCATGCTCTTGGCATTGATTCGGATGGGTTTCACCCTTTCTTTCCGACTCAAGGCATCGGCGACTACATTCGCCTTGCCGGGATGGTATCTTATTTCACAATCGTAATCATTCAGAGTTTCCATCCAACGACGTTGCCTCATGTTCAAGTCCTTCTGGTTGAACAGATGTTGAAGGCTTTTGTGATCAGAATAGATCACACATTTGATTCCATACAAATAGTGCCTCCACAGTTTTAGTGCAAATACAACGGCACCCAACTCCAAGTCGTGGGTGGTGTAATTCTTTTCGTGCACCTTTAACTGACGTGAAGCATAGGCAATGACTTTGCCTTTCTGCATAAGCACACATCCCATCCCGGTGTGTGATGCATCACAATAAACTACAAACTCCTCTATTCCATCAGGCAATGTCAGTACTGGAGCATTGCTCAACTTTTGTTTCAGAATGTCAAAGGATTCCTGCTGCTTAGGACCCCAGTCAAACTTAATCTTCTTACGTGTCAGCGAAGTCAGGGGTGCAGCAATCCTTGAAAAGTTTTCTATAAATCGCCTATAGTATCCTGCCAAACCTAGAAAACTACGAATTTCAGTAGGCGTCTTTGGCTCATGCCAATTCATGACAGCTTCAACTTTAGCAGGATCTACTTGGATACCATGCTCACTAACAACATGCCCAAGAAATTGGACTGCTCGAAGCCAGAATTCACACTTTGAGAACTTGGCATAGAGCTTCTCTTTATGAAGTAGTTCCAAAATGCAGTGAAGATGCTTCTCGTGGTCAGCTTGGTTCTTTGAGTAGATGAGAATATCATCGATGAAAACGATGACGAATTTATCTAGGTGCGGCTTGCAAACGCGATTCATGAGATCCATGAATGCGGCCGGTGCATTAGTGAGCCCGAAAGGCATCACTAGGAACTCGTAATGGCCATAACGAGTCCTAAATGCTGTTTTGTGCACGTCTTCATCTCTAACCTTCAATTGATGGTAGCCTGACCTTAAGTCAATCTTTGAGAAGAAACTCGCCCCTTGAAGTTGATCGAATAGATCGTCGATTCTGGGCAAAGGATACCTATTCTTGATAGTAACCTTATTAAGCTCGCGGTAGTCGATGCACAGACGCATCGACCCATCCTTCTTCTTAACAAATAAAACTGGTGCTCCCCACGGAGACGAACTAGGTTTGATGAAACCTTTGGCTAGCAAATCATCTAGCTGCGTTCTCAATTCCTTCATCTCTGTTGGTGCTAATCTATAAGGCGCCCTTGCAACTGGTGCTGATCCAGGAATAATGTCAATTCTGAATTCTACTTGTCTCTCTGGTGGCAAACCAGAAAGTTCTTCAGGAAAAACATCAGGGTATTCAGAAACGACGGGTATATCCCCAATCTTGGGCTTCGGCTCATCTATAATCACTTGCGCCATGTAGATGACACAACCTTTCTTTAAACACTTAGAGTCCTTAAGTATAGACATTTTCTCGGGTAGCCCAAACTGGGTATCTCCCTGGATAGTAAGTGATTCTCCAGACGGAGTCTTGATCATCACTCGCTTCTTATTGCAAACAATCTGGGCCTGGTTATGAGATAACCAGTCCATACCTAATACTATGTCAAAGCCGGCTAACTTAAAGGGAAGTAGGGATAAAGGAAAAGAGTGATTCCTAATGGATATGAAACACCCATCTAAAATAGTTGAGGCGGTTTCTAAAGTACCATCTGCTAGTTCCACCTCATACTTCACACTTAAGTTCTTAACAGGTAGTTTTAATAATTCACAAAACTTATTATCTACAAACGACTTATCAGCGCCTGAATCAAATAATACTCTCGCATAAACATCATTTACGAGAAAGGTACCTGTTATCACTTTGTCGTCCTTGACGGCTTCCTTAGCATCCATTCTGAAGACCCTAGCATTGGTCTTCTTAGCCTCTTCCGGCTTCTTGGCATATTTTGGGCAATTGCTCTTGATGTGCCCCTTTTCATTGCAACCATAGCAGGTCGCATCCTTTATCTTCTTGCAATCCACGGTTTTGTGTTCCCTGGATTTGCATAACCCACAAGCAAAAGGTTTCGATTGTGATTGTGAGTTGGATTCAAACCTGCACTTCCCAAAGTGTTGTCTCTTGCAGATTTTGCATTTGGGTTTTTCACCCGACTGCTGACCCTCTCTCTTGAATCCTGACCCCTTCTTAGAGCCATCGTTTCCCTTCTGCTTCTTATCTGAACGCCGTGAGTTGTCATCCTCACGCTTTCTTTTCTCCGTATCAGTTTTCCTCAGTGACCTCAGCCTGACAGCATCTGAGGTCAGAGATAACGATATGTCCGTTACTGACCGAAAAGTGGTTGGTCTGGAAGCTTTTACACTTGCTTTGATCTCCGGTTCCAAACCCCCGATAAAACGAGCTATACGTTTAGGCTCCGGAGTCACCAAATAAGGGACCAACCTTGACAAAGTATTGAAAGTAGTAAGGTAGGCCTGACAGTCCAAATTTTTCATGACCAGTGCCAGGAAATCAGATTCAATTCTCTCAACCTCGTGTTGAGGGCAGAAATTTTCCTTGATTAGTGCCATGAACTCTTCCCATGTCATGTTGTATAACGGGACTTTCCCTGTGGCTTGGATCAAAGATCTCCACCAGGCTAAGGCTTCCCCTTTGAAAGACTGCGAGACAAACTTCACAATGTCCCTATTATGGCAACCACTAATATCCACCACAGTATCCATTTCATCCATCCACGTCATGCAATCAACAGCTCCCTTTTCCCCATTGAAGTCTCTGGGTTTGCACGACACAAAGTATTTATAGGTGCAACCCCTATTACGAGGTTCTTGGTGCTGTACTGCTCTTTGGGATGGATTACTCCTTTGATTCGAGGAGTGGTGAGAATTACTGTTGTGGGCAGTGTGGGTCCTGGAGGGTGTTCTAGTGTGTGATGCAGAATGGGTCCTCGTATGGGTACCACTTGATCCATGATGCTGTCTACCCATAGCTATATTAACCGCATTATTTATCATAGCTTGCAACTCTGGACCTGCTACGTTAACTTGGGCATTTTCATTCACTATCCCTGGGTGACTGTTGACCTCATTTGAGTCTGCCATGTATCTAGAACTGTCACATATCGACAACAATTTATTGGTGAGTTTATTATAAAATTGTCTTTTATGGCAATTTGTTAACCGTGGTAAACGTAGACCAAATATGGTTAATTTATTACTCACATAAATTTAGGATTTCTAATATAATTTATCCTAATTATAAAACAATAACAGTTTTATTAGCACATAAGGCTTAGTCACTGGGACAATTTAGGTTATAAGCTATGATTTCAGAGAATCAAAGCATAAAGGTTTAAACAAGGTTCATTACCTTTATCAGACAGGGTCATAGACTAATACTGTCTTTTGTCTCATATGAAAATGAGAAGGGCCCGTAGGCATTCCATTACCAATGGATGGTAAAAAGAAGTAATCATATTTATTAATGATTTAACCCATGATTCATATATCATTTATTGGGTCAGGAAAAATCCTTATATGGAATGACGTGTGTGATTTTAACGAATCACATCTGCCAGGAGTGTTAACATGTTTTTAGATGTTAACCGAGATTGAAATCTTTTTATACAGGTCTTACCATTTTGGCCAAGTCTTATAATGACATGTAGGCTAGGTTTTACCTTTAAGATCCTTAATTGATATTAAATAGGCAGATCATTACAAAAGGAATAATGTTATTTTTTGTTTATTTCATGTATAATATATAAATGCATAAATGACAGAAATAAAATTTTCAAACTTAACATTCCATTATAATTTACAAATTTTACATTTTTGCCCTAAACGGGTCTTTTACAAATATTTGCCCACGCAGGAGCTAACAAAGACAAGTCCTCGTAGGGACTTGATTAATAAAGAAATACAATATTACATATGGGGATTTAACGATCCCTTTTCTTCTTCTTCCCCTTCAGCAAATCTGCTAAACCACTAATAAATCCTTGGTTCTTCTTACGCTCTCTCTGGAGGTCTCGCTCAACCCGATCCAACCTATGACGGAGCTCAACCTGCTCAGGAGGAGGAACCCGTGGCGGCTGATGCTGAAATGGTGGCTGAGTAGGTACTTGATACCCATGAGCTGGATGTCCCATTCCCCAAGGGGTTCCATATGGTCCCTCAGGGTTTTGGGTATAGTAGTTTGCAGCCACTAGGTAGGGGTCGGCCTCGGCATAGTTATAATTATGGTATGCTGGTGGTCCATATGGGTTGTAAGCTGCCGGAGCAGTATAAGCAGGGATTGGGTGGCCAAAACCCGGTGATGGCGGTACAATAGGTGCCGAGTTCACCTCTGAAACTGGAACAGAAGGTCCCCCCATCTGTGGGACTTCATGAGTAGGCGGATAATGGCTACCGCTAGAGTGTTGAGGAGTGGTGATATGAACTCCCACTGGTCGTACTGACATCCGCGGGCCAGTCCTCCTACGTCTCGGCGGTTCTGGAGGTTCTACATAAACTGGCGGCGGTGGAGGCGGTGGCGTGACTGTCTCGAAATGGGGATCCCCAGAGGGATCTTGTTGCTGCTGTTGCTGATGAGATGCTGAATGAGACGGTGTATGGTGAGACGGTGTATGATGAGATGGTGTATGGTGAGACGATGAGTGTTCAGATGGGGTATAATACCACTCACACCGTTCGAACCGTGCCATGTGACTATCCGGACCTTCGTAGGGTGGTCCGTGGTAAGATGAACCATCAGAGATTGAAAAAGGATGGTTCCGGGATCCGGTTGAAGCTTCGACAGGATCTGTGTCCTCGTCCATATCTTGATCACCAGAAAAGTGATCCTCCGGACCTAGTGGGTTAAAGCCCACGTTTTCGGGTAGGTACTCTGCTGGGTTAAACTGACCCTGAAATACAGGAGTAGGGTCGCCGAAGAAATGTTGCGGGTTGTGGGGTTCGTTCTCTGACTGAGGCCCATAGGAGTCATGATATGGAGGCGTTGAGGCGTGCGAAAAAGATCGTCTGGCATCGTCTTCATAGGTCCTCCATAGCTCCCTCGTTTCATCATTCCTTGTAGAAGAAGTTCGTCGATATGAAGGCCCTGCCTCATGGTCGTTAGGGGCACTAGCTGGCTCCTTTCCTCGACTACCTCGTCTAATTCTTGGCGGCATTATTGTACCTATTAAAATACACAAGGTAATAACAAGGAAAAATAAAGGACAAAAATTTAATTAAATAAAAATTTGAACAATTTGGATTATTCCTAAGTTCTTTGTCTAGACTCGAAGATTTAGGAATGTGCAATTGTGTAACTGAGATTAAACACAAAAGGTTAGTGTTTAATTCACTCAGTGTTGGCTCTGATACCAACCTGTCACACCCCAAATATCCACGTGTCACCGGTGGGCCCGGTAGGGGAGTATCGTGACGTGGTTGGCAACATAATAGTCAAACAACACAATATTTAAATGCACAGCGGAAGCAAAGTATAGATTTAATTCAACCAATCGATATTGTAATATTAAGTATCACAAATAGTCGAATATAAATCCACAGGTAGATCCAAATAAAAGAAAAACAAATGTTCAACAGTTTATGACATCCAAGCTGGCGAGACTTAATGTGGATGCTAGGAGACAAGCCAGCCTATTTCGCGTAGTACCTGCACTTAACCTTTTTAAGAAAAATACGTCAGTTTACACTGGTAAATACAATCAACCGACTCATTTTGAAAAGAGTTTAAGAAAATGCATTTAAGGCACAAGGCACAAATAATATTTTATAACTTGGGATACTTATTTAAATATATAAACTTGTACAGGATTTACATGTTTCTTATGCGTTCAGTAGCCCGGATCGAGCCGGGTTAAAGATCAATTAACACACCACTTTAGTTATGAGACACTGACAGGTGTACGCCTACACCTGAGTGCTAAGGTCGTGGCCATTTCGTAAAATGATGCCAGGGATATCCGGGACACGGTCATTAACCCCCCAAAGGCTTTAAGCAACAAAACAAATTAAACGGAGACATCTCAATCATTTAACCATAATAAGATTAAATATTCAACGCCCGACCAAGCGGTATTTTATATACCGTACCCAAGCCCGTATAGGGAAATAAGTTAAAAGTATTTACCTGAGCAAGTATAGTTCAAAATCAGCAAGTGCAAGTATCTTTTACTGGTTCTCCTATTCTGGAACGAAGGTTTATAATAACCTATTAGAATCCTAACGGGTCTTTAGTTAAGCTTACGCTTAGACCAATTAGTTTTAATGATACGGTTCGTACGCACGATTAAGCGAAGACCGGATAGAATGTGATTTAAACCCGACAAGTTTGAAGACTTGCTTAATATGGGTATATGATACACATTCTGGATTTTGAGACAAAACCTATAAGGTTTGACCCGTTTCGGCTAATTTATGTAAACTAGTTACATAAACCGAACCGAACGCGCATGAAGCGTAACGGGTATCCGTAAGAGTCCTAAACAGGTTTCCTAAGTTAACATGCCTTAAATAAGTTGTGATATCAGTAGGATATCACCCGTGACGCCCCAAAGGAGTTTAATCTCTTTATAAGCCCCGTAGGGGTATTTTGGTCATTTTAAAGATTATAAAAGGGTTTAATTAGACACCTGTGATCCGGGTCTGAGTTGATCAGTAAAATGGCCCATTTTAACAGGTTATAACATTTGGTAATAAGTCTTATATATTAAAATAGTTTTAAACCCAAACTATGCGTTAAATACGCGTATAAAGTCGTTTTAAGCGACGTACGGTTTAAAATACGATTCTGAGTTTCCAGGTCAGTTTAACAGGCTCAAAATACTATAATTATTATTTAAAATCAGTAGCAATTGGATTGGCGCCATTTGGATTTGTAAAACTCGTTTTATGGCCTAAAAGGGCATATTCGGTATTTACCGAATTAAGGCGCTAATCCAAGCTTATGATCAGTCTAAAAATAATTAAAAATCTTTAAAACTCCTAAAATATTATATTACATCAGTGGGTAAAAGGTTTGGTGTCAAAAATTGGGTTTAGATAGGTTTTATGCTAATGACGCCGTTTAATTAATAAAAGCGTTCTTAATTACGTCATTAAGCCTAACTCCTAATCTAGACCTCCGATTAACGTGAAATTTTTGGGACATGCCTAATAATCAGTAACTAAGATTATGGCACTTTCATATTTCCAAAAATCTCGTTTTATGGTCATAAGGGCATTACGGTCAATATTTAGGCGATTAACGGAAACATCGGACGATTAGGGATTCGAGTGGTATAAACGCAGAGGCTTATACTCACAAGTAACTAGGTCCTAATGGAACCTTAAGGCATGTCTAAACCTATATAAATCGGGTCAGAACTGAGGTCAACGCAAAAGTCAAACTTTTGCGTCTTTCGGCTCCGAATCGGTACTAAACAGAAAGTTGTCGAATCATACAAGCGTAGACAAGTTATTATACTTATTTTCAAGTTATATGACCGATAAAACAGGTTACACGCCTTCCGTATCATTAAATATGCGATTAAGGTTTCTGTTGACTTTTTCGGAAAGCCTTTGACTCGACAAACGACATGGTTAGGGTTCAAATCAGTGAGTGACCTTTTAGGGGTTTAATAACCATATAAATACCAACTTATAATGACTTTCGATTCGACAAATCTCTGGACCGATTGTGATTTATCACAAAGTCAAACCGTAGTTACGACGGTTTGATTTCTAGGCTATAAACGATGTAAAACTGAATCGAGAAGTGTTAGACATACTTACACGTGATTGATGGATCTTATGGAAAGCTTGTATCAGCTTGAAAGTTCTTCAAAATGACCAGAAGTGCATTGTGCATGTATGTTGCAACTTTGTCATTCATATAAGGACTTTTATCAATCTAGATTGGTGCCAACAAGGTCTAGGAATGTTCTAAGATGCAAGCATGTGTCCCCTACAAGCTACAAACCACTCTTGGCAGCCCATAGTTTCGAAAAACTAAGTTTTGAGTCGGTTAGAGCATGCAAACAGCCACCTGCCAGTGATTCTGCAAGTTTTCTGCATCTGCAGTCCTAATGCGGCCCGCATCCCATTTCAGCATAATCAAAGCGGGCCGCTTGGGACATGTAAACCTGATTTTTATTTTTCTTTTATTGCATTTTGGTCCTTGGTCCCCCGAAAGGTCGTTTTCACCATCCAACTTGCACAAGAAGCTTTGTTTATTTAATATGTGGGGCTTTAAGACTTATACCCACTTTGTTAAGTCCTCGGGTAACTTTGTGATCACCCGAAAAGCCCTAAATTTCAATGTTGACGCTTATAACCCTCGTACACGAATTTTATCACAACTTGCTCATACGATATCGAAACTTCATGAAATTTTTGTGGTACATTCTAGTGAGCATAATTAATCGTTACAAAGCTTCGGGTTTGTCAAAAGGTCACTCAGAGGTATAACTTAAACATGTTGGCACATTTAACCCCTGTAGTTTGTAATCTCTCACTTTCTTTCACAATTCGCTTCGTATGATCCATGATCTATTCATTTAAGGTTATAAACATCATGTAGAGTTATTGCAAAGTCTATTTATTCATTGTTGACACTTTGAACCCTTATAATTACACAGTTTCACTGTTTGTCAACTTTAGTCCTTCAAGAACATTCCTTCACACGTTCAAACCTATGACACGTGTCAACACCTTATAGGACGTAAATTTTCAGGGTGTTACAATTTAGGAGCGTTTAGGGTTACCTTAAGGGTCCTAGGAGAGTCTTTACATCCTCCCCACCTTGTTTTAAATCTCGTCCTCGAGATTTGGGCTATGATATCTCTTTTAGAGTTATGTCACGTCTTAGTCATTAAGAATAGTTTTAAGAGGAATACGTGTTTTACAATAAATAGGGCTCAATGGTTTAACCGAATTAGTTCAAGAAGTCGATGTCAAATGAATGAGATGAAATGATATAGTTTCCAAGGTGATTAGGTTTAAGTCAAAAAGATATATGATCAATAGATGTGAATGCTTACAAGTTGTGAATGATTTTTAGAAACAATAGAATTCACTGTCAACAGAAAACTTACTTTGATTGTCAACTGAGGAAGTCTCAGAATCAACAAGCTCGAATGAAATAGAAGTACGAAAATGATTTGTCAACTATTGAATTATGATATGAGAAAAATCAATGGGTTGACATTTATCGAATTACACGGATACACCGATATACAACAGAGTTTAGTGTATCATTGTCTTAACACATAGTTTTATTAAGACCGCTTTCAAGGATGAGTTAAGCGAAAGGTATATATATAAATTAGCTCAAGCTACAAGTCTATACCGACGCCACAAGGTTTCGTAGTGATCGAAATAATAATAGCGGTGACTGGACGAGTTCACCGTGTTTTAAATTAAATGAAGTAAGTCCGAATGTTTGTTTTAAACAAATCTAGTAGGATTTTCGATTGAAATTGAAACAATTGAATAATGTTTTTCGATTGAAGATGATAAAGCAATAAATATCACGAAAGGCTCGATTGAGGCTGTAAGAACCATTAAGAGATATACTGAAATATGACATGAATTTGTGTATCATTATCTTAGCACACGATTATGTTAAGATTGCTTTTATAGGATAAACCAACAAAGCGGATTCAATATAAATAAATAAATAAATAATTAAATCCGTATATGATGTGTGCAAACGAGATTAGCGCAAGCTTCAATTTTGTGAAAACGTCACCACAAGGTGATCGTGATCAAAGAAACGATTTGATGAAGTCGAAGACCAAACAAGCCTGTTATGGTTCAAAGTAATTGAAGGGCTTGTTGGGATTAATTCGAATATGATGACCTTAATCTATCATACGGGACCTTGAATTGAATACATATTGCGAGCAAGTTCAAATAATGGAACTTGGTTTAAACACAACGAGTTCATGTATCAATAAGAAAGTTCTCAGATGGTCACAACAAAAACCTTGTATGCCATTCAAAAGAAAATTGAGTTTTTCAAGAAATTCATTGATTCGATATCAAAGAGTCATCGTTTTGCAAAAAAAAAAAACGCGGTTTACAATGCAAAGATCAAGTATAGCGGAACGATATTTGAGTTTTAATAAAACAACAAATTGGAATGAAGCCCTCCCATGGTCTTCATAATTCAAACTAACCACATGCGCAACAAACAGTGCATGTGTGGATTTACCAAGAAATGAAACAACCAATTAAATATTCGCGATTATGAAAGAAATCCTCATGATGACCATTAGGAGAGTAGAAATGCAAAAGTCTATTTACTATGTGCAGAGGTCTGAATTTTAACAAAAGGAATTTAAGAATTTTATCTGGAAATTTTGTGTGATAACCGTTGTTAAGTGACATTACCAGGGAATGTCGAATAAAATGAAATAGGGGGATTGTAAAGGTATGTGACTTCTTTTGCAGCGTCAAGAATTGGATTAGACTATGCACCGATTGTTGTGAAATCTTTTTCTATCGTACCTCAGCAAGATTCATGTTGTTTGTAGGATCACGTGGCCAAGTGCTGCTTTTTGATTAGTAGTTCTTCCACTGACAGGATTCGCATTGGTGTCGTCATGCCCAATTATATTTTCCAAAGGTCTTGCCTTGAAAGTCGTGTGTGATATACTTCGACGTCTGTGGACATATAATTTAAGTTTCATGTGTTTTCTTGTGCACTAGCACAACTTTACATGCTTCTTACTTGCGTTAATAGTTTATGGTAACGCATTGGAAATTCTTATACTTTTGATGGCGTCCCAACTTAAAGGGTTTCCATTGTTTATATTGTCGCACGAGTTACGATGTAGATGATCAAAGGAAATAATGTTTGATATCGGAATTATAGATATATGTAAGAGATTCCTGATAAAGAAATCTAGAATTATTATTGACACTTATGTTCGTGATTTATTTTAAATTGTCAATCGTTAAGGCTTTTGGAATTCCTTATAGATATACATATCTATATAATCATACATACCATTCATAAGGTCAATGTATTTAACATATTGATTTTTCCAAAAACAAGTCAGACATCAGGTCATGGTACTATTTAGGGAATTTTGTCACTTGTTTGACATATTATACTCCTTCTTACCCGGTTCTAGCCGGAGAGGTAACCTCATCTTGCCCGGTTCTCGCCGGAGAGGTAATTATTATGTTTCCCATAAATAGTATTTTTTTCAAGGTTTTAAAAGTGCCTCTTTTATTAAGGCTTTCATCCCGAATCAAGGAAATTTGTATTCCCATAACATATCTTACTCTAGGCCAAGTAGTATCAATAAACAAGAATTAACAGCAATTAAGTGTTATTGCTTATTTATCGTACTTTGCACTGTTCTAATCATTATTCTTACGGCATACCAATATCTATCACATTATACTAATACAAGTAATTAGCTCATCTTGAAGCTCATATTAAGGCATCTTTCCTAAGTTCAAGTCTAAATACTATCCTGAGTGCTACCAGAAAATATCAAGTTCCTAACTCTTTGTTTAAACTTAGGTATTTTATTACAACACCTAATTGCTTAAACAAGTGGCTCTGATACCACTTCTGTCACGACCCCCGAACCCACCCTGGACGGAATCGAGAGCCGCGAACCAGTTCAGTGGTACCGGTGGTTATTTAGAAAAGTAGTGCAGTGGAAATTTCATCAGGAACGTGAGTTAGGAAAAATATCAGAGTTTAGAAAACACCGGATTTTATTTATTAAATAGATGGGATAAAACCATGTTTTGAAAGGTAGCTTTAATATGGGATAAACCCGAATACATAAAACAACTTTTCTTAATTTAATTTAATTGATAAATTAAGCCACTTCTGTAAGCCTTTTGGTGCCGTATCCAACTCTTATTCCGATCTACTGTAATTACCTGAAAAGCGTTTTAAAAACATTTGGTCAGCAGGAAATACTGGTGAGTTCATTCAGTTTGTACAAACATGACACATTGTTATAGATTACAGCATAAGAGTGATTACAATGGCTACTATCTTATTGTTATCTGGCGCCGTGTCACACCCTGGTGACGATGGTCATACCACTATCGGGTCCTTTCACCCAAGTAGTGATGATTATCACAGTTAGGTTTGTTTACCTAACCGTGAGAAATTAGTAATGTGCACAATACCCCACTTGCCAGTGATTCAAGATAACCACGATTTAATCCCTGTAACTATAACTTTTGAAAATAAATTAAGTATTGTAAAACATTGTTGATAAAAAGAGAATGACTCACCTTGTTAGCATATAGTCTTGATTAAACAAGCATCTACTTTACAGTTCTGAATCTTCTGATGATTAAGCATCTTGTTTGATTGTAAGTGTATAGTTTGGAGTTTTCTGATAGTTATCCATATGGTTTAACAGAGTGGAATACGTTTTGGTGTAAAACTATATCAAACCTAACGATGGTCACGAGATCAGGACCTTAACGAAATTCACAAAGTATAGTCTTTGTATAGACAGTGCTTTGGCATCCGTTTCAGAATCTTAACGAAATTCACAAAGTATAGTCTTTGTTTAGACAGCGCTTTGGCATCCGTTTCAGAATCTTAACGAAATTCACAAAGTATAGTCTTTGGAATTCGTTAGTTGGTTCTCGAATCGATCGGACAGAATATCGCATCGGTGATTATTGGTTAGAACACCAACGTATAGAGAGAGAAGAATAGAAGGAATGAGCAAAGAAAAATGAATCCTAAGCTTCCTATTTATAGGTAGGAAATATGAAATTTCTAGGAAATTTCATATAGTTTTTCTAGGAAGTTACCTATACATTTTCTAGGAAGCTTCCTACCCATATATATATATATATATATATATATATATATATATATATATATCTTCTTATACCTTCCTTGCACCTTCCTTTGATATTATCTATCTCATATATATTTATTTTCATGTATATCTATTTAGGTGTTTAATTTACTTACTTAATTAATCTTACTTAGGTGTTTAATTTACTTACTTAATTAATCTCGCTTAGCTTAATTAATCTCGCTTAGCTTAATTAATCTTGCTTAACTGATTAATTAATCATACTTAACTTAATTAATCATACTTAACTGATTAATTAATCTTACTTAGCTGATTAAGTTTAACTTATCTATTAAGGTTTCTTAACCGCTAAGTTATCTTAACTACTAAGTTTACTTAACCACTAAGTTTTCCTTAACTATTAAGTTTACTTAATCGCTAAGTATTCTATCTTAGTAGTTCCCTGGTTACAAGTTCTAATTTCTAGCTACAATGGAACTCGTATTAGTGTATTACTCAATTCAACTTTAACGAATGACAAAGTATAGCCGTATACAGGCAACACTTAAACATCCGTTGGATCAGTTTCAATCAATCGGATATAGTACCGTGTCCGTGATTAGAGTTATTACCCTGATAACGAGCAGAGTTTCGGGTTTTAGAGTATAATACCTGAGCTATTACTTTGCTATAATAGAAGCTAAAAGAAGAAAAGAATTGAGCGACTTTCAACTGAACTCGAACTCCTTATTTATAGGGCTGGAAATGGGGCGTGTCGCGGCCCGCGAGGAAGTCTAGGTCGGCTGAGTCATCAGAGGTTTCGACACGTGTCATGCCACGTGGCCTTGATCGTTATCCGATAGTTTGCATTGCTGTCGCGGCCCGCGTAAGCTTGGCTTAACTCTTACGCGGCCCGCGAGCGAATAAAAAATCTTGTTTTTCTTGATTTCTCCAAGCACGAAGGTATTTCGAGTCCGTTTCTCACACTCGGGGTGTATTTAGGAGCGTTTAGGGTTACCTTAAGGGTCCTAGGAGAGTCGTTACATTTCCCAACGTGGAGGGCGACATCTCTTTTCATGCCCGGCCACCAGTACTTGTAGCGAAGGTCCTGGTACATTTTATCGGCACCAGGATGAATGGAATATCGGGATTTGTGGGCTTCGTCCATCAATATCTGTCGTAAATTGATCCGTTTAGGGATCCAAATTCGGTCCAGGTAGTGGAATATCCCATTCGACTTATTCACAAGTTGAGCTCCATCATGGTAGATTCTTTCCTTATCCAAAGTGCGCTCGTTAAAACAAGCATGCCGGGCTTCGCGGATGCGGGTTTCGAGATCGAATTGGGCTTGGGTATTACGAATGCTAAGTAAATAACTCCGTCTGCTGAGAGCGTCGGCAATGACATTTGCTTTGCCAGGGTGATAACGAATCTCACAGTCATAATCGTTGAGAAGTTCTACCCATCGGCGTTGACGCATATTAAGTTCCTTCTGGTCAAAGATATGTTGTAGGCTCCTATGATCGGTGAAGATCGTACACTTGGTACCGTACAGGTAGTGTCGCCAAATATTTAACGCAAAAACAACTGCGCCTAGCTCGAGATCATGGGTTGTATAGTTATTCTCGTGGATTTTGAGATGACGAGATACGTAAGCTATAACCTTGTCCCGTTGCATGAGAACACAACCAAGACAAAGGTTGGAAGCATCACAAAAGACAATGAAGTTGTCGTTTCCGTCGGGCAATAAGAGAACAGGAGCATTGCAAAGCATGCGTTTGAGGGTTTGGAAAGTGGACTCTTGTTCGGTTCCCCAAACAAAAGGCTTGTCTTTATGCGTGAGAGCGGTAAGCGGCACAGCGATCTTTGAGAATCCTTTGATAAATCGTCGGTAATAGCCCGCTAGTCCGAGAAAAGACGGGTTCTTAGGTGTAATCCAACTCTTAACGGCTTCAATCTTCGCGGGGTCGATGTGAATACCTTGACTATTTACAATGTGCCCGAGGAATTGAACCTCCTACAGCCAGAATTCGCACTTGGAGAACTTGGCATAGAGTCGATTCCCTTGGAGTAGCTCGAGAACCAAACGTAGATGTTGCGCGTGTTCGGCTTTCGACTTGGAATAGATCAAGACATCGTCGATAAACAGGATGACGAAACGGTCGAGATAAGGTTTACACACGCGATTCATCAGATCCATGAAAACCGCGGGTACGTTGGTTAAACCAAAAGGCATAACAACGAACTCATAGTGGCCGTAACGAGTGCGAAAAGTGGTTTTGGGTATATCCTCCTCTTGGTTGCGTAGCTGGTGATAGCCTGAGCGTAGATCGATCTTTGAGAAACACGTAGCACCTTGTAGTTGATCAAACAAATCACCAATGCGAGGCAGGGGATAGAGGTTCTTGATAGTCAACTTATTCAGTTCCCGATAGTCGATGCACATCCGGAACGACCCATCCTTCTTTTTGACGAAAAGGACTGGCGCGCCCCAAGGAGAGGTGCTCGGGCGAATGAAGCGTTTCTCAAGTAATTCCTGAAGCTGACTCGAGAGTTCACGCATTTCGGATAGTGCGAGTCGGTAAGGAGCTTTGGCAACAGGGTTGGCTCCAGGAATGAGGTCGATACGAAAGTCGATATCACGACTTGGCGGAAGTCCGGGAAGATCCTCAGGAAAAACGTTAGGAAATTCTCAAACCACTAGGACATCGTTTACACCAGGCCTTCCTTTCTTTTCTTTCTCCGCTACTACAATGTTAGGCAAGAAAGCTCTGTATTCCTTGCGGAGATACTTGCTTGCTTGGACACATGACATGAGCTTGAGACCTTTCGAAGCAGTTTCGCCATAAACGCACAATAAATCACCATTCGCGAGCGAGAATAGAATCATCTTATCGAAGCACACAACTTCAGCCTGGTTTTCGCGAAAAAAGTCCATGCCTACTATGACGTCAAAACTTTCGAGTTGCATCGGAATAAGGTCGATTGGGAAGATGTGATTGTTGAGCTCAAGCGTACAATCACGAAGAACAGAATTTACGGTGACAGTTCTTCCGGTGGCGACTTCAACATCGAACGTCGAGGGGAGATGGGAGAGCTTACGACTAAGAAGCTTCTCGAATTCAAATGACACAAAGCAGTTATCGGCTCCCGTATCAAACAAACACGAAGCATAAATACCATTCACAAGGAACGTACCATTGACCACATTGTAGTCAGCCTGGGCTTGGCGCACATTGATGTTGAAAGTTCTGGCGCGTGCGGCTTGTTGCTGTTGAGGCTGTTGCTGCTCTGCTGAGGCTCTTGTTTCATAACCCTGTTCGGGCACATGTTCGCAAAGTGGTTGGGATCACCACATGCGAAGCAGACTCGGGCATTGACCGAGGGTGCTTGAGCTGCTTGTTGGCCTTGTGGGGCTGGGAGCAGAGCTTGATGAGCGGTGGCTTGAGCTGGTGCTTGACGGGGACCAGTACGGCAATTTGTAGTGAAGTGGCCGTACATATTGCAGTGAGCGCAAAAATGGCAAGCTAGACCCACCGGGTGATGATAAGAGCATGTCGGGCAGGCAGGGTGAGGGCAGGTGTATGCACGTTTTGCAGGCGGTGCATAGGTAACTGGTGCTGGTCGGTGGTGAGATTGCTGCTGAGCCGGGACAGCTTGGAGTGGAGCAGCAGTGGTAGTGACACCACAGTTCTTGTTGCTGGAGCTGCTATTATTATTCTTTTTCATGCGGCGTGAGGACTTTGACGATTGAGCGGCGGCGTTTTCGGCGGTTGGTGCGGCGGTGACTTGATGCAGGTTCTTTGAAGTTTCATCCCAAAAACCAGCTTTTACTCGCTTGTCGTTGGTTTCGGCAGCAAGCAAGTAAGTTTCTTCGATTGTTGCTGGCTTTGCGGCATGCACAAAATCTGCAACACGGTCGGGTAGAGCTCGAATGTACTTCTTGATCATCATGTCGGGCGTCTTCACTTGATCGGGACAGATGACGCTGAGCTGCTTAAAGCGAGCAGTCAGGGAAGCGTTGTCACCTTCTTTCTGCTTAATGTGCCAGAACTCGTCCTCCAGTTGCTGGCGCTCATGGGGAGGGCAGAACTCTTCGAGCATAACGTTCTTCAACTCATCCCATGACAGACCGTAAGCTGCATCATTTCCGCGCTTGTTCCTTTCGGCCGTCCTCCTGTCTAGAGCGCGGGACTGGAAGACGCCGGTAGCGTTCAGTGTGCGGAGATTATCAGGACATCCGCTCTGTCGTAGGGTGACTTCTATTGAGTCAAACCATTGAAACAAAGCCGTAGGGCCTTCTTCGCATGTGAACTCTTTCGGTCCACATGCCTTGAACTGTTTGAAGCTGAAAGCAGCTTTGGGAGTCTCGGTCCTGGATTCTTCAGATGATTTGCTCATGTTTTCGTACAGTTCACTGATGACTTGGGGTACAACATTTGCCATTTGCTTAGTAATCATGGCAGCGAGGCGTTTGTCTGCTTGCTTTCGGCGAGCATCTCGGGTAGCGAGAGATCCAGATGACGACATTGTCTGCAACAGACATCGCCACAGGACTCAACACAATATAATCGAATCTCACCTCACACGCCTAATACTACTAAAACTCAGGAACACGTACAACCACGTAAGCACATAGGCACATAATCACAGATTCATATAAGCACAGAAGCACATAAGCACGTAAGGCACAGAAACACAGAGGCACATAAGCACGTAGGGCACACAACACAGATGCATATAAGCATGTAACTTGTCTAGATGCACACAGAGGCGGTCAGAATACAGAAACCTATCATTCAAAGTTCGTGATCGTTTGAGAAGAGCGTTCGCGCATAGCATAGCGAGTAATATAGTATAAGCGAATAATATAGCAAGCAACATAGCGTACGGTGGTTCCTCATGATAGTAGCGATTTGTCAGTGTTTTGAGGTAGTTATGCAATGCGGGTCGTGCGTGTCGATCAAAGTGAAAGCGAAAATCGAATAATTCTCCAAAAATTAAAACACATAAGCAGGTAAATACACATACAAACACATAAAATCGACAAATCATCAGAGTCAGCAGTTGCGGGCTCAGAATCGAAACACACAAAAATCGAGAAATAGATCGTCTGCGGCTATTAGACATTGACTATCCAAAGTGATTCGACTATTCACAGGGACCTGTTGTACACACTTTGACTTTCAGGACTGTGCTTTTGCATCGAATCTTGGGCATTCGGCACGCATCCCTTTAGTCATACCGTGACTTCAAGTCGTTGGAGTCCGTCGAGACTTTGGTGAGAGTTTTGTAAAACCAAGTAAAGGTCGGAACAAGTCGTCAAGGTTAGGGTTTCACCCCTGGCTTAACAACTTTGTTCCTGTTTTGATAAAATAAAAGAGGATTATGCGTCGAAGTATGGATTTCACTCCTATTTTAACGCAATTTCTCGTGTTTATAGGTAAAAATGTGGGTTGAACAAGCAATTTAGTCGAGAGTTTGCGATTTTCACACCTCATCTCAACTTAATCGCTCATTCATATTTGAAAATTTGAGTGCAGTGATAGTGTAGCGTAGGCAGATTAGCGAGAAATAGCAGTAAGCTCATACATAATCCCTACTTGACATGCACGAGTCGGTCTGTCGGTTCCTAACTATAGACTAGGTCTCTAAGACATCGACCTGGACTAGGTCGAGTCTTGCCTAATTCCCTATAGTTATGGCCCTGATACCAACCTGTCACACCCCAACCGATGGCTGAAACATCGGGGCGTGGCACTGAGCGAAACAGATTGTCCAGAAGTTTCCATAACAACTATATTTACCAAATATTTAAAGCAACACGTCCCATACCATGTCATAAATGATAATACAATTATTACAGAAAAGATCTAGTCAAATTGTTCTGTTCCGACAACTCAGATTTTAATTACAGATAATTGTTTATTTTTGACCTAGGTCTTTCCTAGCCTCAATTTCACAGCAAAGTAAGCAAATGAGCATCCTAAGCACCTGTCACATACGTTAAAGTAAAAGTCAATACACATAGTGTAAAGGTGAGCATAAAAGTTTGATAGTAATATATAGAGTTCGAAATCGTTACGTAACCAGCACGTACACAGTGTAAAATGAGGCATGTTAGTTATCGACATGAACCTATCGATACCAACGACTGCGGGTTGACTGCCCAAGGCAATTCACGATACACACTCACCACTGTGAGCCAATGTAGGTAATTGTCCTTAACAACCCCTGAGTGAACAGGTGCTGAGTCCAAACTAATAGTACTATCGTTGCTAAGGCAGGTAGACAGCATTCCATGTGTAAATATAACAAACAAGCATTCATTAAGTCACGTATAACATGCGGTTATTGGTTAGCGATTTAAAGTATTACGTAGTGTGTTCGATGTGATTTTGTATAAGTAACGTATGTAACACCCAAAAGTGCGTAAAGCAAAAAGGGATCGAGTGTACTCACAGCGATTGATGGATTGAAGGGAGCGCTAGAGAGTAGGGTTAGCCTGAACAGATTGATAGCATAACGATAAGCGACGCGTAAAACGATACAGAGTGCAAGTGGGTAGGACAGCAATTCGATCGGATTGGTAGTCCGATCGGACAGCCGGTCGTTCGAGTGACAGTCCGTTCGGACGGTTGTCCGGTCGGATGACCGTTCGAGTGGATAGTTACTTCCTTTGGGAAGGATGTGTTTGTGTATGATGGCTTGACTTTTGAAGTTTTCGTTGTAGCATTTTGAAAACATAGAAGTATCTCTACCTTTCAGGTCGGTCGATCGAATGACCGTTCGATCGGGCGACAGTCCGATAGGTTGGGCACTTCAGCGAGAACAAGTTCTCAGCAGGTTGTCACTCGATCGGACGGTTGTTCGATCGGGTGGCGTCCTTTGTGCATTAAACATGTTGAAAATTGTTTAAGTGTTGAAGTTTCGAAACATCACATAGTCGGATGGTCGGTCGGTCGAGTGGTAACTCGATCGGACGGCAATCCGTTCGGTGTTCCCAAAACTCTTGAGGGTTGATTTGAAATTTAATTGTAGGGCCAAGGTGCAAGTCGATCGGATGACCGATCGTTCGGATGGTTGTTCGATCGGGCAGCAGTCCGATCTGACGACACTCCGTCCTGATCGACCTGTTCGTCTTACACTTGGTTGTTTTGATTGTTTGTCGTTTTATCGAGACGTTTTGATAACGTATTAAGCAACATAAACCTTGTCAATACTTGGTACCCCTGATCGGACAGGAATCACCCAAATCCGACCAGTTAACTGTTCGAGACGGTGTTCCATGTTTAACCCGAAATTGGTAGTCTCGTGGATAGAATCCAGATCTTGAACCAACACAACCACAAGAATGAGTAGTAAGTCGGCACAAGCTCCGATTATATCGGTTTTGAAGGCATTGGGTGTAAAAGAGTTGAAAGAAAGTTGGAGAACCATCTTTCAATCCTTTTCATTGTGAATATGTTTAGATCTATGAAAGATCTTTGTTTGTTTATGTGGAAATCGGTTAGATCTAAGTTGTTCTTAGTGGATTGAGGCCAAAACATGAAGTTCTCAAGAACACATGATGACGTCATCCAAGAACACCTTGAATCTTGATGATTTCACGATTAAAAGTGAAGATTCAAAAGATAGAAAGGTGTAGGAGTGTGTGTAGATTAAGGAAGTACAAGATTTAAGACGAGATCTTACCGGAATCGCGAGAAATCTGAAGAAAAGTGGGGAAGATGAGCTGGTCGGAGGAGAGTTGCCAAAAGTGGAAAGTATGATGGTGTGAGGGGGTATTTATAGGGTTTCCTAAAGAGGAAAGGGGCTGGCCGATCGGGTGGCAGCCCGTTCGAACAGCTGGCCGATCGAGCGGCAGCTTGATCGAACGGCTGGTCGATCGGTTGGTCTCCTGATCGATCAGTCGCTTAGTTCGAGTGTTCGGTGCGACGAGTTTTGCCGTTTCGATTGCGATTGCGAGCGTTGCGATGCGAGAGAATTTCCTAGTCAAATTACTTTTAATCCCAACTACTATATCAACATACAAGCATCCTTATTTCATATTCGTTTAGCGTTTGCGATTCGATTGCGATTGAGTTTCGGTTGCGTTTCGATTGATCACCACAACATAACATAAATAAACACGCACAAGTGATGGGTGGTCCGTAGGACAACCCTTAAGTGCCTTAAAAAGATTAAAATCCCATGCTTTACACGTTTAATTGTTTGAACTTGGTAACTACTAGTTGTTTGGACGTGCAGGTGCAAATGGAGCTTAAAAGGGAAGGAATTTGGAGCGTTAATGAAAAAATATAATTTTGGAATTGAATAACTAAGAATAGCACATGATAGAGGATGAAATTACGAGAACGTGGGCGAAAACGGCGAAGAAAACGGAGTTGAAACGAGAAAGTTATGAAGAAAACAAGAAAACGAAACCTGGCGCCGCCGTAGCCTACGGCTCTGGCCGTAGGTTACGGCCCTCACTGGGTCTTCTGGTCCACCGTAGCTCAGTTCTGGCTCACCGTAAGAGTTTTATTGACCCCGTAGCCTACGGCAGGAGCCGTAGGTTACGGCTTTGACCTGCGTAAAAGTTGTAACTGCCCCATTTATTGGTATTTTATGATGTCTTTTGAGTACTTATCATTCCTAATCGGTTACACACACTTGGGAGATGATTTTTGGTGCACTTTTGGAGCTTGAAGACTATCTTTAATCTTTTGGTTCATGTTTTTCATTGGTTTGAAGATTAAGACTTGTTGGATGATGATGTTTCAAGCCATGAGTGGCTGAGTACTTTGTGACTATCTTTAGTTGAAGGTTTGCATGAGACTTTATGTTTAATTCCTTATTTCTAGAATAACAATCTTTATCTTTATTGAATTGCTTGTTATGGTGTGTGATTGATTGTCAGTAAATTTTTGATTCTTATGTTAAAGTAATTAGAAACCATACGTTCTTGGTGTCGTTGGCAATCGAGATATCATGGGTATAGTTAGGCTTGGGTAAGGGTTGATTGATCATCGGGTAACAACCTCACGTTCTATGAATCTGAGTACTTAGTTCCCTTTCATCACTGCAATTAATCACACATGAACTATGTCTATGTAGTTCTTTCTAGTGGAATGATAGCATAAATGTCAAAGCAAACCGGAAACTAAGGATGGTCATTTGTCTTTAATTTGTTTACAACCAACATTTTCATTTTGCAATTAGAATAGTAATCTTAGTTTTACAAATCAAATCAATCAATCTAACTCTTGAATTTACTTTTATTGCAATTAGTTTAATTCTAGTTAACTTAGATAAACCTTTGAATAACACATATTCCACAAACTCCCTGTGTTCGATACCCACTTGCCACTATCTATTTAGTAGTAATTGGATTAAATTTGATTGTGACCACGACATCACGTCAACAAGTAACACATAAGGCACACACACACGTATAACAATAATCAAAATGCGTAAATTCGAGTTGCGAGTGCGATTGCGATAAAGCGATTAAACATGCGATAAATAGCGACTACTATGCGATTATTAATAGATACTCCACATAATACAACTAAAGCGATAATAAAACAGGCTAATTACAAGTCAAAGAAGTCAAAACAGGAATTGAGCAAGGAGAGACAGATCGCAATTATAAATCTTTTCTTCCTTTGACTTCAATCTTGACTTTGACTTCCGAAACACGGGGTGTTACATAGCCCGATTCCACAAACGCCCATCAACCTTTCACAAACGTCCATCAACTATAACAACCCTAAAGAAAACCGACACTCTCGTAATAATTTTCCGACACCCTAATATATTTTAAAATATCCCAATATGTCCAAAAATACACCCCATACGTGAAAACGGACCCCGACTACCTTAAATATTATTAAAAATAATCAAAAATTGAATTTTTGGGTTTGTCGCGGGCCGCGTAGACCTCTTAAGGGTCTTACGCGGGCCGCTAGAGATCAAAGGTGTGGCGCAGCCCGGTGATGACATGTGTCATCATCGTGGCGGGTCTAGTGGATGATCCGGACAAGCTAGACTGCTGACCAGAGTTGACGCGGGCCGCGTAGGCCCTTGTCTTCTCTTACGCGGGCCGCGTAGAACCCAAAGTGAAGCCCTATATAAAGAAGGCATCGGCCTTCAGTCGAGAATCGTTCAAATTCGATGAAAAATTCCGCTGCCAAATTAGACAATACGCGATACCACCGAAACTGGCTCGCGGCCGCCCGTTCTCAGGAATTTGGGATCGGGGGTTGCGACATCAACCTTTCCCAAACCGAAACCGTCCCCGAAACTCAACCCCCCATCGATGGTCCTTCCGCATCCAAACCCATAAAGAAGAGAAGTCACAAGAAAAAAACCGAGGCCGAGAAATCACTTGAAAGCGCCAAACGAAAACAACAAAGATGGGTTCTTAAAGAAGAACTTGCATTGGCGAGGGCTTGGGTTTAAAAATCTCTAAATCCAACTTTAGGTATTTTTAGTATTTATGTTTTTTTTATATAACTTTGTAATATATTAAATTTTGTTTTTATTAAAATAGGAAATTCTCAACATAGAAACCATTTGTGGGACGCGATCAGTAAAACATTCCATGAAGAAATGGAAAGCGAGCTTTATAGTGAAAATGATAGCTTATCCTCGAAGTGGACCGAGATAAGCGGGCAACTCACCAAATTTAGTGGTTATTTACATAAGGCAAAGCAAAACCCAAAAAGTGGTGAAACCGAAGCCGACTTTGTGATAATTGCATTGGTTACATACAAAACGAATGTGGGGAGCGACTTCTGTTTCATGCATTGTTAGGACATTTGTAAGTTCCATCCCAAGTGGGCGAATATCTCCAGTGATAGCGAAACTAACACGTCTTTCAAAAGATCAAGGACACCCTCGTCCGAAGCCCAATCGGATATACGAGATCAAGAGTTGAAGGACTTTGTGGATGATTCGCCAAACCGGCCAGAATACGGAAGAGATGCCGCAAAAAGGCGCGCTCAAAAATCAAGATCGGGTACTCCATCGCCTTAAGTTGGGAGTTCGGGCTCGCGTAGGGGAATATACAGCGATCAGTTGGAAGACATTGCATGCAAGTTAGATACATTCAACGTATTCCAACAACAAAGGGCCAAAATTCGGAAGAACAAAGAAGCTAGGGATGCCCTGAAACAAAGATGAGATGATATGAAATTTCTAGTCCAGCCTATCGATCACCTATCAGGTGAAGAGTTGGAACTAATGTTGGAGACGAAAGAAGAGATAAAGAAAAAATATTACAAGCACTAGGAATTTTTTTATGTAATTTTCTTTATTTAAAAAACATTATTAAAAAATTTAAATTTGTTTTAAAAATATAAATATTGCAGTTTGGGCTGGCCACGCCCCAAACCCCCCGCCCCACCATACCGTCTTCAATGTGGGTCAGCCCAACCAAACCAAACCCACCCAAACCAGGGGCGGACCTATGTGGACACAAGGGGGAGCGCCCGCTACCGCTTGGTGGGGAAAATTTGACGTTTTTAGTGTAAATTTTGGAAAAATTTGACGTTTTTTCGATTTCGTTACCGCTTTTCTTATAAAACGTTCCTGCTTGGCGTGAATCCTAGATCCACCACTGACCCAAACCACGTGTCAACCCATGCCCCAGACCCCCGCCCCACCATACCCATGGTCTTATGTCTATTCAATTTAATATGGAGTGAATAATGATTCTCTATATATCTATTAGTTACCTGTATCCATTTCTTATTTCAGGGAATCGAATGAAGTGTAAAAAGTGATAAACACCTTATTTAAAAAAACATACAGGGATGGGGATGATATGTGTATCCCAATTAGCAGGTAAACTCAAGCGTTGCGGTGGAATGCTAAAACTTGTAGGCTTGGTTTTGACGACTACAATAAAATTACTTACAACGGTTTTATTATACAAAAGTTGTATGATGTAAACTGAAAAAATAAAATCGGGTTTTACATCGATCGAAAATCATAAAAACGAATATCTATATTAGTTTCGATAACATCAATATCGATACCGATGTTATTCGGTCGGTATCTATAGCAACTCTCACTAAAAAGTCCTATTTAGTATTATAATTAGTCCAATAGGAAACCCTAATTGAGGAACCCAAGTGATTCTGCAGAAACCTTAAGATTTCCAGAACAATCAGAATCAGGATTAGGGCCCCTAAAACTCAGGGGGGGGTATTCCCTACTTGATGATTATCCTAATAACTTGCTGTCGAAGTTTAATTTTAAGAAACTGTTGACTCAGCTAGGCTAGTCCCACACGTGGCAACACTATAAGGATTAAGTGTCCCTTACGAACCGTAAGGTAATATTTGTTACGGTCCGTAAGCTGTTCAAAAATTGGTGTATAAATACAGAACATTGGCATTCGATTTCTGGCTCTGAAACGTCGTAGAAATTCCAATTCTACGCTGAGTTATAGTCGAAATACTACAATTAACACACACGATCACTAATTGATGCTACGATACAGGGTATTAATTCGATCGCTATTACGATTCAATGTCCGATCGATTTAAACTATCTGATAGATGTTCAAGTGCTGCTCAAATTGGGTTTATACTTTGTCATTCGTCGTGATTTCGACTTGAATGTTTGAGTGCTGTTCGAAATCGGACTATACTCTGTCATTCGTTGTGAATCCGCTGGATGTTTAAGTATCGCACTTTGTCATTTGTTGTGAGGGTTTGATCTCGTGAGTTATCGTAAATGCTGTATTAATTGATTACCTAGTTTCGTGTACAAATTAGGTTATTAAGCTTATCAGTAGGCTAAACTCTACCTCATACCAAAGTAGATGCTAATTCTCAGAAGAGTTAGAATCAGGAAGCTTGTTAAATCAAGGTGAGTTCACAGACTTTCTACAAGGCACGGCCATCCTCAGTAGGTAGGATGCCACTCCACTAATCTTCGCACACATGTCTGGGAGACCGCGATACATACGAATTCTCCAGAGTACAGAATAACGTACGTTCGTCCTGGTAGGACAACAAAACATATATTCGGGATAATAATCCTACGGGCTCGTAAGCCAGTGAACAGAAACCGTGAATTCACTCAATTTTGTTGTTGACTCGTTGTTACATGCCTTGCAGGTCGTTAGATCCCTAGCTTAAGGAGCTTGCACGAGGAGGCGTGGTCGTTGTGGGAAAACATTTCAATTAATATTAAAACTTATGTTTTGTGCTTCCGCTGTAAACTCAAACTATGTTTTGACACCAATTGTATTGTGTTGGATTTTATAAAAATTACTTACATGCTTTGTTCAATATGATTGGTGGCTATGATCCTGGGCATGTCACGCCTCCAAGGCGGGGTGGGGTTTTTGGAGAGCAATCTGTCACACCCCCAAAATCCACCATGCGGAGTACCACCGCTTGGAGGCGTGACGTGACCAGGATCAAGCCACCAATCATATTGAACAAGCATGTAAGTAGTTTGTAAAATCCAACACAATACAATTGGTGTCTAAACAAAACATAGTTTAAGTTACAAGCAGAAGCATAAAGTTTAAAACCAAATCATAAGTTTAAACGTTTCAAATGTTTAGCATGGTACACAGTTGTCCATGTCCCACAACGACTCTTCCCACTCCGATGCAAGCTCCATAGATACCTAACGACCTGTAAGGCATGTAACAACGAGTCAACAACAAAGTTGAGTGAATTCACAGTTGGTTGTTTAGTTATAGTGTTCATGAATCATTTGTTCATTTCATAAACCAAGTATCTTAGTTATCTGTATCGCGGTTTCCCAAACATGTTTGCGATGATTAGTGGCCGGATCGCGGTTTCCAAAACATGTGTGCGATGATTAGTGGCCGTATCGCGGTTTCCCAAACATGTGTGCGAAGATTAGTGGGGGCTTCCCATGTGTCGACTAGTCGTGTTTGTACGTGCCCTTCTTGATCCAAGGACCGTAGCGAGTGTGAGTGTACGTAGGTTTTACGTACGTGCCCTTCAATCCGAGGACGGTGAAAAGTAGTTTAATAGTAATGATATTACGAGTAGTTATTCAAATGCCATTCCCAACCCACCGGGAATCCCATGCCTTAGAAAGTGTGTGAACTCACCTCGGTTGCTCGGTTTGACTCTCAAAAGTAGCTAACAGTCAAGGTCGGTCAATCACGTCCTAGTACGATTACCACTTAGTTTGTTAGTGACTTCAAATAGAACACAAAGTTCCTACACGTATCTATCACATAACATGCATCACTTTAACGGTTTATGCCCATATATACTTCCCATCCATTCCCCACTCAAAATCAAACATACGATAATGCACATAACATATATATAACATGTTAGATCATTCACAGATAGCATACTCGACATTTAGACACGCGAGTCACAACTTATGTCTTTTCAGCATTTATATTCAAAACCGGCTGTTTTCGGACATTTTAATAAAATAGTTAAATTATTCCAAAAATTCCCAAATTTTTACAGGATATCTTAAACGTTCCATATTTTATTGTGTAAAAATATCGGGGTCCGGTTCATTACCAATATTTTATAAAAATTCATATTCCGGACTGAACTCAGATTTATATATTTCTGACCACAGTCCACGGAACAATTTATTAAAAATTCATCGAGTGTCCGATTTACGAAATTCCAGTGTGGTAATTACAAATGCATCGGTTGTCATCTACTGTACAAATTTCATGGTCCGATTCATCACAAAACTCAGGTTATGACTGAAAGCATGACACCCATTTATTGCTGTCAAAATTCAGCTTAAGCTGCTGTTACAAATTAACACTTTAAAAATAGTAAACAGAGTCCAAAAATTACGATTCCGGTGCCATTAGAACCGTATTTTATAATAACATGTTTTAGATTCAAAGTATCGGTTTTTCATTGAATTTACGACCTGTTTACAGCCTGATGAAGTCGGCTGGAAATCATTACTCAGCTTGCTGTTTTGTGGTTTAAATGTTACTAAAACGTATTAACAAGTGTCCGAACAACGGGTTTATCAAAAGTTTGACGATCAAACATCATATATGCATTAACTAACCTTAAACCAACAAGTTTTCATCTTTATGTATCAATCATAAGTAAACTTTCTATATTTATCTATTTGTTCTTGACACTTTAGTGATTTTAAACATACTACACCCTTTGATCATAGAAACGAGATGAAACAAAATTAACAAGAGGGTAACAAAGGATTAATTGAATGTTTGAGTGCTGTTCGAAATCGGACTATACTCTGTCATTCGTTGTGAATCCGCTGGATGTTTAAGTATCGCACTTTGTCATTTGTTGTGAGGGTTTGATCTCGTGAGTTATCGTAAAAGCTGTATTAGTTAATTACCTAGTTTCGTGTGCAAATTAGGTTATTAAGCTTATCAGTAGGCTAAACTCTACCTCATACCAAAGTAGATGCTAATTCTCAGAAGAGTTAGAATCAGGAAGCTTGTTAAATCAAGGTGAGTTCACAGACTTTCTACAAGGCACGGCCATCCTCTGTAGGTAGGATGCCACTCCACTAATCTTCGCACACATGTCTGGGAGACCGCGATACATACGAATTCTCCAGAGTGCAGAATAACGTACGTTCGTCCTGGTAGGACAACAAAACATATATTCGGGATAATAATCCTACGGGCTAGTAAGCCAGTGAACAGAAACCGTGAATTCACTCAACTTTGTTGTTGACTCGTTGTTACATGCCTTGCAGGTCGTTAGATCCCTAGCTTAAGGAGCTTGCACAAGGAGGCGTGGTCGTTGTGGGAAAACATTTCAATTAATATTAAAACTTATGTTTTGTGCTTCCGCTGTAAACTCAAACTATGTTTTGACACCAATTGTATTGTGTTGGATTTTATAAAAATAACTTACATGCTTTGTTCAATATGATTGGTGGCTATGATCCTGGGCATGTCACGCCTCCAAGGCGGGGTGGGGTTTTTGGAGGGTGTGACAGAATGTAACAACTCTCACTAAAAAGTCCTATTTAGTATTATAATTAGTCCAATAGGAAACCCTAATTGAGGAACCCAAGTGATTCTGCAGAAACCTTAAGATTTCCAGAACAATCAGAATCAGGATTAGGGCCCCCAAAACTCAGGGGGGGGGGGTATTCCCTACTTGATGATTATCCTAATAACTTGCTGTCGAAGTTTAATTTTAAGAAACTGTTGACTCAGCTAGGCTAGTCCCACACGTGGCAACACTATAAGGATTAAGTGTCCCTTACGGACCGTAAGGTAATATTTGTTACGGTCCGTAAGCAGTTCAAAATTGGTGTATAAATACAGAACATTGGTATTCGATTTCTGGCTCTGAAACGTCGTAGAAATTCCAATTCTACGCTGAGTTATAGTCGAAATACTACAATTAACACACACGATCACTAATTGATGCTACGATACAGGGTATTAATTCAATCACTGCTACGATTCAATGTCAGATCGATTGAAACTATCCGATAGATGTTTAAGTGCTGCTCAAATTGAGTTTATACTTTGTCATTCATCGTGATTTCGACTTGAATGTTTGAGTGCTGTTCGAAATCGGACTATACTCTGTCATTCGTTGTGAATCCGCTGGATGTTTAAGTATCGCACTTTGTCATTTGTTGTGAGGGTTTGATCTCGTGAGTTATCGTAAAAGCTGTATTAGTTAATTACCTAGTTTCGTGTGCAAATTAGGTTATTAAGCTTATCAGTAGGCTAAACTCTACCTCATACCAAAGTAGATGCTAATTCTCAGAAGAGTTAGAATCAGGAAGCTTGTTAAATCAAGGTGAGTTCACAGACTTTCTACAAGGCACGGCCATCCTCAGTAGGTAGGATGCCACTCCACTAATCTTCGCACACATGTTTGGGAGACCGCGATACATACGAATTCTCCAGAGTGCAGAATAACGTACGTTCGTCCTGGTAGGACAACAAAACATATATTCGGGATAATAATCCTACGGGCTAGTAAGCCAGTGAACAGAAACCGTGAATTCACTCAACTTTGTTGTTGACTCGTTGTTACATGCCTTGCAGGTCGTTAGATCCCTAGCTTAAGGAGCTTGCACGAGGAGGCGTGGTCGTTGTGGGAAAACATTTCAATTAATATTAAAACTTATGTTTTGTGCTTCCGCTGTAAACTCAAACTATGTTTTGACACCAATTGTATTGTGTTGGATTTTATAAAAATTACTTACATGCTTTGTTCAATATGGTTGGTGGCTATGATCCTGGGCATGTCACGCCTCCAAGGCGGGGTGGGGTTTTTGGAGGGTGTGACAGAGTGGTACCAATCTGTCACACCCTCAAAATCCACACGCGGAGTATTACCGCGAGGCATGTGACGACCAGGATCTTAGCCACTAATTATTTTGAACGGATTAGTTATTGTTATAAACATTAGCATAATTAGTGACCTAATTTAAATTTTTCAAAACATAGTTTAGGTTCACAGCGGAAAGGGAAAGAAGACGCATCATAATTGAAACCACAAGTTTATTATCGTGTTACTTACGAACCACGTACTCCGTCCGATTGCAACGTCCGTCCAAAGTTGTACCGAGCAACCTGCAAAGCATGCAGTAGAGTGTCAACATAACGTTGGCGAGTTCACGTGTTTACAGTTTTCCAGTTTTAATTTCCAAAAACTTGTTTCAACCAGTTAATTTATCAGTTTATACATGCGATGGGGAGCTACCCCATAAGTAAGCGACTAAACTGTTTTTACAATACCGAATACTATTCATCCGTACGTTTCCGTAGAGTGCCCCGTTTGTCAATGTTCTATCATCATTGACGGTTGCCAGAGTACATTAGTTCACGCCCGATCCCATACGCGGGCACGGTGTGAAGTTGGTGAGACCTAAATAGCGCTATCAACTAATAACCCGTTCGCCTGACCCCGACGACTAATCGGTATTAAGAAGTGAGGACTTGAGTGATAGAGTTTTGTTTAGTGTTGCTTGTTGCATCCAGTATAAACAGTAATTAACTAAAAGTTCCCAGTAACAAGGGAAGTAAGTAAGTTTGTTCCCAGTAACAAGGGAAGTAAGTAATGGTGACGGTGGTTCGAGTCTGGTACAGCTGTGGAGAAGGGAACCAGCGGCAGCAACGGCGGGTAAACGACAACAGGTTATAACATCTGATAAGCTGGTGGTTCGGTTCGAATTGTGGCGGCAATTGAAGCTGGGTTACGGCAGTGGTAACAGTGCCATCTGGTTCGGACCCGAAACGGTGGTGTGGAGGACTCGAACGGTTCAAAGAAAACTGATAGTGGCCGAGCCCTTTGGAAGTAACACACGCACACCCTGATTCTCTACATACCTCGGTCAGTATATATATATATATTCACCTCCGATTCACCTACATTTCTTGTGATCTTTGATTTGGTTGTTATTTGCATCAGTTGTGGTAAGGTTTTGAATAAAGATAAAATGTGCACTGTATAGGATGTGTTTCCTTTTTCAAGCCTGATGTTTATGAGGATTTGGATGATCTCACGACAACCTATATTGATTTATTTAGATTTTTAGTTCTGATATAAGTTGTGATCAATCTGATGATATTGGCCGATTGTTTATTAACCGTTTTGTTGGCATATGAATATGATGATTCAAATGCATAGACTTATATACTTGATAAATTGATTCCTTTTGCATGTGATTGGGAAGTTCAAAAAGTTGTCAGCTCACTATTCATATTTGCAGTCCACTAATTCGATAATTTGCATGTGAAGGAGCCGCACTATTTAACTTGAAATATGATCATGTGGAACTGATGTAGATGTCAGATCATGTGCGCATAACTATTGGATCAATGTTAGAATTATTATTGTTGAATAGAATTGCATGTGTAAATAAATAAAATGGCAGCCACTAACTTCATTCGGCCCAATGATATTTCAATGCATATAACAGTTGTCGGCCACTACAAATTGATATTTCAATGTTACATTGCATGGTGAAATTAGGATTGCATGATGATTGACAAACGTGGCTTTGGGTTAGACGATTACGTGTAGGGTGGGTTAGGTGTTGTGGTATATAGTATGCAAGCTGGATTGTTATGGGATTAGCAATGTAAACGTGGCATGAATAAATCTATTCAAAGATAGTGGGTGACTGATAAGTAGGATTCCAGTGATGGGTTCATAAAGTTAAGCAAAGAAGGTGAACTAGGGTTGTACCATACATTCTGTCGAATAATTGTTGAAGTATGATTTGATGATGGCTTGCTGGAATTATCGAACAATAGATGAATTTAGAACCATGTGTGTTATGCATCTAGGAACGTAAATTGGTAGATTGATGTTATAATCTGGAACTCGTTATGGTAATAAGCATGTGTTGAACCACAGAAATTAAGTGATCCAATTCGGTTAACAAGGGTGCATGCATGAACTATTAATTTGATCTTAAGGGTAGCATGTTGATTGATCCCCACTGAATACTGATAAGTCATGAACTTTGTTGGCTCGGTAAACCCAGCTAGTTTATTAACTCTGTTCGTATGTAACTCTGTTCGCTTGTTAACTCGGTTAATTCTGATTTGACTCTGTTGTTTCCGATTAGCTCTGTTATGCATGTTAACTGTGTTTGATGCACTAATTCTGTTAAGTATGCTGACTAGGGTACATAACTATGTTAAGCATGTCATGTATGTTAGGTATGTCAAGCATGATTAACTCTGTTAAGTATGACAACTTAGTAAAGGACTTGCATGTAACTTGGAACTTCGTATGGAATGACTAATTGTTTATGCATTACACGATGTTAACTGCCAAGTACACCCTGTTCATATAGATTGCATGTGAATGTGTACCAACATGAACTGATTGTGCATACGGGTGAAATTATAGGACTTGATTGATTACTTGCGAGCACATAGTTTAGCATACCGAGCAAACCAAGGTGAGTTCACACTCCTAAGGCATGGGATTCCCGGTGGGTTGGGAATGGGATTGAATAACTACTTGTACTATCATTACTATTAAACTACTTTTCACTGTCCTCGGGTTGGAAATGGCACGTACGTAAAACCTACGTACACTCATATTTACTACTGTCCTCGGATTGAAGGGCACGTGCGTAAAACCTACGTACACTCACACTCGCTACGGTCCTTGGATCAAGAGGGGCACGTACGAATACGACTAGCCTATACATGGGAAGCCCCCACTAATCATCGCGCACATGTCTGGGAAACCGTGATACGGCCACTAATCATCGCACACATGTTTGGGAAACCGCGATACGGCCACTAATCTTCGCAAACATGTCAGGGTGACCGCGATACGAATTAATACGATACATGGTTTACAAAACGAACATATGATTTACGAAACGAATGCTATAACTAAACAACTAACTGTGAACTCGCTCAACTTTGTTGTTGATTCGTTGTTACATGCCTTGCAGGTCATTAGGTACTCATGGAGCTTGCACGGGGAGGCACAGTCGTTGTGGGACATGGATCGTGGATGCCATGTTAAACGTTTATGACATTTCAAACTTAATACTTATGTTAGGTTTTACATTTATGCTTCCGCTAAACAATGATACTATACTTTTGTTTTGAACACCTTTCATATTGTTTGGTTGAATTACATTTACTAATTACATTGTTCAATATGATTGGTGGCTTGATCCTGGTATGTCACACGCCTCGCGGGGGTTTCCGCTTGTGGTATTTTGGGGGTGTGACAGATTGCTCCCACTCTGTCACACCCTCCAAAAACCCCACCCCGCCTTGGAGGCGTGACATGCCCAGGATCATAGCCACCAATCATATTGAACAAAGCATGTAAGTAATTTTTATAAAATCCAACACAATACAATTGGTGTCAAAACATAGTTTGAGTTTACAGCGGAAGCACAAAACATAAGTTTTAATATTAATTGAAATGTTTTCCCACAACGACCACGCCTCCTCGTGCAAGCTCCTTAAGCTAGGGATCTAACGACCTGCAAGGCATGTAACAACGAGTCAACAACAAAGTTGAGTGAATTCACGGTTTCTGTTCACTGGCTTACTAGCCCGTAGGATTATTATCCCGAATATATGTTTTGTTGTCCTACCAGGACGAACGTACGTTATTCTGCACTCTGGAGAATTCGTATGTATCGCGGTCTCCCAGACATGTGTGCGAAGATTAGTGGAGTGGCATCCTACCTACTGAGGATGGCCGTGCCTTGTAGAAAGTCTGTGAACTCACCTTGATTTAACAAGTTTCCTGATTCTAACTCTTCTGAGAATTAGCATCTACTTTGGTATGAGGTAGAGTTTAGCCTACTGATAAGCTTAATAACCTAATTTGCACACAAAACTAGGTAATTAACTAATACAGCTTTTACGATAACTCACGAGATCAAACCCTCACAACAAATGACAAAGTGCGATACTTAAACATCCAGCGGATTAACAACGAATGACAGAGTATAGTCCGATTTCGACACACGGTCACTAATTGATGCTACGATACAGGGTATTAATTCGATCGCTATTACGATTCAATGTCCGATCGATTGAAACTATCCGATAGATGTTTAAGTGTTGCTCAAATTGGGTTTATATTTTGTCATTCGTCGTGATTTCGACTTGAATGTTTGAGTGCTGTTCGAAGTCGGACTATACTCTGTCATTCGTTGTGAATCCGCTGGATGTTTAAGTATCGCATTTTGTCATTTGTTGTGAGGGTTTGATCTCGTGAGTTATCGTAAAAGCTGTATTAATTGATTACCTAGTTTCGTGTGCAAATTAGGTTATTAAGCTTATCAGTAGGCTAAACTCTACCTCATACCAAAGTAGATGCTAATTCTCAGAAGAGTTAGAATCAGGAAGCTTGTTAAATCAAGGTGAGTTCACAGACTTTCTACAAGGCACGGCCATCCTCAGTAGGTAGGATGCCACTCTACTAATTTTCGCACACATGTCTGAGAGACCGCGATACATACGAATTCTCCAGAGTGCAGAATAACGTACGTTCGTCCTGGTAGGACAACAAAACAAAATATTCGGGATAATAATCCTACGGGCTAGTAAGCCAGAGAACAGAAACCGTGAATTCACTAAACTTTGTTGTTGACTCGTTGTTACATGCCTTGCAGGTCGTTAGATCCCTAGCTTAAGGAGCTTGCACAATGAGGCGTGGTCGTTGTGGGAAAACATTTCAATTAATATTAAACTTATGTTTTGTGCTTCCGCTGTACCACCGCGAGGCGTGCGACTGACCAGGATCCAGCCACTAATTATTTTGAACCGTTTGGTTATTATTATAAGTAATGGTATAATTAGCGACCCATTTAAATTTTTTTTAAAACATAGTTTAAGTTTGCAGCGGAAAGGAAAAGAATACATATCATAATTTAAAACCACAAGTTATTAGTTATGAACCTACAAACCACGCACTCCAACTGATTGCAATGTCCGTCCTAAACTGTATCGAGCAACCTGCAAAGCATGCAGTAGGGTATCAACATAATGTTGGCGAGTTCACGAGTTGTCCAGTTTTAACTTCTCGAAAATGTAAGTTGTTTAGATAAAACATTTATAATCACGTCATGGGGAGCTACCCCATATGAAAGCTACTAAACTGGCGTTACCGAAACTATTGACGGGAATATTTTGTGCCCCGAGTCAATGTCTATCGTCATTGACCAAGATGCAAGGTATACTAGTTCACGTCCGATCTCCCCCGGTCATGGTGTGAGGTTGTCAAACCTAATAGCGCTATCAACTAATAACCCGTTCGCCCCCGGCGATTAATCGGTACTGTAAGCAGGGATTTTACATGATAGAGATTCGTTTAGTTTGGCTAGTTGTGATTTATAAATAATATCCAAATGTATCTCCCCCGGAGATAGTGATTTAAAAGTACCCATTCGTATGTTCCCCCGGAAATATTAGTTTGAAAGTATTCTTCCCAAAGATGGCAGTTTGTTCGTGTCCCTCCCTGGGACGCATGCTTTTAGTGTGTGTGAACTCACCTTGGTTTGCTCGGCAGACAATTTACTTGTGTTAGGTTGGTCAACCATACCCTATTATGGTTTATAAATATTTATTAGGTCCGTATCCAAGTAACGTCACGCATAATTTACACGTATCTAACACGTAGCATGTAAATCCACATTTCACATAGTACACACATTTAGCATAATGGTACAGTAGTTGTAACAGTAACACGCATGAACAATTGATCAGCAACAGTTAACAACAACAATAGTACGAAGTCCATAACACCCGTTTACGAGGCCAATTAACTAAGCAGAGCGGTCCAGTCGAAACCGGGTGGTCTCGACTCGAGAGCAAGAGGTCTCGAGTCGCAACCACGAGTTCTTGAGTCGAAACCAGATGGTCTCGAGTTGTGAACATTCGAGTCGCAACCGTAAAGGTCTCGAGTCCGGTCTCGAGTGTCACACCCTCCAAAAACCCCACCCCGCCTTGGAGGCGTGACATGCCCAGGATCATAGCTACCAATCATATTGAACAAAGCATGTAAGTAATTTTTATAAAATCCAACACAATACAATTGGTGTCAAAAAATAGTTTGAGTTTACAGCGGAAGCACAAAACATAAGTTTAATATTAATTGAAATGTTTTCCCACAACGACCACGCCTCCTTGTGCAAGCTCCTTAAGCTAGGGATCTAACGACCTGCAAGGCATGTAACAACGAGTCAACAACAAAGTTGAGTGAATTCACGGTTTCTGTTCTCTGGCTTACTAGCCCGTAGGATTATTATCCCGAATATTTTCTTTTGTTGTCCTACCAGGACGAACGTACGTTATTCTGCACTCTGGAGAATTCGTATGTATCGCGGTCTCCCAGACATGTGTGCGAAAATTAGTAGAGTGGCATCCTACCTACTGAGGATGGCCGTGCCTTGTAGAAAGTCTGTGAACTCACCTTGATTTAACAAGCTTCCTGATTCTAACTCTTCTGAGAATTAGCATCTACTTTGGTATGAGGTAGAGTTTAGCCTACTGATAAGCTTAATAACCTAATTTGCACACGAAACTAGGTAATTAACTAATACAGCTTTTACGATAACTCACGAGATCAAACCCTCACAACAAATGACAAAGTGCGATACTTAAACATCCAGCGGATTCACAACGAATGACAGAGTATAGTCCGATTTCGAACAGCACTCAAACATTCAAGTCGAAATCACGATGAATGACAAAGTATAAACTCAATTTGAGCAGCACTTAAACATCTATCGGATAGTTTCAATCGATCTGACATTGAATCGTAGCAGTGATTGAATTAATACCCTGTATCGTAGCATCAATTAGTGATCGTGTGTGTTAATTGTAGTATTTCGACTATAACTCAGCGTAGAATTGGAATTTCTACGACGTTTCAGAGCCAGAAATCGAATACCAATGTTCTGTATTTATACACCAATTTTGAACTGCTTACGGACCGTAACAAATATTACCTTACGGTCCGTAAGGGACACTTAATCCTTATAGTGTTGCCACGTGTGGGACTAGCCTAGCTGAGTCAACAGTTTCTTAAAATTAAACTTCGACAGCAAGTTATTAGGATAATCATCAAGTAGGGAATACCCCCCCCCCCCCTGAGTTTTGGGGGCCCTAATCCTGATTCTGATTGTTCTGGAAATCTTAAGGTTTCTGCAGAATCACTTGGGTTCCTCAATTAGGGTTTCCTATTGGACTAATTATAATACTAAATAGGACTTTTTAGTGAGAGTTGTTACATTCTGTCACACCCTCCAAAAACCCCACCCCGCCTTGGAGGCGTGACATGCCCAGGATCATAGCCACCAATCATATTGAACAAAGCATGTAAGTTATTTTTATAAAATCCAACACAATACAATTGGTGTCAAAACATAGTTTGAGTTTACAGCGGAAGCACAAAACATAAGTTTTAATATTAATTGAAATGTTTTCCCACAACGACCACGCCTCCTTGTGCAAGCTCCTTAAGCTAGGGATCTAACGACCTGCAAGGCATGTAACAACGAGTCAACAACAAAGTTGAGTGAATTCACGGTTTCTGTTCACTGGCTTACTAGCCCGTAGGATTATTATCCCGAATATATGTTTTGTTGTCCTACCAGGACGAACGTACGTTATTCTGCACTCTGGAGAATTCGTATGTATCGCGGTCTCCCAGACATGTGTGCGAAGATTAGTGGAGTGGCATCCTACCTACAGAGGATGGCCGTGCCTTGTAGAAAGTCTGTGAACTCACCTTGATTTAACAAGCTTCCTGATTCTAACTCTTCTGAGAATTAGCATCTACTTTGGTATGAGGTAGAGTTTAGCCTACTGATAAGCTTAATAACCTAATTTGCACACGAAACTAGGTAATTAACTAATACAGCTTTTACGATAACTCACGAGATCAAACCCTCACAACAAATGACAAAGTGCGATACTTAAACATCCAGCGGATTCACAACGAATGACAGAGTATAGTCCGATTTCGAACAGCACTCAAACATTCAATTAATCCTTTGTTACCCTCTTGTTAATTTTGTTTCATCTCGTTTCTATGATCAAAGGTTGTAGTATGTTTAAAATCACTAAAGTGTCAAGAACAAATAGATAAATATAGAAAGTTTACTTATGATTGATACATAAAGATGAAAACTTGTTGGTTTAAGGTTAGTTAATGCATATATGATGTTTGATCGTCAAACTTTTGATAAACCCGTTGTTCGGACACTTGTTAATACGTTTTAGTAACATTTAAACCACAAAACAGCAAGCTGAGTAATGATTTCCAGCCGACTTCATCAGGCTGTAAACAGGTCGTAAATTCAATGAAAAACCGATACTTTGAATCTAAAACATGTTATTATAAAATACGGTTCTAATGGCACCGGAATCGTAATTTTTGGACTCCGTTTACTATTTTTAAAGTGTTAATTTGTAACAGCAGCTTAAGCTGAATTTTGACAGCAATAAATGGGTGTCATGCTTTCAGTCATAACCCGAGTTTTGTGATGAATCGGACCATGAAATTTGTACAGTAGATGACAACCGATGCATTTGTAATTACCACACTGGAATTTCGTAAATCGGACACTCGATGAATTTTTAATAAATTGTTCCGTGGACTGTGGTCAGAAATATATAAATCTGAGTTCAGTCCGGAATATGAATTTTTATAAAATATTGGTAATGAACCGGACCCCGATATTTTTACACAATAAAATATGGAACGTTTAAGATATCCTGTAAAAATTTGGGAATTTTTGGAATAATTTAACTATTTTATTAAAATGTCCGAAAACAGCCGGTTTTGAATATAAATGCTGAAAAGACATAAGTTGTGACTCGCGTGTCTAAATGTCGAGTATGCTATCTGTGAATGATCTAACATGTTATATATGTGTTATGTGCATTATCGTATGTTTGATGTTGAGTGGGGAATGGATGGGAAGTATATATGGGCATAAACCGTTAAAGTGATGCATGTTATGTGATAGATACGTGTAGGAACTTTGTGTTCTATTTGAAGTCACTAACAAACTAAGTGGTAATCGTACTAGGACGTGATTGACCGACCTTGACTGTTAGCTACTTTTGAGAGTCAAACCGAGCAACCGAGGTGAGTTCACACACTTTCTAAGGCATGGGATTCCCGGTGGGTTGTGAATGGGATTTGAATAACTACTCGTAATATCATTACTATTAAACTACTTTTCACCGTCCTCGGATTGAAGGGCACGTACGTAAAACCTGTACACTCACACTCGCTACGGTCCTTGGATCAAGAAGGGCACGTACAAACACGACTAGTCGACACATGGGAAGCCCCCACTAATCTTCGCACACATGTTTGGGAAACCGCGATACGGCCACTAATCATCGCACACATGTTTTGGAAACCGCGATCCGGCCACTAATCATCGCAAACATGTTTGGGAAACCGCGATACAGATAACTAAGATACTTGGTTTATGAAATGAACAAATGATTCATGAACACTATAACTAAACAACCAACTGTGAATTCACTCAACTTTGTTGTTAACTCGTTGTTACATGCCTTACAGGTCGTTAGGTATCTATGGAGCTTGCATCGGAGTGGGAAGAGTCGTTGTGGGACATGGACAACTGTGTACCATGCTAAACATTTGAAATGTTTAAACTTATGATTTGGTTTTAAACTTTATGCTTCTGCTTGTAACTTAAACTATGTTTTGTTTAGACACCAATTGTATTGTGTTGGATTTTACAAACTACTTACATGCTTGTTCAATATGAGTGGTGGGTTGATCCTGGTCACGTCACGCCTCCAAGCACGGCCATCCTCAGTAGGTAGGATGCCACTCCACTAATCTTCGCACACATGTCTGGGAGACCGCGATACATACGAATTCTCCAGAGTGCAGAATAACGTACGTTCGTCCTGGTAGGACAACAAAACATATATTCGGGATAATAATCCTACGGGCTAGTAAGCCAGTGAACAGAAACCGTGAATTCACTCAACTTTGTTGTTGACTCGTTGTTACATGCCTTGCAGGTCGTTAGATCCCTAGCTTAAGGAGCTTGCACAAGGAGGCGTGGTCGTTGTGGGAAAACATTTCAATTAATATTAAAACTTATGTTTTGTGCTTCCGCTGTAAACTCAAACTATGTTTTGACACCAATTGTATTGTGTTGGATTTTATAAAAATTACTTACATGCTTTGTTCAATATGATTGGTGGCTATGATCCTGGGCATGTCACGCCTCCAAGGCGGGGTGGGGTTTTTGGAGGGTGTGACAGAGTCCTTACGGTCCGTAAGGGACACTTAATTGGTGTATAAATACAGAACATTGGCATTCGATTTCTGGCTCTGAAACGTCGTAGAAATTCCAATTCTACGCTGAGTTATAGTCGAAATACTACAATTAACACACACGATCACTAATTGATGCTACGATACAGGGTATTAATTCAATCGCTGCTACGATTCAATGTCCGATCGATTGAAACTATCCGATAGATGTTTAAGTGCTGCTCAAATTGAGTTTATACTTTGTCATTCGTCGTGATTTCGACTTGAATGTTTGAGTGCTGTTCGAAATCGGACTATACTCTGTCATTCGTTGTGAATCCGCTGGATGTTTAAGTATCGCACTTTGTCATTTGTTGTGAGGGTTTGATCTCGTGAGTTATCGTAAAAGCTGTATTAGTTAATTACCTAGTTTCGTGTGCAAATTAGGTTATTAAGCTTATCAGTAGGCTAAACTCTACCTCATACCAAAGTAGATGCTAATTCTCAGAAGAGTTAGAATCAGGAAGCTTGTTAAATCAAGGTGAGTTCACAGACTTTCTGCAAGGCACGGCCATCCTCAGTAGGTAGGATGCCACTCTACTAATCTTCGCACACATGTCTGGGAGACCGCGATACATACGAATTCTCCAGAGTGCAGAATAACGTACGTTCGTCCTGGTAGGACAACAAAACATATATTCGGGATAATAATCCTACGGGCTAGTAAGCCAGTGAACAGAAACCGTGAATTCACTCAACTTTGTTGTTGACTCGTTGTTACATGCCTTGCAGGTCGTTAGATCCCTAGCTTAAGGAGCTTGCACGAGGAGGCGTGGTCGTTGTGGGAAAACATTTCAATTAATATTAAAACTTATGTTTTGTGCTTCCGCTGTAAACTCAAACTATGTTTTGACACCAATTGTATTGTGTTGGATTTTATAAAAATTACTTACATGCTTTGTTCAATATGATTGGTGGCTATGATCCTGGGCATGTCACGCCTCCAAGGCGGGGTGGGATGTAGCAACTCTCACTAAAAAGTCCTATTTAGTATTATAATTAGTCCAATAGGAAACCCTAATTGAGAAACCCAAGTGATTATGCAGAAACCCTAAGATTTCCAGAACAATCAGAATCAGGATTAGGGCCCCTAAAACTCAGGGGGGGTATTCCCTACTTGATGATTATCCTAATAACTTGCTGTCGAAGTTTAATTTTAAGAATATGTTGACTCAGCAGGCCTAGTCTCACACGTAGCTACCCTATAAGAAGGAGGTGTCCCTTACGGACCGTAAGGGATATTTGTTACGGTCCGTAAGCTGTTCAAAAATTGGTGTATAAATACAAAACATTGGCATTCGATTTCTGGCTCTGAAACGTCGTAGAAATTCCAATTCTACGCTGAGTTATAGTCGAAATACTACAATTAACACACACGATCACTAATTGATGCTACGATACAGGGTATTAATTCAATCGCTGCTACGATTCAATGTCCGATCGATTGAAACTATCCGATAGATGTTTAAGTGCTGCTCAAATTGAGTTTATACTTTGTCTTTCGTCGTGATTTCGACTTGAATGTTTGAGTGCTGTTCGATATCGGACTATACTCTGTCATTCGTTGTGAATCCGCTGGATGTTTAAGTATCGCACTTTGTCATTTGTTGTGAGGGTTTGATCTCGTGAGTTATCGTAAAAGCTGTATTAGTTAATTACCTAGTTTCGTGTGCAAATTAGGTTATTAAGCTTATCAGTAGGCTAAAATCTACCTCATACCAAAGTAGATGCTAATTCTCAGAAGAGTTAGAATCAGGAAGCTTGTTAAATCAAGGTGAGTTCACAGACTTTCTACAAGGCACGGCCATCCTCAGTAGGTAGGATGCCACTCTACTAATTTTCGCACACATGTCTGGGAGACCGCGATACATACGAATTCTCCAGAGTGCAGAATAACGTACGTTCGTCCTGGTAGGACAACAAAACATATATTCGGGATAATAATCCTACGGGCTAGTAAGCCAGTGAACAGAAACCGTGAATTCACTCAACTTTGTTGTTGACTCGTTGTTACATGCCTTGCAGGTCGTTAGATCCCTAGCTTAAGGAGCTTGCACGAGGAGGCGTGGTCGTTGTGGGAAAACATTTCAATTAATATTAAAACTTATGTTTTGTTCTTCCGCTGTAAACTCAAACTATGTTTTGACACCAATTGTATTGTGTTGGATTTTATAAAAATAACTTACATGCTTTGTTCAATATGATTGGTGGCTATGATCCTGGGCATGTCACGCCTCCAAGGCGGGGTGGGGTTTTTGGAGGGTGTGACAGAATGTAGCAACTCTCACTAAAAAGTCCTATTTAGTATTATAATTAGTCTAATAGGAAACCCTAATTGAGGAACCCAAGTGATTCTGCAGAAACCTTAAGATTTCCAGAACAATCAGAATCAGGATTAGGGCCCCTAAAACTCAGGGGGGGGGGGGTATTCCCTACTTGATGATTATCCTAATAACTTGCTGTCGAAGTTTAATTTTAAGAAACTGTTGACTCAGCTTGGCTAGTCCCAAGGCGGGGTGGGGTTTTTGGAGGGTGTGACAGAGTCTGTATTTAGCTTTCTTGCTACTAACAAGATTGTTACAAAATAGTTTAAAACCCAACATCTAGCAACTATTAGAAACCTTTACCCACAAGTTTAACATCCGATAACTACCGGGTTAAGTTACATACAAAAGACCCGTTTTAAACAAAAACATTTAACTACAATTTAGATCACAACTAGAAGCTTTGCGGAAGCGTGCATCACAAGTGTGTGTTCGATCCAAGTAGCACCATCCATCATGTCGCTTTACCTGCATTCAACCAACTCATTAGGCATCTTAATTAAGAGATTTATACGACATCAAATTACTTATCAATAACAAGAAAACCCTTTTTTTAAGAAACTTTCATCCAAACATGAACCTTTCAACATGGCAAATCATTCCTTTTAACTCATTCAACACCTCTCCATATCGTGTATTCGACTTACACCAACTCAATACAAATAAACAACTTCGAATATAGAATAATAACCTTTTTCATCAACACATGATAGTAATATTTGTAAGCAAGGAACTTACCTTTATCGTTCTTCGTTTGAAACTCGGAACGGCTTGAGCTTTCCTCCTTAATTCCTACAATCCATAATTACATACTTAGTCTCATGTCTTTCTTTCCATTCCATTATCAATAGCTTCAATTTAACAACTAACTAACTCTCTATTCTAGCCATTTAGCAATATACAACACATGATCATCTCATTCAAGCATTTTGACAAACACTTGGTGTGCATGCTATTAGCTAAGCATAAGGTACAAGTATTGTATGCATAACATGACTAGTTCATGACAATAACATCAATATCATCAAATTCAATCAAATCTCATACAACCTTTACCCTAATTCGATTCCACATAACATCATCTTGTTAATAACATCATCATACAACATCATTATACTAATCTACATCAAAATTTCATGTTACATATCACTACCATTCTATCATAAGTGGGTTTTTCATGCTCAACATCAATTCATCCAAATACAAGTGTAAATCGTGTTCTAAGTGATGCAATTAATCACCATCATGCAACTTCTCATATAAATTCATTGAATTCTTGAAACTCTATACATTCATAGTCACCAAAAACATGAAATTCTTGTTACCTTATACTTTAATGGACCTAGTAGATCAAGAATCTACCAACATGCAAGAGTAATTGTCTTGATTAAGGCCTCAATTTGTGCAATTTAGTGAATAAAGAAGGGGAGTTCATCCTGTGCTTGCTCCTGGCGACATAAACACACGCATATGTGTGTGTGTTTGTGTTACTTGTTCTTTTAATCACTTAACTTCTCTTATTTACATTCCCCCCCCCCCCATGTATGCACACTTAATTTAAATGGCTCATAATTTACTCAACCTAGTTAATAGAGTTCTAATTCACATTCTCACTAAGTTCACATTCCTAGTTATTCTTATAACATACCGTGGCAATGTACATAATTAAATTTTGGGGCGTTACAAGTCCATCCCCCTTAAAGAAGGTTTCGTCCCCGAAACCTGATTTACGTACCGAATAAGGACGGGTAGAACTTCCTCATTTAATCCTCCGGTTCCCAAGTGAGATCCGATCCCTTTCTATGTTGCCATTGAACTAACACTTGCTTGATTTCCTTGTTGCGAAGAGTCTTCACCTTGGTATCCTTTATAGCTACTGGTCTTTCTATGTAATCCATTCCCTCGTCTACCTCGATGTCTTCGAGAGGTACGTGAGCCGTTACATCCGCAAAACACCTTCGTAATTGTGACACATGGAAAGTGTTGTGGATCCCTTCTAATGTTGAAGGCAATTCTAACCGGTAAGCTACTTTTCCCACTCGAGCTAAAATCTTGAATGGTCCGATATATCGGGGACCCAACTTTCCTCGTTTACGGAATCTAATTATGCCTTTCCATGGAGATACCTTCAAGAACACTCGATCCCCCACTTGGAACTCAATATGCCGCTTCTTTTTATCTGCATATGACTTTTGTCGGTCTTGCGCCGCTTTTAATCGAGCCCGTACCATGTCAATCTTTTCATTAGTTATAGCTACTACATCCTTAGGAGCGAGTTCTCTTTGTCCCACTTCTCCCCAACAGAGAGGGGTTCTACACTTTCTCCCATACAACATTTCATACGGCGCCATTTTTATGCTACTTTGGTAGCTGTTGTTATACGAGAATTCCACTAATGGCAAATGTTCATCCCAATTTCCCCCGAAATCCATAACGCATGCTCTCAACATATCCACAAGAGTTTGGATGGTCCTTTCGGATTGACCATCCGTCTGTGGATGATACGCGGTACTTATATGCAATTGTGTGCCCATTTCTTCGTGAAATTTCTGCCAGTAACGGGAGGTAAATCGCGTGTCCCGATCTGACACAATAGAGACAGGCACACCATGGCGAGAAATGATTTCATCTACGTAAATTTCCGCCAACCTTTTTGAGGAATAAGTCTCCCGTATAGGCAGAAAATGGGCGCTTTTGGTAAGTCGGTCAACAACGACCCATATTGCGTCATGCCCTTTTCTCGTCCTAGGAAGTTTAGTCACAAGATCCATGGTTATATCTTCCCATTTCCATACCGGGATTTCTAAAGGTTGCAATTTCCCGTAGGGTTTTTGATGTTCCGCCTTTACTTGGGAACATGTCAAGCATTTAGATACATACTTAACAATATCACGTTTCATTCCCGGCCACCAATAGTTTTCCTTCAAATCTTGATACATTTTAGTGGCTCCCGGATGGACCGAGTAACGGGATTTATGCGCTTCCTCCAATAACAAGGTCTTTGCTTCACAATAACATGGTATCCACACCCGCCCAAACCTCGTTCTTATCCCGCTCGCGTTTGCCTCAAGTTTACTTTCAAACCCTTTCGTTCTTTCACCTTTCGGATCACCTTTATTCAAAGATTCGTCTTGCGCCTTCCGTATTGTTTCAAGAAGGTTCGGTGTAACTATCATTCTCATCGATTTCACTCGAATGGGTGGTGGGTATTCTTTCCGGCTTAGTGCATCCGCCACAACATTAGCTTTTCCCGGATGGTAAAGAATGTCGCAGTCGTAATCTTTGATCAATTCTAGCCACCTTCGTTGCCTCATATTGAGATCTTTCTGTTCAAAGAAGTATTTAAGGCTTTTGTGGTCTGAATAAATTGTACACTTTGTTCCAAACAAATAATGCCTCCAGATTTTTAAGGCAAACACTACCGCCGCCAATTCTAAATCGTGGGTTGGATAGTTAATTTCATGCTGCTTAAGTTGTCTTGAAGCGTAAGCAATAACCTTGCCTCGTTGCATCAAGACACAACCCAACCCTTGATGAGATGCGTCCGCATAAACCACTAAGTCTTCTGTTCCTTCTGGCAGCGTTAAAATGGGAGAGCTTGACAATTTCTCTTTTAATATTCGAAAAGCCTTCTGTTGATCATCGCCCCATTCAAACTTTTCTTCCTTCTTCGTCAGCTTGGTTAAAGGGAGAGCTATTTTAGAGAAATCTTGGATGAATCTCCGATAATAGCCGGCTAAACCGAGGAAACTTCTTATTTCATTAACATTCTTTGGGGGTACCCATTTTATTACAGCCTCTACCTTAGAAGGATCCACCAAAATTCCTTTCTCATTAATTACATGGCCTAAAAATTGCACCTCCCTGAGCCAAAACACACATTTAGAAAATTTTGCATATAACTTTTCCTTTCTAAGTGTCTCAAGTACCTTACGTAAATGACTCGCATGTTCAGACTCACTACGAGAGTATACTAGAATGTCATCAATAAATACTATGACGAATTGATCTAGCATATTTCGGCATACTCTATTCATTAGATCCATAAAAGCAGCCGGAGCGTTAGTTAGCCCAAATGACATTACTAAAAATTCATAGTGTCCGTATCGGGTCCTGAACGCAGTCTTAGGTACGTCTTCTTCCCTTACTCGTACTTGATGGTAACCTGATCGCAAGTCAATCTTTGAGAACCAACTCGCCCCTTGTAATTGATCAAAAAGATCATCTATTCTCGGGAGGGGATATCGGTTCTTTACCGTGAGTTTGTTGTTCTCATCGACCCATCTTTCTTTCTAACAAACAAAACAGGCGCTCCCCATGGGGATACGCTAGGGCGTATGAAACCTTTGTCAAGAAGTTCTTGTAACTGAGCCATCAATTCTCGTACCTCCGCGGGTGCCAACCGGTAAGGGGCTTTGGCTACCGGTTTGGCATTTGGTTCCAACTCGATACGGAATTCGACTTCCCGCTCGGGAGGAAGCCCCGGCAATTCATCCGGAAATACATCTGGGTATTCTTTCACTATCCTAGTATCTTCAATTCTTAGGGCACCTAATTTTGTATCGACAACATAGGCTAAAAATGCTTTACTTCCATTCCTCACATACTTAACTGCTTCTAAGATAGTACAAAATTTTGCACCTACTTCCCTTTCCCCATGAATGGTTGCCCGTTTCCCTTTAGGAGATGTCACATGAATAATTTTGTTTTCGCATAAAATTTCTGCGCGATAACGGGATAACCAATCCATACCCACCACTACTTTAAATTCTCTCAAAGCCATGGGAATCAAATCAATATCAAAATCTTCATCATCTATAGTGATTCTACAACCTCTACATATTTCGTGCAAAAGGTAACTCTTACAATCGGCAATTTCTACTTCGAGAGGTGCACACATTCTTTCTATCGTGAATAAAGGGGAACGTGCAAACTCACTAGAAACGAATGATCTACTAGCTCCGGTATCAAATAATATATATGTGGGTATAGAGTTTATCATATAGATACCTGAGACCACATTCGGGTGAGCCCTTGCTTCTTCCGTGGAGATTTGGAACATTCTTCCCTTAGCTTTCGCAGGTTCTTCTTTCTTTCCTTCTTTCTTCACCCCTTGTTTGAGCTTTGGGCATTCAGCTTTCACATTGCCCGATTCGTTACAATTGTAGCACACCCTCTTGGGATTCGGACAGTTATAGTACGGATGCCCTTCTTGTCCGCAATTGTAACACCCCTTCCTTCCCAATAAACATTCACCCGAATGGGGTTTTCCACATGTCTTACATCGTGGAAACCCTCCTTTGGAAGCTTCTTTCTTTCCTTGATCATGCGTTTTGGGTTTCTTTGAAGAACCTTGTGTTGACCCCTTCTCGGCTTGCCTTTTCTCCCCACGTTCATCTTGCCTCTTTATCTCAATTTCCCTATCTCTTGCTAGATCAATGATCTCGTCCAAGGTTTCACATTTAGAAGGAGTTATGAACTCCCGAATTTCAGCCTTAAGCATGCCATGGTAACGGATAATCTTCTTCCTCTCCGTTCCAACTATTTCTTCACAAAACTTCAATTGATCAAGGAAGGTGTTCGTGATCTCATTGACTGATTCATCCCTTTGTCGGAGTCGGAGGAAGTCTTCTTGGATTCGATCCACAACTGATTGTGGACAATGGTACTTGATAAAAGGTTGTTTGAATTCTTGCCAAGTCAAAGTTTGAACTCGATTCTCTCCGATCTCCTTACTATACGAGTCCCACCAATCTTTAGCCCTTCGTACAAGTTGCCCCGTGGCAAACATGACTTGATCTTCCTTGTCACAATGACTTCGAATGAACACCCCTTCCATGTTAGCTATCCATCTTTGGCATTCGATGGGATCAATTTCCCCATTATAAGTTGTAGGCTTACATGCCATGAAATCCTTGTAGGTGCACCGTCGTGCTTCCTTCTTGCTTTGAATCCCGGTTAACATTTCTTTCAACTCATCTATCTTACTTGTTATCATAGTCTCCACCGTGCTTAATACTTGACTTTCCACTTCTTGCGCTAGCTTCGAAACATTTGCATCAAACGCCTTCGTTACTTCATCCGAAACTACCTTGTTTAACTCATCTCGAGTTATTCGTTCGGTGGTATCCGGGTTTCCTCCACTTGCCATCTACAAATAAACATTCGTATCAAACATTATTACATTCATTCTCCTTATCATTCTATACATTATTCATCCTTAATAATTTATTCTCTTAAGTTATAGACCCATTCGACCTTTCTTTACAACATTCTCATTACATTACTTACTTTATTCGTTTGTGTACACAACTTCTCATTCTTTCGCACGTTCATTATTAAAACATGCTAGCTATCTTGAATTTCTTAGTTTCATAATCAATTTGAGGCATTACTAGAGTTTAACAAAGTATTAGAACTGGATTTAAGAGTCTCGCGCATCAAACTAGCAAATCAGAGAAAGCAGAAAAGGAGGCGCCGTCGCCGACGGCACATGTGTGCGTCGCCGACTGCCACAAAAAAGTCCCGTCGCTGAGATTTGTCCGTAGGCAGTAAGTTAGCCCGTCGGATGAAGGTGTGCCATCGCCGACGGTCCTTCTGATCTGCAGGCGATGTTCAGCTCACAATTTTCATTTCCAAGCCTCCTTTCAACCCGAATTGGTTCCGTGGATCCCCGAAACCTCCCGTAACATTCCTTTACACCCCAATCTAATTATCATTGTAATTTAACCGTAATCCCTTCCCGTTTCCCATCAAAGTCATAGCTCAAAACCTTAAATTACTTACTTGCGTGGCGCCTTGGAACGAACACACCTTCACAAGAGCTTTGGTTTGAGTTCGAGCACGCTCGAATCTCTCAAACCTATGCTCTGATACCAACTTGTAAGACCCAAACTTCAAAAGAGACTAACAATTATCATTTACTAAAAATTTGTAACGGGTCAAATAATTTACATAAGAAATTCTGTATTTAGCTTTCTTGCTACTAACAAGATTGTTACAAAATAGTTTAAAACCCAACATCTAGCAACTATTAGAAACCTTTACCCACAAGTTTAACATCCGATAACTACCGGGTTAAGTTACATACAAAAGACCCGTTTTAAACAAAAACATTTAACTACAATTTAGATCACAACTAGAAGCTTTGCGGAAGCGTGCATCACAAGTGTGTGTTCGATCCAAGTAGCACCATCCATCATGTCGCTTTACCTGCATTCAACCAACTCATTAGGCATCTTAATTAAGAGATTTATACGACATCAAATTACTTATCAATAACAAGAAAACCCTTTTTTTTAAGAAACTTTCATCCAAACATGAACCTTTCAACATGGCAAATCATTCCTTTTAACTCTTTCAACACCTCTCCATATCGTGTATTCGACTTACACCAACTCAATACAAATAAACAACTTCGAATATAGAATAATAACCTTTTTCATCAACACATGATAGTAATATTTGTAAGCAAGGAACTTACCTTTATCGTTCTTCGTTTGAAACTTGGAACGGCTTGAGCTTTCCTCCTTAATTCCTACAATCCATAATTACATACTTAGTCTCGTGTCTTTCTTTCCATTCCATTATCAATAGCTTCAATTTAACAACTAACTAACTCTCTATTCTAGCCATTTAGCAATATACAACACATGATCATCTCATTCAAGCATTTTGACAAACACTTGGTGTGCATGCTATTAGCTAAGCATAAGGTACAAGTATTGTATGCATAACATGACTAGTTCATGACAATAACATCAATATCATCAAATTCAATCAAATCTCATACAACCTTTACCCTAATTCGATTCCACATAACATCATCTTGTTAATAACATCATCATACAACATCATTATACTAATCTACATCCAAATTTCATGTTACATATCACTACCATTCTATCATAAGTGGGTTTTTCATGCTCAACATCAATTCATCCAAATACAAGTGTAAATCGTGTTCTAAGTGATGCAATTAATCACCATCATGCAACTTCTCATATAAATTCATTGAATTCTTGAAACTCTATACATTCATAGTCACCAAAAACATGAAATTCTTGTTACCATATACTTTAATGGACCTAGTAGATCAAGAATCTACCAACATGCAAGAGTAATTGTCTTGATTAAGGCCTCAATTTGTGCAATTTAGTGAATAAAGAAGGGGAGTTCATCCTGTGCTTGCTCCTGGCGACATAAACACACGCATATGTGTGTGTGTTTGTGTTACTTGTTCTTTTAATCACTTAACTTCTCTTATTTACATTTCCCCCCCCCCCCCCCATGTATGCACACTTAATTTAAATGGCTCATAATTTACTCAACCTAGTTAATAGAGTTCTAATTCACATTCTCACTAAGTTCACATTCCTAGTTATTTCTTATAACATACCGTGGCAATGTACATAATTAAATTTCGGGGCGTTACAGATCGCTATTACGATTCAATGTCCGATCGATTGAAACTATCCGATAGATGTTTAAGTGCTGCTCAAATTGAGTTTATACTTTGTCATTCGTCGTGATTTCGACTTGAATGTTTGAGTGCTGTTCAAAATCGGACTATACTCTGTCATTCGTTGTGAATCCGCTGGATGTTTAAGTATCGCACTTTGTCATTTGTTGTGAGGGTTTGATCTCGTGAGTTATCGTAAAAGCTGTATTAATTGATTACCTAGTTTCGTGTGCAAATTAGGTTATTAAGCTTGTCAGTAGGCTAAACTCTACCTCATACCAAAGTAGATGCTAATTCTCAGAAGAGTTAGAATCAGGAAGCTTGTTAAATCAAGGTGAGTTCACAGACTTTCTACAAGGCACGGCCATCCTCAGTAGGTAGGATGCCACTCTACTAATTTTCGCACACATGTCTGGGAGACCGCGATACATACGAATTCTCCAGAGTGCAGAATAACGTACGTTCGTCCTGGTAGGACAACAAAACAAAATATTCGGGATAATAATCCTACGGGCTAGTAAGCCAGAGAACAGAAACCGTGAATTCACTCAACTTTGTTGTTGACTCGTTGTTACATGCCTTGCAGGTCGTTAGATCCCTAGCTTAAGGAGCTTGCACGAGGAGGCGTGGTCGTTGTGGGAAAACATTTCAATTAATATTAAAACTTATGTTTTGTGCTTCCGCTGTAAACTCAAACTATGTTTTGACACCAATTGTATTGTGTTGGATTTTATAAAAATTACTTACATGCTTTGTTCAATATGATTGGTGGCTATGATCCTGGGCATGTCACGCCTCCAAGGCGGGGTGGGGTTTTTGGAGGGTGTGACAGTATCGACTCAGTTCGTCACTGTACCGCTATTTCAAATACAACTACGTTTTCATTAACATTCATATCAGAGTGTCGAGAAATAAAATATTTCGGTCGGTACCCGGCTCAGTTCGTCACTGTACCGCTATTTCAAATACAACTACATTTTCATTAACATTCATATCAGAGCGTCGAGAAATGAAATCTAAGCGCAGCCACGCATTTAGTTTTTATAAAAAAAAAAAAAAAAAAAAAACTTATAATAGAAAAACAAAATTATTAGGTTAAAGGCTTACTTATAGTATAGGACTGGAATTGAATCTTTAAGAAAATAAAGTTACTATTCACATAAACTTGGAAATGTCATTATTAGAATGTGAATGTTAAGACGATGATTATCTTCTTTTTTTTTTTTAACGACAAATTTCTTTTAATCTCTATCGTATGTAAGACTTAAATCCAATATCTCCTCTATCTAAATACATGTGTTTAAAGGTTTTGCTTTGTCAATTGACCAACACCCCATTGGTGATCATCTTCTCACTTTAATCGATAAGATAATTGCAAGAAGCGTATAATTACTTGTATTTGTGTTTATCATGTAAGTTGTGAGAGACCCTAATAATCACGAATGTTGACAAATCATGATATGATCAAGTGGCTACATTTGATGTTGATTTTTTATCATTGCAAGTTTAATTTTAGCGGTTGAATAAACACTAGATAAATGGTCGGAACCGAAATATCTAGGGGGTTTGAATCCGCATAAAAAGGTTAGCTCTCTCTCGATTGATTCAGTTGCAGCTGATCTTCTTCTCCGAAAGCTCTGCAAAAAAGAGCACCGTTAGCCTCGCCAAGGGGAGAAAATGGTTCTCTCCTTGACCCGACTCCGGTGTGAGAATAAGTATTGGTAATGAAGAAGAGAATGTATTTGAGAAGTGTGTGTAACTTGGATTCATACCTGGGTTGCTTCTCATATTTATAGCCGGGAGTCGTTTAGGCGGGAAAACCCGTTAGTGAAAAGCTGACGGAAGATGCTAACCCCGTAAGCGGTTACATTTTCTTCCGTTTAAGTTCTTTGATCCGAAGTGAGAGCACACGGATCGTGGTTTAGATCAAAGGCTGGGGATTTGCCACGTGTAATGTGATCAAGTGGAGATTACTCTCCAATTGCATGCCTTCGTTGTGATTTCAGGGGTGCCTGTGGTGATGACACGTGTCCAGACGGTTGTAACCGTCTGGGTGGTGCACGATTGTATTTCTTCTAGAAGGTTACTGCTGTAATCTAGTGTGGTACTTTATCGTGTGGAGACCACTAAATAAATCCCAAGTCTGGGTAAGATAATATCCAAGTCTGGATATTTAGGCGGAAGTATTTACATCAGGATTTTTATCCTTTGCTAATGGGAGAAAGCGCAGGGATTTATGTTTTCCTTTGGGCGCGCGACTATAGACTGCTGACTGTCTCTTCCTTTTGTAAGACCAGTGCGCGGCCGCGCAAGGTTAAAAGGTTAAAAGGCCAGGTTGTGGTATGGTCTAAATACTTATTATGAGGTTTTTGGGACCTTACCCCTTCAGCGGTATTTATGTATAAGAAATATGGGTTATGATCAAATACAAAGGATAAAATAAATAAGAAGTGTAAGAAGGATTCTAGTCCATTGATCTTAGATTTGAAGGGTTGAGATTGGTTGTAGGGAAAAGAAGATAATAGAAGGGCATAAAAGGAATCTTATATTTATGGATTTTCTCTCTCCACATGCAAGGCACATGCCAATCCCCCCATCGATTTAAAACGTCCATAACTTTTTCATACGACATTTTTTTTCAAAAAAAATTTCACCATAATAACGAGCGTTTTTTTATCTTTAATATGAGTACCATATTATCATATAAAAATAAAATAAAAATTTTCATTTTTACTGGGTTTTTTGGCATTGTGTTAAAGGTTCAGGTCATTGTGTCTTTTAACTGGGTTTTGGTCAGTAGAGTTTCTATACATTGTGTTATTATCAAAACCTATAACACAATGTTAATTTGAGTTCTATCCATTGCGTTTTTATCAAAACCTATAACACAATATATGACACAATGAAGATTTTGTTATATCTGGGTTTTCTATAAATTGTGTTATTAGTTCTGGTCATTGTGTTTAATATGTTATTCATTGTGTTTTAATATATTGTCCATTGTGTTTTAATAATTTGTTCAATTTTTTTATTATCTTGTTCATTGTGTTTTAGTTTGTTATGTATTGTGTTTTTAGTTTGTTTTTCATTGTGTCTTCATCTGCTCTCCATTATGTCTTTTATCTGCTGTCATTAATTGTGTCTTTTATCTGTTGTCATCAATTGTGTTTTTATTTAGTCTGATTCTTATTGTGTTATATGTTATCGCCATTGTGTTATACGTTATGGTCATTGTGTTTTAGTATGTTGTCTATTGTGTCTTTATCTGTTGTCATTGATTGTGTTTTTATTCTAATTTACATTGTGTTTTACATCATGTCCATTGTGTAATATGTTATTCATTGTGTTTTAATATGTTGTCCATTGTGGTTTAATAATTTGTTCAATTTTTTTTATTATCTTGTTCATTGTGTTTTAGTTTGTTATGTATTGTGTTTTTAGTTTGTTTTTCATTGTGTCTTCATCTGCTCTCCATTGTGTCTTTTATTTGCTGTCATTAATTGTGTCTTTTATCTGTTGTCATCAATTGTGTTTTTATTTAGTCTGATTCTTATTGTGTTATACGTTATGTTCATTGTGTTTTAGTATGTTGTCCATTGTGTCTTTATCTGTTGTCATTGATTGTGTTTTTAATCTAATTTACATTGTGTTTTACATCATGTCCATTGTGTAATATGTTATTCATTGTGTTTTAATATGTTGTCCATTGTGGTTTAATAATTTGTTCATTTTTTTTATTATCTTGTTCATTGTGTTTTAGTTTGTTAAGTATTGTGTTTTTAGTTTGTTTTTCATTGTGTCTTCATCTGCTCTCCATTGTGTCTTTTATTTGCTGTCATTAATTGTGTCTTTTATCTGTTGTCATCAATTGTGTTTTTATTTAGTCTGATTCTTATTGTGTTATATGTTATCGTCATTGTGTTATACGTTATGTTCATTGTGTTTTAGTATGTTGTCCATTGTGTCTTTATCTGTTGTCATTGATTGAGCTTTTAATCTAATTTACATTGTGTTTTACATCACGTCCATTGTGTAATATGCAACTGGGTTTTTGAAATTTTTTTGAAAAATATAACAATATGGTACTCATATTAAAGATAAAAAAACGCTCGATTTTATGGTATAATTTTTTTTTAAAACAAATTATGTATAAAAAAGTTACGGACGTTTAAAAGTTAGGGGGGAAATAGCATGTGACTTGCATGTGCATATTCTCTTTCCTCTTGTAGACAAAATTACCTTTTCTATTTAATTACTCATAGGACACTTGTCACTCTCTGGTGCCTTCTTACTCTTCTTATTTTTAAATCTTTTGTATTATAACTCAACCCTAAGAAATATTATTGAAATTGATATAAAATGTGAGATCATGCGATGATTTGTGGTTATATAACTACTTTCAACCATAACAACTTTGAATAGATTTTATATTTTAAGGAGAGGTGATATTTTCAGAGTAATAAATTTAACAACGAGATGAATTGGTTTAAAGTTAAATTAAGTTATTTTGTTTTTAAAATATTCAGTCAGATTCAGATAAGATATATAAAAAAACAATAAATGCAGAGATTCAGTCAGATTCAGATAAGATATATAAAAAAACAATAAATGCAGAGAGCGTGGAGAGTGGGTGGATTGGTGGCGTAATGCATGGAAGGAAATTGATGGAAGAGGGGCGCGCGTCGTAACGTGTGAAGATGAGTAGTAGTGGTGCGCATCTTCCAAGTTTTTTAAATAATTTTTTTAGGGAAAAATATGATTATAATTTTAAATTTATAAATATATTATTAATTTTATTTACTGTTATAACTACGATAAATCAATCTCTTGTATTTTTTCTGTATAAGATTTTCAAAATTCTCTACTTATTCAACATGTCCATATATATTTATATGGTGGAAGTATCGTACATTTTGCTTTAACGTACGAGTGTACGTAATGTCAAGTTCGTACGTTATAACAAAAAGTCGTATGTTGTAAAAACAAAAGATCGCATGTTCAAAAAAAAAATTGTATGTTTATAAAAAAACAAATTTTGCATGTTATAAAAGAAAACAAAATTCGCATGATGTTAAAAAATAACAAAATCGCATGTTATAAACCAAATTTCGCATGTTGATACTGAATCTCGTACGCTTCGTACGTTAGGGCATTTTGTATAATAACCAGCCTCTATTTATACGATACATTTCATGTCATATAAACCTTCAACCCTATAGAAAACTATGAATAAATTCTCATACTAATCTTATTTATGATTTGTTAGATTTTATTTAGAAGTATAATATTTGACGTATTTTTATATGCAATTTTTTTAGTACATAAGAACTTTTTTTAACATGCTATAATTAATTAAAACTACAAAGTGAGTTGATTTGAAATAAAAATTAGAAAGATGCATTAAACTAAAATAGTATACAGCTTTTTTGTAACTACTAGGTACTAGGGATGTAAGGTAAAAACTAAAGTTACAATATATGTACACATTTAGATGGTATCTTTATAATTGTTATTGTTACTATATGTGTTGAGTTCATTTCAGAACTCTAAATAACTATAGAACTTTCAGAACTTCTAATAAACAATCATTTTGTATATAAGTTTTTGTATTTAAGATCTTTTTATCATCTGTTATATGTATTTTTTTTATTACATACATGTTAAAAGTAGTTTACATATGTTTAATTGCCCAAATTATATATATGTGTCATAACTAATTACATATATGTAAAAAACTAGTTTACATATGTGTAATTATAAAATTACATATAAAAAATGATAAAACTACTCTTAACATGTATGTAATCGTAAAAACACACATAATAAATGATAAAAACTAGAAAAGTAACCCGTCGCAATGCGGCGGGGCCTAGATTTATATTTCCATCAAGTTAGATATCTGAGCTGCAACCAAGAGTTTATGCCTATATGTAGTCAATTTCTTTGCCCGCGACGCAACGCGCGCGGGGCACTTTTCTATTTCAACACTAAAACCCATACTCAAAATCTTGTATACTATATTATATATACGCTATATTTAGCTAACATTTCCTAATTCATTTTTTCAATACGTCCATTCTTGAGGTAGCCTAAACTCGGGTACTTGAGTAGGTTGTTGCCTCTGCTGAGCCATCATCACACTTTGTCGGTACATAATTTCTGCAGCATAGCAACAAATACAAACAAAACTTAAAACATTACCCAAAAAAAAGCCCTTGCAACACTCTATCTCAAAGTAAAACAGTGTAAAGATCCAAAACAAATTAAGTCAGATCACAGTGGAGAGTTACCTTTGAAACCACATATCGATCTAATACATACACATATGTCTGTATAATTATACAACTTAAAAGAACAAAGCTTGAAACGGCCAGGTTTACCTTACCCGACGGTTCTGAGTTCTATAGTGTGGTTGAGTGTGTGGATGTCCTATTGGGTGATCTGTACCTATTTTTTAATCCCCTTGGTTCCATCAGTTTTTTTAGTTCTAGTAGCTTAAGCTGCAGCTAGACGTACGATTGTCTCGCTTTCTACAGAGATAAACAGAGAGGGGGGTTTTGTCGTGTTGTTACTGGCGGCGGACGTTTGCGATGCCCACTTTATCTCGGTTTGATTGGATCATAGAGGCGGTGCCTGGCGGACGTTTGTGATGCCCTCTTTATCACTAACTCAATTCTATAGTGTCTTATTGAACATGATCTCTGCAATTTGCTATCTATTAATTACACATTCTAAAGTATCATTTCAGCAAATCACACTTTAACTATTAAACACTCGCAACACATAACAACTTAACATCACTCAAATCCTCATTCTCAAACACAAAAATGCAGATCCAAACCGCACAATATCAAACAAATACAAATCACCGACACTAAACAAGCATCAATTCAAACAGATCTAAACAAATAACGCAAAATTTTACCAGATCAGAGCACTTGATGAGACCTTCAAGGCGAGAATCATTCTTAATATTAATCCTGTGGAACTGGATGCGACCGACCCAAGGAAGCGAGTCCGGTTCGAGAAGATGCTTGATCTTATCATTAAACACATGCACAGCTAACACAGTGTGCTGCGTTTCAGACAACAATTTCTCGCACAAGTGCGAACCATGAATCCTCCGGCGCCGATCATGCATATAAGCATATTGTTAACGGTTTTACCAGATTTCCGTCCAGATCTACTCTCGCCGTTGATGACGTCATGCTATATCTTCGAGTGTGTAAAACTGTAAACCTTTTGGTTGAGTTTTGTTGATCGAATGGATTGGATTCGATGGGATGAAGGTGTGTGTGTATATATGGCAGTGAGGGTGATGGACTGACGGGGATGGATGGTAGGGGTGATGTTAAGATCGGGAAGGAATGCCGATGTTGATCAACTGGATGTGAATCTCTCTTTTTTAGGGTTTTACAGTTGAATGAATGAAAGCGGTGGTGGTGAAGTGTCACACCCCGATATTTCCACATTTCGCCGGTGGGCCCGGTAGGGGAGTATCGTGACGTAGTTGATATCATCATGGTCAAACAACACAATATTTAAATGCACAGCGGAAACAAAAGATAGATATATTTCAACTTTAATAAATTGTAATATCAAGTATCACAAATAGTTGAAAGTAATCCACAGGTGGATCAAAATAAAAAGGAAACATAGTTCAACAGACTTTAATATCTAGAGCTTGCGAGACTTGATTATTGATGCCTGGAGTAGCCAGCCTATTACGTATAGTACCTGCACATAGCCTCTTTGGAAAATACGTCAGTTTACACTGGTAAATACAATCAACTGACTCATTTTGAAAGTTTAATAAAAATTGATTTGAATGCACATGGCACAAAACTTTTTTATAACTTGGGATAATTATTTGTATATAATACTTGTAAAAGAATTACATGTTTCTTATACGTTCAGTAGCCCGGTCCGCAGACCGGGTTAAATATTAATAGACACACCACAGGTATAATGCCCACAAGGCTGATTCCTTTAAGTGGGATACCAGTTTTTACATATGCAGCTGTCAGGTGTACGCCTACACCCCGTGCTTAGGTCGTGGCCATTTCATGAATGATGCCAAGGATATCCGGGACATGGTCATTAACCCCCCAAAGGTTTTAAGCAAACAAAACAATTTAAACGGAACATTTCAATGATTTAACCTTCATACGATTAAAGATTCAATGCCCGACCAAGCGGTATTTGTATATACCGTACCCCAAGCCCGTATAAGGGAAAATAAGTTAAAAGTATTTACCTGAGCTAAATATAAATTCAATCCCAGCCGTATCAAATCAGCAAGTACAGATAGCTTTTACTGGGCTCCTATTCTGGAACGAAGGTTTTTAATAACCTATTAGAATCCTAACGAGTCTTTAATTAAGCCTAAACTTAGACCGGTTAGTTTTAAATAAAGATACGGTTCGTACGCACAATTAAGCGAAGACCGGAATAGAATGTGATTTAGACCCGACAAGTTTGAAGGCTTGTATAATATGGTAATCTAAACACATTCTGGATTTTGAGATAAAAACGATAAGGTTTGACCCGTTTCGGCTAATTTATGCAAACTAATTACATAAACCGAACCGAATGCGCAAGAAGCGTAACGGGTAACCATATGGGTCATATACAGGTTTCCTAAGTTAATATGCCTTAAATATGTTATGATATCAGTAAGATACCTTCCATTATTCCCAAAACGAGTTTAATCTCAATATAAGCCCCGTAGGGGTATTTTGGTCATTTAAAAGATTATAAAAGAGATTAATTTTAATTCTGAGACTCGGGTCTGAAATAATCAGTAAAACAACTTAATTTAATAGGTTATATCAGTTGGTGATAAGTCTTATATGCCAAAATGGTTTTAAACCCATACTAGGTGTTTAATACGCGTAAAAAGCCGTTTTAAGCGATTTCCGGGTTATACAGGAAATCTGAGTTTTCTGATCAGGTTATAACGTTCAAAATACTTCATTTATTATATAAAATCAGTAGCAATTGGATTGGTGTCAAAATACTATGTAAAACTCAGTTTATACACAAAAAGGGTATAATCGGTATTTACCGAATCAAGGCCATAACCTTAGGTTATGATCAGGTTAAAAATAATTAAAAATCTTAAAATATTATATTACATCAGTGGGTAAAAGGTTTGGTGTCAAAATTTGGGTTTAGATAGGCTTTACGCTAATTATGCCTTTTATTTAACAAAAAGCTTTCAAATTACGCTATTGAGCATAACTCCTAATCTAGACCTCCAACTGATGTGAAATTTTAGGGACATGTTTATAAATCAGTAATAAAGATTATTGTCCTTTCGCATTTCCAAAATTATCGTTTTATGGTCAAAAGGGCATTATGGTCAACATTAAGCAATTAACGGAAACGTGTAAACGAATCGGACAATCAACGATCCAACCACAGAGGGTTATACTATCATGTAACCTGGCATTTCCGAACCGAGCCTAACCAGAAAATTGTCGGATCAAACAAGCTTAGATCAGTTCTTATACTTATTACCAAGTTATATGAGTGATAAAATAGGTTACACGCCTTCTACATTGCTAATTATGCGTTAATTCAAAAATTAGGATCCTGTTGACTTTTTATAAAAAACTTTGACCCGACAAATGGCCTAGTTAGAGCGGGAATCAGAGGGTGCCCTTTTAAGGGTTTAATGCCCACATAATTACCAACTTATAACTACCTCTAATTTGACTAAACACTAGACCATTAGTGATTAATCGATAAGTCAAACCTTAATTACGACGGTTTGACTTTTAAGCTAATAACTAAGCAAAACTCAATTAAGGAAGATCAAGGATACTTACCAAGGTCCAATGCACGATTAGAGATGCTTGGGGAAAGGCCTTGAGCTCCATAAATGATCAGAAGTGAAGGTATGAGTGAATGATCAAGTTTGCACACAATGGGGCTTTATATAGTGATCTTGATTGCTTGTGATCATGACAAACAATGCTATAACTGATCATGGATCATTCACAAGTGTCCCTAAGGTCTAAAAGCCAGTAGGGGTCGCCCATGGAAGTGAAAAATATCAATATAAGTTGGTTACTCGTTCATAACAGGCAGCTGTCAACATTTCAGTCGCTGGGCACCCCTTACAGACCGTAAGGGGGTCCTTTAAGGTCCGTAAGCCCTTATCAGAGGCAAAAAAAATTAACCTTTCAAGCTTCGAACAGGCAACTATGTATTACGAATTTGGGCCATGAATTATCAGTATGGGACCTTTAGATCATGCTTGAATAATTATGTCCACCCTACCATGTTGCAATATTGTCTTAGACTTTAACGAAAAGCCATAAACGAAGGTTTATCGTGCATATCCTCATAGGATCCCACTCTTGCAATTATGAATCAATTATTACTAGTAATTACCGGATTTGAATGTATATCAGATGTTTATAATATATATTAGGGTCTTGGGATTTATAATGAGGTCGTTCAGAGGTATAAATTAATATGTCAACACGTTTAAATCCTGCCTTACATCTTTAACTAGATCCGGGTTTATAACACTTTTGTCTTACATGACACGTGTCGTTATTTTATTGGACTCAAATTTTCGAGGTGTTACATCCTCACCCCCTTAAAAGAAATCTCGACCTCGAGATTTGCTAAAAAGCTGGAAGTACTTTTTGTCGCATAATGGACTTAACTTCTATAACATATCTGGAGTCTTTCCAAGCTCCCAAAGTGACCCCTATATTAGGTACATGTATCCTTTTGGAGCTTCTTAACCTGTCGATCCTCACTCGATACAGGATGCTCATCACATCATAAATCTGCATATCATTATGTGATAGTGCTTCTTGAATTATTAGCGAAACACATCCTTCAGTCACTAGTGTGCAATGCATTGCGAGCTCCGCCAAGCTCCTTAAATAGGTTTTAGCTTATAAGCTACTTGATCTTGATACATTCGATTTTCTTCGAATAATTCTATATATTCATAGCTTAACTAGCCTAATAATTTAACAAATTTGGCACACCCTTCCTGTGTGATATCTTTTGTTGAACCTTATTCCTTAACAAGAATTTAGGAGGTTTGCTATTTTCATTAATCCTTGATTTTCTGCCGAATACTGGCATCTTACAGATGATTATGAATTTGCGTGATCTTATTTGTTGTTTCCAATGCAACTTTCAGATCCTGATAATTGGACTTACCAATCTATTATCCTAACAATAGATGTTTAACATTCCATCTATACAAGGTCTCCAAAGGAGCAGCCTTGACGCTTATTTATCGACTATTATAGAAAAGCTTATCTTAAGGTGAGATGGTTATTCCAACCACTACTTAACTAATTTTAAGGAATAGCTACTCCTTGTCGTTAGTCGAACAAATCGACGATCCTGGGCAGCTGATGGAAATTCTTAATCGTTGCCTAATTAGGGTTGCGGTAACAATGCATAAGCAAAATGAACCGTCTTTCATAATTAACTATACCGACTTCTCAGGATATTGAGTTAGGCTATATGAACCCTCTATTTTAAAACTTAGTTAATCAGGGTTTCGATTCTTCCAATGATGGTACTAACCGTCTTGGAGATTTCATAATAATACAGCCTTAAATGGGATATAAATCTTAACTCTACCTGTCTCTCAGGGGTAAACAGGGTAATCTTAGGAGAAGGTAATCAAGATACAAGGAGGTTACAGAGATTTTTACAAATCTCAGGCTCCAATTCATCCACCATTGCTTGTGTCAATTAAGTGACACATTTATGTTACGAGTCCACGAACTCCTTGATCTGGAACATTTACTTGGATAATTCCATTCTGGATATCTCCTTTGAATACCATTAGCTGACTTTAGTACTCTATGACCATCGGAATATCTTTGTGGTCCCATGCATTAAACCTTCATACTGATCAGGCATGGAAGCAATCTATGGAACATATTAAGATATACCAATCCTCATATGGCGCTTTTTATCATGCCGTTTGGTATTCGCAATCGTTAGAGATCAAAGAGATATCAACTCTAAATGCTGACGCAATACACCTAGAGAGAGGATACTTCTAAAATTCTACGACTGAAGGTTTCTGATAGGAACAGAAGAAATGGTTCTTATGATTCGCCTGTGAGTCTTACCTTACACTTAATATCTGGGTTTCTTACGGGAAAATTTTCTAAAAGTTTGCTAAGCTTATGGTCTTTATGAGAGACTTAGCAGCACCTGAACCCAACACAACTCTTAGCAATAAATCACAATAAGGGGTTTATCTAGTGTCATTATGAATGTGAGATGCCTCTTAATCATTCATTAGGAGGGTTAAACGCCTCCATTCTTAATCCTTTTAAACTTAGTTGCAAAATCTTTGACAGATTTTAGGGCAGTCTCAGCTTTGACTGGTTGTTTCTTAGTCTATACAACGTGAGTAGCTGAGGTAGATCCATAATGGGTTTATAATGAGCAGGCTTTGAAACCTTAATGTGCCTTCTTATTTTCGATACTAACCACCAATAATCATTTGCATTAAGCTTAGATTTTGGGTAAATTGAATAGAGCACTAACTCAGCCAATGAATTAAAATTTGCGACTTATGGTCGAGAGTCTAGAACTTTTATGACGAGAGTCAGAAAATTCTTATCTCGTCTTTTTCCATTTCGTGAAACGGATATTAGGTTTTCTAATAAGGTCCTTAAAACTTGGACCATCCCATAATGTATATAAGAGGATCTTTCTTGTGGACTTCATTAATGTCCTCACTAATTATGGGTATTGCCATCGAATGACCGTGAAGCATTCTTCGCCGTGTCTTTTCCAGCATAACCGCTGATACGCCTAATGGTTTCTACTTCATCCAACAATTTCCTGCAATTGATGGCCCCTTTTTACTATTGAAGTCTCTTGACTTCCAAGTTCCAAGAGACGAAGTACTTTTAAGTACATCCAAAAAGGAATGGGCTCCTTGCCATATATGATTTTGTTTGGGTTATTCTTCGCATTTGAAGTATGAATCAAACTCTTCTCATGAGTAGCGACATGTGTTTTAGGGCAATAGCATCCGGCTTCTTGAACCTTTTCATGACTTTTATCATAGCCTTCCCAACAGCTACGTTAATTTCTGTTTTCGGAGATTAACTCCCTTAACATTGAGGTTCACATCTGATGCACCATTATTATTTGTCGCCTGGGTAGCATCGCGACTGTTGTTTGTCTTTTCTGACTTTTCCATACTCGAAACTCTGGTGTTAAATACCAAATTCAGCAAGTGCTTAGGCAATCCGTATCATGTGTCTCCTTGAATTATTAAAGGCTCATCATAAGGAGTCTTGATAACTACTTGCTTCTTATTACCCACAATATGAGCTTGGTTACCAGACGACCAATCCATTCCTATCACTATATCGAGTCCTTTTATTTCAACGGAGACAAGGACAGCGGAAAAGAATGGTTCCTAATGGATATAAAACATCCATCTAATATTGATGAAGCAGTCTCTAAGGTGCCATCGGCTAATTCTACTTTATACTTAACGCTGAGAGTTTTAACAGGCAGATTTAATGATTTACAAAATCTATTGTCTATGAAAGACTTATCTGAACCTGAACCAAATAATACTCTAGCATGAGTGTTATTGATAAAGAAAGTACCTGTTGTTACATAGTCATCCTGAATAGCCTCTTGAGCGTCCACTTGAGAGCTTCCAGCTTTGGTCTTCTTAGCCTCCCCAGGCTTCTTGGTTTTATTTGGGCAATTTGTCTTGATGTGCCCTATTTCATTGCAACCATAACAGGTTGCGTCCTTTATGTCTTGGCACTCCAAGGTCTTGTGCCCTTTCTTATTACAAATTCCACAAGGCCTAGCTTGTGACTCTAAAGTGCATTTCCCTTTAGTCGCCTTCTTTGGGCAGCGGGTCTTTATGTGCCCTTTCTCGCCGCAACCATTGCATGTGGCGTCCTTCAAGTCCTTGCACTCATGAGACTTGTGATCCATTTCCTTACAAATGCCACATCCCCCGGTCTGTTCATAGAAGCATTTTCCGAAGTGCTTCTTCTTGCAGGTTTTACATTTGGGTTTTGCCTCCTTTGGCTTGGACGGGTTATAGTTTGAACCGGTCTTACCCTTTTTACAACCTTTTTTTGGGGTATTATCGCACTTTCGCTTATGATCCTTCAACACACGGTCCACAACGTTGTTTACGGCTGTATCTATCATAGCTTGTAACTCGGTGCTTGTTAAGTTCAGTCTTGCATCATCATTTTGATCAACTGGATGATTGTGAGCTTTAGATGGGTCAGCCATGGTGAAGCTTTGAAGGCTACAAACCAAGTAGTAATAATTGGTTTGATTATATATCGGATTGTCAAATTTGATGATTAAATAGCTATGGTACAAATAAACCATATAGGCCAATAGATAGTATTTAATTTATTTGATTATGTTTTACCTAGGTTTTTAAATAAACCATCTTTGGTGTTTAAACGGAATATAATCCTTCATATTTATTAGACAGGGGACATAAGTCACGACTGTCAATGTCGTACTGACATTTTATATATATAGCACAAGGGCTTGTTCCAAAGGACTTTTTGATGGCATATATGCCTTGTCACTAGGGAAATCTTAAAACATAATCAATGATTCCTTTGGATCGAAAAATTTCATAGTTCATTGTCTTGACAAGAAGTTATGAAATAAAACTATCTTTTCCATGTATACATCCTTGCCCGAAGGTATCCATCCCAATGGATGTTTTGATGTGCTCATCATGTTCGACGTTTATTAGCCATGATCCCTCTTGATCATTTACGCTAAATAAGGGGTTTGGAAAAAAATTCCTAATATGAAGATGACAAGTGTGATTTTATCGCATCACTGTTGCCAGGAGTGTTAACATGTTTACAATGTTACAAGGATTTGAATCCTTTGAATAGGTTCTACCATCTCGGTCTCGTCTGGAATGACATATAGGCTAGGTCGTACCTTTAAGATTCTTTTTAATATGTATACTGGCAGAAAAGGAAAGATATTTATTTTATTCAGGATTTTTATTATAGTCACCCTAAATTTAATTAAGATATAATTATGGCACAAAAGCCAAGTCACAAGGACAAAATTATAAGCTAAGATTTTATAGAATCGAGGCATTAAGGCTTGAATCAGAGTTCATTACCTTTTCTTGACAGGGAGTTGTAGGCTACGACTGTCTTTAGTCTCAGAGGACGTTAATTATAGCCCGTAGGCATTTCCCTTCTAAGGGATGTTTATGGTATGATCATCTTTTTAGATGTTATTAGTCGAGATCGTATGGATCCTACCGACTTTTATGCTTGGACGTAGTCCAACATCTTTAGACAGGGGTCAAAGACCACCACTGTCGTTGTCTTATCGGACAACAAGTTTAGCCCGTAGGTAATTCATCACTAACGGATGTTCATAATATGATCATCTTATAGGATGATATAAGCCATGATTTCTGGATCATTAGGCCAAATTAGGAAAATTTGAAAAATTCCAATATAAGAATGACTGTTGTGATTTTCTCGAATCACATTTGTCAAGAGTGCTAACACGTTCTTAGGTGTTAACAAAGATCTGAATCTCTTGAATAGGTTTTACCATCTTGGCCATGTCTAAAATGACATGTAGGCTAGGTTTTACCTTTAAGATTCTCTTTTAATATTAAGCGCAGAACAATCCTAAATTGAGATGTTAACAAGGATCTGAATCTAATTGAGGAACTACCATCTTGGCCCTGTCTTAAAATGACACATGGGCTAGGTCTTGTCCTTTTTAGGTTTTGCCATTTTATTATAATGGTAGATCTTATAAAAGGAATGATACTTTTCATTTATTTCATTTATTAGATATATTGGTAAGATGAAATTTTGATAAGCATTCCAAGGATTTCTAAAAGAGGTACAGAATTGCCCCGGACGGGACTTGAAAGGATGATGTTGCCCATGAAGGGACTGAAAGATAAGTATGCCCTTATAAGGACTTACTAAGGAAACAAACTTAAGCAAAAGGAGTTTCTTCTTCATTTTATTTCTAAATGTTTTCTCCTCCGTTGCACGTTTATCCTAATCGCAGTACAAGGCTCCGCATTCCTCGGCTTCAGATGGGGAGGATTTCCCTTACGTCTCCTTTGTTTGGCGATGTATTAAAAGTATATAAAATTCAAAGCGATAGTTCTCCGAATAGAGACGAGAGCATTCCTATGTTAAGTCTAGACTCAGAAGGTCAATGAATGTGCTATTGTGTCATTGAGATTAAACACAAAAGGATAGTGTTTAATTCACTCAATGTTGGCTCTGATACCAACCTGTCACACCCCGATATTTCCACATTTCGCTGGTGGGCCCGGTAGGGGAGTATCGTGACGTAGTTGATATCATCATGGTCAAACAACACAATATTTAAATGCACAGCGGAAGCAAAAGATAGATATATTTCAACTTTAATAAATTGTAATAACTAATATCAAGTATCACAAATAGTTGAAAGTAATCCACAGGTGGATCAAAATAAAAAGGAAACATAGTTCAACAGACTTTAACATCTAGAGCTTGCGAGACTTGATTATTGACGCCTGGAGTAGCCAGCCTATTACGTATAGTACCTGCACTTAGCCTTTTTGGAAAATACGTCAGTTTACACTGGTAAATACAATCAACTGACTCATTTTGAAAGTTTAATAAAAATTGATTTGAATGCACATGGCACAAAACTTTTTTATAACTTGGGATAATTATTTGTATATAATACTTGTAAAAGAATTACATGTTTCTTATACGTTCAGTAGCCCGGTCCGCAGACCGGGTTAAAGATTAATAGACACACCACATGTATAATGCCCACAAGGCTGATTCCTTTAAGTGGGATACCAGTTTTTACATATGCAGCTGTCAGGTGTATGCCTACACCCCGTGCTTAGGTCGTGGCCATTTCATGAATGATGCCAAGGATATCCGGGACATGGTCATTAACCCCCCAAAGGTTTTAAGCAAACAAAACAATTTAAACGAAACATTTCAATGATTTAACCTTCATACGATTAAAGATTCAATGCCCGACCAAGCGGTATTTGTATATACCGTACCCCAAGCCCGTATAAGGGAAAATAAGTTAAAAGTATTTACCTGAGCTAAATATAAATTCAATCCCAGCCGTATCAAATCAGCAAGTACAGATAGATTTTACTGGGCTCCTATTCTGGAATGAAGGTTTTTAATAACCTATTAGAATCCTAACGGGTCTTTAATTAAGCCTAAACTTAGACCGTTTAGTTTTAAACAAAGATACGGTTCGTACGCACGATTAAGCGAAGACCGGAATAGAATGTGATTTAGACCCGGAAAGTTTGCAGGCTTGTATAATATGGGTAATCTAAACATATTCTGGATTTTGAGATAAAAATGATAAGGTTTGACCCGTTTCGGCTAATTTATGCAAACTAATTACATAAACCGAACCGAATGCGCAAGAAGCGTAACGGGTAACCATATGGGTCATATACAGGTTTCCTAAGTTAATATGCCTTAAATATGTTGTGATGTCAGTAGGATACCTTCCATTATGCCCAAAACGAGTTTAATCTCAATATAAGCCCCGTAGGGGTATTTTGGTCATTTAAAAGATTATAAAAGAGATTAATTTTAATTCTGAGTCTCGGGTCTGAAATAATCAGTAAAACAACTTAATTTAATAGGTTATATCAGTTGGTGATAAGTCTTATATGCCAAAATGGTTTTAAACCCATACTAGGTGTTTAATACGCGTAAAAAGCCGTTTTAAACGATTTCCGGGTTATACAGGAAATCTGAGTTTTCTGATCAGGTTATAAAGTTCAAAATACTTCATTTATTATATAAAATCAGTAGCAATTGGATTGGTGTCAAAATACTATGTAAAACTCAGTTTATACACAAAAAAGGTATAATCGGTATTTACTGAATCAAGGCCATAACCTTAGGTTATGATCAGGTTAAAAATAATTAAAAATCTTCAAAAATCTTAAAATATTATATTACATCAGTGGGTAAAAGGTTTGGTGTCAAAATTTGAGTTTAGATAGGCTTTACGCTAATTATGCCTTTTAATTAACAAAAAGCTTTCAAATTACGCTATTGAGCATAACTCCTAATCTAGACCTCCAACTGATGTGAAATTTTAGGGACATGTTTATAAATCAGTAATAAAGATTATTGTCCTTTCACATTTCCAAAATTCTCGTTTTATGGTCAAAAGGGCATTATGGTCAACATTAAGCAATTAACGGAAACGTGTAAACGAATCGGACAATCAATGATCCAACCACAGAGGGTTATACTATCATGTAACCTGGTCCTAAGGAAGCTCTAAGGCATTTCCAAACCCATCTAAATCGGGTCAGAACTGAAGTCAAAGCAAAAGTCAAAGTTTTGCGACTTTCGGTTCCGAACCGAGCCTAACCAGAAAATTGTCGGATCAAGCAAGCTTAGATCAGTTCTTATACTTATTACCAAGTTATATGAGTGATAAAATAGGTTACACGCCTTCTACATTGCTAATTATGCGTTAATTCAAAAATTAGGATCCTGTTGACTTTTTATAAACAACTTTGACCCGACAAATGGCCTAGTTATAGCGGGAATCAGAGGGTGCCCTTTTAAGGGTTTAATGCCCACATAATTACCAACTTATAACTACCTTTAATTTGACTAAACACTGGACCATTAGTGATTAATCGATAAGTCAAACCTTAATTACGACGGTTTGACTTTTAAGCTAATAACTAAGCAAAACTCAATTAAGGAAGATCAAGGATACTTACCAAGGTCCAATGCACGATTAGAGATGCTTGGGGAAAGGCCTTGAGCTCCATAAATGATCAGAAGTGAAGGTATGAGTGAATGATCAAGTTTGCACACAATGGGGCTTTATATAGTGATCTTGATTGCTTGTGATCTTGATTGCTTGTGATCATGACAAACAATGCTATAACTGATCATGGATCGTTCAAAAGTGTCCCTAAGGTCTAAAAGCCAGTAGGGGTCGCCCATGGAAGTGAAAAATATCAATATAAGTCGGTTACTCGTTCATAACAGGCAGCTGTCAACATTTCAGTCGCTGGACACTCCTTACGGACCGTAAGGGGTCCTTTACGGTCCGTAAGCCCTTATCAGAGGCAAAAAAAAATTTAACCTTTCAAGCTTCGAACAGGCAACTATGTATTACGAATTTGGGCCATGAATTATCAGTATGGGACCTTTAGATCATGCTTGAATAGTTATGTCCACCCTACCATGTTGCAATATTGTCTTGGACTTTAACGAAAAGCCATAAACGAAGGTTTATCGTGCATATCCTCATAGGATCCCACTCTTGCAATTATGAATCAATTATTACTAGTAATTACCGGATTTGAATGTATATCAGATGTTTATAATATATATTAGGGTCTTGGGATTTATAATGAGGTCGTTCAGAGGTATAAATTAACATGTCGACACGTTTAAATCCTGCCTTACATCTTTAACTAGATCCGGGTTTATAACACTTTTGTCTTACATGACACGTGTCGTTATTTTATTGGACTCAAATTTTCGAGGTGTTACGGACGAGGAGTAGGTTTTTTTTTTTAATCGTAGCCTAAAATATTTCTAGTATGTTAAGTTGAACTAGTATGTTTTAATTTTAATGAAATTTATAATTTTAGTGTTTTATTGTTAATTTCTAATTTAAAATAAAAAATTAAAAAAAATTGTGAGTGATGAAATTCTATCACTAGTGATGACCACCGCCACTACAAAATGCTTGTTAGTGATAGAATAGTGGGTGATGACATGGCAGGAGTTGATTGGATATTGTGAGTGATAGAATTCTATCACTAGTGACCACCCTCACTCCTCTTACTATATATTAATTTACAACATGTTGAGGAATAGTGATTTTCTTCATTAGATCATTCCACATGTAATTCAAATTTAATATACACCGATGGATTAGTCTTATATTAAAAAACAACTTCCTTAACAAATTAGGTGCTGTTTGTTTTTGCTTAAAACGTCTGCAAAGAGCCTATGTCTGTAGGCGGGCAGACATAAGGTCTTGAAGACTGTTTGTTTTTTTTTCTTTAAACAGATCTGAACTCAGCTTTTATCATCTTAAAAAAGAAGCTATAGATCCCTGCTTAAAACATGTTCACAAGAACCAAAAGAAAAATCCTAACACAAATGAAGACCCAGACACACAGACACAACACCTCTCGATTCCCCTCTTCTCCTTCAGATCGAGTCGCCGGCCGACCGACCACCACCACCACAGTCTGGTACCGGCCGACCACCACCACCACCACCACCGTCTGGTGGTGGCGCCATCAATAATCACCATAATCATCCATACCTGAATCAACAACCAACCGGCATAGGGATAGAGAGCACGGATCTAAGTGATCTGAAAGAAAAAGAGGATGAAGGAGAGTTACAGCCGCTTACCAGGGTTTTGTCAAGAAAAACGTCAAAGAAACTGCTCCACTGCCGCTGCTCACGGCGGCGCTGCCGTCAAAGTTCACTCGCCGGAAAAGAAAAAGAGGGGGTGTTCCACCGGGAACCATCTCGATCAACAGCAGGAACGGCGAGAGAAACGAGGGGTGTGGGTGCATGAGGGTGTGTGTGTTTTGTTTGAGATGGGGAGGAGCTGAGGATTTATAAGCTTTTGTCTGTGTTTTCTTTTGGTTTAGGGTTTCTTACAAGAAGATGAAGGAGGGGAGTGTACAGGGAGTTGTGTGCGTGTGGTGTTGTCTGAGGTTTACAATTTATATAAAAAACAAACATTCTTATATTTTCAGCTTGAAGAGCTTTAGACCACATCTTCAGTTGCAGATATGAAAACAGATGAAATCAGCTTGCAGACAGTTTTTGTCTGCAAAAACAAACAGCACCTTAGAGTAGCACGGGTACCTTTGGAATTTTGTTATGTTTTTTTTTTCTGTTACGAATTAGCTTGATACATTTCCTACATCTACAAAACACATGAACGGGAATAGTGGCAGGGAATATTGTTTCCCTGTCATTGGTCGAAATGGGAGGCCGACATTTTCCTATTGGACCAACCAGTTTATTATTTTATATCCACTTTAAAATTACGGTTTTATCACCAGTTTAAAATTAAGCTTTTCTCCCAACTTAAAAATCTAATAACCCTTTTGCCAGCAGCTCAAAATTACGATTTTCCCCTCGGTTAAAAAATTACGATTTTACCACCAGCCTTTTATTTTATACACACTTTAAAATTACGGTTTTGCCCCCAGTTTAAAATTACATCTTCGCCCCCATTTCAAAATAAAATTATGCTTTTGCCCTCAGCTCAAAATTACGATTTATCCCTCGGTTCAAAATTACGATTTCACCCTCAGTTTAAAATTACTTTTTTGCCCCCAGCTAAAAATAAAATTATGGTTTTCCCCTACCTCAAAATTACGATTTTACCCTCGGTTCAAAATTATGATTTTCCCCCAGTTCAAAATAAAAATATGACTTTACACCCAACTAAACCGAAAATACGATTTCGCCCTCGGTAAAAAATTACGCTTTTACCCTAAGCCAAAATTACGTTTTCGCACCAGTTCAAAATAAAATTTTTGTTCCCCCCACCCGCCGGCTCAAAATTACAATTTTACACCAGTTTATTATTTTATACCCACTTTAAAATTACGGTTTCGCCCCCAGTTTAAAATTACGTCTTTGCCCCCAGTTCAAAATAAAATTCTGCTTTTGCCCCTAGCTAAAATTTACGATTTTCCCCCCGGTTCAAAATTACGATATCACCCTCAATTCAAAATTCCATTTTTTTCCCCTAGTACAAAATAAAAATATAGTTTTCCCCTAACTAAAAATTAAGATTTTACCCTCGGGAAAAAAAATTAATTTTTCCCCCAAGTAAAAACAAAAATATGACTTTGCCCCCAGCTAAAAATTGTATCAACGAGCTGCCTAACACTCTTTTTACTTTTCTTTTCTAGCGAAACTATAGTACTGTTTTTTTTAATTAGTTGAGAATTATTCGGCCATCGCCCCGCAACGCGGGCGGGGCATCACTAGTATATATACAATTCATGCAGCACTTGATGGGTATTATGTTCATTAAGAGTTGTGTATTGTTTTTTATCCAAGCACACTCTTTGTTATAAAGTAAATTACAATTATTAAAATCATTGAAATTTTCTATATCGTTTATTTTCAAATGCTAGTTAATCATATTTTCATTTTTTTTAACGGCGAACGAAAAAAAACCTGGTTATCCGGGGTAACCTAATGGCAAAAGGCCACCTCATATGTTCGCGATTGCAGACATCACTGGGTAGCCCAAGCCCACCATCTCTAGTTCCGGGGAAAACTCGCTGCCTGAAGGTCCACCGCGGTAAAACCCGATTGGAATCAGATTCGAACTTGAAATGTGTGGTCTTCAATCTCGAATCTTCACTTCCCCTCCAATGCTAGTTTTTTGTAATATATAAGTGCCTGTAAACACGTATTGATGGTGTTATGGACATTAGCAGAACTTTAAGTTATATAAGTATCAGTACCATGACTAACCAAATCGTGTTGATATCCTTTAGGCATATCACAATTTTGTTTTTTGTTTTTTTTTTTCGGTTGCTACAACGAATACAGGTATCGTAACAAACTAAACCAATACTAACTGAATTTCCGTCGTATCGCGCGGAGGATTAACTGTAGTTGTTTATAAAAATACGGTATAAATAAACATATTTGTAATTGAAACTTAAGATAAGTTTTCCTGACCAGAAAAGAAACACACATGACAAAACTACAACGAAAAACTTAAATAGCACATTTCTCAATTAAAGTAAAAAAAATACATTTATCATAAGAGATAATTAATTTAACGACAAAAGATCTAATACAAATAACTTTAACGTAGGACTGTCTAAACTGCTCGACGATCGCTCGAAAAATGCCTGAAAAATGCTTGTTCGATTCCCACTCAGTTTGTAAATGAGCCGCTCGGTTGTCAAAATCTCGGTTTCGCTCGAATTATTATTATTAAATAATTAATATATGTATTATAGACTTTAAAATTATATATATATATATATATATATATATATATATATATATAGAGTGGGGATCCTACGGAAAATGTGTTTTTCCTAAAAAAGTGTAAAAAGTCATAAAACACAATAATTTCAGGCATAAAACACACCTAAAACTCACAAATAATAGAATGAATATTACTAAAACACCATATTCAAACTCTAATAGTCCATAAAAAATTTAAACACACCATCGTAGAACTATGAATATAAAACACACAATGCTAAACAACATAAAACACAATAATATTTGTTATTCCACAATCAGAGCCTTAACATCTAAAACACAACACAAAACCCACATACATGATGTTTTAGTAATCTTCATCATATTATTTGTGGGTTTTTTGTGTGTTTTATGGTTGACATTATGGTGTTTTATGACTTTTTACACTTTTTAGAAAATTTGGACTTTCTGACCAACTCCTATCCTATATATATATAATTATATAGATAAGTAGCCCAATAAAAACTAAAAGCCGAAGAAACATACTAGCCCAACTCAATACCAAAACCTAACCCTAATTCCTAAAAATTCAAATCAGCACCCAATCTCCTGCTACATACGGACATACCTCCTGCCACATATCTCGCTGCTGCTCAACTCAAGTCCAACTCATACGGATATGGTACAATCTCCTACCTCGCCGACTACTTCAAATCAGCAGAGGTACAATCTCCTACCTCTTGCCACATACCTCGCTGTTGCTCATGTTCGATTGTTGAGGATCCAATCTTTTCTCACGGCACAATCTCCTACCTCAAACAATCTTCTCTCACGCTGCTGCTCATCTCGATTTTACTTCAATTTTGATACCGAGATTGAACAATTGATGTATAATTAGAAGAGTAAATTCGGAATTGTATTGCTTTTGTTATTAAGGTGTTGGACATGTTTTAATTAAGTTAGGATTTGTTTTTGTTAAATGCAGCCTGTAATAGTCTTGACTTCATTTTTTTTTGTGTTGCTACACATGTTCTAATTTCGGTGCTGAGAAAAACCGAGCGAAACAGAGCAAAAACGATCCGCTCGATTCAAATTCAATCAGAGCACGAGCATCAGTTTTGTGCTTGGTTTTGCAAATTCGATCCGATCAGATCGAATCGGTTGTAATTCAATTCGAGCACGAGCAGACCCTCGCTCGGATCGGCTCATGAACACCCCTACTTTAACATACAAAACGTACGAACCGAAGGTTTTGCTGAAAAAAACGCGGTGACATTTTCGTAATTATTAGTAATTATTAAAATTACTCTACAAATGATCATGTAGGGTAATTTTGATATTTGTAGAGTAATTTTGTAAAATGTTTTTGTAGAGTAATTTTGATCTTCTAAGGTAATTATCAAAATTAATCTACAAGTGTATCAAAATTACTTTACAAGTGAATCAAAATTACTCTGTAAGTTTATCAGACAACATACACTTCAAAATCACTCTACAAATGATCTTGTAGAGTAATTTTGAATTTTTTTTTAGCATTTAGTTATGAGGTTTAGCTTTATGGTTTAGTTTTTAACATTTAGTTTGGGTGGGGGTGGGGGTTAGTTTTTTTAGGTTTTGGGGTTTTTTTTTGGTGAGGTATAATTTTTTGATCAAAATTACTCTACAAGAACATTTTACAAAATTACCTACATGATCATTTGTAGAGTAATTTTGATAATTACCCTACAAGAAAATAATTACGAAAATGCCACTGTGTTTTTTTGCTTTTTTCATGCTATTCGTACGTTAAAGTTATTTGTACGAGAACTTTACCCTTAATTTAACAGGGATTATATGTTCTATACTTGCGTTCAATCATTTTTAAGCCTAAGAATCATTTTAGGGACCAAAAGCGAGAGTAAAAGTAAAAATTAAGGGCTCTTCTTTCATCGTCTTTAATGTGGAAATTAACTAATATCATATATTTAGATATAACAAGACCTGCAAAGCAATAGTTATCATCTCAAGTGTTTCAAATGCATTCAAAAGAATAGTCCGTGCCGGTGTGCCACCATTAGTCATTTGCTTGATCACCTAAAAAATAAATTCAATATCAAAATGATATTTAATTCAGTGTAAAAGAAAGATGGTACATGTTGAACCGTCCCTTAAAATCTCATCTAAATAGATGAAATATGTTATTCCAAAAGCTTTTGCTACATAAGTAACAAAAATCATAAAATAGTTGATTTTAAGGGTGTAAGGGGCACTCACCTAAGAGGTGAGTCCCCTCTCTTACGCCCAACCAACCAACTAGTGCCACGTCAACTCCCCTTACACCCCAATTTGATGGCGCCACTCCCCTCTTAGGTGAATTGCTTTTTTTATTCAAAAAAAAAAAAAAAACAAAGTTTCATTGGTTGAAATAGCGGCTGGCCCCACCACCATCTCTCCCCCTCTTCGGTGACTCCCCACCCCTCACCCTCCCCGATTCGGGTTCCCGCTTGGATGGCGGCGGTGTTCCCGATCGGTGGATAGGGTCACCGCTCCCCGCCCCGCGAACGCCCCGTACACCCTAATCATGTTAGCAAGGTATTATAATTGTTTTTTCTTATTTGATATTAATTATTATGTCTTTGCTGTATAGGTAGAAAAATAAAATAAAAATAGTTGCTTTTGATCATGTTAACCTAAGTATATGATAAAACTGATTTTTTAACACCAACACAATATAAGCTAAAACATTGGATTTTTGGGCCTTGGGGCCTGTCCAATTTTTAGATTATAAAAAGCATGACAAAAATATTAGCTGTTTGAATTGGAACGAGTCTCCAATCCATGGAGATTAGATAGTCTTTTTTTTTAACCACTAGACTACAAGTCTGCGACAACTCTAATTATCTAGATAATCATATTTACATATTAATATCTACATTAAATTTACTTATAATCTATAGAAAATAAATAGAGGACTTAAAATTTTGGAAGCACATCGGCACAAAGTACTTGCTTCACTTGAATGACCCTAGAGCCGACTTTGCATTCATGTTTTATATTGAGATTAACATGTTTTATAGAAATATGATACTCTTTTCCGTAATAAAAAATAACACATACGCATATGAAGTTATTGATTCAACGAGATCCATGTAGGGATGACAATGGACTGCGTATGGTTAATCCTGTACCCATACCTGGTTGTAAAATCTAGTCCTATACCTGATTCATTACCGTCGGGTATTGGGTATACCCGTTAGGATTTTCATGTGTATAAATTTTTTACTTTCCTTTATAATTTTATGTTTTAAAAATCTATATAATATATTAAATTATGATAAATAACATACATATCATCATCACCATAATAATATTTAATATATTTAATGGCTATTGAATTTTAATAATCATACGTTTCACCTATTGACCGATAATAATCACAACTTTAGAAATTCTCTCCAACGATCCCAACTTATAAGGATTTGGCCTTCATTGATTATTTTCTAATATAGGTGCACTTAAATCAATTAAGGAGTCTGAATGTGCACTTGAATCTATTGAGGATGTCAAATTCTTATATGTTTGAAAATGATTAATGGGGGCCAAACATTTACAAGTTGGGTTCGCTGGAGAGAATTTTCTAAAGCTGTGATTATTATCGGCCGACAGGTGAAACTTAGGATTATTAAAATTCAATAACTATATATTTAAAAATGTGTGTGTGTATATATATATATATACATATTATAATATTAATCTAAAAAAATAATTTTGTATTTCATAGTATATAAATATGAATAATGTCATCAAAATAAACATTTCAAATAAAAGTTTATTTTTCAAATAATAAAGCTACAAAAATGAAACATTACTAACAAATATGAATACTTTAAAAGTTTTCGAGTATATAGTTTTGGGTAATCGGGTCAGATATCATCTAATTCCATACCCTCCCATACTCACGAAATATTTTTTTTTCTATACCCATACTCAACCCAATACTTGGCAGGTGTCAAGTATTACCCATCCCTAGATACATCATCCAACCTTGCCCAAAAAAAAAAAAAAAAAAAAAAACTCTATAGAAATGACAGTTATCTCATAGTTTAGAGGTAAATACAGCAACAACCATAACTTAAAGGACCATAATGCAACTTCTCAACATCCCGCCAACGTCCTTTCATCCCTTTACATTCCCGCCAATATCACCAAATCACACTACCTCAATCCCCAAACTTCAATCAACATATTACAGATTCAAAAATCAAAACCCTAAACTTTTGATCGGCGAAATGGATACCAGCGGTGGCGGTGCGGCGCCCACCGGTTGCTACAAGTGCGGCCGTCCCGGACACTGGTCCCGTGACTGTCCGTCAAACCCTAACCCTAACTCTAACAGTGACCGACCTAGTAACAAACCGGCAGCATCATCGCATCCTTTCAAGGCAAGTGGTGCGGCAGGTGGAGCCTCGTTTGCGGCTCAAAAACCGGCGGCTGAAAAGCCGAAAAAGGCTCCGAAAACCAGACCGAAGCTCACTCCAGAATTGCTGTTATCTGATGACGGAATTGGATTCGTTCTTCGACATTTTCCCAAAGCTCTCAAGTACCGTGGCCGTGGCCACGAGGTATGATGATTTTGTGTTATAGTTTGAGATGAAATTCAGATATGAAAAAGTACACTAGTTAACAATTAATAGTGTACATGATGTTTTAGTATGTGATTCTTGTTGTATTATGTTTTGTGGATGAAATTCAGATATGAAAAAGTACACTAGTTAACAATTAATAGTGTACATGATGTTTTAGTATGTGATTCTTGTTGTATTATGTTTTGTGGATGAAATTTAGATCTGGTTTTCATGTGTGTGAACTATGAACATGCAAGTAGAAGATGCCCGTTGTAGTTTTATCAGGACTCTAATTTATACGAAGTGTTGGTGATGATGATGATTGATGACCTAGGGCATAACTTATATAACTATATCGTTTTATGACATGAACCCAACATTAATCAGAGGCGTCTCTCGTCTCTCTGAGAATTCAATTCGAGCTTGAAAAAATATGCCCTTCCGTATGTTTTACTATCATTTAAAAAAATCAAATTAGTATTGGGCTCAATAAACCTAATGCCAAGTGGGCTATATTCTAAACCATAAAAAATGATTTGCAAATGGGCCTATATTGGAATTGGTATGTGTTTACTATTTAAAAAAACATATATATATTGGATTATTTTTTTAAAATCGCGCCCCTCGAAATCACGGGCCTTGTGCGGAGGTCCTCCCCGCACACCATCAAAGCCGCCAGTGGTGCTAATTCTTAGTGAAATATCAGCTTGTGCCTTGGATCTTGCTCGGATTTAGCTATGAAAAAGCTTGCTCGATATGGCTCTGTTTGAAACCGAGCCAATCTGGCTTGGCTCGGTTAGAAAGTGAGCCAAGCCTGGCTCGGTTTGTTTTATCTCTAATATATATATTTTTTATAATATACATATAATATCTTAGAAAAATGTTTATTATTTGCGAGTATTTAGGTGTGTAGTTGGATATCTATGACATATTTGGGGGTTGATCATGAAACTAATGAACGTATATTATATTTTGTTGAAGTTTATTTTTTTTTGGTATTTGGTTGAACTTGATTTTGGTTTGTTGAACTTGTTTTTGATATGTTCTTTTAAACTTTTGGATAATATTTTAGACTTTTGAGTTTTGAAAGCTATTTTTTTTAATCTTGAGCCTAATCAAGCCGAGCTCGAGCTTAGATTTTCAGCTCGGTTATAATCGAGCCGAGCCCGAGCTTACCCCTGGTTATGAATATAGCTCATCTCTCTACTCTTGTAAGTTATTTTATCACATAATACTACGCATCAATATTTCTTTGCTGACAAGTGGTACCTTATGCAACTATTGTATGACAATAGGCTCTTATTTGTGCACTGTTGTGTGTGTATGGTTTTCTCATGCTTTCTTTGTCAATTTGCAACAGGGCGATATCCTCATGAGAGAATATTAAACTCAGGTCATGCGGTTTGTGTTGTTTCATGTGTAGGTGAACATGTAGGTCTTTAGTTGGGTATTTAGTGACCCCTACTAATTATTTACAACGAGCCACATTTTGCTAATTTCATTCAGTGACAACTGTAAAAGGCGGCATGCCGTATTTATGACACAACATGGATTTAATTATATTTTACTTTGATACAAGTTCAATAATCAACATGTACTAATAGAGTTTGCTTTAACAACAAGAAATGCTAGATTCTTTTAATTGGCCATCTAATTTTTATTTTTTCCTAATTGCCACTTGGCAATAATCCTTACACATAGAGAAAGGCCCACTTGTTTTCACTTTCATATATGTTTGGCAAGTGTCAGTTAGGAGGATTTATTTGTTAGTGATGACCCATTGCAAAATTTTATGGATCCATCAATGTTGAAAAATAATGATCATGCTTTAATCATAGGATGTAATGATGATAGTTTGTTTTGGTTTTGTGCATAACATCAGTTGCTGATTCAGTGAACATTATTTAAATTTTAAAGAGACAAAAAAGAAACAACAGTAGTAACTAGCCACTTCATCCTGAAAAATTGTCTTAGTTTTAGTGTCCATTTTGTTATGGATAGTTTCGAAAGCTCGAAACCTTGCTATTTGGTAATGAGTTAACTTCATTTCTTTTGTTTGGATTATTATAGCATTTAAGATAGGTTTAAACTAGCAACTAAGATGGAAGATGGTGGAGCTTTGTGCTCTAAATTAATTCTTCAGTTAAATATACTAAATTTTATATCAAGTTACAAGAAACATATAATTCAGTTGCATCAAAATACTTGCAGACAAATGATTTGGGGAATCTTCTAAGCTTGTACGCAGAATGGCACTCACATCTTATTCCTTACTACTCATTTGACCACTTTGTTCATAAGGTGGAGCAAGTTGGCAGCTCAAAACGTGTTAAGGTAAGACTTTATTTTCTATTATCTGTTGCAGTAATGAAACACAACATTTGATCTGTTGTATCCGATACGTTATGCTGAATTTAAATGCATAGTTCGTTTTACCTTTTAAGAGTAGTTGAATATTATGAGTTAAACTGTTGTGAAGGTTGGTAAATGTAGATTAAATGTTGGTAGACAATGTGTTGCTAATGTTAAATGATGTCAATTGAATGTTGGCAGACTTCACTGCTAATGTATGTTACTTGCTTGATGATGCTAATATAATTGTCAATTCTTGTAAATCAATGATTCTCTATATGTTAATTTTATCGTCTTGATAGTTTTAAATTAAACCAATTTTCATGTTGTTTCAGTAACTTTAATATCTGAAGTATAGTTGGCTTTTCATTGTCTCTTTTTGTGCATATTTTAATCTTTGCAAAGTCATGCAAATATGTGGTAATACGTAATGTGGAAGATTGCTTTCTAAGATCTTTCACTGCTATAGAAAATATTTAGATTAAAGATATAGAGAATTGATGATTGCAGCGACTTCAAAACTATTGACGATTCTGGGTATCTATGAAGTGCAAGTTCGTTGTTCTAGATGATAGAATGTGTATACATCTCCATGCATAAAATTGTCAACATAGATCAACTTTGTCGAGTTAGAAACTTAGAATAAGAAAAGACATTGTTTCTCTTTGGAGAAAAATCCGTTTTGAGTACACAACTACATATTAAATTTTAAAGAAATAAATGTGTTAAAGAACATTTAATCTGCCAATTTGGTGAGACGCGAGAGCACCGACTAATGTGGTACAACATTTTATTACCAAAATTAAGAACCCATATTTCACCAGAAGAAGACGATTTTACCAAATTTTATTTAATTTTGGAGTCGTAAGAATTTTCAAGTTCTGGTCAAGGTTAATTGAAGCCTGAAGGTTCATACCAACCTAGATGTAGTCTCTAGGAATTGATCTTCTGTGGAATCTATAGTTTCACCACCAGTTATGTCCACATATGCCCTAGAATAGCTTAAGGAGCTAGAGTTATCCTACTTGTAATTGGTTATTTATTTCCATAATACTCAAGTTTTACAAGAATATTTTAACCTTGTTTTCACTTTAAGCTAAGTATTTTGCAAAACACATGGCCAAACATTTCAAAAAATTGGGCACCACACACTTTTATGTTACAGGTAGTCTTGTATTTGGTCTCAGTGAGACTGTCTCACCCAGAGTCATGTTTTTTTAAAATACCCATTTCTTCTTTGCATGTACTATTATTTTAATAGACATCTAGTAGTTTTTATGTTTTTAAATCAATCACTTGTTATCCACCATTTTACTTTTATTGATAATTTTTTTCCTTTTTAATTTCATTTATACTGCTTGTAAGCATATATCATATATGCCATCAATCACATTTGGCTCCGATGCTGTTTTGCTTTTGTTTTTTGGTGATTAAAAGTGAAATCTTTTGAGCATTACCATCCTAACAACTGCTTTATGAAACTTTCCTTTAGATTTTGTTTATACATTCTATAGCTACATATTTAAACCAGTAAACTTGTTCTTATTCTAATTCTACACACATCATCTCTTTGATCATACATCTCACTGTAATGGTTCAAGTTACTTAAAAAGCATACCTACTTATTTACCTTCAATCGTAATTTACAAGGTTTTCCTGCACCAACTAAAGTTGTTACCTTTGTTTTTAAATTATTTACAAGATCTATGAGGCACTAGGCGCGAGAAGCATGTGATGGGTTATAGCTAGAGGGCTAGACAAAAGATCTTTATGCAAAATCTTGATGAACCAAAAAAAAATATTTTTTAGGTTCTTTTTGTTTTTGTAAAACTTCAACTCTTTATGCTTCTAAGATCATTCACTCCTTATTAACGCTAGTTTTTATGTGGTACGTTATGAAAGTCTTGCATTCTAAAATTGAAAGTCTGTTTTGGAGATTTCTAAAATGCTGAATTATTGTTTTGGATTGTGTATACATCCATGTCTAAAATTGTAAACAAAGGAGAATTTGGTTGAGGTTGAATAAGAAAGCACATTTCATATTTTTCTGTGGAGGAACACATTTGAATGCATATAAAACTAAAAAGCCAAAGGAAATAAATGTATGTAAAACATTTAATCTGTCCTTTTAAAAAGTACTTATTTACGGTATTCATCATTTTGCCACCATAATTAAGAATCCTGCTTTTATGTGTTTGGCTATATTTGTTTTCGTATTTAACCATTGGCTTAACCAGATGTGCATAAATGATCTGCGAGAAAGAATTGCAAATGGAGGAGACCCAACCAAGCTACATGAAACACTAGAACCGCATGAAAACTCAAATCCTGAACAAGGTACTTCCCTAATTTATTTGGAGTTTTTTTTTTTTAAATCTTTTAAATTTTGGCCCCGTCAGTTTAAAGTTTAAACTATGACACAAAAGCATTTTTTTTTTAAATTTATAAAATCAAATGGGCCCACCTGTTGGTGCCCCGGCTCGACCTATAGCCGTTTATACCAAACCTGAATCTGCGAATTTCGTGTAGTGTACTTATGGCAGAAATTCATACCTCTAAATTGTCATAAAGTTCTATTGCCATGTCATTGTCCTTCACTGGGAAGTTACTATAGTATTTAAGTATAACTTCAGAAGTAGATTTCTCGTAACAGCATTATTGAAAAAGTCATAAATGTAAACATGGTAGTACAAGCCGGTCAAGTGGTCAACTAAAGATTAAAGCCATTTGTTTTCTGTACATATAACATGTTGTGTACTAGCAAGCAGTGGGACTTAAAAGTTAAAACACTGATGTTCTTCAGACTCTCACATGGTGTTTTCTTCTTCCTTTATCTATAATAAATGATTGTCTTTTACTCATTTCCATTTTCTTTTTGTAATTACCATTTAGTCTGTTAAAATGGCCACATATTTCAGAGTGACAATTTATTTAAATAAGTTGATTATACATTTTCCGCAGATAAAGGGTTGGACCAGGAAGATACTTTGACGAATCATGACTCAGATGATGTTCAACACAATTTGTTTGATGAGATCTTTCAAACCACTAATGAAGTAAGCATAATTCTAGTTCTCACTTTTTAAATTTTAATTACAATAATACTAAGTTATATTAAATAACATCACAAACTACTGCTGTCGCTATGGTGGCCTTTTTTTTTTCTTCCACCTTTTGAAAACGGCACCACACCACGTTACCACCACCTTTTTTTTGTTTGTTTGTTTGGGTCGTTGCACCGCGTCATAGGTACAAAGTCAACATTTTTCATCTATCTATTACATTTTATTTATCGCTTTTGGTTGCTTTACACATTAATATTTTGCAGCTCCATACTGGTTTTTACGGTTTAGTTTGTACGAAGATTCCCCGCCTCAATGCGCGGTGGGGAAATTCTAGTGTAAACTCAAATTTGAAGTAAAGACAATTCTAAAGTTGAGAGCCTAACCGTTTTTCTTTATTTTTTTTGGAAAAAAAAAGATTTAATGATTTTCGACCGTTGATAGGAACCATCTGGGCCATTGAGTAAGGAGGGTACAAGTGTAGCAAAAGAAGTGCCAGGTCAGACAACAGGTGGCAACAACAATATAGAAATGTCAGAAGAAATAAAAGCCCGCATAGAAGCAAACAGGCTAAGGGCATTGGAGAGAGCTGCTGCTCGTAAACGGGCTTTGGAATCACAGGCCTCTTGACTTTCAGACTATTGTAACTACTATATATTCATTGTCTTTTTTTGTTCACTCGAATTACTGGACTTTTAAAATTTGTTATGTGGGCCACTTAACAAGAAATACATGTTTTGGGTCTGATTTAAGTGTGAAAGTTAGGGTTTATAAAGTATATACCATGATCATTGATTTGGATCTGATCTTGGTGGGTGAGTGATGGTGGTTGACGATGGTAGTGATGGAGAGCACTTGAAGGTTCACAGTGGATAGTGGTTGGTGGTTGTGGTGTGGAGTACTTTATTTTTGATTTTAGGGAGTTTTTGGTTGGTGGTTGACGGTGGTATTGATCATGAACACTTGAGAAGGTTCATAGTAGGTCGTGGTTGTGATGGTGCTTTAGTTTTTGTTTGTGTGAATGAGAAAATATATATTAAATGAATGTGTCTTTAAAATTAATCTAGAATGCTAAGGACACCCGGGGCGGTAGTGTATTTGTTCGTGATGCAAATTTTCAACGCGTGGAAAATCATAAAACACCACCGCCACCTCCATTTTTCATGGTAAGATTTTTATAACGCGTGCTATTTCTGACGCGTGATGATTTGAGTGTTGCGAGGGAAATTGTTGGTGGGGGAAATTATTGGGTGTGGTGGTGAGTGATGGGTGTGGTGGTGAGTGATGGACATTTTCACTAAAAAAAGTTGTGAGTGATGGAATAATGGTTGATGACATGGCAAAACTTGATTGGATATTGTGAATGATGAAATTTGTACAAGTGATTACCACTCCTACCCCTAAAATGCGTGGTGTAATAAATACTAGAATATATATGTTTTAATTTTTTTTCATTAATTTAGTATTATAATTGCTTTTAAGTTTTTTTTAATAGTTTAAATTACATCAAATGAATCTTTGGCGGGACTCGAATCCTTAACTTCAAGGAGAGCAATAACGCCGTTAATTCCAATGACTTTACCAATTAGACCAACCCCTATCTTGCTTTTAAGTTTATTTTGTTTTTCTATCACAACTTTTATAGTATGGTATTTTTATAAAATTCTCAATATGTTATTGTGATATGCTTATTTTTATCTACGTTTTAGTATAATTTTTACTAAAAACTAAGTTATGGATGGTAATATACAAGTGATTAAAATACAAAAATACATGTAAACAAAGTTACCTTATGATTTAGTTTCTTTTAGTATTTAAAGTAATGTTTACCGTTTTTGTTATTTTAATAATAAAATAGAGAAAAGTGTCCGAATAGTCTCTGTGGGTTTATCGGTTTTCACCTATAGTCCTTACACTTATCAAATTACATATATAGTCCCTAACTTTGAAACTTTCGTTTTTGAATAGTTCCTGACGTGGATAGGGGTTAGTTTTTGGTATTAAGTGGATGTGAAACTAAGTGTTTATACTAGAAATCTCAAATATATCCATCAATTCTTCCATAAAAACTAAATTTTCCATTCCTTCCACATCAAACCGAAGCCAAAACCTGAAAATCAAAATGTTAAATAAAACTTTAGTTTTCTTAACAATTTGATACATATTATGATACGGATCCCGCATGATCCACCCAACTATTACCCCCATGTTCTCCTGATCAATCCCACGTTTATTTGCATTAGTTGTTAGAGTCTTTTATTTTTGTCATTTCAATTCCTAGAAGTGCTAGTGGGTAGTTGAACCACTAACCCATCTTCCTTATTTCCTGTATTACGTGCATATTTTGTAAGCCTTTAAAAAGGCATGTTTGGTGTTTAATGGAGAACATGAAAATTTGATCAAAAAATCTCTTAATGTTTACTATTCTTATTATTATTTTATTTGGGAGACCACCAATCTCGAACTCGGTTCTATCATTTGGTGTTTTCATTCTTCGTCTTCACCTCCCGACATGCCGCCCCGTCTTGAACCCACCTCCAATAACCCTTCCACGGATGATTTGCTTACCTCCCTCGCCGAATCCGTCAACAAATTGATCACCTCCAACACCGCAGCCACCAACCAAATGGTTTCCGGTCAAGAGCAACACAAGGCTCATCTGGATATCATCATCAAACAGTTGACAGCTCAATATGAGCAAACAAACAACCTCATTGCTACCCTTCTTCGCCCCGATCCGAACAGATCTGGCCCTTCCGGGTCGAACACTCCGCCACCTCCACCACCTCCACCACCTCCACCACCTCCTGCCAACCACAACCCCAAACCACCGAAGATTACCCTTCCCATGTTTGATGGTTCGAACCCATTGGATTGGCTCTTCCAAGCCAATAACTACTTTAACTGCTACTCCGTCTCAGACGCTCAACGACTTTATTTAGCTGTGTTCTACTTCACCGGTGATGCACTGAGTTGGTACAAGCAACTCTCCAACAACAGGTTACTCAGAAGTTGGCTGGAATTTTCCCGATCTTTGGAGCTCCGATTTGGTCCTTCTTCCTACGTGAATCACCAGGTGTCACAACCCCCGTCCTCTATCAACCTGGGAACGGGCGGCCGCGGTCAGTTTTGGTGGTATCCAGGTGATTATCATTTTGGCAGCGGAAATTACATCAGGATCGTAGTTAGGAAATATTTTATCAGAGTAAAATACCACACTTTCTTAGTATTAAACACGTGGGAATAATCCCAAGTTTCAAATACACACATTTTAATAGGGATAAACCCTATTTTATTTAAATAAAACATCTCTTTATTTTTAGGTAACTTTATTGCCACTTTTCCAAGCCTTCAGTGCTGTCCAGCTGGCTTCTATTTGGCTTTCACATTTTTGTTGGTGCATGCGTCTGTCGACTTCGTCTTGTATCGAGTCTTGTACTTAGAATGTTAGATCAGGGCACGTAGTTCAAGATATAGTTAATTCCGCTTGAAGAGGTAATTCCGCTTGAATGAGACATGCTTGTAATTCCGCGCGGAATTAGATTCCGCTTGAAATCTAATTTCGCTTGGAACATTCTCAAGCGGAATTAGGAGCCTATATATACCCCTTCAAACGAAATCATTTGTGAGAATTCCAGTTTGAGCCACGAAGTGCTGCCGAAGTGTCGTCTCGCTGTAATTTGTTGTCAAATCAATCAAATTGACATTTAAAGTGATATTCTTGCTGAATTGAACTCAATACGTCTGTTTTCGCCTTTCGTATTGAGAAAAAAACTCTTCTGATCGACTCGTTCGGGTCTGAAAACGATCCTACAAGTGGTATCAGAGCTCAGGAGGAAGAGTTCTTACCAATTCAGCTGCAATTTCTGATTTCTACACCTTCTTTTTCAAAATTAACAACTTTTTACGGTTAAAATCGGCTAATTTTCACACATTATGTGCGCATCAGTGTTTTAACAAATCCTTGAGAGCTTCAGACATTTATCCGGCTTAAAACTGTTCGAAATTTGTAATTCCGTTTGAAAATCAGCTCGAGATGATGATGTCATCAGCATTTCATACGGAATTAGTCCTTATTTCCGCTTGAAACTGGTATTCCGTTTGAGTAATCTCGTTTGATAACTGTAATTCCGCTTCAAAGTCATAATTCCGTTTGATTTGGTTCACGCGGTATTAGTAATTTCGCTTGAAAGTCCTTATTCTGTTTGATAATCCCGCACAGAATTACAATTCCGTTTGAAAGTGTGTTACCTCAAACGAAATTAGGGTAATTTCGTTTCAAAGTTAATTCCGTTAGAACAGGACTGTTTTGTGAAATTGAAAAACCGAAACATGGAAGAGGAATTTTATAACGCCTTTGCTTCCCCGATTACTGTTACTCAGCAGACAATGTTGGAAAATGAAACGGGGACTATGCAAAAACCGCCTAAGCTCATGAACATCGAGGAGTATAAAGGTTGGGAAGGACGTTTTGAAAACTGGGTTCAAGAAAATTATTTGGATGCTTGGGAATGTGTTGAAACGAAATATGTTAGACTGATGACTGATGATGAAGAGATTATTGCAATTAAAGATCTAAGTGCCGAAGATAGAAAGAAATACAAAGATGAAAAAATGATGTTAAGTCTATTACAACAAGTTGTGAAAGAAGATATCTTGGTTTTATTGCAACACAATGGAACTTCGTACTCAAATTGGAAAGCTTTAAAATCAAAGTTTGTTGGAAGTCAAGAAATGGTTAAAAACAAAAAATCACTTTTGAAGAAAGAGTTTGATCTGTTTCGTGGTTTGAAAAATGAAAGCACAAAGCAAATTATTGAAAGATATTGCAATCTGTTAGCAAATATGAAGAGATTGAGCATCACCAAAGATAATGAAGAGTTGATTGAAAAGCTGGCTGATGCATTGCCACACGAGACTTGGGGCACATATCTCATGATGCTAAGGAACAAGAAAGGATTTAGCAGTCTGACACTGAGTAAATTCATTGAAAAGATTGAGGCTCAAGAAATGGAACAGAGAAAAATCTTAAGAATGAAAGATTTTGATGGTGAACAAGACATTGGTCTTTATTACAAAAGTGGTGTCAGTGATAAAACCACCAACATGTCACCGAAGATTGAAACGGCTTTCAATGCAAAGAGTTCATCGGGAAGTTCATCCAAAGGATCAAATAGCAACACAAGTTTTTCATCATATTCATCTTTTGATCCGAACATTTCAGCAACTAAGAATGGCAAGAAGCTACAATGCAATATTGTATTGAATCTTGAAAATGACTAGGGTTATTCTGAAGAAGTTGCGAAAAGTCACATGTCTTTGTTGGGAACTGTGTTGGAGTCCTATGGAAGTTTAGTAGCAGGAAGGATCGGGAATCCAATGTTGACCAAAGAGGATTACGATCAGATTGACGCTGAAGAAATGGGATTGATGGATATAAATTGGTGTTTGGCTAGTGTGTTGAGACGAGCTGAGAAATTCAAACAGATCACAGGAAGAGATGATTTCCGTGATGCATGTGTTTCTAATTTAGGTTTTGATAAATCTAAAGTTACTTGTTTTCATTGCAGGGAAAAAGGACACTTCAAGAGGGAGTGCACTAATCGCGAAGCAAGTGGAGCTCAAAATCCGTTCAACAACAATGATTACTATCGGAAATCGATTTATCATCAAGTTGCTCAACAGCCACATCAACAACAACTGCAAACTGCTCATGGCAGGAAGGAGATTGAAGAATCATCAAAGAGAGCATGTTTGGTGAATCAAGATGATCAAAAATCTTCAACAGGTTTCAGTTGGGACAAATATATTTCATCTGATAATAAAGCATGTCTGATAAACCAAGATGATGAAAAATTACCAGAAGGGTTTAGCTGGGAAGGGTTCAGTTGGGATGATTATGATCCTAACAAAACTTCAAATCACAAAGCCTTTGCTGCTCGAATTGAAGAAGATAGTGATGATGATACTGAATATTATGCGAAAAGAATGGCAGCTCATTTGAAAATGATGGCAAAAAGTGATAGTGAGGATGAAAAAGCTAAAAAGAAAAAGAAAAAGGTCAAAACACCTGTCAGCAGTGATGATGAGGAAGCTCCAGTAATAAAGAGAAAGGTAAAGGAAATTCCAAAGTTCAAAGTTGATGAAGAAGTTGATGCAAGAAAGATTCCAGTAAATTGTGAAACCTGTGAAATTATGAAGAAGAAAAACAGTGAACTGATTAACAATATGAACAGGTTGAAGGAATCTTATGATGTTCTGAACAAAGCGATGAATCAATACAATCAATCTAGTGATGAACAAGCAACAACAATGAAGACACTTCAGGGAGCTTTCATGACGAAGCAGAAAGTTGTTAACAATTACATCGAGAAGTGTGCTGTTCTTGAACAAAAATTGGAAACTTAAAGAATTGAAACAGAGAGAGTTAATCGTTTGTTAAAAAGTTACTCATGTACTTCTTATGTCATTGACAGGATTTATCCAACTGTTGAAGGCATGAAGGCTTTTGATGAAGAGGAAGTTTCTGAAGACAAGAGTTCTGAAAAGAAGAAGGATACTAAAATGAAAGATTCTGGTAAGAAACACAGTGTCAGTTACAACAAGTGTCCTCCCCCGCTTGAAAATGGATATTCGCCAAGAAATCCAAATTCAGAAAGAGTAAAAAAGGCAACCAACTTACAGTGGGAGTCGGAGTCTTCAGTTAACCTGCCAAAAAATATTGATGTACGTTTACATCGTCTGACACTGATCAACAATCTCAATTGATGAAGAAAGTAGTGGATCATGTGTTAGATAACGATGAAACTGAGGAGTCAAAGTCGAAGTCTATGTCAGAGTCAAAGTTTGAGTCCAGCACTCCGAGTCAAACCGTCAAACAGGGCAAAAGAGTTTACAATAAAGAATTCCTTCTATCAAAATCTAATTTGAATGACGAAACATTCAAAGTTGCATATACATTGAATGATTCTGACAAATTATATTCTGATGAGAAATTTCCAATAAGAGGTGTCAAAACTGAATTGATCAAAAAGGTTTTCAAATTGACAGAAATTAATATTTCTGAAATAAAAGATGTAAATCTTTCTGAAAAACCTAATCCTTACACCTCAAGAGTTCAGCAAAGGTTAAACAAGAAAAAGGGTTACAGTTCTGGTTCAGGTTATCAAAAGAAACCAAACCATAACGGTAATTTCAAAAAGAAAGGTCTGGGTTTTATTCCACCAGAAAATCATAAAAATGAAAAATATGTTCGAGATTTTAAATAAAAAATGATATTTGTTTCAGGTACATCTTCTGAAGAGGAGAAAGAAAATTTGTTCAGAAAGCAGTCGAACAGAGAATTCCTTGCGAAGAAGCAAGAAGAAATGGAGAAGATGGTTGATCAAAAGAAGAAGGAGACTCGAACCTGTTTTAAATGTGGTAAAATTGGACATCTAGCTGTGAAATGTTCACAAACAATTCAAACCAAACAGGGAGTTTCTAAACTGAAAGAAAAAATGGTTGAGTTTGAACCACCAATTGAGAGAACTAAACTTTTCAAAAATTCAAAATTTGAAATTGGTGAATGTTCAAACAGATTTTACAAGAAAACAGCAAAACTTGACAACCAAAAATGGGTTGTTAAGAAATCTGATAATGGGTCTAGCAATGATTCTGATTCATCAAAATCAGAGGAGCTAACGTCGGGCGATGAATCTGATTCCACAAAATCAGAGGAGCCATGTGTTGAGATAAAATTGGAAACATCAGTTCCTCCAATGGATGATGTGAATTTTCCACCATTGAGGGCTGAAAATTTTAAGAAGAAAATTGGTAAAGATGAGATTTCAAATCAATTTTTCTCAGAAAAGAAAGAATTTGACATTGAAAAAGCCTTTAACTCCAAAGTGAAACACATTTTTGGAAAAATGGTTGATGGAAAAGTCAAAGGAGTAAAGGAGTTTTATGAGAAAAAATTGAAGAAACCAGGTAAGAGTGTTTCGTCCCAGGTTTGTGACTGGGATGGAACATATTATGATCAGTAAAAGTATGACTTGCCGGAGCTCCCAGGTTGGTAAGCATGGAGCAGTATCGACATCTTTCTTGAGAAATTCACGAAAGTGATTTCGACTTACAAGTGGTAAATCAGGGACATTAAGTTGTACTTGATTTTCTATAAGTGTTTGATGTTTGAACTTCAAACTGTTAATTTTTTTTTCAAGTGGTTGAAGAACAAGGTGATGAACCCCTAACCTACAAGAGGTTTTATGAAATCAACAAAATTTATTTTCCGGAAAAACCATTTGATTAAAACAAACTTAAGTGTTTTGAATTCATAATGGGCAAATAGTTTGTTGTGAGGGGGAGTTCTGATTGTTTATGCCAAGTGGATGGCGAATTGAAGCAATTCGATATCAGTTGTCATTTTGTTTGTATAGTTTGTTTTCAAATTTCTTTAAGTGATTTTGAATTTTAGGGGGAGTAAGAAATTTCTGAAAATCCAAAAACATTTGAAAATTTGAAAAAGCCAAAAACATGATAAAACAAAAATTGAGTTTTTGTTGTGAAAAAGAGGAAATGATAGTACATCAGTGGACGATCACAGCATGCTAAAGAAATGGAAGATCAAATATGTGATAAACGGTCTCACTGATGATGTGCCAGTAGGTTTTTACACATTTAGTAGATTGTGACGAGATATAAACCTAAATTTCAAACTTGCTTATATCGTGGGGAACATCTCTCGGATATATGGGTAACCCCCGAAATCTTGTTTGAAAGGTCCCTCTTTCTGAGATACTAGGTCTTTATACTCAGTGATATCTGGGGTATTATCCCGGGACTTCTGATTTTGCGGAAGCAATGGCCTAGTCCCCGGAGAATACTTTAGATTTGCTTGAAATATAGCGCCGCCCTCAGTACAAAAAATGATGAAACATTGAAAAATGCTAATCATGTGCTGTTGAAACAAAAGATCCTCTAAAGGGGGCACACCAAAAGTCGAAGCCGTCATCTCTTTGCTGAACGGAAGTTCTGACATGAGCTCTCACGGTCCTCGCAATTTAACCCCTTACAGATATCATCTGTGGTATACTCACCTGTAAGACTGAATATTGGGATCTGGATACAGGAGTATATTCTGAGGTGGGATACATGAATAAGTTTAAGTATCTAAAACTCTAATCTCGTATCTCAAAACAGTTGAAATTTGTGTGAAAATTTAAAGTGGATAAGTATACTGACAATCTAAGTGAATTGTTTAGAACTTAAAATGTTTAAAGCTTAACGGTGTTGGTGATTTGTCTCATAATCTGATATGATCCTCTTACACAAACTCACAAAAATATTGTCTGTAAATATTTCTTTACCGCATTTCGTTTAAATTCAAAATTCCAAAAATATTTTAAGTGTGTTTTAGCATAAATTTCGAAAAATTCAAAAAGATTTTCGACAACTGATGTTGGAGAGCTGATTTTCAAAATTTCAAGTGCTAAACATGATGACAATCAGTGAGGGGGAGTCTGTTTAAATTGAGAAAAAGATTTTGAATTTTTTCCTACAAGAGGTCATCAGAAGTTTGTAAATGTTAAATCATGATATTTTTACAAGTGGTTCATCAGTGATTAACATTGTAAAATTTATTGATTTGTGTATACAAGTGGTAAGTAGAGAATAAATTTGTCAAATTTTAAATGTGTGAAATTTATTTCTAGGTTAAGAAATTGTGCAGGATAGCCAGGTTCCTGATTCTAGAGAGCCAGGTTACGATCCTGAAATTGCTGATGCTGATGAACTTAAGGAATCAAGAGATCTGATCAAGAGAATGTAAGAGCCAGTTACAAATCTTGGAAAGATTAGATCAACATCCAAGGGGGAGATAAGTTGATAAAGAGAAAACATAGATTTGAGGATGCTTTACATTGTAAGATACTTTGAAGAGAAGTCCAAAGACTGATAAAGATTGAAGATGTTGAAGACTCGACACTGAAGACTCGTCAACATTCGAGGGGGAGTCTGTTGGTGCATGCGTCTATCGACTTCGTCTTGTATCGAGTCTTGTACTTAGAATGTTAGATCAGGGCACGTAGTTCAAGATATAGTTAATTCCGCTTGAAGAGGTAATTCCGCTTGAAGAGGTAATTCCGCTTGAATGAGACATGCTTGTAATTCCGCGCGGAATTAGATACCGCTTGAAATCTAATTTCACTTGGAACATTCTCAAGCGGAATTAGGAGCCTGTATATACCCCTTCAAACGAAATCATTTGTGAGAATTCCGGTTTGAGCCACGAAGTGCTGCCGAAGTGTCGTCTCGCTGTAATTTGTTGTCAAATCAATCAAATTGACATTTAAAGTGATATTCTTGCTGAATTGAACTCAATACGTCTGTTTTCGCCTTTCGTATTGAGAAAAAAACTCTCCTGATCGACTCGTTCGGGTCTGAAAACGATCCTACAATTTTGTTACCTGAAACGCGTTTAAAAACATTTGTCAGTGGGAAATACTGGTGAGTGAATCATAGTTTAATCAAGTTAAGTAAAAACCATTGTACAGTATTGAGGGCGGTCGCGCAATTACATTTGTTTCCATCTACTTAATTACAACCCACGGTACTGTCAACCCGACTTGTGGTCATGTTACTCCTCGCAAGGTAGTAACAAATTTTGTATACAAAACCCTAACATACCAACGATAATTGTAGAATACAAATACTCAATAACTGTTTAATATATTATTAATTGTGTGAGGTTTTGTAAAAACAATTTGCAAAAAGGAGATTACTCACATTGCTGTCTTAGATTTTCTTTAGGGATTTCCTGGTGATTATCTATTAAATACACAAATGCACACGCGTTAGTATAATAACCCAATATTTACATTAGTAATACCCTCCCCGAGACGGCATTCCAACGACTACGTCGGGCAGAACCACGACAACCGTTACGGAACCCTGGAACAATCGGACAGCGTATCTAATACGTAACCGGGGTTATGATAGTTACAACGAGGCAGAACTTCGTTATTTAGGGGATATTATGCCTAAAAATTATCTTTGCTATTCAGAATATTGAGAGAGAGATCGAGAGATGAACGAATTGAAACTGAGGCTGGAGGCCTCAATTTATAGGCGACCTTTCGACTTCCCTTGCGGCCCGCGAAAGACGTAGCCAATGGCTACGCGGCCCGCCTAGTAGGGCCTATCTTGGCCTGGTCACCACTATAGGCTCGACACTTGCACAACACGTGGCATCACCGGGTGCAGCCCGATCCTCCATCTGTCGCGGCTCGCGTAAGCCGAAGGCTTAGCGTTTGCGGCCCGCGAGCGATGTAAAAACTTGATTTTTATTTTATTTTTAATTATATAATGTATTCGGGGCCCGGTTTTCACATACGGGGTATGTTTTAAGACATATTGGGGTACTCTAAAATATATTAGAGTGTCATAATATTAATTAGGAGGGTTGTTATATCCTCCCCACCTTGTGTTAGAGCTTGTCCTCGAGATCTACTGGAATAAGTGTGGATACTTCCTTTGCATTTCCGATTCAAGCTCCCATGTGTACTCGGGTCCTCTTTTGGAGTCCCATTTCACTTTGACTAGAACTAATTTCTTGTGCTTGAGGTTCTTGACTTTCCTGTCTTCAATCTGTAGAGGTCTTTCTACAAATTTTAATTGTTCATTTACCTCTACATCCTTAAGAGGTACTACCAGTGATTCATCAGCTAAGCATTTCTTGAGATTTGATACATAAAATACATCATGTATTCCTGCCATTTCCTCTGGCAGTTGTAGCTGATAGGCTACAGGTCCAATTTTTCTAATAATCTCAAAAGGTCCAACATACCTGGGGCTTAGCTTTCCCCTTTTGATGAATCTTACCACTTCTTTCCAAGGAGAGACTTTCAATAACACTTTATCTCCTACTTGAAATTCCAATGGCTTTCGTCTGTTATCTGCATAACTCTTTTGTCGATCACATGCAGCTTTCAATTGTTCTTTGACTTAAATGATCTTGTCTGTTGTTTCTTGCACTATCTCAGGTCCGGATAGTTGCTTTTTTTCCAATTTCTGCCCAACAGACTGGCGTTCGGCACTTTCGTCCATAAAGTGCTTCAAAAGGTGCATCATTGATACTTGTGTGATAACTGTTATTATAAGAAAATTCTATCAATGGTAAGTGATCGTCCCAATTACATCCGAAATCAATTACACAAGCTCTAAGCATGTCTTCCATTGTCTGAATGGTCCTTTCACTCTGTCCGTCCGTTTGAGGATGATAAGCGGTGCTTAGATTCAACTTGGTTCCCATTGCCTTTTGGAAACTTGTCCAAAAATGAGAGGTAAAACGGCTATCTCTGTCAGAAACAATTGATAAAGAAATTCCATGTAATGAAACTATTTCATTTCCATACTGAAAGTTTCCTTCATTGGTAGGAAATGAGCTGACTTAGTTAGCCTGTCTACAATCACCCAGATTGTATCATTACATTTTCTTGTTTTGGGTAACTTGGTAACAAAATCCATTGTTATCAATTCCCATTTCCAAACTGGCATTTCTAACTGTTGCAATAATCCTGAGGGTTTCTGATGTTCAGCTTTGACTTGTGAACAGGTTAAACATTTAGAAACATAAGCTGCTATATCCTTTTTCATTCCTATCCACCAAAAATTCTTTCTTAAGGCCTGATACATCTTATCACTTTCAGGATGCATCGTATACTTAGACTTATGGGCTTCTTCTAATATACGGTGGCGTAGGTTTCCTGTAACACCTCGAAAATTCACGTCTTATAATGTGTTGACACGTATCATATGTTTAAACGTGTGAAAGAATATTATAAAAGGACTAAAGTTGACAAACATGGAAAGTATGTGAATATACGTGTTCAAAATGTCAACAGTGAATAAATACATGGTACATTAACCCTACATGATGTTTATAACGTCAAACGAATAAATCATGGATCATGCGAAACTAAAAGTGAGGGATTACAAACTACAGGGGTTAAATGTGTCAACATGTTTAAGTTATACCTCTGAGTGACCTTTGGACAAACCCGAAGCTTTGTAGCTGTTAATTATGCTCACTAGAATGCACAATATAAATTTCGTAAAGTTTCGTTATCATATGAGAAAGTTATGATCAAATTCGTGTGCGAAGGGTTAAAGCGTAAACATTGAAAGTTAGGACTTTTCGGGTGACAATAAAGTTAACCGGGGACCTAACAAAGTGGGTATATGTTTTAAAGCCCTTACAGATCAATTATGAGGGTTCATAATGTAAGAAAAAAGTGTCTAAACGAAGTTTGAAGAGCCAAGGATCAAAACGCAAAAATCAAAAATTTGGATTTGAGTCAGAAGAGGGGTCGCGCGACGCGAGGCCCAAGGGGGGTCCTTCGCGTCACGCCTAGGCCTATCTGGTCCAAATTCTTTGCTTCTTTGTCTGCCATAGCCCTTGTGCTCGACTTTTATCTGATTTTCCACATAAAGGGCGACCCCTAGACACCCCTAAGCACTAGGAACACTTGTTAATCAGTTGTGGTGGGTTGTAGACTCATGTGTCAAAGATTTGTGGTGATTAATTCACTATAAAAGGCCATGATGTGCAACCATTGTTCTTCACACCTTCCTCTTGCAATTTGATCATTTCTAGAGCTCCAAGGCACTCTCAAGTGATCACTAATCAAGCTTAGGACTTTTGTAAGTTTGCTTAACCTTCTTTAATTGAGTTTAGCTTAGTTATTTAGCTAAAAGTCAAACCGTCGTAATTACGGTTTAACTTCGAGATTAATTAATAATGGCTCAGTCAAATCTCTAATTAAAAGTAGTTATAAGTTGGTAATTATGTGGGTAATAAAACCTCAAAAGGGTTCTCCCTGATTCCCACTCTAACCAGGTCAAATGTCGGGTCAAACTTGTATTTAAAAAGTCAACAGAATGTGTAAATTACAATTTATGCATAATTAGCAATGTAGAACACATACAACCTGTTTGATCATTAATATAACTTGGTAATTAGTGTAATAACATGTCTAAACATGTTCAACCCGACAATTTCCTGTTTAGACCCGGTTCGGAACCGAAAGTCGCATAGTTTGACTTATACTTTGACTTTCAGTTCTGACCCGTTTAGGCATGTTTTAGAAATGCCTTAGAGCTTTATTTGGACCAGGTTACATACTAGTATAACCCTCTGTGGTTATACACCTCGGATCATTAGTTATCCAATTAATTCGCATGAATCCGTTAATTGCTCATATGTTGACCATTATGCCCTTATTACCTTAAAACGTGATTTTTGGAAATGTAAAAGAGTAGAAACTTTAATTACTTATATTTAAACTTGTATGCAAAATTTGACATCAGTTTGAGGTGTAGGTTAAGAGTTATGCTCGTTAGTGTAAAATTCAAGCTTTTTGTTAATTAAACGGCGTATTTAGCGTATAGCCTACTTAAACATACTTTTTGACATCAAAATCTTTACCCACTGATGTAATATATTATTTTGGGATTTTTAAAGATTTTTAATAAATTTTAGGCTGAGCATAACTAGTAGTCGTAGGCTTAATCCGGTAATTGTCGGTTTTGCCCTTACGGACCATAAAAAGAGTTTTACATATCTAAATGACTCCAAACCTTTTGCTACTGATTATACATGTTAAATAAATTATTTTAAGCCTCCTGGAAGTATAAAAATATCAGCTTTATGTATTGAACCCGTAAACGGCTCTTAATCGCCTTATTAAGCGTTTTTAACACATGGTATGTATTAAAACTATATTGAACATACCCGGGTTGATACCTACTGATATTTTAGGCAAATTAGAATATTTTAATAGTAAGCAAAGGTTGATTAACTCAGACTTCGGTTTTGAGCTTTTCGGCTTATGTGAAATTACCAAAATGCCCCTACGGTGCATAGTTGGTTATAAATGATAGATTTCACCCATATACTTTAACCTACTGATATAACATGGTAAATTGAGTATATTTTCTGATTACATCAGGCCGGTAACTCAGGTTAACACTTAAACTCTTTTACAACCTTTAAAATGACCAAACTACCCCTACGGGGCATAGTTTGTGTTTAAATTCGTTTCGGGCATAATAAAAGACATCTTACTGATGTCACAACAGATTTGAAGCATATTAACTTAGGAAACCTGTATATGGCTCTTACGGATACCCGTTACGCTTATTACGCGTACGGTTCGGTTTATATAACAAGTTTACATAAATTAGCCGAAACGGGTCAAACCTTATCGGTTTTATCTCAAAATCCAGAATGTGCATGAAGGACCCATATTAAGCAAGTCTCTGAACTTGTCAGGTCTAAATCACATTCTATCCGGTCTTCGCTTAATCGTGCGTACGAACCGTATCTTTGAAACTAACCGGTCTAAGCTTAAGCTTAATTAAAGACCCGTTAGGATTCTAATAGGTTATTATAAAACCTCCGTTCCAGATTAGGAGGACCAGTAAAAGCTACTTGCAATTTGCTTATTGTGAATTATACTTTGCTCAGGTAAATACTTTTAACTTATTTTCCCTATACGGGCTTGGGTTACGGTATATAGCATACCGCTTGATCGGGCATCAAATCTTCCATCGTTGGGTGGTTAATTGAATAATTTGATCGGCTCGTTTAAACAGTCTTGTTACTTAAAGCCTTTGGGGGGTTAATGACCATGTCCTGGATATCCTTGGCATCATTTTACGAAATGGCCACGACTTAAGCGCGGGGTGTAGGCGTACACCCGTTAGTGCACAAAAGTATATTGTGGTGTGTCTATTGATCTTTAACCTGGACAAGATCTGGGCTACTGAACTCACAAGGAGCATGTAATTCGTTCACAAGATTATAATATTAAATAATTCTCCCAAGTTAAATAAAATGTTTATGCCATGTGCATCCAAACCAATTTTCAATCATTTTCCAAAATGAGTCAGTTGAATGTATTTACCAGTGTAAACTGACGTATTTTCCCAAAAAGATTAAATGCAGGTACTAAGCGAAATTGGCTGGGATTTCTCCTTAGCATCATTAGAAGTCTCGCAAGCTTAAGATGCCTGAAGTCTGTTGAACTATTGTTTCTATTTTATTTCCGATCCATCTGTGGATAAACTTCCGAATATTGTGACATTTGATATTACAATATTAAATTCGGTTGTATTATATCTTTTAAATTGCTTCCGCTGTGCATATTAAATATTGTGTTGTTTGACTATTATGTTGCCAACCACGTCACGATACTCCCCACCGGGCCCACCGGTGACACGTGGAAATCGGGGTGTGACAGGTTGGTATCAGAGCCAACACTGAGTGAATTAAACACTAGACTTTTGTGTTTAATCTCAGTTACACAATTGCCCAATTCTAAACTTTCGAGTCTAGACATATAACATAGGACAAATTCCACTTTGTTTGTGTTGTCCTTTATTTTGCATATATTTTGTTTTGTTATCTCATGCCATATTGACAGGATTAACAAAATGCCGCCAAGATTCTTCAGGAGAAGAGGAAGAGGCAGGGGCCGATTACCGCCCCCAATGACGACGAGGCAGGACCATCACACGTGCGAGCTCCGTCTACTACCGAGAGTGACGAACCTCGGCAGAACAGGAGGAACTTATTTGAACCTGCCAGACGATCGGTATCACACAGCTCTACACCTCCGGTCTAAAACCCTTATGGGCCACAACCGGAGTACGAGCCCAACAACCCTCAACCCTCATACATACCGTTACAGCGATCCTTATCGCATCACTCTTTTGGTGACCCTACACCAGTTTTTAGGGGCCGGTTTAACCCGGCGAATTACATACAAGAACCAGTGGGTTTTAACCCACTGGGGCCAGATGACCATTTCTCAGGCGATCATGCGGACGACATGGACGAGGATACGGACCCCGTCGAACCTGCAAGTGGTACACCAAACCACCCGATAGAGATCTCTGACGGATCTTCTTTCCACGGATCGCCCTATGTTGGTCCAGATAGCTTTCAAGATATGTTCACCAGGCACGAATGGTACTATACACCTCCTCACCATTCGTCGCCTCAGCAACAACAGCAGCAGTAGCAACAGGATCCCTCTGTGGATTCGCGGTTTGTGGCAGTTACGCCACCACCTCCACCGCCACCAGTTCAACCGGCACCTCCATAACCGCCGAGGTGAAGGAGAACCGGTGCACGCATGTCGTCACGAGCAGGGGACTTCCATTTCAGCTCCCCACATCAATCCAGTGGCAGCCACTATCCGCCACAGCAGGAGGACCCACAAATGGGTGGACCCTCTAACCCAGCTGTACCGCAGCCGCCACCGATGGGTTTTGACAACCCAATTCCAGCGTACACGGGTTCCATGGCATACAACCCGTTCGAGCCACCGGTTCACAACAACTACGGGTACGCAGAGGCCGACCCTTACATGGTGGCAGCCAACTACAATGCCCTGCACCCGGAAGGACCGTACGGAGCACCATGGGGAGTAGGTTACCCAACTCATGGGTACCAGATACCTCCTAGGCCTATTATTCGGACTCAATCGCAGCCGCCTAGGTTCTCCCCACCTGAGCATGAAGAACTCCTTCAGAGGTTGAATCAAGTTGAACGGGAAGTTCACAGAGACCGCAGGGAGAGACAGACTTTCTTCCAAGGATTAACAAGCTTGATCAAAGGGAAGAGCAAGAAGGATTATTTAATCCTTCCACTGTTGTTTTTCCTTGTATCAGTTGAGCCCCTGCATGGGCCTGTATTTGCTGTATTTGTTTAAGCCCCTGCGTGGGTATGTATGTGAGTTTGTTTGTTTAAGGTCCCTACGTGGACTAGTATGTTTGCTTAAAGTCCCTGCGAGGACTAGTATGTTGTTTGACCCCTGCGTGGGTAATTTGTTTGTTGAAAAGACCCGTTTAGGGCAGCATGTAACATTATAATAAATTAATGGAATGTTTGTTTTATAAATTTCATGTTTGCCATTATGTGCATATATAAATTATAAATGAAATAAATAAATTAAAATCATTCCTTTTGAAATAATCTGCCTATGTAATTATTAATTAAGAATCTTAAAGAGTGAAACCTAGCCTTCGGGTCATTTTAAGACCGGGCCAAGATGGTAAGACCTGTTCAAAAGATTCAAATCCAAGTTAACATCTGAAAACATGTTAACACTCCTAGCAGACGTGATTCGTTAAAATCACACGTCATTTTTATATGTATAAGGATTCTTTAGAAGATTCCTAACCCAATTTAATGATCTCTGAATCATGGGTTAAGATCATCAATTAAGATGATCATATTTTTACCATACGTTGGTAATATAATGCCTACAGGCCTTGCTCATTTCTACATGAGCCAAAAGACAGTGGTAGCGAAGACTCCCTGTCCGAAAAAGGTAATAAACTATATTCAAACCTTAAAAGCCTTGATTCTCTGAAATCATAGCTTAAAATTTATAAATGTCCTTGTGACTAGGCCTTTTGTGCCATAAATAAAACTGTTAATGTTGTATAATTAGGATAAATTATAATAGAAATCCTAAATAAATATGATTTATAAATTAACCAAATATGGTCTCTGTTACCATGGTTAATAGATTGCCATAAAAGACAATTCCATAATAAACTCCCAAGTAAACTATTGTCCTTGTTTTCTGTAACAGTTCAATTAAAATGGCTAATTCTGATGAAATAAATAGCCATTCAGTGGAGGAAAACGATAACGCCCGAATTATTTTGACGGGTGCTGAATTGAAAGTGCTAGTAGATGGCGCAGTTACAAGGGCCTTGGAGCGGCAGTACGAAGATTATAGTGGGACTCGAAGTAGGACCCAATCTACGCTGCATTCAAAGCCCAAGACACATTCTGAGGCTCATAGCAAGCCTCCTCCCAAAAAGGATGGACCCAAGAAAGATGATGATGATCGGCAGTCCACCAACCATCAAAGTGTTCCATATCAACAAATAGTACTGAATCAAGAACCCCGTAACAAGGGTTGCTCCTATAAGTACTTCGTTTCTTGTAAGCCCAGGGATTTTACTGGGGAAAAGGGAGCCATCGATTGCATGACGTGGCTAGACGAGATGGACACGGTGGTAGATATCAGCGGATGCGCTGAAAAGGATGTGGTTAAGTTTGTGTCGCAGTCTTTTAAGGGTGAAGCTTTAGCATGGTGGAGATCTCTGGTTCAAGCCACCGGGAAAATCCCATTGTACAATATGTCATGGGATCAATTTGTTGCCCTTATCAGGGAAAATTACTGCCCTCAGCATGAGGTGGAGAAGATAGAATCTGACTTTCTATCATTGGTGATGACAAACCTTGACTGTCAAGCTTACCTAACGAGCTTCAACACGATGTCCCGGTTGGTTCCATATCTAGTAACCCTGGAGCCAAAAAGAATAGCTCGTTTTATCGGCGGTTTAGCCCCGGAAATCAAGGCAAGCGTAAAAGCTTCTCGGCCAGCTACCTTCAGGTCTGTAGCTGACATATCTTTGTCACTTACTCTGGATGCGGTCCGACAAAGATCGCTAAGAAACAAAGAGGCTGAGAAGAGAAAACGTGAAGATGATAGTTCACGAAGATCGAACAAGAAACACCGTGGGAACAGTGACAACAAGAAAGGATCGGAGTCAAGGAAAGATGGGCATCATTCTGGTGAGAAGCCCAAATGCAAAATTTGTAAGAAACAACACTTTGGAAAGTGCAGACTTGAGTCGAACTCACAGACTCAGTCAAAAACCTATTCTTGTGGTATATGCAAGTCCACGGATCACTAAACCTTGGATTGCAAGAAGATGAAAGACGCAACGTGCTACCGTTGCAATGAAAAGGGGCACATTAAGACCAACTGCCCGAAATATGCCAAGAAGCCTGAAGAGGCCAAGAAGACCAATGCTAGAGTCTTCAGAATGGATGCAAAGGAAGCAGTCCATGATGACAATGTGATAACAGGTACATTTCTTATAAATGACATTTATGCAAGAGTGCTTTTCGATTCAGGAGCAGATAAGTCATTTGTAGATAATAAGTTTTGTAAATTGCTGAATTTACCTGTTAAAAACTTAAGAGTGAAATATGAGGTGGAATTGGCTGATGGCACCATAGAAACCGCCTCAACCATATTAGATGGATGTTTCATATCCATTAAGAACCACTCTTTTCCATTGTCATTACTTCCTTTGAAGTTAGCTGGTTTTGACATTGTTCTGGGTATGGACTGGTTATCTCATAACCAGGCCCAAATCGTCTGTAATAAGAAGCAAGTGGTGATCAAGACTCCGTCTGGTGAACCACTTACTATTCAGGGAGATACCCGGTATGGATTGCCTGAGCAAGTGACTATGCTCAAGGCATCCAAGTGTTTGAAGAAGGGCTGTGTCATCTACATGGCACAAGTGACTATCGATGAGCCGAAGCCCAAGATTGAAGAAATCCATGTCATTTCTGAATACCCAGAAGTTTTTCCCGAAGATCTACCTGGTTTACCACCGGATAGACAAGTTGAATTCAAAATCGACTTCATCCCCGGAGCAGCACCTGTTGCTAGAGCACCATACAGATTGGCACCCACAGAAATGAAGGAGTTGAGGACACAGCTAGATGAATTGCTGGCTAAAGGTTTCATTAGACCTAGCTCGTCTCCTTGGGGCGCGCCAATCCTGTTTGTCAAGAAGAAGGATGGGTCGATGCGTCTGTGCATCGACTATCGCGAGCTTAATAAAGTCACGATCAAGAATAGGTATCCTTTGCCCAGGATCGACGATCTGTTCGATCAGCTTCAAGGGGCAAGTTATTTCTCGAAGATTGATTTGAGGTCAGGCTACCATCAGTTGAAGGTTAAAGATGAAGATGTTCACAAGACTGCATTTAGGACTCGTTACGGTCACTACGAGTTCCTAGTGATGCCTTTTGGGCTCACTAATGCACCAGCCGCATTCATGGATCTCATGAATCGCGTCTGCAAGCCTTACTTGGATAAATTCGTCATCATTTTCATTGACGACATCCTCATCTACTCGAAGAACCAAGCTGACCATGAGAAGCACCTCCGATGCATTCTGGAATTACTTCAGCAGGAGAAGCTCTATGCCAAATTCTCTAAATGTGAATTTTGGCTTCGTGAAGTCCAATTCCTTGGACATGTGGTTAGCGAGCATGGTATCCAGGTGGATCCCGCTAAGGTTGAAGCCGTAATGAACTGGCAAGAGCCAAAGACGCCTACAGAGATTCGTAGCTTCCTGGGATTGGCAGGATATTACAGGCGTTTCATTGAAAATTTTTCAAGGATTGCTGCACCCCTAGCCTCCTTAACTAAGAAGAAGGTTAAGTTTGTTTGGGGTCCTAAGCAGCAAGAATCCTTTGATATTCTCAAGAAAAAGTTGAGCAATGCTCCTGTGTTGACATTGCCTGATGGAATCGAAGATTTTGTGGTTTATTGTGATGCATCGCACACCGGGATGGGGTGTGTGCTTATGCAGAAAGGCAAAGTTATTGCCTACGCTTCACGACAATTGAAAGTGCATGAAAAGAATTACACCACCCATGACTTGGAGCTGGGTGCCGTTGTATTCGCACTGAAGCTTTGGAGGCACTATCTATATGGTGTCAAGTATGTGATTTATTTTGATCACAAGAGCCTCCAACATCTGTTTAATCAGAAGGAATTAAATATGAGGCAGCGCCGCTGGATGGAGACTTTAAATGATTATGATTGTGAAATCAGATACCATCCCGGCAAGGCGAATGTAGTCGCCGATGCCTTGAGTCAGAAGGAAAGGGTGAAACCCATCTGAATCAATGCCAAGCGCATGGAGATAAAGAACAGTTTAATTGAAAGGTTGTTAGCTGCACAGAATGAAGCTGTGTTGGAAGCTAACTATCCTAATGAAAAGTTAGGAGTAACTGAGGAGCAGTTATCTCTTAGCAAGGACGGACTTCTGAAATTGAATGGACGAATATGGGTTCCAATTTATGGAGGACTTCATGATGTTATCCTCCAGGAAGCCCATAGTTCCAAATATTCCGTTCATCCTGGTGCGGATAAGATGTACCAGGATCTAAGGGCAAATTATTGGTGGATAGGCTTGAAAAAGTCTGTAGCCGCTTATGTAGCAAAATGCTTGACATGTGCACTAGTCAAAGCAGAACATCAGAAACCGTCAGGTTTGCTACAACAGCCTGAACTTCCTACGTGGAAGTGGGAAATGGTGACGATGGATTTCATCACCAAGTTGCCAAAGACAAGGAAAGGCAATGATACAATATGGGTTATAGTTGATAGACTGACTAAGTCAGCTCATTTCTTACCCATCAAGGAGACTTATAGCTCCGACATGTTAGCCCAGTTATACGTGGATAAGATTGTAGCCTTACATGGCATACATGTGTCTATTATCTCTGACAGAGATACTAGATACACGTCACATTTTTGGAAAAGTTTCCAGCAATCTTTGGGCACACATTTGAATTTTAGTACAGCTTACCACCCTCAGACTGACGGACAGAGTGAGCGTACTATTCAAACGTTGGAAGACATGCTACGTGCATGTGTGATCGATTTGGGTGGTAGTTGGGATAAGCATCTACCACTAATTGAATTCTCCTACAACAATAGCTTCCACACCAGCATCAAGGCTGCGCCTTTTGAGGCATTATACGGTAGAAAGTGTAGAACGCCAGTTTGTTAGGCGGAAGTTGGAGATGTCCAATTATCAGGACCATAGATAGTGTTCGAAACAACGGACAAAATTGTCCAGATTCGTGACCGTCTCAAAGCTGCCCGGGATAGGCAGAAGAGTTACGCTGATCTAAAGCGTAAATATTTTCACTTCGAAGTAGGTGACACAGTCCTACTTAAAGTGTCACCCCGGAAGGGAGTGATGCGGTTTGGTAAGAAAGGCAAGCTAAGCCCGAGATACATAGGACCTTTCAAGGTTATCGAACGTGTCGGGTCAGTTGCCTATATGTTAAACTTACCTGAAGAGCTCAGTAGTATACACAACGTGTTCCACATCTGCAATCTGAAGAAGTGCTTCGCTGATGAATCATTGGTTATACCACACACAGATGTGCATATAGATGAGAGCTTGAAGTTTGTGGAAAAGCCATTGTCGATTGAAGATCGACAGGTTAAGAAACTTCGTAGGAAGCATGTACCTATTGTAAAGGTCAAGTGGGATGCCCGTAGAGGACCCGAATTCACGTGGGAGGTTGAATCCACGATGAAAGAAAAGTACCCTTATTTATTTCAGTAAATCTCGGGGTCGAGATTTCTTTTAAGGGGGTGAGGATGTAACACCTCGAAAATTCACGTCCTATAATGTGTTGACACGTGTCATATGTTTAAACGTGTGAAAGAATATTATAAAAGGACTAAAGTTGACAAACATGGAAAGTATGTGAATATACGTGTTCAAAATGTCAACAGTGAATAAATACATGGTACATTAACCCTACATGATGTTTATAACGTCAAACGAATAAATCATGGATCATGCGAAACTAAAAGTGAGGGATTACAAACTACAGGGGTTAAATGTGTCAACATGTTTAAGTTATACCTCTGAGTGACCTTTTGACAAACCCGAAGCTTTGTAATTGTTAATTATGCTCACTAGAATGCACGATATAAATTTCGTAAAGTTTCGTTATCATATGAGAAAGTTATGATCAAATTCGTGTGCGAAGGGTTAAAGCGTAAACATTAAAAGTTAGGACTTTTCGGGTGACAATAAAGTTAACCGGGGACCTAACAAAGTGGGTATATGTTTTAAAGCCCTTATAGATCAATTATGAGGGTTCATAATGCAAGAAACAAGTGTCTAAACGAAGTTTGAAGAGCCAAGGATCAAAACGCAAAAATCAAAAATTTGGATTTGAGTCAGAAGAGGGGTCGCGCGACACGAGGCCCAGGGGGGGGGGGGGTCCTTCGCGTCACGCCTAGGCCTATCTGGTCCGAATTCTTTGCTTCTTTGTCTGCCATAGCCCTTGTGCTCGACTTTTATCCGATTTTCCACATAAAGGGCGACCCCTAGACACCCCCTAAGCACTAGGAACACTTGTTAATCAGTTGTGGTGGGTTGTAGACTCATGTGTCAAAGATTTGTGGTGATTAATTCACTATAAAAGGCCATGATGTGCAACCATTGTTCTTCACACCTTCCTCTTGCAATATGATCATTTCTGGAGCTCCAAGGCACTCTCAAGTGATCACTAATCAAGCTTAGGACTTTTGTAAGTTTGCTTAACCTTCTTTAATTGAGTTTAGCTTAGTTATTTAGCTAAAAGTCAAACCGTCGTAATTACGGTTTGACTTCGAAATTAATTAATAATGGCTCAGTCAAATCTCGAATTAAAAGTAGTTATAAGTTGGTAATTATGTGGGTAATAAAACCTCAAAAGGGTTCCCCCTGATTCCCACTCTAACCAGGTCAAATGTCGGGTCAAACTTGTATTTAAAAAGTCAACAGAATGTGTAAATTACAATTTATGCATAATTAGCAATGTAGAACACATACAACCTATTTGATCATTAATATAACTTGGTAATTAGTGTAATAACATGTCTAAACATGTTCAACCCGACAATTTCCTGTTTAGACCCGGTTCGGAACCGAAAGTCGCATAGTTTGACTTATACTTTGACTTTCAGTTCTGGCCCGTTTAGGCATGTTTTAGAAATTCCTTAGAGCTTTATTTGGACCAGGTTACATGCTAGTATAACCCTCTGTGGTTATACACCTCGGATCATTAGTTATCCAATTAATTCGCATGAATCCGTTAATTGCTCATATGTTGACCATTATGCCCTTATTACCTTAAAACGTGATTTTTGGAAATGTAAAAGAGTAGAAACTTTAATTACTGATATTTAAACTTGTATGCAAAATTTGACATCAGTTTGAGGTGTAGGTTAAGAGTTATGCTCGTTAGCGTAAAATTCAAGCTTTATGTTAATTAAACGGCGTATTTAGCGTATAGCATACTTAAACATACTTTTTGACATCAAACTCTTTACCCACTGATGTAATATATTATTTTGGGATTTTTAAAGATTTTTAATAAATTTTAGGCTGAGCATAACTAGTAGTCGTAGGCTTAATCCGGTAATTGTCGGTTTTGCCCTTACGGGCCATAAAATGAGTTTTACATATCTAAACGACTCCAAACCTTTTGCTACTGATTATACATGTTAAATAAATTATTTTAAGACTCCTGGAAGTATAAAAATATCAGCTTTATGTATTGAACCCGTAAACGGCTCTTAATCGCCTTATTAAGCGTTTTTAACACATGGTATGTATTAAAACTATATTGAACATACCCGGGTTGATACCTACTGATATTTTAGGAAAATTATAATATTTTAACAGTAAGCAAAGGTTGATTAACTCAGACTTCGGTTTTGAGCTTTTCGGCTTATGTGAAATTACCAAAATGTCCCTACGGTGCATAGTTGGTTATAAATGATAGATTTCACCCATATACTTTAACCTACTGATATAACTTGGCAAATTGAGTATATTTTCTGATTATATCAGGCCTGTAACTCAGGTTAACACTTCAACTCTCTTACAACCTTTAAAATGACCAAACTACCCTTACGGGGCATAGTTTGTGTTTAAATTCGTTTCGGGCATAATAAAAGACATCTTACTGATGTCACAACATATTTGAAGCATATTAACTTAGGAAACCTGTATATGGCTCTTACGGATACCCGTTACGCTTATTACGCGTACGGTTCGGTTTATATAACAAGTTTACATAAAGTAGCCGAAACGGGTCAAACCTTATCGGTTTTATCTCAAAATCCAGAATGTGCATGAAGGACCCATATTAAGCAAGTCTCTGAACTTGTCGGGTCTAAATCACATTCTATCCGGTCTTCGCTTAATCGTGCGTACGAACCGTATCTTTGAAACTAACCGGTCTAAGCTTAAGCTTAATTAAAGACCCGTTAGGATTCTAATAGGTTATTATAAAACCTTCGTTCTAGATTAGGAGGAATAGTAAAAGCTACTTTCAATTTGCTTATTGTGAATTATACTTTGCTCAGGTAAATACTTTTAACTTATTTTCCCTATACGGGCTTGGGTTACGGTATAGGCATCAAATCTTCCATCGTTGGGTGGTTAATTAAATAATTTGATCGGCTCATTTAAACAGTCTCGTTACTTAAAGCCTTTGGGGGGTTAATGACCATGTCCCGGATATCCTTGGCATCATTTTACGAAATGGCCACGACTTAAGCACTGGGTGTAGGCGTACACCCGTCAGTGCACAAAAGTATATTGTGGTGTGTCTATTGATCTTTAACCCGGACAAGATCCGGGCTACTGAACGCACAAGGAACATGTAATTCGTTCACAAGATTATAATATTAAATAATTCTCCCAAGTTAAATAAAATGTTTATGCCATGTGCATCCAAACCAATTTTCAATCATTTTTCAAAATGAGTCAGTTGAATGTATTTACCAGTGTAAACTGACGTATTTTCCCAAAAAGATTAAATGCAGGTACTAAGCGAAATTGGCTGGGATTTCTCCTTAGCATCATTAGAAGTCTCGCAAGCTTAAGATGCCTGAAGTCTGTTGAACTATTGTTTCTATTTTATTTCCGATCCATCTGTGGATAAACTTCCGAATATTGTGACATTTGATATTACAATATTAAATTCGGTTGTATTATATATTTTAAATTGCTTCCGCTGTGCATATTAAATATTGTGTTGTTTGACTATTATGTTGCCAACCACGTCACGATACTCCCCACCGGGCCCACCGGTGACACGTGGAAATCGGGGTGTGACATTTCCTAATTTAGGTATCCACATTCTTTTCTTATGGAATCTCCAAATTCCATCTGTTCCTTGTTCTAATTCCTTAATCATTCCTTTAAATTTTCAGTATCATCCTTGATTACTAACTCTTGTGCCTTTCTAATTTGTTCATTTAAATCTACTTGCACATTTAGTTTAAGAGAACGTACTCTTTTTGGCTTTTCATGATACTTTCGACTTAGAGCATCAGCTACTACATTTGCCTTCCTGCATGATATTGGATATTACAGTCGTAACCACTAAGTATCTCCATCCAGCGTCTTTGTCTCATATTCAATTCCTTTTGCCCGAAAACATACCTTAAACTCTTATGGTCGGTGAAAATGGTAAACTTACTACCGTAAAGGTAATGTCTCCAAATTTTAAGGGCAAAAATTATGGCTCCTAATTCTAGATCATGGGTTGAATAATTCTCTTCATGATTCTTAAGTTGTCTAGAGGCGTAAGCTATAACCTTTTGACGTTGCATTAACACACATCCATAACCTAATTTAGAAGCGTCACAATAGACTATAAAGTCTTCTGTTCCTTCTGGTAACGCTAATATGGGTGCATGGGTTAATCTTTGCTTAAGAATTCTAAAGGTTCTTCTTGTTTTGATCCCCATTCAAACTTAACAGATTTACAGGTTAGCTTAGTTAAGGGAATGACTATTCTAGAAAAATCTTGAATAAATCTTCTATAATAATCGGCCAGCCCTAAGAAACTTCTAACCTCGGTTGGTGATTCAAAAACTTAGAAGTGTGTGCAAATGTTTTGCATGTTCCTCTTTACCTTTAGAATAAATAAGGATATCATCTATAAAGACAATTATGAATTTATCCAAATATGGCTTACATATTCGGTTCATCATGTCCATAAATGCAGCTGGGGCATTGGTTAAACCGAATGGCATGACAGTAAATTCATAATGGCCATACCTTGTCCTGAAAGCGGTCTTAGGAATGTCCTCTTCCTGTACCTTTAATTGATGATATCCTGATCGTAAATCGATTTTAGAGAAAAATCGAGCTCCTTGCAATTGATCAAACAAATCATCAATTCTCGGTAGTGGGTACCGATTCTTAATCGTGACTTTATTCAATTCGCGGTAGTCAATGCACATACGCATCGATTCGTCTTTCTTTTTAACAAATAAGATCGGTGCTCCCCATGGCGATGAGTTTGGCTGTATGAATCCCTTTTCCAACAATTCATCTAGCTGTTTCTTCAGTTCCTGCATTTTTGCGAGTGCTAAATGGTAGGGTGCTTTGGCAATTGGTGCTGTTTCTGGTAGCAGATGGATTCTAAATTCAACTTCCCTGTCTGGAGGTTGCCCTGGTAATTCTTCAGGAAACACATCTGAAAACTGAGATACTACTGGAATATCTTTTAGTTCTTTTCCTTTAGTGTTAGTGATTATGGAAATCAAATACACTAAAGATTCTTTTCTTATATAACTTGTTGTTTTCATCACAGAGATGAATTTTGTGGATCTAGACGGCTTATCTCCTTTAATTGTGATCTTTTCACCTCTGGGTGAATTTACTTGGATTGACTTTTGATCACATAAAATACTGGCTTTATTTGCTACTAAACAATCCATTCCTAATACAACATCAAATCCTGCCAGATTCATTGGGTAAAGGTTTGCAACAAACTATTGATTTAAAAATTCTATTCTTGCTCTCTGCAAGATTTCAGAAATCTTAATGGTTTCTCCATTTGCTGTTTCTACTAGACATTCTTGTGGGAGTTTAGTTAATGGTTGATTGAGAAGTTTGCAAAATGAAGTATTAATAAAACTTTGGTTTGCACCAGAGTCAAATAATACTTTAGCAAAAACATCATTAACTAAAAACGTACCGGCGATCACGTCCGGGATTATCTTTGCTTCTTCTGCAGTCAGAACAAATGCTCTAGCATTTTTAGTATTCTTGGTGTTCGTGGCTGGAGCTAGTTTTGGACAGTTCGGATTGATGTGACCTTTTTCTCCACAGTTTAAGCACATTCCATTATTTGGTTTCCTCCTGCAATCTTCTTCCTTGTGTCCTGGTATCTTGCAGAAATCGTAGTAGGTAGAGCATTTTCCTGAATGCTTTTTCTTGCAGGCTATGCAGTACGGTGTAGAGGTAGAACCTACATTTTTCCCATGGTTGGAATTTCCATAACGAAATTCTTGGGTAAGCCTCTGAGCTAGGTTCCTCCTCTGGTCTTCTTCTCGTGTACGCACTAACTCATCAGTCAAGGTGTTTGCCAGTTCTACAACTTCTTCTATGGTTTGAGGTCTAGCTGCCTTAACTACATGCCTTATCTCACTGATTAATCCCCAGATGTAGCGGGAGATTAATACTGGTTCGGGTGATGCAAGGGTTGACACTATTCTAGCATATTCAAAGAATAAAGTAGTGTATCCCTTACTATCCACTCCAGTCATCCTAAGGTTTAGGAACTTATTTGCTATCTGTTCCTTTTCATTGGGAGGGCAAAATTTTCTATCTACCATATTCTTAAATTCCTCCAATTCCATACTGTAAACCCTATCACTTCCCCTAGATTGGAGATAGTGTTCCACCATTATAGTGCTGAATTCTTAAATAGATTGAAAGCAAACATTATCTTATCCTCTTCAGCACACTTGCTTATTTTTAAGACTGCTTCAGTCTTTTCTATCCAGCGTAAAGCTGCAACGGCCCCTTCATTGCCCGAGAATTCCATTGGTTTACAAGACCAGAATTCTTTATAAGAACAACCATAAGACATGGTTCTTCTTCTTTTGGGAATGAGCGCTTGAAGTATGGGTCCATTGCTTACGCTGTGTTCAGGTTCAGTTGGTCGTTTACTACCATTGTTACTTTTATTATCGGCTTCCCTACCTGTTTTGATAATATATGGCATTGCATCTATTTTCCCTTGTGCCACTATGTGTTTGGATGGCACTGTTATCCACTTGGTTTCCATTATTGTTGTTGTTCTGGTTATCATTATTCTGGTTTTCCTGGTTCACTTCGTTGTCCATCTGAATTTTAAACATTTGCCACTTATTAATATTACAAAATAATATTTAAGGCAAACAATCACACAACACACATATTGGTCAAAAGCGTCGAACATTGCGACTTACTCTTTCTTATAATATGCATCTAATACAAACTGGAACTGGAATCTAAAATTACAATACTAGTATGCATCACTAACCACAAAGTGGTCTATACTACGATAGATATATTATTATTATTATAATTTTTTTTCATACATACATATTATATATATATATATATATATATTATATTATTATTACTATCACCATCATTGATATGGGTTCACCCAGAACTCCATATTACGCTCGTCGTACTTTCAGACGAGTCGTTCTCCGATCTACCTCATCCTGTCACTATTTTCTAAAATCTCCTCACCGAAGGTTCGGAGCTCTTGCACATTCTCTGCACTCATTGGGGGTGCAGGTGCTGGTACTGGATCTGGGTACTGTGGCATGGGTTCTTCCTGAGGGTATGGATTCTCTAGGATTTCCCTAATGTATTCATCATTATCATAGTAGGGATCTAGAGGGTCCAGACCTGGGTAAGTTGCTAGGTTCAGCATGGGTTTGTCTGTTAGGTGGTAGCGTTGTACATAATCCCTATGATCATCGAACCACAGGTCGTAGTCTGGGTCTAAGGGATTGGGTGCTGGTATCCTAGGTATCTCTTATGGGTTAAAATCATGCATTTGGATTTGGTTTTCTGGGTTGTTTTCAATCTCCATTGGCTGTGTGGGAAACAAGGGTAATGGTTGAGGGGCTATGAGTTGTTCTAGGTTTGGGTCGACAGCTGTGGTTGCTAAGCTATGAAAGTTTGCTAAACTCCTATTGAGCATGTATTAGGTGTGGGCATCTGTTTCTCTCTTAGCGGCTGCTAGAACTCGCTGCTGTTGTAACTTTTTCATTCTCTTCCTACGCTCATGTGCTCCCCTACTGAACTATCCTCTCTTTTTAGGAGGGAATGGCTCTTCAGACTGAGCCTTAAACACAAATATCCCATCTTCATTGTCAGCTGAATACCCTGAGAGGACAGGCTGTGAAGAGGTGCCTTCGCTCCTAAGTGAGCCGGACAACTGACGATAAGCGTCGGAGGGTCCTTGATCGCTCATACTGTAAACTAACAAATAGTCAAATAACACACAACAATAAAATACAGATATACACGTATTTCCGTAATTAATTTCCTAACACATGATATCTTGGTGTCAGCAGAACAGTTCTGTGGCTGAATCAGTGGCTTAGCTTTGATACCACCTTCTGTCACAACCCCCGTCCCCTATCAACCCAGGAACGGGCGGCCGCGGCCAGTTTTGGTGGTATCCAGGTGATTATCATTTTGGCAGCGGAAATTACATCAGGATCATAGTTAGGAAATATTTTATCAGAGTAAAATACCACACTTTCTTAGTATTAAACACGTGGAAATACTCCCAAGTTTCAAATACACACATTTTGATAGGGATAAACCCAATTTTATTTAAATAAAAATCTCTTTATTTTTAGGTAACTTTATTGCCACTTTTCCAAGCCTTCAGTGCTGTCCCGCTGGCTTCTATTTGGCTTTCACATTTTGTTACCTGAAACGCGTTTAAAGACATTTGTCAGTGGGAAATACTGGTGAGTGAATCCTAGTTTAATCAAGTTAAGTAAAAACCATTGTACAGTATTGAGGGCGGTCGCGCAATTACATTTGTTTCCATCTACTTAATTACCACCCACGGTACTGTCAACCCGACTTGTGGTCATGTTACTCCTCGCAAGGTAGTAACAAATTTTGTATACAAAACCCCAACATACCGACGATAATTGTAGAATACAAATACTCAATAACTGTTTAATATATTATTAATTGTGTGAGGTTTTGTAAAAACAATTTGCAAAAAGGAGATTACTCACATTGCTGTCTTAGATTTTCTTTAGGGATTTTCTGGTAATTATCTATTAAATACACAAATGCACATGCGTTAGTATAATAACCCAATATTTACATTAGTAATACCCTCCCCGAGACGGCATTCCAACGACTACGTCGGGCAGAACCACGACAACCGTTACGGAACCCTGGATCAATCGGACAGCGTATCTAATACGTAACCGGGGTTATGATAGTTACAACGAGGCAGAACTTCGTTATTTAGGGGGTATTATGCCCAAAAATTATCTTTGCTATTCAGAATATTGAGAGAGAGATCGAGAGATGAACGAATTGAAACTGAGGCTGGAGGCTTCAATTTATAGGCGACCTTTCGACTTCCCTTGCGGCCCGCGAAAGACGTAGCCAAGGGCTACGCGGCCCGCGTAGTAGGGTTAGTAGGTGTAACACCTCGAAAATTCACGTCCTATAATGTATTGACACGTGTCATAAGCTTTGAACGTGTGAAAGAATGTTCTAGAGGGACTAAAGTTGACAAACAAGGAAAGTATGTGAATGTAAGGGTTCAAAATGTCAACAATGGATAAATATACTTTACAATAACCCTACATGGTGTTTATACCCTTAAACGAATAAATCATGGATCATACGAAGCTAATTGTGAAGGAAAGTGAGAGATTACAAACTACAAGGGTTAAATGTGTCAACATGTTTAAAGTATACATCTGAGTGACCTTTCAGCAAACCCTAAGCTTTGTAACAATAAATTATGCTCACTAGAATACATGATAAAAATTTCACCAAGTTTCGTTATCGTATGAGAAAGTTATGATAAAATTCGTATACGAGGGGTTAAAAGCGTCAATGATGAAATTTATGACTTTTCGGGTAACCAAAAGTTGACCAAGGACTTAACAAAGTGGTTATAAGTCTTGAAGTCCTTATAAGTCAATTTAGAGGGCTCATAATGCAAGAATTAAAGTCAACAACTTTTAGGAGGACCGGGGGCCAAAACTGCAATTAATTAAAACTTGTTAACCTGACACCAGGCCTCAGGTGGGGCGCGTAAGGCTTGCTAGAACCTTACGCGGGGCACCTCAGCCTCCCAGATGTAGAAAACATGGACAGGTGTCTGTCCAGCCCGTTTAACCGACATATAACATTTGTTTTCAATACCATGGGCTGCTGAAGCTTGTTTTTAGGCTCTAGGGACACTTGTTTACATCAGGGAACAATCCTAGACATGCATGGCACCATCTTGAGCAATCAAGAACACTATATAAAGACCCACATTGTGCAAACTTTGATCATTCATTCATACCTTCACTTTTGATCATTTCTGGAGCACAAGAGCCTTCCCTAAGCATCATTAATCGTGAATAGGACCTTGGTAAGCTTCCTTAACCTTCCTTAATCGTGTTTTACTTAGTTTATAGCTTAAAAGTCAAACCGTCGTAATTAAGGTTTGACTTGACGATTAATCGCTAATGGTTCAGCGATTAGTCAAAGTAATGGTAGTTATAAGTTGGTAATTATGTGGGCATTAAACCCTTAAAAGGGCGCCCTCTGATTCTCGTCCTAACCAAGACATTTGTCGGGTCAAAGTTGTTCATAAAAAGTCAACAGAATCTTAATTTTCAAATTAATGCATAATTAGCAATGTAAAGACGTGTAACCAGTTTTGCCACTCATATAACTTGGTAATCAATGCAAGAACTTGTCTAAGCACGTCCGACCCGACAATTTTCTGTTTAGAACCGGTTCGGAACCGAAAGTCGCAAAACTTTGACTTTTGTTTTGACCTCAGTTCTGACCTGATTTAGATGGGTTTAGAAATGCCTTAGAGCTTCCTTAGGACCAGGTTACATGTTGGTATAACCCTCTGTGATTGGTTCGTTGTTTGCCCGATTCGTTTACACGTTTCCGTTAATTGCTTAATGTTGACCATAATGCCATTTTGACCATAAAACGAGAATTTTGGAAATGTGAAAGAACAATAATCTTTGTTACTGATTTATAAACATGTCCCTAAATTTTCACATCAGTAGGAGGTCCAGATTAGGAGTTATGCTCAATAGCGTAATTAGAAGGTCTTTTGTTAATTAAACGACATAATTAGCGTAAAGCATATCTAAACCAAATTTTTGACACCAAACCTTTTACCCACTAATGTAATATAATATTTTGAGATTTTTGAAGATTTTTAATTATTTTTAAACTGATCATAACCTAAGGTTATCGCCTTAATTCGGTAATTACCGATTATACCCTTTTTGCTTGTAAAATGAGTTGTACATAATATTTTGACACCATTTCAATTGCTACTGATTTTATATAATAAATGGAGTATTTTGAACTTTATAACCTGATCAGAAAACTCAGATTTCCTGTATAACCCGGAAATCGCTTAAAATGGCTTTTTACGCGTATTAAACACCTAGTATGGGTTTAAAACCATTTTGTCACATAAGACTTATCACCAACTGATATAACCTATTAAATTAAGTTGTTTTACTGATTATTTCAGAACCGAATCTTAGAATTATAAATAATCTCTTTTATAATCTTTTAAATGACCAAAATACCCCTACGGGGCTTAAATTGAGATGAAACTCGTTTTGGGCATAATGGAAGGTATCCTACTGATATCACAACATATTTAAAGCATATTAACTTAGGAAACCTGTTCGTGACTCATTCGGTTACCCGTTATGCGTTATTCGCGTTCGGTTCGGTTTATGTAACTAGTTTGCATAAATTTGCCGAAACAGGTCAAACGTTATCATTTTTATCTCAAAATCCAGAATGTGTTTAGTTTACCCATATTTTACAAGTCTTCAAAATTGTCGGATCTAAATCACATTCTATTCCGGTCTTCGCTTAATCATGCGTTCGAACCGTGTCTTCCTTTAAAACTAACCGGTCTAAGTTTAGGCTTAATTAAAGACCTGTTAGGATTCTAATAGGTTATTATAAACCTTCGTTCCAGAATAGGAGACCCGGTAAAAGTTACGTGCACTTGCTTGTTGTGATTATTACTTGCAAAGGTAAATACTTTTAACTTATTTTCCCTTATACGGGCTTGGGGTACGGTATATAAAATACCGCTTGGCCAGACATTGAATCTTTAATCGTATGGAGGTTAAATTATTGAAATGACCCGTTTAAATTGTTTTGTTTGCTTAAAGCCTTTGGGGGGTTAATGACCATGTCTCGGATATCCTTGGCATCATTTTACGAAATGGCCACGACCTAAGCACGGGGTGTAGGCGTACACCCGTCAGTGTCTAGATAAATAATGTGGTGTGTCTATTGATCTTTAATCCGACACGAACCGGGGTACTGAACGCATAAGAAACATGTAATTCTTTTACAAGTTTATGTATAAATAATTATCCCAAGTTATAAAAAGTTTGTGCCACGTTCATTCAAATCAATTTTATTAAACCTTTTTAAAATGAGTCAGTTATTTGTATTTACCAGTGTAAACTGACGTATTTTCCCAAAAAGGTTAAGTGCAGGTACTACTCGTAATAGGCTGGCTTTCTCCTAGCATCCACAATAATTCTCGCAAGCTTGGATGACATAAAACTGTTGAACAATGTTTCCTCTTAATTTTGATCCACCTATGGATTATTTTCAACTATTTGTGATACTTAATATTACAATATTATTTGGTTGAAATGAATCTATCTTTTGCTTCCGCTGTGCATTTAAATATTGTGTTGTATGACTATGATGATATCAACTACGTCACGATACTCACCACCGGGCCCACCGGCAATACGTGAAAATATCGGGGTGAGACAGGTTGGTATCAGAGCCAACGCTGAGTGAATTAAACACTAGCCATTTTGTGTTTAATCTCAGTTACACAATTGCACATTCCTAAATTTTCGAGTCTAGACAAAGAACTTAGGACTAATCCAAATTGTTTTTAATTCTAACTTTGTCGTTTATATTTTTGTTGTATCTCTTATTTGTTTTGACAGGAATTATGCCACCCATATTTAGAAGAGGAGGACGAGGTAAGGGGCCGATCAACGCCCCCAATGATCACGAAGCCTGGCCTTCACACCGGCGGACTCCTTCTACTACGATGAGCGTCGATCCTCAAGGAAACTGGAGGACCCATTTAGAGCCCGCTAGACGATCTACCTCGTATAGCTCAACACCTCCCTACCGTCACTCCTTCGGGCCGCATTCGGAAAACGAGCCCGATGACTCACGACACTCCTTCTTACCGTTGCAGCGATCCGTTTCTCACTGTTCCTTTGGCGACCCTACTCATGTGTTTCAGGGCAGGTTCAACCCGGCAAACTATATTGAAGAACCAGTGGGTTTTAACCCACTAGGACCTGAAGACCATTTTTCGGGAGACCAAGCAATGGACATAGACGAGGAAACGGATCCCGTCGAGCCTGCAACCGGGACACCCAACCATCCCATCGAGATTTCAGATGGTTCATCCTTCCACGGATCACCCTACCATGGTCCAGACAGTTATCAAGTGAGGTTCAACCAGTATGAGTGGTATTTTACACCCTCTCATAACCCACAACAACAACAGCAACAGGATCCCTCCGAGGATTCGCGTTTCATGGCAGTCACGCCACCGCCACCACCGCCGCCAGTTCATCAAGCACCTCCAGAACCACCAAGGCGTAGAAGGACAGGCGTACGAATATCCGTGCGAGAAGGGGGTTTTCACTTTAGCACCCCCCCCATCACTCAAGTGGCAGTCACTATCCGCCAATGCATGAAGACCCACAAATGGGTGGGCCTTCAAACCCAGTTTCAGAGGTGAATTCTGCACCAGTTGCACCACCACCGCCACCATTGGGTTTTGATAACCCGATTCCTACATACGCCGGTTCAACGGCGTACAATCCGTTTGAGTAGCCGGCTCACACTCACTACAATTATGCTGAAGCCGACCCGTATTTAGTAGCGGCAAACTACAACGCCCTTCATCCAGAAGGACCATATGAAGCTCCCTGGGGAGTGGGATACCCAACTCATGGGTATCAAATACCTGCTCGGCCACCAGTTCAGCACCAGCTGCAGCCGCCACTTTTTTCCCCGCCAGAACAGGAGGAAATCCTCCAAAGACTAAGTCGGATGGAACAAGAATTTCGAGAAGAACGTAGGAACAATCGGGGATTCCTCAAAGGCCTAGCAAGCTTACTTAAAGGAAAGAAGAAGAGGGATCACTGAATCCCTATATGTATTGTTGTATTTCCTTATTTCAATTAAGTCCCTGCGTGGACATTTATGTTTGTACTTAGTCCCTGCGTGGACTTGTCTTTCCTTAGTCCCTACGTGGACATCTATCTTAGTAATCAGTCCCTGCGAGGACTTGTTTGTACAATTTAGCCCCTGCGTGGGCAAGTTATTTCTGTTAAGAGTCCCGTTTAGGGCAATATGTACTCCTTTCGATGGTTAATGGAATGTAAAAATTTAAAAATTTCATTATTGTCATTTTTATGCATAAATATATTATACATGAAATAAATAAATTAAAAATCATTCCTTTTATAAATAATCTGCCTGTTGAATATTAAATAAAGAATCTTAAAGGTATAACCTAACCTGCATGTTATTATAAGACTTGGCCAATATGGTACGACCTGTTTAAAAGATTCAAATCCCTGTTAACATCTGAAAACATGTTAACACTCCTGGCAGACGTGATTCGTTAAAATCACACACGTCATTCTTATAATAGGAACTCTTCAAAAGATTCCTATCCTAACCTGACGATATATAAATCAAGGGTTGAAATCATCAATTAAGATGATCACATATTAAACATCCATTAGCGATGTAATGCCTACGGGCCATAATAACTGTCAAGTAAGACAAAAGACAGCAGTAGTCTACGACTCCCTGTCAGAAAAAGGTAAAGAACTACGTTCAAACCTTAATGCCTTGATTCTCTGAAATTATGGCTTATGATTTAAAATGTCCATGTGACTAGGCCTTTTGTGCCACTAATAATACTGTTATTGTTTTATAATTAGGATAAATTATAATAAAAATCCTAAATAAATATGACTAACAAATTAACCAAATATGGTCTGTGTTTACCATGGTTAATGAATTGCCATAAAAGACAATTCCATAATAAACTCCCAAATAAATTATTGTCAATATCTTATGTAACAGTTCAAACTACATGGCTGACTCGGATGAGATCAACAGTCACCCAAGGGAGAATCATGATATTACCCGAATTAACATAGCGGGTGCGGAACTGCAAGCATTAATAGATAATGCTGTTACAAAAGCTATAGAGCGGCAGTATAATGAATATAGCGGGACCCGAAGCAGGACCCTATCCGCACCGCATTCCAAGCCTAAGACTCATTCTGAGGCTCACAGCAAGCCACCCTCCAAGAAGGAAGAGCCAAAGAAAGACGATGACGATCGTCACTCTTCGAATCAGCAAAGTGTTCCATCTCAAAGGATCGTACTGAATCAAGAACCCCGTAATAAGGGTTGCTCCTATAAGTATTTTGTTTCATGCAAACCCAGGGATTTCACTGGGGAAAAAGGAGCTGTCGACTGCATGACGTGGTTAGACGAAATGGACACTGTGGTTGATATCAGCGGGTACGCTGATAAAGATGTGGTGAAGTTTGTATCTCAATCGTTCAAAGGCGAGGCCTTAGCTTGGTGGAGATCGTTGATTCAAGCTACTGGGAAGATTCCACTATACAATATGACATGGGAACAATTTGTTACCCTCATCAAGGAGAACTACTATCCTCAGCATGAGGTTGAAAAGATTGAGTCGGATTTTCTGTCATTGGTAATGAAAAACCTGGATTGCCAAGCTTACCTTATGAGCTTTAATACAATGTCAAGATTGGTTCCTTATCTTGTGACCCCGGAACCCAAAAGGATAGCTCGTTTCATTGGGGGTTTAGCCCCAGAAATTAAGGCAAGTGTAAAAGCCTCTCGGCGAGCTACATTCAGGTCTGCAGCTGATATATCCTTGTCCCTCACATTGGATGCGGTCAGGCATAGATCGCTGAGGAACACGGATGCCGAGAAAAGGAAGCGTGATGATGAAAATTCACGACGTTCAAACAAGAAGCACAGGGGAAACAATGACCACAAGAAGAGTTCTGGATCTAAGAAAGATGGTCATCAGTCGGGTGATAAACCCAAATGTAAGATCTGCAAGAAACAGCACTTCGGGAAGTGCAGATATGAATCAAACTCACAGACACAGTCAAGGACTTTTGCATGTGGGATATGCAAGTCCAAGGAACACAAGACCTTGGATTGCAAAAAGTTGAAGGATGCGACCTGCTACAACTGTAATGAAAAGGGGCATATCAAGTCCAACTGCCCAAAACTTGCAAGGAAGACTGAGGAGGGGAAGAAGACCAATGCAAGGGTCTTCCGGATGGATGCAAAGGAGGCCGTCCAGGACGACAATGTGATCACAGGTACCTTCCTCATAAATGATGTCTATGCAAGAGTACTTTTTGATTCAGGCGCTGATAAATCATTCGTAGATAATAAGTTTTGTAAGTTACTGAATTTACCTGTTAAAACCCTAAGTGTGAAATATGAGGTGGAATTAGCTGATGGAACCATAGAAACCACATCAACCGTGTTAGATGGATGTGTTATATCCATTAGGAACCACTCTTTTCCATTGTCTTTACTTCCTTTGAAATTAGCCGGTTTCGATATAGTGATAGGCATGGATTGGTTGTCTCGCAACCAAGCCCAGATCGTTTGTGCTAAGAAGCAAGTAGTTGTCAGAACTCCTCGTGGCGAGTCTCTGACAATCCAAGGAGATACTAAGTACGGAATGCCTGAGCAAGTGTCCATGCTCAAGTCATCAAGGTGTTTGACGAAGGGTTGTGTTATCTACATGGCGCAAGTAACTATTGATGAACCAAAGCCTAAGATTGAAGACATATCTATTATCTCAGAAGATCCAGATGTATTCCCTGAAGAACTACCTGGTTTGCCCCCAGATAGGCAAATGGAGTTCAAGATCGATATCATTCCTAGTGTGGCACCAGTTGCAAGAGCACCTTACCGCTTGGCACCGACTGAGATGAAGGAGTTGAGAACTCGACTGGATGATTTGTTAAGCAAAGGATTTATTAGACCTAGCTCATCTCCTTGGGGAGCACCAATCCTGTTTGTAAAGAAAAAGGATGGCTCGATGCGTCTGTGCATCGATTACCGGGAACTCAACAAAGTTACTATTAAGAATCGGTATCCATTGCCCAGGATCGATGACTTGTTCGATCAGCTTCAAGGAGCGAGTTACTTTTCCAAGATCGACTTAAGATCAGGATATCATCACTGAAAGTCAAGGATAAAGATGTACATAAGACTGCATTTAGGACTCGTTATGGTCACTACGAGTTCTTAGTGATGCCTTTTGGACTCACTAATGCACCAGCCGCATTCATGGATCTCATGAACCGCGTCTGCAAGCCCTACATGGATAAATTTGTCATCGTCTTCATCGATGACATTCTTGTTTACTCGAAGAATCAAGCTGACCATGAGAAGCACCTCCGTTGCATTCTGAAACTGCTCCAATGAGAAAAGCTCTACGCCAAATTCTTTAAGTGTGAATTTTGGCTTCGAGAAGTCCAATTTCTTGGACATATGGTAAGCGAGCGTGGTATCCAGGTGGATCCCGCTAAGATCGAAGCCATCATAAATTGGCAAGAGCCGAAGACGCCCAAAGAGATTCGCAGCTTCTTGGGATTGGCAGGATACTATAGGCATTTTATTGAAAATTTTTCAAGAATTGCTGCACCCCTAACTTCATTGACTCGTAAGAATGTAAAGTTCGATTGGGGTCCTAAGCAGCAGGAATCCTTCGATATTCTCAAACAAAAGTTGAGCAATGCTCCTGTTTTGACATTGCCTGAAGGTACCGAAGAATTCGTGGTTTATTGCGACGCATCACACACTGGCATGGGGTGTGTGCTTATGAAGAAAGGCAAGGTTATTGCCTATGCTTCACGCCAACTAAAGGTGCATGAAAAGAATTACACCACCCATGACTTGGAGTTGGGTGCCGTTGTATTTGCACTAAAGCTATGGAGGCACTATTTATATGGTATCAAGTGTGTGATCTATTCTGATCACAAGAGCCTCCAGCACCTGTTTAACCAAAAGGATTTGAACATGAGGCAACGACGTTGGATGGAAACTTTGAATGATTATGACTGTCAGATAAGATACCATCCCGGCAAGGCGAATGTAGTCGCCGATGCCTTGAGTCGAAAGGAAAGGGTGAAGCCTATAAGAATCAATGCCAAGAGCATTGAGATAAAGAATAGTTTGAATGAAAAGTTGTTAGCTGCACAGAAGGAAGCTGTGCTGGAAGCTAACTATCCTGGTGAAAAGCTAGGAGTAACCGAAGAACAGTTATCCTATGGCAAGGACGGAATTTTGAGGTTAAATGGACGAATATGGGTTCCAGTTTATGGAGGACTTCGAGATGTTATCCTCTAGGAAGCCCACAGCTCTAAATAGTCCGTTCATCCTGGAGCTGACAAGATGTACCAGGATCTGAAAGCAAATTTCTGGTGGATAGGCTTGAAGAAGTCTATAGCTACCTATGTAGCTAAATGTTTGACGTGTGCGCAAGTCAAAGCCGAACATTAGAAGCCGTCAGGTTTACTACAACAGCCTGGACTTCCCACGTGGAAGTGGGAAATGGTGACAATGGATTTCATCACCAAGTTGCCAAAAACAAAGAAAGGAGATGATACTATATGGGTAATAGTAGATTGACTGACTAAGTCAGCACATTTCCTACCCATTAAGGAGACCTATAACTCCGACATGTTAGCCCAATTGTACGTAGATAAGATTGTATCTCTACATGGCGTACCAGTGTCTATTATATCTGACAGAGATACTAGATACACATCACATTTTTGGAAAAGTTTCCAACAATCTTTGGGCATGCGCTTAAATTTTAGTACGGCTTACCATCCTCAGACGGACGGGCAGAGTGAGCGTACAATCCAAACATTGGAAGACATGCTTCGTGCGTGCGTAATTGACTTAGGTGGTAGTTGGGGTAACCACCTGCCATTGATCGAGTTTTCCTATAACAATAGCTACCATACCAACATTAAGGTTGCGCCCTTCGAGGCCTTGTACGGTAGAAAATGCAGAACGCCCGTTTGTTGGGCGGAAGTTGGAGATGTCCAACTGACAGGACCTGAAATAGTCTTTGAAATGACAGACAAGATTTTCCAGATTCGTGATTGCCTGAAAGCTGCCAGAGATAGGCAGAAAAGCTACGCAGACTTAAAGCGTAAACCTCTGAAATTCGAGGTAGGTGACAAAGTGTTGCTTAAAGTATCACCCTGGAAGGGAGTGATGCGATTTGGTAAGAAAGGAAAGTTAAGCCCGAGATACATAGGACCATTCGAGATCATCGAATGTGTCGGATCAGTTGCTTATAAATTAAACTTACCTGAAGAGCTCAGTGGTATTCACAATGTATTCCACGTCTGCAATCTGAAGAAATGTCTAGCTGATGAATCACTAGTCATACCACATACAGATGTTCACATTGAAGAAAGCTTGAATTTTGTTGATAAACCTGTGTCGATCGAGGATCGACAGGTTAAGAAGCTTCGAAGGAAGCATGTACCGATCGTAAAAGTAAAGTGGGATGCCCGAAGAGGTCCCGAATACACGTGGGAGGTAGAGTCCACAATGAAAGAAAAGTACCCTCATTTATTTCAGTAAATCTCAAGGTCGAGATTTCCTTTAAGGGGGGTGAGGATGTAACACCTCGAAAATTCACGTCCTATAATGTATTGACACGTGTCATAAGCTTTGAACGTGTGAAAGAATGTTCTAGAGGGACTAAAGTTGACAAACAAGGAAAGTATGTGAATGTAAGGGTTCAAAATGTCAACAATGGATAAATATACTTTACAATAACCCTACATGGTGTTTATACCCTTAAACGAATAAATCATGGATCATACGAAGCTAATTGTGAAGGAAAGTGAGAGATTACAAACTACAGGGGTTAAATGTGTCAACATGTTTAAAGTATACCTCCGAGTGACCTTTTAGCAAACCTGAAGCTTTGTAACAATAAATTATGCTCACTAGAATACATGATAAAAATTTCACCAAGTTTCGTTATCGTATGAGAAAGTTATGATAAAATTCGTATACGAGGGGTTAAAAGCGTCAACGATGAAATTTATGACTTTTCGGGTAACCAAAAGTTGACCAAGGACTTAACAAAGTGGGTATAAGTCTTGAAGTCCTTATAAGTCAATTTAGAGGGCTCATAATGCAAGAAATAAAGTCGAAACAACTTTTAGGAGGACCGGGGGCCAAAACTGCAATTAATTAAAACTTGTTAACCTGTCACCAGGCCTCAGGCGGGGCGCGTAAGGCTTGCCAGAACCTTACGCGGGGCGCCTCAGCCTCCCAGATGCAGAAAACATGGACATGTGTCTGTCCAGCCCGTTTAACCGACATATAACACTTGTTTTCAATACCATGGGCTGCTCAAGCTTGTTTTTAGGCTCTAGGGACACTTGTTTACATCAGGGAACAATCCTAGACATGCATGGCACCATCTTGAGCAATCAAGAACACTATATAAAGACCCACATTGTGCAAACTTTGATCATTCATTCATACCTTCACTTCTGATCATTTCTGGAGCACAAGAGCCTTCCCTAAGCATCACAAATCGTGCATAGGACCTTGGTAAGCTTCCTTAACCTTCCTTAATCGTGTTTTACTTAGTTTATAGCTTAAAAGTCAAACCGTCGTAATTAAGGTTTGACTTGATGATTAAACGCTAATGGTTCAGCGATTAGTCAAAGTAAAGGTAGTTATAAGTTGGTAATTATGTGGGCATTAAACCCTTAAAAGGGCACCATCTGATTCCCGTCCTAACCAAGACATTTGTCGGGTCAAAGTTGTTCATAAAAAGTCAACAGAATCTTAATTTTCAAATTAACGCATAATTAGCAATGTAGAAGACGTGTAACCTATTTTTCCACTCATATAACTTGGTAATCAATGCAAGAACTTGTCTAAGCACGTCCGACCAGACAATTTTCTGTTTAGAACCGGTTCGGAACCGAAAGTCGCAAAACTTTGACTTTTGTTTTGACCTCAGTTCTGACCAGATTTAGATGGGTTTAGAAATGCCTTAGAGCTTCCTTAGGACCAGGTTACATGTTGGTATAACCCTCTGTGATTGGTTCGTTGTTTGCCCGATTCGTTTACACGTTTCCGTTAATTGCTTAATGTTGACCATAATGCCCTTTTGACCATAAAATGAGAATTTTGGAAATGTGAAAGAACAATAATCTTTGTTACTGATTTATAAACATGTCCCTAAATTTTCACATCAGTAGGAGGTCTAGATTAGGAGTTATGCTCAATAGCGTAATTAGAAGGTCTTTTGTTAATTAAACGGCACAATTAGCGTAAAGCCTATCTAAACCAAATTTTTGACACCAAACCTTTTACCCACTGATGTAATATAATATTTTCAGATTTTTGAAGATTTTTAATTATTTTTAAACTGATCATAACCTAAGGTTATCGCCTTAATTGGGTAATTACCGATTATACCCTTTTTGCTTGTAAAATGAGTTGTACATAATATTTTGACACCAATTCAATTGCAACTGATTTTATATAATAAATGAAGTATTTTGAACTTTATAACCTAATCAGAAAACTCAGATTTCCTGTATAACCCGGAAATCGCTTAAAATGGCTTTTTACGCGTATTAAACACCTAGTATGGGTTTAAAACCATTTTGTCACATAAGACTTATCACCAACTGATATAACCTATTAAATTAAGTTGTTTTACTGATTATTTCAGAACCGAATCTCAGAATTATAAATAATCTCTTTTATAATCTTTTAAATGACCAAAATACCCCTACAGGGCTTAAATTGAGATGAAACTCGTTTTGGGCATAATGGAAGGTATCCTACTGATATCACAACATATTTAAAGCATATTAACTTAGGAAACCTGTTCGTGACTCATTCGATTACCCGTTATGCGTTATTCGCGTTCGGTTAGGTTTATGTAACTAGTTTGCATAAATTTGCCGAAACAGGTCAAACGTTATCATTTTTATCTCAAAATCCAGAATGTGTTTAGTTTACCCATATTTTATAAGTCTTCAAACTTGTCGGATCTAAATCACATTCTATTCCGGTCTTCGCTTAATCATGCGTTCGAACCGTGTCTTCCTTTAAAACTAACCGGTCTAAGTTTAGGCTTAATTAAAGACCCGTTAGGATTCTAATAGGTTATTATAAACCTTCGTTCCAGAATAGGAGACCCGGTAAAAGCTACGTGCACTTGCTTGTTGTGATTATTACTTGCAAAGGTAAATACTTTTAACTTATTTTCCCTTATACGGGCTTGGGGTACGGTATATAAAATACCACTTGGCCGGACATTGAATCTTTAATCGTATGGAGGTTAAATTATTGAAATGACCCGTTTAAACTGTTTTGTTTGCTTAAAGCCTTTGGGGGGTTAATGACTATGTCCCGGATATCCTTGGCATCATTTTACGAAATGGCCACGACCTAAGCACGGGGTGTAGGCGTACACCCGTCAGTGTCTAGATAAATAATGTGGTGTGTCTATTGATCTTTAACCCGGCATGAACCGGGCTACTGAACGCATAAGAAACATGTAATTCTTTTACAAGTTTATGTATAAATAATTATCCAAAGTTATAAAAAGTTTGTGCCACGTGCATTCAAATCAATTTTATTAAACCTTTTTAAAATGAGTCAGTTATTTGTATTTACCAGTGTAAACTGACGTATTTTCCCAAAAAAGGTTAAGTGCAGGTACTACTCGTAATAGGCTGGCTTTCTCCTAGCATCCACAATAAGTCTCGCAAGCTTGGATGACATAAAACTGTTGAACAATGTTTCCTCTTTATTTTGATCCACCTGTGGATTATTTTCAACTATTTGTGATACTTAATATTACAATATTATTTGGTTGAAATGAATCTATCTTTTGCTTCCGCTGTGCATTTAAATATTGTGTTGTATGACTATGATGATATCAACTACGTCACGATACTCACCACCGGGCCCACCGGCAATACGTGGAAATATCGGGGTGTGACAGTAGGGCCTAACTTGGCCTGGTCACCACTATAGGCTCGACACTTGTACAACATGTGGCACCACCGGGTGCAGCCTGATCCTCCATCTGTCGCGGCCCGCGTAAGCCGAAGGCTTAGCCTTCGAGGCCCGCGAGCGATGTAAAAACTTGATTTTTATTTTATTTTTAATTATATAATGTATTCGGGGCCCGGTTTTCGCATACGGGGTATCTTTTAAGACATATTGGGGTACTCTAAAATATATTAGAGTGTCGGAACATTAATTAGGAGGGTTGTTATACCAGGCGACCCTTCTCAAACTCCAGCAAACAACCACTGTGGCCGCGTATCAAACTGAGTTTGAACGACTCACCAACAGGTTCATCGGTTTATCTCCCGAGACACTGAAGAACTGTTTCTTTTCCGGACTTAAACCGGACATTCAAAGTGAACTAGCTATCCATCATCCTCAAACATTGCATCAAACATATGGATTAACTCGTTTAATTAAAGACAAGCTTCATACCGGGATCCTTTCTCCGACTGTGGAACCGAGTCCGAGTCAACTCACACAGCGTCAATTCCATCACAACCGTTGAAGCGCCTCACTCAAGCAGAAATGCAAGCCAAGAAAGCTGCCGGCATTTGTTTCCATTGTGACGAAAAGTTCCAGCCGGGGCACCGTTGCAAAACGCCACAATTCTTATTGTTTGAACCACCAACGGAACCGCCATGGGCCGCCTTGACTACACATGTGGGTCGTGAGGACACGACCCGTTTTAATGGGGCGGGTATTGATACGGATCCCCCATGATCCACCCAACTATTAGCCCCATGTTCTCCTGATCAATCCCACGTTTATTTGCATTAGTTGTTAGAGTCTTATTTTTATTATTTCAATTCCTAGAAGTGCTAGTGGGTAGTTGAACCACTAACCCATCTTCCTTATTTCCTGAATTACTGCATTACGTGCATATTTTGTAATCCTTTAAAAAGGCATGTTTGGTGTTTAATGGAGAACATGAAAATTTGATCAAAAAATCTCTTAACGTTTACTGTTCTTATTATTATTTTATTTGGGAGACCACCGATCTCGAACTCAGTTCTATCATATTATTAGAATCCTATTGTGATCCTAACAACAATCTAGACAAATCCAGTTCAGTTACACATTAATATTCCTCATCTTCAATGATCCACACCTCCTAAAAAAACAATCGGTGATCACTCCACTTTGTAAGTCTTACCTGGAACCAAATTAGAGATGCAAAATTAATGATACAAAGCCACGTACCCCAATTTCAACCCGGATTTCCTCTTTGATGACTTCACTCTAACCATTGCATTGAAGTCGTGACATAAAAACACAAATTAATCCTAAAAACCAGACCTTTTTTCCCATAACCACTTTTGTACCCAGCTACCTGTTTATAAACTAATAAATACTTTATAAATGTTAAATGATTTACTCATTTATTACCGTGTAAATTGACATTTTAGTTACTGAGATGATTTGACCAAAATTGTTACTTTAGTCTAAATAGTTTTTTTCTTGCCATTTTAATTCAAATAGTTTTTTTTCTTGTCATTTTAGTCTATGACTTTGACTTTTGTCATTTTTTGCTATTTACATCTACCACCACCTAGGGATGAGCAAACGGTACCCGGTACCGCCGGTTTCGAATTTACCGAACCAGATACATTTTCGGTACCGGTACCGATACCTACTTTTGGGGATTTTTGGTACCGAGCACATCCCTACCACCACCCACCCCATCACAATCTTCTATCATCGCCACCACCTGCCTGCACCATCACCACCCACCTACCCACCCCACCACCATCACCACCCATCATTTCCACCACCACCGACCACTTTTCCGCCACCCATGTCATCAACCAACACCACGGCCATCATCGTAAACCGGCAACCACCGCCATCATCTTCATTATAAACCGGCACACCACCATCTCCGTACCATCGTAGCTGCAAAAAGAGAAAGAAAAATGTGGTTTGACCAAAATTCACCTAAGTTAACTAAATTTTGTGAATGAAGTTAGTGGGTTAGATAAAAATGACAAGTCAGGGACTAAAATGGCAGGAAAAAACTATTTGGACTAAAATAGCAAGAAAAAAACTATTTGGATTAAAGTGCCAACTATAAGTCGATCTCTAGAAAATTTAAACAAGCAAAGTATAAGGGTATCCGGGGCACTCGCGGGGAGGGTGTTCGGTGACCCCATTCACCGCTCGGGAACACCGGCACCATCGGTGCGGGGAGGGGGTGCGGGGAGGGGACTGGGGGAAGTTTCACCGAAGAGGGGAGTGCAGAGATGGTGGGCCCATAGCTTGTAACAACCAATCAAGTATTTGTTTTTATTTTTTTTTAATAAAAAAACAAGTCACCTAATAGGGGAGTGCCGCCATCAAATTGGGGTGCGAGGGGAATTTAAGAGGGGAGTTGACGTGGCATAACGTGATTGGGTGTGCGTAAGAGAGGGGACTCCCCTCTTAGGGGAGTGCCCCGGATACCCTAAGACTAAGAGGTATCCCCCCCCCCCCCCCCACACACACACACACCCACCCCACCCCACCCACATTCACATTACACTCCACCTCATCACCTTTCTCCAACAAGAAAAAATGGCTCTTCATCCATCCCTTCCAATAATGATATTAAGAGAAAGAATCAAGAGAGATATATAGAAAGAGACAGGTTGATCGGGGCAGACAAGGGTGAGTCTCCGAGCTCACCGAATACTCCACCCGAAGAGGGGGGGGGGGTTCCCCGACGTGGACAGGTGCCACCTAGGCGCCCCAACCACCTCCCCGAAACCACACCCACCCGTCAAAGGTTAGCCGAATTTAAGCTCATCTCAACACAACACAAAACTCATTTACATCCCTATCCTTATGAATCTATAAAACCTATTCAATATTAACTTTAGGAAAAATTACACTTTTCGTCCTTTATGTTTGTATCAGATTACAATGGATAACCATTAACTTCAATAATTACAGTCACAGTCCTTTATTTGAAAAACTCGTTACATCGTAGGTCCTTTAACACTAACCAAGTTAAAATTTTGAGTCAAATCTAATCAAATAAGGGTATTCTAGTCATTTCATATTTTATTTAAATAATCTTTAATAAATAAAACCAGAAAATAACACATATATATATATATATATAGATAAATAATGCTCCTCATTTCATTATCTCAGTCAACCACTGCCAAAGTCCACCACCGCCACCGCCACCGCCTAAGACACGACCACCACCATCATCAGAGCTACACCACCGCCCCCCTCTCTCTCTAAACTCATAACACCACCACCGCCACTCTCTCTTTCTCTCTAAACTCGTAACACCACCACCACCACCTAAGTCCACCACCACAACCGGAAACACCACCGGCGTCGTCGCCTGTCCTCATAACACCACCACAACCGGATCTACAAACACCCCAAACCGTTGGAAGAGAGATATATGTACAGATCTAGCGTTTTTCATCAAACCATAGCCCCAAATCTGGTGGATTTTGATTCCGGAGAGAGAGAGAAGTGATTTCAGATCTGATGGCCGGAAAAAAAAAGACGATGGTTTTTCATCCAACCTGAAGTGTTTTTGGAGGGTTTTTTTGGTGTTGATGAAGTGTTTGCCAGCTACTCAGCCGCCGCTAACCACAGATCTAGTGTTTTTCGGAGGTTCTTTTTTTGGGTTCATGTTCTTGATCTTATTTGTTGTATGTTTACAAGGCTACCGGGGAGACAGATGACAGATTCAAGGTTCTTTATTGCCGAATCTGTCATTCAGATCTTCATTATGTCAAGAAATAATAGGTATTAACCAACTACCCGGTTACTCAGAAGTTTTAAAATTTGGGACAAAGTTGGGGTTGGATGTTTGGTGGGATCATGTCAAAGTTGTGCCTCTGACTTTGAATAGTATTGCGAGAAGCAGATCATGTCAAAGTTGGGGTTGGATGTTTGGGGAAGATAAGTGTATATACAATTTTTTGTTTTTATTTATTAAACATTTAAATAAAAACATGAATTGACCAAAATGTCCTTAGTTAAATAAATTTAACTGAAGTTTTTAACCTGGTTAGTACTAAAGGACGTAAAGTGTAACCAGTTTTGCAAATAAAGGACTGTGACTGTAATTATTGAAGTTAAAGGCTATCCGTTGCAATCCGGTACAAACATAAAGGACGAAAAGTGTAATTTTTCCTTAACTTTAAAAGTCAGATTTCCCACTTCATAATTGTAACACTTCAAAAATATTAAATTATATATATGTGTATACATGTATAATTATTTATATTGATAATTAATTTACGAAAATAAAACTAGGGATATTTAACCTAGTTAATTATATGTTATTAAATGATCAAGGGATTCTAGCCCATTTTATAAACCTTAAAAGTAGAGGGACTAAAGGTGGCAAACTTGAAACTGGTTTAATAAATAAAAATCAAACACAAAAACAACCAAACCTATAGAACCAAAGGAGTTCTTCTCTTAAACCGTAAGTTCACCAAATTCTCTTAAAATCAAAGAAGGAAACGGATTTGAGATCAATTTCAAGATAAATTACTGATCATTATACTTAGGAGATCACAAGGTATGTCCAATATTGATATTTGGTGATGTTTTGATTTGTCATGAACTCTCATAAATGAAATTCTTGAATGATTGTTTGATGTTATGGCAAAATTGATATGATTACAAGTCTAGAAACAAACCCTAGATGAGAATTTGATGATTTCATGTCATAACCTGGTGATTGAAAGATTTATCATATATGTGCTATATGGGTTTTATTAATAAAAAGGATGAACACTTGAATTATAGTGATGAATTGGTGTTATTTGATTGCTATGATACAAGTCTAGGTGTAGTTTATGTATACTAGACATATGATTTAGAAAATGATAATTAAACATGGTTAAATTATTAATGATGAACTTGATTATGTTAGTATAATAATCTCGCCCATAAGATGTTCAACAAAATGTCTAAGTGATCTTGAAATATTGAGATATACGAATAAACCACTTAATTGATTAGTTAGACGCGTTGTGTGTTAAATTTTGAAACATGATTTCTAAGCGATGTATTTGAATTGAACTCTATAAGCAAATTGGGCGAATCGTCGAGTGGTCAAGGCGGAACAGATAACCGCTTAATGGGAAAGCTTTAAAGGTACGCGGCTATATGCTTTTTAAATTTTCGTTAGTATTTTCATGTCTATTTATGTTGAATGACAAATGAAATGTTATGAAGTTCGGTTGACACTAAAACGGGGGATTCCGCATGAATAAACCGAACGGATTAACTAGAGTCTAGCGATAAGTTAGAATGTAAAAGTGATGGATTTCACTATAATAACCAAAGTAATAAAACTTTGGTTATATAAAAGCGATGGACATCGCAAAGAAAACTAAACGGGTCAATTTGAAGTCTTGATGTAAACCGGGAAGGTTGCACAATTAATGGCTTCGAAGTGATACCTGGATTATGAATTGAAAGTCATTATAAGCGTTAACCGAGAATCGGGAACCCGGAATACAAGTAAAAAACTCAGGAGTTGAGTATGACTAAAAGATGCGCAATTCCATATAAGGGATTCCTGTTAAGTTCGTTCAACTAGTTATAGTTGAACGAATCAAATAAACGACACACATATAGGTACCAGGCGCATGAATTTCACGGTTAAAGCCTCGGAAATTTAGAAACGTTCGTAGATATCAATCTCATACAAATTCGAAAATAATAAACCAAGTTTGTTGTTTAAAAATCTGAACGGGTCAAATAAATTGGAAATAAATATAAAGCTGATAGCTTAAAATTATGAATTTTGTTAATCCGGATATCGGATTTTTATTCAATATTATAGAGGAACGAATTACGATAACGTAGGAAGAACCGAGACGTAAATCAGATCAAAACTTAGAGAGTTATGGTCCTTTTGGTGAAAATATGTTTTGCTGGAAATATGCAGCACTGTCTTAGGAACTTTCTGTCGAATTCAAGGCTTCACGCCACGTGACAGAGAAAAGAGTTTCGGTCACGACCCGCCATATCGCGCCCCGCGAAGACCATTAAACAAGCCGGTCGCGCCCCGCGACGGCTTAATAAGCTGATTAAAGTTTGTTGTTTGTTTGTTTTAGCTTACGAACATGTTTAAAGCTATTATAAACTCTCATAACTAACGTTTATGATAATTTTAATTATAGGTAATTACTACGAACTTCGGATGACGATCAAGCTTGTAAGAGAACCGAACACATATACGAATGAAGCTTCCGCATCTATATATTAGTCTCTTTTATTACTAAACACTTTTGTAAAACTTTGATATACATAGTTTGGATGTTTTAAGCTTTATGTAAGCATCGTTACGCCGATGTTTCTTTTATAAAATGATGTTTGGATGTTTTAAGCTTTATGTAAGCATCGTTACGCCGATGTTTCTTTTATAAAATGATGTGTTGGTTTAAAAATGCACACTTTATTATATGAAATATTCATTATAATGTAAGGGTCTTACAATAATTGTGGAAATTCATTTTAGTAAAAGAACTTAATTAGGGTTATTTCTCCCCTACAATATGGCACAAATCCAGATCATGTAGGTGTATTAGGTAAAGATTTAGGTGTGACTAAATTTTTTAATGATTTTATAAAAATAAATAAAGTCTTAGTATGTGCACGGATACACTTGACTTTTAATTAGTGGGATTGTAACAATCTAATGAGCCCGTGAACTCATGAAAGAGTAATGTCATATATTTTTTTTACATCAAAACAATTAAAAAATATTTCCCAGGAAAAACTAGGGTAACAATGATGTAAAAAACTTGCAGAAGTTTAAAAATTTATAGAAAATAAACAAACACTTTGAAACATAATTAGAAACTTCTATTAAATGGTTAATAAGAATTACCCCACAATAAACTCTCCAAGAGCATCTTCAATTGTTGGTTTTGAGTAGAGAGAGATAGAGTATAATGTGGAAGAGATATGGCTGGTTTTGTGAAAGATCACCCTCAGTGTTTTTTTGGATGATTTTGAGGTTGTGACGGATCCAAGAATATTTTCCACTGGGTTTCTTTTGATATTTTCTCACTATTTTTTTCTAAATTATATAAGGTTTCCACTATTTTTTTTCATTTTTTTTTCAAACCAAGGGGGTTTCCAGGAACCCCCAAAACACCCCTGAATCCGCCCCTAGTTGTGAGTGGGCCAACCATTTATATGGACTCGGTTTTAAACCCACAATTGTGGATGCTCTAACTCGTATACATATATCTTCACTATTCTGGGTGCTTTAACTCCTCAAGTTGAATTCGTTTATTAGAGTCTTGAAACCTAAAGACTTCAAGTTATACTATTTACAAACCAGACTTTAAAATAAAACAAAACTCGTATTTTAACATGAAAAATTTAAATGAAAACAAGCACTCAACAAGTCTAAGTTAAAGTTCATAGAATCTTGATTGAGTTTTTCAAACTTCACATAGGTGTTAATTAATATTAATGGTTTGAGTTCGGGTCGAATTATTTATACAACTAGGGTAGTGTTATTTATAAGTTTCCTTTCCGTTAAAAAAAAATTGTATTCCAGCTAATGAATAACTAGTATCCAAGTTTGAATTTATATCAAGAATACAAAATACTCATCTAACCATCAGATTGAATTAGCCAATGATCTCTAGATCAAGTGACGGAGAGCTTGCATTTCTCTTGAGAGATGCATGTTCAACTCCCACTTGGTACAGCAGAGTGAGGCACTGGTGGGCGATGATAGGAGACCCAGGAAACCTGGGTTGGATCCTTGAGCCAAACGAGTTTTACCAGTAATTTCACTGTCGTGCCTACGGACGGGTGAGTTATCGGGTTTTCCCCGGAATTGGTGGTGGACTCGAGTTACTCTCGGAGTACTCTGTTTGTCCAGTGGGTGTCCCGAGAGTGCTCGAGATTGATTCTATTGGCTGTTAAAAAAAACCTATCAAATTGAATTAAAAACTAACATAACCATAAAGTTGAGCTTAAAGACAACAAACTTTAATCTAATTGTATAATATCTTATATGGTTATATCAAATTTAAAAAAACTAGAATTGCGACCCGCCGCAATGCGGCGGGGATTCTTTAGTTATAACTAAGTCGATCTAGGACCCGCACGTTATGTTAAACCTGTCAAACGGGAAAAAAATAGACGATGTAAAAACGTTTACCTACACACGCACGTTGCATTGTATTAACTCGCAAAATTTAGAACGAAACGTAAAAACGTTAAAGTCACAAAATTTAGAACCAATCATAAAGAGAAAAATTTGCGGAAAATGAAAACTATAAAGGACTAAGTTGAAAGTAGAAAAAGTTCTGAGGATAGATTGCAAAAGATAAAAAGTTTTGGGTTAAAAGTAAAAAACAAATAGTTTTGGGTTAAAAGTAATTTATGAAATACTTTTGGGTGAAAAGTGAAAAAAAAAAACATTTTTTTGGAAAACCCCCAAAGCCAAGGTTACAACAACCATATGCATAACCATTTCTTCTTTGAAAACCCCCCAAAGCACACCATGCGTTGCGGCGGGGCGTAAAACGGTGTCAAATAGTACTAATGTCACACAACCGTCATCAACCACCAACACTGACTCGATCTAGGATATGTGTGTTGTGACAAACCTGTCAATCAATCAATCAATCAATCATACCCAGTAAAATCCCACAAATAGCAAAGCTATTTGTAGGGTCTGGGGAGGGTGGGATGTAGGCACACCTTACCTCTACCCCTAGGGATAGAGAGGCTGCTTCCAGAGAGACCCTCGGCTCCAAAACACCCAGGAAAGAAATAAATAGAGCATGGGGTGTGTGTGTATGTGTATGAAGCTACCAATGTAGTATGAGTTGCGAAATAGTGCATGGTAGAACAGAACAGATATGACAACACAAAACAGTCTATACACATAGTTACATATTTACGACCATACACTACACCTAGAAACACAACTGTACAAAACATCCTATACACATAGTTACTTATGTACGACCATACACTACACTACACCTAAAAACACAATTGTACCCTTTCCTAGAAATGATAAAATAGAGGTAAAAACTTTGAACCGCACATGCACGTTGCGCCGTGTTAATTTGCAAAATTTGGAACAAAACATAAAAAAGTTGAACCACACTCGTACGTTGGTCGCATTAACTCGAAAAATTTAGAACTATACGTAAAACGAAAATTATAACTAACGGTTTTTGACCAAAGTCTTAATCTTGAAGCTGACAAAAATGAAAATGAAAAATCATATACAAACTGCCTTACTTATTCATACATGAATTTATCTATGTAATACTTACAAATTGTACCTTTCTATGAGTTGTTGATTTTTCCATAATAAGTCAACATTTACAAACCAATTTTGAATTACAAAATAAGCTATAATGGATAAATGAGAACTACAGGGCCGGCCCTGGGGGTGGGCGGGGAGGACCACCGGCCAGGGCCCGATATTTCGGAGGGCACACTATTTTTAGAAAAAACCCGATATGTATACGTAAAAATTTCTTTTTTAATAGGGTATACCTATGCAAACACCAAAATAGGTCCACTTACAAAACTATTTTTATGCTTTAGACTAGATATTAGCCCATTGGCATTAGGTGTAGACATTTATTGACCCCAATACCCAATTTCGTTAAAGCCTAAGGGCACGTTTTTTTGGAGCTCGAATAGGGTACACGAATTCTTAAGGCCGACCCTGGAGAACTACAAAAGTTTTTTTTTTTTTTTTAAAACACCCTAAGCCTAACTTACAACACATATATGCACATATCACTTGCTTCTTTATAGTGTTTAATAATGATTGTAAAATGATGCTCAAAGACATAAAAGGGTCAAAAGCCAAAAAGAAGATGATATCCTAATCAAGGGGAACCCATGGGACACGTGATGATGCATGCAAAGACAAAATTTAAGCCAGACATTCAATTTTGGCTTTTTTTCGCATGCACCCTCTTACCAGTTACCACGCTTATGTTTGCGACCAATTAAATAATTCTTATATCCGTTTGAAAGAATCAAGTTATGTATAGGTTAAACTCCAAATTATAATATGTTTGGCATGTATGTATTGTGGTTTGTTTTTATTTTCTTTTTTTATAATTACATATTCATTTTTTATAAATAAGAGCATGTGGTCTTTTAGTAATAAGTGTTCCCTAAGCTTTTCGTAATATACATATATGTATAGTTTAAAATTGACTATATACATATGTGTATAATTTAAGATTTGACAATATACATATAGTCAATTCTAAACTATATATATATATATATATATATATATGTATATATATATATATATATATATGTATATATATATGTATATATTACGAAAAGATCAGGAAAATGTGGTCCAGAATATTTCTCAAGTTTCTCAAATAGAGTGGATTTCTCTTAGGATCTCTACCCTAAACATACACACACACACACTCTCTCTCTCTCTCTCTCACATATATATTTATATATATATGAAACCACGACGGTTTCTGCCATTCAACGGCTAACAACAACATTGGTACACCATTCTACAATTCAACCGCTGACGGCACTTGTTAACGCCCTTGTGAGTTGTGATGATATAGGACCAAAAGCTTTCGAGGATTATGTTAGGAACTCGGTTCCTTGATTTGATGGAAATATCTTAAAATAGGGGTGTCAGTTGTATCGGGTTAACGAGTTGGCGGGTTAAATTCATGAAATTGAACACGACTCATATATTTATTCATATCATATAAATCCATCAACCCAAACCCACATATATATATAAATATGTAACCCCAACACGAACCGCGTAACCCAATTATATAAATGGGTCAAACGGTTGACATGTTGTAAGTAGGTTGTAAAGGGGTTACAAACAATTTGCCTTTAAATGTGGGTCAAATGGATTATAAACGGGTTAACGTACCGACTTTCAAATTATATAATTTTATTTTTTATTCTAATTCGAAACAGGTCTATGTAGAAAATGGAAGAACACCAAACATACCTACCAAGTCAAAATTAAGTTGTGGTTTATGAGAGATTAAGCTTATAACAAAACCAAAGTAGAATAACATAAACAAGATATATGTAAGGGCAACGATATGATTTTAGGGGTATCTTGCGGTTACTTCGGCTATACACTAGTGGGTGGAAAATGAAGCCACGTATTGCTTTACGGTTTTCTTTAAAATTTTGATGATTTAACTTAGGACTTGTACACAATGTTTAGCTTATAAATTCTTACTTAGCATTGCTAATAATCAGGGGCGGATTTAGGGGTGTTTTGAAGGTTCTCAGGAACCCCCCTCAATTTGGGAAAAATAGAAAAAAAAATAGTGGAAACTTTGTATGACTTGGAAAAAAAATGTCGAGAATTAATGAAAATCTACTAAAAGGAACCCTGTGCATCAAATTCCTAGATCCGCCACTGCTAATAATGTTGTGTTGTATACGTATTCCGGTAAAGCTCACGAAACCGGAGATGGACCATGATCATGTCTCAAGACTAGGGGTGTCAATCGGTGTCGGGTTGATGGGTTGACGTGTTGACGGGTTGACGTGTTGACGGGTTGCGGGCTGGCGGCTTTGTGGGTTGCAATGTTCAATCCGAACCCGACCCAGATTGTTATTCTGGTTAAAGATTTCAACCCTAAACCGCACACATATAAATTCAGGTGCATCTGAACCCGACCTGTTTAACCATTTTTTTAAATGAGTCATAAAAGTTGACGATTTATAAGCGAGTTGTTTGGTTTTAAGCGGGTTATTGATAACATGTTTAATGTTGAGTATGCTGTGATAAGTGAATAATATAATGTATCAAAACTAACATTATTATGATTAACCATATAAAATAGAAATCGAAAAAACAAAAATATAAAAGTCTTTTTTTTTCTAAATAGTTAAACGGGTCAACCCGTTTTTATAAGGGTTTACCCGAACCGTTTTTTAATACGGGTCAACCCGAACCCGGCCCATTTTTAAAGGGTTGTGTTAGTCGACCCAAACCTGTTTTTTTCGTGTTGGGTTCGAGTCGGTTGACGGGTTTTGTCAAGAATTACCACCCCTACTCGAGACGCATCATAATCACGATAGTTTGTGAACGAGTGTTCTTCTGTAAATATATGAAATTTTAAAGTGTTTTGATGTTTCTAAACCTCTTATTTTAACTTGAAAGATACATAACCTTTTGGAAATGTTAAAAATAGGAAAGTGAAATTGGATTTTAATAATCATATTTTTGACTCATTTGCCGAATTAATCCCAACTTAGGAAAATCCCGAGTACGGTTCCAACTTTCAAACTATTTTCTTCCATCGGGTTTTTCTAACTTAGTGGATGATGATGTGTAAAAAAATTAGCTAACTCCTTATGTGGCTGCCTACGTGTTTATTGCTCAAATTTAAGGGCTACTTAACGTTATATTCAAGCCCTAATCTCAAATCTCTCACAACAACATCGTTTAACAAAAGAAAGGTCGAAGATTTCATCTGAGAACGACATAAGTTTTGATATTGCCTAGGGTTTCTTCACTCTGCTCAAGTTTTTTTACTGAATTGGGTGAAACATATCATTTTTGTCAAGATTTGGTATGGTTTTAGGCTTTTAGTAGGAACTTGCTTGAGCCCTAGTTTAGTTGTTAAGCGGTGCACTAAGTGTGTAGCTAAAAGATTGCCAGTTGGAACAAACACAATTCATGATGTTTCTGACAAGGAAGGTTCGGGTGAAGATGATTTTTATAAGGGGGATTATAGTTTAGAGGGTGATAATATAAGTTCCAAAGATGAGTTATTTAGTTGTGGATCAGATGATGATGGTTCTAGTTGAGATGTAACATCGCGTATTTTGGACTTCCTATAATTAGAAACTTGTATCCGTATCGTATTCGTACTCCATTTCCAATCTTGTAAACCAAGACTTCGATCATAATGGAGATTCATGTCTATATCAACCCTATTAAAAGCGTACTTATGTTATATGCAATCAATCGTCAAATACGTTTTACACGCCAAATCGAGACTTATTATACATTCAAATTGACAATCATGCACACACGATACGTAACATATGCATACATACATTCCCTATAATTGAAAACCTTCAAATATAAACTTTTAGCACGAAATAACAAACATATGAAAGTTGAGGGTCTAAAAGTGAATAAAACAAACTTCGACTGGAAATACAACACGCCGCGTCGCGCGGGCTCCTAGCCTTCACACACCGTGCGATGCGAGCAGACTGAATCCGCAAAAAGTTGTTTAGGCCAATCCGGATTGCACCTTTTCCACCTCTTTTCTTCCCCACTCACGTTCAAACCCCATTAAAACACAAACCCTAATCAACCACTATATAACAAAGCCTCCTACACCTTCATTTCACTTTTCCCACACTATATTCTCACTCAAAACACTCTCAAATTCTTGATATCAAGCTTTGGGCAGATTATACACAAGTTCAAAAGTGAGCTTTCAACTCACTCTTTCTTTCTATTCTTCATGAATTCTTGCTTCAACTTGCTTAGAACACCTCTAGGACTGTGTCCACAATTTTACCTTGGTAAATGACGATGGAACATCACCATTTTGAGGTCCAAAGTGAGGTTTTAATTTCTGTTTTTGTTAAACTCTCAACCTATTATTTCTTTTCAACACCTTTCTTGAATGAACATGAACCAAACCTTGTTCCCAACTAACTTGCATGTGAGGGGTTTGAGTTGAGGTATCATTCCAGAAAGTTTGAGGTACAAACACCTCCATAACAACTAACCTAAGTCAATAAACAACTTCATAGCCATAAAGTGAACAAGACTACACCAAGTCTCCAAACACTATCCACGTTTGGAACGCACTAGTCTAGTCAAACCACTTGGTTGTTTAAGTGATTTAGATGATTAGTTATCTAAGTAGTTTCCAAGAATCAAAGTAAGAAAACCCCACCTTGTCTCCAACATTTGCCATGTTGGGTATGTACACGTTCGGGTTGTTCTTATTTGACTACTTAGCAAACTTTGTTATTTGTACATTTTCATCTTATTCATGATCAACCGAAATCATCAACTAAGTTTATGATTTTGTGCTTTGGTGAATCCTTACAATGAGGTTAAATGGATGGAATTCATCCTACCACCATGCATGATAATATATGACTTGGACTAAATAATTACATATATATATATATATATATATATAGGATTAGGTTCAAGAGTGAACACTAGTGTAGCTTGCGAACTGAGTGAACTAATCATGTCCATACACATGTGTAGATCAATGGCTAGGATTTGATGTTGAAATACACTAGTGTATTTTACGATTTGATGATGATATCCTGGCCATACACGTGTGTAGATCAATGGCCAGGATTTGTTCACTCAGTTCGCAAATACACTAGTGTTCACTCTAGAACCCCACCCTATATATATATATATATATAGAAGCGAGATCAGGAGAAAACACTCAAAAGTGTGAGAACGGTGAAAACGCTTCCTGGCCTAACACGTGTCACGCCGCTTATAGAAAGGCGGAGGGGCTTTTTTGTCCTTTCATATTTCTTTTTTTAACGTGTGTCACTTCATCTTTCCATTTTTTTGGCGTTTAATAAATACGCGGCTTTTTATTGTTTTAGATCAGAATCATAGTAAATGTTTTGGCGTTTTAAGTATTGTTTTGGCGTTTTTATTGTTTTTTAGATCAGGGCCTATAATGTGATAGGCAATTATGGCGTTTTGAAAAGATAACTAAATTTCAATTTTCCATGTAGTGACATTAATATAACTATAATGTTTGGCAATAATGATACCGTCTCTTTATTTTACTGTTTCTTTCAATTTTCATTTATTAATTAGTGTTGATTTTTCCAGTAATACTTTGTCTGCGTTTTTGGCGTTTTATATAGCAACCTCGTATTTTGCTAGCATTCGTTCTCACAGTTTTGAAACTCTCAGCGTTTTGGTGTTTGTAGTTTTTGGGGTTTTATACTCAATTAAAATTGTAGAGAGTTAGATGATAAACAACAGAGAATTACATAACAAACAATAGAAAATGAAAAAAAAATTTAAATTATAATCTAATTTCTCATTCAAATCTTCACTGTCATCAGCCTCTTCTACTTTAACATTTTTGGCGTTTTGAACCTGTTTTTGAATGCCTTATGTAGATCCTTATTTTCCTACATAACGGCCGTCTTTAGAAGATGCTTATTTTTTGTGGCATCCTTTATGGTGGGTGGATATATATTTGTTTGATGACATGTTGAAGACCAACGCCTGCTCTAATGTATTGATCCCTTCATGCCATCAATATATCCATCAAGAACAAAGTGACATGATGTCATATTAGTGTCATCAGTCTCTTTATCTTGAATATTTGTCCATCTCATTCAACAAAAGATTATAGAGATACCCAACTCAGAGAAGAATCCATTCAGTGAAACTTCATTCAGATCAATACTCAATATAGCAGAATTGAGGTTCTGCATCTGTGGCTTTTTAAGTATTTTTTTTTGGCGTTTTTAAAGTGAATGGTTTCTAGGAAATATGGCGTTTGTTTATGGTTTTGTGATAAGTTGTTTGTGCATAGAAGTCTTTCTTTATAGGATGTTTTTGACGCGTAGTATAGGCGGGATTTTATTTATAATAAATGATATTAATAAAGTAGCCGTCTTTTTAGTTACTGTGTATTTTTATTGTTTTTGTTCAGCTTTTTATGAGTTTTTAGGGTCATAGACTTTTCATCTCCCAAGTTTGGCGTTTTTGAATGGGTTTAAGTTGTTTTTGGCTTTTTTCCCCATTTTTTAGCTTTTATGAATTAATACTGCAAATTACTTTCATTATAGTTTAGGAGTTTTGGCGTTTTTACTCCATTTATGGCGTTTCATATGCATTATGACTGTTTGGCGTTTATTAAGATAATGTATTTTTTATTTTAAGTTGAAAATACATAGCAAGCAACAGAAAAAGAAAATTAAAAAAATAAAAATAAAAACAATTCATCTTCCAAATCTTCACTGTCATCAGTCTTTTTCTTCATTGAATCATGTTCGCTAGTGGTTTGGCTGGTGGTTTGTCATCAGTCTCTTTCTTCAAACAACTCATTAGTGTCATTCGTCTTTTCATGCCATTAAAATATTCATCAAGAACAAAACACAAAAAATGACATAAGTCCCCCCCAGCATCTTTTTGTTTATGATTTGTCCTTCTCATGCAGCAAAATGTTATTTGAGTCATAACACCTCATGGAAGAATGCAATTATCCGAAACTTTGGCGTAGAACAATATTTGAATCTACAATAAACGATATTTGACATTTTTGGCGCTTTACTGAGGAAATAGTGTATCTGAAAGAACCGTCGATTTTTTTTTGGAATTTTTGATGTTTCAGTGTTTTGGCGTTTTCTAAGATGAATGGTATATAGTAGAAAATATGGCGTTTTTTGAGCAGTTGTGTTTGATATTTTGGGGATTTTGGCGTTGTAAGTTGAATGGTATATAGTAGGAAATATGGCGTTTCAGGTTCTGGGGGTGTGTTTTTATGTTTGGGATGTTTTTGTTTATATAGCGATGTGTTTTGGTCCGTAATGGCGTTTTAGTCATCAGTATGGCGTTTTGGTATAGAGGTGTAAAGACGCTTTTACCCTTAATGAGGCGCGTCCACGTAATAAAATTGATGTTATTTACGAAAACGCCACCGCGCCAATCTAGTCCATAGATTGTTTTAATCGGACGATCGATAAGCGTTCTCACCATTCTCACACTTTCAACCGTTTTCTCCAAATCCTGACCCTATATATATATATATATATAGAGAGAGAGAGAGAGAGAGAGAGACACACACACACACACAAACCGAATCATGATATCAAACAAACCATGGTTGGATCTTATGAGATTGTTCAAAACTTCTATGTTCTTGATTCCTCAATTTTGGATTCTAACGGGTGATTTGGTACCCACGAAAACACACTAAGGCATAATGTCCAAGTTGAGTGTCTAAACAAGATGTAATTTCCTCGGATTCCTACTTTCTAATACTCTAAATACCCGCTTCCGAATCTGCAACCAACCCTACGAATTCACACACCTTCGTTTCCCCATTGTAGGGTAACTTGGGTGTTCAATCCTCGAAACTAGTCAACTAACATTCGTGGAAATTACTACGCAAACCGTGAGTATACTCGAATCCCCTTTTTACGCTTTAATCACTCTTGGGGTGTAACATATATGATATAAATAAACTCATTTATGCACACAATCAAACTTATAAATTCACTCAATCCATCAAACAAGCTATTTGTTATGCTTAGGTTATTCATGCTAAATACTCAATCATTCAAACATGCAAGCTATTTGTCATTAACTTCGCGTAAGCGCACCTTAACAATTATAGCGTTACAGGAGTAGCACACCGCCCGTTTTGAGAATTGTTAAGTTATTCAATCTTTACGGTCTCGCTCACTTCGATGGCGAGGGATGCACAATATGCGGTCTCGTTCACCTCGGTGACGAGGGATGCACATTATACAGTGGACACAAGGGGTTGACCTATAGTTATGCATGCTATCTTCAACTTAGTATAACAAATGCGATGTTGGATTTGAGACAATCTTTTATACGCATGCTATGTAAACAAACTTGTGTACTCTCCAACTTTGTGTTGATTTTATTTTAATACATGTTGCAGGAACGTATGATGACGCTTGAAGAAACCTATTTAGGATGGAATTAGAAACACGCTTAAATTCTTATTTGTATTTCTTATGTTGTTTATATTTTAGTTGCAAAATGTTGTCCTTTCCCATTTCAAGATAATGTAATCCTTTTAGTATGAAATGAAACTTGGTTTATTTAAATATTGCCACATTGGCACGTTATGAAGTCTCGAACAATCTCGTTCTTGTCTCACTCCGATGTTTCTACCATCGGTTGAGGTATGACATGAGAGGGCTATGATAATAATCTTGATGACGAGGTAATTAATTCTAAATAAAAAACAAATTTACTTGAGGAGTGATTAAAAGATCTGCCAATGGGGGGGGGGGTCTTACTTAGAAGCACATAACAATTATGAGGATTTTGATAGTGATGTTAAGATATATAGGGAGAGTAAAGATGATGACATGCTTGGGAACAAGTACAAAGAAAAATGTTCTAGATGTGGATGACTAAAATGACTGGAAGAAGTCTATTTGGGTTGTTGGAACAAGGTTCCAAGAAGGGATGCTTTTAAAGAGATAGTTAGAAAGTATTTTGCTGCAAATGGTAGGAATCTTTAAATTTCTATAAGTGATAAATATAGAAAAGGGCGTGTAGGTGTGTCAATTATATGAAAGGGTTCCCTTTCCATCTATATTGTTCTTTTAATCAAAGAAAGGGTTGTTATATGGTTAAGGAAGCAAGAAACAAACACAATTTCCAGAGGAACGTGTCTAAAAACAGACAGTTAACTGGTCATTTTGTAGCTAATGAGTTCTTGCACTATTTAAAGCTAATCCACACTGGCCTGCTAAAGAGATCCAGCTAGCAGTTAAAGAGAATTATAAGGCACTGATATCTAAATGCTTGGCTTATAAGGCCAAAAGTTGTGCACAGAACAAGCTTCATGGTTTAATGAAAGATCACTACACCAAACTTGGTTCATATTTGACAGCTTCAAGGCGGCAAATCCAACTTCAACATTAATGTAGATCCTAGTTCAACATTTACAACTTTGTTACGTACTTTTTGTGTGTTTTGAAAGAAAGGTTTCTTTGGTAGTTTGCAGGAAGGTTTTGTGTTTAGGTGGATGTTTCCTCAAAACATATCTTGGAGGTATGTTGTTGGGTACCATGGGAAGGGATGCTATGACCAAATGTACCCCTTAGCATGGGCAATAGTTAAAGGCGAGAACAATGACAACTGAGAACTATTTATGGAAGAGCTAAGAAAATGTTTAGAGGATATTAGGGTAGCAATAATGACTAGGCGCTCTAAAATGCAGTCACAAATGGCTAAATAAGATGTGGTTGTGAGCCCAAGGATATAGTTGAGGCTTGACAAAGAGAAATACATGGCTTACAAATGTGAAGTTTATCCAACACCATTGAATGTGTTCTAAGTAAGGGAGTTAGATGATGTTTTTGTGAATTTGAGTAAGAAAACATACACTTGTAAAAACGGGATTTAACAGGTATACCTTGTAAACACCGTGCGGTAGCTGGGTTTTCAAACAAAAATGCAGAGGAGTTTGCTGATGACTGTTACTAAAAGGAACACTACATGAAATATGGATTCACCATTCCTCTCTTGGCTAGTGAAAAATATCGTCCAAGTGTTTATTATCCTTTGGACCCACCTCCAATCAATATTGTTCCTGGTAGACCAAAGAGGAATATAAAGAAAGATCTAGATCTACATGAAGATCATAAAAGATTAGGCAAACAAAATAAGCATGGGGCTAACATGAGTTGCAGTAACTATAAGGAAAAAGACCAAGAAAAGTTGCACAAAAAGGGTCAAAGACCACTTGAAACTTGTGCTAAGAAGTCAAGGGGAATGGTAAAGAAGGCAAGAATTTAAGCTACTCAAGAACCCCATCAGGCAAATTAATACCCAACAAGCTAGTCAACTCACCCAGGAGGCTAGTCATCAAACCAAGAAGTCAATGGGTAGGGCAAACTCACAGAGGAAGGTCAAAGGGAAGGTTACTGATGCATGAACATTTTATGCTTGTTTTAGTTTAAAAATGTTAGTTTGTTTTAGTTTAAGTGTGTTAATAAAGCTATGCTAAGTTCATGTATTTTGGTTAACTAAAGCATGTTGCAATTTAAGTTGGGTTAAGTATGTTTTTTTATTATCCTTACGTAATGGTCAAGGAGACTCATGCATTTTGGTACCTTTATTTCAACAATGAATGCATAGTTTATGGCACTAAATGATGATTATGTTGCAACATACGGTGGTTTGTAACAGATTTGGTTATATGGATGAGATCGGTACGATACCGATATCGTACCTGTACCGATACCGTAAATACCGTTACCAAAATTGAGGAAATGTGGATACCGATTACCGTACCGTATTTATATATTTGGTATCGGTACTTTACCACATTGGTAACGCTTTGGTGTCATCCATTGTTTGACCTAAAAGAATATCATAGACAACTCATCCATCCATTATTAAGTGAACTAGAGTAATATATAGAGGAATGTAAATAAAAAGTAAACATATTAATTCCACTCTGCATGAAATTTCATCATTCTTCTAATTCCATTGGCTTCATTTGAGACATCGTCATTACCCTAAACCTTTAGAATAGTATAAACTGAACGAGAACAAACTGTATATTAGAATAAGACTTTGCCAAGGTCATAATGGAACATGAGTATGAAAGCATATAGATGATATTATATACTATATTAGAGATAATAATACAGGCAGTTACACTCCAAAGAAATAATTCAAAATTCAAATTACTGTAACATATGTTCGTATTTTTGGATAGTCTTTTAATAGGTTTATTGTAGCTGATTTGTAGTGATCGGATTCCAGATTTATCAGCTCTTATTTTTTCTATATATATTTTTCAGTATGTCAATGAATAAATCAAGTTTCTATACTAGACACAAAACTTTTAGCATGTATATAGAAAGCTAAATCTATATTAACCTGTATGCATAATGATAAATCTTGATATATAAAGTCATTATTAAATTCGGTATTAATATCGATATTTACCGAAAAATACCGGTACTGATACCGTTATTTACCGATACCGAATTTTGAAAAATCTATTACCGATATCGGTACCGTTATGATCGATACGGTACAGCATCGGTACGGTACCAGTATTTCGGTAAAAGATCTCATCCTTATTTGGTTATCACATTTTATGTATGAATAGTTTGTGCATTTTTTAAGAATTTGACACATTTTATACTGGAATGGTTATCACAATTTATGTAGTAAATTAGGCACATTTTTTCATGGTTTGTAAGGATGGCAATCGAACCTAAACCCAATGGGTAAACTCGAAATCCAACACCTTTGGGATTGCCTCGGGGTCAGGTAATCGGGTAGGGTACCGGGTTTGGGATTTGGTGATATACCTGTTTACCCGACCCGATTACCCAATAAAGTGTACACATTTATGTCACACCCCAACCGATGGCGGAAACATCGGGGCGTGGCACCGAGCGAAACAGATTGTCCAGAAGTTTCCATAACAACTATGATTACCAATTATTTTAAGCATCACGTCCCATACCATGACATAAAAAGTAACATAATTATTACAGGCAAAGTCAAGACAAATTGTTCTGTTTCGAGAACTCAGAATTTAAGTACAGACAATTCGTTTATTTGTTTCTAGACCTCTCCTAGCCTCGATTTCACAGCAAGCCAAGCATTTAAACATCTTAAGCACCTGTCACATACGTTAAAGTAAAAGTCAATACACATAGTGTAAAGGTGAGCATACAAGTTTGATAGATATAATAGAGTTCGAAATCGTTTACGCATAACCAACACGTACACAGTGTGAAAATGAAGCACGTAAGTTATCGACATAATCCTATCAATACCAATGACGGCGGGTTGACTGCCCAAGGCAGTTCGTAATACACACTCACCACGGTGAGCCATGTAATTAATTGTCCTTAACAACCCCCGAGTGAACAGGTGCTGAGTCCAAACTATAGTACTATCGTTGCTAAGGCAGGTAGACAGCAATCCATGCGTAAACATAACAAACAAGCATTCATTAAGTCACATATAACATGCGATAACGGTTAGCGTTAAAGTATTGCGTAGTGTGTTCGATGTGATTTAGAATAAGTAACGTATGTAACACCCAAAAGTGCGTAAAGCAAAAAGGGATTCGAGTATACTCACAGCGATGATGGATTGAAGGGAGCGCTAGAGCGGAACTAGCCTGATCAGAAAGATAGTACAACGATAAGTGGCACATAAAACGATGCAAGTGTACCAAGGATCAGATGGTAATCCGATCGGGTGGCAATCCGATCGGATGGCCAGTCGATCGGGTGGCCGTCCGTTCGGATGGTCATCCGATCGGATGACCATTCGATTGGATTGTCATCTCGTCTGGTGAGGATGTGTTTGTGTATGATGGTTTGCCTTTTGAAGTTTTCGTTGTAGCATTTTAAAAATAGAGAAGTATCTCTACCTTTCAGGTCGGTCGATCGAACGACCATTCGATCGGGCAGCAATCCGATTGTTGAGACTTCTCAGATTGAGAACAAGTTCACAGCAGGACGGTCACTCGATCGGATGGTTATCCGATCGGGTGGCAATCCGTACTTACTGAACATGTTGAAAATTGTTTAAATATCCAAGTCCTAAACGTCACACGATCGGACGGTCACTCTATCGGATGGCAATCCGATCGGGTGGTAATCCGTTTCAACGTTCAGATCCTTGGATAGTTTGAAAATAATTTAAGTATGGAACCCAAGTGCAACCTGATCGGATGGCCGGTCGATCGGGTGGCAATCCGATCGGGTGGCAATCCGATCGGATGGCAATCCATCCCGACAATCCGTTCGTCTTGTCACTTGATTCGTTTGAAGTTTCGTAGTGTTTGAACGAGACATTTTGATAACATGCTTGAACAACAGAAACCTATCTCGGCCCAAGTGACCCGATCGAACAGGAATCACCCTATTCCGACCGGTTCACGGTTCGAGTCGGTAGTTCATTTTCAAACCTGAAGTCAAATCTCTTGGATAGAATCCGGATCTGGAACTAATACATCACGAAGAATGGGCAGAAGATTAGAACGAGCTCTGAATCCATCGGGTTTGAGTGCATTGAGTGTAAAAGAGTTGAAAGAAAGCTAGAAAACCTTCTCTCAATCCTTTCACTCACGGATTCGGGTAGATCTAAGCAAGATCTTTGTTTATATATGTGGAAATCGTCCAAATCTAAGTTGTTCTTGGTGGATTGAAGCCAAAACATGAAGTTCATAAGAACTCCATGATGACATCATCCTAGAACACCTCAAATCTAGTGATTTCACGGGTAAAAGTTAAGATTCAAAAGATAGAAAGGTGTAGGAGTGCGTGTAGATCAAGAAAGTACAAGATTTAGGTTGAAAACTTACAAGAATCGCGAGAAATCTGAAGAAAAGTGGGCTGGAGCGAGTTGAGCAGAGAGAGAGCTGTCACATCAACTGATGTGACATATGAGAGGTATTCATAGGGTTTCCTAAAATGGAAAGGTAAGAAGAGGCTGGTCGATCGGGTGGCAACTCGATCGGTTGGCCACTCGATTCGAGTGTTCGGCGTGACGAGTTTTGCTGTTTCGATTCACGTGTGGAGCGTTATGATGCAATAGAGTTTCCGATTAAATTACTTTTAATCCCAACTACTATATCTAACATACAATCATCCTAATTAACTTGCGTTTAGCGTTTGCGATTCGATTGCGATTGAGTTGCGATAGCGCTTCGATTGATCACCACAACATAAACACTAATAAACATGCACAAGTAACACATAAAGGCACACACATATGTAAAACAATAACCAGAACGCATAATTCGAGCCGCGAATGCGATGGCGATAAGCGATAAAGCGACGAAACTTGTGATAAACATCGATTAAACCTCGATTATTAACAAGTACTCCACATAATACAACTAACGTGATAACATAATTAGACTATCTACAAGTCAAAGAAGTCAAAACAGGAGTTGAGCAAGGAGAGACAGATCACAATTAGCAATCTTTTCTTCCTTTGACTTCAATCTTGACTTTGACTTTCGAAATACGGAGTGTTACAATTTACCCGATTGTATAATCGATATAGTTTGTTTGGTTTTTTAAATATATATTTTTATATACAATATTTCAATTATTGGAATACACTATTTTTGTTATCTTTACATTTGAGTAGTTTTTTAAATACATTTTGGTAAATAATTTATATACATTGTAGTTAATACTGAATGTAACTGATTAAGAGTTACCTGCTAGATACCAGACGAGTAACTTTTTTAAATTAATGAGTTTACCCGAAACTTGCGAGTATACCCGATACCCGATGGATAATTTCCTAATAAAAACCTGATGGGTTTTGGAAGATTTGGGACTAGCTTATCTAATTGGGTTGGGGGTTGGGATTATCTAAACATGTCGCAAACCTATAACAGCCCTTCTAAAAACGCCCCTAACGCTCCTAAAATACCTCGAATACTCGTAAACGGCCCTAAATAACATTAATATTATTAAAAAATCAAATAAAACAAAATATATGGGTTCTTGCGGGCCGCGACCCAGCTCACCCAACGAGTCGCGGGGCACGACCGAGGGGCAGCTGGCCGAACCCCCTTGTGCCACGCGTCCATATACGCGTTGAGCCTACTATGTTGAGTCGCCAAGGCTAGGGCCTAGCCTAGGCGACTCGCGGGCCGTGAAGGAGACAGAGGTGGGACTCCCGGGGCGAGAGCCGCCCTTCGACCAGCCTATAAAAGGAGGCGCAAGCCTCAGTTCATCGTCGCTCAATTTCTTTTTCTCTCTCAACTATATAGTGCGAGTATTGCTCGGTATAATACCCCTAAAAAACGAAGCTCTGCCTCGTTGTAAGTATTATAGCCCCCGATCACATATTTGTTACCCTACCCGATTGATCTAGGGCTCCGTAACGCATGTCGAGGCTCTGCCTGACTCAGTTCCTTGGAGTTCTGTCTCGTGTTGTATGGCTAATGTGATTTGGGTTATTTTACTAACACATGTGCATTGTTTAATTTTAATAGATAATAACCAGGAAGAGCAACAGGAAGCTATAGTATTATCTAAGTCTACAATGTGAGTACATTCTCTTTTTGTAAATTGTTTTACCAAAACCTTAAATGTTTCAAATTATACTTAACAATGATTGGGTCTATGTATTCTACAATTGCTGCCGGTATGTTGGGGTTTTGTATACATTACTTGTAATCCGTTACTATTGGACGAAGAGTTAGCCAATGAGTAACATGACCACAAGTCAAGGATTTGACAATACTGAATGAGTATATTGGTAGATATAAACATTGTAATCGCTCTCAATACTATAAAGTTATAAAATTGTTTTGATTAAGCCGGGATGCACTCGCCAGTATTTCTTGCTGATAAAATCTTTTTAAAAACGTGTTTCAGGTAACTTAATGTGAAGCTAATAGAAGCCACTGAAGGCTTAAAGAAGTGGCTATAAAAGTTACCTAAATAAAAAGAATATTTTATTTTCAATAATTAGGGTTTATCCCTATAAATGTATTGTAATGGAAACTTGGGTTTTATCCCATTTATTTATTATAAAAGTTTGGTGTTTTAAACTATGATAGATATTTCCTAACTACGGTCCTGATGTCTCATTTCCGCTGCCAAATTAATAAACACCGATACCACTGATCTGATCTCGCGGCGCCCTCTCCTGGGGTAGGGGTCGGGGGCTACGACAAAACCTGTCCCAGTGCCATCCCTAATGGTTGGTGCAGATTTGGTTATCACAGTTTATGCAGATTTTGTTGTTCAAAAGTCAATGGTTTGTAGCTGATTTGGTTATCATAGTTTATGCAGTAAATTAGACATATTTTTCAATGGTTTGTGAAGATTTGGTTATCACAATTTATGCAGGAATGGTTGTCATAGTTTCTGCAGTAAATTAGGCACATTTTTCAATAGTTTGTGTATCATTTCTACAAAATTTGAGTCAATCGGTTGTGAAGAATTTCTGTATAATTGGTTATAAATATTTTGGTCACATTAACCATTGTGCTTGCTATAAGCATTAACATTAACAACAAACAGTAGATTCACATTAAACAAAATAGTTTGACATTAAGAAATCATAGGTTTACAACCACATATTATATCTCAAATAAGTAAAACCCACCATATTACCATGATAACAATTACTAAAACTAAAATATATTGTTTATTCATGTTGGACTTTCTCATTGATGGTTGCTCTTTTAACTTTTTGTTCACCTCTTACAAGAATTTGTTCTATAATTCTAAATTTTGATATCTAGTTGGACTTTTTCCCACAGTCGTGTATTTGCAATTACCTTGTTCTTTTAGCACCCTGTCAACATCTTATTTCTACATAAAGAACTTGCAATCAATTCTCTACTTGCAATAAGAATGGAACGAAACAGATTTAAAATGGACATCTAAGTAGGATAATAAAAGGGGAAACTTACCGGCCATTGAGAGCATCCATAAAATTCTTACTCAGTTCGAGAACTTCTACGACCAACAACTCGAAACATTGCAAGCTTATCGTGATTGCAGTACACATTTCCATCCAAATCCAGTTTAAATATTTTAGGGTTCTTGTTTGTGCTACATGTAAAAGACGTGGATGAACTCATATAAGTGATTATGTGATTTTAGGGTTTCAATTTTTTTAAAATCTGAAGGATTGTACATATATAAGTAAAAGCTGAAATGAATTTTCCACATATGAATTTAATATCGAGTCTTTTAAAAACACTCGTGTTACAATTCACATACATATCAACCATTCGAGTTATTGGTTCCTTAGAAGAAGCTTTTATACTTTTATTACTGAGTAAATTACTTTTTGAGTCCTTGTGTTTTAGTGGTTTTAACAACTTGAGTCCAAAATCAAAAAGTTTAACGCCCTGAGTTCCGACTGTTCATTTTATAACGTTTTGAGTCTCTGTATTTTAGTGGTTTTAACCACTTTAGTCCAAAGTCAAAAGTACAAGTATTAAAAAGTTGGACTCAAAATGTTATAAAATGAGTGGTTATGGACTCAAGGCATTAAACTTTTTGATTTTGTACTCAAGTGGTTAAAATCACTAAAACACGGGGACTCAAATAGTAATTTACTCTTTATTACTCCTAAGTAATTTAGGTTTTATATTAATAATACTTTATTTAGTTATCATTTTTTTGAACGGTGTCTTTCTTTTTTAGTGACTCATTGTCACACAGCCTAAACGGCAGTCCTAGCCAAGATCTGCCTAGAATACGTTGTCTTAACCGGACCCGCGTTGGGTTGGTCAGACTTGGTTACGACGTTCCCCCGGAAACCGTACTGCCTCCAGACGAGATGCCTTGCTGAACTAACAGCCGGATGAAAACCGGGGTGCGGCTCAGGATCGAACCCCCCTCGATGGGTTTGTCACCATCATTGCCCAATATCCACCCCAGTATGACACAAGTGGAAATTGATCTTTAGTCTCTATTGGAAAACCCAAGTCGCCTTCCACTAGGCCACAAATGAGGGATACTTTATTTAGTTATCTAACCTGTACATTATAGGATCTAAGAAAGCTAGGAATTAATAGTAAATATTGACATTATCTATAATAACATTTACGGTAGGCTCTTATGAACAGTACCATAACAAGACAAATTTTGAATGTTATTTACGTTAATGCCATTGGCCTTTATTTACCACCAAGACCAGCCTGGCACCGCCTGCTTCCCTCCTCCATCAAAGCCTCACAACCGTGGTAATGACCTCCAAATTAAAAAGAAGAGAGAGTGAAAACGGGAAGATAGAAATAGAGAGATTCAGAGAGAAAGAGTTGGAGATGAGAAAGTGAAAAGGGAGGGTTCGACCCCGGTTGTTCCGCGGCGGTGCCACGGAGGCAACACCATCGTACATCTGAGCGGCGGTTATGACATTCGACGGTGTAATGGTTCACTGGTCGGCATCAAAACAGTACCTGAGGTGGATGGCAAGCACCATCGATGGATTCTATGGCTGTAAGGGAGGTTTTCCGACGGCTAACTACTGTGGTCACCACAATCCCCATCGTTTGAACGTTGGAACCCATCGGCTAACCACCATCGTCACCAAAATCACCGTCGCTCCCACCTGCAAAACCCTAACCTTGCGCAAATCCATCTTTAGGTTCGAACCAAACACTAGGGCGTCGGATCACTTTCAATCGAAGACGCATTTGCCTGAAACTGAAGACCCACTCTGATAAGGTACTCTCTTCTGATTTTGGTCGATTAAACATGCTTCAATATAAATAGGCATAACATCATCGTTGGTAATCTAAACATATTAGCTTTAACATGAATTCGGAATAAAAAAGAGTCGTAGGAATAATAGACTAGGCTTAACCATATACGGATATGTTGATAGTGATTTAGGTTGTGAAAAATTTGTTATGCATTCTAATTTGTATTTTTGGCAGGTGGTTTCGGTTGTTATTAACATTGTTTTGGAAGTTTATTTTCGTTTAATTAAGTTAATAACATCTAATAGATTATGTTGCTGCCCTTTTGCTTTTACTTTGTACAACATATTGTTTTGCTATGTATTCAGATTATGTCATGTGTGCCTTATTTCCCATTGATGGATTTGTCAATGGATCTAGATCGTATGATCGAAGAATCTGGTTTAGCAGCAGCACATAGTTTTTGTAGTATGTGACACAGAATTCGTAGTTCATAAACTTATCTGACATAAGGAAATTAGATGAACGATTTATTATAAGACAAATTAATGATATATCATCTAAAGGTTCATCTTTATTGTACAGTTTGGATGGGCAGAGTTTGAAATACATATAAAGGTTCAATAATGAACCTTTAGTGAAAATAATAAATCCATTTTACATCTGTTATACATCATATAATAAATCTCTCATTTTGTTTTTGATGAACCTTTATTGAAAATAAATATTATATTATAAGACTACAGGAAATTAGATGTTTTAGTTATAAGGGAGTTCATCTAAATGTTATTGTGTAGTTGGATCTTTAGATTACTAAAACGACAACTATATATAATCAATAATGTTTAAAATAATAAATCTATTATAAGACTACAGGTTCTTAAACTTAGACTCATGGAACGTATACCTTACTTTATTTGTTAATACTTCATGGTCATGGCAGTGACTAACAAAAGCCTTCTGCGATACGTGTTGGTGCGTCTTTACTCCACCATGTCCACCGCTTCCCCCTTTTCTTCTTTCTTATCTCTCAAACTTCGTTCATCATTCTTCTGCCATCCTTTTGAGCTTTGGCCGATCAGCTATTATTTGCAAGGTAATGTTTGTTTCATTACTTGATTTACTGTTTTGGTTTACATTATGTGATTAGGAGATTTGTGACTTTGCTTCGTCATTTGAAGATCAATGATTCCACACGTTTGCAAGGTTGAAGGATTCAACAACATGAAAGGTGATCAGGATGACATGATCACAAGGTGGATACAATACTACCCAACTATTGCTCTTAATCTGTTTCACATTATTTAATTAGTCACAAGTATTTTGTTCATTTATTTATCTTTATGTACAAATCGTCTAACCACTTGCGGTTTAACGTGTCGTAAGTCGATATCCTTTTGGACATATCTCTTTCGCTATACCAAGTGGTGTTATCGTATCGAACTGATCCAATACTGACCGAAAGCCCGCGCAACGCGCGAGGGCATATTACTAGTTAATTAATAGTTAATAGTTAATATTGACATAATGTTTACCATCTAATTAATTTATTTAATATATAACTTGAATTTGAAAGTAAATACAAATAGTATTTTTATTTTTATAATAATATATATAATTTCTTTTTTCATAAATAGAAATTTGATTTTTATAATAATATATGACGAGGCAACTATAAGTATTATGCAAAGTGAAAGTACCAAAGTTGGGAGGTGTAAACGTCAGCGACTATGGTTTTAGTAGAGATATATAATAATAATAATAATAATAATAATAATAATAATAAGAGTAATGTCACACCCAGATATTTCCACATATTACCGGTGGGCCCGACGGGGAATATCGTGACGTAGTTGATATTATCATTGTCAATACACACAATATAATAGCACAACGGAAGGCTTGGGATATGGTATTATAATAGTACCACTTGGTCGGGTATGAAATCATTTAATCGGATTGTGATTAATACATTTACATAACCCGTTTTAATCTGTCTTGTTTGATAACATAAACATTGGGGGTTAATTCGACATTGTCTTGGATATCCTCGGCTCATTTCATTTGAAAATGACCATGACCTATGCACGGGGTGTAGGCATACACCTGACATATGCAAATGCTAAAATATAAACCAACATGTTGGGGATAACTCCTTTGTGGGTTCTATAAGTGGTGAGTCGGTTAATCATGACCGGCTTCCAACCGGCCCCAATTGTATGACAAATATATAAATCTGTATACAAGATTATCTTAAATAATTGTCCCAAGTTATAAATGGTTTGTGCCTTGTGCATCTAAATCAATTTTTCATAAACACTTTTTAAATGAGTCAGTTAATTGTATTTACCAGTGTAAACTGATGTATTTTCTAAAGATTGATTGACATGTACTTCTCGTAAATAGGCTGGAGCTATTAGGTGTCATATAAGAGGATCTTGCAAATCCCTAGATACCTGGAGTCTGTTATTTTTCCGTTTCTTGTATTTTATTTATGATTCGCCTGTGGATCTTATTACAATCCAGTCTGTATATTCTTTCGTCGAACACTCAGACATTATGGTTTGTAATAGTTTATTCACCAAGCCTTCCGCTGTGCTATTATATTGTGCGTATTGATAATGATAATATCAACTACGTCACGATATTCCCCGCCGGGCCCACCGGTAATATGTGAAAATATCGGGGTGTGACAGGTTGGTATCAGAGCCAACATTGAGTGAATTAAACACTAAGCTTTTGTGTTTAATCTCAATGACACAATAAGCACATTCCTTAGACTTCCGAGTCTAGGCTAATGACCTAGGATTTATTCTTAACTTTCTTTTTAATGTTTATGTTATATTTACTTGTTTTGACAGGTTAACTAATTGGAAAATGCCGCCACGTGTAAGAGGCAAAGAAAAGGGACCAACGAGAGGAGGGCCATCAGGCCACGCGGGACCCTCCCATAGGCGTACTCCGTCGGCGACTTTCTCTAGTTCCGACTCTCGGGATTATTGGAGTCATAACTTCGAGCCGGCGAGGCATTCTGTTTCGCTAGGATCTTCACCTTCGGATCCTCCATACTTTGGGCTACCCATTCCTGACGAGCCCCAGCTTTCCCATCACTCTTAAGAATCACACCATTCGAACCAATCTCACCACTCTTTACACTCCCATTCTTTCCATCACTCCGATTCCATTTATTCCCCAGCTCAGTTCAACCCCAATGACTATGTCAACAATCTTTTTGGTTTCAATCCCTTAGGACCCGAAGATCACTTCTCCCAGGAGATGGAAATGGATGATGACCCTGATCCAGAGCTGCAAACCGGGACACCGGGTCACCCAATCTCTAGAGGTTTTTCGTACCAAGGATCGCCGTACCAAGGGCCCGATTCATTTACCGAGAGGTGGGCCAAGTATGAGTGGAAATTCACTCCTTCATATCATAACTCTCCTGCTCAACCTCCTTTGAATGAACCGTATCTTCAAGCGGTTACCCCACCACCTCTACCAGTTGAGGAACCACCTCAACCACCTCCCGAGCCGCCTAGGCGAAGGAGGAATGCACGAATGTCTGTGCGTGGGGGACCACGGTTCAGTTCCCCTCATGGTTCAAGCTCATACCCTCCTATTCCCGAGGACCCCCAAATGGGTGGACCCTCGCATGCGGTGCCGGAAGACAATCCCCCGCCTGTATCTTTTGCACCACTGCCACTGCCAGTGGGTTTTGACAACCCAATACCAACATACCCAGGTTCATCTGGGTATAACCCATCTAGATACCCAACAGATTATGGAACCCATGATCCATATCTTACTGTGACATAGTATAATGCACTTTATCCTTCTTCTTACCCACCAGTTTACCCAACTGGATATCTGGTGCAGGGGTGTCAATACCCCCCTTACCAGCAACCTCCTCCTCCTCAACAGGAGCAAACCCAAGAAATACTGCAGAGGGTTGAGCGTGAAGCAGATGAAACCAAAAAGAAGCATAACAGCTTTCTCAAGGGCCTTGCGAATCTCATCAAAGGCAAAAAGAAGTAGGAAGTTGTTTATTTTATCTTGTATTGCCTTTTAATCAAGTCCCTGCGAGGACATTTTCTTTATTTTCAGTACCGAGTCCCTGCGTGGACTTATTTTCTATTTCTGTAGCCCCTGCGTAAGCAGTGTGTTGTTTCAAGTCCCGTTTAGGGCATCTTTGTATTAGTTTTATGGTTTAATGAAGTTTCTTTTTAGATTTTAAATATGTATTTTATTTCATCATCATGCCATATCATTTCAATTTTAAATTAATCTGCCAAAGAAATTCTTAAGGGTATAACCTAGCCAAAATATTAATGGCTATGATGGTACAACCTTTTTAAGAAAATAACTCCCTGTTAACATCTGAAAACATGTTGACATTCCTGGTTGTGTGGTATGAGAAACCACCCAAACTTCCAAATGTACTTGGGCTTTGATGCGTGTGTGGTGTGTATATAAATTTAAGTATATTTTAAGCCCTTTTTACACGTTAGTCAAGTTTTAAATTTATAAAACACGATATTTTACTAACACCAAACACACATATGGGCAAGTGCACCCATCGTGAGCGTAGTATAGTGTTGGCAAGATACCGAGGTCGTCCAAGGACACAAGAGCTTTTAGTACCGGTTTATCCTCAACGTCTAATCAAATCAAAAGTTAGAAAAAGGTTTTTTAAACTAGAAAAATAAAACTAACTAAAATGCTAAAAAATAAAATAAAAATAAAAACAGATAGACAAGATGAATCACTTGGCTCCGACTCGTGTTTAGTGTAACCTTTGATTATTTCCGCACTTTTGCACTTTTTAAGAGATTATCTTAGTTATTGTAGTAGGCCCATCTTTTGAAGGTGACGTTACCCTCAACCCAGTAGTTTGAGTCAGCAAGGATACAATCCTAAAGGGTCGGATTATTGAAAGATAATTAAATAAGTTATTAATGCATATTATGGTAGGCCCTTCTTTTGGAGGTGACGTTACCCTCGGCTAAGTAGTCTGAGTCAGCAGGGATACAGTCCTAAGAAGCCGGGTTAAAGTATTAATAGTAGCTTACATATGAGGGGGTCAAAGAGTTTGGACCCCCGCCATCCAATACCGGTCGGTATTGAAGGAGGTCCTACTAAATTTGACCCAGGTCCTTGCAGGATCTATACACTAAACAAGGCAAGACTCTTACCAAACTGTTCCCTTAACCCCCGACCAGGTAGCCAACATATCTCCATATAGACCGTGGAGATATGAATGGTGAAAATCTTTTATTTTATAGAGACAATAAAATAATGCCAAGGCACCACGGACAAACGATAAGGAAGAATCACCTTCAACATAAGAAACTAGTTATTAAAGTCATTAATACATAACCAAGTAAAAAGTGTGAAAAGATTAAAAATAAAAAGTATTACACTAGACACTTGTCTTCACTAAGTGATGTAAGAGACTTAGGCAAACATGGCATTTGATTGTCAAGAACTCTTAGGATCAATATTGGATCCCGAGACGACTCACACACTCTATGATGGACAATGGATGATGGTGGTGGATGATGGTGTTGTGATGGTGGTGGGTGGTGGGTGAAGTGTGAGAGAGGTGGTGTGCCAAGGGATAGTTTGCAAATGAGCCAAGCTCCCCTATTTATAGCCCGAACAGCAGCTCGGGCATGGCCCTGTGTCCATTGGGCACGGCCCCGTGTCCACCTTCTTCTCTGTCTTCATTAATTGCAGTTTGTCTGTATTAGTTGACCACGCCCCCGTGTCCGCTGGGCACGCCCCTGTGTGCAGAAGCGTATCTGTACTATCAAGATTTCCTCAGATTCTGCGAATCTTAGAGTTGACCACGGCCCCATGTCCGCTGAGCACGACCCCGTGGTGGTTGATAGAAGCTTCTATAGCTTTGTCTTTTCTGCTGTCACTTGGGCACGCCCCCGTGCTCATTGAGCACGGGGCGTGTTCAGCCTTCTGCTCTCTTGTTTTGCTTGGGAAGATGCTGTCGGGGAGGTCGGGCATGCCACGTTTGTTCCTTTTCTTGTATTTATGTTAGATTTAGCTGTCTTTTTGCTTCTTTTGTTCATTTGAGCTCATTTACTCCTGAAAATACAAAAGGAAGATAAAAACACACTTTTTCCAACATTAGTACTAAAAAAGGGTTAGTTTTATGCCACAATTGATGTAATTTATATGTTGCATTTTGTGCACACCAGGCTTTCCCAAGGCACTCCCATAGCCTATATGATCAATATGAATCATGGCTAATAAACATCAATATGATGAACACACCAAAACATCCATTTGGGATGTATGCATTTAAGCAAAGGTGTAATAATGACGATGATAGTTTAATTTTATAAACTTCTTGTCAAGAAGGTGATGAACCTTGTTCGACCTTAAAGGATCACTGATCCAAGAGATCATTGGTTATATTCTAATCGTCCCTGTGACATGGCCTTTTGCGCTACCTAAATGACCTTCGAGACGAGCCTTGTGCTAAATGAAAGTGTCTTTTATGACATTGACAGATGTGATTTATATTCCCCTGTCTAATAAATATAAAGAATTATATCCCATTGATTGTTATTTATTACTTAAAATGGTCTCTGTGGTTTAATAATACCATGACCATCTAATCATCAATGTGATGATTTATTATATAATTTAAATAAACTATTATTGTTTAATTTTAGTACCCAAATCATGGTTGGATCTGATGAAGCAAACAGTCATCCGCGGGAAGAAAACAATAATGAAGCCAGAATAAATCTTACAAATGCTGAACTGCAAGCAATGATTGACACCGCAGTTGCTCAAGCGGTGGATAAGATATTCAAGGAACAGAGTAATGTTCGGTCCAAAACTCATACAAACCCTTATCGCAGTCGCATGCATCAAAAAGGGATGAATCTTAGCATTCATCTAACCAGAGATCTGAATCTCAGAAAGTGGTGTTAAATCAGACTCCTAAATACAAGAAGAGTTGTACCTATAAATACTTTGTCTCCTGTAAACCGAGGGACTTTACAGGAGAGAAGGGAGCAATCGACTGCATGAAGTGGTTAGACGAAATGGAGACTGTGATTGACATCAGTGGATGTGCTAAGGAAGACATAGTTATGTTTGTGTCTCAATCCTTCAAGGGCGACGCCCTCATTTGGTAGAAAGCATTGGTACAGTCCACTGGAAAGGTTCATCTATATAACCTTTCGTGGAGCAAGTTTGTTGATCTTGTGAAAGACACATATTGTCCTCAGCATGAAGTTGAGAGGATTGAAACTGACTTCCTCACTTTGGCGATGAAGGATTTGGATTGTAGGTCCTATGTGACAAGTTTCAACTCGATGTCGAGGCTTGTACCATATTTAGTCACTCCTGAACCCAAACGCATTGCGCGTTTCATCGGTGGTTTAGCCCCTGAAGTGAAAGGAAACGTCAAGGCTTCTAAGCCTACTACTTATAGATCTGCTATGGATCTATCTTTGTCCCTTACTCTTGATGTTGTGAGGAGTAGGGCAAAGAAAACTACCGATGACGGGAAGAGGAAGACAAGTCCCTTCAATCAAACAAGAAGAACAAAGGGAACTTTGGATCTAAGAAAGGGCAGTCAAGTGACAACCCCAGGTGTAAGACTTGCAACAAAAGGCACTTTGGAAAGTGCAACCAAGACCCACAAGCTAAACCATGTGGGATTTGCAAGAAGAAAGGGCACAAGTCTGTGGAGTGCCGGAACATCAAGGATGCAACCTGTTATGGTTGCAACAAAAAGGGGCACATCAAGACAAATTGCCCCAAGAATGCTAAGAAGCCCGAGGAGGCGAAGAAAACCAATTCAATGGTTTTCCAAATGAATGCAAGGGAAGCGGTGAACGACGATAACGTCATAACAGGTACCTTTCTCATTAATAATAGTTATGCTAGAGTCTTATTTGATTCAGGTGCTGATAAGTCTTTTGTAGACCATAAGTTTTGTAAGTTACTGAATCTGCCTATTATGACTCTAGACATAAAATATGAGGTAGAGCTTGGCGATGGTACCTTAGAAACAGCTTCAACTCTTCTTGATGGATGTTTCATATCCTTTAAGAATCATTTTATCCCGCTATCCCTCTTGCCAATGAAATTGGCTGGGTTTGATATAGTTTTGGGCATGGATTGGTTGTCGCATAACCAAGCCCAAATTGCCTGTGATAAAAAGCTAGTTATTATCAAAACCCCTTCTGGTGAATCCGTCACTATTCAAGGAGATACACAGTATGGTTTGCCCAGCAATGTGTCTATTCTCAAAGTATCAAGGTGTTTGAAGAACGGATGCGTCATTTAGATGGCACAAGTGTCAGTGAATAATCCGAAACCCAAGTTAGAATATATTCCAATTATCTCTGAATATCCTGATGTTTTTCCTGATGAACTACCTGGATTACCTCCTGAGAGGCAAGTTGAATTCAGGATAGATATTCTCCCAGGATCTGCACCAATTGCATGAGCTCCTTATCGTCTAGCACCTACTGAAATGAAAGAGCTCAGGACTCAATTGGATGACTTACTGGAAATGGGTTTCATACAACCCAGCTCTTCGCCTTGGGGAGCTCCAATATTGTTCGTAAAGAAGAAAGATGGATCAATGCGCTTATGCATTGATTATCGTGAGTTAAACAAGGTAACGATTAAGAATCGTTATCCCTTCCCCAGGATCGACGACTTATTTGATCAGCTCCAAGGGGCGAGCTTATTCTCAAAGATTGATTTGAGATCCGGATACCATCAACTTAAGGCCCGAACTGAAGATGTGCCTAAGACGGTGTTCAGGACAAGATATGGACATTTTGAATTCTTAGTGATGCCTTTAGGGCTCACTAATGCACCAGCAACATTCATGGACCTCATGAATAGAGTCTGCAAGCCATACTTAGATAAGTTTCTCATTGTCTTTATAGACGACATACTTATCTACTCTCGTAATCAAGTTGATCACAAGAAGCACCTTCGATGTATCTTAGGATTGCTTCGACAGGAGAAGCTGTATGCTAAATTCTCCAAGTGCGAGTTCTGGCTCCGTGAAGTCCAATTTCTTGGACACGTTGTTAGTGAGCGTGGTATCCAAGTCGATCCCGCCAAAATAGAAGACATCATGAACTGGGAAGCACCAAAGACGCCTACAGACATTCACAGCTTTCTGGGTTTAGCAGGGTATTATAGAAGGTTCATTGAGAACTTCTCAAGAATAGCTGCACCATTGACTTCTTTGACCCGTAAGAATGTAAAATTTGATTGGGGTCCAAAACAACAAGAATCCTTTGAGATTCTCAAGCAGAAATTAAGCAATGCTCCGGTGTTGACATTGCCCGGAGGGATTGAAGAGTTTGTCATTTACTGTGATGCATCACACACCGGTATGGGTTGTGTACTTATGCAAAAAGGCTAGGTGATTGCCTATGCATCACGACAACTAAAGGTGCATGAAAAGAATTACACCACCCACGACTTAGAGTTGGGTGCCGTTGTATTCACACTAAAATTATGGAGACATTATTTGTATGGAACAAAATGTGTGATCTATTCAGATCACAAAAGTCTTCAACACTTGTTCAATAAAAAAGAGCTCAATATGAGACAGCGCCGCTGGATGGAGACTTTAAATGATTACGATTGTGAAATTCGTTACCATCCTGGCAAGGCGAATGTAGTCGCCGATGCTCTAAGCCTAAAGGAGAGAGTCAAACCTATCAGGATTAATGCTAAGAGCATTGAACTGAAGAATAGCCTGAATGAAAGGCTATTAGCTGCACAGAAAGATGTTGTTTTGGAAGCAAACCTTCCAGATGAAAAGTTAGGTGTAACTACTGAACAGTTAACATCTGGCAAGGATAGAATTCTCAGACTGAATGGAAGAATTTGGGTTCCCATTCATGGAGGACTTCGAGATGTAATCCTCCAGGAAGCTCACAACTCCAAATATTCAGTTCACCCTGGAGGTGATAAGATGTATCAGGATTTGAAAGCTAATTATTGGTGGATAGGGTTGAAGCAATCTATTGCCACCCATGTAGCTAAGTACTTGACCTGTGCTCAGATTAAAGCAGAGCATCAAAATCCATCATGTCTGCTTCAACAACCGGAACTTCCCACATGGAATTGGGAGATGGTAACTATGGACTTTATAACCAAGTTACCTAAAACAAGGCATGGAAATGATACTATATGGGTTATAGTTGATAGATTGACTAAGTCAGCACATTTCTTACCCATCAAGGAGACTTATAGCTCCGACAAGATAGCTCAGTTGTATGTAGATAAAATTGTATCCCTCCACGGAGTGCCAGTGTCTATTATTTCTGACAGAGATACTAGATACACCTCTCACTTTTGGAAAAGTTTCCAACAATCTTTGGGCACTCGTTTGAATTTAGTACTGCTTACCATCCTCAGACAGATGGGCAAAGTGAGCGTACAATTCAAACTTTGGAAGACATGCTTCGTGCATGTGTTATTGATTTGGGAGGTAGTTGGGATGACCACCTACCCTTGATTGAATTCTCCTATAACAATAGTTACCATTCTAGCATTCAGGCTGCGCTTTTTGAGGCATTGTATGGAAGGAAGTGTAGAACGCCTGTTTGTTGGGCAGAAGTAGGAGAAGCTCAATTTACAGGAACTGATATAGTCCTTGAAACAACGGACAAGATTGTCCAGATTCGTGATCGCCTGAAAGCTGCCAGGGATAGGCAGAAAATTTATGCTGATAAGAGACGAAAACCCCTAAAGTTTGAAGTGGGCGGTAAAGTCTTACTAAAAGTATCACCATGGAAAAGTGTGATGCGTTTTGGTAAGAAGGGTAAGTTAAGCCCTAGATATATTGGACCATTCGAGATCATCGAATGTGTCGGCAGAGTAGCTTATAAGCTAAACTTGCCTGAGGAGCTGAGTGGAATTCACAATGTGTTCCACATCTGTAATCTCAAGAAATGTCTAGCTGGTGAATCATTATCTATGTCTCATAAGGACGTACAAATTGATGAAAGCCTGAGGTTTGTTGAAAGACCTATATCGATCGAGGATCGTCAGGTTAAAAAGCTCCGAAGGAAACACGTGCCTATAGTAAAGGTCAAGTGGGATGCCCGTAGAGGTCCCGAATATACGTGGGAAGTCGAGTCCACTATGCGACAGAAGTACTCTCACTTATTCTAGTAAATCTCGGGGTCGAGATTTCTTTTAAGGGGGTGAGGATGTAACACCACGTAAAAATATGTCCAATTATGTAAAGACACGTGTCCTAAACTCTAGTTATGTGAAAGATTGAGTTTGAAGGACTAAAGTTGCCAAACGATGAAAATATGAAACCACAGGGACTAAAAGTGTCAACATGCCAAACTTGTGCCTCTGAATGACCATACATGAAGAATATATTCTTAAACGAGTGATTAATTGAATATAAGAAGCCGTTCATGAAAATAATCGGAAGATTATAAATTACAAGGGTTAAACGAGTCAACATGTTAATTCTTACCTCTGAGTGACCTTTTAACGAACCCGAGGCTTCAAAATATTCAAATATACTCTCAAGAATAAGTGGTATAAATTTCAAGTGGTTTCGAGATCATTAAGCAAGTTTTCAAGACTTTGGGTAAAAAGTGTCAATTTGATGAAACTTGTGTTTATAGTGATATTTAACGAAACCGAGCCTAACGGAGTTTGGTTATACTCCCTTGAACCTCTACAATCTAACTACAAGAGTCTTATATGCCAAAAATGAGGTTAAATAAGGTTTTAAATGACCAGGGACTGAATCCGCCAGTTTTGAAACATTTTTAACCTGAACAACAGGTTTACGCGGGCCGCGTAAACCTTCCTCTGATCCTACGCGGCCGCGACAAATGCCCAGGTCTGCGAAAAACTGACAGCTGCTGGTTGCAGCCTGTTCCACCGCCTTAGATGCCTGAATTTCGATTCTTGGGGCTTGTTGTCGGTTTTAGGATACCACTAGGACACTTGGGGTGATCCTAAACACTCCCATTACACCTTGAATGATCTTGAATCAAGGATTCAAGTATAAATAAACCTCTTTGTTGAACATATTAGTTGCTCATTTGGTTGCAACAACTTCAAAGCCCATCTCTGGAGCTACCAAGCATTAGGAGAAGATTATCAAGTGTAGAAAAGATAGCAAGGACCTTAAGTAAGAGTTTTAATCCCTGCTTAGTCCTTTTAATTAGCTTAAAAATAAAAAAGTCAAACATATCATAATTAAGCTTTGACTTTCGGTTTACTCATAAATGGTCCAGCCACTGACCGAAACGAAAGTGGTTATGGAACCATATTAAGGTAGGTGATTAACCCTTAAAAGGGCACCTCCTAATTATCTCGTTTGACTAGTTAATTGTCGGGTCAAACTAGTTAGTCATAAAGTCAAACTGGACAGAAACTTTAAAAATAATTTAAACTAATAAAACAGAGGTTCTAAATTATATTTTAACATTCTAATGACTTGGTAATTTGTATTAGAACATGTTTAATCAGGTCTAACCCGACAATTATCAGTCAAAGGTCAGTTTATAACCGAAAGTCGCAAAAGCTTGACTTTTGATTTGACTTTCAGTTCTGACCCATTTAAGCTTAATTCTTCCATGTTTTAAGCCTCCATTAGGACCATATTATATAGTAGTGTAACCTCCTGGAGTTATATTGCTTGGTCCTTATTGGTTTGAATTATATGCTATTGTTTGTTAATATGCTTATAAATGTCGTAAATGCCCTTTTGACACATAAATGAGATTTTTAGAAATGTGAGAGGACAAAAACTTTGCTACTGATATATAAGATTGTCCCAAAAATTTGACATCAGTTCTTGGTCTCAAACCAAAGTTATGCTCGATATCGTAATTAGAAGCTTTTTATTAATTAAATTGCGATATCTTGCATAAGACATGTTTAAACTTGGATTTTGAACCAAAACTCATTACCTACTGTTAAGATATTATTTTTAAGGAATATTAAGATTTTTGGTCAGATTATAATCTGTTTAAATCATAGAGTTCTTGTGTAATTCGGTAAATGACGATAATACCCTTTTCATGCATAAAATGAGATTAACAAATGATTTGAATGCCAAACCTTTTCCTACTGATTTTATACATTAAATAAATTATTTTGAGCATTTAAAACTTATCACAATCTCATATTTACATAATCATCTTGATTATCGTCAATTAGCGAGTTTTACACTATTTAGATGCATAGTATGGTTTAAAACCATATTTAACATCTAAGACTTGTTACCTACTGAACTTTTAAAAAAATTTCAATATTATTACAGTAGGTATAAGTTATAAACTCAAATTTCCAAAATTGTCCTTAAAAGCATATGTGAAATGACCAAAATACCCTTTCGGGGCATAGTTTGGCCATAAATGGTAAACTTTACATATATGTAGTATCTTACTGATGTAATGAGATAAAATAAAATATTTTTGCTGATTACCAAATACCAAAACTTCAGTTTGTTATAAAATCTCTTTTATAATTATTAAAATGACCAAAATGCCCTTACGGGACTTAAATTGGTTTTAAATACTTTTTGGGCATATATGTTAACATCCTACTGATGTATTAACATATTTTAAGCATAATAACAAATAAGACCTGTATATAATTCATTTGGTTACCCGTTACGCATTTATGCGTTCGGATCGGTTTATGTGACTAGTTTACGTAAAATAGCCGAAACGGGTTTAACCTTATCATTAAATCCTCAAATTCCAGAATGTGTTTAGTTTACCCATATTATACAAGTATCCAAGCTTGTCGGGTCTAAACCACATTCTTTACCGGTATCCGCTTAATCTAGCGTTTGGAACCGTAAAGTTTCTTCCTAGCTAGCCGGTCTAAGTCTTTGACTTAATTAAAGACCCGTTAGCTTCCTAATAGGTTATTAAACCTTCTATACAGATTAAGTAGCATCCAGTAGAAGGTATCGTCATAATTCTTTTGGATTTTACGGCTGAGTTACTTTTCACATTTAGCTCCGGTAAATACTTTTAACTTATTTTCCCTTATACGGGCTTGGGATATGGTATTATAATAGTACCACTTGGTTGGGTATGAAATAGTTTAATCGGATTGTGATTAATAATTCTGCATAACCCGTTTTAATCTGTCTTGTTTGATAATATAAACATTGGGGGTTAATTCGACCGTGTCCTGGATATCCTCGGCTCATTTCATTTGAAAATGACCACGACCTATGCACGGGGTGTAGGCATACACCTGACAGATGCAAATGCTAAAATATAAACCCACATGTTGGGGATAACTCCTTTGTGGGTTCTATAAGTGGTGAGTCGGTTAATCATGACCGGCTTCCAACCGGCCCCAATTATATGACAAACATATAAATATGTATACAAAATTATCTTAAATAATTGTCCTAAGTTATAAATGGTTTGTGCCTTATGCATCTAAATCAATTTTTCATAAACACTTTTTAGATGAGTCAGTTAATTGTATTTACCAGTGTAAACTGACGTATTTTCTAAAGATTGATTGACAGGTACTTCTCGTAAATAGGCTGGAGCTACTAGGTGTCATATAAGAGGATCTTGCAAATCCCTAGATACCTGGAGTCTGTTATTTTTCCGTTTCTTGTATTTTATTTATGATCCGCCTGTGGATCTTATTACAATCTAGTCTGCATATTCTTTCGTCGAACACTCAGACATTATGGTTTGTAATAGTTTATTCACCAAGCCTTCCGTTGTGCTATTATATTATGTGTATTGACAATGATAATATCAACTACGTCACGATATTCCCCGCCGGGCCCACCGGTAATATGTGGAAATATCGGGGTGTGACAAGTAAACTGCCATTTTGGTCCCTGTGGTTTGGGCAGTTTTGCCATTTTAGTCCAAATCTCAAACTTTTAAATCTGGGTCCCTGTGGTTTGCATTTTGTTGCCATTTTAGTCCAAATCTCAAAAACTCTCATTTTTTACTGTTTCAACATCCCTTTTTTGTCTTTATCTGCAGGGGTAGTTTTGTCCATTTAATTTTCATTAAAACAATTTCTTTATTAAAAAACCCCACCAAATAAATACCCCCTATCAGTTCCCAATTACATCATCATCTTCAACCTCCCAATCGGAAACCCTAACCAGAGATCAACCCAAAAAAAACCCTAACCCACAGGAGATCGAAGCAATGACAATGGTGGATTGCACTTGTGGAGCCTCAGCCGACGCACGGCGGTGGTTCTGTGCTCGACGAATTCCCACCTGCAAACACCCCCCCTAACCTCCTATCTTCATCAAAAATCAACCTTGCAGCCCCTCCCCCTCTCGATTTCACTTCTGGCGGATCAACCATCGGCGGTGGTTTGGTTTCTCCGATAAACACCCTCAGCACATTCATTATTTCCAGGTTTGTTTTCTAGTTGGAATGATGACGATATCGTGAAGATGATGATGTTGATTTATGATGAATGTCTGATGAAGATGACAGCTGAAGATGATGGTGACGTGGCTGACGGCTTGCCGTCGGAGCCACGCCGGCGGCGATGACAACAGTGGGGTTTATGTCGCAATAGATCTGCTGGATACTTGAACCCGCAACATATTTGCAGGAGAGGTTATTTTTGGTTTGTGGTTGTTGTTTTTATGTTACCGACAGATTTGTGCTTCGATGAATATTTTGATTTGGAACTTGCTGTCATTTTTATGTTTCCTACTCTACAAGAACGAGCCAACGTTCTTGGTCAAATGTGCAGCCAAATTTGCACCTGGGTTTTGTGTTGGGATGTTGAAGATGATGTAATTGGGAAATGATAGGGGGTATTTATATTTGTGGGGTTTTTTAATAAAGAAATTGTTTTAATGAAAATTAAATGGACAAAACTACCCCTGCAGATAAAGACAAAAAAAGGATGTTGAAACAGTAAAAAATGAGAGTTTTTGAGATTTGGACTAAAATGGCAACAAAATGCAAACCATAGGGACCCAGATTTAAAAATTTGAGATTTGGACTGAAATGGGAAAACTGCCCAAACCACAAGGACCAAAATGGCAGTTTACTCTAGCAGCAGCAGCAGCAGCAGTAGTAGTAGTAGTATCAGTCTTGCATTATTAATGGTCGAAATGTAGAGTAACTCGAATTTTTACCATCGAATGAATGAAAATGTATCATATTTAACCATGCTCGGTTTGATACATTTACGCGAAACGTGGACCAACTGAAAACGTACATAAAATAAGAACGAAAACGTATTATATTTGAGCGAACTCATTTCAAAAAAAAAAAAGTTTACGTCTAAAATTAAGCCAACTCAAATTTATAACGATGTGTACATAAAATTACGCATGTAAAAACTTAGTTTTTTTAGAGTAAAGGAACGAAAGGGGTAAACTCGAAACTTTAGAAACTAAAGGAGGTCAATGACAAATTAGTTTTTTAAAAAGAAATCAGCAAATGAAAATTATTGAAGAAAATAATAGGTTAAAAACGTATATTATAGATGGTATATGGGTAAAGTTGAAACATTAGAAACTTGAATGATTAATTTGTAAAACTTGTAATATGAAGTAGTAGTCTAATGACTAATATTGTCATTTTATGAAACTTTGATGGTAGAAAAAGTAATGAACTTAAATTGTAATATGGTGCAAGGTTAGAGGTGGTCTATTGAAAAATGCATGGATGTTGCAAATTAAGATATATGGAATAAAATATAATTGGTACCCAATTAATCAAACAATATATAAGACAAAAGCAGATAAAAACGAAGTAGTTGGTCGGTGGCAAAAGCCACCGACTTTCTACTTTAAGTAAGTATAGAATATAGTTATTTTTCATATTTTTATCATTTTAATATTGTAATAGATCGTTATTATATTTACTTTTAACCTTAAATATATTTCTTTAATTTTAACTTTTAATGATTTTCTTTTTATATATATAAAATTGAAAAGTGAGTATGAATAGTATTTTGATTTTTATAATAATATATATAATTTTATTTTCATGAATAGTAATTTAGTTTTTAAAATAATATATAATATAGTTTCTTTTTTTTCAATTTTTATCGTTTTAATATTATAATAGATTAGTATTATATTTACTTTTAACCTTAATTATATATTTCTTTAATTTTCATTTTTATCGTTTTAATATTTTAATAGATTAGTATTATATTTACTTTTAACCTTAAATATATATTTCTTTAATTTTAACTTTTAATGATTTTCTTTTTTTTTAATATTATTAATACTGTCTGAACAACATCCATACTGGTACCATATAACATCGGTATATTTTTTTTATTATTAACATTATCATGTGCCTATTTAATATTATATATATATATATATATATATATATATATATATATATAATTATTATATATAATTGGAAGTAACTTTATTTTTATAATAATATATAGTTTTTTTCTTTATATTTTTTTATTACTACACTAGATTCTATTATACATATTATTATTTATATTTAGTTATACCGCTATTGTGCCAAAATAAACCGAAATCGATCGAATAGTATATGTATCGATACCGGTATATTTATATTGTTTTTGTTTTCGATAAACTGACAGTGTATCGCTACTATACCGTACCATACAACATCAGTACATGTACCTATATTCATTTGTATGGTTTATGTTTGGTAATGAATTTTGTGCCGCAACTGTAGTCAACCGAACTGAATTCGAAAGAACAACGGTATGATACCGATACTTTTTTTTATTGTTTTTACTTTTGATAAACTGACGTATTCTACCGAACAACATTGTTACATGTACCTGTATTCATTTTTATGATTTCTAGTTTCGATAATTTTCATTTATACAACTCTGCTGTGACGAAATATGGATATCATTTCCAGTACCGTGACGATCAAAACTGAGCGATACTATTTGGACAACATCGTTGTTGGTACCGGTGTTCGTTTTTTCCGTTTTCAATTGATGTAAAACATGCGTTGTTTTCTATACAGAGTGCATGTATTGTAACAGTACTATAACGAACCTAAGCAATACCGATCAAATGCCCGCGATAACGTACCGCCGCAATGCGCGAGAAAACAACCTAGTTAAGTTATGATGTTTTTTGAAATTCACATTTCATTCCAAGAAATAACCGAACAACCTTTCCGAAATTTGAGATTTATCTCATCACGTTCCTTCAAATAAAACCCTTAATAACAATTGGCAATTTTTATGTTTTACTATAAATAAATAAATTAGATGTTAAAGTGGTAATGAAACATTAATTTTTAATAATGTAAAATTAAACTGTCTGCACTATAATTATTCCGTAATTATTTTAATTTTCTCTAAAATAGAGGAATCTAAACTAAAATAACAGACGAAACTAACAACCTATAGGACAATGAGGTTGTATGGTTTGTTTTAACAATGGTTTGTTTTAGAACAATCACATGGTTGTTTTTAGTTTCGTCTATTATTTTCATTATTTTAATCGCAAATTTTTTTATTTAAATTTAATATACATGTTCTACTTTTTTTATTTAAATTAAACTAGTATTACGCACCCCCGCGTTGCGGCGGGGGCGAACACTAATTGCACACTACTGCTAGCAACCACCGACACTGAAGTTGCAGCATGTTAATGCGAAGAAATTAAACCGAAACGTAAAACATAGAATAAAATAACTAAGTTGATCTATGACTTGCGCGTTACAATAAACCCGCGTCTATTTTTTTCAGTTGGACATGTTCATCGTAATCTATATATAATATATATCATTACCACTATACAAACCATAATGCATACATTACAACAACCATTGCATCAATATGTTGCAAATTATATTTATTCAAGATTTTGGCTAAATTAATTAGATTATTATAAATAATAATAATTTACAAATAAAACAACACAATTTTAAATGGATCAAACCGATTGAATTTGGTAAGATAATGAAACCATTATTTGATTATGGTATAACCACTTAAGCACAATTTACAACTATACATGCACACAAAACATATTGAATCTGGTAAAATAATAAAACCATTATTTGATTAAGATACAACAACTTAAGCTCAATTTACAACCATAAATTGCATACAAATGTTAAAAAATAATAGTATATAAATAAGGTATAACAACTTAAGCTCAATTTACAACTACAAATGCATATAAATGTTACAAAATAATACTATATAAATATACATGTTCATATATTCATATTACTAAAAAAAGTCTGCCTTTTTCAGATCAATATTTTACCTTAATTTGAATTTAAATAATTCTTTTAAACATGTGTATATTGAAATGTTAATTTTAAATAGGAAATTATATAAAAGAAATGACTTCAAAATATATAAATGTTTGTTCAAGTAGAGAAAAATAAAAACATAATTTAAAAAATAGTAAATGTGGTTGGATGAAAGTAGGAATGCAACATTAATGTCGGAGTGACAACTGGCATAACATGTTGCCCACATCATCTTAACGTGAACACAACTCTATGTCGCCCTTGGCTAGATAACTTTCACTTGATCTCCTTTCTTATTTTCCTTTTTTATTCAACGAAATTAATAAACAAAACGTTATTATTATTCTTAAAAAATCATTTTATTTTTGTCTTAGCAAACAAATACTATTTCAATATATAGCCACATTTAAAACATGTATTTTTGATATTACATCTAGATTACTTTGTTTTTGATTTTCCAATGACCTATAATATGTTCATACTTACAAATTTTTATGACATTTAAAGTTACGAAATAGTAAATGGTTCATGATGACGGGGTAGCCCAAGACCAAATAAAATGACTTAAATACATGAATGCTCAAAGGGTTAAACGGTTCAAAGGTTGAAAAGCTAAGGAGATGAAGTAAAGCAATACGGGAACAGTAAATGGTCACATCTCCGGATTGCTTCACCAACTCACCAGCCGCAAAAGCAACACGGATCCACAGAACACACTCTTTTACCCGCAGGTCAAAGCCTTCAACCCCCAAAAAGGGCAAAACCCCCACTGCAAGCATGGTCACTAGTCAAATACATTCCTCTTTGAGTGATGTCTTCTCCTATAAATTAGACACTTCATTTACTGAGGAACACATTCCTGGCCAGCCCTGATTCCTAAAATCTCTGGTCATTCATCTCGAATACTTGCTTCATGCAAGATACTTTCTTTCACATTCAACACACACATTTCTTTTGCTTACACATCCGAATCTGAACACATTTCAGAGGAGGATCTTCAGCAAACAACAAAATTAATCTAGTGGACCTCTCTCCACGTCTTGCAAACGTGGGGGGACCCCACGACCTGCGTTAGGCAAAGTTGAACCCTTCAACCCTTTTGCCTAACCAACCCAGCTACTATCCTTGGTCTGTTATTTGTTGCATCAACAAGTTGGCGCCCACCGTGGGACTACGCCACTATTTTTCTTCAAAAAAGACCTAGTAGTGTAGCTCCATTCTCTTGAAATTACCATGTCAGAAAGTGGATCCCCGGGAGAAGTAAATCAGGTTCCAAACACCTCTACCCCAGGTACTAGCCAAACTCACGTGGCTATACCAACTTTTTTCTCGACTCCGGGAAGCACTCCCGAGTTTCTCACTTTCAACACTCCAACTCCGTCCAGATCAGGAGTCCCTTCCCCTAATGTTGGTGTCTCTGGCACCCCATCACATGTTGAACTCACCCCTGAGGGGGTTGCCAACAATTTCCTTGAGTTGAGGTCTCTCCTCAACCAATATGTGAGTAGGGAAAGGGACAAGGGAGTAAGGATTCGTTTAGACTATGATGATCCAGAACCAACACTATCTCCTGGACCTCCTATCCCTCCTTTTGCATCTAGGGATGAGGCTGGTCCCAGTAATCCTCCAAACCCTAACCCGTATCTGTCTGCAAGGCCGAATCCTACAACATATCCTCTCTTCTCGTCCCAACCAGCTACAAGTGGTGCTCCCCTGGGCCATGAGCTGACCCTTGACCAGCTCCTACAGTCCCTAGTGACAAGCCTTCAACCCTCAACAACAACTTCATGGGAACAAGCTTTGTCCTTGCTCCCCTTGGCACGAAGTGCTGTTACGAGCACCCCTTTGGGAGTTAGTTGCCCAGTAGCACCCGGAAGCCTTCAAGGCTTCAACCTCATGCCCTAGATGATGGCCAGCTTCCCGTGGCAGCACTATATCAATCAGGTGCTGGCCACTCAAGGGAACAACAACAACAGCGATAACACGGGTGCAAGGGCTGAAGAAGATTTGGCCAAACCTTACAAGCCGAGTAACCTCTCATGCTTTTCACAGCAAATAGCCGATTATGATTTTCAAACAAAGATCAAGATGCCATCCCACATCAAAACATACGATGGGACTGAAGATCCTGAAGACCATCTTCAGATCTTCACTGGTGCCGCAAGGATTGAGAAATGGTCAAACGCTGAATGTTGCCTAATGTTCATGCAAACCCTTGTCGGATCAACCAGAATCTGGTTCAATGATTTACCTGCTCGAAGCATTCGAAGCTTCGATGACCTCAGCAAGGGATTCCTGGCCAATTTCTCTCAACAAAGGCGATATGTCAAAGATGCAACAGTGATCTTTCAGATAAAACAACGGGATGATGAAAGTCTTCGAGAGTTTATAGAAAGATACAAGAAGGAAGGTCTAACATATGTAGGGGCAGACGAAAAAATGAGGGTGGCCGGTTTTATGAATGCCATCACCTCAAAATATCTCACAAGAGATTTCAACAAATCCATGCCCAAGACCTTGGAAGAAGCTCTCGAAAGGGCTGAAGCCCATATCCGGGGAGAGGAGGCAGTAGACATTAAAGAGCAGAGGAAAAGAGGATCCAGTTGGCGAAGCAACAACCCAGCTAGGAAAAGGGGAAACTTTAACTCCTATGATAGACGCCAAAAGGGTTCAGACCATCGAAGGCTTGAAGGTCGAAACCCTTCCACCAGGGAGAAAGGCATAAGTTTCACACCCCTGACAAAGACTCCTCAAGAAATCCTTGCAACGGAAGAAGTCAAGCAGAACTTTCGGCCTCCTAGGCCTCTCCCCAAGAGCAGAAAAAACGAAAATTCCACACAATACTGTGAATTTCATGAAGAAAAAGGACACCATACAAATGATTGCTTCCAGCTTAAAAAGAGAATCGAAGAAGCTGTTAAGTCTGGGGAACTTACTCACTTGGTAAAAGGAGTAAGGGACAAAATGGCTGAAGGGAAGGGCAAGGAAGTCAATATGGTAGATTTTGATGGAAGGGTTCCACATAAAAGACAGCGGTTGGAAGCTTGGGAGCTCCAATGTGTTTGCTTTCCTCCAACAGAGAAAGACCCTCTTTCAAACCCTCTTGTGGTTGAGGCTACTGTGGGAACATTACAAACAAGTAAAGCATACATAGACACTGGTGCTGCCACCGAAATCATGTTTGAGAAGTTCTTCAACCGTCTAAGCAATGAAGAACGTTCAAGGCTTCAACCCTCCGGAACCTCCATAAAAGGTATTGCCGATATACCCCTCAAGCCTTTAGGGCAACTGACACTTGATGTTCGTTTCAGCGAAGGTCAGAAGGAGAGAGTCCAACCACTCACCTTTGTGGTTATCAATATACCTTCAAACTACGATGTAATCATCGGGAGGCCGGAACAATGTGCATTCTTTATGGCTGTGTCTGTTGGCCATGGAACTGTCAACTTTCCCACCGAGAAAGGAATAGCAACCCTTCAACCCTCTCAGGAGGCCTACATGATTGAAGGTGAAAGCTCCAAAAGTGAGGAAGACAAGCAAATGCTAATTATAAATCCCAAGTACCCAGAGCAGAAGATAAGGGTCAATCCAAGCCTTTCACAAGAAACCCTCTCGTATCTTGAAAAGCTGTTAACACATTACATCGATGTCTTTGCTTGGTGCCCGGAAGATATGACAGGCATCCCTCGAAGCATCGCTGAACATGAGTTGAAAATACCACCCAATGTCAAGCCGGTCGTCCAAAAGAAACGAAGTCTAGCACCCAAAAGAAGCTTGGCTGCATGCCAAGAGGTTGAAAAGCTTGTGTCAACCGGCATTCTCCGAGAAGTCAAGTATCAATCTTGGGTTTCAAACTCGGTGATGGTTCGAAAACCGGATAATTCTTGGAGAATGTGCATAGATTTCAAGGATCTTAACAAGGCTTGTCCTAAAGATTGTTACCCGTTACCTGAAATTGATCTCAAGGTCGACTCCCTTACCGGTTACCCGTTCAAATGTTTTCTTGATGCTTACAAAGGTTATCATCAAATCCTCATGAAGGAAGAGGATGAAGAAAAGATTGCCTTTCACACGGACAAAGGGATCTTTTGTTACCAAAAGATGCCTTTTGGCCTCAAGAACACCGGAGCAACCTACCAACGCCTAGTTGGCAAGGCCTTTGCAAGTCAAATTGGCAAAAACATGGAGGCATATGTCGACGACTTGGTGATCAAGAGCAAAACGGAGTATCAAATGCTCGATGACATCCAAGAAACCTTCAAGAACCTAAGGAAAGTCAACATGAAACTCAACCCCGAGAAATGCTCATTTGGGTTTGAGGAAGGTAAATTCCTTGGGCATATTGTGGGAAAACAAAGCATTAAAGCCAATCTAAATAAGGTAAAAGCTGTTCTTGAAACCAAACTAACGAGAAGCAAAAAGGAGGTTGAGAGCTTAAATGGGAAGCTTACAGCCTTGAAGCATTTTACCTCCAAGTTGGCTGAAAGGTCTTTACCCTTTTACAAAAGGCTCAAGAACTGCTCTGATAAGAAGGACTTCAAATGGACTGAGGAGGCTGAAGAAGCCTTCAACCAGATGAAACAACATCTAGCTTCCCTACCTGACATTGCAGCCCCAGAAACGAGAGAGTTCGGTGTACCTTTCGGTTGCCGAAGAGGCCATAAGCGCGGTCCTCACCATCGAGCGAGACAGGGTTCAGGTACCCATTTATTTCTTCAACAAAACCCTAAAATTGGCTGAAACCAAATATCCTCCTCTTGTAAAACTTGCCCTAGCCCTAGTTCAAACAGCTAGGAGGCTTCGAAGGTATTTTCAAGCACACCCTATACAAGTGGTCACCGACCAACCTATTAAAAGTGTGCTTGAAAAACTAGAAAACTCGGGACGATTAGCCAAATGGGCAGTGGAACTAGGTGAGCATAACATCACCTACGTCCCAAGAAAAGCTATCAAAGCCCAAGTCTTGGCTGATTTCATTGTAGAAGTCCCAAGGCAAACAGTCACTGAAGTGAATACAGCTGCCACTGAACCTTCAGACCTTGAAGCCTGGAAGCTTTTTACCGATGGGGCTTCAAGCGTTGAAGGGTCAGGGGCTGGGCTCATTTTGATTAACCCAGAAGGGTTGGAGTTCGCGTATGCTCTTCGTTTTGATTTTCAGACCACCAACAACGAGGCTGAATACGAGGCACTGATTGCCGGCTTAAGACTAGCTAAAGAAATGAAGGTCCAAAAGCTTGAAGTGTTCACAGATTCGTTGCTGGTCTCAAGCCAAGTGAATGATAGCTACGTTGCAAAGGAGCCCAACATGAAAAGATACAAAGAAAAATCCAAAGAGCTAATGAATACCTTCCAAACATGCAACATCAAGCAAATTCCCAGGTCCCAAAACAAGAAAGCGGATGCCTTGAGTAAGCTTGCATCCCTTACTTTTGCCCACCTTACCAAGAAGGTATTGGTAGAGGTGTTAAAGGCTCCATCAATCGATGAGTTGGAAGTTCAAGATGTAGTCACCGAGGAAGATCCAAATTAGATGACTCCAATCAAGAAATTCCTTAAAAACGGTGAATTGCCTAGTGATCAAATAGAAGCTGAAAGGGTTAAGATCAAGGCAAGGCAGTATATCTTACAAGGTGAAACCCTTTACAAAAAGGGTTATCTTGCACCCTTGCTAAGATGTGTGGGTCCCGAGCAAAGTCAGTATTTGATCAAAGAAATTCACGAAGGTATATGCGGAGCTCATTTTGGAGCTAGATCGGTGGTTGCCAAACTTATGAACCTTGGGTATTTTTGGCCCTCAATGCACTGGGATACCACTGAGCAATTAAGGAAATGTGATGCCTGCCAAATTCATGCACCAATCCCAAAAAGTCCCAAGCATGATCTGGTCCCAATAACCTCAGCATGGCCATTCTATAAATGGGGGATGGACATTGTCGGTCCATTTCCCCCAAGCAAAGGTGGAGTAAAATTCTTGTTGGTGGCCGTAGATTATTTCACCAAGTGGCCTGAGGTTAAACCACTTGCAAAGATCACGGGAAAACAGGTCATTGACTTTGTTTGGGAAAACATTATTTGCCGTTATGGATTGCCAGGAGTACTTGTCACTGACAATGGGAAACAATTTGCTGAGAAGCCTTTCAGCGTTTGGTGCAAAGAATACAGAATCGATCAGGTTTTCAGCTCAGTGGCTTACCCTCAATCAAATGGTCAAGTTGAAAGGACAAATTGAAGCATAGTGGAAGGTGTCAAAACAAAATTAGGAAGGTAAGAAAGCAACTGGCTTGAAGAATTGCCGAGTGTTCTGTGGACCATAAGAACAACCGAAAAAACAAGCCACAAAAGAACACCCTATAGCTTGGTATTTGGATCCGAAGTCGTGATCCCAGCTGAAGTAGGAGTTGTAACACAACGAATTGTCAACATGGATCCCGAAACAAACCAAAAAGAGACCATGTTGAACTTACTACTCCTAGAAGAAGCACGAGACCAAGCCGCAATTCAAGAAGCCAAGTACAAGCAACGGATGGAAGCCTACTATAACAAGAGAGTCAAGAATGAACACTTTAAGCCAGGAGACCTGGTGCTTAGAAACATTGAAGCTAGCAAGAAAGAAAACCAAGGAAAGCTTGGTCCAAAATGGGAAGGCCCATATACCATCCTTGAAGCACATAAGGGTGGATCTTACAAGCTAGCAGACTCAGAAGGTAAAAGGCTTCCAAGACATTGGAATGGTAAAACCCTGAAAAGGTTCCACGTTTAAACAAGAAAGATTGGTTTGTATTTCACAAGTTGTATTTCAAGAGTAGCACTATGAATACCTTTTGTAAAAACAAGTATCTCTTGAATGAATGAAGTTGTTTTATCAAATTTGTCTTTCTATCCTAAGATCAGGTTGAGAACCTAGCAAGAAACTCCATGGCAAGGGCCATGTAAGGGGATGAGCTCCCAGGCCACATCGCTCAATAGGTTCAAGGGTTGAATGAACCTATATAAGGGGTGAGTTCCTAAATCAATACAACTCCATGAGACTTATTATTGAAAGCAAAATTGTCTCATAGACGGGTTTGAACAGCCTACATGTTACGATCGCCTATTCGCCTTTATAAAGATAACTATTTTACTGATTTAAAGACCGTACGTTTAACACATTCATGAAAACTTTTAAACAAAATTTGGGCATGACCCGTCCATAAGACGAGCATACCCCTGTTTTGAACATAATCAAACTAGATACAATTCTATAATTCATTCGACAAAATACTACTAAGAACCAATACAACAAATTTTGGACCAAAAACATTTGAACAAACTAGCGGAAGCGTTTGGTATGACATAACATGAACACGTGCTCGCTCCGATTCTCCAAGTCGCCTGAATTGAGGATTTACCTACATTCCACAACAAAGCTTTAAAAAGTTAGTCATTATACTTATTTGCTTATAAAGCCGTCACTTTAGTTCCATTCGTGTATATACTTTCATTTCTCTCACGCATTCGATTACCCAATTAAATGGGTATGACATATATTTTCATACAACTAACCCGTTTGTAAATGATGACGACCAAACATAAAATGTTGTGTAAACTAAAACATCCATAGCATATTCTAACCGCATAAGTTACTTCAACACTTCGAAAGTCCGACATTCATAAACCTGCACTTTCAACATACTCAATAATAACTTGGTTAGCAAACCTGTAATCTCAACATATTCAAGTACTACATCTTCGTAAAAAGGACGTTAACCATTTAAATGCATCTCATCAACTTACATTCCAAACCCAAGGATATTATTAGTAACGCTAATTCTCAAACGCATCCAAATCATGCATTCGCACATATTTGCCCACATACATACTTACAATCGTGCACATCTACATACGTAATATACATTCAATCATACCTACAATCATGTATTCATACCTACGTGTTCCGTACGCATTCTTGTATACCATTTACATGTAATACATGTCCAACTTCATTACATACATCTATCATACTCTTATATAAAATTACATGAGGCTTAGACATGTTACAACCTATAATCATCAAGGAAACACTCGAAATCACGTTTGGGAGGTCCATCGTAGTCCACGGATGATATACCGAAGCCTACGATGCATAAATCACATAAGTAATATTTTGGACAGAACCTTCACCCGGCCGTGTCAGCTCACCACCCGGCCGGGTCAACTCTGCACTTTTCCTAGACATTAATTCTTACCGAAACGGACATAACTCTCTCATTTTTCATCCGTTTTGCGTCACGTTTCTTCCTACATGATTGTAAATTAATATTCTATCATGTGAACTTGAAATCCAACATCCGAGTTAAGGAATTTCTTAACTTAAACGTGTTCGGCTTGTTATTCATCTACGAACTATTCGACCCGTTCGTGCATTTATCAAAATAATCTATTGATTTGACCTCAACTTCATATGAACTTAATAATTTAAAACATTATATTACTTAAACAAACTAAGAAGTGATTACGGAAATCACTTACCTTGTGCGTCCGAGTTTGTGCATAGCTTCTTTATTTACCCTTGATCCGTTAGCCTTCCATCCTTGAGTCCATGTCAATTGGGATTCCTATCATTTCAAGTCATTACGTCCATATCATATTTAGTATGCATGTTCGTTCATATCACATCCATTCCTAGCTCTTAGCTACATAGACTTTCATTAGTCAAGCTTATCATGCATATGACATGAACCGACAACCACAATATTCAACATTCACTCACTCAAATTTATTATCATACATACGTACACATAATTGTCCTAACACATATTCATGATTCTTTAAAATCTCATAAACATATTCATAAGTCTAATCATGCCACTCGCATATTCGTTGACTTTTTAGAAAGTCAACGGTTATACCTACTTATTCACAAGATCAATTTTACACATAGTAACGCTTTAAACACACCTTAACAACTGCAAACATTCACCCGAAGCAATATTTAGTGTTTAGTAAATTGGTGACTAGAACATCATATGTTTTAAGTTCATAAAACACATTATTTTCATTGCTGCATTTTTCACGCAGCAGCTGTTCGGGGTCACTTTCCCCCCTTTTAATCACATAATCTGACTTCGACTTTCAAATAAGAAATGTAATATGCGGAACAAGCTTTTCAACGATATAAGGCTCGTTGTCTAACTCCTAATAACGAATGAGATACAGCCTTTACAAAATGACTATCTAGGGCTGTCAAAAGTGACGATTTACTAACTTTTCATGCTGTTTTGACCCACTAAATCTCATAACCAGCCTCTTGTGACCAAATATGAAATGTAATATGCGAAACAAGCTTTTCGACGATATAAGGCTCGTTGTCTAACTCCTAATAACGAATGAGATACGGCCTTTACAAGATGACTATCTAGGGCTGTCAAAAGTGACGAATTTACTAATTAACACAAACTTGAATCAATTCAAGTTTCATGTAGGCATTTTATCAAACACTTGGTGTGCGTACACCGTTTAATGCACAATGTACAACCCATTCATGCTTTGTTACCCATTTCTTGTTTTCATTTATCAATTTCAACTAATTTCTCATAACTTTCCTTCTAAATCAGATTCATTTAGCAATAATCTACAACATCAAACTTCATACATATCGAAACTACACTCTATCTAGCATAAGCAACATAATCATCTTCATGACATTACTTCCATAAGTGGGTTTTTTTTATTAAAACCTCAAATCAATCGAAATTAAGCATGCTATAGCCTCTATATATTCATATTGTTTAGAATTCCTTCTCAATTTCAATAGATACTCACGGATTACATATAACACACTTAACCAAACATCACCAAAACACTTAATTCGACTTACCTTGTGTTAGAGACACTTAAATGGTCACCAATTCAGGTTCATGCATCCGATCTTCCTCGAGATTTCTTCCCAATTTGATGGTTTCTTGAGGGTTAGGGTTTGCACCCCTCCCTCCTTCTCCTCTGATCGATGTCACGCACACACAACCTTGTGTGTGTGTGATATTTTGTTTTTAATAAATCATATTTCCATTTTGGCACCCTAAGTCCCTCAAGTTTAACATATCATCATAATTGCCACAAGTTTCATCCCTTAACTTATCTATTAGGCATTTAACTAGGTTTATTAACTTAGTTATTGTATCTCATTTTACTAACATGGTAACATGGTAACGAATTTAATAATTCGGTTTTTGGGGCGTTACAAGTCTTACCCCCTTAAAGAAGGTTTCGTCCCCGAAACCTTTCTTATTCTTAGTAGACCAATACTACTCTTACTTTTTCATCTATCCATTCACGATGCTCAATACCACATGAATACATTCAGGATCTTTGCAAAAGTCTTATTCATGAATAAATATAATCATACCATCACATTATCGTACTAGAACTAAAGTGTGCAAACTAGAAGCAAACCCAAGGGTTTACTACCATGATTTACATAAAAGTAAAATGAAGTTCATATGAACTTGCTACCACATTCACCGTTAGTATTAGTTCTAATAATTTCGTATATACTTGGAGTTTTTCATCTACCTTCTTACTCATACATGCACTGTCTACTACTTAAGCCAGATTTAAAACTCATTCATGGCCTACTTCTAAAAGTCAACCCTTCCTTATCATATCACATCTTGCGTTACCCCTGGTTCGTGCGGAAGTACTTATTCAATTCTTAACTTTATACTTAAATTCACATATTAAACAATTCACTAACCTTACCTTTTTGCCACGACCCGCGAAAGCAAACCGACCACTTCCTTACAAATCCAAACCATCCAAGGATTGATCTCATTCATCCGTGTAATGAGCTTCTGCTCATGAGAATTCTTTCACTGATCTTGACAGGTTTATCACACTATGACATCTGACGGAAGTAGATTCCATCGATTTGTCATCCGTATCTTACGGTGATCATTCCTTTCCGATTGGTGACATTGCGTGACCATTTATCAAGCTCATCTATGAGTACAAAACTTAACATATCAAAACATTAACTAACGAGTTCAAATGACAATCGCCATCTGACCCGTATGACCCATTTATCCTTTCGACCATTCTTGCATGCAACGCATTTGCATAAATATATTCATATATATATACATGAAAGTTTAAGCATAATTTGAATCATATCACTTAAGAAATATTTACTTGTTTGATCCGTAATTACTTACACATTCGGATATTTTCATTCCTATCATTCTTTTGTTCATTTGTTTTACATTTAATTATATGACTTGTTTGACGCATACATGGTCAAGCTATCGACTTCTTCTTATGTAGACTAGTTCCGTCTTTTATATCTTAAATCTGTTTCGCGGATTCGAACACATTATTCATACCTTTCGTACCTTCTATGTTTTGAATCCGTCTCGCGGATTCAGACATTGCATTCACATCTTTCATTCTTTGAATCCGTCTCGCGGATTCAAACATTGCATTTACGCTTTTCATCCCTTGAATCCGTCTCGCGGATTCAGACATTGCATTCACATGTTTCCCCAAGTTGAGCAATTTTGTGTAGACTTCACCAAGAGCAGAATTAAACTCCTTGGAGTGAAGAAGGTAAGTCACAACTTGTTGGAAACCTTGCTCAATCAACCATTGGTTATCGCTGGTAGCCCGGGCAACCAAACCCTTCAAGCCTTCTTTCTCCTCATCAAAGGCTTTCTGCTGGACAGACAAAGCCTCCCTATCTGCCTTTAGCTTCAACCGATCGGCCTCAAAGCTTTTCCTAAGGTCACCCATTTCAATCTCATGCCTCCTAGTCAGTTCACCAACCTTTTTGGCCCAAGCCTCTTCTTTCTCAGCAAACCCACCTATCTCCTTCTTCATTGCAGCTATGGAAGATTTCATCTTATCCTTCTTCTTAGAAAATTCTTCATACTCATGCATCCTCTTGCGAAAACGGGCAACTCCCTGAGGAAGCATGGCAGCAAGATTGCAAGTACTCAAAATCATGCGGGACAACATCATGTCATCATCCATATCAGCAATAGTGTTATGAACCAAAGGAGGGGCAGTGCATCTTCACAAACAGAAGCATCCTTGAAAATGTCATCAACTTTCACTGACCAGCCAGGCACATAAACCTCTTCTGGGTCCAACCCTTCAACGTCCCAGCTGGAAGAGCCTTGAACAGGAGTAGCCATAACCTTCTTGGCTGGAGTCTTCTTGCCATGAACAACCAGTTTCTTTTCCTTCTCAGCACCCACTTCAATATCTTAATCTTCAGAAGCTTCAATATCATCACTCAAATCCACTGGTTCAGTAGAAGTGGATTGAGGAGCACCTTTGAGTAAACGGCGAGCAGATCGACGGGTTGAAGCCTTGGGAGCATCAGGCTTAGAAAAACCCTTGACGTTGGAGACACTAACATAACCCGAACCTTTGAACCTTTATTCAGAACTCCTAACCACAACATTTTCATCAGGGACGGATGGGACATCCTCAAATGCAACGTCAGAAGTATCGTCGCTTTTGATGAAGTCAAGAGCAGACATGACTGCAAATAACCAACAAAACAAAACACATAAGGCATAAATTAAGGAAAACACAAAGGGGGCAAAAAAGAAAAATGCATACCCGTGCCACTCCTCATTAGAACCGGATCCCGATCTGCCTTTTCCCACAAATTACTAACCCCTAACAAAACTAGCAAATGTTCAGGGAAGGGACGAACCCTCGAAGGGCACTCCCGGATGGCTTTGAGAAAAGTGTCATTCAACTCAGATTCAGAGGGCTCCGGTTCATTGAGAGCGGCATCCGGCTGCCTCCACACCATTTTAAATGGGACAATAGAATCAGAAACCGAAAAAAGCGATCCTTCCAAGTTCCGAGTGTTGTAACCATAGACGAAATAAGAAAAGCATCAACCTTGGATGTTTCAAAGGTGAACCAATCACCGTTTTTAGCCAATCGGAAAAATCGGCGAAAAAGCAAAAGTGAAGGATCATAACCAAGGGCACGGCATAAAACTTCGAAATATAAAACCCTAGCCATGCCCTTTGGGTGAATCTGACCAAAGGAGACTCGGTAATACTCCAATAAATTCAGAACAAAGAGGGAAAACGGATAACAGAGGTTCGAAAACTCAAAGTGACGACAATAAAGAGCAATAAAACCAGCCGGGCATTTGTCAATCGGAACATCACAAGCAGGAGCAGTCGGTTTAAACATTTTCCCAATACCATATTCCTTACAAAATAATTCTACCTCTTCTTGGGTTAATCGAGAAATGGACTTTGCCAAATCCTTACGAGCACCCATTTTTACAAGAAAATATGAAGTAAGGAAATAAGAAAGAAGCCGGAACTAACCTTGAAGAGAGGAAAGGAATTGCAGAGGGAACTTGAAGAAGTAATGAAATAATCGAATGATTATCTTCAATAATAAAAGAAAAACCAAAATAGAGGTTATAATGGCAAACAGTTACCCTCTGCAAAATTGCTGCCCTATGAACTGCCACACATCAATCAAATCAGTTGTCAGTTTTTTTAAAAATTCAAAAAATAACTGACTCCAACCCTTTAAGCCTTCAAGCTTTGAACCCTTGAAGCCTTTAGTCAATAAAACACATGTATAAAAGTCAGAAGTCTTTGAGCTCATTTCCCAAAAACCTCTGACTTGGGGGGCTGATGACGGGGGTAGCCCAAGACCAAACAAAATGACTTAAATACATAAATGCTCAAAGGGTTAAATGGTTCAAAGGTTGAAAAGCTAAGGAGATGAAGTAAAGCAATACGGGAACAGTAAATGGTCACATCTCCGGATTGCTTCACCAACTCACCAGCCGCAAAAGCAACACGGATCCACAGAACACACTCTTTTATCCGCAGGTCAAAGCATTCAACCCCCAAAAAGGGCAAAACCCCCACTGCAAGCATGGTCACTAGTCAAATACATTCCTCTTTGAGTGATGTCTTCTCCTATAAATTAGACACTTCATTTACTGAGGAACACATTCCTGGCCAGCCCTGATTCCCAAAATCTCTGGTCATTCATCTCGAGTACTTGCTTCATGCAAGATACTTTCTTTCACATTCAACACACACATTCCTTTTGCTTACACATCCGAATCTGAACACATTTCAGAGGAGGATCTTCAGCAAACAACAAAATTAATCTAGTGAACCTCTCTCCACGTCTTGCAAATGTGGGGGGACCCCACGACCTGCGTTAGGCAAAGTTGAACCCTTCAACCCTTTTGCCTAACCAACCCAGCTACTATCCTTGGTCTGTTATTTGTTGCATCAACAGTTCATGTGCTAGAAATGAGTCTTACGAAGATGATGGTCCAAACAGCCAACTGAACCAGTATCATTCGAGATAGAACGAGTTCTACTGTCCGAACTAACACTTGTTAGGATAGTGCTCATTTACTATATGTGTATATGTCGGCTTGAACAAATGTCGATCTGAAGTTCTGAACTAGAGAGAAAAGACATTATAACATGCATGAAGTATGACCATATCATTCATACCATATAAAAGGATACAATGGGCTCAGTATACCACTCCTAGAATATATTCCCTTAATTACAACTTGACAAATGGCACACGTATTTGTTATAGTACCCGTCATTAATGTTTTAACTAAGCCCATACGAGGGTCTGGTAAATGCCATTGAACACCCTTATATATAACACCAACTCTCATTTGTTATTGATGCTTTACTAACTAAAAACACTACTATAATCATCATTCACTAACTCTTATTCAAGCATTGTCGAGCCACAACGGATCCTGATTATAGAATGAGTTTTGGATGAGCTAGCAATACTCTGAATGGTATAATGAGTTATGTATGGACTATCATAGCTCAATAATGGAATGGGTTTAGAATGATGTTTAACATGTTTAAGTGATTAACCTTATGAGTTTTTGTGTATTTAAATGTGTGAAATCGAATAACTACGAGAAGTTGATGTTTTGTAGATTAAACAGGAAGATTGGACTTGTTTTGGGAAAAACAAATGGAGTGGAAATGAAGAACTGGGAAAAACAAATGGAGTGTAAATGAAGATATTGATACATGACATGATAGAGGGTTGGATTACGAAAACGTGGGCGAAAACGAAGCGGAAAACAGACTTAAAACGAAGAGGAAAACAGTTTTGGGAAGAATCTGTCAGCAGTAGGCTACAACTTCAGCCTGTTCCAGTGTAGCCTACGGTGATGCGTGAAATTGAATAACTATGCGAAGTTGATGTTTTGTAGGTGAAAAACAAAGATTGGACGTGTTTTGAAAAAAAAAACATAGTGGAAATGAAGATGTTAATATATGGCATGATAGAGGGCTGAATTACGAAGACGTGAGCGAAAGCGACGAGGAAAATGGACTTAAATCGAAAAAGTTACGAAGAACACAACTGTCAGCAGTAGGCTATGACTTCAGCTTGTTTCAGTGTAGCCTACGGTGCTGGGTTACGAAATTGTGGTTAAAATATGGAAAAAAAATTGCCTTTCCACATCTTATTCATTCCAACTGAGATGCACGACTTGGGCCATTTTTTGGAGTTTATTCACCATTCCATACCTTCTAATCATCATTCCATCATTCATAATGCATTCCAACATCAAGATTGAAGATCAATTCACAAGCATTAGAAGTTAATTTCTCTGTTGTTTCCTCCAGGGCTAGGGTTTTGTAAGTAGATAAACTAATTCAATTTCTCTTTATGTTTAGGATTATCAATCTAAGCATTCGATGTTTTTTTGCTTTTTAGTTTGTTTAACTGATTGTAACTGAATGAGTTTTATGCAAAATCATTTCGTTTATCTTTCAATTCCTGAGATTTCTAGCAATTAAGATATACTAGAAAACGAGTAGGGTATGATATTATAAAACTGATATGTTCATGATAGCCTTGCATTGCTAATGTAATCCGAGTAAATTGTCTTTTCATATCACAGTTAGTTAATAAAATTATACGGGCCATGTTTATGTGATTTATCAAACCGAATTGAATTAGTGAAACTGCTGAAAACCTGAATACTGGAGTAATCACCTTTTCTCCAATTGTTTATAACTCATAATTAATTTAGTTCTTAATCAACTCTCAATCACTCAATTTTAGTTGTTAATAATTTAATTAATTAGCAAATAAACAATCAAACAACAACATTTTCCACAAGACTCCTCGTGGTTCGACACCCGACTTACCTTATCTAATAAGGTAGTTGGGTTGAGTTATCGGTCATTCAAGATGGTATACTAGATTTTGTCCGGACCAACATTTGTCCAAATTATATAAATATATAATGATATTTTTTTGGTCTCGTGGGTTTTCTCCATACCAATCTTAGGTGTCATCAAGCTCTAAGACTAATGATGTTGCTTATAGTTTATGCGTGTATGTCCTGCTGAATTGCTCAAACGTTGATGCCCGACGATGATAACTTGCCTACACACTCCAAGATGATACTATTTCAAAGTTTATCTATGTACAACTCTTCAAGTGTTAGAACTTTTTTTTAATTTATTTAATTTGGAAAACAAAATGAATACACTCTCACTCACAAAACCTTAGAATAATATCATTTTCTTCATCCCAAATAACCCCTACTTAAAAATTTCCTCATTTATTATTTAGGTATCAAAGTGTATTTGTGGTTACCCTTCATGAGTTAGGCTATCTGTTATGATTTTACTAGTTTTCATTACCATGTTAAAAAGAGACAGCCACATCACCCGAAGGTTTTCAATCACTTATTATCACTAGAGTCTGTAATGGATTCACTATCCAATACCCATTAAAATATTGTTTAAGTTAAATAAATAAAAATAATTTAAAAAGAAAGAAAACATTTAATTGGTTGACCAATTATGGCCCACACCAACCTTTTCTCTTCACGAGCGTAAGGTAGACAACTCCCCATCCCCTTTCACCGGCAATAATGCCCCTTGGGGCGTGAAGCCATAACACATGACCTTAGGGGAAACGAAAAATATGGAGGAACAATCGGGATGATATATGGGACTAGTGGAAACACCACCTCGTCTATAGTGGTACCACCCAGAAACCATACAGACCAGAGGGAGGGGGTCTACCCTGAAGACCAAGTGGCAAATTGAATGGCTATTTCTATAAACCTTTTAGTCTTTTTTATTACAATATTATTTTTTCATGCCACTCCAATGGATTCCACCCGTCCCTGCCCAATGCAAAGAAAACTAGTTCAAACCGATAAAAAAGCAAAAATCAATCCCAATTCTCATAAATAAGACTCAATTCAACCCACAACCCTTTCCAACATTTTTAGAAAATCAAGCTCTAGCAATTTTCACAAATTTCGGTTCAACCTTCGTACAATTAATTTTGTCTCCTATAAACGGATCATATTAGTGTAAGCATTATTATAAGTTTGAATAAATATGTATATTAACCTGTTATTAACGGGTCAAAGGAAATGAGAATGTTATATGAAAGTATGCCATGGAAAGTATAGACTTGTTAAGAAGAGGAAGCCAATTGATTGAATAATTATGAAATGAGATAGGATGATTACTTATGATTATGATGTGACTATGAAGTCAAACATAGATGTGTGTGTGTAATATAAATGAGAAAGGTTTCGGGGACGAAACCTCATTTAAGGGGGGTAGACTTGTAACACCCCAAAAACGGGTTTGGTAAATTAGAACCCGGTTAATATAGAGAAGTGAGTTTTAGTCTCTTATATAATTAAAATGAAACTTGAGGGACCAAAACCGTTAAGTGGGGAAACATGATTTTTATAAAATAAACTTAAAACACCACACTGTGTGTGTGTGTCGACATCCAGGAAGAAGAAACAAGGTTCAAACCCTAGTTTCACAAAAATCCTCAAATTGGAAGGGTAAATGAAGTCTAAATCCATAACCGAGTACGGATTAACGATCACCTTCTCAATGGGATTCTAAGGTATGTTTTAAAAGTTAGATTGGTGATCTTTCACGAAGTGGGTTATGATGTAAATTGCGAAATTGTATGAAATTGATGATGGGTATGTGTTAGAATCATCATATATAACATGGATTATGCATGGTTTAGGTTAATTTGATGTTTAATGGTGAAACCCATTTCTAGTAGTAATGTTATGAAGATGATGATGTTGCATGTGCTAAATCAAGTATGGTTTTTATGTATATGAAGTTGAATATTGTGTATTATTGTTAATGACCTTGATTTAGGATGAAAGTTATGTGAGGATTAGTGGGAATTTGATGATCTTGATATGAACTAGTAAGAAGATGCAAAGAATGCTTGTACTTTATGCTTAGGAAGTAGTATGCACACCAAGTGTATGATAAAATGTCTAAGTGAAGTTAAGATGTGAGATTTTAGAAAGCGGCTTGACATATATGAATGATGTATGATAATGATGTAATTAGTGGTATACTAACTTAAAGAGTGTGCTTTGGATGGAACTAGTACAAGAATTCGGGTTGAATGTATGTGTTGTCAAGATTATGCATTAGAGGCTTGTACATTATGCTTGAATGGGCGATGCTCGCCATGTGTTTCTATTGATCACTTAATTGCGATTAAGAAGTGAATGTATATTAAATGTATAACATATGACCATACTAGTAAAGAGTGATGTTATGAATTACGTTAAGTTGTCTAACTTAGCTATGTGATTGTCAAATGTAGAATCATGAAAGCATAAGTATGTGTATATTGTGTATGTGAATAGGCGATCATGTAGTTGTTTGTGTCGTACAACATTATGTATGAAATGAATATCATGTCATTAATATGGTCCACTATATCAACATGAATGCGTGTTCATAAGTTGGGAGTTATATGCTAAAAGGTTGACTTTCTGAAAGTCAACCGAGAAATTATAACATGGTTAGGTATTTTGACACAAATATAAGAACCGAGAGATCAAGGAATACGTGTTAGACCAATTATGTGTTACGTGTGATAACGAATTTAGATTTCGAAGATATTGAACTATGTGATTGACGAGTCATGTCATATGCGTGTTAGTGAAAGTCAAATAGATAAAAGTTGGAAAATATGTGTTAATATGAATAAGCATGAATACTAACATAATCATGGCATGACGGCATGAAAGAATAGGAACCACACTAGCACGGACCAAGCATGGAAGGCTAACGGGTCAAGATGAGGCAAGGAAGATGTTACGAACGCGGATGCACAAGGTAAGTGATTCCGTAATCACTTTTTAGTTGTTTATGTAAAGTTATATGCAACTTAATTAAATATGATAATTGAGGTAAATTAGGAATGAATTGTATGATGTCGATGAGTTTTAAGCGGATCTTAGCTTTTATTCGAGTAATGTATGTGTGATTAAGAATTTTAGCTAAGTAGAAGGATTCGTTACTTATGTAAAGAATTCCTTTGTTGTTAAGGATAGAGCGAAATTGACAAAAACGCCCTTGATAGGTATATCGGGCAAACGACCTTGAATGTCTATTGGAAACAAGTGAACCGATTAGAGTAATGTGTTGGTCATGTGTAAAAGCGAAGAGTTTGGTTTTGTTATGTCATAGACCATTTAATGCACAAATACCCATAACGGGTCAAATATGAGCTTTTAAGCGAAAATGGGTTAAGAGGATGCTAGGCATCCAAGAATTTAATCTTTTATGATAGGCGTCAATGAAATTATTAAGTTCATATGAGTTTGAGGTCAAATAAACAGATTATGTTGATAAATGCACGTACGGGTCAAATAACTAGAATATGATAATAAGCTGAATGCATGTAAGTTAAGAATTTCCTTGATCCGGAGGTGGGATTATAAGTTTATATGATAGAATGTGAATTTACAAGCATGTAGGAAGAAACGGGAGGTTAAACGGGTAAACGGTTCGAAAGTTATGCGCGTTTTAGTGCGTTCGGACGATGAAACGGATCTGCAGGAAAATGCGAGTTAGAGAAGCCGTCGCCGACGGGCAAGGAGGCCGTCGCCGACGGGCTCTGGTTTGGCCTTTTTCTTCCGACGCGTTAACTTACTGGCGACGGGCTTAATGGCGCGACGGGCTTATTCACAACCCGTCGCCGACGGCTTGGGGGCCCGTCGGCGACGGGCTCTTGTTTGTAAGCTTTTATTTTTCGCGTCTGGTGTTTCCGGTTGACCCGTAACGTGTCCTGGTGCTCCGGTTTTCGACCCGGTGGCATGTAAAGCTCCCGAAAAGCTCCTTAACTTTGTCAAACCTGCATAAACGCAAATCTAATTGAAAGTAGGTCATTCAAGATCTAAGACTCATATAAAAACATAAAGTTATGTGATTACGAGCACCGGTTTTTAACCACGCATCAATCCTTAGATACTTATGGGCTATAAATCAAAGTTTAAGTCCCATGTAAATATCGTATGAGTATGTGAGAGGTATGCAAGATGTGTTACGTGTATGTAGATGCGTATTTATGTATATATGAAAATACGCATGATGGCATGTATGTATGTAAAGATGTAGGAAAGGTATGCACCTATGCAAATGTGTATGTATGTACGTATGTATGTATGCAGGATTGTATAAAGCATGTATGAGTGTATGCACGCATGTAAGTTGTAGGAAAGATATGTACGTATGTAGAGGTGTATGTATGTATGTATGTAAGTATGTATGTAGGATTGTATAAAGCATGTGTGAGTGTATGCACGCATGTAAGTTGTAGGAAAGATATGTACGTATGTAGAGGTGTATGTATGAATGTATGTAAGTATGTATGCATGATTTAGACATGTCGAGGGTTAACGTTATTAATGGTGTACCTTGAGAATGAAAAGTAATGCAGGTACATTATTGAAGCCTCACCCGGAAATGGATACGCAGATGAAATGCTTAAAGTTTGAAAGATGACGAAATGTGTAGTGTACGCGAATGAATCTTGTTTATACAATGTGTGCTAATGTTATGAATATATGTGGTGAGTGCAGGTTGTACGGATAACGGGCGATTATCACAAGGATTAGAGATCGAAGGCCGAGTCACAAGATAGATTGTACGGGAGTAATTGAGTTTATACTTTTAGTAAACAGGACATATGCTTTATCTTTGTAAAAGATACATATTAAAATGAACTTTCTAGTAGGTCAAAACGTTTGTAATAAAAGAAATTTTATGGCACGATTTTCCGCTGCGACTTTTTGTCAAATACGAATTAGGGTCTAACAGTACGACTATTTTATATATTTTGTTTTATTTTGCTATGTCTTTTATTTATATATTGTTAGGTTTAATTTAGTTGCTGATTTGTTGTTCGGAAGGTAAAACACAAACATAAATATAAACTAGGAAAAAAGTACATAGATACAATTTGGTTAAATTTGGTTTCTTTGGTTTCTAACCGAAACCAAATCGAATTGAATTTGGTTTGGTTTGGTTTGGTTCGGTTTGCATATTCCTAATTCCGTTTGGTTTTTGGTTTGGGGTACAAAATTTTGAAAACCGAATAAAACAAATCTATACATATAATAAAAGAAACCACTTTGAGTACATTTGTCATCTTATTAGGCCATGTCTTATGGATAATTATAATTTTAGTTTAATCTCTTCTAATTAATTATAGATAATCCTCCTACTAAATATTTATTTAGTTTAATTATTACTTTTATATTTATCTATTTACTTCAAATTCAAACTTAGTGATCTAATTTGATATTTTGATATTAGAGTAAATTACGATTTTGGCCCCTGTGGTTATATCACTTTTACCTTTTTAGCCCAAAAGGAATTTTTTTAACATCTGAGCACTCAACGTCTTTTTTTCTAACCCTTTTGGACCCAAACGTATTTTTTTCTAACCCTTTTGGTAGGGGCCAAAAGGGTTAGAAAAAAGACGTGGTATATAAAATTAGATTTATTAAACCCGTGTAATACACGTGGTTTTTTATAGATATATTTTTTTATTATTTACTATACAAAATTACATTTACTCAACCCGTGTAATAGATGAGGTTTTTTAAGATATAATTTTTTATTATTTGATATATAAAATTAGATTTATTCAATTCGTACAATATACGAGGTTTTTTTAAGTATATATATATATTTTTATTATTTAATAAAGGAAATTACATTTATTCAACCCGTGTAATACACATATTTTTAAAGATGTAACTTTTTTATTATTTGGTATATAAAATTACATTTATTCAACCTGTGTAATAAATGGGGTTTCTTAAAGATGTATTATTTTATTATTTGGTAAACAATATTACATTTATTCAACTCGTGTAAAACAAGCGGTTTTAAATATATAACTTTTTTATTTGGTATATAATTTTATATTTATTCAACCCGTACAATATGGTTCTTATAGATATAACTTTTTATTATTTAATATATAAAATTATATTTATTCACCTCGTGCAATAAAAGAGGTTTTTAAAGATATATTGTTTTATTATTTAGTATATAAAATTCATTTATTTGACCCGTGTAACACACGGGGTTATAACCTAGTAAACCATAAACCAAACCGATAAACACCCCTAACGAAGATCTCTCCCATCGACAGCGACGGTCCCACCTATCCAAATTCAGGTTTTTCTCTCTCTCCTCTTTTTTTTCGGTAAATAGTTCATGAATTCAATACCCGATTTACGTACCCTAAGTGACATCGGCAGTGGTTTTGATTTATTCTCACACTTCTGTTGATTTTTTTATTAATCCACGCTTTATATATAATTCATCAACTTATGCGTACAAGAAGTTAAAAAGCACTAAACAAAAGGCTAGCAAAGCACTTGCCATTCACTATCCATACATTATTCCCAACAATTCATACCTAAAACGGCACTAATGTTATATACCTTTATTAATCCCTTAAAACATTTTTAAACAATGTTTGTTACATGCGTAGGTCCACATTCACATCACAAGACTTCAAGTTGTACATCATATCTCTTTGAAATACCTATCATTTGTGATACACATTCCATACGAAATGAAATGAGACGCGTACTCGCAATAACCACTATTATACCTATCATTTTTAATATCAAACTCCTATACTTTTAATTAATTGGGAGTCAAGAATTTGCTTGATATTTCATTCTTGTAGTTTGTAAGAGATCTTGATCATCACCATTATTTTTGTATAAATCTTTTTAAGTGCGACTAGTTATCGATCGTGTTTGATCATACTATTTAGTTTTATAAAACACCTTTAGATATTCTTAAAATGACGAACTTGGGCTTCGATGTAGTCAAAGACACAATGTTGCATGATAGAATTTTACAGAAACTAGACCGGTCTCTTTAATTCGAAAGTTGTTAGACAAAATGTGACCTATGGTCCAATGCTCGAAAATGACACATGATATTTGACCACACATATAATAGATATGAAATTAGACAACATCAAAATTATAAAACCAAACAACTTGTGTAGGGAACAAAACAAAGAATATAACTAAAAAAAGAAAACCTTACAAATGTTCGAAACTTAATGGCCGAAACATATACACGTGTCATGTCCTAGTATATTCTCCTCTCGTTATTTTCATGTGGATATCTTTTTACCAGATAATTAACAAAAACAATACAAACGCAAAAATCACCTTTTAAAAAAAATATAGAGTAAAATGTTCGGATAGTCCCTGTGATTTTGTAAAGTAACACCTATAGTACTTAGCTTTTGAAAATAACACATGTGCTCCCTATGGTTTGCTTTTTGTTACTCGAATAGTCCCTGGAGTGGATGTCCGTTAGTTTTCACCGTTAAGTCAATGTAAAATTACTTATTTACTCGTCTCTTTAAAAAAATTAAAAAAAACATATATTGAAAGTGTGAGGCCCACAAACTCTTGTCTTCTACAAAACAACCGCCACCATCACCATAGTCACCCACCTCCACCTCTAGCTCCACCCACACCCACACCCACCTCCGCCACCTAAACCTAACCCCTACAACCCTTAACCCATTACAAAACACCACCACAGTCACCACCTCCACAACAGCAGCCACCATCTGAACCACTACCATCTATACCCATAAACCACCACCATCATCATCTTTCTCTGTCGTCAACACACCCATCGTCGCCACCACCGTCAACAACAACCATCATCAAAACCCAGCCAGTAAAACCCTAAATCGGTTCTAAATCTACAAATTCAACTCAAAACTCGAAACCCTAAGAGGCAACATGTACCTTAATCGACTGAATTTACCATTGTTAACATTAGCAACCCATCGTCACCATCCTGTTCGCGTCTCTCTCTCTCTCTAGTCGTTTCTATCTCTAAATGTGGTGGATGAAGGTATCAGGATGGAGGAGGGAGTTAAGGTGGCGGAGATGTTGATGTTGGTGGAGTTGCAGGTGGTGGCGGCTGGTGGTAAGTGGTGGAGGTAGGTGGTGAGTGTGTGTGTGTTTGAGAGAGAGGGGGAGACATACAAGTGCTTAAGGTGACGGACATGTTGATGTTGATGGAGTTGCAGGTGGTGGCGGCTAGTGGTACGTGGTGGAGGCAGGTGGTGGTGAGTGAGTGTGTGATATATATATATATATATATACAAGGGCTTAAAAGGGTGAATAAGAAGGTTGGTGGGTCTCACATTTAATTTTAATATATCTACTTTTAGTGTTTTAATTTAATACTAAGGGCATTTTGGTCATTTTACATGGAGTTAAAGGTGAAAACTAACAGACATCCACTCAAGGGACAATCTGAGTAACAAAAAGCAAACCACAGGTACTATCCGAGCAGTTTACTCAAAAACATATTTATATATCGGAGAACCAACTCCATATAGTGCTGTGTTGTGGGCTTGGCCCCAACCACACCCACCTTCCACATCAATGCGCCTTAGGTGTGGCACAAGGCATGGTTGGGCTTAAGGGCGTGGGACACCTCTTGTATTCTTTTTTATAAATCTATAACCAATATATTTAGCCACCTCAACCAAGTGGCGATGATGAGAGTGTGCGGGGAGGACCATCGCACATGGCTCGTGATTTCGAGGGACACGTGTTTTTTAAATCCGATATATATATATATATATATAGGGAGGAGTTCATGCGAGAACCACCCTTATTGCGAGAACCGCGAGAACCAATGTGAACACAACCTAAAATAGCTAAAAAAAACCTAAAAAAACCTAACCCCCACCCCCCCCCCCCCCAAGCTAAATGCTAAAAACTAAAACCCCCAAAAAACCTAAAAAAACCTAACCCCCACCCCCCCCCCCCCTAGCTAAAATGCTAAAAACTAAACCCCCAAAAAACCTAAAAAAATTAAAAAAAATCTAAATTTTTTTTTAATATTTTTTATGCTCAAATCGCTACTTTTAGTGGCAAAATTTTTTATTTTTATTTTTTAAAAATTTTAAATTTTTTTTGGCTTCGAAAAGTAGCGATTTTTATATAAAAAATATTAAAAAAAAATTGTGTGATTTTTAGCTATTTTTAGGCATTTTTGGTTGTGTTCACATTGGTTCTCGCAATAAGAGGTGGTTCTCGCATGATCTTCTCCCTATATATATATATATATATATATATATATAGAGAGAGAGAGAGAGAGAGAGAGGCTAGTTAACGTTTAATACGGCTTAACGTAGATCACGTACAACATATAATTACGCACGTTCATTTGAAAATCACGCACATTATAAACTAAAAAACCTAAATCACGCATGTTGGAAAACATTAATCATGCATGCTGAAAACATTAATCACGCACGTTATACACATAATCACGCACGTTGTCGTACATGATGTACGTTAAGCCGTAATGTATTTTACACTTTTCCTATATATATATATATATATATATATGTGTGTGTGTGTGTGTGTGTGTGTGTTAATTTTTTTAATAGTATAACCATACCAACTACAAGATAGACCCATTTACAAAACATTTTTTTTATGGTTTAGAAGTTAGTCCATTGGCTTAGGTTTAGTGAGCACAGTACTCATTTGATTTTAAAAAAATAATAATAAAACATTACAGAAGAACAAACTTTTTCAAGCTCGAACAAGGTGCAAGAATTGTCAGAGACGCAAATACCTCAACCCATACCATGTTTCTAATAAAACCCCACAACGCCTTTAGAGCCTCTTCTACCAAGCCTAAGTGACCCCACATTGCATATTTTTTTCATCTTAAAACCTCTTTAGGCTATGCATTGTGGTTTAACATAACGTCCTGTCTCATAAACAATAGACTTTAGCTAACTCACCCTTCAACTATGACTTTATGGTTTAGCTAATATACAAATAAAAGAAAAAAAGAAAATTTGTGATGGGCACATTGTGGGGGGGTGGGCCCCACCTTTTTCTCACTCTCACGCCCGTTAAGGGGTTAACGAGCCCCCCTTTGGTGCCATGCTTTAACGCCTACCAGCCGATATTTTTGGACATTAACCGACAACGTGTCTGGGGCCCCGCCTTAGAGCCCCTTCTTCCGAACCCACAACACATAATCTTATACCATCTCAGGCTATGGGGTATGGGGCTTGGGTTGGGGGAAAACGCCCAAGCCACCTGTAACAACCCTCGGTAAAACCAACACCCTTATGATATTTCCGACACCCCAATATATCTTAAAATATCCTTATATATCTTTAAATACACTCCGTATATGAAAACCGAGCCCGAAATATGTTATAGCATATAAAATAAATTAAAAACAAGAAATAGTAAGCTGAGGCGGGCCGCGTAGGACCCCATCCCAAGCTCACGCGGGCGGTATCAAGGTTGAAACTTGATTCCGGTGAAATTATAAGTTAAGGAGGGCCGCGTAAGCTCACCTTAACTCTTACGCGGGCCGTATGAGATCATCAAACGCGGAGACACCAGAAGCCGACACGTGTCGACATCGTGGCGGACCTACATGCTGACCCAGCTAAGCTACGCGTTGACCATATGTTGACGCGGGCCGCGTAAGCCTTAGCTTACCTTTACGCGGGCCGCGTGAGAGTCATGTTTTGCAACTATATAAGCAGGCCATCGGGTTTCACTTTCCATCGTTCATTTCTTTCTTTCAATCTCGAATTTCTGAAGTTATAAGCATTATAGTTAGGTATTATACCCCTAATTAGCGAGGTTCTGCTCCGTTGTAAGTATTATAACCCCGGTTTCATACTAGATATGCTGGCCGATTGATTTAGGGTTCCGTAACAACTGTCGTGGTTCTGCCCGATGTAGTTGTTGGAATACCGTCTCGGGGAGGGTATCATTAATATTTTCAAAGGGTTATGATACTAACCTATGTACATTTGTATAAATTATAGATTATATCCAGGAAACCCTTACGCGAAGTCTAAGATAGCAATGTGAGTAATCTCCTTTTTGTAAACTGTTTTTTACAAAACCTTAATTATTTTACAATGTGATTAAACAGTGATTGAGTCTTTGTAGTTCTTCAATTACTGCCGGTATGTTGGGGTTTTGTATACAAAATGTACTACACTGTGAGTAGTAAGTCGAGGATGACAATACGTTACCATTGGACAATGAGTTAGCCAATGTGTAATATGACCCACAAGTCAGTGGATTGACAGTACTAAATGAAGTAATTGTGTAGAAATAAACAATGTGATCGCTCTCAATACTGTTCACTGTGACTTTTTATTTAAACTTGATTAAATTGGGATTCACTCACCAGTATTTCCCACTGACAAATGTTTTTAAAACACGTTTCAGGTAACCCAATGTGACGGCCAATTAGTAGAAAGCCAGCTGGAGAGCACTAAAGGCTTGGGGAAAATGTGGCTATAAAAGTTACCTAATAAACGATGTTTTAAATTCAATAAGAATAGGGTTTATCCCTATAAATGTATTGTAATACGAAACTTGGGTTTTGCCTATGTGATTATTAATATGAAATATGGTAGTTTTACTCTGATAAACATTTCCTAACTACGGTCCTGATGTAATTTCCGCTGCAAGATTTAATAACTGATACCACCGAAAAATCTGAGTTCGCGTCCGCCCGTTCCCGGGACAGATAAGGGATCGGGGGTTGCGACAAAAGGTGGTATCAGAGCCTAGCCACTGGTCTGAGCCAAAGAAGTGTTCTGCTGACACTTAAATTCTAAATTTTGTGTTAGGAAATAAATTATGGAAATATGTGCATAACTGTAATTATTTGTTATGTGTTATTTGACTATTTGTTAGTTTACAGTATGAGTGATCAAGGACCCTCAGACATGAATCGTCAGTTGTCTGAATCACCTAGGAGTGAAGGTACCTCATCACAGCCTGCCCTTTCTGGTTATTCTGCTGATCAGGAAGAAGGAATGTTTGCTTTTAAAGCACAGTCAGAAGAGCCATTCCCTCATAAGAAACGATGATGGTTCAGTAAGGAAGCTTTTGCTCGTAGGATAAGAATGCGAAAGTTGCAACAGCAAAGAGTTTTAGCAGCCGCTAAGCGAAAGACAGATGCCCATACACAGGATATGCTTAATAGAAGCCTAGCTAATTTCCATATCCTAGCTACAACTGCTGCTGACCCAAGTCTGGAACAACTAGTAGCCCCACAACCCCAAATCCCAGAACAACCTATGGAGATAGAAAACCCTGAAAACCAAGTGGAGATGCATGACTTTAACCCAGAAGAAATTCCTAGGATACCTACACCAAACCTCCTAGACCCAAATTACGACCCCTGGTGGGACGATAATAGGGACTTTGTGCAATGTTACCCTATCCATGAAGACCCACCCATACAGAACATAGAAGCCTACCCAGGTATGGACCCTTTAGATCCCTATTACCATGATGAATATATTAGGGAGATCTTAGAAGATCCTTACCAATTTCAGGCACTTTCACTCCCATATCAGGAACCCGCACCCCAGATTCCAAACCCAGTCCTATAACCTGCACCCCCAATGAGTGCAGAAAACGTCCAAGAACTTAGGACTTTCGGGGAGGAAATTTTAGAAAGCAGTGAGAGAATGCGTCAAGTGGGAGAGCGTCTCGTATGGAAATACAATGAACGCAATATGGATTTTTGGATAAATCCATATCCGTGAATGTGAGAATGGAGGAAATGGTAGTAATAATAATAATAATAATATAATAAGATAAAATAAAATAAAATAAAATAAAATATGTGTGTACGGATGCATATTACTTTTAGTATGATTCTGTCTCTATTGGTATTGTAATTTTATTTCAGTACTAGTGTGTAATAGACGCATAGTATATGGAAATAGAGTACAAGTCGCAATGATCGATGCTTTTGGTTAAATTGCGTGTCATGTGATTAACTATATTACTTATTATCTTGTGATATTAACACGGGGTAAATGTTTAAAATCCAGATGGCCGACGAAGGAAATCAAGGAAATCTGAATAATGATAACCAGAGTAACATTAACGTGGTTAATGGGAATCCAAGCATCAATAACAATGGAAACCAAATGGATAATAGTGCCGTTCAACATATAGTGGCACAAGGAATCATAGATGCCATGCCATTTATTATTCAAACTATTCAAGAAGCGAATAATAAAAGTAAGCATAGCAGTAAGCAACCGATCGAACCTGAAAACAGCGTAAACAATGGACCTATACTTCAAATGCCTATTCCCAAAAGAAGAAGAACCGTGCCTTACGGTTGTTCTTATAAAGAATTCTGGTCTTGTAAACCAATGGAATTCTCGGGCAACGAAGGGGCCATTGCAACCCTACGCTGGATAGAAAAGACTGAGGCAGTCTTAAGGATAAGTAAGTGTGCTGAAGAAGATAAGATACTATTTGCTTCTAATCTGTTTAAGAATGCAGCACTAGAATGGTGGAACACTATCCTTCAATCAAGAGGAAGTGATAGAACCTATAATACGGAATGAGAGGAATTTAAGAACAAGGTAGAAAGGAAATTTTGTCCACCCAATGAAAAAGAACAGATAACAAACAAATTCCTAAATCTTAGGATGAATGGTGTGGATAGTAAGGGGTACACGAAGTTATTCTTTAAATATGCTGGGATAGTGCCAACTCTCGCTTCACCAGAACCAGTGTTAATCTCCCGTTATATCTGGGGATTAATTGGAGAGATTAGACACGTATTCAAGGCAGCTAGACCTCAAACCATAGAAGAAGCTGTAGAACTAGCCAATACCTTGACTGATGAGTTAGTCCGTACCCGAGAAGAGGATCAAAGGAGGAACCTAACCCAGAAGTTGACTCAAGAATTTCGTTCTAGAAATTCTAACCGTGGAAGAAATGTAGGTTCTACCTCTGCACCCTACTGCAAGATGCCAGGACACAAGGAAGAAAATTGCAGGAAGAAATCCAGTAATGGATTATGCTACAACTGTGGAGAAAAATGTCATATCAGGCCAAACTGTCCGAAATTGGCCCCAGCTGCAAATAACAAAAATACCAAAAATGCTAGAGCATTTTCTCTGACTGCAGATGAAGCCAAAATGATTCCATATGTCATTGCTGGTACGTTTTTAGTTAATGATGTCTTTGCCAAAGTATTATTTGACTCTGGTGCAAACCAAAGTTTTATTAATACATCATTTTGCAAATTTCTAAATCAATCATTAACTAAACTACCGCTAGAATGTCTAGTAGAGACAGCTAATGGAGAAACTGTTAGGATTTCTGAAATCTTGCAGGGAGCAAGAATAGAAATTTTAAATCAGAAATTTATAGCAAACCTATATCCCATGAATCTGGCAGGATTCGATGTTGTTTTAGGAATGGATTGGTTAATAGCCAATAGAGCCAATATTATATGTGATCAAAAGTCAATACAAGTAAATTCACCTCAAGGTAAAATGATCACAATTAAAGGAAATAAGCCATCTAGATCCACAAAATTCATCTCTGTGATGAAAACTGCAAGTTCTATAAGAAAAGGTTCCATAGTGTATTTGATTTCCATAATCACTAACACTAAAGGAAAAGAACTAAAAGACATTCCAGTAGTGTCTCAGTTTTCAGAAGTATTTCCAGAAGAATTACCAAGACTACCGCCAGACAGAGAAGTTGAATTCAGGATTCATCTACTACCAGGAACAACACCAATTGCCAAAGCACCCTACCGTTTGGCACCCGCTGAAATGCAGGAACTGAAGAAACAATGAGATGAATTGCTGGAGAAAGGATTTATACAACCAAGTTCGTCGCCATGGGGAGCACCGATACTGTTTGTTAAAAAGAAGGACGGATCAATGCGTATGTGCATTGATTACCGTGAACTAAACAAAGTCACGATTAAGAATCGGTACCCATTACCGAGAATCGATGATTTGTTTGATCAACTGCAAGGAGCTCGATTTTTCTCTAAAATTGATTTAAGGTCAGGATATCATCAATTAAAGGTACAGGAAGAGGACATTCCTAAAACCGCTTTTAGAACAAGGTATGGTCATTATGAATTTACTGTTATGCCATTTGGTTTAACTAATGCCCCAGCTGCATTTATGGACATGATGAAACGAATATGTAAGCCATATTTGGATAAATTCATAATTGTATTTATATATGATATTCTAATTTACTCTAAGAGTAAAGAGGATCATGCTAGACATTTACACGTACTTTTGAGTTTACTACGAAAGGAAAAGCTTTATGCTAAGTTCTCAAAGTGCGAGTTTTGGTTAGAACAGGTACAATTCCTTGGACATTTAGTAAACCATGAGGGAATTCATGTAGATCCAACAAAGATTGAAGCAATTACCAAATGGAAAACCCCTGAATCACCAACCGAGGTTAGAAGTTTCTTAGGATTGGCTGGTTATTATAGAAGTTTTATTAAAGATTTCTCTAGAATAGCCATTCCTTTAACTAAGTTAACCTGTAAATCTGTTAAGTTTGAATGGGGAGTAAAACAAGAAGAAGCATTTAGAATTCTTAAGCAAAGATTAACCCATACACCCATACTAGCGTTACCAGAAGGAACCGAAGACTTTGTAGTCTATTGTGACGCCTCTAAGTTAGGTTATGGATGTGTATTAATGCAACGTCAAAAAGTTATAGCTTATGCATCCAGACAACTTAAGAATCATGAAGAGAATTATTCAACCCATGATTTAGAACTAGGAGCTATAATTTTTGCCCTTAAGATTTGGAGACATTACCTTTATGGTAGTAAGTTTACCATATTCACTGATCACAAAAGTTTAAGATATGTCTTCAGGCAAAATGAATTGAATATGAGACAAAGACGTTGGATGGAATTTCTTAGTGATTATGATTATGATATCCAGTATCATGAAGGAAAAGCAAATGTAGTGGCAGATGCTTTAAGCCGAAAGTATCATGAAAAGCCAAAAAGGGTACGTTCTCTTAAATTAAATCTGCAAGTAGATTTAAATGATCAAAAAAGAAAAGCACAAGAATCAGTAATCAAGGAAGATACTGAAAAGCTAAAAGGTATGTTAAAAGAATTAGAACAAGGAACAGATGGAATTTGGAGATTCCATAAAAAGAGAATGTGGATACCTAAATTAGGAAACATAGGTTATCATATATTAGAAGAAGCCCATAAGTCTAAATATACGATGCATCCAGGAAGTGATAAAATGTACCAGGATTTAAGGAAGAATTTCTGGTGGATAGGAATGAAAAAGGACATAGCAGCCTATGTTTCTAAATGTTTAACCTGTTCACAAGTCAAAGCTGAACATCAGAAACCCTCAGGATTTCTACAACAATTAGAAATGCCAGTGTGGAAATGGGAATTAATAATAATGGATTTTGTTACTAAATTGCCCAAAAACAAATAAAGGTAATGATACAATCTGGGTGATCGTAGATAGGCTAACCAAGTCAGCTCATTTTCTATCAATAAAAGAAACTTTCAGTATGGAACAATTAGCTAAATTGTATGTAAATGAAATTGTTCCTTTACATGGCATTCCTTTATCAATTGTTTCTGATAGAGATAGCCGCTTTACCTCTCATTTTTGGTCAAGTTTCCAAAAGGCAATGAGAACTAAATTAAAACTGAGTACAGCATATCATCCTCAAACGGATGGACAAAGCGAAAGGACAATTCAGACAATGGAGGACATGCTTAGAGCTTGTGTAATTGATTTCGGAGGTAATTGGGACGAACACTTACCTTTAATAGAATTTTCTTATAATAATAGTTACAACACAAGTATCAATGCTGCACCATTCGAAGCACTTTATGGACGAAAGTGTCGAACCCCAGTCTGTTGGGCAGAAATTGGGGAAAAGCAACTATCTGGACCTGAGATAGTACAAGAAACAACCGACAAGATTATTCAAGTCAAGGAACGACTGAAAGCAGCACGCGATCGACAAAAGAGCTATGCTGATAACCGACGCAAACCTTTGGAATTTCAAATAGGAGATAAAGTGTTGTTGAAAGTCTCTCCTTGGAAAGGAGTAGTAAGATTCATCAAACGGGGAAAGCTAAGTCCCAGATATGTTGGACCTTTTGAGATTATTAGAAGAATATGACCTGTAGCCTATCAGTTACAACTGCCAGAGGAAATGGCAGGAATACATGATGTGTTTCATGTATCAAATCTCAAAAAGTGTTTAGCTGATGAATCACTAATAGTGCCTCTTAAGGATATAGAGGTAAATGAACAACTCAAGTTTATAAAAAGGCCTCTACAAATTGAAGACAGGAAAGTCAAAAATCTCAAACATAAGAGATTAGTTCTAGTCAAAGTGAAGTGGGACTCCAAAAGAGGACCTGAGTACACATGGGAACTTGAATCAGAGATGCAAAGGAAATATCCGCACTTGTTCCAGTAGATCTCGAGGACGAGCTCTAAAACAAGGTGGGGAGAATGTAACAACCCTCGGTAAAACTAACACCCTTATGATATTTCCGACACCCCAGTATATCTTAAAATATCCTTATATATCTTTAAATACACCCCGTATATGAAAACCAAGCCCGAAATATGTTATAGCATATAAAATAAATTAAAAACAAGAAATAGTAAGCTGAGGCGGGCCGTGTAGGACCCCATCCCAAGCTCACGCGGGCGGTATCAAGGTTGAAACTTGATTCCGGTGAAATTATAAGTTAAGGCGGGCCACGTAAGCTCACCTTAACTCTTACGCGGGCCGTATGAGATCATCAAACGCGGAGACACCAGAAGCCGACACGTGTCGACATCGTGGCGGACCTACATGCTGACCCAGCTAAGCTACGCGTTGACCATATGTTGACGCGGGCTGCGTAAGCCTTAGCTTACCTTACCTTTACGCGGGCCGCGTGAGAGTCAGGTTTTGCAACTATATAAGCAGGCCATCGGGTTTCACTTTTCGTCGTTCATTTCTTTCTTTCAATCTCGAATTTCTGAAGTTATAAGCATTATAGTTAGGTATTATACCCCTAATTAGCGAGGTTCTGCTCCGTTGTAAGTATTATAACCCCAGTTTCATACTAGATATGCTGGCCGATTGATTTAGGGTTCTGTAACAACTGTCGTGGTTCTGCCAGATGTAGTTGTTGGAATACCGTCTCGGGGAGGGTATCATTAATATTTTCAAAGGGTTATGATACTAACCTATGTACATTTGTATAAATTATAGATTATATCCAGGAAACCCTTACGCGAAGTCTAAGATAGCAATGTGAGTAATCTCCTTTTTGTAAACTGTTTTTACAAAACCTTAATTATTTTACAATGTGATTAAGCAGTGATTGAGTCTTTGTAGTTCTTCAATTACTGCCGGTATGTTGGGGTTTTGTATACAAAATGTACTACACTGTGAGTAGTAAGTCGAGGATGACAATACGTTACCATTGGACAATGAGTTAGCCAATGTGTAATATGACCCACAAGTCAGTGGATTGACAGTACTAAATGAAGTAATTGTGTAGAAATAAACAATGTGATCGCTCTCAATACTGTTCACTGTGACTTTTTATTTAAACTTGATTAAATTGGGATTCACTCACCAGTATTTTCCACTGACAAATGTTTTTAAAACACGTTTCAGGTAACCCAATGTGACAGCCAATTAGTAGAAAGCCAACTGGAGAGCACTAAAGGCTTGGGGAAAATGTGGCTATAAAAGTTACCTAATAAATGATGTTTTAAATTCAATAAGAATAAGGTTTATCCATATAAATGTATTGTAATAAGAAACTTGGGTTTTGCCCATGTGATTATTAATATGAAATATGGTGGTTTTACTCTGATAAACATTTCCTAACTACGGTCCTGATGTAATTTTCGCTGCAAGATTTAATAACTGATACCACCGAAAAATCTGAGTTCGCGTCCGCCCGTTCCCGGGACAGATAAGGGATCGGGGGTTGCGACACCACCACCCCGGGTGGGCTTGGGTTGGGGCGTGACCATTTGAAAGTTTTTTGAAAGTTTGAATTTTAAATTCAAACCTTTGGCTACCCCAAACCGCCATGGCGGTCCCAACATCCCCTATAAATAACCCCCAACCCCACCGGCTACCCCATCCCAAACCCGTCGCTATCCACCGGCTACCCCACTTCCAAACCGTCGCTATCCATCGGCTACCCTACTTCCAAACCCGTTACTATCCACCGCTACCCCAATCCGAAGAAGATGGCATCTTGGACCCACGAGGAAGAATTGGCTCTCGTTACAAGCGTCGTTGACGCTATGAATGCTCGGCAACCCGGCCAAACACGATATTGGCCTGAAGCATTCGCAACCTACAAACATAACGTCTGTCACGACCGCCACAACCTCAACGCGTGCCAACATAAATGGCGCGAGCTACGGCCCAAGCTCGATCGTTTCAAGGCTTACTACGAAGCCGTTCCGAGCAGCGATTTAAGCCACGAGGATCGGGTGGCGGTGGCGAATATTGAATTTCTAGGCAAGGAGCGAAAGACGTATTACAAGATCGCCCTTTTTGAAATTTATCTAACGCTCTAGGTTTGTTATTTTGTAATTTTTAGGTATTATGTAATTTTTAAAATTTTAATGAAATTGTAGGTTTTTTTCTAAATGTTGTGTGAATTTTATAAATTTTTTGTATTTTTTTTAATAATCAGCCACACGGTGCACCCAACCCAAGCCCAACCTACGCCCCGCCATACCCCGCGGACACGTCACTAGGTAGTGGGGGGCTCCCATTCCACGTGTTAACTCATGCCCCAACCTAAGCCCAACCCAAACCCCACCATACCCGACGGTCTTAATTTTTTGCCCCCAAACCGTTTTAAAAACATTTTTCCATGTGTTTCGATTTTGGCATTGTTAAATAAAGTGAAGTAAATAAAAACACACAATAGAGACATCCATTCTGGTCCTGGTTGTGAACCAGAAGACGGTTGTCGTGGTTGGCTCATCCTGGTACAGATTTATGAACCACTTAAATGGTCTACTGTCTTTACTTCCTTCACCTGTTCTTATCATCTTTCTTAAATTATTACACATTTTTTTATTAACAATAAACAAATATATTTTTTTTATTAAAATACCATCTTTTTATTAAAAATTCATCAGGGCAAATTACATAAGGATAGCAGGTAGACGAGCAACAAACTGCGCCGCCATCCCTTTTTGAATAGAAAACCCTAATCTACTAAAAACAAAGCCTCGCCCCTGAGGGGTCGAAAAGTTGCTGTGGACCACACGCTGAACTCTAGACAAGAACCGAACTGCCTCCGGCGCCAAGGAGCATTCTATTATTTTAGCCCAAGATTTAAATTCCCACTTTCTAAATTTAATTAAAAATTAATTAAATTGTGTGTATGAGACTAGAGAGAGAGAGAATATAGTATTTCTTGAAGTTGCAAAGCTCTGATTAACTTCACGTGTAGACTCATTCACCTGTCCGTGAGTCTTTGCAAACTACAACTTCAAGAAACACACAAATACACACACAAATACAAATACAAATACACATACATTATACACAACTACAGATCCACTTGATCAGTTTCTTTTCACCTCAAGAACCGGCTTCAATGGTGGTTCTTGATTCTTGAACATTCTTGAAGATGAAAAGATGTTGACTTTATCAGTCAAGATCCAAAACCCATTTGACCATGCAATTCAATTTGGGGAAAAACCCTTTTCTCTACATTCTTTTTCTTGCTACCCCAATCATTACCCACAAAAAGTTTGCATCTTTTTGAATGGATCTTTGAAACCCAGTTGCTGATTTGCTTTCAAGATCATACCCAGATGAGATGGGTCAAATGGGTCAATACTGGTGTGTTTTGTTTCTTATTCTTTTATGGTTTCAATGTGCAATAAGTGGTGGTGATAAAGAAGCACTTTTGGGGCTAAAATCATCTATTGACCCATCAAACTCTCTTCACTGGAATGGAAACAATTTCTGCAAATGGGATGGTGTTAGAGAATGCTTACGTGGCAGGGTGTCAAAACTTGTTCTTGAAAATTTGAATTTAAAAGGCACATTAGATTCAAGATTTCTCAACCAGTTAGATCAGATTAGAGTTTTGAGCTTCAAACAGAACTCAATCTTTGGCAAAATCCCAGATCTTTCAGGGTTAAAAAACCTTAAATCAGTTTACTTTTCTTACAACAACTTTTCCGGCGATTTTCCGGCGTCTTTAACCACTCTCCACCGCCTCAAAACCATCGTACTCTCCGGCAACCATCTCTCCGGCGAGATTCCAGATTCACTCCTCAATGTTAAAAGATTGTATGCTCTTTATTTAGATGACAACAATTTCACTGGTAACATCCCACCTTTGAACCAATCCGGTTTAAAACTATTGAATTTATCAAATAATCAACTTTCCGGCCAAATTCCGGCGACTCCTGTTTTACTCAAATTCAATTCCACCTCATTTTCCGGCAATGTGGGTCTATGCGGCGATGCATTTAACATCCCATGCAGTTTATCCCCTCCCCCATCTTTATCTCCGGCGAGTCCGCCACCACCCGCCGGAAAATCACATCACCGGAAAACTAGAAATATAGTTATAATAGCCAGTTCAGTCGGTGGGTTTTTGTTATTATGTATTTTAATCACATTATTAGTTATCTGCTTAAAAAAACGCAAAAAAGAATCTCCGCCGGAAAAAAAATCAGACACGGCGGCGGTGACGGCGGCGAGCGGCAGCGGTGGCGGCGGCGGGGTGGCAAGTGGAAGTGGAAAGAATGGTGGAAGTGGGTTTGCGGCGGAAGGTGATGAGGGTGTCGGGAAGCTGGTGTTTTTCTTGGCCGGAGACTCGCCGGAGATGAGTTATAGTTTGGAAGATTTGTTGAAAGCGTCGGCGGAGACGTTGGGGAGAGGGACGGTGGGGAGTACGTATAAGGCGGTGATGGAATCGGGGTTTATTGTGACGGTGAAACGGTTGAAAGATGCGAGGTATCCAAGGGTGGAGGAGTTTCGGAGACACGTGGACGTCATCGGACGGTTGAGGCATCAGAATTTAGTGCCCCTACGGGCTTTTTTTCAAGCTAAGGAGGAACGGTTGCTGGTTTATGATTATTTCCCCAATGGAAGTCTTTTCTCTCTCATACACGGTACGTAATGTTTTTATTATTTTGTTATTATTATTATTATTATTAATTATTAATTATTTATATTTTAGTAATAATTATTTTTGAAGCATAAAAAGTTGTTTAATATTTAATTCGTTTAATGAATAATTAAGTTGTGTCATATGGGAATAAAGAAACTTCTACATTTTCTGATGAAAGCAATTATTTGAAATAAATTGTTAAATATTAAACGCATGAAGTTGAGGTGAGTGATGATGACGGGAGATGGTATTATTATTATTATTATTATTATTATTATTATTATTATTATTATTTTAATATGTAAATTAAAATTTGGTAAAAGAAAATAGTATAGACCGGGGTATAAGATTGGTGTGTAAACGAGCTGAGTAGAGCTGAGTCGATCTTGTCTAAACTCGGATTTGGCTAGTTGAACTTAAGAGAGCTCAATCTTTACTTTAAGTTAGGCTTAGGCTTGACTGATTTTTTTTTTTAAATAAAACTTACAAAAACAATATACAAGGTAGTCGAGCTTAATAAGTGAAGCTTGGTTAGAACTTATTTATTAAAGGAGCTCGGAGCTCTAATAGGGGCTTTGGTTTGACCTGACTTAAGCTCAGCTCGATTTAAACTTTTAACGAGCCTATCTCGAATAGCTAACGATCGCCTATCCATTAATTTGAATTGAATTTGCAGGATCAAGAACATCTGCTGGCGGGAAGCCACTTCATTGGACATCATGCCTTAAGATCGCGGAGGACTTGGCTACCGGACTTCTATACATCCACCAAAATCCCGGACTAACCCATGGAAACTTAAAATCATCCAATGTCCTCTTAGGTTCCGATTTCGAATCATGCCTCACCGATTACGGGTTAATGTCATTCAGAAACCCCGATTTCCCCGAAGAATCAAGCGCTTCGTCCCTCTTCTACCGTGCCCCAGAATGTCGTGATCCACGAAAACCGATCACCCAGCAAGCGGATGTCTACAGCTTCGGTGTCCTCCTGTTAGAGCTTCTCACAGGAAAAACACCATACCAGGACCTTGTTTTGGAACACGGGTCGGATATCCCTAAATGGGTCAAATCTGTTAGAGATGAAGAAACGGAGTCGGGTGACGAGCCAACATCCTCGGGGAACGAAACGTCGGAGGAGAAGCTCGCGGCTCTTTTGAACATTGCAATGGCTTGCATTTCACTTGTTCCGGAAAATAGGCCGGTTATGAAAGAAGTGTTGAGGATGATTAGAGAAACGAGAGCAGAAGCAGCTCATGTGTCGTCGAATAGCAGTGATCATTCACCGGGAAGATGGTCGGATACGGTCCAGAGTTTGCCGCGAGATGAACATTTGAGCATATGATTCGTTGGTCGTTGATTTTATTGATGAAAGTTGATTTGTGTATCTGTGAAGGGATTTTTTTTTTAGTTTTTGATATTGTTTGCTGCTATAATTGTTTGACTTATTTCAAATTGTAACTAGGGTTGACTTGTTTAAACTTTGAAGTCAAATTTAACATAAAAATGGAGCAAAAACCAAATCTTTCAAGATATTAAAGGCAAGCACAAATAGCAGTGTATGGTTGACTTTTAACACAAATGGTCAACCAGTACTGGTGTACAGAATATGCCCAAAAGGGTCAATAGATACATACATAATATACAGAAGATTTAATCCTATACTTACAACCAAACTGTCTCCAACTCAGTAATCTGCCTCTTGCTTCAAATGCATTCTGCTTAGCGAGCCAAACGTCATTGTCTGTCATCACCAAGGAGTAAGAACCGTTTAATCGGTGGTATTTCAAAAGGTTATTGAATAACGGAAGTCAAAGTCAACTGTCGGACGGTTAACTTATGGTAGTGTTAGTTACCTGGCTTGTAGTGGCCAGAAGGGTATTAACACGATCTGTGTTTAACGATACAGGCAGTGGTGGCCCTGGAATGTATCTCAAGCTGCAAGAATTTTTAAAAACCAAGCCAGAATAAGCACTGTTTGCCTTTTGAATGCGTCTTTATGACCTTAAAGCCGAAATTATAACTCATTGCATTGACTAACTTGATAATTACTTTCTTGTATAACCTTGAGAACTACCCTGCTATACGCAACTTGCGCTGAGCAGGTAGCCTTCAAGTAGGGTTGTAATCGAGCCGAGCCAGGTTGAGCTCAAGCTCGAAGTTAAATGAGCCGGCTCGTTAATTTTTTTATTACTTTTACATATATTGATAACATAAAAAACAATAAAATAAAAATTACACATATATCTATATGTATTATTTTTATTTTTCTAATATTTTAAAGACTAAAAACATATTAAAAGCACTATTATATGTATAATTATTTTTATTTTTCTAATATTTTAAAGACTAAAAGACATATTAAAAGCACTATTATATGTATAATTTTGTTTATTTTCCTATATTTTTATGTGTTATTGATTAATTAAGCTTAAAATGTTAACACTTCAACCCCTCCCACATATTTTTTATTTTAATACATTTACAATTAAAATTATTCTATATAAAACAAAATAATTCGAGCCGGCTCGCGAGCTCACGAGCCGAGCCAGGCCTAGCTCGGGCTTGTTTACATCCGAGCTTTTTTCGAGCTTTTCCGAGCAAGCACGAGCTTTTTGAACACCGTTACCTTCAAGGGGTTAAAGGCATATTGGATTCGAACTTAAGACTTCTGATAGAAGGAAATTATAATAGAAACATTGTGGTGATTAAAGAAACTAGAAAAGGATCTCTAAATTCAAAAATGGATTCTCTTTGACTCTTTTGGGACCGAATCAAGGATTAGGTACAAGTTTAATGGATTTCTCACTTACTCGTTTATGATAGCAGTTAGATTGTTCTTCGCGTGACTAAAAAGGTTGACATTGTCCTGCAGCTGTAGTTAGATATCATAAAACAAAATGTTAGGCTGTTAGCTTCCAAAAATCTTGATCAAACATAACGAATTCGAAACACTTACTTTTAATGCAGAAATGTTAGCCGAAATCTGACCAAGAACTTGGTTGTTTTGTTCCAAAATACGCCTTGTGGAGATGCTTAATGCTGCAACAATCAAGGATAATCAGCATGTTTCAAGACTTTTAAGTAGGGGACTAGGGGGCGTGTGGATGTGCGTTTTAAAACGGTTTATGTGATATTGAGTGATAATATCAAGCGTATTGAGTGTGGAAAATTCTTATTGTTTAAGTCACTAATACATAAAATGATGATAATAGACATTCTTATATATTGTTTGAAATATAATAACTTATTATATTTACTATAAAATAAGATATCTTGTTATAATATTTCATTATCTATTTTCAAGAATAATCAAGATACTGACCTTCCAAAGGAATACCACCACTCTGGAACCGATTACTCGTGGTAACAGAAAACGGAGCCACATTCAAAGTTGAATTTGATGACACACTTGGCTTCGATGAGAATTCCAGCAGTTTATCCTGTTGAAACACAATCAGAATGCTAATTTAAGGACATTCAATTGGTTCAAGGATAAATTGAAGTTAAGTGCAACTGTATACATATAAATATATAATATCTAAAGCCTGACTTGAAGTACAGAACTAGCCTCAAACTAAAGGTGTGCACAATGTTTCATATAGAATAAGGAAGGTGTGAAGCAAATTGCAACTAAATGGTTAACCTTATAAAGTAATGTCAATTTTGTACAGCCTAAGAAGACAAAAATGTCATTAATGAAAGGAACATGAAGCAATTTAGTTGATACAATAAGTTGTAAGACCAAACTATAATATTTTCTGTAGAGGTATGTGTGGATTCGGTTTATGTTTTTATCTTGATGTCTTGAACGGGTCAAACGGGTAAAATACAAAATGTAGCAGAAATAAAGCGGGTAGAAAACCATCCGAAGTGCATTTGTAATGTGTAAAACCACCTAAATAGTTTTATTGATATAACATAAGTTTTGCAACCATATTTGACACACTAACTTTATAAAAGTCACATTTTGACACACTAATAGGCATACCTTCTTATCTTTAAACTTCCTGCCCAACTTCAGCTCCTCATGTTTCCTTCGTTTACTCTGCCAAAAGTTTCGTTTTAGTAAGAATATAACCAAGGAGGTACAGTAATCAGTCAAATACTTCTTTACATGTTTCCAAGTATCAAAATTGCTGCCAGCGTGTTGGTAAGTTTCAAGGAAAAAAAAAATAGCTCTCACAGTTGAGCAAAACGTCGTGTTCCTAGTATTTTTTGTTAACAAGGATTTACATTAATCTTCTTTACATATTCTACTTTAATGAACTCTATTGCTATTTCTAGCTCACATATAATTCTGAAACTGTACTTTCCTAAAAAAAGCATTTCTCTTGGGCATGAATTGTGATTCCAACTTCTAAGTTTGTGAGGACTATAATGAGCTATTGGACAAGCAAACACAACAAATTGGAAGAAAAAAATAAAAAAGTTGTCATGACTATATATGACAAATGGGTAGGGTCGGGCGGGGTGGGTTGGGTAACAAATAATTTAACATGGGTTACAACAGGCCGGGTTGGGTAAGCCCGCCAACAATTTTTGCCCAAGTATATAAATTATATAAACAACTAATGTGAAAAATATGGTTACAAAAGAAAAAAAATTGACTTTGTTCGAATAGACCGATTTAGTAGGTTAAAACATTCAAATAACATTTGGCCAACTTCAGGCCACTTGACCTGTTTGACTGTTTCTTTTTTGAACTTTGGAAAATTTTTAAACTCGAGCCGTTAGTTAAAGTATTAACCCATATCAACCCAGTTTGCAACTTTCATTTTCCCAAGTCTATATAAAGTAGGATAAAACATCACATAATAAAATGTCACAAAATCTAATACTATCTATAATTTGAATAAAAAAGCAGGAGAGCAGGATATCTATAGCTATATAAAGTGCACAAGTCATGTGTCCTTGATAATCAAGATATTATGCTCCTATCTTGGTTATAAAAAACACAAGAATATCAAGAAAAATGAGTTACAAGCTCACCGTCATCCACCTACACCTTAAGGCAACATCACGAACAGTTTTATCACGCAATGTAGCAGCAATCTTGACACACTTCATAATGCTGGGTTCATCTGCATATCTACATATATCCAATAAGTCATAGGGCATATAAATAATGAAAACTAGTAATCGAGTATTCATGGGTTCATCAGCACCAAAACAAAATCCAAAAACACATATAAATGTTACGCAAAGGTTGTAAGATTATTAAAATCAATCAAAAAATTTGAAAAAAATATAGAAAAAAGCAACTCGTAGGTCCTCTTGCTTCTAGGACCCCTTCTCGGCGTATATACATATACTATATTGTAGCAGCAACTTTGGATTTGTGTGCTGATATTGATTATTTGATTAATGAGACTTTAAGTTGCTGATAATAAGTTTTTAACAATCTTTGCAAACAGGTTTTGCTTCTTATTATCTAATTATTGCAATAAAACTGATTATAGTTTACAAAAGTATTTAATCTATTATATCCTTTAATAATCAGAATTTGTCAAACACTCAAACTTCTACTATTATTACTACAACATCAAACAACAAAAGCATAAACAAGCATTAGATTCTTAAGCCCACTTTACTACAACTGTTTTTAAACATCAATACCACATCGTCAAAAGAAAACCACAAGAACAAGTGATGCACAATAAACAAGAACATATACCAAAAGAACATATGCAAAAGTCAAACATGATCATAAACATGGAACAAGATACCTACTTGGAAATTCCCTCTTCCAACTTGCACTGTTCTTCAACAGACCATTCAACAGCCAACCCTGCATCATGCTTCAACCCAGCAACCGAATCCGAAACGTTAGACGTACACGAATTCCCAATTTGCGCGTACCCTGAACTACTGTTTACCATACCAGAATTCCCAGAAAACACCATCCTTGACCTTGATGCACTATTATTGTTATTGTTATTATTATTACTATCCATCCTATAGTAATCTCCCATCATGATCATCTCACTTGTGCTATCTATAGCACTCGACTGGAACGATATAGCATGCCGATTCGGTCCATAGCTCAAGGTTTGATCATGGTAAAAACTAGAATCCATAATTTGTATAACAACAAGAACCAATTATTGACCCTTTATGTGCAAGCAACAGAATCTTGAAACCCTAGATTCTATAACAAAAAATCAAAAACAAACCCATGTTAAATAAACTGAAAACCCAATAATAATCAATAAAAGGGTAGCAAAAAAAGCTCTCAAAATACCTTTTTTCCGGCAAAAATACCAAATCTTGAAACTGCATCAATGAATCATTGTCAAGTTCCAATAAATGAGTTGTGATGAGGACTAATAAAGCAAGTAAGTACACAAAGATTGAATAAAGAGTATGCTAAATAAGAGAGCAAAATAAGTGGTTTCAAAATGTATCAACTTTTGGGGATGAGGGCTCTCATTGGCTGCTTCTGTTGGCTTTATCAACGATCACTTAATTGCCATAGAAACTGCTGCAAAATTGGTGTCTTTATGGGTGGTTTGAGCACAGAGAAGGTGTACTTTTGGTACAATAAAATAGTGAGGTTTGGCCAATGAGAAAACAGAGGACAAAGTGAAACAGAAGTGGGAGTTGAATAAAGTCTTTCGGTTTGGAGCTTTTTAAAGATTTTTTGGGTCGCAAAGATCTTGGAGTTTTGAGGGAAAGTGAGAATCCCAGTAAGCATATGATGCTACAATGTCACAATTCCACCCAAGGGCCAATATTATGATCATCATGGGTGTAGTGCTCTTGTTTTAGTATTGTTTCAATCAAATTAAATTCTTTGTTATCAACTTTATATAAAAAATATATTTTATAAGAGTTATATATACGAGTTTAACAATCTGTGTGTTGCGACGGGATCATTAAACCAATAAAGATAAAACCGTTGAACAACGTACATGTGTTGCGGAGTGTGCTAACTCGTCAAATTTAGATCGAAACGTAAAAAAATATTGTGGAAAAAAAATAAATTAGTTGGAAAAAAACCCATGTAAAAAATAGAATAACATATAAAATATAATTTTTAGCATGTTATAAAATTATTAAAAATATAATTATTTAGCATGTTATAAGATTATTAAAAAAATAAATAATCTAACTTTTTGTAGTCAATTTAAAAAAAAGCAAAAACTTCAAGGGGCAATGATATAAATTTTGAGTGATCAACTAAAAAAACAAAAACTTTTCACTATTTCCTAACTTGATTTTTGGCATCTTTGGGGTGAGATAAGACTTAGTACCATTAGGTCCTGAATTCGATTCCCACAATGGGGTTTTTCCCCAGATTTATTGTCTAGTGGAGATGGATATGATCGGGTGGTTCTGCTGGTGGCATGATATATTCCAGTGATCCGTCAGTGATCCAAATTTGTCATTAAAAACATATTTGTTTCCATGCTTTACACAAATAATATACAAGATGTCATCAAAAGTAAGGTTAGGGTTCTAGCGTGAACAACCTCCTAAGAGTGAACTGCGTGAACAGATCTGGACCCTTGATTTCCTTTTTAGTTGTTAAGGGTAGGATTGTAATTATATAAAAATTAGATTTAAATCATTATTTTAATAATTGAATTAAGTTACATCTTTCCTAATTTAAATTCATTATCCACGTTATGTTTTATTTATTAATAAGATAATTATCAAAACAAACAACAAATCACCAGATTTCCATTTTAATTTTTATTTCAGATTTCATCACCAGAATTCAAATTTTGATTTTTAAGATCCACGTAACCTTCATATTTCAACGGTATACACATGTGTACTTGGATATAAATAGAACAGTACACATGTGTACTCAGCATCGTACATATGTGTAATTAGCTACATAATACATACATAGAAACAATACCTGTAAAACTATTTTATATTTAACAAATTACAAGTTCCATAATGTTTTCCAAACCAAACAGAAAAACATATAATTAAAAATTCCAGTTTCGTAAAAACAATAAACCCCACATAATAAAAAAAACAAAAAAACATAATCTTTTACAACTATTTGCCACGTTGTATGCTGAATCATCCTTATCGACCTAATAAGTGAATCAACCTTATCGACCTTCAATTTCCACTTTTCTCGTTAATGACATCTTCTATAATAGCACAAAAAAACGCAACAACTAATACTTTGCATAATTCATAAGTGTACATCAACAACTTTACACATTCAATACACAAAAATATGAGATATCACAAAAGCAGACGCTATACACATGTGTACATTGGGTTAAAATTAGAGCAAAATCAGAATACGCATGTGCACATCGCATTAAAAACAGAGCAAAATCAGAATACACATGTGTACATCGCGTTAAAAACAGAGCAAAATCAAAGAATTGAACAAAAAAAAAAAAAACTCAGCAACTAATACTTTGCATAATTCACAAGTGTACATCAACAAGTTTACACATTCAATACAAAAAAAAAAACTTAGATATCACAAAAACAGATGCTATACACATGTGTACATCGCATTAAAAACAGAGCAAAATCATAATACAGGATCCAAAAACTTAAATTAGAACCCTAATAGTCCAGCAGATCAGTAAAACAAAAAAAAAAGTTACCGGTTGCAAAATTAACGGTAACCCACAAGGTATCAACGCTAAAAGGGATTACAACAAATGCTACAAATTACCGGTGTTTATGGAGACGGCGACGATAAAACTATCTGTAAACGAAAAATAAAATTAATAATAAGAAATATGAGTATAGTGCAGATATACAATGTAACTTTATCAACCTTTAAGAACAGGTGGGCCCCAACACACATCTTATAAAATATTCTCGCGTGTTAAACTCCAGAAATTAGAATAAGATAGAACCCAGTATTACAAAAGCAAATACCTTTTCAAGAAGATCTGTGTTTTAAGTCACCAGTTTTGATTTTAGCATGAAAAGTTCAAATCAGTAGCCAAACCTAGTATTACAAAAGCAAATACCTTTTCAAGAAGATACTCTTGGCTGCCGCTGATGTTGATTCTCACCGAACTGACGCCTTCGCCGTCAGTCACCGCCGCTAGGGTTCCGGTAAAACATGAAGATGGTGGTGGTGGTGGCCGGCGGTGATGAAGATGAAGATGGAGGTGGCCGACGGTGATGAAGATGGAAGTGGCCGGCGGTGATGGTTGTTGTTTTACGACGGACCCTGATCTAGGGTTGAATATGTTGGTTTACGGCGGTGATGGTTGCTAGTTTACGGCGGTGATGGTTGCTGGTTTACGGCGGACCCTGAATATGTTCATCAAGCCGGCAGTGATGAAGATGAAGATAGAGAGAACGACTTCTTCCAGATCTAGGGTTGAATATGTTGATTACTTGATTTGAGAGAGAGAAACGGGATTTATGCAATCAATGCAAAATGGAAATTACACATATACCCTTTTGCATTTAATTAAAGACAAAATTGCAGAAAACAACCTTTATGTATACCCCAAACTGCACTTTATACCTTTCACTATGAAATCCGCCAAAACCAACCTTTACGTTCATGTTTTGTTACACATCACAACCTTTACACCAAACCTAGTAAAAAAAGTCAGTTAAGTTGCCCCATGTGCGATGCATGTGAGGGCATATATGTCTTTTCCTTTGACCCCTTTTACAATGAATATTATATTTAAACCTTTTTATTTATTTCCTTCAACTAACCTGATATCAGATTACCCCCAATTAATGAAACTGAAATTCCGATGAGTAGTAAGTATAGAGTGCCATTAGTATGCATCGTCGATAACTGATGATAACCGGTGAATGTTGGTGGTCGGAGGTGGTTTACATTTGATGATAACCATCTGCAATTTCGACCAGATTGAAACTGAAATTCCGAACACCATTATTCCCGTCAACCTCCCATCGATGATCTCCTGTAACCACCACCGCACGCCATCTCCACTACCGGATAACCACCTACACCATCACTACCACCTGAACTCCACCACCTCCGACCACGCACAACATAGCCAAGGTTTTTGATCTCTTCATATCTCATTAATGCAAAAAAAGGTTTCCATCTTTGTCTCTCTGTTTTGCCAAATATACATCCACCAACTTCCCAAAAACTCTAAATTCTGACCAGATCATCTACCAGCTACAATTGGACAACAAATACCACTCTCAATGTCTTCATAAATGTCAACTTCATAATTCACAATCTAAATCTCTAATACGTTAATAACTGAACACAATTAGGTTAAAAAAACAGATCAAACAGATCTGATCAAATTAGGACACCAAACAATACCTGTGCGAAAAACAGAGGATACGAACTATTATCACCAGAATAATCAACAGTCGGAGTAAGACTCCGAAACTCTGGCGACGGAGTAAACTCACCAAAATCATCCAAACACGAATCCGATTCAGCCTCAATAAATAAAGCACCCTCACCGTTACAATTTATCAGCGAGAGATCTGATAACCAAGTGTCTCCTCAAATGCTCTTTAAAACCGTAACACCAGCAGTGACGTCATCATCACCACCATAAAATACACCGTCCGTACAAACCTCCACAGCTTCTCGACCAGTCCTCCTTTTCCAGCAGCCATAGCAGCGCCGGTGAAACAAAAGTTTCCGATGACGATTTTTGATTCAAGCTGATGGCGGAAGAGATAGAGTTAGAGAGAGACGACGTGCGTTGATTCAAGCCGATGGCGGAAGAGATCATTGATTCAAGCCGATCGTTGATTCATGCCGGCTGGATTCGGTGGTGACGGTGGCTGAATTTGGTGGTGAATGTGGTTGAATTTGGTGGTGGTGGTGGTGGGGGTTTGTTGAATAGAGAGAGAGAGAGCGAAGAGAAAAAGATAAGGGGTATATATATATTAGTTTTTTAAAATCTGATTTAATTATTTATTTAAATATATTATTCAAAGGAAAAGACATATATGCCCTCACATGCATCGCACATGGGGCAACTTAACTGACTTTTTTTACTAGGTTTGGTGTAAAGGTTGTGATGTGTAACAAAACATGAACGTAAAGGTTGGTTTTGGCGGATTTCATAGTAAAAGGTATAAAGTGCAGTTTGGGGTATACATAAAGGTTGTTTTCTGCAATTTTGTCTTAATTAAATGGAAAAAATTAACCAAATAATTACCATCATGCCACTCACTTTAATCTCAAGATCATAAAAATCAAGGGTCCAGATCAGTTCACGCAGTTCACTCTTGGGATTTTGTTCACGTTTGAACCTAATCCTATATATAGAAAAAGGTATTAAGATTACCATTAGTTTATAAACTTTAAACTTCTTAACATATAATTCACACTTAAGTTAGACATGTTAGGAGGTTAAACTGAACTGAAGTATATGTCTATTTTTTAGAATTTTTAAAAATTACATTATGCATCCAACAAAATTACAACTTTAATGATACGTGTAACCGTTGATTTATAAATGATTGCTTAATTTATAACTAGTTTTAAATAGCTATTTCTCTCCCTTAAGTGATTATCTTTGATGCATTATGTATAAATTTTTCCGATTCTTGTACCTCCGTATTTAAAACATTCTGTTAGGTATTTGGGAGACTATATGTACCCTATTTTCCTTTCTCCCCATGTGATTTTTTGATATAACACCACCCTTTATGCACTATAATCCTAGTACCAATTTCTTGAAGATTTGATTGTCGACCAAAAATCTACATATGCAATCTATAGTTGCTAAAATTGCTAAAGTTGCTTCCAAGTGACATTAGCTTTATCTCTTTTCTAAAGTTTACTTGAGTTTTTTTGTTGGTAAACATCTAATTTCATAAAAAGTGAATGTTCAACGAATCCATTGATTGGAATTTGTTAATATTCACTTGTTTAGCGAATGAAGTAACATTAATTTACTTTTATGTTGTTTTATATAATGAACATGAAATAATTTCTCATTTATTTAATTTTTTTTCATAGAAGTTTGATAATTTGTCTGTAAAAGTATGTTTATGTTTCTTCATATGTTTTACATCCTAATACACGACACATATTGTTCCGGCTACAAAGTCTAAATTTATTAAAAAATGTAAAAAGTCATGAAACACTATAATTTCAGTCATTAAACACCTAAAACCCACAAATAACAGAGTAAAGATTACTAAAACACCATATTCAAAACATAATAGTACATAAAAATTTCAAACACACAATCGTAGAACTATGGATATAAAACACAACATGCTAATCAACATAAAACACAATAATGTTTGTCATTCGATAATCAAAGCCTTATCATTCAAAACACAAAACATTACCCACATATATGATGTTTTAATAATCTTTATTTTGTTGTGAGTTTTGGATGTGTTTTATGATTGACATTTTAGTGTTTTGTGATTTTTTACACTTTTTAGGAAATTTAGAATTTGTAGTCAACTCTTAGCCTTATTTAAAGAAACGCTATGTAATTGCATTTATAAGTAAACAAAATCAAACATATAGAAATACAAATACTTAACTTTTTTTTGTGTATGTTCATCTATTTGATTATGCTCGTTTATTATCTAAAATAACAAACTTAAAACAAATATTCTCTTGTCAATTTGATGTGTATGTTTGGTCGGTTAAAATTAAACAAACACACACGAACTGGTTTGGTCTGTTATGAGTCGTAAGGAAATTTAGAATTTGTAGTCAACTCTTAGCCTTATTTAAAGAAACGCTATGTAATTGCATTTATAAGTAAACAAAATCAAACATATAGAAATACAAATACTTAACTTTTTTTTGTGTATGTTCATCTATTTGATTATGCTCGTTTATTATCTAAAATAACAAACTTAAAACAAATATTCTCTTGTCAATTTGATGTGTATGTTTGGTCGGTTAAAATTAAACAAACACACACGAACTGGTTTGGTCTGTTATGAGTCGTAGTCACATCATATTCTTGAACTACTACAAACTATGCATAATACCAACAAATAGATTCTTGACACCTCAAAGTTGTGCAACAGAAGCTTTTACTTCCATTAAATAAAGAAGTCAACAAACACAAGATAATAATACTATATTCGGATTTAGTGATCATTACATGCTCCCAAAACTTTAAAACTCTTCGCTGTCATTTCCCTTAGACTAATGGGTATGGGGGTCGGCTAGCCCCGGCTCGGTCCGGCGCCGAGCCCCCACACCACCCCCCTAGGCTCGGCTGCGGCCCAAACGTCCCACACCAGCCGTTTGAGTTGTGGCCCCACCTCAATTATTATATTTCCTTTTTTCAATTTAAATACCTCCTCTCTCATCCTTTTTCAATTTAAATACACTCTCTCTCTTCCTTTTTCAATTTAAACACCTAGAAAATTATAAAATAATGAGGTGGGGTAGCCTCGGCTCCATCCCTCTCAAATATGAAGGAGGCCCATCCCCCACGAGCCGCCTACGTGTCGCCTACGTGGCGGCTCATCCCCTCCAAGCCCATCCTCTCCATACCCTTTAGTCAGTGAACTTAAGATCATCATATTATCCATACACACAATTATATTATGTTGAATTACATGTCGGAAATAATTATCTACAATAGGTGTGACTTACTGTTTCACGGATGTCCAACATCATCTAGAGGAGTGAATGTTTTTAAGAGAAAACTTTGCCTCTATATATATATATATATATATAGTACTAGTTTATAAACCCATGTATTACATGAATTTTATGATAGAAAATGAAAGACTTTAATATAATTATGAAGTTGATCGAGTTTTTTGAGAAAATAAATGTGTTTTCCATAATATAACCTTGAATGAGTTTTTTAAAATAAATATATTATTGTTGAGGTTGATTACGTTTGAAGGACACAACGATTATAAGTTTTAAATTATTTTTTATATTTCATATTATTTCTTGCATCACACATCATAAATATAAATTTTGATATGAATACATATAACCCGAATATGAACTATGCATACAAAATTAAAGAAAATATAACATTGCTCGTTATAAATGATGCGTTCACGAAGTAAGAATTTTGTTTTTGAATACAAAATAATTAGAATATTTTATTTGAAATTAATATTTTCATGTTTTAAAAAGTGTTATCAAAGTAGAAGATGGAATAAAATTAGTTCATGATCTAAGATTATATATATTAAACATATATACATATAGGGGAAAGTTTAAATGAGAACGCTAAGTATCGCGAGAACCGTGAGAACGAATGAAAAAAACACGAGAACTTGGTCAAAAACAATTCAAATTCAAAATTTCTTTTTACACTTATCATTATTATTCGAATACAATGTTAGAACATAAATTTACACATTTAAATTTACGTGAATTCGTAACTAACGAAAATTTACACATGTGTAAGTTTGTCATGTACACATGTGTAAATTTGTTATATTTACACATGTGTAAAAAATCTAGTATGAGTGATTTTGAGAGGAGAAATGAATTATTTGTTGTGAATTCTATTTTCATGTTGTATTTTAATTAGAATCAGGTTTGTATTAAAAAAATTCGATTTTGATTGGTTTTCTCATTCGTTCTCACGGTTCTCGCAATATTTAACGTTCTCAAGATAACCCTCCCCTATACATATATATACATAAGTGACCGCTAAAATGAGAACCACATCGAGTTGTAAGAACCGTGAGAACTTTTTGATCCGGGGCGAGGTGGACCAATTTTTTTTTTCATAAACGTAGATGCGTGTATTATAAACACATTTGTAAAAAAAATTCAAAAAAAAAAAATGTCGTGTGTGTAGTTTTGAGCACCACAAGTTTGTGTTTACGGGTACCGTAAATTTTCCGGTTTAATTTACGGTACCCGTAAACACAAACTTGTGTTGCTCAAAACTACACACACGACATTTTTTTTTTTTACAAATGTGTTTATAATACACGCATCTACGTTTATGAAAAAAAAATTTGGCCCACCTCGCCCCGTACGGTGTAGTTCTCACGGTTTTTACAACTCAAGGTGGTTCTCATTTTAGCGGTCCCCTACATACATATATATATATATATACATATGTATATACATGTATATGTATGTATATACATGTATATATACATATATATGTATATATACATATACATATACATATATATATACATATATATATAGTGTGAGGTTCATTGGGGAACACTAAAAAAGTGGGGAACCGGGGAACACTCTTAAAAATTTAACTTAACATGTTAAAAAATATTTTTTTAAACATCTTTTTCGACGCTTCTCCTTATATATACTTGTAGAAGCATTTTTAATAAAAAAAATTAAAAACTAAAAATATTAAAAAAAACAATTAAAAAAAGGCTAAAAAATGTTTTTTTTAGAAAAATTATTTTTTTACTCGACTAGTTTCTCCTCCTATTTATAAAGAAAAGCGCTGAAATTTAAAAAAAAAATTATTTTTAACATGTTAAGTAAATTTTATAAGATATAACTGTTTTTTAAACATTTTTTTATATTTTTAGTTTTTGATTTTTTTTATCAAAAATGTTTCTACTTGTATTTATAAGAAAAAGCGCGAAAAAAATTAGAAAAATATTTTTTTTAACATGTTAAGTATAATTTTTAAAAGTGTTCATCCGTTCCCCACTTTTTTAGTGTTCCTCAATGAACCCTCCCCTATATATATATATATATATATATATATATATATATATATATATATATATATATATATATATATATATAGGGGAGGAGTTGGCTGCAAAACCTTGTTTTCCTACAAAGTGTAGGAAGCATCCTACATGTGACATGTGACAATCCTAGTTTTTTTTTATCAAAAGGGTATTAGGGTAATTTCATTATTTATTTTAATTATGAATTTTATTATTAGATAACTAACTAACCAGAAATTTATGGAAAGTAAATATCTAATTCTAATAGACTCGATAGTTTCATTTTAAATCCTTCAATCCAGCGATTTTGGTATATTCATCTTCTCTTTCACAACAACTTTTACTGATCAGAATTATGGCGTCAAATGCTATTGTTGATTGCGGTGATGGTAATGTTTATTTGATACTGCAGTCTTTTAAACGTGGGATTGTTATTGATTTGTTTTAGCGATTGTAGATTTTACATAACAATCACCTTGCAGTTCGATTTCTTGTCATAGTGTTTTACCAGTAAAGAGGCTCATACCATTGTGTTTTAATATTTATCGTTGTTTAACTTAGTGTTGTTAATATCTCTGTCAATGAGTATGGGGGGAGATTTTTTACGAAAATGTCTTTTACCAGCAATAGTCTAATACAATTGTGTTTAAATAATTATCATTGGACTAGGGTTTTGGAGTTTTTATGTTGGTGTGTTTTAAAATTACTCAGTGTAACATGTTGTGTTTTATTGGCTGGAATACATGTAACTTGGGACTGATCTTCATGGGCATGTTTTAGATATTTATCTCATGTAGTTTACCATTATGGCATGTGTGTTATTGTACGTTGTGTTTTTTTTAGATGTTCACTCAGATGTTCACTCATGTGTTTTATGTGTTTTAATATGTTCTTTTTATGGTCTGATACACATGTTCTTTTTAGATGTGTTTTAAACATGTATCACGTGTAGTATATTGTTGTTTCTTGTTTTTTTTTTTCGACTTTTTTCTTGGTAGGTCAATGCACAAATGTGTTTAAATAATTATAATTGGACTAGGGTTTTGGAGTTTTTATGTTGCTGTGTTTTAAAATTACTATGTAACATGTTGTGTTTTACTGGTTGGAATACATGTAACTTGGGACTGATCTTCATGGGCATGTTTTAGATATTTATCTCATGTAGTTTACCATTATGGCATGTGTTGTAACACCACGTAAAAACGTGTCCAATTATGTAAAGACACGTGTCCTAAACTCTAAAGGTGTGAAAGATTTAGTTTGAAGGACCAAAGTTGTCAAACAGTGAATCTATGAAACCACAGGGACTAAAAGTGTCAACATGCCAAACTTGTGCCTCTGAATGACCATACACGATGAATATATTCTTGAACGAGTGATTGATTGGATATAAGAAGCCGTTTATAAAAATAATCAGAGGATTATTAAATTACAAGGGTTAAACGTGTCGACATGTCGATTCTGACCTCTGAGTGACCTTTTAACGAAACCGAGGCTTCAAAATATTCAAATATACTCTTAAGAATAAGTGGTATGAATTTCACGTGGTTTCGAGATCGTTAAGCATGTTTTCAAGACTTTGGGCCAAAAGTGTCAACTTGATGAAACTTGCTTTCATAGAGGTATTTAACGAACCGGAGCCTAACGAAGTTAGTTTATTCATCCTAGAGCCTCAACATACTAACTACAAGGGCCCTACATGTCAACAATGAGGTTAAAAAGGGTTAAAAACGATCAAGGACTAAAGCTGCCAGCATTCAAACTTGTTTGGCCAGTTAACCCGGTCCACGCGGCCCGCGTAAGACATCCCTTAAGTCTTACGCGACCCGCCTGAAAGTGCCAGTAACAGAAAAGTTTTGCCAGGTGCGGGTTTTGCCTGTTCCACCGCCTTAACCTAGTTTGTAACGACCTAGGGAGCTGTAAGTCGGTTAATTTCAATAGCTAGGACACCTGGGGTGATCCCAGGGCCTCCAATAACACATGGAAGTGATCCTTGATCTTGCAATTCACTATATAAGGAGAGCTAGTTCTTGAGTTTTTTAAACACACTTGCAACAATTACTACTCTACAACATCTGGAGCTTGCTAAGGACAAGGAGAAGACTTTGAAGTGTAGAAAAGTTTGCTAGGACCTTTAGGAAGCCTCTAATTTCTGGTTTAGTCGTTTTAATTAGCTTAATTACCCGAAAGTCAAACTTATCGTAAATTTAGTTTGACTTTCATTTTAATTACATATGGTTTAACCACTGATCAAATTGAAAGTGGTTATAGAACCACATTAGTGTAGGTGATTAACCCTTAAAAGGGCACCTCCTAATTATCTCGTTTGACTGGTCAATTGTCGGGTCAAAATAGTTTGACAAAAAGTCAAACTGGACAGAATGTTTGAATATGATTAAAATTAATAAACCAGAGGTTCTAAATTATATTTTAACATTCTAATGACTTGGTAATTAATATTAAAACATGTTTTATCAGTCCTAACCCGATAATTATTAGTCTAAGGTCGGTTGATAACCGAAAGTTGCAAAAGCTTGACTTTTGCTTTGACTTTCAGTTCTGCCCCGTTCAAGCTTAATTCTCCCATGTTTTAAGCTTCCATTAGGACCACATTACTTAGTAGTATAACCCTCTGGAGTTATATTGCATGGTGCCTAGTGGTTTGAATTATATGCACTTGATCATAATTATGCTTAATAATGCCATAAACGCCCTTTTTACATACAACTGAGATTTTTAACAAAATAATTGGACTAACACCTTTGCTACTGATATTTAGACATGTCCTAAAAATTTGACATCAATTTGAGGTCTAGAATAGGAGTTATGCTCAATAGCGTAATTAAGGAGCTTTTTATTATTTAAATGGCGTAATTAGCATGAAGCCTATTTAAACCCAATTTTCGGCATCAAACTTTGTACCTACTGATGTAAAATAATATTTTGGGATTTTTGAATATTTTTAATTATTTTTAGGCTGAGCATAACATAGGATTATAACTTAATTTCGGTAATTGTCGGTTTTACCCTTTTCATGCATAAAATGAGTTTTACATAACTTTTTAGTGCCAAACCTTTTGCTACTAATTTTATATAATAAATAAAGTATTTTGAACTTTATAATCTGATCAAAAACTCAGATTTCCTGTTTTAAACCGAATACCCCTTTAAACCACTTTTAAGCGTTTTTAACACATAGTATGAGTTAAAAATTATTCTTACTTTACAAAACTTATAACTTACTGATGTTTTAAGTTAATTTGTACAATTAAACAGTAAGCCAAAGTTCTTAAACTCAGAAGTCTATTTTGACCTTTAAAGCCTATGTGAAATTACCAAAATGCCCCTACGGTGCATAGTTTGGTAATATAAGATAAATTTCCCATATATAAAATACCCTACTGATATAACTTATAAAAATACATATTTTTTACTGATTAAATCAGATCTGAAACTCAGTTGCACAATTAAACTCTTTCATGGGCATTAAAATTACCAAAATGCCCTTATGGGACTTATTTTGGTTTAAATTACTTTTTGGGCATATGTGTTAACATCTTACTGATGTATTAACATATTTTGAGCGTAATAATGATTAAGACCTGTATATAAATTATTTGGTTACCCTTTATGCGTTTACGCGTTCGGATCGGCTTATGTGACTAGTTTACATAAAATAGTCGAAACGGGCTTAACCTTATCAATAAATTCTCAATTTCCAGAATATGTTTAGCTTACCCATATTATACAAGTATCCAAACTTGTCGGGTCTAAACCATATTCTATTCCGATCTTCGCTTAATCGAGCGTTTTGAACCGTAAGGTCTCTTTCTAGCTAGCCGGTCTAAGTCTTTGACTAAATTAAAGACCCGTTAGCATCCTAATAGGTTTATAAACCTTCTATACAGATTAAATAGCTTCCGGTAGAAGGTGCCTTCAAAAAGCTTTAGGATTTTTACTGCTAGCATCAGGTAAATACTTTTAACTTATTTTCCCTTATACGGGCTTGGGATATGGTATTATAATAATACCACTTGGTCGGGTATGAAATTATTTAATCGGATTGTGATTAATAAAATTTACATAACCCGTTTTAATCTGTCTTGTTTGATAACATAAAAATTGGGGGTTAATTCGACTATGTCCTGGATATCCACGGCTCATTTCATTTGAAAATGGCCACGGCCTATGGACGGGGTGTAGGCATACACTCAACAGATGCAAATGCTAAATATAAACCCACATATCGGGGATAACTCCTTTGTGGGTTCTATAAGTGGTGAGTCGGTTAATCACGACCGGCTTCCAACCGGCCCCAATTGTATGACAAACATATAAAGCTGTATACAAGATTATATTTAAATAAATGTCCCAAGTTATAAAAGATTTGTGCCATGTGCACTCAAATCAATTTTCATAAATGTTTTCAAAAGAGTCAGTTAATTGTATTTACCAGTGTAAACTGACGTATTTTCTTAAAGATTGATTTGACAGGTACCTCTCGTAATAGGCTGGAGCTATTAGGTGTCATATGAGGATCTTGCAAATCCTTAGATGCCTGAAGTCTGTTATTTTGTTTTCTTTGTATTTGTTTATGATCCGCCTGTGGATCTTATTACATTCCAGTCTGTATATTCTGTCATTCGAATACTCAGACATTATGGTTTGTAATAGTTTATTCACCAAGCCTTCCGCTGTGCTATTATATTGTGTGTATTGACTATGATGATATCAACTACGTCACGATACTCCCCGCCGGGCCCACCGGTAATATGTGAAAATATCGGGGTGTGACAGGTTGGTATCAGAGCAAACATTGAGTGAATTAAACACTAACTTTTTGTGTTTAATCTCAATGACACAATAAGCACATTCCTTAGACTCTCGAGTCTAGGCAAATGACCTAGGATTTTACTCTTAACTTTCCTTTTATTGTTTTATTATAGTTACTTGTTTTCACAGGTTATCACGTGAAGAATGCCACCAAGAGTAAGAGGAAAATGCAAAGGACCGATGCGTGGAGGACCGTCTAGCAGCACGGGACCCTCCCACAGACGTACACCTTCCGACTCGCTTTCCGGCTCTGACTCAAAGGATAATTGGAGTCATAGCTTTGAACCAGCAAGACATTCTGTCTCGCTGGGATCCTCACCATCTGACCCTCCTTATTTTGGGTTGCCCATTCCTATTGAGCCCCATCATTCCCGTCTTTCACAAGGAACTCATCACTCAAACCAATCACACCACTCTTTCCAATCTTATCCTTTTCATCATTCAGATTCCACTTACTCACCTGCACAATTTAATCCAAACGCTTATGTTAACGACTTTTTGGGCTACAACCCTTTGGGACCTGAGGATCACTTTTCTCAGGAAATGGAGATGGATGACGACCCGGACCCGGATTTGCAAACAGGAACACCAGGCCACCCAATAAGCATCTCAAGCGGCTCCCCATTTCAGGGATCACCGTACCATGGGCCCTACTCATTTCAAGAAAGGATGGCTCAGTATGACTGGTTCTTTACGCCTTCATACCATAACTCCCCAGCCCAACCTCCCTTGGTTGATCCCCAACTTCAAGTTGTCACCCCACCACCGTTACCAGTTGAGGAACCACCTCAACAGCCTCCCGAGCCTCCAAGGCGAAGGAGAAATGCTAGAATATCCGTACGTGGGGGACCACGATTTGCATCTCCTCGTGGCTCAAGTACTTACCCTCCTATCCCAGAGGACCCTCAGTCGGGTGGACCCTCACACACGGTGCCGGAAGTCAACCTTCCACCAGTTTCTCAAGCACCACTGCAGCCACCGTTGGGTTTTGACAACCCAATTCTGACATACCCAGGTTCATCTGGGTATAACCCATCTGGTTATCCATCGGACTATGGGACTCATGATCCGTACCTTACAGCTGCACAATACCAACATCTTTACCCTTCTTCTTTCCCTCCAGTTTATCCAACTGGATACCCAGCGCAGGATTATCAATACCCGCCATACCAGCAACCTCCTCCTTTTCAGCAGCAGCAAACTCAAGAGATCCTAGAGAGGTTAGACAGGGTTGAACATGAAGCTCATGAAACCAAGAAAAAGCACAATGGTTTTGTTAAAGGTCTCATGAACCTTCTTAAGGGAAAGAAGAAGTAGGAAACTGTTGTTTCATGTCGTATTTCAATAAGTCCCTGCGAGGACGTTTATTTTGTTTTCATGTATCAAGTCCCTGCGTGGACTTATTTCTGTTTCAGTAGCCCCTGCGTGGGCAGTATTTTCAGTAGCCCCTGCGAGGGCAGTTTGTGTTGTTTTTCTCAAGTCCCTTTTCGGGCAACGTTGTAATCGTTCCGTGGTTTTAATGCAGTTATTTTCGATTTTAAATATGTAGTTTATTACATCATTGCTATATCATTTCAAATTTATTGATCTGCCAATAAATTTTCTTAGAGGTATAACCTAGCCAAAATATTAGATGGCTATGATGGTACAACCTTTTTAAGACAATGAATCTTTGTTAACATCTGAAAACATGTTAACATTCCTAGCTGTGCGGTACGAGAAACCACACAAGCTTCCTAAATGTACTTAGGTTTTCCAAGTCACTTATGTATAGCCTGAATGATTAATGCGAATCATGGCTAATAAACATCAATATGATGTATACACCACAACATCCATTAGAGATGTATGCTTACAAGCAAAGGTGTGCTAATGACAATGAAAGTTTTAATAGACTTCTTGTCAAAAAGGCGATGAACTTTGTTCGACCCTTAAAGAAATCAAAGATTTCAATCGTCCTTGTGACAAGGCTTTATGCCATCTAAATGTCCTTCGAGACGAGCTTTGTGTAATATGAATATGTCTTCATGACATTGACAGTGTGATTTATATCCCTCTGTCTAATAAAAATATAAAGAATTGTATCTCGTTGATTATTATTATTTTATACGGTCTATATGGTTTAATAATACCATGACCATCTAGTCATCAATGCGATGATCTAATGTGTAATTTAAATATATCATCTATGTTTGATATAGTATTCAGAAATGGCTGGCTCTGATGAAGCAAACAATCATCCTACAGAAGGCAACAACACCAGGATTAATATCACTGGTGCCGAACTGCAAGCAATGATCACCATAGCAGTTTCTCAAGCGGTAGATGCTAAGTTTAAAGAGCCTTGTATCGTTAGGTCTCAAACTCATTCAAAATCCCATTCTCAACCCCACACTAATAAGAAAAGTGAGTCTCAGCACTCATCTAACCAGGGTAGTGAACCCAAGAGACAGATAGTCCTCAAGCCGACTCCTAGGTACACCAAGGGTTGTACCTATAAGTACTTTGTCTCCTGTAAGCCTAGGGATTTTACTGGAGAAAAGGGAGCGATTGATTGTATGAAATAGTTAGACGAGATGGAGACTATGATAGACATTAGCGGATGTGCTAAGGAGGATGTGGTTATGTTTGTATCACAATCCTTCAAGGGTGATGCCCTTACATGGTGGAAAGCCCTAGTACAGTCTATTGGGAAAGTTCACCTGTATAATCTTTCTTGGGAGAAGTTTGTTGACTTAGTAAAGGACACATACTGTCCTCAACACGAGGTAGAAAGGATAGAGACTGATTTCCTCACCCTGGTAACGAAGGATCTGGATTGTAGATCCTATGTGACTAGCTTCAATTCAATGTTAAGGCTTGTGCCATATTTTGTCACTCCTGAACCCAAACGCATTGCGCGTTTCATCGGTGGCTTAGCCCCTGAAGTAAAAGGGAATGTTAAGGCCTCTAAGCCAGCCATTTATAGATCCGCTGTGGATCTATCCTTGTCCCTCACTTTGGATATTGTGAGGAGTAGGGCGAAGAGGGCGGCCGATGAGGGGAAGAGGAAAAGAGAGGAAGACAAATCTCCTCAGTCGAACAAAAAGGGCAAAGGGAACTCTGGTTCCAAAAAGGGGTAGTCGAGTGACAAGCCCAGGTGTAAGACTTGCAATAAAAGGCATTTTGGAAAATGCAACCAAGACCCACAGGCCAAACCATGTGGGATCTGTAAAAAGAAAGGGCACAAGTCTGTTGAGTGCCGAAATATAAAGGATGCAACTTGCAATGGTTGCAATGAAAAGGGGCACATCAAAACCAATTGCCCCAAGAATGCAAAGAAGCCCGAGGAGGCAAAGAAGAACAACGCGAGAGTTTTCCAGATGCAAGCGAGGGAAGCGGTGAATGACGAGAACGTCATAACAGGTACCTTCCTCGTCAATAATAATTATGCTAGAGTCTTATTTGATTCCGGTGCTGATAAGTATTTTGTAGACCATAAGTTCTGTAAGTTATTGAATCTGCCTATTAAGACTCTAGACATAAAATACGAGGTAGAGCTTGCTGATGGTACATTAGAAACAACTTCCACTTTTCTTGATGGATGTTCTATATCCATTAAGAATCATTCTATCCCGCTATCTCTCTTGCCAATGAAATTGGCTGGGTTTGATATAGTTTTAGGCATGGATTGGTTGTCGCATAACCAAGCCCAAATTGCCTGTGATAAAAGCCTGTTATTATCAAAACCCCTTCTGGCGAATGAGTCACCATTCAGGGAGATACACAACACGGATTGCCCAGCAATGTGACTATTCTCAAGTTATCACAGTGTATGAAAAGTGGATGTGTCATTTACATGGCACAAGTGACTGTGAATGATCCGAAACCTAAAATTGAAGATATTCCAATTATCTCTGAATATCCTGATGTCTTTCCTGACGAATTACCTGGATTACCTCCTAAGAGGCAAGTAGAGTTCAGGATAGACATTCTCCTAGGATCAGCACCTATAGCACGAGCTCCTTATCATCTAGCGCCTACAGAAATGAAAGAGCTCAGAACTCAATTGGATGAACTGTTGGAGAAAGGTTTCATACAACCTAGTTCTTCACCTTGTGGAGCTCCTATATTGTTTGTGAAAAAGAAGGACGGATCAATGCGCTTATGCATTGATTATCATGAATTGAATAAAGTAACGATCAAGAATCGTTATCCCTTGCCCAGGATCGACGACTTGTTCGATCAACTCCAAGGGGCAAGCTACTTCTCGAAGATTGATTTGAGATCTGGGTATCATCAACTTAAAGTAAGAACTGAAGATGTACCTAAGACGGCATTCAGAACGAGATATGGACACTTTGAGTTTTTAGTGATGCCTTTCGGACTCACAAATGCGCCAGCATCATTCATGGATCTCATGAATAGAGTCTACAAGCCATATTTAGATAAATTTGTCATCGTCTTTATCGATGACATACTTATCTACTCTCGTAATCAAATTGATCACGAGAAGCACCTTCGATGCATTTTAGAATTGCTTCGACAGGAGAAATTGTATGCTAAATTCTCCAAGTGCGAGTTCTGGCTTCGCGAAGTCCAATTCCTTGGACATGTTGTCAGTGAGCGTGGAATCCAAGTTGATCCCGCTAAGGTAGAAGCCGTGATGAATTGGGAAGCACCAAAGACTCCTACCGAAATACGTAGCTTTCTAGGTTTAGCTGGGTATTATAGAAGATTCATTGAGAACTTCTCAAGAATAGCTACACCATTAAATTCTTTGACTCGTAAGAATGTTAAGTTTGATTGGGGTCCGAAGCAACAAGAATCCTTTGAGATTCTTAAGAAGAAATTGAGCAATGCCCCAGTGCTAACCTTACCTGATGGAATCGAAGAGTTTGTCGTATACTGTGATGCTTCACACACCGGTATGGGTTGTGTGCTTATGCAAAGAGGCAAGGTGATTGCCTATGCGTCACGACAATTAAAAGTGCATGAGAAAAATTACACCACCCACGATTTGGAGTTGGGTGCCGTTGTATTCGCACTAAAGTTATGGAGACATTATTTGTATGGAACTAAATGTGTGATCTTTTCTGATCACAAAAGTCTCCAACATTTGTTCAATAAAAAAGAGCTCAATATGAGACAGCGCCGTTGGATGGAAACCCTAAATGATTATGATTGCGAAATTCGCTACCATCCTGGTAAAGCGAATGTGGTCGCAGATGCTTTAAGCCGAAAGGAAAGAGTTAAACCAATTAGGATCAACGCCAAGAGTATTGAGTTAAAGAATAGTCTGAATGAAAGACTATTAGCTGCACAGAAAGATGCTGTTTTGGAAGTTAACCTTCCAAATGAAAAGTTAGGAATAACTGCTGAGCAGTTAGCACCTGGGAAGGATGGAATTCTCAAAATGAACGGAAGGATTTGGGTTCCTATTCAAGGAGGACTTCGAGATATAATCCTCCAGGAAGCCCACAACTCCAAGTACTCAGTTCACCCAGGAGGTGACAAGATGTATCAAGATTTAAAGGCCAATTATTGGTGGATAGGTTTAAAGAAATCTATTGCCACCTATGTAGCTAAGTGCTTGACATGTGCTCAGATTAAAGCTGAACATCAAAAGCCATCGGGCCTGTTACAACAGCCAGAACTTCCCACATGGAAGTGGGAAATGGTAACTATGGATTTCATAACCAAATTACCTAAAACAAAGCACGGGAATGGCACCATATGGGTTATTGTTGACAGATTGACTAAGTCAGCACATTTCTTGCCCATCAAAGAGACTCATAGCTCCGATAAATTAGCCCAGTTATATGTAGATAAGATTGTAGCTCTTCATGGCATACCGGTATCTATTATCTCTGATAGAGATACTAGATACACCTCGCACTTTTGGAAAAGTTTCCAACAATCTTTAGGTGCACATTTAAATTTTAGTACTGCTTACCATCCGCAGACTGATGGACAGAGTGAGCGTACAATTCAAACTCTGGAAGACATGCTTCGTGCATGTGTTTTTGATTTAGGTGGTAGTTGGGATAACCACCTGCCATTGATAGAGTTCTCCTATAACAATAGCTACCATACAAGCATAAAGGCTGCGCCTTTTGAGGCATTATATGGTAGGAAATGCAGAACGCCTGTTTGTTGGGCAGAAGTAGGAGAAGCTCAATTATCAGGACCTGATATAGTCCTTGAAACAATAGACAAGATTGTTCAGATTTGAGATCGCCTGAAAGCTGCCAGGGATAGGCAGAAAAGTTATGCTAATAAGAGGCGAAAACCTCTAAGGTTTGAGGTAGGCGATAAAGTTCTGTTGAAAGTGTCACCCTTGAAAGGTGTGATGCGTCTTGGTAAAATGGGCAAGTTAAGCCCTAGGTATATTGGACCATTTGAGATTATTGAATGCGTCGGCAGTGTAGCTTATAAGCTAAACTTACCTGAGGAGCTGAGCGGGATTCATAATGTGTTTCACATTTGTAATCTCAAGAAATGCTTAGCCGATGAATCACTGGCTATGTCTCATAAAGACGTGGAAATTGATGAAAGCTTAAGATTTGTCGAAAAACCTATATCGATTGAGGATCGACAGGTTAAAAAGCTCCGAAGGAAGCATGTACCTATAGTAATGGTCAAATGGGACGCTCGCAGAGGTCCCGAGTATACGTGGGAAGTCGAGTCCACTATGAAACAGAAATACCCTCACTTATTCCAGTAAATCTCGGGGTCGAGATTTCTTTTAAGGAGGTGATGATGTAACACCACGTAAAAACGTGTCCAATTATGTAAAGACAGGTGTCCTAAACTCTAAAGGTGTGAAAGATTTAGTTTGAAGGACCAAAGTTGTCAAACAGTGAATCTATGAAACCACAGGGACTAAAAGTGTCAACATGCCAAACTTGTGCCTCTGAATGACCATACACGATGAATATATTCTTGAACGAGTGATTGATTGGATATAAGAAACCGTTTATAAAAATAATCGGAGGATTATTAAATTACAAGGGTTAAACGTGTCGACATGTCGATTCTGACCTCTGAGTGACCTTTTAACAAAACCGAGGCTTCAAAATATTCAAATATACTCTTAAGAATAAGTGGTATGAATTTCACGTGGTTTCGAGATCGTTAAGCATGTTTTCAAGACTTTGGGCCAAAAGTGTCAACTTGATGAAACTTGCTTTCATAGAGGTATTTAACGAACCGGAGCCTAACGAAGTTAGTTTATTCATCCTAGAGCCTCAACATACTAACTACAAGGGCCCTACATGTCAACAATGAGGTTAAAAAGGGTTAAAAACGATCAAGGACTAAAGCTGCCAGCATTCAAACTTGTTTGGCCAGTTAACCTGGTCCACGCGGCCCGTGTAAGACATCCCTTAAGTCTTACGCGGCCCGCCTGAGAGTGCCAGTAACAGAAAAGTTTTGCCAGGTGCGGGTTTTGCCTGTTCCACCGCCTTAACCTAGTTTGTAACGACCTAGGGAGCTGTAAGTCGGTTAATTTCAATAGCTCGGACACCTGGGGTGATCCCAGGGCCTCCAATAACACCTGGAAGTGATCCTTGATCTTGCAATTCACTATATAAGGAGAGCTAGTTCTTGAGTTTTTAAAACACACTTGCAACAATTACTACTCTACAACATCTGCAGCTTGCTAAGGACAAGGAGAAGACTTTGAAGTGTAGAAAAGTTTGCTAGGACCTTTAGTAAGCCTCTAATTTCTGGTTTAGTCGTTTTAATTAGCTTAATTACCCTAAAGTCAAACTTATCGTAAATTTAGTTTGACTTTCATTTTAATTACATATGGTTTAACCACTGATCAAATTGAAAGTGGTTATAGAACCACATTAGTGTAGGTGATTAACCCTTAAAAGGGCACCTCATAATTATCTCGTTTGACTAGTCAATTGTCGGGTCAAAGTAGTTTGACAAAAAGTCAAACTGGACAGAATGTTTGAATATGATTAAAATTAATAAACCAGAGGTTCTAAATTATATTTTAACATTCTAATGACTTGGTAATTAATATTAAAACATGTTTTATCAGTCCTAACCCGACAATTATTAGTCTAAGGTCGGTTTATAACCGAAAGTCGCAAAAGCTTGACTTTTGCTTTGACTTTCAGTTCTGACCCGTTCAAGCTTAATTCTCTCATGTTTTAAGCTTCCATTAGGACCACATTACTTAGTAGTATAACCCTCTGGAGTTATATTGCATGGTGCCTAGTGGTTTGAATTATATGCACTTGATCATAATTATGCTTAATAATGCCATAAACGCCCTTTTTACATACAAATGAGATTTTTAACAAAATAATTGGACTAACACCTTTGCTACTGATATTTAGACATGTCCTAAAAATTTGACATCAATTTGAGGTCTAGAATAGGAGTTGTGCTCAATAGCGTAATTAAGGAGCTTTTTATTATTTAAATGGCGTAATTAGCATGAAGCCTATTTAAACCCAATTTTCAACATCAAACTTTGTACCTACTGATGTAAAATAATATTTTGGGATTTTTGAAGATTTTTAATTATTTTTAGGCTGAGCATAACATAGGATTATAACTTAATTTCGGTAATTGTCGGTTTTACCCTTTTCATGCATAAAATGAGTTTTACATAACTTTTTAGTGCAAAACCTTTTGCTACTGATTTTATATAATAAATAAAGTATTTTGAACTTTATAATCTGATCAAAAACTCAGATTTCCTGTTTTAAACCGAATACCCCTTTAAACCGACTTTTAAGCGTTTTTAACACATAGTATGAGTTAAAAACTATTCTTACTTTATAAAACTTATAACTTACTGATGTTTTAAGTTAATTTGTACAATTAAATAGTAAGCCAAAGTTCTTAAACTCAGAAAGTCTATTTTGACCTTTAAAGCCTATGTGAAATTACCAAAATGCCCCTACGGTGCATAGTTTGGTAATATAAGATAAATTTCCCATATATAAAATACCCTACTGATATAACTTATAAAAATACATATTTTCACTGATTAAATCAGATCTGAAACTCAGTTGCACAATTAAACTCTTTCATGGGCATTAAAATTACCAAAATGCCCTTATGGGACTTATTTTGGTTTAAATTACTTTTTGGGCATATGTGTTAACATCTTACTGATGTATTAACATATTTTGAGCGTAATAATGATTAAGACCTGTATATAAATTATTTGGTTACCCGTTATGCGTTTACGCGTTCGGATCGGCTTATGTGACTAGTTTACATAAAATAGTCGAAACGGGCTTAACCTTATCAATAAATTCTCAATTTCCAGAATATGTTTAGCTTACCCATATTATACAAGTATCCAAACTTGTCGGGTCTAAACCATATTCTATTCCGGTCTCCGCTTAATCGAGCGTTTAGAACCGTAAGGTCTCTTTCTAGCTAGCCGGTCTAAGTCTTTGACTAAATTAAAGACCCGTTAGCATCCTAATAGGTTAATAAACCTTCTATACAGATTAAATAGCTTCCGGTAGAAGGTGCCTTCAAAAAGCTTTAGGATTTTTACTGCTAGCATCAGGTAAATACTTTTAACTTATTTTCCCTTATACGGGCTTGGGATATGGTATTATAATAATACCACTTGGTCGGGTATGAAATTATTTAATCGGATTGTGATTATTAAAATTTACATAAACCGTTTTAATCTGTCTTGTTTGATAACATAAGCATTGGGGGTTAATTCGACCATGTCCTGGATATCCACGGCTCATTTCATTTGAAAATGGCCACGACCTATGCACGGGGTGTAGGCATACACTCAACAGATGCAAATGCTAAATATAAACCCACATGTTGGGGATAACTCCTTTGTGGGTTCTATAAGTGGTGAGTCGGTTAATCACGACAGGCTTCCAACCGACCCCAATTGTATGACAAACATATAAAGTTGTATACAAGATTATATTTAAATAATTGTCCCAAGTTATAAATGATTTGTGCCATGTGCACTCAAATCAATTTTGATAAATGTTTTCAAAAGAGTCAGTTAATTGTATTTACTAGTGTAAACTGACGTATTTTCTTAAAGACTGATTTGACAGGTACCTCTCGTAATAGGCTGGAGCTATTAGGTGTCATAAGAGGATCTTGCAAATCCCTAGATGCCTGAAGTCTGTTATTTTGTTTTCTTTGTATTTGTTTATGATCCGCTTGTGGATCTTATTACATTCCAGTCTGTATATTCTGTCATTCGAACACTCAGACATTATGGTTTGTAATAGTTTATTCACCAAGCCTTCCGCTGTGCTATTATATTGTGTGTATTGACTATGATGATATCAACTACGTCACGATACTCCCCGCCGGGCCCACCAGTAATATGTGAAAATATCGGGGTGTGACATGTGTGTTATTGTACGTTGTGTTTTTTGTAGATGTTCACTCATGTGTTTTATGTGTTTTAATATGTTTTATGTTCACTCATTTGTTTTATGTGTTTTAATATGTTCTTTTTATGGTCTGATACACATGTTCTTTTTATGATGTGTTTTAAACATGTATCACGTGTAGTATATTGTTGTGTCTTGTTTTTTTTTTTTTTGACTTTTTTCTTGGTAGGTCAATGCACTAACCAATGTGGTGTTTTTTTCTTTGTTTTAAATTTTTGTATTTTTTTAGACGGCCCCATTTACCAACCACGTGGTGTAGAACATGTTTCTCCGAGTTCGGGAAAAAAGACATACACTCCAAACTCACCATCCTAGATGACTCCAGTCGTTGGCATGGTATTTGACACGGTAGATGTTGCCTACAACTTCTACAAAGCATATGCACATGCGGGTGGCTGGACTGCAAGGAAGGGAACGAAGCATACAAATCGTGGTGTTACAGTAAATAAGTATTTTGTATGCTCAAATGAGGGCCATAAAGTCTTTAAACCTGTTGACACTTTAGCCGATCAGCCTCCTAATAGGTGGGTACGTAGGGTACCCTAAAAAAGGACTGGTTGTTAAGCGGAGTTTCGAATAAAGTTGAATGATGATAAGAAGTATGTGTTATACTACTTCACAGAGGCGCACAACGACTCTTTCGTGCATGAAGAAGATCTCCACTTACTCAGGGAAAATAGAAGCCTCAGCCGTTCGCATGAGGATATGATAAAGAAGATGTCCAACTTGAACATTGGTCCTGTTCGAGCATTTAACATCATGAAGGAGTTGTGTGGTGGTTTTGATAATGTCGGGGCGACCAAATGTGACTTCAAAAATTTTAAAAAAGAACTAAATGTGTTTATTGGTGAGTTTGATGCCGAGATGCTTGTCAGGCGTCTAACTAGGAAAAAAAGAGTTTTTACCTAATTTTACGTGTGAATACCAAACTACTGAGGAAGGTGTTTTGAAGTGTCTGTTCTGGGCTGATGAGGACATGAAAAGAAAATTTTATATGTTCGGTGATGTTGTGTCCTTTGATGCCACGTGCAAGCGAAACAAGTAAGTATAAGATTTATATATTCTGTTCCATTGTGTTTTAGCTTATACATTAGGAGCTTTTCCGACAACTGTGTGTTTTACTATTCTGTTCCATTTTGTTTTAGCTTATAATTTTTTGTGTTTCGTGTTTTATTAGGTATAACATGATGTTCGTCCCCTTCACTGGGATTGACAATCACCATCGCAATGTCACACTTGGTGCTTCTATTATTGGTTGCGAAACTGTTGAGACATATAGTTGGTTACTTAATGTGTTTAAGGACGCATTTGGATATGCACCACTAGTTATTGTTACTGACCAAGACCCTGCGATGAAGACGACTATTGAGGATGCTTGGCCTGATTCAAGGCATCGGTTATGCATGTGGCACATCATGGATAAACTTACCACAAAGGTGCTATATTTTCTGTTTAATTCATCTTTTTTTTGGTTATGCATATGTGATGTCTTTTGAGTATTTAGTTTGTTTTATTCTGACGATACTGATACTTGCCCAGGTTGGACCAACTATATGTGCAAACACCGATTTCAGGAAAAGATTGTCTACAATTGTCTGGACAGATTCTTTATTGCCTGAAGCGTTTGAGACTGAATGGGCGGCTGTATTAAATGAGTTTAACTTATCCGACCATGAATGGCTCACATATATATATATGGGCTTCGTTAGTCATGGATCCCAGCTTATTATCGTGAAGAAGAAATGTCTGGTCTTATGCGGACGTCTTCCCGATCCAAAAGCGAGAATCACTTCTTTGGTAAGATTTGCAATCCCAATTGTACTTTGGTTGAATTTCTCAGCCACTTCGACACGGCTATTGAGGCACAACGACACGAGCATCGTAAAAACGACCACGATACTCGTTATACTTCGCCCAATATATGGAATCCTGATTTTGTTCTTAAGAAACAAGCATCTGAGATATATACCAGAACGATTTTTTTTGATGTTCAATTGGAATTTCAACATGGTATTCACCGGTGTGCTAGCGTCAGATTAGAGCATATTGCTGATTTTATCAAGTTTTATATCAAGGATCTAGATCAGCCAACAACTGTTTTTAATGAGGTAACATTGTGTTTTTTTTTGTTTTAATTCATTTTTTATCAGGTAACACTGTGTTTTTTTTTAATGTGTTATACGCATGTTCAGGTTATGATACGTGAGGAGGACGTTACTGTTAAATGCATCTGCAACAGGTTTGAGCAGTTTGGGCTATTGTGCAATCATATTTTTTGTGTTTTGAGGGTTGTTGATGTAAGGTAGTTTCCTAGACAATATATTTTGAGGCATTGGACTCGCGAAGCAGTTCCAAATAGTTCACCCGGGTCCATCCTTACTGATGGGGGCGATCCAGATCGGAGCATCGAGGTCAATCGTTGCATTCGTGAGATTAGTAATGTAACCGAGTATGTTATAAATAAGTTGGTATCCAAGTTTGACGAGATGTGTAATTTTCGTGACCACATCAAGCAGTTTATGTCAGTTGCTGATGACGCTCAGTTTGACGCCCCTCCCAAGACAAGACGTAATAGGTTTGCTGAACTACTTGGTGTTGCTCCTACAAACACGGCGACTATTCGTGTTCCTATTGGTACTAGGTTTAAGGGGTTTGGATCTCATAAATGCATGAAATCTAAAAAGGAGCAAGCTATAAGTCAAGCTGGGAAGAAACGTCGGCGATGTTCAAAGTGTAAGAAATTTGGTCACAATAATCGTACATGCAGAAAATACAATGTGAAAGCGAAGGATGCAAGCACTTCAAAGAATGGCGATGGTGGTGCTGAAGATGGAGAAGATGCTGGTGGTGCGGAGGACGTAGAAGATACTGATGAAGATGCTGGACCTAGCTCAGAGGATGGGGATGTGTTTTACACATACGAAACAGCTAAAGATTCCGATGACGAACAAATGCTGGAGTAGTCGAGTTTTTTTTATCTAAGAATTTTCCTGTTTTCTGAACAATCGTGTTTTGTTTTTCCATTGTGGGGTTTTTACGTCTTTATGTTTGGTGAGTTGTCTGTTTGAAAGTTTGGAATTTTTGTGTGTTTGATTGATAATAATAAAATATGTATAAGGTTGTTTGGGTTTTTAATTATGAACACGTATTTGTTTTGGGTTTGTTTGTGTGTTAGAGTTGTTAATCATTTGCAAATTTTGGATTTTTCGAACCGGATGTTTTTGTTAAATTGTTAATGTGGTTGTAAATATTGTACACAGTTATATTTAGCAGTTTGCAAGAAGATATTATGCTATCAAAACTGTGGTTTTCATGGCTGGGCAGAATGTGTTATACTGATTTTTGACAATCAAACTATCACCCTTTATGCGTCTTAATCGACATCAAACAAGTACTCTTTGTATTATCTTGATGTCTTTCATTGTATGCAAGTTGTTATGATAGGGACTTTAACTTTGTTGTTATGTTCACTGATGTGTTTTATGATAAATATCTCGCGTTTCAGATGTTTTAACTAACTATATAATCAAAGATGTTTCTTAGTAATCCGGTTTTTCACCACAAAACAATGTTTAAAAGACACAAACCATTTGTAAATGTGTTTTAACAGTATATAGGACAATACATTGTCTGGTCGTTCAATATAGCCGCCAACATTTGTTTTATTGACATCATTATTCAGTAACTTACATCGTTTTAGATAATAATGCAGTAAACCAAAGTGTTTTATACTAGAAAACATACCACTAGCAAAGGCAAAGGCCCGAAGAAGTTGTCCTTTGGTTCCTATCCATCAGCATTTCTATTCAAACATCTGATCATGTACTCACACCAGTTATAGCTCTTAATGTCAACTCCACGATGCATCGATGGGAGAAACCTCGTATTAACAGACGAATTGTGTGTTGTTTCGCCCAGAATTGTGTTATAGAATATCAAGAAGTTTAATACGAACTTTCTGTCGTATGAGTTTTGCGATACCAAGTAAGTTTTAAAAGGGATTGGTGTTATTCTTTTAGGAGCATTTAGGAACTTGCTCTTCCATTCAGCAACTACTTCACTAAAGTCTGCCCTTGCTCGTTCCACCTCTTCAACCAGTTTAACACCCTGTGGTACACCGAAAATCTCGTGAACTAACTCTTCGGTGATATGTATTTGGTGGCTTCCAGCATTCAAGACACATGTTTTATGATCATAGTTTTTAACCAGCCACCACCCCAAGCTTGATGGTACTGTTCTCATCTGAAATCCAAGAATCGATCCAAATCCAATTTTTATAACCGTGTTTCTTTCGTTTTGGTTGAAAGACTCAACCACAGTCACCACGTGTTTCAAAGCTGGCCTTAGCAATAGTTTCCCGTCGACGATCGGCAAGTACGATTTTGTTGTTCTCATTGGTTGCCGTGTATTCGTTGGATTCCTGCGTACGACTTGCGATTTACTGAACTGGCCCTTCTGTTTAGTATCCGTCTTCCCTTTTTTTGGTGGCGGGTCAACAAAATCATCATCAGAGTCTTGTTGATCATTTTGTGTGATACGCGCTACAGCACATTCCAACACGTAAACGTTAAGTTAGAATAATAAAAAACAACACACGAGAAGCATATCTTCTTAAATCATTGACTTTCTAACTTACCTGTTTGCACCAGTTGAAGATTCCGAACAGCAGCAGCAGCCTTTAAGTTTGTTGGATCACGGACTACAACACACGAAAAATAGATACGATGTTACTCTTTTAAATAACACATACTATTATTATTTGATATGAAACGTATGGGAATTAAACCGTCATCGCAACTTACTTTTTGGCACAGGTTTAATAATAGGCTCATCCGCTCGTTTTGGATGCTTAGAATCACACACTTTAGGCACAGCAGCTGAATCTACATTAACATAAATGCACTTTTTTAAATAAATTATGACATTCCAATTCACCCCACCCAAAACACATTTACCTTCATTCACTAAACGCTGAGCTGTATCTGGCTCATCCAATATAATGGGGTCATCAAAAGTGTTATTGTTGTTCTTATTGGAGATCCTTTTTTTGAGGATACGTTCACTCTTCCTAACTGAAATACAATTGTGTTTTAAATTTAAATATTGTGTTTTAAATTCAACCAGTTAAATCACACACGAATTGAAGCATGTAAATCCATAACGAGATCAACCTTAAAATGGTTAAACACATTAACAAATTAACACGGGTAAATCCATAGGAAAAACACAATCATTATAAATGGTAACACACATCAAATGTAAATCCATAGGAAAAAAACAACCCATTTACAATCCTACCACAGTTATAAAACACACAATAAAAAACATTGGCATAATAAAACAACCTTAAAACAGAACAACTACACATCCACAAGAACAACACCCATTACCCACATTAACACTGGTAAAACACACAAACCTTTTAATGTTTCAATACCCCTTTACGAACCCACTGATCATCATGAATAGTTGTAAAACAGATTAACACTTGAACTATCAATCGATCAGAATTTTAAAACCCTAGCATACGAATATAGATATAAAACACACATCTGGGTTTAATCTGCTTCTTAGCAACTTTGGCCGCTTCCACATGAGTGTTCATCTTCTCCAATGGGTTATTGCTCTTGAATCGTTCCCCTGTAAACCAAAAAAACACACCGATGAACAACCACCACTTGCACAACACAATACGGAACTTAAAACCCACTTACGCTTGTATTTTTTAGCGAATATGTTCTCAGAATCCATGAATCCTATGTAATTTTGGATGAGATTGTTTTTTCGGAGGATCGTTTAGAGAGAGAGGGAAAAATCACGTGAAATGAGGGATTGTTATTGATTTGACGGTTTTTTGACTGATTTAAAACACGTTCAATTACCAAACTACCCCTATTATATTAAAAGCCTCTTTTTTTTAAAACACATATATTACGAAAATGCCATCCATTTGATCCAAGCCATTAAACACACTGATCTGATGGTCGAGATCGCTTCCTACACTTTGTAGGAAAAACACACTTTGTACCAGAACCCCACCCTATATATATATATATATATATGTAACACCTGCTGCCTTCACGGCCATCAAACAAATACCAAACCAATGAAATATTGTATTTCATACTTGGGATTTGTATAAATATGTGTATCACTTGCACATATCAATTTTTGTTCAATTCCAAACTCTAAATCGCGTTCTGGAAGGTTATACGCGCACTGATGCGTAAATATAACCAGTTTAATGCAACAAACACTCCGGAATAGTGACATAGGCTTAACATACATTAAATAAACTTTACATAACTTAGAAATAAGTTTTGGAAGGTTTGGTATGCCGAAATCAAGTTAAATCGCTTACAGGGACTAAATTTGACAAACTGCGAAAGTATGCCAATTTGAACTGTAACAGACATTCCGGAACATGACCATAAGTTAAACATACCATAAATATCCTTCATATAGCTTAGAAATAGGCTTTGAGGGGTTCGGTGTGCTAAAATAAACTTTTGGGTCATTCAGGGACTAAAAGTGTCAAAAAGTGCATAAGTTTACATTTTCGCGCATAACTTACGTTCTGAATACATCCGGACATCCAAAAATTTATGTAAGCACTAAAACATTTTATTTTAGTGCTTGGCATAAGAAAAATCCATTCGTCACGCAATTTGGATCGTTTTTCGCGCTTATGCGCATTCCGTCGTAATTAACCGAACATCGCAACCGTACGGCTAAACAAACCGACATCCGAGATATTTTTGAGCATATTTTAAGTTCCCTATACTTTAACTTCATTTTAGAGCTTTGAAATGGGGTTAACGGGCCTTAAACGCGTCGGAAATGACCTTATAGCACAACAGGGACCAGAATTGTAAATCTGCCAAACTTGGCCCTTGCGCACCGTAAGGGTTTATTTGTTACGGTGCGCAAGCAGTGTCCAGATGCAGCAAATCGTTTTTGGCTGCTGTTATCTGCCCCTAAACATTCTCCAAAGGTCAAGTGCCACTTGTTAAACTCTTATGGTGGCCAAAAATCAGTCACCACAACATTGCAACAAGTGTACGGGCTAGATCATTCCCTCTTTTCCAAGAAACGATCCTAACGGTGGACCGAAAACTATAAATACCCAACCCATTTCACTTCATTTCTCACAAGAATCTGATCATTTGTGCTCTAAGTTGAAACCTTTGTTTCATACCTGAGCTATTTTGATCTAGATTAGCATTCGGGGACCCTTCGTAAGTGTTCCTTCGTTCTTTTATCGCTTTTCGAGTCCGAAAGTCAAACTTTGTTTGACTTTCTGCATTGACCAGTTTATGGTCGATGCGAAGTTCGTTTGAACTTCATAACGTGAGCGTGATCACGATGGTTATAGTCCCTAGTGACTATACCTACTGATTACCACGTTATCTAGGCTCAGTGACGAGCCGTAGTTTCAGTCAGAATACGTATTCTTACGTATTTTGTAACCAAACTACTTATGGGTATCAAAACCATTTGTTTTGATACCAAACATGTTTTCTAAACTTAGTCAAGCATGTTTTAGCATGCTTAGCTCGTCACTTTTAGTTTTGTGCTTGTCTAGGGTCGTAAAGGTAAGCGATCTAATCAATCGCTTATACTTTCGAACCCGACCCGTTTGGTCGATCATTAGGATCCGACCAAGCACATTAGGTGACTATAGTATATAGGGAATAACCTTCCGAGGTTATACCTTATGGTCGCTTCGTTTAAGTAGTTGTATGATAGGTAGTTTATATGCCTTAGGTAAATTACCAAAATAACCCTTTGATGCCAAAATTCGTTTTAATCATATGTAACATAACTTTTGACATCTAAACTGATTTGACAACCATATTAGACATGTTAAGGCATATATTACTTGTCATAGGACTAGTTAGGCGGTCCGAACACGTTTTACGCAAACGACGCGTTAAAGTAGCATAAGCTACCTAAACGGGTCGTAATGGGTCGTAAGCACTTAGGTTAGGTTTCATTTAGTATGTAGGCTTTGTTAAACCATATTACATGAGTTCCCATAGTCACTTGGTCTACAAGCCCTCATCCTATCCGATCTCCCGATTTAAGTCCGGTTTATTTATATAGTTTTAGATTGCCGACTGATTCCGTGCTCCCTCTAGCTTTGTTTGGTTGTTGTTCAAGACCTCTAAGCATTCTCAGGCGAGTACATTATTCCCCTCTTTTACTGTTTTCAACTGTTTTGGGGTGACTCATATGTGCTAAATGTCTTAACAATGATTTCAAAAACGATTACAATGGTTTCAAAAACAATTACAATGTGGTTTCAAGAACGATAACAATGGTTTCAAGAACGATTACAATGGTTTCAAAAACAATTACAATGTGGTTTCAAGAACGATTACAATGGTTTCAAAAACAATTACAATGGTTTCAAAAACAATTACAATGGTTTCAAGAACGATTTCAATAAAGTGAACAAATTTGTTGGTTGTAGTTACATAACCAATGACATTCATTAGCAATGATCAAGCCGACCAGTATTAGGTTATGGTACCATAGGATCTGACAAATCCCGTTATTCTCTATACCCATGGTTATGTGTGGGTATTTTGGGTAACGACTGAATCTATAATTATTAATTTACCCTTTGGTAAGGGTTTGTTAAGAACGAGAACGAGTTGGAACGATGAACGAGTCAAGAAGGTTTGAATGTTATTAGAAAATCAACCATAAAGTAGTTTCACAATTAAAACAAGAACGATTTGAACGATTAAAACAACAAGAACGATTTGAACGATTAAAACAACAAGAACGATTTGAACGATTTCACAAAACGTTTTAACGATTGGGTAAACATTTGGACATGATTTACATTTGATTATGCATTTCCACGAAACATAGTATTGATTTAAACCAAGTTTTACATCAATACTTTGTTTTGTGCGTTTCACCTATGGTTTAGTTGATGCATTTCACTAGCCATACATATCATTTTGGTTACACATTACATGGTTTACATTTAACACAAACACTTTTGACATTGGTTATACATAACATGATTTACATCTTAACATAAACATTTTGGTATATTATTCAATACATTTGACAATTGGTTTAAACATAGACATCTTACATTGGTGATTTGGTTTGATTAAGTGATTAAGTAACGATGCGTGTGTATTATGATACAAGCATGGTGGATACGCCGCTGGTACTTCCTATATATAAGTGTTTGTATGGTATTACATATCGTAGCGTTATTTGAATCATTTCAGTTTGAGATATATAACATTTTATACAAATAACATACTTTTCACAAGACATTGATTTACAAACAACTTATCTTATACAAACTCATTTTACAATGGTTATTCATTTAACCATACATTATTCTCTTATTTATACATATCATCTGAACTTATTATTTTTCAAATGGTTTACAAAGACAAAGCAAATTACAAGGTTCATGACTAAACATTTTCTTAAACAGAAGTCATGAATCTTATTTTCACAAAACCTATGTACTCGCCAGCATTTCTTTGCTGACCTCGTTTTCACATGTGTTTCAGGTATTGTTGAAAGATATCGATTGATAGGATGCATGCTCACATAGGACTGGACAAGGCCTTAGTGACTCAATAACAATGATAGACTATGTTTAAATTGTGTATTTAGATTTCCAGACGATGTAATTATTCAATGTTTAATAAAACGAAACACTTTTTGGTATCCATGGTTATGAAACATTAATTCTGTTACAACACTCCCCGACGTTTCCGCCACGTTTTGTATGTTACACGTGTTCGGGGTGTGACAGAAAAGATGGTATCAGAGCCAATGGTTATAGGGAATTAGGTTATTAGTAATGCTTTGACCTAGTCTATAACCTTTCTAGGACCCTAACGCGAGTTTACTTGCGTTTAGTCATAAAACAATACCGTCACCTATCCTTAGGCGACGACCACAACAAGAACATAAATTTCAAAACCGCTTTGAAAACTAATCATCTGTTCTAGGATGATTGATTACAAGGTTTTGAACCCTCTATTGTAAGGTTTTGAACCCTCTGTTATATGGTTTTGAACCCCTTTGAATTTTCAAAATCTCGGCAAGGTTTTGGGTTTTAAATAATGTGAACACGTGCAAACTGGAAGGGTGAATGCCTGTATTCTGGATTTTCTGTCTAGGCAAGCACTTCGTATACATCTCATCAGACGCGAGACCAGTTGTGCTTACCTGGGAATTCTTGGGATGAGTGTTCACTTATAGGCGAGCATGTCTTCGCGATACATTATTTTTGACTCATTTACTTTGATTAGTCACTGTGTGTCGGTTGTTGCTTTGTAGTAACAAACAAATGACCACTATCCTTGCTTTCATCAGATTTGTTTCATCTCATTCTTTTCGTCTAATTCTCTCACTCGTTTCCTTTCATGTTTCCTCTTTTAGAATGCCTCCTCGACGCGAAAGCCAGATAGCGACTGCCGAATTGGCAGAAATCATTGCGCAGCAAATGGCTGCTCAATTCCCAAACCTATTTGCTCAATGGAACCAAGCCAACAACAACAACAATGTTACATGCAAATACAAGGATTTTAACCAGGCTAAACCACTCAAGTTTAGTGGTTCTGAAGGAGCGACTGGGCTTCTTCAATGGTTCGAGAGCATTGAGAATACTTTCCGCCACGTGCAGTGTCCTGACAATCGCAAGGTCGAGTTTTCTTCGAGTGTGTTTCAGAAGAGGGCTCTCACATGGTGGAACGGGGTTATGAGGGATCGTGGTGCAGAAGTGGCTCTAGCACAGACATGGGCTGAACTTAGGGCCCTTATGATGAGGGAATTCTGTCCTCGTCATGAGCAGCGAGCTTTGGAGAAGGAATTTGATGAGTTGAAGCAAGATAGTGGTGAGCACAGGGCATATACTGATAGGTTTGAGGAGTTGAGTCAGCTTTGCCCAACAATGGTTACCCCACTCGACAAGGCTATCGAAAGGTACATCGACGGCCTACCTGACTCGGTACAAGACATCCTTACTTGTAGTAGCCCTACCACACTCCGTCAGGCGATCGAGTTAGCTGCGACATTGACTGAGTCGCAGATTCGGAAGAATAAGTTACACAGAAAGGGTGACAAGGGTAAGAAGCAGGGGTCTGACAAGGAGGATAGCAAGAAAGGTCAAAACAAGAAGGGTAAGGAAGGTGAGGCGTCAAAGAAATCAAGAAAGCGAAAGGGTGTTCAGAACTTTGCTGTTACAGCACAGACTGCTCAGAACCCGCGGAACCCACCAGCTCAACCAGCTGCAAAGAAAGCATATGGTTTAGTTGATGCATTTCACTAGCCATACATATCATTTTGGTTACACATTACATGGTTTACATTTGACACAAACACTTTTGACATTGGTTATACATAACATGATTTACATCTTAACATAAACATTTTGGTATATTATTCAATACATTTGACAATTGGTTTAAACATAGACATCTTACATTGGTGATTTGGTTTGATTAAGTGATTAAGTAACGATGCGTGTGTATTATGATACAAGCATGGTGGATACGCGAGTGCAAGTATCTTTTACTGGTCTCCTAATCTGGAATGAAGGTTTTAATAACCTATTAGAATCCTAACGGGTCTTAATTAAGTCTAAACTTAGACCGGTTAGTTTTAAAGGAAGATATACGGTTCAAACGCACGATTAAGCGAAGACCGGAATAGAATGTGGTTTAGATCCGACAAGTTTGAAGACTTGTATAATATGGTTAAACTAAACACATTCTGGATTTTTAGATCAAAATGATAAGGTTTGATCCGTTTCGGTCAATTTATGCAAACTAGTCACATAAACCGTACCGAACGCGAAAAATGCATAACGGGTAATCAAATGAGTCATGAACAGGTTTTCTAAGTTAATATGCCTTAAATATGTTGTGATATTAGTAGGATACCTTCCATTATGCTCAAAATGGATTTAAACTCAAATTATGCCCCGTAGGGGTATTTTGGTCATTTTAAAACTTATAAAAGGGATTAAATATTAATCTGAGGCTCAGGTCTGATATAATCAGTAAAAATAGTTACTTTTGCAGGTCATATCAGTAGGGTATTGCCTATATGTGAATTTTATCATTTATAACCAAACTATGCACCGAAGGGGCATTTTGGTAATTTCACATAAGCTTTAAAGGTTAAATTTGGAAATCTGAGTTCAAAACTTTTGCTTACTGTTAAAGTATAAAAATTTACTTAAAACATCAGTAGGTATTAAGTTTTATATACCAAAAGTAGTTTTAACTCATACTATGCGCTTAAAACGCGTAAAAGTCGGTTTTAAGCGATTTTCGGGTTAAAATAGGAAATCTGAATTTTTGATCAGTTTATAAAGTTTAAAATATTTTATTTATCATATAAAATCAGTAGCAAAAATTTTGGTATCAAAATATTATGTAAAACTCATTTTATGCAAGAAAAGGGTATAACCGTCAATTACCGAATCAAAGCTAGAACCCTATGATATGATCAGTTTAAAAATAAATAAAAATCTTCAAAAATCCCAAAATATTATATTACATCAATAGGTAAAAATTTTTGTGTCAAAATTTGGGTTTAGATAGGCTTTATGCTAATTATGCCGTTAAATTAATAAAAAGCTTCTAATTTACGATGTTGGGCATAACTTCTAATCTAGACCTCAAACTGATGTCAAATTTTTAGGACAAGTTTATAAATCAGTAACAAAGGTTTTTGTCCTCTCATATTTTCAAAAATCTTGTTTTAAGGTCAAAAGGACATAATGGTCAACATTTAGGCATATAATGGAAACATGCAAATGAATAGGATAAATTAGGATCCAAGTTGTATAATCTGAGAGGGTTATACTAATATGGAACATGGACCTAATGGAAGCCTAAGGCATTTCTAAAACAATCTAATTTGGGTCAGAACTGAAAGTCAAGGCAAAAGTCAACTTTTGCGACTTTCGGTTGCGAACCGAGTCTAACTCAGAAATTGTTGGGTTGAACATGTCTAAAAATGTTCTTACATTAATTACCAAGTTACTTTAATGTTAAAACAAGTTTCATAGCTTCTACATTGCTAATTATGAATTTATTTGCAAAATAGTCTTCTGTTGACTTTTTATTATTAGGTTTGACCCGACATTTGACCAAGTTAGGGTGATAATCAGTAGGTGCCCTCTTAGGGGTTTATTACCTACATAATTACCAACTTATATCTACTTTCAATTTGACTAATGACTGGACCATTAGTGATTAATCACTAAGTCAAACCTTAATTACGATAGGTTTGACTTTTGGTCATTAAACTAATTAAAACTGAAATTAGGAGGTTAAGGACACTTACAAAGGTCCTAAGCACGATTTGGAACTTAATGGAAACTTGTTGAAGACCAGGGAGCTCCAGAGAAGTTGCCTTGAAGTGATTTTTGAAATGAACAAAAATGTTGCAACTTCACGTTCTATATATAGTCAAATAGAACTCACAAGATCACTCCACAATAGTCTAGGATTAATCCCAGATGAATCCAAGTGTCCCCTATGCATGAAAATCTGTTGGCCAAGCTCCTGAATTCGAAAACCATGCAAATAAGGCGGTGTAACAGGCTGAACAGGCATCTGTCCATTTTTGCTGCCAGCGACAGTCTTACGGACCGTAAGCAAAATCCCTTGCGGTCCGTATCCACCTCTTGTGGACCGTAGCCCAAACTTATGCAGTCCGCAACCGACCCTGATCTGAGATACCCAGTTACGAACCTTGCGGACCGTAAGCCCTTGGCTTTGCGGTCCGTATCCGCTTTTTAATTATATCTGCCCAGCTCCGTCACCTTACGGACCATAAGGTTGTTTCTTTGCGGTCCGTAAGATCTCATCAGAAGACAAAATTTTGTAAACTCTTAGGCTTTGACCATGCAACCATTATATTTTCAAATCTTATGTCTTTTTCCAGTAGAGGGGACCATGTATTCAGGTTTTGCATGCCCTTGCCATGCATTTGAAAGTTCTTGGACTCTTGTGAAAAGACCATGTGAAGGTGAATTATCGTAAGTGCACATAGGATCCATTTCTTATGTAACTTTGACTTATGTACCACCAAAGATAATCGGATTTGAATCTATATTAGATGTTTATTAAGGTTTGGGATTAATAATTTGGTCACTCAGAGGTATTAATTAACATGTTAACATTTTAAATCCTACCATACATCTTTCAATTTGATCCGGGTTTATAACACGTTTACCTTCCATGACACGTGTCTTTATAGTATTGGTCGTGATTTTACGAGGTGTTACATGAGTAAAGTATAGCCCGACACATTTGATGATACTACACGTTAAGTCCACTGAGAAATTTCTCTTAGGTATTCCGTATTAATACCAGAGTTGATCTTGTGAAGAGCCCTGCTTATCTTCACTGAAGTAGAGTTAATACCACCACAAAGACCCTTGTCTGAAGAGATAGTCACAATGACATTCTTCTTCACATTCACACCTAGTAAAACAATATAATATAAAAGTTGATGCAAGCAATTAAGAATGAATAATAATAAAGAAATACTAATTTACAGAAACATACTTGGAGTGTCGCCAAGAAGAGCGGTGAATGGCTGCCAAAGCCCACGAGAATTAGCAATAAATAGTTTGTAGATTAAAGGCATATTTATAAAACTAACCATGGTACCTGTACACAAAATCGACCAACTGCTGGGTTTTCTTCGGTAGGTACCAACTGCTGGGTTTTCTTCTCCGATTCACCTCCGTTCTCCGCCGCTGGCTCCATTAATTCATAGATACGCTCCAATAGTCATAGATACGCGAGGCTTTTCTTTTTATGCTATCGTTTTTATTTTTCGGTTTCTTTTCTAGACTTTTTACCGTTCCACACACACATCAATCAGTAGTCATGGGCTGACTCATGCAGCACCTGAACCGAGCCTTGCAGACCGTGGTCATGATCTCAATTTCGGCATGTTCAAGCATTCTGACCACCTCGGTAAATGGTGGTCTGACATCTGAGTTCCCGTCCCAGCAACGTGTCATTATTGCACTCAGAACTGGAAGGTAGTCATGTGGGATGGTGGGTCGGACACCTTTATTGACGACATCAAATGCAGCCTGGATAGTTGTCATGTTCTGGAATGGAAGCATCCTTGTGATGAGTTCCCATAGCACAATCCCGAAACTATAAACGTCTACCTTCTGCGTGTAGGGCCTGTGCTGGATTATTTCCCTACAGTAGCAAAAAACATCACATATTCAAATTTAAGCAGTTGATAATTAAACAGATGCAGATAAACAACTATGCATCGCCTCTATCTACTTATAATTAGTTTCATTAATAAAAACTTGCATTCCAGTTAATTCTGTATTTACATTTCTAGCTGTAACTTCAAGAAAGTAAACTGATTACTTAGCTAGATTGCTATAACAAAATGGTAATGAATCAGAAAATACTTAAATAGAGGTCTGCATAATTGGTTACAGATGAAAGAATGAACAAAATATCTCAACATGACAATTACATATTCACATCAGAAAGTGATAGATTAATTTCTAGTTATAACATCACAATCACCATCAAACCAAAGCATAATAAACAAATAAGCAAAAAACGAATAGGTTTCCCAAACATAAACAAAATACATAAATAGATCCAAACTTCATTTGGTATGGCAAAAGAATCAGTCAAAGCCTCAAACTTCATTAGGTGTCACAATGTAACTCGACAAAAGTTGTTTATTAGATTTAAAAAGAACTAAACAGATGAATTTTAGTAACACAGGACAGATGACTTTTAGTAACCGAAGAAACGGTGTGCTTGTTCACTACCTTAATGTTTGGGGTCTCTTAGGATGTTAAGATCCTTAAATACGGGGTTGTCGACTCCAACTCCCATTGCATTCAACCCGTTGTCTACATACAACACTACCCCGGTGACGGCTGAAGCCAATGGTGATGCCAGAAAAGCAACAACATTTCCCACTTCCTCTGTTTCAATAAATTAGTTTCCATCATTTTAAAAGAAAACAATTAGATGAAATGATCAGCTGACCTTCACTATATTTGAGTTGCTTAATGAGATTCACACTGACCTGCTGATAATTCTTAAAACAAACACTAACAGATCTCAACACATGCAAACAACTCCTCCGATTCACCTCCGTTCTCCGCCGCCGCCACATGTCCGTCGGAATCGCTGCTGTTGATGCTGACGTCATCGTCTTCGAACTTTTTCCGGCGGTTTGAATCACCGGTGAAGAACGCATCTGGGTTTTCGGATTTGACGTTAACGGCGACGGTAAGATCTCGTCATCCGAACTTGCATCAATGATGAGAAGCCTAGGTCACGAGCCAACAGAAAATGAGTTACAAATAATAATAAATGAACTTGATGGAGAGGGGTTTATCGGTTTGAAAGAGTTCATCGAGTTGAATACAAAAGATATTGGATCCGTTGAGTTGTTGGAGACTTTGAAAGACGTGTTTTCTGTTTTTGATGTCGATAACAACGGGTTGATTACCATTCCTTTGAAGAGTTCCCATTTCTTTATGTTGATTGTAAATTAATAAGTTGTTTGTGAAATGGGATTGGGTTAGGGTTTGTGAAATGGGATTGAAGAAGATAGAGAGAGACGAAATCTGTTGTTCTGGATTTTAGAGAGATTTTAGAGAGTGATGGATTCAATTTTGAATGTGGAGCTATAATCATGTATCTTATATATGTGAAGCCAGAAATTTGAATTTTGAATGTAACAGAGGTTTTGAAATTTATATGTGGGCAAAGCTTTGCCCTTTTTATGTGGGCAGAGGTTTGAAATTCAACAGAGTTTTCAACTTTGAATTAGGGGCAGGTGTTTGAATTATGATGTCACTATGTCTCCTCTATGGTTGCCACCTCATCGTTGATGACATAAGAAAAACATTGTTGGACAGCCTCTATGGCTGCCACATAAGCTTTTCTTATGTCATTGAGGATTCTCCTTTTATAGAAAGTATAGATTAGATTGTTAATTATGAAAAACTTATAAGTTCACAACAATATGTAACAAGTTTATAGAAATAAGATACCAATATACGGACCCAAAATTTATAGTGGTTCTGGTGGATATTAATCAACTCACCTAGCTCACATTTACCCACCGACACTAATCGATGTAACAATATCTAAACAACTAAACAAGTTTCTCACTATGATCATCTCTACTCGCTTCATTATGATAGGTTATGACCACCGCTCAATCTTCTCGATAGCAATAATAGTGATCACCATTATAAATTCTCTGTAATCTTGGTGAGAATCACTTGTATCAAATAGACAAATGTTTGAATTACAATAAGCCTCAAAGACATATGTTTACTTGTTAATCTTAAATCATATTCTTAATGTAAAATGTGTTCAAAGAATAGAAGATCTATAATAAAATGACCCAAATTATGAGAATTTAAGTAGTGTGTCGTACAAGTTGAAAAAAACCCTCAGATCTAATGAATTATATAAACTATTTTTTTAAAAGACAATTAACGTTATAGCAATAAACATAGCAAAAATACAATGTTGGAATGATAGAATGGCATACCGTAATAGCTAAGCGCTAATTCGTGAAACTCTCTTATCATTTTTGAAGCTCTCCTAACGTTATAACAATAAATGGCGATTTATGCATAAACTTCAACAAAGCACCAACTTAAGACTTTTTCATTGCTTCATCTAGTTTTCTTTTTTTACGTTTTTGAGCACTAGATGGTTGTTTAGGAGGCATAATTTCTAAAAAACAAATCCAAATTCAAAAGTCAAAACCATTACTCAGTTTTATATTATTATCTAACAATCAAATTACTCAATTATATCTCTAACAATTAACAATTACTCATTCTAAGTCTAACAATTAATAATTACTCAATTCTAAGTTTAACAATCAACAAAACACACTCAATTTAGGGCTCAACATTCAACCACACACCCAATTTAGGCTCAACATTAACAAAACACCAAATTTAAGGCAAAATTCAAAAATTATCAAATAAGGCTAATTATATTGTATGAATTAAGGAAGTGGAACAAAAAAAAAACCTTGAAGGAGTTAGTGGTGTTGACTGTGCTATGTTGTGTTTTGTTTCTTTTTTTTATTGTTTTATTATTATTATTTAGATAATTATAGATTATAGATGACCCAATAAGTTTGGATTATCAATTATGGATCAAAAAAAGTTTATTTGGGCCCAAAATAAGTTATAAGATTTTAGTTAGATTATAGATGACCAAGTAAGTTTTAAAGTTCTAATTTTTTAGAGAGGGGCCAAATAAGGCAATAAGTTTTTCAATTTCATATTTTTTAAATGTATATATAAAAATTTAGGCCCTCAGAAAAAAAAGGGTCTCGGTTGAGGGTACGACTCGCCCACCCCCAGGCCAACCCTGCTTAAAGTCTACAGTTTAAGTATGTAAGAGGTTAGGTCAAATATGACATCCTATAATGCGTAAAATGTGACTAGTTATTTAGGAAGTATTTTCAAACATTCTGTTAGGAAAACAAGGTTTAAGGAAAAGATTATGGGTTGATAAAACCTAATGATTCCTAGTTTTGACTGTGACACCTGTGTCACTTCAACCATCATACAAATACCAAACCAATGAAATATTGTGTTTCATACTTGGGATTTGTATAAATATGTGTATCGTTTGCACATATCAATTCTTGTTCGATTTCGAGCCTTAAATCACTTTCTGGAAGGTTATACGCGTTCTAATGCGTAAATATAACCAGTTTAATGCAAAAATACTCCGGGATAGTGAAATAGGCTTAACATACCTTAAATAACCTTCACATAACTTAGAAATAAGTTTTGGATGGTTTGGTGTGTTGAAAATAAGTCTATTCGATCGCAGGGACTATTTGTGTCAAACTACGAAACTATACCAAATTGTATGGTGTCGAATAGTTCGGAACTTGATCATAAGCTAAACATACCATAAATAACCTAAACATAGCTTAGAAATAAGCTTTGATAGGTTCGGTGTGCGAAAATATGCTTATTTGATCTTACAGGGACTAAAAGTGTCAAAAACGACGTAAGTTTGCATTTTCGCGCATATCTTACGTTCTGACCACATCTGGACATCCAAAATTTTTGTACACACTAAAATATTATTATTTTAGTGATCAGCATGCAAAAATTCCATTCGTCGCTTAATTTGGATCGTTTTTGCGTTCGTTACGACTTCCATCGTAATTAACCGAACAACGCAACCGTACGACCAAACGAACCGACATCCGAGATATTTTTGAGCATATTTTAAGTTCCCTATACTTTAACTTCATTTTAGAGCTTTGAAATGGGGTTAACGGGGCTTACACATGTCAAAAATGCATCAAAAATCAAGTTTATCAAGTGCAGGGACTAAATTGTCAATTTCTGAAAGTTGCTGGTCTGCAAGTAGCTTACGGACCGTATTGACCATATCCTTACGGTCCGTAAGGCATGCCCAACGACCAAAAATCATATTTTGCAATCTGTTTGATACTTTAGGGGCTGTTCTTGCAAGTTCTTGGTGTGGCAGCCAAGTTAACACCTCTCCAAGCAAATTAGCTGGCCTCTAACACTTGTATGGCTAGGATTTCTTGCTTCTTGGCCACACAAACACATGTCTTGATCTTGTTGATCACCAATAAGTATAAATAGCATGGCCAACTTCCATTTCATTTGCTCATTTCCTTCTTTTCTCCTCTCTAATCTGAATTTGGAGCTCTCTCATCTGATTGGGAACTTGTTCTTTGTAGAAAAGATAGCAAGGACCTTTAGTGAGCATTCTTTCATTCTTTTATTTATGTCAGTGCAGAAAGTCAAACAGTTTGGCCAACAGTTTGACTTTCGGTTTTGACCATCAATTGGTCAAGTCAAAGTTCAATTGAACTTTGTAACGTGATTGTAATCACGATGGTTATAATACTTAGTGATTATGCTTACTGATTACCACGTTAACTAGGTGTAGTGACGAGTCAAAGTTTCGGTCAAAATGCGTTTAAGCACGCATTTTGCAACAGAACTATTTTCGGGTATCAAAACCCATTGTTTTGATACCAAATCAGTTTTCTAAGTAGGTTAAACATGTTTTGACATGTTTAACTCATCACTACTAGTTTAGTGCTTGTTTAGGGTCGTAAATTAAGCGGTCTAAACAACCGCTTAGACTTTCGAACCCGACCCGTTTGGTCGATCATTAGGATCCGACCAAACTTGCTTAGTGATCATAGTTGCATAGGGAATAACCCCTGAGGTTATACCTTATGATCACATAGGATTGGTTAGCTATTCGTTAATTGGTTTACATGCCCGTAGGAAATGACCAAAATGCCCTTTTTTTTAGCATAAATCCATAATGTGCATATGTTAACATATTTTTGACATGTAATCTGAATTAGTAACATGTTAGGGTATAATTGGGCATGTAAGACTTGGCATAGCTCATAGATAACCATCCGAACATAGTTTTGCGCAACCGACACGTTATAGTAGCCTATGCTACCATAATGGGTCGAAACGGGTCAAAAGCACTTAGGTAGACTTTCAAATCAGAATGCTAGCTCTATTAAATCATACCATATGAGTTCAATTACTCATTTGATTTATAGAACATCATTCTATCCTATCTCCCGGTTTAGGAGCCGTTTAATAACATAGTTACCTATATTAGGTGCCGTTTGATTTCGTACTCCCTCTAGCTTTGCTTGGTTGTTGTTCAAGACTACTAAGCACCCTCAGGTGAGTACATAGTCCCCTCTTTTACTGTTTTCAATGTTTTGGGGTGAAGCATGTGTACCTATTTGTTATGTTCACGATTTCAAAGTATAATTGATTATACAAATTAGTACTTATCTTTTGATAAACCGACTGATTATTTATGGTTTAAACTCTAATTTTTCCAAAGAGTATAAAATTAATTGTTGGATAGTACTTATTTTGTTCACTAGACCGATTGGTAGTATGATATAGCGCTATAGGATTTGACACCCCATTCCTGTTGTCATGGAATGTCCGAAACCAATTTGTTTCTCCATCCAAATAGGGATTGCCTTTGTGGTATCCCTATAGTCTCAAAGGTGTATTTTGATGCACTAGGTCTGATTGAATTCTTAAATCACATTTTTATTGTATATTTTATTATACTCCCAAAAGTATAGTTTGATATACTCTCATGTGTGATATTGTACAAAACAACATATATTTTATTAACTACCAAAACATATTTTTAATATGTTATTTATTCAACCAAAACATAGTTTAATATGTTATACAAAAATCCAAAGTATACTTTTGATATACTATCGAAAACGATTATTTTGACAACCAAAGTATATTTAATATACTATCTGTTTAACGATTTTGGAACCAAAATATATTTTGATATATTACCTAATCGACTTTCTTAAAACCAAAGTATATTCTTATATACATTTCAAACATTTTATCCAAAACATTATTTTATAAACTCATTTTACTTGATTATTTATTATGCATCATTCTTTTATATCATCAAATTTCTCATAAGTTTTCACATGATTTTATAAAGAAAACATTTTTAGATTCATGACTACTTTTTGTTAAAAACATTCTTTTAAACTTATAAGTCATGAATCATGCATAAACAAAACCTATGTATCTCACAGGCATTTTTATGCTGACGTACCTATTTTTACACATGTTTCAGGTACTGCTTTGCGATGATTGTTGATACATGCTATACATAGGATGGACTCGTGCCTTAGTGACTTTAAAACTTGAAAGATAATATTTGTAATTATCAGATTTGTACTGAAACAATGAGTTCAATAATTCAATAAAACGAAATTATTTAATCCATGGTTGTGAAACAATGATTCTGTTACAACACTCCCCGACGTTTCCGCCACGTTTTGTTGTTTTACGTGGTCGGGGTGTGACATTGACAATGTTTGAAATTCAAAACTTATGTTATTAATTGCTGATTAATGATGTGCATATTCCACATACATGTCAATTAACACTTAATGACTCAATAAGTACAAGTATCACCAAATGCGGATCAAAGAATTCAAGTGAAGATTCAAGTCTACAAAGTTCAAGCAAGGAAAATCAACTACAACATTCAAGGATCAAAGCTTAAAAATTAAATGAATACATTGAAGATAAGATAGATAATTAAACAAGGTTTAAAAACACGACAACTAAAAGAGTTTTCTTAAAACCTAACGCATTTTCTCTAATCACAACAAGTAAAGTTTAAAAAGAAATGATTTAGTTGGAAACTAATTAGGGACTTTGAAATTCAAAACTGAAAGAGTTTAGTTGAGTTCTTTCCATTTGTGCATGTAATCATGGAGGGAGATAGAATCTTACAATAAACGGAAAGATATCAAACACACCATGCCAAACCATCACCATTCTTGATGAGGTTAAATGGTTACTTTATGGTTGTTTTGGTAAAAAATTACCGAAGCAATTAAGTGATCAAATTAGTTAAGTGAGGTAGTGTGCTAAGAATGTGTATAAAAATATGCTAATTTAGTTGTTTGCAAAAAAAGTTATCAGGATACGGCTCAGGATATCGAGCTGTATCTACAATCAAACAATGAGCAAAAATGTAAAGGGTGACACGAGATGTACGAGGAAAGCCCTTGATCAATCTAGATCGCCGCCACAAAACCTCGGGAGCTGACAATCGCAGCTGCCTTGTTCTTCTTATTGCTTCAGATATCAGGATACAGTGCAAGATATGATGCAGATCAACTAAGTGTTACAATGTGATTTCGATACAAGTGTAAGTGTGTTGTGAGTGTTTGCAGCTAGAGAGAAAGAGATTTCGAGAGATTGTGTGTGCTCTTATCTGATCCGATCAATCATTTTTATAGTAAAAGAAACTAACTAACTAGCCTATTATTCCGGGATTTAACGAATATTCCTTATGTGAACGTTGTAGTCCACGTCTTCCGGCTTCAACGTCCATATTCCAACAGATTTGCCCGAGTCTTTGGGAGAAGAAGTCCACTTGAACGTTAGAGACTTGCACCATTTAATCTGCACGTGAATTAATTAGTTACTACCAGGATACTGCATCAGGATGTTACCAATATCCTGATCCGGTATCCTGATCACAACAAAAGAAACACACTCAGAATATTATTCAGGATATATGAACAAAAAACCACCCATAACAATGGTTACTTTAGAAACTTGAAAATTAAAGGTATAGTAGTGGAAAAGGTGTTGAAGGCAAGATATAGTCATTACATAACATAACATTGAAAGAGTTCAAATATAATGAAAAGAAAAAAACAAGCGACCCACGGTTGATACATCAACCGTCATCTGGTTAGGTTTGTTTTCTTGATTTCATTGTGTTTTGCCTATCATATAAGTCTTCCCTACTTTTTTTGTAACACTTCAATATATATTTCTAAATAATATATATCTAGTTTTCATGATATTTTACACATCCAATCAAGGAGATATTGAAGATCAAATAGCAAGTGCAATAAGAAGAAGCTGTGCTTCAACTTATACATTTATATTCTTGTACTTGTGAGATTATCAATAGTTTTGTAAAGCGATACATCCGTAAAGGAGAACCACTATAGTTAGTATTGGAAATGGGCGTCCAATTAGCGATTATTTAACCATACTATTAAGGTACGATCCAAAGAGTTATACTTTGTACGATGAACAAAGAATAATGTTTAATTGTTAAACATTATGAATCACGAAAGCGGATTAATTACGAATAACAAGTATTTTGTGAAATACTGGGATATATTAATTGTTTACGAAACAATTAATTTAGCGGAAATAATTGATGCCATTTAAAGAGTTAAACAAGCAATAATTTGTTATTTAGATAATAAATTAAAAAGGTTATTTTATTAGGAATAAAATAAAGTTAAAGCATTTCACTAGTGGTATTGATTTAGTGGTCAATAACTGTCACGACCCCTGACCCGTACCCCGGTTCAAAAGCCGCGAGACAGAAAACCCGTGGTATTGGTGTTTATTAAATTTCAGCGGAAACTTTATTGAACCTGCGTGTTAGAAAAATAATATCAACGTTTAAGAAAAACACCACATTATTTATTTCATAGCAGTGGGGTAAATCCTTAGATTACATAAAAACATGTTTATTTCTATTTACTGAGCTACTTTATTTAAGCTAGAGTGCTACGCGGCACTTTTCCTTTCCTCACAGTAAATCACCTAAAACATGTTTTCAAAAGATTTGATTAGCGAAAAATACTGGCGAGTGCATTCAATTTGTACAAAAGACACATTGTTATAATATACAGTATTAAGAGCTATTACAGTGTTTATATCAACCAATTACCCTAAATCGATATTTGTCACTCGGCCTAATCTGTGACTATGGTCATATCACACATTGGCTAACCCGTTGTTCAATGGTGAAGCTTATCAAGTAGTGTATACAAAACCCCACATACCAGCAGTAATTGTAGATTACAAAGACTTAATCACTGTAATTACAACTTTGAAAACAAGTAGGGTTTTGAAAGCATTTAATAAAAATAGAATGACTCACATTGCAGGTTTAAACGGTCAAAGCTTGCCTACTGGTTAAGCTGGTAAACCTAAATAAATATACAATGCAAACGAAACTAGGTTAGTAACTTAATACAACATTTATGAATAATCACGAGATCGAAACCCTCACGACAAATGACAAAGTATAGCCAATTATAGGCAGCACTTAAACATCCATTGGATCAGTTTTAATCGATCAGATACAGTACCGTAGCAGTGATCGAGTTATTACCCCGTTATCGTAGCAGAGTGTTGGTACTTCGGGTATAATATTTATGCAGAAGTATAAGAGACAGAAGTGAATTCAAGCAACTATGAATGATCCCTGCATGGCTCTATTTATAGTTTTTTCGTGACGCTCTCGCGCCCCACGACTCACTCAGCGAAGTCCCTCGCGGCCCGCGAGGGACACCCTAGCTACGGCTAGGGCTTCCATGTCATATCCTAGGCTTGCCACGTGGATGACACATGTCACTTAACACTTCTGGATCCGACCAAGTCTCTCGCACCCCGTGAGAGACTTCCCTTATTTGTTCGTGGCCCGCGACAGAACGAATTTTCATTTTTATTTGATTTTTATATAGAATAAGATTACAGGGTTTCGATTTTACACTTACGGAGCGTTTTAGGGCGTTTTTGTGAGGTGTTACATCCTCCCCACCTTGTTTAAAATCTCGTCCTCGAGATTTACTGGAATAAGTAAGGATATTTTCTTTTCATCTCTGATTCTAACTCCCACGTATATTCTGGTCCTCTTTTTGAATCTCATTTTACTTTAACTAGAATTAATCTCTTGTGTTTGAGATTCTTAACTTTTCTATCTTCTATTTGGAGAGGTTTCTCAACAAACTTTAACTTTTCATTTACCTTTATATCCTGAAGAGGTACTACCAGTGATTTATCAGATAAGCAATTCTTAAGATTACATACATGAAACACATTATGTACACCGGCTAATTCCTCTAGTAGTTGTAACTGATAGGCAACTGGTCCTATCCGTTGGATGACTTTAAAAGGTCCGACATATCTTGGGCTCAACTTTCCTTTCTTACCAAATCGAACTACTCCTTTCCAAGGAGAAACTTTTAATAGTACTTTGTCTCCAACTTGAAATTCTAACGGCTTTCGGCGATGATCGGCATAACTCTTTTGGCGATCTCGTGTTGTTTTTAATCTTTCATTGATTTGAGTTATCTTGTTGGTGGTTTCTTGCACAATCTCAGGACCTGATAGCTGACTTTCTCCTATTTTTGCCCAACATATTGGAGTCCAACACTTTCCTCCATAAAGTGCTTCAAATGGGGCAGCATCGATGCTTGTATGATAACTATTGTTATAGGAGAATTCTATCAGTGGTAAATGATCGTCCCACTTTCCACCAAAATCTATAACACATGCTCTCAACATGTCTTCTATAGTTTGGACCGTCCTTTCACTTTGTCCATCTGCCTGGGGATGGTATGCTGTACTTAAGTTTAATCGTGTCCCCATTGCTTGTTGGAAACTTTTCAAAAAATGTGAAGTGAAACGACTATCTCTGTCAGATACAATGGAGAGTGGAACTCCATGTAACGATACTACCTCATCCACATATAACTTAGATAGTCTTTCCATGCTAAAGGTTTCCTTCATTGGTAGGAAATGAGCTGATTTGGTTAATCGATCTACAATCACCCAGATTGCGTCGTTACCTTTTCTTGTTTTGTGTAGCTTAGTAACGAAATCCATTGTTATTAATTCCCATTTCCATACCGTATTTCTAATTTTGAAGTAAAACTCAAGGTTTCTGATGTTCTGCTTTAACTTGGGAACAAGTTAAACACTTAGAAAAGTAACTAGCTATGCCCTTTTGCATTCCTATCCACCAAAAATTATTTCTCAAGTCTTGATACATCTTGTTGTTACCAGGGTGCATCATATACCTAGATTTATGGGCTTCTTCTAATATTCTATCTCGTAGATTTCCTTGTCTATGTACCCAAATTCTTTTTTTTATGGGATCTCCAAATTCCATTAGTTCCTTGTTCTATTTCCTTTATCCTTCCTTTCATTCCTTCAGCATCATCCTTGATTGCTGTTTCTAGTATATTCTTCAGTTGTTTCATTAAATCTAGTTGTAGTTTAACCTAAGAGTACGTACTCGTCTTTGCTTTTCATGATATTTTCGACTTTAGGCGTTTGCTACTACATTTGTCTTTCCCTCGTGATATTGAAAATCACAATCATAATCACTCAGAATTTCCATCCATCTTCTTTGCCTCATATTCAATTCTTTTTGCCCAAAAATATACCTTAAACTCTTATGATTTGTAAAAACGGTAAACTTACTACCATACAGATAATGTCTCCAAATCTTAAGGGCAAAAATTATTGCTCCTAATTCTAGGTCATGAGTTGTGTAATTTTTCATGCCTTTTTAATTGCCTTGATGCGTAAGTGATCACATTCTTACGTTGCATTAACACACATCTTAATCCTAGCTTAGAAGCATCACAGTAAACTACAAAATCTTCTGTTCCTTCTGGTAATGCAAGCATTGGTGCATTTATCAATCTTTGCTTAAGAATTCTAAAGGCTTCTTCTTGCTTAGATCCCTATTCAAACTTAACCGATTTGCATGTTAACTTAGTTAATGGAACAACTGTCTTTGAGAAGTCCTGGATGAAATGTCTATAGTATCCAGCTAATCCTAGAAAACTTCTGACTTCTGTAGCTGATTTCGGGACTTTCCAATTCGTGATAGCTTCTACTTTGAAGGATCTACGTGAATTCCTTCATGATTGACCAAGTGCCCTAAGAATTGCACTTATTGTAACCAAAATTCACATTTAGAAAATTTAGCGTAAAGCTTTTCTTTCTTTAACAGAGTTAAGAGTGCATGTAAATGTTCACAGTGTTCGTCCTTGCTTTTGGAATAAATAAGTATATCATCAATAAATTCAATTACAAATTTATCCAAATACGGTTTACAAATCCTATTCATCATGTCCACAAATGCTGCAAGAGCATTTGTTAATCCAAATGGCATGACTGTAAACTCGTAATGACCATACCTAGTTCTGAAAGCATTTTTAGGAATGTATTCTTCCTGTACTTTTAGTTGATGGTATCCAGAGCACAAATCTATCTTAGAGAAATATCTAGCTCCCTGAAGTTGATAAAAAAGATCATCAATCCTAGGTAATGGGTATCGATTCTTAATGGTAACCTTATTTAACTCTCTATAATCGATACACATTCGCATTGACCCATCTTTCTTTTTCACAAACAACACAGGTGCTCCCCAAGGGGTTGAACTGGGTTGTATGAATCTTTTTCCTAACAATTCATCTAATTGCTGTTTTAGTTCTAACATCTCCGTTGGTGCTAAACGGTATGGTGCTGTAGCTATTGGAGCAGTTTCAGGTATTAGATGAATATTAAATTCTACTTCCCTATCTGGTGGTAATCCGGGTAGATCTTCTGGGAATACATCGGGGTATTCTGATACTACTGGAATTCCTTAAGTTCCTTGCCCTTAGTGTTAATGACTATTGAAATCATATACACCACATCTTGCTTCCGTACGTAACTAGCAGTTTTCATCACTGAGATGAATTTCATTGGCTTGCTTGGCTTATCTCCTTTGATCAGAATCATCTCTCCTGTTGGTGCACGAACCTCTACAGAATTTTGGTCACATAGGATTTGAGCATGGTTGGCTACTAATCAATCCATTCCTAACACCACATCGAATCCTGCTAAATTCATAGGTAGAAGGTTTGCAGAGACATGTCCTAATAGTTCTATTTTTCCTTCTTGAAGTACTTCACGTATACCGATGGAGTTTCCTTCGGCCGTTTCTACCGCACAAGCTTGACTAAGTTTGGTTAAAGGTTGATTAAGAGCTTGAAAAAATGCAGTATTTGTTATGGGTGGTTTTCTAAGCTCATATCCTGAAATTATATCCTGACTTTGTAATTTCTGTTTATGATCAGGATACCGGATCAGGATATTGGTAACATCCTGATGCAGTATCCTGGTGGTTGATAATTATTTTCTTGCAGGTCATGGCTGCAGGATCATAACGTTCATGTAGACTTATTCTCCTGAAGACTCGCTCTAATCAGTTGGGAAATGGACGTTGAAGCCGGAAGAACATGTCTCTAACGTTCAAAAGGGAATATTCCGGAGCATCCCTAGTTTATAGGAGAATTTGTTTGATATTTGTAACTATAAATAATAGGCCAGATCGTAGGAACACACACTTCACTCTCTGCTCTCGAACTCTTACTTCTTTTTATTGCAATCGCACACTAACACTCTACACTTACAATCATTGTACCACATAGTATCGATCTGAGCCTTATCCTGCACTGTATCCTGAACATTCAAGTATTAAGAAGAATAAAGCAGCCGACGATTGTCAGCTCCCGATGTTTTATGCCGGAGATCTAGATTGATCAAGGGTTTTCGTCGTATATCATGTGTCCAATTTTACTTTTTCAGCTCATTGTTTGATTATTGATATAGTTTCATATACTGAGGGTATATCCTGAAACTATTTTTGCAAACGAACAAACCAACATATTTTTCACAAGCATTGCTAGCACACTACCTCACAAACTAATTTGATCACTTAATTGCTTCGGTAATTTTTGACCAAAACAATATTTATAAAAAATTGGTTTGCACCAGAGTCAAATAATACTTTCGCGTAAACGTCATGGATAAGGAACGTATCGGCGATCACGTCGGGGATCATGCCTGCCTCTTGCGTCGTCAGTTGAAAAGCTCTTACGTTCTTTTTATTAGCTCCGTCGGCAGCTTTCGCTTTGTTGTCAGGTGTCTTGGCTAATTTAGGGCAATTTGGCTTAAAATGCCCTGGTTCCCTGCAATTGTAGCAGATCGTAGATTTCTTCCTACAATCTTCCTCTTGGTGCCCCAGTATCATGCAGAAATTGCAGTATTCCTTACATTTTCCAAAATGCTTCCTTTTACAATTTCTGCAAAATGGCGGCGCGGAAGACTGCCCGACGCCCTTTTTCTTGTAATTATTATTACCCGAACGAAAACCTTGGGTAATCTTCTGAGTCAACTCCTTCTTCCTATTCTCATCCCTTGTACGCACTAATCCGTCAGTCAAGGTATTGGCCAATTCGACAGCGTCGTCGATAGTTCGAGGTCTAGCAGCCTTGACTATATCGCGGATTTCACTAATCAATTCCCAAATATAGCAAGAAATAAGTACAGGTTCTGGCGAGGCCAGAGTCGGTACTATTCTTGCATACTCGAAAAATTTCGACGTATACTCACGGCACTTAACATCCACCATTCGGTGGTTCAGGAACTGATTTGCCATTTGTTCCTTTTCATAGGAAGGATATAATTTCCTTTCTATCAGTTCTTTGAATTCTTCCCAACTCATAGCATAAGCCATGTCTCTTCCTTTGTCTTGTAGAACTGTATTCCACCATTCTAATGCTTCCTCCTTGAAGAGGTTGGAAGCATACATCACCCTGTCTTCTTCTGCGCACTTACTTATTTTAATAACAACTTCTGTCTTTTCTAGCTATCGTAGTGCAGCAGTTGCTCCTTCACTGCTCGCGAATTCGATTGGCTTACAGGCTAGGAATTCCTTATAAGTACAACCAGTTGTCACAACTTTCATCTTTTTAAGTAATGGGGCTTGGATTATATCATCATTGCCTTCATTTACGCTATAACTGAAATTATCATCACGAGTCCGTTTGTTATTATTAGCTCTGGAAGGTTCAACTGGGTTTTTAACAGCCGCTACGATTGCTCGGATAACGTTGGCTATACCCTGAGCAACTATGTTTTCTATATCTTCTCTATTTAGGGATTTTTCCTGGTTGTTCGGTTCTGATTGATTAACTTCATTTCCCGATTAGTTAATTGTGTTTGCCATCTGAATTGTAGACATAATATCTCAATTAATATCACAAAATAAATAGTAAATAAACAAGTATTGCAATCACAACACAAACTGAATCAACACGTATAGCCAAAATTATCGATCATTGCGACGTTAGATTTTTATATATATTATGCATCCGACAAACCAAATATTTACAGATGTTTTATTTAGGTGATATTTATATTATATTATATTATTTTATTATTATTATTATTAGTTTATTTTACTATTTTATATATTATTATTATTATTATTTTATATTTATTTATGTTATATATTTTTTTCAACATATTAATATTTTACAAACACCTAAACTATAGTTAACCGGCTTCAAAAGTGGAATTCCCGTTCATCGTACTTCCAGGAAATACTCTCACCCACTGATCGAATTCTATTTCCCGCTTCTACCAACTCTTCGCCATAGCGGCGCAACTCATCAACATTCTCTGGGTTCATAGGTGGAAAAGTGGCGGGGGCATGTTCAAATTGTGGGTAGTATGGGTTGGGGTTATTCATGATATTCTGGAAGTGCCAATCGTTCGTCCACCATTCTTCAATTTGATCAGGAAGAGGTAGTGGGTTAACAACGGGTTCAGGGATGGCGGGTTCCAGGTTTATGGGAAGTTCAACTTGAACTGGAGTATTCATGAGTTTTCATCAGCTGGGCCGAAGAGATCACAATTTGCTAATTTTCGGTCTAATTCCTCCCATGGTGGTAAAGCCGGAGCCTGGCTAGAACTTTCTCCCAACACCTCCTTTCCATTCGGTTCGACTGTTTTCTTAACTTTCTAGGCTACGGGTTTCTTCCTCCTTCCCCTCTTCCAGTCCAGAATCCTCCTTTTCTTTGGCTTGGGTTTCTCTTGTGCTTGGAACACTATCGGTTCATCTGGCTCAGCTTGAAACCCTGTCGGGTTCTCAGTGGTTTCCATGTCGGTGGGATGTATCGAGAAGTTTTGAAGAGCCTCCGATAACTCATTCATACCGTTAGTCACACATAATGAAACACAAAATTTCCAAATTAAATATTAATTATTTATAGATAAATTTCAGAGAAGCACCAATTCTCTGAGTATTTTAATTTAAGTATTTTTCAAATACTTAATTTGTTTAAGCAAGTGGCTCTGATACCACCTTTTTCTATCACAACCCCCGACTCGTACCTCAATTCGAAAGCCGCGAGATAGATGGTGTTTATTAAATTTCAGCGGAAACTTTATTGAACCCGGGTGTTAGAAAAATAATATCAGAGTTTAAGAAAAACACCACATTATTTATTTCATAGCAGTGGGGTAAATCCTGTTATTATAGAAAAGGAATTTCACTGGGGAAATCCTTAAATTACAGAAAAACATGTTTATTTCCATTTACTAAGCCACTTTATTTAAGCTGGAGTGCCACGCAGCACTTTTCCTTTCCTCACAGTAAATCACCTGAAACATGTTTTCAAAAGGTTTGATTAGCGAAAAATACTGGCGAGTGCATTCAATTTGTACAAAAGACACATTGTTATAATATACAGTATTAAGAGCTATTACAATGTTTATATCAACTAATTACCCCAAATCAGTATTTGTCACTCGACCGGATCTGTGACTATGGTCATATTACACATTGGCTAACCCATTCTCCAATGGTGAAGCTTATCAAGTAGTGTATACAAAACCCCACATACCGGCAGTAATTGTAGATTACAAAGACTTAATCACTGTAGTTACAACTTTTAAAGCAAGTAGGGTTTTGAAGGCATTTAATAAAAATAGAATGACTCACATTGCAGGTTTAAACGGTCAAAGCTTGCCTACTGGTTAAGCTGGTAAACCTAAATAAATGTACAATGCAAAAGAAACTAGGTTAGTAACTTAATACAACATTTACGATAATCACGAGATCGAAACCCTCACGACGAATGACAAAGTATAGCCAATTATAGGTAGCACTTAAACATCCATCTGATCGGTTTTAATCTATCAGATACAGTACCGTAGCAGTGATCAAGTTATTACCCCGTTATCGTAGCAGAGTGTTGGTACTTCGGGTATAATATTTATGCAAAGTATAAGAGACAGAAGTGAATTCGCACAACTTTGAATGATCCCTGCATGGCTCTATTTATAGCTTTTTTTGTGACGCTCTCGCGCCCCGCAACTCACTCAGCAAAGTCCCTCGCGGCCCGCGAGGAACACCCTAGCTACGGCTTCCATATCGTACCCTAGGCTTGCCACGTGGATGACGCGTGTCACTTAACATTTCCGGATCATACAAAGTCTCTCGCGCCCTGCGAGAGACTTCCCTTATTTGTTCGCGGCCCGCGACAGAACGAATTTTCAGTTTTATTTGGTTTTTATATAGAATAAGGATACAGGGTTTCGATTTTACACTTACGGAGCGTTTTAGGGCGTTTTGTGAGTTGTTACAATAATGGTTATTTGATACGAGTGAGGATTAATTGTCATTTGATAATAATTAATGATTATTAGTTTAGTATGTGATAATTTAACAAAATCAAAGGGTTGACTAATAATAAGTAATTAGTCCAAGGCTAATTAGTTGAAGGGAAAGTTAATTGTGTATGGGCCAAAATGTAATTAAAAGTTCTTTAAATAAGAGGTTAGACCTCAAACTCTAAATAAAGAAAACTAGAACACACATAAAGAAGCCTAACCCCGTCTCTCCTCCCTACAACTGCCGGCCCACCGCCGCCAGTCACCGCTAACTCCGCCATCATGCCTTCTCCGCTATCGCCCGCTGCCCGGTTCCATCGTCTCTTATTTTGTTTAAATAGATTTGATTCGTTTTTGCAAGTGGAACTCGTGGTGTCTTGGAACTTAGCGGAGCCGTTTGTCGCATCCATCATACACGTTTTTGGTATTCATCAAGGTATAATCCTAAACCCGCTGTAGTTGTGTTGTTTATATAATTATCTGATTATAAAATATTAGTATTTAATATAAAATTGGATTTTATAAATAATAAAACCTATACCCTAGATTCCCTATAGTTAGGGGTTGTTTGTTTAGCTCTTAATGGTTCAGACCTCTTACTGATTAAGCACTTAGTGGTTCAGACCGATTGTTTCACAAGCAAATGTTTGAATGATTAAGATATTTGCCTTTGAATGGTTAAGTATTATATTGAGTCTGAATGGTTAAGACATCTTATATGAATTGTTCAGACATTATATGTGATTATGCACACACTAACATATTGTTACCACTTGTTTCTTCAAAACGAGTATGATATGTGTTTAAAACAAGTATTCCCTTAGTATTTCTCAAACACATGTGAATTGCCTCAAAGGATACAATGAACCAATGTTTATATTGTTAAATCAACTTTACATGTAGGGACAGTGGGCCACACAAATCACTTAGTGTCACAAGGACTTTTTGCTTAAATAACGACATAATATCATGCATTTATGGTACAAAATGACTACATTTGGAGACTGCTTCCATGTGAATTTGTATAAAAATTAAGAAGGGATCGTATTTATAGGCATGGAAGGACATACTCATACTAATGCCATTTTTCTTCAATACCTTCAAACATGCATTGTATGCAACTACTATAGCGAACAATTCAGATTGTTTGGTTTATGCATGGAACTTATGCTATGCAGTGCACCGTAGCAACCTTTCGAGAGGTGTGTTTTGAACCATCATGATTGCTCATTATGTCTTAGGGAATCCCAAGTTGGTAATCGTGGAGCATGAATCGGCATCTTTCTCAAAATTGAAAAATGTCATATTTCGATTTACAAGTGGTATTGGTTGACAAGTGTTCCTAAAAGTGAACCTACAAGTGGTTAATCACGGTCATTAAGTTGAACTTGATTTAACTTCCATACAAGTGGTTGAGAAAACAAAGTGATGAAACCCCACAAACTAATTTTCCGGAAAAACCATTTGATTAAAACAAACTTAAGTGTTTTGAAATCATAATGGGAAAATAGTTTGTTGTCAGGGGGAGTTCTGATTGTTTATGCCAAGTGAATGGCGATTTGAAGCAATTCACATCGGTTTGTCAAAATTTTCTTTAAATGGTTTTGAATTTTAGGGGGAGTAAGAAATTTCAAAAAATCCAAAAACATTAGAAAATTTGAAAAAGTAAAAAACATAATAAAATTCAAAATGAGTTTTGTTGTGAAATAGAGGAAATGATAGTACATTAGTGGACTATCACATCACGCTAAAGAAATGAAAAGTTAAAATGTGATAAACGGTCTCACTAAAGATGTGACGATAGGCTCAGCTAGACTAGTAGATTTGCGATAACGATACAAACTTAAATGAAAAAGCCAAGTTCTAGTGGGAAACGCGGTTGAAAGCATAGTACTTAGTTTTATCCTTCGTGACTGTGTACCTACTCAGTAATCGCTGAATGCTAAAAGAGCATAAAAACCGGCCAGTTTGTGAACTTTCACAACTTGCTGAAAAAGTCACTGTGATTGTGCATTTCTTTTTGCAAAGATTTAAATTTGTTTGATTTCTTTATTTTGTTTAAGCATTGGACATCCTCTGCGTATACGTGAGTATCGAACTGGATGTTAGTGCCTGAACGTTCTGCTTTATTTTTCTTGGTGTTTCGTTTAAATCTTGGATCACCTCTACGTATATGTGAATATCAAACTAGTGGTTAAGATCTAAACATATTCAACTTGCTTTTATTTCTTATTTTGTTTAAACATTGGACTTTCTCTGCGTATCGAAAGATCGACCTGATTGTTAATGTTTAAACATTTTGCGTTGTTTTCGCACATATCACAGTTGATGAAAGTTTAAAGGCATTACTTGAGTCAGTGTATTGCATAATGAGGGGATATGCTGAGATCGTGGGGTCCATAAGAATTTAGTGCAAAATTAATATATCTTAACGTATCGGTAAGCATTTCGAAAGTTTTAGATTGAGTTTAAGAGGACAACAATATCGTCAATCTATGTGAATCGTTTAGAACCTAAAGTGTTTGAAAGCTCAACGGTGCTAGTGATTTGTCTCTTAAACTGATATGATCCTCTTACACAAACTCACAAAAATATTGTCTGTAAATATTTCTTTACTGTTTTTCATTAGTGTGTTTTAGCATAATTTTCGAAAAATCAAAAAGATTTTATTTCAACTTATTTTCGACAACTGATGTTGAAAAGCCGATTTTCAAAATTCCGAGTGCTAATCATGATGAACAACAGGTTGGGAGAGTTTGTTTGAAATGAGAATTGATTTTGAAAAAAGATTAAATGGTTCATTAAGTTGAAACCAAATTTTGAATGGTTTTTCTTATAAGTGGTCATCAGAGATTAAATAATGTAAAATCATGTTGAATAATATCTACAAGTGTTGGGATTGAACCCTGCCAGAGGAACAGATAATGAAAGCCAAAACCGGATCATGACAGTGGATTCACAATAAGCAGCAGTTTACACTAAGTCTTCTCCCTTGAAAGTAATTATAACATCTGATGGTCTTGCATCCACTGCCCGGATACAACTGTTGTTGTTCTTCTAACTACTGATGAAGCCAGAAGACTGCTGAGAACTAAGCACTGCTGGTAAAATCTACTGATGACAAAGCACTGCCCATTCAAGGACTGATCAACCTTGAGGAAAGCACATAAATAAAGAGAGAGCAGTAGTTTAGTATATCATCTGTTTCATGTATAGTCAGTAGTTAAGGTTTAGCGGTGTTTGTATAAGACCAGTAGATACAGGTTGTTAGACTGTTAGACGTCGCTTTCATGGTGACGTCAGCTGAGATGCCTCAGCGGTTTGGATTGTCTATAAATGGAACAGTACTCTGTACTGTTACATTTGATCGTTTTGAGTGAGTTCTTCTCCTCAATTCAATGCTTTCATCTTGTGCAACCAACCACTGGAGTATCAGGCTGAGGGGGAGCTTAGTTTGTAAGCATGCTTGTAATCTTTTGAATTGCTTTGTAATCTTTTAACTGATGAAAAGCATTTGTTTATCTAAACTATTTTCTTCATTGATTGTGTTTATAAAGTTTGTAATTATTTCCGCTGCACTTAAACTCTATTCATCTCTATTTGATTTGTTCAAATTATACAAACAAACACAATCACGATAGCCTCCGATCCTAACGATTGGTATCAGAGCCTGGACAGTCAAATTCGATCTAACAATCAATTTGACATAACAGTTCGGCTCATAATTCATTGATACTAAGGTTGGGTGCATTTAGTTGAAAAACAGAGTACCGAGTAAACCATGTTCAAAGTGGTTATTCAAAAACTCTGTAAATCAACCAAGATGTCATATGACACACAAATCTCACACAACAAGTGATTTCATGCACAAGACATTCATGGTTTTAGATCTGAAAACATATCTGTTAAAACTATGGGATTATTTCTTATTTTCAAAATTAATTTCAACTGTTGCTATGAAATCTGTGATGTCGCTGTATTAGATGACAAAGTTGAACCTCAGATTAACAAAAGCCTATGTTCATAAAAACATTAGTGTGTTTGCTATCGTATAAAGAGGGAAATTAAATCTTTAGTCATTAGATCTTATGTGTTGAAAACAGGTTGAGATCCTCAAAAGGAACGAATCAACTCTGTTAAAAGACATTAAGGAGTCAAGATAGTCCGTATCTTATGTAATGTGAGATTGGTCAAAATTTTGTAAAAATATGGCTAAACCTCTTAAAACATTACTGCAAAATGATTCTGGATTAAGTATTCCTTCAATAAACACCTCCCAGTAAGTATTTCATTACTTATGAATGGGAAGGGTAAAAAGGGAAGAAATTTTTTTTTTCACAAAAACTCAGAAGTGTGTTTTATCTCAAAACTTTTGAAGTCAGAAGAAAAGAGTATAAACATAAAACACTTTAGAGTCAAAAGTTGGGGTAAAAATGGTCATCAAAGCAACTGTGTGCAGTCATTGGTTCAGGAAAAGGTTCAGGTAACAATGGTATTTCCAGTGAATAAGCTTTCAAAAGAGGACTAGACAAACTTTTCTAAATAATCACGTAGTAACAAATTCTATAACAGGATTTTGAAAAACTCATGTGAACATGTGTCCTCATTTCTGTTTGTCAATCAATCAACAAGAAAATGGTACCAAACAGTGGACAAAATGCAGTTAAAATTCATACCACTGTCTTCAACCACTGACCATTCTCATAAACTTGAGCATGAGATGATCATGTGCTTTATTATTGTTTTACCAGTTTCTTTTGGTGCTGTTTTTAGAAAATCCTTTAATTTTTTTTTCCTAAAAAGGATTTTCTCGAATAAAGCAGGATATATTATTCTCTATTTTTTTGGAATGATATATTTTGAACTTTTACTGGTTTTTGATAGTAAAAGTTTCAATCTCCTGTCAGGATATATAACCTTTATTTTTGTTGGTTAAATTATCCTCAAGCAGATCAAAAGAAAATGGTATAGTTGTCAAGGTTATGACAAACTCAAGTTTGTTCTTACTTTATGAAAAGGATTGATTGTCAACAGATCTTAAAATACTTCGGCACTCATGTTTTAATTCAAATATTATAAAAAGGATGAGTTGCCTTGGTAAAAAGTCTACATCAATAGGGGTACTAAACCACTGTCAAAAATTTGAAAAAGCTTCAAAATCTGCAAATGAGTTGTGGTAAAACCTTGAATGAAAATTCCTGTAAAAGTTGCTGATAAAATGTGTTTTCAAATCATCACCATTATTTTACCTCTAACCACTGTCTTGTTCAAACATCTTTTTACTAAATACTGTCCACTGCTGAAAGTCAGCCACTGATCCTTCATTTTTCTTGGCTAGCACTGATGCTCAAAATCAGTGTCTTATCCACTGATATACTATCTACTGATAGTAAAAATCATCCACTGATGTCACATTATTACCGTTGTAACTACTGATGCTTGGTACATCAGTGGCTCTCAAAACAACTGTTCTCCATTTTTCATCCATATCATCAGAGGTTGACACGTGGTCAGTTTTTAGCCATCAGATCATAATAACCGCTGCCATATCAGCGATCACTTTTTCCCTAAATAAAACCCTGATCAAAACCCCCAAACAGGGTTTTACACTGTCGAATTGAATTCCAAAGTTCTCTTCTCAAAGCAGTTTCCAACTTTTCTTCCCAAATCACTCTCCGATCCTTCTTCATCAAAATGACGAAGTCAAAATCAAAATCTAAACCAAAATCAACAGCATCTTCCAAAAAGGTCGCTCAAACGGCCGAAGAATCCATCGAGATACCATACAAATCTCCTCACAATTATCTGGGTTTGCTCACAAAACCCACCGATAACCACACCTTCGACTCCATCATTGATACATTATCTGCATCAAAGTACAAAACTTTGTTGACAGCAGATGCTCCCATTTGTCTACAAACCCAGAGAGAGTTCTGGAAAAAGGCGACGCTTGAAAAACAAGACGATAAAGTCATAGCCATTAACTCCTCGATACAGGGTAAAGTGATTCAAATCACTCCACAATCAATCTCTGAAGTCTTTAAACTCGACGATCAGAAAGGTAAACCTTCTTTTGATAAAACCGAGTTGAAAAAGGATTTCTTAAAAAGAGGGTATGCAGAACAATCAAAGGTAGATACCTTACAAAAAGGTTATTTTCCTTCTGCACCTAGGTTTTTATTTCACACACTTTTGAGTTGCGTTTCAAATAAAACAACAGCGTTTAATGAAATACCATTGAAGATTCAATGTCTAGGCTATGCTATCCTAAATAATGAAAATTACAACTATTCCCAGGAGATCTTTAATGACTTGGTAAAAAATGTTGATAGCAAATCATTTTTACTTTTTCCAAGATTTCTGAGCTATTATTTTAAACAAAAATTTGAAAAAGAAAATGAAAATTTGCTCAAACAAGGTGTCTATTTTCAAATAAAAGGTTTAACAAATGAAACATTTTCCAGAATGATGGCACCAATAAAAACAAAAGCAGAGGTGTCTGAGCAAATTATAGCAGTCACCACTGCTCCTCAGACATCTGCTGCTGAGCCCACTGCTCCAGGTGATCATAGCAGCACTACCACTGCTTTGAAACCCACACCTGCCACTACCAAAAAGAACAAAAAGAAAACATCTAGAAAACCCACCAAACCCAAAACAAAGGCAACTCTGGAAGATGAGATCCCAGAGCAACTGCCAGTGACCAAACAAATGTCACCACAAACCACTGCTGCTACTTCCTCACAGCAGTTGGTAGAAAGATCTCCACCATTGCCTAAAACTCCTCTTGCATCCTCACAAAAGGATCAGGTTGTAAACACAGAGACCCCACAATATGAAGCTCTGGACCCAATCAGATCCATCTTCCTCAGTCCTGATCCCAAGGACATGTCTCTTTCAACTCCCATACCCTCACCAATAATATTACCACAATCCATGCTACCTTTGTTACATGCAGTTGTTATAGCTCAGACACAAACCAGTTCCTCTCAATCACTCATCAAAGAGAGTACACTCCAACAAGTGACTGGGTCTGATGCTTATACCTCTGCTATCCCAGCAACAACTGAGGAGGTTACACCCCCGAGTTACAAGTAACTCTAGGTGGTAGTTCAAGTGGAGCAGCAACTACAACTGATGGATCAACAGATCTTCAGTTGGATAGTTGTTTCATTAGTAAGACTCCCTTGAAGGCAATTTCTTCCATAGCACCATCGGTAACCACCAGTGAGTTGGTTCTAACCACTGGTACCATCAAAGGTTTATCAAGTGCTGAAGAAAGAAGTCCCCAGTACCAAGAACAAGGGGCATCAATGGGTGATTTTTGGGACTCAGTTCCTTAGTCGCACATTGGTACAACCACTGCTGGTGGGGATTCAGATGATCCCATTAAAATGGGTGATGATTCAAAATATCAGGAATTGACGGGCAGAGTTGAAAAACTCGAAACATCAGTTGCTGAGATAAAGGATATGGTGCAGCAGCTGCTAAAAGCTCAAAAAGCACAATCCACTGCTGCTCCAGCTCAAGCATCTGCACAACCTGCACTTGATCCAAATGAGCTGTGGAATATTTTCCAGCCCTTACTTGAAAAACAAAAACAGATGGCTGATCAGCAACATGAGATACATGTGAAAATGTTGACAAACATGGTGGAGTCGAGATTTAAAGATACTCAAGCAGACATCAAAGCTATCAAGGCTCATCTCCAAAGCACTTCTGGAAAAGTTCCCTCTACTATCCTTTTTATGGATAACCCCCTTGCAGATAATGCCAAAAAGGGGGAGAATGTCAAACAGTTAAAGAAAAAGGGAATTGAAGATGGTCTGTATGTTGAACCAGAACAAGGAAAACAGCCATCTAAAATCTCAAAAGATTCAAAATCTCAAACTTCCATCCAAACAGCTGATACAGCAGTAGTTACAAAAACTGCTGTCAGTAGCCAAACAACTGTCATCTCATCAACACACACAACTTCACCACACACCACCAAAACCACTACCATACCACCATTTCCTTCCAAAAAGAAGAAGACAACAGATGTTACAACATCTGTTGTAATGACAACAGTGGTTGAAGCACCAGTTGTTTCAACAACTGTTAGTCAAACACAAACCACTGCCATTCAATCTCAAACCACTGAGCCACCTAAGACATTATCAGCCTCTCCTACAATAAAAATGAGAAGGATTCTCATACCTGATGATTCACCACCACCATCGCCACCATCAAAAACTACCTCCCCACCTTCAACCCCTGCTCAAAAGCAGAAGACATCTACTGACACATCAGTAGTTGTAATGACAACATAGGTTGAAACACCAGTTGTTTCAACAGCTATTAGTCAACCATCCACCACTGCTCTCATCATTCCTACCTCACAACCAAAACCCTCTACATCAGTAAAGCTTCACAAAAGAAAAAGAGAAACAACTCAGCCTACTGATGAAAAGTATGATCCTGTTGTTGCTAAATATCCACTGGAACTAGAAGCTGTGAAAAAAGAGATGAGACAATTTTACACTTAGGATGATCCTTCAAAAAGAAGATTTCCTTCTCTCATAGGTTTTGTAGTTCCAGAAGACATGGATGAATATCTTGAGATGAAAGCAAGGCAAGCAAAGATCAGAGCTAAGCTCGAATGCAACGATCAAGGTGATGAAGCCATTGTTGAAAAATTGGAATTTTTACTCTCAAAAGTCAAGCTGATGGAAAACTATGCACAAGATCTGAGCAAAGAGAAGGTAGATCAACGAAAAGAAATGAGAAAAGAGTATCTTTCATATATAATGAAAGAAAAATTCTATCAAGCTGAAGAAAACCAATTTGAAGAGTGGCCACTGGTTGCCTTGAAGCATGAAGCAAACAGGATTGAAAGGGTTAAAAATGATCCAAGTAAGAAGAAGACAGCTCCAAATTGGAATAAATACAAAAAGCTAATTGCTGATCTTACTTCTGAATACAAAAAGAAAAAGCAGGAACTGATAGATGCTAAGGTGGATACTGCTGAAGCCATAGCAAAATGGACAAAGCAGTATACTGATGAGGCTTATGAACGGCTGAAGAAAAAGAAGATAACAGTCTCAGGCACTTCTAAAAGGTAAGACTACAACAAGATAGAACAACAGCTGGATGCTCTTAAAACACTGATCACATCAACAGTTGACCCGAGTCTTGTGATAAACCAAGAGAAAGGAAAACTGATGACCAGTGAAGAAGAAAAAGGAAAGGAAGCTGAGTACTTCACAGAAACCATCATGAAAATGGGTCTAAAAGAAGAAAGCTCAGAAAAATTTCAAAACCTTTTTAAAAAGGTGTTATCTAAGCCTGCATCACCAAATACTTCAGAAGTTTCAGACATTGAGCCAGATCAACAAAAGAGACAGGAGCAGATAGAAAAGGAGACTGCAGAAGACATAGCTGCAGCAAACAATGTCATTGAAATGGCCTTCAAACGAATGTCTGAAAGTCTGCAAGTTTTCACAAGGCCAACATCTCCCAACTCATCTTCAAATAAATCTCTCCCAAGAAACCCATTTGGTTTAAAAATACTAAAGTGGCTCTCTGATCAAAAGACCCACGTATTGACTCTGGTCAGAATCAATGGTGAAGTGAAGCATATATCAAGGAATCAAGCACTAGGCCTGGGTGTTGAAGATCTACAAGATCTCCTTGAGCTTACACTGTGCAGGGATGAAGATGATACAAGTTCTCAGGATTTTGAGCTGAAATTTAAAGAACAAGTCAAAGAACTTCTGATGAGGAATAAAGATCTAGAATAATGAAGGGTTTTGGCATTATCTGTTCCAGGGGGAGATTGTTGGGATTGAACCCTGCCAGAGGAACAGATAATGAAAGCCAAAACCGGATCATGACAGTGGATTCACAATAAGCAGCAGTTTACACCAAGTCTTCTCCCTTGAAAGTAATTATAACATCTGATGGTCTTGCATCCACTGCCCGGATACAACTGCTGTTGTTCTTCTAACTACTGATGAAGCCAGAAGACTGCTGAGAACTAAGCACTGCTGGTAAAATCTACTGATAACAAAGCACTGCCTAATCAAGGACTGATCAACCTTGAGGAAAACACTGACATAAAGAGAGAGCAGTAGTTTAGTATATCATCTGTTTCATGTATAGTCAGTAGTTAAAGTTTAGCAGTGTTTGTATAAGACCAGTAGATACAGTTTGTTAGACTGTTAGACGTCGCTTTCATGGTGACGTCAGCTAAGATGCCTCATCGGTTTGGAGTGTCTATAAATGGAACAGTACTCTGTACTGTTACATTTGATCGTTTTGAGTGAGTTCTTCTCCTCAATTCAATCCTTTCATCTTGTGCAACCAACCACTGGAGTATCAGGCTGAGGGGGAGCTTAGTTTGTAAGCATGCTTGTAATCTTTTGAATTGCTTTGTAATATTTTAACTGATGAAAAGCATTTGTTTATCTAAACTATTTTCTTCATTGATTGTGTTTATAAAGTTTGTAATTATTTCCGCTGCACTTAAACTCTATTCATCTCTATTTGATTTGTTCAAATTATACAAACAAACACAATCACGATAGCCTCCGATCCTAACAACAAGTGTTTTTCTAAATTTGTTAAATCATTGTGAAATTTATTGTTGGGTAGAGATTTGTGCAGGTCCCCGAGCATAAAGTCTGAGCAGAGTTTGAGCCAGGTTTCAATTCTAGAACAAAAGCTATGCCAGATTGCGATCCCGGAACAACTTAAGGGGGAGTCTGCTAGCAAAGGGGAGTCTGAAGATGCAAGAGCCAGTTTCTGATCCTGAAAGTTTGTTAAAGATAGAGCCAGGATTAAGATTCTGGGAATGAACTGGAAAGAGGAGATTGAAGACTAGATCAACATCCAAGGGATAAATTAGTAGCTGATGAAAGAAGATAGAGATAGGATGCTTACACTGTCAGACACTTTGGAGAGAGCGAGAAGACGATAAAGATTGAAGACTCGACATACTGAAGACTTGTACTGAAGACTCGTCGACATCCAAGGGGGAGTCTGTTGGTGCATATGTCTGTCGACTTCGTCTTGTATCGAGTTTTGTAACTAGAATGATAGATCAAGTCACGTAGTTCGAGGAAAACGAAAAACTGAGCTGAACAAGCCAGTTCACACGAAATGGAAGAGCCATTTCGCACGAAATGGGCATTCCCATTCCATACGAAATGGCACATCTATAAATAGCAGACTTGAGTCTTTCATTTGTAACTTTCTGATTCCGGTACAGAGGTGCTGCCGAAGTGTCTCCAGGCTGTAAAACGTTGATATATTAATATACAATACATTTAAAGTGATTCTATGTGTAAATCAAGCTGATTCAAAGTCGATACGTTTGTTTCCACCTCTCGTATTGATTAGAACTCTTCTGAATGACTCGTTTGGTCGTGCAAACGATCCTACACTTTGGAGATACTTTCAAGCACATCCCATACGAGTGGTCATGGACCAACCAATAAAAAATGTGCTTGAAAAACCCGAAAATTCTGGACGTTTAGCCAAATGGGCTGTGGAACTAGGAGAACACAATATCACCTATGTTCCAAGAAAGCCGTGAAAGCACAAGTCTTGGCTGATTTCATTTTGGAAATACCCAATGAAACAATAACAGAAGTCAACACAGCTTCCACTGAACCCTCCGACCCCCACACCTGGAAGCTCTTCACTGACGGAGCTTCCAGCGTTGAAGGGTCAGGAGCAGGGCTAGTTCTAATCGATCCTAACCATTTGGAACTTACGTATGCTCTTCGGTTTGAATTTCAGACTACAAATAATGAAGCTGAGTACGAAGCATTGATTACGGGACTCAAACTTGCAATAGAAATGGGTGTCAAAAGGCTTCAAGTCTTCACGGATTCATTGCTTGTCTCCAACCAAGTAAGCAACAACTACATGACCAAAGAACCAAACATGAAGAAGTACTGTGAAAAAGCGAAGGAGCTCATGAGTGCATTTGAAACATGCACAATCAAGCAAGTCCAAGAACACAAAACAAAAAAGCTGATGCACTAAGCAAACTCGCTTCATTGACCTTTGCCCATCTTACTAAGAAGGTATTGGTTGAAGTGTTGAAGCAATCATCAATTCAAGAGCTTGAAGTACAAGACGTTATCACCGAGGAAGGCCTAAATTGGATGACCCCTCTGATCAAATTCCTCACAAATGGTGAACTGCCAAGTGATCAAGTAGAAGCCGAAAGGGTTCGAATAAAGTCAAGACAATACGTGGTACAAGAAAATATCCTTTATAAAAAAGGATACCTTGCACCATTGCTTCGCTCTGTTGGCCCCGAACAAAGTCAATACTTGATCAAGGAAGTCCATGAAGGAATTTGTGGAGCCCATTTTGGCCCAAGGTCAGTAGTGTCAAAATTAATGAACCATGGTTACTTCAGGCCAACGATGCACCGATGCAAATGAGCAGCTGAAAAAATTTGAAGCCTGTCAAATACATGCTCCAGTGCCAAAAAGCCCAAAGCATGACTTGGTTCCCATCTCATCTGCTTGGCCATTCCACAAATGGGGAATGAACATTATTGGACCATTCCCTCCGGCCAAAGGAGGAGTCAAATTCCTTCTAGTAGCTGTAGACTACTTCACTAAATGGCCGGAGGTGAAACCATTAGCAAAGATAACAGGAAAGCAAATCATTGATTTTGTATGGGAAAACATCATTTTCCGATTTGGGTTACCAGGAGTATTGGTCACGGACAACGGAAAACAGTTTGTAGTAAAGCCTTTAAGCTCATGGTGCAAAGAGTTCCGAATAGCACAGGTCTTCAGCTCAGTGGCCTACCCTTAATCCAACGGCCAGGTTGAAAGAACAAATAGAAGCATTGATGAAGGCATCAAAACATGATTGGGAAAGCATGACACCAATTGACTTGAAGAACTCCCAAACGTACTATGGGCAATCAGAACCACTGAAAAAACAAGTCACAAGAAAACACCTTATAGCTTGGTGTTTCAGACCTGAAGCTGTAATCCCAGCAGAAATAGGAGTTACAACAAAGATAACGTTCAACATTGATCTAGAAGCAAACAAGTAAGAGACGATGTTGAACTTGGAACTCCTAGAGGAAGCACGGGATCAAGCAGGCATTCAAGAAGCAAGATAAAAACAAAAGACGGAATCCTACTACAATGTCCGGGTAAAACATGAATGATTCAAGCCTGGTGACCTAGTCCTCAGAAACAATGAGGCAAGCAATAAAGAAAGCCAAGGGAAACTTGGTCCCAAATGGGAAGGACCATATGCCATCCTCGAAGCTCACAAGGGAGGATCATACAAGCTAGCTGACTCAAATGGCAAAAAGCTTCCCAGGCATTAGAACGGCAAAAACCTTAAAAGGTTCCATGTTTAAGAACATGTATTAGAAAAACAAAGATTAACAAAGTGTTGTTTTTGTTCCTTTGTAATTTACACACTTTGATGAATGAACAATGAGGTTCTTGTTAAAATTTGTCTTTCTATCCTATAATCAGGTTGAGAAGTTAGCAAAAAACTCCATGACAAGGGTCATGTAAGGGGATGAGCTACTAGGCCACATCACTCAATAGATTCAAGGGTTGAATGGACCTATATAAGGGGTGAGTTCCTATATCAATACAACTCCATGAGACTTAGAATTTTTTTTAACAAACTTGTCTCATAGACGGGTCTGAGCAGCCTTCACCAAATGTTCCTTAAGCCTTAGAAAATATTCCAAAAAACAAACTCTAAACAGGCTTACGAACCAAAATTAAACCATGTAAAATGATAAATAGGATAAGTGTTACGCCTTCTTGTTAAAAATGCCAAGGCTAAGTGACTGCAGCACTGAACCCTTCAAGGTATAAATAACATAAGGAAAACACAACACTAACAAAGACAATTACATAAACAAAACTACAAGGAAAGGAACAAAACAACAACACAAAAATAAAAGGTTGTATGCAACTTAGAAGCAAAAACACATAGTAAAGCACCAAGCCACAAACATCAAGCAACACCCGGAAGCCTCGAAGGCTTCAAGCCACAAGTTGCTTAACCAAGTTGCTTTAGAAAATATACAACATAAAACAAAGGCAACATAAAAAGTCACAACATAGCACAAGTACTAGAAAGTTAGTAGCATAGCATAAAAGGCCTTAAGGGCCTTAAAACCTAAATAATTGTCCAACAAAGCCTTCAAGGCTCCAACCACCACAGGGACCTAAACAGTTCACTTTTAGAAAACAAGTTTAAACATACAAACCATGAAATTGTTTTAAGTGCTAAGAGAGCTACGAATATATTTTTCAAACATCAGTAGAAGGCTTCGAAGCCCCAGAACCATCACCCTTACCCTTCTTGGCCTTCTTTGCTTTCTTGGCCTTAGGGCCACCATCACCTCCAACCGCTGAACCCTCAAGGCTTGCTTCCTTGGAAACCTCCGCATCCTCAGAGAAAGTCTCTTTACTATCACCTGAACGAGAACATTTCTTGTACAGGGAATCAAGCATTTCAGCACAAACCTTCTCATTTAGCCCAACTGGTTTTATCCCCTGTAACACGGAAAGAGGTTTACCAAAGGAAGATGAAACTTCACTTACATACGGGTAAGTCAGCCTTTCCATCTTGTGACCAGACTCCTTGAAAATTTCAGAAGCTTTTGGACGAAACAAAGGAGACTGTTCTAAGGTTTGACCAGACTCATGAAGCTTGAAACCAACAACCAAGCCCAGATGCTTCCCATAGTTCAACAATTTCATGTAAACATCCCCAAGAGCAGAGTTAAATTCATTAGAGTGAAGGAGAAAGGTAACAACCTGCTGAAAGCCTTGCTCAATAAGCCACTGGTTATCACCAGTAGCTTGAACTACAGAAGCCTTCAAGCCTTCTTTCTCTTCAGCAAAGACCTTCTTTTGAACATCCAAGGCTTCCTTATCAGCCTTCAACTTCAACCTATCCGCCTCAAAACTCTTCTTCAAATCACTAATTTCAATCTCGTGCCTGCGGGTCAACTCACCAACCTTTTTAACCCAAGCTTCATCCTTCTCCGAAAAGCTATCAATGTCCTTTTTCATGACAGCCATAGAAGCCTTCATTTTCTCCTTCTTCTTTGAGAACTCTTCATACTCCTGCATCCCCTTCCGGAAACGAGTAACACCTTCGGCCACTAAGGCTGAAAGGTTGCAGGAGTTCAAAATCAACCTTGAAAGAATAGCGTCACCCTCCATCCTTGATATAACACCTCAAACACCAGGAGGAGCAAAATTTGCCAATACATCAGCACAAACACCGGCATCCTTAAAACTGTCCCCAACCTTAACACTCCAATTCGGAACAAAAACTTCATCTTCACTTAAGCCTTCAACATCCTTGCTTGATGAACCTTGAACATGAGTCACTATAACCTTCTTACCAGAAGCTTTCTTCTTACCAGAAACAACTAAATTCTTTTCCTTTTCAGCACCAGGGCCTTGATCCTCAGAAACTTCAATGTCATTACTCAATTCCACAGGATCAGAAGAAGTGGATTGAGCAGCACTCTTCAACATACGACGAGAAGAACGGCGGGCCAAAGCCTTAGGAGCATTAACCTTGGTAAAACCCTTGACATTTGAAACACTAGCATACCCCACACCCTCAAATCTGTGCTCAGAACCCCTAGAAACTGCATCATCACCCTATGCAGCTTGAGCATCAGTAAAAACAACATCTAATGTGTCATCACTCTTCACAAAATCCAATGCAGACATGACTGCAAAATTTACAAGAAAGAAAACATAAGCAAACAATTCAAAGGAATGTAAAAATTAGAGCAAGGGAAATGTATACCCTGGCCACTCCTCATAAGAACCGGATCCCGATCAGCCTTATCCCACAATTTGCTAATACCCAACAAAACTAGCAAATGTTCAGGAAAAGGTTGAACCCTTGAAGGACATTGCCGAATGGCCTTAAGAAAACAATCATTCAAATCAGACTCAGAAGGTTCCGATTCATTGAGAACGGTGTCTGGGTGCCTCCACACCATTTTAAAGGGAACAATTGACTTTGAAACCCAGAAAAACCGATCTTTCCAGGCACCAAGGGTGGTAACCATGGATGAAATCAAACAAGTATCGACTTTGGACGTTTCGAAGGTAAACCAATCACCGTTCTTCGCCAAACGGAAGAACCGGCGGAACAACAACAAGGAGGGATCATAACTGGAGGCCCGATATAAAACTTCAAAATGTAAAACCCTAGCCATGCCTTTGGGATGGATTTGACCAAACGAAACTCGGTAATACTCTAAAACATTCAATACAAAGGTTGAGAAAAGAATGACGAAGATTGGAGAACTCAAAGTGGCGACAATACAAAATAATCGACCCAGAAGGGCATTGATCAACTGACTTGTCACAACCCGGTGCAACCGGATTGAACTTCAAATCAATGCCCCATTCCATACAAAAGGCCTCCACTTCCTCTTGAGTGAGGTGAGAAAATCTAACAGAAAGATCCTTACGTGCACCTATGCCCAAAACGAAGAACATAAAAAACGAAGAAAAGAAAATGATTACTAACCTGAATAAAGGAAGGAATAACCGGAACGCCAGGAGAAGATAAGTGAAAAGATTATCAAGTGAGAATAAATGAGAAATAAATATAAAAAAGGAAGTTATAATTACCTGTTGTGTAACTACAACCGCCGCCTGAAAAACTGCCACCCATCACATCAGTTGTCATTTCAAAATTCAAAATCTCAACAAGTCCGAACCCCTGAAGCCTTAAAGCCTTCAAGCAATAAAAAATAATGTGTAAAAGTCAGAAGCATTCGGGCATATACCCCAAACACCTCTAACTTGGGGGGCTGATGACGATGGTAGCCTAAGCCTCAATAATATGGCTAAAACACATAGCAGCTCAAAAGGTTAAAAGGTTAAAATGTTCAAAACCCGCGAGACATTGTAAGCAGAATAGAACAAGCACAGTAATCAGTCACATCAACTGATAACTCACCTACTCTTCACTCAGCCGCAAAAGTAACGTGCACAAAAGAGAAACAACCTTTTACCCGCAGGCCCAAAGCCTTCAACCCTTAAATGGGTAAGCCTCCTTCTGCAGCAGAGGTTCACTAAGTCAAAGGTTTCCCCTTTGGGAAGAAACCTTCTCTATAAATAACATCCCATAACATTTATTTCGGACATTCCTGATCAGTCCAGATCTCCTCGGATCTCTGATCTTCTCTCTTATCTCTCGAGAACTTGCTTCATGCATGCTTCTCTTCTTCACTTCAAATTACATAACTTTACTTGCTCTTATATCCGAGGCTGAAGCTTCTTCAGCCAAAGACATCAAGTAAATAACAAACATAAGTAGTGAACATCCTTCTACGTCTAGCAAATGTAGGAGGACCCCACGACCTGCGTCAGGCAAACCTCAACCCTTGAAGCCTTTTGCCTAACCAGCTTGTCCACTACTCCTAGTCTCATATTTGTTGTAACAACATGTTGCTTAAATTCTAGAGAATTCGATGTGTGAGGCTTTGCAACTCCATTGATATTCTCAACAAAATTTGGGTTCTCAAAATTCCCAATTTGATCCTTAATCATGCTTTCTTTGAACATTTTAAAGATGACACAAGCACTTCATAACCTTGTATGTACAATTGTTCTTTGCTAACTACGTTCTTTATTATCTTTGGAATAAATTGCACACATGTCACATGGTATCTTTCTAAATTTTCCATCTACAAAAACCTTTGTTGTTCCTAACCCATATATAGATAAACACGCATTCGTTCTTGTTATCCCTTTCCACCCTATATATATTTTTTAAAATCGTGGAATATGGCTTTTTTACTTGTCTGATGTTTTATAAAACTAAGGTTTCCATACCAAATTTCATAGCAATCATCGGTTTCAGTCTATGTCTTCGATATCAAACTCATGAGGGATAATAGTTTTCTATGACTTACTTGTGCATGCATAAGCATAGTGACTGTATGATTGATAGCGGTAACATTTGACATCAGAGAGTATCGTGTGAGTCCCTCGGTTCAGTCCTATGTCTGCCATGAAACATGACTTCTAGCCAACCTTTTCTTCTTAGTTGAAAACACACTTGGGACGTAGAACCCGAAGTTTCGCCTTATTGGATATCCTCTTCACTGCCCTATCCTTCCAGTGGCTTCCGGAGAAATTTCTAGTTGCATCTTCATTCAATAACAAACTTGACAAGGCAAAAGAGAGTATCCTGTTGTCACTATTCCATGGAGTTCAGATCGATGAGAGCTTCGACTTTTGCGTTGATGCATTGGTTTCATATCGAAGCAGAAAAACAAAACAAACAATCAAAATAAACTGAAAGATTAATGGTGAATAAACAAACGAGATTTTTAGACTAAACTGATCGATCATTTTAATCAGATCTACATCAAATTCTGTTCGACACAATACACATATACAAATACCAAGTGATGTGTTATTCTGTTTCAACCGCTTATTGGTACGACGCAACGTTTAACCTATGACCTATTAATACATCATTATGCATGGGCTTAACGTATTTGGCCCATGCCAGGTCTATTTGATAACTATAAGTTTTGACCCATATCAAACTAAATCATAAATATAAAACAAAATGTTTGCAGCCCATATTCGAATAGCATATTGGATTGAATGATTAGTTTTCTGCAGATTATTAACAGTAGTACTAAATTTTCATGTATTCCGCGTGATGCCAACCTTCCAGTTTCCCCTCATCTCCCCTATGGACTGTTTTATCTATAGATGTTAATTAAGGATTGGTCTTAAGAACTTAAGAGCAAATAATATGTGTGACTAATTGATTATTGTTGGTTTATCGTTTTTTTTAACAGTAAATTTCTTTTAATCCTTGTCGATTGTGGCTTTGAACCCAACACCTCTCTCTCTCTTAAACCCAAAAGTATTTAAAAGTTTTGTCTTGGCCAATGGACCATCACTCCAATGGTATGCGAAAAAAACTGTCATCAACGAACGGGTCATATCATGGCGACTAAACACAAAGGGCATTTGGGAGTTAGGTCAATATGTTCAATAAATGAGAGTGAAAGCAATTGATTCTCAAATTGACTTTGCTATTTTTAGATAATTTTTAAAAATAAAAGTCCACACATGTTTATTATTAGGAAACTTAGAATTTTGACTTTGATGTATTTACCATTTATTTTGTTTACCGTTTCAAATTGTGGACCAAATCATATTCACCATTTATTTTGTTTACCGTTTCAAATTGTGGACCAAATCAATTTGGTAGCACTCCAAAATAAATTTAATGAACCCACTAAGACCATGTGTAGTGGTCAAGTCTCATAATCCTCATAGATGTTAGATGTGGGGTTATATGACACGCGATAAATGTGTAACAAATGAAGTTTATGAGAGTTAGATATGTAGTGGGGTTATACTACTTCAATTATATGGGTGGGAGTTGGCTACAAAGTTCATTTTTCCTACAAAGTGTAAAAATCATAAAAAAACTATAATTCCAGCTATAAAACACACTCAATACCCACAAATAACATAGTGGAGATTACTAAAACACCACATTTGTTGGTTTTGTGTTGTGTTTTGGATGATACAACTTTGATTATCGAATGGCTAACATTAGTGTGTTTTATGTTGGTTATCATGTTGTGTTTTATATTAATAGTTGTATGATTGTGTGTTTGAAGTATTTAAGGACTGTTAGGGTTTGGATATTGTGTTTTAGTGATCTTGCTATGTTATTTTTGGGTTTTGAGTGTGTTTTATGACTGAAATTGTAGTGGTATATGACTTTGTATACTTTATAGAAAAAATGGACTTTGTAGCCGAATCCCACCCCAATTATATATATATATATATATATATATGTGTGTGTGTGTGTGTGTGTGTGTGTGTGTGAGAGAGAGAGAGAGAGAGAGAGAGAGAGAAACCACCATGACACGCCGCTATGCATATCACGGTGGGAAAACTTTTTTGCCCATATCACCCGGAGAGGGGGGGTTGTACCCGACGCTATGGGGCTGGATGGTGGTATATAGCGCCATATAAGGCTCCACTATGGGTGACCTAATAAGGGAGTGTCATCTTATATCTCTCTAAATTGAAAGGATACTTTAAGAATGAACCCGAATCCCATCTAGAATTCTAAAATTGTTAGGCAACGATAATCACTTTGCAACCATCTCAGGCAACATCAAGAATTTTCATCCCAAATCCCATCTCATGCCATTTGCGACACCATCCCGTCTGTAGGTCTCGTTTTTCCGGTGAGGATCGATAACGAAAACCTATCCTTGTTTATCACAAACACGGTAACGGGTGCGGAATCCCTGTGACGGTGCAAACCAAACAAAGTGTAAAACACACACGTACCCAAAGATTCAATATCTATTGATTAGGGATGAGAACGGATACAAACATATACAAACAATGTTTACAGACTCTCTCTCAAAGTCTCACAACTCTCATCAGTTTCACACAGAAACTGTGAGGGGTATTTATACTAGACACAAACACGGACTATGACGAAACACATAAAGGACACGACGAAACAACAAAGTCGACGAAACACATTCTGTTTCGTCGACATACATATTCATATAATTCTTGTTTCGTCGATGTAGTTGAAGCCCATATGAAGTCCAAGTCCAAGTCCACTTCAAGTTTTCGGCCCAAATGTGAAGAGAATCGGCCCAGACAACTTTCTGTTGACTAAATGTTTGCACAATTTATCCATTGGGAATAGCCCAATGGTGTTGGTGAGTTAGATAAGGTGTAAAATAGGTGGAGGTCATGGGTTTAATTCCCATGGCATGCAAGTTTAGCCATTCAAAAAAAAAAAAATGTTTGCACAATTTCAATATAGGACAATTCTGTGACATCATCATGACATCACAATGATGATGTCATGGTGATGTGTAAACGGGAATGGGTTTGCGGCGCTCCGTGCTTCGCGTGTCGAACTCTGGGGCGCACGACGGAGGAATGTCGTGACGTCGGGCTTGAGCCGGACCTAACCGAGTCGACCCGAACCGAATCGAGTCGCGTCCACATAAAGTGTATCAACAAACTCCCCCTTGGACGCTACTCGTGAAGGTTCGTCTTCTGTGTCTTTCATGTCGGAGGATCTTCAAAGTCTTCACGCGTTGTAAGAAGAAAGTGTATCAACAAACTCCCCTTTTCATTTAGGAAGTGTGTTAACAAACTCCCTCTTAGAATGAACTCTCCATTGAGTTATGCTCGTGAATTTTTTTTTTTTGATCGTCAATTCTTCAGATCCTTGTGGTGTTGATGAGGGGTCAGCGGCAACTCGATTATGTTTATCTTTTGAGTGCCTTCACATCGTGTCTTCATTCAAAAGCTTGTCATCGAACAAGTTTTCCTCGCCTTTAGCATCTGCACACGCAAGAAATCTAAACGCGTAATGAGAACAACCGCTTGGAATATAAACAAATTAAACAAATGACACATATGAGATTAAATCTCAATCAAACACCGACCGACAACAGTTTGAAAGTTTTAGAAAATGATCAATTTTAATCCTTTAACTTTCAAAATTTGTTAACTTCGACAGTTTATGAAGATGCAATTGTTTTCCGGCTTACGATCAGGATTTTGGGTAGGATAGACTCGAGTTCCAACATCGGTCAATAAAAAATAAACTAGAAGCAAAATCTTTTTGGCTTAATAAAGTTTATATTAAAACACACCTAAAATCTTTTTGGAATTTTTCATTTTTCAAATGTAAAGACGGAAAGCAATAAATAAATATATACAAAGATGCAGAAACGAAAGCAGTAAATAAATATTTACTGACATTCTTTTTGCGAGTTTCGAGGGTAAGAGAATCATATCAGTGTACGGTCACGCCAAAACGCTCTTTTTGTTCAATTAGTTAACATTTAGATAAGCATCCTATAACAATTATCGGTATTGTTATCCACATAAGCTCAACTTATCAGATGTAATCATGGCGAGGGGATACGTTAAGGTATGATTTATACTTACCGACCGGTGTTCATCCACACACGACACATTCCCGTATCAAGGCATGCGCGAGAGTTCATCTTACCGGTGAGTATATTGTTTATCATCTGTTTGACCATATAAAAGATTGTGAGAAACTCACTTATTTGATTGAAAACAAGCCCTATGTGATAGAATCACTTATTTTTGAGGAACTTGATTTTCGATGCATGAGGGCACATGAGCAAGTCCGTGAACAGGTCAGTACTTTCGTACAGCAAAGAGACGAACTTGACTCCCGCAAAGAATCTGTGATATATTATCACTTGTTTTGTTTGGACATGTGATTGTTGATCACTTATTGAGGTCGTATGCAATATGTACACGTATGTATAGTATCATGGAAGATCTTAGACTTCGTCTCCGTTATCTTTCGGTAAAAGATACAACCATGATACCCAGATGATGAGACATCATAAAGACCGAATATCTCAGAACCTCGGCAATCTCTCAAACGAAATTTCGGTACTAAGACCATATGCCAATGTGCGGTTCCCACCTGGTCTTCAGTCAATTTAAGATTATATCACCCTGCACACTTTAAAATGATTGTGAGCCTACCGATACATCTTATATAGAGCTGCTTAACATTTTTCATTTTGTATTTCAGTTTGAAAAGGTTTCGACAGACCACTGATTTACTATCATTTTCTCTTTTTCTCGCCAGGAAACTCATTTTTGATTTTCTATTGTTTTTGGGTTTTGAAATTTTTCGATGTTTTTGAATTTTCAAATTGGATTTACTCCCCCTAAAATCAACAAACTAAGATAAATTTAAAGGACACAAAGATATTTACTAAAATGATTTCCCGATGTCGGTTTACTCATGTTGTACCTCAATGCCGTTTACCAAAATTAATTTTGAATCAGAAATGATTTATCGAATTTTGGAAAAATCAGTTGGCATGTCGGTAAGCGGTGCGGACCATGACAACATTGACGAGTTTCATAGTGAAACAATCACGTGTGAGGTGATATTTGAGTTCAACGTGTCAGGTCAAAGAGTGCTGTACGAGATGATAATAATTCATAAAGCAACTTAAATATCGACAAGTATAGGAGAGATTAGAAATTTAAAACCGTATCCTGCAACTGCTTCGTGCATTGCCAGGAATCTGAGCGCTCTCCCAAACTGGATATCCACCAGGTGTGGATTTCAAAGTCGATTTTGTAGCTACTGAAGAATCTCTTCACAACAACAAGATCATAAACCTCCGGGTCCGGCTGGTCTTCCATATTGCACCAGCGAAGGTCTTTGTCTTTCTCTTGAGAAGTAGTGTGCGATTGTTCAATCCATGCCAAGGCATCCGCACACCCGGTTGGTTTGTTCAACAAACACATTTTCTTCAATTACACCGCGAAGAAATGTACACTGCACGTTCATCTTGTTGATTTGAACTTCAGACGTGCTGCAGGTGCGTACATTTTGTTTTGAATCTACCCTGGGGACCCGATTGAAGCCTTGAACAATCAAACTTTGGAATGATTTTCATTTTGTCGAAGCTTTTCAATTTCTTTCAACAGACAACTCTGTTTTCCTTTGTTTTTCTCTCCATCAAAAGGCAACAATTTCTTTTGTCGCCGATCTTGTGCATGGACACTCCACTATCAACAATCCTAAGACTATTAATAGTTCCTCCTGGAACATCCTGCACACTCACTCAGGGATTAGTTGGAGAGGGGGACCCAAGCCTTCATAGACTTGGGTTGCCCCTGAGAATCAAGAAATGTAATTTCAATTTCTTGAAGGTCCTTAAATTGCAAGCCTCCTCCTGAATCCTCACCTGTTTTCGGTTTCCAAGCCTGTTTCCGTTTACCGAATTGTATATCATTTACAATTTTTGGTTTTAACGGTTGTGACGAACTTGGTTCCCTTTTAACAGATTTTACATCCGGTTTTAATGCCTTTTCAATTTACTTTACATTTTGACGTCGTTGTTTCGTTTCCTGTTCTTTAACAGTGCGTTTATCATGTTTTGGAGAAACAGGACGACGTTGTGAGTGACTTTGTTCAGAGGGGGCTCCTTCAACAAAATTTGGTTTGGGCGAGTTTGTGCAGTCTTTAATGATGTGCCCAAACTTCCCACATTTGAAACAAGTTCTCCTTTCAACAAACTTAGGAGAATATGATCGACAACCTGACGTAGAAGTTGTAGACCCAGATGTACTAGCTTCACACCCATTTGTGTGTTGAGTGTAATTGTTATCATTATTACGTTTCAAAATGTTGACTTTTTGAACAAAATCGGTATTTGACTTATTTTCAAAAGTCTCCACTTTATCAGTACCTTTGGAGGCCACGAATTTAACATCTTTTGCCTTCTTCTTGTAACAAGCTCCTTTTGATTCAACCTTAGCCTTAGGCTTTGGAGCTCGTTGTTGTTGTTGTTTACCCTTAAAAGCGACAGGTTGTTGCTTTGTCGGTGATTTTTGATTTCCAAATTTTCTTCTAACTTCAGCTTTTGGAATCGGATCACTCTGAGTTACAGAAACTCTCGGGATCGCTTTACCCAAAAACTTAGTTGTATTATCTTCAAACACTTTATCAATCAAAGATTAATTGACGTTTTTAATTGGAAAAGCTGTGTTTGAATAAATTTTGTCATCACCGACTAAAGTGTACAACACGTTATCACTTTTAATGGTAGATGCTGTCTCAGTGATAGGATCTAGCACCAGTTGATTGCACAGCAGGAGTAGGAGGATCACACAGAATGTGATTCTCAAAAGGCACTTCTACTCCTTTTCTATCGTCAAGAGATTTATCCTCATCACTCACATCTGATTCATCATCCGAAGAATCATAGTCCTCAATGGTTGGAGGACTTTGATTTGAAGCACATGATGACTTTTCCTTGCTATCAGATGAGCCCTCCGATGAATTGTCCATTTTGAACCCTAAGCAGTTGTAACTTCCTCATAATCAAGAGGTACAGTTGGCTCAAAACGAGGCATTTCCTCCTCATCGGGCGACTTGGTATAGTCGTGTCTCAAAGGGGGTGGACACTTCCTATAACCAACGCCTTTAACGTTTCCCTTTAGTTTCTGAATGTCAATGATGTGATCAAGCACATATTGGGAGTTAGAATAACTCTCCAATTTGAGCTTGACGCTTCATATTCACACTTGGCCACGGCTAGCTCTTTCTTGGTTTCCTCAATGATATTAATGTAGTTATTAATACCAATTTGTTTGTTGAAAACAGTTTTTGTTAATTCGGAAACACTTTTCTTTTGGGTTTCAATAACTGTTTTAAACTCCTTTTCATTACGAGCTAAGGCCATGTTTGCCTCTTTGCACTTTGACAGTTCAATAACCAAACTCTGATTGTGACTGTGAATCTTTTCAGATTCTTGTTTCAATTCAGCACATTCATGTTTCATATCAGCACAATCACTACATATACTAGGAGTTTCAGATTGTACCTGACTTGTAGAAGCTGTGACTTTAGCCATAAAGGCAGCCTGAGAAGAGAAAGATCCATCTTCAGTGAGAATCTTCTCCATTTCTTTTGAAGCAGCAACATCTTTCTTGATCAAGTCAGATTTCTCCTTAGCATCATTCGACAAACTATCAGCTTCAGAATCCATTCCCTCATTCACGTCCGATTCTGAACTGTAATCACTCACACCTGAGTTATCTTCATCAGTGCCACTATATCCTGAACTGTCATCTTTTCCTGAAGATTCACCATCATTGACATTCTTGACAATTTCAGCATAAAACGCAGTTCTTGTTTGATCATCGTTTCCCAACTGTATGGCCGGACCACAATTGACACTTGGATTGAATTGAGGATGTGTTGTGGAAACTTGAGGTTGAGGTTGGGCTTGAGGAATGGAATTCATTAAATATGCGGCCATCGAAGTCTGATGTGGAGGGGGTCGAGGTATGGAATTCGCTAAATATTTGGCCATCGAAGTCTGATGTGGAGGGGGTTGAGGTATTGTACTCGCTAAATATTCGGCCATCGACATCTGTTTTTGAGCTGGTTGTGGATCCGTACTCCAATCCCAAGGACTAGTACAACTCATGTTTGATGTATGTATGTGAAAAACTGATCACACACTTAAACTCAACCTGTTAAGACACTTTTGCAAGTCTTCAGTTAAAATTCACAAGTATCTCGACGAAACACCAAGTGATGTTGACCAACGACGAAACCCAATTGTATAATTGTATTGCGACGAAACAGATTTTAATAACCTCCGACGAAACAAAATGAAGTGTTAAGCGACGAAACACTTGAAGCCCAATGGTGAAGCCCAATTCAGTTTTGTTATGTGCGACGAAACGGTGAAGCCCAAATGGTTTTGAAGCCCAAATCAATGTACGACGAAACTGATTTCCTTTTGGTCGACGAAACTGATGAAATAAGAAAGGTCTGACTAAACTATTTGATTGACGAAACAGATTTGAAATCTGTTTGATAACGACGAAACTGATTTAATTAATTGCTCGACGAAACAGATTGAAGTGTAAGCGACGAAACTGAAAAGGTTTGTTTGCATATGACGAAACTGATTTGAATGTGTGAATGACGAAACTGATTTGGATAAGGGTGGGAGTTGGTGAGTTTGGTCTGATTTTTCAACGTGACCTTATCTATTCCTGACACAAAGCCATAGTTTTCAAACTACACCATGCCTAACATACTTTGAAGACCCAATTTTCAAACAAGAGATAATCTTAAATTCACAAACAACTTTCACAGTAACCTTATAAATAATCAAAAAATGGAAAGTTTGAAGAACTCTTTGAAGGTACTGAAGAACACGATGAATATTTGAAGATTCCGGTCACCGAACAATTTTCCGAAACCCGAATTCGCTTAAAACTTTTACTAAAAACCCGGTTTAACACGTAAACAATCAATTTAACAAGGTTTTTGATAAAACTTTTGAGAAAAACAAGCAAGATCTAACAGATTTTAGGAAATATTTAAGAAAAAATATGAACTTTTCAAGAACGAAATCTGAAAGATCACAATAACACACTTGTTAAAACACGAACAATGTTTGGTTTTAAACAAGGATTAGAGCCAAAGCTCTGATACCACTTGTAGGTCCCGAAATCTGAGTGGATCCGATAACGAAAACCTATCCTTGTTTATCACAAACACGGTAACGGGTGCGGAATCCCCGTGACGGTGCAAACCAAACAAAGTGTAAAACACACACATAACCAAAGATTCAATATCTATTGATTAGGGATGAGAACGGATACAAACATATACAAACAATGTTTACAGACTCTCTCTCAAAGTCTCACAACTCTCATCAGTTTCACACAGAAACTGTGAGGGGTATTTATACTAGACAAAGACTATGACGAAACGCATAAAGGACACGACGAAACAACAAAGTCGACGAAACACATTCTGTTTCGTCGACATACATATTCATATAATTCTTGTTTCGTCGATGTAGTTGAAGCCCATATGAAGTCCAAGTCCACTTCAAGTTTTCGGCCCAAATGTGAAGAGAATCGGCCTAGACAACTTTCTGTTGACTAAATGTTTGCACAATTTCAATATAGGACAATTCTGTGACATCATCATGACATCACAATGATGATGTCATGGTGATGTGTAAACGGGAATGGGTTTGCGGCGCTCCGTGCTTCGCGTGTTGAACTCTGGGGCGCACGACGGAGGAATGTCGTGACGTCGGGCTTGAGCCGGACCTAACCGAGTCGACCCGAACCGAATCGAACCGAGTCGCGCCCACATAAAGTGTACCAACACCGTCCAACCACTCGATGAACCCGAATCCCCCACCCCGAAGATGTCCCTTCACCGTAATATTAATACGGAGGATGTGAAATACATATGAAAAAATAATTAACATTGTATTTTCGTACTCTTTAATTATATAATTTAAACAAATAACTATCACTTACATAACTATGATACTTTCATTATTTATGATCAATAACAAAAAGGCGTTGACAAAACGTATCACGCATATATTACTACTATGCTATACAAGAGCATGTTCCAGTGGATTATCGTTGTGGCTTGTTGGTGCATATGGATACGGAAGGCTAGGAATGAATTGAAATTTAGACAAAAATAGGTAAAGATTTAAGACATTATTGTAAATATTAGGTCGTTTGATTTTCTTTGATTTAAGCATAGGTCGAATTGTAGGTCAGTCCTATTGACAGATTGGTGCTCTTTTGATCTAATGTAAGTTTGGGTTATTTTGCGCCTTGCCTTTTTTGGGCTGGAGTTGTCTGTTGGTGTTTTATGAAAGTAACCGTTTAAAAAACATATATTACTAGTGCACTCCCTATTGCTTTCTGTTATTTTAGTTATTATTGTTATTTTAAAGAATTCCACATGGCTTATATATAATATGTAATATATGAAAGTCGTCCTTCTATACACCTCATATAAGATGTAGCATACAAACGATGAGCTTTTATAGAACTACTATAACAACTTATTTGATAAGGGGCACATTCACTAAAAAATGAATGGGGGTTAAGTCGATTAGCCAGGGTCGTTCCAACGTTTCTGGAGGCCCTAAGTAAACTACAAAGGCGGGGTCCTTTGAATTGGTATAAAGAAAACATCGGAAGTCTCAATCGCCAGCACAATATCATAACTCAAAGATTCAATGTATCAATTATGATTTTAGGGAAAACAATGATTCTCCCCAATCTTTTCTCTTAATTTCACCTCAAATTATATATAGATATTATTATACAAAAGTAGTCGTTGACCATTGCGACACCAATAATTTCTCCTAATTTCGCCTCAAATTTCTCCCTAGTCAGCGACATAATTGAGCGAAATTATCATATGCGACGTTACAGTTAGCTAGAATGACGATGTCGGCCTAAATTAATTACGAATTACATATTGCTTGGAGTTAGAATTGGGCCTCTTTTATTTTAAATTCGGTTTTTCTATTGAGCATTGCAATAAATATAATTTTTGTTTTGTTCATTTGGGCCTAATATAGTAATACACATATACTATATATTTTTTTTTTAAATTTTGAGGCATATTTTTTGGAGGCCCTAGACCGTTGCTTAGATTTGAAAGCCTCTAGGTCCGGCCCTGCGATTAGCACAACCCAAAACTAACCGAATTATCAATATTTGTAATCTTAAATTATTCTTATTATTAAAATTCGATGGAAATTACAAAATTTGTTTAGAAAATTAGGGTCTGTTTGGTATGTCGTAATGGAATAGATGAGGAAATGGAATGGAAAAGGTAATGGAATGGACAAAGGAATTGTCACACCCCCAAAATACCACATGCGGAAACCCCGCGAGGTGTGTGACGTACCAGGATCCAGCCACAAATCACATTGAACTATAATAAGTATTTAAATAAAACATTCCATTCATTCATAATATAGTTTCAAACCATACGTTAAAACCAAAGTAAACATTCAATGGAAGCAAAAGATTGTTCGTTGTTCAAGTGTTTTAAAACAAAGTACTAAACCAAGAATAAATATCAAAGAGATGCGACCCATGACCACTCCAGCACTCCCAGATAGCAAGTTCCAATCCAAGAACCTAAGGACCTGCAAGCATGCTGGAAAAGTGTATCAGACAACACTGGTGAGTTCACAGTTTGTTTTAACCGTTTAATACTGAGTAGTGACATATGATGTGTTATGTTATGTTGATAATAACTCCATACCGCATACGGCCCTTTTTGCCCTTGTAGGTCCATTTTTCTCGGAGGATCCGATACGAAAACCTATTCCCTGTTTATCACAAACACGATCGCGAGTGCGGAATCCCCGTGACGGTGCAAACCGAACAAAGTAGATAAATAACAACAACAAGTAACCAAAGATTAATTTCGATTAAATGGATGAGAACATTCACAAACATATACACACAATGCTTGTACAATAAACTCTCACAAGTCTCTCAGCTCTCGTGGAGTCTCACACTGATCTCATAACTAAACTGATAAACAACTTAGCTATTTATACTGTCCAGTGACGAACTCCCATGGGACGAAATCCATGTGTGTCGAAATCAGGGATTTCGCCACACACACATAATGACGAAAACAGGGAGTGTTCGCCATATCAATTTTGACGAAATCAGGAGTTCGTCATGCATGGCATTTAGATTTTCATTGACATCATCATGACATCACTAAGGTGATGTCATGGTGATGTGTCGGCGGGAAAGGTCGCGACCCTACGTGCTTCGCGTGTCGATCTCTAGGGTGCACGACAGAGGAATGTCGCTACGTCGGGCTTGAGCCGAACCTAACCGTGTTGAACCGAATCGAGTCGAACCGAATCGAGTCGCGTCCACATAAAGTGTACCAACAAACTCCCCCTTGGACGCTACTCATGATGGTTCGTTCTTCACATTGTCGGATCTTTAAAAGGTCTTCACGTGTCGAAAATAGGGAGTGTATCAACAAACTCCCCCTTGAATGATGCTCGTGAATCTTTTGAACTTCAAAACTTTAGATCCTTGTGGTGTTGATGAGTGATCAACTACAACCCGATCATCTTGATCTTCTGATTGCATCAACGTCGTGTCTTCACTTTACGGCTTGTCATCTGACACATTCTCTTCGCCTTTAGCTGATTCTGATGTCGCATATGCACACACAAGAAAGCTAAACACGTAATGAGAACAACCGCTTGGAATTTAGACAAATTAAACAAATGAAACATATGAGACCAACTCTCATTTAAACACCGACTGACAACAGTTTGAAAGTTTAAAAATTGATCAATTTTAATCTTTTAACTTTCAAAACTTGTTAACTTCGACAGTTTATGAAGATGCAATTGTTTTCCGGCTTACGATCAGGATTTTGGGTAGGATAGACTCGATCTCCAACATCGGTCAATCAAAAATAAAATAGAAGCAAAATCTTTTTGGCTTTTATAAAATTTAGATTAAAACACACCTAAAATCTTTTTGGAATTTTTCATTTTTCAAATGTAAAGACGGAAAGCAATAAATAAATATATACAAAGATGCAGAAACGAAAGCAGTAAACAAATATATACAGACATTCTTTTTGCGAGTTTCGAGGGTAAGAGAATCATATTAGTGTACGGTCACGCCAAAACGCTCTTTTTGTTCAATTAGTTAACATTTAGATAAGCATCCTATAACAATTATCGGTATTGTTGTCCACATAAGCTCAACTTATCAGATGTAATCATGGCGAGGGGATACGTTAAGGTATGATTTATACTTACCGACCGGTGTTCATCCACACACGACACATTCCCGTATCAAGGTATGCACGAGAATTCATCTTACCGGTGAGTATACCGTTTATCATCTGTTTGATCGTATAAAAGATGTGAGAAACTCACTTATTTTGTTTTGAAAACAAGCCCTATGTGATAGAATCACTTATTGATGAGGAACTTGATTTTCATATGCATGAGGGCACAGGAGCAAGTCCGTGAACAGATCAGTACAACGTACAGCAAAGAGACGAACTTGACTCCCGGATAAATGTGATATATTATCACTTATTTGTTTGGACATGTGACTGTTGATCACTTATTGAGGTTGAATGTAATATGCACACGTATGTATAGTATCATGGAAGATCTAGACTTCGTCTCCTTTATTTTTATGGTAAAAGAAACAACCATGATACATAGATGATAAACATCATAAAGACCGAATATCTCAGAACCTCGGCAATCTCTCAAACAAAATTTCGGTACTAAGACCATATGCCAATGTGCGGTTCCCACCTGGTCTTCAGTCGATTAAGATTTATATCGTCCTGCACACTTTAAAATGATTGTGAGCCTACCGATACATAAAAAATAGAGCTGCTTAACATTTTTCATTTTAAGTTCATTTCAAAGAGGTTTAGACAGACCACTGTTGTACTATCATATTCTCTTTTTCTCGCCAGGAAACTCATTTTTGTTTTTTTATTGTTTTTGTGTTTTGAAAATTTTCGATGTTTTTGAATTTTCAAATTTTGGATTTACTCCCCCTAAAATAAACAAACTATGATAAATTTTAAAAACACAACGGTATTTACAAAACGATTTTCCGATGTCGGTTAACTCATGTTTTACATCAATGCCGTTTACCAAAATTAATTTTAATCAGAACTGATTTATCGAATTTTGGAAAAATGAGTTGGCACACTGGTAATCGGTGTGGACCATGACAACATTGACGAGTTTCATAGTGAAACAATCACGTGTGAGGTGATATTCGAGATCAACGTGTCTAGTCAAAGAGTGCTGTACGAGATGATAATAATTCATAAAGCAGCTAAAATATCGACAAGTATAGGAGAGATTAGAAATTCAAAACTGTATCCTGCAACTGCTTCATGCATTGCTAGGAATCTGAGTGCTCTCCCACATTGGATATCCACCCGGTGTGGATTTCAAGGTCGAATTTGCAGCTACTGAGAAATCTCTTCACAACAACAAGATCATAGACCTCTGGGTCCGGCTGGTCTTCCACATTGCACCAGCGAAGGTCTTTGTCTTTTTCTTTGAGAATTAGTGTGCGGTTGTTCAACCACAACAAGGCATCCGCACACCCTGTTGGTTTGTTCAACAAACACATTTTCTTCAATCACACCGCGAAGTAATGCACACTGCACGTTCATCTTGTTGATTTTGAACATCAGACCTGTTGCAGGTGTGTACATTTTGATTGAATCTATCCTAGGGACACGATTAAAGCCTTGAACAATCAAACCTTGGTATGATTTTCATTTTGTCGAAGGTTTTCAATTTCTTTCAACAGACAATTCTGTCTTCTTTTCTTTTTCTCTCCATCAAAGGCAACAATTTCTTTGTCGCCGATCTTGTGCATGGACACTCCACTATCAACAATCCGATGACTATCGATAGTTCCTCCTGGAACATCCTGCACACTCACTCAAAGATTAATTGGAGAGGGGGATCCAAGCCTTCATAGACTTGGGTCGTCCCTGTTCATCGACAAAGGTTATTTCAACCTCGCGATGACCTGGAACTGGTGAGACTCCCCTTGAAACTTTATCCGTTTTAGGTTTCCAAGCTAGTTTCCGTTTACCGGATTGAGTATTATTTACAGATTTAGAAATCTCCGGTTTTAACGGTTGTAACAAAATTGGTTTCCTTTTAACAGTTTCTGGTTTTAAAGTCTTTTCGATCACCATCACATTTTTACGTCGTTGTTTTGTTTCCTGTTATTTAACAGTGCGTTTGTCAGTTTTTGGTGACACAGGACGACGTTGTTGGTGACCTTGTTCAGAAGGGGCTCTTTCAACAAAATTTGCTTTTGGAGAGTTTGTGCAGTTTTTGATAATGTGTCCAAACTCCCCACATTTGAAACACGATCTCCTTTCAACAAACTTAGGAGATTTTGTTCGATGGTCTGACGTTAAATTTGTAGACCCCGAGGTACTAGCTTCACACCTGTTTGTGTGTTGGGTGTAATTGTTATCACTATTACGTTTCAAAATTTTGACCTTTTGAACAAACTCAGTATTGGATTTATTTTCAAAAGTCTCAACTTTATCAGTACCCATGGAGGCCACAAATTTAATGTCTTTGTTTTTCTTCTTGTAACGAGCTCCTTTTGTTTCAGCCTTTGGGCGTAAAGCCTTAGGCTTTTGAGCTCGTTGTTGTTGTTTACCCTTAAAGGCGACAGGTTGTTGCTTAGTCGGTAATTTCTGATTTCCATACTGTTTTCTAATTTCAGCTTTTGGAATAGGATCACATTGAGTTACAGAAACTCTCGGGATCGCTTTACCCAAAAACTTAGTTGTATTATCTTCAAACACTTTATCAATCAAGGATTGATTGACGTTTTTGATTGGAAAATCTTTGTCTGAATAAATTTTTCTATCACCGACTAAAGTATACAACACGTTATCACTTTTAATGGTAGACACTGTCTCAGTGATAGGATCTATCTCTTGTTTAGCACCAGTTGATTGCACAGCAGGAGTAGGAGGATCACACAGAATGTGATTCTCAAAAGGCACTTCTACTCCTTTCTATCGTCAAGAGATTTATCCTCATCACACACATCTGATTCATCATCCGAAGAATCATAGTCCTCAACGGATGGAGGACTTTGATTTGAAGCACATGATGACTTTTCCTTGCTATCAGATTAGCCCTCCGACGAATTGTCCGTTTTGAACCCTAAGCCAGTTGTAACTTCCTCATAATCAAGAGGTACAGTTGGCTCAAAACGCGGCATTTCTTCCTCATCGGGCATCTTGGTATAGTTGTGTCTCAAAGGAGGCGGACACGACTTATACCCAACGCCTTTAACATTACCCTTTAGTTGTTGAACGTCAATAATGTGATCAAGCACATATCGGGAGTTTGAGTAACTCTCCAATTTGAGCTTGATCGCCTCATATTCACATTTAGCCGTGGCCACCTCTTTCTTTGTTTCTTCAATGATATTAATATAGTTATTAATACCAATTTGTTTATTAAAAACAGTTTTTGATAACTCAGAAACACTTTTCTTAAGTGTCTCAATTACTGATTTAAATTCTTTTTCATGATGAGTTAGAGCCATGTTTGCTTCTTTGCATTTAGACAGTTCAATAACCAAACTCTGATTGTGACCATGAACCGTTTCAGATTCATGTTTAAGATTAGCACATTCATGTTTAATCTCTTCAAATTCATGTTTAAGATTAGCACATTCATGTTTCATATCAGCACAATCACTACATATGCTAGAAGTTTCAGATTTTACATGACTTGTAGAAGCTGCGACATTATTCGGAATGTCAGTCTGGCAAGAGAAAGATCCATCTTTAGATAGGAACTTCTCCATTTCTTTTGAAGCAGCAACAACTTTCTTGATCAAGTCAGATTTCTCGTTTGCATCATTCGACAAATTATCAGCTTCAGAATCCACTCCTTCCTTCACATCTGATTCTGAACTGTAATCACTCACACCTGAGCCATCTTCATCAGTACTGCCACTATATCCTGAACTGTCATCATTTCCTGAAGATTCACCATCATTGACATTCTTGACAATTTCAGCATAAAACGCAGTTCCTCCTTGATCTCCACCTCCACATTGTACAGACCAATTACACCTTCCATCAGTTTGATTTGAGTTGGACGTGGATGTACTTGTTTGATTTCTGAAAGGGAAAGGGTTTTGGTTGCCTTTTTGAGGTTGAGCTTGAGGTGTAGCAAATAGAGGTTGAAGTGGAGTGTAAATAATCGATGGTGTCATACCGAAGTAGACACTTGAATCGAATTTAGGTTTTGAAAAAGCGTGAGCTTGAGCAATCATATGCGCTGGCGGCTGATAAGCACTTGGATCGAAAACCAGAGGAGTAGCAACATGTGGTTTACCAAAGTAGACACTTGGATCGAATTGGTTTGTATTCGACATTGGATTGTTGTTTACAAATAATAGAAACAAGCTAAACCTCACTAAATAACTTTCAAAGGCCCAAATGAATTAGTTAATGTCTTTCACTAGAGGCCCAAACAGATATAGACTTAGCTGCCAAACACTCAATTGCTGACATATTCCAAGTCTGTTCTCTCTTATCTCTTCGATACACATTCAAAGAACCAAAAGTCAAACAACCTGTCGACATCCACCTCTTAAAGTTGCAGCCATCACTTTATTTTCAAAAACATTAGCTGTCACCCACTTCAAATCTCTCTCTTTGAAGAACTATCAGCAGCTCTTCATCTTCTTTATCTAATGAAAACCCCCAAATTTATTTCTCTTGTTTCTTTTTCTCTCTCCCTGCGATATATCAAACAAACATCCAATCCCTAATGAAAATAAAGCAGCCGTGACCTCCTCTTCTTTCTCTACCAAACATTCAAAACCCCCAAAACAAAACCGTGCATCTGCTTCCAATTCTGATCTCTCTCAATCGTTAACAGAAGTTTCTTTTTCGGATGGAACACAAACTTTCTTGGATTATACCTCAAAGGTATAGCAGTTTCATTAAATGTCTTGCCTAATCTTTCGATTGTGAAAAGTCTTAACGCATCCCCAGCAACCGCTACCACACCTTCAGCACACTGATCAGATGAAAACGAGGCTTAAGAGTAAGTGACGAAGATTGGAAGTTGACGAAGGTTGATTAGAGGTGATGAAATGTTGTTTGATGATTTGAAGTGACGAAGTTCAGTGGGTGATGAAGTCGGATGACGAAATGAAATCAACCAGTGACGAAGATGTATAGTGTGACGAAGACTGTGAGGGGTGATGAAGTCTGGTTGACGAAGTTTAATGAGTGACGAAATTTGTTTGAGTGACGAACTCTATGTGCGACGAACACTATGTATGTTTGACGAAGATACTGTGCGACGAACACTATGTATGTTTGACGAAGATAGTGTGCGACGAACACTCAAGTGTTCGTCATTACCCTCCTCGACAAACACCCTTTTCGAAGAAGTCTGATTGTGTTTGACGAAATTGGAGGTTGACGAAGATGCTGGTGACGAACACTCCTTTCGACGAAGATACTGTGCGACGAACACTCTTTGACGAAACCTGATGTTGGATAGAAGTTGACGAAGTCTGTTTTGTGTGAGGAAATTGGAGGTTGACGAAATCTGTTCTTGTTTGACGAAATTGGAGGTTGACGAAATTTGTACGGTGACGAAAGCTGTTTAGATATTTTGAAAAACAAAATCAAATCTTTGTCTGACACAGTGGTCACCCTTTTCAAATAACACCTTATCTTTCTCTGCTTTTCGAAGTTTTCAATTTCAACAAACCATCATGGTTTTGTACACACAAGTCAACTTAATATATGTTAATCAACTAACACAATAATCTATCTCACAAAACAGATCAAATACACATATTATTCACGAACAGATATGAACAAATGAAGAACACTTAGCAGATCAGACGAACTCGATGAATATTCCGGCCAACTTTCACCGAAGAAATTTTCCGAGCACTATTTTGCTTAAACTTTCAACCAAAAACCAAAAGCTAACATGCACACATGTAATATATCAAGGTTTTCAATAAAAACTATAGCAAAATAACAGGATTTTGACAGATTTTTGAACCTTTTTCAGAAAATATATAAACTTTTAAAGAACAAAATCTGAAAAATCACAAGAAACAACTTGATTAAAATCATAAGAATGTTTTGTTTTAAACAAGGAAAAGAGCCAAAGCTCTGATACCACTTGTAGGTCCGTTTTTCTCGGAGGATCCGATACGAAAACCTATTCCCTGTTTATCACAAACACGATCGCGGGTGCGGAATCCCCGTGACGGTGCAAACCGAACAAAGTAGATAAATAACAACAGCAAGTAACCAAAGATTAACTTCGATTAAATGGATGAGAACATTCACAAACATATACACACAATGCTTGTACAATAAACTCTCACAAGTCTCTAAGCTCTCGTGGAGTCTCACACTGATCTCATAACTAAACTGATAAACAACTTAGCTATTTATACTGTCCAGTGACGAACTCCCATGAGACAAAATCCATGTGTGACGAAATCAGGGATTTCGCCACACACACATAATGACTAAAATAGGGAGTGTTCGCCATATCAATTTTGACAAAATCAGGAGTTCATCATGCATGGCATTTAGATTTTCATTGACATCATCATGACATCACTAAGGTGGTGTCATGGTGAAGTGTCGGCAGGAAAGGTCGCAACTCTCCGTGCTTCGTGTGTCGATCTCTGGGGTGCACGACAGAGGAATGTCGCTACCTCGGGCTTGAGCCGAACCTAACCGTGTTGAACCGAATCGAGTCGAACCGAATCGAGTCGCGTCCACATAAAGTGTACCAACAGCCCTTCTCTAATGCTCTATCAAACATTGGTCATGATTTAAAGTTATTAGTTCACGCCCGTCCTATCCAGGTACGTCGTGAGGGTGCCAAACCTAATAGCGCTATCAACTAATAACCCCGTTGCCCTACAAGCAACTAACTCGGTAGTATGATGGGACTTGGGTGATAGAAGTGAGTGTATTATCCAACATCAATGGTTACTAAAAAAGTCGTTGCATATTCCCTGCAAGAATATGCGTTTGTGAAATCTGCCTCACATCCCCTACAAGGATGTGGGTATTTGAAAGCCGCCTCATATCCCCTACAAAGATATGGGTTTACGAAAATCCGTTAACAAGTTTTATCAGTTTGATTGTCCCCACCGGACGCATGCTTGTTTTGAGAGAAGTGAACCCACCTTGGTTTGCTCGGTATGATTAGTTACTTGTTCACAATTAATAAGTCAAAGCCTATGGTATTCTTGTATACGAAATCAGTTTACATTCACTTGGTTCGCATATAAATTATAATGATAGTGTGCATTTCAAACAGTGATTCTCGAGTAGCACAAAACCGTAATATATACTCATTAAAATCCACAGTTCAAATGTATATTTCACAACAGTACATAACAGTTAAGCGTATTACTCATGACAACCAATTCATGTTTCCTCAGTCAATATGTCTATCCTTAGCAAGCAGTAATAGGGTTTTGTCAACAATCATTCATATTATTCAAGTGCTAACCACTAGGCGACGAACCTTCAGACGACGAACTACCAAGGTGTTTCGTCGGCGTAATGAGTGACGAAATACCAAAGTGTTTCGTCGACAAGAGGGTGACGAAGTATCAAGTGTTTCGTCGACATGTAAGTGACGAAATATCAAATTGTTTTGTCGATAATGTGAGTGACGAAACATCAAGTGTTTCGTCGACAATGTTAACAGTTTCATCCATTGGCTTTAACTACTCGCCGTAATTCCCGTAAACACCTCCCATATTCCAAAACCGATCAAACAAGCAACCCTAGACATGAACCCTAGATTGCCAGATCATCATTATTCGTATCACATATTCATAAACAACTGATAACATATAATACAAATATCAAACAAAAACATCAACTCTGAGCAGTGAACATGAATGGATACAAATCATAGAGTTCTCATCCTGCAAGTTCTAGTCTAATCGATTAGCAATAAAACATCAAAACCCTAATTCGCATAGCATAAGAGTTTAATTTCTAGCAAATTCCCATATTCACAATAGATCACAGTCAACACATAACAATCATCAAACAATGTGAAGCGTAGTGGGATGCTAACCGATCGATGGGACGATTACGAAAATGCAAGAAGTCTTCGAGGGAACAGATGGGGGCTGCCGACGGTTTGAAGAGAGAGCTAGGGTTTGATAACTGTTGCCTTACGTATAATTGTGCGGATGCAAAACAAATATATCCAATTCACTGCTGGGCCTCACTTGGGCCGGAGGCCCATCTCGGCGAAACTCTCTCCTACGACGAAGGATATCCTTCGTCGTGTCAAAGGTGTTGAGGAAAAACCAATGTTTCGTCACCAATGGTTCGTCAAGTGAGGATGAGGACGAAATCCCATGTTTCGTCGGGAAGAAAGGTAATGAAGGTTTAGTGAGGAGAGTCTGACCTAATTACGATATTATAACACATACACGAGTCTTAAGTTTTTATTGAACAGTCACACATAAATTACCACCTTGAATATCACATGTCATAACACTTGCACGAATTACGAAAACAGAATTGTAAACAAGTAACGTGTCGAGGAAAGACCTTGAAAACTCGAGTTGTCACAGGAATGAAATGGATCACTACATTCCATAGTCTTGCTTGGTTACCATGTTGGAAACTAATAAATCATTACCTTGTGTTGTTTGGAAGGTAAGAAAAAATGAATGAATTAAATTGACGGTGCTGGCGGTGATCGGTGGCCGCGATGGGTGGCGATTGTAGCGGCGGTGGGTGGTGGTGGGCGGTGAATTATATTGAAATGGTAACAATTCTGTTGCTCTTATTCAAAACTCCACTCCGAAAGCTTCTGATTATCGGATTAGAACGTGCGAAACGCGGCAGAGCACCGTTGGTCGGGGTTGGCGATGGTCTGCGGTGGCGGGTGGCGGCGATGGTGGTCAATGGTGGTGACGACGGGTGGTGATGTCGGCAACAACGGTGGGTGGTGGTGGTCGACGATAGCGGGTGGTGGCGGCGGAGTATGGTGGAGATGGTCGGCGGAGGGTGGCGGTAGTGGTCGGGGTGGCGGGTGGCGGCGATGGTAGCAGTGACGACGGTGGGTGGTGGTGGTCAACGGTAGCTGGTGGTGGCAGCGGAGGATGCTGGTGGTTGTCGGCGGAGGGTGGCGGTAGTGGTCGGGGTGGCGGTGGTCTACGATGGCGGGTGGCAACGTTGGTAGTCGATGGCAGTGGTCGGCGGTGGCGGCGGAGGACGACGGAGGTTGGTGGTGACAACGGCAGGTGGTGGTGGTGATGGGCGGTGTTTGTGACGTAGGGTGAGAGGGGGAATGGAATGGAAAAAAAATAAGGGGGGATGAAATGAATTTGAGGGAATTGAATGACTTATGTAATGGGTGATTCCATTACCTTAACCAACCAAACACACTTTTTTTCAATCACTCGCAATAGCTCATTCCATTCCGCCTCCCATTCCTGCATACCAAACATTACCTTATTGTATTTATTGATAATAACTAGATTAGAAACTTGTGTATTACACGCGTTAAATATCTCGTTAAATATCTAACATAAGTTACTAACCAGTTATGTAGGCATTTTTGTTGTGTTTTGCTGCCACTCGGTCTTGGGGTTTTCTTTTCAAACAACAAAATATCATTTCCAATACATACAAACGAAAGTGGCCGGCGGGAATAGTGAAAGCATGTTGTTGGCCAAAAGTGGCGGTCGCCAACTTTCCTTTTTTTTTTTTGCAAAAAAATAGATATTTATAGGTCCTGCCAACTTACGATTTTATCCCTAGTTTAAAATTACGATTTTGCCCCTAGTTCGAAATTAAATTAAACTAAATTTATGCTTTGGCCCTAGCTTAAATTTATGATTTTTCCCTGCGTAAAAAAAATTATATTTTTGCCCCCAGCTACAGTCCCGCCAAATTACAATTTTTCCTAGTTTAAAATTACAATTTCACCCCAGTTCAAAATAAAATTTTTCTTTTGCCCCCAGCTAAAAATTACGATTTTGCTATCAGTAAAAAATTACGATTTTGCTCCAAATTCAAAATAAAAAAATGGTTTTGCCCTCAATTCAAAATATTATTTTACTTCCATTTTAAAGTTACGATTTTACCCTAGCTAAAAATTTCAATGTTACCATCATTTTTGGGCAAAACTATGGTAGTTTTTATTTTAGTTGGTTTACTTAATTTAGTTTTTATTCGTGTCAAAAAGCTACCTAACACTCGCTAATTGGTTCTGACAAATTATTGTTTTGCCCCCAACTCTAAATTACACGCTTGTCTTCGTTTTATTTATTTTTTTTATCACAACTATGATAGTATTTTTCTTTACTTGGTTAACTCGATGTATCTTTTCTGATATCGTGTTATAAATAGCATGTATAACTAACTGAAATAAATGCGTAAATGTTATTAACTAAGAAATAGTCGGTTCAACGCCCCGTAACATGGGCGATACATTACTCTAGTTTTTATATAAAAAAGATTTACAGGTTTATATACTTTTATCGTTTTCATCGTCGACACGAGTATGATACACGTTTCCATACTTCTAGACCCAATACTTAAATCACAAAGAGACAATGAGTCCAACGGTCAACAAAAACCCCTTTTGAAACCATAAATCAACCCATTCGTAAACCCCAACTAACAACCATCATCTTCTCCACCGTCGATCTAGGGTTTTACAGTAAACTCGCAATCCACAACAATGATCTACCTCTTCTTCGGCGTTCTCTTCATCGAAATGGTAACAATTCTGTTGCTCTTATTCAAAACTCCACTCCGAAAGCTTAAGATTATCGGATTAGATCGTGCGAAACGCGACAGAACACCGTTGGTCGGGGTTGGCTGTGGTTTGCGATGGCGGGTGGTGGCGATGGTGGTCAATGGTGGTCAATGGTGGTGACTAGGGATGGGATTGGTACAGTACCCGTACCGGTACCGAAAATACCGGTATCGAATTTGAACAAAACTAGGTATCAAATACCGTACCAAATATATAGGTACGGTACGGGTACGAGTACGGGTACTGGTACGGGTATTTTTCTGTACAACACCCGCTTTGGTACCATTTTGTTTTTATTTAATTTTTGAGCACTTCTGCGAGTACTAAATAGGTAACACTGACATGAGTACCAATATAGTACGAGTACCAAATAGGTTGAATTGGTACGAGTACCAATACGATACGGGTATCATATAGGTAAAATCAATACGAGTACTATAAATACCATAATACGAAATAAAAAAATTAACCGTCTACATAAAATTCGGTACCAGTACCCGTTTTTACCCGTACCCGTACCAATACCGAAAATACCGAATACCAAAATCAATAAAACTGGGTACCGATACATGTACCAAATACCTAAAATCTGTACGGGTACAGGTACGGGTACGGGTACGGGTACGGTACAGGTACGAGTACGGGTATATGGGAAAAAAAGCCCATCCCTAGTGGTGACGACGGGTGGTGATGGCGGCGACAACGGTGGGTGGTTGTAACATCCCTATTTTTATATAAGAATTATAGGTTTGGTAAAATTTATTAACCACTAGTAACTAATAACTAGTTTATTTTTTTTATATAAATATTCAACCCAAATAGTTTTAAAACACTATTTTATATAGTTGGTTGAAATATTATATTAATTGGCCTGTATATTGGTGGCCTTTCTAATAAAATAAAAGTTTATAAAAACTTGTATTATTAGACAGGTATATTACGGGTAAGTTGAATGTTAGAAATAATAATTAAATTATAAAAATACATTGTATTTTGAACCTATTCTGTTTTCAATAAAACTTGGTTCAAAATATAGACAAAATATACTCGTTCTAAAGACATATTTATTATTTTCTAAGAACTTCATATTTTGGAAGTTATACACGCCAAATGAATAAAGTAGTTAAATTAATTATATATATATATATATTTTCTAGAAATAAAGCCATGCCCCATTTTAATTATTTTAACTCCCGATCACCGTTGCGCTTTCCGATTAATCTGAGCCTCATAACGTATGTCAGGGCTCTGCCTGTCACATCCCGACTTTCCACGTATTACCGGTGGGTCCGGTGGGGAGTATCGTGACGTAGTTGATATCATCATAGTCAAACAACACAATATATAAATGCACAGCAGAAGCAAAAGAAAAATATATTACAATCCGAATATAAAGTAATATCAAGTATTACAACGGAAAGTAAAGGATCCACAGGCGGATCTTAAAACATAAACATTATTCAACAAACTTTAGGCGCCTAGAACTTGCGAGATTCCTTATAAACGCCCTGAGCTTCCAGCCAATTATGTACAGTACCTGTCACTTAACCCTTTTGGAAAATACGTCAGTTTTCACTGGTAAATACACTCAACCGACTCATTTTGAAAAGGTTTAATAAAATTGATTTGAATGCACGTGGCACAAACTCTTTATAACTTGGGATAATTATTAAAATATATAATCTTGTAAAAGAATTACATGTTCCTTATGCGTTCAGTAGCCCGGATCGTGTCCGGGTTAAAGATTAATAGACACACCACAGGTATAATGCCCACAAGGCTGATTCCTTAAGGTGGGATACCAGTTTTTACATATGCAGCTGTCAGGTGTACGCCTACACCCCGTGCCTAGGTCGTGGCCATTTCATGAATGATGCCAAGGATATACGGGACATGGTCATTAACCCCCCAAAGGCTTTAAGCAAACAAAACATATTTAAACGGGCCGATTAAATTATTCAATTAACCACCAAACGATGGAAGATTTAATGCCCGACCAAGCGGTATTTTATACCGTACCCCAAGCCCGTATAGGGAAAATAAGTTAAGAGTATTTACCTGAGCTAGCTCCTGTCTTAAATAGCAAGAATTTAATAACTCAGCCGTATTCACTTAAGTAAGCGTAGGTACCATTTACCGGAAGGCTTTAGTCTGGAATGATGGTATAAATAACTAATTAGAATGCTAACGGGTCATTAATTAAGCCTAAGCTTAGACCGGTTAGTCTTACCGAAAGATACGGTTCAAACGCATGATTAACCGAAGACCGAAATAGAATGTGTTTTAGACCCGACAGGTTTGAAGACTTGTATAATATGGGTAATCCAAACACCTTCTGGATTTTGGGATAAAAAGATAAGGTTTGACCCGTTTCGGCTAACTTATGCAAACTAGTTACATAAACCGAACCGAACGCGCAAGAAGCGTAACGGGTAACCATAAGAGTCATATACAGGTTTCCTAAGTTAATATGCCTTTAATATGTTGTGATATCAGTAGGATACCTTCCATTATGCCCAAAATGAGTTTAATCTCAAAATAAGCCCCGTAGGGGTATTTTGGTCATTTAAAAGGTTATAAAAGAGTTTATTTAAGTTTCTGAGATTTGGGTCTGAATACATCAGTAAAATAACTTATTTTAATAGGTCATAATAGTTGGTAATAAGTCTTATGTGACAAAATGGTTTTAAACCTAAACTATGCGTTTAATACGCTTTAAAAGCCATTTTAAGCGATTTCCGGGTTATACAGGAAATCTGAGTTTTCTGAACAGGTTATAAAGTTCAAAATACTTTATTTATTATATAAAATCAATAGCAATTGGATTGGTATCAAAAGGGCTTTTAAAACTCATTTCTTGGCCTAAAAGGGCATAATCGGTATTTACCGAATTAAGGCGATAACCCTAGGTTATGAGCAGGTTAAAAATAATTAAAAATCTTTAAAACTCCCAAAATATTATATTACATCAGTGGGTAAAAGGTTTGGTGTCAAAAAATTGGGTTTAGATAGGCTTTATGCTAATTGCCCCTTTTAATTACTAAAAGGCGTTATAATTACACTAATGAGCATAACTCCTAATCTAGACCTCCAACTGATGTAAAATTTTAGGGACAACTTTATAAATCAGTAATAAGGATTATTTTCCTTTCACATTTCCAAAATTCTCGTTTTTCGGTCAAAAGGGCATATTGGTCAACATTAGGCATTTAACGGAAACGAGTAAACGAATCGGACAATCAACGATCCAACCACAGAGGGTTATGCTAACATGTAGCCTGGTCCTAAGGAAGATCTAAGGCATTTCCAAATCATACTAAATCAGGTCAGAACTGAGGTCAAAGAAAAAGTCAAAGTTTTGCGACTTTCGGTTCCGAACCGGGTCTAAACAGAAATTTGTCGGGTTGAACATGTTTAGACATGTTCTTACACTAATTACCAAGTTATATAAATGATCAAACAGGTTGTATGTGTTCTACATTGCTAATTATGCATAAATTAGAAACTAAGTATCATGTTGACTTTTTAATCACAAGTTTGACCCGACATTTGACCTAGTTAGAGTGGGAATCAGGGGAACCCTTTTAAGGGTTTATTACCCGCATAATTACCAACTTATAACTACTTTCAATTCGACTAATCAATGGACCAACAATGATTAATCATTAAGTCAACCGTTAATTACGACGGTTTGACTTTTAAGCTTAAACTAAGTAAAAACTTAACTAAGGAAGGTTAAGCAAACTTACTGAAGTCCCACGCTTGATTAGGAAGGTCTTGTGTCTGCTCTTAAGCTCCCAAAAGCTCCAGAATTGCACAAGAAGTGAATGATCAAATGGTTGCAACTTAGGGGCCTTTTATAGTGTTTAGATCACCATAGATTGTTGACATCTAAGTCTACAACTGACCACAATTCATCCACAAGTGTCCCTAAGGTCTAAAAATCAGTTTAGGCGGCCTTTGGAAGTGTTAAAGGGCTATAGTTGTCGTTTACATGGGCTGAACAGACAAAAAAATGAGTTTCTGCATCTGGGACCTGCTTGCGCACCGTAACGTCCACAGTGTTGAGGTGCGCAAGCCTTTTCCAGCAAAATGAAACTTTCAAATGTTGACAGTTTTGACCCCTGGACTTCCAAACTTGATTTTACCTTTATTTCTTGCACTTTGGGCCCTCTAAATTGAATTCTAAGGGCTTCAAGACTTATACCAACTTTGTTAAGTCCTTGGTTAACTTTTGATCACCCGAAAAGTCATAGATTTCAACGTTGACGCTTTTAACCCCTTGCACACGAATTTTATCATAACTTTCTCATACGATAACGAAACTTGGTGAAATTTTTATCACACATTCTAGTGAGCATAATTAATCGTTACAAAGCTTCGGGTTCGCTAAAAGGTCACTCAGAGGTATACTTTAAACATGTTGACACATTTAACCCCTGTAGTTTGTAATCTCTCACTTTCTTTCATATTTAGCTTCGTATGATCCATGATTTATTCGTTTGAAGGTATGAGCATTATGTAGGGTTATTGTAAAGTATATTTATTCACTGTTGACATTTTGAACTCGTATATTCACATACTTTCCATGTTTGTCAACTTTAGTCCCTCAAGAACATTCTTTCACATGTTCAAGCTTATGACATGTGTCAATACATTATAGGACGTGAATTTTCGAGGTGTTACATCCTCACCCCCTTAAAAGAAATCTCGACCTCGAGATTTGTTAAAGTAAAGGAAGTAATTTCTGCCTTACATTGGGCTTAATCTTCCCCAGTACCTTTGAGCCTCTATGGCATTCCAATTGACCTTTATGATAGGTACATGTATCCTTTGGAGCTTCTAATCCTGTCGATCCTTAATCGACACAGGTTGCTCATCATATTATAAATATGTATGTCATTTTGTGATAGTGTTTCTTGACTTATTGGCGAAACACATCCTTAAATCATTAGGGTGGGGTGCATTGCCCGTTCCACCGAGCTCCTTAATTAGGTCTTAGCTCGTAAGCTATTTAATCTTGATACATTCTAATCCTTCGAATGGTTCTATATACTCAGAGCCTGACTAGCCTGATAATTTAACAAGTTTGGCACACCCTTCCTGGGTGATATCTTTTGTTGAGCCTTATTTCTTAACAAGAATTTAGGAAGGTTACTACTTTCCATTAATCCTTGATTTTCTGCCGAATAATGGCAACTTATAGATAATTAGGGGTTTGTATGATCTTATTTGTTGTTTCTAATGCAACTTTCAGATCTTGATAAGTGGACTTACCAATCTATTGTCCTAACAATAGATGTTTAACATTCCATCTTTACAAGGTCTCCAAGGGAGCAGCCTTGATGCTTACATATCAACTATTATAGAAAAGCTTATCTTAAGGTGAGATGGTTATTCCAACCACTACTTAACTAATTTTAAGGAATAGCTAATCCTTGTCGTTAGTCGAACAATTCGACGATCCTGGGTAGCTGATGGCAATTCTTAATCGTTGCCTAATTTGGGTTGCGGTAATGTATGCATAAGCAAAATGATCCGTCTTTCTTACCCAACAATATCAAACTCTCAGAATATCGAGTTAGGCTATATGAATCTCCTATCTTAAAATTTACTTAATCAGGTTTTCGGTTATTCCATAATCAGCATGGAGTTCTTACAACACTCTAACCCAAAGCGGGATGTTAATCTTAACTCTACTTGCCTCTCGGGAGGTAAACAGGGTAGTCTTAGGAGAAGATAATCAAGATACCAGGAGGTTACAGAGATTTTCCCAATCTCAGGCTCCAGTTCATCCATCCTTGCTCGTGCCAAATGAGTGACACTTTTATGTTATGAATCCACAGGTTCCTTTACCAGGAACATTTATTTGGAAAAATTCTATTTTCTAGATATCTTCTTTGAATACCATTAGTTGACCTTAGTACCATATGGTCATTGGGATATCTTTGTGGTCCCATGCATTAAACCTCCATACTGATCAGGCATGGAAGCAATCTATGGAACTTATTAAGATACACCAATCCTCATATGGCGCTTTTATCATACCATCTGGGATTCGAAATCGATAGAGATTAAAGAGATATCAACTATATATGCTGACGCACTTCCTCTTAGAGAGAGGACATTTCGAGAAATCTACGACTGAAGGTTTCTGATAGGAACAAAAGAAATGATTCTTCCGACTTCGTCTGTAACTTTTACCTTACACTTAATATCTGGGGTTTTTATGGGAAAATTTCTAAAAGTTTGCTAAGCTTAGGATCTTATGAGAGACTTAGCAGCATCTTAACCCAAACGTATCTCCTTGAGTGGTCAAAGGCTCACCATAAGGAGTTTTGATAATTACTTGCTTCTTATCATCCACAATATGGGCTTGGCTACCAGACGACCAACCCATTCTTATCACTATATCGAGTCCTTTATTATATAAATGGAAACGAGGACAGCGGAAAAGAATTATTCCTAATGGATATAAAACATCCATCTAATATTGCTGAAGCAGTCTCTGAGGTACCATTGGTCAATTTTACTTTACATTTAACGCTTAGAGTTTTCGCAGGCAGATTTAATGATTTACAAAATCTATTATCTACGGAAGACTTATCTGAACCTGAATCAATTAATACTCTAGCATGAGCGTTATTGATAAAGAAAATACCTGTTGTAACATTGTCATCCTGAATAGCCTCCTGAGCGCCCATTTGAGAGCTTCCAAGTTCGGTCTTCTTAGCCTCCCCAGGCTTCTTGGTTTTATTTGGGCAATTTGTCTTGATGTGCCCTATTTCATTGCAACCATAGCAGGTTGCGTCTCCCAATCTCTTGCAATCCAAGGTCTTATGTTCCTTGGACTTGTAGATTCCACAAGGTAGAGGCTGAGATTCATATCTGCATTTCCCGAGGTGGTATTTCCTACAGGTTTTGCATCTGGTCTTAATGCGTAGTCGAGTGTTATATATATTAGGTGTATATTTTAAGCCCCTTTAACACTTTTTAGTCAAGTTTTAAATTTATAAAACACGATATTTACTAACACTAGACACACATATGGGCAAGTGCACCCATCGTGAGCGTAGTATAGTGTTGGTAAGATACCAAGGTCGTCCAAGGACACAAGAGCTTTTAGTACCGGTTTATCCTCAACGTCTAATCAAATAAAAAAGTTTAGAAAAAATGTTTTAAAATAAAAACTAACTAAAACGCTGAAAATAAAAATAAAAAGAAAAACAGATAGACAAGATGAATCACTTGGTTCCGACTCGTATCTAGTGTAACCTTTGATTATTTCCGAACTTTTGCACTATTTTAAGAGATTATCTTAGTTATTGTAGTAGGCCCCTCTTTTGAAGGTGACGTTACCCTCACCCCAGTAGTTTGAGTCAGCAAGGATACAATCCTAAAAGGGTGGATTATTGGAAGATAATTAATTAAGTTATTAATGCAAATTATGGTAGGCCCCTCTTTTGGAGGTGACGTTACCCTCGACTAAGTAGTCTGAGTCAGCAGGGATACAGTCCTAAATAGCCGGGTTATAGTATTAATAGTAGTTAACTTATGAGGGGATCAAAGAGTTTGGACCCCCGCCATCCAATACCGTTAAGTACTGAAGGAGGTCCTACTAAATTTGACCCAGGTCCATTGCAGGACCTCTAAACGATGAACAATGGCAAGACCTTTACCAAACCGTTCCCTTAACCCCCGACCAGGTAGCCAACATACCTCCATATAGACCGTGGAGATATGAATGGTGAAAATCTTTTATTTTATATAGACAGTAAAATAATGCCAAGACACCACGGACAAACGATAAAGAAAGATCACCTTCAACATAAGCAACTAGTTATTAAAGTCATTAATACGAAACCAAATAAAAAGTGCGAAAAGATTAGAAATAAAAAGTATTACACTAGACACTTTGTCTTCACCAAGTGATGTAAGAGACTTAGGCAAACATGGCCTTGATTGTCAAGAACTCTTACGATCAATCTTGGATCCCGAGACGACTCACACACTCTACGATGGACAATGGATGATGGTGTTATGGTGGTGGTGGGTGGTGGATGAAGTGTGAGAGAGGTGGTGTGCCAAGGGATGGTTTGAGCTTGAGCCAAGCACTTCTATTTATAGGCTGAACAGAAGCTCGGGCACGGCCCCGTGTCCACATCCTTCTCTTTCTTCATTTAATGCTGTTTTGTCTTTTTAGTTCACCACGCCCCCGTGTCCGCTGAGCACGACCCCGTGGTGCAGAAGAATCTTTGTACTATGCAGATTTGCTGGATTGTGCGAATCTTATAGTTGACCACGGCCCCGTGTCCGCTGAGCACGGCCCCGTGGTGGGCAATAGAAGCTTCTACCACTTTGTCTTTTCTGCTGACACTTGGGCACGCCCCCATGCTGGCTAAGCACGGGGCGTGTTCAGTCTTCTGATCTCTTGTTTTGGTTGGGAAGATGCTGTCGTGGGGTCGGGCATGTCACATCTTGTTCCTTTTCTTGTATTTATGTTAGATTTTGATGTCTTTTTGCTTCTTTTGTTAATTTGAGCTCATTTAATCCTGAAAATACAAAAGGAAGACAAAAGCACACTTTTTCCAACATTAGTACTAAAAAAAGGGTTAGTTTTATGCCTCATTTGATGAAATTTATATGTTGCATTTTTAACACATCAAATATCCCCTCACTTGAATCTTTGCTTGTCCTCAAGCAAAACTCTTTAATATGTGGCTATTACACTCCCAAATGGAATGGGTAGAGAAGAAGGTTTTTAGGCTTGTCGTAGAGTGTCGGGATTTCCAAGATTCTTTATTTAATTTAATTTTTATTTATTTACAATTCTATTCGTCATGATTTATTTAAAACTTTTCATAAGACAAATTACTTATTAGGGGATAACATGCCTCTTTAAAATTCTATTTATATACAAGTTCACATACCTCACGGGGATCACTCAACACTCGGCCGAAAATGTATTTTTGTGGATCACTCGAGAGCGGCATGGAACTTACTCCTACCATAGGCTTGCCAAGTAATCAATCCTCCTCCTTTTTAACTTATATACCTTTGTAAATATCAAGAGGACTTTGTGGGTGAAGGGTTAGGCTTGGGTTAAAGGTAGGTGGTTGGGTTGGTGGTTAGTGGTTAGTAGAAAAAGGGCTAAAAAGCGTAACAAGTGTCGGTTTTCGTAAGACTTTCTATTTTTGTAACTTTTATTTTGATGAAGCTATTATTCAAACAAAGTTATTTTTGATGAACTTGTTTGTTTATTTTCTTTTGCTTCATCATCAACAAATTTTTTTTTTTTTTTTTTTGAAAACTCATACGAAAAATCGAACTTGTTACTAAAACAAAGGGGTAAAAATGAAAAAGGTTTTGGTGGGTAAAAAGGGTGTTTGGTTTGGGTTATGAAATGAAAAGGTTTAGGCTCAAAGGGGCTAACTAGGGGGATTTTGGGTAGGTGGTAAAAAAAAAAGAAAAATAATGGTGTAGAAATAAAAAGGGTTAGTCCTAATGCCTCCATCATTTACTTACTCGGGTTTAAATTGGTAAGGACTGGGAATGTATCGTCATGGCAAGTTCTAGAGTCGTAAGAACCAAACGGCTATTCACACAAGAAACGAAAAATGAGCATTTAGTTCTAATGATATGTAATTGTATGCTCAATAAAGGCTCAAAACTCACTTTTGTGGGAAGGGGTTTTTGTGTGATCAAGTATATATAATCAAATTTTAACTAAGCTTGTCATGCATTTTCATAATTTTCTTATGTTGGTTCTTTTTATCACGACGCTATTGGTTGTAAATTCGTAAAAATATAACCTTTTTAGAACTTGAAATTCCCGAGTTAAACCTAGACAAGAGAAAAAAAATTGAAAATTTTTGAAAAAATTTGGGGTGATTAGCGATTCCAATAGAGTTTTGTGTAAGGCTTGTATTTAGGACTTGGAAGATTCAAGGTTTTAGCATCCCCCCACACTTAAATTACACATTGTCCTCAATGTGTCCCAAAAATAAGTTTTTAGGTTGATTGAATGTGTGAAAGGTGTGAAAAAGCAAAAAAAATTTGTGTTACTGGGCGCTGAACACGGCCCCGTGTTATCCGGGCACGGCCCCGTGTTCAAGTGCCAGTAACAAAATTAAAACAAGAGAAACAGAAGTCTGGACACGGGGGCGTGTTGGGTGAACACGGCCCGTGTCCAGTTACCTGAACTGGGTCTTTTTCTGCAGACTGTGCAGCACGGGGCCGTGTTGGGTGGACACGGCCCGTGCCGAGCTTACTGTAAACGAAGAAATATGTCGGACGGTTCTGTTTTCCTGTATGGAGTGCTGGTTCAAGTTTCCCTTGCATCCTTTGCCATCTCAAGTGTGTTTTATTCATTTCAACACCATCCAAAACACCAAATTAACTAAAACCATCATTCATTAATCATAGAGAGAATTACATAATAGTCCTAAAAATGAAAAATAAAGCAGAAAATAAAAGTTAAAAGTCCTAATATTAAATAGGTCAAGTGATCCGTAAAATCTTCCTAAGGAGTTCTACTTCTACAATAAGAACCAAAATTCCGGAAATAGATTTCCGGTTTAAAAGCCTTATGAAACTCCAAGCCGAACGGTGTTCCTTAGATGTTGCTAGAGCCATTCTTCGATCTCCCTCGGGAGAAGGGAGGCGGCTTCATGTTCCTCGACATCTTGAGGAGGAGGAGCGACACCAATTGGAACCCCTTATAGGATGTCTCGAGGAGGTTCCTGATGTAGGGTGTACCATTCGGCTGGAATGATGACTTCCGGCACTACATTCCATGCCCTTGGGTGATAATCGGTACCAAAGGAGGAGAGGCGAGAATGTTCAACCTTTGGTGCAAAAGGTTGACCTCCCGGAGACATCCTTCTAGTCCCACCGTCAAATGATTAATACAGTCGACCAATGCGTCTTCCACACTCGTTACTTCATCAAGAGCTTCTCTTAAGGCGTAAATATAGTTTACAAGAGAATCCTCAACCGTAGATGATCTTCTCCCCTGCCAGTTGTTTCTGGAATGCGACGAAGAGTTTCCACTTGTTCTGCTTGCCATTCTGAGAAAACATGCCGAAAAGAGTTCAATTTTATGGGTCCAGTACTTCGGACACGGCCCCGTGTTCAGTGAACACGGCCCCGTGTTCAGATATCTGCAGGATTTATGAACAAGGAATCTTGGGGTTTCAAATTGTTTTTATGATTTTTGAAGCATTTTTGCACTTAAACAACTTAAAACATTGTTATAGAACTTATTTTTATCAAGATTCCATGAACAAAAATCTAACAAACATCTCAATAAGGCTTGAAACTATAGAAGGTTCAAGCTTTAATGGAAGTATGAGGAAAATTGAAGAAGATGAAAGTGGATAAAAGAGGAAAGGACAAGAAGATAGTTGAGAAACTTCTTTTAGAAAATACCTAGGATGGTATGTGAGAATATTCCTCAAATCTCTGTCCCTGGAATGGTTCAAATGTGTAGGATTCTTGGCTGCATTTATAGAAAACGACAGTACGTTGCGCACGGCCCCGTGTCGGCTGGACACGGCCCCGTGTGCAGATGGAATCCTGACACATTTTTGTCCGCATTCTGACAAAATCAGAAGGGAATCTTTTGGGTGGACACGGGGGCGTGCTGACCTGAACACGGCCCCGTGTCTAGAAGCTGTCTTAAGGAATTCTTCAAATTTCAAGGAACTTTCCCGGATCGGGTGGTTCCTTACTAGATGGAACAACCCCAAAGTGCTTAAGATACCTTAATTGATCTAGCTTAAGACGAGAATGCAAGAGGTTGTCGGTGAGGGTGATTCCTAAGCTATATGTAGGTGGACAAGTCCAACCCTTTTCCGGGCTCTCGTTAAAGAAGGTGTATGTCGAATCGCTCAGGTCTATGTATGCATCGGACGAAGTCGATGGGGAGTCCTTCACAGCACAATCGACACAGGGACGACTATCGCTCAAGTCCTCACTAAAGTTAGAAGTATCATTAAAAACAATGAAGTTGTTTGAATGTGTTTCCAACCTCTCTTCTTGGTTATCGTCTTGGAAAAGATTATTGAAATCTTCCCTAAGTTCTTTTAACCAATTAATAATTAGATCTTCTAGTTGAAATAATTCATCGAGAAGCATTTCTCCTAGAATATCCGGTTGGGCGCATTCGAGGGAGCGATAGGGATTATTTTTACTTTCGCCCCTCTTAAGGATACTAGGAAATGATGGGTCTATATAGTGGGGTTTATAATTTAGAAAAAAGCATTCTAATTCTTTATGGTTACCACCACATAATTGACACCACATAGTACCATAAGAGTGCCGAAAGTAAAAAGAATCAGTATCACTCATGTTTGTGTCAGAAATTACCAACCGTCGGGATCTTACGGTTCTGTTTTCAGTAACTGAAACTTGGGCACGGGGCGTGGTGAGTGGGCACGGCCCCGTGTTCAGCTTGCTGTCTGACTTAAAACAAGATTGCCAGTTCCAATGATTGGGCACGGGGCGTGTTCAGCGGGCACGACCCGTGCTGGGTTCTGCAGAAGCTGAAAAAAAACTAAAAAAAAAATCCTAAAAAAATTGAAAAATAAGAAAAACGATTAGGCCGTTGATTCCTAACTTTCTTAAAGTCCTTGTGTCCCCGGCAACGGCGCCAAAAACTTAATGCGTAGACGAGTGTTATATATATTAGGTGTATATTTTAAGCCCCTTTAACATTTTTTAGTCAAGTTTTAAATTTATAAAACACGATATTTACTAACACTAGACACACATATGGGCAAGTGCACCCATCGTGAGCGTAGTATAGTGTTGGTAAGATACCGAGGTCGTCCAAGGACACAAGAGCTTTTAGTACCGGTTTATCCTCAACGTCTAATCAAATCAAAATGTTTAGAAAAAATGTTTTAAAATAAAAACTAACTAAAACGCTGAAAATAAAAATAAAAAGAAAAACAGATAGACAAGATGAATCACTTGGTTCCGACTCGTATCTAGTGTAACCTTTGATTATTTCCGCACTTTTGCACTATTTTAAGAGATTATCTTAGTTATTGTAGTAGGCCCCTCTTTTGAAGGTGACGTTACCCTCACCCCAGTAGTTTGAGTCAGCAAGGATACAATCCTAAAAGGGTGGATTATTGGAAGATAATTAATTAAGTTATTATTGCAAATTATGGTAGGCCCCTCTTTTGGAGGTGACGTTACCCTCGACTAAGTAGTCTGAGTCAGCAGGGATACAGTCCTAAATAGCCGGGTTATAGTATTAATAGTAGTTAACTTATGAGGGGATCAAAGAGTTTGGACCCCCGCCATCCAATACCGTTAAGTACTGAAGGAGGTCCTACTAAATTTGACCCAGGTCCATTGCAGGACCTCTAAACGCTGAACAATGGCAAGACCTTTACCAAACCGTTCCCTTAACCCCCGACCAGGTAGCCAACATACCTCCATATAGACCGTGGAGATATGAATGGTGAAAATCTTTTATTTTATATAGACAGTAAAATAATGCCAAGACACCACGGACAAACGATAAAGAAAGATCACCTTCAACATAAGCAACTAGTTATTAAAGTCATTAATACGAAACCAAATAAAAAGTGCGAAAAGATTAGAAATAAAAAGTATTACACTAGACACTTTGTCTTCACCAAGTGATGTAAGAGACTTAGGCAAACATGGCCTTGATTGTCAAGAACTCTTACGATCAATCTTGGATCCCGAGACGACTCACACACTCTACGATGGACAATGGATGATGGTGGTGGATGATGGTGTTATGGTGGTGGTGGGTGGTGGATGAAGTGTGAGAGAGGTGGTGTGCCAAGGGATGGTTTGAGCTTGAGCCAAGCACTTCTATTTATAGGCTGAACAGAAGCTCGGGCACGGCCCCGTGTCCAGTGGGCACGGCCCCGTGTCCACATCCTTCTCTTTCTTCATTTAATGCTGTTTTGTCTTTTTAGTTCACCACGCCCCCGTGTCCGCTGAGCACGACCCCGTGGTGCAGAAGAATCTTTGTACTATGTAGATTTGCTGGATTGTGCGAATCTTATAGTTGACCACAACCCCGTGTCCGCTGAGCACGGCCCCGTGGTGGGCAATAGAAGCTTCTACCACTTTATCTTTTCTGCTGACACTTGGGCACGCCCCCGTGCTGGCTGAGCACGGGGCGTGTTCAGTCTTCTGATCTCTTGTTTTGCTTGGGAAGATGCTGTCGTGGGGTCGGGCATGTCACATCTTGTTCCTTTTCTTGTATTTATGTTAGATTTTGATGTCTTTTTGCTTCTTTTGTTAATTTGAGCTCATTTAATCCTGAAAATACAAAAGGAAGACAAAAGCACACTTTTTCCAACATTAGTACTAAAAAAGGGTTAGTTTTATGCCTCATTTGATGAAATTTATATGTTGCATTTTTAACACATCAGTCTTTTCACCGGTCTGCTGTTTGTCCTTCAAATCCTTCCCAGACTTAGTTGCTCCTTCCTTGGCAGCCTTAGGGCAATTAGTACTGATGTGGCCCTTTTCACCGCAGTTGAAACAGTTTGCATTCTTTATGTCCCTACATTCGTGGGATTGGTGACCAGCTCTTTTACAGATGCCACATTGCTTTATCTTTTGGTTTGATCGACACTGTCCCCAGTGTCTTCTTTTGCAGGTTTTACATTCGGGTTTTGCCTCCTTTGGTTTGGACTGGTTATAGCTTGAACCGGTCTTACCCTTTTTGTAACCCCTATTTGGGGTTTTATCGCACTTTCGCTTATGATCCTTCAACACACGGTCCACAGCGTTGTTTATGGCCGTATTTATCATAGCCTGAAACTCGGTGTTTGTTAAGTTCAGTCTTGCATCATCATTCTGATCAACTGGATGATTGTGAGCTTCAGAGGAGTAAGCCATGGTGAAGCTTTGAAGACTACAAACCAAGTAGTAATAATTTGTTTAATTATATAGCGAATTGTCGAATTTTGATGAATAAATAGCCATGGTGCAATTAAACCATATAGGCCAATAGATAGTATTAAATTTATTTGATTATGCTTTGCCTAAGTTTTTAAATAAACCATCTTTGGCGTTTAAACGGAATATAATCCTTCATATTTATTAGACAGGGGACATAAGTCACGACTGCAAATGTCATACTGGCATCTCTTATATATAGCCCAAGGGCTTGTTCCAAAGGACTTTTGATGGCTCAGAGGCCTTGTCACTAGGGAAATTTTAAAACATAATCAATGATTCCTTTGGATCGGAAAATTTCATAGTTCATTGTCTTGACAAGAAGTTATGAAATAAAAACTACCTTTTTCATGTATTCATCTTTACCCGTAGGTATACACCTCGAATGGATGTTTTGATGCGTACATCATGTTCGATGTTTATTAGCCATGATTCCTATTGATCATTAGGCTAAACAAGGGGGTTTGGAAAAAATTTCCTAATATAAAGATGACAAGTGTGATTTTATCGCATCACTGTTGCCGGGAGTGTTAACATATTTACAATGTTACAAGGATTTGAATCCTTTGAATAGGTTCTACCATCTTGGCTTCGTCTGGAATGACATATAGGCTAGGTCGTACCTTTAAGATTCTCTTTAATATGTATACTGGAAGGAAAGGAAAGATATTTATTTTATTCAGGATTTTTATCCTAAATCCTAATTTATAAGTTAGTAATAGCACAAAAGGCCTAGTCACGTGGACAAGTTTAATTTATAAGCCATGATCTCAGAGAATCGAGGCATTAAGGTTTGAATCAAAGTTCATTACCTTTTCTTGACAGGGAGTTGTAGGCTACCACTGTCTTTAGTCTCAGAGGACATTAACTATAGCCCGTAGGCACTTCCCTTCTAAGGGATGTATATAATATGATCATCTTATAGGTTGATATAAGCCATGATTTCAGAGAATCGAGGCATTAAGGTTTGAATCAAAGTTCATTACCTTTTCTTGACAGGGAGTTGTAGACTACCACTGTCCTTAGTCTCAGAAGACATTAATCATAGCCCGTAGGCACTCCCCTTAAAGGATGATTAATTCAAATAAGGGAATTTAGATTAATCCCCTTTTTAAAAGATGGCCTGTGTGACTTTAACGATTCACAGTTTGCCAAAAATGTTAACATACTTACAGATGTTAACAGGGATTGGAATCCTTTGGATATGTTTTACCGTCTTGGCCATGTCTGCGATGACAATTAGGCTAGGTTTTACCATCTTGGCCATGTCTGCATTGACATTTAGGCTAGGTTTTACCTTTAAGATTCTTTTAATTTTTAACGCGGAACAATCCTAAATTGAAATGTTAACAAGGATCTAAATCTAGTTGTGGAACTACCATCTTGGCCCTGTCTTAAAGTGACATATGGCTAGGTCTTGTCCTTTATAGATATTGCCATTTTATTATAATGGTAGATCTTATAATATAGGAATGATATTTTAAATATAATCGTTCCATTATAATTTAAACAAGTATATGGTTGCCCTAAACGAGACTTCTAATAAAATGACTTGCCCATGCAAAGGCTAATCAGAAAAATAACAAGGAAGTAATTAAAAGACAATGAAACGAATTTGGATTAGTCCTATGTTCTCGTCTAGACTCAAGAATATGCAACTGTGTAACTGAGATTAAACACAAAAGACTAGTGTTTAATTCACTCAGTGTTGGCTCTGATACCAACCTGTCACACCCCGACTTTCCACGTATTACCGGTGGGTCCGGTGGGGAGTATCGTGACGTAGTTGATATCATCATAGTCAAACAACACAATATATAAATGCACAGCGGAAGCAAAAGATAAATATATTACAATCCGAATATAAAGTAATATCAAGTATTACAACGGAAAGTAAAGGATCCACAGGCGGATCTTAAAACATAAACATTATTCAACAGACTTTAGGCGCCTAGAACTTGCGAGATTCCTTATAAACGCCCTGAGCTTCCAGCCAATTACGTACAGTACCTGTCACTTAACCCTTTTGGAAAATACGTCAGTTTTCACTGGTAAATACACTCAACCGACTCATTTTGAAAAGGTTTAATAAAATTGATTTGAATGCACGTGGCACAAACTCTTTATAACTTGGGATAATTATTTAAATATATAATCTTGTAAAAAAATTACATGTTCCTTATGCGTTCAGTAGCCCGGATCGTGTCTGGGTTAAAGATTAATAGACACACCACAGGTATAATGCCCACAAGGCTGATTCCTTAAGGTGGGATACCAGTTTTTAGATATGTAGCTATCAGGTGTACGCCTACACCCCGTGCCTAGGTCGTGGCCATTTCATGAATGATGCCAAGGATATCCGGGACATGGTCATTAACCCCCCAAAGGCTTTAAGCAAACAAAACATATTTAAACGGTCCGATTAAATTATTCAATTAACCACCAAATGATGGAAGATTTAATGCCCGACCAAGCGGTATTTTATATACCGTACCCTAAGCCAATATAGGGAAAATAAGTTAAGAGTATTTACCTGAGCTAGCTCCTGTCTTAAATAGCAAGAATTTAATAACTCAGCCGTATTCACTTAAGTAAGCGTAGGTACCATTTACCGGAAGGCTCTAGTCTGGAATGATGGTATAAATAACCAATTAGAATGCTAACGGGTCTTTAATTAAGCCTAAGCTTAGACCGGTTAGTCTTACCGAAAGATACGGTTCAAACGCATGATTAAGCGAAGACCGAAATAGAATGTGTTTTAGACCCGACAAGTTTGAACACTTGTATAATATGGGTAATCCAAACACCTTCTGGATTTTGGGATAAAAAGATAAGGTTTGACCCGTTTTGGCTAACTTATGCAAACTAGTTACATAAACCGAACCGAACGCGCAAGAAGCGTAACGGGTAACCATAAGAGTCATATACAGGTTTCCTAAGTTAATATGCCTTTAATATGTTGTGATATCAGTAGGATACCTTCCATTATGACCAAAACGAGTTTAATCTCAAAATAAGCCCCGTAGGGGTATTTTGGTCATTTAAAAGGTTATAAAAGAGTTTATCTAAGTTTCTGAGATTTGGGTATGAATACATCAGTAAAATAACTTATTTTAATAGGTCATAATAGTTGGTAATAAGTCTTATGTGACAAAATGGTTTTAAACCTAAAGTATGCGTTTAATACGCTTTAAAAGCCATTTTAAGCGATTTCCGGGTTATACAGGAAATCTGAGTTTTCTGAACAGGTTATAAAGTTCAAAATACTTTATTTATTATATAAAATCAATAGCAATTGGATTGGTATCAAAAGGGCTTGTAAAACTCATTTCTTGGCCTAAAAGGGCATAATCGGTATTTACCGAATTAAGGCGATGACCCTAGGTTATGAGCATAATTAATCGTTACAAAGCTTCGGGTTCGCTAAAAGGTCACTCAGAGGTATACTTTAAACATGTTGACACATTTAACCCCTGTAGTTTGTAATCTCTCACTTTCTTTCATATGTAGCTTCGTATGATCCATGATTTATTCGTTTGAAGGTATGAGCATTATGTAGGGTTATTGTAAAGTATATTTATTCACTGTTGATATTTTGAACTCGTATATTCACATACTTTCCATGTTTGTCAACTTTAGTCCCTCAAGAACATTCTTTCACATGTTCAAGCTTATGACACGTGTCAATACATTATAGGACGTGAATTTTCGAGGTGTTACACTGCCCGACTAAGTTATTAGGATTCAGTCTAGGAACACTGGGACAAGGTTGAATTAGGGGTACCATACTTAACACAAGTGCATTATATATTTTTAAATAGCTCAAAAGATTATACCTAAAATTTATACCAGGAGACTTGCTAGTTAAACCTTAAAGTTACAAAGTGGGTCCATTTTCTTTTCTCACCGTTTTATTCCTTTTTTTCCCAAATCATAACAACTCTCATCAAAAGTTCTATTTATTATTTTTATTTGTCCAATAGGAAACCCTAATTGAGACACCCAAGTAATCCTGCACAATCCCTAAAAATTTCAGAACAATCAGAATCAGGATCAGGACACCTAAAACTCAGGGGGGGTTATTCCCCATTGACGATTATCATCACAATTCGTTGTCAGAATCGAAATTTCTCGTTCCGTCGACTCAGCAAGCCTACACACACACGTGTCAAGCCTATGGTAAATTCGTGTCCCTACCAGACCGTAAGGGATAAGGCTTACGGTCCGTAAGCAGGGTCAATTTTGTGTATAAATAGCAGGCATTGGGACTTGCATTCTGGAGTTGAAACTGTTAGGATCGGAGGCTCTCATGATTGTGTTTGTTTGTATAATTTTGAACAATGAATGATTATGAAACAGAATAAAGTGCAGCGGAAATGAAACAAACTTTGTAAACACAATCAAAGAAGAAAATAGTTTGATAAACACATGAATTGCGTCAGTCAAAAGGTTACAAAGCAAATCAAATGATTACAAAGCAAGCTTACAAAACTAAACTCCCCCTCAGCCTGATACTCCATGGTTGATCGCACAAGATGAAAGGATTAGACATGAGGAGAAGAACTCGCTCAGTCAATCAAATGTAACAGTACAGGGTACTGTTACATTTATAGGCAAACCAAACCACTGAGATATCTCAGCTGACGTCACCATGAAAGCGACGTCTAACAGTCTAACAACCTGTATCTACTGTCCTTACACAAACACTGCTAACCGAACCACTGACTATACCTAAAACAAATAATTCACTAAACAGCTGCTCTCCCTTTATGTCAGTGCTTTACTCAAGGTTGATCAGTCCTTGACTTGGCAGTGCTTTATCATCAGTAGATAGAACCAGCAGTGTTGGATACTTCAGGGTTTTGATCAGCAGTTGAAAGGGCAGCAGTAGTTGTATCTGAACAGTGGATAAAGACCATCAGTTGTTATAAATCACTTTCAAGGGGAAAGCTTAATGTAAACGTCTGCTTATTGTGAATCCACTGTTGTGACCTGGTTTTGGCTTTACATTATCTGTTCCTCTGGTAGGGTTCAATCCCAACAATCCCCCCTGGAACAGATAATGCCAAAACCTGTCATTATTCTGGATCTTTATTACTCATCAAAAGTTCCCTTGCTTTTCTTTTAAATTCTTCTTCAAAGTCTCTGGAACTTATATCATCTTCATCCCTGCACAGTGTAAGTTCAAGGAGATCCTGCAAATCTTGAACACTAAGGCCTAGTGCTTCTTTCCTTGATATATACTTCACCTCTCCATTGGATCTGACCAGAGTCAATACGTGGGTCTTTTGATCAGAGAGCCACTTTAGTACTTTTAAACCCAATGGATTTCTTGGGAGAGATTTATTTGATGATGAGTTTGGAGATGGAACAGTGTTTTGAATAGCAGTGTTTGAGGAAATAGGTGATTGACTAACAGTTGTTGAAACAACTTGTGTTTCAATCACTGTTTCCATTACAACAGATGTAACATCTGTTGTCTTCTGCTTTTTAGCAGGGGATGATTGTAGTGATGAGGTGGTTTTTGGTGGTGATGGTATATTTGGTGGTGTAAGTAATTTTGTGGGAACAGAAGTTGTGGTTGGAGTAGTAACTGGCTTAGTTTTAGAAGTTGTGGTGATTGATTGCCTTGTTTTTCTAACAGGACTCTTCTTTAATGAAGTACCAACCTCTTCTTTTCTTTTTGCAGAACTATCCTTGTCACAACCAAAGCTCTGCTCTCATCCCTTACCCTTTTAATATCAGCAGTGGTTTTGAGACCAGCTAAATTGACTTGACTTTGAACAATCCTCATTTGTGTATCTTCATCATCTGCTTGAATTTTCAGGGTTTCATCACCTCCCTTTTCCTTTTCTTTGACAGATGTTTCAGCAGAAGTTACTGAAAGATTTTCCTCAGAGTCATTTTTCTCCCCCTTTTTGGCATTATCAACTCTTTCGAAGATAGTGCAGGGGTTGAAACAAATTCCACAGCTCATCTGGAGTAGGAGCAGATGATGGAGTAGCTGTTGAAGGTGGTGTAACAGTGGATGGTACCCTTTGTGCTTTCAACAACTGTTTCAGCATGTCTTTGATTTCTGCAACAGATGTATCCAGTTTATCAATTATAGCCGTCAATTCTTGGTACATTAAATCATCACCCAACTTAATGGGGTCATCTGATTTCCCACCAGCAGTGGTTGATTGAGGAAGTGTATCCCAAAAATCATCCACTGTTGCCCCTTTGTCTTGGTACCGGGGACTTCTTTCTTCATAATGAGAAACACTTTTTAGTGAACCAGTCAAGACTGGATACACAAGAGTTTCTAGTGAAGAAATTTCCTTCAAGGAAGTCTTATTGATGAAACTACTGTCCCAGTGCAAACCAGTGGGTTCAGCACTTGTAGCAGCTGCTTCACTTGAACTACCACCAAGAGTTACTTGTAACTCAAGGGGTGTAACCTCCTCAGTTGTTGCTGGGATAGCAGAGGTATAAGCATCAGACTCAGTCACTTGTTGGAGTATACTCTCAGTGATAGGTGATTGAGAGGAACCGATTTATGTCTGAGTTATATCCAAAGCATGCAACAAGGTCATTATTGATGGTGGTATATTTGTGAAGTGAGAATATGGGATGAAAGAGAGTTTTCCCTGGGAGGAGGGCTGTGGAAGTTAGATTCAAGTGAATCCATTGCTTCATAAGATGGCGTCCCTGTGCTTACAACCTGTTCTTTTTGTGAAGAAGCAAGAGGAGTTTTAGGCATGGGTTGAGACCTCTCTACCATCTGCTGTGAGGAAGTAGCAGCAGTGGTTTCTAGTGACTTTTGTGTTGTCACTAGCAGTTACTCTGGGATCTCATCTTTCAGAGTTGCCTTTATTGTAGGTTTGGTGGGCTTTTTGGATTTTCTTTTGTTTTGATCTTTTGGTGGATTTAGGTGTGGGTTTCACAGTAGCTGTGTTACTGCTGTGATCACCTTGAGCAGTGGGCTCAGCAGCAGGTGCCTGAGGAGCAGTGATAGCTGCCAAAATCTGCTCAAGAACCTCTGCTTTTGTTTTGGAAATTTTGATAGCCTTGTAAATGTTTCGGGTGTAAGGCCATTTATTTGAAAAAAGTGATCATGGCATCTGATGCACACAACTGTTGAATAACATCTGTCCACGTGTAACCTCTGTTGTAAATCAGTGTTTTGCACAATCAGAGGGTACACTTTGGCAGTGGATAGATTTTACTATTTAACAGAGTTTTAATGCCATCAGTGCTTTGAACAGACTAGGATTCATTGATAAATTCAATTTTAAACTATTTTTAAGGTTATTTTTTCTTTTTCTAAAAACATTTTTATGCTATTTACACATGGAACACAAGAAAGCTTGCTTTAATCCATGTTTAGCACTCCAAACATAGGGATCAAGTTTTAACAGTAGATGAATCCAATTTTCAAGTTTGTACCTCTATCGACTGATCTTTAGGATGGACATGTTAAAGATGAAATCAAACCTTTTTATAGCAATCCCTCACAAAGTGATGTCTGATAATGAATGATGGTGAATTTATGAGATATTGAATTTTTTGATGATATATTTCAGCTACTTGACTGCCCTGCATAAAAATAATCTTTTGAGCATTTTATATCAAAATCCAATAACATATTGTGAGATGATGGATATTTGGGCTGTTCAGCATGTAGTATTTTCATAGTAATCTTCAGAGCAGTGGTTCTTCAACAATTGCCTGCTTATGCCCTTTTTGAGTATCACACATCTTGACAACAATGCTCCAACATATGCAATGTTTTTGAGGACCCACTTTTCGCCAAAAAAAAAGATTCTCATCCTTTGGCTTGTGGCACAAGATTTTCAAACTTGTTGTCACTGAACTGTTGAAGCTCCTCTTCCTTGTCAATTACCCAACTTTCTGTCTTTAAGTGCCCCAAAGGTACATGACATGTTGATGGAATGATAGATAGTCAAGAAGAAGACAATGGTTTTGGGATAAACCTTTTATAAGAATCCCTTTCAATTGATGTTGTCAAGTGTATGGCAAAATGGATGTGATTAAAAAGGATTGAGGTTTAAAAGGTGAGGCTGCAGATGTGAGTCATATGAGCTTACAACTGTTGGTGACTTTAATGATCCAACAGCTGTTTGAAGGTGAAAGTGGAGGAATAAAAGGAATTGATGATAACCAGTGTTGATTTTTATCCACTGTTAGTGGATTTTTATCAACAGTGGTTGTGGACATGGAAATAGAAGTGAAGGGCTACTTTGGTCAAGAAATTGTTGAGGTAGCAGTTAAGTGATTTCTATCCATTTTTGATGGACTTCTATCAGCAAATGTTGGTGGATCAGTGGGTGAGCTTTACCAGCTGTTTTGTACATTTGCTGCTCAGATGAAGGAAATGATTTTGTCCTGTGATAACACAGTATCATGTCCAACATCTTTTGATGGTGATAATGAGATATCTGCAAAGTAACATCCTTGACAAAACACATTTTAGATGCATATTATCAAGATTAACACATTAGCAGATTTTTACAAGGATTTGTATTCAAGGTTTTACTACTTATCTATTTCCTGAACATTTGATAAATTTTGACAGTAGTTGAGTATCCCAGATGATGGCAACCTTTTCACTTTGACTGCACATTTTGTGTTCTAATCCTTAGAGTAGAACATGAGTAGTCAAGAATTTTAAGGTCCGTTAGCAATCAATCTTTGATCTGTGATGAAAACTTGAGTTTGAAATGACCTTAACTTATTTCCCCATCTCCTTTTGATCTATTTTCAAGGACAATATCACCCTAAGCAAAAATATAAGGGATCTACATCCTGACAGGAATTGAAACTTTTACTAAAAAAAACAAGTAGAAGTTCAAAATATATCATTCTCATAAAAAAAGGAGAATAATATATCCTATTTTATTGACAAAAACCTTTACAAAAAAAATTAAAGGTTATACTGAAAATGACATCAAAAAGGATCTGGTACATTTTTTAATAAAACTCATAGTCATATCATTCTCAAGTCTTATGAAAATGGTCAATGATTTGAATAACCACTGTTTGAGACCATTTCCTTGTCAATTGATTGCTAAAATGAGGAGACATGTACACATAAGTTTTGAAAGTCTTGTTATAGACTTTGTTACCATGTGATGACACTGAAAAATTTTGTCTAGTCCTCTTTGTAAGTTTAATCACTGGTGATACTTTTGTTACCTGAATTTCCCTGAATCAATGAATGCACACAGTTGCTTGATGACCATTGTTCACCCAATTTTGGACTCTTAAGTGTTTTATGTTTATACTCTTTTCTTTTGATTTCAAAAGTTTTGAGATAAACACACCTTTGAGTTTTTGTAATTTTTCTTCTTTCCCTTTTTACCCTTTCCATAGAAAAGTATTGAAACTTCTACTGGAAGGTTTTCAAGGAAAGAATACTCAATCCAAAATCATTTTCAGCAATGTTTTGAGAGATTTGAACATTTTTTGCTACTGCTTATGCCAAATTTCACATTACTCATGATTTGGTTGTCTCAACATCAGCATATAACCTTTGTAGGATTTCACCCTTTTTCTCACAAGAGATCTGGGCTAATTTCAAACTCTTTACAACACTGATATTTTACTATCATGGTTTTGAGTAGATCCAGGGTTATATCTGATGCATATATTTTTTTCAGACTACTGATTTTCTTAATGTATTCTTAACATAATTGATTTTTTTTTAGAGGATTCTCAACCTGTTTTTTTTTTTTTTTTTTCAATACATAAGATCTAAGACTAAAGTTTTAATTTCCCTCTTTCAATGTTAACAAAAACACTAATGCTTCTATTTGAGCATAGATCTCTGTTGACATGAGGTAAACACCTTAGTAGCAGTCATGATGGAATCAACATAGTTTTTCAAACATAAACACTGAATTTATGGTGATTTGATTCACAATAATCCAGCGTTACGTAACACCTATGTGATGAATAACATCTTGGTTGTTTTACAGAGTTTTTGACTAATCAACTTTGAACGTGATTAATCGTTACTCTGTTTTTCAACAGATATGATCAACCTTAGTATCAATGAATTTTGAGCTGAACTGTTATGTCAAATTGATTGTTAAATTGAATTTGACTGTCCAAGCTCTGATACCATTTGTTAGGATCGGAGGCTCTCATGATTGTGTTTGTTTGTATAATTTTGAACAATGAATGATTATGAAACAGAATAAAGTGCAGCGGAAATGAAACAAACTTTGTAAACACAATCAAAGAAGAAAATAGTTTGATAAACACATGAATTGCATCAGTCAAAAGGTTACAAAGCAAATCAAATGATTACAAAGCAAGCTTACAAAACTAAACTCCCCATCAGCCTGATACTCCATGGTTGATCGCACAAGATGAAAGGATTAGACATGAGGAGAAGAACTCGCTCAGTCAATCAAATGTAACAGTACAGGGTACTGTTACATTTATAGGAAAACCAAACCACAGAGATATCTCAGCTGACGTCACCATGAAAGCGACGTCTAACAGTCTAACAACCTGTATCTACTGTCCTTACACAAACACTGCTAACCGAACCACTGACTATACCTAAAACAAATAATTCACTAAACAGCTGCTCTCCCTTTATGTCAGTGCTTTACTCAAGGTTGATCAGTCCTTGACTTGGCAGTGCTTTATCATCAGTAGATAGAACCAGCAGTGTTGGATACTTCAGGGTTTTGATCAGCAGTTGAAAGGGCAGCAGTAGTTGTATCTGAATAGTGGATAAAGACCATCAGTTGTTATAAATCACTTTCAAGGGGAAAGCTTAATGTAAACGTCTGCTTATTGTGAATCCACTGTTGTGACCTGGTTTTGGCTTTACATTATCTGTTCCTCTGGTAGGGTTCAATCCCAACAGAAACGACGAAGAAATTCGCTACATACACTGAGTTACGTTCTGTTCACTATTAAAACACACACGATTCACGAAGTGCTGCCGCGATACAGGGTAATAACTCGATCGCTGCTACGATTCAATGTCCGATCGATTGACAATATCCAATGGATGTTTAAGTGCTATCCTTTGTCATTAGTCGTGATTCCGACAGGATGTTTGAGTACCACCTGAACTCGGGGAATACTCTGTCATTCGTTGTGAATCCGATGGATGTTTAAGTGATTGCACTTTGTCATTCGTTGTGAGGGTTTTAATCTCGTGAGTTATCGTAAATGCTGTATTAGTTACTTACCAAGTTCGTGTGCACTAGATTACAAGACTAATCAATAGGCTAAGCTCTGCCTGTATCTGCAATATATCAAGGCTTATCTATAGACTAAACTTTGCCGTATGAATCTGCATGATTATAATGTGAGTCATTCTCTTTTTATCAAATTACTTTCAAAAGCATGTTTTCAAGGTTATAATTACAGGGATTAAGTCTTTGTAATCACCAATTTACAGCCGGTATGTGGGGTATTGTGCACAATATTAATTTCTCACGGGGTTAGGCTAATAAGCCCTAACACAGGTTAGGCAAATAAGCCCTAACACAGGTTAGGCAAATAAGCCCTAACAGTGATATACGTCATTATTGGGTGACAGGACCCAACAGTGATAGTCACAGATCCGGTCGAGTGACAAATACTGTGGGTAGTTGGTTGATATCAGAAACATTGTAATCGCTCTTAATACTGTAGATTATAACAAACGTGTCGTTTTAGTAAAATGAATGAACTCACCAGTATTTCCTGCTGACAAAACCTTTTTAAAACGCGTTTCAGGTAATTACAATAGATTGGAGTAAGAGATGGATACGACACTGAAAGGCTTCAAGAAGTGGCTTATTTTATTAATTAAATCAAATTAAGAAATATTGTTTTAGGTAATTGGGTTTATCCCTTATTAAAGCTACCTTTGTAAAATATGGGTTTATCCCATCTATTTAATAAAATCCGATGTTTTCTAAACTCTGATATTTTTCCTAACTCGCGGTCCTGATGAAATTTCCGCTGCAATATTTTTCAAAATAATCACCGGTACCACGTGGCTGTTCGCGGCTCCCGATTCCGTCCAGGGTGGGTCGGGGGTCGTGTCAGTGGTGGTGGTCGACGATAGCGGGTGGTGGCAGCGGAGTATGGTGGTGATGGTCGGCGGAGGGTGGCGGTAGTGGTCGGGGTGGCGGTGATGGTAGCAGTGATGACGGTGGGTGGTGGTGGTCGACGGTAGCTGGTGGTGGCAGCGGAGGATGGTGGTGGTTGTCGGCGGAGGGTGGCGGTAGTGGTCGGGGTGGCAGTGGTCTGCGATGGCGGGTGGCAACGATGGTAGTCGATGGCAGTGGTCGGCGGTGGCGGCGGAGGACGGTGGTGGTGGTCGACGGTGGTTGGTGGTGGGTGTGACGACGGCAGGTGGTGGTGGTGGTGAAGGGCGGTGTTTGTGACGTAGGGTGAGAGGGGGAATGGAATAAAAAAAAACAAGGGGAGTGGATGGAATGACTTATGTAATGGGTGATTCCATTACCTTAACCAACCAAAGACACTTTTTTTCAATCACTCGCAATAGCTCATTCCATTCCGCCTCCCATTCCTGCTTACCAAACACTACCTTATTGTATTTATTGATAATAACTAGATTAGAAACTTGTGTATTACACGCGTTATATATCTCGTTAAATATCTTACATAAGTTACTAACCAGTTAACGTAATATATTATGTTTTAACCTATTGTTTTTTAATCAACTTTCTTAAATTAAAAAATAGAAGACAAAGGGTTAAACATCAGAGTGAGAACAAGATTCTTGAACTCACAGAATTGTAACGCGTGACACAATTAGTTATTTAATTATTAAATATAAATTCTCAAATAAAAAAAATATTCTATACAATAACAAAATGAATTGTGAATAGTGATATTCATTACTTAATTTAGGGTGGGAGTTGGCTACAAAGTCCATTTTTCTTACAAAGTGTTAAAAGTCATAAAACACCGTAATATCAACCATAAAACACACTCAAAACCCACCAATAACAAAGTGAAGATTACTAAAACGCCATATTTGTGGGTTTTGTGTTGTATTTTTGATTATATGGCTTTGATTATCAAATGACTAACATTAGTGTGTTTTATATTGATTATCATGTTGTGTTTTATATGCATAGTTCTACGATGGTGTGTTTGAAGCTTTTATGGACTGTTAGAGTTTGGATATTGTGTTTTAGTGATATCCACTATGTTATTTGTGGGTTTTGAATGTGTTTTATGGCTGAAATTGTGGTGTTTTATGTCTTTGTACACGTTGTAGGAAAAATTGACTTTGTAGCCGAACCACACCCACTTAATCTATGTTATAATATCATTTATGTAATTTTTTTACTTTAAATTAATTAATTTACATTTATAATCTTAAACTTTAGTAGAGTTATTAGAGTTAATTACATAGTTAGTCCCTGTGGTTTGCACAAAATAACATACTTAGGTACTAATAGTTTAAAATCACCTTCTAGGGTATTAACTTTTCATTTTGTAACGTTTGGAGGTATTAACTTCTAAGGTAATAACATAGGTAGTCCCTGTGGTTTGCACAAAATAACATACTTAGGTACTAACAGAATGTGATTTTAAGCCTACAAATAAGCTTAATACCCCCAAACGTTACAAAATGAAAAGTTAATACCCTAGAATGTTATTTTAAACTATTAGTACCTAAGTATGTTACTTTGTGCAAACCACAGACACTAACTATGTAATTAACTCTGAGTTATTATAAGGCCCACGAACTCTAAAATTCATTTTTAAACGATTTACGTTTATACCTCTGATCTTTAATAGATATATTATACGAATTTAGTAGTAATTATTTTACTATAAATGATTTACATTTCGACCCCACAACATTAATAGAGTTATTTTAAAAATGTATTTTTTTTTGTTTTATACAAATATTTGTTCTTTTTTCTTTTTATAAGTTTAATTCTTTTCTTATTTAACTTATTATTTATTTAACTGATTATAAGTAAAAAAACTAACTTTTAACTCTATACATGTTTACTTAATTGTGTTGCTTGCCAATTTTCACAGCCGTTTAGAATAAAGTCTAGATGGTCTATATATATTAACTCTTCAATATACCAGGTATAGCAAATTTAATTTTCTTTTATTTCCCTTATCATAGTAAAATCTAACTTTAAACTCTAGTCATGTTTACTTAACCATGTTGATTGCTTATTTCTACCGTCGTTTAAATTAAAGACCCCATGGTCTATAATAACTCATTAATATATCATCTAACAAGTACATCCTTGTCAGCATCCTCCTACAACCATGTCGCGAAGCGCGGCTCCAATCGTAGTTTAAAAAAAAACATTTGATTAATTAATTTAAACATTCCGCCTCCCATTTCTGCATACCAAACATTACCTTATTGTATTTATTGATAATAACTAGATTAGAAACTTGTGTATTACACGCGTTAAATATCTCGTTAAATATCTTACATAAGTTACTAACCAGTTATGTAGGCATTTTTGTTGTGTTTTGCTGCCGCTCGGTCTTGGGGTTTTCTTTTCAAACAAAAAAATATTTCATTTCCAATACATACAAACGAAAGTGGCCGGCGGGAATAGTGAAAGCATGTTGTTGGATAAAAATGCTCTCATGTAGAAAGCATATGACCAAATTTAACTGAAAAAACTATCTGGGTTAGGCCTAAAGGACAAAACGTGTATGATATGAAAACATAAAGGACAAAACTCGTCAATTTTTAACATAAAGGACAACACCTGAAAATAGGTATAAAGATAAAGGACAATCTTTGAAATTCACTCTTTATCTTTTTTATAAGTTTAATTCTTTTGTAAATTAACTTATTATATTTGTTTAACTTATTATAAGTAAAAAACTAACTTTTAACTCTATACATGTTTAGTTAATTGTGTTGCTTGCCAATTTTCACCGCCGTTTAGAATAAAGTCTACATAGTCTATATTAACTTTATTCTAAACGGCAGTAAAATCTAACTTTAAACTCTAGACGTGTTTACTTAATAATGTTGATTGCTTATTTCTACCGTCGTTTAAATTAAAGACTGCATGGTCTATAATAACTCATTAATATATCATGTAACAAATACAACCCTGCCGTGAAGCGCGACTCCAATCGTAGTTTAAAAAAACATATGATTAATTAATTTACAAACATTCTCCATTGGGAAGATGTTAATCAGCGATGCAGATAATATTTAGGGATGAAAGTGATTGATTTTCAAACTTAATCCTTGAACCGCTGCGTTACAAAGAAAAAAAAATGCATATATATTAAAAAAAAAATATATTCAAGATTATTTCCGCGTTATCCATTGTCAAAAGCTAGAATGGCCATATTGTAATGGTTTGGTCAAACAGAAAATTACAGAATTTGTTTGGAAAGTTTCTGGAAAATTATGTTTTAAACTATTGTTTTTTAAGAAAATATACAAGTTATTTCCGCATTGTGTTTTGGTAAACGACATCTGACCACATCCAATGTCAAAAGTTAGAATGATAATTTTCTGGTTGAAAAGACTTATTCTCTTTGAATGAAGATGTTTATCTAGGAGAGGTTGAACCTGCGTATGTTTGTAGAGTTTTCAGGGGTCTTGCCACTAATGGTTTGGTCAAAGAGGTTGTTTCTTCATTCTCTGTGTATAAATAGGACGTCTATGTATTGCCATAAACTCACCAAAACATAAAACATGATGAACTCTCGACTAAATTGTTCAGTGTTCCTCCTGGTTCTCTCTCTTTCCTTTTGTGTTTCACGGGGTGCATTACCCTACATTTCCCAAGATTTCATAACCTGTCTTCAAATTCAATCCAAAACCAACAATGTCACCACTTTTTCTCAACTCATCTTCACCCCGGTTAACTCTACTTACTTACCGGTTTGGCAAGCTGCAGCCGACAGCATTCGGTTCGACAACCCCAACATTCGTAAACCGTCAGTCATTGTTACTCCCACCACCGAAACGCAGATCCAAGCTGCTCTTTTCTGCGCCAAGAAACACGGGTACGAAATGCGGATCCGGGATGGGGGCCATGACTTCGAGGGCCTCTCCTACACCGCGGATGTTCCGTTTGTCATGCTTGATCTCGTCAACATGAGGGCTATAGACGTCAACGTTGCAAACAGGACTGCATGGGTCCAGGGTGGCGCTTTGCTTGGTGAACTCTACTACACTATTTCTCAGAAAACCGACACCTTGTATTTTCCGGCTGGTATTTGGGCTGGCGTGGGTGTTAGCGGGTTCTTGAGCGGTGGTGGGTATGGAAACCTGTTGAGGAAATATGGGCTCGGTGCTGATAATGTTTTGGATGTTCGTTTCATGGATGTCAATGGAAATATTCTTGATAGAAAATCGATGGGCGAAGATTTGTTTTGGGCGATTCGTGGCGGTGGTGCTTCTAGCTTCGGAATTGTTCTTGCATGGAAGCTGAGGTTGGTTCCAGTCCCGGAAAGAGTTACTCTTTTCACGGTGAATATTACTCTGGAGCAAGGTGCTACGGATATTTTCCATAAATATCAATACGTGTTACCAAAATTTGATCGTGATTTAATCATCAGAGTTCAAATTAACAGTGAAAATATAGGCAACACCACCAAGAAAACCGTAAGACTATTGTTTGACGGTCTTTATCAGGGCAATATTGACACGCTGCTTCCGTTGTTGAACCAAAGTTTTCCGGAGCTCAATGTGACACGAGAAGTTTGTAAAGAAGTACGAATGGTCCAGACCACCCTTCAATTTGGAGGCTTCACCATCTCCACCCCGCCCGAGGTTCTTGCGAACCGATCAGCCATCCCCAGGCTGAGCTACAAAGGCAAATCAGACTATGTCCGGACTCCAATTCCCAAAAGCGGGCTCAGAAAGATATGGAGAAAGATTTTACAAAATGACAAGTCAGAGACTCTGTTCATGTACACGTTTGGGGGAAAGATGGAGGAGTACTCGGAAACAGCAATCCCGTATCCTCATAGAGCTGGAGTGTTGTACCAAGTTTTCAGGAGGGTGGACTTTATAGATCAGCCTTCGGACAAGACCACGATATCACGCAGACGGTTAGCTTGGATCCGAAGTTTTGATAAGACTTTGGAACCGTACGTATCCAAGAACCCGAGGGAGGCTTATTCGAACTACAATGATCTTGATTTGGGCGTTGGAAGTGCTACATATGAAGAAGCAAGTGTTTGGGGAGAGAGGTACTGGAAAAGAGAGAATTTTAAGAAGTTGATTCGAATCAAGGCTAAAGTTGATCCTTATAATTTCTTTAAACACCCACAAAGTATACCCGTTTTCTCTACACCTCTTTAAGATGTGTAGAAGAAAGTTCAGTATTTGTTATGCTTTTGATTTTTTTTCCTAAAATAAACAGTTAAATAAATTGGTAATGATAGGAAGTTAAGTGTGTTTGATTTGTCAAATTCTTTTGATTTTAGTGCCTTATAATATATATATTTATATAATTGAAACTAAGTTCTTATCTCTCTTGATTTAAAAAAAAAATTATGAGATCCAGATATTGGTTTGTACAGATAATGTGCTTTTCAAATTTATTTCAAAAATTGTGTGCTTGCTAATTGTAATAGGGAACTCACTCTGTTGTTTTTATATAATCTCACATGAAAGGTAATTGGAATGAATTCATGTTCACTTATACAAAGTTGAAAACTATGTTTTCTTACAATTTTTTAGTTAATTACACAAATAATGTTATGGTTTGTTGAAAGAAACATCTTTGAGTATTAACTTTTCTTTTGTAACAGATTGAGGTTCTATGGTTTTAATTTTGTAACATTTTTAAATATTAAGACTAACTCTCATTAAAATGACTAAAATACACTTATATAATTTTTTAGCACTCAAAGGTGTTACATTCAGTAAACCACAAAGACTATCTCTATATTTAACTCTTAAAAAATATAAAAAGTCATTATATTTGTAAAAATAACATATTATAAAATATGCTACATTAAAAAAATAAATAATTATATTCCTAATGTTGGGTCAAAATGGAGAATGATATTATCAACTACTAGACTTTAATTTAGCGATTTTATTGTTCGTATTGGTGGTAATTTTAGTTATTATAGTTAGAGTGTTTTAGCGAGTTTAGTAGGTTTTCCAAACAAGATGAGGTTTTTTTGGAGGACAAGCCTCCGGATATATACATAGTGTACTATACCTCACTTGTAGGGTGTGTATTTTGGGAGCCACCACCCCAGGGAAGCTCACTCGGGGTGGATGATTATCTTGTAATCTTTTATCACCATCAATAAGATCTTCTTCGTTGTAATCTACCATTCAAATATATATTTCTTTGTTTATTTCTTTTTTCTTGGCTTAAATTCACCTGTCTCACACTTTTTTTTGAACCGAGATTGAAACTGAATCTACGCGGACCATCATTTGGTATCAGAGCTTTGGTGCTACAACAACAAGACCCTTAGTCATTTCAAAAGGGAATGTCCTTTACTAAAAAATGAACCTCTTGAAGCTGCTCATGCTAGAAGTCCAATCGATATTGAAGGAACTCATACTGCAACAAATGAAGGACCGAAAGCTTTGGTGGTAGAAGACTATGATTGGGCAGATGAGATTACCGAATCGAGAGCTAATGTCAACAAAGCATTGATGGAAAATATAGCTACCAGCTCTGCACCCCTTCTCTCGAGTTTTCTTAGTAACAAAAATGCAAGTATTCCCAAAGGTGCTGAAACTATAGACACCGGGCTGAAAGGAATGTTCTATGAAAACAAGCCAACTGCTGACAAAGGAAAGGGAGCTGTTGTGGAGGTCAAAAAAAAGAAGGTGATGGAAAAGTCAAAAGCTAAAAGCAATGTTAAGGCAAAAGAAAAAAAAAAGGAAAAGGCTCCTGCCGAAGCAATGAAGGTGGAGTCTAGCAAAGAGAAGGAAGAAAATGATTTGGTAAATAGTATACCTTACAAATTCAAAAATAAACTCTACACATCTTAGTGTGTCAGTGTCATGACCCATTACAAATCCGTAACCGAGCACTCATTAGAGAAAAAGAAAATGTTTTACGATTTAACAAAGAAATTAAACAAAATGAAATTGCATATAAGAGAAAGTTGAATTCAAATTTAATTGAAATGTAGACAGTAAAAGAATTTGTTTATAGAAAAGATATTCTCATAAATGATTTAAAAAGTCATTGACTTTCAAATCGACTTTTTATTATATATCATGGCACCTAAACACAAAGGGCACTTGGATCAATATGTTCAATAAATGAGGTTGAAAGTCATTGACTTTCAAATCGACTTTGCTATTTTAGATCTTTTAAAAATAAAAGTCCATACATGTTTATTGTTAGGAAACGCCCAGTTTTGTCATGTATTTAAAGATGGGCATGTAGGTTTTTTTATATCCGGAACCAGTTCCTAATTGTACCCGGTTTTTGAATAAGTGTGAATGGAACCGTTTCTTGTAGGAACCGGTTCTAGTTCCTACCCGGTTTTAGACCATTAATACTAGAACCGATAGTAACCGATTCCGGGTAGGGTTGTAACCAGTTTCCCGGAAGAACCGGTTCCTTCGGGTAACTCAAATGAAAAAGCTGCAAAACCTGTAGGAATCGATTCCAATGACTATAATGTCGTTAGAACCGATTAATGGCTATTATGATCGGTTTTTTTCTATATATATTCACTTACACCTTTCATTTTCAAAAACCTACTCCAAAAACACATAACTCACACCTTCAAATCTATATTTTCAAAGCTCCACAATTAAAATGGCGTGCAACGATGAGGTCGTTATGGTTTTGGAAACAAAGAGAAACTCCGTAGTTTGGAAGCACTTTGATTTGTGCTTAATGGGCGATAGCCACGAGATGGCACGGTGCAAAGGATGTGGCAAATTCATTAAGGCTACGACCAACTCAACGTTAAAAAAAGACACCGATCGTCATTGTCCGGTTACAAAGGTGAAGAAAAATAAAGTCGGTGAAGCATCCGGAACCGGTTCTTCGACTGTTAGGAGTTAAGTTATGTTTAGTTGTTAAATAAATGTTTAGTGTTTCATGTAATGTAACCGGTTCTAATTTTATATATGTTTTATGTAATTTAAAAAAAAGGCAAACATATTGCTTGGTTGCAAAGGCTAGGAATTGATTCCACGGTAACATCATCAAGAATTTAACGCACTGGGTCGGAATTGGTTACGGAGGAACCTGTTCCGGGTAGGAACTGGGTACATACCAATTTTTTTAAAAAAGGTGGAACCGGGTAAGAACCTACGTGTTTTTTGAACCCGAAACCGGTTCTGCAATAAAACGGGTAGGAACTGGAATCGAATCTACTGGGTCAGGTTTGGAACCGGTTATTATGCCCATCTCTACATGTATTTACCATTTATTTTGTTTACTATTTCAAACTGTGGACCAAATCACTTTGGGGCACCCCAGGCCTAATAAACCCACAAACGAAAGAGTGCCTTCTCATTTTTATCTAATTTAAATTCGAAGAACCAAAATCATAAGGACACTCTCAAAATGAACCCGAATCCCATCTAGAATTCTTAGATTGTTGGTGACGATCATCTCTTCGGCATCCATCTCTGGTTCGCCTTCAAGAATTCTCAATCCAAATCCCATCCCGTGCCATTTGTGATGCCCATCCTGTGCAATCGGATGAACCTAAATCCCTATCCCAAAATGTGCCTGTTCCTCGTAATATTATTCACGGAGGAAGAGAAATAAATATGAAAAAATAATTAACATTGTAGTTTTCAAACTCTTTAATTATATATTTAAATAGATAACTATCCGTATTTATACTTTCATTATTTTTTGCAGTATGCGCATATAATGTATATATGTGTGGGCCATTGGGAGGCAAAAGTGAAAGTGCATTAATTTTAACGTTATTTTACTAATTTCTTGAAAATAACGTTAAAAGCTGAGGACGGTTAATCATGCATCATGTGATGGCGTTGATAGATGAAAAACAAAAGGGTACATGCACTAATCGGTCTTTGTCCCGATTGCTGAGTGTTACGTGCCTTATGTCCAAGGCTTGATGCAAAACTACTATCGAGCCGGGGGTCTCACTGGAAGCAGCCTCTCTATTTCTTCGGGGTAGAGGTAAGGTTGTCTACATCTTACCCTCTCAGACCCTAACTTTGCTTTGCTATTGGTAAAATTTACTGAGTATGATGATGATGATGATTTTTTTTATCAATAACAAAGAGGGGTTGACAAAACATATCACAATGTTACTAATGACAAAAAAAAAACTCTATACATGGCTCATATAATATGTAGCATACGAAAGTCGTCCTTCTACACAACTCATATAAGATGTAGCGAACAATGAGCTTTTGCAAAATCACAAGACTTATTTTACAAGGAGCATATTCCCTAAAAATGAACTGGTGTTAAGTCAATTGGCACAACCCAAAACTAATTGAGTTATCAATATCTGTAATCATCAAAGGCCTCTGGTCTAACGGTACCGATGTGTTAGATAGAACCTTGTCTTTTCAAGTGGTGAGGGTTCAAGCCCCGTGATGAGAATAACAAGTGTTGTTAACTAGTATAGTTAGTGTGTAACGTGCGTTTGGAAAAGGTAAAAAATATTTGGAATCTTAATTATGCTTATTATTACATTTCGATAGAAATTACAGAATTTGTCTGGAAAGTTATTCGAAAATTATGTTTTAAACTATTGTTTTTTAATTTACTTTCTTAAACTAAGAAATGGAATACTAAAGAGTTAATCATGTGAGCGAAAACAAAAATCTTGAGACACAACTAATTACTGATTTGTAAGAAATAAGTCTTTAAAAGTTTAGTGGTGACAAAAATTTATTTAAAAACATCTTAATTAATTTACAAACATTCTCTATGGGAAGATGTTATAAGGGATTAGGTGAAAGTGATTAATTTTCAAACTAAACCGTTGAACCACTGCATACAAAGACATAAAATAATAAAATATAGATAACAAGAAAATATATACTTTCACTGAAATGCATCCTTTCTCTGAGGGGGTTAACTCAATAATATTTTGCTAAATGAGATGGACAAATATTCAAGAAAAAGAGACTAATGACATTATATGCCATCATGTAAGCTATGTTCTTGATGATTATTTGAATGGAATAAATAGATCAACACAAGGATAAAATGCTATTTTGGACTCCATTATTACAAATAGCATCAAGCAAGAGTTGATCTTTAATGACATGCTACCAAACAAGAACATCACACCAAAAAACAGGTTGCCACTAAGCAGCTACTACTAAAAAAAACGGGGTTTATGAAGGAAAGTTGGCATCTAGCTAAAGTATTCAAAAATGTTCAAAACGCGAAAAACAAATTCAAGAAACGAAGAGGCTGATGACATTGAAGATTCGGAAGAAAAATTAGATTACCATTTTGTATTAATTTTGTTTTCATTTTATATTGTTTTGATATCAAGAAATATGTTGTTTTGTTATATAAATAAAATACATCATTATAAATAAAATACATTATTATATAAAACGCCAAAAACTACAAACACCAAAACGTCAGTAGTATGAAAACTGGGAGAACAGCAGCTGGCAAAAGCACCTTGTAAAAAAGGGGTATTAAACGCTAAAAAATTCACTAAACGCCAAAAAAAATTGGTCTTCTGTAATCTTATGCAAATTTTAATGACTCGTAATGAATTTTTATACAAAAGGCCAAAAACGCCAAAAAATTAACCAGAAAACGCTATAACGCCAAAAAGTTACATATGTGACACAAAAACAATTAATTCAACGCCAAAAAGTTTAAAAAATACAATTAAGGCCAAAAAAAAAACTTAGACGCCATAAAATATCATACTGCGTAGGGAAAATAAAAAGAAGAATGAAAAGACAAAAAAACCCCTCCGCCCTTCTCTATGACGCGGGACACGTGTTGGGCCATGATGCGTTCTCACCGTTCTCACACTTTTGAGCGTTTTCTTCTGATCCCGTTTATATATATATATATATATGTGTATGTGTGTGAGAGAGAGAAACCACCATGACACGCCGCTATGCATATCACGGAGGGAAAACTTTTTTGCCCATATCGCCCGGGGAGGGGGGGTTGTACCCGTCGCTATGGGGCTGGATGGTGGTATATAGCGCCATATAAGGCTCCACTATGGGTGGCCTAATAAGGGAGTGTCGTCTTATATCTCTCTAAATTAAATAGGATGAATCAAAATTGAAAGGATATTTTAAGAATGAACCCGAATCCCATCTAAAATTCTAAAATTGTTGGGCAACGATAATCACTTCGCAACCTTCTCAAGCAACATCCAGAATTTTCATCCCAAATCCCATCCCATCCCGTGCCATGTGCGACGCCATCCCGTCCAACCACTCGATGAACCCGAATCCCCCACCCCGAAGATGTCTCTTCACCATAGTATTAATATGGAGGACGTAAAATACATATGAAAAAATAATTCACATTGTATTTTCGTACTCTTTAATTATATAATTTAAATAGATAACTATCACTTACATAACTATGATACTTTCATTATTTATGATCAATAAGAAAAATGTGTTGACAAAACGTATCACGCATATATTACTACTATGCTAAAGAGGAGCATGTTCCAGGGGATTATCGTTGTGGCTTGTTGGTGCATATGGATACGGAAGGCTAGGAATGAATTAAAATTTAGACAAAAATAGGTAAAGATTTAAAACATTATTGTAAATGTAGGCCGTTTAATTTTCTTTGATTTAAGCATAGGTCGAATTGTAGGTCAATCCTATTGACGGATTGGTGCTCTTTTGATCTGATGTAAGTTTGGGTTATTTTGCGCCTTGCCTTTTTTGGCCAGGAGTTGTTTGTTTGTGTTTTATGAAAGTAACCGTTTAAAAAACATATATTACTAGTGCACTCCCTGTTGCTTTCAGTTATTTTTTAAAGAATTCCATGTGGTTCATATATAATATGTAACATATGAAAGTTGTCCTTCTATACACCTCATATAAGATGTGGCATACGAACGATGTGCTTTTATAGAACCACTATATAACGACTTATTTGATAAGGGGCACATTCACTAAAAATGAATAGGGGTTAAGTCGATTAGCCAAGGCCGTTCCAACGTTTCTAGAGGCCCTAAGAAACTACAAAGGCGGGGTTCATTGAATTGGTATAAAGAAAACATCGGAAGTCTCAATTGCAAGCACAATTCATAACTCAAAGATTCAAGGTATCAATTAGGATTTTAGGGAAAATAGTGATTTCTCCCCAATCATTTCTCCTAATTTCACCTCAAATTATATATAGATATTATTATAAAAAAAGTAGCCGTTGACCATTGCGACAATAATAATCTCTCCTAATTTCACCTCAAATTTCTCCCTAGTCAGCGACACAATTGAGCGGAATTATCATATGCGACGTTACAGTTAGCTAGAATGATGATGTCGGCCTAAATTAATTACGAATTACATATTGCTTGAAGTTAGAATTGGGCCTCTTTTATTTTAAATTCGGTTTTTCTATGGAGCATTGCAATAAATATAATTTTTGTTTTGTTCATTTGGGCCTAATATAGTAATACACATATACTATATAATTTTTTTTTAACAAAATTGAGACCCTATTTTTTGGAGGCCTTAGACCGTTGCCTAAATTTGAAAGCCTCTAGGTCCGGCCTGGGATTAGCACAATCCAAACTAACTGAATTATCAATATTTGTAATCTTAATTATTTTTATTATTAAAATTCAATGGAAATTACAGAATTTGTTTGGAAAATTATTGTATTTGTTATGCTTTTGATTTTTTTCTTCCTAAAATAAACTCTTAAATAAATTGGTAATGATAGGAAGCTAAGGGTGTTTAATTTGTCAAATTCTTTTGTTTTTGGAGCCTTATAATATATATTTATATAATTGAAACTAAGTTCTTATCTCCCTTGATTTAAAAAAAAATTATGAGATCCAGATATTGGTTTGTACAGATAATGTGTTGGTTTGTACAGATAATGTGTTTTTCAAATTTATTTCAAAAATTGTGTGCCTGTTGATTGTAATAGGGAACTCACTCTGTTGTTTTTATATAATCTCACATGAAAGGTAATTGGAATGAATTCATGTTCACTTATACAAAGTTGAAAACTATTTTTCCTTGAAATTTTTTAGTTAATTACACAAATAATTTTATGGTTTATTGAAAGAAACATCTTTGAGAATTAACTTATCTTTTGTAACAGATTGAGGTTCTACGGTTTTAATTTAGTAATATTTTTAAATATTAAGACTAACTCTAGTTAAAATGACTAAAATATACTTATATAATTTTTTGTTAGCACTCAAAGGTGTTATATTCGTATGGTGGTAATTTTAGTTATTATAGTTAGAGTGTTTTGCGAGTTTAGTAAGTTTTCCAAACAAGAGGAGGTTTGTTTGGAGGACAAGCCGCCGGATAAATAAATAGTGTACTATACCTCACTTGTAGGGTGTGTATTTTGTGAGCCACCAGGGGAGCTCACCTGGGGTGGATGATTATCTTGTAATCTTTTATAACCATCAATAAGATCTTCGTTGTAATCTACCATTCAAATATATATTTCTTTGTTTATTTCTTTGTTCTTGGCTCAAATTCACCTGTCTCCCACTTTTTTTCGAACCGAGATTGAAACCGGATCTACGCGGACTATCATTTGGTATCAGAGCTTTGGCGCTACAATAAGACCCTTAGTCATTTCAAAAGGGAATGTCCTTTACTAAAAAATGAACATCTTGAAGCTGCTCATGCTAGAAGGCCAATCGATATTGAAGGAACTGATACTGTAACAAATGAAGTACCGAAAGCTTTGGTGGTAGAAGACTATGACTGGGCAGATGAGATTACCGAAGCGAGAGCAAATGTCAACAAAGCATTGATGGAAACGATAGCTACCAGCTTTGCACCCCTTCTCTCGAGTTTTCTTAGTAATAAAAATGCAAGTATTCCCAAAGGTGCTGAAGGTATAGACACCGGGCTAAAAGGAATGTTCTATGAAAACAAGCCAACTGCTGACAAAGGAAAGGGAGCTGTTGTGGAGGTCAAAGAAGAGAAGGTGATGGAAAAGTCAAAAGCTGAAAGCAGTGTTAAGGCTAAAGAAAAAAAAGGAAAAGGCTCCTGCTTAAGCAATGAAGGTGGAGTCTAGCAAGGAGAAGGAAGAAAATGATTTGGCAAATAGCATACCTTACGAATTCAAAAATAAACTCTGCACATCTCAGTGTGTTAGTCTCATGACCCATTACGAATCCGTAACCGAGCACTCATTAGAGAAAAAGAAAATGTTTTACGATTTAACAAAGAAATTAAACAAAATGAAGTTGCATATAAGAGAAAGTTGAATTCAAATTTAACTGAAATGCAGACAGTAAAAGAATTTGTTTATAGAAAAGATTCTCAATAAATGGTTAAAAAGTCATTAACTTTCAAATCGACTTTTTATTATATATCATGGCACCTAAACACAAAGGGCACTTGGGTCAATATGTTCAATAAATGAGGTTGAAAGTCATTAACTTTCAAATCGACTTTGCTATATTAGATCTTTTAAATATAAAAGTCCATACATGTTTATTGTTAGGAAACGTACAGTTTTGTAATGTATTTAATGATGGGTATATTGTTGGTACACTTTATGTGGACGTGACTCGACTCGGTTCGATTTGTTTCGGTTTCGACACGGTTAGGTTCGGCTCAAGCCCGACGTCATGACATTCCTCCGTCGTGCGCCCCAGAGTTCGACACGCGAAGCACGGAGAGCCGAGAACCTATTCCCGGCGACACATCACCATGACATCATCATTATGATGTCATGATGATGTCATAGTTGAAATTGTGAAAGATTAGTCAACAAAAGTTATCTGGAGTTTTTTTCCCATAATAGTGTTGGTGGAAAAACTATTTACCAAAATGGTGTTGTTAGAAAAGTATTTACCAAAATAGTGTTTTTGAAGATTTTTTTGTTTCTCACTCATATTCTAATTTGATAAATCCAATTCATTAAATAACTATTGATCTAATCATTTTTTAATCTAAAAAGAAAATTACTTTTTTTTTCTTAAACCTACTTTGCAATAAAAACATATTTTATAGGTCGAAAAAACTGTATTTGATTAAAAAAATAGAAAAGAAGCTCCATTGTGATTTTTATAACTTTAGTTACCCTCTCATATTCTAAGTTATTCATTAAAGTTACCCCCTCATATTCAAGTTTAACTTATTCAACAAAAAAAGAGTGAAAATTGGGCTTTGACTTCAATTTGGGCCAACACAAACGACGAAACATCTTTGGTTAAAATGTATGTCGATGAAACAGAAAGCGCTTCGTCGACTTTGGTGTTTCGCCGTGCCCTCTTTGTGTTTCGTCATGGTCTGTGTCTTGTACCCTATAAATACCCCTCATAGTTTCTGTGTGAAACTGATGAGTATGAGAGAGCTGTGAGACTTAGTGAGAGTCTGTAAACATTGTTTGTATATGTTTGGATTGTACTCATCCCTAATCAATAGATATTGAATCTTTGGTTACGCGTGTGTTTTACACTGTGTTTGGTTTGCACCGTCACGGGGATTCCGCACCCGTTACCGTGTTTGTGATAAACAAGGATAGGTTTTCGTATCGGATCCACCGAGAAAAACGGGACCTACAATTGGTATCAGAGCTTTGGCTCTAATCCTTGTTTAAAACCAAACCTAGTTCGGTTTTTATCAAGTTTGAAACTGATTGTTTATGTTTTTCTAAAAACTTTGTTCTTGAAAGTTCACATATTTATGGAAAACTCATCTTAAAATCTGTTAGATATTATCATGTGCTAAAAGTTTTATCAAAAACCTTGTTGTCTTGATTGTTCACGTTGAAAAACCGGGTTTTTAGTAAAAGTTTTAAGCAAAATTTTGTTCGAAAATTTATCAAGTTCATCATATCTTCAAAAGGTTCATATGTGTTCTTCAAATCATTCACTTTTTTATCTTTTGTAAACTAACTGTGTTAGTTGTTTGTTGAATTAAAAATTAAAGGATAAAAGGTTTGATTAAAATATTGTGTCACCATACGTTTTGGTAAGATATACATGCTGTGTAGTTTGAAAAAGAGTGTCTTGTGTCAGAAGGAGATAAGGTCTATTTGAAAATATCTCACCAACTCACATCTTATCCTTAAAACAAAATCCACGGAACCCATTTAGATTTCATCAAAATCAACTCAATTAAATCAAGTTTCGTCGATCAAGTTTATTCATAAGGTTTCGTCTCACACAAATCATGTTACGTCACAGAAGTCAATATTCAGAAGTCTGAGTTTCGTCGATGCATTGATTAATCCATCAGTTTCGTCGTACATCAAACATCACATATGTTTCGTCGCCAAGATCTCACATCTGTTTCGTCGCCAAGATCTCACATCTGTTTCGTCGACCCATCAATACATAACACTTTCGTCGACATTACATCATATATCATTCAGTTTCGTCGCATAACAAACACTTTTGAGTTTCGTCGCCAATAACACAAAGGAGTTTCGTCGTTCAGTTTCGTCGATCAGGGTCTTACAATTGAGTCTCGTCGGATCTTATCCAAAATTCACTTTCGTCGTTCATCACATATCATCCAGTTTCGTCGACCATAGTTCAGCCTGAGTTTCGTCGTTCATTATCAAAAAGAGTTTCGTCGAGATACTTGTGATTTTTAACAGAAGACTTGCAAAAGTGTTTTAACTGTCTGTTTTCAAGTGTGTGATCAGTTTTTCACTTTCATGTATCAAACATGAGTTGTACGAGCCCATGGGATTGGAGTACGGACTCACGACCGGGTCAAAATCAGACTTCGATGGCTGCATATTTAGCGAATTCCATACCTCAACAACAGCAGTCAATAAGTGCAAGTCAATGGGCATTGGTGTCGAATCAAAATCAAAGCATTCAAAATCTATTGCTTAGTGAGATGAGACGGGTAGCAACAATCGCCCACCAAAGTTAAATCACATGAACGACTATCCATCATGGAAGGGTCATTTCCATAATTATGTTCAAGGGCAAAACACAGAATTATGGACGTGTTTCACCTCTGAATTTAGTCAAGCTCTTGAAGAAGCAGGATCAAATGCGACAACTTTCAATAATATGCAAGAAGCCGACAAAAAGGCATATGATCTGGAGAAGAAGGCGTATGCTATTCTCACTCAAGCACTTCACAAAGACATCTTTCATCAATTCTCTTATTGTAAGAACACGAAAGGTTTATGGGATGCATTGGTAGCGAGAGGAGAAGGAAATGCAGCTACTAGAAAGAGACGCCATGATCTATTGAAGAAAGAGTTTGAATCATTTCAGTTCTTGGAGAATGAAACTCTAAATGATATGACTTCTCGTTTTTATCATTTGATTAGTGAAATGAGTTCTTATAATGTTGCTGCAACTCATCTGGAAATGGTTGCACGGTTTGCTGATGCTCTACCTCCTAAGTGGAGTCCATTCATTGAACTTCTAGAGCATACGGGCGATATGGATACAGCCAATGGCACTCTCTATGAATTCATTCAAAAGTTGGAGCACAAGAACTAAGAGGAAATTCGGAAAGCTAAAAGGATTGCAATGGCACCTCCTCAAAACACAGAAATGTATTTTCCTGGTTTTGGTCCTTCAGCTAGTTCTAGTTCCATTCAGCAACCGAAGCTTCAAACGGCGTTTGTGTCAAATACAAGCTCATCTCCGTTTCCACAGTTCAATCAAGCCCAACCATAGTGGGATCAAAGTGCTTATGTTTCACAATCCATACCTCCACCTCAAGTTACCACTACTCAACAATAGTGGAATCAAAGTGCTTATCTTTCACAATCTATACCCAAACCTCAAGCCCTACCACAGCAACAACAAGCACATTATACCAACAATCCTTTACCCCAAAACACCAACACTGTCAGAGTTGGTACTTCTAATCTTTCAAAAGTCAGTGTAGAAGTTGCAAAGGAACATTTGGAACTTCTCAACACAATGTTCAGTTCCTACTGTGGATTGGTAGCAGGTCAAATTGGAAACATCAATATGACCAATGAAGATTATCAGCAGATAGACCATGATGAAATGGAGTTAATGGATATCAAGTGGGCGTTTGCAAGTGCTGTTAGAAGGGCAAAGGATTTCATGACTCGAACTGGAAGAACAAGCTTGGAAGGCAAAAATGATACGAAGTACGGGTTTGATAAAGATACGGTTACATGTTTCAATTGTGGCGAAAAGGGTCACTTCAAATGTGAGTGCACCCGACCAAGCAAACAGGGCAATTAGAATCCGTTTAGAAATCAGACGAGTACTTCTAATGCAAATCAAGACAATCGTGAACGAAGGATAGTAGCGGTGAACAACAATCAGAACCAGAACCAATCTGGACCTTCAAACACCAACAGAGCACTAGTTGTTCAAGCTGATGAAGGGTGTAATTGGTCTGTACAATTCGGAGATAATGATCAAGGAGGTGGAACCGCATGCTATGCAAAAATCATAAATCACATCAAGCATGTTCACAAGGAAGAGTTTTCTGAAAGTGATGATAGCTCGGGTTATAGCGAGAGTTCGGATGAAGAAAGCTCGAATGCGGGAGATTATAATTCTGAAGATGGATCTTTTTCTTATCAGACTGCCTTTATGGAAAATGTCTCAGCCTCGAAAAGTCAGGTAAATTCTGATCCTCCTGCTCCTAGTGTTTGTAATGTTTGTGCAGAATTGAAAGATGAATATGAAAAGGTTCACAGTCATAACCAAAGTTTGGTTGTTGAGTTGTCTAAGTGTAAGGAGGCAAATATGGCTCTAGCTAGAAACGAAAAAGAATTTAAATATGTGATTGAAACCTTAAAGAAAAGTGTTTCCGAAGTGACCAAAACTGTTTATCATAAACAAGTTAGTATTAACGATTACATTAACATTGTTGAGGAAACCAAAAAGGAACTAGCCATTGCCAAATGCGAGCATGATGCAATCAAGCTCAAGTTGGAGAGTTATTCTAACTCCCGATTTGTACTCGATCACATCATTGACGTTCAAAAACTAAAGGGTAATGTTAAAGGCGTTGGGTATAAGTCGTGTCCGCCTCCTTTGAGACACAACTATACCAGAATGCCCGATGAGGAAGAAATGCCGCGTTTTGAGCCAACTGTGGCTCTTGATTATGAGGAAGTTACAACTGGCTTAGGGTTCAAAACGGACAATTCATCGGAGGGCTCATCTGATCGGAAAGAAAAGTCATCGTGTGCTTCAAATCAAAGTCCTCCCACAGTTGAGGACTATGATTCTTCGGATGATGAGTCAGATGCGAGTGATGAGGATAAATCTCTTGACGATAGAAAAGGAGTAGAAGTGCCTTTTGAGAATCACATTATGTGTGATCCTCCTACTCCTGTTGTGCAATCAACTGGTGCTAAACAAGAGATAGATCCTATCACTGAGACAGTTTCTACCATTAAAAGTGATAACGTGTTGTATACTTTGGTCGGTGATAGTAAAATTTATTCAGACAAATATTTTCCAATCAAAAACGTCAATCAATCCTTGATTGATTAAGTGTTTGAAGATAATACAACTAAGTTTTTGGGAAAAGCGATCCCGAGAGTTTCAGTAACTCAGTGTGATCCGATTCCAAAAGCTGAAGTTAGAAAACAATTTGGAAATAAAAAATCACCAACAAAGCAACAACCTACTGCTTTTAAGGGTAAACAACAACAACAATGAGCTCCAAAGCCTAAGGCTAAGGTTGAATCAAAAGGAGCTCGTTACAAGAAGAAAGCAAAAGACGTTAAATTTGTGGCCTCCAAAGGTACGGATAAAGTGGAGACTTTTGAAAATAAGTCAAATACCGATTTTGTTCAAAAGGTCAACATTTTGAAATGTAATAGTGATAACAATTACACCCAACACACAAACGGGTGTGAAGCTAGTACCTCTGGGTCTACAACTTCAACGCCAGGCCATCGAACAGAATCTCCTAAATTTGTTGAAAGGAGATCTTGCTTTAAATGCGGGGAGTTTGGCCACATTATCAGAAATTGCACAAACTCTCCGAAACCAAATTTTGTAGAAAGAGCCCCTTCTGAACAAGGTCACCAACAACGTCGTCCTGTGTCACCAAACACTGACAAACGCACTATTAAAGAACAGGAAACAAAACAACGACGTAAAAATGTGAAGGTGACCGAAAAGGCTTTAAAACCAGAAACTGTTAAAAGGAAACCAATTTTGTCGCAATCGTTAAAACCCGAGATTTCTAAATCTGTAAATGATATACAATCCGGTAAACGGAAACAAGCTTGGAAACCGAAAACAGGTAAGGATTCAGGGGGAGGCTTGCAATTTAAGGACCTTCAAGAAATTGAAATTACATTTCTTGATTCTCAGGGGCAACCCAAGTCTATGAAGGCTTGGGTCCCCCTCTCCAACTAATCTCCGAGTGAGTGTGTAGGATGTTCCAGGAGGAACTATCGATAGTCATAGGAATGTTGATAGTGGAATGTTCATGCACAAGAACGGCGACAAAAGAAATTGTTGCCTTAGATGGAGAGAAAAAGAAAAGAAGACAGAATTGTCTGTCGAAAGAAATTGAAAGCTTCGACAAAATGAAAATCATTACAAAGTTGGATTGTTAAAGGCTTTGATCGGGTCCCCAGGATAGATTCAATCAAAATGTACGCACCTGCAGCACGTCTGATGTTCAAAATCAACAAGATGAACGTGTAGTGTACATTTCTTCGCGGTGTGATTGAAGAAAATGTGTTTGTTGAACAAACCAACCGGGTGTGCGGATGCCTTGGCGTGGATTGAACAACCGCACACAACTTCTGAAAGAGAAAGACAAAGACCTTCGCTGGTGCAATATGGAAGACCAGCCGGACCCAGAGGTTTATGATCTTGTTGCTGTGAAGAGATTTCTCAGTAGCTACAAAAAACGACCTTGAAATCCACACCGGGTGGATATCCAGTTTGGGAGAGCACTCAGATTCCTGACAATGCATGAAGCAGTTGCAGGATACGGTTTTAAATTTCTAATCTCTCCTATACTTGTCGATATTTAAGCTTCTTTTTGAATTATTATCTCGTACAGCACTCTTTGACCTGACACGTTGAACTCGAATATCACCTCACACGTGATCGTTTCAATATGAAACTCATCAATGTGGTCATGGTCCGCACCGCTTACCGACATGCCTACTCATTTTTTCAAAATTCGATAAATCAATTCTGATTAAAATTAATTTTGGTAAACGGCATTGAGGTAAAACATGAGTTAACCGACATCGGAAAATCATTTTTGCAAATATCTTTGTGTCTTTTAAATTTATCTTAGTTTGTTGATTTTAGGGGGAGTAAATCCAAAATTTGAAAATTCAAAAACATCGAAAAATTTCAAAACGCAAAAACAATAGAAAAACAAAAATGAGTTTCCTGGCGAGAAAAAAAGAAAATGATAGTAAGTCAGTGGTCTGTCGAAACCTCTTCGAACTGAAATGCAAACTGAAAAGCGATAAGCAGCTTTATATAAGATGTATCGGTAGGCTCACAATCATTTTAAAGTGTGCAGGGTGATATAAATCTTAAATCGACTGAAGACCAGGTGGGGACCGTATATTGGCATATGGTCTTAGTTCCGAAATTTCGTTTGAGAGATTACCGAGGTTCTGAGATATTCGGTCTTTATGCTGCTTATCATCTGGTTATCATGGTTGTTTCTTTTACCGAAAATATAACGGGGACGAAGTCTAGATCTTCCATGATACTATACATACGTGTACATACTGCATTCGACCTCAATAAGTGATCAACAATCACATGTCCCTAAAAATAAATGATAATATATCACATTTATCCGGGAGTCAAGTTCGTCTCTCTGCTGTACGAAAGTACTAACCTGTTCACGGACTTGCTCCTGTGCCCTCACGCATCGAAAATCAAGTTCCTCATCAATAAGTGATTTTATCACATAGGGCTTGTTTTCAAACAAAATAAGCGAGTTTCTCACATTTTTATACGGTCAAACAAATGATAAATGGTATACTCACCGGTAAGATGAACTCTCGTGCATGCCTTGATACGGGAATGTGTCGTGTGTGGATGAACACCGGTCGATAAGTATAAGTCATACCTTAACGTATCCCCTCGCCATGATTACATCTGATAAGTTGAGCTTAAGTGGACAACAATACCGATAATTGTTATAGGATGCTTATCTTAATGTGAACTAATTGAACAACAAGAGCATTTTGGCATGACCATACACTGATATGATTCTCTTACCCTCGAAACTTGCAAAAATATTGTCTGTAAATATTTATTTACTGCTTTCGTTTCTGCATCTTTGTATATATTTATTTATTGCTTTCCGTCTTAACATTTGAAAAATGAAAAATTCCAAATAGATTTTAGGTGTGTTTTAATATAAACTTTATAAAAGACAAAAAGATTTTGCTTCTAGTTTATTTTAGATTGACCGATGTTGGAACTCGAGTCTATCCTACCCAAAATCCTGATTGTAAGCCGGAAAACAATTACATCTTCATAAACAGTCGAAGTTAACGAGTTTTGAAAGTTAAAGGATTAAAATTGATCAATTTTTAAACTTTCAAACTGTTGTCGGTCGGTAGGTGATTGAAATATGGTCACATGTGTGTTAGTTGTTTAAATGTTAACTATATTCCAAGCGGTTGTTCTCATTATGCGTTTAGATTTCTTGCGCGTGCAGATGCTAAAGGCGAGGAGAACATGTTCGATGACAAGCTTTAGAATGAAGACACGAAGTGAAGGCACTCAAAAGATAAAAATGACCGAGTTGCTGCTGACCCTTCATCAACACCACAAGGATCTGAAGAATTGACAGATCAAAAGATTCCCGAGCATGACTCAATGGAGAGTTCATTCTAAGGGGGAGTTTGTTAACACACTTCCTAAATGAAATGGGGAGTTTGTTGATATACTTTATGCTTACGACACGTGAAGATTTTGAAGATCCTCCGACATGAAAGACACAGAAGACGAACCATCACGAGTAGCGTCCAAGGGGGAGTTTGTTGGTACACTTTATGTGGACGCGACTCGACTCGATTCGATTTGTTTCGGTTTCGACACGGTTAGGTTCGGCTCAAGCCCGACGTCACGACATTCCTCCGTCGTATGCCCCAGAGTTCGACACGCGAAGCACGGAGAGCCGAGAACCTATTCCCGGTGACACATCACCATGACATCATCATTGTGATGTCATGATGATGTCATAGTTGAAATTGTGAAAGATTAGTCAACAAAAGTCATCTGGACGTAACTTCTCATGTTGGGCCGAATGGTCAATTGGGCTTTGACTTCAATTTGGGCCAACACAAACGACGAAACATCTTTGGTTAAAATGTATGTCGACGAAACAGAAAGTGTTTCGTCGACTTTGGTGTTTCGTCGTGCCCTCTTTGTGTTTCGTCATGGTCTGTGTCTTGTACCCTATAAATACCCCTCATAGTTTCTGTGTGAAACTGATGAGTATGAGAGAGCTGTGAGACTTAGTGAGAGTCTGTAAACATTGTTTGTATATGTTTGGGTTGTACTCATCCCTAATCAATAGATATTGAATCTTTGGTTCCGCGTGTGCTTTACACTGTGTTTGGTTTGCACCGTCGCGGGGATTCCGCACCCGTTACCGTGTTTGTGATAAACAAGGATAGGTTTTCGTATCGGATCCACCGAGAAAAACAGGACCTACATATATCAGGTTTTTTTATACCTGGAACCAGTTCCTAACCGTACCCGGTTCTTGAATAAGTGTGAATGGAACCGGTTGTTGAAGGAACTGGTTCCAGTTCCTACCCGGTTTTAGACCTTTAATACTAGAACCGATAGTAACCGATTCCGGGTAGGGTTGTAACCAGTTCCTCGAAAGAATCGGTTCCTTCGGGTAACTCAAATGAAAAAGCTGCAAAACCTGTAGGAATCGATTCCAACGGCTATAATGTCGTTAGAACCGATTAATGGCTATTATGATCAGTTTTTTTCTATATATATTCACATACACCTTTCATTTTCAAAAACCTACTCCAAAAATACATAACTCAAACCTTCAAATCTATACTTTCAAAGCTTCACAATTAAAATGGCGTGCAACGATGAGGTCGTTATGGTTTTGGAAATAAAGAGAAACTCCGCAGTTTGGAAGCACTTTGATTTGTGCTTAATGGGCGATAGCCACGAGATGGCAAGGTGCAAAGCATGTGGCAAATTCATGAAGGCTACGGCCAACTCCACGTTAAAAAAACACACTGATCGTCATTGTCCGGTTACAAAGGCGAAGAAAAATGAAGTCGGTGAAGCATCCGGAACCGGTTCTTTGACTGTTTAGGAGTTAAGTTATGTTTAGTTGTTAAATAAATGTTTAGTGTTTTATATAATGTAACCGGTTCTAATTTTATGTATGTTTTATCTAATTTTTTATATGTTTTATGTAATTTTGAAAAAAAAAAGACAAACATATTGCTTGGTTGCAAATGCTAGGAATCGATTCCACGGTAACATCATCAAGAATTTAACGCACCGGGTCGGAATTGGTTACGGAGGAACCGGTTCCGGGTAGGAACCGGGTACGGACCAATTTTTAAAAAAATGGTGGAACCAGGTAAGAACCTACGGGTTTTTTGAACCCGAAACCGGTTCTTCAATAAAGCGGGTAGAAACTGGAACCGGTTCCAGGTCGGATCTACTGAGTCAGGTTTGGAACCGGTTATTATGCCCATCTCTACATGTATTTACCATTTATTTTGTTTACTATTTCAAACTGTGGACCAAATCACTTTGGGGCACCCCATACCTTATAAACCCACAAACAAAAGAGTGCCTTCTCATTTTTATCTAATTTAAATTCGAAGAACCAAAATCATAAGGACACTCTCAAAATGAACCTGAATCCCATCTAGAATTCTTAGATTGTTGGTGACGATCACTCTTCGGCATCTATCTCTGGTTCACCTTCAAGAATTCTCATACCAAATCCCATCCCGTGCCATTTGCGATGCCCATCCTATGCAATCGGATGAACCTAAATCCTCATCCCAAAATGTGCCTGTTCCCCGTAATGTTATTCACGGAGGAAGAGAAATAAATATGAAAAAAATATTTATCATTGTATTTTTCAAACTCTTTAATTATATATTTAAATGGATAACTATCCGTATTTATGCTTTCATTATTTTTTGCAGTATGCGCATATAATGTGTATATGTGTGGGCCATCGGGGGCAAAAGTGAAAGTGCACTAATTTTAACGTTATTTTACTAATTTCGTGAAAATAACTTTAAAAGCTGAGGACGGTTATTCATGCATCATGTGGTGGCGTTGATAGCTGAAAAACAAAAGGGTACATGCACTAATTGGTCTTTGTCCCGATTGCTGAGTGTTACGTGCCTTATGTCGAAAGCTTGATGCAAAACTACTATCCAGCCGGGGGTCTCACTGGAAGCAGCTTCTCTATTCCTACGGGGTAGAGGTAAGGTTGTCTACATCTTACCCTACTCAGTCCCTACTTTTGCTTTGCTATTGGTGAGATTTATAGAATATGATGATGATGATGATTTGTTTATCCATAACAAAGAGGGGTTTACAAAACATATCACATGTTACTAATGAAAAAAAAACTCTATAAATGGCTCATATAATATGTAGCATACCGAAGTCGTCCTTCTACACAACTCATATAAGATGTAGCGAACAGTGGGCTTTTGCAAAATCACTACGACTTATTTGATAAGGAGCACATTCCCTAAATGAATTGGGGTTAAGTCAATTGGCACAACCCAAAACTAATTGAGTTATCAATATTTGTAATCATCAAAGGCCTCTGGCCTAACGGTACCAATATGTTAGATAGAACCTTGTCTTTTCAAGCGGTGAGAGTTCAAGCCCCGTGGTGGGAATAACAAGTGTTGTTAACTAGTATAGTTAGTGGGTAACGTGCATTTGGAAAAGGAACAAAAAAAAATTGGAATCTTAATTATTCTTATTATTAAATTTTGATACAAATTAATTTGTTTGGAAAGTTATTGGAAAATTATGTTTTAAACTATTGTTTTTTTAATCTACTTTCTTAAACTAAGAAATAGAATACTAAAGAGTTAATCATGAGAGTGAAAACAAAAATTTTGAGACACAATGATGTGCGTTAGGTGTATATATAGGTTTAAGTATATTTTAAGCCCTTTTACACTTTCTTTAGCCAAGTTTTCAATTTATAAAACACGATATTTACTAACACTAAACACACATATGAGCAAGTGCACCCATCGTGAGCGTAGTATAGTGTTGGTAAGATACCGAGGTCGTCCAAGAACACAAGAGCTTTTAATACCGGTTTATCCTCAACGTCTAATCAAATCAAAAAGTTAGAAAAATGTTTTAAACTAAGAAAATAAAAACTAACTAAAATGCTGAAAAAAAAAACAAAAAAAAAAAACAGATAGACAAGATGAATCACTTGATTCCGACTCGTGTATAGTGTAACCTTTGATTATTTCCGCACTTTTGCACTTATTTAAGGGATTATCTTAGTTATTGTAGTAGGCCCCTCTTTTGGAGGTGACGTTACCTTCAACCCAGTAGTTTGAGTCAGCAAGGATACAATCCTAAAGGGTCGGATTATTGAAAAATAATTAATTAAGTTATTAATGCAAATTATGGTAGGCCCCTCTTTTGAAGGTGATGTTACCCTCGACTAAGTAGTCTGAGTCAGCAATGATACAGTCCTAAGTAGTCGGGTTATAGTATTAATAGTAGTTTAACTTATGAGGGGATCAAAGAGTTTGGACCCCCGCCATCCAATACCGTTAAGTATTGAAGGAGGTCCTACTAAATTTGACCCAGGTCCCTTGCAGGATCTCTAAACGCTGAACAACGGCAAAACTCTTACCAAACCGTTCCCTTAACCCCCGGCCAGGTAGCCAACATACTTCCATATAGACCGTGGAGATATGAATGGTGAAAATCTTTTATTTTATATAGACAGTAAAATAATTCCAAGACACCACGGACAAACGATAAGGAAGAATCACCTTCAACATAAGAAACTAGTTATTAAAGTCATTAATACATAACCAATTAAAAAGTGCGAAAAGATTAAAAATAAAACGTATTACACTAGACACTTGTCTTCACCAAGTGATGTAAGAGACTTAGGCAAACATGGCCTTGATTGTCAAGAACTCTTACGATCAATCTTGGATCCCGAGACGACTCACACATTCGATGATGGACAATGGATGATGGTGGTGGATGATGGTGTTATGGTGGGGGTGGGTGGTGGGTGAAGTGTGAGAGAGGTGGTGTGCCAAGGGATGGTTTGAGCTTGAGCCAAGCACTCCTATTTATAGGCTGAACAGAAGCTCGGGCACGGCCCTGTGTCCAGTGGGCACGGCCCCGTGTCCACATCCTTCTCTTTCTTCATTAATTGCTCTTGTCTTTATTAGTTGACCACGCCCCCGTGTCTGCTGAGCACGACCCCGTGTGCAGAAGCATATCTGTACTATGAAGATTTGCCTGGATTCTGCGAATCTTATAGTTGACCACGGCCCTGTGCCCGCTGAGCACGGCCCCGTGGTGGGCAATAGAAGCTTCTACCACTTTGTCTTTTCTGCTGACACTTGGGCACGCCCCCGTGCTGGCTGAGCACGGGGCGTGTTCAGTCTTTTGTCTTCTTGTTTTGCTTGGGAAGATGCTGTCGTGGGGTTGGGCATGTCACGTTTGTTCATTTTCTTGTATTTATGTTAGATTTTGCTGTCTTTTTGCTTCTTTTGTTAATTTGAGCTCATTTAATCCCGAAAATACAAAAGGAAGACAAAAGCACACTTTTTCCAACATTAGTACTAAAAAGGGTTAGTTTTATGCCACAATTGATGTAATTTATATGTTGCATTTTGCACACATCAAATACCCCCACACTTGAATCTTTGCTTGTCCTCAAGCAAAACTCTTTATAATGTGGCTTTACACTCCCAAATGGAATGGGTAGAAGAGAATATTTTTGGGCTTGTCAAAGAGTGTCGGGATTTACAAGATTCTTTATTTAGTTTTATTTTTATTTATTTACAATCCTATTCGTCATGATTTATTTAAAAATTTCATAAGATACATTACTTATTAGGGCATAACATGCCTCTTTAAAATTCTTTTTATATACAAGTTCACATACCTCACGGGGGATCACTCAACACTAGGCCGAAAATGTATTTTAGTGGATCACTCGAGAGCGGCATGGAACTTACTCATACCATAGGCTTGCCAAGCAATCAATCCTTCTCCTTTTTAACTTTATACCTTTGTAAATATCAAGAGGACTTTTGGGTGAAGGGTTAGGCTTGGGTTAAAGGTAGGTGGTTGGGTTAGTGGTTAGTAGAAAAGAGCGAAAGGCGTAAAAGCATCGGTTTTATTTTTGAACTTTTTATTTTGATGAAGCCTTTATTCAAACAAAGTTATTTTTGAAAAACTTGTTTGTTTATTTCTTTTGCTTCATCTTCATCATTTTTTTTTTGAAAAGTCATACTGTAACACCCTTGTCATTATTTAATGGTTTTTGTAAAGTATACGACAAACAACATGTAATTATGACTACATATACTTTGTAAAAATACGGGTTTGTTTAAACTTTACAATTTTAAGATAATACAACATAACATAATTGAGTTCGTCGTTTAAAAGTTACGAAGAAACGACGTGCGGAAGCTTTTATCTTATTCGTGTTCGGTTCTCCGTTGAGCTTGATCGTCCTCCGGTAACTTTTGAAATTAACCTGTGATCGAAACCAACCTAAAAGTTAGTTTCGATACTTAATAAATAGCTTAAAACATGTACATCGCATCAAACAAAAAAACAAAAATAATTTCTCAGATTTATGCCTCTCGCGCCACGCGAGAGGCTCAACTCATTCTTTCGCGTGCCGCGACGCCTGTCGCGTGTCGCGCCCGATATCAGGTGGTCCCTCACGTGGCGCGGGGGAAGCTCTTTTCCAGCATGTCCGTATCTGGACCTGCATTTCCTGCCCAGCTCTAGTTTTGATCAAACTCTAAACTTCAAAATGCCATGCAAATCACATTATATTAGTTTTCTAATATTCAAGACTCAAATTACGGGTTCTTATGCAAATCTTAACCCGTTTCGCATATCTCCTCATTTTGACCCGTTACGGGGTATTTAACACTTTTAAGCTTAATTCACACTTCTTTTAGCTTACACCCTATCTCCATTTTATACATATCCCAAGGACTCAATTAAACGAAAAACTTATTTCTAAACAACTCTTAAAGGTTGTTTTTCCCTATTTACCCCTCAATGACTTTTTGGTCAATTTTAAATCCTTCATTTTGCGACGAAGAGCTTTCGCCAATAATTGACCACGATATCGTTTCTAACTACAATACAAAATATACGTACCTGGCTCGGATCAACATATTGACCCGTTTAATACCTTGCGTCCATAATATGCTAATTCATAGCACCGCTAAATCATAACCTTTTTATCCTGTGCACATAAGACTCGACAAGCACTTATTAGTCATTATTTGTCAAATGGTATCTACATTACCATTTGACCCGTTTGGTCTAAATGCTTTAAACACTTTGCGCTTATATTGGAATGGTATCTATTTACCATTTCATTAAATAACTAAATTCAGATTTCTCACCTCTTTAGCTATGTCTCTTAAACCCTTTTTCTTACGCATTTAGCCCGACATGACTTATGTCGCTTAGTGTTGTTTTATATTTCAACTTTTACCTATTTGTTCGTGACTAAATCACCGTTTCCCCTTTTTACTCGTTTAGGCTTACTTATAAAATAGCCGTTCGAAAACCCATTTTTATTTATGTCACTTCATGACCATTTGGCCTCTTTATCATAAAACATGGTTTTTCATCATTAGATATGCTCCGGCCCGTATCGTTTCGTGTCGTGTCGGAGCCATATCATGAATATCATCTTAATCATATAAGAAATTTTTAGAACAAACACATATTCTACAAAAAGTGTAAGTTTCACTTACCTTGCAACCGGTTATGTCCTTTTTCCGCGTACTTGATCCGTTTGACCCGCTTTTTTTTTCCAAGTCTTCATCTTGCTTGTCTAGAGTCAAACTATCATCATCACAATTCGTAAGATGGTTAGATTAGTCATAATCGTTTACGACTATTCCATCCTACGGGTTTTATGTCGAATTTATCATTCGACCATATCAAAATTATCATTCGATCTAATCATTCGGTCGGTTTGACTTTTTAAAAGTCAATTGACTTATCAACATATTCAAATGCACATTTGGTTCATTGAACTCACTTAGGCATATTTCATCCGAACTCTTAATGAAATCAAATTTTACACACAACCAAGTAGACCGCGATTTCATTCAGGCATTTCATATCACTGAAAAATGGGCTGTTTTTTGTGACTTGTTTAACCTGTTTACAAGTCTTCAAAAATTATGATTTTTTATGTGGCCTACCTCTCGGAGGGTTAGACCTTGTGTTAAAATTTCAAGATCTAACTCTTTACCAAAAGTTCGTAAAAATTAATTTACTAAGCTGCAATCAGATTCGTCACTTCTGACTGCAGCTTACGGAAAAATTCATTTAAAATTCCTCGTTTATCCGATTGACGAAATTCCAATTGGCAATTCTTTTAATCACTTAAAAATTTCTACAGTAAGAATTTGAGATCTTAACTCAATTCCTAAATTGAGTTATGGCATTCGTAATGGGCTGCAAATTCTGCCAGAAAACGCAGCTTGAACCTTCGATACGGAAAAATTCATAAAACGCTCAATTTTCGTCGGAAAAATGCGATTCCAGTGGGGTTTTAAAGATATTTCCTGGAATTACATTTTAGACTCAAGAAACACATGTTTTTGTCTCGTTTTATCCAGGTTACAGCCAATACAAGTCGGCTGTAAATTCTGATCAGAAGCTGTTTGAATTCAGCTTTCAATTTGAACATGTTTATGACATTATAACACTTATTCTTAGCAATCAAAACCCCTAAAAGCATCACATACACGAATTTAGTCAAAAACCACTTAGCACATGCAAGAGTAATCATCAAATCCCTAGTCTTTAATACTAATTCATCAAGTTTTTCAACTAGGGTTTGTTTCTAAACATGAATTCATCCTAGTTTCACCTAAACATCCATCATTCAAGCTTGAATTTCGATTTTTCATAAGTTCATCAAAATCTCAACTTCATAAATATAAAAAATTTGACATACCTTACGATCCCCACGACTAGGTGATCGTTTCTATGTGTTCATGCATTTGATTCGAGCTAATCTTGGCCTTCAATTTGATGAATTTGGGTGAGCTAGGGTTTCACCCCTCTTTCTCCTGCTCTGGTCGATCCTACGACATACACTGTGTTTTTTTTTCTTTTTTTTTTTGTGTTATTTATTTAGTTAACTTTCAAGTTAACCCTTTTGGCCCCTCATGTTTATTTTGTTTCAAAAGAAGCTATAATTTATTATTCATCACTTAATCATATATTACTAACTAGGTTAATTATTCCTAGTTAACTTAATGGGTTCGGGAAGTCATAACCCGTTTTATTTTAAGTCCCGTTAACTCGGGCCTTCTATATACTTTGTTTTCTCAAAGTATTTATCCTCGTTTTATTTATTATTAAACTTATTTATTTAAATCTTAATAATTTCCAGTTTAATCTTTTCTGCTAACGGTATTATACCCGCTCTTTAGTATTAATGGGGTTTAATTACCAAACCCGTTTTCGTGGTGTTACAAGTCTATCCCCCTTAAAGAGGTTTCGTCCCCGAAACCTTATTTACGTATTTCTTTTAATTTAGACTAAACGAACCTAGTTTCGTTTTCAAACATTCACTCGTTCCTTTCGATCTAACGTTTTCATTTATATTGACGCGTACGTCTTCCATGTGTATGGCCTCGCGGGCCGTTACCTTTAGCTTATATCCTTTATCTTTATTGACCGAGTTGTCATTTGACCACTTAGTCTCATCAGTCTGTTAACAGGTTTATCCCCTTCTGTTGTCATTTCGATAATGACTTCCCCTTTTTGTGGCGTAACACAATTTAAATAATTGTGGATTCTTTGTCGATTTTGCCCGTTTAAATGTTTTAGTGAAATTCTTCACTTTAACCCATTCGATTAACTTAGCGAAACTCATCGCTTTTATACTAACTTTACCTCCCATTATTATTTTACGCGGGGAGTTACAACCAGTTTTCCTCGTTTTATCCAAGTGACCCGCAAGTTCTTTTACTTAGCCTCGTAAGTTTTTTTTTCTCTAGATTTTCACCTTTTTAAGGTGAGAACCCCAACCATTCGTTTCTTTCTATTTATGACCCGAAGGTCTTTTTGGTCCCGTAGACTTTAACACAATTTATAATCCCATACGTTATGATGATCTCGTAGATCGTCTTTTATCCATGTCTATATTCAAATGTATATATACATATATAGCTTCAAAGCATCTCTTATTATGTTTGGAATTGTTTATTTTCGCTTTTGAACTTTAGTTGGCATTGACCGTAGTCTAAAGCTTCGTTCGTTTACTCTTGGACTAATCTTCCGATTTTATGACTCTTTACGTCATCTACACGTCGATTTTTTTCTACGCTTACCATTATTTGGTTCTCACATGTATTTCCTTACAACCCACTACCCGGGTTCTTTTACCTTAAGGGTTTTTTTTTTTTTTTTTTTTTTTTTTTAGCGCCTATAGCCCCTTGTGTAAGTTTATTAATATTTCACGCTTACTTATGTTAGCAAGCGTTATTCTTCATTTAATTCGTTTGACTTGTTCGTGTGAAATTTCATCACTTATGAATGTCCAACTTCATTCTTTATTCGACCCGTTCAACTTTAGAATAGTTGAACACAATTTATTAAAATTTCTATTTACAGTATCTTATCGTCTTTTAGTCATGACTCGAAACCCGAGTCTTTTGACTTTCAATTCGCCTTCCCGTCTCTTGGTTTACGCATTCACTCAAATTCCTACCCATCAATTGGGTGTTTTACCGAAGTCGTTATCATTGCAACCCTTCCGGTATGCATTAAGACTTCGCTTCGATTGATTTGGTCGTCTTAGCGAAATCCATCGCTTTTATTCAACCGTGTCTTTTATTCCTTGTGTGACCATACTTGACGGCCTTATAGATTCTGAGTGACGATTATCATCGTCATCCTTGCTTTACTACGACTAAAGTTAACAACTTTGATTATCTTTTTCGTATGGGCAATACCTTCGTTTTTATTATCCGGCGGATCATCTATACTTTGGTTTTACTTGCCCATTTTGTCAACCATGGCTCTTTCGTCCAACATGACTTATCTTTATGAATTTTCATCAGGTTATTCATTTATGTCATCATTTACATTGGTCTTTGTCCCTTCTCTCGGTCTCATTATCCTAATGTAATACGCTTCCGTCACCCGGCTATGCGTTTACATTATTATCAAATTTTTTTTTTGCTTGTTTGATTTATTTGGGTACCATTTAAGTTAGTCCCATTCACCCCGCCCTTACTACATCAGACGTAAATGTGTCCATCATAAGAAGTTCATGGTACCACATGTTCACTACTTACTTGGCCAGAGTAAGCGATCAACACCTGGTATACATGACCTTTTTATAATTTTCACATTACACCCCATGAAGTAATGCCTCTATTTGTTTCTCTTGGAAACAATATCCCGGATAGGTTTTCTATTCGGGTTTTTCCAAGTTTTCAATTTACAGGTGCAACAATCATTCTCTACAAGTTTGTTGCATATTGCTATTTATGCAATTAAATTTAAAATGTGTACCTGGTAATGCTTGCCCTAACGGGCTTCTTTTGTCGTTAACCTTGTTCGCGATCACTATGCGATTTAGATGCTTGATGAGTATGCTTTGCTTGTCATACATCGGACCGTTTCACAGTCATATCCGTAATTTGTCCAACTCTCGTCATCTTCAGATGCGAGTGTCCTTCAATTAAAACATTCACAAAGGTTAGTAATTCCGACATTAATAAACGGTTGTATTGTAATACAAGGCCTTTTTTTTACTGTACGTGTCAACGCACGTGATTTCGTTAACTATACCTATCGTTTTCATTGGGGTAACGTGTATTACACAATAACCCTATGTGTTGTTCACAACACTTTAACATGTTAAACCATTAACATACATGTACTTACCGAATTTGCGATCAAGCCTCGAACCGAACACACTTTATTCTTTAACCATGAGCTCTGATTACCAACTTGTAACACCCTTGTCATTATTTAATGGTTTTTGTAAAGTATACGACAAACAACATGTAATTATGACTACATAAACTTTGTAAAAATACGGGTTTGTTTAAACTTTACAATTTTAAGATAATACAACATAACATAATTGAGTTCGTCGTTTAAAAGTTACGACGAAACGACGTGCGGAAGCTTTTATCTTATTCGTGTTCGGTTCTCCGTTGAGCTTGATCGTCCTCCGGTAACTTTTGAAATTAACCTGTGATCGAAACCAACCTAAAAGTGAGTTTCGATACTTAATAAATAGCTTAAAACATGTACACCGCATCAAACAAAAAAACAAAAATAATTTCCCAGATTTATGCCTCTCGCGCCACGCGAGAGGCTCAACTCATTCTTTCGCGTGCCGCGACGCCTGTCGCGTGTCGCGCCCAGTTTCAGGTGGTCCCTCGCGTGGCGCGGGGGAAGCTCTTTTCCAGCATGTCCGTATCTGGACCTGCATTTCCTGCCCAGCTCTAGTTTTGATTAAACTCTAAACTTCAAAATGCCATGCAAATCACATTATATTAGTTTTCTAATATTCAAGGTTCAAATTACGGGTTCTTATGCAAATCTTAACCCGTTTCGCATATCTACTCATTTTGACCCGTTACGGGGTATTTATCACTTTTAAGCTTAATTCACGCTTCTTTTAGCTTACACCCTATCTCCATTTTATACATATCCCAAGGACTCAGTTAAACGAAACACTTATTTCTAAACAACTCTTAAAGGTTGTTTTTCCCTATTTACCCCTCAATGACTTTTTGGTCATTTTTAAATCCTTCATTTTGCGACGAAGAGCTTTCGCCAATAATTGACCACGATATCGTTTCTAACTACAATACAAAATATACGTACCTGGCTCGGATCAACATATTGACCCGTTTAATACCTTGCGTCCATAATATGCTAATTCATAGCACCGCTAAATCATAACCATTTTATCCTGTGCACAAAAGACTCGACAAGCACTTATTAGTCATTATTTGTCAAATGGTATCTACATTACCATTTGACCCATTTGGTCTAAATGATTTAAACACTTTGCGCTTATATTGGAATGGTATCTATTTACCATTTCATTAAATAACTAAATTCAGATTTCTCATCCTCTTTAGCTATGTCTCTTAAACCCTTTTTCTTACGCATTTAGCCCGACATGACTTATGTCGCTTAGTGTTGTTTTATATTTCAACTTTTACCTATTTGTTCGTGACTAAATCACCGTTTCCCCTTTTTACTCGTTTAGGCTTACTTATAAAATAGCCGTTCGAAAACCCATTTTTATTTATGTCACTTCATGACCATTTTGCCTCTTTATCATAAAACATGGTTTTTCATCATTAGATATGCTCCGACCCGTATCGTTTCGTGTCGTGTCAGAGCCATATCATGAATATCATCTTAATCATATAAGAAACTTTTAGAACAAACACATATTCTACAAAAAGTGTTATTTTCACTTACCTTGCATCCGGTTATGTCCTTTTTCCGCGTACTTGATCCGTTTGACCCGCTTTTTTTTCCAAGTCTTCATCTTGCTTGTCTAGAGTCAAACTATCATCATCACAATTCGTAAGATGGTTAGATTAGTCATAATCGTTTACGACTATTCCATCCTACGGGTTTTATGTCGAATTTATCATTCGACCATATCAAAATTATCATTCGATCTAATCATTCGGTCGGTTTGACTTTTTAAAAGTCAATTGACTTATCAACATATTCAAATGCACATTTGGTTCATTGAACTCACTTAGGCATATTTCATCCGAACTCTTAATGAAATCAAATTTTACACACAACCAAGTAGACCGCGATTTCATTCAGGCATTTCATATCACTGAAAAATGGGCTGTTTTTTGTGACTTGTTTAACCTGTTTACAAGTCTTCAAAAATTATGATTTTTTATGTGGCCTACCTCTCGGAGGGTTAGACCTTGTGTTAAAATTTCAAGATCTAACTCTTTACCAAAAGTTCGTAAAAATTAATTTACTAAGCTGCAATCAGATTCGTCACTTCTGACTGCAGCTTACGGAAAAATTCATTTAAAATTCCTCGTTTATCCGATTGACGAAATTCCAATTGGCAATTCTTTTAATCACTTAAAACTCTCTACTGTAAGAATTTGAGATCTTAACTAAATTCCTAAATTGAGTTATGACATTCGTAATGGGCTGCAAATTCTGCCAGAAAACGCAGCTTGAACCTTCGATACGGAAAAATTCATAAAACGCTCAATTTTCGTCGAAAAAATGCGATTCCAGTGGGGTTTTAAAGATATTTCCTGAAATTACATTTTAGACTCAAGAAACACATGTTTTTGTCTCGTTTTGTCCAGGTTACAGCCAATACAAGTCGGCTGTAAATTCTGATCAGAAGCTGTTTGAATTCAGCTTTCAATTTGAACATGTTTATGACATTATAACACTTATTCTTAGCAATCAAAACCCCTAAAAGCATCACATACACGAATTTAGTCAAAACCCACTTAGCACATGCAAGAGTAATCATCAAATCCCTAGTCTTTAATACTAATTCATCAAGTTTTTCAACTAGGGTTTGCTTCTAAACATGAATTCATGCTAGTTTCACCCAAATATCAATCATTCAAGCTTGAATTTCGATTTTTCATAAGTTCATCAAAATCTCTACTTCATAAATATAAAAAATTTGACATACCTTACGATCCCCATGACTAGGTGATCGTTTCTATGTGTTCATGCATTTGATTCGAGCTAATCTTGGCCTTCAATTTGATGAATTTGGGTGAGCTAGGGTTTCACCCCTCTTTCTCCTGCTCTGGTCGATCCTACGACATACACTGTTTTTTTTTCTTTTTTTTGTGTTATTTATTTAATTAACTTTCAAGTTAACCCTTTTGGCCCCTCATGTTTATTTTGTTTCAAAAGAAGCTATAATTTATTATTCATCACTATTACTAACTAGGTTAATTATTCCTAGTTAACTTAATGGGTTCGGGAAGTCATAACCCGTTTTATTTTAAGTCCCGTTAACTCGGGCCTTCTATATACTTTGTTTTCTCAAAGTATTTATCCTCGTTTTATTTATTATTATTCTTATTTATTTATATCTTAATAATTTCCGGTTTAATCTTTTCTGCTAACGGTATTATACCTGATCTTTAGTATTAATGGGGTTTAATTACCGAACCCGTTTTCGGGGTGTTACACATACGAAAAACCGAGCTAGTTACTAAAACAAGGGGTTAAAAATGAAAAAGGTTTTGGTGGGTGAAAGGGCGTTTGGTTTGGGTTATGAAATGAAAAGGTTTAGGCTCAAAGGGGCTAACTAGGGGGATTTTGGGTAGGTGGTAAAAAAAATAAAAAATAATGGTGTAGAAATAAAAAGGGTTAGTCCTAATGCCTCCATCATTTACTTACTCGGGTTTAAGTTGGTAAGGACAGGGAATGTATCGTCATGGCAAGTTCTAGAGTCGTAAGAACCAAGCGGCTATTCACATTAGAAACGAAAAATGAGCATTTAATTTAAAGATATATATTTGTATGCTCAATAAAGGCTCAAAACTCACTTTTGTGGGAATGAGTTTTTATGTGATCAAGTATATATAATCAAATTTTAACAAAGTTTGCCATGCCTTTTCATAATTTTCTTATGTTGTTTCTTTTTATCACGACGCTATCGGTTGTAAATTTGTAAAAATATAACCTTTTTAGAACTTTGAAATTCCCAAGTTAAACATAGACAAGTAAAAAAATGAAAATTTTTGAAAAAGTTTGGGGTGATTAGCGGTTCCAATAGAGTTTTGTGTATGGCTTGTATTTAGGACTTGCAAGATTCAAGGTTTTAGCATCCCCCCACACTTAAATTACACATTGTCCTCAATATGTCCCAAAAATAAGTTTTTAGGTTGATTGAATGTGTAAAAAGAGTGAAAAAGCAAAAAAAATTGTGTTACCGGGCGCTGAACACAACCCCGTGTTGTCCGGGAACGGCCCCGTGTTCAAGTGCCAGTAACAAAATTAAATCAAGAGAAACAGAAGCCTGGACACGGGGGCGTGTTGGGTGAACAAGGCCCGTGTCCAGTTACCTGAACTGGGTCTTTTCTGCAGACTGTGCAGCATGGGGCCGTGTTGGGCGGACACGGCCCGTGCCGAACTTACTTTAAATGAAGAAATTTTGTCGGATGGTCCTGTTTTCCTGCATGGGGTGCTGGTTCAAGTTTCCCTTGTTTCCTTTGCCATCTCAAGTGTGTTTTATTCATTTCAACACCATCCAAACACCAAGTTAACTAAAACCATCATTCATTAAGTCATAGAGAGAATTACATAATAGTCCTAAAACTTTAAAATACTAGATAGTTAGGTCAAAGAAACACAAGAAATCTAAACCAAGAAGTTCTAGCCTACTACTTATTCTTTTAGCAAAATTTCCGAAAAGGTAAATCCCTCGGTTAAATGTGGCTTGAAAAACTTCTTTCTCCGGTCATGGTTTCCTCACACGTCGGCGAGCCATTCTTCTATCTCCCTAGGGAGAAGAAAAGCGGGCTCATTTGCATTGGTTTGAGGAGGTGCGACTTCCACCGGGACTTCTTGTAGATCTTCAAGAGGAGGTTCCGCTGGAATGTCGTCCCAACCGGTAGGGTTGTGGATTCCAAGTACTAGGTTCCAATCATCTTGAGGGAGGATTGGTTCCATGGGAGGTGTTACAAGAATGTTTAACCTCAGGTGCAAGAGGTTTATTTCTTGAAAACTGTTTTCCAACCCCACCGAAAGATAATTTATACGGTCTATTAGGACCTCCTCTACCGAAGTCATCTCGTCAAGGCCTTCACGTAACGCCATCACGTATCTTACGAGAGTTGCTTCAATTGATGGCCTCTTTTCCCTTCGACTATTTCTGGAGTGCGCAGAAGAGGGTCCACTGTTTTGGCTAGACATTCTACGAAAACAAACCAAAAATAGTTCGTTTTAATGAAACAGTATCACGGACACGGCCCGTGCTCAATGAGCACGGCCCCGTGTTCAACTTTCTGCAAATTTTTAGAACAAGGAATCTTGGAGTTTCAAATTATTTTCTCAATTTATGAAGCATTTTTGAACAGAAATAACTTAAAACAATGTTGTGTAACTTATTTTTAACAAGATTCCTTGAACAAAAAGTAAACAAACATCTGAATAAAGCTTGAAATCAAGCTTCAATGGAGGTGTTGTTGCAAGAAAGATGAAGAAGAAGGTAATGGATAAAAGAGGAAGGGACAAGGTGTTTGTTAGAAACTTCTTTTAGAACATACCTAGGATGGTAAGTTAGAAAATCTTTTCAAATCTATGTCCCTGGATGGTCCAAATGTGCAGGATTCTTGGCTGCATTTATAGAAAATGACAGCAGGCTGGACACGGCCCCGTGTGCAGGCAAGATCCTGACACGTTTTGTCCGTATTCTGACAGCAGTCAGAAGGGAATCTTTTGGTGGACACGGGGGGCGTGTTGACCTGGGCACGGCCCCGTGTCGGAGGGCTGTTTATGAAGTTTGTCTATTTTTAAGGAACTTTTCCGGATCGGGCGGTTCCTTACTGGATGGAACAACCCTAAAGTGCCTAAGATACCTTAATTGTTCTAGATTAAGACGAGAACGCAAGAGGTTGTCGGTGAGGGTGATTCCTATGCTATATGTAGGTGGACAAGTCCAACCCTTTCCCGGGCTCTCGTTAAAGAAGGTGTATGTCGAATCGCTCAGGTCTATGTATGCATCGAAAGAAGTCGATGGGGAGTCCTTCACGGCACAATCGACACAGGGACGACTATCGCTCAAGTCCTCACTAGAGTTAGAAGTATCGTCGGAAACAACGAAGTTGTTTGAATGCGAGCCCAACCCTTCTTCTTGGTTATCGTCTTGGGATAGATCATTGAAATCTTTCCTAAGTTATTTTAACCAATTAATAATTAGATCTTCTAATTGAAATAATTCATCAAGAAGCATTTCTCCTAGAAAATCCGGTTGGGAGCATTCGAGGGAGAGATAAGGATTATTTTTAGTTTCGCCCCTCTTAAGGATACAAGGAAACGATGGGTCTATATAGTGGGGCTTATAATTTAGAAAATAACATTCTAATTCCTTATGGCTACCACCACATAATTGACACCACGTACCATAAGAGTGCCGAAAGTAAAAAGCATCAGTATCACTCATTTTTGTGTCAGAAATTACCAACCGTCGGGATCTTACGGTTCTGTTTTCAGTAACTGAATCTTGGGCACGGGGCGTGTTGAGTGGGCACGACCCCGTGTTCAGCTTACTGTCTGACTTAAAACCAGATTGCCAGTTCCAATGATTGGGCACGGGGCGTGTTCAGCGAGCACGGCCCGTGCTGAGTTCCGCAGAAGCTGAAAAACTAAGAAAAATCCTAAAAAAATTGAAAAATAAGAAAAACGATTAGGCCGCTGATTCCTAACTTTCTTAAAATCCTTCTGTCCCCGGCAACGACGCCAAAAACTTGATGTGCGTTAGGTGTATATATAGGTTTAAGTATATTTTAAGCCCTTTTACACTTTCTTTAGCCAAGTTTTAAATTTATAAAACACGATATTTACTAACACTAAACACACATATGGGCAAGTGCACCCATCGTGAGCGTAGTATAGTGTTGGTAATATACCGAGGTCGTCCAAGGACACAAGAGCTTTTAATACTGGTTTATCCTCAACGCCTAATCAAATCAAAAAGTTAGAAAAATGTTTTAAACTAAGAAAAAAAAACTAACTAAAATGCTGAAAATAAAAATAAAAATAAAAACAGATAGAAAAGATGAATCACTTGGTTCCGACTCGTGTATAGTGTAACCTTTGATTATTTCTGCATTTTTGCACTTATTTAAGGGATTATCTTAGTTATTGTAGTAGGCCCCTCTTTTGGAGGTGACGTTACACTCAACCCAGTAGTTTGAGTCAGCAATTATACAATCCTAAAGGGTCGGATTATTGAAAGATAATTAATTAAGTTATTAATGCAAATTATGGTAGGCCCCTCTTTTGAAGGTGACGTTACCCTCGACTAAGTAGTCTGAGTCAGCAAGGATACAGTCCTAAGTAGCCGGGTTATAGTATTAATAGTAGTTTAACTTATGAGAGGATCAAAGAGTTTGGACCCCTGCCATCCAATACTGTAACATCCCTATTTTTATATAAGAATTATAAGTTTGGTTAAATTTATTAACCACTAGTAACTAGTAACTAGTTTATTTTTAATATAAATATTCAACCCAAATAGTTTTAAACACTATTTTCTATAGTTGGTTGAAATATTATACTAATTAATTGGCTTGTATATGAGTGCCCTTTCTAATAAAATAAAAGTCAATAAAAACTTATAGTATTAGACGGGGAGATTACGGGTAAGTTGAATGTTAGAAATATGAAGTTCCTAGACAGGCCTATGAACTGTATAATAATTTAAAATACAAAAATACATTGTATTTTGAACCTACTCTATTTTTAATGAAACTTATACCCAAATGTAGACAAAAATATTCTCGTTCTGATGACATATTCATTATTTTACAAACCATCATATTTTAGAAGTTATAAGCGTTAAATAAGTAAAGTAGTTAAAATAATATCCATCTAAAAATTTACATATCAAAGTATACGTGACTACGTGTACACTTAAAATAAAAATCAATCAAAATGTTGTCATGAGTGCATTCATAGTAGTATACGTGTGTGTCTAACAGGGGTATATGTGGCTAGAATTCTTTACACTTTAAGAATTTCAGTTTGTATAAATAGGTACATACATTGAATATTTTCTACTCTTCTTTCGTTTCCCTCTATTTTATATTCATATATATAGATGATTTTTTTAATAATAATAATGCCCTGCTCTGTTTTAAGTGTTTTAACTCCCGATCACCGCTACCATTTCCGATTGATCTGAGCCTCATAACTTATGTCAGGGCTCTGCCCGACTAAGTTGTTGGGATTCGGTCTCGGGACATCGGGATAAGGTTGAATGAGGGGTACTATACTTAACACGAGTGCAATATATATTTTTATATATAGCTCAGAAATTATACCCAAAATTCTACCAGGAGATTTTCTAGTTGAACCCTAAAGTTACAAAGTGGGTTCATTCTCTTTTCTCACCGTTTTATTCCCTTTTGTTCCAAATCAGAACAACTCTCACCAAAAGTATTATATTTTTATTATTATTATTATTATTTATATTTTGTCTAAAAAGAAACCCTAATTGAGACACCCAAGTGATTCTGCACAAACCCTAAAATTTTCAGAACAATCAGAATCATGATCAGGGCCCCTAAAACTCAGGGGGGGTAAAACCCTAGTTACGATTATCTAAATAAATTGTTGTCAGTTTTGAATTTTAAGATTTCGTCGACTCAGCAAGCCTACACACACACGTGGCAAGCCTATGACCCTTTCGTGTCCCTTACGGACCGTAAGGGATGAGGCTTACGGTCCGTAAGCTTGGGTCAAATTTGTGTATAAATAGTAGAGTTTGGGACTTGAATTCTGGCGTTTGAACGACGATAAAATTCGATTCATACACTGAGATATCATCCAAATACTACCAAACACACACTAGCTCGAATTCTGCTACGATACCGGGTATTAACTCGATCGCTGCTACGATTCAATGTCCGATCGATTGAAACTATCCGACCGGATGTTTAAGCGCTATCCTTTGTCATTAATCGTGATTCCGACAGGATGTTGGAGTACCACCCGAATTCGGGGAATACTCTGTCATTCGTTGTGAATCCGATGGATGTTTAAGTGATTGCACTTTGTCATTCGTTGTGAGGGTTTTAATCTCGTGAATTATCGTAATTGTTGTATTAAGTTACCTACCTAGTTCGTGTGCACTAAGGTTACAAGGCTAAATAAATAGGCTAAGCTCTGCCTGTATAAATCTGCAATATATCAAGGCTTATCAGTAGGCTAAACTTTGCCGTATGAATCTGCATGCTTATAATGTGAGTCATTCTCTTTTTATCAAATTTAATTTCAAAATCATGTTTATTTTCAAAAGTTATAATTACAGGGATTAAGTCTATGTAATCTCCATATTACAGCCGGTATGTGGGGTTTTGTATACATTACTTGATAATCTTCACGATTGGACAACGAGTTAGCCAATGGGTGATATGACCATAGTCACAGAAACGAGTCGAGTGACAAATACCGAGGGTAGTTGGTTGATATAAAAACATTGTAATCGCTCTTAATACTGTAAATTATAACAAACGTGTCGTTTTAGTAAAAATGAATGAACTCACTCAGTATTTCCCGCTGACAAAACCTTTTTCAAACATGTTTCAGGTAATTACAGTAGATTGGGGTAAGAGATGGATAACGGCACTGAAAGGCTTCAAGAAGTGGCTTATTTTATTAATTAAATCAAATTAAGAAATATTGTTTTATGTAACTGGGTATTAACGCTACCTTTGTAAAAACATGGGTTTATCCCATCTATTTAATAAATAAAATCCGGTGTTTTCTAAACTCTGATATTTTTCCTAACTCACGGTCCTGATGAAATTTCCGCTGCAATATTTTTCAAAATAATCACCGGTACCACTGGGCTGTTCGCGGCTCCCGATTCCGTCCAGGGTGGGTCGGGGGCCGTGACAGAATGTGGTATCAGAGCCACTGCTTTAAGCCTATAGGTGTTGTGATAATAATACCTAAAAGAGTTAGGAGATTGTTATTAACTGGTAGCACACATGATAGCATTTAGACTTGAACTTAAGAAAAGATGCCTTAGTATAAGCTTCGAGATAAGCTAAGTACTTGTGTAAATAAAGTATCATGAATTTTGGTATGCCGTAAGAATGACGATTAGAACATTGCATGCAATAGCACTTAATTGCTATTAATTCTTGCTTATTGATATTACTTGGTCTAGAATAAAGATATGTTACGGGAATACAAATTTCCTTGATTCTAGATAAAAGCCCTAATAAAAGAGGCACTTTTAAAATCTTAAAAAGATACTATTTATGGGAATTAGAAAATTTTCTCCGGCAAGACTGGGTATGGTGTAGCAGACTCTCCAGCTTGTCCGGATATACTGGGATTACCTCTCCGGCGCGAACCGGATAAGACGGGGTATATAATATGTCAAACAAGTGACAAGATTTCCCTAAATAGTATCATGACCTGATATCTGACTTGTTTTTTTTTTTGGAAATATGAATATGTTAAATACATTGACCTTATAGAAGGTATGTATATTACAGTATATGAAATATATATAGATATGTATATCTATAAGGAATTCCAAAAGTCAATTAGGAATAAAGCACAATCATATGTGTCAATAATAAATTTAGATTTCTTTATTAGGAATCTCTTGCATATAAATTCCGATATCAAACATTATTTCGTTTGATTATCTACCTCGTAACTCGAGCGACAATAATAACAATAGAAACCCATTAAGTTGGGATATCATCAAAAGTATAAGAAATTCCAATGCGTTACCATAAACCATTAACGCAAGTAAGAAGCATATAAAGTTGTGCTAATGCACAAGAAACACATGAAACATAAATTATACGTCCACAGACGTCAAAGTATATCACATACGACTTCCAAGGCAAGACCTTTGGAAAATATAAATTAGGCACGATAACACCAATATTAATTCCGTCAGTAGAAGAACTACTAATTAAAAAGAAGCACTTTGCCACGCAATTCTACAAACGACATGAATCTCGCTGAGGTACGTTGGAACCATATTTCACAACCATCAGTGTACAGTCTAATCAGAGTCATCATTATTATCACTGAAAAAGGAGTCACATACTTTTGCAAATTCCCTATTTCATTTTATTCACATTCCCTGGTAATGTCACTTAATAATAGTTATCACACGAAATTCCAGATAGAAGTTCTTATATTTCTTTCGTTGAAATTCTGACTTCTGCATATAATAAATTAAACTTTCATGTTTCTACTTCCTTTAATGGTCATCATACTATAAGAATTTCTTTCATAGTTGCAAATATTGATCTATTTCATTTCTTGGTAAATCCACACGTTACACATGCATTGTTTGTTACGCATGTGATTCGTTTGATTTATGAAGACCACTGGAGGGCTTCATTCTGATTTTTTATTTTATCCAAACTCAAATATCATTCCGCCTTTTGCACTATGAACCGCATTATTGCAAAACGATGACTCTTATGATTGAGGTATACTCTCATTTAAGTTTATGCTTAGTTATTTATTATGGGTAATTAATATTAGTATTATTATTAATAGTAATATATTAATGGTAATAGTGTTAGTATTATTTTTAAATACTAGGGTTATTATTAGGGACATATATTGAGTAGCCTAGCCTTAGTTAGGCATGGACTGATCACCTATGCTTAAACAAGGCAACACTAACCAATATCCAACCATGATAATGACTAGTTAATATATATAAATTAAGTTATCATATTTATTTAGTAAATTTGAATTATATATAAAAATATTTTACTTTGTACTATAAGGAGAAGACATATTTTATACAAGAATTAGAGGGACGAATAAAATTATATAAATAATTGTCTATCACATATTTTGTGGTAATTATGTACCTGGCAAGAAAATGACTATATAGGAATAATATGGTAGTCATCAACTACGTTGGGTTAGGGAAACATTGTAATATATAAGAATTGTCCCCGTTTTCACTTATTTACAACATTTGTAAATACATTAACAACGTTATATGGTTTTAAAAATGAAAATAAGTAATCACATAAAATCGACCCATTAAGTGTTATATATTTACAAAATATTTTTGTACAATAAATATATTTACACCTTTATTTACAACTTCCATTAACGTTATAAATAATAGTGATTGCTTTTACAAAATAATAATACTAAAATATTTTGTAATGTAATAACTTTATTGCGGTGTTTTGTAATATATATTACATAGTAAATATAAGTTATTTTACATAGTATAGTAAAATACTAAAATAATATTTATTTAAAAGTTATGACCATTTACATATAGTAAAAATGCGTAACAAATAATACATATTATATAGTATTTATATTTAATATGTAAGATACGGTTCAGACAGGAACACAAATAATATATATTACATTTGCTTTACAAATATAATATAATGATTGGTCATACCAAAACAACTTGTTTTTATTATATTTCGATCTCTAGGATATAGTATAAAAATATGGTCACTAATAGTGTACTATCACATTGTTTCATAATTAAAACAACTTGGAACTCTAAACAATGATACACTAACTCTATTGTCTTTTGGTGTATCTTTGCAATTCACTCATCTCAGCACATTGATTTTCTCATATCTTAAATTCAATATTTGACAAATCATTTTCATGTTTTTTTTATTTTGAACCTGTCGATTCTAAGTTTTCCTCAGTTGCCAATCAAAGTAAGCTTTCTTTTGATAAAGAATTTTTATTGATTCTAAAAGTCTTTCACATTCATTTTAAAATATCTATTGATAATATATCTTTTGGCTTGAACCTAGTCACTTTGGAAATTGTATCATTTCATCTCATTCTTTTGTCATCAATTTCATAAACTAATTCAGTTGAACCATTGAATCCTACTTATGGTACAACTCGTATTCACAAAATTTGATATTTTAAATTCTGTGTCATCTACCTTAAATATTGTTTTTATTTGACTAAAATATGACATAAGTCTAAAAGAAATATCGTAACCCAAATCTCGAAGACGAGATTTAAAACAAGGTGGGGAGAATGTAACATCCCTATTTTTATATAAGAATTATAAGTTTTGTTAAATTTATTAACCACTAGTAACTAGTTTATTTTTAATATAAATATTCAACCCAAATAGTTTTAAACACTATTTTTTATAGTTGGTTGAAATATTATACTAATTAATTGGCTTGTATATGAGTGCCCTTTCTAATAAAATAAAAGTAAAAAAAAACTTATAGTATTAGACGGGTAGATTACGGGTAAGTTGAATGTTAGAAATATGAAGTTCCTAGACAGGCCTAGGAACCGTATAATAATTTAAAATATAAAAATAAATTGTATTTTGAACCTACTCTATTTTTAATGAAACTTATACCCAAATGTAGACAAAAATATTCTCGTTCTGATGACATATTCATTATTTTACAAAACATCATATTTTAGAAGTTATAAGCGTCAAATAAGTAAAGTAGTTAAAATAATATATATTAAAATAATATCCATCTAAAAATTTACATATCAAAGTATACGTGTACACTTAAAATAAAAATCAATCAAAATGTTGACATGTGTGCATTCACAGTAGTATACGTGTGTGTCTAACAGGGGTATATGTGGCTAGCATTCTTTACACTTTAAGAATTTCAGTTTGTATAAATAGGTACATACATTGAATATTTTCTACTCTTCTTTCGTTTCCCTCTATTTTATATTCATATATATAGATGATTTTTTTTAATAATAATAATAATGCCCTGCTCTGTTTTAAGTGTTTTAACTCCCGATCACCGCTACCTTTTCCGATTGATATGAGCCTCATAACTTATGTCAGGGCTCTGCGCGACTAAGTTGTTGGGATTCGGTCTCGGGACATCGGGATAAGGTTGAATGAGGGGTACTATACTTAACACGAGTGCAATATATATTTTTATATATAGCTCAGAAATTATACCCAAAATTCTACCAGGAGATTTTCTAGTTGAACCCTAAAGTTACAAAGTGGGTTCATTCTCTTTTCTCACCGTTTTATTCCCTTATGTTCCAAACCATAACAACTCTCACTAAAACTATTATATTTTTATTATTATTATTTATATTTTGTCTAAAAAGAAACCCTAATTGAGACACCCAAATGATTCTGCACAAACCCTAAATTTTTCAGAACAATCAGAATCATGATCAGGGCCCCTAAAACTCAGGGGGGGGTAAAACCCTAGTTACGAATATCTAAATAAATTGTTGTCAGTTTTGAATTTTAAGATTTCGTCGACTCAGCAAGCCTACACACACACGTGGCAAGCCTATGACCCTTTCGTGTCCCTTACGGGCCGTAAGGGATGAGGCTTACGGTCCGTAAGCTTGGGTCAAATTTGTGTATTAATAGTAGAGTTTGGGACTTGAATTCTGGCGTTTGAACGACGATAAAATTCGATTCATACACTGAGATATCATCCAAATACTACCAAACACACACTAGCTCGAATTCTGCTACGATACCGGGTATTAACTCGATCGCTGCTACGATTCAATGTCCGATCGATTGAAACTATCCGACCGGATGTTTAAGCGCTATCCTTTATCATTAATCGTGATTCCGACAGGATGTTTGAGTACCACCCGAACTCGGGGAATACTCTGTCATTCGTTGTGAATCCGATGGATGTTTAAGTGATTGCACTTTGTCATTCGTTGGGAGGGTTTTAATCTCGTGAATTATCGTAATTGTTGTATTAAGTTACCTACCTAGTTCGTGTGCACTAAGGTTACAAGGCTAAATAAATAGGCTAAGCTCTGCCTGTATAAATCTGCAATATATCAAGGCTTATCAGTAGGCTACACTTTGCCGTATGAATCTGCATGCTTATAATGTGAGTCATTCTCTTTTTATCAAATTTAATTTCAAAATCATGTTTATTTTCAAAAGTTATAATTACCGGGATTAAGTCTATGTAATCTCCATATTACAGCCGGTATGTGGGGTTTTGTATACATTACTTGATAATCTTCACGATTGGACAACGAGTTAGCCAATGGGTGATATGACCATAGTCACAGAAACGAGTCGAGTGACAAATACCGAGGGTAGTTGGTTGATATAAAAACATTGTAATCGCTCTTAATACTGTAAATTATAACAAACGTGTCGTTTTAGTAAAAATGAATGAACTCACTCAGTATTTCCCGCTGACAAAACCTTTTTCAAACATGTTTCAGGTAATTACAGTAGATTGGGGTAAGAGATGGATAACGGCACTGGAAGGCTTCAAGAAGTGGCTTATTTTATTAATTAAATCAAATTAAGAAATATTGTTTTATGTAATTGGGTTTATCCCTTATTAACGCTACCTTTGTAAAAACATGGGTTTATCCCATCTATTTAATAAATAAAATCCGGTGTTTTCTAAACTCTGATATTTATCCTAACTCACGGTCCTGATGAAATTTCCGCTGCAATATTTTTCAAAATAATCACCGGTACCACTGGGCTGTTCGCGGCTCCCGATTCCGTCCAGGGTGGGTCGGGGGCCGTGACAAATACTGTTAAGTATTGAAGGAGGTCCTACTAAATTTGACCCAGGTCCCTTGCAGGATCTCTAAACGCTGAACAACGGCAAGACTCTTACCAAACCGTTCCCTTAACCCCCGACCAGGTAGCCAATATACCTCCATATAGACCGTGGAGATATGAATGGTGAAAATCTTTTATTTTATATAGACAGTAAAATAATGCCAAGACACCACGGACAAACGATAAGGAAGAATCACCTTCAACATAAGAAACTAGTTATTAAAGTCATTAATACATAATCAATTAAAAAGTGCGAAAAGATTAAAAATAAAAAGTATTACACTAGACACTTGTCTTCACCAAGTGATGTAAGAGACTTAGGCAAACATTGCCTTGATTATCAAGAACTCTTACGATCAATCTTGGATCCCGAGACGACTCACACACTCTAAGATGGGCAATGGATGATGGTGGTGGATGATGGTGTTATGGTGGTGGTGGGTGGTGGGTGAAGTGTGAGAGAGGTGGTGTGCCAAGGGATGGTTTGAGCTTGAGCCAAGCACTCCTATTTATAGGCTGAACAGTAGCTCGGGCACGGCCCCGTGTCTAGTGGGCACGGCCCCGTGTCCAGATCCTTCTCTTTCTTCATTAATTGCTCTTGTCTTTATTAGTTGACCACGCCTCCGTGTCCGCTGAGCACGACCCCGTGTGCAGAAGCTTATCTGTACTATGAAGATTTGCCTGGCCACGGCCCGGTGCCCGCTGAGCACGGCCCCGTGGTGGGCAATAGAAGCTTCTACCACTTTGTCTTTTCTGCTGACACTTGGGCACGCCCCCGTGCTGGCTGAGCACGGGGCGTGTTCAGTATTCTGTCTTCTTGTTTTGCTTGGGAAGATGCTGTTGTGGGGTCGGGCATGTCACGTTTGTTCCTTTTCTTGTATTTATGTTAGATTTTGCCGTCATTTTGCTTCTTTTGTTAATTTGAGCTCATTTAATACTGAAAATACAAATGAAAGACAAAAGCACACTTTTTCCAACATTAGTACTAAAAAAGAGTTAGTTTTATGCCACAATTGATGTAATTTATATGTTGCATTTTGCACACATCACACAACTAATTACTGATTTGTAAGAAATAAGTCTTTAAAAGTTTAGTGGTGACAAAAATTTATTTAAAAGCATCTGAATTAATTAATTTACAAACATTCTCTATGTGAAGATGTGTTAAAGCACCAGATCGATGACGAACATCAAACATTGCACTTGATTCAAGACATGAAGAACAATCATATGAACAAGATAGAAATATGTAGAAGATGAATCTCTTTATTAACGAATCAGTCATCACAGATTACATACCAAAAGAGTATACATCATCTACAAGCTGGTTTAGATCACAAAGATCTAAACCCTAGCTTTCTCTCACTAACACATAGTCTCCCTTTCTCTCTAGAATACACACAGTGATGGAGAATAGATGGGATCTTGTGAGAGGTGCACAAAGCTCTCAAGAGTTTCTTGGATCGTCGGATCATGCCCTAATCCTATACAACACATATATATAGACTAGGACTATACTCGGACAAACAATCTACACCAAAACCCTGACTTTTGTCCCTAACATAAACCCCTGACCTTTTTCCTAGACATAAACTTGGACAAAATGTCCATAGGATAAAGTTGGGACTAACTTTCAACAAAAGTACAATAAAGACCCTAAAGAATGGGAGACATGCACTTATCACCTAAAGTGCACTAACAAAATCCCCTTGGTCTTCATGTGGTCTTGAATTCTTCATTATTGTTGACTTTAACTTGGACTTCTGTTTTGATTAATACGGAACTGATAAGCGACAGTTACCCGGCAGGAACTGCACTTACAGTCTCCCCCTTAACTGTTGCAATCAGTTTTGTCTAACACTGATATCTTCAGTCACCGAATACTGCACTTACAGTCTCCCCCTTGACTGATGATATCATGGCTGCTATCAACTTTGGCTGAGACTTGATCTTTCTGGCAGAGCACAACGATCTTCAACCCTTCTAATTAAAGACTTGCTGACGATCACTTAAGGCCGCTTTGAGAAACCCGAAGAATCCAACATCAAACACTGTAGATCCTCCCCCTCAAACTTCTCCCGAATCAAATTAACGCGAACCGACTTACAACAACATGTGAGAATATCGCTCGATACATTAATCTTCAAACTTAACCGGTAGAAGAACGAAAACGTCGGATTTCCAATGCCCAACACCAAACACTTCAAATTTCGCAAAGACATGAAGTTTGGTTCGATAAGTTAATAACAAACCAAACTCCATAAAAGTACATCCACCATCTTGATCAAAGTCTTCAACCGAGTGTCTGAAATCATTTCATCTCGAATCTTCAAGATCCAATCTCGTATCTTCACGAATCCACCAATTTCCCGATGACTTTCGTCTCCAACCTTCCCCTCAAATCAAGAAGCCCCACATTATTTCGAGACCAGAACTAATCTTCTCTACTCTAAATAGCAACTCAATAAGGCTCAATCTTCAACTAGTCATCAACCGAGAATTCAGCTTCATCATGTCAACACTTGATTAATAACATAAACACACGTGACAAAAACTCCATTACACACGAGCTATTTCACGCACAAGCTTTATATTTACAAAGAAAACAGGAACTTCAAAATTTTTTACTCCCCCTTTTTCTTTGTAAACAATACAAAATTCCAAGCAAGTCGTATTCTCTTCGCACCACAAATCAACGAGCCAAACGACTGTCCGTTATAAAGCTCGTTCAAACACACCGATTTCAACGAATTCGCAGCCGCGCCAACACCAATCGGCTCGGCTGAGCCGTCGTTAACATCTCGTAGCCGCTTAACCGAAAGCTCCTCAAGTGAATAACTGTATTCAAGCAGCGCGTTGATCCCTTTCGCTCCAAACAAACAAGTCTACACCGACCGTAAACACTGCTCCCTCGTCTCCTCTCGCTGGCTCCTCGTCGAAGGCCTTGACTGTTGGTGGCATACTAGTGTTTGACAGGTCGGAGTCCTTAGAAAACTCGGACAAACTCATAAACAAATCCCCGGACACTTTGATAATGCAAACTTCGGTACTGAACTCAAAGATGAAACCTCGAAAAACGACTGATCATAAGCTTCAACACACAGCTAATCAGATGTAAAAATAGATCCTGAACAGCCAAAACCGGAAAACCACATTTGAAAGGCCGGACTTTAAAAGCCGACTGTGAAATCAGACTGTGTTACTACTCGAGCTACTAAAACTCGGACTTTAAAAAGTCGGACTTTGAAAAATTCAAAACCTTTGAACAGTCAACTTGGACAGTTGAAAATTCGGAACATCTTTTCTATGAATAAAACTCGGATCAAACACACAAAACAACAATAACTTTCAAAAGCTCGGAACAATGAAGAAAACGTTTAAAAACTTGGAACAACGAAGTACTGTTTAAAACTCGGAAACTTCTGAACCATATGGAAACTGTTTTAAACCTCGGAATATGAACAGTTTAAAACTCAGAAACTTAAACATCTTTAAAACTCGGATCCGCTGTTTGTTATTAAAACTCGGACTGAGAAGATGTTAAAACTCGGAACTGTTAAGAGATTTAAAAACTCGGGGAACTGTTAACACAAAGTCCAATCCTCGGAATGTTATCTTGTTGTTTAAACTTCGGAACATCTGCCAAAACTCAGACAACAAACTCGGATAACAAGTTCAAGAAAAACTCGGAACTTTCTTTGCCCTCGAAAACTCGGAATTGAAAAGTGTTTACAAAACTCGGAATACAGAAATGAACTCGAAGACTCGGAACTGAACACAGATTATAGATTGGTTAAAAACTCGGACTAAAACAGACTTGATCTGTTTAATAACTCGGAACACTATCTTGGAACATCAGACTTTGAACAGTTGAAAAAATCTAAACAAATACCACGAGCTTTTTGTTTAAAAGTCGATGTAGCATCAGACTTTTGGTTTAACAGTTAAAACAAAACCCGGACAAGCTTGTTTAAGACTCAGAACCTTTTATTAAAACTGCAATACTCGGAATCATAATGATTCACCTGAAATCAAAACTCGGAACCATTTTTGACTGTTTAAAAAACCGGACCATCTATTTGGTTGTTAAACATCGGAACATGAAGGGTAGAACTCGGAATTTTCTTTGCCAATCTAAAAACTCAGACACATTCCTCGGAAAAAACATGATAGTTCAAAACTGCAAAACTCGGACCTGAAGAAAGAATTCCAAAACTCGGAAATATGATGAATTTTGAAATCACTCGGACTCAAAGAGCTAAATATGATGAATTACTCTTGAAACTCGGAAATATGATGAATTTTCCAGTTTCTTAGTATAAAAGTCGGACAGAAGAAAAATATAAAAGTCGGACATGGTGAAGATCATAAACAAGTCTCCGGACTTTCTCCCTAGTGTGACTTCACACTAGTTCACCAAAACCCCGGAAACAACAACCACAGAGTTTTAAAACTCAGACAAGTTTAACACTAAGAAAAACTCGGACATAGCAAATTTTGGATCAAACCTCATATCTGCAACAACTTGGAGAACAAAACAACCACGAACAACTTCATTTTCTTCAACTTTTCTTCAAAATCTTCAAGTCTTTAAGATGTTTGGCGGAAACAAACATCAAATCAAGAGCAATGGTGATTCGGAAGGCGGTTAGACCATTCCGAATCGGTAACCAGGCTCTGATACCACTGTTAAAGCACCGGATCGATGACGAACATCAAACATTGCACTTGATTCAAGACATGAAGAACAATCATATGAACAAGATAGAAATATGTAGAAGATGAATCTCTTTATTAACGAATCAGTCATCACAGATTACATACCAAAAGAGTATACATCATCTACAAGCTGGTTTAGATCACAAAGATCTAAACCCTAGCTTTCTCTCACTAACACATAGTCTCCCTCTCTCTCTAGAATACACACAGTGATGGAGAATAGATGGGATCTTGTGAGAGGTGCACAAAGCTCTCAAGAGTTTCTTGGATCGTCGGATCATGCCCTAATCCTATACAACACATATATATAGACTAGGACTATACTCGAACAAACAATCTACACCAAATCCCTGACTTTTGTCCCTAACATAAACCCCTGACCTTTTTCCTAGACATAAAACTTGGACAAAATGTCCATAGGATAAAGTTGGGACTAACTTTCAACAAAAGTACAATAAAGACCCTAAAGAATGGGAGACATGCACTTATCACCTAAAGTGCACTAACAAACTCCCCTTGGTCTTCATGTGGTCTTGAATTCTTCATTATTGTTGACTTTAACTTGGACTTCTGTTTTGATTAATACGGAACTGATAAGCGACAGTTACCCGGCAGGAACTGCACTTACAAGATGTTATCAGGGATTAGGTGAAAGTGATTAATTTTCAAACTCAATCCTTGAACCGCTGCATACAAAGACATAAAATATAGATAACAAGAAAATATACAAGTTATTTCCGCATTGTGTGTTGGTAAACGACATCTGACCACATCCAATGTCAAAAGTTAGAATGATAATTTTCTAGTAGAAAAGACTTATTCTCTTTGAATGATAATTTGATTCCTACCTAAATTTCCTACGCATTTCTTACGAACGAAAATGTCAACACATTTCCTACGAAATTCCGACGTATAAAAAAGGGTCTTAGTTTTGTGACAAAAAAAACTAAAAAAACGAAAAATTGGTTTGCGTAGGAGAAGTGTCGGAAAATTCTGACAGATCTCCGACGAAATCCGTTTTCATTTTAACCATTAGTCGGAAATTAGTAGGAACGTTATGCGTAGGAAAAGTGTCGGCAATTTCCGACAGAATTCCTACGGAGTCCGTTTTCATTTTAATTATCGGTAGGAAATGCCTAGGAATCCAACTTATCATAAAAAACATTTATAATAAAATGAATTAATAATATTAAAATATAAAGTTTTATTATTTATAAAAATATATGTTATTTTTAAATTAATTTATTACTATCCGTAGGAAGTATGTCGGAAATTACTCACGAAATGGATAAAAAAATTTGTAATACATATTGTATTATATATGTTGTTTTTTAAAATAAATTTTTGTAATCAAGAGAATTATATGTAAGTTATCTTTATCGTTTTTGAATAATTAGAACATTAGCATATTAAGTTTTAGTACAACAACTAACAATTTGTTTCCATAAATTGTAGTTACGGTACAGAAGTAATATGATCAAGTTGCATGGGTCGGATCTCAACCAACATCCGGATGATCTTGATCTGTGGGCGTGAGTGGCAAGAGATAAAAAGGGTCAGATGTTCGGGGTAGGATCTTCGGATCCTAGTTTGGTGATACTCACTGGGAAATTGTCTACATCTACCGAAACTAAATTATATTTTGATGCCATAAGGTCGCAAGAGGAGGTATTGTTTACTTCTCATCAAAGTATTGCAATTCTATAAATTATATAGTTTTTAACAATTAATTAGTAGAAAACAATAACTTAAATTATTGACCCGTTTTAACAATTTAGGTTGAAAAAGTCCGAGTTGAAATGGAAAATGAACTTGCAAATGAAAGGGATGCTAGACAAGATGTTGATGCATATTTGTGGATGCGACTCGTTACGGTTCAACTCCGTTACAAAATGAAGACCGAGGTCAAGATATCCTCCTATCTTGACTCGGTTTGACGCTTAGATTGTGTTTAATGTAAAACAACTGCGCGCGTGCAGTCTGTTATTGTGTGAATGTAGTGTTTGCTGTTTGTACTAGTTTATGCAAGTTCTGCATGGTGCAGTTGATCCCACGAAAGACAATGTCCATTCATTGAAGTCCACGAATAATGTTATGGACGAAGAACCTGCATGAATTCCCACGAAAGATCATTCTTCGTGGGCCTTGATGATTGGTCCCATGACTCTAACGAAAAACCCATCTTTCGTGGGTCTGATTGTTCGCAGGAGGCTTTCCACGAAGAACCAATATTCTTCGTTGGTTAAAGTATTTCGTGGGCTTTCTTATTGGGCCCATTATCTTTCGTATAGGATCTGTTACTTTGGCTATAAATAGTCACTTGCAGCAAACTTTTAACCAAGGGAACACATCAGAGAGTTTGAGAGCACTTTATTGTATCATTCTTTTATCAAAACTCTGCTGATATTAATACACTTTGAAGCTTTAAACGTTGAATCTTCTTCTTGTGTTTGTGTTCTTTGGCTTGGTTGCATACCCACTTGGATTCCGCACTTGCGGGTGTGTTCGATAACAAGGAAGTAGGTTAACTTGATCATCCGAGTGGACCTACACAAGAGTTGGAGCAAAGAGTGCAACAGATGAAAAAAGACATCAGAGAGTATCGTGTGAGTCCCTCGGTTCAGTCCTATGTCTGCCATGAAACATGACTTCTAGCCAACCTTTTTTTTTTAGTTGAAAACACACTTGGGACGTAGACCCCGAACTTTCGCGTTGTTGGATATCCTCTTCACCCTATACTTCCAGTGGCTTCCGGAGAAATTTCTACTCTCCTACCGTTGAGTTCTTCCTCCTGTTGTCACTATTCCATGGAGTTCAGATCGAAGTAGAAAAACAAAACAAACAATCGAAATAAACTGAAAGATTAATGGTGAAGAAACAAACGAGATTTTTAGACTAAACCGATCGATGATTATTGGTACGACACAACGTTTAACCTATGACCTATTAATACATCATTATGCATGGGCTGAACGTATTAGGCCCATGCCAGGTCTATTTAATAACTATAAGTTTTGACCCATATCAAACTAAATCATAAATATAAAGCAAAATGTTTGCAACCCATATTCGAATAGCATATTGGATTGAATGTTAACAGTAATACTAAATTTTCATGTATTCCACGTGATGCCAACCTTCCAGTTTCCCCTCATCTCCCCTATGTATGGACTGTTTTATCCGTAGATGTTAATTAAGGATTGGTCTTAAGAACTTAATTAAGATCAAATAATATGTGTGACTAATCGACTAATGGTTGGTTTATCCCTTTTTTGAACGGTGAATTTCTTTAAATCCTTGTCGATTGTGGGCCTTGAACCCAAGACCTCTCTCTCTCAAACTCACGTGTTTAAAAGTTTTGCCTTGGCCAATAGACCACCACTCCAAGTCCATTGGTATGGTTGGTTTATCCTTCTAATTAAATTCTAATTACAAACTATAAATTAGCAACAAAATGTTGTTTTATGGAGTTGTACCCTATGCATGAGGAGATTTTCAAAAAAAAAAATTGATTTTTCATTTCTAACCCATTGTTTTTCTTCTTTTGCAATTTAATCCTAACACCTTTTTATTTTCATCTTTGGCCTCTCATAAATTTCATCTTTCACAAATTATTCGTTTTACGTTTCATTCTAAATTTTGTAAATTAGCACGCCGTAACATGCGTGTGAGGTTCACCGTTTTCTGGTATATTTTCTTCCCTTTTGACAGGTTCGTCGCAACACGTTATTTTCCCGTTCGACTTAGTTATTCTTTTCTACGCTGTACGTTTCGGTCTAATTTCTTCGCATTAACATACAACAATGAACGTGCGTGGTTCAACGATTTTACGTCTGCTTTTCGTTCGGTGTTGTTTTTATCCTTTTTTATTTATTTTATTTTTACGAACTTTTCCGATGTTGGTGTCGCTGACAATGGTGTGACATTGGTGCTACTTGGCACGGTTTTACGAACCTTTTTAACCTATTAAGTTTTTTACCTATAATTTGTTTCGAGTTTACCCTTTTACTTCCTTTACTTAAAAAAACACAATTTTTACGTACATGTTTTTATTTACGTGTCGGTATAAATATGACTTGCTCTATGTTTCGATGTAGACATAAACTTTTCATAGAAAACGAGTAAGGTTAATACTTTTTCATTAAAAAAAATATTTTTACGTGCATATTTTTATGTAGTATAAATTTGAGTTGGTTTACATTCTGATTTGGGAGATGAGTCCAAACAAATATAATATGTATTCGTGCGTATTTTATGTATGTTTTGCAAATTTTGTTTCGAACCATGTGGAGTCAAATTGTAGTTTCCTTTCAATATACGAGTCGAGTCACATATAAATTTGATTTACTTTATGTTTTGATCAAATCGCAATGTTTATATAGGTTACTTCGGGTTCAATCGGATACGTTAAAACACGCGTTTTCATATGGCTAACGTATCACACGTTGTTTGGACTAATCCATTCGATGTTTGCGATGTTCCCGTGCTACAACGCGCACGAGTATTATTGCTAGTTAAAACAAAAATGGTAACATACGAAAAAATTGTCATCAACGAACGGGTCATATCATGGGGCCTAAACACAAAGGGCATTTGGGAGTTAGGTCAATATGTTCAATAAATGAGATTGAAAGTGATTGATTCTCAAATTGACTTTACTTTTTTATATAACTTTTAATAATAAAAGTCCACACATGTTTATTATTAGGAAACTTAGAATTTTGACTTAGATGTATTTACCATTTATTTTATTTACCGTTTCACATTATTGACCATATCACTTTGGTATCACTCCAAAATAAATTTAATGAACCATTAAAACCATGTGGAGTGGTCAAGCCTCATAATCCTCATAAATGTAGGGTTATATGAGACTAAAGGGTATGGAGAGGATGGGCTCGGAGGGGATGAGCCGCCACGTAGGCGCCACGTAGGAATGGCTTGGAGGGGATGAACCTAAGGGGGTGGAGAGGGGTGGAGGATGAGGCCCGGCTTTAGAGAGAGATAGAGAGAGAGGAGAGACAAAGATGAGAGAGAGAGAAGAAAGGAGGCCCGGCGCCGCCGGTTGTGGGGAGCCGTTTGGGACGAAGAGGGGCGGTGTGGGGGACCGGCGCCGGTCCTAGCCGGGCCTAGCCGGCCCCCATACCCTTTAGTCTGACACACGATAAGTAGTGGGGTTGTACCCCTTTAATTACACACACACACACACACACATATATATATATATATGTATCTGTGTGTGCGTGAGAGAGAGAAACCACCATGACACGATGCTATGCATATCACGGAGGGAAAACTTTTTTACCCATATTGCCCGGGGGGGGGGGGGGTACCCGACGCTATGGGGCTGGATGGTGGTATATGGCGCCATATACGGCTCCACTAACGGTGGCCTAATAAGGGAGTGTCATCTTATATCTGGCTAAATTAAATACAATGACCCAAAATTGAAAGGATACTTTAAGAATGAACCTGAATCCCATCTAGAATTCTAAAATTGTTGGGCAACGATAATCTCTTTGCATCCATCTCAGGCAACATCAAGAATTTTCATCCCAAATCCCATCCCGTGCCATTTGCGACGCCATCCCATCCAACTACCCGATGAACCCGAATCCCCCACCTCGAAGATGTCCCTTCACCGTAATATTAATATGGAGGATGTGAAATACGTATGAAATAAAAATAATTAACATTGTATTTTCGTACTCTTTAATTATATAATTCAAACAGATAACTATCACTTACATAACTATGATTATTTATGATCAATAACAAAGAGGTGTTGACAAAACGTATCACGCATATACTACTACTGTGCTAAAGAAGAGCATGTTCCACGGGATTATCGTTGTGGCTTGTTGGTGCATATGGATACGGAAGGCTAGGAATGAATTGAAATTTAGACAAAAATAGGTAAAGATTTAAGACATTGTAAATATTCGGCCGTTTGATTTTCTTTGATTTAAGCATAGGTCGAATTGTAGGTCAGTTTTTGCGCCTTGCCTTTTTTGGGTTGGAGTTGTTTGTTTGTGTTTTATGAAAGTAACCGTTTAAAAAACATATATTACTAGTGCACTCCCTATTCCTTTGAGTTATTTTAGTTATTATTGTTATTTTAGGAAATTCCATGTGTCTCTTATATAATATATAACATACGAAAGTCGTTCTTCTATACACCTCATATAAGATGTAGCATACGAACGATGAGCTTTTATAGAACCACTATAACGACTTGTTTGATAAGGGGCACATTCACTAAAAAATGAATGAGGGTTAAGTCGATTAGCACAACCCAAAACTAACTGAATTATCAATATGTGTAATTATTAAATGCCTTTGGTGGTACCAAGGTGCTAGATAAAACTTTGTCTTTCCAAGCTATGAGGGTTTAAGTCCCGTAAAGGACGAAAAAAGTGTAGTTTACTAGTATAGTTAAATAGTGTGCGAGGTGCATTCTTAAAAAAAATCAATATTTGTAATCTTAATTATTCTTATTATTTAAATTCGATGGAAATTACAAAATTTGTTTGGAAAATTATTGTATTTATTGATAATAACTAGATTAGAACTTGTGTATGACACACGTTAAATATCTCGTTAAATATCTTACATAAGTTACTAACTAGTAACGTAATATATTATGTTTTAACCTATTTTTTTAATCAAAACAAGGGGAGTGGATGGAATGACTTATGTAATGGGTGATTCCAGTACCTTAACCAACCAAACACACTTTTTTTCAATCACCCGCAATAGCTCATTCCATTCCGCCTCCCATTCCTGCTTACCAAACACTACCTTGTTGTATTTATTGATAATAACTAGATTAGAAACTTGTGTATTACACGCGTTAAATATCTCGTTAAATTTCTTACATAAGTTACTAACCAGTTAACGTAATATATTATGTTTTAACCTATTGTTTTTTAATCAACTTTCTTAAATTAAAAAATAGAAGACAAAGGGTTAAACATCAGAGTGAGAACAAGAATCTTGAACTCACAGAATTGTAACACGTGACACAATTAGTTATTTAATTATTAGATATAAATCTTCAAATAAAAAAATATTCTATACAATAACAAAATGAATTGTGAATAGTGATATTCGTTACTTAATCTAGGGTGGGAGTTGGCTACAAAGTCCATTTTTCTTACAAAGTGTAAAAAGTCATAAAACACCGTAATATCAACCATAAAACACACTCAAAACCCATCAATAACAAAGTGAAGATTACTAAAACGCCATATTTGTGGGTTTTGTGTTGTTTTTTGGATTATAAGGCTTTGATTATCAAATGACTAACATTAGTGTGTTTTATATTGATTATCATGTTGTGTTTTGTATGCATAGTTCTACGATGGTGTGTTTGAAGTTTTTATGGACTGTTAGAGTTTGGATATTGTGTTTTAGTGATATCCACTCTGTTATTTATGGGGTTTGAGTGTGTTTTATGGCTGAAATTGTGGTGTTTTATGTCTTTGTACACGTTGTAGAAAAAATTGACTTTGTAGCCGAACCACACCCACTTAATCTATGTTATAATATCATTTATGTAATTTTTTTACTTTAAATTAATTAATTTACATTTATAATCTTAAACTTTAGTAGAGTTATTATAAGACCCACGAACTCTAAAATTCATTTTTTAAACGATTTACGTTTATACCTCTATACCTCTGATCTTTAATAGATTTATTATACGAATTTAGTAGTAATTATTTTTCTATAAATGATTTACATTTCGACCCCACAACATTAATAGAGTTATCATATGGTCTTTAAAGTTTTTAAAAATGTATTTTTTTTGTTTTATACAAATATTTGTTCTTTTATCTTTTTATAAGTTTAATTATTTTCTTATTTAACTTATTATTTATTTAACTGATTATAAGTAAAAAAACTAACTTTTAACTCTATACATGTTTACTTAATTGTGTTGCTTGCCAATTTTCAACGCCGTTTAGAATAAAGTCTAGATGGTCTATATATATTAACTCTTCAATATACCAGGTATAGCAAATTTAATTTTCTTCTTATTTCCCTTATCATAGTAAAATCTAACTTTAAACTCTAGTCATGTTTACTTAACCATGTTGATTGCTTATTTCTACCGTCGTTTAAATTAAAGACCCCATGGTCTATAATAACTCATTAATATATCATGTAACAAGTACATCCTTGTCAGCATCCTCCGACAACCATGTCGCGAAGCGCGGCTCCAATCGTAGTTTAAAAAAAACATTTGATTAATTAATTTAAACATTCCGCCTCCCATTCCTGCATACCAAACATTACCTTATTGTATTTATTGATAATAATTAGATTAGAAACTTGTGTATTACACGCGTTAAATATCTCGTTAAATATCTTACATAAGTTACTAACCAGTTATGTAGGCATTTTTGTTGTGTTTTGCTGCCGCTCGGTCTTGGGGTTTTCTTTTCAAACAAAAAAATATTTCATTTCCAATACATACAAACGAAAGTGGCCGGCGGGAATAGTGAAAGCATGTTGTTGGATAAAAATGCTCTCATGTACAAAGCATATGACCAAATTTAACTGAAAAAACTATCTGGGTTATGCCTAAAGGACAAAACTCGTCAATTTTGAACATAAAAGACAACACCTGAAAATAGGTATAAAGATAAAGGACAATCCTTGAAATTCACTCTTTATCTTTTTTATAAGTTTAATTCTTTTGTAAATTAACTTATTATATTTGTTTAACTTATTATAAGTAAAAAACTAACTTTTAACTCTATACATGTTTAGTTAATTGTGTTGCTTGCCAATTTTCACCGCCGTTTAGAATAAAGTCTACGTAGTCTATATTAACTTTATTCTAAACGGCAGTAAAATCTAACTTTAAACTCTAGACGTGTTTACTTAATCATGTTGATTGCTTATTTCTACCGTCGTTTAAATTAAAGACTGCATGGTCTATAATAACTCACACTACTACAAAATAGAGCTTTAGACGGGGTGATATGGGTTTTAAGACGGTGTTTTCAACACCGTCTTAAACAACAGTGGTTTAAAATCGAGTTTTATTAGACGGTGTTCAATTTGCACACCGTCTTAAACTTGATGAACACCGTCTTTTAATATAAAACCATTTTTCAAATATTTATTAAAACAAATATTTTGAACACCGTCTTAAACTTGATGAACACCGTCTTTTAATATAAAACATTTTTAAATATTTATTAAAACAAATATTTTTTAATACCTTCTTATAAACATTTGCTGAAAAAAAAAACATTTGCAGTAAAAAAGAAAATCATTTCCAGAAATACACATCAAGCTACACCAATGGAACATTTTCAAATCAAATCAAATCAAACCAAACCAATACACATTCAATTTGGAAATAAACCCGTCAAATTACAATCATTTGTTGAATACATAACAAACTACGTCAAATTGTATAAATAAACTACATATAAAGCTAAACTAACGAAATACCTAACTCGCTAAAAGACTTCGGCATCAACGTCATCAACAAAACATCTATATCATTATTCGTAGCCTCTCTCGTGTCGTGCCACATCTAAAATAAAAATAAATAGAAAGAGTTATTACAAATATTATAGACTAAAACTAAAGGCAAAGAGAAAAAAAATCCGTAACAACATCGTCAATAAAGTTATATACATCTAAAAACAAGTATATAATCAACTAAACCTTATGAGTTTTAAAAAAATTAAATTCGAATGTGAGTAAGCAATAATTGAAGAAGAATGGTATATACCTGCCTATCAATACCATTTATCTCAATGGGATTGGCTGCATCACCAGGCTGAATAACAACAATATTTTTATTAGGTGAGCAAATCATGCAGCAACAAAATCAATAAAAATATATTTGTTAGATTAATGATAAGTAACCTGTTTGTTATACAACATTTCCCACACCAGGTACTTGAAAAATCCTTTTCAAAGGATGTGAATAAACCCCACGATGCCAATCGGTACAACCCCTAGTGCCAACCCCATTATCCTTTAACTCCACTGCATACAATGCTTTCAAAACACTAACCACATTCCCATATTGTGTTTCACTTGTGTATTCATCATATTTTGGATTACCCTAAATCAACGAGTTTTTATTGTCAAATTTGTATTGATTTGCATCTTTAGGGTTCTAATTTTTGAGTTTAGTGATATCAATTAGCCATTAATCATCTCTCTGATATCAATTAGCCATTAATCATCTCTCTACATCTCAAAATCAATTTAGTATATATATAAAGCATGATTCCAGAGAGTTGGGGTTTAATTATTATTTTACATATTCCAATAATTCATACACTTGATTATCCTAGGCTCTGATTAGTTCTCATGTTTGTAGGCTCAAAATTGTGAATTTACTGGCATCTTCAATATTGAGGACTACAAAGGTAACTTTTTCATTTAGAAAAATGTTTGAATGTTGCTTATCAAATCAGATTTCAAAACCATGTTTGATGAACTTTTGTAATTGTATTTCACTGTATAGGTTAATGAATCAAAATTGTCATATTGAATGTTTCATAACCCGATCTACCTGTTGATAGGTTAATGAATCAAAATTGTCATATTGAAAACAACCAAATTTACTAACATATTTTTTTTAACTCTTATTCTCTGTTATGGTATATTTGGGGACATAGGCAAAATTTCTTAGGTAGACTTTCTTATATATCTTTATGATTTTATTAGGTCAAATTTCTTAGGCAGAATTTCTTATATATCCTTATGCTTTTATTAGGTATTATCAACCTTAATGGCTGATGAGGAATCAAACTTGATTATGTATCAGAGATTGTTCTGTCGAGAAGAAAAAAAAAGGACCGGCAATTTGAAGAACAGAGCAGTTGGAACAACGTTTTAAGAAATCAAAAGGTGATAACCGATTAGAGATTGTTATGTATATCAGCTTCACGGGTGGGGGTGTTGGGTTCATTACACTTTGGTGTGTGTGAGTATTCGTGATATATGATGGCGGAAAGGGCGCGAAGCACTAGCACCCTGTGTGAGTCTTGGTGTGAGTCCAAAAGGGGAGCAATCGAGTTAGAAATCTGGGTGTAATATGAAAAAAATTGGGTGCTAGTGTATCTGCCATTCATATTCGATTCGTGTACGTGCTTTCAGTTCGGGGGTGCTAAAGTACACAATGGGAAGACAGGATGAATTTTAGTTCAGGGATTGTATTGGGCAAGTCTCAAACTTAGGTTTATGTCTAGAAGGTTTGTAAAACCATGCTCATGATGTGATTTTGTTGCTGTTATTCGGTGCCAGCTACTTGCTGGTTGGTTAATGGTTAGCCTTGCCTTTTCAAAAAAAAAAAAAAATAGATAATTTTTACCTTTACTATTGTTCCTTTTTAATGATCGATGAACTAATTTTTGGTAATTTAAGTTTGATAATCTAACTAGCATTTAACATGATGTTTTTGTTTAGAATCATTATGCACTTAATATTATTTTTTTGTTTAGAATACAAAGAAAAAAAAATACTTATGTTATTTTGACAGTAAATACTTGTCCACCGGACGTGTATAAAACGAGTTCGTTTGATTAACAAGGTTCAGTCCACCGGACAGGTGTAGAACTAAATTTACCCAAACGGAACCCACTTTGGGTTTTCTTAGAATGCAAAGAAAAAACATGTCATTATACCATTAATATGCCTGTCCACCGGACGGGTATAGAACTAGTTAAATATGGGTGTATTAAGTTAATCTAACCAGCACCACCAGGCATGCTACACTCCAGGTAACAATGTCCTATTACTATTAACAATAACATATTCTCCAATCTCACACCTAAATATCACTACAATTCACATTAATCATACAAACTCATCACTAATATGCTGAACAACAACCCTAGACCCAATACATTCATCAATTTATATTATTACCAACTCAATACAAACCGAACAACACAACTTCTTACAAAATGCATACTAAATCTGGAATGCATACTAAATAAATGATGAAGTTTTAGGGGGGAACGACTAACCATACCCATGACAGGTTCATAGACGAGACCAGCACCAGATCTGATGTAGGCAGAGGGTGCAGACCCACTGCATAGAAGACGCCGGCGGAATCCTCCGAGACGCCACCGACGATGCATTGTGGCCTTCACCGTCACTTGCACCGCTACATTGAAGTTCAATTTACATACAGATGAGTTGATTTGAAGAAGAATCTCTAGAATTTGTGTATGTGAAGAGAATGAGGGATAAATTAGGTTTAGGGAGAATGTTAAAATTTTGATTGGGAAAAGAGAGGTCAAGTGGGGGGCACAAAGCCCGCCAAGGGTTTTTTTTATTGACATATAAGACGGGGTTTGGTGATAACACCGTCTAAAGGTTCTTAAATTTGTATAAGACGCGGTTTGAGTATAAGACAGGGTTATTTTGATTTTTTTTTGAATATTTTATATAGTTATTGATTTTAAGACGGGGTTATTACATAAACCCCGTCTAAAACAAATATTGAACACCGTCTAATGCTTACTTTTGTAGTAGTGTCATTAATATATCATGTAACAAATACAACCATGCCGTGAAGCGCGACTCCAATCGTAGTTTAAAAAAAACATATGATTAATTAATTTACAAACATTCTCCATTGGGAAGATGTTAATCAGCGATGCAGATAATATTTAAGGATGAAAGTGATTGATTTTCAAACTTAATCCTTGAACCGCTGCGTTACAAAGAAAAAAAAATGCATATATATTAAAAAAAAAATATTCAAGATTATTTCCGCGTTATCCATTGTCAAAAGCTAGAATGGCCATATTGTAATGGTTTGGTCAAACAGAAAATTACAGAATTTGTTTGGAAAGTTTCTGGAAAATTATGTTTTAAACTATTGTTTTTTAAGAAAATATACAAGTTATTTCCGCATTGTGTTTTGGTAAACGACATCTGACCACATCCAATGTCAAAAGTTAGATTGATAATTTTCTGGTTGAAAAGACTTATTCTCTTTGAATGAAGATGTTTATCTAGGAGAGGTTGAACCTGCGTATGTTTGTAGAGTTTTCAGGGGTCTTGCCACTAATGGTTTGGTCAAACAGGTTGTTTCTTCATTCTATATATATAAATAGGACGTCTATGTATTGCCATAAACTCACCAAAACATAAAACATGATGAACTCTCGACTAAATTGTTCAGTGTTCCTCCTGGTTCTCTCTCTTTCCTTTTGTGTTTCACGGGGTGCATTACCCTACATTTCCCAAGATTTCATAACCTGTCTTCAAATTCAATCCAAAACCAACAATGTCACCACCTTTTCTCAACTCATCTTCACCCCGGTTAACTCTACTTACTTACCGGTTTGGCAAGCTGAAGCCGACAGCATTCGGTTCGACAACCCCAACATTCGTAAACCGTCAGTCATTGTTACTCCCACCACCGAAACGCAGATCCAAGCTGCTCTTTTCTGCGCCAAGAAACACGGGTACGAAATGCGGATCCGGGATGGGGGCCATGACTTCGAGGGCCTCTCCTACACCGCGGATGTTCCGTTTGTCATGCTTGATCTCGTCAACATGAGGGCTATAGACGTCAACGTTGCAAACAGGACTGCATGGGTCCAGGGTGGCGCTTTGCTTGGTGAACTCTACTACACTATTTCTCAGAAAACCGACACCTTGTATTTTCCGGCTGGTATTTGGGCTGGCGTGGGTGTTAGCGGGTTCTTGAGCGGTGGTGGGTATGGAAACCTGTTGAGGAAATATGGGCTCGGTGCTGATAATGTTTTGGATGTTCGTTTCATGGATGTCAATGGAAATATTCTTGATAGAAAATCGATGGGCGAAGATTTGTTTTGGGCGATTCGTGGCGGTGGTGCTTCTAGCTTCGGAATTGTTCTTGCATGGAAGCTGAGGTTGGTTCCAGTCCCGGAAAGAGTTACTCTTTTCACGGTGAATATAACTCTGGAGCAAGGTGCTACGGATATTTTCCATAAATATCAATACGTGTTACCAAAATTTGATCGTGATTTAATCATCAGAGTTCAAATTAACAGTGAAAATATAGGCAACACCACCAAGAAAACCGTAAGACTATTGTTTGACGGTCTTTATCAGGGCAATATTGACACGCTGCTTCCGTTGTTGAACCAAAGTTTTCCGGAGCTCAATGTGACACGAGAAGTTTGTAAAGAAGTACGAATGGTCCAGACCACCCTTCAATTTGGAGGCTTCACCACCTCCACCCCGCAAGAGGTTCTTGCGAACCGATCAGCCATCCCCAGGCTGAGCTACAAAGGCAAATCAGACTATGTCCGGACTCCAATTCCCAAAAGCGGGCTCAGAAAGATATGGAGAAAGATTTTACAAAATGACAAGTCAGAGACTCTGTTCATGTACACGTTTGGGGGAAAGATGGAGGAGTACTCGGAAACAGCAATCCCGTATCCTCATAGAGCTGGAGTGTTGTACCAGGTTTTCAGGAGGGTGGACTTTATAGATCAGCCTTCGGACAAGACCAAGATATCGCGCAGACGGTTAGCTTGGATCCGAAGTTTTGATAAGACTTTGGAACCGTACGTATCCAAGAACCCGAGGGACGCTTATTCGAACTACAATGATCTTGATTTGGGCGTTGGAAGTGCTACATATGAAGAAGCAAGTGTTTGGGGAGAGAGGTACTGGAAAAGAGAGAATTTTAAGAAGTTGATTCGAATCAAGGCTAAAGTTGATCCTCATAATTTCTTTAAACACCCACAAAGTATACCTGTTTTCTCTACACCTCTTTAAGATGTGTAGAAGAAAGTCCAGTATTTGTTATGCTTTTGATTTTTTTTCCTAAAATAAACTGTTAAATAAATTGGTAATGATAGGAAGTTAAGGGTGTTTAATTTGTCAAATTCTTTTGTTTTTGGAGCCTTATAATAAATATTTATATAATTGAAACTAAGTTCTTATCTCCCTTGATTTAAAAAAAAAATATAGATTTAAAAAAAAAATATATGTGATCCAGATATTGGTTTGTACAGATAATGTGTTTTCCAAATTTATTTCAAAAATTGTGTGCTTGCTATGAACTCACTGTGTTGTTTTTATATAATCTCACATGAAAGGTAATTGGAATGAATTCATGTTCACTTATACAAAGTTGAAAACTATTTTTTCGTAAAATTTTTTAGTTAATTACACAAATAATTTTATGGTTTATTGAAAGAAACATCTTTGAGTATTAACTTTTCTTTTGTAACAGATTGAGGTTCTATGGTTTTAATTTTGTAACATTTTTAAATATTAAGACTAACTCTCATTAAAATGACTAAAATACACTTATATAATTTTTTGTTAGCACTCAAAGGTGGTACATTCAGTAAACCACAAAGACTATCTCTATATTTAACTCTTTAGAAATATAAAAAAGTCATTACATTTGTAAAAATAACATATTATAAAATATTCTACATAAAAAAATTAAATAATTATATTCCTAATGTTGGGTCAAAATGGAGAATTATATTATCAACTACGTCGACTTTAATTAAGCGGTTTTATTGTTCGTATTGGTGGTAATTTTAGTTATTATAGTTAGAGTGTTTTAGTGAGTTTAGTAGGTTTTTACAAACAAGAGGAGGTTTGTTTGGAGGACAAGTCTCCGGATACATAAATAGTGTACTATACCTCACCTGTAGGGTGTGTATTTTGGGAGCCACCACCCCTGGGGAGCTCACCCGGGGTGGATGATTATCTTGTAATCTTTTATCACCATCAATAAGATCTTCTTCGTTGTAATCTACCATTCAAATATATATTTCTTTGTTCTTGGCTCAAATTCACCTGTCTCACACTTTTTTTCGAACCGAGATTGAAAATGGATCTACACGGACTATCACTCGGTATCAGAGCTTTGGTGCTACATCAACAAGACCCTTAGTCATTTCAAAAGGGAATGTCCTTTACTAAAAAATGAACCTCTTGAAGCTGCTCATGCTAGAAGGCCAATCGATATTAAAGGAACTGATACTGCAACAAATGAAGGACCGAAAGCTTTGGTGGTAGAAGACTATGATTGGGCAGATGAGATTACCGAAGCGAGAGCTAATGTCAACAAAACATTGATGGAAAAGATAGCTACCAGCTCTCCACCCCTTCTCTCGAGTTTTCTTAGTAACAAAAATGCAAGTATTCCCAAAGGTGTTGAAGCTATAGACACCGGGCTGAAAGGAATGTTCTATGAAAACAAGCCAACTGCTGACAAAGGAAAGAGAGTTGTTGTGGTGGAGTCTAGCAAGGAGAAGGAAGAAAATGATTTGGTATATAGCATACCTTACGAATTCAAAAATAAACTCTGCACATCTGAGTGTGTCAGTCTCATGACCCATTACAAATCCGTAACCGAGCACTCATTAGAGAAAAAGAAATTGTCTTACGATTTAACAAAGAAATTAAACAAAATGAAGTTGCATATAAGAGAAAGTTGAATTCAAATTTAACAGAAATGCAGACAGTAAAAAATTTGTTTATAGAAAAGGTTTTCTCATAAATGATTTAAAGAGTCATTGACTTTCAAATCGACTTTTTATTGTATATCATGGCACCTGAACACAAAGGGCACTTGGGTAAATATGTTCAATAAATTAGGTTGAAAATCATTGACTTTCAAATCGACTTTGCTATTTTAGATCTTTTAAAATAAAAGTCCATACATGTTTTTTTTTTGAAAAGAGACTATCATTACGAACCAGCCGAACCCGAAGACCGGGACGGACCAAAAAAAAAAAAAACAGAATTACATACTTACAAAAATACAAAATTACACCAATCGCTCCAAACTAAAGAACGAAAGGACGATCTAACCTTCAACCAGAAGAAACCCAAAGACCTAACTTCACTAAAAACATCTTCCACACTAACCCGGGAGCCCGTGAAAACCTTTTTATTTCTGGCCAACCAAAGACACCAACACGTCGAAATTATAATACCTTGCAAAATCTTCTTATCCCGAGACCCCAAACTAACAAACTTGTTGATTTCCAGGAGATCTTTGATAGAAAAAGCGAAGATATCCGAAATATGGCACCAACTACTAACCTTCTGCCAAAGAAGAGAAGCGAAGTGACAAGAAATAAAGAGATGCTCCACTGTTTCGTCTTCAAAACTGCAAAGAGGGCACACCCCTACCTCAGGCAAAATACCTCTCGCGACGAGAGCATCTGAGGAAGGGGATGTGATTCAGCTCCAATCTTCAAACAAAGATATTGCATTTCGCTGGAACCCACTTACACCAATCGAGCACAAAAAAAGACTAATCGAGCCTACCCCGAACCAAGAGACTCTTGACCGAAGACACAGAAAAAGACCCCGCATCATCCCCAGCCATTTCCATTTATCTCTACCAGACCCAAGCGTGACAGCAGAAATCTTACCCGCTAAACCAACCAATTTGGCTAGCTCAGTAGCCGTATCCGGATCATATCTCCAAAGCCAAGAACCACCATCTTCAAGCCGATCTTTAACCGAATATTTTTTCACAACCTCCAAGAGAAACAAATTGGGAAAATATCCGAACCGGAAACAACCTCACCTCTAAAAAACTCCTAATCGGTTTAATGTCGATGAATGTTTTATTCAAAGCATTACAAATGTTAGCCCAAGCTCCTCTGATCGATCTATTACACGGAAGAAAGGACCACCCCATCTGACCCGAGTGAACAGCTTTAATGATTTTAACCCATAAGTTGTCTGGTTCGCATTTAAACCTCCATCCCCATTTGCTAAGAGAAGCCACATTGACATCTCCTAGCTTGCAAAGCCCCAAACCTCCCGCTTTCTTAGGAATCGACACCCTATCCCAAGCCACCCAACGAGTCTTCCTCACTTCACTCGAACCGCCCCATAAGATTCTTTTTATGATACTTTCCAAATCTTTAATAACCTTCACCGGCGCTTTGTACAACGAAATATAATAAGTTGGAAGACTTTCAAGCACCGACCGAATTAAAGTAACTCTCCCACCAATAGACAATAGCGAAGCCTTCCAAAGATCGAGCCTTTTCTCGAAAATTTCGTAAACCGGACGCCAATTGTTGATGCGGTTCTGTTGGGATTGAACCCTACCAGAGGAACAGATAATGAAAGCCAAAACCGGTTCACAACAGTGGATTCACAATAAGCAGACGTTTACACTAAGCTCTCCCCTTGACAGTGGTTACCTATCTGCTGATACACTCTAAGTACTGCTCAGAAGAACTACTGATGAACCAAACACTGATGAAACAACTAAAGACTGCTAAAAGGCAAACACTAAGCTCTATCTACTGCTGTCTTTTAAGTACTGCTGAAGACCCAAGCACTGCTCATTCAAAGACTGATCACCTTTTGAAGAAAGCACTGATGTTCATACAATCAGTGCTTAGGCTACAACAGTGGAACGTGAACAGTGTTAGACTTGTTTTGTACTTTATTATAAATCAGTTGTTAGATATCAGTAGTTTTGTACAGATCAGTGTTTATAGGTTGTTAGGATGTTAGATGTCACTATCATGGTGATGTTAGCTGAGGTACATCAGTGGTTTGGTTTGCTTATAAATATGACAGTACTCTGTACTGTTATATTCGATCGTTTTGAGTGAGTTCTTCTCCTCAATTCAATCCTTTCATCTTGTGCAACCAACTCTGGAGTATCAGACTGAGGGGGAGTTTAGTCTGTAAGCTTGCATTGTAACCTTTTGTTTTTAATGTAATCTTTCGACTCTATGAAAAAGCAATTGTTTATCAAACATCTTTGCTGCACTTAAAACTGCTCATATCTATTTGATTTGTTCAAATCTCACAAACAAGTACAATCAGTAGATCCTCAGATCCTAACAATTGGTATCAGAGCCAGGACAGTCAAATTCGATCTAACAATCAATTTGACATAACAGTTCGGCTCAAAATTCATTGATACTAAGGTTGGTTGTATTTAGTTGAAAAACAGAGTATCGAGTAAATCATGTTCAAAGTGGTTATTCAAAACTCTGTAAATCAACCAAGATGTCATATGACACACAAATTTCACACAACAAGTGAATTCATTCACAAGACACTCATGGTTTCTAGATCTGAAAACATATCTGTTAAATTATGAGATTATTTCTTATTTTCAAAATTGATTTCAATTGTTGATGTATAATCTGTGCTGTTTTCATTAAATACTAAAGTATGAACCTCAGATTAACAAAACCTATGTTCATAAAAACATTGATGTTTTGCTAACATAAAAAGAGGGAAATTAAAACTTTAGTCATTCAGATCTTATGTGTTGAAAACAGGTTGAGTTCCTCAAAAGGACAAAATCAACTATGTTAAAATACATTAAGAAAATCTCTCATAAGGGTCGGGGAGCGGAGCGAAAGAATTATTGTTTCACAACCATGGTAATTAAAGTTTAGTTTTATTTAATATTAAAGTAGTTACATTGTCTTGAAAACAAAGAAAAACATAACATAAGTTAACTATTGTTGCATCTTTTAGTCACTAAGGCCCGAGTCCGTCTAAGTGTATTTTGATCAACCCTATGCATTAGCTCCTGAAACACATGTGAAAATAGGTACTGAGGTTGTTTTGGGCGATTCGTGGCGGTTGTGCCTCCAGTTTCGGAATAGTTCTTTCGTGGAAGCTGAGGTTGTTTCCAGTCCCGGAAAGAGTTACTCTTTTCACGGTGAATATAACTCTGGAGCAAGGTGCAACGGATATATTCTATAAATATCAATACGTGTTAGCAAAATTTAATCGTGATTTACAAATGAGAGTTCAACTTAACAGTGAAAATGTAGGCAACACCACCAAGAAAACCGTTTGAATGTTGTTTAATGGTATTTATCAGGGTCGTATCGACACATTGCTTCCATTGTTGGACCATGATTTCCCAGAGCTCAATGTGACACGAGAAATTTGCAAAGAAGTACGAATGGTCCAGACCACCCTTCAGTTTGGAGGCTTTACCACCTCGACCCCAACCGAGGTTCTTGCGAACCGATCAGCCATCCCCAAGCTGAGATACAAAGGAAAATCAGACTATGTGCGGACTCCGATCCCCAAAAGCGGGCTCAGAGTTTAAACTTTGGAGAAAGACGTTTGAAAACGACAACTCACAGACTCTCTTCATGTACACATTTGGTGGGAAGATGGAGGAGTACTACTATGCTAAAGAAGAGCATGTAACAGGGGATTATCGTTGTGGCTTGTTGGTGCATATGGTTACGGAAGGCTAGGAATGAATTAAAATTTAGACAAAAATAGGTAAAGATTTAAGACATTATTGTAAATATAGGCCATTTGATTTTCTTTGATTTAAGCATAGGTCGAATTGTAGGTCAGTCCTATTGACGGATTGGTGCTCTTTTGATCTAATGTAAGTATGGGTTATTTTGCGCCTTGCCTTTTTTGGGCAGGAGTTGTTGTTTGTGTTTTATGAAAGTAACCGTTTAAAAAAATACATTACTAGTGCACTCCCTGTTGCTTTCAGTTATTTTTTAAAGAATTCCATGTGGTTCATATATAATATGTAACATACGAAAGTTGTCCTTCTATACACCTCATATAAGATGTAGCATACGAACGATGAGCTTTTATAGAACCACTATATAATGACTTATTTGATAAAGGACACATTCACTAAAAATGAATAGGGGTTAAGCCGATTAGCCAAGGCCATTCCAACGTTTCTAGAGGCCCTAAGAAACTACAATGGCGGGGGTTCTTTGAATTGGTATAAAGAAAACATCGGAAGTCTCAATCGCAAGCACAATTCATAACTCAAAGATTCAAAGTATCAATCAGGATTTTAGGGAAAATAGTGATTTCTCCCCAATCATTTCTCCTAATTTCACCTCAAATTATATATAGATATTATTATAAAAAAAAGTAGCCCTTGACCATTGCGACAATAATAATCTCTCCTAATTTCACCTCAAATTTCTCCCTAGTCAGCGACACAATTGAGCGGAATTATCATATGCAACGTCACAGTTAGCTAGAATGACGATGTCGGCCTAAATTAATTACGAATTACATATTGCTTGAAGTTAGAATTGGGCGTCTTTTATTTTAAATTCGGTTTTTCTATGGAGCATTGCAATAAATATAATTTTTGTCTTGTTCATTTGGGCCTAATATAGTAATACACATATACTATATAATTTTTTTTTAAACAAAATTGAGACCCTATTTTTTGGAGGCCTTAGACCGTTGCCTAAATTTGAAAGCCTCTAGTTCCGGCCTGCGATTAGCACAATCCAAACTAACTGAATTATCAATATTTGTAATCTTAATTATTTTTATTATTAAAATTCAATGGAAATTACAGTATTTGTTTGGAAAATTATTGTATTTATTGATAATAACTAGATTAGAAACTTGTGTATTACACGCGTTAAATATCTCATTAAATATCTTACATAAGTTACTAACTCGTAACGTAATATATTATGTGTTAACCTATTGTTTTTTATTCAACTTTCTTAAATTAAAAATTAGAAGACAAAGGGTTAAAAATCAGAGTGAGAACAAGAATCTTGAACTCATGTAATGTAATTGTAACGCGTGACACAATTAGTTACTTAATTATTAAATATAAATCTTCAAGTAAGAAATTATTCTATACAATAACAAAATGAATTGTGAATAGTGATATTCATTACTTAATCTATGTTATAATATCATTTATTTATTTTTTACTTTAAATTAATTAATTTACATTTCTAATCTTAAACTTTAGTAGAGTTATTATAGGACCCCGAACTCTAATAATTCATTTTTTAAACGATTTACGTTTATACCTCTGATCTTTAATAGATTTATCATACAAAAGTTTAATAGTAATTATTTTTCAATAAATGATTTACGTTTCGACCCCATAACTTTAATAGAGTTATCATATGGTCTTTAAAGTTTAAAAAAATGAATTTTTTTTTGTTTTATATAAATATTAGTTCTTTTATCACTTTTATAAGTTTAATTCTTTTGTTATTTAACTTATTATAAGTGAAAAACTAACTTTTAACTCTAGACATGTTTACTTAATTGTGTTGCTTGCCAATTTTCACCGTCGTTTAGAATAAAGTTTACATGGTCTATATTAAGTCTTCAATCGCAAGCACAATTCATAAGTCAAAGATTCAAGGTATCAATTAGGATTTTAGGGAAAACAGTGATTTCTCCACAATCATTTCTCCTAATTTCACCTCAAATTATATATAGATATTATTATAAAAAAGTAGCCGTTGACCATTGCGACAATAATAATCTATCCTAATTTCACCTCAAATTTCTCCCTAGTCAGCGACATAATTGAGCGGAATTATCATATGCGACGTTATAGTTAGCTAGAATGACGATATCGGCCTAAATTAATTACGAATTACATATTGCTTGGAGTTAGAATTGGGCCTCTTTTATTTTAAATTCGGTTTTTCTATTGAGCATTGCAATAAATATAATTTTTGTTTAGTTCATTTGGGCCTAGTATAGTAATACACATATACTATATAAATTTAAAAAAAAAATATTGAGACCCTAACTTTTGGAGGTCTTAGACCGTTGCCTAGATTTGAAAGCTTCTAGGTCCGGCCCTGCGACTAGCACAATCCAAAACTAACTTAATTATCAATATTTGTAATCTTAATTATTCTTATTATTTAAATTCGATGGAAATTACAGAATTAGTTTGGAAAATTATTGTATTTATTGATAATAACTAGATTAGAAACTTGTGTATCACAAGCGTTAAATATCTCGTTAAATATCTAACATAAGTTACTAAGACTATCTCCAATACTAAATGCGTCCTTAGGCGTACTTAGCTGCCACATCATCTGTCACGTAATATCCTTAAAATCTTTAAAAACCTTAATTTCATCTCCAACCCTACAAATATCCTTACTATTCTTAATTTCCACCTCATCACATATTCATTACACACAATATTTAAATAAAACATTTCTTTTTCTTACCCTACAGAAGTCAAGCCTGCACCAAAATCAAGGAAGCATAAGGCTTCAAGGAAACCCGCAGCGAGTGCACCAAATCAAGCGGGACCTAGCCAAGTGGCAACGCCACCAGCTAGGAAGCCGTACTTAGGAGCTGCCCCATGGTGCAGACGATGCAACCATTATCATTCAAACCTCATACCCTGCTTCAAATGTACCTACTGTGGACGGCGGGGACATTTGGTTAACATATGCCGCTTTGCTATCCAAAACAGAGCCGTTATAAACCTTGCTGCTGCTCAACCTCCTGCTAGGAAACCTTATGCCGGTACTGCACTAATGTGCAACAAGTGTAATGCACCTCACCGAGCTTACCTGCAGTGTCGTCTGTGTGCATCATGTGGACGACTCGGTCACCTGGCAAATGCTTGTCAATTCAACCCAATCCAAGGTGGCCCAAACCAACCCCAAGTCAACCCTGCTCCAGCTCATTTACCATCTGGTACTTGGTACTACTACGGCGAGATGAGCTATTTCAGGAACAAATGAACAAAGACTATCCATGCAAATCCAACCCCTGGATGAGCATTTGGCTTATTAGAAGAAGCTGCTGCTTTAAATAATTTGTATCTGTTGCTTTTGTTTCTTTTGTTGAACTCGGGAACAATATGTTTTGTTTATAAATAAATCGTTGATCACAAATTCTGATATACAAGTGTAGTTACATGTGTGTATGGCATTTCCCTATAATACCTACATTAAGGAACTATGTCCCTTACAAACTACTCTTGTGATTCTCCCTTTCAAATGATCGCTCATGATTTCCTCGAAAAATTTTAAGTACTCGTTTCATTCTAGGAGACGAAGTACAAGAAATAAAGGGAAATTATGAGTAATCGTGCTTTTTGCATGTCTGTGCCTTTGAATCCTTGGTTAGATGGTTGAGGGTATAATCAATCTCGTACCCATATCATTTTATTCTGGTCTCGTAACAATATACATAGTATAAGTATTTCGAAAACGTTGCCTATGTTTTCAAAAACAACCTCCATGATTTCAAATGCATTGTCTATGTTTTCAAAAACAACCCCCATGATTTCAAAAGCATTGCCTATATTTTCAAAAACAACCTCCATGATTTCAAATGCATTGTCTATGTTTTCAAAAACAACCCCCATGATTTCAAAAGCATTGCCTATATTTTCAAAAACAACCTCCATGATTTCAAATGCATTGTCTATGTTTTCAAAAACAACCCCCATGATTTCAAAAGCATTGCCTATATTTTCAAAAACAACCTCCATAATTTCAAAAAAAAAAAAAAAAAAAACATTATTCATATTTTCAAAAACCTTATACATAATTTCAAAATTCATCTCGCATGATTTTAAAACATTTTTTTAAATATACATACCTAATACACCTACTTTATGATTTCAAAAGTATTATACATAAGGTTTCAAAAACATTAAACACTTTTTTTTAAAAAGAAACCCCATGCATAGTTTTCAAAAACATTTTCTCATACATTAACTTAACCTTCAAATTCCGCTTCATATGTCGCCTTGGCATATCTAGCATCTCAACTTCATAAGCATTTTTACTTCATGTTTTGACTTAAGCACATCCAGTGCAAGGTTTCAAAACATGTTCAATCCATATGGAATCTTTTTTATCTTCACATTAGACTCTTGTGGATGATTATCATTCAAATCAGAGTCCTTAATTGGCTTCCTAGTGTACCTTAGTTCGAACATTTCAATCCCTTATAATCCAAATCGAATTTTCTTTTTAAGATCTTCCTATCTTTATAGTTAGATTCTTGGAAATATTTAAAGCACCAATCAAAATCCACTGATTGGATACCTGGTGTGCTTTGAATACATGTGCACAGTTAACAAAACAAATTAACAAAATGATAACAAATCAAGTTAAACAATTTTGTGGTTATATGACTATGTGTTTATGCATTTTGTGTTTTCTTTTATGCCTTTTTGTGTTTTTGTATACTCTGGATATTCATTATCCAAATCCTCGTAGAACCTTTCATATTTTCATATGAGGGATTCGTAGTAGGATATTCAAAAGGTACTACCTTAAATCCTTAATGGGCTTCTACGTAATCGTTAAGACCCTTGGATTATATAGTACCATTCTATCTTTCAAAGAGATCCCTTGAGTGGTCTTGTCAGAGAGATTGATTCAGAATCTGGTTAAGAACGACACGTGGTGATATAGCTGAACCGACTCCTTGGTAGTCTATTTAAATCATTATTGATTTAATTAAAAGGACCCTATGGTGGTCTAGTCACAATCATCACAAGTTCGTTCATTATTTTTCTTCCCCTACACATTATAAGATGCACTACGTGACTATGCAAGGAATTACGTAATTATGGATGCATACATAATTACGAAGTTCAGTGCACGGAAACCACAGTAAGACTTATTATGTGTAAGAACCGATAGTGGCAACCATAACGGAATGTGAACAATGTAATAGAGGTACGGTGGACGCACCAATAACACTTTATATACTGGTATATAAGTGTCCCTCTCGCATTGCAAGCATGATGTTATATAAATTTACTAGAAGTTCAGGACTCTAACCTGTGTTGTTTGATCTTTTCAACTTCATGTTTCAAACTCTCACAAGTTTCCTCTAAAATAAATTTCGGGACGAAATTTTCTGAAGTAGGGGAGACTGTGACACCTGTGTCACTTCAACCATTAAACAAATACCAAACCAATGAAATATTGTATTTCATACTTGGGATTTGTATAAATATGTGTATCATTTACACATATCAATTCTTGTTCGATTTCGGGTTTTAAATCGCTTTCTGGAAGGTTATACGCGATCTGATGCGTAAATATAACCAGTTTAATGCAACAAACACTCCGGAATAGTGACATAAGCTTAAAATACCTTAAATAACCTTTACATAACTTGTAAATAAGTTTCAAAAGGTTTGGTATGCCGAAAATCAAGTTTATTCGCTTACAGGGACTGAATTTGACAAACTGCGAAAGTATGTCGATTCGTACTGTAACAGACATTCTGGAACATGGCCATAAGTTAAACACACCCTAAATATCCTTTACATAGCTTAGAAATAGGCTTTGAGGGGTTCGGTGTGCTAAAATAAACTTTATGCTCATTCAGGGACTAAAAGCGTCAAAAAGTGCACAAGTTTGCATTTTCGCGCATAACTTACGTTCTGAAAAAATCCGGACATCCAAAAATTTATGTAAGCATTAAAATATTTTATATTAGTGTATGGCATAATAAAAATCCATTCGTCGCTTAATTTGGATCGTTTTTGCGTTCGTTACGACTCCCGTCGTAATTAACCGAATAACGCAACTGTACGACCAAACGAACCGACATCCGAGATATTTTTGAGCATGTGTTGAGTTCCCTATACTTTAACTTCATTTTAGAGCCTTGAAATAAGGTTAACGGGGCTTAAACGTGCCAAAAATGAGCCAAAATGCATGATTCTGAAGTACAGGGACCAAAACTGCAATTCTGTAATAGTTGGCCAGGCGGCCCGCGTAAGCTGATGCTATGGGCTACGCGGCCCGCGTGAGAGGCCCAGATCAGCAAAATCTGTTTCCAGCTGTGAACAGCTGTTCCACACCCTTTGCACCTGGTTTTGATCAATCTAGGGGCCATATTTGATGGTTTTCAAGAGCCCATGGTATCCAAATACCATGTGCCCACATGTACGGTTGAGATCGAGGCACGTTTCCCGACGAACGATTCTAAAGGTTGTACAAAAACTATATATACCCCTTGCTCCCAATTGTTGCAACCCACATTGATCTGAGTTTTTCTCTAAGTGGTTGTGTTTATACACTTCCTACCTGAGATTACTTGGAATCAATCTTGCGGGGACCCTTTGTAGTTCCTTCGTTCTTTTATGCGTTTTTAGCTTGAAAGTCAAACTGCGTTTGACTTTCTGCATTGACCAGTTTATGGTCAATGCGAAGTTCGTTTGAACTTCATAACGTGAGTGTAATCATGATGGTTATAGTCCCTAGTAACTATACCTACTGATTACCACGTTATCTAGGCTCAGTGACGAGTCGTAGTTTCGGCCAAAATACGTGTTCTTGCGTATTTTGTAACCAAACTACTCTAGGGTATCAAAACCGTTTGTTTTGATATCAAAACCTGTTTTCTAACTTGACTAAACATGTTCTAGCATGTTTAGCTCGTCACTTTTAGATTTGTGCTTGTCTAGGGTCGTAAAGGTAAGCGATTTAAACAATCGCTTATGCTTTCGAACCCGACCCATTTGGTCGATCTTTAGGATCCGACCAAACACTTTAGGTGACCATAGTTGTATAGGGAATAACCTTCCGAGGTTATACCTTATGGTCACATCGTTTGAGTAGTTGTATGATAAGTAGTTCTTATGCCTTAGGTAAGTTACCAAAATACCCTTTTTACGCATAAATTCATTTTAAGCCTATGTAACGTAACTTTTGACATCTAAACTGATTTAGTAACAATATTAAACATGTTAAGGCATATCTTACTCGTCATAGGGCTAGTTAGGCGTTCCAAACGCGTTTTACGCGGACGACGCGTTAAAGTAGCATAAGCTACCTAGACGGGTCGTAATGGGTCAAAAGCACTTAGGCTAGATTTCATTTTAGTATGTAGGCTTTGTTAAACCATATCATATGAGTTCCAATACTTATTTGGTTTACGAAACCTCATACTACCCAATCTCCCGATTTAGGTCTGGTTATTTATGTAGTTATCTATATAGGGTGCCGTTTGATTCTGTGATCCCTCTAGCTTTGCTTGGTTTTTGTTCAAGACTTCAAAGCACCCTCAAGTGAGTACATAGACCCCTCTTTTACTGTTTTCCAAACGTTTTGGGGTGAAACACATGTGCCTACTTGTTATTTTCATGCTTTCCATGTTTTCATATCATATACTTGCTATGTTTATTAGTACACTATTAGTACATGTTTTACATTACATTTTCTGCTATGTATGATGACTTGGCATGCTAGCATATTGTTTTACATTGCATCTCTGTTGCATATGTTCTCGTAACATATGGACACATTATTTACATCTCTACCTTGTATGTTCACTTAAGCATACTAGGTACATTGCTTTCATAAAGCATGCTTACATTTAATATATCATTTGGTTTGTTTAACGGGACTAAATTACATTCATTAACACCGATCATGCTGCTCGGTAGTAGGTAATGGTACCATATGACTTGACAAATCCCGTTCCTAAAACCCTAGGTTTGTTTGGGTGGAAGGAATGACCGAATCCGAAAACATTTCTTTTGATAACCTTCACTCTAAGGTTATCCGTCTATCTCAAGGCTTGAATGTAGGCGTTTAACATTACCGCATAAATGTTGTATCAGTAAATCATGCATTATTCTACAAAGCATAACTTTTGATTTATTCAAATACTTTGTTTTGTACATTTTTGCTTGTGGTTTAAGTAGTCTCATTTTACTTACCATACATGACTTTTGTTTATACATTACATGGTTTATATTGACAATAGACTTGGTGTTCTCATAAACATTTGACAATTGGTTTAAACATTACATTTTGATGGTTTTTACATAAACATTTGACATTTGACTATATATAAACATTTTTACATTGATGGTTTGTTTTGGTAAGCGATTTAAGTAACGAGACGTGTGTAGTATGATACAAGCATGGTGGATACGCCGCTGGTACTTCCTATATATAAGTGCTTGTATTATATTACATGCCGTAGCGTTATTTAAATCATTTCAATTTGGACTTATACATTTTACACAAATGACACATTTTTTCACAAGACATTGTTTTACAAAACAACTTATTTTATACAAACTCATTTACTCGGTTATTCATTTAACCTTACATTACTCTTTTACATATCAACTACTTTATCATCGCTTTTCATTTGATTTACAAAACAAAACATTTTACAAGGATCATGACTGACTTTTGTTAAACAACTTTTTCTAAAACTTATAAGTCATGAATCCTATTTTCACAAAACCTATGTATCTCACAGGCATTTTTATGCTGACGTACCTATTTTCACATGTGTTTCAGGAGATGATGCATAGGATTGATCAAGATACACTTAGGTGGACTCGTGCCTTAGTAACAATAAAAGATGCAAGACTAGTTAATTATGTTATGTTTCTTGTTTGTTAAGACATTGTAACTTCTTTTGATTCAATAAAACAAAACTTCAATTTCCATGTGTTATGAAACAATGATTCTGTTACAACACTCCCCGACGATTCCGCCACGATTTGTTGTTTTACGTGGCCGGGGTGTGACAGTAAACGGTGTGGACCATGACAACATTGACGAGTTTCATATTGAAACAATCGCGTGTGAGGTGATATTCGAGTTCAACGTGTCAGGTCAAAGAGTGATGCACGAGATGATAATAATTCATAAAGCAACTTAAATATCGACAAGTATAGGAGAGATTAGAAATTCAAAACCGTATCCTACAACTGCTTCGTGCATTGCAAGGAATCTGAGTGCTCTCCCAAACTGGAAATCCACCCATTGTGGATTTCAAAGTCGATTTTTGTAGCTACTTCAATTAATTCGAGAAAATTCTTCACAGCAACAAGATCATAAACCTTTGGGTCCGGCTGGTCTTCCACATTGCACCAGCGAAGGTCTTTGTCTTTCTCTTTCAGAAGTAGTGTGCGGTTGTTCAATCCACGCCAAGGCATCCGCACACCCGGTTGGTTTGTTCAACAAACACATTTTCTTCAATCACACCGCGAAGAAATGTACACTACACGTTCATCTTGTTGATTTTGAACTTCAGACGTGCTGCAGGTGCATACATTTTGATTGAATCTATCATGGGGACCCGATTAAAGCCTTTAACAATCAAACTTTTGAAAGATTTTTCATTTTGTCGAAGTTTTTCAATTTCTTTCGACAGACAATTCTGTCTTCTTTTCTTTTTCTCTCCATCAAAGGCAACAATTTCTTTGTCGCCGATCTTGTGCATGGACACTCCGCTATCAACAATCCGATGACTATCGATAGTTCCTCCTGGAACATCCTACACACTCACTCAGAGATTAGTTGGAGAGGGGGACCCAAGCCTTCATAGACTTGGGTTGCCCCTAAGAATCAAGAAATGTAATTTCAATTTCTTGAAGGTCCTTAAATTGCAAGCCTCCCCCTGAATCCTCACCTGTTTTCGGTTTCCAAGCCTGTTTCTTTTTACCAGTTTATGTATTATTTACACTTTTTGGTTTTAATGGTTGTGACAAACTAGGTTTCCTATTAACAGATTCTGGATTTAAAGCCTTTTCGATCACCTTCACATTTTTACGTCGTTGTTTTGTTTCCTGTTCTTTAACAGTGCGTTTGTCAGTTTTTGGTGACACAGGACGACGTTGTTGGTGACCTTGTTCAGAAGGGGCTCTTTCTACAAAATTTGGTTTCGGAAAGTTTGTGCAGTTTTTGATAATGTGTCCAAACTCCCCACATTTGAAACACGATCTCCTTTCGACAAACTTAGGAGATTATGTTCGATGGCCTGACGTTGAAGTTGTAGATCCAGAGGTACTAGCTTCACACCCGTTTGTGTGTTGGGTGTAATTGTTATCACTATTACGTTTCAAAATCTTGACTTTTTGAACAAAATCGGTATTTGATTTATTTTCAAAAGTCTCCACTTTATCAGTACCCTTGGAGGCCACAAATTTAACGTCTTTGCATTTCTTCTTGTAATGAGCTCCTTTTGTTTCCGCCTTTGGTTGTGTAACCTTAGGCTTTTGAGCTCGTTGTTGTTGTTTACCCTTAAAAGCGACAGGTTGTTGCTTTGTCGGTGATTTTTTATTTCCAAATTTTCTTCTAACTTCAGCTTTTGGAATCGGATCACACTGAGTTACTGAAACTCTCGGGATCCCTTTTTCCAAAAACTTACCTGTAGTATCTTCAAACACTTTGGCAATCAAAGATTGATTGACGTTTCTAATTGGAAAAGATGTGTTTGAGTAAATTTTGTCATCACCAACTAAAGTGTACAACACGTTATCACTTTTAACAGTAGACACTGTTTCCTTGATGGGATCTATATCTTGTTTAACCATTGAGTGCACAACAGGAGTAGGAGGATCACACATAATATGATTGTCAATAGGCACTTCTACTCCTTTCCTATCATCAAGAGATTTATCCTCATCACTTACATCTGTTTCATCATCAGACGAATCATAATCCTCAATAATTGGAGCACTTTGATTCGTAGATGTTGAAGTTTCTGTTCCATCAGATGAGTTTCCCGAGGAATTGTCCGGTTTGAACCCTAATCCTGTAGTAACTTCCTCATAATCAAGAGGCACACTAGGTTCAAAACGAGGCATTTCCTCTTCATCGGGCATTCTGGTATAGTTGTGTCTCAAAGGAGGCGGACGCGACTTATACCTAACGCCTTTCATGTTCCCTTTCAGCTTTTGAACGTCTATAATGTGATCGAGCACATATTGGGAGTTTGAGTAATTCTCCAATTTGAGCTTGATCGCATCATGCTCGCATTTGGCAATGGCTAGCTCTTTCTTTGTTTCCTCAATGATATTAATGTAGTTATTAATACCAAATTGCTTATTGAAAACAGTTTTGGTCAATTCGGAAACACTTTTCTTTAAGGTTTCATTTACAGATTTAAAATCCTTTTCGTGTCTAGCTAAAGCCATATTTGCCTCTTTGCACTTTGACAGTTCAATAACCAAACTTTGATTGTGACTATGAACCATTTCAGATTCATGTTTCAATTCGGCACATTCATGTTTCATATCAGCACAATCACTACATATGCTAGGAGTTCCAGATTGTACCTGACTTATAGAAGCTATGACATTAGCCATAAAGGCAGTCTGAGAAGAGAAAGATCCATCTTCAGTGAGAATCTTCTCCATTTCTTCTGCTCTAACATCAGCTTTCTTGACCAAGACATATTTCTGATACTTTACTTCCTCAGCATCATTCAATAAACTATCACCTTCAGAATCAGTTCTTTCATTTACATCTGATTCTGAATCGGAACTGCCACTGTATCCCGAACTATCATCATCTTCAGAGAATTCTTCTTTGTGCACATGTTTGATGTGACTGATGATCTTCGCATAACATGCAGTTCCTCCTCCAAACTATACGGACCATTCACACCCCTCATCGGCTTGTACCACTAATGCTCGATTAGTATTAGATGTCCCTGACTGGTTTGTTTGGTTGTTATCAGCTACTATCCCTCTTTCGTTGTTAGCTTGATTTGAAGTACTTGTTTGATTTTGGAAGGGATTTTGCTTGCCTTGTTTGCTCAGTTGCGTGCATTCACGTTTGAAGTGACCCTTTTCACCGCAATTGAAGCACGACATGGCATCCTTATCAAAACCGTACTTTGTATCCCGCTTGCTTTCCAAGCTAGTCTTCCCGGTTCTCCTCATATAATCCTTCGCTCGTCTAACCGCGCTCGCAAATGCCCACTTGATATCCATTAACTCCATTTCATCCCTGTCTATCTGCTGATAGTCTTCATTTGTCAAATTAATGTTGCCAATTTAACTTGCAACTAGTCCGCAGTAGGCATTGACCATGGTGTTAAGAAGTTCCATAGTTTCCCTTGTAGTCTCCACATTGACTTTGGATAAGTTTGCTTGTGGCTGTTTGGATTGAGGTTGTGGTTGGGCTTGTGACGATGTTGGAATATAGGCATTTGGATTAAATTGAGGTTGAGTGGGAGGAACTTGTGGTGGAGGTTGGGGTTTAGGTAGCCACACACTTGCATCGAATTGAGGTTTTGAGAAAGCATGAGCTTGAGCAATCATATGCGTTGGAGGATGATAGGCACTTGGATCGAAAACCTCAGGTGGAGCTTGTTGGGATTGAACCCTACCAGAGGAACAGATAATTAAAGCCAAAACTGGTTCAGAGCAGTGGATCCAGAATAAGCAGATGTTCATACAAGTCTCTCCCCTTGTTAGTGATTTCAACATCTGCTGAACTCCTATCTACTGATCGTGCAAACTGCTGACCCACAACTGCTGTTCAAGTAAAGGCCTGATGAAAGACTAAAGCTCTGCTGTTAAATCTACTGCCTTGAGTCAAGCACTGCTGATCCGGACAAGTACTGCTGAGTTCACAGCAGTGGAGGGATGCAACAGTTGTTTATTCTGTCTTTATGAAATGTAATGTAATAGCAGTAGTTAGCATAGCAGTGCTTGTATTGATCAGAGGTTAGAGTTTGTTAGGAGGTTAGATGTCACTTTCATGGTGACGTCAGCTTAGATGCTCAGTGGTTTGCTAGTGCCTATAAATAGAACAGTGCTCTGTACTGTTCTGTTAGCTCTTTTCAAAACATTGCATTGTAATCGTTGTTGAAATTAAATTCAATCTTTCGGTTCTCTGTGAAAAGTGTTTGATAAAAGCAATACTCTCGTTTGATTGTATGCAAAGTTTGTTTTCATCTTAATTCCGCTGCACAACTCATTCATCTTCATTCTAATTCAAACGAAAAATACAATCAAAACCAAACTCAGATCCAACAATTGGTATCAGAGCAAGGACAGTCAAATTTTATTTAACAATCATTTTGACATAAATAGTTCAGCTCAAAATCGTTGATATCGATAGTTTGTTCGTTTTTGTTGAAAAACAGTGCAAGGTTTAATCACCATTAAAGTTGATTAATCAGTGTCTGTAAAACAACCATAATGACGTCACAATCACAAGATGATAAGAATAACATTGGCTCGCTTTTTAAACCACCCATGCTTAAACGTAATGAATACAACATCTGGGAGAGAAGGATGGGTCACATCCTTGCTCAACAGAACACTGGATGTTGGAGGTCTGTTGTTTTTTGTCCCCATGTTCCTATGGCGCCAAGTGCTGAGGATCCAAAGAAGTTCGTACCAAAACCATATGAAAACTATACTGAAACTGATTTTCAAAAGTTCGAACTCGATGCCAAAGCATTTAGCATCATAGCATCTGCATTACCCAATGAGATCTATGCTGGACTGTTACATTGTAACAGTGCCAAAGAGCTATGGGATGCATTGAAGGAATAGTTTGGGGGAACCGAAGAAGTTATTGAAAACAATAGGGAAATTCTGAATCAGCAGTATGAAACCTTTCGTCACATTAAGGGTGAATCATTGACCCAACAGTTTGAACGTTTTAGTTGTCTCATCAGTGAGCTAAGGCTTGTTAAGGTTGAATTTCCAAAATCAACACAAAATAGCAGGTTTCTTAGATCGCTACCTGATAAATGGGACACAATTGCATTTGTGACTAGAAACTCTGTTGAGTTCAAAGATCTGACCCTGACCCAACTTCATGGTAGACTCCTGACCTATGAAAGGGAGTTAAACCAGAAAAAGAAGTTGCAAGAGTCTGGTAAAACTGCTGATGATTATTCATTCGGTAGCACAACTCTTTTTTGTCAGGAAGAATCTGGTAGCAGTGGTAAGGATCAGGGTTATGATCACTTTATTGATATAACTGCTGGTGGAAATTTTAACAACCCTGATCCTCACTCTGCAAATTATGCTTTTACTGCAAACAGTGAAAACCAGATGTCAGATAATTTGTGCTTTGAACTCAACGATTTGCAACATTTTGATCCCACTGACTTAGAAGAGATGGATATTTTGCATCAGTTGGCTTTGCTTAGTGTAAGAACAAGCAAATTCTACAAAAGAACAGGGAGAAAATTCCCATGGTTACATGGTAATTTAAGGGTAGGGTTGGATAAATCAAAAATCAAGTGTTACAAGTGCAATAGGCTAGGTCATTTTGCTAGGGAATGCAGGAGTCAAACTACTGGTCCTATAATCACTCATCCCAGCTCAAACCCTAGACCACAAAATCAAAGCACTGTTCACTATACCCAATATACCCCTGCAGCTCATGTTAACACTGCTCCCTATGATGCTGCCCCTGTGCCTGTGCATTATGTCCAAACCACTGTTCCACAGATTCAGTATGTTCAAACCCCTGTCCCCCAGGCACAAGTGCAACCTGTTGCACCTCAAACAGCTGCTCCAGCAGTGGTACAACCAGATCAGCAAAGCTTTTTCACTCAAGGCATTGTTGATTGGAGCAGCATGCCTGATGAGCTTGGTGATGAAAATTTTGCACTCTATGCTTTTGATGAAACTTCTAATGATGAATTTTGTTTGATAGCATTAGATTCAATACCAGAGGGGATTGAAACTGAAGGTGAATAGTATTTGTGCTGAAATAGTGGATGAGGTGACTGAAGCAGTTGTTAATGCAGTTGCTGGTGAATTGCTGCTAGGAGAAAATTCAGAAACCCTGATTGAACCACTGACAGACCCCTGGTCCAAAGAGGATAAAGAAGAAGAGGAAGAGAGTAGGTGAGAAGGAAGTAAGAGCTGATGATGAAGAAAATCATCAATGTGATTGTGCCATGATGGCTGCTGCCAAGGTATCTCCTCAAGTTCTTGAAAAACTATGTTCTGACAATTGCATTATTGCTTTTGCTAACATCAAAGAGGTAAATGAAAACCTTCGGGATAAAATCTTAACTGATGAAGTCAAATTTGAAAGATCTTTAAAAGAACTTAAAAACAAATTGACTGAAAAGGAAAAAGAGATCAGCAGTCCAAAAGAAGAGCAGAGCATAACCAGAACTCAACTCCAAACTATGGTAGAAAAATACCAAGTTTGCAAAAAGGAGTTAGAGTCCACCCAAATCACATGTGAGAAATGGGTGGAATCCTGCAAAGGATATGAGTTATTGCTTGAAAAACAGATTAAAAGCAATGTGAAATTTGGTATTGGTTATAGAAAACATGATGATGAAAACACTGCTGTTGAAAAATCTGTTCAAACCACTGATGTAACCACTGAGTTCGTCCCCACAAACAAGAATGGCCAAGAAGTGAAAATCACTGATAAACTTGGTAACAAAATCACACTTGACAGACCAATGGGATCCTCTACTTTAGAGGAACTTGAAAAATATCAGTTTAAACCAACATGGTCTGATGAGTGTGATATTCTTGAAAATTTCAAGCCCATGGACTTTACATCCACTGATGGTGTTAAAGCTCCAAAAGCTAAAGTCATTCCTCTCAAGGACGTCCCAACGGAGGTTAAAACCTCTGTTGCAAAGGAGTCCGAAAAGAGAAAGAAGAAAGAAAAGATCAATAACTTGTTTTGTGAATTTTGTGAGAAAAGGAATCATCTAACAAAAGGCTGTTTCCATTTAAAAGCTTATGATTTAAACAAAACAAGTGTCATTGTTCCTGCTGAAAGCTGCATCGTCTGTGGTAAAACAAACCACAAAACTCAAGCATGTGTGTACCTCAAAAACTTTGATGTGAAAAAGAATCAGTACATTGCTAAAACATCATTGGGTCCATCAACATCATCTGTCAAATTCACTAAAAACCAACCACTGTTTTTGCCAGTTCAAACAGCTGTCACAAAACAGCTGAACCAAACATCTATTAAAAGAGATGTTCAGGTTACTGATGCACCCCCTACAAATCAATATAGAAGAGGTAAGGGACAACCACCATACCCTAGGGTTCCACACGTTTATGAGGCCTACAAAAGGCCCTCTAAACCTAAAGTGAACAGGCATCCTTTTGGGTACCAACAGGTGATTGGTGAAGACCCCCAACAGTGGTTAGTAAGAAACAGTACTAAAACTGTCCAAACCCCTGACCTAACCACTGTCCATCAATGTGCATCCATCCCAGACACTGTTGAGACCCCATCCAAAGCATTGTTGGCTTTGGAAACCCTAATGAACTAATCCTTTTACTTCATGTGCAGGGAGCTTCTGCCTGTTTAGATAGCCTTTGGTATGTTGATAGTGGAGGCTCTAGGCACATGACTGGATGTAAAGCCCTACTCAAAGATTTCAAAATTCATGGAGGGGGTGATATATCCTTTGGGAATAACAGTAAAGGGAAAGTTCTGGGGTCTGGTACAGTACAGTCTGGAAATGTAAAATTTGAAAATGTCAATCTGATAGACAGTCTGAAATTCAACCTCCTGAGTGTTTCACAAATGAGTGACAAGGGGTATGGGTCATTCTTCACAAAGGAGTGTTGTAGGATTGTTGGACCAGAAATGGTCAAAAAGATTGAAGCAATAATAAAAACTGGTCACACAAAACTTGTTGCTCAAAGAAGTGGCAATGTTTATGTTGTTGATATGTCAAAAGAGTGTCCCAGAGCTGATGCCTGTCTGTTCTCAGCTGCCTCTAACAAAGAGACAGAACTTTGGCACAGAAGACTGGGGCACACAAATCTTAAGACAATCACTGAAATTTCAAAAAATGGTTTGGTAAAAGGCCTACCATAAAAATTGTTTTCATGTCCTGAACATTGCATTTCCTGTTTAAAAGGAAAACAGCATAAAAGTTCGTATAAGTCCATTGAAGAGTCCAAAACAACCCAGTGTTTGCAAATGCTACACATGGATTTGTTTGGCCCAGTTCAAGTCATGAGTTTCAAGAAGAAAAGATATTGTTTGGTTATTGTTGATGACTTCTCTAGGTTTACATGGACTTTCTTTTTACACTCAAAAGATGAGACTGCAGGCATTTTGCAAGACTTTGTGACACAGGTTGAAAAGCAATTTGACCTTCCAGTAAAAGTCTTCAGGAGTGACAATGGCACAGAATTTAAAAATAAGAAGTTGGATACCTTCTGTGTGAAGAAAGGGATTGTAAGGCAGTACAGCATCCCTAGAACACCAGAGCAAAATGGGGTAGTTGAAAGAAAGAACAGAACTTTGATTGAGGCTGCCAGAACCATGCTTGCTGATTCAGGTTTGCCATTAACTTTTTGGGCAGAGGCAGTAAACACTGCTTGCTATGTCCAAAACAGAGTTTTAATAAACCCCAGGCACAAAAAGACTGCTTATGAAATTCTGTATAAAATCAAACCACTGATCTCTTACTTCAAGGTAGTTGGCTGCCCATGCTTTATTTTGAACTTAAAAGACTCCATTTCAAAGTTTGCAGCCAAAGTTGACTGTGGTTATCATCTGAGATACTCAACCACTGCCAAGGCCTACAAAGTGTTTAATACACGGACCAAGGCAGTGGAGGAGACCTTGAATGTAAAGTTCAATGAACTTTCATCAATGAAAATCCTAGCAAATCCTGCAGATTTGTTTGATCTTGATAAATTCACTTTTGAAAATACTGCTGTCAAGACTAACAGTGCTGGTCCATCGAAGGATTCAACACCAGACTATAGGTATGAAATCATCATCCCTCAAAAGTCTTCCACAATGGGAAAAGCATCAGTTGTTCAAAACAGCTGTCAATGCTCAACCACTGCTACCTCAACAGTTGTTGACCAAAGTAGCCCATCAACCACTGCTTCCACATCCTTAAACACTGCTGACAAAAGTCCCCAAACAGTGGATAAAAGTCAGCATGTGTCCACTTCATTACCTCCCATTCCACCACCTTTTGAAGCCACTGCTGGATCATCAAAGTCCCCAGCAGTGGTTAGCTCAGATGATACACATTTGCGGCCTTCACCAACAAATGCCATCATTCCATACCAAGGAGATTTAATCTACTTGAGATCTCATCCACCTGACCAAATCATTGGCAACATCAATGAAGGGGTGCTCACAAGAAGCCAAACCCAAAACATTTGTCTTTTTGCTGGTTTTCTATCACTCCATCAGCCAGTCAAGTACCAAGAGGCACTGAAAGACAACAGCTGGGTAGAAGCCATGCAAGAGGAGCTCCAACAGTTTAAAAGACAACAAGTATGGGAGCTTGTACCACTGCCAGAAGAGGTTAGTCCCATTGGCACAAAGTGGGTATTCAAAAACAAAACTGATGAAAGGGGTATTGTTGTCAAGAATAAAGCCAGGCTTGTGGTTCAAGGTTACAGACAGGAAGAGGGGATTGACTATGATGAAACTTTTTCCCCTGTAGCAAGATTGGAAGCTATAAGACTGTTCCTGGCCTTTGCTGTCAACCACAACATGAAGGTGTTCCAAATGGATATCAAAAGTGCTTTCCTCTATGGTACAATTCAAGAAGAGGTGTATGTGTGTCAACCTCCAGGTTTTGAGGATCCTTTTTATCCAGATCATGTCTACAGGCTGAACAAAGCCCTGTATGGCCTGAAACAAGCACCAAGGGCCTGGTATGAAACTCTTTCCACCTTTCTACTCTCAAATGGTTTCAAAAGAGGTACCATTGATAAAACACTGTTTTTAAAATGGAGAGGAAAAGATTTAATGATTGTCCAAATTTATGTGGATGACATTATTTTTGGAAGCACATGTAACAAAATGTGTGAAGAGTTTAGGGAACTCATGACAGCTGAGTTTGAAATGAGTGCAATGGGTGAGCTGCAATGCTTTCTTGGTCTCCAAGTTCAGCAAATGCAAAATGGTACTTTCATTCATCAAAGCAAATATGCAAAAGAACTTTTAAACAAATTTGATATGAATGATTGTAAACCATGCAGCACACCCATGGCAATAAATAAGCTTGTCATGTCTGATGAAAAGGATGAGCTGATTGACCAAACTCTATATAGAAGCATGATTGGGTCTTTGTTATACCTAACTGCATCTAGGCCAGACATCATGTTTGCAACATGTGTTTGTGCAAGAAGTCAATCAGCCCCTAGAAAATCCAATCTTATTGCTGTAAAAAGAATATTCAGATACATAAAAAGTGCTCCCACACTTGGTATCTGCTCTCCAGCTAATGGGAATATCAAGCTTTCAGGATTTTCAGACAGTGACTTTGCTGGATGTAACACCACAAGGAAGTCCACATCAGGAGGGTGCCAGTTTCTAGGTGATTGCTTAGTTTCATGGCAAAGTAAAAAGCAAGCAGCTGTTTCAACATCCACTGCTGAAGCTGAATACGTTGCTGCTGCAAGCTGTACAGCCTAACTTCTGTGGCTTCAAAATCAGTTGCTGGATTTTGGTATCACTGCCTTAAAGACACCACTCATGTTGGATAGCCAGGCAGCAGAAAATATCATCAAAAATCCAGTTTCCCACTCAACCACTAAACACATCGACATCAGACATCACTTTGTAAGGGATTTCTATGAAAAAGGTTTGATTTCTCTGCATCATGTTCCAACTAAAGACCAGCTGGCAGATGTGCTTACAAAAGCATTAGATACTGCCACCTTTGAAAGCTTGGTCTCTAGGATTGGAATGCTAAACATGGAATAACAAGCAACATCTTGTTTTTCTATGAATAAAAGCATTAAAATGTTTTCAGAAAATCAAAAATCCATCCTTAAAAATAGCTAACAATGAAGTTTTCATTAAAATCCTTAAAAATCTGCCATAACCACTGTTTGTTCAAAAGTCTGCTCTACTTCAAAGTCTGTCCACTGCTGAAAGCCATCCTATGTCCTCTCATTTCATTGATAAACTCTGTTGTTCAAAAGCAATGTCTTATCCACTGACATGCTATCCACTGATAGTGAAAATCATTCACTGCTTCCATTTAACCGTTGTAACCACTGCCTTCATCAGTAACTTTCATAAAAGTACTGTCCTTCATTTCATCAGAGTTTGGCATGTGGACAGTACATAGTGGTCAGTACTTTTGTAACCGCTGCCACGTCAGCCTTCACTTTTTCATCTATAAAACCCCCACTTCACACCAACACAGAATTTTGCTGTCGAATTGAATTCTCAAAAATTCTCTTCTCAAAATAGTTTTTCTTCAAATTCCTTCCCAAATTTCTTCGATCATCATCTCCAAAATGACAAAATCGAAGCCATCTGCAAAATCCACTTCCAAAACATCTTCAAAACAAGCCTCTCAAAAGGCAACATCCACTGAACTTCCACACAAACCATCTCACAATCTTCTGGGTTTACTCACCAAACCCGGCACCACAGAAATTTTTGATTCCATCCTTGCTACCATCTCTGCATCAAAGTACAAAACTTTGTTAACAGCTGATGCACCAATTTACTTGACAACCCAAAGAGAGTTTTGGAAGAATGCAACCCTTGAAACACAAGGAGACGCTGTAATAGCCATTAACTCTACTCTAAAGGGAAAAGCTGTCAAGATTACACCACAATCAATTTCAGAGGTCTTTCAACTCGATGATCAGGAAGGTACAATTTCTTTCCCCAAAAACGAGTTAAAAATGATTTTCTGGAAAGAGGGTATAATGCAGAAGTAAAAAAGGATACCTTACAAAAAGGTTACTTCCCTTCTGCAACAAGGTTTTTATTTCATACCCTGCTAATGTGTGTTTCAAACAAAACCACTGCTTTTAATGAAATACCATTAAAAATTCAAAATCTGGGATATGCTATTCTTCAAGGAGAAAATTTTAATTATTCTCGGGAAATTTTTAATGATCTGGTTAAAAATGTTGAAACAAAGGCATTCTTACTATTTCCAAGATTTTTGAGTTATTATTTTGAAAAGAAACTTGGTAAGAATGAACCTGCTGCAATAAAACAAGGTGCATCTATTCAAACAAACAGCTTAACTGCTGAAACTTTTACAAGGATGTCAACACCTTACAAAACACAAGCAGAGTTGCCTGAGCAGATTTTAGCAGCTACCACTGCTCCTCAGGTATCTGCTACTGAGCCCACTGCTCAAGGTGATCAAGGTAGCAAAACAACTACTTTGAAACCCACACCTACAATCACCAAAAAGCCAATAAAAAGAAAAACACAAAAACCCCCCAAACCCATCAAAAAGGCAACTCTGGAGGATGAGATACCAGAGAAACTGCCTGTGACAACACAAAAGTCACAAGAAACCACTGCTGCTTCTTCCTCACAGCAGTTGGTACAAATATCTCAACCTATAACCGAAACTCCTCCTGCTTCTTCTAAAAAAGAACAGGTTGTACACATAGGGACTCCACATCATGATGCTCTAGATTCATTTGTTTCCATCATCCACAGCCCAATGCCCGGGGCAAATCCTTTTTCTACACCACCCATCACATCCACAATTCCTCCACCAACCAAATTTCTGTTGGATGCAATTGATTTGAACCATGCACTAACCAGTCCTTCTCAATCACCTATCAATGAGAATATACCTCAACACATGACTGGGTCTGATGTATCAATCTTTGCTAACCCACCAACACAACCTGAGGAGGTTACACCCCTTGAGTTACAAGTAACTCTTGGTGGTAATCCAAGTGAAGCAGCCACTACAGGTGCTGAACCCACTGGTTTGCACTTGGACAGTGGTTTCTTCAATAAGACTTCCTTGGAGGCAATTCCTTACATAACACCTCTGCCAACCACCAGTGGATTTATTTTTACCACTGGCAACATCAAAAGGTTGTCAAGTGTTGAAGGAAGAAGACCCCAGTACCAAGAAAAAGGGGCATCCGTGGTTAATGTTTGGAGTACACTCCCTACTTCAACCACTGATAAAACCACTACTAGTGGGAAATCAGATGATCCCATTAAATTGGGTGATGGCTTAAAATATTTGGAATTGACGGAACGTGTAGATAAACTGGATACTTCAGTTGAAGATATCAAAGAAATGCTGCAACAGTTGTTGACAGTACAAAAGATGCAATCCACTGTTGTTCCACCTCAAGCATCTGCTCCATCACAAGCATCTGCTACAAATGAGCTCTGGAACCTTTTCCAACCTTTTCTCCAACAACAAAAAGAAATGGTAGATCAGCAACATGAAATACATGTTTAAAAGCTGAGAAACATCATGGAGTCTAGGTTCAAGAACACTCAAGCAAACATTAAGGAAATCAAGGCCCATTTATTGGAAACCACTGGCACTACTCCTCCAACAGTTCTTTTCATTGATCAACTTCCCCCAGATAATGCCAAAAAGGGGGAGAAAATTCAGGAGTGGAAGGAGAAGGGAATAGATGATGGTCTTTACATTGAACCAGAAAGGGATGCTATGACCAGAAAAATTCATGTGCCAGATGGTAGTAAAACGGTTGATGCTACCCAAGAAGAACTTGATGAAGGAGTAGCAAGTGTAAAAAGGGATAGAGTGGCAAAGGATATTTCAAGGTGGAATGAGGAGAAAAGAGCTTTCATGGAGCTGTATGCGCAGGGTTGTTCTGAGTCAAAGGATACTAAAAATCCTAAGCCTAAAAGGAAACCTAAGTCCATCCCATCCAGAATTCCAAAACCACCATCCAAAAGCCATCAGCATCAAACCTCCACCCAAACAGCTGTTGTAACTCCTGCTGTATCAACTACTGCTAGTACTTCAGAGGTTTCAACATCTGTTATCATTTCAACACACATCACAACCACTGCTTTACCACCACCATCATCACCACTAAAAACAAACTCACTACCATCATCTCCTGCTAAAAAGCAGAAGACAACAGATGTTACAACATCTGTTGTAATGACAACAGTAGTTGAAACACCAGTTGTTTCAACAGCTGTTAGTCAACCACAAACCACTGCCACTCAAACTACCACCACTGTTCCATCCAAAGCATCATTAGTCCCTCCTCAACCAAAAAGGAGAAGGCTAATCCTAAAAGATGATGACACATCTCCACCACCAACATCTTCAAAATCTCTGTCACTTATCACAATTCCAAAACCCATACCTTTCTGTTCAGCTCAAATTCTAAAGTCATTACCTCCTGCTGGTGTCTCATTTCCTCTGGAACTCATTGCAGTTAGGGAATAAATCAAATCCTTCTACTATGAGGATAGAGGATGACCCAACTAAAAGGAGTTTGCCATCAGTTGAAGGATATCCAAGGCCTAACAATATTGAAGAATATTTGAAACTCAAGGCCAAGCAAGCAGAGGATATCTCAATAAAAAATAAACAAGGGAAATCTGATAGAGAATTTCAGCAAAACTATCAGTTTCTACTCACACAGGTCAGAGCTATGGAGCAATTTGCCAAAAATGTGTGTCAGCAAATCTCAGAAAGGGCAGATGAGTCCCTGAGAAAAGACTACATTGAGAACATCATGACCTACAAGAAATACAAGGGGGAGAAACACATGTACAAAAACTGGACCATTCCTGAGCTTGAAAAAGAAGCAGTCAGGATTCAAGAAATGATCAAAAATAAGGTTAAGCAGACTCCTCCTGAAAAATTCAAACAATTTGAAGCTGATAAGATCTTAGAGTTGAAGAGAATGAAAGAGGAGCTGATAGCAGCTGATTATGGGTCAAAGAATTCTGTGACAAAGTGGGGAGAAGATAGGGTCAGGGCTACCTACAAAACGGTTCCAGATCGAATCTCCTGGGTTAGGTTTGGAACCGATTATTATGCCCATCTCTACATGTATTTACCATTTATTTTGTTTACTATTTCAAACTGTGGACCAAATCACTTTGAGGCACCCAGACCTAATAAACCCACAAACGAAAGAGTGCCTTCTCATTTTTATCTAATTTAAATTCGAAGAACCAAAATCATAAGGACACTCTCAAAATGAACCTGAATCCCATCTAGAATTCTTAGATTGTTGGTGACGATCATCTCTTCGGCATCCATCTCTGGTTCGCCTTCAAGAAATCTCATACCAAATCCCATCCCGTGCCATTTGTGATGCCCATCCTGTGCAATCGGATGAACCTAAATCCCCATCCCAAAATGTGCCTGTTCCCCGTAATATTATTCGTGGAGGAAGAGAAATAAATATGAAAAAATAATTAACATTGTATTTTTGAAACTCTTTAATTATATATTTAAATAGATAACTATCCGTATTTATACTTCCATTATTTTTTGCGGTATGCGTATATAATGTATATATGCGTGGGCCATCGGGGGGGGGGGGGAGTGAAAGTGCACTAATTTTAACGTTATTTTACTAATTTCGTGAAAATAACGTTAAAAGCTGAGGACGGTTAATTATGCATCATGTGGTGGCGTTGATAGCTGAAAAACAAAAGGGTATATGCATTAATTGGTCTTTGTCCCGATTGTTGAGTGTTACGTGCCTTATGTCCAAGGTTTGATGCAAAACTACTATCGAGCTGGGGGTCTCACTGGAAGCAGCTTCTCTATTCCTACGGGGTAAATGTAAGGTTGTCTACAACTTACCCTCTTCAGACCCTACCTTTACTTTGTTATTGGTGGGATTTATAAAATATGATGATGATTATGATTTTTTTATCCATAACAAAGAGGGGTTGACAAAACATATCACATGTTACTAATGAAAAAAAAAACTCTATACATGGCTCATATAATATGTAGCATACGAAATTCGTCCTTCTACACAACTCATATAAGATGTAGCGAATAGTGAGCTTTTGCAAAATATCTAGGACTTATTTGACAAGGAGCACATTCCCTAAAAATGAATTGGGGTTAAGTCAATTGGCACAACCCAAAACTATTGAGTTATCAATATTTGTAATCATCAAAGGCCTCTGGCCTAGGTATCAATATGTTAGATAGAACCTTGTCTTTTCAAGCCGCGAGAGTTCAAGCCCCGAGGTAGGAATAACAACTGTTGTTAACTAGTATAGACAATGTTGAAGAAGGCGCTAGTCGGGCGGTGAGGTACAGCCTAGGGATTAATCGGAATGGGATTTTTATATGTATTTTTTCAAAATTATATATATATACCCAATAATATAAAAATAATACTACAAAATTCACATAAATACTTCAAGTTTCAGATAGTATGGTTCGATTTTGACCGATTTTGACCAATTTTGACCGCCTACGACCGCCTAGGACCGCCTAAGACCGATTTTGATCGATTTTGACCGACTAATATTGTCTGATTAATCCGATTTTTGACCGCCTAGGACCGATTTTGACCGCCTAGGACCGATTTTGACCGATTTTTGACCATGACCGATTAATTGACCGCCTAGCTCAAAATTAGGCAATAGATGACCGCCTAGCGCCTAGGCGGCCGATTCCGATTTCTGCAACCATGAGTATAGTTAGTGGGTAACGTGCGTTTGGAAAAGGAAAAAAAATATTTGGAATCTTAATTGTTCTTATTATTAAATTTTGATAGAAATTAATATGTTTAGAAAGTTATTGGAAAATTATGTTTTAGACTTTTGTTTTTGAGTAAATTGCCATTTTAGTCCCTGAGTTTTGTCCAAAATTGTCATTTTGATCAAAATAGTTTTTTTTTGCATCTGGGTCCCTGACTTTTCACTTTTATTGCCATTTTGATCACTTTGCCTAACTCCATCTAAAAATCCAGTTACTTTTTACAGTTTAAACCTTTTCAGTTGCCATTTTGATCCAATTTTTAAAAAAACAAATATATATATATATATATAATATTAATAATGATTATTATTTTATTATATATAATAATCATATATACACATACATCTCTAAAAATCCAGTTACTCTTCATTCAAATCTCTGCAACCAAACCCTAGCACACAATGACACCATCTGCACTCTCTCTTACCTCCGGCGACCGGAGAGACTCCGGCTGTTTTTCCGGCCACAGCCCAACCACACCTACCCACCCCTCATCCCCGTTTCCCCTCAAACAAACGGCCGGCCACCGCATTATGGTGGCGGCGCGCCGCAGTGATGGCAGACGAGAGAGAGGGGGAGACGCAGAGACGAGAGAGAAAGAAAGACGGCAGGTTGCCGTCTCCGACGACCGGTGGAAGGTGGTAGGTGTTGGTGGTGGGTGGAAGATGCACAGATAGAGAGAAAGAGAGAGATGTATGTGTACTGATGTATGTATGTTAGATATGTATGTGTAAATATGATATATATTATTATATATAATAAAATAATAATCATTATTAATTATATACATATATATATATATATATATATTTTAAGAATTGGATCAAAATGGCAACTGAAAAGATTTAAATTGAAAATTCCTAAAATACCCTTGGTTATAACTGCATTTTTAGATGGAGTTAGGCAAAGTGATCAAAATGGCAATAAAAGGGAAAAGTCAGGGACCCAGATGCAAAAAAAAAAAACTATTTGGATCAAAATGGCAAATTTGGACAAAACTCAGGGACTAAAATGGCAATTTACTCATTGTTTTTTTAATCTACTTTTTTAAACTAAGAAATAGAATACTAAAGAGTTAATCATGAGAGCGAAAATAAAAATTTTGAGACACAACTAATTAATGATTTGTAAGAAACTAGAATTAAGCTCTCTCGCGTTGCGGTGAAGGCGTAAAACTATGTCGTTATAGCACTAATGGCACACCACCGCCAGGACTACCAACACTGAGTCAATCCAGAACCCGCGCGTTGCGACAAACTTATCAAACGGAAAAAATAAATGTAAAAACATTGAACCACACACGCACCTTGCGTCGTGTTAACTCGTAGATTTTTGAACGAAACAAAAAAAACGTTGAACAACACACGCACGTTGCTCCGTGTTAACTCGAAAAATTTAGAAAGAAACGTAAAAAAGAAAATTTACGAAAGATGAAAGTATAGTGGACCAAAGTTGAAGGTAAAAATGTTTTGAGGTTAAATTTAAAATGATGAAAAATTTAAGTTAAAAGTGAAAAAAAATTATGCGAGTTCAAATTGCAAAACATAAAAAGCTTTTGGGTTAAAGTTACAAAATCATTTTTTTTCTGAAAAACCCCTAAAACATAAGGTATAACACCTTATGCACCAAAATGTTGCTTATTTATAGTTTTATAATAAGTCTTTAAAAGTTTAGTGGTGACAAAATTTTATTTAAAAACATCTGAATTAATTAATTTACAAACATTCTCTGTGAGAATACGAGGGATTGGATGAAAGTGATTAAATTTCAAACTCAATCTTTGAACCGCTACATACAGACATAAAATATAGATAGTAAGAAAATATACAAGTTATTTCCGCATTGTGTGTTGGTAAAAGACATCTGACCACATCTAATGTTAAAAGTTAGAATGATAATTTTCTGGTAGAAAAGACTTATTCTCTTTGAATGATAATTTGATTCCTACCGAAATTTTCTATGTATTTCCTACGAATGAAAACGTCGACACATTTTCTACGAAATTTCGCGTATAAGAAAGGGTATTAGTTTTGTGACAAAAAAAAGCTAAAAACGAAAAATTGGTTTGCGTAGAAGTGTCAGAAAATTCCGATAGATCTTCGACGAAACCCGTTTTCATTTTAACCATTAGTTTGAAATTTGTAGGAATCGTTATGCGTAGGAAAAGTGTATGCAATTTCTAACGGAATTTCTACGGAATCCGTTTTTATTTTAATCATCGGTAGGAAATGCGTAGGAATCCAATTTATCATAAAAAACATTCATAATAAAATGAAATTAATGATATTAAAATATAAAGTTTTATTATTTATAAAAATGTATGTTATTTTTAAATTAATTTATTACTATCCGTAGGAAGTGTGTCGGAAATTACCGACAAATTACCCACGAAATGGATAAAAAATTTTGTAATACATATTGTATTATATATGTGTTGTTTTCTAAAAATTATATGCAAGTTATCTTTATCGTTTTTGAATAATTAGAACATTAGCGTATTAAGTTTTAGCAAAACAACTAACAATCTGTTTCCATAAATTGTAGTTACGGTACATAAATGATATGATCAAGTTGCATGGGTCGGATCTCAACCAACATTTGGATGATCTTGATGTGTGGGCGAGAGTGGCAGGAGATAAAAAGGGCCGGATGTTCAGGGTAGGATCTTTGGATCCTAGTTTCGTGATAACTTGGAAATTGTCTACATCTACCGAATCTAAATTATATTTTGATGCCATAAGGTCACAAGAGTAGGTATTGTTTACTTCTCATCAAAGTATTGCAATTCTATAAATTATATAGTTTTTAACCATTAATTAGTAGAAAACAATAACTTAAATTATTGATTCGTTTTAACAATTTAGGTTGAAAAATTTTGAGTTGAAATGGAAAATGAACTTGCAAACGAAAAGGATGCTAGACAAGAGTTGGAGCAAAGAGTGCAACAGATGGAAAAAGACATAAAAGAAAATAAAGAAAAGAGGCAAAAACAATTTGAAGAGTTTATGAAAAAATTTCAGGCACTCGTTAGTCATTAGCAATAGTTTTTTTAATTATTTTGCATCTTTCAGCAGGAAAAAGCTGTTTTTTTTCTATTATTTTTTAAATGTATCCACAAGAAATGTGTAGGAAAAAGACTAAAAAGGTTTTGTCAGATTCCATTGGAATTCTATAGGAAAAAAAGATAGTTTCGTAGGAAATGCGTAAGAAAAAAGAATACATTATGTTATAATTATGTAGGAAAAAAACTAATTTTGTGGAATTGCGTACGAAAAAGGAATACATTCCATTGGAATTGTGTAGGAAAAAACTAATTTTGTAGAAAATGCGTTGGAAAAATAAATACATTCAGTTGGAATTGTGTAAAAAAAAACATTTTCGTAGGAACTATGTAGGGAAAACGAATGCATTCCACTGGAATTGTGTATGAAGAAAAAACAAATTCGTAGGAATTGTGTAAGAAAATTAAAATATAATAAATATTATATAATAAATATAAATATGATTGATTTAAACACAAAATTTTTTAAAAATTAAATATTTCGTGGGAAATGCGTTGGAAAGTTAAGAAAATCAATTACGTGAGAAATAAGTATGAGAATTCTAACGAAACATTTGTATGGGAAAGGAGTAGGAAAATCCATAGGAAATACGTCAAAAAAATATTAGCCACGAGTAGAATTCCTATAGCCCATTTTCGTTGGAAATCCGTGGGTAACTGCAGTTACCCACGGATTTCCCACATAAATTGATGCGGGAATAGTAGCAGTTTTCTAGTAGTGCAAGGTGTTAGATAGAACCTTGTCTTTTCAAGCGGCAAGAGTTCAAGCCCCGTGGTGGCAGTGACGGACCCAGTAATTTTTCAATAGGGTGCGGAACATTTTTAAAAATTTTAGACCCCAAGGTATATAAGTAAAAAAATCGGTCTGTATTGTGTCGGGTCATGTAATACAAAAGAACATCAAACTAAATTTATATAATCATCAAAAACACGTCAAACCTTGTTACAAACATAATTAAAACGTCGCCCTACGGGTTTTCATTTTTTGAAATCTATCCAAAACATCATCTAAAGCTAATTTCTTAAGCAACTTTTTCTTTGTATAACATATACAACTATCACTTAAAGTCTCATCGCCAATCTGATTACGCAAGTTGGTCCTCACATTCTTCATTGCCGAAAAAACATCTTTCAACGGTTGCGGTTGCAACGGGTAATACGAGAACAACTTCAATAACCGATATACCAATGTAAAAGTTATGTGAATATTTGTTGAAACCATTAACCTTACAAGACTTGACAAACCATCCAAGTTGGCGAATTGTTATACCCGCCGCACATAAAGTGTCTCTACAATCTCCAAATTAGCTCCTAAACAAATAGAAACATAAGCAAAATACGCGATCCGGTTTTGAGCGATACTCTAACCATCCTTTATACTCATGTTTGCCATACCATTCTTCCTTAAATTTTCGTAACTCGTTACCTTGAAATGTTGATTGTGGGAATTTGATACCTCTTGGTTGATACGGTCCTCTTAGTAGATATGCCCTTCTAATCTCATCTCGTTGATTCAAGTTATATGATTCAATTGGCTTGCGGTCAAAAGGATCCGAAGGAAGAGTATTCACATCAACGGATTCGGAAGATGTATCAACTTTCCTCTTGAGAAATCACGTCATAACGTCCCTACTCATGCTTCCTATCGGCTATCACAAACAAATTGATCTATAAGTTCATGGCTCGATAACATAATGTTTCAGTTTTATTTTTCAATTATTCAAGCTCTAGAAATCATAATGTAAATCACCCTAAAAATCATCTTAACAACATAATCACCCTAAAAATATTCTAAACAGCCATAAACAATGTCAAAACACACAATATTTCAAACCTATTTAATATCTTTATTACCCTTTTCGCCTATAATATCAACCAAAATCATCAAAATAACAAAGAAACTTACCTGTGTTCGGATTCCGGTTATCGTTGGTGGTATCGTGGCTGATTGTATACGGCTGCTGGAGGTGGTCTGTTGTCGCTGATGTTGTTCTGTTCGCGGGTGTGCAGGAATGAGAGAGAGAGAGAGTAGGAGAGAATATGTAAGGGTTTTGGGGTTGTTTATTTTATTATAGTTTGAAATATTATTGGGTTTGTTTATTGGGTTAAGACTTAGTAGTGGGCTAGTTAAATGTATTGGGTATTTGGGTTTAATTAGTTAGGTATTAAAAGTATATAATTTAGGTAATATATATTTTTTTTAAATAAGAGTTTACTAAAAAAATTTAAAATATAAATTGATTACACTTTTTACCTAAGGGGTGCGGACGAAAAATTCCAAGGAGTGCGGACGGAAAATTTCAAGGGGTGCGGACGGGATTTTCGACGGAACTTAGCACTAAATATTTTTTTCCCCGGGGGTGCGCCCGCTCACCTTGGGTTGGGCTTAGGTCCGCCCTGCGTGAAGGGAATAACAAGTGTTGTTAACCAGTAAAGTTAGATGGTGTGTAAGGTGCCTTTGGAAAAGGAACAAAAATATATTGGGAATCTTAATTATTCTTATTATTAAATTTCGATAGAAATTACAGAATTTGTTTGAAAAGTTATTAGAAAATTATGTTTTAAACTATTGTTTTTTTAATCTACTTTCTTAAACTAAGAATAGAATACTAAAGAGTTAATCATGAGAACAAAAAAATTGTTTCAACTATTCAAGCTCTAGAAATCATAATGTAAATCACCCTAAAAATCATCTAAACAACATAATCACCCTAAAAATCTTCTAAACAACCATAAACAATGTCAAAATACACAATATTTCAAACCTATTTAATATCTTTATTACCTTTTTCTCCTATAATATCAACCAAAATCTTCAAAATAACAAAGAAACTTACCCGTGTTCATATTCCGGTTGGGTTTGGTGTCGATCGGTGGTGGTATGGTGGCTGATTGTATGCGGCTGCTGGAGGTGGTCTGTTGTCGCTGATGTTGTTCTGTTCGTTGGTGTGCAGGAACGAGAGAGAGAGAGAGAGAGAGCAGGAGAGAATATGTAAGGGTTTTGGGCTTGTTTATTTTATTATAGTTTGAAATATTGTTGGGTTTGTTTATTGGGTTAAGACTTAGTAGTGGGCTAGTTAAAGGTATTGGGTATTTGGGTTTAGTTAGTTAGTTATTAAAAGTTATATAATTTAGGTAATATATTTTTTTAAATAAGAGTTTGCTAAAAGAAATTTAAAATATAAATTGATTACACTTTTTACCTAAGGGGTGCGGACGAAAAATTCCAAGGAGTGCGGACGGAAAATTTCAAGGGGTGCGGACGGGATTTTCGACGGAACTTAGCACTAATTTTTTTTCCCGGGGGTGCGCCCGCTCAACTTGGGTTGGGCTTATGATGCGGGCCCAAGTGTGGAAGAGCGGGCTATCTTGTATTTGGAGGCCCAAGATCGTGTAACAAAAGGGGCTTCACTAAAATGGCTCTAACTTGGGCTACGGGGGTCCGTTTTGGGCGTGCGACCAGGCGAAACGAACTTGAGAACGAGCTCCATCTTACTGCAAATGCCTAAGGTGGACTGGGTCATCGTCTAGGCCAAAAAACACTTATTTCTATTAGTTATTTACGTTTTTATGTTTTTTGAAGTATTTTGGGCATTTTGTTTTTGGGCTTGTGTTTAGCCCGTTGTCTTTTTTAGGCCCATTTCGAATTTCTGTTCCTATTTATATGTTTCTCTAGTAAATGGAAAAGGTAGGCTTGAATTTTGACATAACTCATTTTTCACTTCAAATTATGTGCCCTTTGGGTGGAATCTTGGGGGTTGGGGATGAACTACACGGGTATTCGCAGAATCAACGTGTTTGATCTTCTTTTTCGTAACACACGCAGCATCAGTTGGTATCAGAGCCGAATTCCTGGCTCAAAATGCCTCCGAGGAGAAACAACAACAGGCCTCTCGATGAAGTGTATGAACGAGAGTTGGAGCAGCGACTTATGGCGAGAGTGGATGAACTGTTGGATCAAGTGGTCAATCAGTTGTCTGACCGGATGGCCGACTTGATCAATCGTAGGAGGCAGGGACCCAATGACGGGTATGGTTCTGATTTTAGTAACCCATTTGGTGATGGTTTTGCTTCCAAAGACGAATAGGAAGGGTGACCAAGGGGTGAACGTGGAGGGGGTAATAGGCGTTGGGTTTCTAGGATAAGAGTTGATATTCCAGAATTTGATGGGTCTAGTTTGAATCCGGAGGGTTCATCGATTGGTTGGCTACCGTGGAGGAGGTGTTTGAGTACAAGGAGGTGCCTGAAAACACGCGGGTGGCCTTGATCACTACCAGGTTACGTGGCAGGGCCTCTGCATGGTGGCAACAACTGAAGTTAACACGGAATAGGCTCGGAAAGTCAAGGATCATGACATGGACCAAGATGAAGAAGTGCTTGCGGTCCAACTTTTTTCCTCATAACTTTCAAAGGTTGATGTACCAACGTCTGCAAAATTTAAAACACGGGGCTAAATCGGTTGATGATTATATCGCAGAGTTTTACCAGTTGATTGCTAGGAATGATATTCAAGAACCAGAGGAACAACTTGTTTCTCGGTATATTGGGGGTCTGAGGGTTCAAATCATGGAGTCCGTGAATCTTTTTGACCCGTTAACCATTCCAGAGGCACACCAACGGGCATTGGCCTTTGAGAAGCAAAACCTTCGGGTAGGCGGTTCATTTACCCCTTCTGGAGGAAACGTTGGGTCGGGGAGTGGGGCACCTCGTGGCGGGCCTAGTCAGCAAAGGCCAGGGGTTAACAATACCGGGTCTACTTCTAAGGGGGGCTAGTAGTAGTGGTCCGAGCTGTTTCAATTGTGGTGAGACGGGCCATCGTCAAGCTGAGTGTAAGAAGACGGGTAAAAGACACTTGTTTGCTGAGTCTGAGGATGATCAGTATGAAGAATATGAAAATAACCCAGTGTACGATGAAGAAACTGAGTACGAAGAAGAGGTTATGCCCGGTGATGTTGGGGTGAACTTGGTAGTCAAACGCTCTTGTTATACACCAAAGGCAGATGGGGATGACTGGCTTAGGCATAACATCTTCCACTCAACGTGTAAGGTCTAAAAATTCTTATTGAAAACATAATGACATATTGACAAAAGAACCAAACGGATCAAATAATCAGCTTTGCATTAACTTCATAAAAAAAAACTAGTCGAGATATTTTACAAAAAGAGTTTACATCCCAAAAGTTCTTAGGCAACTAACATAGTATTAAAACAACAAAAGTTTCAACATCGACAACCTTCCAAGTTAAGTTATTTACAAAAGACCCATCATAACGAAAGCCTTCTAACAAAAGTTTAGACCCATTAACTAGTATCATTGCGGAAGCGTGCGACTTGGTGTGTCTGTTCCAGAGTAGCGCCGACTATCAAGACGATTTACCTACATTCAATGCAAACGATTAGTCAATTAAAAATCATCAATTCTTATAGTTCAAACCTCTAATCAAACTACATGGTAACACTTCAAACATTCAATCGGACATAAATTTCCCAAACTAGACATATGATCCATTCTACTCATTCGACCCATGCTCTTAGCATAACTTCAACATACGCTAGCTTGACACATATACGAGGTTTCGACTCTAGGATAGTAACATATCATATCATTACACACTACTAAAATTTGTAAGCATAAGAATGTACCTTTGTCGTTGTTTGTTTGCGATCCGGAATGACTTGAGATTTCTTCCTTAATTCCTACAATCCAAAATCACTTACTTTAATCTCGTGTCAATCCTTTCATTCCGTTCTTATCATATTCAATTTAACAACTAACAATCACACAATTCTAACCATTTAACACTGTAAATTTATATGCTCATTTCATTCGAGCATTTTAACAAACACTTGGCGTGCATACTATTAATTTAGCATAGTGTACAAGTGTTATATGCATAACTTGGCCAATTCATATCAATAACATCAATTTCAATCAAAATCTCATAAAACCTTCATCCTAAATCGATTTCACTTAACAACATCTCATCATAAACATCATCATATGAACATCATTATACTAATTTACACCAAGTTTCATATTACACATCACAACACTCATATTTTAAATGTGTTTTCACTTTCACTTCCCAATCTAATCGAATTCAAGTTTAATTCATGTTTCATGGGATGTTCCTAACCCATACCCATATTAATTTCAAACAATTTCATGGATTTACTTGAAACTCATTTCATTCATGATCATCAAATTGCAAATTTCAACATACCTCATGTTTAGAATGCTAAGATGATTAGAGAAAGATGAACATGCAGATGATTAGCTTCAAATCTTCCCCTTGATTGCTGAATTTTGAGGATGAAAAGGTTTTCCCCCTTCCTCTAGATATCCTGGGCGACACACACACCTGATGTGTGTGTCCTTATGTTATAATTTCATTTTTATTATTTCACCTTTCATACCTTATCATTTTTGGCCCCTCATAAATGTAGTGTTTACATTTATGACTATAATTTCCTTTCTATTTAGTTAACATTCACATAATAATCAAGTTCCTACTTTTTTTTAATCATCCTTCTATTAATATTCGTTTTTACACATAATCTTGTTATTATTTTTATTCTCATCATAAGCATTCATATTCTAAGGTTATAAGCATTATAACTTACTTGTTGCATAATATAAAATCATAAAGTGCGTAATTCACAATTTGGGGCGTTACAAGTCCACCCCCCTTAAAGAAGGTTTCGTCCTCGAAACCTAAATTCGTACGGTTTAATAACATGCATACACATTATGTAGACCAACTTTTTTTTAGGTATAAATAGTCCTATACCTTACTACTCAAACTCTTACGTACAATTTACATGCTCATATATCTATTAAACAAATGCTAATCACAACATCTATGCAGATTATTCTTTTACATGCTAGTATACGCGTACACTCATGTCTTGCTACATTTAACTATAGTTTACACATTAAATTACATCCCGTGCATACACATTCACTTAATTTCCTTTGAACACCCTGCTATAATAGGCGTGCACCATTCTCCCTTTTTTTAATAAGCATGTTACCATATACTAGTTCCGTCACTTCACATATCTATAGTGACCTAATATGTTTTACTTATTAAGAACTTAGCCATGTCCAAAAAAAGAAAACATATCAACATACATGCCACATTTTTCGTACTTGCCCTCCTAATTTTATGTTCTTTCATGTACCTCACAAAACATTATAGTAGGCTTGGGATACCTTTGGGAAGCTTATCAGGGCCTTGGAAGCAAGGAAAAGTGAGAAAAACGTGAAAAAATGGGTTTCTAGCGTCGGACCCGCATAGACAGCAAGATAAGGTGTCGGCTGTAATAGGGCAGGGCGTCGCTGAGGCCTCCTCTGCAGCTCAGACACTGATTTTTGCGTTTGTTATTTCCACTCACTAACCGTGTGTCCCGATGGTTCTAATACATGAAATAAATCATCATTCAAGTTCTAAATTCATTCCATACCTCTCCCAACCCAATCCACATGTTCTTCAGCTAAATCTTTCTGCTAAAAGTTTCGACCCGTTTAACCCTATGTTGAGGTTTCATCGAATTGACATCGAACGACCATTACAACCATTCTCATCCTAGCAATTCCATTACTTGTACATCCTTACTTGATTTCAATTATTCAAATATAGATAACTTTATCTAAACAAAATAAGAAGTGAGGTCGATAGTCACTTACATTAAGTGTCCGTATTCGTGATTGCTTCCTCGCCTCCTTTTGACCCATTTACCTTTCGTGCTTGCGTCATCTTGACATGATGCTTATCCTTACATGTCACTACATTCACATTCTCGTGAGCATACAAGATTTCATATGACACCTATCATATTTAGTTCATATCTTGCATTTGACTTTCACTTATTGTTTGTAACAAGCAAAAGGCATATAGTCAACAATGCATCATTCCAAATTAACGCAAATTTAACATATCATCAAATATAACGTATAAGGATCCCTCATGCGTCATTCAATCCTTTTTATTCTTACAATCATATTAGGATTTCTAATCATGTTATTCTCATACTAGTTGTCTTTCCTGAAAAGTTAACGATCAAGTATGTAAACTTCCAACTTAGGGACATATATCCATATCTATGTAGCCGGTTATGCTAATGGCACCATAAACATTTCATACTCATTTAGTAAAATACATACAAACATGTAATCCTCTAGTTACATACACAAACACACATAATCAATTTTTTTTTACACATGCTAATGCTTTCATTATCTTACATTTGACAACCACATACAAGGTTAGTCAATTAACATAATCATGACATCATCATTCACTAGCAAGTTCATATGTTTTACTTTTAGCACACATTCACTTCCTAATCGTAATTTAAATAATTAATATAACACATGGCGATTATCACCCATTCAAGCACAATGTACAAGCCCCTAACGAATAATCTTTTCCAAAACATACATTCAACCCGAATTATTGTACGAGTTCCATCTATAGCACATTCATCCAGTTAGTTTACTACTAATTACATCATTATCATATTTCATTCATAAATGTCAAGTCTTTCATACAACCTCACATCCTAACTTCACTTAGACATTTCATCATAGATATAGTTATCAGAACCCAACCATTATTTCCTTCTTAGTCATTTGTACTTGTCTCGAGAGTTTAACATCGTTTTAGGTTTGTTACCGTTACAAGGTACTAAGTACATTCCTATGTTAAACTTTGTATTGTTTCATTCAGGTCACCATGATTTGTCCGTTCTTTTTTTTTTTTTTTTTTTTTTTTTTGCATTACTCACTATACATGCTTACGCCTTGATCAATGACATTGAGTTTGAACTAAGAATTTCATTCTTTTCCTGATCTCTAAAAGTCAAATCTTCCAAACCACGTCATATATATGTTACCATTTGTTCGTATGGAAACATTATTTCGTCTATAACTTTCTATTTAACATTCATAAGTCAAATACTTTACTAATCTTATTATTTACATAAACAACGATCCGTGTCCTGGTTCAGCTCGCCCCTTCATGAGCGCGTGTCAAAAACTAGATTGACCTCGTGCATCCATGTTATGAGCTTCTGCTCGTTTGCATCTTTTCACCAACTCTACTAGTTTTATCACACCAAAAGTTCAACCATTGTCATCTACAAATTAAGGGTTAGCACATTTCATTCAGTTTACTTCAAACTTAACATTTGTCAAATCATCTTGTATACATACTAGCCCCTTTTAGATTCTTTTAAAACATTAGTTTGTTTGACCCGTTCGTAACGGGTCAATACATGACCGTTCCTTAACATATCATTTTCATTCGTTCGACCCGTTCATGACGGGTCAACACATAACCATTCTTTAACACACTATTTTCATTCAGATATTCATTGTATTCGGTGTTAACTCTCTCTCTCTCTCACACACACACACACACACACACATATATATATATATATATTTCACAAATTTCTCACTTATTCGGTATACTACATTACACACTTCGTTTCTTACGTGCTACTCTTGCAGTTTATCAATTATATGCCAATTTCTGCAGTTTGACTTTTCAAGGTCAATCTGCCACTAATAACTTATTGTATACATATATTGGATCATGTGTTGTACTTACTTTCAATTCAAACATACTAGCAAAACATCATTTCACCGTTTTAGCAGTTCGCGGATAACTTTTCTTCCTCATCTATACTTATGCCATTCTACGGGTCGTAGCCCATCATCCACCCCAACTCGCATGAGTTGCCTTTTAATATGTTTCTTACGAAATTTTGTTTATGTGACGTTTAGCTTCATCTCCATTGCCATCATATTCTCATTAGTCTTACACTTACCCATATAACCTGTTTGACTCCAACAAGGTCAAACTGTAAATACATTTTTAGATAGGTTAGTTTTATTCTTTTTAAACATAACATATCCCTTGCTTGTTCGTAAGTGCATCATATGTATATATGCATCATGTTAGTCAAGTGACCTACCTAACTCGACAAGGTTACCTGCACCACATACTTACAAGATGTATACTTGCCTTAGTAGGAGGAAGAAACACATTCCATCCCTCACTCTTACCCATTCCCACTTTTTTATGGATTCGACCTGTTGTTCTTACGTGTTTGGTTCAGAAATACATACGTAGAAACTTATGGATTCAAGTCTTTTCATTCTTACTTATGACTCTTATATGTTCGATCCGTATTTGCTTACGAATTTTACTTTTCTTTATTATGTTCCATTCTTATAAGTTTAATATGTACATCACCTACGGATTCAAAATTTTTCATTCTTATAAGTTTAATCCAGACTCACCTACTAATTCAAACTTTTCATTCGTATCTTTATTTCTTATATGTTTGATCTGTACTTATCTACGGATTCAAACCTTTCATTCTTATAGAATACTCCCATTTTCTTAAGAGTCTTACAACTCCTTTTATCCACACATCAACCTACTTCCCGATTCTACCGGACATACCTGTGATGATTATCATGGTCTCACGAATGTCATATACTTCTTGTGTACTGGCCAGGCACGCAATCCACATATTAGTTTCGTGCCCTCATGTAATCATCATCTTATGCCCGGAGAAGTGGGCTCAGTTCGTGCAACATATTTAAAACCTTACCAAACTTGTATTAGATAACATTCCATTCATTATCTTTATCATTCTATACTTTATTAGTTTTTTTTAATAATTCATTCTCGTAGATCATTCTTCATTACAAACATCCTAGACGTATTAATTCAATCATACATTCATTCATGTACTTAACTTCCTTCTCATTAATGCTTTTACTAATGGCATTCATGTTAATCAGCTTATATTCTTGGTTTTCATTGGTGTTTTGGGGCTTGACGGAAGGTTTTCGGGAGGCATTACGGAGTATTGGAAGCATACACACAAGTTGGACGGTTAAAATGCGAAGAACGGGAAGATTGGTAACAATTGGCGCCACTAGGCGCTGATTTCAGCGCACCACAGTTAGAAAGTTCATTTTGGCGCACTAGGCGCTGTTTTTGGCGCACTGGGCGCTGAATCCCAGATCTGACTTGCAATCGCTATTTTTACTCATTTTTACCCAAAACTTCGTCCCCATGCCCCGAAAAGGTTCCGTTAAGTCCCAAAACCTCCCGTAACATTCCGTAATGATCCAACCCAGGTTATTCTAGTGCGTCAACTAAAACCCCTTCCCGTTTCCAACTAAAAACATAAATCGAAATTTATAAATTACTTACTTGCATAACGCTTCGGAACGAACACACCTTCATATGAGCTTTCGATTTGAGTTCAAGCATTTTAACTCTAATACTTGAATCCCTCAAACCTTGGCTCTGATACCAACTTGTAAGGTCTAAAAATTCTTATTGAAAACATAATGACTTAATGACAAAAGAACCAAACGGGTTAAATAATCAGCTTGTAATGCTTGCATTAACTTCATAAAAAAAAACTTGTCGAGATATTTTACAAAAAGAGTTTACATCCCAAAAGTTCTTAGGCAACTAACATAGTCTTAAAACAACAAAATTTTCGACATCGACAACCTTCCAAGTTAGGTTATTTACAAAAGACCCATCATAACGAAAACCTTCTAACAAAAGTTTAGACCCATTAACTAGCATCATTGCGGAAGCGTGCGATTTGGTGTGTCCGTTCCAAAGTAGCGCCGACTATCAAGACGATTTACCAATATTCAATGCAAATAATTAGTCAATTAAAAATCATCAATTCTTATAGTTCAAACCTCTAATCAAACTACATGGTAACACTTCAAACATTCAATCGGACATAAATTTCCCAAACTAGACATATGATCCATTCTACTCATTCGACCCATGCTCTTAGCATAACTTCAACATACGCTAGCTTGACACATATACGAGGTTTCGACTCTAGGATAGTAACATATCATATCATTACACACTACTAAAATTTGTAAGCATAAGAACTTACCTTTGTCGTTGTTTGTCTGTGATCCGGAATGACTTGAGCTTTCTTCCTTAATTCCTACAATCCAAAATCACTTACTTTAATCTCGTGTCATTCCTTTCATTCCGTTCTTATCATATTCAATTTAACAACTAACAATCACACAATTCTAACCACTTAACATTGTAAAATTATATGCTCATTTCATTCGAGCATTTTAACAAACACTTGGCGTGCATACTATTAATTAAGAATATTGTACAAGTGTTATATGCATAACTTGGCCAATTCATATCAATAGCATCAATAACATCAATTTCAATCAAAATCTCATATAACCTTCATCCTAAATCGATTTCACTTAACAACATCTCATCATAAACATCATCATATGAACATCATTATACTAATTTACACCAAGTTTCATATTACACATCACAACACTCATATTTTAAATGGGTTTTCACTTTCCCTTCCTGTTGGATCGATGTGTGACCCTAACGAGTCAATCAGAAGCGTTTACGATCTATTTCAAAGGCGGAATCAGAGAAATAGACTTGAAACAGCTTGATTCCTCTTAATTGTCTTCTTATTAATGATTTCAAAGCAATTCTGATCGTTTGACAAACTGGCAGCACCTCGGCTCTGAATCGGAAAAGTTACAAATGAATCAGCACACCTAGTATTTATAGGCTGAGTAATTTCGCACGGACATGTTCACACGAAATCACTTTCAAGCGAAATTACTAATTCCATGCGAAATTACCTCCAAACCTATTTTTAACATATTTCTCGTGCTACGTGTCCTGATCTATCTTATCTAATACAAGACTCTATAAAGACGAAGTTAACAGACGTCTATGCACCAACAGACTCCCCATTGGATGTTGACGAAGTCTTTCGCATAAAATCTTCAGTCTTTAGTCTTGATCTATCTTCTTCTCTGTCCAATTTGTCTAACACAGTAAGCATCCTTCAATCTCTATCTTCAAACTCCCCTTTGAATATTGATCGAGAATGTATACTCCCCCTTTCAATATGCTAGAGCTTGAATTCTGGTTCAATCTTTACATTTTCTTTGCCATGGGAATCTTGCCATCGAGAATGTATACTCCCCCTTTCAATGTATTCTTTTACCATCTTTTCTTGCTTTTATCAGTTTTAATAATCCACTTAAGTATTCAGGTCCAAGTTAATGACCCTAAGCACTTAATTTATCTACCAAGTCCAACTTAATGACCTTGGTTGGTCTGAATCACACACAACTGACTTTTGTTCAACAGTTTCAAAACATTTTCTGAGAATCACAGGTTTCAACTTAATGAACTTGTTTTGAATTTTCAATCATCACAGGTTTAACATTATAAGCTCACAACTCATCTTCCAGCTCAGAAACTTCCTGCATCTGCTTCAAACTTCGAATCTGAAGATCAACTTTCCACTTTGGTTTGTCGGAAAATAAAGCAGAAATGTAAAATATTTTTGGATTTTGAATAAAGTTTCTAAACTAGAATGCTAAACAGAAATGAAATGCAGTAAATGTAAACTATTTACAAACATATTTTTGGTGAGCGTGTTAAGGAATCATATCAGCTATTCGACAAGTCACAAGTACCGTTAAGCTTTGATTTCATACTCAGAATTAAACAATTCGCTTAGATTGTCGATATACTGATCCACTTAAATTCTCACACAATTTTCAATCTGTCCAGGATACGTATTAGGTGAATTAAAAAACTTAAACTCATTCATGTGTCACACCTCTTGAATATACTCCCGTATCCAAATCCCAATATTCAGTCTTACAGGTGAGTATACCACAGATGATATCTGTTAGGGGTTAAATGCGAGGGCCGTGAGAGCTCAGGCTATTACTTCCGCAAAAGCAGAGAGATGACGGCTTCGACTTTAGGTGTGTCCCCTTCAGAGGATCTTTTCTTCAACAGCACATGATTAGCATTTTTCAATGTTTCATCATTTGTTTGCTGAGGGAGTTGCTAATATTTCAAGCAATCGGTAAAGTATTATACGGGGACTAGGCCATTGCTTCCACAATATCAGAAGTCCCAGGATAATACCCCAGATATCACTGAGTATAAAGACATAGTATTTCAGAAAGAGGGATCTTTCAAACAAGATTTCAGGGGTTACCTATATATCCAAGTAGTGTTCCCCATGAAATAAGCAAGTAAAGATTTAGGTTTATATCCCGAACAAACCTACTAAATGTGTAAAAACCTACCGGCATATCATCAGCGAGACTGTTTAAGACTTTTAACCTTTACATATCTTTAGTATACTGTAACTGTCAAGCCGATGTACTATCATTTTCCCTTTTTACACAAGCTCTTTTTCTGGTTTTCTATTGTTTTTGGATTTTGAAATATCTCATGTTTTTGGATTTTTGGAATTTTTACTGTTTTTGTATTTTCTGAAAATATTACCCTATACTCCCCCTAAATACCAAAACAAGTAAAAAATCGACAAACCATTGCAGATTGCGTCTCAACATCATCTACATTGGTACCTTCATCTACGCCAAGAATCTCCTCCGACACCGATAAAAGCTTCATACCGTTCAATTTTAAAAGATATTGAAAACGAGTTTTATCAAACGCTTTGGTATGTAAATCAGCTTTTTGTTCGTCAGTGTGGATTTTCTCAATTCGTATCAACTTCTTCTCGAAACAATCTCGGATGAAGTGATGACGAATTTCAATGTGTTTCGTTTTAGCGTGATGAACTAGATTTTTAGTGATATTTATCGCTGCCTCATTATCAACAAAGATAGGGGTGTTAAGAAATTGCAAACCGTAGTCTCTCATCTGTTGCTGGATCCACAAGATCTGAGAACAGCAGCTGCTAGCAGATACATACTCGGCTTCACTTGTGGATAAAGCTACAGAGGTCTGCTTCTTGCATTGCCAGGTGACCAATCGTGGTCCGAAAAACTGGCACCCCGCTGTTGTTGACTTAGCGTTAACTTTGCAGCATCCGAAATTGGAATCGGAATACCCTTCGAGCGTGTAATCGCCTTCTTTTGGATACCACAACCCCAGTGATGCAGTTCCTTTCAGGTAGCGTAATATCCGTTTCACAATTACCATATGCGAAGCTCTCGGGTTAGACTGAAATCTTGCTGCGAGGCAGGTTGGATACATGATATCGGGTCTTGAAGCTGTCAAATACATCAGCGATCCGATCATTGAACGATATAACGTTTCATCTACCTTCTCTCCGGTGAGATCAGGGTTTATCCCATGATTCGTTGCTAATGGGGTGGAAGCTGGAGTAGAACCTGACATCCCAAATTTCTCTAAGATATCATGAACATACTTTGTCTGATGTATGAAAATTCCCTTAGGTAGTTGATCAACCTGGAGTCCTAAGAAGAATTTCATCTCACCCATGGATGACATTTCAAATTTTTGCTTCATAACTCTTTCGAAATCTTTGCACAAATTTTCATTTGTTGACCCAAATATAATGTCGTCCACATATATTTGAACTATCAGAAGATGTCCATCGACTTCTTTGGTGAAGAAAGTGGCATCCACTTTTCCACGGATAAAGCTGTTGGCAAGCAGGTGTTGAGACAATGTCTCATACCAGGCTCACGGGGCCTGGTGTAAACCATACAGCGCTTTATCCAGTAAATAAACCTTGTCTTTGTGGATTGGATCGGTGAAGCCTGGTGGCTGTCCGACATATACCTCCTCTTTTACCTTCCCATAGAGAAACGCCGATTTAACATCTAACTGATAAACTTTAAAATTTTTCCAAGATGCAAATGCTAGGAAGATTCTGATCGCTTCAAGTCTAGCAACCGGAGCATACACTTCAGTGAAATCTATCCCCTCCTGCTGACTAAAACCCTGGACTACGAGTCGAGCTTTGTTACGAATAATAACCCCTCGATCGTGTCTCTTACACTTGAACACCCACTTGGTGTTTATCTTCCTGTGACCATCAGGCAAATCTACCAATTTCCACACTCCTAACTTCTCAAACTGACTCAGCTCCTCTTGCATTGCGTTGACCCAAGAATCTTCAGTTAGTGCTTCTTTGTATGTTCGCGGTTCAATCTGCGAAATAAAACAACTAAGTGAAAACTCAGTTTGTAACGGAGCAACTGTAGAATAAAAACAAGTAAGGCCTTGGTCAATTTGACATCTAGTGCGAACGCCTGATTGTAATTCTCCAATTATCAGCTCTTCTGGATGGTACGCAAGAGTTCTTGGCATCACCTCGCCTGGAACATCACCTTCCAAATTTGTAACATTCTGATTTGCACCTTATTCACTGACTGGAATTGTTTGACTTGATATCTGGATCTGCTCTCCCTCAGAATCTGAATCACCACGATCGAATATAGGTCTATCATCAGATTCTTGATTATCATTGACTGCCGTCTGATTGTCAAGAGATTGCTGAATATCATCATGTTCTCCAACATTACTTGGACCGGCTTCATCGTCATTGGAAGCTCAATTTTGACATCTAGAATACTCAGCTGGGAATCTTTCTTGTGATTCTTCATACTCTCTCAAAATATCTAACTAGTCAAAGAAATCTGGTTCTTCTTCTATGTCAAACGAATCCCACAATGTATCGTAATTAAAACGCCATGAGTCGCCTGGATTCTGCGGTGGCATGGTATAACTTTGACACTCAACATTATTTGCTTCGATGATCCGCTTTAAACTTGGAACAAAGACTCGTTTTAATGGACTTGCATAACCCACGAAAATTCCTTCAATGCTCTTTGCACCAAATTTACCTAAAGGTTCTAGAACTGTACAGGGAGACCCAAACGGTTCCAGATACTTCAGGTTCGGTTTGCGGTTATTGATCAGCTCGAAACATGTCTTGTTGAATTTCTTCACTGTTAGAACCCGGTTGAGTGTATAACAAGCGGCTGATACTGCTTCTGCCCAAAAGTTGACTGGAAGTTTGGAATCAGCAAGCATCGTCATGGCCGTTTCAATTAGCGTCCTGTTCTTTCTTTCAGCTACTCCATTTTGCTGTGGAGTGTAAGGAGCACTAAATTCTTTCAGTATACCTCTCTTATCACAATATTCTTCCATCTTGTTGTTCTTAAACTCAGTACCGTTGTCACTCCTGATTCTTCTGATTCGAGTTTGGTACAAGTTTTCAATTTTTCTGAACAACGTCATCAAACTTTCAAATGTCTCATCTTTTGACTTCAGAATGATACCCATGAAAATCTCGAGTAGTCATCTGTAACTACTAGACAGTAGAGATCACCAGTTATGCTTTTGACATTCACTGGACCAAACAGATCCATATGGAGTCTCTCTAACGGTCTCGAGACTGAGTTAACTTTCTTTCTAGGGTGAGATTTCTTCTTTTGCTTGCCTTTGACACAGCTAATACACTCCCCCTCAAGATGAAAACCTTTCACATGAACACCAATAACTAAGTCGTTATGCACCAGGTGATTCATTTTTCGCAAGTGAATGTGGCCCATCTTTCGATGCCACAATTGCGATTCTTTTTCTGTTGCTCTTGACATAAAACAGTGAGCCAGACCTGTGGTAGTAGTTGCTACACTCATGTCCAACACGTACAGATCATTGACTATGGGTGCTCTCATGATAACCCACTCTTAGGGAACAAGAAATACTGGTTTCAAGATCAAACATTCTTTGTCTGTAAAGTGCGTTGTCTACATACGATCACAAATCTGAGAGATACTTAGAAGATTGTTTTCAAGCTCGGCGATGTAGTTCACTCTTTCAAACGTGACAATTCCATTTGATAAAGTCCCTTCACTGATTATTCGACCACCTTGATTGCCTGCAAAACCTACATAACCTCCATTAAACCCTCTAACATCGTACAGAAGGGTCTTCTTCCCTGTCATGTGCCGAGAAGCTCCACTATCCATAATCCAACGTGAAACGGATTTTGGAAGCTCCTGCACATATCACAAACACTTTAGTTAGATTTTGATGCCACCCAAGCCTCTTTGGACTCAGGTAACATGACTTTGATATGAGTTTTAGCAGTGTAAAGTGGCGGAAAATTCTTGTCATTCATCTTTAAACTCTCCTCAGATCCAATCTCAACCTCTTTGTATAGAAAGAAATCATTTTTAAGAGATTGACTAGATGATTGATCTTTCTTTGATACATCCTTCTTTTCAGAAGTAGTAGCCTCTTGTGGTTCAAGTATCTCATAGTAATCTACAGGAACATTCATCTTTACCAGAGTGGTAGAAGACAATTGTTTTTCTTTTTCAGAAACCTTTGGTTTTGGAGAACTTGAATTCTTGTCAACTGATTTTGGTTTCCATGCTTGTTGAGGCGAAGCAACCCATTTGTAAAACTTGTCAGTTTTAGTTACCACATTCTTTACGGATTCAGTTTTGATTTTTGAGTTTTCATTTTTCAAAACTTTCTTCTCAACAACCATTGGAGCTTTGCCTTTTGCATCAACTTTCTTTTTCTGACTCTCGACAACTTCAGATTTAGGCTTTAAGTTGGTGCACTTTCATGCAATATGTCCAACTTTGTTGCACTTAAAGCATGTACGAGTATCAACTACCCGACTTGTGCCTTCGGTCTGAGGCTGTGAGGCCTTTTCTTCAAAAAACTCTTCATTTGATTTTGAAAAAATCTCAGATTCCTGCTCGGAATGAGAACTCGAGCTTTTTACAAACACCTTTTTCTCAACAAACTTCTTGTTTTGAAAATTCCTTCTTTGATAATTCTTACCACCCTTATAACCACCCGACCATTTGTTTTGATTGTTGTAAGAAAAACGCGGTGGTACAACAAGTTTCTTATAATAAGACTTATCTTTTTCAAAGTTCAAATGTCTCTTTGTACTTTTCAAACCTTCAATTTCAGATACATCAATCTCAATCAACTTGAACACATTTATCAATTTATCAATATTCACATTTTCCAAAGGAAAATCACAATCCAAATACAACTTATCAGATCCCGCCATCTTGTACATCACAAGATTAGGTTCATCACTTAAGTTGTTTTTGGATTTTGATTTTGGAATATATTTGTCCAAAAAGCATTCATCATCCTCAGTAGTGTCATTTTCAGACTTTAAAACATTTTCAAGCATGCTTTTCACAACTTCAGATTGAACACTATCTTCATCAGATGATGTGGTAAATGTGACATCAATCATGTCTGGAAGCTTAACTTCATTTTCTACTTAATCATTAACCAACCCGGACTTTTTATTTGAAAAATTATTTAACACTGGCGGTAGAACCTGATGAAACCCAACCCCAGTTCCATCCGAATAAACATCTTCGCCTGCTTTGTTCTTTCCAATTGGTTTAGGAACTATATGTTGAAGAACAAATCTTGCGGAGTTGTAACTGTTCAGTTTCAACTGAATGCGTTCATTCTCAATTTTAGCTTCTTGAAACTGAAGCTTCAACTTAGCAATTTCATCCAGTTGTTGATTGATTAGTTCTTCTTTTACCCTAAGAACACCTGACAATTGAACATTTTCTTAGTTTGTCTTACCATTTCTCTCATCAGAATCTTTTTCCGTTCGTTTTAGCTTCTCAAAATTTTCTGAAAGTTGACGATTTTCATGAATCAATTTTTCATTTTCTTTCCTAATTCTTTCTACGTCAATTTTATCATTTTCAATTTTTCAGTTAATTCTTTTACTCTATCATTTGAAGCCTTTAACATTTTGTCACGGTTTAAGATCTGATTTTCAACGTCTCTGACTCTTCGTGTCAGTTCCTCAACCTTTTTAATGTTGAGATAAGCAACTGTACTACAAACCTTGCAGTCTTTCATGCAATTTTTGCAGTCGCTCTCATTTTTAGTTTTCTTACCTGACTCATTGATTGCATCATTCTGACTGACCTTTCTTTTAGACTCAGTTCCAGAACCAGAAACTACCTCTAGCTCTTTCGCAGCAAACACTTTGTCAGCCATCTTCTTCAAATTCTCAGCCGTGAATTCTTGTGACGTATCAATAATCCCGTCATCAATTTTCTTTGGTTGCAGCTTTTTTTCTTTCTCTTTCTCATCAGCTTCTCCTCCTCCCCACCACTCTCTCTGTTTGGCTTCTTCTTCTTCAGCAATTTGTTTGGTGAGAGTTTCAACATCAACAGTATCTGGATCAACAGCAATGTTTCCTTTGGGATCAAGGTAACATTCTCTATCAGCATCCCATCTATTTGCCTTTTTAGCTTCTTTGTATGAATGATAGATTCTGCTCATCCTGTTTTGGGCTTTCATCATTCTGTTGATGAATTTTTCTTCTTCTGTTCTATTGTCTTTGAAAGGAACAATCTTTGTCACAAACGCATAGCCCACTGCATCCTCTTCTGGTAGCAGTTCACTCCAATCAAAACCTTCGTCATCATGAATAACAGCAAGAGCTCTTGATTTTTCTTTAGGGGTATCTTCAAGCTGCTTCATTCTGGGTGGTTCTGATTTGTTCTGATGATAGATTGCTCTTTTGTAATAATCCTCTCTGAATGGATTTGCAGTATCATCAGCAGGTGCGTTTCGACATTCACGTTTAAAATGTCCCTTTTGTTTACATCTGAAGCACGTGACCTTTGATTTATCAAAACCAAGTTTTGTGGAAGGTCCGCCAATAGAATGTCTGCCTGTAATCTCCATGAATCTATGCGCTCGTCGGAACGCACTAGCCATACACCACCTGATATCTATCAACTCCATTTCTTCTGGGTCGATCTGATCATAGTCCTCCTTGGTGAGGTTAGTGTTTCCGATTTTACCTGCAACAAGACTTTCATAAGATTCTAAAACAGATGCTAAAAACACCATTTGCTGCTTGGCGGATTCTTCGCTGAAATTCTGTGCATTCTTGAGATCCACAGCAATGTTACATTGAAACAGATTCTTTGGAACTGATTGACTTGAAGTAGTTGACGATGAACCACTATGAAAACCACTGTTTAAACTTTCTTGATTTGATGTGTTAGAACTTTCAGCTGAGAAAGCTGTCATAGGAGACACATTCTTCGGGATCTGAAGAAACACGGAACTAATTAAGGGACTAATCAGTTTGGTTTATGTTTCTACCATGATGGTTAATCTTCTTTATGGTTTCCTGAGCTCCTTAATGACTGGGGTTATCTGCAAAACAGAACACCGTTACTCGTTAAGAGGGGAATGTGGGGGTTTCCCTCTTAACCGGGCTCCAGCGTGAGAATAAGCGACTGCTTTGGGGAGATAATTAAGTATTAAGTGAGAGAGTAGAGGAAATGGAATGTTTAACCTATGAAGTGAGGTCTCTATTTATAGCCGGAGAGGTGTAAGAGGATGTGGGCTGATGGGCCTTGGGCCGGAAGGCGACAACATGGAGGATATGCTCCTTGTCTCACTGGTGTCGACCGTTAGTGGCTTCTAGGAGCTTTCTGGAGCTGGCGCAATGTGATTGGAGCCACGTGTCAATGTTGTCGGCCTGGACGCCCTTCTGCCATCAGCAGGTAAGTGGAGATCGTGGGGCAGTTGTCTCTGCCCTATGATTGGTGCCATGTAGGCGTCCTTGAGTACTTTTTGTCTCCTGCATGTCAGATGATCGTGGAGCACGATTGAGCAGCGCCAGAAGGACGCTGATTGGCTCTTTTCTTCTGCCACTTGTACCTTGTGTACTATCTGGAGCAGCCTTGCGCTGCTTCCCTGTGCGATTCTTGCTGGGCACGTAACTAACCCGCGCGGGGTTTGGGTGACCGAGTTCTCCTTCAGTATGCTAAGTGCTGCCATCGAAGCTTCCTATCGTCTAGGCCTCGCGCGGCGTAGAATAGAAATGGTGTAACTCGCGCAAGGCTCGTAGTAGGAAGTTTGTTGAATAAGGAGTATGGTCCCGTGCGCAACCTTGACGGAGGTTTGCGCGGCTTTTTTGGGACCATACCCCTTCAAATCCCCCCAGTCCAGTGCTGCACCATGCGCGAGGCAAGTGGTTGGAGCTCTGGACTTAAAATAAAAGCTGAAGAAAATGCTTCCTTGATTTTGGTAGGCGTGGCGCGTATAAACTTTTATTGGTTACAACGGCGCGACTACCAGGCTTGGTTCCAGGTGAGCTAGTGCCTTTCTGTGTAGGCGCGCAGGATTATTAAGTCATTGCTAACACTGCGCGGCCTTAGTAGCTTTTGCATGAAGCCTGTTGTAATTTATGGCGGGAAAACCTTCGAAATTTGAACTCTGACAAGTTGGTGAGAAACGTCATTGATGGTGACGTTTGAGTTGACCTGTTACACGGCTGTCATCAAGTTGTCTCTGACGGTTGGTCATTCCGTCAGGAGAGTGAGTTCCACGCGCGCGTGATAACCGTCGTTCCGGGATTCCCGCCTTACGTGTCATCCTCTGATTGGTCACGTGCATGGCGATCTCGGCACGTTTACCCATCGCATTAAATGCGATGGGTATATATATCCGAAGAGATGTGGGAGGTCATCACTTTTCTCTTCTACTATTGTCGTTTTCTTCTTATTTGCTCTCAAATTCTCTTTGAATCTTCAAACTTTTGAAGAACAGTAGCAGATCTTCAAGTCTTCGAGGGAGATCGTAGCAGATCTTCAAGTTTGTTTCTGGAATCTTCAAGACTTCTGTCGGTTTATCAATGGCTGAAGAACACCATGAAGATAATCCCGGAGAAGAAGGCCCTGTTCCGGTTCTCCGGTGGGATTTAGGGTTGTTTGAACAAATAGTACGGGGTTTCCGGTTTCCACCGGAATGGGATGCTAGGTATCCCGGTCAAAACCAGACGGCCGCCGATGCACCGCCGGGTTATATAACATTGTTTGAAGATTTCTTCCATCAAGGTAATTTCCGATTGCCGGCGACGAACTTCATGGCCCATATTCTTCAGTTTTATCGGTTTCACATATCGCAGTTGAGCCCTCCCGGGATGGTCCGGGTCCGACATTTCGAGTTCTTGTGCTGGTCTCATGGCATAGAGCCAACTGTGGAAAAATTTAGGGTCTTCTATCAGCTGATCCGGAATATGGGCTTTTATTCCTTTGCCAGTAGGGGCGCTGCCAAGAAGATATTGCTTAATCCTCCGAAGAGCTTTCATGAATAGAAACCGAAGTTCTTTTATATTCGCGAGGAGGTGATCCCGATCGCCATGACATTTCGCGCTTGGTCGGAACCTATTGCAAAAGAGGATCTGGCGATCCCTAAGACTGAGGCCTGGTATCGGGATCTCACTTCCACCCCCAATCGCGTGTTTGGTGAGAACGTTTTAGTAGCGGCGCGGATGAGCGACCAATGGCTGCCTGACAGCCAGGAAGTTCAAATCTTGATGATTGAAGACAGAGGTTAGTGATCTCCTTAGTTTCATAGGCTTCTTATTTCGTAACTTAGTGTTTATTTATGTAATTTGTCATGCAGAGGCGCGTCTGTATCAAGCTGCCTTCGCTACCTTTGCTAGTTCTATGAGTGTGCGCCCGCTCCAGGCTGGGGAGGAGTACTGGTACGAGCGGATTAAGGGTAATTTCATGTACCCGGTTGCTGATGCATTCGCTTCGCCGCCTACTGCAACCGAAGGTGCGCACATACCTAAACCTCGTCCTTTGCGCTCTGTGACTTCTGCTGGGAAAGAGGTTGTCTATCTTTCCAGCGAGGAGTCTGTAGGGTCTTTGAACGGGGAGCTAAGTTCGTGGTCTAACGTCTTTGCAGGTGTGTTGCGCGGCCTGGGTATCGACCCTGAAGAGAAGAAGAAGAAGCCTTCTCGGAAGAAGAAGGTGGTCAACGTTGAGGCTGAGGTGATAAGTAAGAAAGGCGGGAGTAGCCGCGCGGCTGCTGGTGCTGCTGATAAAGGTATTCTTCGGCTTCGTCAGAGTGACTTGAAAGATTATGTGATGATTAGTGACTCACTTGAGGGCTTGTCGCGCGCAGGAGAGAAGAAGACTAGAGCTGGGGGTTCAAAAAGTTCAGGTAGCGTGGGTTCTCGTAACCTGGATGCTGGCGCTACTCCGTCCTCTGTTGCACATGAAGAGGAGGGGATAGAAGAGGAGGAGGAAAAGGAGGAGCCTGCTGTGCAGTTGATCAGAAAGAGAAGTAGGAGCGAGACCACAGCTGGTGTGTCTGTTGCGCCCAAAGCTGGTGAGGTTCCCTTGATTGGGAAACGGAGCAACTTGCGCTCGCTTTACAAAGTTTCTCCGGGTTAGTTCTTTAGTTACATTATTCTGTTACCTTCGCCCTTTTTAACACTTGGTTTTTGCAGAGGTTAAAAAGAAGACCCCCGAAAAGGGTGTGGTGTTTGAAGATCCCCTAGAGCCGGCGCATAAGAGGCCGAAGGTTACTGTCAAGCCTTTTAAAAACTTGGAGTCTGACAAGGCAAAACATGTTGATGTCGAGAAGGAGAAAACTGCGGTTACCGAGCAGAACGAAACTGAAGAAGCGCGCAGGAAAGCCGAAGCCGATGAAGACCGACGGAAGAAGGCTGAGGATGAGAGGAAAAGATTAGATAAGCAGGAGAAGAAGCGGCTAGCTGAGCAGGAGAAGAAGAGGCTAGCTGAACAGGAGAAGGGAAAGAAGGTTGATGAAAGAGAGAAGGAGAAATCCGCTGCTGACAAGTCTGTTGGGATTTCTACTGGAAAAGGCGCGGTTTCCGGTTCGGTGGCTGGTCAGGGTGGTGTAAAACATGGCGCGCCGCCGCGCCATCCGATAGGCCCCCGGGATACTGTGGGGGATATTTATTACAAGTCTTACACGGAAGAGAGCCGTGGCGACGCTCCGCACCAACCGCCATGGGGCTTGAAGCAAAAGGATACCTTCCTCGAATTCACGCCTTGCTGCGACTGGTTGCTGAATTCCATTCCTCCAGGTGAGGTTGATCGCCAAAGAGCGCGCACCCACAGTGGGTTATATCATGCTTATGTTGTTGGCGAGGCCAACACCCGCGCTGCTAACCAGGAGATTGTACGCGAGTGGCGAACACTGGTTAGGGAGAGGAATGATTGGGAGAAATACCGCGATCGGATTTTAAGGCGTGCCACTGAGTTGGAAAAATCTAGAACTGCTTTTGACGAAGAAATAGCGAAATTCGAGGCTGACCGGAAATCCGAAGAGTGGGGGCGCGAGGGCCTGAGAAGCAAGCTTCAAGCCGCTGAACAGCAGTTGGCTAAGAAGAAAACTGAGTTCAAGCGCCTATGCGAGAAAGACAATGAGCGCGCTTTCGCGGCTCGTAACAAGATTGTCGACTTTGAAGCCAAGGTTGTTGAGCTAACAGCGAGGGTGGAGGATGCGCAAGCTGCTAAAGAGCAGGCTGAGGTTCGAGAAACTTCTTATTCCGTTTAATACTTTTGTTTAGCAGGTTAAGTGAGACTTTTATCCCTTGCAGGTCGAATTGGCTGAGGTAAAGGCACAATTGTCTGGCAAAGACAAGGATTTGACTGCTAAGGATGTCGAGATCGCTGAGCTGAAGCATCGTTTGCGAGAGCACATTGAAAAAAGCGAGTCCTTGGAGATCGATCTCGAAGCTGAGAAGGTTAAAGCTGCCACTGCTGAAGAGGCCAAACAAAAAGCTGAGGAGGCGCGAGACATTAGCACCACTGCTCTTAATGTAGCACAAAACAACTACTCCGAAGCTCAAGGTATCGTGGATACTTTGGTCTCTGAAGCCGAGTGGTTGCGCGGGCGCGGAATGGTGCTGGTATGATTCTACTTGACTTTGTTTTGATTTATTGAAACCTGTCGGCTTATGTATTGCGTTTGTTGTAGATGGCCAACTCCATCCTAAATGCTGGGGAATTGGATAAGGCTGTTGCGGCCGTTATAGATGCTTCCCTCGCAGTTGGTCACCGTAAAGGCTATCTTGAATGTGCGCAACATGCTGCAGTTATGCTTGGACAGGAGTTCGACACTAGTCACTGCTCAGTGACTGATGAAGCTGAGGCTGAGCTAGCTCGCGCGGAACATGGTTATGACCATCTATCAATTCCGGTGATGGGTTTGGTTACTGATGCGCTGAAGCATGATGACTGGTGTCAACGGCTGAAGAATATCCTTGACCCACCGGAGACCGTTGAGCTCTCGGATGAGGAAGAAGATGCGGGTGATGATGGCGATGGTAAGGGTGATGGTGATGGTGATGGTGATGGTGATGGCGACAAGCATGACGATGATCATGATGATAGCTTTGAATAGGCTAGTATTTTTTAGGCTCTGTGCCTTGTAATTTTCCCCTGGAAGTTATGAATGTAAACCTTTGCGCGGTTGCGCTTGTTTCCGATTAAATGAATGACATTCTGTTTTAATGTAACTGTTGCGCGGTCGCGCTTGTTTTAAATATGATGCTCGTTTATTCTTTCCCGTTACAATTATTGCACTGTTGTTAGAAACTTAGGTTAAGTTAGCGCGAATAAATGTAAGTGTCTCTTGTGTGAGTGTAATTGCCCGGTCTCGCGCTATGTTCGCGGAGGACCTTGGAGGCGTAACTCATCGTAAGTTACTGGAGTGTTTTCGTGCTAATCAGAAGTTTAACATGCATTTGTAACGAAAGAAGTAGAAAACATGTCTGATGCTTTCATTGACTTGGAAATAGGCGCTTGGGCCAACATACATTGCATAAGTTGCAAAATAGGCACTTAGCCAACATAAGTAATTAAAAAGGCGCGCGGCCAACAAGAGTGGATAAAGGCGCAGGGCCTAGAATAGTCACATATAGCATTTGCGCAATTGTTGCGCATTCCACGTGCGTGGGATGATGTCACCGTCCAGGGTGCACAATTTATAAGCCCCTTTTCCTAGCACCTTGTGAACCAAGTATGGTCCTTCCCATTTGGGTGCTAGTTTTCCTGGGCGTTCAGCATTTGACGCTTCGTTGTCTCGGAAGACGTATTCTCCTGGATTGAAGGTAAAGATGCGGACTTTCGCATTGTAGTACCTTTCCAGTTGTGTCTTGTACTTGGCTTCTTTAATTCGCGCTATTTCGCGCCTTTCTTCTAGCAAATCTAAGTCAAGACGATGCTCTGCCTCGTTGTCGATTGCGTTGACTGCTGTCAAACGCGGAGAGGGCAGGCCAACTTTTGCCGGGATAACCGCTTCTGAGCCATAGACTAGGCTAAAAGGGGTTTCGCCGGTACTTGTTTTCGGTATGGTTCGGTGGGCCCACAAGATACTCGGGAGCTCGTCCACCCAGCCTCTTCGCTTCGTGCCTAGTCGGGCCTTTATCCCATCGACAATACACTTGTTCACACTTTCAACCTGTCCGTTGGCCTGAGGATGCGCAACGGAGGATAAAGTGTGTTCGATTTTCATTTCTTTCAACCACTTCTGGAGGTCCTCAGACGCAAAGTTGGTGCCGTTGTCAGTTACAATCTTGAGTGGTAGGCCAAATCTGCAGATGATGTGTTCCCAAATGAACTTGCGCACCATCATGGCTGTAGTTGAAGCGAGGGCTTTGGCCTCCACCCATTTCGTGAAGTAATCGACGGCCACTATTATAAACTTGACGGCGCCAGGAGCCTCTGGGAAAGGTCCCACCATGTCAATTCCCCACTGCTGAAAGGGCCAAGCAGTGGATACGGGGATAAGATCATTCTTAGGGCGCAGGGTTTTTGGAGAGTGCCGCTGACAGGAGTCGCATTTGCGCAACTCCCTCAGGGCGTCGACGTGCATCCCTGGCCAATAATATCCGGCGTTCATAATCTTCGCAACAACCATGCGTGGTCCTGCATGGATGCCGCAGATCCCTTCGTGGATCTCCCTGATCAAGTAATTTGCATCTTGGGGGTCCACGCAGCGCAGTAATGGCCCCAAGAAGGACTTGCGGTATAAGATACCACCATTCATTTCGTAATGCAGGGCCTTGTTCTGAATCTTCCTTGCCTCTGCTTTACTTTCAGGGAGTACTCCTTCTTGCAAATATTGAATTATAGGGGTCATCCAGGATGGCTGCCCTATCTCGATCACGTTGACTTGCCGTAGCAGAACTGACGGATTCTTGAGTACTTCAATCCTTACATCTTTGGCGAGATGTTGAAAGGAGGTTGAAGCCAGTTTGCTTAAGGCGTCTGCTGGTTTGTTTTCAGAGCGGTTGATGTGTACTACCTTGTAGGACTTGAATTTTTGGAGAAACTCTTTCGCCTGATCCAAATATAGGGCCATAACTTCGCCCCTTGCATCGTATATACCGTTGATTTGGCTGGCTATCAAGAGTGAATCAACGTGTGCTTGTAGGTTTTCAGCTCCCATTTTTATGGCGAGGCGTAAGCCTGCCAGAAATGCCTCGTACTCCGCCTCGTTGTTGGTATTCTTAAAATCCAACTTGATGGCGTAAGTGAATTCATGGTTTTCAGGGCTTACTAGGCGCAATCCAGCTCCCGCGCCGTCTTCATTTGAGGCCCCATCAGTATAAAGCATCCAAGTCTCATTTGTCGTGTCTTTTACAGGAGTCTCTACAAGCTCACAATCTTTGATTTTATCAATTGGGACTTCTGTGATGAAGTACGCTAGAACTTGGCCCTTGATGGCTGGGCGCGGCCTGTACAAAATGTTGTGGCCCCCAGCTCGATGGCCCATTTTGCTAACCGCCCGGATGTTTCTGGTTTTTGCAATATCGTGCCGATGTGGAAATTTGTAAGTACGGTGATCACATGCCCTGTAAAATATCTGCGCAGCCTTCGGGAGGCGTGTAGCAGCGCAAGCACCAATTTTTCCATCGTGGAATATCTCATTTCCGGGTCAGTGAGTACCCTGCTGATGTAATAAATTGGAGTTTGGACCCCATTTCTCTCCACCAGTAATACCGACCCTACTGCCTTATCCGAAGAAGATAAGTACAGTATGAGTGGCTCTTTTTCAAACGGTGCAGTCAGGGTAGGGAGCTCGATCAAACACTCTTTCATTTGCTGAAAAGCTTTCTCTGCTTCGGGGGTCCATCTGAACTCCTGTTTCTTCACACAGTTGCGCAGAGCGCTGATAAAAGGGTACGACTTCGCGGCGTGATTTGATAGAAAGCGGTTAAGCGCGGCCAGGCGGCCGGCCAACCGTTGCATCTCTTTGATTGTTCGCGGCGATGGCATTCGCTCTATTGCCTGGACCTTTTCCGGATTCACTTTAAAGCCGCCGTTTGTGACTATGAAGCCTAAAAACTTCCCTTCTTCCATGCCAAAAGAACACTTGGCTGGATTTAACTTCATATTTACGCTGCGCAATGAATTGAACGTTTTTTCGATGCCCTTCAACATTTGGTCCTCTTCGGGACTTTTGACCACTAGATCATCGATGTAAACTTCAATATGCTGGTAAGTGGCGCCATCGTTTTTGAGGCCGAATGGCATCTTTGTATAGCAAAAAATCCCGAGATCAGTACGAAAGCTGTCTTATCTTCACTTCGAGCTTCATTTGAACTTGATGGTATCCCTTGTAGCAATCCAAGAAGCATTTCCATCTGTATGGCGCGAGAGAGTCTATCTTTTTGTCGATCTCAGGCAAAGAGTAGCAATCTTTAGGGCATGCCTTGTTGAGATCGGTATAGTCAACACACATTCGCCATCCTCCACTAGACTTCTCTACCATCACGGGGTTCGCAACCCAACTTTGATAACGTACTTCTCGCAGGATACCGGCTTTAAGTAACTCGCATACTTGCTCATTCATTGCTTTCGTTTTGGCTGCCCCTAAGCTGCGCCTTCTTTGGACTTTCGGTTCAACAGAGGGGTAGGTGTTTAAACAGTGCTCGGTAATGTCGCGCGGGACTCCGGTCATGTCAGCCGGGGTCCAGGCGAAGATATCCATGTTCTTGAACATGAGTTGCTTGAGACGAGTTCTGATGTTTGGTGAGATTGCGTGGCCTATCATCACCGTTTGCTCCGGGTACTTGCGATTTAAAACCCATTTTTCGGGCTCGGTTGTTGAAACCTTCGTCGCTTTTGTTGGGCGCATCTCTTATGTTGACATCACTTCTTTCTTTGCATAAACGATTGCCACCCCCGTCTTGGTTGGGAAACCAATTGCTGAGTGGGGGTGGAAGTTATCATGTTCAGCTCACCTTGCGTCTCTCTCCCGATCAGCACATCATGTCTTGACTTAACAGGCATCACCATGAAGTTAACGTTCGTTTTTCTTGAATGCTTCCCGTCAGAGAGTGTGACGGGGAAGCTGATCTGGCCTAGCGGGAAGACCATTTCATTGCAGAATCCAGACAGTGGATAATCAACTGGTTCAAGTCTCGCTTTGTCTTCATCGTCGAACTGGTTAAAGCACTGCTCATAGATGATGTCTGCTGTACTCCCCGGGTCAATGAAGACGTATTCAGTTTCATAATGGCCGATGATACCGGTGATGATGATGGGTCGTGTGGCTCGAGGACCTCCGCGCACCACCGGGAAAATGACCTGCTGTTCTTGCCATGAAGGCTCATAAGGTCTCTTTCCTTTTTCTCTCGCGCTATACCTTGGTCCGTTGACCATGTGGGTCTCTAAGCGTCGGACTTTCTTGTGATTTCCCTCATCATGGCGATGGAGCTGTCGGGTTTTTTTGCGCACATTTTTCACCAAGTGGCTCAGCTTTCCACTCTTCAGCGCTCTCTCGATCTCTTGACGTAAGCTGTAACAATCATCTGTTAAGTGGCCTGTATCCTTGTGGAAATCACAATACAGGTTGGGGTCTTGCCCCTTTTTGTTTGTCATAGGCCTTGGAGCCTTAAAATCATGGTTCTCCGTCATTAGCACCTCCTTTGGTGTTTTTATGAGCGGAGTCCAATGCTTTTCACGATTGTCATCTCTGACTGCCTTTCGATAGCCGATGCGATCAATAGTATCTCGCGCGTCTTCTTTGTAGCGGGACCGTTCCTCATAACGAGGTCGTTCACTATAACTGCTGGAGTGATTGGCCTTCCACCCAGGGTTTTTGCCTTTGTTTCGTCTGTTGTCGTCGCACGAGTGTCCCCCTTTGGAAAATCGATCTTCAGAACGATAACTGTTGTTTCTGGCGAGTGACTCTTCAGTTTGCGCGACTATCTTCGCGGCTTCCATGAGTTTATCCCATTCCTTGGGCATTCCATCTTTTCCAGTGATGGTTCTAATTAGGCTATCACAGCGGATGGCTTTCTTGAAATGGCAACGCATGAGTTGTTCGCTTACGCCACCGATTTCCAAACACTCTTTGTTAAAGCGAGTGATAAAATCTCCAGGCCCTCATTATCTCTGCGCCAGATGTCCTCAACCTCGGCTGTGTCGCGCTGGTATCGTCTCTGTTGACTGAAGTGACTCAAAAACTGAGTCCTGAAATCTACCCATGACTTTATCTTTCCCGGGGGGAGGCTGTCGAACCAGGTGCGAGCAGCCCCCGTAAGCGTTTGGATAAACAAATGGCACCACATGGGCATATTCCATCCTCCCATGCAGCCCACGCTTGTGAAAACTCTGACGTGATCATCGGGATCAGTCAATCCGTAAAACTTTCCGACTGTCGGAGGTAACTTCTCTCTTTTGAGCGGCGCGAGCGCGATCTTTGGAACGAACTTTGAATGTTCAATGGCTTCAGCTGGTCGGTAGGCAAGGCGGAAGTCTTGCTCTGCCTCTTCGGTATACCCAACGTGTTGTCTTGGTTTGTAGTATTCGTGATTTCTTTGCAATCTATTGAAGACCGAAGATTCTTCATCGCCCTCCCAAGTTGGATCATTCGGGTCAGTTTCTTCCCACTCATTGTTTATGTTGCGCGGCGTGAGCCGGCTATGAACTGGGCCTCTTTGGACGTGTGACGGATAGTCATAGTAGCTTTCAGTTTCTTCTCGTGTATCGCGCGTGTCGTGCACGCTTAGTCTCCTGGTAGGGGGAGGTCTATTCATTCTGCCTTGGATGTTTTGCTGCGGGGGTATCTGGCACGCCCCCTGACTCTGTCCCTGAGGAGTAACCAAGGATGGTTCTGCCGTTAAGACTGCTTGTTGTGCGCTCAAGGATTGATATGCCTCGTTAATGGTGGCAAGTTGCTTGGCGTACCATGAGGCTGGAGTTTCGCCCTCTGGTAGCCCTAGTAGCGCCGAGATGTTCTGAGGTTGAGCTGGGTTGAAGGTCCAGCACCGTTGTTTCCTGGGGTAGTTGTTTGAGTGATGCGGTTGAAGCTCCCGCGCGAACCCCAAGTGTTGGCTACTTCGATTTCGCCGATTTATTCAACGTGTTGGGGTTGGATGTTTTGATTATCCACCCCCAACGCTGCATTAGGGTTTGCTCCAAGACCAACAAACTCAGGAATGATTCCTTGACCAGCCATGATCGAAGGAAGAAAAAACAACGAAAACTCAGAAAAAAGAAGATGAAAGTGTTTTGTAGAAAAACCGGTGGGCGCCAATGAAGAAACACGGAACTAATTAAGGGACTAATCAGTTTGGTTTATGCTTCTACCATGATGGTTAATCTTCTTTATGGTTTCCTGAGCTCCTTAATGACTGGGGTTATCTGCAAAACAGAACACCGTTACTCGTTAAGAGGGGAATGTGGGGGTTTCCCTCTTAACCGGGCTCCGGTGTGAGAATAAGCGACTGCTTTGGGGATATAATTAAGTATTAAGTGAGAGAGTAGAGGGAATGGAATGTTTAACCTGTGAAGTGAGGTCTCTATTTATAGCCAGAGAGGTGTAAGAGGATGTGGGCTGATGGGCCTTGGGCCGGAAGGCGACAACATGGAGGATATGCTCCTTGTCTCACTGGTGTCGACCGTTAGTGGCTTCTAGGAGCTTTCTGGAGCTGGCGCAATGTGATTGGAGCCACGTGTCATTGTTGTCGGCCTGGACGCCCTTCTGCCATCAGCAGGTAAGTGGAGATCGTGGGGCAGTTGTCTCTGCCCTATTATTGGTGCCATGTAGGCGTCCTTAAGTACTTTTTGTCTCCTGCATGTCAGATGATCGTGGAGCACGATTGAGCAGCGCCAGAAGGACGCTGATTGGCTCTTTTCTTCTGCCACTTGTACCTTGTGTACTATCTGGAGCAGCCTTGCGCTGCTTCCCTGTGCGATTCTTGCTGGGCACGTAACTAACCCGCGCGGGGTTTGGGTGACCGAGTGCTCCTTCAGTATGCTAAGTGCTGCCATCGGAGCTTCCTATCGTCTAGGCCTCGCGCGGCGTAGAATAGAAATGGTGTAACTCACGCAATGCTCATAGTAGGAAGTTTGTTGAATAAGGAGTATGGTCCCGCGCGCAACCTTGACGTAGGTTTGCGCCGCTTTTTTGGGACCATACCCCTTCAGGATCATACTTCCTCGGTAATACAGCTCAACATTCTGCTGATATGAGGAATGATTGACTTTGTTTGATTTCTTGATCTCCAGCTCATGACTCTCCAATCTTTCGATTAACAGATCAACAGTCAGATCCTCCGACTTGATTGTGTTCTTCAGCATCAAGGCAAAGTATTGCCAGTCTTTATCATCCGGTAGTGAGTCAAACAGTTTGTCAACCAACTCTTCTTGAGTGTACACGATTCCGTGTCTTGCAAGTTCCAGCTTCAAATGTCCAAATCTTTCTATCATCTTAGATACAGATTCGTTTTTCAAACATCCAAACAAATCAAATTCTTTTCTTAACAACTTCTTTTTGTTTTTAACTATCTCGGCACTACCCACACATTTTACTCTCAATTTATCCCATAGATCTTTCGCATTTGTGTACTCAATCAACGATATTATATCATCTCTCACAGACTGATGAAGCAATGCAATGCACTTTTGTTCGGCAACGAAACTTTCTACATCATCATTCTCTGTTATATTTTCATAATCCGATCTTCCCATATTGAACCATTCTTCAAGCTCTTCCAACTTGGATATGCAAACGCTTTTAGCCACTCTTCAAACCTTTTAGCCCATCTATTGTATTCTTCAATCGCCATCAGTTTGGGAGGTTTGTTGTATGTGCCATATGCACTTTCCACACTCAAAGCATCAGACAGGGTTTTCTTTGCACTCGGATTAGGAGCATTTTCATTTGTGTTGTTTGATGTATCATCTCCAGTGTTTCCCGTGAAAGCAAACATGTCACTGAACGGATTGATAAACTCATCCATCTTCACGTATCTGAAACAATCAACAAACACTTAGAATTTTTTTTGAATTTTTTAACAACAATCTCAAACGAAATCACTTCACACGAAATGACTTCAAACGAAATAGCTAACGCGAAATAAGCTTTTCACACGAAATACCAAACTCAAACGAAATCAGGGTTTTCAAACGAAATAGTGATTTCGTTCGAACTGACCAAACGAAATATGATTTCGTGCGAAATTAGCTTGGATTCAAACGAAAATAGCCTCTTTGGAACGAAATAGTAATTTCGTATGAAATCCTCAAACGAAATCTAATTTCGTACGAAATTAATCAGCAATTTCAAACGAAATTAATCCCAAACTGTAATTTCGTGCGAAATTATGAGGCTATTCCGAGCGAAACCTTGGCTCTGATACCAACTTGTAAGGTCTAAAAATTCTTATTGAAAACATAATGACTTAATGACAAAAGAACCAAACGGGTCAAATAATCAGCTTGTAATGCTTGCATTAACTTCATAAAAAAAAAACTTGTCTAGATATTTTACAAAAAGAGTTTACATCCCAAAAGTTCTTAGGCAACTAACATAGTCTTAAAACAACAAAATTTTCGACATCGACAACCTTCCAAGTTAGGTTATTTACAAAAGACCCATCATAACGAAAACCTTCTAACAAAAGTTTAGACCCATTAACTAGCATCATTGCTGAAGCGTGCGATTTGGTGTGTCCATTCCAAAGTAGCGCCGACTATCAAGACGATTTACCAATATTCAATGCAAACGATTAGTCAATTAAAAATCATCAATTCTTAGAGTTCAAACCTCTAATCAAACTACATGGTAACACTTCAAACATTCAATCGGACATAAATTTCCCAAACTAGACATATGATCCATTCTACTCATTCGACCAATGCTCTTAGCATAACTTCAACATACGCTAGCTTGACACATATACGAGGTTTTGACTCTAGGATAGTAACATATCATATCATATCATTACACACTACTAAAATTTGTAAGCATAAGAACTTACCTTTGTCGTTGTTTGTTTGTGATCCAGAATGACTTGAGCTTTCTTCCTTAATTCCTACAATCCAAACTCACTTACTTTAATCTCGTGTCATTCCTTTCATTCCGTTCTTATCATATTCAATTTAACAACTAACAATCACACAATTCTAACCACTTAACATTGTAAAATTATATGCTCATTTCATTCGAGCATTTTAACAAACACTTGGCGTGCATACTATTAATTAAGAATAGTGTACAACTGTTATATGCATAACTTGGCCAATTCATATCAATAGCATCAATAACATCAATTTCAATTAAAATCTCATATAACCTTCATCCTAAATCGATTTCACTTAACAACATCTCATCATAAACATCATCATATGAACATCATTATACTAATTTACACCAAGTTTCATATTACGCATCACAACACTCATATTTTAAATGGGTTTTCACTTTCACTTCCTGTTGGATCGATGTGCGACCCTAACGAGTCAATCAGAAGAGTTTACGATCTATTTCAAAGGCGGAATCAGAGAAATAGACTTGAAACAGCTTGATTCCTCTTAATTATCTTCTTATTAATGATTTCAAAGTAATTCTGATCGTTTGACAAACTGGCAGCACCTCGGCTCTGAATCGGAAAAGTTACAAATGAATCAGCACACCTAGTATTTATAGGCTGAGTAATTTCGCACGGACATGTTCACACGAAATCACTTTCAAGCGAAATTACTAATTCCATGCGAAATTACCATGTAATTTCGTGTGGAATTACAACATGTAATTTCGTGCGAAATTACCTCCAAACCTATTTTTAACATATTTCCCGTGCTACGTGCCCTGGTCTATCTTATCTAATACAAGACTCTATAAAGACGAAGTTAACAGACATCTATGCACCAACACTTCCCAATCTAATCGAATTCAAGTTTAATTTATGTTCCATGGGATGTTCCTAACCCATACCCATATTAATTTCAAACAATTTCATGGATTTACTTGAAACTCATTTCATTCATGATCATCAAATTGCAAATTTCAACATACGTCATGTTTAGAATGCTAAGATGATTAGAGAAAGATGAACATGCAGATGATTAGCTTCAATTCTTCCCCTTAATTACTGAATTTTGAGGATGAAAAGGGTTTCCCCCTTCCTCTAGATATCCTGGGCTACACACACACCTGATGTGTGTGTCCTTATGTTATAATTTCATTTTTATTATTTCACCTTTCATACCTTATCATTTTTGGCCCCTCATAAATGTAGTGTTTACATTTATGACTATAATTTCCTTTCTGTTTAGTTAACATTCACATAATAATCAAGTTCCTACTTTTTTTAATCATCCTTCTATTAATATTCGTTTCTACACATAATCTTGTTATTATTTTTATTCTCATCATAAGCATTCATATTCTAAGGTTATAAGCATTATAACTTACTTGTTGCATAATATAAAATCATAAAGTGCGTAAATCACAATTTGTGGCGCTACACAACGTGTACCATTTTGGGAAAGGTTTGCACGTTTGTTATTGATTCAGGGAGTTATGATAATTTGATATCTGATAATTTGCAGTTTTGTTGTTTATGTTGTTCTAAGAAAAAAAAAAGAAAACAATTGTAGAGTTATTAAATGTATCTCGGCCATATCCTATCGTTATTCCATCGTCATTGCGGTTCCATTATCGAAATCATGAAATGAATCGGAACATGGTTGATTACACGCTCGAAGTGACTATGTCATCGAACAAACTCAAGTACGCGCCCGTGGACCTTGCTATTATACGCGCTTCAAGAGGCGTTTCACATCAGTAATATGTATCCTTGCGGAGTCCTCGCAACTACTTTAGATATCACTACATTGTTTTTTTAGAACTATTGCTAACTATAATTTGTTTATCGCCACACAACCATTCTTTACAATTTTAATAGGTCATTGAGATGCATGATAAGTGGACCGTTAGGACACTTATGTAAGGTAATTGACAATTAATGCATGATAAGAGGATCGTTAGAACACTTATGGTCGCGAATAAAATCGTGAATTACAGGTACATATGTGTGCTTTTGGACTCCTATTGTGTAGATTAGTATGTACCCGATTTTGTTGCGTCTTAGTATTCTAAATCTCACTTTACTTGTTTTGTTATTTTCAAATTTGAATTTCTTTAGTATGTGTCTATTGCCGTCTCAGAAACTTCGTACCTTAGTATGTATGATGTCTGATGGTTTGCTATGTGTAAAGTCTATTCCGTGTCCGTTATGTGTGAAATCGTTCGTATCCGTACTTAGTAATTTTGAGGAAAAAAATTTTAGGAGGGTAGAATTGTAATATAAGAAAAAAAAAACAATAAGTATATAGAATCTATTAATAATACTAGTAATAAAAAGGGAAAATGTCACATAAAGGTAATCAAGTTTGCCAAGTATTTCAATTAAGTCATCCAAACATTTTTTGTGTCTCTAAAATAACTAAACTTTAATTTAGTGTTTTAATGGTGCGTAATTACCAGGTCACCAGGTTACTTTTTTTTTCTCTTACTTTTTTTCTTTTAATAGTAGATATTATTTGTATCATGTTATCATTCAATCTAGAGTAAAATGCCCGGATAGTCCTTGTGGTTTGGCTTTTTTTCACCTTTAGTCCCTAACTTTCTAAAATTACCTCTATAGTCCCCAACTTTTCAATTTTCATTCCCGGATAGTCCCTAGCGTTGATGGGGGTTAGTTTTTGGTGTTAGGTGCATGTGAAATGACAAAAATACCCTTAATATTAAACAAAATAAATTAATTAAATACTTATATATTATATATACTTGTGGGACCACCAACTATAAAAATAAAAAAACAACCCAGACCCCACCTCACCCACCCACCCCCTTCTCTCTTTCTTACTCTCTGTTTCTTCATTCTCAATTCAGTGTTCATCAATCCGAATTGTTTGCTGCAGTTTTGAGTTTTCGAGTTGACAAGCTTTATCATCTCCGTTCCTCGCCACCGTACACCGTTCCAAGACCATCTAGTGTTTGCTGCAACTTTAGAGTATTCATCAATCCGAATTGTTTTTGTCCAACCACCACACATGCAACTTTCCTGTGCCGCCACACACGTGTTTCACAACCTGGGTGTTTCAGAGCCAATTTTTTGCCACACTTCTAACAACCATCATCATCGTTCACCATCACCGGAGCACCAATTTTTCGAAATCATTGATCCGAAACAACTTTTCGGATTTCTGCGGTTTAAGAAAACGGAGGTTTCGAATAAAGTTTTGAGTTCATTCAATCTAAAAGTTTGGAATTCATCTTCATCGTTATCACCTTCTTCTCTGACGATAAACGACATCATCATCTCTGTCATCCTTATTCGTCATCTGGACATCTCCGTTCACCATTATCTTTGTTGACCACCGTGCAGTGGGGAAGATGAAGTGGGTGTGGCAGGGGTGGTTGTGGCAGTGGTGTGATGGCGGCGGTGGTGGTAGTGGCGGGAGTGGTTGTGGCAGTGGCAGTGGCGGCTGAGTGATACGGCGGTGAAAGGCGGCAAGGGCAATGGGTTGGTGATAGAGGTGTTGATAGGCGGTGGGGTTTTATGGTGGTGGTGGTGGAGATGAAGGTGGTGGTGGTTTAGAGAAAGAGAGAGAGAAGGGGGAGGGGGTATGAAGGCGATGATGAAGACAGACTTTGGTTGGTATAGGGATCAGTTTGGTTTTTATATTTTAAGAAAAAAATACTTAATTAATTCATTTTGTTTTACTTAAGGGCGTTATAGTCATTTTACACCAACTTAACTGAGAAAACTAACCTCCATCCACGCCAGGGACCATCCGGGAACGAAAATTAAAAAGTTGGGGACTATAGAGGTAATTTTAGAAAGTTAGGGACTAAAGGTGAAAAAATGCTAAACCACAGGGACTATCCGGGCATTTAACTCTTCAATCTAATATTCTTTGATGATCAATCTACCCCTCTATGCCGACCATTAGCCTATGAAGAACAAGGCAAGGACACAAACACCATGACCAACAAAAATAATAAATTGTAGCAACGGCATTGTCAGGGAGACGAGGGCAGTATCACCAGAAGATGAAGTTGCTCTTCGATTTCGATTACATCGTTGTATCACCACTATAAGAGCTAATCTTCATATTCAATCTTCACACTTCCATAATGAATTATTAGATTTGTTGTGCAATGTTGAAGGGTATCTCAACAAATAAATTCTGATGGACTGAATTTTTAAGATCTGATTGATATTTGTGAGAATTGTGATTGAAAGCCGATGGACTATTTGTGAGATTTGATTGATATTTGAGAGAATTGTGATGGAAAGCCAAAGTGTAGTGGGGGAGTGGTGTATGGATTTATTGGATTGAGCAGACCAAGTGGGTCGATGGGTGGGATGAACAAAATTAAAACTGAATTTGTGAAAAGATAAGTATGGATTTATGATGATTTGTTATAGTTTTAATTGAAAAATGTATTATTTATATCTTCTAAATCATATTAAAGATTAAAAAAAGTAGAAAATTAAAAGAAACCTGACACATCATCATTTATAATCTGGTGACCTGATAATTACATAGGATTAGAACAACAAACAAAACTTTAGTGACTTTAGAGAAACAAAATAAGTTTCAGTGACTTAACTAAAACAGTTGTTAAGCTTCGTTACATTTCTACAAAGTTACCCCTAAAAAAAATAGATAAAAATCTTTTTTTTTTGTGTTAATTAAAGGGTCTACCTATTGGCACATCCATTTACCTATCTACACACCTTAAAAGATGTTTTTTGTCCTTATATGCACACCATGCAGTGTCGAACTGTGGCTAAAACGCGGCGTTTTGGTCCGGTTAACCTGACAAAGACTGGCGGGTTTCTGACGGGTCTGTTGACCGAACCAAAACGCCGAGCTTTGGCCGCGTTTTGGTCTTGTCAACCAGACAAAATACTGACACCCGGTCTGGTTGACAGGACCAAAACGCGGCCAAAGTTTTGGTCCGGTCAACAGACCCGTTAGACACCCATCAGTCTTTGTCTGGTTAACCGAAACAAAACGCCGCGTTTTGGCCACAGTTCGACACTGCAGGGTGTGCACATAAGGACAAAAAACATTTTTTTGTGGTGACTATCGACACACCAAGTGTGTAGATAGTTTGGGCCTAATTAAATATGTTGATTGTTGGATATATATGCATGCCTTTTCTTTTGGTTTTACGTAAAAAAAAAAAAAGAAACGAAAAATATGTTATAGATATTAATAATAAGGGATATTGGATTTTATCACCCTTAACTATTGGCTATTGGCCGCTGTCACCCCCAACTATCACTTTGACACCTGTCACCTCCAACTTAACACTTATTGTGTTCTATCACCACGTCGTTAACTGATCGCTAATTTTTTATCCCGTTCCTAAACATTTGGGGTGTCCTAAGATCCATATGACACCCCCAAAAGTATAGTAACAGGATAAAAAATTAGTGATCAGTTAACTATCCGGTGACAAAACACACTAGGTATTAAGTTGGGGGTGACGGACGTCAAAGTGATAGTTGGGGTTGACAGCGGCCAATAGCCAATAGTTTGGGGTGATAAAATTCAATAACCCTAATAATAAAGGATAGTTCAAGCACATTTCAAATTCATCTTTTGTGGCAACTGTTTCCTGTATCTTTGGCCATATTTTCTTTATAACTTTAAACTAGGTTATAACCCCATGTATTACACGGGTCGAATAAATGAATTTTATATATTAAATAATAAAACAATATATCTTTAGAAACCTGTTTTATTGCATGGGTTGAATAAATATAATTTTATATATTAAGTAATAAAAAGTTATATCTATAAAAACCATATTGTACGGGTTGAATAAATATAATTTTATATACCAAATAAAAAAGTTATATCTTTAAAACCGTTTGTTTTACACGAGTTGAATAAATGTAATATTGTTACCAAATAATAAAATAATACATCTTTAAGAAATCTCATTTATTATACGGGTTGAATAAATGTAATTTTATATATTTGGCGCCCACCAAAGGGTTAGAAAAAAAGACGTTGGGGTCCAAAAGGGTTAGAAAAAAAAAGACGTTGAGGGTTCGGATGTTAAAAAAATTCTTTTTGAGCTAAAAGGGTAAAAGTGATACAACCACAGGGGCCAAAATCGTAATTTACTCTAATATCAAATTAGATAACTAAGTTTGAATTTGAAGTAAATAGATAAAGATAAAAGTAATAATTAAACTAAATAAATATTTAGTAGGATGATTAATTATCTATAATAATTAATTAGAAGAGATTAACGTAAAATTATAATTATCCATAAGAAATGGCCTAATATGATGACAAGTGTCCTCAAAGTGGTTTCTTTTATTATATGTATAGATATAGATTTTAGATCTCAAACTAAACCGGCGAGGGATTTGGGATGTGATATATAACCAGGGGCGGATCTACTCTCAGTTAGGGGGTTCCTAGGAACCCGTTCGGTTTGTAATTTATAGTGTTAAGTCACATACAAAATTCTGAAGGAACCCCTTTATATTTTGTAAGGGAACCTTATAAATAAATGAGTCAGCTGGTCCATTGGTAAGTCTACGTGTTAGCAACACTGAGGTCACGAGTTCGAGTATGCTTAAACCTGTTTTTCCATGTTTTTGTGGTTTTTTTAGTTTTTTTTTTAATTCGAAAACGAACTAGATCTAGGGTTTAATAAGTTAGTTCGCCCTTTCCCCAGCTTTCTTTAGACAACACCCACCCAAAGCAAACACAACAACGGACGGGACGCCCTTCTCTCCATTTTCCGGCCACCGTCGGCCGTGGCCAATGTTGTAGAAGGCGCTAGGCGCTAGTCGGGCGGTGAGGTACAGCCTAGGGATTAATCGGGATTAACCGGGATTAATCGGGATTAATCGGAATGGGATTTTTATATGTATTTTTTCAAAATTATATATATATACCCAATAATATAAAAATAATACTTCAAAATTCACATAAATACTTCAAGTTTCAGATAGTATGGTTCGATTTTGACCAATTCTGACCGCCTAGGACCGCCTAGGACCGATTTTGTCCCATTTTGTCCGATTTTGTCCGATTAATGTAGTCCGATTAATCCGATTTTTGACCGCCTAGGACCGACTTTGACCGATTACGACCGCCTACGACCGACTTTGACCGATTACCGATTAATTCACCGACTAGCTTATAATTAATCAGTTGGTGACCGCCTAGCGCCTAGGCGGCGATTAATCGGCCGCCTAGGCCGATTTCTGCAACAGTGGCCGTGGCACAACCGTCGTCGGACGTCGGAGTTCCTTCAGTCTCCACGCAGCCCCTATAGCGTCCTCAGTTCTCACTCAATCACTCTCTATCTCTTCAGGCTTCAACCATTCAGGTTCATTTAACTTTCAATTTTACATGTTTGTTGATTTTCAATATTACATGTTTATTGATTTACATGTTTTTGTTGATGTTAACTTTCAATTTGTTGATTGAAAGTCTCAATTTATATAATATGCTAGTAAGACAATTGCAGATTTATATACCTTAATTAATATATTGTACCATATATAATTGTTGTTGATTAAGCAATGAATCTTCCAAATTAGATAACCACTTAATATGTTGTACCATATGTAATTGTTGTGATTGATTAATTAATCCATCAAGTAGGAAACAATTGTAGGTATGTTTTTTTAATTCGTAAAGACCGTCTTATTTATGTTAGGTGTTTTTTTAAATTTATCATGACGATGTGTTTTTCATTACTATATCGTATTTTTATTTTGTGATGAACCTTACCCGACCCGAACCGTCAAACCGACCGGTATATTTTTATGTTCGGAGATAGTGAACCCCTTGGCAAAAATTTCTGGATCCGCCACTGTATATAACCGTCTTTATTAAACCCTTTCGTAATCACTTCTGAATTCGATCTTCATACCGTTCATAACTCCGCCGCTGCACCACCGTAACACTCCGTTCCGTTCCGTTCTGTCGTGCCGCACACCATCAGAAGTTGCCGCTGGTTCGAACTTCGATCAGCCATACAACCACCGGAAGCTCGCCGTCGCGCTCTGTTGTGACGACCGCCGCCCTTTGACTAACGATTCAGGTACCGATTACGATTGCGTCTTTCTTTTCAATTCGGTATCAGTGACATTTTATTTTAGTGTTTGTAATCTTGTTCCGGTAAACCAAACCGAGATTTAACACTCATTAAGTCATGCGTAGTCGACAATATTCAATCACCAATTTGTTTTTTTGTATTCAATGCTCGCCACCGGATGGCTTTGTATGGTTATGGCCGTTTCCAAGTTCTTGCTCCCATCAGATTCTTATTTTTAAAATATTTAGGTGCTGTTTGTTTTTTCTGCCGGAAAAGGTCTGCGGTCTGCGGACCACATCTGCAGGCATCTGCAAGAGAAGATGTGGACCAAATGTCTGCAGTCTGCAAGGAGAAGAGGGTTTGTTTTTTTATACAAAAAGATCTTCACACACACTTCACACACAACACCATAGATCTCTCTCTCTCTCTCCTCCCTCGATCTGCCTTCATCTAACAACCACCACCGCAAACCCTAGCCGTTAACCACAACCAACAACCACCACCGATTTGGGGGTTTTGCTTCTATGGTGGCGGAGATGGATGCAGATGAAGATGAAGATGCAGTTGAAGATGAAGATGCTGGTGGTGGATGAAGATGATGGTGGCGGAGATGTTTGGGGGTTTTGTTTGCAAATGAAGATGAAGATGGTGGCGGAGATGTTTGGGGGGGGGGGGGGGGGTTTAGGGGTTTTGTTTGCAGATGAAGATGAAGATGATGGTGGCGGAGATGTGGTGGTGGTGTCGGAGGTGGAGGTGGTGGCAGAGATGTGGGGGTGGAGGTGGTGGCGGAGATGTGGTGGTGGAGGTGGTGGCGGGGATGATTAGGTGAGAAGAGAGAAGAGGTCTGTGGAGGGTGTTTGTGTTTTGAAGGTGAGAAGAGGTTTGCAGACATATGGACAGGTCTGCTTGGGGAAGAGGTGGGGAATACCTTTTTGGTGAGAAGTACTTCTGGAAAACAAACAAGCTGCAGACATCAAACATATGCGCGCGTCTGCGCGACGCAGACATAAGTGGCCAGAAGCACTTCTGGCCAAAAAACAAACACCACCTTAGTGGAGGTCGTGTAAATTCTTTTTCTGCAATAGATGGGAATCACTAGTAAATTATATTAATAATATGTATATCTGGGTTCATTATTTTAAAATATCGTTGTGATACAAGTTTCTAAAGTCAACTTACAAGTTTTATTGATCTAAGAGTTTTGTAAATTTTGATTGCACTTTTTTGGAAATTATTTATTGGTATAAAAAAAAGGAACAAACCTGGTGGCGAACCCATATTCAGAAAATCAAGAAATGTCCTAATGTTAAAAATCTAAGACATATAATTTATAGGAATTCAGAAAATCAAGAAATGTCCTAATGTTAAAAATCTAAGACATATAATTTAAAGGAACAAACCTAGGGACTAAAGGTGAAAAAACGGCAAACCACAGAGACTATCCGAGCATTTAACTCTAATTTATGAGAAAAATGCTCGGATAGTCCCTGTGGTTTTCCTATTTTTCACCTTTAGTCCCTAACTTTCTAAAATTACAGCTATAGTCCCTAACTTTTTCAATTTCGTTCCCGGATAGTCCCTGAAGCGAATGGAGGTTAGTTTTTTGTGTTAAATGGATGTGAAATGACTAAAATACCCTTAGAAATTAAATGGTCCCAACATCCTCTTCTTAAAACAAACTGATGGACCCATATCATCTACATCACCCTAAACCTCTGTTTACCAATCACCACCCCCAACCCATATCTTCTCTGTTCAAACGGCTCCGTTGACCTTGAAGAAACCAAAAACATAACATTTCTTAAATTGAAGGCACCATGTACCATCTCCAACCCAAACGAACTTTTAACCTCTATATTTATTTTTGCCGACTAGGGCATTTTACAACTATAATTTTGAACCCAAACGCATGGGTAAACGAAATCGGCAAATAACACAACCACCCATTCTGAAATATACATAACTGGGGTTTAATAATAATATTTCATGCCGGAGATCTCGCTCATTTCGGCGGCCCTATTCTGCCGGAGATCTCGCTCATTTCCGGTCTCATACAGCTCAATCTTTCAAATAATATTTTCAACGAAACCTTCCCGCCAGAACTCTCTGACCTGAAGCTTCTACAACACCTTAACCTGTATAACGACATGACCGGAGATCTACTGGTCGTCGTTGTCGAAATGACGAGCCTCCGTCATTTACATCTCGGCGGTAACTACTTCTCTGGCGTCATTCCTCCGGTATACGGTAAACTCCCGGCATTAGATACCTAGACGTTCTAACTCACCGTACCTATTCCACCGGAGATCGGAAACATATCGACATTACAATAGTTTTATCTTTTAGTGAATGGTGGGGCCCAATAAATTAAATATAGGTTATGTTATTTTGTTTTATAGTAAGGGTATTTTTGTCATTTTACATTCTTTTAACTGAGAAAACTAACTGATGTTAGGCATAGGGACTATCCGGGAACGAAATTGCAAAAATTGGGGACTATAGCTGTAATTTTAGAAAGTTAGGGACTAAAGGTGAAAAAACGGCAAACCACAGGGACTATCCGAGCATTTAACTCTAATTTATATTTAGGTGTTCACATATAGTTTTCCACTGAGACATTAAAGTGTTGTCAAGTTAGAGTTACGCATTAAGGTACGTATTCTGTTTCTTTACATCATAGTATAATTTTATTTCGTCACTCATTGGTACGGGTTCATGTTCTTGTCATCATAGTATTTTTGTTCAAGTCCGTTACTTTGTAGTACGGATTCGTGACCGTTTACATTGTAGTGTAACTTTATTTGATACTCTTTGGTACGGATTCTGTTTTCTTTTCATCATAGTATACTTTTATTTCGTCACTCATTGGTACGGGTTCATGTTCTTGTCATCATAGTATTTTTGTTCAAGTCCGTTACTTTGTAGTACGGATTCGTGACCGTTTACATTGTAGTGTAACTTTATTTGATACTCTTTGGTACGGATTCTGTTTTCTTTTCATCATAGTATACTTTTATTTTCCGTTACTCGTTGGTACGGATTCTGTTTTCTTTTCATCATAGTATACTTTTATTTTCCGTTAATCATTGGTACGGATTCCTTTTCTTGACATCATAGTATTTTTATTCAAATCCGTTTCTTTGTAGTACGGATGTTTTCGTCAGTAGTTTCTGTTTCGTATTGTTATATGACTAGTGTATATTGTAGCATGCAATAGACCTTATACCTTGTGCTCATTATTCCATGTTCCCTTTAGACTAACGTCAAGATACATTTATTTTTATACGGCTTTGTACTCTGTCACCGAGCAATTATAAGTTACTTGTCGTTGGGGTATCAACGACATGGCACTCATCGTGACGGTGCGTAACTAAAGTTCACGGCGTCTCTAGTTTGTGCTTGTGTAGCACTTGGCCCCTAGAGGCGGATAGATCGATCTTAGCTCTGACTCCTGTCTCCTGTTGAGATGGGATAATGTGTGTACACCTACACGCACCATCTCGGCGCATGGACTATAGCCACGTATGCCTCTGTTTAGGCTCGTGGGTGTTTCTATATTACGTGAGTTGTTTTACTGTTATATGTTATCACGTATGTCTTGTCTCTGTTATGATATGTTTGATATGATTATATGCATCTGATTATGTTCAGTATCTGTTATCTGTTCAGTATAAATTTTGGGATACAAGTTATAAAAGTATTTGTTTCAGTGCCATCTTGTAACACCTCGAAAATTCGTGTTCAATGAAATAACGACACGTGTCATGTAAGACAAAACGCGTTGTAAACCCGGATTTAATAAAGATGTTTTGGCAGGATTTAAAAGTGGCGTCATGTTAATTTTTACCTCTGAACGACCTCATTTATAAATCCCAAGACCCAAGTATATATATCTTAAACATCTAATATATCTTAAATCCAGAAATTCTTGACAATAATTGAAATGGTGGACTCCTACGAAGAAAATGCACGGTAAACCTTCTTGTTCGGCACTTTCAAAATGAATCCAAGCAAACAATTCAAAATGGTAGGGTATGTAACTGTTCAAGGCCATTTTGGGAGGTCCCTAACTGATAAATAATGTCCCAAATATGGAATATGAGGTTGCCCTTTCGAAACATCAAGGAACAACAAGTTTTTGGCTGTTGAGGGAAGCTTGCGCACCGCAAGCATTGATCCTTACGGTGCGCAAGCGTGTTGCCAGCGACAGAAAAGTTGTTGTTTGCTGTTTAAACGCTTGGAACTGATTTAAAACGATTTTCCTCATATCCCTTGGCCCCTAAACAACCCCTAAACATGTAGGACACCTGTGGGAATGTTGTGGTCAGTACTAGACTTAGATGTCAACACATTGTGGTGCCTTGTTCACTATATAAAGCTCCAATGTGCAAACACTTTGATCATTCCTTCCTCAAACATCTCTGATCAATTGTGGAGCACAAGAGCACTCTCCAGGCCTTCCTAATCAACCATTAGACACTTGTAAGTTTGCTAATCCTTCTTTAATAATGTTTAGCTTAGTTATTTAGCTAAAAGTTAAACCATCGTAATTACGGTTTGACTTCGAGATTAATTAATAATGGCTCAGTAAAATCTCGAATCAAAAGTAGTTATAAGTTGGTAATTATGTGGGTAATAAAACCTCAAAAGGGTTCCCCCTGATTCCCACTCTAACTAGGTCAAATGTCGGGTCAAACTTGTATTTAAAAAGTCAACAGAATGTGTAAATTACAATTTATGCATAATTAGCAATGTAGAACACATACAACCTGTTTGATCATTAATATAACTTGATAATTAGTGTAAGGACATGTCTAAACATGTTCAACCCGACAATTTCCTGTTTAGACCCGGTTCGGAACCGAAAGTCGCATAGTTTGACTTATACTTTGACTTTCAGTTCTGACCCGTTATGGTATGTTTTAGAAATGCCTTAGAGCTTTATTTGGACCAGGTTACATGCTAGTATAACCCTCTGTGATTATACACCTCGGAGCATTAGTTATCCAATTAATATGCATGATTCCGTTAATTGCTCATATGTTGACCATTATGCCCTTTTCACCTTAAAACGTGATTTTTGGAAATGTAAAAGAGTAGAAACCTTAATTACTGATATATAAACTTGCATACAAAATTTGACATCAGTTTGAGGTGTAGGTTAAGAGTTATGCTCGTTAGCATAAAATTAAAGCTTTATGTTAATTAAACGGCGTATTTAGCGAATAGCCTACTTAAACATACTTTTTGATATCAATCTCTTTACCCACTGAAGTAATATATTATTTTGGGATTTTTAAAGATTTTTAATTAATTTTAGGCTGAGTATAACTTATAGTCGTAGGCTTAATCCGGTAATTGTCGGTTTTGCCCTTACGGGCTATAAAATGAGTTTTACATATCTAAACGACTCCAAACCTTTTGCTACTGATCACATATGATAAATAAATTATTTTAAGCCTTCTAAAAATATAAAAATATCAGATTTATGTATCAAACCCGGAAATGGCCTCTAATCGCCTTTTTAAGCGTTTTTAACGCATAGTATGTACTAAAACTATTTTAAACATACAAGGGTTGATACCTACTGATATTTGAGGCAAATTATAATATTTTAACAGTAAGCAAAGGTTGATAAACTCAGACTTCAGTTTTGAGCTTTTCGGCTTATGTGAAATTACCAAAATACCCCTACGGGGCATAGTTTGGTTATAATTGATAAATTTCACTTATATACTTTAACCCACTGATATAACTTAGAAAATTGAGTATATTTGCTGATTACATCAGGCCTGTAACTCAGGTTGACACTTAAACTCTTTTACAACCTTTAAAATGACCAAACTACCCCTACGGGGCATAGTTTGTGATTAAATTCATTTCGGGCATAATAAAAGACATCTTACTAATGTCACAACATATATGAAGCATATTAACTTAGGAAACCTGTAAATGGCTCTCATTACTACCCGTTACGCTTATTACGCGTTCGGTTCGGTTTATGTAACTAGTTTACATAAACTAGCCTAAACGGGTCAAACCTTAACGGTTTTATCTCAAAATCCAGAATGTGTATAAAATACCCATATTAAACAAGTCTCTGAACTTGTCGGGTCTAAATCACATTCTATCCGGTCTTCGCTTAATCGTGCATACGAACCGTGTCTTTGAAACTAACCGGTCTAAGCTTAAGCTTAACTAAAGACCCGTTAGGATTCTAATAGGTTATTATAAACCTTCGTTCCAGATTAGGAGTACCAGTAAAAGCTACGTTCGTTTGCTTATTGTGATTTATACATTGCTCAGGTAAATACTTTTAACTTATTTTCCCTATACGGGCTTGGGTTACCGTATATAGCATACCGCTTGATCGGGCATCAAATCTTCCATCGTTGGGTGGTTAATTGAATAATTTGATCGGCTCGTTTAAACAGTCTTTTTACTTAAAGCCTTTGGGGGGGTTAATGACCATGTCCCGGATATCCTTGGCATCATTTTACGAAATGGCCACGACTTAAGCGCGGGGTGTAGGCGTACACCCGTCAGTGCACAAAAGAATATTGTGGTGTGTCTATTGATCTTTAACCCGGACTTGATCCTGGCTACTGAACGCACAAGGAACATGTAATTCGTTCACAAGATTATATATTTAAATAATTCTCCCAAATTAAATAAAATGTTTATGCCACGTGCATCCAAACCAATTTTCAATCATTTTTAAAAATGAGTCAGTTGATTGTATTTACCAGTGTAAACTGACGTATTTTCCCAAAAAGATTAAATGCAGGTACTAAGCGTAATTGGCTGGGATTTCTCCTTAGCATCATTAGAAGTCTCGCAAGCTTAAGATGCCTGAAGTCTGTTGAACTATTGTTTCCATTTTGTTTCCGATCCATCTGTGGATAAACTTCCGAATATTGTGACATTTGATATTACAATATTAAATTCGGTTGTATTATATCTTTTAAATTGGTTCTGCTGTGCATATTAAATATTGTGTTGTTTGACTATTATGTTGCCAACCACGTCACGATACTCCCCCACCGGTGACACGTGGAAATCGGGGTGTGACACATCTTTTGGATTTGTTAGTGTCGATACCGATCAGTTTTGCTTCCGTATACCTACCTTATTTTTACTGTTGATTTCTCCATTACTGAGCAACTTTTTGGCTCAGCCGTAGTTTCTTTCTTGTGTTTGTCTTATTTGTTTGACAGGTAATTTGGGAAGCGTGGGGAATAAGTGAAGAGTGTCGTGAAGATAAAAATTTATTTATTTTTTCTTATTTCGGTAATGTAATGAAAATGTAATTAGGATCTTTTTTTTCAACGTTATGGACTGGTTTTAGTTTTGATATCTGTATGAGTGACACGTCAGCCTGTTCAGGTTGGGGTGTTACATACAAGCTTTTAGGGAAAAAATGACTATTTTAACCTCTAAAGATAATGATTTTTTTAATAAACAAACTTTTTAAATTTTTAGTTGTGTCCATTTTGGTCATTCTATATATCTAAAAAGCTACAGCTACCAATTACCAGCTTCTAGCCATCAGCTACTTTTGCCAAAGAAACCCTTCGTAACTTTCTTGAAACCAAACTTTTGGACCTCAACATACAAATATATGAGATCAACAACCTTACCATCTTCAATCTTGGGAGGAAATTCTTTTCCTTTAGAATTGTGAAAATCTTAATGAAGCACTTGACAATATCAAGGAATTCATTCCTAAGGACATCTAAATGCTTAGTACACATGTTGTAAATTTTGTATTATGTTTAAGAACATAACACATATGTCCCAATTCTTCCTAGTTTCGTTTCCACTCCTGTTGATTCATCAAAATGGTCAAACATCAAATTAGTTTTATGTTGCTTAAATTCTAGAGAAATCGATGTGTGAGGCTTTGAAACCCCATTGATATTCTCAACAAAAATTGGGTTCTCAAAATTCCCAATTTGATCCTTAATCATGCCTTCTTTGAACATTTTAAAGATGACACAAGTATGACCCTCAAACTTGACTTCATAACCTTGTATGTACAATTGTTCTTTGCTTAATCTTTGTCATCTTTGGAATAAATTGCACACATGTCACATGGTATCTTTCTAAATTTTCCATCTACAAGAACCTTTGTTGTTCCTAACCCATAGATAAACACGCATTCGTTCTTGGCATCCCTTTCCACCCTACGCATATTTTTAAAATCATGGAATAGGGCTTTTTTACTTGTCTGATGTTTTATAAAACTAAGGTTTACATACCAATTGCATCGCAATTATCGGTTTCGGTTCCTCTAACAACATAATCTATGTCTTCGATATCAGATTCATGAGGTATAATAGTTTTCTATGACTTACTTGTGCATGCATAAGCATAGTGACCGTATGATTGATAGCGGTAGCATTTGACTACAGAGAGTATCGTGTGAGTCCCTCGGTTCAGTCCTATGTCTGCCATGAAACATGACTTCTAGCCAACCTTTTCTTCTTAGTTGAAAACTCACTTGGGAGGTAGACCCCGAACTTTCGCCTTGTTGGATATCCTCTTCACTGCCCTATACTTCCAGTGGCTTCCGGAGAAATTTCTAGTTGCATCTTCATTCAATAACAAACTTGACAAGGCAAAAGAGAGTATCCTGTTGTCACTATTCCATGGAGTTCAGATCGATGAGAGCTTCCACTTTTGCGTTGATGCATTGGTTTCATATCGAAGCAGAAAAACAAAACAAAACAAACAATCGAAATAAACTGAGATTAATGGTGAATAAACAAAAGAGATTTTTAGACTAAACTGATCGATGATTTTAATCAGATCTACATCAAGTTCTGTTCGACACAATACACATATACAAATACGAAGTGATGTGTTATTCTGTTTCAACCGCTTATTGGTACGACGCAACGTTTAACCTCATTATGCATGGGCTTAACGTATTAGGCCCATGCCAGGTATATTTAACAACTATAAGTTTTGACCCATATCAAACTAAATCATAAATATAAAACAAAATGTTTTCAGCCCATATTCGAATAGCATATTGGATTGAATGATTAGTTTTCAGCAGATTATTAACAATAATACTAAATTTTCATGTATTCCACGTGATGCCAACCTTCCAGTTTCCCCTCATGTCCCCTATGGACTGTTTTACCTATAGATGTTAATTAAGAACTTAAGAGCAAATAATATGTGTGAGTAACTGATTAAGAGTTAATTAGACAAATGGGTCATGTGGTTTATACCTAGTTTCGCCTTTGGGTACTAACTTTTTTTTTAACAGATTTAGGTTTTATGGTTTTAATTTTGTAACACCTTTGGGTACTAACACCAAAATTAGTTAATTAATGACTAAAATACCCTTGCATTTTTTTAAGTTTATCAATATAACATATTTGGGTACTAACACCTAATTTTATTTAAGTTTAAATCAATTTTACAAAATCTATTTATTTTTTTTCATCTTTTTATTGTATTTTTTAATTAACATAAAATCTATTTTTTTTATTTTCATATTTTTATTAAATTTTTTATTTAACATAAAATCTACTTTTACACCAGTATATTTTTAAATAGATTTTTAAAATAAAATCTACTAGCTATATAAATATCTTTCTAAAATAGTAAAATATAAATGAACAAAAAAAGAGTTAAAAACAGGCTTAATTTTTTTACATGGAAGATATTTATTATTATCAATCATATCTATCCAAAATTTAAAACGAGTAAGGTTTACATTATTTAAAACGAGTAAGAAATTTAATTTACATAAAACTATATAGCTAGTAGATTTTATTTAAAAATTCTATTTAAAAAAATACTGGTGCAACAAGTAGATTTTATGTTAAATAAGAAATTTAATAAAAATATGAAAATAAATAAAATAAATAGATTTTATGTTAATTAAGAGATATTATAAAAAGATGAAAAAGAAAAAGATTTTGTAAAATTGATTTAAACTTAAATAAAATTAAGTGTTAGTACCCAAATGTGTTACATTGATAAACTTAAAAAAATGCAAGGGTATTTTAGTCATTAATTAACTAATTTTGGTGTTAGTACCCAAATGTGTTACAAAATTAAAACCATAAAACATGAACCTGTTAAAAAAAAGTTGGTACCCAAAGGCGAAACTAGGTATAAACCACATGACCCATTTGTGTAATTAACTCATTGATTAATGTTTGGTTTATCCTTTTTTTGAACGGTAAGTTTCTTTAATCCTTGTCGATTGTGGGCTTTGAACCCAAGACCTCTCTCTCTTAAACCCACGATAGTTTTGTCTTGGCCAATGGAGCACCACTCCTGGTATCAGGGGCGGACCTATAGCTTATTAAGGGGTGGCGTCCGCTACCCCTTGGTCGGAAAAAAATTTGGAAAAATTAGTGTAAATTTTGGAAAAAATTGACGTTTTTTCGATTTCGTTACGGCTTATTTATAAAACGTTACCCTTGGTCGGAAATCCTAGATCCGCCACTGCCTGGTATGGTTGGTTTATCCTTCTAATTAAAATAAAAATGGTAACATACAAAAAAATTGTCATCAATGAACGGGTCATATTTTTTCTTTTTAAGTGACCTACTGAATGAACGGGTCATATCATGGCGCGCGCCTAAACACAAAGGGCATTCAATATGTTCAATAAATGAGATTGAAAGTGATTGATTCTCAAACTGACTTTACTATTTTTAGATAACTTTTAAAAATAAAAGTCCACACATGTTTATTATTGGGTCATGCTAGCTGCACACGCCCAAAATTATTTTCACACCCCAAAGCGCCGCGCTATGGCCAAAGCGCGGGCGCTTCGATCGACAATACGTGCTTCGATTGACGTTTGAAACATTCGATACTGTTTGACAGACATAAAGCTAATCATGATGTTTTGTCGTTAACCCTAAGCGCCACGCTGTGGCCATAGCGCGGCGCTTCGACCCCAAAATTTCACCCTTTTCCCCTTTTAAAAGCAACCTGTGAGACATACATTTCGATCACACACTGTCTTCGATATACATTTTGCCTTCATTTCAGATCCGTTGTGTTTCTTCTCAAAATAACGCGCGGTTTTGCTGTATTAGTTACATCTCTTGAAAAAACGATGTCGTGGTTAAACAACTATATTTTCGGTCAATATTCTGACGAGACAGTTGTTCCTGATTCTTACGAGGGGACCGCTATTTCTGACTCGTATGAGAAACCGGTCTCGTCCAACTTGAGGGAGGCAGAGGTTGTATCTGGCATTCATTATCGTGATAACACGGTGACGCTGGATTTGAATACCCCTGTGGAGGACCCTTACGCACAACAAGGTTATTCGAATTTCGGTTACGGTGGCGAGTACAGCTTTGTACAGCAGGAGTGTGGTCCAAACGACAGTTACGGTTGTCAACAGAGCTTACAAGGTTATTCGAATTTCGGTTACGGTGGCGAGCACAACTTTGAACATCAAGTATATTCGGACCTCGGTGACGATGGTGAGCCGGGGGATGTGTCTGTTGACGAGGAAGGCTGTTACCCGGTTACGTTTTCGTTTGATACGACGCAGACCTTTTCGTCACGTAAAGAGTTGGTGCGTTGGGTACAAGACACGGCAAAAGACAACGGTTACCTCATTGTGACTAAGAGGTCGAATAAAAGAGGAGAGAATTACAAGATTTGGTTTCAATGTACTTTTGGTGGGGAGCATAAGAGTATAGCTACACAGAGGAAAACGGGTAGCAAGAAAATAGGCTGCCCGTTCGAGATGATCGGTTTTCGGAATCATCCGGAAGTGTTTGGAGGATCGAGGTGACGAAGGCGAAGCATAACCACACTCCTATTGAAAACTTAGAGGGTCACGCGTATGCGAGAAGGCTTTCTTCGGAGGATACAAAACTGGTTAAGGAGCTGGCAGAGCAAGACATTCCAACCAAAGTATCTGGCGAACGCTGACAAAAAACAATCCGGCTAGAAAGCTTATTCCGAAAGATATACACAACGCTGTTCAGAAGATCAACGCCGAAAAAAATGTCGGTAAGTCTCCGATGCAAAAACTTGAAAGCATTCTTCTCGAAAAAAATTACACTTATTACATGCGCACGAATGAGATATCAAACGAAGTTGAAGATGTCTTCTTTGTTCACGAAAGATCATTCAATATGTGGTGTGCCTTCCCGCATGTGCTAATGATTGACGCCACCTACAAAACGAACATGTACAACATGCCATTTGTTCAGGTCGTAGGCATGACGTCGACAAACAAATCGTTTACGGCTGCTTGTGCGGTAATTTCCGCTGAGAAGTCAGAGAACTACCTATGGGTGTTGCAGAGGATCAAGTCTATGCTGGTAGGATGTATGGAACCGCGCATGATTTTAACAGACAGGGATTTTGCGCTGATGAACGCGTGTGAACAAGTTTTTCCAAAGCGCATAAGTATCTTTGTCGGTTCCATATTCAACAAAATATTAATAAGAACAGCAAGAAGAAATTCTCTGACAAGGAATGGAAAGAATTCGTACGTACATTTTCGTTATTGTGCGAGTCTACGACCGAGGAAATATACAGGTATAACTTGGAAAACCTTGAAGCACAGCTGAAAGAAGATGACCGTGAACGTAGGTATTTCTTACATAATTATGTTCAAATTTTATATAATAACAAAAACTGACTATTTACGTTTTTTTTAATTTTAGAGGTTTTTGATTATATGAAGAAATCCTGGTTGGATCCGTACCGTGAAAAGTTTGTATCATGCTGGATTAACAAAACTATCAACTTTCACCAAACTACGACCAACAGGGTTGAGGGCATGCATGCAACACTAAAAAGTCACTTTCCAAGTCATCGCAACACACTGGATAAACTTGTACTGTATGTTGATCATGTTGTTGATAGACAATACACCGAGATTAGTACAAGCTTTGAAACAAGCCTCCGAAAAGTGATGACGCACCACAAGAAGCAGCCCATGCTTGCATATATTCTCAGAAAGGTTTCAATATATGCGATTGAGCTTTTGAGTAGGGAACTAAAACGTAAGGAAGACGGGTTGAGAGCCTACGGTGCAAGCTGTGGTTGCCAACTTTTTACCAGCTGTGGTTTGCCATGTGCCTGTCGTTTGGAAAAGTTGGAAAATAAAGGTAATTAATATCTTTGACCTTTCTCGTTATGATTCTGCCACCTAATTTGTTTTCATCCACAGGTCAGCAACTCCGGATCACACACATAGACGTGTTCTGGAAGAAGCTTAACTTGAAGCCTGCAAAGAAAAACATAGAGGATATCGATGTAGACGCGGAATTTGAAAAATTGAAACAAAAGATCGATCCAACACCCCCTCAAGTGAAAAGGAGCTTCTTTGAAAAGTTTCAGCAAATCCTCAATCCAGGGAACAATAACAAAAAACCTCCTGCTGTTCTGAAGAAAACTCGTGGTCGCCCAACATTGAAAACGCAGGAAGAAAGAAAGGTTGAAGCCGCTAGAAAAAGCTCGTACATTCCGTCGGAAGAAACTTGGGTCGAGGCCTCAGATGATCTTCCCCGTCACAGCTCGTACATATCACTCGAAGATTCTAGAAGACAAAAGAATACCAAACCGATCAACCTGCACCCTGATTTCCCGATGATCAAGCTCGGTCCTAAGACGGATATAGTGATCCGCAACTACGCATCTCAGATTCCCGAAGTGATCCATCCATACATCGTTAGAATAAAGGACGTGAAACCAGATGGTCATTGTGGGTTTCGATCGGTGGCTGTTGGGTTAGGAGTGAAACAGAATTCATATTTGATGATCCGGAAACAACTTATAAAGGAGTTACGTAGGAACGAATCGCTTTGGAGGCAGTTTTTCGATCCGGAAAACATAGGACATTATGATGCGCTGCTTGGACGGATCAATTTCAAGGGGGTGGGACGAGCAGATATCGAAAATTACATGACGATGCCTGAGACGGGGTTTCTTATTGCCCAACGATACGGTGTGATTGTTCACAGCTTCGACATGCGTGGGAGCTGTACAATTTTCCCTCTGCTGGGCGGGCCAAACGAAGCTGAGGAACCTCACCTGGTGGTTGCGGTTGTGTTCGTCGACCATGGGCATTTCATACATGTAGAGCTTAGAGGTTGTTATCCAATGCCTCCCCCAAACCCACTCTGGACAGCACACAGAACAGATCGGGCAGCAGCCTGGCATACATTGTACAGGGATCAGATCAACGCGTACGAAATGCTTACGTATCGTGCCCCTGACCTTAATGTAACCCCATATGTTCACGATGTAGGTTAAATGTGTTTAATAATAATCACGTTTGTGCTTGTTCAATATATGCGTTACATCACGTTAAAAACCGAATGTCACCGACACGACCCAATCAGATTCAATACGCACTTATACGACCCAAAATGATCATATACATCATAATACTACAATTAATGAAAAAATACGTCATGTTCATGTGCGGTAGGCGGCTGATACACATAACACCTCTCACAGGAGTACTTGTGCTTTTAAACCCAAATGATACGATATAACGGAATAAGACATCACACGTAACCGATTTGATCCAGAACTTGTAGTATACTCCATATATAATAAAAAATGATGTATAGTGGAAAAAACGTAAAATTTAGACTATTATCGACGCGTTTGTGAATTAAAAACAATTTTTAAAAATTTAAAAAAGGCCCAAAGCGCCCCGCTATGGCCAAAGCGGGGCGCTTTGCCCTTCAATAAGAACAGAAGCGCCCCGCTATGGCCAAAGCGGGGCGCTTTGGTCCCTCGTTATACCTGAAGCGGAGCGCATTCTCCCCCATTTCAACACATAACACAAAACACACACAAAAGGTGCGATTTACACACACTTGAGCCGGAGATCAACGTTTTCAAGCTTTCAACCGCTAAAAGGTAAGATCGAACTTCATTTATTGTTCTGGTTCAAGTTATGTGTTTGATTTTGTTTGATTTTGTTTGATTTGGGCGGATTACATGTTGCTGGTGGGGCTGTTCTTCATCACGAAGAACCAAAGCGCCGCGCCGAGGCCAAAGCGCGGTGCTTTGGTTCATGTTTATTTTTTTTTTAATATTATTTGTTTAATATTATTTGTTTAATATTGTTTGTTTATTATTTAAATTATATTTAATATTATTTGTTTATTATTTAAATTTTATAAATAATATTATTTGTTTATTATTTAAATTTTATAAATAATATTATTTGTTTATTTCAACGTGCAGGGATGAATTCCTCGGATGATGAGATTGAGCATATGGAGGTTGAGGGAGAGGTGGGAGATGAGGGAGAGCAGGGAGAGCCGGCATGTCCGTACCTGCGGTTTCCGGCGGGGTCACCGGCGAGGAGGAGATGCGCGAGGTTGCGCGCCATCCCCATTGGGGAGCATGTAGGGATAGATTGGGGCCTGCTGGATGAGTTGGGAGAGGCCGCGCGGGCGCGTGAGATAGTTGGACTAGATACTCCTTGGTCGCGCCTATTTGAGTTAGCGATGGAGGACTCGTACCCTGAGCTTACGTGGGAGCTTCTTTCCACGTTTACATACGCGCCGCATCCGGCGGATTACGTGGAGGACCCGGATTTTCCAGTCCACGAGGTTACATTCCGTCTCGCCGGTCAGGAGTTTCAGATGAGTGTGCGGCAGTTTGTTGTGCATACAGGTTTGTTTAAATAATATTATTTATTATTTTATATTTAATATCATTTGTTTATTTAATGTTATTTGTTTATTTAATATTATTTGTTTATTATTATTATTTATTTATTTAATGTTATTTGTTTATTTAATGTTATTTGTTTATTTAATATCATTTGTTTATTTAATATTATTTGTTTATACAGGTTTGTATACAGAGGCCGAGCTTCATACTGATTTATATACGCAGGCGGTTACGATGATGGACAGGCAGACGCTTATCAGTTTCTGGAGGTCCATTTCCATTAGACCCTTTGGGAAATCCTGGCAAAAGGCCACCTCCATTAGAGACCCCTTGTTCCGATACTTGCAGCATGTTATCGCGGCAACTATCGTGCCGCGGGGTGCCAGCAGGGAGAAGGTCAACCTCAGTGACCTTTTCTTTCTATACTGCCTACTGCGGGGCCAGCCCTGCAATCTAGCAGCCTGCCTGGCAGATTACTTTGCCACCGCATACCACCGGCAGCTCCGCGGGTGGGTGCACACTGGCTCATTCATCACCGCCATCGCACGCTCGCTCGGGATCGTGCTCGAGGGAGATCCGCTGCTGTCCGATCCGGTCCCGTCTACCAGGTTGGGCCGCGCGTCAGTTTCTAGCATGCAGATCACCCGTCGCTTTGATGTTGGTCTGAGGTTTAGGGGCATGGACGGGCAGATTTGGCAGCCGGAGCCGGTGCCGGAGGTCATCCCGGTTGTTATTGAGTTGAGGCCTGGAGTGTTGGCCCCTCCTGCTGAGCAGGCGGCCGCTCGGCAGGCTCAGCTACAGGCTCTGGGACTCGATGAGTTCCCGGGCCAGGCTCAGGCTCAGGCTCAGGCTCAGCCTCAGGCTCAGCCTCAGGCTCAGCCTGTATTAGAGGATCCGGCTCAGGAGGAGCATATCGAGGAGATCCCGGTACCACCAGTTCAGCCAGCTCCTGAGCCGCCACAGTACCCGCAGCACGTTTACGCTGACCAGCCTCCGGTAGCGCGTGAGGTGGCTCGGGACTTCGACCGGCGCCTCAGACGCCAGGCCGCACGCCAGGACTGGATCATCGAGACGCTCGTTTCTCTACGAGAGGTCGCTGGGTTGCCTCCACTTCCCCTCCCACCGTCCCCACCGCACGAGGATTAGTATCTTAGTTTGTTTGTATAGTGTTTTGTTATGTATTATGCAGTCAGTTGTACCTTTTTGTTTTGTATGTACAAACTGATATATATATATATATATATATTGCAGTTAATCTTCTATTTACATCACGTTGGTGTTGGATTGTTTACGTTTAATTCTTATGGTTTTCTGTACAATTTATTTAACGTGTTCGTTTAATTTAACAAAATAAACTAGGTTAACAGTTTATAAAGACGCACTTATATTATATACGTTCTATAAAAATAATGACGTAAAAAACGTAATTATAAAACAACGTATTATAAAGGCCACCCATTATAAAACTCAAATACAATTTTTTCCTCCAAAAAACACTACCAAACTAACCCACATCTCACCTATTTCAAAAAAAAATCAACACAAATTCCAGCCAATGCATTAGTCTATTTGCACACTCGAAGCGCCCCGCTTTGGCCATAGCGGGGCGCTTCGAGTGTGCAAATAGACTAATGCCGTGTGCGAATAGACCAGGCCTTATTATTAGGAAACTTAGAATTTTGACTTTGATGTATTTACCATTTATTTTGTTTACCGTTTCAAATTGTGGACCAAATCACTTTGGTAGCACTCCAAAAAAAAATTTAATGAACCCATGTGTAAAGGTCAAGCCTTATAACCTTCATAAATGTGAGGTTATATAACAAGCTATAAATGTGTAAGAAATGAGGGTTACAAACTTATAAATGATGTTATATTTTTATAAAAATCATTCTTTAAGTTATATTTTTATAAAAATCAGTGTTTATTACAAACTTTTTATACATTTAAAACATGATTTTTTTTTTCTAAGAGGGCGGTTGAAATTTTCCAAGGGGTGCGGGTAAAAAATTTCAAGGGGTGCGATCGAGATTTTACCGAAAAATTAACACTAAATATTTTTATTTCAAGGGGTGCGTATTATTGACACACCCTGGCTTATTAAATCGACACCCTAAATACGCATCATATAGGCCTATACGATGCGTATTACTTTTTTAAGGAAGTATGATCAGCTTTCCGTCACTATTGAGTGACGTAAAGTGATTGACGTAAGCCATATACGTATCGTATAGGGCTATACGACTCGTATTGAATTCTGAATTTGAATTCTTCCTCCCCTATTTAAATGACGAAGAAGACGATATATATATGGTCTTCGTTATATATTCACATTCGCTAACAAACATGTCTTGGTGCAACTATGTTTTCGGTGAGCCGTCTGAGGCAGACACGAGAACGTTTATTTCGGATAGTAGTGTGATATATCATTTTTTTTATCTTATTATGTTTTTCTTTTGTTTATGAAATACTTAGCATACCGTTTGCTTTAGGCGGGGTCTAATGTCCCTGATTCTTGCGATTGGAGTGGAAATGATGATCACGCGCACGAGGTCGTGTCCGGCTATCGTCCCAATCATAATGAATCGTTGTTGCCAGATCTCAACGAGGTAAGTATATATATTTACTTTTTTCTATTCGGCGTTAAACTTTCCATTTCCTTTTTTTACCCGTTGATTTTTTTTAGTCTGCTATGCCCCGCCAACCGTTGTTACCAGATTTGAACGCGTGTAGCCATGATCAAGGTTATGGGTCTCCGTATTATGAACCTGGTTACGTTCCCTCGTACAGGCAGGAAGAATATGGCAATAACGTTTTTGTTAGTGGTGCATCGGGAGTACAAGAAGACGTTGGTCAACCTTCTTGCATGCAAGAGTCATTGGGTGACGATCCACCCGTGCAAGAGTCATTGGGTGACGAGCCACTCGTGCAAGAGTCTTTGGGTGACGAGACACCCGCTTACCCTGAAGTTTCGTACAAAACTGATCAGGTACGAACGATATATATTTTTGTTAAATGCTATATCTTTTTTTGTTAAAAAATTATTATAAAAATGTTAATACAAAATACATTAAAATTGTTATATTTTTCAAATAGGATAAAAATTAAATAATAAATAATAAATGTTATATGAAATATTTTTATAAAATTTAAACCTGTTATATTTTTTTAAAATTATAAAAAATACATTAAAAATTGTTATATTTTTTTAAAATATTCGTTGAAGATTTGAAGACACTCGTATTATACAAACGAGATGATTTCACCAAAATATGCTTGAAACCCATAATTTGGAGAATGACACTCAATCCATTTATTCAATTTTGCACGGAATTACGCCATCAAGTTAGGAGTGAGATCAACATCTTGACAGTAAGTTTCCAATTCAAACTCTAGTGGACCCTCGTCAAAGTGTCGGAATTAACTTTCTTGACCCGACGAATACCAACCACACTTATGGTACGAAATCGTCAAGTTAGGTGTGAAACCCGCATCTTGTCGACTAGTCCCGTTCCTCGATTTTCAATCTTGCCAAAGTTTTGATTTTTCAATTGATTAGGGACGTGTAGTAACTGGAAGGGTAAAGTACCGTTAATCGCTTCTCGACGAGAGTATTTTACCTATAGGCCAAAGCACGTTTCCTTAATTTGAAAGGACTTTCGATTAACTTTGGAATAGTCAAAATTTCTAAACCCGAAACAATCCGATGTTTAATCAATCCTCTCTTTTACGTTATCTCAATTTCTATGTGTTTTAATACTTGTTACCTCGTTCATTTCAAAACCGATGCACAATTCGCAAGTTCCTCGCAATAAAAAACAATAATAATTTGCACAATATTAAAAAATTGTAAAGAAAAAATACATTCAAAATTGTTATATTTTGTAAATAGGATAAAAAAATTAATTAAAAAATGGTATATTTTTATAAAATTAATTAAAATGTTATGTTTTTATAAAATTAATTAAAATTGTTATATTTTTTAAGAATTTTTAAAAAAGTACATTAAAAATTGTTATATTTTTTTAAATTACTTGTTATATTTTTAGGATTTTTTATCCCGCGATGATTTGGAAGGTTGGGTAAAACGAAGGGGTTTAGCCAACGGATACGTTATTGTTACCAGATGGTCCAAGGGTCACTGGGTGTGGCTCCAAGATGTAAGGCCGGATGGACATTGTGGGTTTCGGGAGTCGGCTGTGGGTTTAGGGTTTGAATAAGACTACTTTGGGTATATTCGAAACCAACTACTTGAAGAGCTGACGGGTCCGAACAAAGAAATGAGGAAGTACATCTTCGATAGTGAATTACCAGGGGACTACGACCAACAAGTACAAGGAATAGATTTTACCGAGGTTGGAATGGCACCCAGGGAACATTGGATGGAGATGCCTCAAGCAACACTCCTTCTTGTCAATAGGTTTGGTGTAATTGTTCACATATAAGACATCCAAGGTTGTTCTACTGTATTTCCCTTATATGATCCAGATCACGCACGTGCCACCCATCAGTTCGTTTCACTGTTATTTGTTAATCGTAGTCATTTCATCCACGTCAGACTTGAAGGGGACTGTCCAATGCCGCCACCGAACCTTACATGGAGTAAACGTGCGGGCTCAAAAGCTTTACTTTGGACGCAAAACTACACGGAACGGATAGCATGGTATGATATGCTAACGAAGCCTAACATTGACCCTACATTGTTTATTATTGATTAATTTGTAATTTTAAAGAATAATTTATTTGTATAATGTATTCCATTTGTTTATTGCCAAAACAGTGCATTATATTAATTAATTTGTAATACGAAAATACGCTAAAATATTCGAAAATACTCTAAAATATGCAAATATACCTTCAAATTCGCTATACGCTAAAATATACGATAATACGCTAAAATATTGATGGAGAGTGTGAAACACGAGTCTTAAGCGTAATATCTTGTGTGATTTAAAGTGTTTTATGCGATTATATCTTTCGAATGTGATAACTACGAGTTCGTATGGGTTTTACAGGTTAACTGTCTAAATCGGTAAAGTTGGAGGCGCATGATTTTGGGGTTCTTTTGGATTCACGTGAGAGGATTTTGGGAAAGACATCATTGGCAGCAAGATTACATCATCCATAAAAAATGTATCATCATCGTTGGCGGCTGGACAACATCATCTCATCAATTAACATCAACATATTTACAAGTGAATATTGAGGGGTGATAGTTATTGTTTTTTTACAAAACAATCACATCATCACGTGTCCATTATTTTTGGTGGACTTGTTTTTGGCGGCTGACTTCTTGAAGGATACAAACTCATTATTGGGAGTCCATCATTGAATCCATTATCATCAGTATCCATCTATCCATGTGTCTTGTGGAAAGGCATTTTAATGGGTTTTAAAATTTAGTCATATACATGCACATGGGCTTTGACGGCAAGGAAATTTGTGGATTTTTATTGGGCCAGCATCACACGTAAATTTGTGGGCCGACTTCTTAGACGACGCAGGCAGTAATCACAAAGGGGGATTTATTCACAAAAATCGACAATATCATCTATCATAATCTTCGACGGCAGTAGACGGCAGACATTGAGGGGTCTTATCTTTCAAGCCAATGTAGGGAGGCTTAACCAATTCGGGATGACAACTGATGCGGTAAAGACAACTATGAGAGGCTAGGCTCTTCGCGGCTTCCTCCCGGTAGACGGTTTTATAGGTTTTTCATGTCTGAGTTTTTTATAGTTTCAATCTATGTTATTTATGTGACAGATATTTAACTTGATTGATTTGGTTGACATATGATTTGTTTATATTTTGAGTTCCTTCTTTACAACGTGTTCGGTTGATGACAAAACTTTGAGCAGGTTGGGTGTGAGATAAAGAGGGTAGACTTGATAAAATTAATTGCTAGTTAACTAATTTATGAACCGGTTGTAACAGACTTGCGTTATTTTATATTCACTTGCTTTATCTTTCAATGGCCGAGAGTTCTAGTAATTGGCTTATATTAGAGAGGTAGGTGGGTTGGTAACGTATTGTTGGTAGTTTTGAGATAACCCCACGCTGTTCAGCAGTCTGGGAAAATGGTCATTAATTATCACAACTGGTAAATAACCGTTAATAGAGCTATGTCTATGTGGTTCTGTTAAATTGATTAACTCAGAACGTGTCAAACCTAGAACTTGAAATCTGGAGGGAGTTGCTTTGTTTCATTATTGTTTCAGCCGTTTAGCTTACTTTTTTCTATAATTATTTAAACCGCTCAGTTTTTACTTTCAGTTTATTTTAGTTTTTTTAGTTAATCAAATAGAAAACTTAACTGACCACATACTCCCCGTGGATACGATACCCTGCTTACCGTAGCTATCTAGGTTAATTAGGTTTTTGCATGACACTTACGACAGTCATCAAATATTCGAAAATACGCTAAAATACATCAAAAATACGTTTAAATACGCTAAAATAAGCAAAAATACCTTAAAATACCCTAAGATACTTGAAAATGCGCTCAAATACCTTAAAATACCCCAAGATACATGAAAATTTGTTAAAATACCTTAAAATACGCTATAATGCTCTAAAGTACGCTAAAATATTCAAAAATACGCTAAAATACGTCAAAATACGTTTAAATATGCTAAAATACACTAAAATGCGCTAAAATACCTTAAAATACCCTAAGATACATGAAAAATATGTTAATATACCTTAAACTACACTATAATGCTCTAAAGTACGCTAAAATATTCTAACATACGCTAAAATACGTCAAAATACAATTAAATATCCTAAAATATGCTAAAATACCTTAAAATACCCTAAGATACATGAAAATATGTTAAAATACCTTAAAATACGCTATAATGCTCTAAAGTACGCTCAAATACTCGAAAATACGCTAAAATACGTCAAAATACAATTAAATACGCTAAAATACGTTAAAGTACGCTAAAATGCGCTAAAATACCTTAAAATACCCTAAGAGACATGAAAATATGTTAAAATACCTTAAAATATGCTATAATGCTCTAAAGTACGCTAAAATATTCGAAAATACGCTAAAATACGTCAAAATACTATTAAATGCGCTAAAATACCTAAAAATACCCTAAGATACACGAAAATGTGTTAAAATACCGTAAAATACACAATAATGCTCTAAAGTACGCTAAAATATTCGAAAATACGTCAAAATATGTTAAAATACGCCGAAATACGTTAAAATAACCTAAAAACAGGTTAAAATAAGGTAAAATACGTCAGAATACACCAAAATATGTTAAAACACTATAAAATACGCAACAATACGATAAAATACCTCAAAATACGCGACTAATGATATTTCCACGAGCGTATACATATAACACAACACTATGGAGTACAAGTGGATTTCAAACAAAACTGTACGTAATCATAAAATACGATATTCGCACGCAACCGAACGTCACCGAAACGACGTATGTTGAAGTCATACGTCATAAAACGACAAAATATGCGAAAATTCGTCAAAAAATGACTTGTATACGCGTCGAACCGAGGAAAACACGAAAAACCAAATTTTCAAACTATGGCATATACGATCGTATAGGCCAAAGTTGTATCGTATTACGCCCTAAATACGCATCGTATAGATCTATGCGATGCGTATAATTCCCTGAATTTAAAAAACAGGGGTATAATGGTAATTTCATACACATCGTATGGATCTATACGATCCGTATTAAACGAGAAAACGATATAACCCCCCTAAAACATAGGGGGTTGATACGATCCAAAAAAAAAACTCAAAATACACCCAAATACACACACATAAGGTGTTATACATACGGTGAAGATACGGTCGAGATTTCAAGATCAAAGACTAGTACGGTATTCATCTCCAAACCCTCATCATTTAAACGTTTTCAATTTTGCATTTTAGCCGTAGGTTTTGTGTGATTTTGAGGTTGAAAACCTGGGTTTTTTGGGGGGTTTTCAAGAACTTATGAATCGATACGATGCGTATCGGCCTATACGCATCGTATTGTTTCAAAAGTTCAAGTTTTTTTCCAGAACACATGAGTTGATATGATGCGTATGGGCCTATACGCATCGTATCGATTCATAATTTCAGAGTTTTTTCAAGAACACTTGAATTGATACGATGCATATGGGCCTGTACGCATCGTATTGATTCTAAATTCTTGTTTTTTTTCCTTTTCTGTTTTAATTATAAAGTATAAACAAATGTTTTATATCTTAGTTTTTTTAATGTTTTACTATTAAGTAGAATGTTTTTATTTTTAGTCGAAGTCATCCGTATCGCGCGTAGGTCGGTAACGAGTGTCGAAACGTAATGAGCCGTAGACAGATAATGTTTATATTATTTAGACGGGGTCGTCCGTATCGCGATTAGGTCCATTACGAGCGTCGAAACCTAAGACATCGTAAATATATAGTTTTTTTATTTTTAGTCGAAATGTCCGTATCGCGCGTAGGTCCGTAACGAGCGTCGAAACCTAAGACGTCGTAGATAGATAATAATTATAATATACAGTCGGGGTCGTCCGTAACGCGATTAGGTCCATTTCGAGCGTCGAAACCTAAGACGTCGTAAATATATAGTTTTTATTTTTATTTTTAATCGAAACGTCCGTATCGCGCGTAGGTCCGTAACGAGCGTCGACACCTAATACGTCGTAGATAGATAATAATTATAATATACAGTCGGGGTCGTCCGTAACGCGATTAGGTCCATTTCGAGCGTCGAAACCTAAGACGTCGTAAATATATAGTTTTTTTTTTTATTTTTTAGTCGAAACGTCAGTATCACGCGTAGGTCCGTAACGAGCGTCGAAACCTAATACGTCGTAGATAGATAATAATTATAATATACAGTCGGGGGTCGTCCATAATGCGATTAGGTCCATTTCGAGCGTCGAAACCTAAGACGTCGTAAATATATAGTTTTTTTTTATTTTTTTAGTCGAAACGTCCGTATCGCGCGTAGGTCCGTAACGAGCCTTGAAACCTAATACGTCGTAGATAGATAATAATTATAATATACAGTCGGGGTCGTCCGTAACGCGATTAGGTCCATTTCGAGCGTCGAAACCTAAGACGTCGTAAATATATAGTTTTTTTTTTTTTAGTCGAAACGTCCGTATCGCGCGTAGGTCCGTAAGGAGCCTCGAAACTTAATACGTCGTAGATAGATAATAATTATAATATATAGTCGGGGTCGTCCGGGGAGGTGGCGGTGTTATATTTTTTTAAAATTAATTAAAAATTGTTATATTTTGAAAAAAAATTGATTAACATTGTCTAATCATGCAGATATGGAAGTCGCTATTGGTAGAGGGAGAGGCCGTGGAGGTGGCGGTGGAGGTGGCGGTCGATGTGGCGGTCGAGGTGGCTGTGGCGGTGGGCGTGGACGTGGCCACGCACATAGAGTGACGGGGGCGTTGATCGTGGTGGCGGTGCCTGGTGGGCGTTGACGTTGACGTGGTCGTGGGCGCGGGCATGGCGCTGACCCTGGAGAGGATCCCCTGTTGGAGAATCCTTATCTGATGTTCGAGGAGGGGAGCGAGGCTTATCACAGATGTGAAAAGTTTCGTCGTATGGAGATCGGTGGCCACGACGCCCTCGATTGGGGAGCTCTAGAAGAGGTCGAGGAGTCGGCGAGAGCCCGACAGTTCATCGGACACGATACTCCATGGTCGAGGTATACTATTTGTTACTGTTTTTTCTTTGTTTCGTATACGATATGCATACTAACCACACTGTGCGATAGGTTGTTCGTATTGCATACACGTCGTCTTATAGGGTCATGGCGTGAGAGTTTTTGTCGAGTTTCGACTTCGCTCGCAGGCCTGCAGACCGTCCAGAGGAGGATGACGACCCAGACGAACCGTGGATAGAGGTAAGCTTTCGTCTAGCGGGGCAGTGGCATTTGATGTCACTCAGACGGTTTGCTGAGCACTGCAGCCTTTACAGGGTGGAGGAGATAGACACCCCCATCTACACCGACGGCATATGGATGGCCCCCCGTACGACTCTGATGAGGTTCTGGCAGGTGATCGGCATGCGTCGCTTCAGCAATACGTCGAAGCAGAGGGCTTCCTTTATCACCGATCCCCTCTACCGCTACCTGTACAAGCTTATTGCCACATCTATGGCACTACGCGAGAAGAGTCGCGAGTGGTGCAATAAGGGGGATCTATTTTACCTTTACTGCCTTATACGGGGAGAGAGGTGCGCCCTCCATCGCTGCCTAGCCCAGTGGTTCGCGGCGGCGTACCACAGGCAGGACAGGTCTGTGCTGTACGGGGGGGGGGGGGGGGGGGGGGCGTACATCACACGTATCGCCGTCTCCTTGGGCCTTATTCCCCAGCAGGACCAATTATTCTCGCAGGGGGCGTGGTGGAGCCGAGCTTTTTGACACGTACTATGCTGATCGGCATGCACGTGACGCGTGACTTCCCTGGGCTCGGTCTGCGACTTATAGGGGAGGACGAGCAGGTGTTCGCCCCCGCCGCTCTCCCAGACGAGCTACCGAGTTGCTTCCAGAGCAGTGGCATATGGTGAGGGTCTGCCGGTAGATGGTGATGCCGCAGAGGGCGACGACGACGATGGTGACCACGCTGAGCTACCACCACATCCGCCGCCGCCTCTAATTCTGTTAGGTGCTCCGGCACAGCAGCCGCAGCCACATGGGGTGCCAATACCCCCAACACGTATTCAACAACGAGCTCGATCCAGCTGTGGCACGTGCGTTACATGAGTTGGAGGACCAGATGCAGGCACGGATGGACGCCGCTCACGGCCGTATGGAGCGTCTTCTCATGGAGGCGATCCAATCATTCCGACGTGGTGAGCAGTCCGGTTTGGATCAGGGGGCGGGGACCTCAGGCACTGCGGGGGCGGGGAGATCAGGCACTGCGGGGGCGGGGCCTTCAGGCACCACTCAAGATCCATAGGTTTAGGATCGTTGTACTTTTCTTGTATTTTGATGGTTTATGTATTTTGAACAATGGCCTGTGTATGTACAAACTTATTATGTAATTAAATTTGAAGTTTCAGTTTATTTGTATTTGTGATTGTTTATTTTAACTGTTTAGATTGGTATGCTTGGTTACGTACAATCTATAATACGATATTAAGTTAAAAATGTGATACGGTACGACACGATACGCTATAATACGATAATTAACGATATAAAAATAATAGAGATGTGATACGATACGATACGACACGATATGCTATAATACGATACTTAAGAATATAAAAATAATAAAGATTTTAAAACTTATTAAAATAAAAATAACCAATAGTAAACACCAATAACAAACCCAGAACACCAAAATCCCAACACAACACACAAAAAATAAACTTCAAAAATTCAGGGCGTCAATAGGCATCGTATATGCCTATACGATGCTGATGCGTGCAAAGTGTGTTATGGTTTTAATGTTTATTTTAAGCCCTTTTACACTTTTTTAGCCAAGTTTTAAATTTATAAAACACGATATTTACTAACACTAAACACACATACGGGCAAGTGCACCCATCGTGAGCGTAGTATAGTGTTGGTAAGATACCGAGGTCGTCCAAGGACACAAGAGCTTTTAGTACCGGTTTATCCTCAACGTCTAATCAAATCAAAAAGTTAGAAAAATGTTTTTAAACTGGAAAAATAAAAACTAACTAAAATGCTAAAAACAAAATAAAAATAAAAACAGATAGACAAGATGAATCACTTGGCTCCGACTCGTGTATAGTGTAACCTTTGATTATTTCCGCACTTTTGCACTTTTTAAGAGATTATCTTAGTTATTGTAGTAGGACCCTCTTTTGAAGGTGACGTTACCCTCAACCCAGTAGTTTGAGTCAGCAAGGATACAATCCGAAAGGGTCGGATTATTGAAAGATAATTAATTACGTTATTAATGCATATTATGGTAGGCCCCTCTTTTGAATGTGACGTTACCCTCGGCTAAGTAGTCTGAGTCAGCAGGGATACAGTCCTAAGTAGCCGGGTTAAAGTATTAATAGTAGCTTACATATGAGGGGGTCAAAGAGTTTGGACCCCCGCCATCCAATACCGTTAAGTATTGAAGGAGGTCCTACTAAATTTGACCCAGGTCCTTGCAGGATCTATACACTGAACAAGCCAAGACTTTTACCAAACCGTTCCCTTAACCCCCGACCAGGTAGCCAACATACCTCCATATAGACCGTGGAGATATGAATGGTGAAAATCTTTTATTTTATATAGACAGTAAAATAATGCCAAGACACCACAGACAAATGATAAGGAAAAATCACCTTCAACATAAGAAACTAGTTATTAAAGTCATTAATACATATACAAGTAAAAAGTGCGAAAAGATTAAAAATAAAAAGTATTACACTAGACACTTTGTCTTCACCAAGTGATGTAACAGACTTAGGCAAACATGGCCTTGATTGTCAAGAACTCTTACGATCAATCTTGGATCCCGAGACGACTCACACACTCTATGATGGACAATGGATGATGGTGGTGGATGATGGTGTTATGGTGGTGGTGGGTGGTGGGTGAAGTGTGAGAGAGGTGGTGTGCCAAGGGATGGTTTGCAATTGAGCCAAACACTCCTATTTATAGGCTGAACAGAAGCTCGGGCACGGCCCCGTGTCCATTGGGCATGGCCCCGTGTCCATTGGGCACGACCCCGTGTCCACATCCTTCTCTTTCTTCATTAATTGCAGTTTGTCTGAATCAGTTGACCACGCCCCCGTGTCCACTGGGCACGCCCCCGTGTGCAGAAGCAAATCTGTACTATCAAGATTTCCCCAGATCCTGCGAATCTTAGAGTTGACCACGGCCCCATGTCCGCTAAGCACGACCTCGTGGTAGGCGATAGAAGCTTCTACATCTTTGTCTTTTCTGCTGGCACTTGGGCACGCCCCCGTGTTCATTGAGCACGGGGCGTGTTCAGCCTTCTGTTTTCTTGTTTAGCTTGGGAAGATGCTGTCGTGGGGTCGGGCATGTCACGTTTGCTCCTTTTCTTGTATTTATGTTAGATTTAGCTGCCTTTTTACTTCTTTTGTTAATTTGAGCTCATTTATTCCTGAAAATACAAAAGGAAGACAAAAACACACTTTTTCCAACATTATTACTAAAAAAATGTTAGTTTTATGCCACAATTGATGAAATTTATATGTTGCATTTTGCACACATCAAATACCCCCACACTTAAATCTTTGCTTGTCCTCAAGCAAAACTCTTTATAATGTGGCTTTACACTCCCAAATGGAATGGGTAGAAGAGAAGGTTTTTGGGCTAGTCATAGAGTGTCGGGATTTCCAAGATTCTTTATTAAGTTTTATTTTTATTTATTTACAGTCCTATTCGTCATGATTTATGTCACAACCCCCGATCCCTGATCCCCGGGAACGGGCGGACGTGATCTCAGAGTTTGGTGGTATCAGTTTGTTTAGTCTCGCAGCGGAATTTACATCAGGACCGTAGTTAGGAAATGTTTATCAGAGTAAAACCACATTCTTTTATATTAATAATCACATGGGCAAAACCCAAGTTTCTTATTACAATACATTTGTAGGGACAAACCCTATTTTATTGAATTTAAGACATCGTTTATTAGGTAACTTTTATAGCCACATTTTCCCAAGCCTTCAGTGCTCTCCAGCTGGCTTTTCATTAATTGGCTGTTCACATTGTGTTACCTGTAACGTGTTTTAAAAACATCTGTCAGTCGGAAATACTGGTGAGTGAATCCCAATTTAATCAAGAAACATTTTATCAATTAAAACAGTATTGAGAGCGATCACATTGTTTATTTCTACACAATTACTCATTCAGTATTTGCCACTCGACCGGATCTATGGCTATGGTCAAATTACCCATTGACTAACTCGTTGTCCAATGGTAATGTACTGTCATTTAGACTTACTACTACTCGTAGTAAATTTTGTATACAAAACCCCATAATACCGGCAGTAATTGAAGAACTACAAAGACTCAATCACCGCTTAATCACATTGTAAAATAATTAAGGTTTTGTAAAGTATTCCAAAAACATTAACAAAAAGAGGATAAACTCACATTGCTTTCTTAGGCTTTTCGTAAGGGTTTCCTGGATATAATCTATAATTTATACAAATGTACATTAGTTAGTATCATAACCCTTTGAAATTATTAATGATACCCTCCCCGAGACGGCATTCCAACAACTACATCGGGCAGAACCACGACAGTTGTTACGGAACCCTAAATCAATCGGGCAGCGTAACTATTACGAAACTGGGGTTATAATACTTACAACGGAGCAGAACCTCGCTAATTTAGGGGTATAATACCCGACTATATTGCTTCTAACTTCAGAATTCGAGATTGAGAAAAAGAAATGAGCGACGGAAATTGTAATCTGATGCTATCTATTTATAGTTCTGATTTCTGGTCCTGTCGCGGCCCGCGTAAAAGATAAGGGACCTTTACGCGGCCCGCGTCAAACTTAGTCAACTCTGTAGCGTAGCTGAGTCGTTGAGTAGGTCCGCCACGATGTCGACACGTGTCAGCCTCTGGTGTAATCGCGTGTGATGCTCTGTCGCGGCCCGCGTCAACTTAGATGAGATCTTACGCGGCCCTCTTGAACTTAAGAAGTCAGCGGAGTTAAGTCTGGTCTTGATACGGCCCGCGTAAGCTTGAGGTGAGGTCTTTCGCGGCCCGCCTCAGCTTATATTTTCAGATTTTTATTTTCTTTTAAATGTTATAATCTATTTTGGCTCGGTTTTCACATACGGGGTATAATATCAGACATATTGGAACATTTTAAAATATAATAGAGTGTTAGTCATATGATGAGGGTATTGGTTTTACCGAGGGTTGTTACATTCTCCCCACCTTGTTTTAGAACTCGTCCTCGAGATCTACTGAAATAAATGCGGATATTTCTTTTTCATTTCTGACTCGAGCTCCCATGTATATTCAGGTCCTCTTTTGGAGTCCCATTTCACTTTGACCAGAACTAATCTTTTATGTTTGAGATTCTTGACTTTCATGTCTTCAATTTGTAGAGGTCTTTCTACAACCTTGAGTTGTTCATTTACCTCTATATCCTTAAGAGGTACTATCAATGATTCATCAGCTAAACACTTTTTAAGATTAGATACATGAAACACATCATGTATTCCTGCCATTTCCTCTGGCAGTTGTAGCTGATAGGCTACAGGTCCTATTTTTCTAATAATCTTAAAAGGTCCAACATACCTGGGACTTAGCTTTCCCCGTTTGATGAATCTTACCACTCTTTTCCAAGGAGAGACTTTCAACAATACTTTATCTCCCACTTGAAATTCCAATGGTTTGCATCGGTTATCAGCATAACTCTTTTGTCGATCACGTGCGGTTTTCAGTCGTTCCTTGACTTGAATAATTTTGTCAGTTGTTTCCTGTACTATTTCAGGTCCAGATAGTTGCTTTTCCCCAATTTCTGCCCAACAGACTGGGGTTCGACACTTTCGTCCATAAAGTGCTTCAAATGGTGCAGCATTGATACTTGTGTGATAACTATTATTATAAGAAAATTCTATTAAAGGTAAGTGATCGTCCCAATTACCTCCAAAATCAATTACACAAGCTCTAAGCATATCTTCCATTGTCTGAATTGTTCTTTCACTTTGTCCATCCGTTTGTGGGTGATAGGCTGTGCTTAATCTTAGCTTGGTTCCCATTGCCTTTTGGAAACTTGACCAAAAACGAGATGTAAAGCGACTATCTCTATCAGAAACAATTGATAAAGGAATGCCATGTAAAGAAACAATTTCATTTACATACAACTTAGCTAATTGTTCCATACTAATTGTTTCTTTCATTGGTAGAAAATGAGCTGACTTGGTTAGTCTGTCTACAATCACCCAGATTGTATCATTTCCTTTCTTGGTTTTGGGTAATTTTGTAACAAAATCCATTGTTATTAATTCCCATTTCCAAATTGGCATTTCTAATTGCTGTAACAAACCTGAGGGTTTCTGATGTTCAGCTTTAACTTGTGAACAAGTTAAACATTTAGAAACATAGGTTGCTATGCCTTTCTTCATTCCTATCGACCAGAAATTTTTTCTTAAATCCTGGTACATTTTATCACTTCCTGGGTGCATCGTGTATTTAGATTTATGGGCTTCTTCTAGTATACGATGGCGTAGATTTCCTAATTTAGGTATCCACATTCTCTTTTCATGGAATCTCCATATTCCATCTGTTCCTTGTTTTAATTCTTTTAACATACCTTTTAACTTTTCAGAATCATCCTTGATTACTGATTATTGTGCTTCTCTTATTTGATCATTTAAATCTACTTGCAGATTTAATTTAAGAGAACGTACCCTTCTTGGCTTTTCATGATACTTTCGACTTAAAGCATCTGCCACTACATTTGCTCTTCCTTCATGATACTGGATATCACAATCATAATCACTAAGAAATTCCATCCAACGCCTTTGTCTCATATTTAACTCTTTCTACCCGAAAACATACCTTAAACTTTTATGATCAGTGAATATGGTAAAGTTACTACCATAAAGGTAATGTCTCCAAATCTTAAGAGCAAAAATTATAGCTCCTAATTCTAAATCATGGGTTGAATAATTCTCTTCATGATTCTTAAGTTGTCTAGATGCGTAAGCTATAACTTTCTGACGTTGCATCAATACACATCCATAACCTAATTTAGAAGCATCAGAGTAGACTACAAAATCTTCAGTTCCTTCTGGTAATGCTAGTATAGGTGTATGGGTTAATCTTTGCTTAAGGATTCTAAAAGCTTCTTCTTGTTTTAATCCCCATTCAAACTTAACAGATTTACAGGTTAACTTAGTTAAAGGAATGGCTATTCTAGAAAAATCTTTAATAAATCTTCTATAATAACCGGCCAATCCTAAGAAACTTCTAACCTCAGTTGGTGATTCAGGGGTTTTCCATTTCGTAATTGCTTCAATCTTTGTTGAATCTACATGAATTCCTTCATGATTGACTAGGTGTCCAAGGAATTGTACCTGTTCTAACCAAAATTCGCACTTAGAAAACTTAGCATAAAGTTTTTCCTTTTTTAATAAACTTAAAAGTGCATGCAAATGCTTTGCGTGATCCTCTTTACTCTTAGAGTAAATTAGAATATCATCTATGAATACAATTATGAATTTATCCAAATATGGCTTACATACTCGGTTCATCATGTCCATAAATGCAGCTGGGGCATTGGTTAAACCAAATGGCATGACAGTAAATTCATAATGACCATACCTCGTTCTAAATGCGGTTTTAGGAATGTCCTCTTCCTGTACCTTTAATTGATGATATCCTGACCTTAAATCGATTTTAGAGAAAAATCGAGCTCATTGCAGTTGATCAAACAGATCATCGATTCTTGGTAATGGATACCGATTCTTAATCATAACCTTGTTTAATTCACGGTAGTCAATACACATCCGCATTGATCCGTCTTTCTTTTTAACAAACAATATCGGCGCTCCCCATGGCGACGAACTTGGTTGTATAAATCCTTTTTCCAACAATTCATCTAATTGTTTCTTCAATTCTTGCATTTCAGCAGGTGGCAAACGGTAAGGTGCTTTGGCAATTGGTGATGTTCCTGGTATTAAGTGAATTCTGAATTCAACTTCTCTATCCGGAGGTAGTCCTGGTAATTCTTCTGGAAAGACATCTGAAAACTGAGATACTACTGGAATATCTTTTAGTTCTTTTCCTTTAGTGTTAGTGATTATAGAAATCAAATACACTATAGAACCTTTTCTTATACAACTTGCAGTTTTCATCACAGAGATGAATTTTGTGGACCTAGAAGACTTATTTCCTTTAATTGTGATCGTTTTACCTTTTGGTGAATTTACTTGAATTGACTTCTGATCACATAAAATACTGGCTTTATTGGCTATTAACCAATCCATTCCTAAAACAACATCAAATCCTGCCAGATTCATAGGATAAAGATTTGCTATAAATTTCTGATTTAAAATTTCTATTCTTGCTCCTTGCAAGATTTCAGAAATTCTAACGGTTTCTCCATTAGCTGTTTCTACTATGCATTCATGTGGTAATTTAGTTAATGAATGATTTAGAAATTTGCAAAACAATGTATTAATAAAACTTTGGTTTGCACCAGAGTCAAATAATACTTTAGCAAAAACATCATTAACTAAAAACGTACCAGCAATGACATCTGGAATCATCTTAGCTTCTTCTGCAGTCAGAACAAATGCTCTAGCATTTTTAGTATTCTTGTTATCTGTAGCTGGAGCTAATTTTGGGCAATTTAGCTTGATATGACCTTGTTCTCCGCAATTGTAACACACCTTGCTGTTAGCTTTCTTCCTGCAGTTTTCTTCTTTGTGTCCCGATATTTTGCAAAAGTTACAGTATATGGAGCATCTCCCTGAATGCTTTTTTTGCAATACCTAGAGTAGGGTGCAGAGGTAGCTCCTACATTTTTCCCACGGTTAGAATTTCCAGAACGAAATTCTTGAGTTAATTTCTGGGTTAGGTTTCTCCTTTGATCCTCTTCTCGGGTACGGACTAATTCATCAGTCAAGGTATTGGCTAGTTCTACAGCTTCTTCTATGGTTTGAGGTCTAGCTGCCTTGACTACATGTCTAATTTCTCCGATTAATCCCCAGATATAACGGGAAATTAACACTGGTTCTGGTGAAGCAAGAGTTGGCACTATTCTAGCATATTCAAAGAATAATTTAGTGTACCCCTTACTATCTACACCAGTCATCCTAAGATTTAGGAATTTGTTTGCTATCTGTTCTTTTTCATTGGGTGGGCAGAATTTCCTTTCTACCTTGTCCTTAAACTCTTCCCATGTCATATTGTAAGTTCTATCACTTCCTTTTGTTTGAAGAATAATGTTCCACCATTCTAGTGTTGCGTTCTTAAACAGATTAGACGCAAACAATATTCTATATTCTTCAGCACACTTACTTATCCTTAAGACTGCCTCAGTCTTTTCTATCCAGCGTAAGGTTGCAATGGCCCCTTCATTACCTGAGAATTCCATTGGTTTACAAGACCAGATTTCTTTATAAGGACAACCATAAGGCATGGTTCTTCTTCTTTTGGGAATAGGCATTTGAAGTACCGGTCCATAGTTTACACTATTTTCTGGTTCAATGGGTCGCTTACTGCTGTGCTTACTTTTATTATCAGCATCTTTAACCGTTTGTAGTATAAATGGCATAGCATCTATAATTCCCTGTGCTACTATATGTTGAATAGCACTATTGTCCACTTGATTTCCATTATTATTGATACTCAGATTATCATTAACCACGTTAATGTTACTATGATTATCGTTATTCGAATTTCTTTAATTTCCTTCGTCGGCCATCTGAATTTTAAACATTTATCCCATATTAATATCACAATTAATATTTTAATATAGTTACTCACATAACACATAATCTAGTAAAAAACGTAGATCATTGCTACTATACTCTTTTTCACACTAGTACAGAAATAAAGTTACAATACCAACAGAAAATAAAATAATAATATGCATCCGTACACACATATTTTATTTTATTATTACTATCGCTTTCTCCATTCTAACATTCATGGATATGGATTCATCCAAAAATCCATATTGCGCTCATCGTATTTCCATACAAGACGCTCTCCCACCTGACGCATCCTCTCACTGCTTTCTAAAATTTCCTCCCCAAAAGTCCTAAGTTCTTGTATTTTTTTTTTTTTTGAAGAAACATACAATATTCTAAGTTAAAATTTTGTAAATCACAAAATCACAAAATGGTAATTTAGAAATTTTCTAAAATTTATTTAAAACAACTATTGCTAGATTACAACTGAACTTTCGAATTATACTAATGGTTTACTTAATAGTTTAACGTTTCCGGCTTGTAAGTGTTGCAGGTGCTAAAACTGGTTTTGTGATTTAACTTATGAATTAATATTTACTGCTACAGTAGCTAACATGTAGAGATTTGCCCATTTTTCGTCTAATTTATCTTCCCAAGGTGGGTTACTGCCTATTTTCTGGGTTTCCTGAGACTTTTTCATGTTCTCTTGACTTTTTCTAAGAATCCGGCTTCTTTTACTAGGGGTAAGTGGATTTTCATACTGCGCTTTACGGACAAAGATTCCTTCTTCAGTATCTGCTGAGTATCTTGAGGAATTTGTTTGGGATGAACTTCCCTTTTCTTTTGGTGAATTATCTAGTTTATGATAGATGTCCGAAATTCTTTTCTTACTCATACTGAAAACTAACAAATAGTCAAATAACACATAACAATTAAATACAGTTATGCACTTATTTCCGTAATTTATTTCCTAACAAAATTTCAAAATTTTAAGTGTCAGCAGAACACTTCTTTGGCTCAGACCAGTGGCTAGGCTCTGATACCACCTTCTGTCACAACCCCCGATCCCTGATCCCCGGGAACGGGCGGACGTGATCTCAGAGTTTGGTGGTATCAGTTTGTTTAGTCTCGCAGCGGAATTTACATCAGGACCGTAGTTAGGAAATGTTTATCAAAGTAAAACCACCTTCTTTTATATTAATAATCACATGTGCAAAACCCAAGTTTCTTATTACAATACATTTATAGGGACAAACCCTATTTTATTGAATTTAAAACATCGTTTATTTGGTAACTTTTATAGCCACATTTTCCCAAGCCTTCAGTGCTCTCCAGCTGGCTTTTCATTAATTGGCTGTTCACATTGTGTTACCTGTAACGTGTTTTAAAAACATTTGTCAATCGGAAATACTGGTGAGTGAATCCCAATTTAATCAAGAAACATTTATTAAAACAGTATTGAGAGCGATCACATTGTTTATTTCTACACAATTACTCATTCAGTATTTGCCACTCGACCAGATCTATGGCTATGGTCAAATTACCCATTGACTAACTCGTTGTCCAATGGTAATGTACTGTCATTTAGACTTACTACTACTCGTAGTAAATTTTGTATACAAAACCCCATAATACCGGCAGTAATTGAAGAATTACAAAGACTCAATCACCGCTTAATCACATTGTAAAATAATTAAGGTTTTGTAAAGTATTCCAAAAACATTAACAAAAAGAGGATAAACGCACATTGCTTTCTTAGGCTTTTCGTAAGGGTTTCCTGGATATAATCTATAATTTATACAAATGTACGTTGGTTAGTATCATAACCCTTTGAAATTATTAATGATACCCTCCCCGAGACGGCATTCCAACAACTACGTCGGGCAGAACCACGACAGTTGTTACGGAACCCTAAATCAATCGGGCAGCGTAACTATTACGAAACTGGGGTTATAATACTTACAACGGAGCAGAACCTCGCTAATTTAGGGGTATAATACCCGACTATATTGCTTCTAACTTCAGAATTCGAGATTGAGAAAAAGAAATGAGCGACGGAAATTGTAATCTGATGCTATCTATTTATAGTTGTGATTTCTGGTCCTGTCGCGGCCCGCGTAAAAGATAAGGGACCTTTACGCGGCCCGCGTCAAACTTAGTCAATGCTGTAGCCTAGCTGAGTCTTTGAGTAGGTCCGTCACGATGTCGACACGTGTCGGCCTCTGGTGTAATCGCGTGTGATGCTCTGTCGCGGCCCGCGTCAACTTAGATGAGATCTTACGCGGCCCGCGTCAACTTAGATGAGATCTTACGCGGCCCGCATGAACTTAAGAAGTCAGCGGAGTCAAGTCTGGTCTTGATACGGCCCGCGTAAGCTTGAGGTGAGGTCTTTCGCGGCCCGCCTCAGCTTATATTTTCAGATTTTTATTTTCTTTTATATGTTATAATCTATTTTGGCTCGGTTTTCACATACGGGGTATAATATCAGACATATTGGAACATTTTAAAATATAATAGAGTGTTAGTCATATGATGAGGGTATTGGTTTTACCGAGGGTTGTTACAATTTTTTTAAAACTTTTCATAAGAAAAATTACTTATTAGGGCATAACATGCCTTTTTAAAATTCCATTTATATACAACTTCACATACCTCACGGGGATCACTCAACACTCGGCCGAAAATGTATTTTAGTGAATCACTCGAGAGCGGCATGGAACGTACTCCTACCATAGGCTTGCCAAGCAATCAATCCTCCTCTTTTTTAACTCTATACCTTTGTAAATATCAAGAGGACTTTTGGGTGAAGGGTTAGGCTTGGGTTAAAGGTAGGTGGTTGGGTTAGTGGTTAGTGAAAGGGCGAAAAGTGTAACAAGCGTCGGTTTTCGTAAGACTTTTTATTTTTGCAAATTTTATTTTGATGAAGCTTTTATTCAAACAAAGTTATTTTTGATAAACTTGTTTGTTTATTTCTCTTTTGCTTCATCATCAACAATTTTTTTTTTGAAAAGTCATACGAAAAACCGAGCTTGTTACTAAAACAAAAGGTTAGAAATAAAAAGGATTTTGGTGGGTGAAAGGGTGTTTGGTTTGGGTTATGAAATGAAAAGGTTTAGGCTCAAAGGGGCTAACTAGGGGGATTTTGGGTAGGTGGTAAAAAAAAAGAAAAATAATGGTGTAGAAATAAAAAGGGTTAGTCCTAATGCCTCCATCATTTACTTACTCGTGTTTAAGTTGGTAAGGATCGGGAATGTATCGTCGTGGCAAGTTCTAGAGTCGTAAGAACCAAGCGGCTATTCACACAAGAAACAAAAAATGAGCATTTAGTTTAATGATATGTATTTGTATGCTCAATAAAGGCTCAAAACTCACTTTTGTGGGAATGGGTTTTTATGTGATCAAGTATATATAATCAAATTTTAACTAAGCTTGTTATGCCGTTTCATAATTTTCTTATGTTGGTTCTTTTTTTCATGACGCTATCGATTCTAAATTTGTAAAAATATAACCTTTTTAGAATTTGAAATTCCCAAGTTAAACCTAGACAAGTAAAAAAAAAATGAATTTTTTTTTTGAAAAAAATTTGGGGAGATTAGCGGTTCCAATAGAGTTTTGTGTAAGGCTTGTAGTTAGGATTTGCAAGATTCAAGGTTTTAGCATCCCCCCACACTTAAATTACACATTGTCCTCAATGTTTCCCAAAAATAAGTTTTTAGGTTGATTGAATGTGTAAAAAGGTGTGAAAAAGCAAAAATTTGTGTTACTGGGTGCTGGACACGGTCCCGTGGTGTCCGGGCACGGCCCCGTGTTCAGTCGCCAGTAACAAAATTGAAAAAGAGAAACAGAAGCCTAGACACGGGGGCGTGTTGGGTGAACACGGCCCGTGTCCAGTTTACCTGAACTGGGCATTTTCTGCAGACTGTGCAGCACGGGGCCGTGTTGGGCGGACATGGCCCGTGCTGAACTTACTGTAACGAAGAAAATTTTGTCGGATGACCCTGTTTTCCTACATGGGGTGCTGGTTCAAGTTTCCATTGTTCCCTTTGCCATCTCGAGTGTGTTTTATTCCTGAAAATTAAAACTAACTAGAAAACAATTAATCTAATCTAAACTAAGGATAGTTCCACGGAATGCCTCCGTGGTGCGCCACGTTTATAAGGGTCCTTGGCTAGACCCAAAGCCTGGTCATTTGTCACTCCAGTGAGATGTTTTGCATCCCATGCTACACCGTCGGAGAGCGTCATCCAAGCTTGAGTCTATGACTTTCATGTAGTTGACCGGGTCTTCGTCTTCTACTATCTTTCCAACTCCAAACTTCACTTCCTCGTCCCCAAACTTCAATGTTAGTGTTCCGTCATTCATATCCACCACCGCTTGGGCGGTGGCTAGAAATGGCCTCCCGAGGATGAGAGGGACATCGGCATCTTCTTCCATGTCTAGTATGACAAAGTCGGCTGGGAAGACGAAATTGTCGACTTTGACCAATAGATTTTCAGCGACACCTTGTGGAAATTTGACAGATCTGTCGGTGAGTTGTATGCTCATCTTTGTAGGGCTCGTTTTTCCTAGGCCGAGTCGTTTGAACATTGATGCGGGCATGAGGTTAATGCTAGCTCCAAGATCGGCTAGTGCATTACGAATAGGGGATTCCCCAATCGAGCAAGGAATCGTGAAGCTTCCAGGATCAATTTTCTTTTGTGGGAGTTTGTTGAGTACTAAGGCGGAGCATTCTTTGCCTAAGTTAACTAATTGCAATGATTCAATTTTCCTTTTGTGAGTGAGGAAGTCCCTCATAAATTTTGCATATTTAGGCATTTGGGTTAAGACCTCGATAAAAGGAATATTAACATGCAATTGTTTTAGAATATTTTTGAATTTTGCGAATTGCTCATCGGTCTTTTGACGAATTAACCGACCGGGGTATGGAACCGGAGGAGTCTTGGTGGGCTCTTGATTTGGTGGAGATGCCTTTTCTGGTTGGGGTGCGGGTGGAGTCGTGGTTTGGCTGGATTGGCTTTTTTCAGCTGGCGGTAATGGAGCCTCCTCGGGACCCACGGTTCGGTTTCTCAATGTGATAAGATGTACTTGCGCTTTTGGGTTGGTTTCGGTATTGTTTGGTAACGCGCCTTGTGGTCTCTCGGAGAAATTTTGAGCTACTTGATTTAATTGTTTTTAATGTTTTGAATGCTAGCTTGTTGATTTCTAAAATTCGATTCCAATTGCTGAAATCGATCCGAGTTTTTCTTTTCGGTTTCGGAAATGAGGCGAGATACAGTATCTTCAAGCCTCTCTCATCCACCTTGTTATTGAGAAAAGTTTTGTGGTTGTTGAAAGTTAGTTCGTTGGTTTTGTTGGTTACTACTATTGCCGGGATCTCTCCAACCAAGGTTAGGGTGGTTACGCCATCCTTGGTTGTAGGTACCCGTTGGTGGACCCGACGGCCTAGGTCTATTATCAATGTAGTTTACCATTTCCGTTTGATCATCTACTTCTTTCATACAACTCCAATTTTCATGTGGTCCACCACACCCCTCACAAGCCATAACCGAGGCCGTTTTTGCCATTTCTAATTTTTTTGATTTTTGAAGAAAGGGCCTCGATTTGGGCTTGTAAAGAAGTGCTTTCATCAACCTTATGGGCGCCCGGGGCAATAAATTTATTGCCTCGGGGAGTGTGCCACTGAAAATTGGTTTGAGCAATTTCTTCAATTTGATTATATATTTCATTTGGGCGACGATTACCTAGAAGTCTCCCGGAGCTAGAATCAAGTGTTTGTCTCGTGTGTGGCAACAACCCATTGTAGAAAGTGGATACTTGTTGCCATACCGCAAGACCGTGATGAGGACACTTTCTTAGTAGCTCCTTGAACCTTTCCCAAGTTTCATATAAGGATTCCTCATCCTCTTGTGAATATGTATTAATTTCAGTCATTAATTTAGCCGTTTTAGCAGGAGGGAAATACTTACGTAGAAACTTTTGGGCTAGTTCATCCCTGGTGTTTACCGAGCCAATTGGGAGGGTGTTAAGCCAAGCCTTAGCTCGGTCTTTTAGTGAAAATGGAAACATTCGAAGGCGGATGGCGTCATTTGATGCTCCATTGATCCGAAATGTATCACATATTTCTAAGAAATTAGTAATATGTAGATGGGGATCCTCGTCCGCAAGCCCTTGAAAGGTTGCGGAGTTTTGAAGCATTTGTATCAAATGCGGTCGAAGTTCGAAGTTATTGGCTTCGACATTCGGTGCATTGATAGCGGCGCCAAGATTACCTACAGTGGGCCATAGGTAATCCATGAGGGTACGTTGGTCCGCCATTGGAAGTGGGTCCCCTGAAACTTTCTCTTGGTTTTTAGCTTTAAGTCTTTTTCTGAGAAAGCGTTCGGGTTCTTCTAGGGGTTCTTTTATGTCTCTACTAGAACTGGAGCTCATACACTACGTAGGAAGTTCAAATGTGGCGCCTAGGTTCCAAGTCCTGCAATAAAAACAGAAAAGAACGTTGGTCAGAAGGTACACCACGGCCCCATGTTCAGTGAACACGGCCTGTGGTCGGAAGTACAGCGATTGTTTTCCGGATCCCTGTTACTGGGGAGTTGGACACGGCCCCGTGTTGCACCGACACGGCCCCGTGCTCAGCTCTCTGTAACTCGGAAAATAAAAAATGCCAGTGATAATGCTGGACACGGCCCGTGTCCGACCAGGCACGACCCTTGCTGAGCTCTGCAGAAACTGAAAAACTAAGAAAAATCTTAAAAAGAATAGAAAAATAAGAAAAAACGATTAGGCCGTTGATTCCTAACTTTCTTAAAATCCTTGTGTCCCCGGCAACGGTGCCAAAAACTTGATACGTGCTATGTGTGTTATGGTTTTAATGTTTATTTTAGGCCCTTTTACACTTTTTTAGCCAAGTTTTAAATTTATAAAACATGATATTTACTAACACTAAACACACATATGGACAAGTGCACCCATCGTGAGCGTAGTATAGTGTTGGTAAGATACCGAGGTCGTCCAAGGACATAAGAGCTTTTAGTACCGGTTTATCCTCAACGTCTAATCAAATCAAAAAGTTAGAAAAAAGGTTTTTAAACTAGAAAAATAAAAACTAACTAAAATGCTGAAAATAAAATAAAAATAAAAACAGATAGACAAGATGAATCACTTGGCTCCGACTCGTGTATAGGGTAACCTTTGATTATTTCCGCACTTTTACACTTTTTAAGAGATTATCTTAGTTATTGTAGTAGGCCCCTCTTTTGAAGGTGACGTTACCCTCAACCCAGTAGTTTGAGTCAGCAATGATACAATCCTAAAGGGTCGGATTATTGAAAGATAATTAATTAAGTTATTAATGCATATTATGGTAGGCCCCTCTTTTGAAGGTGACGTTACCCTTGGCTAAGTAGACCCTTGGCTAAGTAGTCTGAGTCAGCATGGATACAGTCCTAAGTAGCCGGGTTAAAGTATTAATTGTAGCTTACATATGAGGGGGTCAAAGAGTTTGGACCCCCGCCATCCAATACCGTTAAGTATTGAAGGAGGTCCTACTAAATTTGACCCAGGTCCTTGCAGGAAATATACACTGAACAAGGCAAGACTTTTACCAAACCGTTCCCTTAACCCTCGACCAGGTAGCCAACATACCTCTATATAGACCGTGGAGATATGAATGTTGAAAATCTTTTATTTTATATAGACTAATAAAATAATGCCAAGACACCACGGACAAACGATAAGGAAAAATCACCTTCAACATAAGAAACTAGTTATTAAAGTCATTAATACATAACCAAGTAAAAAGTGCGAAAAGATTAAAAATAAAAAGTATTACATTAGACACTTTGTCTTCACCAAGTGATGTAACAGACTTAGGCAAACATGGCCTTGATTGTCAAGAACTCTTACGATCAATCTTGGATCCCGAGACGACTCACACACTCTATGATGGACAATGGATGATGGTGTTATGGTGGTGGTGGGTGGTGGGTGAAGTGTGAGAGAGGTGGTGTGCCAAGGGATGGTTTGCAATTGAGCCAAGCACTCCTATTTATAGGCTGAACAGAAGCTCGGGCATGGCCCCGTGTCCATTGGGCACGGCCCCGTGTCCACATCCTTCTCTTTCTTTATTAATTGCAGTTTGTCTGCATCAGTTGACTACGCCCCCGTGCCCACTGGGCACGCCCCCGTGTGCAGAAGCAAATCTGTACTATCAAGATTTCCCCAGATCCTGCGAATCTTAGAGTTGACCACGGCCCCGTGTCCGCTGAGCACGACCCGTGGTGGGCGATAGAAGCTTCTACGGCTTTGTCTTTTCTGCTGGCACTTGGGCACGCCCCCGTGTTCACTGAGCATGGGGCGTGTTCAGCCTTCTGTTTTCTTGTTTTGCTTGGGAAGATGCTATCGTGGGGTCGGGCATGTCACGTTTGCTCCTTTTCTTGTATTTATGTTAGATTTAGCTGCCTTTTTGCTTCTTTTGTTAATTTGAGCTCATTTAATCCTGTAAATACAAAAGGAAGACAAAAACACACTTTTTCCAACATTAGTACTAAAAAAGGGTTAGTTTTATGCCACAATTGATGAAATTTATGTGTTGCATTTTGCACACATCAAATACCCCCACACTTGAATCTTTGCTTGTCCTCAAGCAAAACTATTTATAATGCGGCTTTACACTCCCAAATGGAATGGGTAGAAGAGAAGGTTTTTGGGCTTGTCATAGAGTGTCAGGATTTCCAAGATTCTTTATTAAGTTTTATTTTTATTTATTTACAGTCCTATTCGTCATGATTTATTTAAAACTTTTCATAAGATAAATTACTTATTAGGGCATAACATGCCTTTTTAAAATTCCATTTATATACAAGTTCACATACCTCATGGGGATCACTCAACACTCGGCCGAAAATGTATTTTCGTGAATCACTAGAGAGCTGCATGGAACTTACTCCTATCATAGGCATGCCAAGCAATCAATCCTCCTCCTTTTTAACTATATACCTTTGTAAATATCAAAAGGACTTTTGGGTGAAGGGTTAGGCTTGGGTTAAAGGTAGGTGGTTAGGTTAGTGGTTAGTGAAAGGGCGAAAAATGTAACAAGCGTCGGTTTTTGTAAGACTTTTTATTTTTGCAACTTTTATTTTGATGAAGCTTTTATTCAAACAAAGTTATATTTGATAAACTTGTTTGTTTATTTCTCTTTTGCTTCATCATCAATTTTTTTTTTGAAAAGTCATACGAAAAACCGAGCTTGTTACTAAAACAAAATGTTAAAAACAAAAAGGATTTTGGTGGGTGAAAGGGTGTTTGGCAAGTTCTAGAGTCGTAAGAACCAAGCGGCTATTCACACAAGAAACGAAAAATGAGCATTTAGTTTAATGATATGTATATGTATGCTCAATAAAGGCTCAAAACTCACTTTTGTGGGAATGGGTTTTTATGTGATCAAGTATATATAATCAAATTTTAACTAAGCTTGTCATGCCGTTTCATAATTTTCTTATGTTGGTTCTTTTTATCACAACGCTATCGGTTGTAAATTTGTAAAAATATAACCTTTTTAGAATTTGAAATTCCCAAGTTAAACCTAGACAAGTAAAAAAAATGAAATTTTTTTTTGAAAAAATTTGTGGTGATTAGCGGTTCCAATAGAGTTTTGTGTAAGGCTTGTAGTTAGGACTTGCAAGATTCAAGGTTTTAGCATCCCCCCACACTTAAATTACACATTGTCCTCAATGTGTCCCAAAAATAAGTTTTTAGGTTGATTGAATGTGTAAAAAGGTGTGAAAAAGCAAAAATTTGTGTTACTAGGCGCTGGACATGGCCCCGTGGTGTCTGGGCACGGCCCTGTGTTCAGTCGCCAGTAACAAAATTTGAAAAGAAGAAACAGAAGCCTGGACACGGGGGCGTGTTGGGTGAACACGGTCCGTGTCCAGTTTACCTGAACTGGGCATTTTCTGCAGACTGTGCAGCACGGGGCCATGTTGGGCGGACACGGCCCGTGCTGAACTTAGTGTAACAAAGAAAATTTTGTCGGATGACCCTGTTTTCCTGCATGGGGTGCTGGTTCAAGTTTCCCTTGTTCCTTTTGCCACCCCGAGTGTGTTTTATTCCTGAAAATTAAAACTAACTAGAAAACAATTAATCTAAACTAAACTAAGAATAGTTCCGCGGAATGCCTCCGTGGTGCGCCACGTTTATAAGTGTCCTTGGCTAGACCCAAAGCCTGGTCATTTGTCACTCAAGTGGGATGTTTTGCATCCCATGCTACACCGTCGGAGAGCGTCATACAAGCTTGAGTCTATGACCTTCATGTAGTTGACCGGGTCTTCGTCTTCTACTATCTTTTCAACTCCAAACTTCATTTCCTCGTCCCCAAACTTCAATGTTAGTGTTTCGTCATTCATATCCACCACCGCTTGGGCGGTGGCTAGAAATGGCCTCTCAAGGATGAGAGGGACATCGGCGTCTTCTTCAATGTCTAGTATGAAAAAGTCGGCTGGGAAGACGAAATTGTCGACTTTGACCAATAGATTTTCAGCGACACCTTGTGGAAATTTGATGGATCTGTCGGCGAGTTGTATGCTCATCTTTGTAGGGCTCGTTTTTCCTAGGCCGAGTCGTTTGAACATTGATGCGGGCATGAGGTTAATGCTAGCCCCAAGATCGGCTAGTGCATTACGAATAGGGGATTCCCCAATCGAGCAAGGAATCGTGAAGCTTCTAGGAGGGCTGGGATCTTGTGTTAGTGTTCGAGGTCGCTATTTCTTGGCTTGACCTTTAACCCTAACATAAATTTCGCTTCTCCCATTCGCCGTCCGGGACAGGTTAGCACAAGTTTTGGTGAATATCGGGAACAAACTGCTGGTGGCTCGATGAAGAGGTGTATATTGATATAGGGTGAGAGGTTTGACCTGAAACACATATCGATTGTGGATCAAACTTTACCTTGCTTCCTATTTTGATATCTCATCGATTCCATTCGCCATTAGGGTTGTGTTTCCGGGGGGTATCAATAGCTACTATGGAGAGGAGAGGACAGGAGACATGGAGATGGAAGTTAAAGGAAAGACCGCCAGAAGAATATGATAAGTCAAAGGAGGACGAGGAGTGGGAAACGGTGAGAAGGAAGAAAGGAAAGGAGAAGGAAGCAGAAGAACCAAGCACTACCATCTTTCTTGCCAACCTGTCGGAAGAGATACCTGAAAAGCAAATATGGATGGAAGTCAGAAATTGTGGTTGTCTATCGGACATCTATTTTCCCAGAAAGAGAGACTTAAAAGGCAAAAGATTTGCGTTTGCAAGATTTAAGAAGATTAGAGATATAACTAAGCTGGTCCAAGCATTGAATAATATTTGGTTTGGGGATAAAAGGGTTAAGGAAAATGTATCAAGATTCAAGAGAGAGGAGGAGAAGATGGATCGGGGTCATAAGGGATTTGGGGGACAGGGGAAACCTATGTTGGATAATAGGGATTGGGGAGGAAAACATGGAGGGTCAGTGAAGATGAATAAAGAAAAGGAGCAAACAAAAATACCAGGTTATCAAAGAGGCCAGACTAATGATAAAAGGGACTGGTCCTATTCAGAGATAGTTGCAAGAGAAAAGAATAAAGGAAGGAGTGACGAGATGAGTGTAGAATTGAGGTCAGCGAAAGGTGACGTAGACGAATGGAGCAAGAGGACAGTTTGTATAGAGGCAAAATCGTTGAAGGTTCTATGTAGGGCGAAAGAGATCCCGAGTGAGATATTCTTACACACAATGGAGGTCAGATACCTTGGAGGCCTGAAAGTGCCGATTACTTTTGGTTCGCAAATGGAAACCACTGAATTCTTAACGAGTTATAACTTGCAATGGGGCGAGTACTTCAATAATGGAAAGAGATGGAAGGAGAACTTAGGTGAATATGAAAGAATAGCTTGGGTAAGTGTGTATGGAGTTCCTGTTAGCCTACGAAATAAGGAAAATATACATCTTATCGTACAGAAGATTCGGAAGGTAGTAGAAGTGAGTGACATAAGCAAGGAAGAAAGAAACCTGTCCTATGCCCATATCGGTGTTATCGTGGATAGTGGTCGATTGATAAACACAGAAGTTGTAGTGAAATACAAGGATAAAGATTTTAAATGTTGGATTTCAGAGGTTCTTGGAGGATGGTCACCGAAGTTCGCAAATGACGGATTTGCGTTTGTGAACCTACCCGAAATGAATGTGGAAGACAATGGAGATGGATCAAGACCAGATGAACCAGAGGGGCACAATAGTGTGAGGTGAATAACGTACAAAGCAACGAAGAGGTGGGGAACAAAACTCCGGTCGATGGAAACAGTACATCGGAGAATTCGATAAGAGAGGAGAACGAAGCGTCTGGTGGGGAGGATGAACCAATTAATGCAGAATTAAATTTTGGTGGTAATTGGAGAGAAATTTTTGCTGATTGTGTGAGAAACGAAGAGACAGCCGACAATCTTGGATTGAGGAATGACTCCATGAGATCTGGATCAGTTTTCAATAACAATGAATACACACGTGGGGTAGATGGGGTTATATCCTTCCAAGCAGGGAACAGGGAGTCAGTTGGGCTTGAGGGTAGTGAGCCAATGGGAGGAAGAGGGAGTGCCAATATGGATACTAGATCAAGCCCAGAAGATGAAGTAGGAAATCACATGGACAATGGGCCGGATAATGACCCATTCAAACTAGATGAAATAATCTGGGCCTCCAGTAGAAAGAACAATAAAGGAAAAAGAAAAGAAAGGGCAAAAACATGCCCAATTACTAATAGTTACGCGGCGATGCACAAGAGAATAAGAACGAACGATGGAGTGGGGATCAGAGAGCAAACAAATCAAGGAGATCTTATAGACCCGATCGACAGAACTTTTGATTTGAATGAAGAACCGAGTAGAGATCTGGAAGAGGAAGTTAATGCGACTATGGAAATAGGAAAAAAGATGGGTATAAGGATTTCAAAGTTTTGGAATGAAATCAACAGGATTGTACAAGAGGAATTGGAGTTGAACGAAGCACAATGAATTTTCTGGCAATAAATATCAGAGGCATTGGGGGCGTAGACAAACCAGCTTGGATTAGTAGCTTAGTCAGGGAATACAAATCAGATTTTCTATGTATGCAGGAAAGTCAAGTTTCGGACCTAGACGCAGTGATTGTTGGTAGATATTGGGGACAAGTTGAAATGGAATGGGCATTTGTAGAAGCAAGGGGGAGATCAGGCGGATTAGTATCGATTTGGAATCCTGGGAATTTCTGTGACAACCGGTGATTTACGGCTCTTAATTACGTGATTAACAGGTGATTAATACGATAATAAATAGTGCTTACAGCACAAATAAACTTGATTAGGCCTTTGGAGTGCCTAGGAACGCCTGATAGACTTTACAGTACGCGCATGACGGTCTACAGAGAACCTGCTAAACGATAAACGATAACGATCTGAAACCGTATGAAATACTGACAACACCGACAAAAATGGATGTTACCCGAATATTTTTATGCTTATGGAGTATGGGTCGCAATATCGGGTCTCGTAGGAATTACGGGCCACTTACACATGAGATGGGCTTGTGGGCCTAGGGCCCAAGCCAAAAACCCGCAAGCCTAAAACTACACATAAAATACTAGATATTTCCTTAAAATCTTAAACAAATCTTGCAAATCCATACAAGATCTATAAAATCTTAGCAAAATCCTATTAAATCTCTACAAGAGATGTTAACTCCAAGGATAAAACAATTGACCTACATACAGTTTGAATACACCAAAGGGCAATAAAACCCTTCCCCTCTATTAATACACTTGTCCCTCACTTGTCTGCATTTCATCCAAACAAACACACACACACACTACCAAATACCCTCTACATTACTCCCTCTCTCGATCTCGCCTAAACAAACAAACACAGAGAAGATTATCTTCTCCCACCCTCATGCTCTCCCTCTCCCTTCTCGGTGAACCCCCAGCCGGCCGACGACCAGCGGCACCCCACACCCTTTCTCTTCGATCTTTCTGGATCCGACAACACCCCACACCCCCTCTTTCTTCGTCGATTAACAATCAGAGCACCACCACCACTAACCGGTGGTGGTGCGGCGGTGCGACACAGAGAGAGACGGAGAGAGAGACTGAGAGGCGAGAGAGAGAGAGAACCGGCGGTCAAAGACTCGGACCGCCGGTCGGTTCGTTTATCCGGTGGTCAGCAGGTTTATACGGCGGGTTTTAGACGAAGGTGATGACGATGATGTTGATGATGAAGGCTGAGGTTGAAGGCGATGGTGGTGATCGGCGGTGGCACCTCGGACCGATGGTCCCTGTTTCGGACCGACGGTTCCTGTTTCGGTCCGTCGGGTTTCACGTCACGGGCCCGGGTCATGGTTCGGGTAGGATTCAGTCGAAGCGGGGGTTTGTTTCGGGTTCCGCGACTCAGTCGGGTTCGAGTTAACTCAGTCACATTTCGGGTCAACAGTCGGTCAACGATCAACAACGGGACGAACGGTGTGGTTCGGATCGGTTTATGAAGCGTTTCGGTTAACTCGGTCAAACCGAGTCAACTCAGCGAGCCAACTCGGTCAACACAGTTGACCTGGTCAACTCGGTCAACACGTTCGGCGACTCGACACGAAGATTTGGTAAAGGATTTAGCGCGAATATTATTTACGTTAGTTATTCCCTATTTTTATTACGTGATAACGAGCTCGAACCGGTTGATTATATTTTACGTTTGATATATTTAACAAAACTGTTTATGTTGACTACCGAATCTTGATTGAATTTTGTTAAAATAACGACAACCTGTGTTGTCGTGGGCGTCCAAAAACAGAGGAAACTCTGCCCGTTTTTCGAGAAACCCGTAAAACGAAAACACGTTTTTTATTCAAACGACCTACATAAAACAAAACGCGGATGCATATTTTCTCAACGGCACTTTAGAATTTACAAATGTGTCAATCACGCTAAGAATTTTACAAAATAAATATAATAATTTTATATTTTTTTTCAAATGTTTAACGACTCGAATTCTCTTATAAAAACAAAAAGAATAGTTTTTATACTTACTTCGGACATTATTTACGACATTAAAAATAGTTATTATATTTATTCTAAACTTCGAAAAATTAGACGAATTCTTTTCTAAAGGTAAACATAGTTTACTCCAAACGACAAACAACACGACTTCTTTTTATGAAAATAAATATAGTTTATGTATTTATTTCAAACAACAAACATGGTTTCGTTTTACAAGATGAATGTAATTTATATATTTCGAACATCAAACAAAACGAAGATTCTTTTATGAACTTAATATAGTTTATATGTTATTTCGAATATCAACGACACGAATTCATTCTATGAAAATAAATATAGTTTTTTTGTTTCAAATACCGTACCACACGAATTCGCTTATACAAATACATATAGTTATGTATTTATTTTCCGACATGAACAAGTCGAATTCGTTTATAAAATAAATATAGTTTATACATTTATTTCAAACTTCCAACGACGATTCTTTTATAAAATAAATATAACTTTTCATATTTATTTTATACGCCTAAACGACATATACGGATATTTTGACAAAGATCATACGAAACGCGATATATAATACGAGTTTGTCATATATTATTTTCATGCAAATATTCTTTTATACACGTACGACTTCTCGGGACGATAGGCGATCTTAACGATATATTTATATATTTTTATATAAATATTTATTTTTAAACCTCTCGAGAATCAAGTCTTTTCAAGACTTATTGATTATTATCGACAATAAATGATACTTATCAAATATGACTTAATCAATTCCGATAAGTTAACCACTTACCGTTGAATCGTCCGGTTAACGATTCGGTAGAGCTCGGTGACACGTAGACTAGTTACCGCTTTTATTTATAAACTTATTAGATATTCCGTGTTAGGAATTTTGTAGAATGCACGCTAGCAAGTCAAGTCTTGGAAACGACATCACGAAGTTGTAATTAGCTAGCTTCGCACAAGGCAATTCAAGTGAGTTCATAACCCCACCTTTTACAGTTTTACATTTTTCTAAATGTTTTCCGGGTGGAAAGACATGCACTTTTTGCGAAGCATACAAGGTTTTCAATAAACATGAATTACATATTTCTAAACCATTTTACAAACAAGTGTTAACTGACACAAATGGTTTACGAGAAGCTTATGTTTTATACTGGTTTTTCAAACAAGCGTATTTTTCGAAATATGCATACACACGAATTCTAAACCCAGTGAGTTCATGTCCCCCTTTTCTCTTAACTGTTTTCAGTTTTATAACTTCGGGGGTGAAATACATGTTACAATTATTAAGGACATTTTTTATATACATGGTATGGTTAGCTTAAGGAGGGTTGGGACGTGCAGATCATGTGAGTGGTGGGTACAACACTTAAAGCCATTAATCCTTGTTGTTAGGACCGAGGGACACAAGAGTGATAGATCTATTTGGGTGTAGCGAGCCCACACCCGTGAGGTCAGGGTGACCCATAGAGGTGACTGTGTCTTCCAGCCGAGGCCCGATACAAATTTGCTAGGTTTGAGTTTTCCTGCATCACTTCACACATACCAGTGACCTTGCAACCCATTGGTGATATCTTTTTTCCTTAATTGCTACATACCAGGGACATTTATACATTGGGACGTACTTTAACGGTTTATACATACCAAGGACATTTATACATAGGGACGTACATACTTACAGAAATACATGATTTATACAAATTAAATACCATGTTTTATACAAATTTAAGGCATAGGATTATGCGGGCATGGAGTCAAAGTCAGGGTGGGCATTGACGGTTATACGAACATTACAAATACGAGAGTTTACAAATACATGGTTTTACGAACATAATGCGTTACAAATACAAAGTTTCCATATAACTTGGCAAGAAAATGATTTCTAAATTCGTTTTCTCAATAATATTTCACAAACTGGTTATTCAAAAGATTTATTTCAAATCTTTTACAAACAAACTATGAACTCGCTCAACTTTATGTTGACCTTTTCGCATGTTTCTTTCTCAGGTTACTTTTCAGAAACTATGGCACGGTTGGAATATGAGAACCACTGGAGATTCGAGTACTTAGTGGGCGTTCATTTTCTAAAAGACTTAGCTTATTTGCTTCCGCTGTGCAATGAAGATACCAGTCCAGTCACGCCAGCTCTGATAATTTCGGGGTGTGACAATTTCTTCATGCAAAGTATAACAAAAAGTGAATCCTTCCTGATAGTAACTGGGCGACTCGCGGGAACTGAAATAATGTTAAATATAGTAAATATTTATGCTCCGTGTGACGTTACACGTAGACGGGAGTTATGGGAAGAACTGAAGACAGTTAAAGAACAAGGAAAGGGTATGTGGGTTATGGCCGGGGATTTCAATGAAGTAAGGGATGAAGGGGATAGAATGATATCGAGGTTTGATAGCCATAATGCGATGATTTTTAACACGTTTATTGCAGAAACGGGAATGCTAGAATATCAAATGGGTGGGTATAAGTTTACGTATATGCCGGACGATGGATCGAGCCTAAGTAAGATTGACATGATTCTTGTATGTGATAGTTTTATGAACAAGTGGCCTTTGGCGAATTTCGAAGCATTGTCTAGGAAGTTCTCAGATCATAGTCCACTCGTGTTGAGATGCTCTACGTCGGATTTTGGACCAATACCATTTAGATTCTACAATAGTTGGTTAGAAATGGCGGGTATTGAAGAAGTGGTAAATAGCGTTCTAAAAGAATATGGAGTGGGGGTAAACTCTATGAAAGAATTGTCCGGTATATTTAAGAAGTTAAAAGCAGACATAAAACTTTGAAGGAAGGAAAGTAAACAAAATGAAGATAAGGAGATGCAAGAGTCAAAGAAGGAGGTGGATGAAATCGAGAAAATAGCGGAAACCCGAAGGCTTACGTCGGAGGAAAAAGAAAAAAAGAGTTCATGGTAAGTGGAAAATAAAGAGGTATGAGAGGAGAAGGTTATTAGATTTGAAACAAAAAGGAAAAATGAGGTGGGCCAAGTTAGGTGACGAAAACTCGAAATACTTCCATAGAATCATTAGTTGTAGAAAAGCGAAAAATAGAATCAACGCTTTGTGGATAAACGGGAAATTGGAAACGGAACCAAAGGTGATCAAGTCAGCTATGTTAGAGAGTTTTAAGAACCAATTTAAAGAGCCCCGAAAATCAAGACCTTCAATCGACGGGAGAGGATTCAAGAGACTTACAAAAGAAGAGGCAGACAAGCTAGTCGGTGTATTCTCAGTAAAGGAAGTCAAGGAAGCGGTGTGGGCCTGTGGTAGTGATAAGCCCCCTGGACCCGATGGATTTTCTTTTAAGTTCATCAAAAAGTTCTGGAGTTTTTTAGAAAAGCATTTCATAGGAGTACTAAACGAATTACATAATTCAGGCCGAATAGAGAGGGGTTGTAACGCGTCGTTCATAGCGTTAATACCGAAAACCAGGGACCCAAAATTGGTCAATGAATATAGACCTATCTCTTTGATTGGGGTGCTATATAAAATAATAGCAAAGATCCTCGCAATTAGGATAAAAAAGGTCATCCCATCCGTAGTGGCACCGGTACAAACGGCTTTTGTTGAAGGAAGGTCAATTTTCGATGGTCCTATGATCACAAGTGAAATAATCTCCTTGGCAAAAAAGAAAAGACAAAGAATTTTCGTGTTCAAGGTGGACTTCGCGAAAGCATACGATTCAATAAATTGGAAGTTCCTATTGGCGAATCTAAAGGCGATGAATTTTCCAGAACAGTTGAGGAAATGGATTGGAGCGTGCTTGAAGTCAAGCTGGGCCTCAGTACTCTGGTGAATGGATCTCCTACTTTAGAATTCAAATTACAAAGAGGACTAAGACAAGGTGATCCATTGTCCTCATTTTTATTTATTTTAGCAATGCAAGCACTTGACGTAATTATGACTAGGGCAAATGAAAGAAATGTTTTCCAAGGAGTAAAATTACCTAATGAAGGTCCTTGCATATCTCACTTATGTTACGCAGATGACGTAATCTTTATGGGCGAGTGGTCCGAAACTAATATAGTAAATCTAAATAGAATCCTGAGATGTTTTTACCTGACGTCGGGATTGAAGGTGAACCTAAGTAAGTCAAGCTTGTACGGTGTGGGGGTAGATGAAGAAGAAATTGAAAGTATGGCTACTATATTAAAATGTAGGAAAGGAGACATGCCGTTTGGATTCCTCGGTTTGACGATAGGTGCAAACATGAAACGTGTAAAATATTGGAAGCCGGTGATAGATAAGTTTAATAAAAAACTGTCGGCATGGAAAGCGAAATGCCTTTCATTTGCGGAAGATTAGTATTAGCTAAAGCAGTGATGGGAGCACTACCAAACTATTATCTATCGACGTATATAGCCCCAAAGAAAGTTATACAAAAGTTGGAGGCAATTCGTAGGAATTTTGTTTAGGGGTCGAAAGAAGGAAAAAATAAAATATGTTGGATTGCATGGAAAACTATGATAAGGCCTAGGAAGCATGGAGGCTTCGGAATGGGAGATCTAAGAAATGCAAACTTAGCACTTTTGACAAAATGGGGTTGGAAGTAAAAGGCTAGGCAGGAGGCATTATGGGCAAGTGTTGTTAGAGCGATACATGAAAATAAAAGAAGTCACAAATATCTCCCAGTGAATAAAGGAGTTGTTGGTGTGTGGAAAGATATATTGGCATCTTTTGATGAACTTAATAACAAAGGAGTAAATGTGAAAGAGAGGTTAGTGGCAAAAATAGGTGATGGAAAAACAGTGAAAATATGGCTGGATAGCTGGGCAGGAGGGCTGCCATTTAACGAACGATACCCGGATTTATTCAAGATTGTAAAAAACAAACAAACAACAGTTGCGGAGTGTGCGACTAAGGTGGGGAACGAAATACAGTGGAATTTTTAATGGAGTAGACCACCTAATAGTGATGCAAAATGGAACTAGTGGTCCGACATGTTAAACGCGTTAAACAAAGCTAAAATGGAGGCAGGATCAGATCGATGGGGCTGGATGAATCAGGAATGGGAAGTCTTCACAGTGGCGGCAGTTAAAGAACTTATCGAGAAACATGTGGATTCGGAACAAGACGAACAGTGGCTTCATTGGAATACTTGGGTACCGGCAAAGATCAATTATTTCACTTGGAGAGCAAGCCTCGGAAGGATAGCGGTGAAGCAGGAGTTAAAGAAAAGAGGTATAATGCTAAGCAGTGAGCTGTGTTCGAGATGTGGAAGGAGGGAGGAATTGGTGGTGCATCTAATAAGTGAATGCATTATGTCAAAGGAAGTATGGCGGAACATTATTGAGTGGCTCAAACTACCTACTGGTGCGGATGTAAGCTCATGTAAGAGAATCATGGAGTATCCTGAAGAGTTAATCGGATCATCGGAGTGGAAGAAAGTAATAAAAACGGTTTTTCAAGCAACAATGTGGCAACTATGGAGGGCAAGAAATGAAAAGGAGTTCAAGGGATGCACAAGAGATGGAATGATCATAGTGGAGGACATAAAAGAAGATACTTTCTTATGGTTAAAATGCAGATCGAAACTTAAAGGATTAGTGTGGGAGAGATGGGTAGATTTCAACATAAGAGATATAGTAAAATAATATATGTATTGGGAGAATTTGGTAGATTAAATGTTTTGTTGATTTATTTTCTCTTTTCTGTAGTGTAATCATTGGGTTTTACAGCATATGCTGGCCCTGTTCTATAATCATAGAATCTTACCGTTCAAAAAAAAAAAAAGACAACATACTAAAAAAAACACAACATACTAGAAAAAAACTACGTATATTTTGCCCGAAGTTGTGCCTTACGAGCCTCCAAAATAAAAACACTACAAAATCATAAAAAAAAAGAAAAACACAAGGTATTAGGTGGGACGGGGTGGTGCGTTATGGAGCTCGATAACGCGTGAAAGTATCACGCTACACCGCCGCCGATCAATATATAACGCGTGAATTTTGTAACGCGTTGAGTGTGTCACGCGTTGAACTTTTGAATTTTTCGAAAGTTTGCTTTTTTCGACCGTTTAAAACGGTAACAATCTTTAAAAAAAAAAAAAAAACCTTTCAACCATTTATCTATTTATATCTCAATTTTACACACACCAATCTACATCTTTTAAACCCATTTCACACAATTTTTAAATCTTTCTCAAATGGAATTCCCTACTGATTCGACGTTTCCGATGTCTAGCGACAGCGATACCGAGTCGTCTTCCGACAACGAGACGCTAAAGTATTTTGTTTCGGTGTATAACGAGCTTGATGCCGAGTCGTCCCGCCCAAAGAAGAAGATGGTCGACCGTGATCGTATACGTGCCAACGAAGTTTTGATGAACGATTATTTTGTGGAAAACCCGCTATACAATGCCGAAACGTTTAGAGATCGGTTTCGTTTACCCAAAGAATTATTTTTAAAGATTGTTGGAGACATCGAAGCAAGCGAGGAATGGTTTCAAGAACGTTACGATGCGAGGGGCAAACCAAGTTTCACGCCGATACAAAAATGCACGTCCGCCATTCGCCAACTAGCGACAGGTAACCCACCCGATCAATATGATGAATACCTAGCTATGTCTGAAAGAACTTCACGTGAATGTTTGCAATTTTTTTGCAATGCGGTCATTAAGTTGTATGCTAACGAGTTTTTACGTAAACCAACGAGCCACGACATCTCACGTATTTACGCCGCACATGAGGCTAGATGGCATTTTCCCGGGATGCTCAGTAGCATCGATTGTACACATATCGAGTGGAGAAATTGTCCAAGAGAGTTGCGAGGGGCGTATGTTAGGGGAGACATCAAAAGACCAGCCATCATACTAGAAGCGGTGGCGTAGAATGATTTATGGATTTGGCATTCGTATTTTGGTGTTCCAGGTTCAAACAACGACATCAATGTATTGCACACGTCGCCGTTGTTCCAAAGCGTAACGGATGGTACCGCACCTTCCTCTCCTTTCTATGTTAACGGTCGACATTACAGACGAGTTTTTTTTCTTGTGGATGGTATCTACCCGTCTTGGTCTGTTTTTGTGAAAGATCCCTCATTTCCTGTCGAGCATAAAGAAAAGGTGTTAAAAAAATTGCAAGAATCGGCAAGAAAAGATGTTGAGAGGGCATTTGGTGCTTTAAAGGGTAGATGGGGTATACTACACCGACCGGTTCGTTCGACGACCAAGAAATCAATACATAGCATAGTGTATGCATGTATCATATTGCACAATATGTTGATCAAAGAAGACGGACGTGCAATATCCCCGGATTGGGTGCCGGATCCTCCTACACAAGTCCAAGTTCCACAAGATATCCATCTACAATTGCGTAACGAAGAAACTCACTTTCGGTTGAGATACGATTTAATCGAACTAGTAGGTTCTCTAGGTTTGGAGTTTCATGATTCGGACGAGGAGTATGTTTTTTTTTTTTAAATTGTATGTTTCTAGTATGTTAAATTGAAGTAGTATGTTTTAAATTTAATGAAATTTTTAATTTTAGTGTTTTATTGTTAATTTCTAATTTAAAATAAAAAATTTAAAAAATTAGTGAAATTTAATTTTAAAATGAAAATTAAAAAAAATTGGGAGTGATAAATTTCATCACTAGTGATACCACCCCCTACATTTCTATCACTAGTGATAGAAATTTGGTTGATGACATGGCACGATCTTATTGGACAATGTGAGTGATAGTTTCTATCACTAATGAACCACCCCTCTCCCACTTTGAAAAAAAAAAGACACAACATGCGAAAAAAACTGTCATCAACGAATGGGTCATATCATGGCGACTAAACACAAAGGGCATTTGGGAGTTAGGTTAATATTTTCAATAAATGAGATTGAAAGTGATTGATTCTCAAATTGACTTCGCTATTTTTAGATAACTTTTAAAAATAAAAGTCCACGCATGTTTATTATTAGGAAACTTAAAATTTTGACTTTGATGTTTTTACCATTTATTTTGTTTACCGTTTCAAATTGTGGACCAAATCACTTTGGTAGCACTCCAAAATAAATTTAATGAATCCAGTAAGATCATATGTAGTGGTCAAGTCTTATAACCTTTATAGATGTAGTAGTCAAGTCTCATAACCTTTATAGATGTGGGGTTATTTGACACGCCATAAATGTGTAAGAAATGAGGTTTATGGGGGTTAGATATGTAGTGGGGTTATACTACTTCAATTATATAGGTGGGAGTTGGCTACAAAATTTATTTTTCCTACAAAGTTTAAAAAGTTATAATACACTATAATTTCAGCTATAAAACATACTCAAAACCCACAAATAACATAGTGGAGATTACTAAAACACCACATTTGTGGGTTTTATGTTGTGTTATGGATGATACGGCTTTGATTATCGAATGACTAACATTAGTGTGTTTTATGTTGATTATCATGTTGTGTTTTATATTCATAGTTGTATGATGGTGTGTTTGAAGTATTTAAGGACTGTTAGGGTTTGTATATTGTGTTTTAGTGATCTTTGCTATGTGATTTTTGGGTTTTGAGTGTGTTTTATGACTGAAATTGTAATGTTTTATGACTTTGTATACTTTGTAGAAAAAATAGACTTTTTAGCAGAATCCCACCCCAATTAAATATATATATATATATATATATATATATATATATATATATATATAGGAGAAGGATCCGTTAGGAACCACCCTTTATTGCGTGAACCGCGAGAACCAGTGTGAACACAAACAATAATAACTAAAAAAAAAAATCTAAAAAACACCCAAATTTTTTTTTTACTATTTTTTTTTGTAAAAATCGCTATATTTCGTTTACAATAAAAATAATTTCAAATTTTTTTTTCGAGTCACAGTTACCCATGCACATGTGCATTTGTATCATTTCTTTGACAAATTCCGTAATTCATTACAAATATTAGACAATTGCACTTTCATTTACAATACCACGTGTAATACACTACTTTTTACGTTAACAATATTAGAACTGCACATGTGCATCTATATGTATCAACATGAAATAAGGTGTGTTGGTACACTACTTTCTCTTTCATCTATCATTCCATCCATAATACACAAACATGCACATGTGCATTTTTGTCATTTCTTTGACAAATTCCATAATTCATTACAACTATTAGACAATTGCACTTTCATTTACACTACCATGTGTAATACAATACTTTTTACATTACCAATATTAGAAATGCACATGTGCATCTATATGTATCAACATGAAATAAGGTGTTTTGGTACACTACTTTGAATACACTTTCCCTTTCATCTATCATACCATCCATAATACATTAACATTACCTCCTACCATCCATAATACAATACCATTACCTCCTACCATCCATAATGTAACATTTCCAAAATTTTTATTTATAAAATATAAGATAAAGTATATAAAAACTTATGTTATTGAACGGATAGATTATGGGTAAGTTGACTCTTAAAAATATGAGGCATTTTGGCAAACGTAGGAACCGTTTAATAATTAAATTATAAAAACACACTATATTTGAACCTACTCCGTTTTTATTGAAACTTGGTTCAAAATGTAGATAAGATTATTCTCGTTCTAATGACATATTCATTGTTTTATAAAACGTCATATTTTAGAAGTGAAACGAGCCAAATAAGTGAAGCAGTTAAATTAATTATAATATATATATTAATTAAAATAATAATACAATAATATATAAAAAATGCATGCATGAGACATGAAATTTGTGAAGTAGTGTACGTGGAAGTCAAAAGGAAACTGAAGGGACGTAATGAGTGATACGTGGCTCAATTTAAAGAAACAAATGATTCTTGCGTGAACTTTAAGCTAAGCCAATTCAGTATAAATAGAACATTCTACAACAATTCAAAATTGTCTAGCCTTCTTTCCATTCCTTTATCCTGCTATCGCCCCCCTCTCTCTAAAATTATATTTTTATTTTTCACCCATAATAATAATAAGGTCCTGCCCCGTTTTAAGTGTTGTAATCCCTGGTCACTGATGCCCTGTCCGATTGATCTAGGGTCCCGTAACAAATGTCAAGGCTCTGCCTGACTAAGTTTGTTGGGGTTCTGTCTCGTGACGTAGGGATAAAGTTGAATTGGGTTACTATACTTAACATGAGTGCATTACATATTTTATTAAATAGTTCAGGAGTTATACCCAGGATATATCCACCCTCCTAAAATATTTTAAACACCCCTAAATGTCCTAAAATACACCCTGAATACAAAAAATGGCCTGAAATACCTTTAATTCTATAAAAATAAAATAAAACAAGTTTTGGTAGGCGATCGCGGGCCGCGAAGACTTAGTCTTCGGGCTACGCGGGGCGTGACAACCCAACACTAGGCGAGCACCAGATGCTGCCACGTGTCCCTACACACGTCAATACCCCACGATGACTCAGCAACCCTTGCCGCCTTTTCTGGCCCTCGCGGGCCGCGTAATCTTCCTCCTCATCCGTCGTGGGGCGCGACAAACCTCTTGATCAGCCCTATAAATTGGATCGAGCGGCCTTCAGTTTTGTTGTTCAAATCTCAAATCTCTCTCTCAATTTCTGTAGTGTATAAGTTATACTCGGACATTATACCTACTAAAAAGCAAAGCTCTGCCTCGTTGTAAGTATTTTAACCCCCGGGTACGTATTAGATACGCTGCCCGATTGATCTAGTGCTCCGTAACGGCTATCGAGGCTCTGCCCGACGTAGACGTTGGAGTTCTGTCTCGGGGAAGGTATAACTAATGTAAAATTGGGTTATTATACTAACGTGTATGCATTATTTAAAATTTATAGATTATAGCCAGGAAGCCACAAGAAATTTCCTAAGATAGCAATGTGAGTAATCTCCTTTTTATAAACTGTTTTTACAAAACCTTAAATGTTTTACAATGTGATAAAGGAGTGAATGAGTCTTTGTAGTTCTTCAATTACTGCCGGTATGTTGGGGTTTTGTATACAAAATGTGGAACACGTTACCATTGGACAAAGAGTTAGCCAATGTGTAATATGACCCACCAGTCAGGATTGACAATACTAAATGAGTAATTGTGTAGAAATAAACAATGTGATAGCTCTCAATACTGTGAAATGATAAGACCTGTCTTGATTAAATTGGGATTCACTCACCAGTATTTCCCACTGACAAAATATTTTTAAACGCGTTTCAGGTAACTTAGTACGAAGCTAGTAGAAGTCAGCTGGAGAGCACTGAAGGCTTAGAAAAGTGGCTATAAAAGTTACCTAAATAAAAACGAGACTTTGTTTTCAATAATAGGGGTTTATCCCTATAATTTGTATTGTAAATAAAACACGGGTTTTATCCCGTTTGTTTATTATAAAAATATGGTGTTTTAAACTCTGGTAAATATTTCTCAACTACGGTCCCGACGAAAGTTTTCCGCAGCCAAATTAATAAACACCGATACCATCTGACTGGTTCGCGGCTCCCGCTCCCAGGGTGGGGTCGGGGGTTGTGACACATAATACAATACCATTACCAATATTTTCACTTTATTACATGTATGTAAACACCATTTATACCATCCAATCAACATATTACATCATAAATTGACAACTATAACCAAACCATCAACCACTAGATATAACTAACCAAAAAACATGTATATGGGCCTACTTCTCCATTCAAAATCACAGAATTTTTGTACCAAAACATGTTATATCATGGTTATACCTAATGATGCACATGTGCATTTTGAATATTGATAATGTAAAAAGTAGTGTATTACGAATGGTATTGTAAAGTAAAGTGCAATTGTCTATTTCTGATAACGTATTACCTTATTTGTCGAAGTAATGATATATATGCACATGTGCATGGATAACTGTTACTCGAAAAAAAAAAGTTTTTTTTATGGTAACGAAATATAGCGATTTAAAAAAAAAAATTGAGTGCTTTTTTGATTTTTTTTTAGATTTTTTTTTGTGTTCAGATTGGTTCTCGCGGTTCTCGCAATAAGGGTGGTTCTCGCATGAACCTTACCCTATATATATATATATATATATATATATATAGGGGACCGCTAAAATGAAAACCACCTCCGGTTGTAAGAACCATGAGAACTACATCGTACGGTACGGGGCGAGTTGGACCAATTTTTTTTGTGTGTGAGAGAGAAACCACCATGACACGCCGCTATGCATATCACGGAGGGAAAACATTTTTGCCCATATCGCCCGGGGAGGGGGGGGGGGGGGGTTGTACCCGGCGCTATGGGGCTGGATGATGGTATATAGCGCCATATAAGGCTCCACTATGGGTGGCCTAATAAGGGAGTGTCATCTTATATCTCTCTAAATTAAATAGGATGAACCAAAATTGAAAGGATACTTTAAGAATGAACCCGAATCCCATCTAGAATTCTAAAATTGTTGGGCAACGAAATCACTTCGCATCCATCTCAGGCAACATCAAGAATTTTCATCCCAAATCCCATCCCGTGCCATTTGCGACGCCATCCCGTCCAACCACTCGATGAACCCGAATCCCCCACCTTGAAGATGTCCCTTCACCTTAATATTAATACGGAGGATGTGAAATACATATGAAAAAATAATTCACATTGTATTTTCGTACTCTGTAATTATATAATTTAAATAGATAAGTATCACTTACATAACTATGATACTTTCATTATTTATGATCAATAACAAAAAGGTGTTGACAAAACGTATTACACATATATTACTACTCTGCTAAAGAAGAGCATGTTTCAGGGGATTATCGTTCTGGCTTGTTGGTGCATATGGATACGGAAGGCTAGGAATGAATTGAAATTTAGACAAAGATAGGTAAAGATTTAAGACATTATTGTAAATATTAGGCCGTTTGATTTTCTTTGATTTAAGTATAGGTCAAATTGTAGGTCAGTCCTATTGACGGATTGATGCTCTTTTGATCTGATGTAAGTTTGGATTATTTTGCGCCTTGCCTTTTTTGGGCTGGAGTTGTTTGTTTATGTTTCATGAAAGTAACCGTTTAAAAACATATATTACTAGTTCACTCCCTATTGCTTTCAGTTATTTTAGTTATTATTGTTATTTTAAAGAATTCCATGTGGCTCATATATAACATGTAACATACGAAAGTGGTCCTTCTATACACCTCATATAAGATGTAGCATACGCATGATGAGCTTTTATAGAACCACTATAACGACTTATTTGATAAGGGGCACATTCACTAGAAAATGAATAGGGGTTAGTCGATTAGCCAAGGCCGTTCCAACGTTTCTGGAGGCCCTAAGAAACTGCAAAGGCGGGGTACTTTGAATTGGTATAAAGAAAACATCGGAAGTTTCAATCGCAAGCACAATTCATAAGTCAAAGATTCAAGGTATCAATTAGGATTTTAGGGAAAACAGTGATTTCTCCCCAATCATTTCTCCTAATTTCACCTCAAATTATATATAGATATTATTATAAAAAAGTAGCCGTTGACCATTGCGACAATAACAATCTATCCTAATTTCACCTCAAATTTCTCCCTAGTCAGCGACATAATTGAGCCGAATTATCATATGCGACGTTACAGTTAGCTAGAATGACGATATCGGCCTAAATTAATTACGAATTACATATTGCTTGGAGTTAGAATTGGGCCTCTTTTATTTTAAATTCGGTTTTTCTATTGAGCATTGCAATAAATATAATTTTTGTTTTGTTCATTTGGGCCTAGTATAGTAATACACATATACTATATAAATTTAAAAAAAAATATTGAGACCCTAACTTTTGGAGGCCTTAGACCGTTGCATAGATTTGAAAGCTTCTAGGACCGGCCCCGCGATTAGCACAATCCAAAACTAACTGAATTATCAATATTTGTAATCTTAATTATTCTTATTATTTAAATTCGATGGAAATTACAGAATTAGTTTGGAAAATTATTGTATTTATTGATAATAACTAGATTAGAAACTTGTGTATTACACGCGTTAAATATCTCGTTAAATATCTAACATAAGTTACTAAGACTATCTCCAATGCTAAATGCGTCCTTAGGCGTACTTAGCTGCCACATCATCTGTCACGTAATATCCTTAAAGATCTTTAAAAACCTCAATTTCATCTCCAACCCTACAAATATCTTTACTCTTCTTAATTTCCACCTCATCACCTATTCATTACACACTTCTTTTTCTTACTGTGGGCCCACCTTATCGCATTAACCGAGGCAAACACATGCCCTTGTTGAAGGGCATCTCACCTAAGGGCATGCTATGATAGATGAACTCCAATGGTAAGGATCTTTAAGGGCATCCAAGGGCATAATCTCCAAGGGCCCATTAGAGATAGTCTAACTAGTAACGTAATATATTATGTTTTAACCTATTGGTTTTTAATCAACTTTCTCAAATTAAAAATTAGAAGACCAAGGGTTAAAAATCAGAGTGAGAACAAGAATCTTGAACTCAAGTAATTGTCACGCGTGACACAATTAATTACTTAATTATTAAATATAAATCTTCAAACAAAAATTATTCTATACAATAACAAAATGAATTGCGAATAGTGATATTCATTACTTAATCTATGTTATAGTATCATTTATGTATATTTTACTTTAAATTAATTAATTTACATTTCTAATCATAAACTTTAGTAGAGTTATTATAAGACTGTCGAACTCTAATAATTCATTTTTCTAACGATTTACGCTTATACCTCTGATATTTAATAGATTTATCATACGGAAGTTTAATAGTAATTATTTTTCTATAAAAGATTTATGTTTCGACCCCATAACTTTAATAGAGTTATCATATGGCCTTTAAAGAATTCCATGTGGTTCATATATAATATGTAACATACGAAAGTTGTCCTTCTATACACCTCATATAAGATGTAGCATACGAACGACGAGCTTTTATAGAACCACTATATAACGACTTATTTGATAAGGGGCACATTCACTAAAAATGAATAGGGGTTAAGTCGACTAGCCAAGGCCGTTCCAACGTTTCTGGAGGCCCTAAGAAACTACAAAGGCGGGGGTTCTTTGAATTGGTAAAAAGAAAACATCGGAATTCTTAATTGCAAGCACAATTCTTAACTCAAAGATTCAAGGTATCAATTAGGATTTTAGGGAAAACAGTGATTTCTCCCCAATCATTTCTCCTAATTTCACCTCAAATTATATATAGATATTATTATAAAAAAAGTAGCATTTGACCATTGCGACAATAATAATCTCTCCTAATTTCACCTCAAATTTCTCCCTAGTCAGCGACATAATTGAGCGGAATTATCATATGCGACGTTACAGTTATCTAGAAAGACGATGTCGGCCTAAATTAATTACGAATTACATATTGCTCGAAGTTAGAATTGGGCCTCTTTTATTTTAAATTCGGTTTTTCTATGGAGCATTGCAATAAATATAATTTTTGTTTTGTTCATTTGGGCCTAATATAGTAATACACATATACTATATAATTTTTTTTTAAACAAAATTGAGACCCAAGTTTTTAGAGGCCTTAGACCGTTGCCTAAATTTGAAAGCCTCTAGGTCCAGCCTGCGATTAGCACAATCCAAACTAACTGAATTATCAATATTTGTAATCTTAATTATTTTTATTGTTAAAATTCGATGGAAATTGTAGAATATGTTTGGAAAATTATTGTATTTATTGATAATAACTAGATTAGAAACTTGTGTATTACACGGGTTAAATATCAAATATCTTACATAAGTTACTAACTAGTAACGTAAATATTATGTGTTAACCTATTGTTTTTTAATCAACTTTCTTAAATTAAAAATTAGAAGACAAAGGGTTAAAAATCAGAGTGAGAACAAGAATCTTGAACTCAAGTAATTGTAACGCGTGACACAATTAGTTACTTAATTATTAAATATAAATCTTCAAATAACAAATTATTCTATACAATAGCAAAACGAATTGTGAATAGTGATATTCATTACTTAATCTATGTTATAATATCATTTATTTATTTTTTACTTTAAATTAATTAATTTACATTTCTAATCTTAAACTTTAGTAGAGTTATTATAGGACCCCCCGAACTCTAATAATTCATTTTTAAACGATTTACGTTTATACCTCTGATCTTTAATAGATTTATCATACGAAAGTTTAGTAGTAATTATTTTTCTATAAATGATTTACGTTTCGACCCCATAACTTTAACAGAGTTATCATATGGTCTTTAAAGTTTTAAAAAAATGTATTTTTTTTTTGTTTTATATAAATATTAGTTCTTTTATCATTTTTATAAGTTTAATTCTTTTGTTATTTAACTTATTATAAGTGAAAAACTAACTTTTAACTCTAGACATGTTTACTTAAATGTGTTGCTTGCCAATTTTCACCGCCGGTTAGAATAAAGTCTACATGGTCTATATTAAGTCTTCAATATACCAGGTAGGAAATTTAATTTTCTTTTATTTCCCTTATCATAGTAAAATCTAACTTTAAATTCTAGACGTGTTTACTTAACCATGTTGATTGCTTATTTCTACCATGTTTAAATTAAAGACTCCATGAGCTATAATAACTCATTAATATATCATGTAACAAATACATCCTTGTCAGCATCCTCCTACAACCATGCCGCGAAGGGCGGCTCCAATCGTAGTTTAAAAAAAAACATTTGATTAATTAATTTACAAACATTCTCCATTGGGAAGATGTTAATCAGCGATGCAGATAATATTTAAGGCTGAAAGTGATTGGTTTTCAAACTTAGTCCTTGAACCGCTGCGTTACAAAGAAAAAAAAAATGCGTATATATTAAAAAAAAAATATTCAATATTATTTCCGCGTTATCCATTGTGGTCAAACAGAAAATTACAGAATTTGTTTGGAAAATTATGTTTTAAACTATTGTTTTGGTAAACGACATCTCTGACCACATCCAATGTCAAAAGTTAGAATGATAATTTTCTGGTTGAAAAGACTTATTCTCTTTGAATGAAGATGTTTATCTAGGAGAGGTTGAACCTGAGTATGTTTGTAGAGTTTTCAGGGGTCTTGCCACTAATGGTTTGGTCAAACAGGTTGTTTCTTCATTCTATATATATAAATAGGACGTCTATGTATTGCCATAAACTCACCAAAACATAAAACATGATGAACTCTCGACTAAATTGTTCAGTGTTCCTCCTGGTTCTCTCTTTCCTTTTGTGTTTCACGGGGTGCATTACCCTACATTTCCCAAGATTTCATAACCTGTCTCCAATCCAACTCCAACAATGTCACCACCATCTCTCAACTCGTTTTCACCCCGGTCAACACTTCTTACATACCCGTTTGGCAAGCTGCAGCCGACCCTATTCGGTTCAACAAATCCTACATTTTTAAACCATCGGTCATCGTTACTCCCACCGACGAAACCCATATCCAAACCGCTCTTTTATGCGCTAAGAAACACGGATACGAGTTCAGGATCCGGGATGGTGGGCATGACTACGCGGGCAACTCATACGCTGCGAACGCTCCGTTTGTCATGCTAGATCTCGTCAACATGAGGGCTATAGAGATCAACGTTGAAAACCGGACCGCGCTGGTCCAGGGTGGCGCTTTGCTTGGTGAGCTCTACTACACTATTTCACAGTTAACCGACACCTTGTATTTTCCAGCTGGTCTTTGGGCTGGAGTCGGTGTTAGCGGGTTCTTGAGCGGTGGTGGGTATGGAAACCTTCTGAGGAAATACGGGCTTGGTGCCGATAATGTTTTGGATATTCGTTTCATGGATGTTAATGGAAACATTCTTGATAGGAAATCGATGGGTGAAGATTTGTTTTGGGCGCTTCGTGGCGGTGGTGCTTCCAGTTTCGGAATAGTTCTTTCGTGGAAGCTGAGGTTGGTTCCAGTCCCGGAAAGAGTTACTCTTTTCACGGTGAATATAACTCTGGAGCAAGGTGCTACGGATATTTTCCATAAATATCAATACGTGTTACCAAAATTTGATCGTGATTTAAACATCAGAGTTCAAATTAACAGTGAAAATATTGGCAACACCACCAAGAAAACCGTAAGACTATTCTTTCAGGGTCTTTATCTGGGCAATATTGACACGCTGCTTCCGTTGTTGAACCAAAGTTTTCCGGAGCTCAATGTGACACGAGAAGTTTGTAAAGAAGTACGAATGGTCCAGACCACCCTTCAATTTAGTGGCTTTACCACCTCCACCCCGCCCGAGGTTCTTGCGAACCGATCAGCCATCCCCAGGCTGAGCTTCAAAGGCAAATCAGACTATGTCCGGACTCCAATTCCCAAAAGCGGGCTCAGAAAGATATGGAGAAAGATTTTACAAAATGACAAGTCAGAGACTCTGTACATGAACACGTTTGGGGGAAAGATGGAGGAGTACTCAGAAACAGCAATCCCGTATCCTCACAGAGCTGGAGTGTTGTACCAGGTTGGCAAGCTGGTGGACTTTAACGATCAGCCTTCGGACAAGACCGCGATATCGCGCAGACGGTTAGCTTGGATCCGAAGTTTTGATAAGACTTTGGAACCGTACGTATCCAGGAACCCGAGGGAGGCTTATTTGAACTACAATGAACTTGATTTCGGCGTTGGAAGTGCTACATATGAAGAAGCAAGTGTTTGGGGGGAGAGGTACTGGAAAAGAGAGAATTTTAAGAAGTTGATTCGAATCAAGGCCAAAGTTGATCCAAAGAATTTCTTTAGACACCCACAAAGTATACCCGTTTTCTCTACACCTCTTTAAGATGTGTAGAAGAAAGTTCAGTATTTGTTATGCTTTTGATTTTTTTTTCCTAAAATAAACTGTTAAATAAATTGGTAATGATAGGAAGTTAAGGGTGTTTAATTTGTCAAATTCTTTTGTTTTTGGAGCCTTATAATATATATTTATATAATTGAAACTAAGTTCTTATCTCCCTTGATTTAAAAAAAAATTATGAGATCCAGATATTGGTTTGTACAGATAATGTGTTGGTTTGTACAGATAATGTGTTATTCAAATTTATTTCAAAAATTGTGTGCTTGCTAATTGTAATAGAGAACTCACTCTGTTGTTTTTATATAATCGCACATGAAAGGTAATTGGAATGAATTCATGTTCACTTATACAAAGTTGAAAACTATTTTTTCTTACAATTTTTTAGTTAATTACACAAATAATTTTATGGTTTGTTGAAAGAAACATCTTTAAGTATTAACTTTTCTTTTGTAACAGATTGAGGTTCTATGGTTTTAATTTCGTAACATTTTTAAATATTAAGACTAACTCTCATTAAAATGACTAAAATACACTTATATAATTTTTTTAGTACTCAAAGGTGTTACATTCAGTAAACCACAAACACTATCTCTATATTTAACTCTTAAAAAATATAAAAAGTCATTACATTTGTAAAAATAACATATTATAAAATATTCTACATAAAAAATTAAATAATTATATTCCTAATGTTGGGTCAAAATGGAGAATTATATTATCAACTACGTCGACTTTAATTAAGCGATTTTATTGTTCGTATTGGTGGTTAGTTATTATAGTTAGAGTGTTTTAGTGAGTTTAGTAGGTTTTTACAAACAAGAGGAGGTTTGTTTGGAGGACAAGTCTCCGGATATATAAATAGTGTCCTATACCTCACTTGTAGGGTGTGTATTTTGGGAGCCACCACCCCAGGGGAGCTCACCCGGGGTGGAAGATTATATTGTAATCTTTTATCACCATTAATAAGATCTTCTTCGTTGTAATCTACCATTCAAATATATATTTCTTTGTTTATTTCTTTGTTCTTGGCTCAAATTCACCTGTCTCACACTTTTTTCCGAACCAAGATTGAAACTGGATCTACACGGACCATCATTCGGTATCAGAGCTTTGGTGCTACAACAACAAGACCCCTAGTCATTTCAAAAGGGGATGTCCTTTACTAAAAAATGAACCTCTAGAAGCTGCTCATGCTAGAAGGCCAATCGATATTAAAGGAACTGATACTGCAACAAATGAAGGACTGAAAGCTTTGGTGGTAGAAGACTATGATTGCGCAGATGAGATTACCGAAGCGAGAGCTAATGTCAACAAAACATTGATGGAAAAGATAGCTACCAGCTCTGCACCCCTTCTCTCAAGTTTTCTTAGTAACAAAAATGCAAGTATTCCCAAAGGTGTTGAAGCTATAGACACCGGCCGAAAGGAATGTTCTATGAAAACAAGCCAACTGCTCACAAAGGAAAGGGAGCTGTTGTGGAGGTCAAAGAAGAGAAGGTGATGGAAAAGTCAAAAGCTGAAAGCAGTTTTAAGGCAAAATAAAAAAAAAAAAAAAAAAGGAAAAGGCTCCTGCTGAAGCAATGAAGGTGGAGTCTAGCAAGGAGAAGGAATAAAATGATTTGGTATATAGCATACCTTACGAATTCAAAAATAAACTCCGCACATCTCACTGTGTCAGTCTCATGACCCATTACAAATCCGTAACCGAGCACTCATTAGAGAAAAAGAAAATGTCTTACGATTTAACAAAGAAATTAAACAAAATGAAGTTGCATATAAGAGAAAGTTGAATTCAAATTTAACATAAATGCAGACAGTAAAAAAATTTGCTTATAGAAAAGGTTTTCTCATAAATGATTTAAAAAGTCATTGACTTTCAAAACGACTTTTTATTATATATCATGGCACCTGAACACAAAGGGCACTTGGGTCAATATGTTCAATAAATGAGGTTGAAAGTCATTGACTTTCAAATCGACTTTGCTATTTTAGATCTTTTAAAATAAAAGTCCATACATGTTTTTTTTTTTGAAAAGAGACTATCATTACGAACTAGCCGAACCCGAAGACCGGGACGGACCAAAAAAAACAGAATTACATTCTTACAAATTACACCAATCGCTCCAAGCTAAAGAACGAAAGGACGATCTAACCTTCAACCAGAAGAAACCCAAAGACCTAACTTCACTAAAAACATCTTCCACACTAACCCGGGAGCCTGTGAAAACCTTTTTATTTCTGACCAACCAAAGACACCAACACGTCGAAACTATAATACCTTGCAAAATCTTCTTATCCGGAGACCCCAAACTAACAAACTTGTGGATTTCCAAGAGATCTTTGATAGAAAAAGCGAAGATATCCGAAATATGGCACCAACTACTAACCTTCAACCAAAGAAGAGAAGCGAACTGACAAGAAATAAAGAGATGCTCCACTGTTTCGTCTTCAAAACCACAAAGAGGGCACACCCCTACCTCAGGCAAAATACCTCTCGCGACGAGAGCATCCGAGGAAGGGATGCGATTCAGCTCCAATCTCCAAACAAAGATATTACATTTCGCTGGAACCCACTTACACCAATCGAGCACACAAAAAGACGAATCGAGCCTACCCCGAACCAAGACACTCTTGACCGAAGACACAGAAAAAGACCCCGCATCATCCCCCATCCATTTCCATTTATCTCTATCAGACCCAAGCGTGACAGCAGAAATCTTACCCGCTAAACCAACCAATTCGGCTAGCTCAGTACCTCCCCATAAGAATCTTTTTATGATACTTTCCAAATCTTTAATAACCTTCACCGGCGCTTTGTACATCGACATATAATAAGTTGGAAGACTTTCAAGCACCGACCGAATTAAAGTAACTCTCCCACCAATAGACAATAGCGAAGCCTTCCAAAGAGCGAGCCTTTTCTCGAAAATTTCGTAAACCGGATGCCAATTGTTGATGCGGTTCATATTGGCTCCCACCATCAAACCGAGGTATTTAAACGGCGCAGACTCGGCTCTACATCCAATCCAATTCGCCACATCCTCCACTTCAATACCATTAGCACCAAAACCAAAGATGCTAGATTTATTAAGATTTATTTTTAAACCCGAGCACGCATGGAAAAATCGTAGAATTCTGATAACAGTCGCAATATTATCTCTACTCCACTCTCCCAGAATCACAGCGTCATCCACATAGAATAGGTGAGAGACACTTAAATCTCCAACAGGAAGCTTAATACCTTGAAATACGCCTAACTCGCTAGCCTTACTAAACAAACACAAGAGCGCCTCCATAACCACAACAAAGAGGAAAGGCGATAATGGGTCCCCTTGTCTCATACCTTTACTACACCCAAACTCAAAGGTTGGCGAGCCATTCACCAACACCGAAGCCCTAGCTGAAGCTAAAATACCGGAAATCCAACCGGTCCATTTAGAACAGAAGCCCATCTGATAGAGAATGTCTGTAACGAAACCCCAATTAACGTTGTCGTAAGCTTTCTCAAAATCAATCTTCAGACAAAACACATGTTTCTTGCTTTTTCTGGACCATGACAACAACTCATTAATGATAAGAGGCCCGTCTAGGATAAACCTACCCCCAAGGAAAGCAGATTGTGAACTGGAAATCACATTACTAAGGACCGGTTTAAGTCTATTCGCGAGGACTTTCGACACCACTTTGTTGATAACCCCTACCAGACTGATAGGACGATAGTCGAAAAGGTTAACCGGATCCCTAATTTTAGGAATAAGAGAAATAAAAGCCGAACTGCACCCCATATTTAACTTGCCCGCATCGAAGAAATAATTCAGAATCTTACAGAAATCCTCCTCAAAAAGGTCCCAGAAGTGTTTAAAAAAACTGAAATTAAAACCATCGAGACCGGGGGCCCGATTCTCACCACACCCAAAAACCGCAGCCTTTATCTCTTCCTTCAAAAACCGCATCTCAAGGTTTAAAGCCACGGACGAGGAAATCCGACAAACACCAGGATTAACCAAATGAGGGCGGTTAGCACAATCCTCCACAAACCTATCACGGAAAAAGCTATAAACCTCTTTCTTAACCAAGGAAGGTTTAGAAATCCAAATGCCATTCCCATCGAGACCGTGGATAGTATTACTAACTTTCTGACAGTTAATCATGGCGTTGAAGAATTTGGAATTTTCATCTCCATCTTTCGCCCATCTAATGCTAATGCGAGACCTTTGCCTCAAATCCATAATTTTCGCCTCTTTCGCGGTTCGAATGATGTTTTTGTTTTCCGAAAGAATCCACTCCTCTTCCTCGGTAATGTCTCTAGATTCAAGGGCCACTTCAAGAAGCTCAACTTCTTCCTTGGCGGTTTCCACTTCCTCACCTTCCTTTCGTGTCATACTCTCCCTCCATTCTCTCAAACGATCCCGAATAAAACCCAACTTCCTGATAAGAATCACGTCTGGATGCCCGACCATCTGAGTAAAATCATTAACAGCCTTAAAGACAGTCCCCTCGAAGTCCTGTTTCTCGAACCATGAGTTGAAGACTCGAAGCGACCACGACCCAAAAATGTTAACATGACATTCCAACATAATAGGATGGTGATCAGACCAAAGTCTCGGAAGGACCCGACAACACGCCGCTGGCCAAGCATTAAAAAACTCCGAATTGACTAAGAAGCGGTCGAGCTTACTTAGTTTGTTCCCTTTACAAAACGTGAACTGCCTTCCTTTCATACCATACTCTATTAATTCAGAATCAAAGATGAAGTCGTTAAAATAATTGGCACATGTTTGTTTGAAAGTGCAATTTCTCCTCTCCTCTCTAAATCGGACCGCGTTAAAATCGCCCAGGATAACCCAGTAACCATCATTTGCAACAATAACCGATTTCAACTCGTCCCACAGATCCTTCTTACCCACCACCCCCTGCGGGGCGTAGACGTTAATAACATTAACAGAAGAGTTACAGCCAAGAAGAGACCCTTGAACATGTAAAAAGTGTCTGGTGCTAGAACCTCCCGTATATCGGAACAACTTATCGTCCCAGATACATATTAAACCCCCATATTGACCAACAGATTCAGCAAACTCAAAGCCAAAATTATTATTATTCCAAAATTTAGCCATCTCGACACGAGAGACAATGTCTACCTTCGATTCCTGTAAAGCTTAAAAGCCAATACCGTGTTCGCGAACCAAATCTTTCACCGAAAATGTAACACCCCGAAAATATAAACTTAATATTAGAATTATAAAGTATAAAATAAACAAGAATAAGCTAACTAGGAAATAAATAACCCAGTTAGTTATGAGTCTTGTAATAACAAGTAAGTCGGTTAAAATACCTAAAATAAGAACCTAGTAATTGTTGAGGGACTAAACTTGTTAAATTTGAAACTTAAAATAATAAAACAAAATAAATCACACCAGACACACACAAAGGTGTGTGTCTGGTCGATCAAAACACAGGGGCGACACAAGGGTTCCCCACAAACCCTAGATCATGCAGCTTTCCCCCAAATTGAAGGTCCTAATCAGCTCTAAATCAATTTTCAAACACAAATTCGTGATCACCTCGTTGAAGGGATCATAAGGTATGCTAAATTATGTTGTTTTGATTCAACTCAGATTCCTAGTATATGATAAAAATCGAAAATTTGGGGATTGATTGGGGATGTTTAGATGAAACTTGTAATAAAAACAAGTTTAGATGTAAACCCTAGCTAATAATTTGTGAGATTGATGCTCAAATTATGAATATTCATGTTACCCATGTAGGTGTTAAATGGGTTTTGTGAATATTAGGGAATCCTAATAATGAAATCAGAAAAACTGATGTTAACGGCTTGCATGAAGCAAATGTGATAATAATATACATGCTAGAAGTAAAGAATTTGCAAAAAAAAAAAAAATACAAAAGTTCGGCTAAATAGTTGAGACATGAAATCAGAAAAACTGATGTTATGCTTGCATGAAGCAAATGTGATAATAATATACATGCTAGAAGTAAAGAATTTGCAAAAAAATACAAAAGTTCGGCTAAATAGTTGAGACATGAACTTGATAATGGGTATTTAAAAACCACGCTTTTGAAGTGTTTGTTAGAATGCTTAAGAGAAAGCTAACATAGCAAAATTGGAGATAAAAACGCATATTTGAACAATATGGCAAATTACGCGTGAAATGTTGTGAAAGAGTTCTAAATAATATTTGGTTGAACTCTATAGGCAAGGAATCCGGATCGTCAAGTGGACAAGCCGGTGGAGACACGCGTTTGAAAGGAGCGCTTTAAAGGTACGTGACTTGTCGTCTCGTTACACTTATGTAAATAAACCTAGTCGTAGATATGTTTAATATTGATATAGCGAAAATGATGGCGTTTGGATGCCAATGAAGTGATGTAACTCACTCGACAACCAAACGGGTCAAAATAGTTAAATAAATATGTTTGTTGATGATAATGTTTAAAATAGCCGTATTGGAACGTCAATGAAGTGATGTAACTCACTCTACAAACCAAACGGGTAAAAAATTGGACGAATTGGGAGTGTTTTAAATGACTTAAACATCACTCATTAAATTGGGTTATAAAGCGTAAACCATGGAATGGAAGTGATACGCTAAGATTGACAAGCCCGGGAATGGGTAATTATGGTTAGAAACCAACGTTGATGAATTATGCAAGTATGTAACCGTAGTATCATACATTATGTTTATTTATTAATTCTAGCTTGTTGAAAATTGAAATTAGCAGAAATTGCAAACTCGTTATGTCGCTGAAGTGACGAAGCTCACTAGACGAACAAAACGGGTCAAAATATTGGTTAGTGTAAAGTTTGGTAAGTCCTTGATATGGTGGTTTCCATTAGACAACCAAACAGGTCAAAACAATATCGAATTGAAATATTGCAGCGAATGGGTCATCACTCAATGATTAAATAATATTGAATGCATAAGCCGTGAAGCGAACACGCTAAACTTGTTCCAATTGAACCCTTGGTATTGGGTCTAAAGTTCAGAAATTTATACTTGTCAAATTGTTAAAAAGAGCATGTTTGAATCTTTGAAAATAAAGCATGACGTAAATGCGTAAGTAGCCCCCGGTAGAAGAGCGAAACGCTAATGTTAGGTAAACCCGGGAATGGGTAAAATAGTTGAAAACAAGTGAAGGTAACAAAACAAATTTTAGGACTTGTAGACAAACTGGTCGAACAATCAAATAGCGGAAATGTAAGCCAACCGATTATAAACCGGATTTTTATGTGAACAATGTTGTTAGACGGGTCCGTAATTTAGTTACGGTCGCATAGGAAAAAGAATTACGAAAAACGGATTTGTATAACAAAAGTTATGCAAGTTTTAAGTAGATAATTTGGGTTAAATTTTGAGCTGGGCATTTGCAGCAACAAAAAAAACAAACCTGCTGTGAAAAATAGGCCGTCGCGCTACACGACGGCGAATCAACAAAATGTTCGCGCGACGCGACACTTGTCTCGGGCCGCGAAAGATGAGTCGAAACCGGTCTCTGGGCGCGACCGACTTATATCTCAGAATTTTGTTTTGTTTTCATTATTGGGCCTTAGAACTTGATTATACGTGTTTAAACGTTGTCAAAACTAACCGTTTATGTGGTTTTGACATTAGGTGAATGCTCACAAGATTTCCGGATGAAGATCAAGCGACTTTCAGGAACCGAACACACCGAACAAGCTTCCGCATTGATTTATTTTGTTTTAGTTAATATGTAAACACTAAGAATTTCATTTGAATGTTTAAACTGGATAGAATGATAACTCAAATACTTTGATCATATGTGATCATTTTTCCAAGCAAAGTTTTTGTAAGCTAGCATTTTTGTATAAAATGTGTGCATAAATATTATAAATGTGATTTATCATGACGGGCGTTACAAGTTGGTAATCAGAGCCAGGTTGTCAACAAAGTGTGTTCGGTTCAAGCTTGATCAAACATCCTATAAGAATTAATTTCTTTAGTAGACTTATTAGAATATTAGAAAAAGGAAATTTGATTAGATGTGCACGGGAATTGCGTTTTAACACACTCAAACCCGGAAAGTGCACTAAACATAAATGGTTTAAGCAAGTGGTGAACTTGGCTAAATCAAAATGAATGACGCATATGTTATAAAATGAAATGTTCAATAATGAGTATAAACATTTCAGATTCATAATAATGGATAAAGGTAATGATGATACGGTGCCAATTGTCACTGAACAAATGAAAGAAATGTCTGGTGTAACCGGGGGCGAATTAACATCTCAATTAACTGAAGAGATGGAAGCTAAAATTTCTGAGGAAGTCCGAAAGGCAGTAGAAGCCAGTTTACCCCAGTTTGTAGAGAGACTGCAAACCACAATCCTGCTAGTGGTGAAGGATATGATGACCGAATTAAAAGACAGCCTCGCACAAGAAAAAGAAGACGTAAAAGTGTTGGATGTGAACCCAAGTCCTGTAAAGAAATTGAAGCCTAATAAGGCTTCTAGGAAAGGAGTTACAATAAGGGGATCACCTCAATGTGAAATATGTGGAAAATCTCACCAGGGAAAATGTTACTTTAGAAACAAACCATATCCCATTTGTAGAAAAGTGGGACATGTGGTTGCAAATTGCACGGGAAATGTGTTAGTGTGTTATAAGTGTTATAATCCGGGACATAAAAAGTATGAATGCCCAGAATTGGTTGGAACCGAAGATACAGTTGACGCGAAGTCTGATACCCTGAAAGAGAAGGCAAGGTCTTCCCACATGAGAGCCGCAGAGGCTAACGCTGAACCTGATGTCGTTTCAGGCATGTTTATTACAAATTTAATTTCACCTACAAATTTTATTCAAATAATAGTGTGAACAATAGCTGCATAGGGGCATACATGAGTAGTGAAACAGGCGAATTATGCAAAAGAAACATATATGCATAAGAAAATAAACAATGGCATGTGAAACCAAGGAAAAAGTAATCACGATCAATATTGTCGTGGGAAGGAGTGCGCGTACACTCAAACCCGGGAACTTAATAAACTGAATAACTGATGTATTGGGAAGGAGTATAATAACACCCGAACCCGAAAATTTGCAATAGTAATAGATGACGATGACAAGGTTATAGACTTGGCCAAACCAATTAAAACATGCAGAAACTTCGTTATATCAATGAATGATGTGGATAAATTTCATACAATGATATGGAATAATAAAACAAAATGAATTGATTTTGTTATTGTTACAATAGGATTAAGGTTAAAGACGAGAAATTAAGACTCGGACCAAAAATATCCTCGAGAAAGAAGCTAAATGGATGATACGTATTATTCGCTACTATGAATACTAAAGTATCAATAAATGCAAATTTAGAAACTTGGGTATGGGTAACTATCCAAGTAATATGTTCTTAATTAAATCCTTATGAGGAAAAAAAACAATGATCACATCGATGGGTGTGATTGTATAAGAGAGTAGTAAAATTAACATTTTAAAAGTGATGGAACGAAAACGGGTAAACCCCAAAAATCATATAACAATAGTAATGGTTTTACCAAATAAAGCTTAAGAAATAAACCCTCGGGATATTGATAAAATAGATGGATCTAGGGGTCATTAACAAAAGAAATATGGTGTTTGAATCAAAGTAAACAAAAATCGAAATTGACAATTTAGAAGGTCAAGGCATAAGGGCAAAGTTGACTGTCATAAGTGATGGAATTCACACGAACATGACAAACGAGATGAACGAATGAATAAAAGACTTGGTTAAGTAAAAGCGATGGATTTCACAAAATGTGACCAAATAAATCGAGGAACAAAGTCTTAATGCATGCCGGAATGGTTGCTATGAGAATAATCTCGGTAAAATACCCACTTGATAGGTAGGTTATCAGATATATACGTAAACCAATAGCCGGGAATGCGGATTAAAAGTCAAAAGACTCGGATTAAGAGTTATGACTAAGAAGATGATAAAATTTTGCAAAACATAAATTTCGATAGTTATGTTTAACTATTTCAATCTTGGACGGGCTGAATAAATTATAATACTTGAAATTCCAAGTAAGCGCAACCCGAATAGTGAAAGTGCGAAAATATTACTGAATCTATGCGATAGGTCATAAAAGAGTATGGAAAGGAAAACGCAAACCAATAAAACCGGAGTGTTAAAAACATTAAGATAAAGAACCCGGGTAACGGGTTGAAAGGAATAGGGGCGTAAATCAAATAACGGTATGAGAGAAATAAACCGACGCGAAAGTGACATAAGAAGTCATAGAGTCGGAAAGATAATCTGATAGAAAGCGGGTGTAGCCTTGGACTCCGTCGAATCAATAAAATTCGAAAAATAAATGAATTTTAGGCTTAAAAGGGGTGCCATGACACCAGGAATGAATTTCTAAGTATACGAAAACTACACAAGCAAAGATGATCTACGGGATCGTCATAACCCTTGGAATTACAAACAAAGTAAAGGTTTAAAGGACTAAATAAATCTAGCACCAGCAATAGAAAGAAATGAACCAAAAGGGATGAAAGCCTAAGAAATAACCTACGAGGCTAAGTAAAAGAACCTTCGGGTCACTAAGGGTACAGTAAGAGGACTGGATATGACTCCCCGCGTAATATAATAGCAGTTAAGAATAAATTCTTGTCGTCAACTCCTGGATATGGGTAATTGACATAAGTTAAAAGAGATAAACGTTAAACAGAAATTCAACATTAGTGAGGAACAACGTTTAACAAAAATGAATGTTATGAGACAAATTAGAAAACAGTTAATAATAACGGACATAGGTCTTAACATCGATGGGTGTAAGACGATACATTAGAAAGAAGATATTGATAACGAAAAGATTATCTAACCTTAAACACGACGTGATACGATCACGGTTAAGAAAAGTGATACAGAATATAGTCATGTTGTAGCATGAGTTACGGGATTGAAGATCATAAACTTACCTAAGTTCGATTATGGCAAAGAGGGGTAGACCCGAAATTAACGGGGCATTAAGTGACGGTGACAAATCAGTCTAGCCGATGGGTCCGTTCGAAGTCAAATTAGTGTTGGGAATTATGCAAAACCCTTGTCAATATAGAGTTAGTATAAAGTAAACATGTGGGCAAGCTCATACTATTGAGTGGTCGAATGACAATTGGGACAAATAGCTGATAAAATAAGAAACACAAGACAGAAGTTAAAGTCCACGAGGACTTACATGTGGAAAATGCATGCGTGGAGGCAACTGATAACTTTTGACTAAAAGAAATAAGGTATGAAAAAAATGAAACTAAAGTAGTTTGGTCCAAACCAAAGAACAACTTAATGAAGGTTTCGGGGACGAAACCTCTTTAAGGGGGGGTAGACTTGTAACACCCCGAAAATATAAACTTTATATTAGAATTATAAAGTATAAAATAAACAAGAATAAGCTAACTATGAAATAAATAACCCAGTTAGTTATGAGTCTTGTAATAACAAGTAAGTGGGTTAAAATACCTAAAATAAGAACCAAGTAATTGTTGAGGGACTAAACTTGTTAAATTTGAAACTTAAAATAATAAAACAAAATAAATCACACCAAACACACACAAAGGTGTGTGTCTGGTCGATCAAAACACAGGGGCGACACAAGGGTTCCCCACAAACCCTAGTTCATGCAGCTTTCCCCCAAATTGAAGGTGCTAATCAGCTCTAAGTCAATTTTCAAGCACAAATTCGTGATCACCTCGTTGAAGGGATCATAAGGTATGCTAAATTATGTTGTTTTGATTCAACTCAGATTCCTAGTATATGATAAAAATAAAAAATTTGGGCCTTGATTAGGGATGTTTAGATGAAACTTGTAATAAAAACAAGTTTAGATGTAAACCCTAGCTAATAATTTGTGAGATTGATGCTTAAATTATGAATATTCATGTTTAACCATGTAGGTGTTAAATGGGTTTTGTGAATATTAAGGAATCCTAATAATGAAATCAGAAAAACTGATGTTAACGACTTGCATGAAGCAAATGTGATAATAATATACATGCTAGAAGTAAAGAATTTGCAAAAAAATACAAAAGTTCGCTAAATAGTTAAGACATGAACTTGATAATGGTTATTTAAAAACCGCGCTTTTGAAGTGTTTGTTAAAATGCTTAAGAGAAAGCTAACATAGCAAAATTGGAGATAAAAACGCATATTTGAACAATATGGCAAATTACGCGTGAAATGTTGTGAAAGAGTTCTAAATAATATTTGAACAAGCCGGTGGAGACACGCGTTTGAAAGGAGCGCTTTAAAGGTACGTGACTTGTCGTCTCGTTACACTTATGTAGCTAAACGTAGTCGTAAATATGTTTAATATTGATATAGCGAAAATGATGCGTTTGGCATGCCAATGAAGTGATGTAACTCACTCGACAACCAAACGGGTCAAAATAGTTAAATAAATATGTTTGTTGATGATAATGTTTAAAATAGCCGTATTGGAACGTCAATGAAGTGATGTGACTCACTCGACAATCCAAACGGGTCAAAAATTGGTCGAATTGGTAGTGTTTTAAATGACTTAAACATTACTCATTAAATTGGGTTATAAAGCGTAAACCATGGAATGGAAGTGATACGCTAAGGTTGACAAGCCCGGGAATGGGTAATTATGGTTAGAAACCAACGTTGATGAATTATGCAAGTATGTAACCGTAGTATCGTACATTATGTTTATTTGTTAATTCTAGCTTGTTGAAAATTGAAATTAGTGCAAATTGCAAACTCGTTATGTTGCTGAAGTGACGAAGCTCACTAGATAAAAAAACGGGTCAAAATATTGGTTAGAGTAAAGTTTGGTAAGTCCTTGATATGGTGGTTTCAATTAGACAACCAAACGGGTCAAAACAATACCGAATTGAAATATTGCAGCGAATGGGTCATCACTCAATGATTAAATAATATTGAATGCGTAAGTCGTGAAGCGAACACGCTAAACTTGTTACAATTGAACCCTTGGTATTGGGTCTAATGTTCAGAAATTTATACTTGTCAAATTGTTAAAAAGAGCATGTTTGAATCTTTGAAAATAAAGCATGAAGTAAGTGCGTAAGTAGCCCCCGGTAGAAGAGCGAAACGCTAATGTTAGGTAAACCTGGGAATGGGTAAAATAGTTGAAAACAAGTGAAGGTAACAAAACAAATTTTAGGACTTGTAGACAAACAGGCCGAACAATCAAATAGCGGAAATGTAAGCTAACTGATTATAAACCGGATTTTTATGTGAACAATGTTGTTAGACGGGTCCGTAATTTAATTACGGTTGCGTAGGAAAAAGAATTACAAAAAAAGGATTTGTATAACAAAAGTTATGCAAGTTTTAAGTAGATAATTTGGGTTAAATTTTGAGCTGGGCATTTGTAGCAACAAAAAAACAAACCTGCTGTGAAAAATAGGCCGTTGCGCTACGCGACGGCGAATCAACAAAATGGTCGCGCGACGCGACACTTGTCGCCGGCCGCGAAAGATGAGTCGAAACCGGTCGCGGGGCGCATAAATTTTATAAATGTGATTTTTCATGACGGGCGTTACACAAAAGGACTTATTCGGACCCCCAATACCCCTTATATTCAAAGACAAAAAATTCATTGATTACATCCATTAATACCTGAAGCCAAGATCGATTCCCTAATAAGCTCCTCATGCTCGGTGACGTCAATTCCTAGTTTTGACCCAATAATAACCGTATCAGCAATTTCCTTATCAATTTCCGGTCGGCCGCCCCCATCTTCACCTTCCTCACCCCTAAACTCAACCTGCCTCTCTTTTGACGTCATCTCCACCACAGAGGTGTCAAGAGATCTATTGACCTCAAGGTTCTCTTGGGACGCCGCATTATTCAGATCAAAGAAAAATCTTTCGAAGCCCTCCTCTGCTGGAATCACCGGACCGTTATCTGCACTCGTCTGCCCACTGACCTAATTACAGCCTTCCATTTGGACTCTTGTCCTCTTCTTGGGTCTATCTTCAACCGGAGAAGAAGTACTGGACACACATTGGGCTGTTGATTTAAAAGGTGGGGAAGCCCTTCTAAAACTATTGGGCCTAACAGATTTGAAGAGCCCAACGTTAAACCTGAAAATATTATTATTGTCCTCAACATCCACCGAATTAAAACTGGGACCCACTTGAACGACTAAGGGGTTCTCTTGTTCCAATTTCCCAGGAACATCAATACCCACTTCTTTGGGAACCTCGCCGCCTCCTACTTTTTTTTTGAACGGCCAACAAAATATTATTATTCAATTAGCAAGATGCCAAGCACCAAATTTACAATACAGTCTTTACACCACCAACAAAAAGCAGCACCAATTACATTGTTGCACTAAAACTCCGCCATTCATTCCAAGACCAATGAGACGAACCTGAGCGATTTTTAATCCAGTAGTAAGACATCGATTTCGATTCTTCTACTACCTTCGTAATACTAGGGCTCGCCTGACCGAATACGACTTCATTCCGCAACCTCCAAATGCACCAGATAACTACCTGAGTAATAGCATTATACACCATCTTTTTTTTCTTGGAACCATTGACCGAGTTACAGGCATCCAAGACGTCCTTCAAGCTGAAAGCAATTGTGGGCGGCGCTCTACACCACTGCGAGATGATCAGCCATACCGATTGGGATAACTGACAAGACACGAACAGATGATCACTAGTTTCCTCATAATCTCCACAGAGCAAGCAACGGGTATCCGTGATGTTGATGCCTCTAGCTGCCAATGCGACCCGGGTCGGTAACCTCTCCGATAGAGCTCTCCATGACACAACCCCAACCTTCTTCGGAACGAATCTATTCCAAAGGAATAGATATTCTGGAACCGATCTTGATGCCGAAGCTGTAATGTTCTTGATACTTGCCACCGAAAAAACCTCAGATTTATCATACTTCCATACCCAAGTATCTGACCCGTTCCCTCCAATATAGTCACACAGAAGCAGCATTAACCCCATCAGCTCCTCTTGTTCGCCCACGGTTGTTACCAGCCGACTCCAACCCCAATTAAGGGACACCGTATTAGCATCCCATGAGACCCTATTCGATATGCAGCAAGACTTTTCTTTTTCGAGAGCAAATAGAAAAGGAAAACCAACATATAGGGGCTGATCGCTGGTCCAGATATCAAGCCAGAATGCTACTTTTGAACTGCAACCTACCCTACACCGAATAGAAGCTGGAAGATTAATACCCACTTGACTGAGATGTTCTTTGATACCGACAATTTGTTTCCAAGGGCCAGCCATAGACATCTTAGCAGGAATCGGGGACCATGACCTATTATTATGATGGATCGCCCATACAACCCTTCTCCATAATCCATCCTTATCCAATTTGAATCTCCACCACCACTTCGATAACATAGCTAAATTAGCGTCACGGAGAGACCCAAATCCTAAACCACCATACTCTATTGGTGCGATTACCTTCTCCCATTCCATCCAACTCATATGAGAATTCTCCTCCGTTCCACCCCAAAAGAAAACCCTTCTCAACCTCTCCAACATCTCTAATACTTTAGCCGGAGCTTTATATAATGAGAAAAAGTATGTTGGCAACGAGTTCATTACTGACTTTATCATTGTTATTCTTCCCCCATATGTAATATTTTTTTCTTTCCAAATCGACAACTGGTTCCTAAACACATCAATAACCGGCTTCCAATTGCGAATAAGGTTCATATTTGCACCTACCAATAAGCCAAGGTGCTTAAAGGGGAAAGAACCGTTATTGCAACCCAAGATATTCGCCATAAGATGGACCTCTACCTCATCCACCCCCACCCCATATATGGAACATTTAGCAAGATTAACTTTCAAACCTGAGACTAAGTGAAAACATCTCAAGATTCTTCGTAAATTAAGAGCATTCTCTTCCGACCATTCCCCAATAAAAGAAACATCATCTGCGTAGATAAGGTGAGAAATAATAGGACCACTGGATGTACACCGCAAGCCTTTGAAAATACCCTCCGACACGGCCTTCTTCATAATTCCGGATAGGGCCTCTATGGCTAAAACAAACAAAAATGGTGATAAAGGATCACCTTGACGCAGCCCACGGGTGCACTCGAATTCCATGGTAGGAGATCCATTTACAAGCATCGCCTCCTACTACTTCTTCTTGCATGGGAACATGCATCATGTGTGAAGGCACTTGAGTATTACTATGTGACTCTTCGCTAACAGGTTCCGAAATCAAAGAGTCGTCGTCCGACGTCACTTCCTCTGACGCTACATCGTCCTCCTCCTCCACCCTGATGCACTCTGGAATCCAGTCATCCGTGTCCTTGTATATCCAGACTCTAAAACATTTATCTTTCAAAACCAAGTTAACTTCATCGGAGATACAATTACCATCTCCAACTAGAACCCCTATTCGATTAAAAGACAGGTCCTCGTCTTCCGTACCCAGCCCAACAACATGGACCACCTTCCCGAATGAATCTCCGATTTGTCTAAAAACCTCCACCGTGGCCAGGTTGATCGGAACACTGGTAACCTTGAGCCACGCATTCCTATCATATGGAAACGACTGACCTTGCCATAAATCCAGGTGACCGAACCAGTCTTTCCAAACACCATGGTTACAAACAATGTCACCTGCCGCCTTAATATTTTCGAAGTTCAGGAGAATCGTAAGGCCTCCGATATAATGAATGGACATAAATTCAATCCCTGAGTTACACAACAGTCTCCTAAGAGAAACCATCACGTCCATATTGATCACTCTACCTACTACCGCCTTACCGATAAAGACTCCGAAAGCTGAGACATCATTGGCTATGTTAATAACTTTACCGAGACCCCCCTGTTGCCTTTGATTACCGATCCTCCTAATCCCGATAACACCGAGTCTTTGTAAGAAACATTACTCCTCCAAGCCTGCCCTGGTACTTGACCTGCCTGCTTAGTCTGGTTCTGATCCCGATTGCCGGAGTCGGAGCCACCAAAAGCTGATTTTTTTGAAATCTTCGAGGCAAGGTAAACGGCATTCTCAGCTGCATACCTTGCAATGTTAATGATAAGCTTGTACCCACCCATCTTAACATTAACCAAATTCCTTTCAAGCTCTGCCTTATCCCTAAAATTCTTAAAGCTCACAAATCCAAATTTGTTCCCTTGTTTATCCACTTTTTTCGCAATGTACGAACCAACAATCTCACCAAATACTCCCAAGAAAGACGACAGTTCCCAGGGAGTACATCCAGGAGGAAGGTTGGAGACAAAAAATTTCGTGATATCGCTGCGAAAATCCGCCATCACCACACACCGTAATAAAAGGAAACCGAGAACGAAAGAATCCAATCCGTCTAACAAGGCTCGTTATGCTCGGACTGGAAAAAACCAGACAAGCAATCACCGGATGTTATACCAGACCGGAGAACAAATGTATCAGCGAAAGGAGACGAAAAGAAGGCCGAGAGCAATGAAATCCAATCCGGCTAACAAGGCTCGTTATGCTCGATTCGGACAGACCGAACAAGCAATCACAGGATGTTATACCAGACCGGAGAACAATCACACCGGCGAAGCGGACGTTTCAGATTCTAGAATAAGTCCATACATATGTATTGTTAGGAAACATAGAGTTTGTCATGTATTTAAAGATGGGCATATCGGTTTTTTTTATACTCGGAACGAGTTTCTAACCGTACCCGGTTTTTGAATAAGTGTGAATGGAACCGGTTCTTTAAGGAACCGGTTCCGGTTCCTACCCGGTTTTAGACCATTAATACTAGAACCGATAGTAACCGATTCCGGGTAGGGTTGTAACCAGTTCCTCGGAAGAACCGGTTCCTTCGGGTAACTCAAATGAAAAAGCTGCAAAACCTATAGGAATCAATTCCAATGGCTATAATGTCGTTAGAACCGATTAATGGCTATTATGATCGGTTTTTTTCTATATATATTCACTTACACCTTTCATTTTCAAAAACCTACTCCAAAAATACATAACTCACACTTTCAAATCTATATTTTCAAAGCTCCACAATTAAAATGGCGTGCAACGATGAGGTCGTTATGGTTTTGGAAACAAAGAGAAACTCCAGTTTGGAAGCACTTTGATTTGTGCTTAATGGGCGATAACCACGTGATGGCACGGTGCAAAGTATGTGGCAAATTCATGAAGGCTACGGCCAACTCAACGTTAAAAAAACACACCGATCATCATTGTCCGGTTACAAAGGCGAAGAAAAATGAAGTCGGTGAAGCATCCAGAACCGGTTCTTCGACTGTTTAGGAGTTAGTTATGTTTAGTTGTTAAATAAATGTTTAGTGTTTTATGTAATGTAAGCGGTTCTAATTTTATGTATGTTTTATCTAATTTTATGTATGTTTTATGTAATTTAAAAAAAAGACAAACATATTGCTTGGTTGCAACGGCTAGGAATCGATTCCACGGTAACATCATCAAGAATTTAACGCACCGGGTCGGAATTGGTTACGGAGGAACTGGTTTCGGGTAGGAACCGGATACAGACCAGTTTTTTTAAAAGGTGGAACCGGGTAAGAACCTATGGATTTTTTGAACCCGAAACCGGTTCTTCAATAAACGGGTAGGAACTGGAACCGGTTCCAGATCGAATCTTCTGGGTCAGGTTTGGAACCGATTATTATGCCCATCTCTACATGTATTTACCATTTATTTTGTTTACTATTTCAAACTGTGGACCAAATCACTTTGGGGCACCCAGACCTAATAAACCCACAAACGAAAGAGTGCCTTCTCATTTTTATCTAATTTAAATTCGAAGAACCAAAATCATAAGGACACTCTCAAAATGAACCTGAATCCCATCTAGAATTCTTAGATTATTGGTGACGATCATCTCTTCGGCATCCATCTCTGGTTCGCCTTCAAGAAATCTCATACCAAATCCCATCCCGTGCCATTTGTGATGCCCATCCTGTGCAATCGGATGAACCTAAATCCCCATCCCAAAATGTGCCTGTTCCCCGTAATATTATTCATGGAGGAAGAGAAATAAATATGAAAAAATAATTAACATTGTATTTTTCAAACTCTTTAATTATATATTTAAATAGATAACTATCCGTATTTATTTTAACCATTAGTTTGAAATTTGTAGGAATCGTTATGCGTAGGAAAAGTGTCGGCAATTTCTAACGGAATTTCTACGGAATCGGTTTTTATTTTAATCATCGGTAGGAAATGCGTAGGAATCCAATTTATCATAAAAAACATTCATAATAAAATGAAATTAATGATATTAAAATATAAAGTTTTATTATTTATAAAAATGTATGTTATTTTTAAATTAATTTATTACTATCCGTAGGAAGTGTGTCGGAAATTACCAACAAATTACCCACGAAATGGATAAAAAAAATTTGTAATACATGTTGTATTATATATGTGTTGTTTTCTAAAAATTATATGCAAGTTATCTTTATCGTTTTTTAATAATTAGAATATTAGCGTATTAAGTTTTAGCACAACAACTTGTAGGATCGTTGTTAGACCCAAACGAGTCAATCAGAAGAGTCTTTTCTCTGTATCAAAGGCGGAATCAAAGATACAGATGCTCAAACTAATTATAATGCTTCTTTGATTGATTTAACAACGTTTACAACCTGAAAGCAATCTTGCAGCACTTCGTTACAATTTCCGGAACCGTTACCAAATGAACAACATGTGCACTATATATAGTGGAGACAGGTTCGCTTATATGGACGTCCATATGAGCGGACCTATTAGCTTATGGTTCGCTTTTATGGACAATGTCCATATAAGCGGACCTACTTGCTAATCCACCAACTTTCGTTTTTCGAACCTCGTGCACTGGATATCCTATCCTATTCTATTCTATTATATGATACAAGACGAAGTCAATAGACATTCTGTGTGCATCAACAGACTCCCCCTTGGATGTTGACGAAGTCTTCAGTGACTATTCTCTGTTATGACACCTTCTTCAGTCTTGATCATTCTGCATCTTCACTCAGATTGTAACATTGTAAGCATCCATCACTTCTCTTTATCAACTTCACACTTTGACTCTTACACCAGGATCTCATCACTGGTTCTATCATCAACAGCTTTATCATCAGCAGGCTCCCCCTTTCGTCAAGCTTCCATGCTTTTAGGGATCGACACCTAGCTTTCCAGCTACAAGCTCCTCCTAACTTTCAGCTTGTCTTCAGACTCCCCCTTAGACTCAGCTCTCGGGATCGTAGTCTGGACTTTTCCTGCAATCACTCATGCAACTATAAGTAACAACATTTTAAACTTCAAGATATCGTAATCTGACAATTCAATCTCCTCAAAATCACTTCTCATAAATTTGGCAGTTTCATCGAATCGTATCGGAAACTAGCTCTATAACAATATAAGCATCCAAATCCCCCACAGTTAATCATCCAAGTCCAAATTAATGACCTTGGAGATATCACAAACTGTTTTTGATTTTTGATTTTAAAACTTCAAGTTTCAAATTAATGAACTTGTTTTATTTTCAAAAACACGATCAGCTTACTTAGATTTTGAAACTCAGCACTTAGATATCGGTTGTCGAAAATAAAGTAGAAATCAAAATCTTTTTGTATTTTTCTGAAAATATAAAGCAGTAAAGAAATATGTACAAACATATTTACAGACAATATTTTTGTTTGAGTTTGCGTTAGAGCATCATATCAGTTTATGACAAGTCACAAATACCGTTGAGCTTAATTTTTCACAGTAAGAATTAAACAATTCACTTAGATTGTCAATATACTGGTCCACTTTAATTTTTCATACAAATTTCAACTGATTCAGGATACGAATTAGATGTATTAAGAACTTAAACTCATTCATGTATCCCACCTCTTGAATATACTCCCGTATCCAGATCCCAATATTCAGTCTTACAGGTAATTATAACACAAATGATATCTGTAAGGGGTTAATAATTTATGAAGAATCATGAGAGCTCAGGTCAGAACCATCGTTCAGCAGAGGGATCATGACTCAACTTGTGGGTGTGTCCCCTTTAGAGGATCTTTTTTTTACAACAGCATTGCTAAGCAATTTTATTGTCTTATCGTTGATGCTGAGGGTGATGCTATGTTTCAAGCATTTGCGGAAAGTATTATTCGAGGACTAGGTCAGAATTTCCATTCAGCAGAAGTCCCGGAATAATACCCCAGATATCACTGAGTATAAAAACCTAGTATATCAGAAAAAGGAACCTTTCAAACGAGATTTCAGGGGTTACCTATATATCCAAGTAGTGTTCCCCACGAAATAAACAAGTTTGAATTTAAGTTTATATCCCGAAAAAGTTTACTAAATGTGCGAAAACCTATCGACACATCCACGGTGAGATCGTTTAACACATTTAAACTTTCCATTTCTTTAGCATAATGTAACTGTCTACTGATGTACTATCATTTCCTCTTTTTACGCAAAAACTCAATTTTGAATTTTATCATGTTTTTGACTTTTTCAAATTTTTAAATGTTTTTGTATTTTCTAACAACATATCTCCCCCTAAAATGCAAAACCATTTAAAGAAAATTTGACAACAACACTGATAGCTTTGTCTCGCCATCCATTTTCTGCTTCACATGTTCTGATTTGCAGAAAATATAACGTACCCCCATGATTTACAACCCATTGATCTTAACAGTTTGAACACCGTTTTTCAATCTGATGAAAGTAATCATGTTTGTTCCGCCGTGAGGGTTTCGGCATATTCAATCAACATTTATTCAAACAAAATTAAAAACAACATATTTTTGATTTTTCAAATTTTAACAAACTAAAAACATATTTTTGGTTTTTAATTTTTCAAATTTTTAGGGTTTCGAAAATATTGTTTATTTATGTACAGAAAACAATCAAACTAAACTCCCTGTTCAACCAAACCAGGGTTCAGCAACCTCTTCCTGTGCCAGGCTGCTCCAACTACCATTCTCACAATCTTCAGCTTCATTGAGCACCTGCACATTCAAACTGTATCAACTATTTGAACAATTTAGCCCAGGTCTGTTGGACCTTAGGCATTTCAACACAATAATGTTCATTCAATTTTGGAAACTCTTTATCACTTAAGACGTTTTCAATTTTGACTTCAACTTTCTCATCTTTTACTGACATCACTTGTTTTTTAGCACTCCACATTTGACCTTTCGGAGTACCTCTTTTGTAAAAATTTATCTCTTTTTGAACCTTTTGATCTTGAACAACATTTTTAGGTTTCCAAAACTCTTGAGATTTTGTCATATCAACAGATGTTCTTCAATTCTGTGTTGTTCTGAATCTGGGTGTGTGAGAATTCCTGGTGTGTCTTGAATCAAACCTATTCGGGTTTGATTTCCAATTTTGATTTGAAGCAAACTTGTTTGTATTGTACCTCCAAGTTTGTTTCGAATCAAAACTGGTTGACCTTTGTTTCACATCCTCAGATTTCTGTTTATCAACATCAACAGGCTTTGGATTTGGACACTTTCGTGCAACATGTCCAATTTGATCACATTTAAAACACAATTTCTTTGAAACATCCTTGGCCTGTTGTTGTTTCTTTTTCATAGCATCAAACTCCTCATTAGACTGTTGTCCAATTTTGAGTTTTTCCTCTTCTTTCAAGCTTTTCCCCTGAACAAAACTCATCTTTTGTTGCAAATTTGGTTTTTTACTTTGATTCCAATTCCGTTTCTTTTTATAACCCAAACCAGCCTTCATGTTTTTCTTCTTAAAACCAGGTTTGTTATAAAAAGATTTACTAGCAAACTTTGGAATCTCAGACTTCTCAATCTCAACCATTTTGAAAACTTTATCAACCTTTTCTGAAATCACATTCTGAATCGGGAATACAACATCTAAGAATAATTTGTTCGATCCAATCATGGTATAAACCAATCCTTTTGAATCATCATTCAAATTTTTCTCGGATTTTGTGTTTTTCAAATAACCATCATAAAGATTTCCTTCATCTTCATCCTGTGATTCAGACTTACCTTTTGTAGACTCATCTTTCAAAACACTTTCAACAACCTTACTTACCACCTCTGAATCATTAGCATCATCAGATTTGGAGTAAGTCACATCGATACTTTCAGGTAACTGGTCAGCTATGTTCAAACCCTTTGCCACCTTTTCCTCATCATAAAAAGTATAATTGTTTCTCAATGGTGGTGGTACCTGATGAAATTCTGAACCAATACCCTTTTTGCAATTTTCAGTATCTTTGTCATCTGGTGTGATGTTGAAAATGCATTCGAGAATGTACGAAGAGTTATGATAACTTTGAAGTTTTGTAACAACTTTTTCTTTTTCAGCCAAGACTTGTTTAAGATTTGCAATTTCATCAACACACTTGTTCAATTCAATTTGCTTTTCTTTAAACTTTCTTTCATACATTTCTTTAGTGACTAAAGTTTCTGACAATCTTTGATCAAAACTTTTGACTTGGCTTTTCAAAGTATCATAAGCTTCTTGTACTCTCTGACTCGACCACTTTAAAGAATCATACTGTTTTTGTAAATCTTGAAATTTAGATTCTTTTTCAACACAATCGACACATTTTGCTGAACATAGTTGTCTATAAACATCATTATCCTTTTCAAGACCTTGACATTTCTGTGTTAGCTTTTCAACTTTTAATTTCAACATTTCTTCTGTTTCAACCATTTCTTTACATTTTATTTTGAAAACATTTTCAAATTTGGTTGCTTCAATTTCTTTTGCTTTTATGATGTCATCTTTTTTAGTACAGGCTTTGCACATTTCTATGCAATTCCTGCACTTGTTTTCATTGTTATCAACAATATCAACATTTGATAAGTCAGAAAATTCATTTACCTCAGTCTTTTTCAGCACCAATTCTTCTGTTTCAGCTTTCTGAACTTCCTCTATCTTCTGTTCTTTTTCAGCTTTCTGTTCCTCTTCAGCAGCAATCTTCACAACAGTCTTTACTTCTTCAATCATCTTCTTCAATTCTTCTTCTTTTCGCTTCTTCATTTCTACCACCTTCGGTAGACTTGCTTCACAAACCTCTCTTATCTTCTTCTCCAAATCAGGTAAATATGTTTTATCAGATAACCTTCGTGTGTTGAAAGTAGCCTGCCTTGGAACCAAATTTGTTACAGCTTCGAAATCCACTTTTGATGGGTCAACAACTGGATTACCCTGTGGATCCATGTAACATTCCAACTCTTCATTCCATCTTTTTGCTCTCTGGGCTTCTTTGAATGGTTCATTTAATTTTCTGATTTCCCATCTTGCATAATCTGTTTTCCAATATCTATCAGGATCAGCATCAGCCACAAATGCATATCCAACTGCATCTTCTTCAGGTCAAACCTGACTCCAGTCGTAACCTTCATCATCATAGATAACTGCAAGAGCCCTTGATTTTTCTTCAGGCTGTTTCAATCTTGGTGGCTCAGACTTGTTCTGATGGTAAATCGCTTTCTTGTAATAATCTTCGTTGAATGGGTTTGCAGATTCATCATTAGCATATGCATTTCTGCACTCGCGCTTGAAGTGACCTCTTTGTTTGCATTTGAAACATGTCACCTTAGATTTATCAAATCCCAGTTTGGTAGATGATCCACCAATTGACTTCTCCCCCGTGATCTCCATGAACCGCTGTGCCCGACGAACTGCACTGGCCATGCACCATCTTATATCCATGAGTTCCATCTCCTCGGGGTCTAATTGGTCATAATCTTCTTTCGTCAAGTTGGTATTACCAATCTTCCCAGCAACGAGGCTTTCATACGATTCAAGTACAGATGCCAAGAAAACCATCTGTTGTTTTGCCGATTCTTCGCTGAAATTCTGCCCATTCTTCAGATCCACTGCGATATTACACTGAAACAAATTCTTAGAAGCAGATTGACTTGAAATGTTTGAAGAAGATTCACTGTGAAAACCACTGTGAAGACTTTCATTGTTCACTGAATTTGAGCTTTCTGCAGAAAACGCTGTTCTTGGAGATCCAGTCTGCGGTACATTTCCTCTGTAGTAAATCTCTACATTCTGCTGATAAGCCGGATTGTTGACTTTAGATCTCTTTATCACCAACTCATGGCTTTCAAATCTTTCGATCAGCAAATCCACTTTTAAATCTTCAGGCTTGATAGTATTTTTCAACATTATAGCGAAGTATTGCCACTCTTGATCATTTGGCAATGAATCAAACAGTTTATCCACCAGCTCCTCTTCAGAAGGTAAAATTTCATGTTTGGTCAGCTCCATTTTCAGATATCTGAATCTCTCGATCATTTTACAAACAGATTCATTTTTCATACAACTGAAAAGATCAAACTCTTTACGCAACAGTTTCTTTTTGTTTTTAACAATTTCATTACTTCCTACACACTTTTTCCCTAACGCTTCCCACAAACTCTTTGAAGTTTTCTCTTGTTCAAGTAACGAGATAATATCCTCTCTCACTGACTGTTTGATTAATGTGATCATCTTATATTCAGCCACAACATTTTTTATATCTATGTCTGAGAAATCTTTTGGATCTATTAACTCTCCTCCCTCTTTTACTGGTTCAGTGTATCCATCTGTCATTTTTAACCAGCTTTCAGGAGCGAAAGCTTTTACCCAACCCTCAAATCTGTTTTTCCACCAGTGATAATCTTCAACTTTCATTAGCTTTGGTGGCTTCTGTTGGCTTCCGTACATGTTCTCGAATTTCAAATTCTCTGAAATCTCCTTCGAATATTCTCTCATCTCGGATCTTCTATCTGTCGATTCGGAAGTAAATGCATTGTAGAATGTGTTGTAGAACTCTTCACCGTTGTTTGACATCTTTAATCACCTGAAATTCAATAACCTGAAAGCAAACAAACAACCTCAATCAGTTTTAAACAATTATCAAATAATTTGAAATACACTAACAGTCAATTGTCGTGAAATGATCTTGACACTTGGGCGAAATCAGATTGTATTAATAAGCGAAACCCAAATTGGACAAATAAGCGAAACTCGCTTAGATTGGACAAATGAGCGGACCACCAGCTTGACCGAATGAGCGGATCTCCTATTTGACTGAATAAGCGGATCTCCTATTGGACTAATAAGCGGATCTCCTATTGGACCGAATGAGCGAACCCTTATTGGACCAATAAGCGAACCTTGTTGAGCTGAATAAGCGGAACCTTTGATGACAAATAAGCGGACCTAAAATGTACGTTCAAGTGGATCTATTTGATGTCCGTTCGAGCGGAACTACACAGCTCGTATAAGCGGAACTAGTGACTTTTGAAGCGGAACCTTGACAAATGATGACACAAAAGCGGACCTATCAAGGTGATTTGAAGCGGAACTATCAAATATTGTGACACTGAAGCGAACCTAGATGGTCATAAAAGCGGAACTACGTGTCTTTCGAGCGAACCTATCCACTGTCCGAATAAGCGGAACCACATCCGAAGGTTATTTTGTCCATTTTTAGGTTGAATTTTGATATGAAACTTTCAAGGGTTTGTTATTATCCACTAATACACATTCTGTGAAAAATTTGGCCGATTTTAACCGTGGAAACTTGTTCAGATCGAAAAAGAAGGTGTAGAAGACAGAAAACAAATCCAATTGAGCTAAACTCTTCCTCCTGTGCTCTGATACCACTTGTAGGATCGTTGTTAGACCCGAACGAGTCAATCAGAAGAGTCTTTTCTCTGTATTAAAGGCGGAATCAAAGATACAGATGCTCAAACTAAATATAATGCTTCTTTGATTGATTTAACAACGTTTACAACCTGAAAGCAATCTGGCAGCACTTCGTTACAATTTTCGGAACCGTTACCAAATGAACAACATGTGCACTATATATAGTGGAGACAGGTTCGCTTATATGGACGTCCATATGAGCGGACCTATTAGCTTATGGTTCGCTTTTATGGACAATGTCCATATAAGCGGACCTACTTGCTAATCCACCAACTTTCGTTTTTCGAACCTCGTGCACTGGATATCCTATCCTATTCTATTCTATTATATGATACAAGACGAAGTCAATAGACATTCTGTGCATCAACACAACTAACAATCTATTTCCATAAATTGTAGTTACGGTACAGAAGTGATATGATCAAGTTGAATGGGTCGGATCTCAACCAACATTTAGATGATCTTGATGTGTGGGCGAGAGTGGCAGGAGATAAAAAGGGTCGGATGTTCAGGGTAGGATCTTTGGATCCTAGTTTCGTGATAACTTGGAAATTGTATACATCTACCGAATCTAAATTATATTTTGATGCCATAAGGTCACAAGAGTAGGTATTGTTTACTTCTCATCAAAGTATTGCAATTCTATAAATTATATAGTTTTTAACAATTAATTAGTAGAAAACAATAACTTAAATTATTGATTCGTTTTAACAATTTAGGTTGAAAAAGTTTAAGTTGAAATGGAAAATGAACTTGCAAACGAAAAGGATACTAGACAAGAGTTGGAGCAAAGAGTGCAACAGATGGAAAAAGACATAAAAGAAAAATAAATAAAAGAGGCAAAAACAATTTGAAGAGTTTATGAAAAAACTTCAGGCACCCGTTAGTCATTAGCAGTAGTTTTTTTAATTATTTCACATCTTTCAGCAGGAAAAAGCTGTTTTTTTTTCTATTATTTTTTAAATGTATCCACAAGAAATGTGTAGGAAAAATACTAAAAAGGTTTCGTCAGATTCCATTGGAATTCTATAGGAAAAAAAGATAGTTTCGTAGGAAATGCGTAAGAAAAAAGAATACATTATGTTATAATTATGTAGGAAAAAAACTAATTTTGTGGAATTGCGTACAAAAAAGGAATACATTCCATTGGAATTGTGTAGGAAAAAAACTAATTTTGTAGAAAATGCGTTGTAAAAATGAATACATTCAGTTGGAATTGTGTAAAAAAAAACATTTTCGTAGGAACTATGTAGGGAAAACGAATGCATTCCACTTGCATTGTGTATGAAGAAAAAACAAATTCGTAGGAAATGTGTAAGAAAATTAAAATATAATAAATATTATATAATAAATATAAATATGATTGATTTAAACACAAAATTTAAAAAAAAAATAAATATTTTGTGGGAAATGTATCGGAAAGTTAAGAAAATCAATTACGTGAGAAATAAGTATGAGAATTCTAACGAAACATTTGTATGGGAAAGGAGTAGGAAATTCCGTAGGAAATGCGTCAAAAAAAAATATTAGCCACGAGTAGAATTCCTATAGCCCATTTTCGTTGGAAATTCGTGGGTAACAGCAGTTACCCACGGATTTGCCACATAAATTGATGCGGGAATAGTAGCAGTTTTCTAGTAGTGCAAGGTGTTAGATAGAACCTTGTCTTTTCAAGCGGCAGGAGTTCAAGCCCCGTGGTGGCAGTGGCGGACCCAATAATTTTTCCATAGGGTGCGGAACATTTTTAAAAATTTTAGACCCCAACGTATATAAGTAAAAAAATCGGTCCGTATTGGGTCGGGTCATGTAATACAAAAGAACATCAAACTAATTTATATAATCATCAAAAACACGACAAACCTTGTTACAAACATAATTAAACGTCGCCCTACGGGTTTTCATTTTTTGAAATCTATCCAAAACATCATCTAAAGCTAATTTCTTAAGCAAGTTTTTCTTTGTATAACATATACAACTATCACTTAAAGTCTCATCGCCAATCTGATTACGCAAGTTGGTCCTCACATTCTTCATTGCCGAAAAACATCTTTCAACGGTTGCGGTTGCAACGGGTAATACGAGAACAACTTCAATAACCGATATACCAATGTAAAAGTTACGTGAATATTTGTTGAAACCATTAACCTTACAAGACTTGACAAACCATTCAAGTTGGCGAATTGTTATACCCGCCGTACATAAAGTGTCTCTACGATCTCCAAATTAGCTCCTAAACAAATAGCAACATAAGCAAAATACGCGATCCGGTTTTGAGCTATACTCTAACCATCCTTTATACTCATGTTTGCCATACCATTCTTCCTTAAATTTTCGTAACTCGTTACCTTGAAATGTTGATTGTGGGAATTTGATACCTCTTGGTTGATATGGTCCTCTTAGTAGATATGCCCTTCTAATCTCATCTCGTTGATTCAAGTTATATGATTCAATCGGCTTGCGGTCAAAAGGATCCGAAGGAAGAGTATTCACATCAACGGATTCGGACGATGTGTCAACTTTCCTCTTGAGAAATCACGTCATAACGTCCCTACTCATGGTTCCTATCGGCTATCACAAACAAATTGATCTATAAGTTCATGGCTCGATAACATAATGTTTCAGTTTTAATTTTCAACTATTCAAGCTCTAGAAATCATAATGTAAATCACCCTAAAAATCATCTTAACAACATAATCACCCTAAAAATCTTCTAAACAACCATAAACAATGTCAAAACAAACAATATTTCAAACCTATTTAATATCTTTATTACCCTTTTCTCCTATAATATCAACCAAAATCATCAAAATAACAAAGAAACTTACCTGTGTTCGGATTCCGGTTATCGGTGGTGGTATGGTGGCTGATTGTATGCAGTTGCTGGAGGTGGTCTGGTGTCGCTGATGTTGTTCTGTTCCCTGGTGTGCAGGAATGAGAGAGAGAGAGATCGTAGGAGAGAATATGTAAGGGTTTTGGGCTTGTTTATTTTATTATAGTTTGAAATATTATTGGGTTTGTTTATTGAGTTAAGCCTTAGTAGTGGGCTAGTTAAATGTATTGGGTATTTGGGTTTAGTTAGTTAGGTATTAAAAATATATAATTTAGGTAATATATTTTTTTTAAATAAGAGTTTACTAAAAAAAATTAAAATATAAATTGATTACACTTTTTACCTAAGGGGTGCGGACGAAAATTTCAAGGAGTGCGGACGGAAAATTTCAAGGGGTGCGGACGAGATTTTCGACGGAACTTAGCACTAATTTTTTTTTCCGAGGGTGCGCCCGCTCACCTTGGGCTGGGCTTAGGTCCGCCCGGCGTGATGGGAATAACAAGTGTTAACCAGTAAAGTTAGATGGTGTGTAAGGTGCGTTTGGAAAAGGAACAAAAATATATTTGGAATCTTAATTATTCTTATTATTAAATTTCGATAGAAATTACAGAATTTGTTTGAAAAGTTATTGGAAAATTATGTTTTAAACTATTGTTTTTTTAATCTACTTTCTTAAACTAAGAATAGAATACTAAAGAGTTAATCATGAGAACAAAAACAAAAATTTGTTTCAACTATTCAAGCTCTAGAAATCATAATGTAAATCACCCTAAAAATCATCTAAACAACATAATCACCCTAAAAATCTTCTAAACAACCATAAACAATGTCAAAACACACAATATTTCAAACCTATTTAATATCTTTATTACCCTTTTCTCCGATAATATCAACCAAAATCTTCAAAATGACAAAGAAACTTACCCGTGTTCGGATTCCGGTTGGGTTTGGTGTCGATCGGTGGTGGTATGGTGGCTGATTGTATGGGCTGCTGGAGGTGGTCTGTTGTCGCTGATGTTGTTCTGTTCGCTGGTGTGCAGGAACGAGAGAGAGAACAGGAGAGAACATGTAAGGGTTTTGGGCTTGTTTATTTTATTATAGTTTGAAATATTGTTGGGTTTGTTTATTGGGTTAAGACTTAGTAGTGGGCTAGTTAAAGGTATTGGGTATTTGGGTTTACTTAGCTAGGTATTAAAAGTTATATAATTTAGGTAATATATTTTTTTAAAGAAGAGTTTGCTAAAAGAAATTTAAAATATAAATTGATTACACTTTTTACCTAACGGGTGCGGACGAAAAATTCCAATGAGTTCAGACGGAAAATTTCAAGGGGTGCGGACGGGATTTTCGACGGAACTTAGCACTAAATTTTTTTTCCCGGGGGTGCGCCCACTCAACTTGGGTTGGGCTTATGATGTGGGCCCAAGTGTGGAAGAGCGGGCTATCTTGTATTTGGAGGCTCAAGATCGTGTAACAAAAGGGGCTTCACTAAAATGGCTCTAACTTGGGCTACGGGGGTCAGTTTTGGGCGTGCGACCAGGCGAAACGAACGTCAGAACGAGCTCCATCTTGCTGCAAATGGCTTTGGCAGTGTGGGTTATCGTCCGGGCCAAAAAACGATTATTTCTATTAGTTATTTACGTTTTTATGTTTTTTGAATTATTTTGGGCATTTTGTTTTTGGGCTTGTGTTTGGCCCGTTGTCTTTTTTAGGCCCATTTCGAATTTCTGTTCCTATTTATATGTTTCTCTAGTAAATGGAAAAGGCAGGCTTGAATTTTGACATAACTCATTTTTCACTTCAAATTCTGTGCCCTTTGGGTGGAATCTTGGGGGTTGGGGAAGAACTACACGGGTATTCTCAGAATCAACGTGTTTGATCTTCATTTTCGTAACACACGCTGCATCAGTTGGTATCAGAGCAGAATTCCTGGCTCAAAATACCTTCGAGGAGAAACAACAACAGGCCTCTCGATGAAGTGTATGAATGAGAGTTGGAGCAGCGACTTATGGCGAGAGTGGATGAACGGTTGGATCAAGTGGTCAATCAGTTGAATGACCGGATAGCCGACTTGATCAATCGTAGGAGGCAGGGACCCAATTACGGGTATGGTTCTGATTTTAGTAACCCATTTGGTGATGGTTCGGCTTCCGAATACGAATAGGAAGGGCGACCAAGGGGTGAACGTGGAGGGGGTAATAGGCGTTGGGATTCTGGGATAAGAGTTGATATTCTAGAATTTGATGGGTCTAGTTTGAATCCGGAGGGTTCATCGATTGGTTGGCTACCGTGGAAGAGGTGTTTGAGTACAAGGAGGTGCCTGAAAACAAGCGGGTGGCCTTGATCGCTACCAGGTTACGTGGTAGGGCCTCTGCGTGGTGGCAACAACTGAAGTTAAAACGGAATAGAGTCAAGGATCGTGACATGGACCAAGATGAAGAAGTTCTTGTGGTCCAACTTTTTTCCTCATAACTTTCAAAGGTTGATGTACCAACGTCTGCAAAATTTAAAACAAGGGGCTAAATCGGTTGATCATTATACCACAGAGTTTTACCAGTTGATTGCTAGGAATGATATTCAAGAACCGGAGGAACAACTTGTTTCTCGGTATATTGGGGGTCTGAGGGTTCAAATCATGGAGTCCGCGAATCTTTTTGACCCGTTAACCATTGCAGAGGCACACCAACGGGCGTTGGCCTTTGAGAAGCAAAACCGTCGGGTGGGCGGTTCATTTACCCCTGCTGGAGGAAACGTAGGGTCGGGCAGTGGGGCACCTCGTGGCGGGCCTAGTCAGCAAAGTCTAGGGGTTAACAATACCGGGTCTACTTCTAAGGGGGCTAGTAGTAGTGGTCCGAGATGTTTCAATTGTGGTGAGACGGGCCATCGTCAAGCTGAGTGTAAGAAGACCGGTAAAAGACACTTGTTTGCTGAGTCTGAGGATGCTCAGTATGAGAATATGAAAATAACCCAGTGTACAATGAAGAAACTGAGTACGAAGAAGAGGTTGTGACCGGTGATGTTGGATTGAACTTGGTAGTCAGACGCTCTTGTTATAAACCAAAGGCAGATGGGGATGACTGGCTTAGGCATAACATCTTCCACTCAACGTGTAAGGTCTAAAAATTCTTATTGAAAACATAATGACTTAATGACAAAAGAACCAAACGGGTCAAATAATCAGCTTGTAATGCTTGCATTAACTTCATTAAAAAAAAAAAAAAAACTAGTCGAGATATTTTACAAAAAGAGTTTACATCCCAAAAGTTCTTAGGCAACTAACATAGTCTTAAAACAACAAAAGTTTCGACAACGACAACCTTCCAAGTTAAGTTATTTACAAAAGACCCATCATAACGAAAACCTTCTAACAAAAGTTTAGACCCATTAACTAGCATCATTGCGGAAGCGTGCGATTTGGTGTGTCCGTTCCAAAGTAGCGTCGACTATCAAGACGATTTACCTACATTCAATGCAAACGATTAGTCAATTAAAAATCATCAATTCTTATAGTTCAAACCTCTAATCAAACTACATGGTAACACTTCAAACATTCAATCGGACATAAATTTCCCAAACTTGACATATGATCCATTCTACTCATTCGACCCATACTCTTAGCACAACTTCAACATACGCTAGCTTGACACATATACGAGGTTTCGACTCTAGGATAGTAACATATCATATCGTTACACACTACTAAAATTTGTAAGCATAAGAACTTACCTTTGTCATTGTTTGTTTGCGATCCGGAATGACTTGAGCTTTCTTCCTTAATTCCTACTATCCAAAATCACTTACTTTAATCTCGTGTCATTCCTTTCATTCCGTTCTTATCATATTCAATTTAACAACTAACAATCACACAATTCTAACCATTTAACACTGTAAAATTATATGCTCTTTTCATTCGAGCATTTTAACAAACACTTGGCGTGCATACGATTAATTAAGCATAGTGTACAAGTGTTATATGCATAACTTGGCCAATTCATATCAATAGCATCAATAACATCAATTTCAATCAAAATCTCATATAACCTTCATCCTAAATCGATTTCACTTAACAACATCTCATCATAAACATCATCATATGAACATCATTATACTAATTGACACCAAGTTTCATATTACACATCACAACACTCATATTTTAAATGGGTTTTCACTTTCACTTCCCAATCTAATCGAATTCAAGTTTAATTCATGTTCCATGGGATGTTCCTAACCCATACCCATATTAATTTCAAAAAATTTCATGGATTTACTTGAAACTCATTTCATTCATGATCATCAAATTGCAAATTTCAACATACCTCATGTTTAGAATGCTAAGATGATTAGAGAAAGATGAACATGCAGATGATTAGCTTCAATTCTTCCCCCCTAATTGCTGAATTTTGAGGATGAAAAGGATTCCCTCTTCCTCTAGATATACTGGGCGACACACACACCTGATGTGTGTGTCCTTATGTTATAATTTCATTTTTATTATTTCACCTTTATACCTTATCATTTTTTTGGCCCCTCATAAATGTAGTGTTTACATTTATGACTATAATTTCCTTTCTATTTAGTTAACATTCACATAATAATCAAGTTCCTACTTTTTTTTTAATCATCCTTCTATTAATATTCGTTTCTACACATAATCTTGTTATTATTTTTATTCTCATCATAAGCATTCATATTCTAAGGTTATAAGCATTATAACTTACTTGTTGCATAATATAAAATCATAAAGTGCCTAATTCACAATTTGGGGCGTTACAAGTCCACCCCCTTAAAGAAGGTTTCGTCCTCGAAACCTGAATACGTACGGTTTAATAACATGCATACACATTATGTAGACCAACTTTTTTTTAGGTATAAATAGTCCTATACCTTACTACTCAAACTCTTACGTACAATTTACATGCTCACATATCTATTAAACAAATGCTAATCACAACATCTATGCGGATGATTCTTTTACATGCTAGTATACGCGTACACTCATGTCTTGCTACATTTAACTATAGTTTACACATTAAATTACATCCCGTGCATACACATTCACTTAATTTCCTTTGAACACCCTACTATAATAGGCGCGCACCATTCTCCCTTTTTTAATAAGCATGTCACCATATACTAGTTCCGTCACTTCACATATCTATAGTGACCTAATATGTTTTACTTATTAAAAACTTAGCCATGTCCAAAAAATGAAAACATATCAATATACATGCCACATTTTTCGTACTTGCCCTCCTAAGTTTATGTTATTTCATATACCTCACAAAACATTATAGTAGGATTGGGATACCTTTGGGAAGCTTATCAGGGCCTTGGAAGCAAGGAAAAGTGAGAAAAACGTGAAAAAATGGGTTTCTAGCGTTGGAAACGCATAGACAGCAAGATAAGGTGTCGGCTGTAATAGGGCAGGGCGTCGCTGAAGCCTCCTCTGCAGCTCAGACACTGATTTTTGCGTTTGTTATTGCCACTCACTAATCGTGTGTCCCGAGGGGTTCTAATACATGAAATAAATCATCATTCAAGTTCTAAATTCATTCCATACCTCTCCCAACCCAATCCACATGTTTTTCAGCTAAATCTTTCTGCTAAAAGTTTCGACCCGTTTAACCCTATGTTGAGGTTTCATCGAATTGACATCGAATGACCATTACAACCATTCTCATCCTAGCAATTCCATTATTTGTACTTCCTTACTTGATTTCAATTATTCAAATATAGATAACTTTATCTAAACAAAATAATTAATATAACACATGGTGAGTATCACCCATTCAAGCACAATGTACAAGCCCCTAACGCATAATCATTTCCAAAACATACATTCAACCTGAATTATTGTACGAGTCCATCTATAGCACATTCATCCAGTTAGTTTACTACTAATTACATCATTATCATATTTCATTCATAAATGTCAAGTCTTTCATACAACCTCACATCCTAACTTCACTTAGACATTTCATCATAGATATAGTTATCAGAACCCAACCATTATTTCCTTCTTAGTCATTCGTACTTGTCTCGAGAGTTTAACATCGTTTTAGGTTTGTTACCGTTACATGGTACTAAGTACATTCCTATGTTAAACTCTGTATTGTTTCATTCAGGTCACCATGATTTGTCCGTTATTTCTTTCTTTCTTTCTTTTTTTTTGCGTTACTCACTATACATGCTTACGCCTTGATCAATGACATTGAGTTTGAACTAAGAATTTCGTTCTTTTCCTGACCTCTAAAAGTCAAATCTTCCAAACCACGTCATACTTATGTTACCATTTGTTCGTATGGAAACATTATTTCGTCTATAACTTTCTATTTAACATTCATAAGTCAAATACTTTACTAACCTTATTATTTACATAAACAACGATCCGTGTCCCGGTTCAGCTTGCCCCCTTCATGAGCACGTGTCAAAAACTAGATTGACCTCATGCATCCATGTGATGAGCTTCTACTCGTTTGCATCTTTTCACCAACTCTACTAGTTTTATCACGCCAAAAGTTCGACCATTCTCATCTACAAATTAAGGGTTAGCACATTTCGTTCAGTTTACTACAAACTTAACATTTATCAAATCATCTTGTATACGTACTAGCCCCTTTTAGATTCTTTTAAAACATTAGTTTGTTTGACCCGTTCATAACGGGTCAATACACGACTGTTCCTTAACATATCATTTTCATTCGTTCGACCCGTTCATGACGGGTCAACACATAACCATTCTTTAACACACTATTTTCATTCAGATATTCATTGTATTCGGTGTTAACACACACACACACACACACATATATATATATATATATATCACAAATTTCTCACTTATTTGGTATACTACATTACACACTTCGTTTCTTACGTGCTACTCTTGCAGTTTATCAATTATATGCCAATTTCTGAAGTTTGACTTTTCAAGGTCAATCTACCACTTATAACTTATTGTATACATATATTGGATCATGTGTTGTACTTACATTCAATTCAAACATACTAGCAAAACATCATTTCACCGTTTTAGCAGTTCGCGGACAACTTTTCTTCCTCATTTATACTTATGCCATTCTACGGGTCGTAGCCCGTCATCCACCTCAACTCGCATGAGTTGCCTTTTAATATGTTTCTTACGAAATTTTATTTATGTGACGTTTAGCTTCATCTCCATTGCCATCATATTCTCATTAGTCTTACACTTACCCATATAACCTGTTTGACTCCAACAAGGTCAAACTGTAAATACATTTTTAGATAGGTTAGTTTTATTCTTTTTAAACATAACATATCCCTTGCTTGTTCGTAAGTGCATCATATGTATATATGCATCATGTTAGTCAAGTGACCTACCTAACTCGACAAGGTTACATGCACCACATACTTACAAGATTTATACTTACCTTAGTAGGAGGAAGAAACACATTCCATCCCTCACTCTTACCCATTCCCACTTGTTTATGGATTCGACCTGTTGTTCTTACGTGTTTGGTTCAGAAATACATATGTAGAAACTTATGGATTCAAGTCTTTTCATTCTTACTTATGACTCTTATATGTTCGATCCGTATTTGCTTATGAATTTTACTTTTCTTTATTATGTTCCATTCTTATAAGTTTAATCCGTACATCACCTACGGATTCAAACTTTTTCATTCTTATAAGTTTAATCCGGACTCACCTACTAATTCAAACTTTTCATTCGTACCTTTCTTTCTTATATGTTTGATCTGTACTTATCTACGGATTCAAACCTTTCATTCTTATAGAATACTCCCATTTTCTTAAGAGTTTTACAACTCCTTTTAACCACACATCAACCTACTTCCCGATTCTACCGGACATACCTGTGATGATTATCTTGGTCTCACGAATGTCATATACTTCTTGTGTACTGGCTAGGCACGCAATCCGTATATTAGTTTCGTGTCTTCATGTAATCATCGTCTTATGCCCGGAGAAGTGGGCTCAGTTCGTGCAACATATTTAAAACCTTACCAAACTTGTATTAGATAGCATTCCATTCATTCTCTTTAGCATTCTATACTTTATTAGTTTTTTTTAATAATTCATTCTCGTAGATCATTCTTCATTACAAACATCCTAGAAGTGTTAATTCAATCATACATTCATTCATGTACTTAACTTCCTTCTCATTCATGCTTTTACTAATGGCATTCATGTTAATCAGCTTGTATTCTTGGTTTTCATTGGCGTTTTGGGGCATGACGGAAGGTTTTTGGGAGGCATTACGGAGTATTGGAAGCATACACACAAGTTGGAAGGTCAAAATGTGAAAAACGGGAAGATTGGTAACAATTGCCGCCACTTGGCGCTGATTTCAGCGCACCACAGTTGGAAAGTTCACTTTGGCACACTAGGCGCTGTTTTTGGCGCATTGGGCGCTGAATCCTAGATCTGACTTGCAATCGCTGTTTTTACTCATTTTTACCCAAAACTTTGTTCCCAAGCCCCGAAAAAGTTCCGTTAAGTCTCAAAACCTCCCGTAACATTCCGTAATGATCCAACCCAGGTTATTCTAGTGCGTAAACTAAAACCCCTTCCCGTTTCCAACTAAAACCATAAATCAAAATTTATAAATTACTTACTTGCATAACGCTTCAGAATGAACACACCTTCATACGAGCTTTCGGTTTGAGTTCAAGCATTTTAACTCTAATACTTGAATCCCTCAAATCTCGGCTCTGATACCAACTTGTAAGGTCTAAAAATTATTATTGAAAACATAATGACTTAATAACAAAAGAACCAAACGGGTCAAATAATCAGCTTGTAATGCTTGCATTAACTTCATCAAAAAAAAAAAAAAAAAAAAAAACTAGTCGAGATATGTTACAAAAAGAGTTTACATCCCAAAATTTCTTAGAAAACTAACATAGTCTTAAAACAACAAAAGTTTCGACATCGACAACCTTCCAACTTAGGTTATTTACAAAAGACCCATCATAACGAAAACCTTTTAACAAAAGTTTAGACCCATTAACTAGCATCATTGCGGAAGCGTGCAATTTGGTGTGTCCGTTCCAAAGTAGCGCCGACTATCAAGACGATTTACCTACATTCAATGCAAACGATTAGTCAATTAAAAATCATCAATTCTTATAGTTCAAACCTCTAATCAAACTACATGGTAACACTTCAAACATTCAATCGGACATAAATTTCCCAAACTTGACATATGATCCATTCTACTCATTCGACCCATGCTCTTAGCATAACTTCAACATACGCTAGCTTGACACATATACGAGGTTTCGACTCTAGGATAGTAACATATCATATCATTACACACTACTAAAATTTGTAATCATAAGAACTTACCTTTGTCGTTGTTTGTTTGCGATCCAGAATGACTTGAGCTTTCTTCCTTAATTCCTACAATCCAAAATCACTTACTTTAATCTCGTGTCATTCCTTTCATTCCATTCTTATCATATTCAATGTAACAACTAACAATCACACAATTCTAACCACTTAACATTGTAAAATTATATGCTCATTTCATTCGAGCATTTTAACAAACACTTGGCGTGCATAATATTAATTAAGCATAGTGTACAAGTGTTATATGCATAACTTGGCCAATTCATATCAATAGCATCAATAACATCAATTTCAATCAAAATCTCATATAACCTTCATCCTAAATCGATTTCACTTAACAACATCTCATCATAAACATCATCATATGAACATCATTATACTAATTTACACCAACTTTCATATTACACATCACAACACTCATATTTTAAATGGGTTTTCACTTTCACTTCCCAATCTAATCGAATTCAAGTTTAATTCATGTTCCATGGGATGTTCCTAACCCATACCCATATTAATTTCAAACAATTTCAAGGATTTACTTGAAACTCATTTCATTCATGATCATCAAATTGCAAATTTCAACATACCTCATGTTTAGAATGCTAAGATGATTAGAGAAAGATGAACATGCAGATGATTAGCTTCAATTCTTCCCCTTAATTGCTGAATTTTGAGGATGAAAAGGGTTTCCCCCTTCCTCTAGATATACTGGGCGACACACACACCTGATGTGTGTGTCCTTTTATTATAATTTCATTTTTATTATTTTACATTTCATACCTTATCATTTTTGGCCCCTCATAAATGTAGTGTTTACATTTATGACTATAATTTCCTTTCTATTTAGTTAACATTCACATAATAATCAAGTTCCTACTTTTTTTAATCATCCTTCTATTAATATTCGTTTCTACACATAATCTTGTTATTATTTTTATTCTCATCATAAGCATTCATATTCTAAGGTTATAAGCATTATAACTTACTTGTTGCATAATATAAAATCATAAAGTGCGTAATTCACAATTTGGGGCGTTACAAGTCCACCCCCCTTAAAGAAGGTTTTGTCCTCGAAACCTAAATACGTACGGTTTAATAACATGCATACACATTATGTAGACCAATTTTTTTTTGGTATAAATAGTCCTATACCTTACTACTCAAACTCTTACGTACAATTTACATGCTCACATATCTATTAAACAAATGCTAATCACAACATCTATGCGGATGATTCTTTTACATGCTAGTATACGCGTACACTCATGTCTTGCTACATTTAACTATAGTTTACACATTAAATTACATCCCGTGCATACACATTCACTTAATTTCCTTTGAACACCCTACTATAATAGGCGCGCACCATTCTCCCTTTTTTAATAAGCATGTCACCATATACTAGTTCCGTCACTTCACATATCTATAGTGACCTAATATGTTTTACTTATTAAAAACTTAGCCATGTCCAAAAAATGAAAACATATCAATATACATGCCACATTTTTCGTACTTGCCCTCCTAAGTTTATGTTATTTCATATACCTCACAAAACATTATAGTAGGATTGGGATACCTTTGGGAAGCTTATCAGGGCCTTGGAAGCAAGGAAAAGTGAGAAAAACGTGAAAAAATGGGTTTCTAGCGTTGGAAACGCATAGACAGCAAGATAAGGTGTCGGCTGTAATAGGGCAGGGCGTCGCTGAAGCCTCCTCTGCAGCTCAGACACTGATTTTTGCGTTTGTTATTGCCACTCACTAACCGTGTGTCCCGAGGGTTCTAATACATGAAATAAATCATCATTCAAGTTCTAAATTCATTCCATACCTCTCCCAACCAAACCACATGTTCTTCAGTTAAATCTTTCTGCTAAAAGTTTCGACCCGTTTAACCCTATGTTGAGGTTTCATCAAATTGACATCGAACAACCATTACAACCATTCTCATCCTAGCAATTCCATTATTTGTACATCCTTACTTGATTTCAGTTATTCAAATATAGATAACTTTATCTAAACAAAATAAGAAGTGAGGTCGATAGTCACTTACATTAAGCGTCCGTATTCGTGATCGCTTCCTCGCCTCCTTTTGACCCATTTACCTTTTGTGCTTGCGTCATCTTGACATGATGCTTATCCTTACATGTCACTACATTCACATTCTCGTGAGCATACAAGATTTTATATGACACCTATCATATTTAGTTCATATCTTGCATTTGACTTTCACTTATTTTTGTTAACAAGCAAAAGGCATATAGTCAACAATGCATCATTCCAAATTAACGCAAATTTAACATATCATCAAATATAACGAATAAGGATCCCTCATGCGTCATTCAATCCTTTTTATTCTTACAATCATATTAGGATTTCAAATCATGCTATTCTCATACTAGTTGTCTTTCCTGAAAAGTTAACGATCAAGTATGCAAACTTCCAACTTAGGAACATATATCCATATCGATGTAGCCGGTTATGCTAATGACACCATAAACATTTCATACTCATTTAGTAAAATACATACAACCATGTAATCCTATAGTTACATACACAAACACACATAATCAAATTTTTTCTACACATGCTAATGCTTTCATTATCTTACATTTGACAACCACATACAAGGTTAGTCAATTAACATAATCATGACATCGTCATTCACTAGCAAGTTCATATGTTTTACTTTAAGCACACATTCACTTCCTAATCGTAATTTAAATAATTAATATAACACATGGCGAGTATCACCTATTCAAGCACAATGTACAAGCCCCTAACGCATAATCTTTTCCAAAACATACATTCAACCCGAATTATTGTACGAGTTCCATCTATAGCACATTCATCCAATTAGTTTACTATGAATTACATCATTATCATATTTCATTCATAAATGTCAAGTCTTTCATACAACCTCACATCCTAACTTCACTTAGACATTTCGTCATAGATATAGTTATCAGAACCCAACCATTATTTCCTTCTTAGTCATACGTACTTGTCTCGAGAGTTTAACATAGTTTTAGGTTTGTTACCGTTACATGGTACTAAGTACATTCCTATGTTAAACTCTGTATTGTTTCATTCAGGTCACCATGATTTGTCTGTTCTTTTTTTTTTTTTTTTGCATTACTCACTATACATTCTTACACCTTGATCAATGACATTGAGTTTGAACTAAGAATTTCGTTCTTTTCCTGACCTCTAAAAGTCAAATCTTCCAAACCACGACATACTTATGTTACCATTTGTTCGTATGGAAACATTATTTCGTCTATAACTTTCTATTTAACATTCATAAGTTAAATACTTTACTAACCTTATTATTTACTTAAACAACGATCCGTGTCTCGGTTCAGCTCGCCCCTTCATGAGCACGTGTCAAAAACTAGATTGACCTCGTGCATCCATGTGATGAGCTTCTGCTCATTTGCATCTTTTCACCAACTCTACTAGTTTTATCACGCCAAAAGTTCGACCTTCTCATCTACAAATTAAGGGTTAGCACATTTCATTTAGTTTACTTCAAACTTAACATTTAGCAAATCATCTTGTATACATACTAGCCCCTTTTAGATTCTTTTAAAACATTAGTTTGTTTGACCCGTTCGTAACGGGTCAATACATGACCGTTCCTTAACATATCATTTTCATTCGTTCGACCCGTTCATGACGGGTCAAAAAATGCTTATTTATACTAGTTATTTACATTTTTATGTTTTTGAAGTATTTTGGGCATTTTGTTTTTGGGCTTGTGTTTGGCCCGTTGTCTTTTTTAGGCCCATTTAGTATTTCTGTTCCTATTTATATGTTTCTCTAGTAATTGGAAAAGGCAGGCTTGAATTTTGACATAACTCATTTTTCACTTCAAATTCTGTGCCCGTTGGGTGGAATCTTGGGGGTTGGGGAAGAACTACACGGGTATTCACAGAATCAACGTGTTTGATCTTCATTTTCGTAACACACGCTGCATCTGTTGGTATCAGAGCCGAATTCCTGGCTCAAAATGCCTCCGAGGAGAAACAACAGGCCTCTAGATGAAGTTTATGAACGAGAGTTGGAGCAGCGACTTATGGCGAGAGTGGATGAACGGTTTGATCAAGTGGTCAATCAGTTGATTGACTGACCGGATAGCCGACTTGATCAATCGTAGGAGGCAGGGACCCAATTACGGGTATGGTTCTAATTTTAGTAACCCATTTGGTGATGGTTCGGCTTCCGAAGACGAACAGGAAGGGCGACCAAGGGGTGAACGTGGAGGGGGTAATAGGCGTTGGGATTCTGGGATAAGAGTTGATATTCGAGAATTTGATGGGTCTAGTTTGAATCCGGAGGGTTCATCGATCGGTTAGCTACCATGGAGGAGGTGTTTGAGTACAAGGAGGTGCCTGAAAACAAGCGGGTGGCCTTGATCGCTACCAGGTTACGTGGTAGGGCCTCTGCGTGGTGGCAACAACTGAAGTTAACACGGAATAGGCTCGGAAAGTCAAGGATCGTGACATGGACCAAGATGAAGAAGTTCTTGCGGTCCAAATATTTGCCTCATAACTTTCAAAGGTTGATGTACCAACGTCTGCAAAATTTAAAACAGGGGGCTAAATCAGTTGATGATTATACCACAGAGTTTTACCAGTTGATTGCTAGGAATGATATTCAAGAACCGGAGGAACAACTTATTTCTCGGTATATTGGGGGTCTAAGGGTTCAAATCATGGAGTCCGTGAATCTTTTTGACCCGTTAACCATTCTAGAGGCACACCAATGGGCTTTGGCCTTTGAGAAGCAAAACCGTCGGGTGGGCGGTTCATTTACCCCTACTGGAGGAAACGTTGGGTCGGGCAGTGGGGGACCTCGTGGCGGGCCTAGTCAGCAAAGGCCAGGGGATAACAATAACGGGTCTAATTCTAAGGGGGCTAGTAGTAGTGGTCCGAGATGTTTCAATTGTGGTGAGACGGGCCATCGTCAAGCTGAGTGTAAGAAGACTGGTAAAAGATACTTGTTTGCTGCGTCTGAGGATGATCAGTATGAAGAATATGAAAATAACCCAGTGTACGATGAAGAAACTGAGTACGAAGAAGAGGTTGTGACCGGTGATGTTGGAGTGAACTTGGTAGTCAGACGCTCTTGTTATAAACCAAAGGCAGATGGGGATGATTGGCTTAGGCATAACATCTTCCACTAAACGTGTACCTTTTTGGGAAAGGTTTGCACGTTTGTTATTGATTCAGGGAGTTGTGATAATTTGATATCTGATAATTTGCAGTTTTGTTGTTTAACTTGTTCTAAGAAAAAAAAGAAAACAATTGTAGAGTTATTAAATGTATCTCGGCCGTATCCTATCGTTATTCCATCGTCATTGCGGTTCCATTATCGAAATCATGAAATGAATCGGAACATGGTTAATTACACGCTCGAAGTGACTATGTCATCGAACAAACTCAAGTACGCGCCCGTGGACCTTGCTATCATATGCGCTTCAAGAGGCATTTCACATCAGTAATATTGTGACAACCCTCATGATTTCATGTATCCGTACGATTTATTAATGATAATTAAAGTGCTTGGTGAATGTGTTGAATTACTAAACTGTTTTCTGATTACTGCGTCATACTTACATGTGCTTGGTGACATATTAGTCTTGTGCAGAAAAATTGACTAAATGGTCTTGAATGTTTTCCTATGTGTTAGGAATTAAAAGTGTTACAAAAATACATATAATAGACACTTTACAGAAAAATTAAACACTTTAACGAAACGGTATTTAACCGAACAACCGGACATTACCCGGGACACTAAATTTTTGTCAAATACATTGTTCTATTATTTCTTGGCTTGTCATGATCCCCGTACACCATAACACCCTCTAAATATTAACTAACTAACTCTTGTAAGTATACAATTGGATTTCAACTTATGTTTACCAACTAACATCAAATATTTTACACTTAGCCCCCCCCCCCCCCATACTAATAAATCGGTCATGAGGACCCCACCCAAGATCACCCAAATCCTACAAGATTTTATGTCAATATTTACTTAGATACATTTCTTGAGAATATGGCCAAGATATTGTATGAGATCTACAAGTATGGCTTCATAGATCATCTATATCATACATGTCTTCTCACAAGATCACACCACTCCCTTACACTCTCCTCTCTCTTCTCGGCTCACCCACAACTGCCCCCATCACCACCATAAGTCCACCACCTTCATCCATTTTTGAGTTTCATTCAAAGTTCTAAGTTGATTCAAGAAAGCTTGCAACACGTAGTTCACCAAGGAGCTTCCTACATTGCTTTTCACCATCATCTTCTTCATCTTTTCATTAGAGATTCATCCCTAGCCTTTGTGCTAGTAGTAAGTCCTTGTTACACCCTTGTTCATCTTGTTTCATAGTTAAAAGTTGTAGTATGATGGTTATGTTTGAAACACTAAAGAACAAGAACCAAGAAGATGAACATAAAGCTTTAATAAAGATGAAACATGATGTAATAATGTTAGTATGAAGTTGTTTTGGTTATATTGTTGATTACTTGATGATTTACTTGTTAATATTGATGTTAAATGTCGTTATTCGTTGAACATGTTAACGGAATCAATCGAGCACGCGTTAGAAAGTTAAGAGCTGAAAAATATGAAGCTGGTTGGTGTTTACAGCAAACTTCAGTTGGCTGTAACCAGATTATAACTTAAGGAAAACTGATTTTATTCAGTCTATAACGTGTTATTATGAAATACGGTTCTAATGGCACTGGAATCATAATTTTTGGACTTCGTTTACAATTTTTAAAGGGGCGTTTTGTAACAGCAGCAAAAACTGCATTTTTGCTGCTGAAAATATATGTTATATTCTTCATCATAACTTGAAACCTGAATAGAACTAGGTCATTAAATTTGTACTGTAGATGACCACTGATGTATTTGTAATCCTCCCTCTGGAATTTCGTAAATCGGACTTACGATGAATTTTTAATAAATTATTCCATGGGCTGTAGTCAGAAAGTGATGAATCTGATTGCAGTCCGGTAAATGAATTTTTATAAAATATTAGTAACGAATTGGATCCCGATATTTTTACATGATAATATTTGGATCGTTTAAGACCTTCTGTAAAAAGTTTGGAATTTTTGGAAGAAGTTAACTATTTTATTAAAATCCCCGAAAACAGCCCAGTTTTGAATATAAAAGCTGAAACGACATAAGTAGTTATTTGCGTGTCTAAATGTCGGGTAGGTTATCTAAGAATGATCTAACATGTATATGTCAATAAAAGTGTTATGTGCAATATCGTATGCTTGCTCTTGAGTAGCTATAAGTGGAATGTTTATATGGGCATGAACCGTTAAAGTGATGCATGTTATGTGATAGATACATGTAGGAACTTTGTGCTTATTTGAAGTCACTAATAAACTAAGTGGTAATCATACTAGGACGTGATTGACCGACCTTGACTGTTAGCTATTTTTGAGAGTCAAACCGAGCAACCGAGGTGAGTTCACACTCTTTATAAGGCATGCGATTCCCGGTGGTTGGGAATGGGTTAAAGAATTAGAACGGAACCTACATATCCTCCTTGGGTAGGATATGTACGGCCATCCTCCATATGTAGGATGCCAATATTAATCTTGCGTATTCTCCTTGGGTAGAATACGTACGTTCGTCCTCCTTGGGTAGGACAACAACCTTAAAACTTACTAGACAAAACTCTATCACTCAGTCCCTCCTTTTATATCGACTTAATCGCCGAGGCCGATGGCGAGCGGGTCATTAGTTAATAGCGCTATTAGGTTTAACAAACCTCACACCGTGTCGTCCGAACGGGCGTGTACTAATGGACTATTGCAAACTGTCAATGATGATAGAACATTGGCGTAGGGCACATTATTGTTCGTCAGTTGTCGATATCAGTCTAGTGGTTCACATGGGGAACTCCCCACTGATTATGGATATGGTTTGGGTAATAAAGAAGGAACTGGTTAATCATATATTTCAACTATGGGGTAACCCCCACGGAAATTAAGCCAACGAAAGACAAACCACGTTTTCGAAAATAACTTAAAACTAAACAACCAACCGTGAACTCACTCAACTTTGTTGTTGACTCGTTGTTACATGCCTTACAGGTCGCTAGATGCTTATGGAGCTTGCACGAGGAGGAGGTCGTTGTGGGATAGGGATTGTTATGTCCCTTACTTAATATTTAATCCTTATGAACCTATTAAACTTACGTTTTGAACTTTAAACTTATGAACTATGGAACTTATGTTTTGGTCTTACGTTTTATGCTTCCGCTGTTAACATTAAGTCGGTTACTTTCTTTTGGTCACCAATCGTATTGTTGTTGGTTTTATTTACTTAATTATGTTGTTCAATATGATTGGTGGCTCGATCCTGGTCACGTCACGCCTCTAAGCAGTGGTACTCCGCATGGTGGATTTTGGGGGTGTGACAAATTGGTATCAGAGCCATTGGTTATAGTGAACTTGGTTTTAAAATGGGAAAAGCTTTTTGATAAAAACCAGACTATAACCTGTACAGTGCTCAACGATCCACAACGACGCTTCACTCCACGTGCAAGACTCAACATCCTAGGTGATACGGTTTATGTTTATATTACCTACTTGTTAAGTTACATGGTACATTGTTCATGGTATGCATTAGTTAATGTGATAACTGCTATTTGACCCTTGTGTGCTTACTCTCTTCTGTCACTCCACACTTACGTACCTTGCGACACCTTTCTTACCTGTGTTCCTTCGATGTGAAGATCATGAGTGAACATCTCGACATGACCCAGGGTCAGCTGACGACCTTGATTAACGAACGGATTGCTGAAGCCTTAGCAACCCAATCAGGGAGTCAACCCATGCACCCTCAAACACGCATGGGCACCTTCAAGGCGTTCCTAGAATGCAAACCTCCCACTTTCGACGGCACTGAAGGGGCAATCGGCCTTCTACACTGGATCCGGAGAATCGAATATACATTTGAAGAGAGTGAAAGCCCTGCCAGCAAACGAGTAGAGTACGCTACTGGCATGTTGCAAGGAAAAGCGTATTGTTGGTGGAACGCACAAGTTCAGATGCTCGGGTTGGCAGACGCGAATGCCATCCTCTGGAGCGACTTCAAGGATTGGATTAAGGAAGAGTTCTTCCACCTGGACGACATTCTGAAACTTGAAATAGAGTATTATGGGTTGAAGATGGAAGGATCAGAGATTGAGGCATACACAAAGAGGTCCAACGACTTGGCTGCCTTATATACTAACTTGTCCCAACCCATATCTAGACGAATCAAGCTATACCTCAGAGGCTTAGTCCCGGAAATCCAAGGGTCTGTAAGTGCGACCAACCTTCCCACAATCCAGCAAGTCATTCGTTTGGCGCACCAACTCACCGATCAGGCAGTAGAAGAGGGCAAGCTGCCCAAGCGTAACTTTTCCAATGCAAATGCTCTTATTAGTAACAAGTATATTTGGGGTGATCACCAAGGTGAGGGTCCTAGCTCTATACAATAGGAACCGCACAAGAAACTTGGGCTGAACTACCAAAATCAGGGGGGATACCTAGGGAATAAACCGAAATGACACAAGTGCCAACGGCACCACAGCGGGGCATGTGCGGGATCGTGTTGCCAGCGGTGCAAGAAGATGGGACATATGGCTAAAGACTGCAGGAGCCCATATCCTGCAAACCGAAACCAGCAGCAACAGCAGGGTAGCAAGAAGGGGTGTTTTCGATGTGGTGCTGAAATCCACTTCAAGAGGAACTGTCTGCTGATGAGATAGAATCATGACAACAGCGGCAACCAGGGCAACAGGAACAATAACAGAGACAATAAGGATAACCACTGGACTGGTGAGCATGAGTTCCTGAATGGACAAAAGGAAGAAAGAAACAACCCCAACATTTTGGCGGGTAAGTTCCTACCAGATAATTTCTTTGTTTCTATTTTAGTTGATTAAGGTGCCGATGTTAGTTTTGTGTCCTTAAAAGTTAGCCAAATGCTTAAACACACCCCAACACTTTTGAACACCAAACACACGGTAGAGCTAGCAAACGGTAAAAGTCTCGAGGCCACACACATAATTAAGGGTTGTAACCTCGTCTTAGCCGGTCAGACCTTCTCTATCGATCTTATTCTTATCGTTCTGGGTATTTTCGACGTTGTTATTGGGATGGATTTGTTATCTCATCAGCAAGCAGAAATTCTTTGCAACAAGAAGATTGTCCGCAAACCTCGTTCTAGTAAAGAACCCCTCGTGATTCATGGCGACAATAGTGGTGCTGTTGTGGGCATCATCTCTTTCCTTAAGGTCCAGAAGTGTTTGCGAATGGGCCACACTGCCATTCTAGTACTCGTTACTGACGCATCAATGGAGGAGAAGAGAATTGAAGATATTCCTATTGTGCGCGATTTTCCTGAGGAATTACCTGGTCTTCCGCCTCATCGACAAGTCAAGTTTCAAATCGAGCTAGCTCCTAGAGTAGCACCAATAGCTCATGCACCTTATCGACTAGCTCTGTCAGAACTTGAAGAACTGTCCACACAATTACATGAACTCCTGGAAAAGGGTTTCATACGTCCTAGCTCTTCGCCCTGGGGAGCTCCAGTCTTGTTCGTGAAGAAGAAAGACGATACTTTCCGAATGTGTATTGACTATCGCGAACTTAACAAGGTAACCGTGAAGAATCGTTATCCTCTTCCACGCATTGATGACTTATTCGATCAGTTGCAAGGGTCGAGTTTCTACTCCAAGATTGACCTGAGGTCAGGTTACCATCAACTGAGAGTACGAGATGAGGACGTCTCCAAAACAGCATTTAGAACTTGTTATGGGCATTACGAGTTTCTGGTTATGCCTTTCGGATTGAAGAACGCAACAGCGGTCTTCATGGATCTCATGAACCGAGTGTGCAAACCTTACCTGGATAAGTTCGTTATTGTTTTCATCGACGACATCCTGATCTATTCTAAGAGTCAGGAGGAACATGAGCAGCATCTACGACTTATGCTGGAACTTCTTCGAGCAGAGCAACTGTATGCCAAATTTTTGAAATGTGACTTCTGGCTTCACGAAGTCCACTTTCTAGGGCACATGGTAAACAAGGATGGGATTCATGTTGATCCATCCAAGGTCGACTCGATCAAGAACTGGCCTGCACCTCGTACACCAATACAAATCCGCCAATTCTTGGGTTTGGCGGGCTACTACGGAAGATTCATCAAGGATTTCTCAAAGATTGCACAACCTCTCACTTCACTAACTCAGAAGGGTGTCACCTATCGTTGGGGTGATGCACAGGAATCTGCTTTTCAGCACTTAAAGGATAGACTTTGTAGCGCTCCTATCCTCTCATTTCCTGAGGGCACAGATGATTTTGGGGTTTATTACGACGCTTCCATCCAAGGACTTGGTTGCGTGTTGATGCAACGTGATAAGGTCATTGCCTACGCATCGCGCCAACTTAAAGTTCACGAAAGGAACTACGCTACGCACGACTTGGAGCTGGGGGCAGTTGTCTTCGCTCGTAAGATATGGAGACATTACCAGTACGGTACCAAGTGCACCATTTACACCGATCACAGAAGTCTCGAGCATATCTTCAAGCAAAAGGAATTAAACATGCGACAACGTCGATGGGTCAAGCTCTTGAATGATTACGAATGTGCGATCAAGTACCATCCGGGCAAAGCCAATGTTGTGGCCGACGCCCTCAGTCGAAAGGATACTATACATAAACGTGTGCGAGCGTTACAACTTACCATCCAATCTAGTCTTCCTGCTCAAATTCGTAATGCTCAGGTCGAAGCACTGAAAACAGAAAACATCAGGGCTGAGTCCTTACGAGGATCGAGGCAGCAGCTAGAACAAAAGGAAGACGGCGCTTACTACGTAACAGGGCGCATCTGGGTTCCACTTTATGGAAACTTAAGCGAGCATGTAAGGGACGAAGCGCACAAGTCTCGTTACTCAGTACATCCTGGTTCGGATAAGATGTACCACGACCTAAAGGTTATGTATTGGTGGCCTGGTATGAAAGCCAACATAGCAACCTACGTCAGTAAATGTTTGACTTGTGCGAAATTCAAGACTGAATATCAGAAACCATCAGGCCTACTCCAACAACCAGAGATCCCGAAATGGAAATGGGAGCAAATTTCCATGGATTTTGTTACCGGCCTGCCTAGATCTCAACGCGGAAATGACACTATTTGGGTGATAGTGGATCGATTAACTAAGTCTGCACGCTTCTTGGCTATCAAGGAAACCGACAAGTTTTCTACTCTAGCAGACATCTACCTAAAGGAAGTGGTGTCAAGGCACGGAGTGCCAACCTCCATCATCTCTGATCGTGACTCACGTTTTACATCTGAGTTGTGGCAAGCTATACACAAATCATTTGGTTCTCGATTAGACATGAGCACGGCGTATCATCCACAGACGGATGGGCAATCTGAACGCACCATCCAAACCCTTAAAGACATGCTTAGGGCATGTGTAATCGATTTTGGTAATGGCTGGGAAAAACACCTCCCATTAGTGGAGTTTTCGTACAATAACAGTTACCACACCAGTATCCAGGCCGCTCCGTTTGAGGCATTGTATGGACGAAAGTGCCGATCACCTCTCTGTTGGACAGAAGTTGGTGATAGCCAAATCACTGGCCCAGAACTTGTAGTAGATACGACCGAGAGAATTGCTCAGATATGAAAACGAATGGTAGCAGATCGTGACCGTCAGAGAAGATATGCAGATAAGCGACGAAAACCACTCGAGTTCCAGGTTGGGGATCGTGTGCTACTTAAAGTCTCACCTTGGAAAGGTGTAGTTCATTTTGGAAAACGAGGCAAACGCAATCCGCGCTATGTCAGACCGTTTGAAATCATTGAGAAAATTGGCAAAGTCGCTTACAAGTTGAATCTACCTAAAGAACTCAGCGGAGTTCACAATGTTTCCATGTGTCGAATCTGAAGAAGTTCATGTCAGATGAGACCCTCATAGTTCCTCTCAAGGAGCTCACTATCGACGACCAATTGCGATTCGTCGAGGAACCCGTAAAGATTACTGATCGAGATGTTAAGGTTCTCAAGCGTACCAGAATACCTCTTGTTCGGGTTCGTTGGAATTCCTGTCGTGGCCCAGAGTATACCTGGGAACGAGAAGACCAAATGAAACTCAAGTATCCCCAGTTGTTTAAGAAAAGTGCAACCACTACTGAGGTTGAAGCTACTGCAGAATTTCGGGACGAAATTCCAAATCAATAGGGGGATGATGTGACACCCCAGGAAAAGCCAGTAAACACCGCAACTTAACTAGCTTCCTCAGTAACCACGTGCTAAATTTCGGGATGAATTTTTCTTAACGGGGAGAGAATGTGACAACCCTCATGATTTCATGTATCCGTATGATTTATTAATGATAATTAAAGTGCTTGGTGACTGTGTTGAATTACTAAACTGTTTTCTGATTACTGCGTCATACTTACATGTGCTTGGTGACACACTAGTCTTGTGCATAAAAATTGACTAAATGGTCCTGAATGTTTTCCTATGTGTTAGGAATTAAAAGTGTTACAAAAATATATATAATAGACACTTTACGGAATAATTAAACACTTTAACGAAACGATATTTAACCGAACAACCGGACATTACCCGGGACACTAATTTTTTGTCAAATCTTGGCTTGTCATGATCCCCGTACACCATAACTCCCTCTAAATATTAACTAACTAACTCTTGTAAGTATACAATTGGATTTCAACTTATGTTTACCAACTAACATCAAATATTTTACACTTAGCCTCCCCCCCCCCCATACTAATAAATCGGTCATGAGGACCCCACCCAAGATCACCCAAATCCTACAAGATTTTATGTTAATATTTACTTAGATACATTGCCTGAGAATATGGCCAAGATATTGTATGAGATCTACAAGTATGGCTTCATAGATCATCTATATCATACATGTCTTCTCACAAGATCACACCACTCCCTTACACTCTCCTCTCTCTTCTCGGCTCACCCACAACCGCCCCCATCACCACCATAAGTCCACCACCTTCATCCATTTTTTAGTTTCATTCAAAGTTCTAAGTTGATTCAAGAAAGCTTGCAACACGTAGTTCACCAAGGAGCTTCCTACATTGCTTTTCACCATCATCTTCTTCATCTTTTCATTAGAGATTCATCCCTAGCCTTTGTGCTAGTAGTAAGTCCTTGTTACACCCTTGTTCATCTTGTTTCATAGTTAAAAGTTGTAATATGATGGTTATGTTTGAAACACTAAAGAACAAGAACCAAGAAGATGAACATAAAGCTTTAATAAAGATGAAACATGATGTAATAATGTTAGTATGAAGTTGTTTTGGTTATGTTGTTGATTACTTGATGATTTACTTGTTAATATTGATGTTAAATGTCGTTGTTATTCGCTGAACAAGTTAACGGAATCAATCGAGCACGCGTTAGAAAGTTAAGAGCTGAAAAATATGAAGCTGGTTGGTGTTTACAGCCAACTTCAGTTGGCTGTAACCAGATTATAACTTAAGGAAAACTGATTTTCTTGAGTCTATAACGTGTTATTATGAAATACGGTTCTAATGGCACTGGAATCATAATTTTTGGACGTCGTTTGCTATTTTTAAAGGGGCGTTTTGTAACAGCAGCAAAAGCTGCATTTTTGCTGCTGAAAATATGTGTTATATTCTTCATCATAACTTGAAACCTGAATAGAACTACATCATGAAATTTGTACTGTAGATGACCACTGATGTATTTGTAATCCTCCCTCTGGAATTTCGTAAATCAGACTTATGATGAATTTTTAATAAATTATTCCGTGGACTGTAGTCAGAAAGTGATGAATCTGAATGCAGTCCGGTAAATGAATTTTTATCAAAAATTAGTAATGAATTGGATCCCGAGATTTTTACATGATAATATTTGGATCGTTTAAGACATTCTATAAAAAGTTGGGAATTTTTGGAACAAGTTAACTATTTTATTAAAATCCCCGAAAACAGCCCAGTTTTGAATATAAAATCTGAAACGACATAAGTAGTACTTTGCGTGTCTAAATGTTGGGTAGGTTATCTGAGAATGATCTAACATGTATATGTCAATAAAAGTGTTATGTGCAATATCGTATGCTTGCTCTTGAGTAGCTATAAGTGGAATGTTTATATGGGCATGAACCGTTAAAGTGATGCATGTTATGTGATAGATACATGTAGGAACTTTGTGCTTATTTGAAGTCACTAATAAACTAAGTGGTAATCATACTAGGACGTGATTGACCGACCTTGACTGTTAGCTATTTTTGAGAGTCAAACCGAGCAACCGAGGTGAGTTCACACTCTTTATAAGGCATGCGATTCCCGGTGGTTGGGAATGGGTTAAAGAATTAGAACGGAACCTACCTATCCTCCTTGGGTAGGATATGTACGGCCATCCTCCATAGGTAGGATGCCAATATTAATCTTGCGTATTCTCCTTGGGTAGAATACGTACGTTCGTCCTCCTTGGGTAGGACAACAACCTTAAAACTTACTAGACAAAACTCTATCATTCAGTCCCTCCTTTTATATCGACTTAATCGCCGAGGCCGATGGCGAGCGGGTCATTAGTTAATAGCGTTATTAGGTTTAACAAACCTCACACCGTGTCGTCCGAACGGGCGTGTACTAATGGACTATGGCAAACTGTCAATGATGATAGAACATTGACGTAGGGCACATTATTGTTAGTCAATTGTCGATATCAGTCTAATGGTTCACATGGGGAAGTCCCCACTAATTATGGATATGGTTTGGGTAATAAAGAAGGAACTGGTTAATCATACTTTCAACTATGGGGTAACCCCCACGGCAATTAAGCCAATGAAAGACAAACCACGTTTTCAAAAATAACTTAAAACTAAACAACCAACCGTGAACTCATTCAACTTTGTTGTTGACTCGTTGTTACATGCCTTACAGGTCCCTAGATGCTTATGGAGCTTGCACGAGGAGGAGGTCGTTGTGGGATAGGGATTGTTATGTCCCGTACATAATACTTAATCCTTATGAACCTATTAAACTTACGTTTTGAACTTTAAACTTATAAACTATGGAACTTATGTTTTGGTCTTACGTTTTATGCTTCCGCTGTTAACATTAAGTCGGTTACTTTCTTTTGGTCACCAATCGTATTATGGTTGGTTTTATTTACTTAATTATGTTGTTCAATATGATTGGTGGCTGGATCCTGGTCACGTCACGCCTCCAAGCGGTGGTACTCCGCATGGTGGATTTTGGGGGTGTGACAGATTGGTATCAGAGCCATTGGTTATAGTGAACTTGGTTTTAAAAAGGGAAAAGCTTTTTGATAAAAACCAGACTATAACCTGTACAGTGCTCAACGATCCACAACGACGCTTCACTCCACGTGCAAGACTCAACATCCTAGGTGATACCGTTTATGTTTATATTACCTACTTGTTAAGTTACATGGTACATTGTTCATGGTATGCATTAGTTATTGTGGTAACTGCTATTTGACCCTTGTGTGCTTACTCTCTTCTGTCACTCCACACTTACGCACCTTGCGACACCTTTCTTACGTGTGTCCCTTCGATGTGAAGATCATGAGTGAACATCTCGACATGACCCAGGGTCAGCTGACGACCTTGATTAACGAACGGATTGCTGAAGCCTTAGCAACCCAATCAGGGAGTCAACCCATGCACCCTCAAACACGCATGGGCACCTTCAAGGCGTTCCTAGAATGCAAACCTCCCACTTTCGACGGCACTGAAGGGGCAATCGGCCTTCTACACTGGATCCGGAGAATCGAATATACATTTGAAGAGAGTGAAAGCCCTGCCAGCAAACGAGTAGAGTACGCTACTGGCATGTTGCAAGGAAAAGCGTATTCTTGGTGGAACGCACAAGTTCAGATGCTCGGGTTGGCAGACGCGAATGCCATCCTCTGGAGCGACTTCAAGGATTGGATTAAGGAAGAGTTCTGCCACCTGGACGACATTCTAAAACTTGAAATAGAGTATTATGGGTTGAAGATGGAAGGATCAGAGATTGAGGCATACACAAAGAGGTCCAACGACTTGGCTTCCTTATGTCCTAACTTGTCCCAACCCATATCTAGACGAATCAAGCTATACCTCAGAGGCTTAGTCCCGGAAATCCAAGGGTCTGTAAGTACGGCCAACCTTCCCACAATCCAGCAAGTCGTTCGTTTGGCGCACCAACTCACCGATCAGGCAGTAGAAGAGGGCAAGTTGCCCAAGCGTAACTTTTCCAATGCAAATGCTCTTATTAGTAACAAGTATATTTGGGGTGATCACCAAGGTGAGGGTCGTAGCTCTATACAACAGGAACCGCACAAGAAACTCGGGCTGAACTACCAAAATCAGGGGGGATACTTAGGCAACAAACCAAGATGTGGCAAGTGCCAACAGCACCACAGTGGGGCATATGCGGAATCGTGTTGCCAGCGGTGCAAGAAGATGGGACATATGGCCAAAGACTGCAGGAGCCCATATCCTGCAAACCGATACCAGCAGCAGCAGCAAGGTAGCAAGAAGGGGTGTTTTCGATGTGGTGCTGAAAACCACTTCAAGAGGAACTGTCCGCTGATGAGATGGATTCGTGACAACAGCGGCAACCAGGGCAACAGGAACAATAACGGAGACAATAAGGATAACCACCGGACTGGTGAGCATGAGTTCCTGAATGGACAAAAGGAAGAAAGAAACAACCCCAACATTTTGGCGGGTAAGTTCCTACCAGATAATTTCTTTGTTTCTATTTTAGTTGATTCGGGTGCCGATGTTAGTTTTGTGTCCTTAAAAGTTAGCCAAATGCTTAAACGCACCCCAACACTTTTGAACACCAAACACACGGTAAAGCTAGCAAACGGTAAAAGTCTCGAGGCCACACACATAATTAAGGGTTGTAACCTCGTCTTAGCTGGTCAGACCTTCTCTATCGATCTTATTCCTATCGTTCTGGGTAGTTTCAATGTTGTTATTGGGATGGATTGGTTATCTCATCAGCAAGCGGAAATTCTTTGCTACGAGAAGATTGTCTGCAACCCTCGTTCTGGTAAAGAACCCCTCGTGATTCATGGCGACAAGAGTGGTGCTGTTGTGGGCATCATCTTTTTCCTTAAGGCCCAGAAGTGTTTGCGAAAGGGCCACACTGCCATTCTTGCACTCGTTACTGACGCATCAATGGAGGAGAAGAGAATTGAAGATATTCCTATTGTGCGCGATTTTCCTGAGGTATTTCCTGAGGAATTACCTGGTCTTCCGCCTCATCGACAAGTCGAGTTTCAAATCGAGCTAGCTCCTGGAGCAGCACTGATGTGTGCAAAATGCAACATATAAATTACATCAATTGTGGCATAAAACTAACCCTTTTTTAGTTCTAATGTTGGAAAAAGTGTGCTTTTGTGTTCCTTTTGTATTTTCAGGATTAAATGAGCTCAAATTAACAAAAGAAGCAAAAAGACAGCAAAATCTAACATAAATACAAGAAAAGGAACAAACGTGACATGCCCGACCCCACGACAGCATTTTCCCAAGCAAAACAAGAAGACAGAAGACTGAACACGCCCCGTGCTCAGCCAGCACGGGGGCGTGCCCAAGTGTCAGCAGAAAAGACAAAGTGGTAGAAGCTTCTATTGCCCACCACGGGGCCGTGCTCAGGGGACACGGGGCCGTGGTCAACTATAAGATTTGCACAATCCAGCAAATCTTCATAGTACAAAGATTCTTCTGCACACGGGGTCGTGCTCAGCGGACACGGGGGCATGGTCAACTAATAAAGACAAGCTGCATTAAATGAAGAAAGAGAGGATGTGGACACGGGGTCGTGCCCACTGGACACGGGGCCGTGCCCGAGCTTCTGTTCAGCCTATAAATAGGAGTGCTTGGCTCAAGCTCAAACCATCCCTTGGCACACCACCTCTCTCACACTTCACCCACCACCCACCACTACCATAACACCATCATTCACCACCATCATCCATTGTCCATCATAGAGTGTGTGAGTCGTCTCGGGATCCAAGATTGATCGTAAGAGTTCTTGACAATCAAGGCCATGTTTGCCTAAGTCTCTTACATCACTTGGTGAAGACAAGTGTCTAGTGTAATACTTTTTATTTCTAATCTTTTCGCACTTTTTACTTGGTTTTGTATTAATGACTTTAATAACTAGTTTCTTATGTTGAAGGTGATTCTTCCTTATCGTTTGTCCGTGGTGTCTTGACATTATTTTACTGTCTATATAAAATAAAAGATTTTCACCATTCATATCTCCACAGTCTATATGGAGGTATGTTGGCTACCTGGTCGGGGGTTAAGGGAACGGTTTGGTAAGAGTCATGCCATTGTTCAGCGTTTAGAGGTCCTGCAATGGACCTGGGTCAAATTTAGTAGGACCTCCTTCAATACTTAACGGTATTGGATGGTGGGGGTCCAAACTCTTTGATCCCCTCATAAGTTAAACTACTATTAATACTATAACCCGGCTATTTAGGACTGTATCCCTGCTAACTCAGACTACTTAGTTGAGGGTAACGTCACCTCCAAAAGAGGGGCCTACCATAATTTGCATTAATAACTTATTTAATTATCTTTCAATAATCCGACCCTTTAGGATTGTATCCTTGCTGACTCAAACTACTGGGTTGAGGGTAACGTCACCTCCAAAAGAGGGGCCTACTACAATAACTAAGATAATCTCTTAAACAAGTGCAAAAGTGCGGAAATAATCAAAGGTTACACTATACACGAGTCGGAACCAAGTGATTCATCATGTCTATCTGTTTTTTTTTATTTTTATTTTTATTTTTCAGCATTTTAATTAGTTTTTATTTTTCTTAGCTTAAAACATTTTTCTAAACTTTTTGATTTGATTAGACGTTGAGGATAAACCGGTACTAAAAGCTCTTGTGTCCTTGGACAACCTTAGTATCTTACCAACACTATACTACGCTCACGATGGGTGCACTTGCCCATATGTCTGTTTAGTGTTAGTAAATATCGTGTTTTATAAATTTAAAACTTGGCTAAAAAGTGTTAAAAAGGGCTTAACATATACATTAAAAACTAACGACACTTCACACGCATCAAGTTTTTGGCACCGTTGCCGGGGACACAAGGATTTTAAGAAAGCTTAAAATCGACGGCCTAATCAGTTTTTCAAAACGCGCGCACATTTTTCTGCATTTTAGTTTAGTTTTGCATTTACAGTAACCTGAACAAGGGCCGTGCTCACTGAACATGGGGCCGTGCTGCACATTTTCATAAAAACACCCAGTAACAGTAGCTTGAACACGGGCCGTGCTCACTGAACACGCCCCGTGTTCAACGAAATTAGTAAATTTAATTAAAACGCCTAGATACAGATTCTGTACACGGGGCCATGTCCACTGAACACGGGGCCGTGTCCAGCCTCTGTTTCTGTTTTTATTTTTGTTTTCTGATCTCGAGACTTGGTTGTGGTCTGCTGAGTGATTCTTATAGATCAATACTCAGGAGGTTACAACTACACCTATGAGGAGGATGATTATAGGAGTAACTATTGCACTAATTGTAGTAATCCACACTCGGTTCAATATAATCACTCATATCAACCATCCACTTCATACACCTACTATGAGGAGCCCATGTACGAGCCATCGACTTCATACATATCCTATGAAGACCAAAGGTATGAACCTCCTCCCTCATACTCATATTTTGTTGAACCAAGGTATGAGCCTTCTTACTCATACTTTGAGGAACCAAGATATGAGCCACCACCTTCATATGCTTATTATGAGGAACCATGGCGTGAACAACCCACCTCATATGAGTATTATGAAGAACAAAATTACGACCCTTATCCATCATATGCCTACAATGAAGAACAATGGTGTGAACCATCTACTTCGTATGGGTATTATGAGGAACAAAGGATCGAACAACCGGATTCAAGCTTTGAAAATCCCGATTCTTTTTCTATAACCGAAGTGACCGATAGGATATTAGAACACCTTAGAGTTATCGATCGCTATATAAAAGAATCTCGCGCAAGGGAAGATGAGTCCCGCGCAAGAGAAGAATTAAATAAAGATGAGATAACCGAAAGTGTAAAAATGGAAGAACAAATAAGTGAAGAGCTGACACATGAGTTAAACAACGAAAAAGGTGAGTCCGACAACGTTAAGATTCAAGAAGAGTCTAATTTTGAAGAAATTAATCTCTTGTCACCTTCTTTTGAAAATCATTGTTTAGTACCCACTCATGCTATGTTTTTAAAAGAGTTAAACAATAACACTAAAATTGAAGAAACGGTAAGTGTTAAGTTAACTAATGATCAAACCTCGCTAATAAAAGAAGACCCATTTGAAATTAACATTACACCGGTTCCATGTTTCTTTCAAAATTCGTTTATTAGTAATGTCACAATTGATAAAGATCTTTTTGTTAACATAATGCCTAACTACAGTTTCGAAAAATTAAGTATTAGTGATTTTTCTCCACTTCAAATACCCATTTTTCTATCAAATCGGAAAGTAATAAAATCAATCGGTATAGTTGAAGATGTCTTGGTTCAAACAAATCAAATAGTAATCCCGACCGACTTTGTCATCCTCGATGACGCTCCTCTAGTGTTGGGAAGACCATTTGTAAAAACTCACGAAGCTTTGAAAAAACGGAAGTTCAACAATCTACCTCTCCAATTAGGGGCATTTAAAAGAAGTGTCGATCTTGAACGTTCAATGAAATATCCATTCGGTAATAATGACCCCCTAATTGAAGATGAAGATGAGCCACCCGATACAAGTGAAAAGATTGACCACTTTGTTGAAGAAGAGGTCGCCATAGAACAAACTTTTAAAGTTCTTGATCGAAATGAGCAACCGGATAAGGAGTCTCCTAAAGACCCACCACTTGAGCTCAAAGAACTTCCAAAAGGTTTGGAATATGCTTTTCTAGACAAAGATGGTAATTTACCTGTAATTATTTCGTCTAAATTAGATAGCTTAGAAAAAGAAAAATTAATTAGTCTTTTGAAAAAACATAAAAATGCGATCGCTTGGAAACTTGTAGACATTAAAGGAATAAGTCCTTCCATGTGCACGCACAAAATTTTAATGAATGATGACTACAAATCGGTAATACAACCACAACGTCGAGTAAATCCAAATGTTCAAGAAGTGGTTAAAAACGAAGTCATCAAATTACTTGACGCCGGAATTATCTATCCTATCTCCAATAGCCCTTGGGTAAGTCCCGTCCAAGTAGTTCCAAAGAAAGGAGGTATGACGGTAATAACTAACGAAAAAAATGAATTAATACCCACGAGAACCGTCACAGGATGGAGAGTATGTATAGATTATTGACGATTAAATGAAGCAACAAGAAAAGATCACTTTCCTTTACCCTTCATTGATCAAATGTTAGAAAGATTATCCGGTCATAAATTTTATTGTTTCTTGGATGGTTTTTCAGGTTACTTTCAAATCCCGATAGCACCCGAAGACCAAGAAAAGACAACTTTCACATGTCCCTATGGAACTTTTGCTTATCGACGCATGCCGTTTGGTCTATGTAATGCCGCCGCAACATTCCAACGTTGCATGGTAGCCATTTTCCATGACATGATAGAAAAGACAATGGAAGTCTTCATGGACGACTTTTCTATCTTTGGGGATTCATATGATCAATGCCTCGATAACCTTGAACGAATGCTATCCCGATGTGAGGAAACTAACCTCGCCCTTAATTGGGAAAAATGCCATTTCATGGTAACGGAGGGAATAGTACTCGGTCACAAAATCTCAAGCGAAGGAATGGAGGTGGATCGAGCCAAAATAGATACCATTTCTAGACTACCACCTCCATCCTCCGTAAGAGCTATCAGAAGTTTCCTAGGGCATGCCGGATTTTATAGGCGGTTTATCAAAGACTTTTCTAAAATCTCAAGGCCTCTAACAAAATTACGTGAAAAAGATGCCCCTTTCATCTTTGACAAGGATTGCAATCAAGCATTTCTAACCCTAAAGGAAATGTTAGTCAATGCACCTATCATGATAGTGCCTGATTGGAAATCTCCTTTCGAAATCATGTGTGATGTTAGTGACTTTGCAGTTGGAGCTGTCTTGGGACAAAGAAAAGAAAAGCATTTCCACCCCATTTATTATGCTAGAAAACACTAAATGATGCACAAGAAAACTACACAACAACTGAAAAAGAATTACTAGCTGTGGTATTTGCTTTTGATAAATTTCGTTCTTATCTTGTTCTTTCTAAAACTATAGTCTATACAGATCATGCAGCCATTCGATATTTCTTCAAAAAGCAGGACGCAAAACCACGTTTGATTCGGTGGATTCTACTCCTCCAATAATTTGATATTGAAATCAAAGATAAAAGAGGAGCAGAGAATACCGCAGCAGATCATCTTTCGCGCTTAGAAGACCCAGCTTTGGAGGCAACCAGGGACGAGCAAATCAACGAAAAATTCCCGGCTGAGTCCCTAGAAATGGTGGAATATAAAGAAGAACCATGGTACGCCGACTATGCTAACTACCTAGCTAGCGGTATAGTCGCAAAAGGTTGGCCACATCATCAAAGAAAAAAATTCTTTGCCAATGTGAAACACTATTTTTGGGAAGATCCATATCTTTTCAAAATGTGCGCTGACCAACTCATCCGACGATGCGTACATGGTAGCGAAGCACGAAGAATTATCCGCCATTGTCATGAAGGTCCATACGGAGGGCATCATGGTGCCGCTAGTACCGCACGAAAGGTATTTGATTCAGGATTTTATTGGCCAACCATTTACAAAGACGCCCAAAGTCTTGTCAAAACATGTGATGCTTGCCAAAGAACATGTAATATTTCTTCCAAAAATGAAATGCCACAAAATGGCATTCTTGTTTGTGAAATTTTTGATGTGTGGGGACTCGACTTTATGGGACCTTTCCCACCGTCAAAAGGAAACAAATATATACTTGTGGCAGTAGATTACTTGTCTAAATGGGCCGAGGCCGAGGCACTTCCAACAAATGATGGAAGAGTCGTGGTAAGATTTCTGAAAAAACTATTCTCTCGTTTTGGCACACCTAAAGCATTAATAAGTGATAGAGGTACCCATTTTTGCAACCATCAACCTGAAATTTTTTTAACAATATATGGGGTCTATCACCGGGTCTCGACAGCATATCACCCTCAAACAAACGGACAAGCCGAAGTGACTAATAGAGGTTTAAAACGAATACTTGAAAAAACCGTAGGGTTAAATAAAAAGGAATGGGCAGATAAATTAGATGACGCCTTATGGGCTTTTCGAACTGCTTATAAAACAACAATAGGTAGAACCCCATATAAGCTAGTCTATGGAAAAAGTTGTCACTTGCCAGTAGAAATTGCACACAAAGCCTACTGGGCAATCAAAAATGTAAACTTAGATTTAGAATTTGCTGGTAAAAATCGATTTTGTCAATTAAATGAATTAGACGAGCTTAGGACTTATGCATACTCAAACTCCGAAATTTATAAGGAAAGAATGAAAAATTTGCATGACAAACATATTAAACCTAATGAATTTCGAGTAGGAGATCTAGTCCTTTTGTTTAATTCACGATTTCGATTGTTTCCTGGTAAATTAAAGTCTAGGTGGTCAGGACCTTTTTCCATCACCCATATTTTCCCACACGGTGCAGTAGAAATTAAATCTCGAAATGGGCCTCCATTCAAAGTCAATGGCCAACGGCTGAAACTCTATCAAGGATTCATTGAGGATGAAGAGGAGGAGATCTCGCTTCAAACGATCGAAGAATGAAAGCATCAACATCATACCTGGTAAGTTACGAACGATTGGGACGACATCTAAAGCGGTAAGTTTTCTAACCAAAGTTTATGGGAAACAACAGGCACTCACACGAGCACTAAAAAAAATTCAAAACTTTGCTCGGCACGGGGCCGTGTCCGCGCTGCAGTCAGGATATATCCCCTTCTTCATAACAGTTACAACATTCCACACGCCCCGTTTCCCCGAAAAAGCTCTGGTTTCAGGCGATTTTCCGCAGATTTTCGACGTCTCCTCTTGTTCTAACAACATCAAGGTATGATTCGAACATCATTAGTGGTTAGATTAGTTACTTGCATGTAGTTAAAACACCACAAATTTGGGGAAAAATCTAGGGTTCTTGGACTTCATCCGAATCAAACCTCAAATTTTTGCCTAAATATGTTTGCATTTAGTTAGAATAGTGTTAAGGGAAGTAAATCCACTTGTATTGTTCATAGATTCGCCCGATTTCTCATAAAAACCCCAAACCCTTGTTTTTGAACCGAAAAAGATAAAATTGAGAGGGTAAACGGGTTATTTTGGGAAAAACGGGGCTTGGGGTTTCAATTTCGGGGAAAACCGCACCTATTGGACCAAAAATTTTCAAGTTTTTGAAACCGGGTCAAAAAATGGAATTTTTGGGTAACAGACGCCTGGACACGGGGCCGTGTCCGCTGAACACGGGGCCGTGTCCGCTGAACACGGGGTCGTGTCCAGCCCACTGTTTGTAGTTTTGTCCGAAAATTCTTCTATTTCGTGCTAACTTCTGGTGTATTCTTTCAGATGGCTAGGAAGTTCACAAGGTTTAACGCCAATGAGCTCGATGCTAGGGCTAGATACGAAATACTTCAAACAAGGCCGGAGGAATACACGAGGCAAGCATGCACGGAACTGTTAACTATGGTGAATCAAATCGACCGTTTCAACAACATTGTCACCGGGCCATTAAGAGTCGCTTTAACAACTAGACTCCGTTCCGTCCACGAATGCACTTTGGAAATCTATAGCACCTTCACGTTCAACTCAAGGTGCGACCCATTCGACAATGATGGGGTAGCATTCCGATGTGGCGGAACTAGGTATTCGATCTCTATGGCACAATTTGGGTCGATTGTCGGGTTGTATGCGAAAGAAGATGCAGGTAACGAGGAAAATACTGGAGGGATGCGAGAGATAGGTGAAAACGATCGCCAAGCCGTGTGGGCTCAGATTGGTGAAGGGTATTGCAATCCGAGCAGCACTAAGAGCACGAAGTTGAGGGATCCGCTCTACAGATACATCCATAGGCTCCTCGGCTACTCTTTTAGTCAAAGACACGATAGCGGTGGCGTCGTTGGGTTAAGAGATCTAGTTGTCCTCCGCTGCATCCATAACCGCAGACCCTTCGATGTTCCGTTCCTCATCCTCCGAAACATGCATCATAACCGCCTTGCTACTGCACCAACCCCTATCTTCTTTGGGGGATGGGTGTACCGTCTCTTCAGGCACTTCACCCGCATACCTAGGTCATTCGAAAGGAGCCCATGGTCGGGGCGGGTAGATATACACATCTGCCGCTCAATGAACCTAATCTATGAAGCTGAAGACGGAACGGTTAGCTTCCAAAGGATGCAAGGGCATGCATGGAACCCGCAAGAAGCATTTGTCCTCCACGCTCCACAACATCATCAGTACCAATACCAGCCCCATGGTGATCCGGGCCAATCCTCCTCAGGAGGCGGTTTTCCTAACTTTCAAAGTTTACATGATTTGTTGCAGGAAAACCTCATGTGCACCAGGAACACCTACAATATGGCAAGCAACACGTACCACCGGGTTGGGGCGATCAAGAGAAACATATCCGATATCCAAGATGATATTGGAAATATCCAGGAGTACATGGCTGGCCATGGTGGGGATGATGATGATGAAGACGAGGACATGGATTAGGCGGGATGAGCGGAGGAAGAAGCGGTTGGTTGGTGATTCCCCAGGTTAACCTTTTCTAATCTTGAACAATTTGAGGCCTGCGTGTGTTGGGATTGAACCCTATCAGAGGAACAGATAATTAAAGCCAAAACTGGATCAGAGCAGTGGATCCAGAATAAGCAGACGATTACAGTTAATTCATGCAAATCTCTCCCCTTGAAAGTGGGTTTATATCTGCTGACCTCCCATCTACTGATCTTGCAAAGTGCTGACCTACAACTGCTGCCTTGCATCTACTGCCCAAAGTCAAAGACTGATGGAAGACCAAAGCTCTGCTGATTCAATCTACTGCCTTGAGTCAAGTACTGCTGATCCGGACAAGCACTGCTGGGTTCACAGCAGTGGAAGGATGCAGCAGCTGTTTAAAGTGTCTTTTATGTAATGTAATGTAATAGCAGTAGTTTAGTACATCAGTGTTTATAGATCAGAGGTTAGAGTTTGTTAGGAGGTTAGATGTCACTTTCATGGTGACGTCAGCTAAGATGCTCAGTGGTTTGCAAGTGCCTATAAATAGTTCAGTACTTTGTACTGTTCTATTAGCTCTTTCACAACATTGTCTTCTTTGCACGAACAAACTACTGAGCTCTGGCTGAGGGGGAGTTTGCATTCATTCATCAATCATTGTAATCGTTGTTGAAACAAATTCAATCTTTCGATTCATTGTGTAAAGATGTTTGATTAAAGTATTACTCTCGTTTGATTGTATGCAAAGTTTGTTTTCATTTTAATTCCGCTGCACAACTCTTTCATTTTCATCTTAATTTCAAACGAAAATACAATCAAAAAGAAACTCAGATCCAACAATTGGTATCAGAGCTTGGACAGTCAAATTTGATTTAACAATCATTTTGACGTAAAAAGTTCAGCTCATAACAGTTGATACTGATCGTTTGTTCGTCCGTTGAAAAACAGAGCAAGGATTAATCACCATTAAGGTTGATTTCTCAGTGTCTGTAAAACAACAAGAATGACGTCACAATCTCAGGATGATAAAAACAACATCGGCTCGCTTTTTAAACCACCTATGCTAAAAAGAAATGAATACAACATCTGGCAGAGGAGGATGTGTCACATCCTCGCTCAACAAAGCACAGGTTGTTGGAAGTCTGTCATTTATGGTCCCCATGTTCCTTCAGTGCCAAGTGCTGAAGATGCTAAAAAGTTCGTTCCAAAACCAGTTGAAAATTATACCGAAACCGACTTTCAAAAGATCGAACTAGATGCTAAAGCGTTTAGCATCGTAGCATCAGCGTTGCCCAATGAGATATATGCTGGACTGTTACACTGTAACAGTGCCAAAGAGTTATGGGACGCACTTAAGGAACAGTTTGGGGGAACTGAAGAAGTCATAGAAAACAATAGGGAAATACTGAACCAACAGTATGAAACATTTTGCTACGTTAAAGGAGAATCACTAACGCAACAATTTTAGCGTTTCAGTTGTCTCATCAGTGAACGGAGGCTTGTTAACACCACTTTTACAAACTCAACTCAAAATAGCAGGTTCCTCAGGTCACTGCCAGAAAAATGGGACACCATAGCTTTTGTCACTCGAAACTCACCTGAATTCAAGGATCTGACCTTGACCCAACTCCACGGTTGACTCCTGACCTACGAAAGGGAGTTGAACCAGAAAAGGAGGTTACAAGAGTCAGGAAAAGTTACCGGTGATTACACTTTCGGTAATACTGCTCTTTTGGGTCAAGAAGAATCTGGGAGCAGTGGTAAGGATCAGGGTTATGATCACTTCATTGACATAACTGCTGGTGCAAATTTTAACAACCCTGATCCTCACTCTGCTAGTTATGCATTCACTGCAAACGAAAACCAGATGTCAGACAATTTAAGTTTTGAACTAAATGATTTGCAACATTTTGATCCCACTGATTTAGAGGAAATGGACATCCTGCACCAACTGGCTTTGCTAAGTGTTAGAACTAGCAAGTTCTACAAAAGAACAGGGCGAAAATTCCTAGGTTTACATGGGAATCTAAGGGTTGGGTTGGATAAATCAAAAATCAAGTGCTACAACTGTAATAGGTTGGGACATTTCGCTAGGGAATGTAGGAGTCAAACTACTGGTCCCATAATTACTCATCCTAGCTCAAATCCTAGACCTCAAAACCAAAGCACTGTGCACTATGCCCAATATGCCCCAGCAGCTCAAGTGAACACTGCTCACTATGCTGCTGCCCCTGTGCCAGTACATTATGTCCAAACTACTGTTCCACAAATCCAATATGTTCAAACCCCTGCTCCACAGGTACAAGTGCAACCTGTTGCACCTCAAACCACTGCTCCAGCAGCAGCACAACCAGATCAACAAAGCTTTTTCACTCAAGGGTTTGTTGACTGGAGCAGTATGCCTGAAGACCTTAATGATGAAAATTTTGCACTCTATGCTTCTAATGATTCTTCTCATGATGAGTTTTGTTTGATGGCATTAGAGTCAATACAGGAGGGGGTTGAAACTGAGGAGGAACAGCAGAGCTTTGAAACAGTGGAAGAGGTGACTGAAGCAGTGGTTACTGCTGTAGCTGGTGAATTACTGTTGGGAGAAAGTTCAGGTTCCCTGATTGAACCAATGACAGATCCATGGTCCGAAGAGGACAAAGAAGAAGAAAAGGCTGGTGAAAAGAAGGTGAAAGCTGATGATGAGGAAGATCATCAATGTGATTGTGCAATGATGGCAGCTGCCAAGGTATCTCCTCAAGTTCTTGAAAAACTGTGTTCTGACAATTGCATAATTGCTTTTGCTAACATTAAAGAGGTGAATGAAAACCTTCGGGATAAAATCTTGTCTGATGAGGTCAAATTTGAAAGGTCTTTAAAAGAACTTAAAAACAAATTGACTGAAAAAGAAAAAGAGAACAGCTGTCTAAAAGAAGAGCAAAGTATAACCAAAACCCAACTTCAAACTATGGTAGAAAAATACCAAGTTTGCAAAAAGGAGTTGGAGTCCGCCCAGATTACTTGTGAAAGATGGGTGGAATCCTGCAAAGGATATGAGGTTATGCTTGAAAAACAAAGAAAAAGCAATGTGAAATTTGGGGTTGGCTATAGAAAACATGATGATGAAAACATTGCTTTTGAAAAATCTGTTCAAACCACTGATGTAACCACTGAGTTCATCCCCATAAACAAGAATGGCCAAGAAGTGAAAATCACTGACAAACTTGGTAACAAAATCACACTTGACAGACCAATGGGATCCTCTACTTTTGAGGAACTTGAAGAGTACCAGTTTAAACCAAAATGGTCTGATGAGTGTGACATTCTTGAAAATTTCAAGCCAATGGACTTTACATCAACTGATGGTGTCAAGGCTCCAAAAGCTAAAGTCATACCTCTCAAGGACATCCCAGCAGTGGTTAAAACCTCTGCTGCAAAGGAGTCTGAAAAAAGAAAGAAGAAAGAAAAAATTGATAACTTGTTTTGTGAATTCTGTGAGAAAAGGAATCATCTAACAAAAGATTGTTTCCACTTAAAAGTGTATGATTTAAACAGAACAAGTGTCATTGTTTCAGCTGAAGGTTGCATTGTCTGTGGTAAAACAAACCACAAAACTCAAGCATGTGTGTATCTCAAAAACTTTGATGTGAAAAAGAATGAGTACATTGCTAAAACATCCTTGAGTCCATCATCATCATCAACATCTGTCAAATTCACCAAGAAACAACCACTATTTGTGCCAGTTCAAACAGCTGTTACAAAACAGCTGAACCAAACATCTGTCAAAAGAGATGTTCAGGTTACTGATGCACCCCCTGCCAATCAGTTCAGAAAAGGAAGAGAAAAACAGTCTTACCAAAGGATTCCTCACGTTTATGAGGCCTACAAAAGGCCCTCTAAACCCAAAGTGAACAAGCATCCTTTTGGTTATCAGCAGATGATTGGTCAGGACCCACAACAGTGGTTAGAGAAACACTGTCCTAAAACAGTTCAAACTCCTGACCTAACCACTGTCCATCATTCTGCATCCATCCCAGACACTGTTGAGACCCCATCCAAAGCCTTGTTGGCTTTGGAGACCTTAATGAACTAATCCTTTTACTTCATGTGCAGGGAGCTTCTGCATGCTTTGATAGTCTTTGGTATGTAGATAGTGGAGGCTCCAGGCACATGACAGGATGTAAAGCCCTCCTCAAAGACTTTAAAATCCATGGAGGGGGTGATATATCCTTTGGGAATAATAATAAAGGAAAAGTTCTGGGGTCGGGGACAGTGGAGTCTGGAAAAGTAAAATTTGAAAATGTCAATCTAATAGACAATCTAAAATTCAACCTTCTGAGTGTGTCCCAAATGAGTGACAAGGGATTTGGGTCATTCTTCACAAAAGACTGTTGTAGGATTGTTGGACCAGAAATGGTCAAAAAGATTGAAGCAATAATCAACTCTGGTCAAACTAAACTTGTTGCTCAAAGAAGTGGCAATGTTTATGTTGTTGACATGTCAAAAGAGTGTCCCAGAGCTGATGCCTGTCTGTTCTCAGCTGCCTCTAACAAAGAGACAGAACTTTGGCACAGAAGGCTGGGACACACAAATCTTAAGACAATCACATAAATTTCAAAAAATGGTTTGGTGAGAGGCCTACCACAAAAATTGTTTTCATGTCCTGAACATTGCATTTCCTGTTTAAAAGGAAAACAACATAAAAGTTCTTACAAGTCCATTGAAGAGTCCAAAACAACCCAGTGTTTGCAAATGCTACACATGGATTTGTTTGGCCCAGTTCAAGTCATGAGCCTCAAAAAGAAAAGATATTGTTTGGTTATTGTTGATGACTTTTCTAGGTTCACATGGACTTTCTTTTTGCACTCAAAAGATGAAACTGTAGGCATTTTGCAAGACTTTGTAATACAGGTTGAAAAGCAATTTGACCTTCCAGTGAAAAGCTTCAGGAGTGACAATGGCACAGAATTCAAAAATAGGGAGTTGGATGCCTTCTGTGTGAAGAAAGGGATTGTAAGGCAGTACAGCATCCCTAGAACACCAGAGCAGAATGGGGTAGTAGAAAGGAAGAACAGAACTCTGATTGAGGCTGCCAGAACCATGCTTGCAGATTCAGGTTTGCCATTAACTTTCTGGGCAGAGGCAGTAAACACTGCTTGCTATGTTCAGAACAGAGTTTTAATAAACTCCAGGCACAAAAAGACTGCCTATGAAATTCTGTATAAAATTAAACCACTGATCTCATATTTCAAAGTGTTTGGCTGCCCATGCTTTATTTTGAACTTAAAAGATTCCATTTCAAAATTTGCAGCCAAAATTGATTGTGGTTATCATTTGGGATACTCCACCACTGCCAAGGCCTACAAAGTGTTCAATACACGGACCAAGGCAGTGGAGGAGACTTTGAATGTAAAGTTCAATGAACTTTCATCAATGAAAATCCCAGCAAACCCTGCAGATCTGTTTGATCTTGAAAAATTCACTTTTGAAAATACTGCTGTCAAGACTAACAGTGCAGGTCCATCAGAGGATACAACACCAGACTATGGGTATGAAATCATCATTCCTCAATGGTCTGCCACAAAGGGAAAAGCACCAGCTGTTCAAAACAGTTGTCAAAGCTCAACCACTGTTACCTCAACAGTTGTTGACCAAAGTAGCCCATCAACCACTACTTCCACATCCTCAAACACTGCTGACAAAAGTCCTCCAACAGTGGATAAAAGTCAGCAGTTGTCCACTTCATTACCTCCTATTCCACCACCTTTTGAAGCCACTGCTGGATCATCAAAGTCCCCAGCAGTGGTTAGCTCAGATGATACACATTTGCAGCCTTCACCAACAAATGCCATCATACCATACCAAGGAGATTTAATCTTCTTGAGATCTCATCCACCTGATCAAATCATTGGCAACATAAATGAAGGGGTACTCACAAGAAGTCAAACCCAAAACATTTGTCTTTTTGCTGGTTTTCTATCACTCCATCAGCCAGTCAAGTACCAAGAGGCACTGAAAGACAACAGCTGGGTAGAAGCCATGCAAGAGGAGCTCCAACAGTTTAAAAGACAACAAGTATGGGAGCTTGTACCACTGCCAGAAGAGGTTAGTCCCATTGGCACAAAGTGGGTCTTCAAGAACAAAACTGATGAAAGGGGTATTGTTGTCAAGAATAAAGCCAGGCTTGTGGTTCAAGGTTACAGACAAGAAGAGGGGATTGATTATGATGAAACATTTGCCCCTGTTGCAAGATTGGAAGCCATTAGACTGTTCCTGGCCTTTGCAGTCAACCACAATATGAAGGTGTTTCAAATGGATATCAAAAGTGCTTTCCTCTATGGTACAATTCAAGAAGAGGTGTATGTTTGTCAACCTCCAGGTTTTGAGGATCCATTTTATCCAGATCATGTCTACAGGCTAAACAAAGCCTTGTATGGCTTGAAACAAGCACCAAGGGCCTGGTTTCTCAGACAGTGACTTTGCTGGATGTCACACCACAAGGAAGTCCACATCAGGAGGGTGCCAGTTTCTAGGTGATTGCTTAGTCTCATGGCAAAGCAAAAAGCAAGCAGCTGTTTCAACATCCACTGCTGAAGCTGAATACATTGCTGCTGCAAGCTGTACAGCCCAACTCCTGTGACTTCAAAATCAGTTACTGGATTTTGGTATCACTGCCTTGAAGACACCACTCATGTTGGACAGTCAGGCAGCAGAAAATATCATCAAAAATCCAGTTTCCCATTCAACCACCAAACACATCGACATCAGACATCACTTTGTGAGGGATTGCTATGAAAAAGGTTTGATTTCTCTGCATCATTTCCCAACTAAAGACCAGCTGGCTGATGTGCTCACAAAAGCACTTGATACAGCCACTTTTGAAAGCTTGGTCTCTAGAATTGGGATGCTGAACATGGAATAACAAGCAACATCTTGTTTTTCTATGAATAAAAGCAACAAAATGTTTTCAGAAAATCAAAAATCCATCCTTAAAAATAGCTAAAAATGAAATTTTTTCATTAAAATCCTTAAAAGTCTGCCATTAACCAATGATTGTTCAAAAGTCTGCTTTCCTTCAAAAGTCTGTCCACTGCTGAAAGTCAACCCCTGCTCTCTCATTACTTTGATAAACTCTGTTGTTCAAAAGCAGTGTCTTATCCACTGATATGCTATCCACTGATAGTGAAAATCATCCACTGCTTTCATACCACTGCCTTCATCAGTCCCTATCACACAAGTACTGTCCTTCACTTTCACCAGGGGTTGTCACGTGGGCAGTACATATTGGTCAGACCTTTTGTAACGGCTGCCACCTCAGCATTCACTTTCTTCCCTATAAAATCCCTCATTCACCACCAAAACCGGGTTTTACTGTCGAATTGAATTCTTAAAAATTCTCTTCTCAAAGCAGTTTTTTCATCTCATCTTCCACAAATTTCTTCGATCATTCATCTTCAAAATGACAAAATCGAAGTCATCTTCAAAACCCTCATCCAAATCATCATCGAAAACAGCCTCTCAAAAGGCAATCTCTACTGAAATTCCACATAAATCATCTCACAATCTCCTGGGTCTTCTAACAAAACCAGGAACCACCAAAGTTTTCGATTCAATCATTGATCTCATGGCAAAATCAAAGTACAAAACTTTGTTCACTGCCGATGCACCAATCTATTTGGCGACCCAGATGGAGTTCTGGAAAAATGCAACCCTTGAAAAACAAGGAGACACTGCAACCACCATAAACTCTTCGATAAAGGGTAAAGTTGTCCAAATCACGCCACAATCCATTTCAGAGGTCTTTCAACTCGGTGATCAGGAAGGTAAAATTTCTTTCACTAAAAACGAGTTACAAACTGACTTCATTGAGAAAGGGTATGAAGCCACAATGATGAAGAAAATTACCTTAGAAAAAGGTTATTTTCCATCTGCAACCAGATTTTTATTTCATACCCTCCTACTATGTATTTCAAACAAAACCACTTCTTTCAATGAAATCCCTTTAAAGATTCAAAATCTGGGATATGCAATTCTTCAAGGAGAAAATTTTAACTATTCTCGGGAAATTTTTAAAGATTTGGTTAATAATGTTGAAACAAAATCTTTCTTACTGTTTCCAAGGTTTTTAAGTTACTATTTTGCAAAGACATTCAGTAAGGATGATTTAGCTGTAATAAACCAAGGTGATTCTACTCAAATAAACAGTTTAACAACTGAAACTTTTTCAAGAATGTTAGCACCTTGCAAAACACAAGCAGAGGTGCCTGAGCAGATTTTAGCAGTTACAACTGCTCCTCAGGTATCTGCTGCTGAGCCCACTGCTCAAGGTGATCAAAGCAGCAGCACAACTATTTTGAAACCCACACCTAAAATCACCAAAAAGCCAACAAAAAGAAAAACACAAAAACCCCCCAAAACCATCAAAAAGGCATCTCTGGAGGATGAGATACCAGAGCTCCTGCCAGTGACAACACAAAAGTCACAAGAAACCACTGCTGCTACTTCCTCACAGCAGTTGGTACAAATATCTCAACCCATAACCGAAACTCCTCCTGTTTCTTCACAAAAAGAACAGGTTGTACAAATAGGGTCTCCACATCATGATGCTCTGGAAACACTCATTTCTATCATCCACAGTCCAATGCCCGGGACACATCCTATTTCTACACCAATCATCACATCCACAATTCCCTCACCAATAAAACCACTGTTGGATGCAATTGATTTGAACCAGGCATTAACTAGTCCTTCTCAATCACCTGATAATGAGAATATACCTCAACAACTGACTAGGTCTGATGTATCAATCTTTGCTAACCCACCAACACAACCTGAGGAGGTTACACCCCATGAGTTACAAGTAACTCTGGGTGGTAATCCAAGTGAAGCAGCCACTACAACTGTTGAACCTACAGGTCTACAGTTGGACAGTGGTTACATTAATGAGACTTCCTTGGAGGCAATTCCTTTTATAGCACCTCTGTCAACCACCAGTGGATATATTTATCCTACTGGCAACATCAAAAGGTTGTCAAGTGTTAAAGGAAGAAGACCCCAGTACCAAGAAAAAGGGGCATCAGTGGTTAATGTTTGGAGTATACTCCCTACATCTACCACTGATAAAACCACTGCTAGTGGGAAATCAGATGATCCCATTAACTTGGGTGATGGTTTAAAGTACCAAAAATTGACGGATCGTATTGCAAAGCTTGATAACTCTGTTGCAGAACTCAAAAATATGCTACAACAGGTGTTACAAGTTCAGAAGGTACAATCAACTGCTGTTCCACCTCAAGCATCTGCTCCACAGAGGGCACTTGCTACAAATGAGCTCTGGAATCTATTTCAATCTTTTCTCCAACAACAAGCACAATTAGCAGATCAGCAACATGAAAAACATGTACAACAGCTGAGAAATGCAATGGAGTCAAGGTTCAAGAACACTCAGGCTGATTTAAAGGCTCTCAAAACTCAGATCTTGCACACCACTGGCACTGCTCCTCCAAAAGTACGCTACATTTATCAAATCCCAGAAGATAATGCCAAAAAGGGGGAGAAAATTAAGGAGTGGAAAAAGAAGGGTATAGAGGATGGTCTCTATCTTGAACCAGAAAATTCAAACATGACCAAAAAGATCCCTTTGCCAGATGGCAGCAAGAAAATTGATGTGACAACAAATGCACTAGCAGAAGCAGTTGCAAGTGTAAAAAGGGATAGAGAGGCCAAAAGGAAAGCCAGGGTGGACAGAATGGATCATCCAGATCAGGGTACTTCTGGGTCAAAGGATCATGAAAATCCTGTGGAGGAAAAGAAGAAGCCTACTAGAAAAGTAAGGCAACCCAAATCCATTCCAACCAGACATTCAAAGTCTGCTCAAAAACCACCATACAAAACAGCTGATGCAACAGGAGTTACAAAAACTACTGCTTGCCAAACAGTTGTTCCATCAACACACACCACTTCAACACACACAACATCCACTGCTTTACCATCATCACCATCAAAAACAACACCTGCTGACATACAGCAGAAGACAGCAGATGTTATAACATCTGTTGTAATGACAACAGTGGTTGAAACACCAGTTGTTTCAACAGCTGTTAGTCAATCACAATCCACTGCCACTACATCTACCACCACTGTTCCATCCAAAACATCATCAGTCCCTCCTACAAAAAGGAGAAGACTAATTCTCAAAGATGATGACAATTCACCACCACAAACATCTTCAAAATCTTTAGCACTTGTCACAATTCCAAAACCTGTTCCTCTCTCTTTAGTTAAAATGTACAAGCCCTTACCTCCTGCAGGTGTTCAATTTCCTCTTGAATTAGCAGCTGTTAGAGAAGAAATAAAATCTTTTTACTTTGAGGATGACCCTGCCAAAAGGAGTTTGCCATCAATAAAGGGATATCCCTAGCCTAAAAATGTTGATGAATATTTGGAAATCAAGGCCAAGCAAGCAGAGGATATCTCAAAGAAAAACACACAAGGGAAATCTGATAAAGAAATTGCACAGAGAAGTCAATATTTGCTCACACAAGTCAGATCCCTAGAGCAATTTGCAAAAAATGTTAGAAATTTCTGAAAGAGCAGCTGAAACTCTGAAGAAAGACTACATTGAAAGCATCATGGCTCACAAGAAGTACAAAGGAGAGAGATACATGTACAAAGAGTGGACTATTCCTGAACTTGAAAATGAAGCAGCAAGAATTCAAGACATGATAAAAAGGAAAGTCACTCACACTCCTCCTAACTGGGCAAAGTTTAGAAAGAATGTACCTGACAAACAGGAAGAGCTGAGGAGAATGAAAGAGGAACTGGTAGCAGCTGATTATCGAAACAAAAGACAAGTTGCTAGATGGAAAGAAGATGTGGTCAGGGCTACTTACAAAAAGTTGGAACAATTAAGAAAGAAAGATCCCACAGTTCCTCAAAAGCCTGACTATCCTGAAGCAGCAGTTTCAAAAAGACCATCAAAGCTGCAAATCAGGAGATCCACAGCTCCAGTTGGTGCTGCCATCTACAAAAGAAGGCCATAGAAACAGCTGATTGCTGAAACCATCAAAGAGTTAATGGAAGGTGAAGACCTTGGAAAAGAGGGTATAAAGAAAATGATCATGGAAACTCTTGGTTTGGATCAAACTGCAAGTACTGCTCAGCCAGTCATGAATAGGCCAGCCTCTCCAAATACTTCTGCAAATAAACATCTCCCAAGAAACCCACCAGGCTCAAAAATACAAAAGTGGGAAACTGACAAACAGACCTGCGTATTGACTTTGCTCAGGTCTGGTGGAGAAGTGGAGAAAATATCAAGGGAACAAGCTCTTGGCCTGAGTCTTGAAGATTTGCAGGATCTCCTTAATCTTCCACTTAGTAGGGATGATGAAGATACAGATGCCCTAGACTTTGAATTACAATTTAAAGGTCAGATAAGGGAGCTGTTGATGAGGCAATAAAGAATTCCACAAATAATGAAGAGTTTTGGCATTATCTGTTCCAGGGGGAGATTGTTGGGATTGAACCCTATCAAAGGAACAGATAATTAAAGCCAAAACTGGATCAGAGCAGTGGATCCAGAATAAGCAGACGATTACAGTTAATTCATGCAAATCTCTCCCCTTGAAAGTGGTTTTATATCTGCTGACCTCCCATCTACTGATCTTGCAAAGTGCTGACCTACAACTGCTGCCTTGCATCTACTGCCCAAAGTCAAAGACTGATGGAAGACCAAAGCTCTGCTGATTCAATCTACTGCCTTGAGTCAAGTACTGCTGATCCGGACAAGCACTGCTGGGTTCACAGCAGTGGAAGGATGCAGCAGCTGTTTAAAGTGTCTTTTATGTAATGTAATGTAATAGCAGTAGTTTAGTACATCAGTGTTTATAGATCAGAGGTTAGAGTTTGTTAGGAGGTTAGATGTCACTTTCATGGTGACGTCAGCTAAGATGCTCAGTGGTTTGCAAGTGCCTATAAATAGTTCAGTACTTTGTACTGTTCTATTAGCTCTTTCACAACATTGTCTTCTTTGCACGAACAAACTACTGAGCTCTGGCTGAGGGGGAGTTTGCATTCATTCATCAATCATTGTAATCGTTGTTGAAACAAATTCAATCTTTCGATTCATTGTGTAAAGATGTTTGATTAAAGTATTACTCTCGTTTGATTGTATGCAAAGTTTGTTTTCATTTTAATTCCGCTGCACAACTCTTTCATTTTCATCTTAATTTCAAACGAAAATACAATAAAAAAGAAACTCAGATCCAACAGCGTGCCAAGTGTTGAACAATTTACTTTCCCTAACTTCTTTTATTTTCTGCATTTATTTTTCTTTTAACTTTGTTGACATAGATGTTGAACTTGGTAAAATTAGGATGTTTGCTATGGTGTGGTATAGTGTTTATTGATTAAGCAGGTACATACGAGGCTTAGAGTACTAAGCATTAGTACTAGTAAAGCCGGGACAGGAAAACCGAAGAAAGAAACCTGTATTTCAACCTTGCAGATTGTCCACACGGGGCCGTGTCCAGCCGACACGCCCCCGTGCCCACTCCCCCAAAACCTGCTGTTTGTTTTATTTCTGCAGACTTTGACAGACACGGGGTCATGCCCAGCCGACACGCCCCCGTGTCCACCTTCTGTAAGTTTTCGTTACTGGCACCTGAACACGGGGTCGTGCCCACCAGGCACGGGGCCGTGTCCAGTACCCAGTAACACAAAATTTTTGTTTTTCACACCTTTTTACACATTCAATCAACCTAAAAACTTATTTTTGGGACACATTGAGGACAATGCGTAATTTAAGTGTGGGGGGATGCAAAAACCTTGAATCTTGCAAGTCCTAAATACAAGCCTTACACAAAACTCTATTGGAACCGCTAATCACCCCAAAATTTTTTTTTCAAAAATTTTCATTTTTTTTACTTGTTTAGGTTTAACTTGGGAATTTCAAGTTCTAAAAAGGTTATATTTTTACAAATTTACAACCGATAGCGTCATGATAAAAAGAACCAACATAAGAAAATTATGAAAAGGCATGACAAGCTTAGTTAAAATTTGATTATATATACTTGATCACATAAAAAACCCATTCCCACAAAAGTGAGTTTTGAGCCTTTATTGAGCATACAATTACATATCATTAAACTAAATGCTCATTTTTCGTTTCTTGTGTGAATAGCCGCTTGGTTCTTACGACTCTAGAACTTGCCATGACGATACATTCCCGGTCCTTACCAACTTAAACTCGAGTAAGTAAATGATGGAGGCATTATGACTAACCCTTTTTATTTCTACACCATTATTTTTCTTTAATTACCACCTACCCAAAATCCCCCTAGTTAACCCCTTTGAGCCTAAACCTTTTCATTTCATAACCCAAACCAAACACCCTTTTACCCACCAAAACCTTTTTCATTTTTTACCCTTTGTTTTAGTAACTAGCTCGGTTTTTCGTATGACTTTTAAAAAAAAAAATTGTGTAGATGATGAAGCAAAAAGAAAATAAACAAACAAGTTCATCAAAAATAACTTTGTTTGAATAATAGCTTCATCAAAATAAAAGTTACAAAAAGTCTTACGAAAACCGACGCTTGTTACGCTTTTCGCCCTTTTTCTACTAACCACTAACCCAACCACCTACCTTTAACCGAAGCCTAACCCTTCACCCAAAAAGTCCTCTTGATATTTACAAAGGTACAAAGTTAAAAAGGAGGAGGATTAATTGTTTGGCAAGCATATGGTAGGAGTAAGTTCCATGCCGCTCTCGAATGATCCACTAAAATACATTTTCGGCCGAGTGTTGAGTGATCCCCGTGAGGTATGTGAACTTGTATATAAATAGAATTTTAAAGAGGCATGTTATGCCCTAATAAGTAATTTATCTTATGAAAATTTTTAAATAAATCATGACGAATAGGATTGTAAATAAATAAAAATAAAACTAAATAAAGAATCTTGGAAATCCCGGCACTCTATGACAAGCCCAAAAACCTTCTTCTCTACCCATTCCATTTGGGAGTGTAAAGTCATATTATAAAGAGTTTTGCTTCAGGACAAGCAAAGATTCAAGTGTGGGGGTATTTGATGTGTGCAAAATGCAACATATAAATTACATCAATTGTGGCATAAAACTAACCCTTTTTTAGTACTAATGTTGGAAAAAGTGTGCTTTTGTCTTCCTTTTGTATTTTCAGGATTAAATGAGCTCAAATTAACAAATGAATAAAAAAGACAGCAAAATCTAACATAAATACAAGAAAAGGAACAAACGTAACATGCCCGACCCCACGACAGCATCTTCCCAAGCAAAACAAGAAGACAGAAGACTGAACACGCCCCGTGCTCAGCCAGCACCGGGGCGTGCCCAAGTGTCAGCAGAAAAGACAAAGTGGTAGAAGCTTCTATTGCCCACCACGGGGCCGTGGTCAACTATAAGATTCGCACAATCCAGGCAAATCTTCATAGTACAAAGATTCTTCTGCACACGGGGTCTTGCTCAGCGGACACGGGGGTATGGTCAACTAATAAAGACAAGCTGCATTAAATGAAGAAAGAGAGGATGTGGACACGGGGCCGTGCCCACTGAACACGGGGCCGTGCCCGAGCTTCTTTTCAGCCTATAAATAGGAGTGCTTGTCTCAAGCTCAAACCATCCCTTGGCACACCACCTCTCTCACACTTCACCCACCACCCACCACCACCATAACACCATCATTCACCACCATCATCCATTGTCCATCATAGAGTGTGTGAGTCATCTCGGGATCCAAGATTGATCGTAAGAGTTCTTGACAATCAAGGCCATGTTTGCCTAAGTCTCTTACATCACTTGGTGAAGACAAGTGTCTAGTGTAATACTTTTTATTTCTAATCTTTTCGCACTTTTTACTTGGTTTTGTATTAATGACTTTAATAACTAGTTTCTTATGTTGAAGGTGATTCTTCCTTATCGTTTGTCCGTGGTGTCTTGACATTATTTTACTGTCTATATAAAATAAAAGATTTTCACCATTCATATCTCCACGGTCTATATGGAGGTATGTTGGCTACCTGGTCGGGGGTTAAGGGAACGGTTTGGTAAGAGTCTTGCCATTGTTCAGCGTTTAGAGGTCCTGCAATGGACCTGGATCAAATTTAGTAGGACCTCCTTCAATACTTAACGGTATTGGATGGCGGGGGTCTAAACTCTTTGATCCCCTCATAAGTTAAACTACTATTAATACTATAACCCGGCTATTTAGGACTCTATCCCTGCTGACTCAGACTACTTAGTCGAGGGTAACGTCACCTCCAAAAGTGGGGCCTACCATAATTTGCATTAATAACTTAATAAATTATCTTTCAATAATCCGACCCTTTAGGATTGTATCCTTGCTGACTTAAACTACTGGGTTGAGGGTAACGCCACCTGCAAAAGAGGGGCCTACTACAATAACTAAGATAATCTCTTAAACAAGTGCAAAAGTGCGGAAATAATCAAAGGTTACACTATACACGAGTCGGAACCAAGTGATTCATTTTGTCTATCTGTTTTTTTTATTTTTATTTTTATTTTTCAGCATTTTAATTAGTTTTTATTTTTCTTAGCTTAAAACATTTTTCTAAACTTTTTGATTTGATTAGACGTTGAGGATAAACCGGTACTAAAAGCTCTTGTGTCCTTGGACGACCTCGGTATCTTACCAACACTATACTACGCTCACGATGGGTGCACTTGCCCATATGTCTGTTTAGTGTTAGTAAATATCGTGTTTTGTAAATTTAAAACTTGGCTAAAAAGTGTTAAAAAGGGCTTAACATATACATTAAAAACTAACGACACTTCACACGCATCAAGCACCAATAGCTCGTGCACCTTATCGACTAGCTCTGTCAGAACTTGAAGAACTGTCCACACAATTACAAGAACTCTTGGAAAAGGGTTTCATACGTCCTAGCTCTTCGCCCTGGGGAGCTCCAGTCTTGTTCGTGAAGAAGAAAGACAGTACTTTCAGAATGTGTATTGACTATCGCGAATTTAACAAGGTAAACGTGAAGAATCGTTATCCTCTTCCACGCATTGATGAGTTATTCAATCAGTTGGAAGGGTCGAGTTTCTACTCCAAGATTGACCTGAGGTCAGGTTACCATCAACTGAGAGTCCGAGATTAGGACGTCTCCAAAACAGCATTTAGAACTCGTTATGGGCATTACGAGTTTCTGGTTATGCCTTTCGGATTGACGAACGCACCAGCGGTCTTCATGGATCTCATGAACCGAGTGTGCAAACCTTACCTGGATAAGTTCGTTATTGTTTTCATCGACGACATCCTGATCTATTCTAAGAGTCAGGAGGAACACGAGCAGCATCTACGACTTATGCTGGAACTTCTTCGAGCAGAGCAACTGTATGCCAAATTTTCGAAATGTGACTTCTGGCTTCGCGAAGTCCACATTCTAGGCCACGTGGTAAACAAGGATGGGATTCATGTTGATCCATCCAAGGTTGACTCGATCAAGAACTGGCCTGCACCTCGTACACCAACAGAAATCCGCCAATTCTTGGGTTTGGCGGGCTACTACAGAAGATTCATCAAGGATTTCTTAAAGATTGCGCAACCTCTCACTTCACTAACTCAGAAGGGTGTCACCTATCGTTGGGGTGATGCACAGGAATCTGCTTTTCAGCACTTAAAGGATAGACTTTGTAGTGCGCCTATCCTCTCATTGCCTGAGGGCACAGATGATTTTGTGGTTTATTGCGACGCTTCCATCCAAGGACTTGGTTGTGTGTTGATGCAACGTGATAAGGTCATTTCCTACGCATCGCGCCAACATAAAGTTCACGAAAGGAACTACACTACGCATGACTTGGAGCTGGGGGCAGTTGTCTTCGCACTTAAGATATGGAGACATTACCTGTACGGTACCAAGTGCACCATTTACACCGATCACAGGAGTCTCGAGCATATCTTCAAGAAAAAGGAATTAAACATGCGACAACGTCGATGGGTCGAGCTCTTGAATGATTACGAATGTGCGATCAAGTACCATCCGGGCAAAGCCAATGTTGTGGCCGACGCCCTCAGTCGAAAGGATACTATACCAAAACGTGTGCGAGCGTTACAACTTACCATCCAATCTAGTCTTCCTGCTCAAATTCGTAATGCTCAGGTCAAAGCACTGAAAACAGAAAACATCAGGGCTGAGTCCTTACGAGGATCGAGGCAGCAGCTAGAACAAAAGGAAGATGGCGCTTACTACGTAACAGGGCGCATCTGGGTTCCACTTTATGGAAACTTACGCGAGCATGTGAGGGACGAAGCGCACAAGTCTCGTTAATCAGTACATCCTAGTTCGGATAAGATGTACCACGATCTAAAGGTTATGTTTTGGTGGCCTGGTATGAAAGCCAACATAGCAACCTACGTCAGTAAATGTTTGACTTGTTCAAAAGTCAAGACTGAATATCAGAAACCATCAGGCCTACTCCAACAACCAGAGATCCCGAAATGGAAATGGGAGCAAATTTCCATGAATTTTGTTACCGGCCTGCCTAGATCTCAACACGGAAATGACACTATTTGGGTGATAGTGGATCGATTAACTAAGTCTGCACGCTTCTTGGCTATCAAGGAAACCGACAAGTTTTCTACTCTAGCAGACATCTACTTTAAGGAAGTGGTGTCAAGGCACGGAGTGCCAACCTCCATCATCTCTGATTGTGACTCACGTTTTACATCTGAGTTGTGGTAAGCTATGCACAAATCATTTGGTTCTCGATTAGACATGAGCACGGCGTATCATCCACAGACGGATGGGCAATCTGAACGTACCATCCAAACCCTTGAAGACATGCTTAGGGCACGTGTAATCGAATTTTGTAATGGCTGGGAAAAACACCTCCCGTTAGTGGAGTTTTCGTACAATAACAGTTACCACACCAGTATCAAGGCCGCTCTGTTTGAGGCATTGTATGGATGAAAGTGCCGGTCACCTCTCTGTTGGGCAGAAGTTGGTGACAGCCAAATCACTGGCCCAGAACTTGTAGTAGATACGACCGAGAGAATTGCTCAGATACGAAAACGAATGGCGGCAGCTCGTGACCGTCAGAGAAGCTATGCAGATAAGCGACGAAAACCACTCTAGTTCCAGGTTGGGGATCGAGTGCTACTTAAAGTCTCACCTTGGAAAGGTGTAGTTCGTTTTGGCAAACGAGGCAAACGCAATCCGTGCTATGTCGGACCGTTTGAAATCATTGAGAAAATTGGCAAAGCCGCTTACAAGTTGAATCTACCTGAAGAACTCAGCGGAGTTCACAATGTTTCCATGTGTCGAATCTGAAGAAATGCCTGTCAGATGAGACCCTCATAGTTCCTCTCAAGGAGCTCACTATCGACGACCAGCTGCGATTCGTCGAGGAACCCGTAGAGATTACTGATCGAGATGTTAAGGTTCTCAAGCATACCAGGATACCTCTTGTTCGGGTTCGTTGGAATTCCTGTCGTGGCCTAGAGTATACCTGGGAACGAGAAGACCAAATGAAACTCAAGTATCCCCAGTTGTTTAAGAAAAGTGCAACCACTACTGAGGTTGAAGCTACTGCAGAATTTCGGGACGAAATTCCAAATCAACAGGGGGATGATGTGACACCCCAGGAAAAGCCAGTAAACACCGGAACTTAACTAGCTTCCTCAGTAACCACATGCTAAATTTCGGGATGAAATTTTCTTAACGGGGAGAGAATGTGACAACCCTCGTGATTTCATGTATCCGTACGATTTATTAATGATAATTAAAGTGCTTGGTGACGGTGTTGAATTACTAAACTGTTTTCTGATTACTGCGTCATACTTACATGTGCTTGGTGACATACTAGTCTTGTGCAGAAAAATTGACTAAATGGTCCTGAATGTTTTCATATGTGTTAGGAATTAAAAGTGTTACAAAAATATATATAATAGACACTTTACGGAATAATTAAACACTTTAACGAAACGGTATTTAACCGAACAACCGGACATTACCCGGGACACTAAATTTTTGTTAAATCTTGGCTTGTCATGATCCCCGTACACCATAACACCCTCTAAATATTAACTAACTAACTCTTGTAAGTATACAATTGGATTTCAACTTATGTTTACCAACTAACATCAAATATTTTACACTCACCCCCCCCCCCCCCCATACTAATAAATTGGTGATGAGGTCCCCACCCAAGATCACCCAAATCCTACAAGATTTTATGTCAATATTTACTTAGATACATTGCTTGAGAATATGGCCAAGATATTGTATGAGATCTACAAGTATGGCTTCATAGATCATCTATATCATACATGTCTTCTCACAAGATCACTTTACTCCCTTACACTCTCCTCTCTCTTCTCGGCTCACCCACAACCGCCCCCATCACCACCATAAGTCCACCACCTTCATCCATTTTTGAGTTTCATTCAAAGTTCTAAGTTGATTCAAGAAAGCTTGCAACACGTAGTTCACCAAGGAGCTTCCTACATTGCTTTTCACCATCATCTTCTTCATCTTTTCATTAGAGATTCATCCCTAGCCTTTGTGCTAGTAGTAAGTCCTTGTTACACCCTTGTTCATCTTGTTTCATAGTTAAAAGTTGTAGTATGATGGTTATGTTTGAAACACTAAAGAACAAGAACCAAGAAGATGAACATAAAGCTTTAATAAAGATGAAACATGATGTAATAATGTTAGTATGAAGTTGTTTTGGTTATGTTGTTGATTACTTGATGATTTACTTGTTAATATTGATGTTAAATGTCATTGTTATTCGCTGAACATGTTAACGGAATCAATCGAGCACGCGTTAGGAAGTTAAGAGCTGAAAAATATGAAGCTGGTTGGTGTTTACAGCCAACTTCAGTTGGCTGTAAGCAGATTATAACTTAAGGAAAACTGATTTTCTTGAGTCTATAACGTGTTATTATGAAATACGGTTCTAATGGCACTAGAATCATAATTTTTGGATTCCGTTTGCTATTTTTAAAAGGGCGTTTTGTAACAGCAGCAAAAGCTGCATTTTTGCTGCTGAAAATATGTGTTATATTCTTCATCATAACTTGAAACCTGAACAGAACTAGGTCATGAAATTTTTACTGTAGATGACCACTGATGTATTTATAATCCTCCAACTGGAATTTCGTAAATCGGACTTATGATGAATTTTTAATAAATTATTCCGTGGACTGTAGTCAGAAAGTGATGAATCTGATTGCAGTCCAGTAAATGAATTTTTATAAAATATTAGTAATGAATTGGATCCCGAGATTTTTACATGATAGTATTTGGATCGTTTAAGACCTTCTGTAAAAATTTGGGAACTTTTGGAATAAGTTAACTATTTTATTAAAATCTTCGAAAACAACCCAGTTTTGAATATAAAAGCTGAAACGACATAAGTAGTAATTTGCGTGTCTAAATGTCAGGTAGGTTATTTGAGAATGATCTAACATGTATATGTCAATAAAAGTGTTATGTGCAATATCGTATGCTTGCTCTTGAGTAGCTATAAGTGGAATGTTTATATGGGCATGAACCGTTAAAGTGATGCATGTTATGTGATAGATGCATGTAGGAACTTTGTGCTTATTTGAAGTCACTAATAAACTAAGTGGTAATCATACTAGGACGTGATTGACCGACCTTGACTGTTAGCTATTTTTGAGAGTTAAACCGAGCAACCGAGGTGAGTTCACACTCTTTATAAGGCATGGGATTCCCGGTGGTTGGGAATGGGTTAAAGAATTAGAACGGAACCTACATATCCTCCTTGGGTAGGATATGTACGGCCATCCTCCATAGGTAGGATGCCAATATTAATCTTGCGTATTCTCCTTGGGTAGAATACGTACGTTCGTCCTCCTTGGGTAGGACAACAACCTTAAAACTTACTAGACAAAACTCTATCATTCAGTCCCTCCTTTTATATCGACTTAATCGCCGAGGCCGATGGCGAGCGGGTCATTAGTTAATAGCGTTATTAGGTTTAACAAACCTCACACCATGTCGTCCGAACCGGCGTGTACTAATGGACTATGGCAAACTGTCAATGATGATAGAACATTGACGTAGGGCACATTATTGTTCGTCAGTTGTCGATATCAGTCTAGTGGTTCACATGGGGAAGTCCCCACTGATTATGGATATGGTTTGGGTAATAAAGAAGGAACTGGTTAATCATACTTTCAACTATGGGGTAACCCCCACGGCAATTAAGCCAATGAAAGACAAACCACGTTTTCGAAAATAACTTAAAACTAAACAACCAACCGTGAACTCATTCAACTTTGTTGTTGACTCGTTGTTACATGCCTTACAGGTCGTTGTGGGATAGGGATTGTTATGTCCCGTACTTAATATTTAATCCTTATGAACCTATTAAACTTACGTTTTGAACTTTAAACTTATGAACTATGGAACTTATGTTTTGGTCTTACGTTTTATGCTTCCGCTATTAACATTAAGTCGGTTACTTTCTTTTGGTCACCAATCGTATTGTGGTTGGTTTTATTTACTTAATTATGTTGTTCAATATGATTGGTGGCTCGATCCTGGTCACGTCACGCCTCCAAGCGGTGGTACTCCGCATGGTGGATTTTGGGGGTGTGACAGATTGGTATCAGAGCCATTGGTTATAGTGAACTTGGTTTTAAAAAGGGAAAAGCTTTTTGATAAAAACCAGACTATAACCTGTACAGTGCTCAACGATCCACAACGACGCTTCACTCCATGTGCAAGACTCAACATCCTAGGTGATACCGTTTATGTTTATATTACCTACTTGTTAAGTTACATGGTACATTGTTCATGGTATGCATTAGTTAATGTGATAACTGCTATTTGACCCTTGTGTGCTTACTCTCTTCTATCACTCCACACTTACGCACCTTGCGACACCTTTCTTACGTGTGTTCCTTCGATGTGAAGATCATGAGTGAACATCTCGACATGACCCAGGGTCAGCTGACGACCTTGATTAACGAACGGATTGCTGAAGCCTTAGCAACCCAATCAGGGAGTCAACCCATGCACCCTCAAACACGCATGGGCACCTTCAAGGCGTTCCTAGAATGCAAACCTCCCACTTTCGACGGCACTGAAGGGGCAATCGGCCTTCTACACTGGATCCGGAGAATCGAATATACATTCAAAGAGAGTGAAAGCGATGCCAGCAAACGAGTAGAGTACGCTACTGGCATGTTGCAAGGAAAAGCGTATTCTTGGTGGAACGCACAAGTTCAGATGCTCGGGTTGGCAGACGCGAATGCCATCCTCTGGAGCGACTTCAAGGATTGGATTAAGGAAGAGTTCTGTCACCTGGACGACATTCTGAAACTTGAAATAGAATATTATGGGTTGAAGATGGAAGGATCAGAGATTGAGGCATACACAAAGAGGTCCAACGACTTGGCTGCCTTATGTCCTAACTTGTCCCAACCCATATCTAGACGAATCAAGCTATACCTCAGAGGCTTAGTCCCGGAAATCCAAGGGTCTGTAAGTGCGGCCAACCTTCCCACAATCCCGTAAGTTGTTCGTTTGGCGCACCAACTCACCAATCAGGCAGTAGAAGAGGGCAAGTTGCCCAAGCGTAACTTTTCCAATGCAAATGCTCTTATTAGTAACAAGTATATTTGGGGTGATCACCAAGGTGAGGGTCCTAGCTCTATACAACAGGAACCACACAAGAAACTCGGGCTGAACTACCAAAATCAGGGGGGATACTTATGGAATAAACCGAGATGCCGCAAGTGCCAACGGCACCACAGCGGGGCATGTGCGGGATCGTGTTGCCAGCGGTGCAAGAAGATGGGACATATGGCTAAAGATTGCAGGAGCCCACATCCTGCAAACCAAAACCAGCAGCAACAGCATGGTAGCAAGAAGGGGTGTTTTCGATGTGGTGCTGAAAACCACTTCAAGAGGAACTGTCCGCTGATGAGACGGAATCGTGACAACAGCGGCAACCAGGGAAACATGAACAATAACGGAGACAATAAGGATAACCACCGGACTGGTGAGCATGAGTTCCTGAATGGACAAAAGGAAGAAAGAAACAACCCCAACATTTTGGCGGGTAAGTTCCTACCAGATAATTTCTTTGTTTCTATTTTAGTTGATTCGGGTGCCGATGTTAGTTTTGTGTCCTTAAAAGTTAGCCAAATGCTTAAACGCACCCCAACACATTTGAACACCAAACACACGGTAGAGCTAGCAAACGGTAAAAGTCTCGAGGCCACACACATAATTAAGGGTTGTAACCTCGTCTTAGCTGGTCAGACCTTCTCTATCGATCTTATTCCTATTGTTCTCGGTAATTTCGACGTTGTTATTGGGATGGATTGGTTATCTCATCAGCATGCGGAAATTCTTTGCAACGAGAATATTGTCCGCAACCCTCGTTCTGGTAAAGAACCCCTCGTGATTCATGGCGATAAGAGTGGTGCTGTTGTGGGCATCATCTCTTTCCTTAAGGCCCAGAAGTGTTTGCGAAAGGGCCACACTGTCATTCTTGCACTCGTTACTGACGCATCAATGGAGGAGAAGAGAATTTAAGATATTCCTATTGTGCGCGATTTTCCTGAGGTATTTCCTGAGGAATTACCTGGTCTTCCGCCTCATCGACAAGTCGAGTTTCAAATCGAGCTAGCTCCTGGAGCATTGATGACTTATTCGATCAAGTCAAGTTTCAAATCGAGTTTCAGAATGGGGGCAGTTGTCTTCGCACTTAAGATATGGAGACATTACCTGTACGGTACCAAGTGCACCATTTATACCGATCACAGGAGTCTCGAGCATATCTTCAAGCAAAAGGAATTAAACATGCGACAACGTCGATGGGTCGAGCTATTGAATGATTATGAATGTGCGATCAAGTACCATCCTGGCAAAGCCAATGTTGTGGCCGACGCCCTCAGTCGAAAGGATACTATACCTAAACGTGTGTGAGCCTTACAACTTACCATCCAATCTAGTCTTCCTGCTCAAATTCGTAATGCTCAGGTCGAAGCACTGAAAATAGAAACCATCAGGGCTGAGTCCTTACGAGGATCGAGGCAGCAGCTAGAACAAAAGGAAGACGGCGCTTACTACGTAACAGGGCGCATCTGGGTTCCACTTTATGGAAACTTACGCGAGCATGCGAGGGACGAAGCGCACAAGTCTCGTTACTCAGTACATCTTGGTTCGGATATGATGTACCACGACCTAAAGGTTATGTATTGGTGGCCTGGTATGAAAGCCAACATAGCAACCTACGTCAGTAAATGTTTGACTTGTGCAAAAGTCAAGACAGAATATTTGAAACCATCAGGCCTACTCCAACAACCAGAGATCCCGAAATGGAAATGGGAGCAAATTTCCATGGATTTTGTTACCGGCTTGCCTAGATCTCAACGCGGAAATGACACTATTTGGGTGATAGTGGATCGATTAACTAAGTCTGCACACTTCTTGGCTATCAAGGAAACCGACAAGTTTTCTACTCTAGCAGACATCTACTTTAAGGAAGTGGTGTCAAGGCACGGAGTGCCAACCTCCATCATCTCTGATCGTGACTCACGTTTTACATCTGAGTTGTGGCAAGCTATGCACAAATCATTTGGTTCTCGATTAGACATGAGCACGGCGTATCATCCACAGACAGATGGGCAATCTGAACGCACCATCCAAACCCTTGAAGACATGCTTAGGGCATGTGTAATCGATTTTGGTAATGGCTGGGAAAAACACCTCCTGTTAGTGGAGTTTTCGTACAATAACAATTACCACACCAGTATCCAGGCCGCTCCGTTTGAGGCATTGTATGGATGAAAGTGCCGATCACCTCTCTGTTGGGCAGAAGTTAGTGACAGCCAAATCACTGGCCCAGAACTTGTAGTAGATACGACCGAGAGAATTGCCCAGATACGACAATGAATGGCGGCAGCTCGTGACCGTCAGAGAAGCTATGCAGGTAAGCGACGAAAACCACTCTAGTTCCAGGTTGGGGATCGAGTGCTACTTAAAGTCTCACCTTGGAAAGGTGTAGTTCGTTTTGGCAAACGAGGCAAATGCAATCCGCGCTATGTCGGACAGTTTGAAATCATTGAGAAAATTGGCAAAGTCGCTTACAAGTTGAATCTACCTGAAGAACTCAGCGGAGTTCACAATGTTTCCATGTGTCGAATCTGAAGAAGTGCCTGTCAGATGAGACCCTCATAGTTCCTCTCAAGCAGCTCAGTATCGATGACCAGCTGCGATTCGTCGAGGAACCCATAACACCCTCTAAATATTAACTAACTAACTCTGGTAAGTATACAATTGGATTTCAACTTATGTTTACCAACTAACATCAAATATTTTACACTTAGCCCCCCCCCCCCCCCATACTAATAAATCGGTCATGAGGACCCCACCCAAGATCACCCAAATCCCACAAGATTTTATGTCAATATTTACTTAGATACATTGCTTGAGAATATGACCAAGATATTGTATAAGATCTACAAGTATGGCTTCATAGATCATCTATATCATACATGTCTTCTCACAAGATCACACCACTCCCTTACACTCTCCTCTCTCTTCTCGGCTCACCCACAACCGCCCCCATCACCACCATAAGTCCACCACCTTCATCCATTTTTGAGTTTCATTCAAAGTTCTAAGTTGATTCAAGAAAGCTTGCAACACGTAGTTCACCAAGGAGCTTCCTACATTGCTTTTCACCATCATCTTCTTCATCTTTTCATTAGAGATTCATCCCTAACCTTTGTGCTAGTAGTAAGTCCTTGTTACACCCTTGTTCTTCTTGTTTCATGTGACACCTCATAATTTCATGTCCAATAATGTATTGACACGTGTCATAAGCTTTGAACGTGTGAAAGAATACTCTAGAGGGACTAAAGTTGACAAACAAGGAAAGTATGTGAATATAAGGGTTCGAAATGTCAACAATGGATAAATATACTTTACAATACCCCTACATGATGTTTCTACCCTTAAACGAATGAATAATGGCTCGTACGAAGCAAATTGTGAAAGAAAGTGAGAGATTACAAACTACAGGGTTAAATGTGTCAACATGTTTAAAGTATACCTCTGAGTGACCTTTTAGCAAACCCGAAACTTTGTAACGATTAATTATACTCACTAGAATACATGATAAAAATTTTACCAAGTTTCGTCATCGTATGAGAAAGTTATGATAAAATTCGTATACGAGGGGTTAAGAGCGTCAACGAAGAAATTTATGACTTTTTGGGTAATCAAAAGTTAACCAAGGACTTAACAAAGTGGGTATAAGTCTTGAAGCCCTTATAAATCAATTTAGAGGGCCTAAAGTGCAAAACAAGAAGTTAAAACAAGTTTTAAAAGGACCGGGGGCCAAAATGCAATAACTGAAACATGTTTAACCTGAACCCGAGACTCACGCGGGCCGCGTAGGAGTAGGCTGACCTCTTACGCAGGCCGCCTCAGCCGCCCAGAACCAAAAAACGCTGACAGGTGTCTGTCCAGCCTTGTAACCGACTTAATTCGATTGTTTTGCATACCATGGGCTGTCCCAACTGGTTTTTAGGCTTAGGGGGACACTTGTATGCATCTTGGACCAATCCTAGACTTGTTTGTCAAAATCTAGTGAGATTAAACCCACTATATAAAGGTCCTTGTTTGCAAAAATCATGCACTCATTCCATACTTCATTTCTGGAACTTCCTGAAGTACAAGACCACCTCCTAAGCATCTTTAGTCGTGCATTGGACTTTGGTAAGCTTCGTTAACCTTCCTTAATTGAATTTTGCTTAGTTTATAGCCTAAAAGTCAAACCGTCGTAATTAAGGTTTGACTTATCGATAAATCACTAATGGTCCAGTGAATTGTCAAATTGAAAGTAGTTACAAGTTGGTAATTATGTGGGCATTAAACCCTTAAAAGGGCACCCTCTGATTCCCGCTCTAACTAGATCATTTGTCGGGTCCAAGTGTGTTATAAAAAGTCAACAGAATTATGTTTTTCGAATTAACGCATAATTAGCAATGTAGAAGGCGTTTAACCTGTTTTGCCACTCACATAACTTGGCAATTAGTATAAGAACTGGTCTAAGCTTGTTTGACCCGACAATTTTCTGTTTAGGCTCGATTCGGAACCGAAAGTCGCAAAACTTTGACTTTTGATTTGACTTCAGTTCTGACCCAATTAGGAGTTATGCTTAATAGCGTAATTAGAACGCTCTTTATGAATTAAACGGCGTAATTAGCATAAAGCCTATCTAAACCCAATTTTTGACACCAAACCTTTTACCCACTGATGTAATATAATATTTTGGGATTTTCGAAGATTTTTAGTTATTTTTAACCTGATCATAACATAGGTTATTGCCTTGATTCGGTTATTACCGATTATACCCTTTTGCTTATAAAATGAGTTTTACATAGCCAATTGATACCAAATCTTTGGCCACTGATTTTATATGATAAATGAAGTATTTTGAACTTTATAACCTGATCAGAAAACTCAGATTTCCTGTTAAACCCGGAAATCGCTTAAAACGGCTTTTTACGCGTATTAAATACATAGTATGGGTTTAAAACCATTTTGTCATATAAGACTTATCACCAACTGATATGACCTGTTAAATTAAGTTGTTTTACTAATGATTTCAGACCCGAGTCTCAGAATTATAATTAATCTCTTTTATAATCCTTAAAATGACCAAAATATCCCTACGGGGCTTAATATGAGATTAAACTCGTTTTGGGCATAATGGAAGGTATCATACTGATATCACAACATATTTAATGCATATTAACTTGGGAAACCTGTTCGTGACCCATTCGGTTTCCTGTTATGCGTTATTCGCGTTCGGTTCGGTTTATGTAACTAGTTTGCATAAATTAGCCGAAACGGGTCAAACCTTATCATTTTTATCTCAAAATCCAGAATGTGTTTAGATTAACCATTTTATACAAGTCTTCAAACTTGTCGGGTCTAAATCACATTCTATTCCTGTCTTCGCTTAATCGTGCGTTTGAACCGTATCTTTCTTTAAAACTAACCAGTCTAAGTTTAGGCTTAATTAAAACCCGTTAGAAATCTAATAGGTTATTAAAAACCTTTGTTCCAGAATAGGAGACCCGGTAAAAGCTACACACACTTGCTATTTGTGATTGATACTTGCAAAGGTAAATACTTTAACTTATTTTCCCTATACGGGCTTGGGGTACGGTATATAAAATACCGTTTGGTCGGGCATTAAATCTTTAATCGTATGGTGGTTAATTTATTTAATTGACCCGTTTAAATTGTTTTGTTTGCTTAAAGCCTTTGGGGGGTTAATGACCATGTCCCGGATATCCTTGGCATCATTTTACGAAATGGCCACGACCTTAGCACGCGCGTGTAGGCGTACACCCGCTAGTGCATTTATAAATAACAAGGTATAACCGCTGGTTACGGGAATAACCCGCCGCGGGACTATATCATGTGGTGTGTCTATTAAGCTCTAACCCGGTGTCAATCCGGGCTACTGAACGCATAAGGAACATGTAATCCTTTTACAAGTTTATATATAAATAATTATCCCAAGTTATAAAAATGTTTGTGCCACGTGCATTCAAATCAATTTTTAATCATTTTTAAAATGAGTCAGTTAATTGTATTTACCAGTGTAAACTGACGTATTTTCCCAAAAAGATTAAGTGCAGGTACTACTCGAAATAGGCTGGCTTTCTCCTTAGCATCAATAAGAGTCTCGCAAGCTCGGATGCATCAGTCTGTTGAACTATGTCTCTTTTTATTTGATCCGCCTGTGGATCTGTTTGGAATATTTTGTGATACTTAATATTACAATTTATTCGGTTAATATAAATCTATCTTTTGCTTCTGCTGTGCATTTAAATATTGTGTTGTTTGACTATAATGATATCAACTACGTCACGATACTCCCCACCGGGCCCACCGGTAATACGTGGAAATATCGGGGTGTGACAGGTTGGTATCAGAGCCAACATTGAGTGAATTAAACACTAGCCTTTTGTGTTTAATCTCAATGACACAATTGCACATTCCTAAATTTTCGAGTCTAGACAAAGAACATAGGACTAATCCAAATTGTTTTTAATTCTAACTTTGTCCTTTATATTTCTTTGTTGTATCTTTCATTTGTTTTGACAGGAAATGCCACCAAGATTCCAGAGTGGAGGACGAGGTAAGGGGCCGATCAACGCCCCCAATGATCACGAAGCCGGGCCTTCACACCGGCGGACTCCTTCTACAACTTTGAGTGCCGATCCTCAGGGAAACTGGAGGGCCCATTTAGTGCCCGCTAGACGATCTATCTCGTATAGCTCAACACCTCCCTATCGTCACTCTTTTGGGCCGCACTCAGAAAACGAGCCCGAAGACTCCCGCCATTCCTTCTTGTCGTTGCAGCGGTCCGTTTCGCACCGTTCCTTTGGCGACCCCACTCCTGTCTTTCAGGGCCGGTTCAACCCGGAAAACTATATTGAAGAACCAGTGGGTTTTAACCCACTAGGACCTGAAGACCATTTCTCAGGAGACCATGCAATGGACATGGATGAGGACACAGATCCAGTTGAACCACCGTCTGGGACACCCAACCATCCCATCGAGATCTCTGATGGATCATCCTTCCACGGATCACCCTACCGTGGTCCAAACAGTTACCAAGCGAGGTTCAACCAGTATGAGTGGTATTTTACACCCTCTCATAACCCACAGCAACAGCAGCAGGATCCCTCCGAGGATTCGTGTTTCGTGGTAGTTACGCCATCGCCTCCACCGCCGCCAGTTCATCAAGCACCTCCAGAACCACCAAGGCGTAGGAGAACAGGCGCACGAATATCCGCACGACGAGGGGGTTTTCACTTTAGCACCCCCCCATCACTCAAGTGGCAGTCACTATCCGCCACTGCATGAAGACCCACAAATGGGTGGGCCTTCAAACCCAGTTTCAGAGGTGAATTCTGCATCAGTTGCACTACCACCGCCACCATTGGGATTTGATAATCCAATACCCACATACGCCGGTTCCACGGTGTATAATCCATTTGAGCAGCCGGCTCACACTAAGTACAATTATGTTGAAGCCGACCCATACCAAGTAGCAGCAAACTACAACGCCCTTCATCCTGAAGGACCATATGGAACTCCTTGGGGAGTGGGATACCCAACTCATGGGTATCAAATACCTGCTCGACCTTCGTTTCAACACCAGCCGCAACCGCCATGGTTTTCCCCACCAGAACAGGAGGAAATCCTCCAAAGACTAAGCAAGGTGGAACGAGACTTTCAGGAAGAGCGTAGGAACAACAGGGCTTAGCAAGCTTATTAAAAGGAAAGAAGAAGAGGGATCATTGAATCCCTATGTGTATTGTTGTATTTCCTTATTTCAATCAGTCCCTACGTGGAAATTTATCTATGTACTTAGTCCCTGCGTGGACTTGTCTTTCTGTAGTCCCTGCGTGGACACCTATTTCAGTAATCAGTCCCTGCGAGGACTTGTATTTCAGTTAGCCCCTGCGTGGGTAAGTTGTTCCGTTAAAAGTCCCGTTTAGGGCAATGTGTACTTCTTGTAATGTTTAATGGAATGTTAAATTTTAAAAATTTCATTTTTATCATTGTATGCATAAATATATTATACATGAAATAAATAAATTAAAAATCCTTCCTTTTAAAATAATCCGCCAATTAAATAGTGAATAAGAATCTTAAAAGTGTAACCTAGCCTGCATGTCTTTATAAGACTTGGCCAAAATGGTAAGACCTGTTTAAAAATATTCAAATCCCTGTTAACATCTGAAAACATGTTAACGCTCCTGGTAGACGTGATTCGTTAAAATCACACTCGTCATTCTTATAATAGGATTCTTCAAAAGATTCATATCCTAACTTGATGATCTATAAATCATGGGTTTAAATCATCAATTAAGATGATCATATGTTGACCATCCATTGGTAATATAGTGCCTACGGGCCATACTCATTATCATATAAGACAAAAGACAGTAGCAGTCTACGACTCCCTGTCAGAAAAAGGTAAAGAACTATGTTCAAACCTTCATGCCTTGATTCTCTGAAATCATGGCTTATGATTTAAAACTGTCTCTGTGACCAGGCATTTTGTGCTACTAATAATATTGTTATTGTTTTATAATTAGGATAAATTATAATAAAATCCTAAATAACTATGACTAACAAATTAACCAAATATGGTCTGTGTTTGTAGGATCGTGTTTCGACCCGAATGGGTCGTTCAGAGTCGTTCAACTTCGTTTCAGGTGCGGAATAACAAGAAACGGAGGTAGAGACAGCTTGCAATTCACTTAATCTACTGATTTTATTAATCTGACAACGTTTACAGCTCAATATTCACACCGGCAGCACCTCGGTATGGAATTCGACAAAGTTACAAATGAGTTCGCTTATGTGGTATATATAGTGCAAGTAGGTTCGCTTATACGGACATGTACGAATAAGCGGACCTGACACATAAGCGGACCTCCTAGTGACATATAAGCGGACCTGACAAATAAGCGGACCTCCTATGTCCATATAAATGGACCTGACACATAAGCGGACCTCCTATGTCCATATAAGCGGACCTACCAGTTTAAACCTATATGCCATCCTATTTTCTCGTAAAACGTGCCCTGATCTAACAATCTAAAACTAAGACTCGATACAAGACAAAGTCGACAGATGTAGTGCACCAACAGTGTTTACCATGGTTAATGAATTGCCATAAAAGACAATTCCATAATAAACTCCCAAATAAATTATTGTCAATATTTTATGCAACAGTTCAAACTACATGGCTGACTCGGATGAGATCAACAGTCACCCACGGGAGGATCATGATAATACCCGAATTAACATAGCGGGTGCAGAACTGCAAGCATTAATATACAATGTTGTTACAAAAGCAATAGAGCGGCAGTATGATGAATATAGCGGGACTCGAAGTAGGACCCTATCTGCACCGCATTCCAAGCCTAAGACTCATTCTGAGGCTCACATCAAGCCACCCCCAAGAAGGAAGAGCCAAAGAAAGATGATGACGATCGTCACTCTTCAAATCAGCAAAGTGTTCCATCTCAAAGGATCGTACTGAATCAAGAACCCCGTAATAAGGGTTGCTCCTATAAGTATTTTGTTTCATGCAAACCCAGGGATTTCACTGGGGAAAAAGGAGCTGTAGACTGCATGACATGGTTGGATGAGATGGACACTGTAGTGGATATCAGTGGTTGCGCTAATAAGGATGTGGTGAAATTCGTGTCTCAGTCTTTCAAGGGGGAGGCATTAGCTTGGTGGAGGTCTTTGATCCAAGCTACAGGGAAAATCCCATTGTACAACATGACTTGGGAACAGTTTGTGTTACTGATCAAGGAGAACTACTACCCTCAGCATGAGGTTGAGAAGATCGAAGCTGATTTCTTATCTCTGGTTATGAAAAACCTAGACTGTCAGGCCTACCTTACAAGTTTCAATACCCTGTCTAGGTTGGTTCCATACCTTGTGACACCGGAACCCAAGAGGATAGCTCTATTCATCGGGGGGTTAGCCCCAGAAGTTAAGGCCAGTGTGAAAGCCTCTAGACCAGCTACCTTCCGGTCTGCAGCTGATATAGCATTATCTCTTACTCTGGACGCGGTCAGGCAGAGATCGCTGAGAAGCAATGATGCTGAGAAAAGGAAGCGTGAGGATGATAACTCACGACGATCGGATAAGAAACACAGGGGAAACAATGACCACAAAAAGAGTTCTGGATCTAAGAAAGATGGTCATCAGTCGGGTGATAAACCCAAATGTAAGATCTACAAGAAACAGCACTTCGGAAAGTGCAGATATGAATCGAACTCGCAGACATAGTCAAGGACTTTTGCATGTGGGATATGCAAGTCCAAGGAACACAAGACCTTGGATTGCAAAAAGTTGAAAGATGCTACGTTCTATAGCTGTAATGAAAAGGGCATATCAAGTCCAACTGCCCAAAACTTGCAAGGAAGACTGAGGATGGGAAGAAGACCAATGCAAGGGTCTTCTGGATGGATGCAAAGGAGGCCGTCCAGGACGACAATGTGATCACAGTTACCTTCCTCATAAATGATGTCTATGCAAGAGTACTTTTTGATTCAGGCGCTGATAAATCATTCGTAGATAATAAGTTTTGTAAGTTACTGAATTTACCTGTTAAAACCCTAAGTGTGAAATATGAGGTGGAATTAGCCGATGGAACCATAGAAACAGCATCAACCATGTTAGATGGATGTGTTATATCCATTAGGAACCATTCTTTTCCTTTGTCTTTACTTCCTTTGAAATTAGCCGGTTTCGATATAGTAATAGGCATGGAATGGTTGTCTCGCAACCAAGCCCAGATCGTTTGTGCTAAGAAGCAGGTGGTTGTCAAAACTCCTCATGGCGAGCCTTTGACAATCCAAGGAGATACTAAATACGGAATGCCTGAGCAACTGTCCATGCTCAAGGCATCAAGGTGTTTGACGAAGGGTTGTGTTATCTACATGGCGCAAGTAACTATTGATGAACCTAAGCCTAAGATCGAAGTCTTACCCATTGTCTCTTAATATCCAGAGGTATTCCCTAAAGAACTACTTGGTTTACCTCCAGATAGGCAAGTGGAGTTCAGGATTGACATTATTCCTGGAGCAGCACCTGTTGCAAGAGCACCTTACAGATTAGCACCAACGGAGATGAAAGAGTTGAGAACTCAATTGGATGATTTGTTAAGCAAAGGATTTATTAGACCTAGCTCATCCCCTTGGGGAGCACCAATCCTGTTTGTGAAGAAAAAGGATGGATTGATGCGTCTGTGCATCGATTATCGAGAACTTAACAAAGTTACTGTTAAGAATCGGTATCCATTGCCCAGGATCGACGACTTGTTCGATCAACTTCAAGGAGCGAGTTATTTTTCCAAGATCGACTTAAGGTCGGGATATCATCAACTGAAGGTCAAGGATGAAGATGTACATAAGATTGCATTTAGGACTCGTTATGGTCACTACGAGTTCCTAGTGATGCCTTTTGGACTCACTAATGCACCAGCCGCATTCATGGACCTCATGAACCGCGTCTGCAAGCCCTACATGGATAAATTTGTCATCGTCTTCATCGATGATATTCTTATTTACTCGAAGAGTCAAGCCGACCATGAGAAGCACCTCCATTGCATTCTGAAACTACTTCATCAAGAAAAGCTCTACGCCAAATTCTCTAAGTGTGAATTTTGGCTTCGAGAAGTCCAATTTCTTGGACATGTGGTTAGTGAACGTGGAATCCAGGTAGATCCCGCTAAAGTTGAAGCTGTCATGAATTGGCAAGAGCCGAAGACGCCCACAGAGATTCGCAGCTTCTTGGGATTGGCAGGATACTACAGGCGTTTCATTGAAAATTTTTCAAGGATTGCTGCACCCCTAACTTCTTTGACTAGGAAGAATATAAAGTTCGATTGGGGTCCTAAGCAGCAAGAATCTTTCGATATTCTCAATCAAAAGTTGAGCAATGCTCCTGTTTTGACATTGCCTGAAGGTATCGAGGAATTCGTGGTTTATTGCGACGCATCGCACACTGGTATGGGATGTGTGCTTATGCAGAAAGGAAAGGTTATTGCCTATGCTTCTCGATAGTTAAAAGTGCACGAGAAGAACTACACCACCCATGACTTGGAGTTGGGTGCCGTTGTATTTGCACTAAAACTATGGAGGCATTATTTGTATGGAATCAAGTGTGTGATCTATTCTGATCACAAGAGCCTCCAGCACCTTTTTAACCAAAAGGATTTAAACATGAGGCAGCGCCGATGGATGGAGACGTTGAATGACTACGATTGTGAAATCCGATACCATCCAGGCAAGGCGAATGTAGTCGCTGATGCCTTGAGCAGAAAGGAAAGCGTTAAACCCATTAGAATAAATGCCAAGAGCATGGAAATAAAGAATAGTTTGAATGAGAGGTTGTTAGCTGCACAGAAGGAAGCTGTATTGGAGGTTAACTATCCTGTTGAAAAGCTAGGAGTAACTGAAGAACAGCTATCCTATGGCAAAGACGGAATCCTAAGGCTAAATGGACGAATATGGGTTCTAGTTTATGGAGGACTTCGGGATGTTATTCTCCAAGAAGCCCATAGTTCTAAATATTCCGTTCATCCTGGAGCTGATAAGATGTACCAGGATCTAAAGTCAAACTATTGGTGGATTGGTTTGAAGAAATCTGTAGCCACTTATGTGGCCAAATGTCTGACGTGCGCACAAGTTAAAGCTGAACATCAAAAGCCGTCAGGTTTGCTACAACAGCCTGAACTTCCCACTTGGAAGTGGGAGATGGTGACAATGGATTTCATCACCAAGTTACCAAAGACAAAGAAAGGAAATGATACTATATGGGTGATAGTAGATAGACTGACTAAGTCAGCACATTTCCTACCCATTAAGGAGACTTATAGCTCTGACATGTTAGCCCAATTGTATGTATATAAGATTGTATCTCTACATGGCATACCAGTGTCTATTATCTCTGACAGAGATACTAGATACACTTCACATTTTTGGAAAAGTTTCCAACAATCTTTGGGCACGCGAGTACGGCTTACCATCCTCAGACGGACGGGCAAAGTGAGCGTACAATCCAAACATTGGAAGACATGCTTCGTGCATGTGTGATTGACTTAGGTGGTAGTTGGGATAACCACCTGCCATTAATCGAATTCTCGTATAACAATAGCTATCATACCAGCATCAAGGCAGCCCCCTTCGAGGCCTTGTACGGTAGAAAGTGCAGAACGCCCGTTTGTTGGGCGGAAGTTGGAGATGTCCAACTGACAGGACCTGAAATAGTCTTTGAAATGACGGACAAGATTGTCCAGATTTGTGATCGCTTGAAAGCTGCCAGAGATAGGCAGAAAAGCTACGCAGATTTAAAGCGTAAACCTCTAAAGTTTGAAGTTGGTGACAAAGTCCTACTTAAAGTATCACCCTGGAAAGGGGTAATGCGATTTGGTAAGAAAGGCAAGTTAAGCCCGAGGTACATAGGACCATTCGAGATCATCGAATGTGTCGGATCAGTTGCTTATAAGTTAAACTTACCTGAAGAGCTCAGTGGTATTCACAATGTCTTCCACATCTGCAATCTGAAGAAATGTCTAGCTGATGAATCACTAGTCATACCACACACGGATGTGAAAATAGAAGAGAGCTTGAAGTTTGTTGAAAAACCTATGTCGATCGAGGATCGACAGGTTAAGAAGCTTCGAAGGAAGCATGTACCGATCTTAAAAGTGAAATGGGATGCCCGTAGAGGTCCCGAGTACACGTGGGAGGTAGAGTCCACAATGAAAGGAAAGTACCCTCATTTGTTTCAGTAAAATCTCGAGGTCGAGATTTATTTTAAGGGGGTGAGGACGTGACACCTCGTAATTTCATGTCCAATAATGCATTGACACGTGTCATAAGCTTTGAACGTGTGAAAGAATACTCTAGAGGGACTAAAGTTGACAAACAAGGAAAGTATGTGAATATAAGGGTTCAAAATGTCAACAATGGATAAATATACTTTACAATACCCCTACATGATGTTTATACCCTTAAACGAATGAATCATGGATCGTACGAAGCAAATTGTGAAAGAAAGTGAGAGATTACAAACTACAGGGGTTAAATGTGTCAACATGTTTAAAGTATACCTCTGAGTGACCTTTTAGCAAACCCGAAGCTTTTTAACGATTAATTATGCTCACTAGAATGCATGATAAAAATTTCACCAAGATTCGTCATCATATGAGAAAGTTATGATAAAATTCGTATACGAGGGGTTAAGAGCGTAACGAAGAAATTTATGACTTTTCGGGTTATCAAAAGTTAACCAAGGACTTAACAAAGTGGGTATAAGTCTTGAAGCCCTGATAAATCAATTTAGAGGGCTCAAAGTGCAAAACAAGAAGTTAAAACAAGTTTTAAAAGGACTGGGGGCCAAAATGCAATAACTGAAACATGTTTAACCTGAACCCGAGACTCACGTGGGCAGCGTAAGAGTAGGCTGACCTCTTACACGGGCCGCCTCAGCCGCCCAGAACCAGAAAACGCTGATAGGTGTCTATCATGCCTTGTAACCGAGTTAATTCGATTGTTTTGCATACCATGGGCTGTCCCAACTGGTTTTTAGGCTTAGGGGACACTTGTATGCATCTTGGACCAATCCTAGACTTGTTTGTCATAATCTAGTGAGATTAAACCCACTATATAAAGGTCCTTGTTTGCAACAATCATGCACTCATTCCATACTTCATTTCTGGAACTTCCTGAAGCACAAGACCACCTCCTAAGCATCTTTAGTCGTGCATTGGACTTTGGTAAGCTTCCTTAACCTTCCTTAATTGAGTTTTGCTTAGTTTATAGCTTAAAAGTCAAACCATCGTATTTAAGGTTTGACTTATCGATAAATCACTAATGGTCCAGTGAATTGTCAAATTGAAAGTAGTTACAAGTTGGTAATTATGTGGGCATTAAACCCTTAAAAGGGCACCCTCTGATTCCTGCTCTAACTAGATCATTTGTCGGGTCAAAGTGTGTTATAAAATGTCAACAGAATTATGTTTTTCGAATTAACGCATAATTAGCAATGTAGAAGGCGTATAACCTGTTTTGCCACTCATATAACTTGGTAATTAGTATAAGAACTGTTCTAAGCTTGTTTGATCCGACAATTTTCTGTTTAGGCTCGGTTCGGAACCGAAAGTCGCAAAACTTTGACTTTTGATTTTTCTTCAGTTCTGACCCGATTTAGATAGGTTTAGAAATGCCTTAGAGCTCCTTAGGACCAGGTTACATGTTGGTATAACCCTCTATGATTGGTTCGTTGATTGCTCGATTCGTTTACACGTTTCCGTTAATTGCTTAATGTTGACCATAATGCCCTTTTGACCATAAAACGAGAATTTTGGAAATGTGAAAGAACAATAATCTTTATTACTGATTTATAAACATGTCCCTAAATTTTCACATCAGTTGGAGGTCTAAATTAGCAGTTATGCTTAATAGCGTAATTAGAACGTTTTTTATGAATTAAACGGCGTAATTAGCATAAAGCCTATCTAAACCCAATTTTTGACACCAAACCTTTTACCCACTGATGTAATATAATATTTTGGGATTTTTGAAGATTTTTAATTATTTTTAACCTGATCATAACCTAAGGTTATTGCCTTGATTCGGTTATTACCGATTATACCATTTTGCTTATAAAATGAGTTTTACATAGCCAATTGATACCAAATCTTTGGCCACTGATTTTATATGATAAATGAAGTATTTTGAACTTTATAACCTGATCAGAAAACTCAGATTTCCTGTTAAACCCCGGAAATCGCTTAAAATGGCTTTTTACGCGTATTAAATACATAGTATGGGTTTAAAACCATTTTGTCATATAAGACTTATCACCAACTGATATGACCTGTTAAATTAAGTTGTTTTACTGATGATTTCAGACCCGAGTCTCAGAATTATAATTAATCTCTTTTATAATCCTTAAAATGACCAAAATACCCCTACGGGGCTTAATATGAGATTAAACTCGTTTTGGGCATAATGGAAGGTTTCCTACTGATATCACAACATATTTAATGCATATTAACTTGGGAAACCTGTTCGTGACCCATTCGGTTACCCGTTATGCATTATTCGCATTCGGTTCGGTTTATGTAACTAGTTTGCATAAATTAGCCGAAACGGGTCAAACCTTATCATTTTTATCTCAAAATCCAGAATGTGTTTAGATTAACCATTTTATACAAGTCTTCAAACTTGTCGGGTCTAAATCACATTCTATTCCGGTATTCGCTTAATCGTGCATTTGAACCGTATCTTTCTTTAAAACTAACCGGTCTAAGTTTAGGCTTAATTAAAGACCAGTTAGAAATCTAATAGGTTATTAAAAACCTTTGTTCTAGAATAGGAGACCCGGTAAAAGCTACACACACTTGCTATTTGTGATTGATACTTGCAAAGGTAAATACTTTAACTTATTTTCCCTATACGGGCTTGGGGTACGGTATATAAAGTAGCGCTTGGTCGGGCATTAAATCTTTAATCGTATGGTGGTTAATTTATTTAATTGACCCGTTTAAATTGTTTTGTTTGCTTAAAGCCTTTGGGGGGTTAATGACCATGTCCCGGATATCCTTTGCATCATTTTACGAAATGGCCACGACCTTAGCACGCGCGTGTAGGCGTACACCCGCTAGTGCATTTATAAATAATAAGGTATAACCGTTGGTTACGGGAATAACCCGCCGCGGGACTATATCATGTGGTGTGTCTATTAAGCTCTAACCCGGTGTCAATCCGGGCTACTGAACGCATAACGAACATGTAATCCTTTTACAAGTTTATATATAAATAATTATCCCAAGTTATAAAAATGTTTGTGCCACGTGCATTCAAATAAATTTTTAATCATTTTTAAAATGAGTCAGTTAATTGTATTTACCAGTGTAAACTGACGTATTTTCCCAAAAAGATTAAGTGCAGGTACTACTCGAAATATGCTGGCTTTCTCCTTAGCATCAATAAGAGTCTCGCAAGCTCGGATGCATCAGTCTGTTGAACTATGTTTCTTTTTTATTTGATCCGCATGTTGATTTGTTTGGAATATTTTGTGATACTTAATATTACAATTTATTCGGTTAATATAAATCTATCTTTTGTTTCCGCTGTGCATTTAAATATTGTGTTGTTTGACTATAATGATATCAACTACGTCACGATACTCCCTATCGGGCCCACCGGTAATACGTGGAAATATCGGGGTGTGACATTTCATAGTTAAAAGTTGTAGTATGATGGTTATGTTTGAAACACTAAAGAACAAGAACCAAGAAGATGAACATAAAGCTTTAATAAAGATGAAACATGATGTAATAATGTTAGTATAAAGTTGTTTTGGTTATGTTGTTGATTACTTGATGATTTGCTTGTTAATATTGATGTTAAATGTCGTTGTTATTCGCTGAACATGTTAACGGAATCAATCGAGCACGCGTTAGAAAGTTAAGAGCTGAAAAATATGAAGCTGGTTGGTGTTTACAGCCAACTTCAGTTGGCTGTAACCAGATTATAACTTAACAAAAAACTGACTTTCTTGAGTCTATAACGTGTTATTATGAAATACGGTTCTAATGGAACTGGAATCATAATTTTTGGACTTCGTTTGCTATTTTTAAAGGGGCGTTTTGTAACAGCAGCAAAAGCTGCATTTTTGCTGCTGAAAATATGTGTTATATTCTTCATCATAACTTGAAACCTGAATAGAACTAGGTCATGAAATTTGTACTGTAGATAACCACTAATGCATTTGTAATCCTCCCACTGGAATTTCGTAAATCGGACTTACGATGAATTTTTAATAAATTATTCCGTGGACTGCAGTCAGAAAGTGATGAATCTGATTGCAGTCCGATAAATGAATTTTTTTAAAATATTAGTAATGAATTGGATCCTGAGATTTTTACATAATAGTGTTTGGATCGTTTAAGACCTTCTGTAAAAAGTTGGGAATTTTTGGAACAACTTAACTATTTTATTAAAATCCCGGAAAACAGCCCAGTTTTGAATATAAAAGTTGAAACGACATTAGTAATTTGTGTGTCTAAATGTCGGGTAGGTTATCTGAGAATGATCTAACATGTATATGTCAATAAAAGTGTTATGTGCAATATCGTATGCTTGCTCTTGAGTAGCTATAAGTGGAATGTTTATATGGGCATGAACCGTTAAAGTGATGCATGTTATGTGATAGATGCATGTAGGAACTTTGTGCTTATTTGAAGTCACTAATAAACTAAGTGGTAATCATACTAGGACGTGATTGACCGACCTTGACTGTTAGCTATTTTTGAGAGTCAAATAGAGCAACCGAGGTGAGTTCACACTCTTTATAAGGCATGGGATTCCCGGTGTTTGGGAATGGGTTAAAGAATTAGAACGGAACCTACATATCCTCCTTGGGTAGGATATGTACGGCCATCCTCCATAGGTAGGATGCCAATATTAATCTTGCGTATTCTCCTTGGGTAGAATACGTACGTTCGTCCTCCTTGGGTAGGACAACAACCTTAAAACTTACTAGACAAAACTCTATCATTCAGTCCCCCTTTTATATCGACTTAATCGCCGAGGCCGATGGCGAGCGGGTCATTAGTTAATAGCGCTATTAGGTTTAACAAAACTCACACTGTGTCGTCCGAACGGGCGTGTACTAATGGACTATGGCAAACTGTCAATGATGATAGAACATTGACGTAGGGCACATTATTGTTCGTCAGTTGTCGATATCAGTCTACTGGTTCACATGGGGAAGTCCCCACTGATTATGGATATGGTTTGGGTAATAAAGAAGGAACTGGTTAATCATACTTTCAACTATGGGGTAACCCCCACGGCAATTAAGCCAACGAAAGACAAACCACGTTTTCGAAAATAACTTAAAACTAAACAACCAACCGTGAACTCACTCAACGTTGTTGTTGACTCGTTGTTACATGCCTTACAGGTCGCTAGATGCTTATGGAGCTTGCACGAGGAGGAGGTCGTTGTGGGATAGGGATTGTTATGTCCCGTACTTAATATTTAATCCTTATAAACCTATTAAACTTACGTTTTGAACTTTAAACTTATGAACTATGGAACTTATGTTTTGGTCTTACGTTTTATGCTTCCGCTGTTAACATTAAGTCGGTTACTTTCTTTTGGTCACCAATCGTATTGTGGTTGGTTTTATTTACTTAATTATGTTGTTCAATATGATTGGTGGCTCGATCCTGGTCACGTCACACCTCCAAGCGGTGGTACTCCGCATGGTGGATTTTGGGGGTGTGACAAATATGTATCCTTGCGGAGTCGTCGCAACTACTTTAGATATCACTACATTGTTTTTTTTTTTTGAACTATTGCTAACTATGATTTGTTTATCGCCACACAACCATTCTTTACAATTTAATAGGTCATTGAGATACATGATAAGAGGACCGTTAGGACACTTATGTAAGGTAATTGACAATTAATGCATGATAAGAGGACAGTTAGGACACTTATGTAAGGTAATTGACAATTATGGTCACGAATATAATCGTGAATTACAGGTACATATGTGTGCTTTTGGACTCCTATTGTGTAGATTAGTATGTACCCGATTTTGTTGCGTCTTAGTATTCTAAATCTCACTTTACTTGTTTTGTTATTTTCGAATTTGAATTTCTTTAGTATGCGTCTATTGCCGTCTCAGAAACTCTGTACCTTAGTATGTATGATGTCTGATGGTTTGCTATGTGTAAAGTCTATTCTGTGTCCGTTATGTGTGAAATCGTTCGTATCCGTACTTAGCAATTTTGAGGAATTTTTTTTAGGAGGGTAGAATTGTAATATAAGAAAAAAAATAAGTATATAGAATCTATTAATAATACTACTAATAATAAGGGAAAATGTCACATACATGTAATCAAGTTTGCCAAGTGTTTCAATTAAGTCATCCAAACTTTTTTTTGTCTCTAAAATAACTAAACTTTAATTTAGTGTTTTAATGGTGCGTAATTACCAGGTCACCAGGTTACTTTTTTTTTTCTCTTACTTTTTTTCTTTTAATAGTAGATATTATCTGTATCATGTTATCATTCAATCTAATATTCTTTGATGATCAATCTACCCCTCTGTGCCGACCATTAGCCTATGAAGAACAAGGCAAGGACACAAACACCATGACCAACAAAAATAACAAATGGTAGCAACGGCATTGTCAGGGAGACGAAGGCAGTATCACCAGAAGATGAAGTTGCTCTTCGATTTCGATTACACCGTTGTATCACCACTATAAGAGCTAATCTTCATATTCAATCTTCACACTTCCATAATGAATTATTAGATTTGTTGTGCAATGTTGAAGAGTATCTCAACAAATAAATTCTGATGGACTAAATTTTTAAGATCTGATTGATATTTGTGAGAATTGTGATTGAAAGCCGATGGACTATTTGTGAGATCTGATTGATATTTGAGAGAATTGTAATGGAAAGCCAAAGTGTAGTGGGGGAGTGGTGTATGGATTTATTGGATTGAGCAGACCAAGTGGGTCGATGGGTGGGATGAACAAAATTAAAACTGAATTTGTGAGAAGATAAGTATGGATTTATGATGATTTGTTATAGTTTTAATTGAAAAATGTATTAGGCCACCCGGGGTGGTCACGTTATGAAGCCCCATCACTCGTGGAACTATCACTCTACACCGCCGCCAGTCATTTCTATCACTCGTGGAACTATCACGCGTGGAGTGGGTAACGCGTTGTAAATCAAAAAAAGGAACATGTATCTTGTACATTGTGCATTAATATTTGTACATTGGAATCCCTATCACTAGTGATACCACCCCTCCTACATTTCTATCACTATCACTAGAATATTGGGTGCCACATGGCATCATTTGATTGGTTGCTTCCATCACTGGAATCTATCACTAACAAACCACCCCTACCCCCCTTATTTATATCTTCTAAATCATATTAAAGATTAAAAAAAATAGAAAAATTAAAAGAAACCTGACACATCATCATTTATAATCTATTTATAATCTGGTATTACATAGGATTAGAACAACAAACAAAACTTTAAAACTTTAATGACTTTAGAGAAACAAAATAAGTTTGACTTAACTGAAACAGTTGTTAAGCTTTGTTACATTTCTACAAAGTTACCTCTAATAAAAATAGATAAATTTTTTTTTTTTTGGTGTTAATTAAATATGTTGATTGTTGGATATATATGCATGCCTTTTCTTTTGGTTTTACGTAAAAAAAAAAATAAACGAAAAATATGTTATAGATATAATAATAATAAAAGGATATATTGAAGCATATTTCAAATTCATCTATTGTGGCAACTGTTTCCTATATCTTTGGCCATATTTTCTTTATAACTTTAAACTACGTTATAACCCCGTGTATTACACGGGTCGAATAAATGAATTTTATATACTAAATAATAAAACAATATATCTTTAGAAACCTGTGTTATTGCATGGGTTGAATAAATATAATTTTATATATTAAGTAATAAAAAGTTATATCTATAAGAACCATATTGTACGGGTTGAATAAATATAATTTTATATACCAAATAAAAAAGTTATATCTTTAAAACCATTTGTTTTACACGAGTTGAATAAATGTAATATTGTTTACCAAATAATAAAATAATACATCTTTAAGAAACCTCATTTATTACACGGGTTGAATAAATGTAATTTTATATATTTGACGCCTACCAAAAGGGTTAGAAAAAAAGACGTTGGGGTCCAAAAGGGTTAGAAAAAAAAGACGTTGAGGGTTCAGATGTTAAAAAAATTCTTGAGTAAACTTCCGTTTTGCCCCCTGTGGTTTGGTTACTTTAACGGTTTTGCCCCAAACCTTTAAAAATAGCCATTTTACTCTCTGATCTTTGAAGCCTTTCATGATTTCACTCCCCACCTCTAACTCCATCCAATTCAGCTGTTAAATACTGGTCACATGCCCCTCACATGAGGGACATTTTAGTCTTTTCTACTCAAACTTATTCATTTCCCTATTTAATTTTCACACATTCTCTCTCTCTCTCTCTCTCTCTCTCTCTCTCTCTCTCTCTCTCTCTCTCTCTCTCTCTCTCTCTCTCTCTCTCTCTACACCATTCCCTTAACATCTCTTTTCATTTCACTGTAAAACTCATCATCTATCTTCCTCTGGGTAAATCAGTTACGATTTTCTAACTACTTAAAGAGAGACAGAATTGGATACTCAAAAATATTTGGCTTATTGGCCTGTAATAATCCCACCTACACCTTTTTGGCCAATAATAATCCCACCTCAGAATATTCCCAACACCAGTCCCATTTTTCAGATTTTTTGCCCACACTGGTCCTCCGTTAAAAATCCCTAACTCAGTTAACAAAATGGCTGATATGGCAGCTGACGTGTTAAAAACTGATTATGTGGCAGATGATGTGGTAAAAACTGATTACGTGGCAGATGATTATGTATTCCCCTGATCCTTTACAACTTAAATCATCTTTTACAACTTTTAAATCATTTCATCAAGCACAGCGATCATCAACTAGGGACGATCATCAACCACCCTTCAAGACCAACATCAGCAAATCCATAGGCGATCATCAACCACCGTTCAAGAGCAAAAACAGGTATGTGACTGAATCGGTTCTTGTGAAACCCCAACTTAAAGCATTTATAACCCACAATTCCTCTTTTCTCATTTGCATATAAAAAATTCCAATCGATTTCTGTAGGGGAGCATTGTAAAATCCAAGTGATGTTTAAATTGGGGGTTTCGGTAGAGGTTCAGATGGTGGTGGAGGTGTGATGTCGGTTGTGTGTAGGTGGTTGTTCGGTGGTGGAGGTGCGAAGTTAGGGGTTCAGATCTGATGTCGATTGTGTGAAGGTGCGGCAACGGTAGAGGGTGATGGCAGGTGTGGTGGTGGCAGGTGAGTGAAGGTGCGGTGGTGGTGGAGGTTTGATGTCGATTGTGTGAAGGTGCGGCAACTGTAGAGGGTGATTACAGATTCTTCTTCAATGTTGTCGTTGTTGTCAGTTGAAACGGTTGCTGATTCGTCTGAATTTGATATCTGCATCGTTAGGGTTTGTGAATTGAATTGAATTGAAGAAGCGTGTGGGATGAAGAGTTACAGATGTATATATATGTTTATAACAAATGCATTGTGTGAAATAGTTGTGGTGATTGTGAGAGCTTTGGGGGTGGCGAATTGAGGATTTAGGGTTTCAAAATTGGGAGCAAGAAGTTATGTTTTTTTATAAATATGGAAATTCAGACACTAATCAGCTGCCACATAACCCTTTTTGACACATCATCCATAAGTCAGCTGCCACATCAACCATTTTGTTAACTGAGTTAGGGATTTTTAACGGAGGACCAGTGTGGGCAAAAAATCTGAAAAATGGGACTGGTGTTGGGAATATTCTGAGGTGGGATTATTATTGGCCAAAAAGGTGTAGGTGAGATTATTACAGGCCAATAAGCCAAAATATTTAAGTGATCAATGAACTTTTATGTAGCTGCAAAAAAATCGATTTTACAACAACCAAATCATATCCAACATACTAAAATCAATCCATTATTACCTTACTTAACCAAAATATATAATTATGCTTATTACTTCAACCAAACTTTAATTGCAGTGCATACAACAAACAATAATCTAAACTAAACAAAATCCCAAAAGAGATAACAATTGCTTACAATACAAGAGAGAGACACATCAGAATCAATTATTGAATCATCATCACCATCATTATTATTATTATTAATATTAATCTTCTGAACACAAGCTTACCCTTCTTCAATCTCAGTATCTAACTCCATCTTTCCCCCTTCAAAACAATACTTCAAACTCATCCCCTTTCTCTCATCTCTACTCCCCACAGAAATAAAACTTCAAAATCTCATCGACCCATTTCAGATAACCAAAAACCCATAAAAACCCACAAAGATTTTTCCAGAAAGATCCAGATCGAAACTAAAAGATAATTTAGTATTACCCACAATAAAAAGGTGACCTTTTTGAGCTGATTGACCGATCTGTTGATGAAATTGTTGAAAATCGAAGAAACTGGAGGTGGGTTAGTGCTGGATTGTTGCGATCTTCGTACTTTGGACCAATGTTGTAGAAGGCGTCAGGCGCTAGTCGGGCGGTGGGGTACCGCCTAGGGATTAATCGGATTGGGTTTTTTATGTATAATTTTATATATAAAAAACATTAGTTTTATACTTTTTATCTACAAAATTGAAAGTTTAGGGACCAAGTGTAAACTACTGAAAATAGAGAGGGGCTAAATGTTAAAACTCCCAAACATTATTAAACCTAATCCCACCCTCTTTCTTCATACGCGTCTCCCCTGTCCATTGTTCATCAGACCTTCGATGAATGTTGCAGTCCCGTCAGAGAAGACAACTCAAGGTCCTGTCATTCCGACGTTGGCGATGGACGGCGGTCGAATTTGTAAGTGTCGGACATTGATTTAGATAAGTTTCTTTATAATCTTGACTGCTAAATAAATTAGGGTTATAACTTATAGCGTGTAACCCTTTAAAACCATCGATCGGATCTTAAAATCGGCTTAAATGAGTAAAAATTCCAGGTCCGATTAGTCCGATTTCACCCGATTAACTCCGACTAGGTCCGCCTTGGTCCGATTTAGACCGACTTTGACCAGGACCGATTTTTTTGGCCGATTTACTCATTTTTAGGCGACAAGTAGCCGATTAGCGCCTAGGCGCCGATTAATCGGCCGCCTAGAACGTCTTCTGCAACATTGCTTTGGACACAATCAATGAGACAGAAAACCGGAGGAGAATCTGGTTTGGGGGTTCACCAGCCGCGTTTTTCTTCTTTATCTTATTATTATGAGTAAACTTCTGTTTTGCTCCCTGTAGTTTGGTCACTTTAATGGTTTTGCCCCAAACCTTTAAAAATAGCCATTTTCCTCCCTGATGTTTCGATCTTGTCTCCAGTTTGCTCCAAGGCTCTAACTCAGTTAAAATTTTCAATTTAAGGTAGGGGTATTTTGGTAATTTACTGATACAAGTATTTAATTTTATTTATTCCTTAACTTTTTTTTGTATTTTATTGATATTATAATATAATTCTAATTATTTATTTTGTCATACATACCACCTATGATTCAGATTTACAGCTCACATCCTGTTCAAATGGATTTCATAAAACCCTATTTTCTAAAAGTGAACCATCGTTGCAACGACATTCACATCCAAACAACTTTGGCTTTCTTCTAGATCTAGCAAAAATGAGAAGTGCTCTGCAGATCCGACAAACAAGATGATGCTTCGATATGGGTTAGATTACAGATCCGACCCGCCGACCTCTAAACAACACCGGTTTCCAGTCGAGTCGCCGGCCACCGGCCTGGCCGGCCGGCAAAGTATCAAACAGTTGAACATGCCTAGCCGGACCGCCTTGACTAACGGTTGTCGGTTCAACCGGCCAGACCGGCCAGTCATCACCACCCTTTCCCTTCTGCTAACAGACCACCACCACCACCATCACGTCATCATTACCCCTCCCTTTCTGCCGTCGGACCTCACCACCACCACCATGACTGTAGTTGGAGTTAACCACCACTAAAGTCATCGTACCCAACCACCACCGTCGGCTCTTGAAAATTTTGTAATCGGCCAAGGTTTGTAGTGATTTCCGGTCAAATCTTGTCTAGCGTTTCAAATCATATTCGAGTTTATGGTTTCAAATCTCGTTTTTTTATCTCGTGTGGATTTTGTGGATCTAGATCGAGTTGTAGATCTCTTTGCCGCCGCCGCTTGAAGATGTTGTAGTTTCAAATTGAGTTTGTGTATCCAGGTCTGGTTTAAGGAGAGAGGGTTTAAGGATGATGCTCTTGAGTTGCGATGTGGTTTAGATCTGGGATTGTTCCATCTTTTTAGTGTGGTGGTGTGTTGTTGTTATGGTCGCTATTAGTCTGGTACAAAGAGGGGTAAGATAGAAAGAGTGAATGTTTTTAAAAAAACATATAGAGATATTATATATGAAAAGACGAAAATGCCCTTGCTTTTGTTAGTAAAGTTACTGAAATGCCCCTACCTTAAATTGAAAATTTTAACTAAGTTAGAGCCTTGGAGCAAATCAGAGACAAAATCGAAACATCAAGGAGGAAAATGGCTATTATTAAAGGTTTGGGGCAAAACCGTTAAAGTGACCAAACCACAGGGAGCAAAACAGAAGTTTACTCTATTATTATTTCATGGAAGTTAGGGTTTTGAATGTGATGGGGAAGGAGATGAAATGGGGAAGCAGCTAATGGGTTGTTAGGGTTTTAAATGTGACTCATTAATCAGGGTTGAGAAAAGACATAATTGCCCATCAGGTGTTTTGCACGTGACATGCTTTAACTGCTTAAATGGATGACGTTAAGGGGTGGGGAGCAAAATCATGAAGGCCTTCAAAGATCAGGGAGTAAAATGGCTATTTTGAAAGGTTTGGGGCAAAACCGTTAAAGTGACCAAACCACAGGGAGCAAAAAGGAAGTTTACTCAAAATTCTTTTTGAGCTAAAAGGGTAAAAGTGATACAACCGCAGGGGCCAAAATCGTAATTTACTCTAATATCAAATTAGATAACTAAGTTTGAATTTGAAGTAAATAGATAAAGATAAAAGTAATAATTAAACTAAATAAATATTTAGTAGGATGATTAATTATCCATAATAATTAATTAGAAGAGATTAACCTAAAATTATTAATTATCCATAACACATTAGCTAATATGATTATAAGTGTCCTGATTTCTTTTATTATATCTATAGATAGATTTTAGATCTCAAACTAAACCTGCGAGGGATTAGGGATGTGATATATAACCGTCTTTGTTAAACCCTTTCGTAATCACTTCTGAATTCGATCTTCATACCGTTCATAACTCCGCCGCTGTACCACCGTAACACTCTGTTCCGTTCTGTCGTGCCGCACGCCATCAGAAGTTGCCGCTGGTTCGAACTTCGATCAGCCATACAACCACCGGAAGCTCGCCGTCGCGCTCTGTTGTGACGACCGCCGCCCTTTGACTAACGATTCAGGTACCGATTACGATTGCGTCATTCTTTTCAATTCGGTTTCAGTGCCATTTTATTTTAGTGTTTGTAATCTTGTTCCGGTAAACCAAACCGAGATTTAACACTCATTAAGTCATGCGTAGTCGACAATATTCAATCACCAATTTGTTTTTTTGTATTCAATGCTCGCCACCGGATGGCTTTGTATGGTTATGGCCGTTTCCAAGTTCTTGCTCCCATTAGATTCTTATTTTTAAAATGTTTAGTGGAGGTCGTGTAAATTCTTTTTCTGCAATAGATGGGAATCACTAGTAAATTATATTAATAATATGTATATCTTGGTTCATTATTTTAAAAGATCGTTGTGATACAAGTTTCTAAAGTCAACTTACAAGTTTTATTGATCTAAGAGTTTTGTAAATTTTGATTGCACTTTTTGGAAATTATTTATTGGTATAAAAAAAATGGAACAAACCTGGTGGCGAACCCATATTCAGAAAATCAAGAAATGTCCTAATGTTAAAAATCTAAGACATATAATTTATATTTAGGTGTTCACAAATAGTTTTCCACTGAGACATTAAAGTGTTGTCAAGTTGGAGTTACGCATTAAGGTACGTATTCTGTATGATTCCTCCGGATATCTTCTTATCACATAGTGTACACCAGACGTGATGTTTTTTCAAGGGGTCTCTTTGCTCTCCCCATTCCCAAGCCATATCTCCACTTATACTTTTTTTGCTAGCGCCCCGGCATGAGTGCCGGCATCAGACGATACCGTATTAGTGTTTGTAGGGTTGACAGATGCATGTGAAGAAGGAGCTGAACAATCCATTATCAAAAACCTGATGCAAATAATGTAACATAATGTAAGACAGACACTAACACAATCAAACTAACACAATCAAACAGACAATCCAGGATCGATGCCCCTGTTTCTCATTCAATCAACCACTAACACATTCAAGACTAATACATTCAACTATTCAAGACTAATACTGTAAGTCTGTAATACATTCAACTATTCAAGAATCAAGATGTTATTTAAGAATCAACTATTCAAGACTAATACATTCAACTATTCAAGAATCAAGATGTTATTTAACATAAGTCTGTAACAGATTCATGAGTATCAGACCACTAATACATTCAACTATTCAAGAATCAAGATGTTATTCAAGAATCAACTGTAACAGATTCATGAGCTCGAGTATCAGACCAGCAATCGAATTGAACACTAATAGTAACTTTGAAGACCGAAGAGAACACTAATACCTTGGTGACAGGTGACTGTCGAAGACTGAAGAATCGAACAGCTCTGATGAAGTCGAGTATCAGACCAGCAATCGAATCGAACAACTTTGATTCGATTTTTATCAGCTTTGAATCTTTGATGAACAGCAATTGAACTCTGATGATGTCGAAGAAGACTGAAGAATCGAAGAGCGTTGTTCGTTGAACATAATAAATTGGTCGACTAGGTTTTAATTGGTCGTAATGGGTTTTTATCAAAGATTGGGCCTTTTTTACTGTAATGGGTAATGGGTTTTATAAAAAAAATGGATTTTTCATCAACTTGGGCTGACCGCTAATATCACTGATCCAGCCGCTATAAAGGTGTAGGCATAGCGGTCAAATAGCGGGCTATAGCGCCGCTATTAGCGGAACCGCTATGCCCAACCGCTATTTGGACCGCTACAATGCCAGAAGACCGCTACACCGCTATAGCCCGCTATAGCACCGCTATAGCGCCACTATTAACTGCATAGTCTGTATCTTTACATCATAGTATAATTATATTTCGTCACTCGTTGGTACGGATTCCTGTTCTTGTCATCATAGTATTTTTGTTCAAGTCCGTTACTTTGTAGTACGGATTCGTGATCGTTTACATTGTAGTGTAACTTTATTTGATACTCTTTGGTACGGATTCTGTTTTCTTTTCATCATAGTATACTTTTATTTTCAGTTACTCGTTGGTACGGATTCTGTTTTCTTTTCATCATAGTATACTTTTATTTTCCGTTACTCGTTGGTACGGATTCCTTTTCTTGACATCATAGTATTTTTATTCAAATCCGTTTCTTTGTAGTACGGATGTTTTCGTCAGTGGTTTCTGTTTCGTATTGTTATATGACTAGTGTATATTGTAGCATGCAATAGACCTTATACCTTGTGCTCATTATTGCATGTTCCCTTTAGACTAACGTCAAGATACATTTATTTTTATACGACTTTGTACTCTGTCACCGAGCAATTATAAGTTACTTGTCGTTGAGGTGTCAACGACATGACACTCATCGTGACGGTGCGTAACTAAAGTTCACGGCGTCTCTAGTTTGTGCTTGTGTAGCACTTGGCCCCTAGAGGCGGATATATCGATCTTAGCTCTGACTCCTGACTCCTGTTGAGATGGGATAATGTGTGTACACCTACACGCACCATCTCGGCGCATGGACTATAGCCATGTATGCCTCTGTTTAGGGTCGTGGGTGTTTCTATATTACGTGACTTGTTTTACTGTTATATGTTGTCACGTATGTCTTGTCTCTGTTATGATATGTTTGATATGATTATATGCATCTGATTATGTTCAGTATCTGTTATCTGTTCGGTATAAGTTTTGGGATACAAGTTATAAAAGTATTTGTTTCAGTGCCATCTTTTGGATTTATTAGTGTCGATACCGATCCGTTTTGCTTCCGTATACCTGCCTTATTTTTACTGTTGATTTCTCCATTACTAAGCAACTTTTTGGCTCAGCCGTAGTTTCTTTCTTGTGTTTGTCTTATTTGTTTGACAGGTAATTTGGGAAACGTGGGGAATAAGTGAAGAGTGTCGTAAAGATAAAGATTTATTTATTTTTTCTTATTTCGGTAATGTAATGAAAATGTAATTAGGATCTTTTGTTTTCAACGTTATGAATTGGTTATAGTTTTGATATCTGTATGAGTGACACGTCAGCCTGTTCAGGTTGGGGTGTTACATACAAGCTTTTAGGGAAAAAATAACTATTTTAACCTCTAAAGATAATGAATTTTTTAATAAACAAACTTTTTAAATTTTTAGTTGTGTCCATTTTGGTCATTCTATACATTTTATTAAAAAGTCCAGCTACTCTTCCAAACAACAAATATATCTAAAAAGCTACAGCTACCACCAGCTACCAGCTTCTAGCCACCAGCTACTTTTGCCAAAGAAACCCTTTGTAACTTTCTTGAAACCACAAACTTTTGGACCTCAACATACAAATATATTAGATCAACAACCTTACCATCTTCAATCTTGGGAGGAAATTCTTTTCCTTTAGAATTGTGAAAATCTTAATGAAGCACTTGACAATATCAAGGAATTCATTCCTAAGGACATCTAAATGCTTAGTACACATGTTGTAAATTTGTATTATGTTTGAGAACATAACACATATGTCCCAATTCTTCCTAGTTTCGTTCACTCCTGTTGATTCATCAAAATGGTCAAACATCAAATTAGTTTTATGTTGCTTAAATTCTAGAGAATTCGATGTGTGAGGCTTTGCAACCCCATTGATATTCTCAACAAAATTTGGTTTCTTAAAATTCCCAATTTGATCCTTAATCGTGCTTTCTTTGAACATTTTAAAGATGACACAAGAATGACCCTCAAACTTGACTTCATAACCTTGTATGTACAATTGTTCTTTGCTAAATACGTTCTTTGACATCTTTGGAATAAATTGCACACATGTCACATGGTATCTTTTTCTAAATTTTCCATCGACAAAAACCTTTGTTGTTCCTAACCCATAGATAAACACACATTCGTTCTTGTTATCCCTTTCCCCCCTATATATATTTTTAAAATCGTGAAATAGGGCTTTTTTACTTGTCTGATGTTTTTATAAAACTAAGGTTTACATACCAAATTGCATCGCAATCATCGGTTTTGGTCTATGTCTTCGATATCAGATTCATGAGGAATAATAGTTTTCTATGACTTACTTGTGCATGCATAAGCATAGTGACTGTATGATTGATAGCGGTAACATTTGACATCAGAGAGTATCGTGTGAGTCCCTCGGTTCAGTCCTATGTCTGCCATGAAACATGACTTCTAGCCAACCTTTTCTTCTCAGTTGAAAACACACTTGGGACGTAGACCCCGAACTTTCCCTTATTGGATATCCTCTTCACTGCCCTATACTTCCAGTGGCTTCCGGAGAAATTTCTAGTCTCCTACCGTTGAGTTCTTCCTCCTGTTGTCACTATTCCGTGGAGTTCAGATTGATGAGAGCCGTTTGGATCTGATTCCACTTTTGCGTTGATGCATTGGTTTCATATCGAAGCAGAAAAACAAAACAAACAATCGAAATAAACTGAAAGATTAATGGTGAATAAACAAACGAAATTTTTAGACTAAACTGGGTCGATGATTATTGGTACGACACAACGTTTAACCTATACATCATTATGCATGGGCTTAACGTATTAGACCCATGCCAGGTCTATTTGATAACTATAAGTTTTGACCCATATCAAACTAAATCATAAATATAAAACAAAATGTTTGCAGCCCATATTCGAATAGCATATTGGATTGAATGATCAGTTTTCTGCAGATTATTAACAAATTTTCATGTATTCCACGTGATGCCAACCTTCCAATTTCCCCTCATCTCCCCTATGGACTGTTTTATCTATAGATGTTAATTAAGGATTGGTCTTAAGAACTTAAGAGCAAATAATATGTGTGACTAATTGATTAATGTTTGGTTTATCCTTTTTTTTTTTGAACGGTAAATTTCTTTTAATCCTTGTCGATTGTGAGCCTTGAACCCAAGACCTCTCTCTTAAACCCGAAAGTGTTTAGAAGTTTTGTGTTGGCCGATGGACCATCACTCCATTGGTATGGTTGGTTTATCCCTCTAATTAAATTCTAATTAAAATAAAAATAGTAACATACGAAAGAAACTGTATTTTCATCCCAAATCCAATCCCATCTCGTGCCATGTGCGATGCCATCCTGTCCAGCCACTTGATGAACCCGAATCCCCCACCCCGAAGATGTCCCTTCACCGTAGTATTAATATGGAGGATGTAAAATACATATGAAAAAATAATTCACATTGTATTTTCGTACTCTTTAATTATATAATTTAAATAGATAACTATCACTTACATAACTATGATACTTTCATTATTTATGATCAATAAGAAAAATGTGTTGCCAAAACGTATCATGCATATGTTACTACTATGCTAAAGAAGAGCATGTTCCAGGGGATTATCGTTGTGGCTTGTTGGTGCATATGGATACAGAAGGCTAGGAATGAATTAAAATTTAGACAAAAATAGGTAAAGATTTAAGACATTATTGTAAATATAGGCCGTTTGATTTTCTTTGATTTAAGAATAGGTCGAATTGTAGGTCAGTCCTATTGACGGATTGGTGCTCTTTTGATCTGATGTAAGTTTGGGTTATTTTGCGCCTTGCCTTTTTTGGGCAGGAGTTGTTTGTTTGTGTTTTATGAAAGTAACCGTTTAAAAAACATATATTACTAGTGCACTCCCTGTTGCTTTCAGTTATTTTTTAAAGAATTCCATGTGGTTTATATATAATATGTAACATACGAAAGTTGTCCTTCTATACACCTCATATAAGATGTAGCATACGAACGATGAGCTTTTAGAGAACCACTATATAACGACTTATTTGATAAGGGGCACATTCACTAAAAATGAATAGGGGTTAAGTCGATTAGCCAAGGCCGTTCCAACATTTCTGGAGGCCCTAAGAAACTATAAAGGCGGGGGTTCTTTGAATTGGTATAAAGAAAACATCGGAAGACTCAATCGCAAGTACAATTCATAACTCAAAGATTCAAGGTATCAATTAGGATTTTAGGGAAAACAGTGATTTCTCCCCAATCATTTCTCCTAATTTCACCTCAAATTATATATAGATATTATTATAAAAAAAGTAGCTGTCGGCCTAAATTAATTACGAATTACATATTGCTTGAAGTTAGAATTAGGCCTCTTTTATTTTAAATTCGGTTTTTCTATGGAGCATTGCAATAAATATAATTTTTGTTTTGTTCATTTGGGCCTAATATAGTAATACACATATACTATATAATTTTTTTTAAACAAAATTGAGACCCTATTTTTTGGAGGCCTTAGACCGTTGCCTAAATTTGAAAGCCTCTAGGTCCGGCCTGCGATTAGCACAATCCAAACTAACTGAATTATCAATATTTGTAATCTTAATTATTTTTATTATTAAAATTCGATGGAAATTACAGAATTTGTTTGGGAAATTATTGTATTTATTGATAATAACTAGATTAGAAACTTGTGTATTACACGCGTTAAATATCAAATATCTTACATAAGTTACTAACTAGTAACATAATATATTATGTGTTAACCTATTGTTTTTTAATCAACTTTCTTAAATTAAAAATTAGAAGACAAAGGGTTAAAAATCAGAGTGAGAACAAGAATCTTGAACTCATGTAATTGTAACACGTGACATAATTAGTTACTTAATTATTAAATATAAATCTTCAAATAACAAATTATTCTATACAATAACAAAATGAATTGTGAATAGTGATATTCATTACTTAATCTATGTTATAATATCATTTATTTATTTTTTACTTTAAACTAATTAATTTACATTTCTAATCTTAAACTTTAGTAGAGTTATTATAGGACCCCCCGAACTCTAATAATTCATTTTTTAAACGAATTACGTTGTTTATACCTCTGATCTTTAATAGATTTATCATACGAAAGTTTAATAGTAATTATTTTTCTATAAATGATTTACGTTTCGACTCCATAACTTTAATAGAGTTATCATATGGTCTTTAAAGTTTTAAGAAATGTATTTTTTTTTTGTTTTATATAAATATTAGTTCTTTTATCATTTTTATAAGTTTAATTCTTTTGTTATTTAACTTATTATAAGTGAAAACCTAACTTTTAACTCTAGACATGTTTACTTAATTGTGTTGCTTGCCAATTTTCACTGCCGTTTAGAATAAAGTCTACATGGTCTATATTAAGTCTTCAATATACCAGGTAGCAAATTTAATTTTCTTTTATTTCCCTTATCATAGTAAAATCTAACTTTAAACTCTAGACGTGTTTACTTAACCATGTTGATTGCTTATTTTTCTCATCGTTTAAATTAAAGACTCCATGGGCTATAATAACTCATTAATATATCATGTAACAAATACATCCTTGTCAGCATCCTCCTACAACCATGCCGCGAAACGCGACTCCAATCGTAGTTAAAAAAAAACATTTGATTAATTAATTTACAAACATTCTCCATTGGGAAGATGTTAATCAGCGATGCAGATAATATTTAAGGCTGAAAGTGATTGGTTTTCAAACTTAATCCTTGAACCGCTGCGTTACAAAGAAAAAAAATGCATATATATTAAAAAAAAAATATTCAAGATTATTTCCGCGTTGAAAAGACTTATTCTCTTTGAATGAAGATGTTTATCTAGGAGAGGTTGAACCTGAGTATGTTTGTAGAGTTTTCAGGGGTCTTGCCACTAATGGTTTGGTCAAACAGGTTGTTTCTTCATTCTATATATATAAATAGGACGTTTATGTATTGCCATAAACTCACCAAAACATAAAACATGATGAACTCTCGACTAAATTGTTCAGTGTTCCTCCTGGTTCTCTCTCTTTCCTTTTGTGTTTCACGGGGTGCATTACCCTACATTTCCCAAGATTTCATAACCTGTCTCCAATCCAACTCCAACAATGTCACCACCATCTCTCAACTCGTTTTCACCCCGGTCAACACTTCTTACATACCCGTTTGGCAAGCTGCAGCCGACCCTATTCGGTTCAACAAATCCTACATTTTTAAACCATCGGTCATCGTTACTCCCACCGACGAAACCCATATCCAAACCGCTCTTTTATGCGCTAAGAAACACGGATACGAGTTCAGGATCCGGGATGGTGGGCATGACTACGCGGGCAACTCATACGCTGCGAACGCTCCGTTTGTCATGCTAGATCTCGTCAACATGAGGGCTATAGAGATCAACGTTGAAAACCGGACCGCGCTGGTCCAGGGTGGCGCTTTGCTTGGTGAGCTCTACTACACTATTTCACAGTTAACCGACACCTTGTATTTTCCAGCTGGTCTTTGGGCTGGAGTCGGTGTTAGCGGGTTCTTGAGCGGTGGTGGGTATGGAAACCTTCTGAGGAAATACGGGCTTGGTGCCGATAATGTTTTGGATATTCGTTTCATGGATGTTAATGGAAACATTCTTGATAGGAAATCGATGGGTGAAGATTTGTTTTGGGCGCTTCGTGGCGGTGGTGCTTCCAGTTTCGGAATAGTTCTTTCGTGGAAGCTGAGGTTGGTTCCAGTCCCGGAAAGAGTTACTCTTTTCACGGTGAATATAACTCTGGAGCAAGGTGCTACGGATATTTTCCATAAATATCAATACGTGTTACCAAAATTTGATCGTGATTTAAACATCAGAGTTCAAATTAACAGTGAAAATATTGGCAACACCACCAAGAAAACCGTAAGACTATTCTTTCAGGGTCTTTATCAGGGCAATACTGACACGCTGCTTCCGTTGTTGAACCAAAGTTTTCCGGAGCTCAATGTGACACGAGAAGTTTGTGAAGAAGTACGAATGGTCCAGACCACCCTTCAATTTAGTGGCTTTACCACCTCCACCCCGCCCGAGGTTCTTGCGAACCGATCAGCCATCCCCAGGCTGAGCTTCAAAGGCAAATCAGACTATGTCCGCACTCCAATTCCCAAAAGCGGGCTCAGAAAGATATGGAGAAAGATTTTACAAAATGACAAGTCAGAGACTCTGTACATGAACACGTTTGGGGGAAAGATGGAGGAGTACTCAGAAACAGCAATCCCGTATCCTCACAGAGCTGGAGTGTTGTACCAGGTTGGCAAGCTGGTGGACTTTATAGATCAGCCTTCGGACAACACCGCGATATCGCGCAGACGGTTAGCTTGGATCCGAAGTTTTGATAAGACTTTGGAACCGTACGTATCCAGGAACCCGAGGGAGGCTTATTTGAACTACAATGATCTTGATTTCGGCGTTGGAAGTGCTACATATGAAGAAGCAAGTGTTTGGGGGGACAGGTACTGGAAAAGAGAGAATGTTAAGAAGTTGATTCGAATCAAGGCTAAAGTTGATCCTTATAATTTCTTTAAACACCCACAAAGTATACCCGTTTTCTCTACACCTCTTTAAGATGTGTAGAAGAAAGTTCAGTATTTGTTATGCTTTTGATTTTTTTTTTTTCCTAAAATGAACAGTTAAATAAATTGGTAATGATAGGAAGTTATGGGTGTTTAATTTGTCAAATTCTTTTGTTTTTTGGAGCCTTATAATATATATTTATATAATTGAAACTAAGTTTTTATCTCCCTTGATTTACAAAAAAATTATGAGATCCAGATATTGGTTTGTATAGATAATGTGTTGGTTTGTACATATAATGTGTTTTTCAAATTTATTTCAAAAATTGTGTGCTTGCTAATTGTAATAGGGAACTCACTCTTTGTTTTTATATAATCGCACATGAAAGGTAATTGGAATGAATTCATGTTCACTTATACAAAGTTGAAAACTATTTTTTCTTACAATTTTTTAGTTAATTACACAAATAATTTTATGGTTTGTTGAAAGAAACATCTTTAAGTATTAACTTTTCTTTTGTAACAGATTGAGGTTCTATGGTTTTAATTTTGTAACATTTTTAAATATTAAGACTAACTCTCATTAAAATGAGTAAAATACACTTATATAATTTTTTTTAGTACTCAAAGGTGTTACATTCAATTCAGTAAACCACAAAGACTATCTCTATATTTAACTCTTAAAAAATATAAAAAGTCATTACATTTGTAAAAATAACATATTATAAAATATTCTACATAAAAAAATTAACTAATTATATTCCTAATGTTGGGTCAAAATGGAGAATTATATTATCAACTACTCGACTTTAATTTATTTAGATGTTCACATATAGTTTTCCACTGAGACATTAAAGTGTTGTCAAGTTGGAGTTACGCATTAAGGTACGTATTCTGTATCTTTACATCATAGTATAATTTTATTTCGTCACTCGTTGGTACGGGTTCCTGTTCTTGTCATCATGGTATTTTTGTTCAAGTCCGTTACTTTGTAGAACGGATTCGTGACCGTTTACATTGTAATGTAACTTTATTTGATACTCTTTGGTACGGATTCTGTTTTCTTTTCATCATAGTATACTTTTATTTTCAGTTACTCGTTGGTACGGATTCTGTTTTCTTTTCATCATAGTATACTTTTAGTTTCCGTTACTCGTTGGTACGGATTCCTTTTCTTGACATCATAGTATTTTTATTCAAATCCGTTTCTTTGTAGTACGGATGTTTTCGTCAGTAGTTTCTGTTTCGTATTGTTATATGACTAGTGTATATTGTAGCATGCAATAGACCTTATACCTTGTTCTCATTATTGCATGTTCCCTTTAGACTAACGTCAAGATACATTTATTTTTATACGGCTTTGTACTCTGTCACCGAGCAATTATAAGTTACTTGTCGTTGGGGTGTCAACGACATGACACTCATCGTGACGGTGCGTAACTAAAGTTCATGGCGTCTCTAGTTTGTGCTTGTGTAGCACTTGGCCCCTAGAGGCGGATAGATCGATCTTAGCTCTGACTCCTGACTCCTGTTGAGATGGGATAATGTGTGTACACCTACAAGCACCATCTCGGCGCATGGACTATAGCCATGTATGCCTCTGTTTAGGGTCGTGGGTGTTTCTATATTACGTGACTTGTTTTACTGTTATATGTTGTCACGTATGTCTTGCCTCTGTTATGATATGTTTGATATGATTATATGCATCTGATTATGTTTAGTATCTGTTATCTGTTCAGTATAAGTTTTGTGATACAAGTTATAAAAGTATTTGTTTCAGTGCCATCTTTTGGATTTGTTAGTGTCGATACCGATCCGTTTTGCTTCCGTATACTTGCCTTATTTTTACTGTTGATTTCTCCGTTACTGAGCAACTTTTTGGCTCAGCCGTAGTTTCTTTCTTGTGTTTGTCTTGTTTGTTTGACAGGTAACTTAGGAAACATGGGGAATAAGTGAAGAGTGTCGTAAAGATAAAGATTTATTTTTTTTTCTTATTTCGGTAATGTAATGAAAACGTAATTAGGATCTTTTGTTTTCAACGTTATGGATTGGTTTTAGTTTTGATATCTGTATGAGTGACACGTCAGCATGTTCTGGTTGGGGTGTTACATACAAGCTTTTAGGGAAAAAATGACTATTTTAACCTCTAAAGATAATGAATTTTTTAATGAACAAACTTTTTAAATTTTTAGTTGTGTCCATTTTGGTCATTCTATACATTTTATTAAAAACTCCAGCTACTCTTCCAAACACCAAATATATCTAAAAAGCTATAGCTACCAGCTTCTAGCCACCAACTACTTTTGCCAAAGAAACCCTTTATAACTTTCTTGAAACCACAAACTTTTGGACCTCAACATACAAATATATGAGATCAACAACCTTACCATCTTCAATCTTGGGAGGAAATTTTTTTCCTTTAGAATTGTGAAAATCTTAATGAAGCACTTGACAATATCAAGGAATTCATTCCTAAGGACATCTAAATGCTTAGTACACATGTTGTAAATTTGTATTATGTTTAAGAACATAACACATATGTCCCAATTCTTCCTAGTTTCGTTCACTCCTGTTGATTCATCAAAATGGTCAAACATCAAATTAGTTTTATGTTGCTTAAATTCTAGAGAATTCGATATGTGAGGCTTTGCAACCCCATTGATATTCTCAACAAAATTTGGTTTCTTAAAATTCCCAATTTGATCCTTAATCATGCTTTCTTTGAACATTTTAAAGATGACACAAGAATGACCCTCAAACTTGACTTCATAACCTTGTATGTACAATTGTTCTTAGCTAAATACGTTCTTTGTCATCTTTGGAATAAATTGCACACATGTCACATGGTATCTTTTTCTAAATTTTCCATCGACAAAAACCTTTGTTGTTCCTAACCCATAGATAAACACACATTCGTTCTTGTTATCCCTTTCCACCCTATATATATGTTTAAAATCGTGAAATAGGGCTTTTTTACTTGTCAGATGTTTTTATAAAACTAAGGTTTGTAAGATTAAATATATTATGTTTAATATTTAATCTATAGTCATTATAATCATTTACATAATATAGATCAAAATATATAATAACCTATTAATTAATTAGTTGGTAATTGTTGATGGACCATATTACCCTTATTAACTAATTAGGTTTCCTCCTGGGTGCTTATATAAGGAGAATTATGTAGAGGTCAAAAGGTTACACACTTAATCAAATAACCTAATCATAACATCATCATCATCGACCTCCCTCTCCCATAATCGATTCCCTTGTCGGTTTTCTTAGTCACCATCATTAGTCAGCACCCTAAGGAGGAACCAGATCACACTGACAATTATGTCAAACGGGATGTCATTTTCTCTGACTGGATTCTCCACTGCACTGTCTGCTGTAACAGTTATGTTTACATGTTTTCTATTATGATTAAACAGAACTGATCCAACATGTGGTATCAGAGCATATGTTGATTAGTCAATTCTGTTTTCTATCCGTAAATCTGGATTAAAACTGGAAAACATGTTTTAAAACGATAATTAAATTCGTTTTCTGTCATCCGAAATCATTAACTGTTCGATTTTTGTCATCCGGAATGGCATCTCGGATGACATGTTCATTCTTATGTTACTGTCTGAAATCAAAATGTTCAAGTATTGTTTAAATGTTTGATAAATTCCCTGATTTCGGATATAGTATTAAGGTTAATTTTATTTAGGGTTCATCATATTCTTAGTTAAAATTCGAAATTTCCTTTATGTTTTGGAATATGATTTGAATTGTGGAATGTTTTCCTAATTTTGATCTAATTTTATCTAATAAGGTTTTCGAAATCTGTTAATAGGATAAACAGATTATGATTTTCGAAAGTTTCTGATAAAATTAGATCAATGATAAAATAGGAAACTCTATCACAATTCCTAATTTTTGAATTTTCTCTTATGATTTCACATTAACAGCTGTAACAGCTTGCAGAACAAATTTCGGATGATCATTACGGATGATCATTCCGGATGAACATTGTTCGCCCATTACGGATCAACAACTGTCTGATCATTCCGGATGAACATTGTTCGCCCATTACGGATCAGCAAATGACCATTTCGGACTAAGCATAACGGATGATTAAAGAACTGACCATTTCGGATGAATTTCGGACTAAGCATTAACATCCGAAATCATCCGAAATCCATCATGGATCATCAAGAACTGACCATTTCGAATGAATCTCGGACTAAGTATCATCATCCGAAATCATCCGAAATGACTCGGCTTACGTGTCTTGGACACATCCGAAATCATTCGAAATCATCCATTTTGGATAGTCCGAAATGATTCGAAATTAGTCATTTCGGATAAATCCAAGACATGATTCATCCGAAATCATGAGTGTTCATAAAATTTGGCAGTTCGATCCGCGCTAACGGGTGGTTTGCCATTAAATAATTGGTTTTGTAATTACTTAGTTAATTAATCAGAATCAGATAATGTTTTACAAAACCAAAATGGCTTAACTTGAATGAGTTTTGATGTATCATTTCTGGCCAAAGATGATTTGATACATCTACTTATCATTCAAGTATTACGAAAGCTATGTTAAGTGTGTATTATAAACATGAATGTCTTAATATCTGGCCAAAGCTGATTTAATTCTTTTATAGATGGCATACTTAACAAGTGTATAACTAAAGTGGTTGTCTTAATTTCTGGCCAAAGCTGATTTGTTACAACCACTTTGCACATATGCTTAAATGATTACACTTCTGGCCAAAACTGATTTGTCTTCGTTTAAGTAGTATTTTAACTAAGTCTATTATTTTGATGTTAGTAATAGACAATATCACAGCTTCATAATGTAAAATGGTCATTATTTATGCCTGCCTTAGTTTAACATGCCCTTAGATCATATTAGAACTTCTTCCTAAGTATCATAACTTACTCATCTTATTTCCACTATCAGCACCAAATCAGGGGATTCCACCTTTGACTGGTGATAACTTTGCTGCATGGAAGGATGTCCTCATGCTTACACTTGGATTGCTGGACTTTGATTATGCTCTAAGAGAGAATAAGCCAGCGGACCTTACCACTCAAAGTACTGCTGCTGAGCAGATAGTTCATGAAAAATGGACTAGGTGTAACCGCATGTCTCTCATGTTCATGAAGCAGTCCATCAGTAATGCAATCAGAGGAGTCATTCCTGATTCTGAAGATGCTAAAACCTACTTGGAACATGTGGAGGCGTAGTTCAAAGGGACGTCTAAAGCACACGCTAGTACCCTTATCCTCAAGCTGGTGACAACTAAGTATGATGGGAGGAGCGGCATTCGCGAGCACATCATGATGATGAATGACATGGCCAATAAGCTGAAGGGGCTGGAAATGGAGATCAGTGATGGTTTCCTTGTTCATTTTATCATCACTTCGCTTCCTTCATCCTTTGAAGCATTCAAGATCAATTACAACACTCAGAAGGACAAATGGACGATGAGTGAGCTGGTCGCTATGTGCGTACATGAGGAAGAGCGTATGAGGATGGATCGCCCTATTGATGTTGCTAACTTCACCACCTCCAACTCTAAGAAAAGGAAGAACAATCATCAGAGAAAGGATGCTTCAAAAGTCCAAAGGCCTAATCTTAATACAAGTGCACCCTCCAGCTCTAAGAACTCCTTAGGCAGAATCCGCTGCAAGTTCTGTAAAAAAGGTAGGACATATGCAGAAGGAATGCCCTGACTTTAAGGAGTGGCTGGCTAAGAAAGGTAACGGTTATTTTATGATACTTGAGTCCTATAATTTAAGTGTTCCTGCTAATTCTTGGTGGTTTGATTCTGGTTCTATGGTTCATGTTACCAATTCAACTCAGGGATTCCTTTCAATCCGGAAGCTGGAAAGAAACCAAAGAACGCTTAGTGTTGGGGATGATCGAGAATTAGAAGTGAAGGCCATTGGAACATTACAATTAGTTATGGAAACTGGTTTATGTATTAAACTTTATGATACCTTATATGTTCCTGAGGTAACTCGGAACCTAGTATCAGGACCAAAGTTAGACATGGACGGTTTTATTGTTTCCCATGGTCATCGCAAACTCTTTATCCTCTATGATTCTGTTCTTTATGGTACTGGTATTCTGGATGGTGGTCTCTATAGATTAGAACTAGATGATGACTTTTCCAAATTTTTGTTGTCATATAACATTAATAAATCACTCACAAAGATGAAAGAGAAACGAGACTTAGAGACTTCATCCATGTTGTGGCATCAGCGTTTAGGCCACATTTCAAAAGAACGATTAAATCGTCTTGTAAAGGATGAAGTCTTACCTCCTCTCGATTTCTCTGATTTTGGAACATGTGTCAAATGTCTTAAAGGTAAAATGACATTAGCGAATAAGAAAGGTGCCACTAGGAGTTCTAATTTATTAGAACTCATTCACACTGACATTAGTGGTCCCTACCAAATCGCTGGCATAACAGGACATACTTCATTTATCACTTTCATTGATGATTATTCTCGTTACATGTACTTGTATCTAATTAAGGAGAAATCTGAATCTCTTACAACTTTTACAGATTATAAGGCTGAAGTTGAAAAGCAATTAGATCGTCAGATTAAAGTTGTGAGATCAGATAGAGGCGGTGAATATTATGGAAGACATACTGATGTGGGACAAGCTCCTGGTCCATTTTATGAGTTTTGTAAGGGCCAGTGGATTGTGAACCAATACACCATGCCTGGTACACCTTAGCAGAATGGTGTCGCTGAAAGAAGAAACCGTACCCTTATGAACATGGTGCGCAGTATGTTAGCCAACACTAATTTACCATTATTTCTCTGGACTGAAGCGTTAAAAGCAGCTGTTCATATACTCAATAGAGTTCCTTCTAAGTCTGTCCCTAAAACTCCTTATGAACTTTGGACAGGAAGGAAACCGAGTCTTAAATATATGAAAGTATGGGGCTGCATTGCTGAAGCAAAACTTTACAATCCTTTCCTAAGGAAACTTGACCCTAAGACAGTTACCTGTTTCTTTATCGGGTATCCTGATAACTCTAAGGGTTATCGTTTCTACTGTCCTTCTCATGTCACCCGTATTGTTGAAACCAAGCGTGCTGCGTTTCTGGAGGATTTCAAGGTCAGTGGGAGCAGTACCAACCCTTACGAAGAATTGCAAGAAGTACAAGACGCGGGGGGGGGGGGGGGGGGGAGACTCGTCGCTTACCATTACTCTGATTACTCCTCTTGTACCCAATGCAACTACTGTAATTGAAGCTACTGCACCAACTGCAAATTCACCTCTACAATCAGAACCCATTATACCTCATGACGAAGGCACATCAAATGCTCAAAACCAAGACAACGCTGAACCCGATAATCCACTCAGGATGTCATCTAGGCAAAGAAGGCCTACTAATTGGGATGATTATGTTACCTACCTGACTGAAATGGATCCCGGAAAGCTCAATGATCCTATCTCTTACAATGAAGCCATTAGCAGTGATCAGTCTTCTGAATGGAATAAAGCAATGATTGAAGAGCTTGAATCCATGAAGAAAAATGACGTTTGGGATTTGGTAGAATTACCCAATGGTGTGAAACCCGTAGGATGTAAATGGGTGTTCAAAACAAAACTGGATCCAAATGGGAACGTTGAACGCTACAAAGCGAGATTGGTTGCAAAGGGCTACACTCAGAAAGAGGGAATTGATTATCAAGAGACGTTTTCACCTGTCTCTCGTAAAGATTCATTAAGGATCGTCATGACCCTAGTAGCTCATTTTGATTTAGAGTTACATCAAATGGACGTTAAAACCGCTTTCCTTAACGGAGACTTGGACGAAGATGTTTACATGAAACAACCTGAAGGCTTTAAACCTGAAGGTCAGGAGCATCTAGTCTGTAAGTTGAAGAAATCCATTTATGGGTTAAAACAAGCATCACGTTAGTGGTACCTCAAGTTTGATGAAGTCATGAAGAAACAAGATTTTATGAAGAATCAAGTGGATCAATGCACCTGCCTCAAGATGAATGGGAGCAACTTTACTATACTTGTCCTTTACGTAGATGATATTATATTGGCAAGTAATAGTTTAGACATGTTGCATGAGTCGAAGCGGTTACTCTCGCATAACTTCGACATGAAGGATCTCGGAGATGCTTCTTACGTCATTGGCATCGAAATTCACCGAGATAGACACAAAGGGATCTTAGGTTTTTCCCAAAAGGCTTACATAGATCGTGTACTTACACGTTACAACATGCAACAGTGCAAACCCTCAGTCGCTCCCGTAGTTAAGGGAGATGTTTTCGGTTCATTCCAGTGTCCGACGACAGAGGTTGAGAAGAAGCAAATGAGCCAGATACCTTACGCGTCAGTAGTCGGGAGCCTGATGTATGCTCAAGTCTGTACTCGCCCAGATATCGCTTATATTGCTGGAATGCTAGGCCGTTATCAGATTAATCCTGGCCTAGATCACTGGAAAGCAGTTAAGAAGGTACTTCGATATCTGCAAGGGATGAAAGACTATAAACTGACTTATAGAAGAAGTGATCATTTAGAAGTGGTGGGCTATTCTGATTATGACTTTGCCAAGTGCAAAGATGACAAGAAATCCACTTCGGGCTATATCTTTATGTTAGCAGGCGGCCCTATCTCATGGAAGAGTCATAAACAACAGTTGATCACAACTTCCACAATGATGGCAGAGTACATTGTTGTTTATAACGCAACCTGTCATGGAATGTTGCTTAGAAATCTGATCACTGGACTCAAAATCGTTAATTCCATTTCTAGACCATTGAAGCTTTATTGTGATAATTCAGCTGCCGTTAGTTTCTCGAACAGTAACAGTTCGAATGGAGCTGGTTTATATCTCGATACAAAATATATGTTCGTACGAGAACGAGTTGAGGAAAATAATCTTTGTATCGAGTATATTAGTACTAAAGATATGCTTGCGGATCCGATGACTAAAGGTCTCCCTCCTAAGGTTTACGAAGAACATGTTCGAAATATGGGATTTAGTAAAGACCTTATTTAAGGATATTGTACTAGCTTATGTTTTATGATTAATGAAATTTCCTCAGTTTGATTTCGTATGTCTCTTAGAATATGTTCAACCGGTATAATGGCATATAGACAAATGAAGTTACAAATCAAACAAAGGGCTTATGCGTATTTTGATCATGAGGATTAGGTTTTAAATTAAGGCTATAGTATGACTAATGGGGGTCCTGAGTCGCATAATGATTCAACGGGTGTATTTCTCTGCTATAGTACTTGTTTAAGGCTAAAATGAGTGTTAACTCCTGATCAGGCTTATCTAATACTCATAGTAAATGATTACTCGACTAAGTGGGAGAATGTAAGATTAAATATATTATGTTTAATATTTAATCTATAGCCATTATAATCATTTACATAATATAGATCAAAATATATAATAACCTATTAATTAATTAGTTGGTAATTGTTGATGGACCATATTACCCTTATTAACTAATTAGGTTTCCTCCTGGGTGCTTATATAAGGAGAATTATGTAGAGGTCAAAAGGTTACACACTTAATCAGATAACCTAATCATAACATCATCATCATCGACCTCCCTCTCCCATAATCGATTCCCTTATCGGTTTTCTTAGTCACCATCATTAGTCAGCACCCTAAGAAGGAACCAGATCACACTGACAATTATGTCGAACGGGATGTCATCTTCTCTGACTGGATTCTCCACTGCACTGTCTGCTGTAACAGGTATGTTTACATGTTTTCTATTATGATTAAACAGAACTGATCCAACATGTGGTTCGGGGCGGTAAACATACCAAATTGCATCGCAATCATCGGTTTCGGTCTATGTCTTCGATATCAGATTCATGAGGAATAATAGTTTTCTATGACTTACTTGTGCATGCATAAGCATAGTGACTGTATGATTGATAGCGGTAACATTTGACATGAGAGAATATCGTGTGAGTCCCTCGGTTCAGTCCTATGTCTGCCATGAAACATGACTTCTAGCCAACCTTTTCTTCTCAGTTGAAAACACACTTGGGACGTAGACCCCGAACTTTCGCCTTATTCGGTGGCGGATCTAGGATTCCGACCAAGGAATAACGTTTTATAAATAAGCCGTAACGAAATCGAAAAAACGTCAAATTTTTCCAAAATTTACACTAATTTTTCCAATTTTTTCCGAACAAGGGGTAACGGGGGTTACCCCTACCAAAGAGGTAGGTCCGCCCCTGGCCTTATTGGATATCCTCTTCACTGCCCTATACTTCCAGTGGCTTCCGGAGAAATTTCTAGTCTCCTACCGTTGAGTTTAGGGGTGTTCTTCGGGTTTGGTTCTCGGGTTTCGGGTTTTTCGGGTCGGGTTTCTCGGGTTTTCTAGGCTAGATATTTTATCCGATAACCAAACCATATTAGATTCGGGTAAAGGTTTCTCGGGTTAGTTCGGGTCGGGTTTTATCGGGTCGGGTTTCGGGTTTAAATTGATGCGGGCAACTCTTGTGGAGCCTACCATTTGTAATTTTGACTTGATGTTTTCATGCTACAGAAGATGCACACAAATACCATGGATGTACAAAAGCATGCACACAAATACCATGGATGTACAAAAGCTACAGTGACATCGAGAAGTGAAAATAATCATTATTAGATTTGTTTTGTGATTCTTACTATTGTAATTTTAAAGCCTTCTAAAATATCTTTTTTAGGGATATAATATTTTGAAAATTGTAGAACCATCTTAAAAAACATAACTTGCTAATAACTAGAAAGTGTGAACATTTCTTTCACAAACGAATATTTGTTTGGCAATTTGATAGTTTTATTTTTTTTCACCAACTCAACCTCAAAAGAACTCTTTTGATTATTTAAATAATAACACATACATACATCATGCATATATTTATCACAACGTACGCTTAGTATATCTTCAACCTTTTTATTTATCTATTATTAAATTGTTATTAAGATGATACTTTTAACTTTGTGGATGCATGCCCTATAACTTTTATTTTAACTAATTGTATTTATAAACATGATCAACAACGATATCATAAAAAGCAGAATGTCAAACTAAGAGTTAATTATTTAATAAAACAACCCACAAACTCAAACTGTATCAAGTATCAACCAATAATCAAACCAAAACATATCAATAAAAAAAGCATTAAAATAAGTTTCATATTCATCTTCACTCTTCAATTTGTGTTGCCAACTTCATGTATTCTCCTCCGTATCCAATGCTATGTTAAATAAAATTCAATTAAAATAAGCAATAGCAAGGTTACGTATTCTAAAATGAAAAAAATTACAAAACATATTAATAATTAAACGTACCTTTATCGATTTCTTGAATTGTGTCCCAATCTTCTTCATCTAAGAGACCTTGAATTGAAGTAGAACCATCTCGTAGCCAATCTTGGGTGCAAACTAAACTTTGAACAATCCTATGAGTCAAAGAACTCCTATACGGGTCCAAAACTCTCCCGCTTGTGCTAAAAACAGATTCTGAAGCCACCGTTGACACTGGAATGGCGAATAAGTCTCTAGCCATTAAGGACAAAATCGGGAATCTCGGGCTATTAACTTTCCACCATTCTAAAAGATTGAAGTTCCCCGAATCCTTTTCAAAACCTTCGGTCAAAAATTTGTCTAACTCACCGACAGGTTCAACTGTTTGTGTTTGCATTTGTTCCCTGAGTTTGTTTCTTAAATGTGGTTTTGAGGTCGTATCTTCAGGGTTTTGACATTTACCCAATGTAGATGAATCTGAAGACTCGGTAGTAGTAGTTGTACTTGAACATTGGGAATGAATTCTAATATACTCATTATATAATTCACTCATAGAATCCATAACAATTTTCAAATTCTTCTCCGCCAACTCTTTTCCATAACGATCAATAAAAAGTAAATTCAAGTAGTGTTTTTTGTTCCTTGGGTCTAGAACTAGAGCGAAGTATAACAACAAGTTAACTTTTTTTATGTCGCCATAATACTTCCGGAACTTTTCGTTCATTGTCATTGCAATCTGACAAAGAGTATCACTGCCAATAGCCTTATCTAATATGTCACGAATTTGGTAGATCTCATCTATGCATGAATTTGACGTTACATAATGTGTCCCTGAGACCCTTTGAGTAATATCATAAAACGGTTTCAGAAAATGGCACAAAGTTCTAACACTTTGCCAATCTTCAGGTTTAATTTCATTATGGCCCGCCTTTTCAAGTTCAGTTCTAAAAACAGACTCCTCAATATCATATCTCTCAAATGTTTTCTCATAAGATTGGGCAACCTCCAACATAAGGTATGTGGAGTTCCATCTAGTTGCTACGTCTAAAAGTAGGTGTTTCTGTGTATTGGCATTAACAACTTTAGCAAATTCGTTGAATTTGTCAATCCTTGAAGGTGATTTCCTAATCCACCAAACCGCCCACCTAATTTTATTAACCGACTTATCAACCTTTTTAATTCCATCCTGGACCACTAGGTTTATAATATGTGCAACACACCTAATGTGTATCCATTTAGCATTTAGAAGACACTTGCTTGAATTTTGGAAAACCTTTTTCAAGAAATCTATTGCAACATCATTCGCACTAGCATTGTCGACTGAAACTGTTAAAATGTTTTCAATTTCCCATTCTTGTAAACATTTTTCAATTGCTTTCCCAATATCCACACCACGGTGATTCTCTTGGAGACAAAAGGCTAAGACTTTATTCCTTAATTTCCACTCATTATCTATGAAGTGAGCGGTTAGACACATGTAACTGGATTGTTGATTAGAAGTCCATGTGTCTGTTGTCAGACAAATCCTACCCACATTATTTTTTATAAAATCACGTACTTTTCTTTTTTCTTCTAGAAACATATTGTATATGTCTCTTGTAATGGTGCTTCTAGATGGAACTTTGAATAATGGTTGACTTAGGCTCATGAAATACCTAAAAGTCTTCCTTTCCACAAAACGAAACGGTAATTCCTCAACTATTATCATATAGGCTAGACCCTTCCTAACGATTTTTTGATCAAATTTCCAAGCAGTCATTTTATTTTCAACCCCAAATGTGATTTGTGTTTGTCCACCACTTTTTTTAGCTAAGTACGGGGCACAACCTTTTAAATGTGTGCGAAGATTAGACGTACCTTGACTTTTTGATGCACACTTGTACGTATTGCTACAATGAATACATCTTGCTCTTTCAATACCGTTTTCATCTTTGTACTTTTTAAAATCATTCCACACCGCTGATCTTTCTTTGTATACTTTACGTTTCTTGGTAACTGGTTCGGTTGTTGGTGGAATTTGGTCATCGTTGCTGTCAAGGTCAACTCTCCGTTCTTCAGCCGAATCGTATCCTGACATCTGTAAATCAAAAGTATAACGGTATAGATGCAACCATCATAAATTTAACACACTACTATTTACGAACATATAAAAGAGAAAATGTATTAAAATAACGGTTGAATTGTTTTGATTAGTTTAGTTGTACAATAAATATAAGCCAAGAATTATTTAAAAAAAAGTTTTGGCCATTAATAAAAGAATATACAGCTTGACCCAGATTCAACTTAAAATCGTTTATATGACTTAATAACTTTACATCAGATTATTGTTTGTTTAAAGACTTGAATAAGTTAAACATACTAAGATTCAAAGTTGAATAAGTTAAACATTGTAAAATATAGTAAAACATGGATAAGTTAAACCAACTTCTCAATCAAACGATTGTAACTATTTCAACTTCTCAATGAAACGAAAATAAATAACATTCTTTCTCAAATAAAGAGTAAAATATCAAACCTTTAAACTGGATTTTTGAAAGTAGTAACGAATTCGAAACTTGAATGCAAGGTTGGAGCAATATATTGGTTGATCGTCGATGTTGATTGATTGCAAGATTGTCAAAGTTTTATTGACATCGATGGTATAATCAAGCAGATGTTTATTATCATTTGATTTATAGAATATATATGCATATATAAACTAATTTTTACTATGATGCTTATCCATAAGATAAAGGATTTGAATATAAACAAAATTGATAAGAGTTTAGTTGGGATTTAATTTAAATCTATAAAAACTGTTGGTTTTATAAACTTAAGAAAAAAACAAGGATATATATATATATATATATATATATATATATATATATATATATATATATATTTATACTTACTAAAGATATTTATTATATATATATTATTATAATTAATATATGAAATAAATTTGGATGCACACCACTAACTAAAACTTCTTCCATAAACTAGAAAAGTAAAAAAAAAAAACGTACAATATTTATATTAAAAATAATAGCTAAAATGATAATAATAATAATAATAATAATAATAATAATAATAATAAATACACAGAATATATGCATTAAATAATATATAATATTAAGATAATTTATAAACGTAAATAGATAAAGATACATATGATATTTAGGTTTTGAAATTTATAAGCTTTTGAATATATATAAATGTAAATAGATAAAATACATATCATATAGCTTTAGAAATCTGTAAATAGATAACATATACATATACATATGATATTTAACTTTTGAAATTTCTAAATAGATAGAGATGTGTTGGCAGACTACTATGCTTACAAATCAAAGATATTTTTACCATATGAGATGAGACAAAACACAGATACCAAAGATAATCCCATTTTCCCACCTCCCAACTCTCAATTAACTTAGAACATATTGGGATTCGAAAATGCTTTTCAAGATTGTCGGGTTTTTCGGGTGAACCCGATATTCCAAAATAATATCCATTCACCGAACCGAATAATGTCAATCGGGTTCGGGTTTAACCATTTATCGGGTTCGGGTAATTTGGATATCGTATTTTTTCGAGTCGGGTGGCATCGGGTCGGGTTCGGGTTTCGGATAAAAAGAACACCCCTAGTTGAGTTCTTCCTCCTGTTGTCACTATTCCGTGGAGTTCAGATTGATGAGAGCCGTTTGGCTCTGATTCCACTATTGCGGGCGGATGTTAGTGGAGCAGTGGCAGGGCCACGGCCCTCGCAAGTTTTTCGGCCGTAGTGCTAATTTTAGTGCCCGTGTCTTTCGGCCCTGGCAGGTTCAACGGGCAAGATCCGCCACTGGCGTTGATGCATTGGTTTCATATCGAAGCAGAAAAACAAAACAAACAATCGAAATAAACTGAAAGATTAATGGTGAATAAACAAACGAAATTTTTAGACTAAACTGGTCGATGATTATTGGTACGACACAACGTTTAACCTATACATCATCAGGGGCGGATCTATATGGAAGTTAGGGGTTGCCCGGGACACCCCTCAACTTTCTTGGCGAAGTGTAGATTTTTCTCTTTTTTGGGGGGTTTTATGTATGGGATACCCCTAAGCAAATATTAGGACACCCCTAAGTCTCACTAAACATGAAAGAAGAAAGAAAATAGTGAGGTTTTACAGTTTTCCGGTTGGTATTGATAGTCCGGCGAGCTGTGAAGAAGAAGGTGTTTAATAGATGGGGAAGACAAGACCTAATAGCTATTATTTTATTACTCTTAAAATTTAATATGAGCTTTTAAAGAGTGGGGTCCAACTGTAAAGCTCAAATGTAAAAACCAAATATTTTATTATTTTATTGTTTTTTCTTTTCTCCATAAAAGATTTCTATAATCCGTTTAAAAGTACACCTTTATTACTATCAATAGACATACGTCATCTGCCATCTTTCACCCTGTGTAAATAAAGAGTTACACATCATCTGTCATTTTTCATCATATGTAAATATGTAATTTCATCACAGAGCAAGTATAATGATGTAACATCATTATGCATGGGCTTAACGTATTAGACCCATGCCAGGTCTATTTGATAACTATAAGTTTTGACCCATATCAAACTAAATCATAAATATAAAACAAAATGTTTGCAGCCCATATTCGAATAGCATATTGGATTGAATGATTAGTTTTCTGCAGATTATTAACAAATTTTCATGTATTCCACGTGATGCCAACCTTCCAATTTCCCCTCATCTCCCCTATGGACTGTTTTATCTATAGATGTTAATTAAGGATTGGTCTTAAGAACTTAAGAGCAAATAATATGTGTGACAAATTGATTAATGTTTGGTTTATCGTTTTTTTTTTAACGGTAAATTTCTTTTAATCCTTGTCGATTGTGGGCCTTGAACCCAAGACCTCTCACTTAAACCCAAAAGTGTTTAAAAGTTTTGTGTTGGCCAATGGACCATCACTCCATTGGTATGGTTGGTTTATCCCTCTAATTAAATTCTAATTAAAATAAAAATAGTAACATACGAAAGAAACTGTCATCAATGAACGGGTCATATCATGGCGACTAAACACAAAGGGCATTTGGGAGTTAGATCAATATGTTCAATAAATGAGAGTGAAAGTGATTGATTCTCAAATTGACTTTGCTATTTTTAGATAATTTTTAAAAATAAAAGTCCACACATGTTTATTATTAGGAAACTTAGAATTTTGACTTTGATGTATTTACCAGTTATTTTGTTTACCGTTTCAAATTGTGGACCAAATCACTTTGGTAGCACTCCAAAATAAATTTAATGAATTCACTAAGACCATGTGTAGTGGTCAAGTCTCATAACCCTCATAGATGTTAGATGTGGGGTTATATAACACGTGATAAATGTGTAACAAATGAGGTTTATGGGGGTTAGATATGTAGTGGGGTTATACTACTTCAATTATATGGGTGGAAGTTAGCTAAAAATTCCATTTTTCCTACAAAGTGTAAAAAGTCATAAAACACTATAAATTCAGCCATAAAACACACTCAAAACCCACAAATAACATAGTGGTGATTACTTAAACACCACATTTGTGGGTTTTGTGTTGTGTTTTGGATGATACGGCTTTGATTACCGAATGACTAACATTAGTGTGTTTTATGTTGATTATCATGTTGTGTTTTATATTCATAGTTGTATTAGTTGTATGATGGTGTGTTTGAAGTATTTAAGGACTGTTTGGGTTTGGATATTGTGTTTTAGTGATCTTTGCTATGTTATTTTTGGGTTTTGAGTGTGTTTTATGACTGAAATTGTAGTGTTTTATGACTTTGTATACTTTGTAGAAAAAAATAGACTTTGTAGCCGAATCTCACCCCAATTATATATATATATATATATGTATGTATGTATGTGTGTGAGAGAGAGAAACCACCATGACACGCTGCTATGCATATCACGGAGGGAAAACTTTTTTGCCCATATCGCCCGGGGAGGGGGGTTGTACCAGGTGCTATGGGGCTGGATGGTGGTATATAGCGCCATATAAGGCTCCACTATGGGTGGCCTAATAAGGGAGTGTCATCTTATATGTCTCTAAATTAAATAGGATGAACCAAAATTGAAAGGATACTTTAAGAATGAACCCGAATCCCATCTAGAATTCTAAAATTGTTGGGCACCGATAATCACTTCGCAACCTTCTCAGGCAACATCTAGAATTTTCATCCCAAATCCCATCCCATCCCGTGCCATGTGCGACGCCATCCTGTCAAGCCACTCGATGAACCCAAATCCCCCACCCCGAAGATGTCCCTTCACCGTAGTATTAATATGGAGGATGTAAAATACATATGAAAAAATAATTCACATTGTATTTTCGTACTCTTTAATTATATAATTTAAATAGATAACTATCACTTACATAACTATGATACTTTCATTATTTATGATCAATAAGAAAAATGTGTTGCCAAAACGTATCACGCATATATTACTACTATGCTAAAGAAGAGCATGTTCCAGGGGATTATCGTTGTGGCTTGTTGGTGCATATGGATACAGAAGGCTAGGAATGAATTAAAATTTAGACAAAAATAGGTAAAGATTTAAGACATTATTGTAAATATAGGCCGTTTGATTTTCTTTGATTCAAGAATAGGTCGAATTGTAGGTCATTCCTATTGACGGATTGGAGCTCTTTTGATCTGATGTAAGTTTGGGTTATTTTGCGCCTTGCCTTTTTTGGGCCGGAGTTGTTTGTTTGTGTTTTATGAAAGTAACCGTTTAAAAAACATATATTACTAGTGCACTCCCTGTTGCTTTCAGTTATTTTTTAAAGAATTCCATGTGGTTCGTATATAATATGTAACATACGAAAGTTGTCCTTCTATACACCTCATATAAGATGTAGCATACGAACGATGAGCTTTTATAGAACCACTATATAACGACTTATTTGATAAGGGGCACATTCACTAAAAATGAATAGGGGTTAAGTCGATTAGCCAAGGCCGTTCCAACATTTCTGGAGGCCCTAAGAAACTATAAAGGCGGGGGTTCTTTGAATTGGTATAAAGAAAACATCGGAAGACTCAATCGCAAGCACAATACATAACTCAAAGATTCAAGGTATCAATTAGGATTTTAGGGAAAACAGTGATTTCTCCCCAATCATTTCTCCTAATTTCACCTCAAATTATATAGAGATATTATTGTAAAAAAAGTAGTTGTCGGCCTAAATTAATTACGAATTACATATTGCTTGAAGTTAGAATTGAGCCTCTTTTATTTTAAATTCGGTTTTTCTATGGAGCATTGCAATAAATATAATTTTTGTTTTGTTTATTTGGGCCTAATATAGTAATACACATATACTATATAATTTTTTTTAAACAAAATTGAGACCCTATTTTTTGGAGGCCTTAGACCGTTGCCTAAATTTGAAAGCCTCTAGGTCCGGCCTGCGATTAGCACAATCCAAACTAACTGAATTATAAATATTTGTAATCTTAATTATTTTTATTATTAAAATTCGATGGAAATTACAAAATTTGTTTGGGAAATTATTGTATTTATTGATAATAACTAGATTAGAAACTTGTGTATTACACACGTTAAATATCAAATATCTTACATAAGTTACTAACTAGTAACGTAATATATTATGTGTTAACCTATTGTTTTTTAATCAACTTTCTTAAATTAAAAATTAGAAGACAAAGGGTTAAAAATCAGAGTGAGAACAAGAATCTTGAACTCATGTAATTGTAACACGTGACATAATTAGTTACTTAATTATTAAATATAAATCTTCAAATAACAAATTATTCTATACAATAACAAAATGAATTGTGAATAGTGATATTCATTACTTAATCTATGTTATAATATCATTTATTTATTTTTTACTTTAAACTAATTAATTTACATTTCTAATCTTAAACTTTACTAGAGTTATTATAGGACCCCCCGAACTCTAATAATTCCTTTTTTAAACGAATTACGTTGTTTATACCTCTGATCTTTAATAGATTTATCATACGAAAGTTTAATAGTAATTATTTTTCTATAAATGATTTACGTTTCGACCCCATAACTTTAATAGAGTTATCATATGGTCTTTAAAGTTTTAAGAAATGTATTTTTTTTTTGTTTTATATAAATATTAGTTCTTTTATCATTTTTATAAGTTTAATTCTTTTGTTATTTAACTTATTATAAGTGAAAAACTAACTTTTAACTCTAGACATGTTTACTTAATTGTGTTGCTTGCCAATTTTCACTGCCGTTTAGAATAAAGTCTACATGGTCTATATTAAGTCTTCAATATACCAGGTAGCAAATTTAATTTTCTTTTATTTCCCTTATCATAGTAAAATCTAACTTTAAACTTTAGACGTGTTTACTTAACCATGTTGATTGCTTATTTTTACCATCGTTTATATTAAAGACTCCATGGGCTATAATAACTCATTAATATATCATGTAACAAATACATCCTTGTCAGCATCCTCCTACAACCATGCCGCGAGACGCGACTCCAATCGTAGTTAAAAAAAACATTTGATTAATTAATTTACAAACATTCTCCATTGGGAAGATGTTAATCAGCGATGCAGATAATATTTAAGGCTGAAAGTGATTGGTTTTCAAACTTAATCCTTGAACCGCTGCGTTACAAAGAAAAAAAATGCATATATATTAAAAAAAAATATTCAAGATTATTTCCGCGTTGAAAAGACTTATTCTCTTTGAATGAAGATGTTTATCTAGGAGAGGTTGAACCTGAGTATGTTTGTAGAGTTTTCAGGGGTCTTGCCACTAATGGTTTGGTCAAACAGGTTGTTTCTTCATTCTATATATATAAATAGGACGTCTATGTATTGCCATAAACTCACCAAAACATAAAACATGATGAACTCTCGACTAAATTGTTCAGTGTTCCTCCTGGTTCTCTCTCTTTCCTTTTGTGTTTCACGGGGTGCATTACCCTACATTTCCCAAGATTTCATAACCTGTCTCCAATCCAACTCCAACAATGTCACCACCATCTCTCAACTCGTTTTCACCCCGGTCAACACTTCTTACATACCCGTTTGGCAAGCTGCAGCCGACCCTATTCGGTTCAACAAATCCTACATTTTTAAACCATCGGTCATCGTTACTCCCACCGACGAAACCCATATCCAAACCGCTCTTTTATGCGCTAAGAAACACGGATACGAGTTCAGGATCCGGGATGGTGGGCATGACTACGCGGGCAACTCATACGCTGCGAACGCTCCGTTTGTCATGCTAGATCTCGTCAACATGAGGGCTATAGAGATCAACGTTGAAAACCGGACCGCGCTGGTCCAGGGTGGCGCTTTGCTTGGTGAGCTCTACTACACTATTTCACAGTTAACCGACACCTTGTATTTTCCAGCTGGTCTTTGGGCTGGAGTCGGTGTTAGCGGGTTCTTGAGCGGTGGTGGGTATGGAAACCTTCTGAGGAAATACGGGCTTGGTGCCGATAATGTTTTGGATATTCGTTTCATGGATGTTAATGGAAACATTCTTGATAGGAAATCGATGGGTGAAGATTTGTTTTGGGCGCTTCGTGGCGGTGGTGCTTCCAGTTTCGGAATAGTTCTTTCGTGGAAGCTGAGGTTGGTTCCAGTCCCGGAAAGAGTTACTCTTTTCACGGTGAATATAACTCTGGAGCAAGGTGCTACGGATATTTTCCATAAATATCAATACGTGTTACCAAAATTTGATCGTGATTTAAACATCAGAGTTCAAATTAACAGTGAAAATATTGGCAACACCACCAAGAAAACCGTAAGACTATTCTTTCAGGGTCTTTATCAGGGCAATATTGACACGCTGCTTCCGTTGTTGAACCAAAGTTTTCCGGAGCTCAATGTGACACGAGAAGTTTGTGAAGAAGTACGAATGGTCCAGACCACCCTTCAATTTAGTGGCTTTACCACCTCCACCCCGCCCGAGGTTCTTGCGAACCGATCAGCCATCCCCAGGCTGAGCTTCAAAGGCAAATCAGACTATGTCCGCACTCCAATTCCCAAAAGCGGGCTCAGAAAGATATGGAGAAAGATTTTACAAAATGACAAGTCAGAGACTCTGTACATGAACACGTTTGGGGGAAAGATGGAGGAGTACTCAGAAACAGCAATCCCGTATCCTCACAGAGCTGGAGTGTTGTACCAGGTTGGCAAGCTGGTGGACTTTATAGATCAGCCTTCGGACAACACCGCGATATCGCGCAGACGGTTAGCTTGGATCCGAAGTTTTGATAAGACTTTGGAACCGTACGTAGCCAGGAACCCGAGGGAGGCTTATTTGAACTACAATGATCTTGATTTCGGCGTTGGAAGTGCTACATATGAAGAAGCAAGTGTTTGGGGGGACAGGTACTGGAAAAGAGAGAATTTTAAGAAGTTGATTCGAATCAAGGCTAAAGTTGATCCTTATAATTTCTTTAAACACCCACAAAGTATACCCGTTTTCTCTACACCTCTTTAAGATGTGTAGAAGAAAGTTCAGTATTTGTTATGCTTTTGATTTTTTTTTCCTAAAATGAACAGTTAAATAAATTGGTAATGATAGGAAGTTATGGGTGTTTAATTTGTCAAATTCTTTTGTTTTTTGGAGCCTTATAATATATATTTATATAATTGAAACTAAGTTTTTATCACCCTTGATTTAAAAAAAAAAAAATTATGAGATCCAGATATTGGTTTGTACAGATAATGTGTTGGTTTGTACATATAATGTGTTTTTCAAATTTATTTCAAAAATAGTGTGCTTGGTAATTGTAATAGGGAACTCACTCCGTTGTTTTTATATAATCGCACATGAAAGGTAATTGGAATGAATTCATGTTCACTTATACAAAGTTGAAAACTATTTTTTCTTACAATTTTTTAGTTAATTACACAAATAATTTTATGGTTTGTTGAAAGAAACATCTTTAAGTATTAACTTTTCTTTTGTAACAGATTGAGGTTCTATGGTTTTAATTTTGTAACATTTTTAAATATTAAGACTAACTCTCATTAAAATGACTAAAATACACTTATATAATTTTTTTTAGTACTCAAAGGTGTTACATTCAATTCAGTAAACCACAAAGACTATCTCTATATTTAACTCTTAAAAAATATAAAAAGTCATTACATTTGTAAAAATAACATATTATAAAATATTCTACATAAAAAAATTAAATAATTATATTCCTAATGTTGGGTCAAAATGGAGAATTATATTATCAACTACTCGACTTTAATTTAGCGATTTTATTGTTCGTATTGGTGGTAATTTTAGTTATTATAGTCAGAGTGTTTCAGTGAGTTTAGTAGGTTTTTACAAACAAGAGGAGGTTTGTTTGGAGGACAAGTCTCCGGATATATAAATAGTGTACTATACCTCACTTGTAGGGTGTGTATTTTGGGAGCCACCACCCTAGGGGAGCTCACTCGGGGTGGATGATTATCTTGTAATCTTTTATCACCATCAATAAGATCTTCTTCGTTGTAATCTACCATTCAAATATATATTTCTTTGTTTATTTCTTTGTTCTTGGCTTAAATTCACCTGTCTCAAACTTTTTCTTCGAACCGAAATTGAAACTGGATCTACGCGGACCATCATTTGGTATCAGAGCTTTGGTGCTACAACAACAAGACCCTTAGTCATTTCAAAAGGGAATGTCCTTTACTAAAAAATGAACCTCTTGAAGCTACTCATGCTAGAAGGCCAATCGATATTGAAGGAACTGATACTGCAACAAATGAAGGACCGAAAGCTTTGGTGGTAGAAGACTATGATTGGGCAGATGGGATTACCGAATCGAGAGCTAATGTCAACAAAGCATTGATGGAAAAGATAGCTAACAGCTCTGCACCCCTTCTCTCGAGTTTTCTTAGTAACAAAAATGCAAGTATTCCCAAAGGTGCTGAAGCTATAGACACCGGGCTGAAAGGAATGTTCTATGAAAACAAGCCAACTGCTGACAAAGGAAAGGGAGCTGTTATGGAGGTCAAAAAAAAGAAGGTGATGGAAAAGTCAAAAGCTGAAAGCAGTGTTAAGGCAAATGAAAGAAAAGGAAAAGGCTCCTGCCGAAGCAATGAAGGTGGAGTCTAGCAAAGAGAAGGAAGAAAATGATTTGGTAAATAACATACCTTACAAATTCAAAAATAAACTCTGCACATCTCAGTGTGTCAGTCTCTCATGACCCATTACAAATCCGTAACCGAGCACTCATTAGAGAAAAAGAAAATGTTTTATGATTTAACAAAGAAATTAAACAAAATGAAATTGCATATAAGAGAAAGTTGAATTCAAATTTAATTGAAATGTAGACAGTAAAAGAATTTGTTTATAGAAAAGATATTCTCATAAATGATTTAAAAAGTCATTGACTTTCAAATCGACTTTTTATTACTAGTGGGAATGCCCGCGCGTTGCGACGGGTGTTCTGACTGATATCTGATTCATTTATGACGTCTATTACGAACCACAAGCCATTCCGGGTTTCTAACATTTTATATTCCATTCAATAAAAAATAGACGAAGAACGTATAGAGTCACAAATATGCAAAGAAAATCTACAGTTTCAATATAAAGAGTTAGATTTATTAAACCATAACAAATTTCCATCAAAACATCGAAAGTAGGTTTATTTACAACCTTATTAACATTAATGATATTAGGGAGCATAAATTTGTATATGTCCATATACTTCGATCCAATCCCGTTATGAACCAGATTTTTTTATATACCAAGGGGCCTAAAATCTTTAAAAATATTCCGAACCCCAATAGAAAAATCTCTGAGTCCGCCACTGATTCAAATACACAAGATATTATCCTACAAAACATCTTGATTCCACCACATATTATAATCTCAAAACCTGTAATTGGACCAAAATATGAGAACCCCACATAAAATCCCACCCAAAGAAAATCCACACTTTTTTGCTTGAAATGATATATATTTGCACTTGAAATATACGTTTTCAATATGTACTTGTAAAAACTATGTCTGGAACAATTGAATACACAAAATAGACAGAATAATTTATGTATGATTTAACCACACTTCTGTACAGCACCTATTACCATATTTATAGGAAGAGATACATGTACTTACAATACACTAACCGATGTACATAGTTAACTGTCTAATACTTCAATCAATCGTTAATGAAGAAAATACAAGCTAAAATATAACTAAAAATATAACTCGCCTCTTGAACCAAAATAGAATGGAAGGTACCTCAATGTGCTACTTACACGTGTCGAGCGAGGGGTTAAGCGTGTATCGAAGCTGAGTTACATGCGTTTCGTGGCGTAGGATGGGTGTTTTCTGGCCCCGGTTCGCTTAACTGGCATTTAAACACGCGTAACTAACGCCGCCTGCAAAATCGATGCCTGAATACGCGGAACAACACAGGAATGCATGTAACCGGCATTAAACACACGTAACCAACGGTGAGCATGCGTAACTGTCGATTGAATGCTCGTAACTGGCGCTGGTTACTCATGCAAAGCCGGTTCCGTGTCAAGCGTTGCGTTAAGCGCTTACCGGTGACAGTTTACTCCCGTTACATGGTATCGAACACGCGTTTTCCATCTCCGTTACACGTGCCCAAGAAAAATGCGTTACAGACGCCGCATTATGCCTGAACGACAGACTCAGTTACGTGTCGAGCGGCTAGTTCACTGCGTGCCGGGGCCAAGTAACGTGTCGCCAGACGCGTGTTTCCCGGTACTGGTACATGTAATCGGCTCTGCACGCTTATCCGGCTTTTAAACATGCGTAAACCGAGGCATGATTGCCTGTAACTGGTGCCAAAAACAAGAAAGTCAGAACCTAGAAGCTGTACAGTAATTTCAAAATAACCATTTTATAAATCAAACCGTTCTGACCAGAAATTCCCTCCAACCCGAACCAAAATAACCCTTTATTGAATCAACTCCTTTTAACCAGCAATTCAAACCCGCCTGACCCGACCCGTTATACCAGTTTCCCTTTTAGTTGATATTTTTGGATTTAACCTGTTTGAGATCAAACAGAACCCAGATCGACCCATTGACAAATAAATGGGTCATACACACCTTTAGATTATTTGTTCCAAATCGAATCATTTGCTGCAACTGGCTTTCTGTTTGAATGCCCAACAAAAATGGATCATTGTCACTAAAATCTCACGAATAATACCAGAGTATTCCTGCTTGGTCTAATTTCACCTTTTCTATGATGATCTGGAGTCTGGACCAAAAGAACACCAATACCTATTAAAACAATAAATATCAACATGTTTGCGATCAAAAGTCAAACTAATTACTCTTTAAAACTCACGAATAATATCATGTAAGTGATTATGTGACATTAAAAAATCCAAAAATTAGTTATAACAAAACAAGCCAGCAAAAAAAATTAAAGCTTGTGCACCAGGTTATTTTCAAAATCTTTTGTTAGTAGTTATTAAAAAGAAACAGTCTTTGAAGGTACCTCAATGTGCTAGTCAATAGGCAAACCACTTGGGGTGTCCCAGTGGCCACCAGCCTCCATTCTAACCCGGAGGTGGCGGGTTCGAGTCTTGTACTCAGCCCAATGCCCCTACGGTAGGAGATTTACCGCCAGGCTTGGCCTTGCTGGGTGGCTAGCTTGCGGAGTGAGACTCTCCGGCGGTTGGGAGGATCCTTTTCACAGATTAACATCACCCCAAATTCTTCAGTTATCGCCACATGTTTTTAAAATAATATCTATATAATATAACATATAACATTTTAAAAACATATCTATAATTAACACATACTCTAATAAAACTCTTTTGTAGACAATACAAGGGTGGGTATGGATCCTTTTCACAGATTAACATCACCCCAAATTCTTCAGTTATCGCCACGAATCCTGACCGCAGTAGCCATCTTGGCGCCTTTGCCTTCACAAACAAGAACACAATGTATTGAAAAGTAAAAAAAGGCCAGATCGTAGACAACAGTTATTTATATATTCAACATTCATGATATTCAAGATTCAACTACAGAAAATCTTGATCTAAAGTTAGCGACACCACTTATTTGTTATTGTTTGAGGAATCGACCTGCTCATCGAACTTACTTCTTTTGACAAAGAAAGACCCGCCACAAACCTACCTTGATTCGTCAGATGTAGACTCGAAGAATCCACCTTGATTCACCTTGTTTGTGTCAAACTAACTGCAATCCAAAGGTCTATTCTACCTATAAACAGAATCGATAAAAGTCTTTTCCAACTCCCAAAAAAAAGCACAAAACAAGACAATTAACAACTAAAATCAATAAAAACCCAAAACACAATTTTGAAACTAAAAACCCCAAATTACAAATTCTTGAAATTAGGGTTTGTAAAAAGGGAAAAGTATGATAGTTGTCGGTGTTCAATCCGCCGTTGTTACGATTCACCACCACCACCATGTCGCCACGCCCACAACTACCACCAACAACACCATCCAACACCACCACCACGTCAACCAAGCCGGCACCGGCACAATCACCATCCAAAACCACCACCACCATAACACAATGTCATTAAGAAAAAGAAGGATGTTACAGTCTTACAGATGGGAGGAAGAACTTACTCATCGTGAAACGTGAGTAGCAAAACTCGAGAATGTGAAGAGCGTCCATGCCAGAATCGTCTCCCATGGCAGCGGTTATGGTGGCGTAGGGGTGGTGGATGAGAGTGACGAAAGAGAATAATGAGATTTGAGGTGTTTCGTAGAGAATTTGAGGAGAGATTTGTAACGGTGTGTGGGTATGAAGGTGAGACGCTTCATTTGCAGGCCAGCATCGAATCCCATTCAATTCAATGGGTGAAAACCCTAGTTTACCCCTCAGGTGTCTTAAAACTTTGAAAAACACTACAAGAAATTTGGTTCTTTACCAACACAAAGTATATGTGGGAAAAAGCATATAATGCGTTGTTAGTTTTCTTTACCTACACATAAAAGAAGTGTAATGATGTGTAGGCTCATGACTGTGGATATAGGTCATTATCCACACATAAGTTATATGTAGGCATATAACAAGCTATACCTACGCATATATGTGTGGCTAAAAGCCATTTATATGTGTGGTTAAAAGTACAACAATTTGTTTAGAAGACATCTGACGTGGCAGCTGACGTGGCATATGACATGGCATCCGACGTGGCAGTTGACGTGGCATGAATATATGTGTGGGTAAAAGTAATCTTATGTGTAGGTAAAAGTAATATTATATGTAGGTAAATGTTGAAGATGTGTAGGTATTGATCTTAATTTGTGTTGAAAAAAAACGTTGATGTGTTGGTAAATATATTTTAAATTGTAGAGATTAACCACACTATATGTAGATAAAAATGTTCAATATGTACAAACAAATACCAAAGTATTATGGAAACATACATGAACAAATTAAGATTCTTAATTAAACTAATAAACATTAATCTTACAAACAACTAAATAAAAGTACTAGTTATAGAAATTTAAATACTAAAACAAACAAAACAAAACTAGAAGAGAGGTTAAAACATAATCAGGGTAAAACTTATGTCATTATACCATTAATATGCCAGTCCACCGGACGGGTACAGAACTAGAAAAGCAAGGTTGTTAGCAATTCCAACTAAATACTTGATTTTATCATCTAAAGGATGACTTCCGCCTTTTAATTGGATCTTCTTAACATCATATTGTCTTCCATCCAACTTATTCTTGCATAAAACGACATCTCCAAGTCCACCATGGCCTGCAAAAGGCATCAAAAGAACCAAGTATTCAACAACCAAACAAGGGGACTTATCCGAGTTGCAATTTTTACATTCGCAATGCACATATAACATGGAATGCAAAACTAACAAAAGAACCAAGTATTGGTCGTTTTACATTTGATAAACTTACATATCATCTCCAAAAGTGAGCATCCAATCAGGCACTTTTCGAGATAGCAAGTTTCCAGTAAGATAGCAAAAAGTTCATAATATTTTCCACTAAGATGTGTGTGGGTTAACAATAAATTAGAGTGAAACACTTACATGGAGTCGGTGCGGTTTAGTTCAGCGAACCCTATAGGAATGGATCCATTAAGCTTGTTAAAGCTGAAGTCTCTGAGAGAACAATAGAATTAACAATGGTATGAAGTTTTGTGAATTTGTAATTTATAGAACTAAAAAAAAATTGAATAGTCTTTTCTTAACACAGCTGTAACAAGAGAAGAAACCAATAACACTCAATTATAAAGAAGCGAATCAACTTACAGGTTCTTGAAACGCGTTGTACTACTAAAGGGTGGAATGGGGGTGTCTCGTCCTCTCAAGTCACTGATTCTCCTGCATTTCTTGACTCAGCCAACACATATATTTGACCAATGTTGCAACCAAAATAAAGAATACATAAAAAAAATTACTAACAAGTCTGTTAGGCTTTCCAATAGAGTAATGTTAGAAGGTATTGGCCCCTCCAGTCCACTGGCCTGAATCCTTCTGTTATTCAGAAGCTTCAATTAAATATATACAACTATAAAATGAAACAATAAGAAAATGTCTTACAAGGATTCGAGACTTATCCATTGTCTGATGAACTCAAGGATCTTCCCAGAGAAATTGTTACCACCAATCCAACTGCTCAAGAAAACAGTCAATTTACAGAATTGATAATTGATGATCACAATCCACATCTGATAAACCGTAGAAACACTAAATTTAGCAACACACACTACCTTACACGAAATACTTAACCAAATCAAAAGTTAAAACACCAGCTTCCACATATTTAGACATACAAACCCTAGAAACCATGAAAAGCTCACCATTATCCGAGTAGCCAAAGTATTCGATAGACCACGATCCGCGAGTGCATCCAGAGCCACCTCAGCCGCTAAATGTTCCGCCTGCTGGAGCGTCGTGTAGTAGTTAGGGCTCTCATATGTCTCGCCATTAAGTGTCGTGCAGTAGAGACAAACGCTCTGTCTTGCACGAATATCCAACCGGAGATCACCAATCGAAACTTATCCGTCTCACTCTAAAATTTCTGTAACAAATGGTCAGAATAGTCATAACATGGACCGATCTAACAACCAATGGAACATATAAGTGAAGAAGGACTTACTGAAGCTTCATCAGAGAAACCCTAGCCGCCATCGCCGGAGGCGGCAGCTAGGGTTTTCTGTCATCGTCTTTCTCCTCGGTTCAACCATTGAAGGTGTTGATGTGGTCACTAATGACCACCATCATCACCACCGTATGCAAAGATTACCAGAGTTGTGTTCTCTCTTCCTACCTACTGCAAGAAAGATTGAGGGGGTGAGGAGAACAATAGATATTTTAGTTTGAAAATGCTGCAACCAGTTGATGAATCTATAATGTCTTTCCATCTGTCTCTCACCATATATGTACACTTTCAAATACGAACAATTGCCAAAATCTTTCACCAAAGGTTGTTTGCTGCCAAACTTCTTCGATGAGCTAGTAAACAAGTTTTGATGTGCAAAATCAGTCTAGAAAATGAAACAAACTACACATGATCTCAAACAAACAAAAAAACATGACCTCATAAGCTAAATATGTATAATGTATGATAGGTTAGTCAATGAAACTCAAATACACATACCTCAGAGGATGGATGTTGAGCTGGAACCATCATCCGTTTCTAAAACCATAAAGCAGAATGCCTCCATCAAGAGATCTGACCCCTCAGGTTCTACATAATGCTGCAATGCGGATATAAGAAACAGAAACAAGTAATATTCAGATAACCAAATAACATAAAAAGTAGGTGAAAATGACGTCGATAAATATAAATTAGAACTCAATATAAAGAATTAAGTAGGGGTGCAAACAAGCCAAGCTACTCGCGAGCTACTCAAGTTCGGCTCGAAAAAACTGAAAACGAGTCGCGCTTAAACAAGCTAAGTCCAAGCCCCGCTGACGAGCCTACTATTAATAGTAATTATTATATATAAAAATATAATAAAATGACTAAACTATATATACATATATTATGTTATATAAACATTTATAAGAATAATTATTATATTTAATATGAATTATTTAATAAATAATAAACGAGACAAGCCCAAGACGAGCTCAAGCTTGAAAAACTACCTACAAGCCGGCCTCAAGCTTTATAAACAAAGCTTGAACCAAGCCAGTCTCGAGCTTGAGCTCTTATAAGTTAAACAAGTTCAAGCCCGATCCCACGAACTCGGGCTCGGCTCGTTTACCTTTTTCCTGTTTTTAAAATATTATTTCTAATTTAAGGATAATATTTACTAACACCTACCATATTAGAAGACGAGACCAAAGTTGTTAGAGCAACACCTGCAAGACCATAACAATTATGACGAATCATATATACCATAGTTTATCCACATATATAGAATGTCCTACAATACAAGACCATTGTTGAGTAGAAGTAGATATATGACCGTCATCACCATACTTTACTGGTTTCGCAGCTGCTGCAATCCGCGATCGCCGGTTATTAGATATTCCGGTTATACTGGTCGGGTTATGAAAGGATTTTAGAAAAAAAGGGTCAATCACGTCAAATGTAAAAAAAACATACCTTCAGCCAAACTATTCCCACTAAATCCAAGAACATGAAATATACTTTCAAGTGGTTCATTTACTACCTGCACGTATAGAAACATAGTTTACACAAAAGTTGAGTTTTCTACTATATGTTTTACAATTTAGAGGGTATTGTTAGATATTTGAAAAAAAAATTCAAACACTTTCGTTAATAGCATTGTAATATTTAGGTAGAGGGTCGAAAGGAGTAGTAATTAATTGTAAAATGCTTATTAAGAACGTGGGGTATTGTCACACCCCCAAAATCCACCATGCGGGGTATCACCGCTTGGAGACGTGACATGACCAGGATCGAGCCACCAATCATACTGAACAACGTACTTAAGTAGATAAAGACAATCACAATACGATTGGTGACTAAAAGCTAGTTAACGAAGTTTTTAATTTAGACAGCGGAAGCATAAACGTAAAGTTCAAAACATAAGTTCGCAGTTCATAAGTTTAAAGTCCAACACATAGGTTTAATAAGTTCACAATGTTTTAAACATTAAACACTGGACATAGCCGTCCGCACACCACAACGACTCCTTCCTCGTGCAAGCTCCAAATGATTAGCGACCTGTAAGGCATGTAACAACGAGTCAACAACAAAGTTGAGTGAATTCACAGTTGGTTGTTTAGTTATAGCATTCGTTTCGTAAATCATCTGTTCGTTTTGAAAACCATGTATCGTATAAGTTTGCATCGCGGTCTTTCTGACATGTTTGCGAAGATTAGTGGGGGTTTCCCATGTGTTACTAGACCACGCGTATCGACTGCTACGAAAATATAAGAGGTGCCCTAAGTCAATGTCTATCAGCATTGACCCTTTGCCCATAGTCCATTAGTACACGCCCGTCCGACTGGCACGGTGTGAGGTTTGTTAAACCTAATAGCGCTATTAACTAATGACCCGCTCGCCATAGGCCTTGGCGATTAAGTCGATAAATGAGGGACTTAAAGTGATAGAGTTGATGGTCTTATGATCATGTACGTAGGTTTTACGTACGTGCCCTTCAATCCGAGGACAGTAAAAAGTAGTTTAATAGTAATGATAGTACAAGTAGTTATTTAATCTCATTCCCAACCCCTGGGAATCCCATGCCTTAGAAAGAGTGTGAACTCACCTTGGTTGCTCGGTTTGACTCTCAAATATAGCTAATAGTCGAGGTCGGTCAATCACGTCCTAGTATGATTACCACTTAGTTTATTAGTGATTTCAAATAGGACACAAAGTTCCTACACGTATCTATCACATAACATGCATCACTTTAACGGTTCATGCCCATATAACCTTCCCATCTATTCCCCACTCATAGACAAACATACAACATTGCACATAACACTTTTATTGACATATAACACGTTCTATCATTCTCGGATAACCTACTCGACATTTAGACACGCAAATCACTCCTTATGTCATTTCAGCTTTATTAATCAAAACTGGACTGTTTTCGAGCATTTTAATAAAATAGTTAACCTTTTCCAAAAATTCTCAAATTTTTACAGGATGTCATATATAATCCAAAATTTATTGTGTAAAAATTTCGGATCTCAGTTCATTACCAATTTTATACAAAAATTCTTTTACTCGACTGCAATCAGATTTGGTACTTTCCGATTGCAGTTTTACGGAAAAATTCACTAAAAATCAATCGTAAGTCGGATCGTCGAAATTCCAGTTGGAGGGTCACAGAAACAACCGTGACCATCTACAGTAAAAATTCCATGAGCTGATTCTGCTCAGGTTTTATGTTTGGACTCTGATTACAACACACTTTTTCAGCAGAAATATTTCAGCTTTGAGCTGCTGTCTAAAAATAATACTTTAAAAATAGTAAACGACCTCGAAAAATTACGATTCCAGTTCCATTTATTCAGATATTCAAAATTACACAATTTAGACTCCAGAAATTAAATTTTTCGATTAAAGATGAACCCTTTACAGCCTGTTGAAGCAGGCTGGAAATTTCAATCAGCAAGCTGTTTATATGTAGAAGTGACTAAAAACGCATAAACAAAGACTCTAACCATGGTGTATCGAAGGATAAATGTTCAAACATCATGCATGCATTTACCAAACCCAAACTAACCAGATTTCATCTTCAAACAAACTTTTTATGTAGGGTTTTTATGTAGAGTTTCAAGTTCATATATCTAGCGTTTTAGCTTATGGGTGACAAGAACATTCAAACAAAACATAGCAAGAATCAAGGTGGAACAAGAGTGTGAAGGGACTTACTACTAGCACAAGGCTAGGGTAGTAATCTTAGGACAAGATGATGGTGAAATGTTGGTGACAAAGGCTTGAATCAAGCTTCCGTGAAGACCCTTCAATCTTGTACTCCTATGGATGAATCCTCAAACTTGAATGAGAGCTTTTGGAGAAGAAAATGGTGAATGTGAAGAGTGGTGGTGGTGAAATCGGTTATGGAGAGAGGGGGGGGGGGGCGAAAATATGAGGAGGGAGGTGAAGGGTGGAGTGTAATGTTAGAGAAAAATGATGAGTTATCTTGGAACTTGAAGGATTCCTTACAAGCTTTGGCTAGTCTTACAAGCAATGCACAAGGTTTCAACCAATGGAGCCATGAGGCAAAAAGAACATGATTAAGGTGGATCCATGGCTGGAAATCGGTTGGGGGGGGGGGGGGGGGGGTAAAGTGAAGATTTTTGTTAGTTAATAGGTATTAAGTTAGAAGGTTAAGGGTATTTCCAAGTATAGTGGGTGTGTGACATGTTTCTATAGTGCGTAGGGATTTTGTGACCATAAATAATTAAGAAAGATAAAATAATATTTCTGAAAATATTTTAGTGTCCCGGAAAATGTCTGGTTGTTCGGTTACGTATCGTTCCGTTAAAGCGTTTAATTTCACCGTATAGCGTCTTATACATATTTTTTTGTAACGAAATTTATTCCTAACACACAGGAAAATATACCGGACTATTTAGTAACTTTTCTGTATACTACTAGTATGCTAACACGCACATGTAAGTATAACACAGTAATCAGAGAGCAGTTAAATGATTCAGCACAGTCATCAAGTACTTTTATTATCATTAATAAACTGTATGGTTACATGCAAATTTGAGGGTTGTCACATTCTCCCCCTGTTAAGAGAATTTCGTCCCGAAATTTAGTGCGTAGTTACTGAGGAAGCTAGTTAAGTTGCAGTGTTTACTCGTTTTCCTGGGGTGTCACATCATCCCCCCGTTGATTTGGAATTCCGTCCCAAAATTCTGCAGTAGCTTCAGCCTCAGTAGTGGTTGCACTGTTTCCGAACAACTGGGGATATCTGAGTTTCATTTGGTCTTCTCGTTCCCAGGTATACTCTGGGCCACGACGAGCATTCCAACGAACAGATGATTTACGAAACGAATGCTCTGATACCACTCGGACCAGAGGTATCCTGGTAAGCTTGAGGATCTTAACATCTCGATCCGTAATCTCTACAGGTTCCTCGACGAATCGCAGCTGGTCGTCGATAGTGAGTTCCTTCAGAGGAACTATGTGGGTCTCATCTGGCATACACTTCTTCAGATTCGATACATGGAAAACATTGTGAACTCCGCTGAGTTCTTCAGGTAGATTCAACCTGTAGGCGACTTTGCCAATTTTCTCAATGACTTCGAAGGGTCCGACATAACGCGGATTGAGTTTGCCTCGTTTGCTAAAGCGGACTACACCTTTCCAAGGTGAGACTTTGAGTAGCACTCGATCCCCAACCTGGAGCTCGAGTGGTTTTCTTCCCTTATCAGCATAACTTTTCTGACGGTCACGAGCTGCCGCCATTCGCTGTCGTATCTGAGCAATTCTCTCGGTGGTGTCTACCACATGTTCTGGGCCAGTGATTTGGCTGTCACCAACTTCTGCCCAACAGAGAGGTGATCGGCGTTTGCGTCCGTATAATGCCTCAAACGGAGCGGCTTGGATGCTGGTGTGGTAGCTGTTGTTGTACGAAAACTCCACCAGCGGGAGGTGCCTTTCCCAGCCATTACCAAAATCGATTACACATGCCCTAAGCATGTCTTCAAGGGTTTGGATGGTGCGTTCAGATTGCCCATCCGTCTGCGGGTGATAAGCGGTGCTCATATCTAAACGTGAGCCAAAGGACTTGTGCATTGCTTGCCACAGTTCAGAAGTAAAACGTGCGTCACGATCAGATATAATAGAGGTTGGCACTCCGTGCCTTGATACCACTTCCTTTAGATAAATGTCTGCAAGAGTAGAAAACTTATCCGTTTCTTTGATAGCCAGAAAATGTGCAGACTTGGTCAGTCGATCTACGATCACCCAAATGGTATCGTTTCCGCGTTGAGATCTGGGCAGGCCGGTCACGAAATCCATGGAAATTTGCTCCCATTTCCATTTCGGGATCTCCGGTTGTTGAAGTAGGCCTGATGGTTTCTGATATTCAGACTTGACTCTCGCACAAGTCAAGCACTTGCTGACGTAGGTTGCTATGTGGGCTTTCATGCCAGGCCACCAGTATGTGGTCTTTAAGTCGTGGTACATCTTATCCGAACCAGGATGTACTGAATAACGAGACTTATGTGCTTCATCCATCACAAGCTCGCGTAGGTTTCCATACAGTGGGACCCAGATGCGCCCTGTTACATAGTAAGCGCCGTCTTCCTTTTGTTCTAGCCGCTACCTCGATCCTCGTAGGGACTCAGCCCTGATGTTCTCTGCTTTCAATGCTTCAACCTGAGCATCACGAATCTGAGCGGGAAGGTTAGATTGGATGGTAAGCTGTAGAGCACGTACACGCCTAGGTATGGTATCCTTTCGACTTAGGGCGTCGGCCACAACATTGGCTTTGCCCGGATGATACTTGATTGCGCATTCATAATCGTTCAAGAGCTCAACCCATCGGCGTTGACGCATGTTTAACTCCTTTTGTTTGAAGATATGCTCGAGACTCCTGTGATCGGTGTAAATGGTGCACTTGGTACCGTACAGGTAATGTCTCCATATCTTAAGAGCGAAAACAACTGCTCCCAGCTCCAGATCATGAGTAGTGTAGTTTCTTTCGTGAACTTTAAGTTGGCGCGATGCGTAGGCAATGACCTTGTCACATTGCATCAATACGCAACCAAGTCCTTGGATGGAAGCGTCGCAATAAACCACGAAATCATCGGTGCCTTCGGGCAATGAGAGGATAGGCGCGCTACAAAGTCTATCCTTTAGATGTTGAAATGCGGACTCTTGTGCATCACCCCAATTATAGATGATGCCTTTCTGAGTCAGTGAAGTGAGAGGTTGCGCAATCTTGGAGAAATCTTTGATAAACCTTCTGTAATATCCTGCCAAACCCAAGAATTGGCGGATTTCTTTTGGTGTGCGGGGTGCAGGCCAGTTCTTGATTGAGTCAACCTTCGATGGATCAACATGAATCCCATCCTTGTTTACCACATGGCCTAGAAAGTGGACTTCGCGAAGCCAGAAGTCACATTTTGAAAACTTGGCATACAATTGCTCTTTTCGAAGAAGTTCCAACATAAGTCGTAGATGCTGCTCGTGTTCCTCCTGACTCTTAGAATAGATCAGGATATCGTCGATGAACACAATAACGAACTTATCCAGGTAAGGCTTGCACACTCGGTTCATGAGATCCATGAAGACCGCTAGTGCATTCGTCAGCCCGAATGGCATAACCAGAAACTCGTAATGGCCGTAACGAGTTCTGAATGCTGTTTTGGAGACGTCCACATCTCGGACCCTCAGCTGATGGTATCCCGATCTCAAGTCAATCTTGGAGTAATAGCTCGACCCTTGCAACTGGTCGAACAAGTCGTCAATACGTGGAAGAGGATAACGATTCTTTACAGTCACCTTGTTGAGTTCGCGGTAGTCAATACACATCCTGAAGGTACCATCTTTCTTCTTTACGAACAAGACTGGAGCTCCCCAGGGCGAAGAGCTAGGACGAATAAAACCTTTTTCCAAGAGTTCTTGTAGTTGTGTGGACAGTTCTTCGAGTTCTGATGGAGCTAGACGATATGGTGCTCGAGCTACTGGTGCTGCTCCAGGAGCTAGCTCGATTTGAAATTCAACTTGGCGGTGAGGCGGAAGACCAGGCAATTCCTCAGGAAAATCGCGCACAATAGGAATGTCTTCAATTCTCTTCTCTTCCGTGGATGTGTCAGTGACGAGCGCTAGAATGGCAGTGTGGCCCTTTCGTAGACATTTCTGGGCCTTAAGGAAAGAGATGATGCCTTCGACAGCACCACTCTTGTCGCCACGAATCACAAGAGGGTCTTCACCAGATCGAGGAATGCGGATGATTTTCTCCTTGCAAACAATCTCCGCTTGATAACGAGATAGCCAATCCATTCCAATAACGACGTCGAAACTTCCCAGTGTGATAGGAACAAGATCGATAGGGAAAGTCTGACCAGCTAAGACGAGCTTACAACCTTTAACTACGTGTGTGGCTTCAAGACTTTTACCATTTGCTAGCTCTACCGCGTGTTTGGTGTTCAAAAGTGTTGGAGTGCGCTTAAGCATTTGGCTAACTTTTAAGGACACATAACTAGTATCGGCACCTGAATCGAATAAAACAGTAACAAAGAAGTCATCCAGAAGAAACTTACCCATCACAACGTTGGGATCGTTCCTTGCATCACCCTGACCAATCACAAAAGCACGACCTCTTGCTCCATTACCATTGTTGTTACCCCCGTTGTTACCTCCATTGTTGTTCCCGTTTCCCTGGTTGTTGTTGTTGTTCTGATTCTGGTTAAGTTGGGGACAGTTCTTCTTAAAGTGGCCTTCAGCGCCACACTGAAAGCATCCTTTATTTCCATGCTGATGCTGCTGCAGGTGGTTCTGTGCGGCTTGTTGTTGTTGGCGATTCTAATTCGCAGGACGCGGGCTCCTGCAATCCCTAGCTTCATGACCCAACTTGTGACATCTCTGACAACGACCTTTGTTGCACTGACCACTATGGTGTCTGTTACATTTGTTGCACTTTGGGTGGTTTCCTCGATACCCACCCTGTCCTTGATTACCGGAGGATTGCTGACCCAGACTCTGGTAGTCGTCAGTCCTTCGCTGCTGAGACTGACCCGAAGCAGAACCCTTACTGGAGTTTCCATCCCATTTTCGCTTGTTGTCGGTAAGTACATCAGAAGTAGCTGTAGCACTGATACGTTTAGGTAGCCTGTTTTGCTCCACCGCCTGGTCGGTGAGACGATGAGCCAACTTGATAATTTGCTGAATGGTACCCAGGTTGGCTGAAGTTACGTGACTTTGAATTGCTGGTACAAGGCCCTTGAGGTACAGCTCAATTCGTTTGATGGGAGGGTCCACCATAGTTGGACACATGATGGTCAGCTCGTTTGACCTCTTAGTATACGCCTCAATCTCAGACCCCGTCATCTTCAGATTGTAAAATTCCACTTCTAGCTTGTGGATGTCATCCCGACTACAGTACTCCTCCTTGATCAGCTCTTTAAAACCATTCCAGGGTGTGGCATTAGCAACTGCCAGTCCTAGTAGTTGAACCTGCGCCTTCCACCAGGTTAACGCAGCTCCTTCAAGTGTTCCGGTAGCATATTTCACCCTATGGTCTTCGGGGCATTCGCACATCTCGAAAACTGACTCAAGCTTTTCAAACCAGTGAAGAAGGCCCACTGCTCCTTCGGTGCCACTGAAAGTAGTAGGTCGGCAGTCCATGAATGTTTTGAATGTGCACACAGGAGGCTGAGCATGTTGACCTCCTGCAGGGACAGCGGCGAGTGCCTCAGCAACTCATTCGTTGATCAGAGCCGTCAGCTGAGCTTGAGTTAGATTCAAATGTCCACCCATGATCTTCACAACGAAATAACGTAGGTGAGAAAAGTGTCGCGAAAGTGCGTAAGTGTGGGACGATAGTGGAGAGTAAGCATGCAAGGTTCAAATAGCAATTACCATATTATCTAATGCACGGTGAGAACTATCTAACCGACAATATAACATAAATCATACCACTTATGGCGTCGAGTCTTGCACGTGGAGCGAAGCGTCGTTGTGGATCGTTGAGCACTGTACAGGTTATAGTCTGGTTTTATCAAAAAGCTTTTCCCTTTTTAAAACCAAGTTCACTATAACCAATGGCTCTGATACCAATCTGTCACACCCCCAAAATCCACCATGCGGGGTATCACCGCTTGGAGACGTGACATGACCAGGATCGAGCCACCAATCATACTGAACAACGTACTTAAGTAGATAAAGACAATCACAATACGATTGGTGACTAAAAGCTAGTTAACCAAGTTTTTAATTTAGACAGCGGAAGCATAAACGTAAAGTTCAAAACATAAGTTCGCAGTTCATAAGTTTAAAGTCCAACACATAGGTTTAATAAGTTCATAATGTTTTAAACATTAAACACTGGACATAGCCGTCCGCACACCACAACGACTCCTTCCTCGTGCAAGCTCCAAATGATTAGCGACCTGTAAGGCATGTAACAACGAGTCAACAACAAAGTTGAGTGAATTCACAGTTAGTTGTTTAGTTATAGCATTCGTTTCGTAAATCATCTGTTCGTTTTGAAAACCATGTATCGTATAAGTTTGCATCGCGGTCTTTCTGACATGTTTGCGAAGATTAGTGGGGGTTTCCCATGTGTTACTAGACCACGCATATCGACTGCTACGAAAATATAAGAGGTGCCCTAAGTCAATGTCTATCAGCATTGACCCTTTGCCCATAGTCCATTAGTACACGCCCGTCCGACTGGCACGGTGTGAGGTTTGTTAAACCTAATAGCGCTATTAACTAATGACCCGCTCGCCATAGGCCTCGGCGATTAAGTCGATAAATGAGGGACTTAAAGTGATAGAGTTGATGGTCTTATGATCGTGTACGTAGGTTTTACGTACGTGCCCTTCAATCCGAGGAGAGTAAAAAGTAGTTTAATAGTAATGATAGTACAAGTAGTTATTTAATCTCATTCCCAACCCCTGGGAATCCCATGCCTTAGAAAGAGTGTGAACTCACCTTGGTTGCTCGGTTTGACTCTCAAATATAGCTAATAGTCGAGGTCGGTCAATCACGTCCTAGTATGATTACCACTTAGTTTATTAGTGATTTCAAATAGGACACAAAGTTCCTACACGTATCTATCACATAACATGCATCACTTTAACGGTTCATGCCCATATAACCTTCCCATCTATTCCCCACTCATAGACAAACATACAACATTGCACATAACACTTTTATTGACATATAACATGTTCTATCATTCTCGGATAACCTACTCGACATTTAGATACGCAAATCACTCCTTATGTCATTTCAGCATTATTAATCAAAACTGGACTGTTTTCGAGCATTTTAATAAAATAGTTAACCTTTTCCAAAAATTCTCAAATTTTTACAGGATGTCATATATAATACAAAATTTATTGTGTAAAAATTTCGGATCTCAGTTCATTACCAATTTTATATAAAAATTCTTTTACTCGACTGCAATCAGATTTGGTACTTTCCGATTGCAGTTTTACGGAAAAATTCACTAAAAATCAATCGTAAGTCGGATCGTCGAAATTCCAGTTGGAGGGTCACAGAAACAACCGTGACCATCTACAGTAAAAATTCCATGAGCTGATTCTGCTCAGGTTTTATGTTTGGACTCTGATTACAACACACTTTTTCAGCAGAAATATTTCAGCTTTGAGCTGCTGTCTAAAAATAATACTTTAAAAATAGTAAACGACCTCGGAAAATTACGATTCCAGTTCCATTTATTCAGATATTCAAAATTACAGAATTTAGACTTCAGAAATTAAATTTTTCGATTAAAGATGAACCCGTTACAGCCTGTTGAAGCAGGCTGGAAATTTCAATCAGCAAGCTGTTTATATGTAGAAGTGACTAAAAACGCATAAACAAAGACTCTAACCATGGTGTATCGAAGGATAAATATTCAAACATCATGCATGCATTTACCAAACCCAAACTAACCAGATTTCATCTTCAAACAAACTTTTTATGTAGGGTTTTTATGTAGAGTTTCAAGTTCATATATCTAGTGTTTTAGCTTATGGGTGACAAGAACATTCAAACAAAACATATCAAGAATCAAGGTGGAACAAGAGTGTGAAGGGACTTACTACTAGCACAAGGCTAGGGTAGTAATCTTAGGACAAGATGATGGTGAAATGTTGGTGACAAAGGCTTGAATCAAGCTTCCGTGAAGACCCTTCAATCTTGTACTCCTATGGATGAATCCTCAAACTTGAATGAGAGCTTTTGGAGAAGAAAATGGTGAATGTGAAGAGTGGTGGTGGTGAAATCGGTTATGGAGAGAGGGGGGGCCGAAAATATGAGGAGGGAGGTGAAGGGTGGAGTGTAATGTTAGAGAAAAATGATGAGTTATCTTGGAACTTGAAGGATTCCTTACAAGCTTTGGCTAGTCTTACAAGCAATGCACAAGGTTTCAACCAATGGAGCCATGAGGCAAAAAGAACATGATTAAGGTGGGTCCATGACTGGAAATCGGTTGGGGGGGGGGGTAAAGTGTAGATTTTTGTTAGTTAATAGGTATTAAGTTAGAAGGTTAAGGGTATTTCCAAGTATAGTGGGTGTGTGACATGTTTCTATAGTGCGTAGGGATTTTGTGACCATAAATAATTAAGAAAGATAAAATAATATTTCTGAAAATATTTTAGTGTCCCGGAAAATGTCTGGTTGTTCAGTTACGTATCGTTCCGTTAAAGCGTTTAATTTCACCGTATAGCGTCTTATACATATATTTTTGTAACAAAATTTATTCCTAACACACAGGAAAATATACCGGACTATTTAGTAACTTTTCTGTATACTACTAGTATGCTAACACGCACATGTAAGTATAACACAGTAATCAGAGAGCAGTTAAATGATTCAGCACAGTCATCAAGTACTTTTATTATCATTAATAAACTGTATGGTTACATGCAAATTTGAGGGTTGTCACATTCTCCCCCTATTAAGAGAATTTCGTCCCGAAATTTAGTGCGTAGTTACTGAGGAAGCTAGTTAAGTTGCGGTGTTTACTCGTTTTCCTGGGGTGTCACAGGTATGGTGGGGCATGGTGCAACACGTGGAGTATGGGGCAACCAAGACAAAAAGCAAATTTCAAAGGGGTATGGTGGGGCGTGGCTGGGGTGGCGTGGAAAAAAAGTCAATTTCAAAGGGCTAGTGCTCTTGGCCAATGAGGTTCCGCCATGTCATGTTCGTAGCCCCGCCCAACGCCTGGGCTGAAACCCCCGCCCAAGGGACCACGCCGAAACCCAAGCCCACCCGGGGTGGTGACGTGGGCGTTTGTACCCAACCCCCGCCCCATACCCCATAGTCTAAGAGTGTATTTTTTTTAGAGAAAAATGCCCGGATAGTCCCTGTGGTTTCGCCTTTTTCACCTATAGTCCCCAACTTTCTAAAACCACCTGAATAGTCCCCAAGTTTTCAATTTTCATTCCCGGACAGTCCCTGGCATGGATGGAGGTTACTTTTCTCAGTTAAGTTGGTGTAAAATGACTATAATGCCCTTACTATTTAAAAACAACAAATAAAACATTAAAAGAATAAAAAAAATATATACATGTGGGCCCCACCTACCCACCCCACCCTCAGCCTATGTCTTCTTCCCCATTCTCTCCTTAACCTGCAACAAAACATCAAATAACCATTTATTCATCAAATCAATGAATCAAAATCATTTGATCGAGTTGTCAACATATTTAATCACAATACATCATGACCACCTTATGAATCAATTAGAAATAAACAAGATGAATTATTACAACAAGAACATATTTTCATCAGAACTAAATCACCAATTAGTCAAACCTTAATTCAAGAGCAATCGACAAGAATGTGGGTAACCGAGAACTACAAGAGTGCAGATTATGAATAACTACTGACCAAAGCAAACATGGAACGGGTGTGTGGGTGTGTGACTGCTTCCTTCTCGCACCGAGACTCGGATTCACTAGCCACCACCTCTGCCGCTAACCGGAGACACCACCATCACCAGCTTAAGTCACTGCTATGGTCCGACACTACCGCCGCGCGCTGCCACCACCACCGTCGATGCTCCCATCTCTGTGTCGTCCCTTCTCTCTCTCTCTCTCTAGCATTTTAAGGTTGAGTTTGTATGTGTGTGTTGTCTAGAGGGTACAGGGAACTTGGGGGAAATGGTGTACGAGAAAGAGAGGTGTGCGAGTGTGAAACAGGGTAAGGAAAGGGGTGTGCCGATCGGCCTGAGGTGTGGTCGTAGCTTGTCGCCGGAACCACCGTGACAACATAAACCATATCCCTTGCCACATGCTTGTGACCCATATAAACTCCACCACCGCCATTGCGTTTCAGGTCTGCGAAGAAGCACCATGTTGTGAGGGGTTTTTTTATGTTCTAGGGTTTCAGATCTGAAGGTTTTTCAAGGTTACAAATTAGGGTGAGTTGGTGGTGGTTGTGGTGGTGGTGGTGAAGGTGGTGAAGGTGAAAGTGGTATAAGAGGGGTGGGGATGGATCTGCAGGGGAAGGGGAAGAAGAGTGATGAAGGTGGGGGTGGGGTTGGGGTTGTTTTTTTTATTTATTTATAAAGTAGTGGGTCCCACATAAAAATAAATCTATTAAATAGATTAAGTTATTTTGTTTTTTAGTAAGGGTATTTTTGTCATTTCACATCATTTTAACAGAGAAAAGTAACTGAAGTTAGGTCCAGGGACTATCCGAGAACGAAAATTGAAAACTTGGGGACTATTCAGGTAGTTTTAGAAAGTTAGGGACTATAGGTGAAAAAAGACGAAACCACAGGGACTATCCGGGCATTTTTCTCTTTTTTTTATTTACAACCTCTGCATTTTATATTTGTTCCACTAATCATTTGCTTAGTTGCATTGAAATATTGGAACTCATAACTTTTTTTAACACACTAGCCAATTAATCTAGTGAAATTCTGAATGTTTTATTCATTAGTTGATTAATTCTTCTGCTGACAATTCAATTAATAATCAAACTAACAACATTTTATTGATTTTAATCCATCCATCAAAAATTAGTAGTCCCAAGTTCACTCAACCAACCAAAAATTATCAATTACAGTAATAACCTAATAAACACATGCTAAGATCACTAAATGAAATCAGTTCAAAGAGCTCACATTCAAATATCTCAAAACACTAAAAGTAAACACAACCCTTAACTATTAGAACCAAAGTGCATCTCAACAATCAATCAAATTAATAAATCAAATGCGGTAAGTATAATCTGAAAGTAATTAGATAACCACTCAACAGTATATAAAACAACAAAACATACCTACTGTAAATTGATAAACTCATGTGTAAGTTGAGCACAAGCTTCAGAGACGAGCGCAACTTCACTATTTCCATAACAAGAAGATTAATGGAATCGCAATCGCATGTATCAACAAAATTGAAGCAAACAAAAACAATTTCAATATAGTAACAGAATAGAATGGAATGGCATGCAATGGAATAGCAAAGTTAACCTAAGTTACTGTTCCGAACCTTTTCCCAACGCCTTGGGCTTTGACTTGAAGAGTCCCTTCACATCGCGGCACCACGGCACCAGCACGACAATTGGGTGGGTGGCCTTGCTCTCTTCTGGATATTGGATTTCAAGAAGCGAGGTCTTCGATTTCAATTTTGGGGAAGGTTTCAAAAGACAAAAGTAGCTTTAGGGTTTATTTGGAAGTGAAATTTGGTGTTGGGAGGGAACAAAAGTTTAAGGCGGAGGGAAATTTTAATTTTAGAGTTTTTTACTAAAACTTTTGAACGGGGTAAGAGGGAAATTAAAAACCTTTGAAACTTTTTAATGGCATTTAAAAATTAGATTAGATCATGCGTAGTGGTTTTATCAATAATGCCCCCACCATGGGGCGTTTTCTGCTATTTGGCAGTCCAGTCACCATGGGGGCATTATTGAGGGTTATTGCAAAAGTGTCGTAGTGGGAATAATGCCCAATAACGTCCATGCAATCATTTCACAATTATTTATTTATTTAAATTTAAAATTAAAATTCTTCATTAATTTAAAAAAAAATTACACTACTTGAAATAAAAAAAAAACCCTAAATAAAAAACATAATATAAAAAAAACCGAAATAAAATAAAATAAAGTTAAAAAAAAGGATGATAATCTAGAGTCCATATTTTTCTCGAATTTTTTGGCGACGAATTTGCGCAAGGATCAACGCGTCGCCTTGGAGGTGGTCGAGCGGTTTGGACAAAAACTCAATGTCCTTTTCCATTTGCCTCGCCTCTTGCATCTCGTTAAACTTTTTTGTTTCGGCGACGCGTTCTTTCATAGTCTCCAAACGTTGGTGGCCGAGATCTCGAATGTCTTGGAGACGACGGTTCATCTCCTCGAAATCTTCCTTCAACAGGATTTTTTAACTGGGTTGGGTGTAAAGGACTAAACTTGCAACAAAATACCTAGTAAAGGACACCGCCTGTCAACATTCGTTAAAAAGGACACCGCCTGAAAAGTGGTATAAAGATAATGGACAAAACTTGTAATTTTTCCTACTTACTTTATAGGTATGTAATATGTACATATATTGTACATTTTTACTCATCTGTAGGTATTTAATTTACCACGTCATTTTCAAAAATAAAAAAAGTATATATTAACTTAGTTTATCTACATATTTTTTAAAAAATTCTTATGTGTTGGTAAACATAATCATTTACCTACATATATTTAGTTTTTTTACATATGTGTAGATAATTTAGCTACACATGACGAAAATTTGCTACATGTGTAGGCAATTTTTGGGGGGGAAATTTTCCCACCAACACCAAGTGTGGCTAAAATGTATTACCAACACATATTAAGTGTTAATTATTATGAAAATATATTATCAACTATTACACACACATATACAAACATGTGTAGGTAAATACCCACACATTTACATGTGTAGGTAAATTATGTGTGGGTAAACACCCCAATTTCTTGTAGTGAAACTTTCAATTCTACCCCCTCACAAATGGCTTGAAGTATCTTGTACATATTGCTTCGGAAGTTGTATGCATGTAAAATTGCATCTTTATCCATCACTTTTCCTTTTTATAGTATTATAGATATATCATGGCACCTAACCACAAAGGGCACTTGGATCAATATGTTCAATAAATGAGGTTGAAAGTCATTGACTTTCAAATCGGCTTTGCTATTTTAGATCTTTTAATAAAAAAAGGAGTAAATTACAAGTTTTGTCCTTTATGTATGTCCCAAATTGCAGGCGCTGCCCTTTAAACCAAAACTTGACAGGCGGTGTCCTTTGTGTTTTCAAAATCTTGCACGTTTTGTTCTTTAGGCCAAACTTAGTTAGATTTTTTAGTTAAATCTGGTATCAAGGGGCTATTTTGTAAAAAAAAAATTATTCAGGGACTAAATTGTACAAAACTTAAAAATAAAAAATATATAAACTTCCTTTTTCTCATCCAGAAATCAAACTTCTCTCTCCTCTCACTCTCTTCTCTCTCTCTAACAACAGTGGTGGAGGTGCTTTGTGGTGGTAGTTATAGCGGGTGGTTGTGGCAGGTGGTTATGGCCGGTGGTTGTGGTGGGTTTAGTTGTAGGTGGGTGGTGGGTGGCTGTGGTGCTAGGGGCGACGGTGGAGGTGGTGTTAAGGCCGGTTGCAGGTGGGTGGTGGGTGGATAGCGAATGACTGGCTGTGGCGTTATGGGCGGCGGTGGAGGTGGTGTTAAGGTCGGTTGCAGGTGGGTGGTCGGAGAATCGATGCCGGAGAATCGATGTTAAGGTCGGTTGCAGGTTTGTTTTTGGGGATTAAGGTCGGTTGCAGGTTTGTTTTTGGGGATTTTTTGGGGTTTTTGATTTGTTTGATTTTGGGGAATTTTGGGGTTTTTGATTTTTGGTCAGTGGGTGGCAAGTGGGTGGTCGGAGAATCGATGCCGGATATGTTTGGCAACTTTTCGTTTATCTTGCTGTTCAAGGTAAAATATCAAATTATATGTTGGTGATTAATCTATATTAATCCATTAGTATATGTTCTAACTTGATAACTTTTGGTCAGTGGATTGTTTCGTTTCTGTTTTGGAGGAGAGCAAGTCAAAGCAAGTAAGTTAATCATCGTCTTAATTGTTTTTATTTACTTTCTTTGGCTGCGAGTGTTTTCCCTGATCAAAATTAAAACTTTTTATGTTCCAGATACATGTTTGGTATGTCGGCCAGTAACGCAGGTTTGCGAATGTTGGTAAACAAGGGACCACAGATGGGGCAATGGAGGTGTCTATCAAGAACACGATTCTTGAAATATTGATCTCGAACACACATCTGTGTGGACTTGTGATCTGGTATAGGCTGGACATCTACATCACACTGTTTGATTTTTAGATTTTAAATAATTTTTTTCCAACTATTTTCGTGGGTGAAGTGTTATTGTTTTTGATTTGTTGAAATTGGACTGTTCTTCTGATTGGTTAGTGTTAAAGAAATGTGGATACATATATATAGTCATAAGAAATTGCTGGCTTGTAAGGTTTTCTTGAACATAGCTCGATGCATGAATGTTTGTGCATTTTTGTTATATTGTAAATAAGAATTGATCGTGTGGATATGTTTGGTGATGTTTGGTGATATTTGGTGATGATGGTGGTGGAGAATCGATGCCGGATATGTTTGGTGATGTTTGGTGATGATGGTGGTGGAGAATCGATGCCGGATATGTTTGCAAATCAAGTTCGTTTTTGCTCTCTTTTCCGTTATATGATTTCGTTTAAGGTGTGTTTGATGGTGGCGGTAGTGGTGGCGGCGGTGGAGGTGGTGGCGGCGGCGGCAGTGGAGGGTGGTGGTGATGGTGATGAAGGGTGGTGGTGATGGTGGTTAGTAATTTACTCAATAATAATAATAATAATAATAATAATAATAATAATAATAATAATAATAATAATAATAAGTTTTGTACAATTTAGTCCCTGAATAATTTTTTTTTACAAAATAGCCCCTTGATACCATATTTAACTAAAAAATCTAACTAAGTTTGGCCTAAAGGACAAAACGTGCAAGATTTTGAAAACACAAAGGACACCACCTGTCAAGTTTTGGTTTAAAGGACAGCGCCTGCAATTTGGGACATACATAAAGGACAAAACTTGTAATTTACTCTAAAAAAAGTCCATACATGTTTATTGTTAGGAAACATACAGTTTTGTCATGTATTTAAAGATAGGCATGTAGGTTTTTTATATCCGGAACCAGTTCCTAATTGTACCCGGTTTTTGAATAAGTGTGAATGGAACCGTTTCTTGTAGGAACCGGTTCTAGTTCCTACCCGGTTTTAGACCATTAATACTAGAACCGATAGTAACCGATTCCGGGTAGGGTTGTAACCAATTTCTCAGAAGAACCGGTTCCTTCGGGTAACTCAAATGAAAAAGCTGGAAAACTGTAGGAATCGATTCCAATGACTATAATGTCGTTAGAACCGATTAATGGCTATTATGATCGGTTTTTTTCTATATATATTCACTTACACCTTTCATTTTCAAAAACCTACTCCAAAAATACATAACTCACACCTTCAAATCTATATTTTCAAAGCTCCACAATTAAAATGGCTTGCAACGATGAGGTCGTTATGGTTTTGGAAATAAAGAGAAACTCCGCAGTTTGGAAACACTTTGATTTGTGCTTAATGGGCGATAGCCACGAGATGGCACGGTGCAAAGTATGTGGCAAATTCATTAAGGCTACGACCAACTCAACGTTAAAAAAACACACCGATTGTCATTGTCCGGTTACAAAGGCGAAGAAAAATAAAGTCGGTGGAGCATCCGGAACCGCTTCTTCGACTGTTTAGGAGTTAAGTTATGTTTAGTTGTTAAATAAATGTTCAGTGTTTTATGTAATGTAACCTGTTCTAATTTTATGTATGTTTTATCTAATTTTATGTATGTTTTATGTAATTTAAAAAAAAGACAAACATATTGCTTGGTTGCAAAGGCTAGGAATTGATTCCACGGTAACATCATCAAGAATTTAACGCACCGGGTCGGAATTGGTTACGGAGGAACCGGTTCCGGGTAGGAACCGGGTACAGACCATTTTTTTCAAAAAAAAGGTGAAACTGGGTAAGAACCTACATGTGTTTTGAACCCGAAACCGGTTTTGCAATAAAGCGGGTAGGAACTGGAAACAATTCCAGATCGAATCTACTGGGTCAGGTTTGAAACCGGGTATTATGCCCATCTCTACATGTATTTACCATTTATTTTGTTTACTATTTCAAAATGTGGACCAAATCACTTTTGGGGCACCCAGGCCTAATAAACCCACAAACGAAAGAGTGCCTTCTCATTTTTATCTAATTTAAATTCGAAGAACCAAAATCATAAGGACACTCTCAAAATGAACCCGAATCCCATCTAGAATTCTTAGATTGTTGGTGACGATCATCTCTTCGGCATCCATCTTTGGTTCGCCTTCAAGAATTCTCAATCCAAATCCCATCCCGTGCCATTTGCGATGCCCATCCTGTACAATCGGATGAACCTAAATCCCCATCCCAAAATGTGCCTGTTCCCCGTAATATTATTCACGGAGGAAGAGAAATAAATATGAAAAAATAATTAACATTGTAGTTTTCAAACTCTTTAATTATATATTTAAATAGATAACTATCCGTATTTATACTTTTATTATTTTTTGCGGTATGCGCATATAATGTATATATGTGTGGGCCATTGGGGGGCAAAAGTGAAAGTGCACTAATTTTAACGTTATTTTACTAATTTCGTGAAAATAACGTTAAAAGCTAAGGATGGTTAATCATGCATCATGTGGTGGCGTTGATAGCTGAAAAACAAAAGGGTACATGCACTAATTGGTCTTTGTCCCGATTGCTGAGTGTTACGTGCCTTATGTCCAAGGCTTGATGCAAAACTACTATCGAGCCGGGGTCTCACTGGAAGCAGCCTCTATATTTCTTTGGGGTAGAGGTAAGGTTGTCTACATCTTACCCTCTCAGACCTTACCTTACCTTTGCTTTGCTATTGGTAAAATTTACTGAGTATGATGATGATGATGATTTTTTTATCAATAACAAAGAGGGGTTGACAAAACATATCACAATGTTACTAATGAAAAAAAAAAAACTCTATACATGGCTCATATAATATGTAGCATACGAAAGTCGTCCTTCTACACAACTCATGATGTAGCGAACAATGAGCTTTTGCAAAATCACTACGACTTATTTTACAAGGAGCATATTCCCTAAAAATGAACTGGTGTTAAGTCAATTGGCACAACCCAAAACTAATTGAGTTAGCGGTATCTGTAATCATCAAAGGCCTCTGGTCTAACGGTACCAATGTGTTAGATAGAATCTTGTATTTTCAAGTGGTGAGGGTTCAAGCCCCATGATGAGAATAACAAGTGTTGTTAACTAGTATAGTTAGTGTGTAACGTGCGTTTGGAAAAGGAAAAAATATTTGGAATCTTAATTATGCTTATTATTACATTTCGATAGAAATTACAGAAGAATTTGTCTGGAAAGTTATTCGAAAATTATGTTTTAAACTATTGTTTTTTTAATCTACTTTATTAAACTAAGAAATGGAATACTAAAGAGTTAATCATGAGAGCGAAAACAAAAATCTTGAGACACAACTAATTACTATTTTGTAAGAAATAAGTCTTTAAAAGTTTAGTGGTGACAAAAATTTATTTAAAAACATATTAATTAATTTACAAACATTCTCTATGGGAAGATGTTATAAGGGATTGGGTGAAAGTGATTAATTTTCAAACTCAACCTTTGAACCGCTGCATACAAAGACATAAAATAATAAAATATAGATAACAAGAAAATATACAAGTTCTTTCCGCATTGTGTGTTGGTAAACGATATCTGACCACATCCAATGTCAAAAGTTAGAATGATAATTTCCTAGTAGAAAAGACTTATTCTCTTTGAATGATAATTTGATTACTACTTAAATTTTCTACGCATTTTCTACGAACGAATTTCCGACACATTTCCTACGAAATTCCGATGTATAAAAAAGGGTCTTAGTTTTGAGAAAAAAAAGCTAAAAAAACAAAAAAATGGTTTGCATAGGAGAAGTGTCGGAAAAAATTCTGACAGATCTCCGACGAAATCCGTTTTCATTTTAACCATTAGTCAGAAATTAGTAGGAATCGTTGTGCGTAGGAAAAGTGTCAGAAATTTCTGACAGAATTCCTACGGAATCCGTTTTCATTTTAATCATCGGTAGGAAATGCCTAGGAATCCAACTTATTATAAAAAAACATTTATAATAAAATGAAATTATGATATTAAATATTAAGTTTTATTATTTATAAAAATATATGTTATTTTTAAATTAATTTATTACTATCCGTAGGAAGTGTGTCGGAAATTACCGACATCAAGAGAATTATATGTAAGTTATGTTAAACGTTTTTGAATAATTAGAACATTAGCATATTAAGTTTTAGTACAACAACTAACAATTCGTTTCCATAAATTGTAGTTACGGTACATAAGTGATATGATCAAGTTGCATGGGTCGGATCTCAACCAACATCCGGATGATCTTGATGTGTGGGCGAGAGTGGCAGGAGATAAAAAGGGCCGGATGTTCGGGGTAGGATCTTCGGATCCTAGTTTCATGATAACTGGGAAATTGTCTACATCTACCGAATCTAAATTATATTTTGATGCCATAAGGTCGCAAGAGGAGGTATTGTTTACTTCTCATCAAAGTATTGCAATTCTATAAATTATATAGTTTTTAACAATTAATTAGTAGAAAACAATAATTTAAATTATTGACCCGTTTTAACAATTTAGGTTGAAAAAGTCCGAGTTGAAATGGAAAATGAACTTGCAAATGAAAGAGATGCTAGACAAGAGTTGGAGCAATGAGTGCAATCGATGAAAAAAGACATAAAAGAAAATAAAGAAAAGAGGCAAAAACAATTTGAAGTGTTTATGAAAAAATTTCAGCCTCGCGTTAGACATTAACAGTAGTTTTTCAATTATTCCCGATCTTTATGTTTAACAAAGGTGGTTTTGTGATTGAAACGAGCTTGGAATTTTTGTTATTTATTCCGAATCTTTATGTTTAACAAAGGATGACTTTGTAATTTACACGTGCTCCGAATTTATGTTATTTGTTTTTGTTAAATTTATATTCGAATCATATTTATCAATATGCATCTTTCAGCAGGAAAAAAGCGGGTATTTTTTGTTTTTCCTATTATTTTTTTTAAATGTATCCGTAAGAAATGTGTAGGAAAAAGACTAAAAAGGTTTCGTCATATTCCGTTGTAATTCTATAGAAAAAAAATAGTTTCATAGGAAATGCCTAAGAAAAAGAATACATTATGTTAGAATTGTGTAGGAAAAAAACTAATTTTGTGGGAATTGCGTAGGAAAAAGGAATACATTCCGTTGAATTGTGTGAGAAATTTTTTTTGTAGAAACCGCGTAGGAAAAATGAATACATTCAGTTGTAATTGTGTAGGGAAAAAAATATTTCCGTATGAACTGTGTAGGGAAAACGAATACATTACGTTGGAATTGTGTAAACAAATTCGTAGGAATTGTGTAAAAAATTATAACATAATAAATATTATATAATAAATATAAATATGATTGCTTTAAACACAAAATTTTTAAAAATAAATATTCCGTTGGAAATGCGTCGGAAAGTTAAGAAAATTAATTTCGTGAGAAATAAGTAGGAGAATTCCAACGAAACAATTGTGTGCGAATGGAGTAGGAAAATCCGTAGGAAATGCGTCAAAAAAAGATTACCCATGGTAGAGTTCCTACAGCCCATTTTCGTTGGAAATCCGTGTGTAGGTGCAGGTACCCACAGATTTCCCACATAAATTGACGCGGGAATAGCAATAGTTTTCTAGTAGTGCAAGGTGTTAAATAGAACCTTGACTTTTCAAGCGGCGAGGGTTCAAGCCCCGTGGTGGCAGTGGCGGACCCAGGAATCTTTCCTTGGGGGTGCGGAACATTTTTAAAAATTTTATGCCCCAAAGTATATAAGTAAAAAAATCGGTTCGTATCGGGTCGGGTCATGTAAAAGAAAAGAACATCAAACTAAATTTATATAATCATCAAAAACACGTCAAACCTTGTTACAAACATAATTAACACGTCGCCCTACGAGTTTTCATTTTTTAAATCTATCCAAACATCATCTAAAGCTACTTTCTTAAGCAAATCTTTCTCTATATAACATACAACTATCATTAAATTCTCATCGCCAATCCGATTACGCAAGTCGGTCTTCACATTCTTCATTGCCGAAAAACATCTTTCAACGGTTGCGATTGCAACGGGTAATACGAGACCAAGCTTCAATAACCGATATACCAATGTAAAAATTACGTGAATATTTGTTGAAACCATTAACCTTACAAGACTTGACAAACTATCCAAGTTGGCGAATTGTTATACCCGCCGCACATAAACGTGTCTCTACGATCTCCAATCTGGCTCCTAAACAAATAGCAACATAAGCAAAACACATGATCCGATTTTAAGCTGTACTCTAACCATCCCTTATACTCATGTTTGTCATTCCATTCTTCCTTAAATTTTCGTAACTCGTTACCTTGGAACGTTGATTGTGGGAATTTGATACTTCTTGGTTGATATGGTGCTCTTAGTAGATATGCTCTTCTAATCTTATCTCGTTGATTCACGTTATATGATTCAATCGGCTTGCGATTAGAAGGATCCGAAGGAAGAGTATACACATCAACAATTCGGAAGATGTATAAACTTTCCTCTTGAGAAATCGCGCCATAACGTCCCTGCTCATGGTTCCTATCGGCTTTCACAAACAAATTGATCTATAAGTTCATGGCTCCATAACATTGTTAGGGGAGGATTTTCTAAATCCTAAGGATCACGGATCCTTAAGTGCTACCAGGATCAAGGATCCTCAGTTCTGTTTGAATTAAGGATCCTCAGCAGGTGTCGCAGGATCAGGATCTAGGATCACTGTTGTTATCCTACTACTAACAATTGTCTACCTTGTACGTAAACTTGTTTTGCAGGAACGAGAGCATGGACCAAGTCTTACCGAAGTTCCTGGAGTATATTCCTTCAATATTCCGCACGTTCTTGACCATTGTGAACGTTATGGAGATCGTGGGGAAAGTGCACAAATTGCGGATAGTTAGTTAGACTAGTTATTTTCTAATTTAAAATGGGGATGACAAGCTTGATAGAACACTTCATACACACACACTCGTAACAGCTCTCAGTCAGCTCTCAAGCAATACTTGGCGATTTCATACACATTTTTGCACATTACACACTAGTGATCCTTGTAACAAGCTTGTTATCATCCCGAGTTGTAAACTTACTTTTGTTTAATCTTAGTTGGTGATCGGTAGTTTCCATCACCCGAGGTTTTTTGTGCCGGAGATCAACTCTTGATCAAGGGCTTTTTCCTTGTATAAATCTTTGTGACACTTGTTCATTAATTTTTGAGTGATCCTTAATATTGTCCATTGATTCAAGCATCACACCTCACAACAGAAAGTTTGGTTGCATTATCTTTGCTTGATTTTTGACCAAAACAGTTTGGCGCCCACCGTGGGGCAATTGGTGCTTCGTTCTTGAGAAATTATTGTTCTTGTGATCATTTCGGTTCATTACAACCAAGCAGATGGCTTCTTCAGCAAAGAACACATCAAGCTCTATGCCGACAATCAGTTCTTCACAATGAGAGATCGCATGCAAGAGCAGGACAAAACCAATGAAAGGATCCTCCAGGAGATTGGTGATATCAAGAAACAAAAGAAATAAGTGGAGGATCACTCTCCTCTGATACCAAGGTCATTGAATTTTGGCACTCCAGTTGTAACTACCCTACAATCGGCAGTTCCAGACATCCAGTATCAAAGTGGTCCATTAGAAAGGCATTATGGAACAGCAACTATGAGTCAAGCATTTGGCTCTCACTTCCAGCCTCAAGGATCCTGTTTTCAGCCATCGGGATCCTCTTTTCAGCATCAGGGATCCTTCGTCAGCTCAGGAGGATATTTGGGAATGCACACGGTTCAAGGATCCTCCCAGGTCCAAGGATCCTCCATGGTTCCAGGATCCTCTCAGGTTCAAGGATCCTCTCAGCCCCAATGATCCTTTCAGGTTCAAGGATCCTCTCAGCATCAAGGATCCAACATCTTTCAGGATCAAGGATTCTTAAGAAGTATGCAGCCTCCAAGCTCGGATGTTCATCAAGGAGACTTCATACCAATGCAGACCATTGCTTCCTCTGGTCCTTCAATCATACCGGAATCCCGTCAATATGGATTCACATCTGCAATTCCAAACTTGAATCCCATGGGAGGTAACACTTTTAACAATTCATATAACACTAACCCTGGCTCTATGCAGGATACATGTATCAATCAGGCTATGGCTAGAGAGTTACAGAAACTTAAGGATATGATATCCAGCGTACCAGGAGTGGTTAAACCCATTCCTGAAATTGCCGATGGTAGCCATAGGATATCTCGCTTTGCACCACCTATTTGTGATGCTGAGATACCCAAAAGGTTCCAGATACCAACTATGAAGCTATATGATGGTTCAACGGATCCAGAGGAACATGTAGCTCAATACAGGGAGAGGATGGAGATCAATCCAATTCCTGAGAGGTTAAAAGAAGCATGTCTATGCAAGGGTTTTGGATCCACACTCACAGGATCTGCTCTTAAATGGCTGCTAAGTCTTCCCCCTTACTCTATTACTTCATTTGCTAATCTAGTTAATCTATTTAATAGTCAATTCTCTTGTAGTAGAAAATTTGAACGATTAACTAGTGACCTATATAGGGTAACACAAGGTCAAAATGAATCACTTAGAGATTACATCACTAAGTTTAGTAAAGAATCCTTAGATATCCCTAACTTGGATATAGCTACGGCTGTAGAAGCCTTTAAAATGGGTTTGCTTAGGGATTCACCGTTCTATGATGATCTTGTTATGACCCCATGCAGGAATCTTGATGAAGTAAGAGCCAGGGCCCTTAGGTTCATCCGTCTAGAAGATGACAAAAGGATCCAGAGAGATTGGTAGGATCCTCAAAGCAGGAAAAGCAAGGATCCTACTTCAAGAATAACAAGTTTAAGTCCCCCAACAAGTCTGACAACAAGAATGTGCATGCAGTAGAGCAAGAAGAGGATGATGAGGATTATCCTCCAATTTCTGAATACTGTTTTTCTGTTGATAACAATGAGCTAATTCTTGCAATGCAGAATCTAGGTGAGAAAGCTAGGTGGCCAAGAAAAAGTGACAAACCAGGTGCTACAAAAGACAAATCCAAATGGTGTGCATATCACGAGGATTTCGGGCATCTCACTGAAGAGTGTATTGCACTTAGAAAAGAAATTGGTTACTTGTTAAGTAAGGGGCACTTGAAGGAGCTCTTGGGAAGAAAGAAGTCAAGGATCCAAGATCCTGCAAGGATCCAAGATCCTGGAAGGATCCCGGAAAAGGCTCCTGCTCCTCCAGCAGATGCACAAGTTATAAACTTTATATCCGGTGGATCAGACATCCGTGGTACTTCCTTTTCAGCAGCCAAAAGACATGCCAAGGAAACCAAGATGGATAATGGAGACAGACCCATCCGGACCTCCACTGTCACCAAGGATAAGATTATAACTTTTGATGAGGATGATCGTGTTGATGTCCAGGATCCTCATCATGATGGTCTCGTTATTACTCTATTTATTTCTAACCATTTTGTTCGCAGGATCCTGATAGATGGAGGAAGCTCAGTAAACATCATTCAGCTTGATGTTCTCAAGAAGATGAACATTCCTGAATCAGACATTGTCCCAAGATCCTCAGTTCTTGTGGGATTCAGCGGAGAGACCAAGAATACATTGGGGGAAATCAAACTCCCTATCTATATCGAAGGACTCCATTCTTATAAAAAAATTTGTGTTATAGATTGCTTATCTTGTTGTAATGTTATCCTTGGCAGGCCATGGATACATGACATGAAGGCAGTCCCATCTACCTACCATCAGTGCGTGAAGCTTCCTAGTCCATGGGGGGTGGTGAAAATTGGAAGTGACCAGCAAGAAGCTAAGAATTGCTACACATCATCAATGAAACCAGCCTCGAGACCAAGGGAGCAATAGCAATTAAAGCATTCTCCAAGAGATGTCTTGGAGGCAAGAGAACAGGATGTGAAGGAAATCCTTATGGGTCCTTATGATCCTGAATCCATAGTCTTCATAGGATCAGGGATCCTTAGCAGCATTGAACAGGATCTAGTATCCTTCCTTAAGAGGAGGAAAACTACCTTTGCCTGGAAGCATGAGGACATGACAGGTATATCTAAAGATATAATTACTCATAAGGTTGGCATTGATAGGTCATTCAAGCCTATATATCAGAAGAGGAGGAAGTTTGCACCTGAAAGGAATGCTATTATCCAGGAAGAGGTAGATAAACTACTTCGGGCAGGTATGATAAGAGAGGTTAAGTATCCAAGGTGGTTAGCTAATGTGGTTGTCGTTCAAAAGAAAAATGGAAAGTGGACTTTTATGGATGCTTCATCTGGATTTCAACAAATTCAGATGGAACCATCTGATCAAGAGGATACATCCTTTATGACCCCAACTGGTATATATTGTTATATTGCTATGCCATTTGGACTAAGGAATGCATGTGCTACATATCAAAGACTAGTCAATATGATGTTCAAGGAACAAATTGGACACACTATGGAAGTATATATAGATGACATGGTGGTTAAGTCCAAGAAAGCTGAGGATCACCTTAGAGACTTGGAGGAAGCATTCAATATCCTCGATAAATTTAATATGAAACTAAATCCTTCCAAGTGTCACTTTGGTGTTAAAGCAGGTAAATTCCTAGGCTATATGGTGACAAAAAGAGGTATTGAAGCAAGTCCAGAGCAAATCAAGGCTATTGTGAATATCAAATCTCCTGCCAATACCAAAGATGTGCAAAGATTGACAGGCAGGATCGCAGCCTTGAACAGGTTCATATCCAAATCCTCAGAAAAATGCAGGGAATTCTATGACATTTTGAGGATGAACAAGAAATTTGAATGGAATGAAAAGCATGAAAATGCTCTCAAAGCTCTTAAGGATTACCTATCCTCAACCCCTGCCTTGATGAAACCAGAAAAAGGGGATATATTATCCTTGTATTTAGCGGTATCCTCTAAAGCAGTTAGTGCGGTCCTTGTTAAGGATCACGAAGGTGCACAATATCCTGTCTATTATGTAAGTAAGAGTTTGCTTGATGCTGAATCCAGGTATTCACATTTAGAAAAACTTATCCTTGCATTAATTATGGCATCTACTAAATTAAGACATTATTTTGAAACTCATGCCATTATTGTTAAAACTAATTTTCCAATTAAGAATGTTCTCAGGAAACCTGAAATGTCAGGAAGGATGGCTAAGTGGGCAGTGAAGCTTAGTGCATATGATATAAGATATGAACCAAGGACTGCCATCAAATCCCAAGCCTTAGCTGACTTTGTGGCAGATTTTAGTAGTGACTTGTAAAAGGAAGCTGAGCTGGAAGTCCAACAGCTTGAAGAAACTAAGGATCCTTGGATACTCTTCACTGATGGAGCTTCTAATGTCAAAGGAACAGGGCTTGGAATACTACTAAAATCGCCACATGGGGACATAATACCCCACTCCATAGCTTGTGAATTTCAAACTACCAACAATGAGGCTGAGTATGAAGCCTTGATAGCTGGTTTGCAAATTGCTAAGCGTATGAGGATCAGGTATCTTGAGGTACATGTAGGGTCATTGTTAATTACTAATCACTTTAATGGATCCTATGCTGTTAAAGGTGAAAGACTAATCAAATATTTAGAGATAGTCAAAGAATTGGCACTCTCTTTGGTTTCCTTTAGTTTGACACAGGTACCAAGGGAAGAGAATGCAGAGGCTGATGCATTAGCCAATCTAGGATCATCTTTGAAGATCCCGGAGGATATCAGGATCCCTATTATCCACATCCTGACCCCTGCTATCGAGGATCATGTAGCCATGGAGATAGGAGAGGATTCTGCAATCATCCCCAGTGATGATACTCAGTCTCATTCAGGATCATGGATCCTCCCAATCATGAGATACATACAACATGGAGAGATTCCTACATGAGAAAACCCCAGGGCTTTCAAAATCATGGTATCTCAATTCACAATTGTTTTGGTCAAAAATCAAGCAATGACAATGCAACCAAACTTTCTGTTGTGATGTATGATGCTTGAATTGATGAACAACAATAAGGATCACTCAGAAATGAAATGAACAAGTGACACAAAGATTTATACGAGGAAAAAGCCCTTGATCAATGAATGATCTCCGGTATAAAAAACCTCGGGTGATGGAAACTACCGATCACCAACTCAAATTAAACAATGAATGAATTACAACTTTGGATGATAGCGAGCTAAGTACAAGGATCACTATAGTGTATTGTGTAAAAAAGAGTGTAATCGCCAAGTGAATTAACGAGAACAGGTGAGAGCAGTTGTACGAGTGTGTGTGTGGCCAAAAATAGCCAAGTGTTTTCTATTTAGCTCGCTACCCCTTTAAAAATGGAAAATATCTAAGCTAACAAACATTCCGCAATTCATGCAACTCCTCCACGAACTCCATAATGTCCACTTCAGTTAAGCACGTGCGGAATAAGCTATGGAATATTCTCCAGGAATATCGCCAATACCAAGTCCAAGCTCGTACTCCTGCAAAACAATACCATATTCAAAGTAGAAAATCGTTAGTATAAGGATCCTTAAGATGATCCATGATCCTGATCCTGAAACACTTCTGAGGATCACTAAGTCAAACAGAAGTAAGGATCACTAAACCCAACAGTAATTGAGGATCACAGGTCATTGAGAAATCCTCCCCTAACAATTGCCCCCAAAATATAAGGAGTAATTATGTAAATAAACGAGTTGTATTTTGTTCTTTTCCGTAACAAATCTACGGATAACTAGCCGTTGGAGTCGGACTAGCCGTTACGAGCATGACGTCATTGATGTGACTATCCTGCAAAACCATCATTATAAATTGAAGTTATGGATAGGGGTCAATTCGCATTTAAATTCAAGTGAAAATCCCTTTAAATTCATATTCGAAGATCAATCAGGTATCTCTCTTCCTCTTCTTCCTTTACGTTTTCTTTCTCTGCTCCTTCTTTCTTCACCTTCTTCATAATCAAGATGATGTTAAGATCCTCTCCTGCTAAGGATCACAAGAAGGACAGTCCTCTTAAGAGCCAGGGGATCATCAAAGATTCGGCGAATGAAAGATGCTGCTTCACTGATCCACAAATAGACAGAATCCGACATTGCTTTCTGGCGAACACCTATTTCAAACCGTTTGATCCCACCGTTCTAAGTGATTACGTTTCTGAAACTTGGGTAGCTTTCCCGGTCACTCCTTTCACAATAGGATACTCGTATCCTTTCCCTGAATTCACCCAGTCTTTTTTCTCCCTCACCGGCATCTCCTACATTCAAGCTATGCCAATGATCTGGAGGGTCTTATATACCCTTGAGAGGATCATTGAGCAAGAAGGAATTGCTCTAGGAATGTCGGAATTGGCAGAAATGTATGACCTCACCACATTTGGATCCCACCGATATCTATTCAAGCGTAAACCCGGTGAAGAACACCCCATCTTTAAAGCCACTAAGAATGATACCAACTGGAAACGGCGATTCTTCTTTGTCAGAAGGGATTCTATCCCGGATGGAAAGCATCTGCCAAGGAAGTGGGCCACCCATGGTAGGATAGAGGATCCTGAGAAGGATCACCAGATAACCTTGTTTTTGTATAAGGATCACTAACACCCTTTTGTTTCTGTTATACAGCTATCTCTGTTTCGCACCTTATACCATCACCTGCCACCAAGGAAAGGCTTGCTGCTTTCAGAAAACTTGATCCTGCAACAAGATCATTCAAAACAAACACCCAGGATTCTCAAGAAGTATCCTCAGGTTCTGTCACTATGTCAAGTAAGTATCCTATTTTTTGTATAGTTAAAGGTTTAAATAAATAATTAAATAGAAATAGGATAAGGATACTTATCTGTTTTGGGTGTGTAGGCGCCGGGAAATCCTCAAAATCTGCCTCCAAATTCAGTGTCACTGATCTTGACACTGTCAGATCCTCAAAGAAAAAGTCTGCTGCTAGCCCCTCTGTCGTAATCCCCAAGGCAATCACTTCAAAGGGAAGAGGTGGAAAGAAAAGGAAGACCTCTGAAGCTGACAACCTACAAGGCTTGCCTCTGATCCGCCATTAGTTCCTCGAGTACTTCACAGATGTAAGGATCACTGACTTAGCTTAGTTATCCTGCCCATCTGAGGATCACTTGACTCTAATCTTTGCATTGTCTTCTTTGTAGAAATTTGCTGAGATCGAGGACTATGTTGGGAATGTTGAAGAGCTTGAGGAGAAATACTCTGACCTCCAAAAAGTGGCGGTGCTCAAGGATCACAAGATTGCTTCCCTTGAAAAGGATCTCAACGATGCCAAAGCTCAGATAGTTGCAACTCAGATCAATGCTGATTATGAGAAGCACGAGATCACGGAGGATGCTAAAGTCTCCGCTGCCATTGCCATGTACAAGACCAAGCTGCAGATGGCCCAAGAAGCTGAGGATCCTGCCTTTGATAGGAGCAACTGGGACATGGAGGGTTGGAAGGCTAGGTTAGCTGAGTTGGAGGATGATGAAGATGAGGCTGACGAGGTTCTGGCAATCGAAGCTGGTGGCAGTGGCAAGGAGCAGGTGAAGGATATGGGAGCTGGAGGAGATGGTGATGCAGCGAAGGCATAGGCTGCATGAATGGGCGATGAAGGACATTTCTAGACATAGCCGGAGCCCATTTTTTAAGTTTGGTTATTTGGTTATGGTGTTTTTTGTTGAACAATGATGGGATGTACTTAAAACAATAGTAATTAGGGCTAAGGATCATGGATCCTTCGAACAATAGGTAGGATTACAAATGGTGGAGGGATCCTCTGTTTGGGGGATGAAGCCATTGTGATCCTGCCGTCTTTTGATCCCTGCACTTTCTAGACCAATGAACAACGGACACCCTTTGCCAACCCATGTGGATGGGCCACGTTTTGCTGGTAGAAATGTGGGTTGACAATTTTGACAACCTTAAATGGTTTAAACTTTTGTGAATAAAATAACTTTAACTTTTTGGCTTATCCTGTGTTGATATCCTTGTTAATATTTTACTTTCCAACTATTGTAATGTTCATTTTGTTTAAACTTATCAAGTAAAGAAAAAAATTAAAAAATATCCCCAAAAAGTTTAGGATATGATCAAGGATCACATATCCCATAATCGATAAGTTCTGAAAAGTAATATAGTTTAAGGATCATAAGTTCAGTTGTCAAAGGATAAGGGTTATTCAAATAAATAATGAATAAAATCAAAATAGTTAAGGATCATACCTGAGAATCCAAGTTCAGATCCTATCCTTTAACACTTATAATCAGGATAACCCAAAAGACAAACCTTAGTAGAAGGTAAGGATCAAGGATCCTTAGTCGTTTAGCTTCAAAAAACTGAAATAGGATACAACTTGGGACTAAGCCAATATAAGATAAAAGTTAGCAACTGGGGACAAGCCCAACAATTCTGGGGACAAGACCAATATACTAGGGACAAGCCCAAAGGATAACTGGGGACAAGCCCATAGAATAACTGGGGACAAGCCCAAAGGATAACTGGGGACAAGCCCATAGGATCGTATGTAAACTGGAGTATGGCCCTTACTGGCGACTATCCAAACTTAGTGACATGAAAATGCCAAAACCTTAGCTAACGTGAAAACGTTAGAAACCTTAGGAACGGATGTATGGTACGTCTACCATTATACGTAGGATCCTGAATATAGCCAGTACAATGAAATTGTCAGCCCCTAAAGCGAGTACTGGTCCCATTGCCATGAACTATACCAGGATCATCGTGCGCTACTGGCGAAATTGGGGACAAGCCCAAACTGGGGTCAAGCCCAAATAACTAGGGTCAAGCCCAAATAACTGGATACTTCTGTAGATACTCAATCCTTAGTTAAGGATACCTGAACCTTCAAAACTCAGAATCAAGTGAAAGGAGGATAAAGGATACAGGATCCTTATCCTTATATAGGATAATTAGAAAATGAAAGAGTTAGAGATCAGAATATTACCAGAATGTGGATCATCTGCCTTATCAGGATCCTTCAAGGATACTTGTCATGTTAGGATCATGGATTTTGATCACATGAAATATTTCTTCAAATGGACAGCATTCCAAGCTCTTGGTAGCAAATCACCTTCCATTGTTAGCAATCGATATACCCCCTTTCCTGCTTCAGCTTCAATCAAATAGGGGCCTTCCCATTTTGGTGCCAACTTTCCATCAGCAGGATTGGTGGTATTCTGAAATGCTTTCCTTAATACCATATCACCAACTTGGAATTTCCTGATCCTGACATTTTTGTTGTAGGCTCCAGCCATCCTTTGTTGATAACTAGCTATCCTTATCCTTGCCAAATCCCTGATTTCTTCTATAGTATCCAAGTCCTGAACCAAGTTTTCAGTGTTCTCTTCATGATCACGAATACTTGTTCTTCCAGTTGGAACCACCATCTCTGTAGGGATCACTGATTCTGCCCTAAATACCAAAGAAAATGGAGTTTGGCCTGTAGCATTCTTGGGAGTTGTCCTATCAGCCCAAAGCACATAAGGTAGTTCTTCTGCCCATTTTCCTTTCTTGGATCCAAGCTTCTTCTTCAAATTGTTGATGATGATCTTGTTGGATGATTCTGCCTGACCATTAGCTTGCGGGTGGACTGGTGTTGATGTTATCATCTTAATCCCCCAGCTGTCACAAAAGTTAGTGGTTCTATTCCCAATAAATTGGGATCCATTATCATAAATAATCTCAGAAGGGATACCAAATCTAGTAATAATATTTCTTTTAATAAAGGATATAACTTCCTTTTCTCTGACTTGAGCAAAGGCTTCAGCCTCTATCCACTTAGAGAAGTAATCAGTCATAGCAAGCATGAATACTTTTCCACCAGGTGCCTTAGGAGGCTTTCCAACTATATCCATTCCCCATCTCATGAATGGCCAGGAAGAGGATATAGGATGCAAGAGTTCTGCTGGTTGGTGAATGATATTACTATGCCTCTGACAAGGATCACACTTCTGCGCATACTCCACAGCATCCTTCTTCATAGTGGGCCAATAGTATCCTGTCCTCAGGATCCTTGAGAATAATGCCCTGCCCCCAGTGTGGTTTCCACAATCTCCTTCATGGAAATCCTTTAGGACTTCTTGGATTTCAGGCTCCTCAATGCATCTTAGATATGGTCCTGCAAGAGATCGTTTATACAACATATTATTCAATATTGTAAATTGAGATACCTTAGTTTTGAAAGCCCTTGGGTTTTCTCCTGTAGGAATTTCTCCATGTTGTATGCATCTCATGATTGGGAGGATCCATGATCCTGAATGAGATTGAGTATCATCACTAGGGATGATTGCAGAATCCTCTCCTATCCCCATAGCTACATGATCCTCGATAGCAGGGGTCAGGATATGGGTAATAGGGATCCTTGTGTCATCCGGGATCTTCAAGGATGGTCCTAGATTAGCTAATGCATCAGCTTCTGCATTCTCTTCCCTTGGCACCTGTGTCAAACTAAAGGATACAAAAGAGAGTGCCAATTCTTTGACTATCTCTAAATATTTAATTAGCTTCTCACCTTTAACAGCATAGGATCCATTAAAGTGATTAGTGATTAATAAAGAATCTACGTGTACCTCAAGATACCTTATCCTCATATGCTTAGCGATTTACAAACCAGCTATCAAGGCTTCATATTCAGCCTCATTGTTGGTAGTTTGAAATTCACAAGCTATGGAGTGGGGTATTATGTCCCCCTGTGGAGATTTTAGTAGTATTCCAAGCCCTGTTCCGTTTACATTGGAGGATCCATCAGTGAACAGTATCCAAGGATCCTTGGTTTCTTCAAGCTGTTGGACTTCTAATTCAGCCTCCTTTTGCAAATCACTACTAAAATCTGCCACAAAGTCAGCTAAGGCTTGGGATTTGATGGCAGTCCTTGGTTCATATCGTATATCATATGCACTCAGCTTCACTGCCCACTTAGCCATCCTTCCTGACATTTCAGGTTTCCTGAGAGCATTCTTAATCGGAAAATTAGTCTTAACAATAATGACATGAGTCTCAAAATAATGTCTTAATTTAGTAGATGCCATAATTAATGCAAGGATAAGTTTTTCTAAGTGTGAATACCTGGATTCAGCATCAAGTAAACTCTTACTTACATAATAGACAGGATGTTGTGTACCTTGGTGATCCTTAACAAGGACCGCACTTACTGCTTTTGAGGATACTGCTAGGTACAAGGATAATACATCCCCTTTTTCTGGTTTCATCAAGGCAGGGGCTGAGGATAGGTAATCCTTAAGAGCTTTGAGGGCACTTTCATGTTTCTCAGTCCATTCAAATTTCTTGTTCTTCCTCAGGATGTCATAGAATTCCTTGCACTTTTCTGAGGATTTGGATATGAATCTGTTCAAGGCGCGATCCTGCCTGTCAATCTTTGCACATCTTTAGCATTGGCAGGAGATTTGATATTCACAATAGCCTTGATTTGTTCTGGACTTGCTTCAATGCCCCTCTTTGTCACCATATAGCCTAAGAATTTACCTGCCTTAACACCAAAATGACACTTGGAAGGATTTAGTTTCATATTAAATTTATCAAGGATATTGAATGCTTCCTCCAAGTCTTTAAGGTGATCCTCAACTTTCTTGGACTTGACCACCATGTCATCTATATAGACTTCCATAGTGTGTCCAATTTGCTCCTTGAACATCATATTGACAAGCCTTTGATAAGTAGCACCTGCATTCCTTAATCCAAATGGCATAGCGATATAACAGTATATACCAGTTGGGGTCATAAAGGCTGTATCCTCTTGATCAGATGGTTCCATCTGAATTTGTTGAAATCCAGACGAAGCATCCATAAAAGTCAACAACTCATGACCCGCGGTAGCATCCACCATGGAGTCAATGTGGCGTAATGGGAAAGGATCCTTGGGACATGCCTTGTTTAAGTCAGTAAAATCGACACATACCCTCCACTTTCCATTTTTCTTTTGAACAACAACCACATTGGCTAACCATCTTGGATACTTAACCTCTCTAATCATACCTGCCCGAAGTAGTTTGTCTACCTCTTCCTGGATAATAGCATTCCTTTCAGGTGCAAACTTCCTCCTCTTTTGATGAACTGGCTTGAATGACCTGTCAATGCCAAGTTTGTGAGTAATTATATCCTTAGATATACCTGTCATGTCTTCATGTTTCCAGGCAAAGGTGGATTTCCTTCTCTTAAGGAAGGATACTAGCTCATGTTCGATGTCGCTAAGGATCCCTGATCCTATAAAGATCTTGGATTCAGGATCCTCAGGATCCATGAGGATTTCTTTCAAATCCTGTTCTCTTGCCTCCAAGACATCTCTTGAAGGATACTTTAATTGCTATTGCTCCCTTGGTCTTGAGGCTGGCTTCATTGAGGATGTATAACAATTCTTAACCTCTTGTTGATCACTCTCAATTTTCACCACTCCCCATGGACTTGGAAGCTTTACACACTGATGATAGGTGGATGGGACTGCCTTCATGTCATGTATCCATGGCCTGCCAAGGATAACATTACAACATGATAAGCAATCTATAACACAAAACTTTTGATAAGAATGCAATCCTTCAATATAGATTGGGAGTTTGATGTCCCCCAATGTATTCTTAGTTTATCCACTGAATCCCACAAGTACTGAGGATCTTGGGATAATGTCAGACTCCGGGATATTCATCTTCTTGAGGACATCAAGCTGAATGATGTTCACAGAGCTTCCTCCATCTATAAGGATCCTGCGAACAAAGTGGTTAGAAATAAACAATGTAATTACAAGACCATCGTGATGAGGATCCTAGACATCGACACGATTATCCTCATCAAAGGTTATAACTTTATCCTGGGTAACAACGAAGGTCCGGACGGGTCTGTCTCCATTATCCATCTTGGTTTCCTTAGCATGTCTTTTTGCTGCTGAAAAGGAGGTACCACAAATGTCTGATCCACCGGATATGAAGTTTATGACTTGCGCATCTGTTGGAGGAGCAGGGGCCCTTTCCGGGATCCTTTCAGGATCCTAGATCCTTGACTTCTTTCGTCCCAAAAGCTCTTTCAAATGCCCCTTGCTCAACAAGTAGCCAATTTCCTTTTTCAGTGCGATGCACTCTTCAGTGAGATGCCCAAAATCCTCTTGATAAGCACACCACTTGGATTTATCCTTTGTAGCAGCTGGTTTATCACTCTTCCTTGGCCACCTAGCTTTCTCACCTAGATTCTGCATCGCAAGGATTAGTTCATTGTTATCAACAGAAAAACAGTATTCAGAAATAGGAGGATAATCCTCATCATCCTCTTCTTGTTACACTGCATGCACGTTCTGGTTATCAGATCTATTGTAAGACTTTGATTTGTTATTCCTGATGTAGGATCCTTGCTTCTCCTGTTTTGAGGATCCTGTCAATCTATCCTGGATCCTTTTGTCATCCTCTAAGCGGATAAACCTAAGGGCCCTGGTTCTTACTTCATCAAGATTCCTGCAAGGTGTCATAACAAGATCATCATAGAACAATGAATCCCTAAGCAATCCCATTTTAACAGCTTCTACAGTCGTGGCAATATCCAAGTTAGGAATATCTAAGGATTCTTTACTAAACTTAGTGATGTAATCTCTAAGTGATTCATTTTGACCTTGAGTTACCCTATATAAATCACTAGTTAATCGTTCAAATTTCCTACTACAAGAAAATTGATTATTAAACAAATTAACTAGATTAGCAAATGAAGTAATAGAGTAAGGGGGAAGACTTAGCAGCCATTTAAGAGCAGATCCTGTGAGTGTGGATCCAAATCCCTTGCATACACATGCTTCTTTTAACCTTTCAGGAATTGGATTGATCTCCATCCTCTCCTTGTATTGAGCTACATGCTCCTCTGGATCCGTTGAACCATCATACAGTTTCATGGATGGTATCTGGAATCTTTTGGGTATCTCAGCATCACATAAGGGTGGTGCAAAACGAGATATCCTATGGCTACCATCTGCAATTTCAGGAATGGGTTTAACCACTCCTGGAACACTGGATATCATATCCTTGAGCTTCTGTAACTCCCTGGGCATAGCCTGATTGATACCTGTATCCTGCATTAAGCCATGGTTAGTGTTGTATGAATTATTGAAAGTGTTACCTCCCACGGGATTCATGTTTGGAATTCCAGATGTGTATCCATATTGGCGGGAGTCTGGTATGATTGAAGGACCAGATGAAGCAATGGTTTGCATTGGTATGAAGTCTCCTTGATGAACATCCGAGCTCTGGGGCTGCATACTTCTAAAGAATCCTTGATCCTGAAAGACGTTGGATCCTTGAAGTTGAGATGATCCTTGGACCTGAAAGGATCCTGGAACCAGAGAGGATCCTAGGACACGGGAGGATCCTTGGATCGGGAAGGATCCTTGGACCTGGGAGAATCTTGGACCGGGAAGGATCCTTGGACCTGGGAGGATCCTTGGACCTGGGAGGATCCTTGAACTGCATGCATTCCCAAATATCCTCCTGAGCTGAAGGATCCTTGTGGCTGGTAGTGAGAGCCAAATGCCTGACTCATTATTGTTGTTCCCTGACGTCTTCCTAGTAATTCACCCAAGTATTGCACATCCGGGGCTGCTGAGTGCTGGGAAGTTATGACTGGAGTGTCGAAGTTCAGCGACCTTGGCATCAGAGGAGAGTGATCCTCCATTGATTTCTTCTGTTTCTTGATCTCAGCGATCTCCCGGAGGATCCTTTCGTTGGTTTTGTCCTGCTCTTGTGCATGATTCCTCATCTGCAAAATCAGAGCATAAAGATCATTAATAGTAGGATTAGTTGAAACAGAAGAAGTTGGTGGTTTTGTGAAAATGGGGGTTCGTTTCTTCGCAGCATTCTCAGCATTCTTCTGGGATCCAGAAGGTGGTGGAGGCAAAGGAGGAACGCCTTGTGAAGAACTGAATGACGACATTAAGCTTGAAGTGTTCTTCGTTGAGGAAGCCATCTGCCTGGTTGTAACGAACCGAAATGACCACAAAAGTATGAATTTTCTTAGGAATGAAGCACCAATTGCCCCACGGTGGGCGCCAAACTGTTTTGGTCAAAAATCAAGCAATGACAATGCAACCAAACTTTCTGTTGTGAGGTATGATGCTTGAATTGATGAACAACAATAAGGATCACTCAGAAATGAAATGAACAAGTGACACAAAGATTTATACGAGGAAAAAGCCCTTGATCAATGAATGATCTCCGGCATAAAAAACCTCGGGTGATGGAAACTACCGATCACTAACTCAAATTAAACAATGAATGAATTACAACTTTGGATGATAGCGAGCTAAGTACAAGGATCACTATAGTGTATTGTGTAAAAAAGAGTGTAATCGCCAAGTGAATTAACGAGAACAGGTGAGAGCAGTTGTACGAGTGTGTGTGTGGCCAAAAATAGCCAAGTGTTTTCTATTTAGCTCGCTACCCCTTTAAAAATGGAAAATATCTAAGCTAACAAACATTCCGCAATTCATGCAACTCCTCCACGAACTCCATAACGTCCACTTCAGTTAAGCACGTGCGGAATAAGCTATGGAATATGCTCCAGGAATATCGCCAATACCAAGTCCAAGCTCGTACTCCTGAAAAACAATACCATATTCAAAGTAGAAAATCGTTAGTATAAGGATCCTTAAGATGATCCATGATCCTGATCCTGAAACACTTCTGAGGATCACTAAGTCAAACAGAAGTAAGGATCACTAAACCCAACAGTAATTGAGGATCACAGGTCATTGAGAAATCCTCCCCTAACAACAATATTGAATAACATGTTATATAAACGATCTCTTGCAGGACCATATCTAAGATGCATTGTGGATCCTGAAATCCAAGAAGTCCTAAAGGATTTCCATGAAGGAGATTGTGGAAACCACACTGGGGGCAGGGCATTATTCTCCAGGATCCTGAGGACAGGATACTATTGGCCTACTATGAAGAAGGATGCTGTGGAATATGCCAAGAAGTGTGATTCTTGTCAGAGACATAGTGGAACTTTTGCAACCTATATCCTCTTCTTGGCCATTTATGAGATGGGGAATGGATATAGTTGGTAAGCTTCCTAAGGCACCTGGTGGAAAAGTATTCATGCTTGCTATGACTGATTACTTCTCCAAGTGGATAGAGGCTGAAGCCTTTGCTCAAGTCAGAGAAAAGGAAGTGATATCCTTTATTAAGAGAAACATTATTACTAGATTTGGTATTCCTTCTGAAATTGTTTGTGAAAATGGATCCCAATTTTTTGGGAATAGAACTACTAACTTTTGTGACAGCTGGGGGATTAAGATGATAACATCAACACCAGTCCACCCACAAGCTAATGGTCAGGCAGAATCATCCAACAAGATCATCATCAACAATTTGAAGAAAAAGCTTGGATCCAAGAAAGGGAAATGGGCAGAAGAACTACCTTATGTACTTTGGGCTGATAGGACAACTCCCAAGAATGCTACTGGCCAAACTCCATTCTCTTTGGTATTTGGAGCAGAATTAGTGATCCCTACAGAGATGGTGGTTCCTACTACAAGAACAAGCATTCGTGATCCTGAAGAAAATGCTGAAAACTTGGTTCAAGACTTGGATACTATAGAAGAACTCAGGGATTTGGCAAGGGTAAGGATGGCAAGTTATTAACAAAGGATGGCTGGAGCCTACAACAAGAATGTCAGGATCAGGAAATTCCAAGTTGGTGATATGGTATTAAGGAAAGCATTTCTATATACCACCAATCCTGCTGATGGGAAGTTAGCACCAAAGTGGGAAGGCCCCTATTTGATTGAAGCTGAAGCAGGAAAGGGGGCATATCGATTGCTAACAATGGAAGATGATTTGCTACCAAGAGCTTGGAATGCTGTCCACTTGAAGAAATACTTCATGTAATAAGGATCCATGATCCTTAGCTAACAAATATCCTTGAAGGATCCTTACATGAAGAGGATCCTCATTTTGGTAATGATCTAATCTCAATCTATTTCATTCTTTAATTATTTTATATACAAGGATAAGGATCCTGGATCCTTTATCCTCTTTTAATGTAATTCTGAGTTTTGCAGAAGGTTTAGGTATCCTTAACAAAGGATTGAGTATCCACAGAAATATCCAGTTATTTGGGCTTGACCCTAGTTATTTGGGCTAGTCCCCAGTTTTTAGGCCTGTCCCCAGTATCGCCAGCAGCGCACGATGATCCTGGTACAGTTCATGGCAATGGGACCAGTACTCGCTTTAGGGGCTGACAATTTCATTGTACTGGCTGTATCCGGGATCCTACGTATAATGGTAGACTTACCATACATCCGTTCCTAAGGTTTCTAACGTTTTCACGTTAGCTAAGGTTTTGGCATTTTCATGTCACTAAGTTTGGATAGTCGCCAGTGAAGGTCATACTCTAGTTTACACAAGATCCTTTAGGCTTGACCCCAGTTATCCTTTGGGCTTGTCCCCAGTTATCCTTTGGGCTTGTCCCCAGTATATTGGGCTTGTCCCCAGAATTGTTGGGCTTGTCCCCAGTTACTAACTCTTCTCTTATATTTGGCTTAGTCCCAAGTTATGTTCTGTTTCAGGGTTTTGAAGTTAAACAGCCAAGGATCCTTGATCCTCACCTTTTACTAAGGTTTGTCTTTCGGTTATCTTGATTATGAATCTTAAAGGGTTAGGATCCTAACTTGGATTCTCAGGTATGATCCTTAATCATTTAGATTTTATTCATTATTCATATAAGTGACCCTTATCCTTTGACAACAGAACTAGTGATCCTTAAGTTGCATAACTTTTCTGAATTTGTAGACTATAGGGTATTTGATCCTTGATCATATCCTAAAAACTTTTGAACATGATTTGTTAAACTTTTCTTCTTTACTTATATAAATTCAAACAAAGTATATGACAACGGTTGAAAAATAAAGAATTCATAAGGATAATAACACGGGAAATAGCCAAAAAGTTAAAGGTTTTATTTATCCATAGTTAACCCTTCGAAGGTTATCAAAATTACCTACCCCAAGCATCTACCAGCAATATGTGGCCCGTCCGCTGGGGTAGGTAAAGGGTGTCCATTGTTAATAGGTCTTTGAAGTGCAGGAAATAAAAGATGGCAGGATAACAAGTGGCTTCATCCCCCAAACAGAGGATCCCTCCACCACATATTATCCTACCTATTGTCTTAGGATCCATGATCCATAACCCTAGAAACTATTGTTCAAAATACAACCCAACATTGTTTAAAACACCATAACCAAAAAACTTTCAAATCCTAAAAAAATGGGCTCCGGCCACGTCTAGAAATATCCATCATCGCCCATTTCAGCAGCTCACACCTTGGCTGCATCACCACCAGCATCATCACCGCCAGCTTGATCCTTCCCGCTGCCACTCGCTTCGATTGCCAAGACCTCGGTAGCCTCCTCTTCATCCTCCAGCTCTACCAGCTTTGCCTTCCAGCCCTCCTTGTCCCAAGTGGTCCGGTCGAAGTCAGGATCCTCGGCCTCCTGAGCCATTTGCAGCTTGATTTTCTACATAGTAATGGCGGCAGAGATTTTAGCATCCTCCAGCAGTTTAGCTTTTTCATGGTCAGCATCTATCTGGGCCATGACCACCTGCTTCTTCGCCAGATTAAGGTCCTTTTCAAGGGAGGAGATGGTCTGATCCTTGGCCAAGAAGAACTTTTGGAACTCCTGGTGCTTTTGTTCCGCCTCCTCAACATATGCATCAAACAACATTTCAACCTCAGCAAATTTCTACAAAGAAGACAAGGTTAAGTTCAAGATCACGTGATCCTCAAATGGGCAGGATAATCAAGCATAGTAAGTGATCCTTACATCAGCAAAGTACTCTTGGAACTGGTGGCGGATTAGGGGCAAGCCTTCAAGATTGTCAGCCTCGGAGGCCTTTCTTTTCTTTCCCCCCTTGGAGGTGGTAGGCCTTGGAACCACAGCACTTGGGCTAGCAGCCGTCTTCTTCTTCCCAGACCCGGGACCAACAATTATAAGATCGGTGACAGTGAAGCAGGAAGCAGACCTTGAGGATTTTCCAGCACCTATCCATACAAAACAAAAGATAAGTATTCTTGTTTTATCTATGTTTTAACATTTAGTTACATACAAACATGGATACTTACTTGACATTGTGACAGAGCCTGAGGATACTTCTTGAGAATCCTTGGTACTTGCTTGGAATGATCTTATAGTAGGATCAAGACTCCGAAAAGCGTCAAGCCTTTCCTTCGTTGCAGGTGATGTAATGATGTGTGAAACAGAAATAGCTGCAAAATAGAAACAAAGGGGTTAGTGGTCCTCAGCGGAGACAGGGTATCCTATGATCCTTCAATAAGGATCCTCTATCCTACCATGAGTGGCCCATGTTCTGGGGAGATCCTTCCCATCAGGGATGGAATCCCTCCTGACGAAGAAAAAACGTTGTTTCCACTTGTTATCATTCTTGGTGGTTTTCAAGATTGGATGTGGTTCACCGGGTTTATGTTTGAATAGAAAGCGGTGTGAACCATGGCTCACAAGGTTGTATAGTTCAGATAACTCCGACATTCCCAACTCAATATCCTCTTGCTCAATGATCCTCTCAAGGGTAAATAGAACCCTCCACATCATTGGCATAGCCTGGATGTAGGATATGCAGGTAAGGGAGAAGAAAGATTGGGTAAAATCAGGAAAAGGGTAGGAGTATCCTATCGAGAAAGGGGTAACTGGAAATGCAACCCAGGTTTCAGAGACAAAATCACTCCGGACGGTAGGGTCAAAGGGTTTAAAAACAGTGCTCGCCGGGAAGCAATGACGGATCATGTCGATCTCAGGATCGGTAAAGCAGCAACGTTCCTTCGGAGAGTCTACGATGATCCCTTGGCTTTTTAAAGGACTGTCTTTTCGATGATCCTTAGCAGGGGATGATCTTAGCTTCATTATGATTCGGAAATTTTGAAGAAAAAAGAAACAGAGTAAGAAAGAGAAGAGGAAAAGGAAAGAGAAGTACCTGCTTGATCTTCAAAAGTGGATTTAAAGGGAGTCTCGCTCGAATTAAAATGCACATTGACCCTTATCTCGAACTTCAATTTATAATCATGATTCTGCAGGGATATCGCTTCAATGACGTGTGATCGGTAACGGCTAGTCAGATTTTAACGGCTAGATATCCGTTGGTTTGTTACGGATAAGATCAAAAAAATATAACTCGACAATTTACACTTTACTCCTTATATTTTGGGGGCAATTGTTAGGGGAGGATTTTCTAAATCCTAAGGATCACAGATGCTTAAGTGCTACCAGGATCAAGGATCCTCAATTCTGTTTGAATTGAGGATCCTCAGCAGGTGTCGCAGGATCAGGATCTAGGATCACTGTTGTTATCCTACTACTAACAATTGTCTACCTTGTACGTAAACTTGTTTTACAGGAACGAGAGCATGGACCAAGTCTTACCGAAGTTCCTGGAGTATATTCCTTCAATATTTCGCACGTGCTTGACCATTGTGAACGTTATGGAGATCGTGGGGAGAGTACACAAATTGCGGATAGTTAGTTAGACTAGTTATTTTCTAATTTAAAATGGGGATGACAAGCTTGATAGAACACTTAGCTAATTTTGGCATACACACACACTCCTAACAGCTCTCAGTCAGCTCTCAAGCAATACTTGGCGATTTCATACACATTTTTGCACATTACACACTAGTGATCCTTGTAACAAGCTTGTTATCATCCCGAGTTGTAAACTTACTTTTGTTTAATCTTAGTTGGTGATCGGTAGTTTCCATCACCCGAGGTTTTTTGTGCCGGAGATCAACTCTTGATCAAGGGCTTTTTCCCCGTATAAATCTTTGTATCACTTGTTCATTACATTTTTGAGTGATCCTTAATATTGTCCATTGATTCAAGCATCACACCTCACAATAGAAAGTTTAGTTGCATTATCTTTGCTTGATTTTTTACCAAAATAAACATAATGTTTCAATTTTAATTTTCAACTATTTAAGTTTTAGAAATCATAATATAAATCACCCTAGAAATCATAATATAAATCACCCTAAAAATCATCTAAATAACATAATCACCCTAAAAATCGTCTAAACAACCATAAAGAATATCAAAACACACAAAATTTCAAACCTATTTAATGACTTTATTACCTTTTTCTCCTATACCTCCGTCCCATTAAAAATGTTCTATTTTGAATTTTCAAAGTCTTTATTTTTAAACTGTTCTATGTTGAATTTTTAAAGTCTTTATTTTTAAATTTTGACCTTAAATAATTTTGTTTGTGTTAGATAATACTTGATGAAAGTTATATGATTTGAGTGTGTTTGACAAGTGTTTTTATCGGGTTAATTTTCATCAAGTTTTATATAGCACAAAAAATATATAATTAAAGTCATAGTTTATAAATAAAGACTTTGAAAATTCAAAATAAGACACATTTAATGGGACGGAGTAAGTATTTAATAAAGTTCGATAGAAATTACAGAATTTTTTGGAAAGTTATTGGAAAATTACTGTATGTTTTAAACTATTGCTTTTTTAATCTACTTTCTTAAACTAAGAAATAGAATACTAAAGAGTTAATCTTGAGAGCAAAAACAAAAATCTTGAGACACAACTAATTACTGATTTCTAAAAAATAAGCCTTTTTATTATAGTGTTGACAATGTTGATACATATTGTGTGGATACGGCTCGGCTCGGTTCGACTCGACTACGAAGTGGAGGCCGTAGTCAAGACATCCTCCTGTCTTGACTCGGTATGCTAGTTACTTCGTAACGTTTGATGTAAATGCAACTGCGTGTGTGCAGTTTGCATATTAGATTATATTTATGTGTTTAGGTGTTATATGTTTATGTTGTCAGTTAGTTGTTTGGCCCAACATATGAAGCCCAAGCCCAAACAGAAGTGACGAAAACACACATGGGACGAAATCCCCTTGAACGACGAAGACTTGATATGACGAAATCCCCTGATTTCGTCGAGACCTTGGGTGTTCGTCGATGAGATTTCGTCCAGAACTTCTTTTCGTCGAGGTGTTACTATATATACACAGCAGAACAGACAGAAACATAGAGAGAAGTCTGAATAGATTTCATTGAGCGAACACATTGTAAAACACACACACACTGAGAGTTTAGAGAGACCATTTGTAAACACCGCATTGTAACCGTTTCATAGCATTAATACATTGAGTGTTAATCGTTGAATCTTGTGTCTTACGTGTTCGTGTCACACCCCGATATTTCCACGTTTCACCGGTGGGCCCGGTAGGGGAGTATCGTGACGTAGTTGATATCATCATAGTCAAACAACACAATATATAAATGCACAGCGGAAGCAAAAGATAAATATATTACCATCCGAATATAAAGTAATATCAAAGTATTACAACGGAAAGTAAAGGATCCATAGGCGGATCAAATAAAAGGAAAAACTGTTCAACAGACTTTAGACGCCTAGAACTTGCAAGATTCCTTATTAACGCCCTGAGCTTCCAGCCAATTACGTTCAGTATCTGTCACTTACCCTTTTTGGAAAATACGTCAGTTTACACTGGTAAATACAATTAACCGACTCATTTTAAAAAGAGTTTAAAAATTGATTTGAATGCACCTGGCACAAAAATATCTTTTATAACTTGGGACAATGTTATTAATAAAAATCTTGTATCCGATTTACATGGTTGTCCAACATTTAGGGCCGGTGATTATACAATACAAGCCGGTCAAGATTAATCGACACACCATAAATATAACTCACAAGAAGACATCCTTACGAGTGAGTATATCTTTTACATACGCAACATGAGGTGTTATGCCTACACCTTGTGCTTAAGTTATGGCCATTCACTTTTTAAATGAGCCAAGTATATCCAGGACACGGTCATTAACCCCCAATGTTATTTGTTATCAATCAATACAGATTAAAACGGGATTATGCAATTTAATCATCTCCGATTAAAAGGTTTCTACACCCGACCAAGCGGTATTTTTATAATACCGTATCCCAAGCCCGTATAAGGGAAAATAAGTTAAAAGTATTTACCTGAGCTAGCAAATGCAATTTATACTCAGCCGTATATTCTAATCAGCAAGTACAAGTACTTCTACTAGGGCTCTCAATCTGGAACGAAGGTTTTATTAACCTATTAGATTCTTAACGGGTCTTATTTAAGTCGTAACTTAGACCGGTTAGTTTTAAGGAAAGGTTTACGGTTCAAAAGGCATGATTAATCGAATACCAGAATAGAATGTGATTTAGACCCGACAAGTTTGGAGACTTGTATAATATGGGTACACTAAACACATTCTGGATTTTGAGATAAAAATGATAACGTCTGACCCGTTTCGGCTAATTTATGCAAACTAGTTACATAAACCGAACCGAACGCGCATGAGGCGTAACGGGTAACCATATGGGTCCTATACAGGTTTCCGAAGTTAATATGCCTTAAACATGTTGTGATGTCAGTAGGATACCTTCCATTATGCCCAAAACGAGTTTAATCTCAATTTAAGCCCCGTAGGGGTATTTTGGTCATTTATAAGATTATAAAAGAGGTTAATTAAAATTATGAGATTCGGGTCCGAATACATCAGTAGAATAACTTATTTTATTAGGTCGTATCAGTTGGTAATAGGTCTTATATGCCAAAATGGTTTCAAACCCAAACTATGCGTTTAATACGCTTAAAAAGCCATTTTAAGCGATTTCCGGGTTATACAGGAAATCTGAGTTTTCTGATCAGGTTATAAAGTTCAAAATACTTTATTTATTATATAAAATCAGTAGCAATTGGATTGGTGTCAACATACTATGTAAAACTCATTTTATACACAAAAAGGGTATAATCTGTATTTACCGAATTAAGGCGATAGCCTTAGGTTATCATCAGTTTAAAAATAATTAAAAATCTTTAAAAATCTTTAAAAATCTCAAAATATTATATTACATCAGTGGGTAAAAGGTTTGGTGTCAAAAATTGGGTTTAGATAGGCTTTATGCTAATTGCGTCGTTCAATTACTAAAAGGCGTTATAATTACGCTAATGAGCATAACTCCTAATCTAGACCTCCAACTGATGTGAAAATTTAGGGACAACTTTATAAATTAGTAATAAGGATTATTGTCCTTTCACATTTCCAAAATTCTCGTTTTATGGTCAAAAGGGCATATTGTTCAACATTAGGCAATTAACGGAAACGCGTAAACGAATGGGGCAAGCAACGAACCAAGCACAGAGGGTTATACCAACATGTAACCTGGTCCTAAGGAAGCCCTAAGGCATTTCTAAACCTATCTAATTCGGGTCAGAACTGAAGTCAAAGGAAAAGTCAAAGTTTTGCGACTTTCGGTTCCGAACCGGGTCTAAACAGAAAATTGTCGGATCAAACAAGCTTAGATCAGTTCTTATACTTATTACCAAGTTATATGAGTGATAAAATAGGTTACATGCCTCCTACATTGCTAATTACATGTTAATTTGCAAATTAAGCTTCTGTTGACTTTTTCTAAACAACTTTGACCCGACATTTGATCTAGTTAGAGTGGGAATCTGAGGGTGCCCTTTTAAGGGTTTATTGCCCACATAATTACCAACTTATAACTACCTTCAATTTGACTAATCACTGGACCATTAGTGATTAATCGATAAGTCAAACCTTAATTACGACGGTTTGACTTTAAGCTAATTAACTAAGCAAAACTGAATTAGGAAAGGTTAAGAATACTTACCAAGGTCCTAATGACGACCAAGGATCACAAGGAAGGTGCTTGAGCTCCAAGAACCTCCAGAAACCAAGTTGTGAAGTTTCCAAATGAATGTGATCAAATGTTGCAACAATGGTTTCTTATATAGGTGTTCTTGATGTCTTTAGATCATTACAAACAAGTCTACAAGTGTTATTGGATCATCCTAAGTGTCCCTAGTGCCTAAAAATCAGTAGGGGTCGCACATGGAAGTGAAAAAGGGCAATACATGTCGTTTGAATGGCTGAACAGACAACATTTCTGAGTTGCTGCATCTGGGCACTTCTTACAGACCATAAGGGTCCAGCCTTACGGTCCGTAAGGACCTGGTCAGCACTCTGAAATTTTCACTTGTTGACAGATTTAGCCCCTGCACATCCAAATGCCATTTCCGACACATCCAAGGCCCGTTAAACCATTTTTAAGGCTCTACAATGATGCCTAAGTATGGGGAACATGAAACATGCTCAAAAATATGCTGGATGTCGGTTCGTTTGGTCGTACGGTCATGTTGTTCGGTTAATTACGACGAAACACGGACGGACGCGAAAAACGAACCAAATGACGCGACGAATGGAATTTTATCAACCCAAACACTAAAATAAAATATTTTTGTGCTTACATAAATTTTTGGGTGTCCGGGGATATTCAGAATGTAAGATATGCGCGTAAACGCAAACTTGTGCGCTTTTTGACACTTTTAGTCCCTGCATGCCTTAAAAGCTTATTTTTGCGCACCAAACACCTCTAAGACTATATCTAAGCTATATTAGGGATAATTATGGTATGTTTATCTCATGGTCATATTCCGGAAGGTCCGATAACATACGAATCGGTATACTTTAGCAGTTTGACGCTTTAGGTCCTTCTAATGCGCAAACTTGCGTAACTCATCATTTAATAGCATTGAAGCCTCATTTAATTCATATTAGGCATTCTTGAAAGTATTATTAAACATCATAATGCTTCGGGCTCAATAAAAGGTCATTCAGAGGTATAATTAAACATATTGACACTTTTAGTCCCTTATACTTGCAAAGTTGCACGTAACTTCACTTTTGGGCATAAAAGCCTTGGGTGGCCAATGATTGGCAATCCCGAGAGTATAATAAAATATCATGAGGCTCTCGATTTGTTAGAAGGTCACTCAGAGGTAAGAATTAACATGTTGACGCTTTTAACCCTTTCCTGCGCAAACTTTCAATTAATTACATAAACGGCTACACTTGATTAACAAGTGGCTCATTTGTGAATATAAAACCGTAAAAGGTTATTTAGAAACTTATTTTAGGTATGATAATACTTCCAGTTCTTTCATAATCAAAGTTTTCGATTTTTCAAAAAATTAGTCCCTTAAATTCAACGTTTGACTTCATTAGGGTTTATTACACGTGTCAATACTTCATTGGACGTGATTTTTTCGAGGTGTTACATCCTCACCCCCTTAAAAGAAATCTCGACCTCGAAATTTGCTTAAAGTAAAGGAAGTACTTTCTGTCGTATCATGGATTTAACTTCCATAGTATAATTGGGCCTCCAAGGGTATCCCAGTTGACCTATACAATAGGTGCATACTTTCTTTTGGAGCTCCTTAACCTGTCGATTCTCAATCGACATAGGTTGCTCATACTATCATAGATCTGCATATCATTATGTGATGGTTCTTTTCAACTTATTGGTGACACGTCGCTAAATCATTAGTGTGGGTCACATTGCGCGATCCACCTAGCTCCTAAATTAGGTCTTAGATCGTAAGCTATTTAGTCTTGATACATTCGAATCTTTCAAATGACTTTATATATTCCGAGCTTAACTAACCTGAAAATTACAACTCGGCACACCCTTCTAGGGTGTTATCTTTTGTTGAACCTTATCTTTTAACCAGAACTTAGGAGGGTTGCTATTTTCATAAATCCTTGATTTCCTGCCGTATACTGGCAACTTACAATCGATTATGGATTTGTATGATCTTATTTGTTGTTTCCTAGGAAACTTTTAGATCCTGATAATTGGACTTACCAATCTCTATCTAACAATAGATGCTTAACATTCCATCCATACTAGGTCTCCCTAGGAGCAGCCTTAATACTTACATATCAATTATTATAGAAAAGCTTATCTTAAGGTGGGATGGTTATCCCAACCATTGCTTAAAACTAATCTTAAGGAGTAGCTAATCCTTATAGTTAGTCGAACAAATCGACGATCCTTGGCAGCTAATAGCGATTCTTAATTGTTGCCTAAGTAGGGTTGCGGTAATTAATACATAAGCAAAATGAACCGTCTTTCTTAATTAACAAAACTGAATTCTCAGAATATTGAGTTAGGCTTTATGAATCTATATCTTAAAACTTACTTAATCAGGGTTTTCCTTTTTTTTCCAATAATGGTACTAGCTGTCTTGGAGATTTCATTATGATGTAGCCCTAAATGGGATATAAATCTTAACTCTACTTGCCTCTCGGGAGGTAAACAGGGTAGTCTTAGGAGAAGATAATCAAGATACAAGGAGGTTACAGAGATTTTCCAAATCTCAGGCTCTAGTTCATCCATCCTCGCTTGTGCCAAATGAGTGACACAATTATGCTATGAGTCCACAGATTCCTTTACCAGGGAACATTTATTTGGACAATTCTATTTTCTAGATATCTTCTTTGAATACCATTAGCTGACTTTAATACCGTATGACCATTGGAATATCTTTGTGGTTCCATGCATTAAACCTCCATTCTGATCAGGCATGGAAGCAATCTATGGAACTTATTAAGATACATCAATTCTCATACTGCGGTTTTGTCATATCATTTGGTATTCGTAATCAATAGGGATCAAAGAGATATCAATTACATGCGAATGTACCTTATCTGAAGAGGGAGTACATTAGAATTTTATGACTGAAGATTTCTGACAGTAACAGAAGAAATGGTTCCTAACACCAATAAAACAATTTCTTAGTTACAATCCAACAACTGCTATTCCTCATCCTGATGGCCTTAACATATACTAACCATGGTATCAATAGACCATACAGGCTAATATAGTACTAACATCCTTAATAGATGTTATTTAATATATATCAATTATACTTAGCCTAGGTCACAAAAGACCATCAATGGCATTTAAGATTTGGACCTAATCCATCATCTTTTTGACAGGGGATCAAAATGTCACATCTGTCTTTATTATGTTGATGAATTTGGATAGCTTGAAAGCTTACCATAAGGATATCAGAAAAGAGTGATTCCTAATAGATATAAGATATCAATCTAAGATTTGTTGGAGCATTTTCTAAAGTATCATCGGCCAATTTCTACCTCGCGTTATATGACCGGAGTCCTAATCAGGTGGAGACAACAGTTCTCAACATTTATCGTTCATTATAGTATCATATGTGCCAGCATCAAATAAATTTCTGCATAAGCTACTTGATAAGGAAAGGTACCTGCTATATAATTATCATTCTGCACCATCTCCTGGGCGTTCCTCTTGGAAAACTCATGCGTCTGTTTTCCTGGCCTCTCCAGGCTTCTTTATAAGCTTTGGGCAGTTGGTTTTGATGTGCCCTTCCTCGTTACAATTGTAACATGTGGCGTTCTTTAACTCCTTGCAATCTAAGGTTTTGTGACCCTTGGTCTTGCAAATTCCACATAATTTAGCACGTGGGTCGATTGTACATTTTCCAGAATGTTGCTTCCTGCAGTTACTGCACTTGGGTCTATTATTAGACTGACTCGAGTTTTTCCTAAACTCAGAATCCTTCCCGTGCTCAGAGCTTCCCTTCTTCTTCTTGTTAGATTGATGGGAGTTTTCCTCTTCTTCTTTCCTTTTTCCCTCGCCGGAAGTTTTAACAGACTTATTCATGATAGCATCTAAAGTGAGAGATAAGGATAAGTCCACCGCGGACCTATATGTGGTTGGCCTAGATGCTTTAACATTTCCTTTTATCTCTGGTTCTAGGCCTCCAATGAAATGCGCTATGCGTTTAGGTTCAGGGGTGACTAAATAAGGAACTAGGCGGGACATAGTGTTGAAACTTGTCACATATGCCTGACAATCCAAATTCTCCATGACCAGAGTCAAGAACTCTGATTCTATCTTTTCTACCTCATGCTGAGGGCAATAGTTTTCCTTGACTAATGCAACAAATTGATCCTAAGATAAGTTGTAGAGTAGAACCTTTCCCGTGGCTTGGAGCAATGATCTCCACCATGCCAACGCTTCTCCTTTGAATGATTGTGAAACAAATTTCACAACCGCTGATGTCAACAACAGTGTCCATCTCATCGAGCCATGTCATGCAATCGATGGCCCCTTTTTCTTCTGTAAAGTCCCTGGGCTTGCAGGAGACAAAATATTTATATGAGCAGGTCTTAACTGGTGTCTCTTGATGAAGCACAACCTGTCTAGACGGAATACTCCTTTGATTTGACAAGTTATGAACATCGTCCTCCCTTGACTCATGTGTTTTAGAAGGGGGCTTACTACGAGCCACAGATAGAGTCTTAGAGTGGGTATCATTTGATTCATCATACTGTCTGTCAAGAGCTCGAGTAACAGCATAATCTATTATCGCCTGCAGTTCCGCTCCAGTTACATTAATTCTGGTAGTATCATTGTTCTCCTTCATGTGGCTGTTAACTTCATCTAATCCAGCCATGTAGCTTGATGGCTACATAAACATTGACAATGATTTATTCAGAGGTTATTATGAAATTATCATTTTTGATAATTTACTAACCATGGTAATATAAACCATATGGGTTAATTTGTAAATTTTATTAGTATTTTCATTATAATTTATCCTAGTTATAAAACATTAAGGATATTTAAAGTGGCACAACAGGCCTTGTCACGAGGACAGTTTTGAATTTACAAGCCATGATCGTTTGGGATCGAGGCATTTAAGGTTTGAGCATAGTTGGTTACTTTTCTTGACAGAGAGTCAACGACTACAACTGTCTTTTGTCTTCTAGGACAATAGATATAGCCCGTGGGCATTTCCCTTCTGAGGGATATTTATGATATGATCATCTTTTCAGGTGCTATTAGTCGTGATCGTATGGATCATACCGACTATTATGCTTGGACATGGTCTAACATTTTTAGACAGGAGGTCAAGACCACCACTGTCGTTGTCTTATCAGACAACAAGTTTAGCCCGTAGGCACTTCATCACTAATGGATGTTTATAATATGATCATCTTATAGGATGATATAAGCCATGATTTCTAGATCATTAGGCCAAATCAGGAAATTTGAAAAATTCCAATATAGGGATGACTATTGTGATTTTCTCAAAACACTTTTGTCAAGAGTGCTAACACGTTCTTAGGTGTTAACAATATGATCATCTTTAGTTGATGATTTAAGCCATGATTTCTAAATCACTAGGCTAGACAAGAAAATTGGAAGAAGCCAATATAAGGATGACTGTTGTGATTTTCTCGAATCATGTTTGTCAGGAGTGCTAACACGTTCTTAGGTGTTAAGAAGGATCTGAATCTCTTGAATAGGTCTTACCATCTTGGCCACGTCTGGAATGACATATAGGCTAGGTCGTACCTTTAAGATTCTTTTTAATATGTATACTGGCAGGGAAGGAAGGATATTTATTTTATTCAGGATTTTTATCATAAATCCTAATTTACAAGTTAATAATAGCACAAATGGCTTAGTTGCGTAGACAAGTTTAATTTATAAGCCATGATTTCAGAGAATCGAGGCATTAAGGTTTGAATCAAAGTTCATTACCTTTTCTTGACAGGGAGTTGTAGGCTACCACTATCTTTAGTCTCAGAGGACATTAACTATAGCCCGTAGGCACTTCCCTTCTAAGGGATGTTTATAATATGATCATCTCATAGGATGATATAAGCCATGATTTCAGAGAATCGAGGCATTAAGGTTTGAATCAAAGTTCATTACCTTTTCTTGACAGGGAGTTGTAGGCTACCACTGTCTTTAGTCTCAGAGGACGTTAATTATAGCCCGTAGGCACTTCATCCTTAAGGGATGATTATATAAATAAGGGAAATTGGAGTAATCTTATTTAAGGATGACTCATGCGATTTTATCAAACCACGTCTGCCAGGAATGTTAACATGTTACAGATGTTAACAAGGGTTTGAATCTCTTGAATAGGTTCTACCATCTTGGCCTTGTCTGCAGTGACATTTAGGCTAGGTTTTACCTTTAAGATTCTTTTTAATATTTAACGCAGAACAATCCTAAATTGAGGTGTTAACAAGGATCTGAATCTAATTGAGGAACTACCATCTTGGCCCTGTCTCAAAATAAAACGTGGCTAGGTCTTGTCCTTTTTAGATTTTGCCATTTTATTATAATGGTAGATCATATAAAAGGAATGTTATTTTCCATTTATTTCATATTTCATGTTTAGAATGAAAACTTAAATTTAATCAATCCACTATATAAAAATAAAAATACAGAGTTGCCCTAAGCGGGACTTGAAAGGAATAATGTTGTCCTCGAAGGAACTGAAAGATAAATATGTCCTTATAAGGACTATTAAGGAAACGATCTTTAGCAAAAGGAGATTCTTCTTCATATTATTTCTGAATGTTTTCTCCTTGGTTGCACGTTTATCCTAATCGCAGTACAAGGCTCCGCATTCCTTGGCTTCGGATGGGGAGGATTTCCATTACGGCTCCTTTGCTTGGCGATATATTAAAAGTGTATAAAATTGAAAGCAATAGTTCTCCGAATAGAGACGACAGCATTCCTATGTTAAGTCTAGACTCAGAAGGTCAAGGAATGTGCTACTGTGTCATTGAGATTAAACACAAAAGGATAGTGTTTAATTCACTCAATGTTGGCTCTGATACCAACCTGTCACACCCCGATATTTCCACGTTTCATCGGTGGGCCCGGTAGGGGAGTATCGTGACGTAGTTGATATCATCATACTCAAACAACACAATACATAAATGCACAGCGGAAGTAAAAGATAAATATATTACCATTCCAAATATAAAGTAATATCAAAGTATTACAACGGAAAGTAAAGGATCCACAGGCGGATCAAATAAAGGGAAAAACTGTTCAACAGACTTTAGACGCCTAGAACTTGCAAGATTCCTTATTAACGCCCTGAGCTTCCAGCCAATTACGTTCAGTACCTGTCACTTAACCTTTTTGGAAAATACGTCAGTTTACACTGGTAAATACAATTAACCGACTCATTTTAAAAAGAGTTTAAAAATTGATTTGAATGCACCTGGCACAAAAATATCTTTTATAACTTGGGACAATCTTATTAATAAAAATCTTGTATCCGATTTACATGGTTGTCCAACATTTAGGGCCGGTGATTATACAATACAAGCCGGTCAAGATTAATCGAGACACCATAAATATAACTCACAAGAAGACATCCTTACGAGTGAGTATATCTTTTACATACGCAACAGGAGGTGTTATGCCTACACCTTGTGCTTAAGTTATGGCCATTCACTTTTTAAATGAGCCAAGGATATCCAGGACACGGTCATTAACCCCCAATGTTATTTGTTATCAATCAATACAGATTAAAACGGGATTATGCAATTTAATCATCTCCGATTAAAAGGTTTCTACACCCGACCAAGCGGTATTTTTATAATACCGTATCCCAAGCCCGTATAAGGGAAAATAAGTTAAAAGTATTTACCTGAGCTAGCAAATGCAATTTATACTCAGCCGTATATTCTAATCAGCAAGTATAAGTAGTTCTACTGGGGCTCTCAATTTGGAACGAAGGTTTTATTAACCTATTAGATTCCTAACGGGTCTTATTTAAGTCGTGACTTAGACCGGTTAGTTTTAAGGAAAGGTTTACGGTTCAAAACGCATGATTAAGCGAAGACCGTAATAGAATGTGATTTAGACCCGAAAAGTTTGGATACTTGTATAATATGGGTACACTAAACACATTCTGGATTTTGAGATAAAAATGATAACGTCTGATCCGTTTCGGCTAATTTATGCAAACTAGTTACATAAACCGAACCGAACGCGCATGAGGCGTAACGGGTAACCATATGGGTCCTATACAGGTTTCCGAAGTTAATATGCCTTAAACATGTTGTGATATCAGTAGGATACCTTCCATTATGCCCAAAACGAGTTTAATCTCAATTTAAGCCCCGTAGGGGTATTTTGGTCATTTATAAGATTATAAAAGAGGTTAATTAAAATTATGAGATTCGGGTCCGAATACATCAGTAGACTAACTTATTTTATTAGGTCGTATCAGTTGGTAATAGGTCTTATATGCCAAAATGGTTTCAAACCCAAACTATGCGTTTAATACGCTTAAAAAGCCATTTTAAGCGATTTCCGGGTTATACAGGAAATCTGAGTTTTCTGATCAGGTTATAAAGTTTAAAATACTTTATTTATTATATAAAATCAGTAGCAATTGGATTGGTGTCAAAATACTATGTAAAACTCATTTTATACACAAAAAGGGTATAATCGGTATTTACCGAATTAAGGCGATAGCCTTAGGTTATGATCAGTTTAAAAATAATTAAAAATCTTTAAAAATCTCAAAATATTTTATTACATCAGTGGGTAAAAGGTTTGGTGTCAAAAATTGGGTTTAGATAGGCTTTATGCTAATTGCGCTGTTTAATTACTAAAAGGCGTTATAATTACGCTAATGAGCATAACTCCTAATCTATACCTCCAACTGATGTGAAAATTTAGGGACAACTTTATAAATTAGTAATAAGGATTATTGTCCTTTCACATTTTCAAAATTCTCGTTTTATGGTCAAAAGGGCATATTGTTCAACATTAGGCAATTAACGGAAACGCGTAAACGAATGGGGCAAGCAACGAACCAAGCACAGAGGGTTATACCAACATGTAACCTGGTCCTAAGGAAGCCCTAAGGAATTTCTAAACCTATCTAATTCGGGTCAGAACTGAAGTCAAAGCAAAAGTCAAAGTTTTGCGACTTTCGGTTCCGACCCGGGTCTAAACCGAAAATTGTCGAATCAAACAAGCTTAGATCAGTTCTTATACTTATTACCAAGTTATATGAGTGATAAAATAGGTTACATGCCTCCAACATTGCTAATTACATGTTAATTTGCAAATTAAGCTTCTGTTGACTTTTTCTAAACAACTTTGACCCGACATTTGATCTAGTTAGAGTGGGAATCTGAGGGTGCCCTTTTAAGGGTTTATTGCCCACATAATTACCAACTTATAACTACCTTCAATTTGACTGATCACTGGACCATTAGTTATTAATCGATAAGTCAAACCTTAATTACGACGGTTTGACTTTAAGCTAATTAACTAAGCAAAACTGAATTAGGAAAGGTTAAGAATACTTACCAAGGTCCTAATGACGACCAAGGATCACAAGGAAGGTGCTTGAGCTCCAAGAACCTCCAGAAACCAAGTTGTGAAGTTTCCAAATGAATGTGATCAAATGTTGCAACAATGGTTTCTTATATAGATGTTCTTGATGTCTTTAGATCATTACAAACAAGTCTACAAGTGTTATTGGATCATCCCAAGTGTCCCTAGTGCCTAAAAATCAGTAGGGGTCGCACATGGAAGTGAAAAAGGGCAATACATGTCGTTTGAATGGCTGAACAGACAACATTTCCGAGTTGCTAAATCTGGGCACTTCTTACGGACCGTAAGGGTCCAGCCTTACGGTCCGTAAAGACCTGGTCAGCACTCTGAAATTTTCACTTGTTGACAGATTTAGCCCCTGCACTTCCAAATGCCATTTCCGACACATCCAAGGCCCATTAAACCATTTTTAAGACTCTACAATGATGCCTAAGTATGGGGAACATGAAACATGCTCAAAAATATGCCGGATGTCGGTTCGTTTGGTCGTACGGTCATGTTGTTCGGTTAATTACGACGAAACACGGACGGACGCGAAAAACGAACCAAATGACGCGACGAATGGAATTTTATCAAGCCAAACACTAAAATAAAATATTTTAGTGCTTACATAAATTTTTGGGTGTCCGGGGATATTCAGAATGTAAGGTATGCGCGTAAACGCAAACTTGTGCGCTTTTTGACACTTTTCGTCCCTGCATGACTTAAAAGCTTGTTTTTGCGCACCAAACACCTCTAAGCCTATATCTAAGCTATATTAGGGATAATTATGGTATGTTTATCTCATGGTCATATTCCGGAAGGTCCGATAACATATGAATCGTTTACTTTAGCAGTTTGACGCTTTAGGTCCTTCTAATGCGCAAACTTGCGTAACTCATCATTTAATAGCATTGAAGCCTCATTTAATTCATATTAGGCATTCTTGAAAGTATTATTAAACATAATAATGTTTCAGGCTCGATAAAAGGTCATTCAGAGGTATAATTAAACATATTGACACTTTTAGTCCCTTATACTTGCAAAGTTGCGCGTAACTTCACTTTTGGGCATAAAAGCCTTGGGTGGCCAATGATTGGCAATCCCGAGAGTATAATCAAATACCATGAGGCTCTCGATTTGTTAAAAGGTCACTCAGAGCTAAGAATTAACATGTTGACGCTTTTAACCCTTTCCTGCGCAAACTTTCAATTAATTACATAAACGACTACACTTGATTAACAAGTGGCTCATTTGTGAATATAAAACCGTAAAAGGTTATTTAGAAACTTATTTTAGGTATGATAATACTTCCAGTTCTTTCATAATCAAAGTTTTCGATTTTTCAAAAAATTAGTCCCTTAAATTCAACGTTTGACTTCATTAGGGTTTATTACACGTGTCAATACTTCATTGGACGTGATTTTTTCAAGGTGTTACAGTTCGTAACTTGGTTTAACTTACCCGTTTGGATTCCGCACTCTCGGGTTTGTCGGAAAACAGGAATAGAGGTTGACTCAATCCTCCGGGTGGACCTATAGACAAAAAAATTTATGACTACACATGGTTACAAAGACAAAAATATAGATCATAATAAGAAAATATACAAGTTATTTCCGCGTTGTGTGTTGGTAAACGACATCTGACCACATCCAATATGAAAAGTTAGAATGACAATTTTCTTGTAGAAATTAAACACTTTTTCTCTTTGAATGAAGATATATGTTTAATTATCTAGGAGGGGTTGAACCTGAGTATGTATGTAGAGTTTTGAGGTGTCTTGCCACTAGGCCATATTGTAATGGTTTGGTCAAACAGGTTGTTTCTTCATTCTATAAAGGAAAAAAAAAAAAAAAAAAAAAAACATTTGATTAGTCAATTTACAAACATTTTCCATTGGGAAGATGTTAATCAACGATGCAGATAATATTTGAGGCTGGAAGTGATTGATTTTCAAACTGAATCCTAGAACCACTGAATTACAAAGAAAAAATATACATATATATTAAGAAAATATACAATATTATATCTGCGTCATCCAATGTCAAAAGTAAGAATGATAATTTTTTTGGTAGAAAAGACTTCTTCTCTTTGAATGAATTGAAGATGTTTATCTAGGAGAGGTTGAACCTCATGAGTATGTTTGTAGAGTTTTCAAGGGTCTTGCCACTTGGCCATATTGTAATGGTTTGGTCAAAGAGGTTGTTTCTTCATTCTATATATATAATCAGGACGTCTATGTATTGCCATAAACTCACCAAAACATAAAACATGATGAACTCACGACTAAATTGTTCAGTGTTCCTCCTGGTTCTCTCTCTTTCCTTTTGTGTTTCACGGGGTGCATTACCCTACATTTCCCAAGATTTCATAACCTGTCTTCAAATTCAATCCAAAACCAACAATGTCACCACAATTTTCTCAACTCATCTTCACCCGGGTTAACTCTACTTACTTACCGGTTTGGCAAGCTGCAGCCGACAGCATTCGGTTCGACAACCCCAACATTCGTAAACCGTCAGTCATTGTTACTCCCACCATCGAAACGCAGATCCAAGCTGCTCTTTTCTGCGACAAGAAACACGGGTACGAAATGCGGATCCGGGATGGAGGCCATGACTTCGAGGGCCTCTCATACACCGCGGATGTTCCCTTTGTCATGCTTGATCTCATCAACATGAGGGCTATAGACGTCAACGTTGCAAACAGGACTGCATGGGTCCAGGGTGGCGCTTTGCTTGGTGAACTCTACTACACTATTTCTCAGAAAACCGACACCTTGTATTTTCCGGCTGGTATTTGGGCTGGCGTGGGTATTAGCGGGTTCTTGAGCGGTGGTGGGTATGGAAACCTGTTGAGGAAATACGGGCTTGGTGCCGATAATGTTTTGGATATTCGTTTCATGGATGTTAATGGAAACATTCTTGATAGGAAATCGATGGGTGAAGATTTGTTTTGGGCTCTTCGTGGCGGTGGTGCTTCCAGTTTTGGAATAGTTCTTTCGTGGAAGTTGAGGTTGGTTCCAGTCCCGGAAAGAGTTACTCTTTTCATGGTGAATATAACTCTGGAGCAAGGTGCTACGGATATTTTCCATAAATATCAATACGTGTTACCAAAATTTGATCGTGATTTAATCATCAGGGTTCAAATTAACAGTGAAAATATAGGCAACACCACCAAGAAAACCGTAAGACTATTGTTTGACGGTCTTTATCAGGGCAATATTGACACGCTGCTTCCGTTGTTGAACCAAAGTTTTCCGGAGCTCAATGTGACACGAGAAGTTTGTAAAGAAGTACGAATGGTCCAGACCACCCTTCAATTTGGAGGCTTCACCACCACCACCCCGCCCGAGGTTCTTGCGAACCGATCAGCCATCCCCAGGCTGAGCTACAAAGGCAAATCAGACTATGTCCGGACTCCAATTCCCAAAAGCGGGCTCAGAAAGATATGGAGAAAGATTTTACAAAATGACAAGTCAGAGACTCTGTTCATGTACACGTTTGGGGGAAAGATGGAGGAGTACTCGGAAACAGCAATCCCATATCCTCATAGAGCTGGAGTGTTGTACCAGGTTTTCAGGAGGGTGGACTTTATAGATCAGCCTTCGGACAAGACCGCGATATCACGCTGACGGTTAGCTTGGATCCGAAGTTTTGATAAGACTTTGGAACCGTACGTATCCAAGAACCCGAGGGAGGCTTATTCGAACTACAATGATCTTGATTTGGGCGTTGGAAGTGCTACATATGAAGAAGCAAGTATTTGGGGAGAGAGGTACTGGAAAAGAGAGAATTTTAAGAAGTTGATTCGAATCAAGGAAAAAGTTGATCCAAATAATTTCTCTAAACACCCACAAAGTATACCCGTTTTCTCTACACCTCTTTAAGATGTGTAGAAGAAAGTTCAATATTTGTTATGCTTTTGATTTTTTTTCCTAAAATAAACAGTTAAATAAATTGGTAATGATAGGAAGTTAAGGGTGTTTAATTTGTCAAATTCTTTTGTTTTTGGAGCCTTATAATATATATTTATATAATTGAAACTAAGTTCTTATCTCCCTTGATTTAAAAAAAAATTATGAGATCCAGATATTGGTTTGTACAGATAATGTGATAATGTGTTGGTTTGTACAGATAATGTGTTTTTCAAATTTATTTCAAAAATTGTGTGTGTGCTTGCTAATTGTAATAGGGAACTCACTCTGTTGTTTTTATATAATCTCACATGAAAGGTAATTGGAATGAATTCATGTTCACTTATACAAAGTTCAAAACTATTTTTTCTTACAATTTTTTAGTTAATTACACAAATAATTTTATGGTTTGTTGAAAGAAACATTTTTGAGTATTAACTTTTCTTTTGTAACAGATTGAGGTTCTATGGTTTTAATTTTGTTAAATATTAAGACTAACTCTCATTAAAATGACTAAAATACACTTATAAATTTTTTTTAGCACTCAAAGGTGTTACATTCAGTAAACCATAAAGACTATCTCTATATTTAACTCTTAAAAAATATAAAAAGTCATTATATTTGTAAAAATAACATATTATAAAATATGCTACATAAAAAAATTATATAATTACATTCCTAATGTTGGGTCAAAATGGAGAATGATATTATCAACTACATGACTTTAATTTAGCGATCTTATTGTTCGTATTGGTGGTAATTTTAGTTATTATAGTTAGAGTGTTTTAGCGAGTTTAGTAGGTTTTCCAAACAAGAGGAGGTTTTTTTGGAGGACAAGCCTCCGGATATATAAATAGTGTACTATACCTCACTTGTAGGGTGTGTATTTTGGGAGCCACCACCCTAGGGGAGCTCACTCGGGGTGGATGATTATCTTGTAATCTTTTATCACCATCACTAAGATCTTCTTCGTTGTAATCTACCATTCAAATATATATTTCTTTGTTTATTTCTTTGTTCTTGACATAAATTCTCCTGTCTCACACTTTTTTTCGAATCGAGATTGAAACTGGATCTACGCGGACCATCATTTGGTATTAGAGCTTTGGTGCTACAACAACAAGACCCTTAGTCATTTCAAAAGGGAATGTCCTTTACTAAAAAATGAACCTCTTGAAGCTGCTCATGCTAGAAGGCCAATCGATATTGAAGGAACTGATACTGCAACAAATGAAGTACCGAAAGCTTTGGTGGTAGACGACTATGATTGGGCAGATGAGATTACCGAATCGAGAGCTAATGTCAACAAAACATTGATGGAAAAGATAGCTACCAGCTCTGCACCCCTTCTCTCGAGTTTTCTTAGTAACAAAAATGCAAGTATTCCCAAAGGTGCTGAAGCTATAGACACCAGGCTGAAAGGAATGCTCTATGAAAACAAGCCAACTGCTGACAAAGGAAAGGGAGCTGTTGTGGAGGTCAAAAAAGAAGGTGATGGAAATGTCAAAAGCTGAAAGCAGTGTTAAGGCAAAAGAAAAAAAAAGGAAAAGGCTCCTGCCGAAGCAATGAAGGTGGAGTCTAGCAAAGAGAAGGAAGAAAATGATTTGGTAAATAGCATACCTTACAAATTCAAAAATAAACTCTGGACATCTCAGTGTGTCAGTCTCATGACCCATTATGTGTCCTTAAAAGTTAGTCAGATGCTTAAGCGTACCCCAATTCCCTTGAACATCAATTTGTAGAACTAGCAAACGGTAAAAGTCTTGAGGCCACACACATAGTTACGGGTTGTAATCTCGCATTAGCTGGTCAAGTCTTCCCTATCGACTTTATCCCCATCGTTCTTGGTAGCTTTGACGTTGTCATTGGGATGGATTGGTTATGCCATCATCGAGCAGAGATTCTATGCAAGGAGAAGATTGTCCCCATCCCTCGTTCTGGTAAAGAACCTCTCGTTATTCGTGGCGACAAGAGTGGTTCTGTTATGGGCATCATGTCTTTCCTTAAGGCCCAAAAGTGTATGCGAAAGGGCCACACTGCTATCCTTGCTCTCGTTACTGACACCTCAGCGAAGGAAAAGAAGATAGAAGACATTCCGATTATACGCGACTTTCCTGAGGTATTTCCTAAGGAATTACCTGGACTCCCGCCTCATCGTCAAGTCGAGTTTCAAATCGGGCTAGCTCCTAGAGCAGCACCTATAGCTCCTGCACCTTATCGCTTAGCCCCATCAGAACTAGAAGAACTGTCCGCACAACTACAAGAGCTCTTGGACAAGGGCTTTATTCGTCCTAGCTCTTCGCCCTGGGGAGCACTAGTTTTGTTTGTGAAGAAGAAAGATGGTACCTTTCAAATGTGCATTGACTATCTCGAACTCAACAAGGTGACTGTGAAGAATCGTTATCCTCTCCTGCGTATAGATGACCTGTTTGACCAGTTGCAAGGGTCGAGCTTTTACTCTAAGATCGATCTGAGATTGAGCTATCATCAGCTGAGAGTCCGAGACGATGACATCTCTAAAACAGCATTCAGGACTCGTTATGGACACTACGAGTTCCTGGTTATGCCTTTCGGGTTGACAAACGCACCTGCAGTTTTCATGGATCTTATGAACTGAGTGTGCAAACCTTACTTGGATAAATTTGTTATTGTTTTCATCGACGACATCCTGATCTATTCCAAGAGTCAGGAGGAACACGAGCGTCATCTGCAACTCATTTTGGAACTTCTTCGAACATAATAGCTTTATGCTAAGTTCTCGAAATGAGACTTCTAGCTTCGTGAAGTCCACTTCCTAGGATACGTGGTTAATAAGGATGGGATTCATGTTGATCCATCCAAGGTTGACTCAATCAGAAATTGGCCTGCACCTCGTACTCCAACTGAAATCCGCCAATTTTTGGGATTGGCGGGGTACTACAGAAGGTTTATCTGGGATTTCTCGAAGATTGCGCAGCCTCTTACTATTCTTATTCAGAAGGGTGTCACCTACCGTTGGGGTGATGCTCAGGAATCCGCGTTTCAGCAGCTGAGGTTGAAACTTTGTAGCACACCTATTCTCTCGTTGCCTGAGGGCACAAACGATTTTGTGGTTTTTTGTGACGCGTCAATCCAGGGACTTGGTTGTATGTTGATGCAACGTGAGAAAGTCATAGCATACGCATCATGAGAACTTAAAGTTTACTAAAAGAACTATACTAGTCACGACTTGGAGTTGGGAGCAGTGGTGTTTGCTCTTAAGATATGGAGACATTACTTGTACGGTACCAAGTGCACCATTTACACCGATCACAAGAGTCTCCAGCATATCTCCTATCAGAAGGAGTTGAACATGCGACAGCGTCGATGGGTCGAACTCCTTAACGACTACGAACGCGTAATCAAGTATCATCCAGGCAAAGCGAATGTGGTGGTTGACGCCCTCAGTCGAAAGGAAACCAAACCTAAGCGTGTATGTGCGTTACAGCTTACCATTCACTCTAGTCTTCCTGCCCAAATTCGTGATGCTCAGGTCGAAGCATTGAAAGAAAAGAACATCAGGGCTGAGTCCCTGCGAGGATTGGAGAAACGGTTAGAACTTAAGGAAGACGGTGCTTACTACCTGGCAGGGCGCATCTGGGTTCCATTTTATGGTAATCTACGTGAGCTTGTGATGGATGAAGCACACAAGTCTCGTTACTCAGTACATCCTGGTTCTGATAAGATGTACCACGATCTCAAAACTACGTACTGGTGGCCCCATATGAAAGCTAACATAGCGACCTATGTTAGTAAATGTTTGACCTGTGCTAGGGTCAAGGTTGAATACCAGAAGCCATCAGGCCTACTTCAACAACCAGAGATCCCGACATGGAAATGGGAGCAAATTTCCATGGACTTCGTTACTGGCTTACCTAGATCTCAATGAGGAAACGACACCATTTGGGTGATAGTGGATCGACTAACCAAGTCTGCACACTTCCTGGCTATCAAAGAAATGGATAAGTTATCTACTCTAGCAGACATCTACTTGAAGAAAGTAGTTTCGAGGCACGGGGTGCCAACTTCCATCATTTCTGATCGTGATCCACGTTTTACCTCTAATTTGTGGCAGGCGATGCACAAATCCTTTGGCTCGCGTCTAGACATGAGCACAACTTATCATCCACAGACGGATGGGCAGACTGAACACACCATCCAAACTCTTGAAAACATGCTTCGAGCATGTGTTATCGACTTTGGTAACGGTTGGGAAGGACACCTACCTTTGGTAGAGTTTTCGTATAACAATAGTTACCACACTAGCATCCAGGCTGCTCTGTTCTAGGCTTTGTATGGACGGAAATGTCGATCACCCTTATGCTGGGCAGAAGTTGGTGACATCCAAATCACTGGCCCAAAACTCATCATCGACACGACATAAAATATTGCCCAAATACGACAAAGAATGGCGGCAGCTCGTGACCGTCAGAAAAGCTATGCTGATAAGCGCAGGAAACCACTCGAGTTCCAAGTTGGGGATTGAGTGTTACTTAAGGTTTCACCTTGGAAGGGTGTGATTCCTTTTGGTAAACGAGGCAAGCTAAATCCACATTATGTTGGACCTTTCGAAATCACTGAGAGAATTGGCAAGGTGGCCTATAGACTGAATCTACTTGAAGAACTCAGTGGAGTTCACGACGTATTCCATGTGTCAAATTTGAAGAAGTGTCTATCAGATGAGACCCTCATAGTTCCTCTCAAGGAACTCACTATCGACGAGCAATTTCTATTCGTCGAGGAACCAGTAGAGATTACAGACAGAGACGTTGAGATTCTCAAATGCACCAGAATACCCATTGTTCGAGTTCGTTGGAACTCCCGTCATGGCCCAGAGTTTACCTGGGAGCGAGAAGACCAAATGAAAGACAAGTATCCCCAGTTGTTCGAGAAAAGTGAAACCACTACTGAGGCTGAAGCTACTGCGGAATTTCAGGACGAAATTCCAAACCAACGGGGGAAGGATGTGACACCCCAGGAAAACCAGGAAACCACGCAACCTAACTAGCTTCCTCAGTAACTACGTGCTAAATTTCGGGACGAAATTTCTTTCAACTTGGGGATGATGTGACAACTCGTATTTCAAACCTTTAGTCGTACTTTGATGTAACCATGTTTTGAACGTTGTGTGATTACTTGATATGATTATAATGAGATATTATGAATGTTATGTGTATGTAATTATATTGTAAATGTGTATGCATACTACCTAAGTTGGATCGCACAACATATGTCCATTCGCACAAACCCATTTGGGCCACACTCCTTGTATTCGAACCAAGGGCAGCCCATGATGGGTTCGGCCCACCCCTTACACGCATAACCCCGTGAGGAGGGTGTATACTCCTCATTACTTGCAAATTACACAACACATACAAACCCTAAATCTCTCTCCCTTTCTCTCTAACTCGACGGCAGCAACATCTCCTCTTCCTTGAAGCTTTCTTGTTCGGATCGACCTTGTTCTACCCTCTAACCGGTTAGTATTTTACTATTGATTGTGTGTTAGATGATGTTGTGGCTTATATGTTGCTACATAGTGATTTAGGGATGATATATGATTGATTATAAAGCAAACTGATGAGATTGGTGTTCATGTAATCGGCTCACATAGGTAGTATGATTAGATCATTATAGGGTTTAATAATCACAAGATGTTGAGGATGACTTAGAACCGATTGCATGTTAATCGGCTGTTGTGCGAGTATATTCGGATGAGTGTTGTTTTGTCATGTTAGGATGCATGCTAGTAATCAAGATCATGAACCGGTTAATCTGTTTATTGTTATGATTGTTGTTCATGCTATGAATGTGATTAGGGTTCATATGAATTAGAGGATAAAACCTTAGTTTGATCGATCCACATCCAAGTTGGAAACTGTTTGATTGTTTGACCAATTTGATGCATAAATGGAAACTGTTAGGATAATTGTAACTGATTGCATAAAATTAGGGATTTAAAACTAGTCGCACAAGGCCAGTCGCACAAGTGCCTAGTCGCACAAGCCATAGAGTGCAACTGTTTAAACATGATGTACAACTCTCTAAAGCATAAGCGCACAACATCTTGTGAATCGCACAAGGTTGTGCTGATCGCACAAGATGTTGGGCTGCATATAGATTTAGTTATGATAGGCTGTTGGGCCGAACAGCCCAAAACCCAATGGCACAAGTTATACCGGACCGCATAAGTGTAATTGGACCGCACAAGTTGATTGTCTGTTTATATGTTTGGGCCGTATAGGTTTTGGATTGCATTGCATTTGTTATTGGGCCGGGTTTGTTTGGATCGCACAAGCCGTTGTGAGTCGCACAAGATTGTGTTGGACGCACAACAGGTTGGGCTGGTTGTATTGGGCTTTATATAATGGATCGCACAAGATGATTGGGCTCGTACAAGCTCAACGGCCCAATCATCTGAGTCGCACAAGTTGGACATTATGTGTGTACTTGACTGTTAACGTGTTCTATGTGTTTGCCATGATCATTACGTGTTCGTAACCTGTTAGCTTATGTGTAAACTTATGTGCACTACTTGAACCTAGACCTGACTTGTATGGTAACCATGTTAGGACATGGTTGACCATAAATAGCTCAAGTGACCTTTTGTTTATATGCCGAGCTAACCTAAGGTGAGTTCACACTTTCTACAAGGCATGGGATTCCCGGTGGTTTGGGAATGGGTCAAGGAACTAAAATGAAACCTGCATATTCTCATTGGGTAGAATATGTACCTCCATCCTCCATGGGAAGGATGACAACATTAAGCCTGCGCATTCTCCTTGGGTAGATTACGTACCTCCATCCTCCATAGGAAGGATGACAACATATAACTTACTAGACAAAACTCTATCATGAAGTCCCTCATTTTTTATATCGACTTAATCGTCGGGCCAATGGCGAACGGGTCATTAGTTAAATAGAGTTATTAGGTTTGACAAGCCTCACACCGTGCCGCAGAGGACGGGAGTGGACTAATGGATCTGGGCACTTAGTCAATGATGATAGACATTGACGCAGGGCACATAAACATATCTTCAGTTAGTAGTCGATATGGTAACGGGTCTAGTGGTTAACATGGGGTAGCCCCCACTGGTTATGGTTTGGGAAACAAAGAACTGATTAACTCCTGGTTTTCGAAAGAACTTATGGTTTTTGGAACAACTTTAAAATGGACAACCAACTGTGAACTCGCTCAACTTTGTTGTTTATTCGTTGCAACATGCCTTGCAGGTCGTTAGGTGCTTAGATGGAGCTTGCACGAGAAGGAGAGGTCGTTGTGGGACATGGACTGTTGAGTTCCATGTTAAACATTTGAACTTTTAAACTTATGTTTTGGTTTTAAACTTTATGCTTCCGCTGATAACTTGAACTTAGTTAATTTCTTTTGGACATCAATTATATTGTGGTTGGTTTTATATTTACTTTAATTCATTGTTCAATATGATTGGTGGCTTGATCCTGGTCATGTCATGCTCCCTGCGGTGATACTCCGCTTGTGGATTTTGGGGGTGTAACAATACGCCCTACTTCTCCTGGGGGTGCTCCGGTCCTTTTTGTCAAAAAGCAAGATGGATCATTCCGCATGTGCATCGACTACCTTGAACTTAACAAGCTTACTGTCAAGAACTGTTACCTACTTCCTCGCATTGACGACCTCTTCGATCAACTTCAAGGCGCAACGTGTTTTTCTAAAATTGATATTCGTTCTGGCTACCATCAACTTCGAGTCCTTGAAGTGGACATCCCTTAAACTGTGTTTCATACTAGATACGGTCATTACGGAGTTCGTAGTCATGCCTTTCGGTTTAACCAATGCACCTGCGGTCTTCATAGATTTGATGAACCGTGTGTGTAAGTTATACCTGGATTGCTTCGTGATCGTTTTCAAAGACAACATCCTCATCTATTCTAGAACTCAAGCCGAATACGATCGTGACTTGCGTCTAATCCTCGAACTCCTACGTGCCGAACGACTATACGCCAAATACTCCAAGTGTGAATTTTGGCTAAAAGAAGTTCAATTTCTCGGTCACATTGTGAACGAGAAAGGCATTCACGTTGATCCCACTAAGATAGAAGTCGTTAAAAACTGGATTGCACCAAAATATCCATCCAAAATTTGTTCGTTTCTTGGATTGGCGGGTTATTACAGTCGGTTCATCTCCAACTTTTAAAAAATTGTCGTTCCTCTCACTAAGTTGACTAAAAACTATAATCCTTTTGTTTGGGGTTCCGAGCAAGAGGAGTCTTTTCAAACGCTCAAGGACATGTTTTCCAATGCTCCTATTCTCACGCTTCAACCTGGTAACGATGATTTCCTTGTGTATTACGATGCAACTAACCAAGATCTCGGTTGTGTTTTTGTGCAACCAGACAAGGTTATCGCTTACGCCTCGAGACAACTCAAAATACATGAGAAGAACTACACTACCCACAATCTTGAACTTGGTGCGGTTGTTTTTGCGTTAAAGATTTGGTGACACTACCTTAACGGTACTAAGTGTGTGGTCTTCACCGAACCGTAAGAGCCTTGAACACATCTTTAACCAAAAAGAGCTCAACAAACGTCAACTTTGATGGGTAGCGTTTCTCAACGTCTACGATTGCGAGATTCGCTAACACCCTGGTAAAGCAAATGTCGTGGTCGATGCTCTTAGTTGAAGAACTCATGTAAAGAGTATGTGTTGTTTCCAAATTCTAAATGACCTTCAAGATCGCATTCGCGAGGCACAATACTCATCCGTTAACGAGGATAACTTATATAACGAGATGAAGTGTGGTGCCGAAAGCCAACTCTTAACCAAACCCAACAGTATCCTTCACTATTTCGATCCTGTTTGGATTCCGAACCGTGACAACTTCCGTGACTTCTTGATGAAAGAGGCTCACAAATCGCGATACTCTATTCATCTTGATGCCAGCAAGATGTACCAAGACCTTCGTGTGTCTTATTGGTGGCTCGGTATGAAGAAAGATGTCGCAACCTTCGTTTCCAAATGTCTCATTTGTTCCAAGGTGAAAGTTGAACATCAACTTCCCTTTGGCTTACTCGAATAGCCAGAAATCCCAATTTGGAAATGAGAGAGTAGAGCTATGGATTTCATCACCAAACTCCCTCGAACCTCATCCATCCATGATAGTATTTGGGTAATCATCGTCTGTTTGACCAAATCCGCTCACTTCCTCCTCATTTGTGAAGATTACCAAGTTGATAAATTAGCTCGTATCTACACTAATGAAGTCATTTGTCATCATGGTATCCCCATTGACATTATTTCTAACCGTGAAGGTCGTTTCACCTTGCGTTTTTGGCAAACCTTTCAGACCGCTCTTGGTACCAACTCAACCTTAGTACAGCTTTTCATCCTCAATCGGTTGGTCAAACCGAGCGTACTATCAAAACTCTCTAGGATATGCTTCGTTCATACGTAATTGATTTTGGTGGCAACTGGGATATACACTTACCTTTGGTGGAATTCTCGTACAATAACAGTTTTTACACTAGTATTCAAATGGATCCATTCGAAGCTTTGTATGGTCGTAAGTGTCATTCGGCCATTTGTTGGCACGACATCAGAGATGCACAAATCACGGGGCCCGAGCTCATATAAGAGACTATGCACAAGATCTTACAGATTCGTGACAATATACTCAAGGCTAGAAGTCGGCAAAAGAGCTACACCGATAAGAGATGCAAGCCTTTGGAATTTAATGTTGGTGAACATGTACACCTCAAGGTATCCCCTTGGAAAGGAGTTGTTCGATTTGGTAAGAAAGGCAAGCTTGTCCCTCGCTTTGTAGGTCCTTTCAAAATTCTCGAAAGGATTGGAAAGGTAGCGTATCGACTGGATCTACCTCAAGAACTCAACAACGTTCATCTGACATTTCGTGTATCCAACCTCAAGAAGTGCCTAGCAGAAGAAGGACTTCAAGTTCCGCTGGATGGCTTACAAATCAATGAGTACTTGCACTTCGTTGAAAAACGGTCGAAATCATGGACCGAGGAATCAAGCAGCTTAGGCGTGGACAAATTCCCATAGTCAAGGTGCGATGGGAAGGAACACGTGGCACTGAATTTAGTTGGGAACTCGAGAGTGATATGAAGATCAAGCATCCGCATCTATTCGTTAATTCTTCCTCACGAATAAATTTCGGGACGAAATTTCCTAAACTAGAGGAGACTATAACGCTCCGCATTTTTTTATACTTCCTTATTTAGAAAGTGTACTCGTATTTCTATTTTGGAAACTTGAAATTGTATCACCTTCGTATTTTATTTCCAATCTTGTATCCGAGACTTTGGTCATAATGAAATCCTATTTTACATACTTGTATACATGCTCCATAATTATATTAGACGTTGTCAATCTTGAATGCATATGCGCAACCCATACTCGAAATACTTGTACCCATAACTTATATGTGCTTGATAACTATTAAATACGTGGTTACATTCTGATATGATATAATAATAATAATAATAACAATAACAATAATAATAATAATAATAATAATGAAACAAACTAAAGTTGCTTTTAGCGACTTTGGGCTTTCGCCCCTCATCCCCCACATGAAACACATGAGGCCAAAGGCCGAAGTGCTTCGCCCCATTCCTCCTTCGTCTCTCTCTCTCTCTCTCTCTTTGCCGTGAAACACCCACACACGATTTCCTCCTCTCTGCTTCATGTCACACGGAACCACACGGAGGAGGCTCCTTCGTGTGGATTCCATTGCCTTCGCGTGGAACGGACCAGTTATGCGTGCGACTTACAGAAGGTTCTAAAACCTTCTGTTTTGACTTTAATCCTACTACCAACTGCCCTCCACTTCATTAAATGTTAAACCCTAATTTCTAGCTTATAAATACCAGCCTCCAAACACTAATAAATGTTTTCCCACACTCAAATCACTCTCAAATCCTCATATTCTCTCAAGTGTTCAAGCTGCAAACAGTGAACACTAGATTGTTCACAGTGAGTTTCTACTCACTTTTTCTTCCTTTTTCTTTCTCTTTTCTTCTCTAACTTTCTTAGATAACCTCTAGGAAGGTTTCTACAAGTTTGCCTTGAACCTCACCATATTGAGGTCCAAAAAGTTATAAACTTCCTATTTTGATATTATATTCTTATTTCTTGTTTGTTTGATTTAGAACTTGGTGTAAATTTGTACCCTCCAAGCTCCCAACTAAGTTCATAGTTGTGGGTTTGTGATGTGGTTAATCTCCACCAAGAACACAAGCTAAGATCTTATTTAAATTTTGTCAAAATGTTCCTAGTGATTGAAAACCATCCAAGCTTCAACCTATTATGTTGAAAGTCTTGTCTATGAGTTGTGTGTGAACCATGGATGCTTTGGCTATCTGAATTAGTTCCACAAAACCTCATTTGTTCACACATTTCAACTAGTGACATCAAGTAGCTTCCAAGAATCAAAGTAACATAACCCCGCCTCGCCTCCAACATTTGCCATGTTGGGTATGACACGCCCGGGTTATCCTTAGTTAGCTACTTGACAAACTAGTTAGTTATATTTTTATTTTCATTCATGACCAACCGGTTTATCAACTACGTTGATAAACTTGTGCTTTGGTGAATCATACAAAGAGGTTAATCCTACCTCCATGCTTGACTTGCATAATTTATATGATTATACATGATAGACTATACTATATAATAAAATATATATATACACACACACACACATATATATATAGGGGACCGCTAAAATGAGAACCACCTCGAGTTGTAAGAACCGTGAGAACTACACCGTACGGGGCGAGGTGGACCAATTTTTTTTTTCATAAACGTAGATGCGTGTATTATAAACACATTTGTAAAAAAAATTCAAAAAAATGTCATGTGTGTAGTTTTGAGCACCACAAGTTTGTGTTTACGGGTAACATTGTTAGGGGAGGATTTTCTAAATCCTAAGTTCATGGCTCCATAACATTGTTAGGGGAGGATTTTCTAAATCCTAAGGATCACGGATCCTTAAGTGCTACCAGGATCAAGGATCCTCAATTCTGTTTGAATTAAGGATCCTCAGCAGGTGTCGCAGGATCAGGATCTAGGATCACTGTTGTTATCCTACTACTAACAATTGTCTACCTTGTACGTAAACTTGTTTTGCAGGAACGAGAGCATGGACCAAGTCATACCGAAGTTCCTGGAGTATATTCCTTCAATATTCCGCACGTGCTTGACCATTGTGAACGTTATGGAGATCGTGGGGAGAGTGCACAAATTGCGGATAGTTAGTTAGACTAGTTATTTTCTAATTTAAAATGGGGATGACAAGCTTGATAGAACACTTCATACACACACACTCGTAACAGCTCTCAGTCAGCTCTCAAGCAATACTTGGCGATTTCATACACATTTTTGCACATTACACACTAGTGATCCTTGTAACAAGCTTGTTATCATCCCGAGTTGTAAACTTACTTTTGTTTAATCTTAGTTGGTGATCGGTAGTTTCCATCACCCGAGGTTTTTTGTGCCGGAGATCAACTCTTGATCAAGGGCTTTTTCCTCGTATAAATCTTTGTGTCACTTGTTCATTACATTTTTGAGTGATCCTTAATATTGTCCATTGATTCAAGCATCACACCTCATAACAGAAAGTTTGGTTGCATTATCTTTGCTTGATTTTTGACCAAAACAGTTTGGCGCCCACCGTGGGGCAATTGGTGCTTCGTTCTTGAGAATTTATTGTTCTTGTGATCATTTCGGTTCATTACAACCAAGCAGATGGCTTCTTCAGCAAAGAACACATCAAGCTCTATGCCGACAATCAGTTCTTCACAATGAGAGATTGCATGCAAGAGCAGGACAAAACCAATGAAAGGATCCTCCAGGAGATTGGTGATATCAAGAAACAGAAGAAATCAGTGGAGGATCACTCTCCTCTGATACCAAGGTCATTGAATTTTGGCACTCCAGTTGTAACTACCCTACAATCGGCAGTTCCAGACATCCAGTATCAAAGTGGTCCATTAGAAAGGCATTATGGAACAACAACTATGAGTCAAGCATTTGGCTCTCACTTCCAGCCTCAATGATCCTGTTTTCAGCCATCGGGATCCTCTTTTCAGCATCAGGGATCCTTCGTCAGCTCAGGAGGATATTTGGGAATGCACACGGTTCAAGGATCCTCCCAGGTCCAAGGATCCTCCCAGGTTCAAGGATCCTCCCAGGTCCAAGGATCCTCCATGGTTCCAGGATCCTCTCAGGTTCAAGGATCCTCTCAGCCCCAATGATCCTTTCAGGTTCAAGGATCCTCTCAGCATCAAGGATCCAACATCTTTCAGGATCAAGGATTCTTAAGAAGTATGCAGCCTCCAAGCTCGGATGTTCATCAAGGAGACTTCATACCAATGCAGACCATTGCTTCCTCTGGTCCTTCAATCATACCGGAATCCCGTCAATATGGATTCACATCTGCAATTCCAAACTTGAATCCCATGGGAGGTAACACTTTTAACAATTCATATAACACTAACCCTGGTTCTATGCAGGATACATGCATCAATCAGGCTATGGCTAGAGAGTTACAGAAACTTAAGGATATGATATCCAGCGTACCAGGAGTGGTTAAACCCATTCCCGAAATTGCCGATGGTAGCCATAGGATATCTCGCTTTGCACCACCTATTTGTGATGCTGAGATACCCAAAAGGTTCCAGATACCAACTATGAAGCTATATGATGGTTCAACGGATCCAGAGGAACATGTAGCTCAATACAGGGAGAGGATGGAGATCAATCCAATTCCTGAGAGGTTAAAAGAAGCATGTCTATGCAAGGGTTTTGGATCCACACTCACAGGATCTGCTCTTAAATGGCTGCTAAGTCTTCCCCCTTACTCTATTACTTCATTTGCTAATCTAGTTAATCTATTTAATAGTCAATTCTCTTGTAGTAGAAAATTTGAACGATTAACTAGTGACCTATATAGGGTAACACAAGGTCAAAATGAATCACTTAGAGATTACATCACTAAGTTTAGTAAAGAATCCTTAGATATCCCTAACTTGGATATAGCTACGGCTGTAGAAGCCTTTAAAATGGGTTTGTTTAGGGATTCACCATTCTATGATGATCTTGTTATGACCCCATGCAGGAATCTTGCATGAAGTAAGAACCAGGGCCCTTAGGTTCATCCGTCTAGAAGATGACAAAAGGATCCAGGAGAGATTGGTAGGATCCTCAAAGCAGGAAAAGCAAGGATCCTACTTCAAGAATAACAAGTGTAAGTCCCCCAACAAGTATGACAACCAGAATGTGCATGCAGTAGAGCAAGAAGAGGATGATGAGGATTATCCTCCAATTTCTGAATACTATTTTTCTGTTGATAACAATGAGCTAATTCTTGCAATGCAGAATCTAGGTGAGAAAGCTAGGTGGCCAAGAAAAAGTGACAAACCAGGATCTAAAAAAGACAAATCCAAATGGTGTGCAGATCACGAGGATTTCGGGCATCTCACTGAAGAGTGTATTGCACTTAGAAAAGAAATTGGTTACTTGTTAAGTAAGGGGCACTTGAAGGAGCTCTTGGGAAGAAAGAAGTCAAGGATCCAAGATCCTGGAAGGATCCCGGAAAAGGCTCCTGCTCCTTCAGCAGATGCACAAGTTATAAACTTTATATCCGGTGGATCAGACATCTGTGGTACTTCCTTTTCAGCAACCAAAAGACATGCCAAGGAAACCAATATGGATAATGGAGGCAGACCCATCTGGACCTCCACTGTCACCAAGGATAAGATTATAACTTTTGATGAGGATGATCGTGTTGATGTCCAGGATCCTCATCATGATGGTCTCGTTATTACTCTATTTATTTCTAACCATTTTGTTCGCAGGATCCTGATAGATGGAGGAAGCTCAGTAAACATCATTCAGCGTGATGTCCTCAAGAAGATGAACATTCCTGAATCAGACATTGTCCCAAGATCCTCAGTTCTTGTGGGATTCAGCGGAGAGACCAATAATACATTGGGGGACATCAAACTCCCTATCTATATCGAAGGACTCCATTCTTATAAAAAAATTTGTGTTATAGATTGCTTATCTTGTTGTAATGTTATCCTTGGCAGGCCATGGATACAGGACATGAAGGCAGTCCCATCTACCTACCATCAGTGCGTGAAGCTTCCTAGTCCATGGGGGGTGGTGAAAATTGGAAGTGACCAGCAGGAAGCTAAGAATTGCTACACATCATCAATGAAACCAGCCTCGAGACCAAGGGAGCAATAGCAATTAAAGCATTCTCCAAGAGATGTCTTGGAGGCAAGAGAACAGGATGTGAAGGAAATCCTTATGGATCCTTATGATCCTGAATCCATAGTCTTCATAGGATCAGGGATCCTTAGCAGCATTGAACAGGATCTAGTATCCTTCCTTAAGAGGAGGAAAACTACCTTTGCCTGGAAGCATGAGGACATGACAGGTATATCTAAAGATATAATTACTCATAAGCTTGGCATTGACAGGTCATTCAAGCCTATACATCAGAAGAGGAGGAAGTTTGCACCTGAAAGGAATGCTATTATCCAGGAAGAGGTAGATAAACTACTTCGGGCAGGTATGATAAGAGAGGTTAAGTATCCAAGGTGGTTAGCCAATGTGGTTGTCGTTCAAAAGAAAAATGGAAAGTGGAGGGTATGTGTCGATTTTACTGATTTAAACAAGGCATGTCCCAATGATCCTTTCCCACTACCCCACATTGACTCCATGGTGAATGCTACCGCGGGTCATGAGTTGTTGACTTTTATGGATGCTTCATCTGGATTTCAACAAATTCAAATGGAACCATCTGATCAAGAGGATACAGCCTTTATGACCCCAACTGGTATATATTGTTATATTGCTATGCCATTTGGACTAAGGAATGCATGTGCTACATATCAAAGACTAGTCAATATGATGTTCAAGGAACAAATTGGACACACTATGGAAGTATATATAGATGACATGGTGGTTAAGTCCAAGAAAGCTGAGGATCACCTTAGAGACTTGGAGGAAGCATTCAATATCCTCGATAAATTTAATATGAAACTAAATCCTTCCAAGTGTCACTTTGGTGTTAAAGCAGGTAAATTCCTAGGCTATATGGTGACAAAAAGAGGTATTGAAGCAAGTCCAGAGCAAATCAAGGCTATTGTGAATATCAAATCTCCTGCCAATACCAAAGATGTGCAAAGATTAACAGGCAGGATCGCAGCCTTGAACAGGTTCATATCCAAATCCTTAGAAAAATGCAAGGAATTCTATGACATTTTGAGGAAGAACAAGAAATTTGAATGGACTGAAAAGCATGAAAATGCTCTCAAAGCTCTTAAGGATTACCTATCCTCAGCCCCTGCCTTGATGAAACCAGAAAAAGGGGATATATTATCCTTGTATTTAGCGGTATCCTCTAAAGCAGTTAGTGCGGTCCTTGTTAAGGATCACGAAGGTACACAATATCCTCTCTATTATGTAAGTAAGAGTTTGCTTGATGCTGAATCCAGGTATTCACATTTAGAAAAACTTATCCTTGCATTAATTATGGCATCTACTAAATTAAGACATTATTTTGAAACTCATACCATTATTGTTAAAACTAATTTTCCAATTAAGAATGTTCTCAGGAAACCTGAAATGTCAGGAAGGATGGCTAAGTGGTCAGTGAAGCTTAGTGCATATGATATAAGATATGAACCAAGGACTGCCATCAAATCCCAAGCCTTAGCTGACTTTGTGGCAGATTTTAGTAGTGACTCGCAAAAGGAAGCTGAGCTGGAAGTCCAACAGCTTGAAGAAACTAAGGATCCTTGGATACTCTTCACTGATGGAGCTTCTAATGTCAAAGGAACAGGGCTTGGAATACTACTAAAATCGCCTTAGGGGGGCATAATACCCCACTTCATAGCTTGTGAATTTCAAACTACCAACAATGAGGCTGAGTATGAAGCCTTGATAGCTGGTTTGCAAATTGCTAAGCATATGAGGATCAGGTATCTTGAGGTACATGTAGACTCATTGTTAATTACTAATCACTTTAATGGATCCTATGCTGTTAAAGGTGAAAGACTAATCAAATATTTAGAGATAGTCAAAGAATTGGCACTCTCTTTTGTTTCCTTTAGTTTGACACAGGTACCAAGGGAAGAGAATGCAGCGGCTGATGCATTAGCCAATCTAAGATTATCTTTGAAGATCCCGGAGGATATCAGGATCGCAATTATCCACATCCTGACCCCTGCTATCGAGGATCATGTAGCCATGGAGATAGGAGAGGATTCTGCAATCATCCGTAGTGATGATACTCAGTCTCATTCAGGATCATGGATCCTCCCAATCATGAGATACATACAACATGGAGAGATTCCTACATGAGAAAACCTCAGGGCTTTCAAAATCAAGGTATCTCAATTCACAATTGTTTTGGTCAAAAATCAAGAAATGACAATGCAACCAAACTTTTTGTTGTGATGTATGATGCTTGAATTGATGAACAACAATAAGGATCACTCAGAAATGAAATGAACAAGTGACACAAAGATTTATACAAGGAAAAAGCCCTTGATCAATGAACGATCTCCGGCATAAAAAACCTCGGGTGATGGAAACTACCGATCACCAACTCAAATTAAACAATGAATGAATTACAACTTTGGATGATAGCGAGCTAAGTACAAGGATCACTATAGTGTATTGTGTAAAATAGAGTGTAATCGCCAAGTGAATTAACGAGAACAGGTGAGAGCAGTTGTACGAGTGTGTGTGTGGCCAAAAATAGCCAAGTGTTTTCTATTTAGCTCGCTACCCCTTTAAAAATGGAAAATATCTAAGCTAACAAACATTCCGCAATTCATGCAACTCCTCCACGAACTCCATAACGTCCACTTCAGTTAAGCACGTGCGGAGTAAGCTATGGAATATGCTCCAGGAATATCGCCAATACCAAGTCCAAGCTCGTACTCCTGCAAAACAATACCATATTCAAAGTAGACAATCGTTAGTATAAGGATCCTTAAGATGATCCATGATCCTGATCCTGAAACACTTCTGAGGATCACTAAGTCAAACAGAAGTAAGGATCACTAAACCTAACAGTAATTGAGGATCACAGGTCATTGGAAAAAATCCTCCCCTAACAATTTCCCCCAAAATATAAGGAGTAATTATGTAAATAAACGAGTTGTATTTTGTTCTTATCCGTAACAAATCTACGGATAACTAGCCGTTGGAGTCGGACTAGCCGTTACGAGCATGACGTCATTGATGTGACTATCCTGCAAAACCATCATTATAAATTGAAGTTATGGATAGGGATCAATTCGCATTTAAATTCAAGAGAAACTCCCTTTAAATTCATATCTGAAGATCAATCAGGTATCTCTCTTCATCTTCTTCCTTTACGTTTTCTTTCTCTGCTCCTTCTTTCTTCACCTTCTTCATAATCAAGATGATGTTAAGATCCTCTCCTGCTAAGGATCACAAGAAGGACAGTCCTCTTAAGAGCCAGGGGATCATCAAAGATTCGGCGAATGAAAGATGCTGCTTCACTGATCCACAAATAGACAGAATCCGACATTGCTTTCCGGCAAACACCTATTTCAAACCGTTTGATCCCACCGTTCTAAGTGATTACATTTCTGAAACTTGGGTAGCTTTCCCGGTCACTCCTTTCACAATAGGATACTCGTATCCTTTCCCTGAATTCACCCAGTCTTTTTTCTCCCTCACCGGCATCTCCTACATTCAAGCTATGCCAATGATCTGGAGGGTCTTATATACCCTTGAGAGGATCATTGAGCAAGAAGGAATTGCTCTAGGAATGTCGGAATTGGCATAAATGTATGACCTTACCACATTTGGATCCCACCGATATCTATTCAAGCGTAAACCCGGTGAAGAACACCCCATCTTTAAAGCCACTAAGAATGATACCAACTGGAAACGGCGATTCTTCTTTGTCAGAAGGGATTCTATCCCGGATGGAAAGCATCTGCCAAGGAAGTGGGCTACCCATGGTAGGATAGAGGATCCTGAGAAGGATCACCAGATAACCTTGTTTTTGTATAAGGATCACTAACACCCTTTTGTTTCTGTTATACAGTTATCTCTGTTTCGCACCTTATACCATCACCTGCCACCAAGGAAAGGCTTGCTGCTTTCAGAAAACTTGATCCTGCAACAAGATCATTCAAAACAAACACCCAGGATTCTCAAGAAGTATCCTCAGGTTCTGTCACTATGTCAAGTAAGTATCCTATTTTTTGTATAGTTAAAGGTTTAAATAAATAATTAAATAGAAATAGGATAAGGATACTTATCTGTTTTGGGTGTGTAGGCGCCGGGAAATCCTCAAAATCTGCCTCCAAATTCAGTGTCACTGATCTTAACACTGTCAGATCCTCAAAGAAAAAGTCTGCTGCTAGCCCCTCCGTCGTAATCCCCAAGGCAACCACTTCAAAGGGAAGAGGTGGAAAGAAAAGGAACACCTCAGAAGCTGATAACCTACAAGGCTTGCCTCTGATCCGCCATCAGTTCCTCGAGTACTTCACAGATGTAAGGATCACTGACTTAGCTTAGTTATCCTGCCCATCTGAGGATCACTCGACTCTAATCTTTGCATTGTCTTCTTTGTAGAAATTTGCTGAGATCGAGGACTATGTTGGGAATGTTGAAGAGCTTGAGGAGAAATACTCTGACCTCCAAAAAGTGGCGGTGCTCAAGGATCACAAGATTGCTTCCCTTGAAAAGGATCTCAACGATGCCAAAGCTCAGATAGTTGCAACTCAGATCAATGCTGATTATGAGAAGCACGAGATCACGGAGGATGCTAAAGTCTCCGCTACCATTGCCATGTACAAGACCAAGCTGCAGATGCCCCAAGAAGCTGAGGATCCTGCCTTTGACAGGAGCAACTGGGACATGGAGGGTTGGAAGGCTAGGTTGGCTGAGTTGGAGGATGATGAAGATGAGGCTGACGAGGTTCTGGCAATCGAAGCTGGTGGAAGTGGCAAGGAGCAGGTGAAGGATATGGGAGCTGGAGGAGATGGTGATGCAGCAAAGGCATAGGCTGCATGAATGGGCGATGAAGGACATTTCTAGACGTAGCCGGAGCCCATTTTTTAAGTTTGGTTATTTGGTTATGGTGTTTTTTGTTGAACAATGATGGGTTGTACTTAAAACAATAGTAATTAGGGCTAAGGATCATGGATCCTTCGAACAATAGGTAGGATTACAAATGGTGGAGGGATCCTCTGTTTGGGGGATGAAGCCATTGTGATCCTGCCGTCTTTTGATCCCTGCACATTCTAGACCAATGAACAACGAACACCCTTTGCCAACCCATGTGGACGGGCCACGTTTTGCTGGTAGAAATGTGGGTTGGCAATTTTGACAACCTTAAATGGTTTAAACTTTTGTGAATAAAATAACTTTAACTTTTTGGCTTATCCTGTGTTGATATCCTTGTTAATATTTTACTTTCCAACTATTGTAATGTTCATTTTGTTTAAACTTATCAAGTAAAGAAAAAATTTAAAAAATATCCCCAAAAAGTTTAGGATATGATCAAGCATCACATATCCCATAATCGATAAGTTCTGAAAAGTAATATAGTTTAAGGATCATAAGTTTAGTTGTCAAAGGATAAGGGTTATTCAAATAAATAATGAATAAAATCAAAATAGTTAAGGATCATACCTGAGAATCTAAGTTAGGATCCTATCCTTTAACACTTATAATCAGGATAACCCAAAAGACAAACCTTAGTAGAAGGTAAGGATCAAGGATCCTTGGTCGTTTAGCTTCAAAAATCTGAAATAGGATACAACTTGGGACTAAGCCAATATAAGATAAAAGTTAGCAACTGGGGACAAGCCCAACAATTCTGGGGACAAGCCCAATATACTGGGGACAAGCCCAAAGGATAACTGGGGACAAGCCCATAGAATAACTGGGGACAAGCCCAAAGGATAACTGGGGACAAGCCCATAGGATCGTATGTAAACTGGAGTATGGCCCTTACTGGCGACTATCCAAACTTAGTGACATGAAAATGCCAAAACCTTAGCTAACATGAAAACGTTAGAAACCTTAGGAACGGATGTATGGTACGTCTTCCATTATACGTAGGATCCTGAATATAGCCAGTACAATGAAATTGTCAGCCCCTAAAGCGAGTACTGGTCCCATTGCCATGAACTATACCGGGATCATCGTGCGCTACTGGCGAAACTGGGGACAGGCCCAAACTGGGGTCAAGCCCAAATAACTGGGGTCAAGCCCAAATAACTAGATACTTCTGTAGATACTCAATCCTTAGTTAAGGATACCTGAACCTTCAAAACTCAGAATCAAGTGAAAGGAGGATAAAGGATACAGGATCCTTATCCTTATATAGGATAATTAGAAAATGAAAGAGTTAGAGATCAGAATATTACCAGAATGTGGATCATCTGCCTTATCAGGATCCTTCAAGGATACTTGTCATGTTAGGATCATGGATTTTGATCACATGAAATATTTCTTCAAATGGACAGCATTCTAAGCTCTTGGTAGCAAATCACCTTCCATTGTTAGCAATCGATATGCCCCCTTTCCTGCTTCAGCTTCAATCAAATAGGGGCCTTCCCATTTTGGTGCCAACTTTCCATCAGCAGGATTGGTGGTATTCTGAAATGCTTTCCTTAATACCATATCACCAACTTGGAATTTCCTGATCCTGACATTTTTGTTGTAGGCTCCAGCCATCCTTTGTTGATAACTAGCTATCCTTATCCTTGCCAAATCCCTCATTTCTTCTATAGTATCCAAGTCCTGAACCAAGTTTTCAGCGTTCTCTTCATGATCACGAATACTTGTTCTTGCAGTTGGAACCACCATCTCTGTAGGGATCACTGATTCTGCCCCAAATACCAAAGAAAATGGAGTTTGGCCTGTTGCATTCTTGGGAGTTGTCCTATTAGCCCAAAGCACATAAGGTAGTTCTTCTGCCCGTTTTCCTTTCTTGGATCCAAGCTTCTTCTTCAAATTGTTGATGATGATCTTGTTGGATGATTCTGCCTGACCATTAGCTTGCGGGTGGACTGGTGTTGATGTTATCATCTTAATTCCCCAGCTGTCACAAAAGTTAGTGGTTCTCTTCCCAATAAATTGGGATCCATTATCACAAATAATCTCAGAAGGGATACCAAATCTAGTAATAATATTTCTTTTAATAAAGGATATAACTTCCTTTTCTCTGACCTGAGCAAAGGCTTCAGCCTCTATCCACTTAGAGAAGTAATCAGTCATAGCAAGCATGAATACTTTTCCACCAGGTGACTTAGGAAGCTTTCCAACTATATCCATTCCCCATCTCATGAATGGCCAGGAAGAGGATATAGGATGCAAGAGTTCTGCTGGTTGGTGAAGGATATTACTATGCCTCTGACAAGGATCACACTTCTTGGCATACTCCACAACATCCTTCTTCATAGTGGGCCAATAGTATCCTGTCCTCAGGATCCTTGAGAATAATGCCCTGCCCCCAGTGTGGTTTCCACAATCTCCTTCATGGAAATCCTTTAGGACTTCTTGGATTTCAGGCTCCTCAATGCATCTTAGATATGGTCCTGCAAGAGATCGTTTATACAACATATTATTCAATATTGTAAATTGAGATACCTTAGTTTTGAAAGCCCTTGGGTTTTCTCCTGTAGGAATTTCTCCATGTTGTATCCATCTCATGATTGGGAGGATCCATGATCCTGAATGAGATTTAGTATCATCACTAGGGATGATTGCAGAATCCTCTACTATCTCCATAGCTACATGATCCTCGATAGCAGGGGTCAGGATATGGGTAATAGGGATCCTTGTGTCATCCGGGATCTTCAAGGATGATCCTAGATTAGCTAATGCATCAGCTTCTGCATTCTCTTCCCTTGGCACCTGTGTCAAACTATAGGATACAAAAGAGAGTGCCAATTCTTTGACTATCTCTAAATATTTGATTAGCTTCTCACCTTTAACAGCATAGGATCCATTAAAGTGATTAGTGATTAATAAAGAATCTACGTGTACCTCAAGATACCTTATCCTCATATGCTTAGCGATTTGCAAACCAGTTATTAAGGCTTCATATTCAGCCTCATTGTTGGTAGTTTGAAATTCACAAGCTATGGAGTGGGGTATTATGTCCCCCTGTGGCGATTTTTGTAGTATTCCAAGCCCTGTTCCATTTACATTGGAGGATCCATCAGTGAACAGTATCCAAGGATCCTTGGTTTCTTCAAGCTGTTGGACTTCAAATTCAGCCTCCTTTTGCAAATCACTACTAAAATCTGCCACAAAGTCAGCTAAGGCTTGGGATTTGATGGCAGTCCTTGGTTCATATCGTATATCATATGCACTCAGCTTCACTGCCCACTTATCCATCCTTCCTGACATTTCAGGTTTCCTGAGAACATTCTTAATAGGAAAATTAGTCTTAACAATAATGACATGAGTCTCAAAATAATGTCTTAATTTAGTAGATGCCATAATTAATGCAGGGATAAGTTTTTCTAAGTGTGAATACCTGGATTCAGCATCAAGTAAACTCTTACTTACATAATAGACAGGATGTTGTGTACCTTGGTGATCCTTAACAAGGACCGCACTTACTGCTTTTGAGGATACTGCTAGGTACAAGGATAATACATCCCCTTTTTCTGGTTTCATCAAGGCAGGGGCTGAGGATAGGTAATCCTTAAGAGCTTTAAGGGCACTTTCATGCTTCTCAGTCCATTCAAATTTCTTGTTCTTCCTCAGGATGTCATAGAATTCCTTGCACTTTTCTGAGGATTTGGATATGAATCTGTTCAAGGCCGCGATCCTGCCTGTCAATCTTTGCACATCTTTAGCATTGGCAGGAGATTTGATATTCACAATAGCCTTGATTTGTTCTGGACTTGCTTCAATGCCCCTCTTTGTCACCATATAGCCTAAGAATTTACCTACCTTAACACCAAAATGACACTTGGAAGGATTTAGTTTCATATTAAATTTATCAAGGATATTGAATGCTTCCTCCAAGTCTTTAAGGTGATCCTCAACTTTCTTGGACTTGACCACCATGTCATCTATATAGACTTCCATAGTGTGTCCAATTTGCTCCTTGAACATCATATTGACAAGCCTTTGATAAGTAGCACCTGCATTCCTTAATCCAAATGGCATAGCGATATAACAGTATATACCAGTTGGGGTCATAAAGGCTGTATCCTCTTGATCAGATGGTTCCATCTGAATTTGTTGAAATCCAGACGAAGCATCCATAAAAGTCAACAACTCATGACCCGCGGTAGCATCCACCATGGAGTCAATGTGGGGTAATGGGAAAGGATCCTTGGGACATGCCTTGTTTAAGTCAGTAAAATCGACACATACCCTCCACTTTCCATTTTTCTTTTGAACAACAACCACATTGGCTAACCATCTTGGATACTTAACCTCTCTAATCATACCTGCCCGAAGTAGTTTGTCTACCTCTTCCTGGATAATAGCATTCCTTTCAGGTGCAAACTTCCTCCTCTTTTGATGAACTGGCTTGAATGACCTGTCAATGCCAAGTTTGTGAGTAATTATATCCTTAGATATACCTGTCATGTCTTCATGTTTCCAGGCAAAGGTGGATTTCCTTCTCTTAAGGAAGGATACTAGCTCATGTTCGATGTCGCTAAGGATCCCTGATCCTATAAAGATCTTGGATTCAGGATCCTCAGGATCCATGAGGATTTCTTTCAAATCCTGTTCTCTTGCCTCCAAGACATCTCTTGAAGGATACTTTAATTGCTATTGCTCCCTTGGTCTTGAGGCTGGCTTCATTGAGGATGTATAACAATTCTTAACCTCTTGTTGATCACTCTCAATTTTCACCACTCCCCATGGACTTGGAAGCTTTACACACTGATGATAGGTGGATGGGACTGCCTTCATGTCATGTATCCACGGCCTGCCAAGGATAACATTACAACATGATAAGCAATCTATAACACAAAACTTTTGATAAGAATGCAATCCTTCAATATAGATTGGGAGTTTGATGTCCCCCAATGTATTCTTAGTTTCTCCACTGAATCCCACAAGTACTGAGGATCTTGGGATAATGTCAGACTCCGGGATATTCATCTTCTTGAGGACATCAAGCTGAATGATGTTCACAGAGCTTCCTCTATCTATAAGGATCCTGCGAACAAAGTGGTTAGAAATAAACAATGTAATTACAAGACCATCGTGATGAGGATCCTGGACATCGACACGATTATCCTCATCAAAGGTTATAACTTTATCCTGGGTAACAACGAAGGTCCGGACGGGTCTGTCTCCATTATCCATCTTGGTTTCCTTAGCATGTCTTTTTGCTGCTGAAAAGGAGGTACCACAAATGTCTGATCCACCGGATATGAAGTTTATGACTTGCGCATCTGCTGGAGGAGCAGGGGCCCTTTCCGGGATCCTTTCAGGATCCTGGATCCTTGACTTCTTTCGTCCCAAAAGCTCTTTCAAATGCCCCTTGCTCAACAAGTAGCCAATTTCCTTTCTCAGTGCGATGCACTCTTCAGTGAGATGCCCAAAATCCTCATGATAAGCACACCACTTGGATTTATCCTTTGTAGCAGCTGGTTTATCACTCTTCCTTGGCCACCTAGCTTTCTCACCTAGATTCTGCATCGCAATGATTAGTTCATTGTTATCAACAGAAAAACAGTATTCAAAAATAGGAGGATAATCCTCATCATCCTCTTCTTGTTACACTGCATGCACGTTCTGGTTATCAGATCTATTGTAAGACTTTGATTTGTTATTCCTGAAGTAGGATCCTTGCTTCTCCTGTTTTGAGGATCCTGTCAATCTATCCTGGATCCTTTTGTCATCCTCTAAGCGGATAAACCTAAGGGCCCTGGTTCTTACTTCATCAAGATTCATGCAAGGTGTCATAACAAGATCATCATAGAACAATGAATCCCTAAGCAATCCCATTTTAAAGGCTTCTACAGTCGTGGCAATATCCAAGTTAGGAATATCTAAGGATTCTTTACTAAACTTAGTGATGTAATCTCTAAGTGATTCATTTTGACCTTGAGTTACCCTATATAAATCACTAGTTAATCGTTCAAATTTCCTACTACAAGAAAATTGACTATTAAACAAATTAACTAGATTAGCAAATGAAGTAATAGAGTAAGGGGGAAGACTTAGCAGCCATTTAAGAGCAGATCCTGTGAGTGTGGATCCAAATCCCTTGCATAGTCATGCTTATTTTAACCTTTCAGGAATTGGATTGATCTCCATCCTCTCCCTGTATTGAGCTACATGCTCCTCTGGATCCGTTGAACCATCATACAGTTTCATGGATGGTATCTGGAATCTTTTGGGTTTCTCAGCATCACATAAGGGTGGTGCAAAACGAGATATCCTATGGCTACCATCTGCAATTTCAGGAATGGGTTTAACCACTCCTGGAACACTGGATATCATATCCTTGAGCTTCTGTAAATCCCTGGCCATAGCCTGATTGATACCTGTATCCTGCATTAAGCCATGGTTAGTGTTGTATGAATTATTGATAGTGTTACCTCCCACGGGATTCATGTTTGGAATTCCAGATTTGTATCCATATTGGCGGGACTCTGGTATGATCGAAGGACCAGATGAAGCAATGGTTTGCATTGGTATGAAGTCTCCTTGATGAACATCCGAGCTCTGGGGCTGCATACTTCTCAAGAATCCTTGATCCTGAAAGACGTTGGATCCTTGAAGTTGAGATGATCCTTGGACCTGAAAGGATCCTGGAACCAGAGAGGATCCTAGGACACGGGAGGATCCTTGGATCGGGAAGGATCCTTGGACCTGGGAGAATCCTTGGACCGGGAAGGATCCTTGGACCTGGGAGGATCCTTGGACCTGGGAGGATCCTTGAACTGCATGCATTCCCAAATATCCTCCTGAGCTGAAGGATCCTTGTGGCTGGTAGTGAGAGCCAAATGCTTGACTCATTATTGTTGTTCCCTGACGTCTTCCTAGTAATTCACCCAAGTATTGCACATCCGGGGCTGCTGAGTGCTGGGAAGTTATGACTGGAGTGTCGAAGTTCAACGACCTTGGCATCAGAGGAGAGTGATCCTCCATTGATTTCTTCTGTTTCTTGATCTCAGCGATCTCCCGGAGGATCCTTTCGTTGGTTTTGTCCTGCTCTTGTGCATGATTCCTCATCTGCAAAATCAGAGCATAAAGATCATTAGTAGTAGGATTAGTTGAAACAGAAGAAGTTGGTGGTTTTGTGAAAATGGGGGTTTGTTTCTTCGCAGCATTCTCAGCATTCTTCTGGGATCCAGAAGGTGGAGGAGGCAAAGGAGGAACGCCTTGTTAAGAATTGAATGACGGCATTAAGCTTGAATTGTTCTTCGTTGAGGAAGCCATCTGCCTGGTTGTAACGAACCGAAATGACCACAAAAGTATGAATTTTCTTAGGAATGAAGCACCAATTGCCCCACGGTGGGCGCCAAACTGTTTTGGTCAAAAATCAAGCAATGACAATGCAACCAAACTTTCTGTTATGAGGTATGATACTTGAATTGATGAACAACAATAAGGATCACTCAGAAATGAAATGAACAAGTGACACAAAGATTTATACGAGGAAAAAGCCCTTGATCAATGAATGATCTCCGGCATAAAAAACCTCGGGTGACGGAAACTACCGATCACCAACTCAAATTAAACAATGAATGAATTACAACTTTGGATGATAGCGAGCTAAGTACAAGGATCACTATAGTGTATTGTGTAAAAAAGAGTGTAATCGCTAAGTGAATTAATGAGAACAGGTGAGAGCAGTTGTACGAGTGTGTGTGTGGCCAAAAATAGCCAAATGTTTTCTATTTAGATCGCTACCCCTTTAAAAATGGAAAATATCTAAGCTAACAAACATTCCGCAATTCGTGCAACTCCTCCACGAACTCCATAACGTCCACTTCAGTTAAGCACGTGCGGAATAAGCTATGGAATATGCCCCAGGAATATCGCCAAGACCAAGTCCAAGCTCGTACTCCTGCAAAACAATACCATATTCAAAGTAGACAATCGTTAGTATAAGGATCCTTAAGATGATCCATGATCCTGATCCTGAAACACTTCTAAGGATCACTAAGTCAAACAGAAGTAAGGATCACTAAACCCAACAGTAATTGAGGATCACAGGTCATTGAGAAATCCTCCCCTAACAACAATATTGAATAACATGTTATATAAACAATCTCTTGCAGGACCATATCTAAGATGCATTGTGGATCCTGAAATCCAAGAAGTCCTAAAGGATTTCCATGAAGGAGATTGTGGAAACCACACTGGGGGCAGGGCATTATTCTCCACGATCCTGAGGACAGGATACTATTGGCCTACTATGAAGAAGGATGCTGTGGAATATGCCAAGAAGTGTGATTCTTGTCAGAGACATAGTAATATCCTTCACCAACTAGCAGAACTTTTGCATCCTATATCCTCTTCTTGGCCATTTATGAGATGGGGAATGGATATAGTTGGTAAGCTTCCTAAGGCACCTGGTGGAAAAGTATTCATGCTTGCTATGACTGATTACTTCTCCAAGTGGATAGAGGCTGAAGCCTTTGCTCAAGTCAGAGAAAAGGAAGTGATATCCTTTATTAAGAGAAACATTATTACTAGATTTGGTATTCCTTCTGAAATTGTTTGTGATAATGGATCCCAATTTATTGGGAATAGAACTACTAACTTTTGTGACAGCTGGGGGATTAAGATGATAACATCAACACCAGTCCACCCACAAGCTAATGGTCAGGCAGAATCATCCAACAAGATCATCATCAACAATTTGAAGAAAAAGCTTGGATCCAGGAAAGGGAAATGGGCAGAAGAACTACCTTATGTACTTTGGGCTGATAGGACAACTCCCAAGAATGCTACTGGCCAAACTCCATTCTCTTTGGTATTTGGAGCAGAATTAGTGATCCCTACAGAGATGGTGGTTCCTACTGCAAGAACAAGCATTCGTGATCCTGAAGAAAATGTTGAAAACTTGGTTCAAGACTTGGATACTATAGAAGAACTCAGGGATTTGGCAAGGGTAAGGATGGCAAGTTATCAACAAAGGATGGCTGGAGCCTACAACAAGAATGTCAGGATCAGGAAATTCCAAGTTGGTGATATGGTATTAAGGAAAGCATTTCAGAATACCACCAATCCTGCTGATGGGAAGTTAGCACCAAAGTAGGAAGGCCCCTATTTGATTGAAGCTGAAGCAGGAAAGGGGGCATATCGATTGCTAACCATGGAAGATGATTTGCAACCAAGAGCTTGGAATGCTGTCCACTTGAAGAAATACTTCATGTAATAAGGATCCATGATCCTTAGCTAACAAGTATCCTTGAAGGATCCTTACATGAAGAGGATCCTCATTTTGGTAATGATCTAATCTCAAACTATTTCATTCTTTAATTATTTTATATACAAGGATAAGGATCCTGGATCCTTTCTCCTCTTTTCATATGATTCTGAGTTTTGCAGAAGGTTTAGGTATCCTTAACAAAGGATTGAGTATCCATAGAAATATCCAGTTATTTGGGCTTGACCCCAGTTATTTGGGCTAGTCCCCAGTTTTTGGGCATGTCCCCAGTATCGCCAGCAGCGCACGATGATCCTGGTACAGTTCATGGCAATGGGACCAGTACTCGCTTTAGGGGCTGACAATTTCATTGTACTGGCTGTATCCGGGATCCTACGTATAATGGTAGACGTATCATACATCCGTTCCTAAGGTTTCTAACGTTTTCACGTTAGCTAAGGTTTTGGCATTTTCATGTCACCAAGTTTGGATAGTCGCCAGTGAGGGCCATACTCTAGTTTACACAAGATCCTTTGGGCTTGACCCCAGTTATCCTTTGGGCTTGTCCCCAGTTATCCTTTGGGCTTGTCCCCAGTATATTGGGCTTGTCCCCAGAATTGTTGGGCTTGTCCCCAGTTACTAACTCTTCTCTTATATTTGGCTTAGTCCCAAGTTATGTTCTGTTTCAGGGTTTTGAAGTTAAACAGCCAAGGATCCTTGATCCTCACCTTTTACTAAGGTTTGTCTTTCGGTTATCTTGATTATGAATCTTAAAGGGTTAGGATCCTAACTTGGATTCTCAGGTATGATCCTTAATCATTTAGATTTTATTCATTATTCATATAAGTGACCCTTATCCTTTGACAATAGAACTAGTGATCCTTAAGTTGCATAACTTTTCTGAATTTGTAGACTATAGGGTATTTGATCCTTGATCATATCCTAAAAACTTTTGAACATGATTTGTTAAACTTTTCTTCTTTAGTTATATAAATTCAAACAAAGTATATGACAACAGTTGAAAAATAAAGAATTCATAAGGATAATAACACGGGAAATAGCCAAAAAGTTAAAGGTTTTATTTATCCATAGTTAACCCTTCGAAGGTTATCAAAATTACCTACCCCAAGCATCTACCAGCAATATGTGGCCCGTCCGCTGGGGTAGGTAAAGGGTGTCCATTGTTAATAGGTCTTTGAAGTGCAGGAAATAAAAGATGGCAGGATAACAAGTGGCTTCATCCCCCAAACAGAGGATCCCTCCACCACCTATTATCCTACCTATTGTCTTAGGATCCATGATCCATAACCCTAGAAACTATTGTTCAAAATACAACCCAACATTGTTTAAAACACCATAACCAAAAAACTTTCAAATCCTAAAAAAATGGGCTCCGGCCACGTCTAGAAATATCCATCATCGCCCATTTCAGCAGCTCACACCTTGGCTGCATCACCGCCAGCATCATCACCGCCAGCTTGATCCTTCCCGCTGCCACTCGCTTCGATTGCCAAGACCTCGGTAGCCTCCTCTTCATCCAGCTTTGCCTTCCAGCCCTCCTTATCCCAAGTGGTCCAGTCGAAGTCAGGATCCTCGGCCTCCTGAGCCATTTGCAGCTTGATTTTCTACATAGTGATGGCGGCAGAGATTTTAGCATCCTCCAGCAGTTCAGCTTTTTCATGGTCAGCATCTATCTGGGCCATGACCACCTGCTTCTTCGCCAGATTAAGGTCCTTTTCAAGGGAGGAGATGGTCTGATCCTTGGCCAAGAAGAACTTTTGGAACTCCTGGTGCTTTTGTTCCGCCTCCTCAACATATGCATCAAACAGCATTTCAACCTCAGCAAATTTCTACAAAGAAGACAAGGTTAAGTTCAAGATCACGTAATCCTCAAATGGGCAGGATAATCAAGCATAGTAAGTGATCCTTACATCAGCAAAGTACTCTTGGAACTGGTGGCGGATTAGGGGCAAGCCTTCAAGATTGTCAGCCACGGAGGCCTTTCTTTTCTTTCCCCCCTTGGAGGTGGTAGGCCTTGGAACCACAGCACTTGGGCTAGCAGCCGTCTTCTTCTTCCCAGACCCGGGACCAACAATTGTAAGATCGGTGACAGTGAAGCAGGAAGCAGACCTTGAGGATTTTCCAGCACCTATCCATACAAAACAAAAGATAAGTATTCTTGTTTTATCTATGTTTTAACATTTAGTTACATACAAACATGGATACTTACTTGACATTGTGACAGAGCCTGAGGATACTTCTTGAGAATCCTTGGTACTTGCTTGGAATGATCTTATAGTAGGATCAAGACTCCGAAAAGCGTCAAGCCTTTCCTTCGTTGCAGGTGATGTAATGATGTGTGAAACAGAAATAACTGCAAAATAGAAACAAAGGGGTTAGTGGTCCTCAGCAGAGACAGGGTATCCTATGATCCTTCAATAAGGATCCTCTATCCTACCATGAGTGGCCCATGTTCTAGGGAGATCCTTCCCATTAGGGATGGAATCCCTCCTGACGAAGAAAAAACGTTGTTTCCACTTGTTATCGTTCTTGGTGGTTTTCAAGATTGGATGTGGTGCACCAGGTTTATGTTTGAATAGAAAGCGGTGTGAACCATGGCTCACAAGGTTGTATAGTTCAGATAACTCCGACATTCCCAACTCAATATCCTCTTGCTCAATGATCCTCTCAAGGGTAAATAGAACCCTCCACATCATTGGCATAGCCTGGATGTAGGATATGCCGGCAAGGGAGAAGAAAGATTGGGTAAAATCAGGAAAAGGGTAGGAGTATCCTATCGAGAAAGGGATAACTGGAAATGCAACCCAGGTTTCAGAGACAAAATCACTCCGGACGGTAGGGTCAAAGGGTTTAAAAACAGTGCTCGCCGGGAAGCAATGACGGATCATGTCGATCTCAGGATCGGTAAAGCAGCAACGTTCCTTCGGAGAGTCTACGATGATCCCTTGGCTTTTTAAAGGACTGTCTTTTCGATGATCCTTAGCAGGGGATGATCTTAGCTTCATTATGATTCGGAAATTTTGAAGAAAAAAGAAACAGAGTAAGAAAGAGAAGAGGAAGAGGAAAGAGAAGTACCTGCTTGATCTTCAAAAGTGGATTTAAAGGGAGTCTCGCTCGAATTAAAATTCACATTGACCCTTATCTCTAACTTCAATTTATAATCATGATTCTGCAGGGATGTCGCTTCAATGACGTGTGATCGGTAACGACTAGTCAGATTTTAACGGCTATATATCCGTTGGTTTGTTACGGATAAGATCAAAAAAATATAACTCGACAATTTACACTTTACTCCTTATATTTTGGGGGCAATTGTTAGGGGAGGATTTTCTAAATCCTAAGGATCACAGATCCTTAAGTGCTACCAGGATCAAGGATCCTCAATTCTGTTTGAATTAAGGATCCTCAGCAGGTGTCGCAGGATCAGGATCTAGGATCACTATTGTTATCCTACTACTAACAATTGTCTACCTTGTACGTAAACTTGTTTTGCAGGAACGAGAGCATGGACCAAGTCTTACCGAGTTCCTGGAGTATATTCCTTCAATATTCCGCACGTGCTTGACCATTGTGAACGTTATGGAGATCGTGGGGAGAGTACACAAATTGCGGATAGTTAGTTAGACTAGTTATTTTCTAATTTAAAATGGGGATGACAAGCTTGATAGAACACTTAGCTAATTTTGGCATACACACACACTCGTAACAGCTCTCAGTCAGCTCTCAAGCAATACTTGGCGATTTCATACACATTTTCCACATTACACACTAGTGATTCTTGTAACAAGCTTCTTATCATCCCGAGTTGTAAACTTACTTTTGTTTAATCTTAGTTGGTGATCGATAGTTTCCATCACCCGAGGTTTTTTGTGCCGGAGATCAACTCTTGATCAAGGGCTTTTTCCTCGTATAAATCTTTGTATCACTTGTTCATTACATTTTTTAGTGATCCTTAATATTGTCCATTGATTCAAGCATCACACCTCACAACAGAAAGTTTGGTTGCATTATCTTTGCTTGATTTTTGACCAAAATAAACATAATGTTTCAATTTTAATTTTCAACTATTTAAGTCTTAGAAATCATAATATAAATCACCCTAGAAATCATAATATAAATCACCCTAAAAATCATCTAAATAACATAATCACCCTAAAAATCGTCTAAACAACCATAAAGAATATCAAAACACACAAAATTTCAAACCTATTTAATGACTTTATTACCTTTTTCTCCTATACCTCCGTCCCATTAAAAGTGTTCTATTTTTAATTTTCAAAGTCTTTATTTTTAAACTGTTCTATTTTGAATTTTTAAAGTCTTTATTTTTAAATTTTGACCTTAAATAATTTTGTTTGTGTTAGATAATACTTGATGAAAGTTATATGATTTGAGTGTGTTTGACAAGTGTTTTTATCGGGTTAATTTTCATCAAGTTTTATATAGCACAAAAAATATATAATTAAAGTCATAGTTTATAAATAAAGACTTTGAAAATTCAAAATAAGACACATTTAATGGGACAGAGTAAGTATTTAATAAAGTTCGATAGAAATTACAGAATTTTTTGGAAAGTTATTGGAAAATTACTGTATGTTTTAAACTATTGCTTTTTTAATCTACTTTCTTAAACTAAGAAATAGAATACTAAAGAGTTAATCTTGAGAGCAAAAACAAAAATCTTGAGACACAACTAATTACTGATTTCTAAAAAATAAACCTTTTTATTATAGTGTTGACAATGTTGATACATATTGTGTGGATACGGCTCGGCTCGGTTCGACTCGACTACGAAGTGGAGGCCGTAGTCGAGACATCCTCCTGTCTTGACTCGGTATGCTAGTTACTTCGTAACGTTTGATGTAAATGCAACTGCGTGTGTGCAGTTTGCATATTAGATTATATTTATGTGTTTAGGTGTTATATGTTTATGTTGTCTGTTAGTTGTTTGGCCCAACATATGAAGCCCAAGCCCAAACAGAAGTGACGAAAACACACATGGGACGAAATCCCCTTGAACGATGAAGACTTGATATGACGAAATCCCCTGATTTCGTCGAGACCTTGGGTGTTCGTCGATGAGATTTCATCCAGAACTTGTTTTCGTCGAGGTGTTACTATATATACACAGCAGAACAGACAGAAACATAGAGAGAAGTCTGAATAGATTTCATTGAGCGAACACACTATAAAACACACACACACTGAGAGTTTACAGAGACCATTTGTAAACACCGCATTGTAACCGTTTCATAGCATTAATACATTGAGTGTTAATCATTGAATCTTGTGTCTTACGTGTTCGTGTCACACCCCGATATTTCCACGTTTCACCGGTGGGCCCGGTAGGGGAGTATCGTGACGTAGTTGATATCATCATAGTCAAACAACACAATATATAAATGCACAGCGGAAGCAAAAGATAAATATATTACCATCCGAATATAAAGTAATATCAAAGTATTACAACGGAAAGTAAAGGATCCATAGGCGGATCAAATAAAAGGAAAAACTGTTCAACAGACTTTAGACGCCTAGAACTTGTAAGATTCCTTATTAACGCCCTGAGCTTCCAGCCAATAACGTTCAGTATCTGTCACTTACCCTTTTTGGAAAATACGTCAGTTTACACTGGTAAATACAATTAACCGACTCATTTTAAAAAGAGTTTAAAAATTGATTTGAATGCACCTGGCACAAAAATATCTTTTATAACTTGGGACAATTTTATTAATAAAAATCTTGTATCCGATTTACATGGTTGTCCAACATTTAGGGCCGGTGATTATACAATACAAGCCGGTCAAGATTAATCGACACACCATAAATATAACTCACAAGAAGACATCCTTACGAGTGAGTATATCTTTTACATACGCAACAGGAGGTGTTATGCCTACACCTTGTGCTTAAGTTATGGCCATTCACTTTTTAAATGAGCCAAGGATATCCAGGACACGGTCATTAACCCCCAATGTTATTTGTTATCAATCAATACAGATTAAAACGGGACTATGCAATTTAATCATCTCCGATTAAAAGGTTTCTACATCCGACCAAGCGGTATTTTCATAATACCGTATCCCAAGCCCGTATAAGGGAAAATAAGTTAAAAGTATTTACCTGAGCTAGCAAATGCAATTTATACTCAACCGTATATTCTAATCAGCAAGTACAAGTACTTCTACTGGGGCTCTCAATCTGGAACGAAGGTTTTATTAACCTATTAGATTCCTAACGGGTCTTATTTAAGTCGTAACTTAGACCGGTTAGTTTTAAGGAAAGGTTTACGGTTCAAAACACATGATTAAGTGAAGACCAGAATAGAATGTGATTTAAACCCGACAAGTTTGGAGACTTGTATAATATGGGTACACTAAACACATTCTGGATTTTGAGATAAAAATGATAACGTCTAAACCCGTTTCGGCTAATTTATGGAAACTAGTTACATAAACCGAACCGAACGTGCATGAGGCGTAACGGGTAACCATATGGGTCCTATACAGGTTTCCGAAGTTAATATGCCTTAAACATGTTGTGATGTCAGTAGGATACCTTCCATTATGCCCAAAACGAGTTTAATCTCAATTTAAGCCCCGTAGGGGTATTTTGGTCATTTATAAGATTATAAAAGAGGTTAATTAAAATTCTGAGATTCGGGTCCGAATACATCAGTAGAATAACTTATTTTATTAGGTCGTATCAGTTGGTAATAGGTCTTATATGCCAAAATGGTTTCAAACCCAAACTATGCGTTTAATACGCTTAAAAAGCCATTTTAAGCGATTTCCGGGTTATACAGGAAATCTGAGTTTTCTGATCAGGTTATAAAGTTCAAAATACTTTATTTATTATATAAAATCAGTAGCAATTGGATTGGTGTCAAAATACTATGTAAAACTCATTTTATACATAAAAAGGGTATAATCGGTATTTACCGAATTAAGGCAATAGCCTTAGGTTATGATCAGTTTAAAAATAATTAAAAATCTTTAAAAATCTCAAAATATTATATTACATCAGTGGGTAAAAGGTTTGGTGTCAAAAATTGGGTTTAGATAGGCTTTATGCTAATTGCGCCGTTCAATTACTAAAAGGCGTTATAATTACGCTAATGAGCATAACTCCTAATCTAGACCTCCAACTTATGTGAAAATTTAGGGACAACTTTATAAATTAGTAATAAGGATTATTTTCCTTTCATATTTCCAAAATTCTCGTTTTATGGTCAAAAGGGCATATTGTTCAACATTAAGCAATTAACGGAAACGCGTAAATGAATGGGGCAAGCAACGAACCAAGCACAGAGGGTTATACCAACATGTAACCTGGTCCTAAGGAAGCCCTAAGGCATTTCTAAACCTATCTAATTCGGGTCAGAACTAAAGTCAAAGCAAAAGTCAAAGTTTTGCGACTTTCGGTTCCGAACCGGGTCTAAACAGAAAATTGTCGGATCAAACAAGCTTAGATCAGTTCTTATACTTATTACCAAGTTATATGAGTGATAAAATAGGTTACATGCCTCCTACATTGCTAATTACATGTTAATTTGCAAATTAAGCTTCTGTTGACTTTTTCTAAACAACTTTGACCCGACATTTGATCTAGTTAGAGTAGGAATCTGAGGGTGCCCTTTTAAGGGTTTATTGCCCACATAATTACCAACTTATAACTACCTTCAATTTGACTAATCACTGGACCATTAGTGATTAATCGATAAGTCAAACCTTAATTACGACGGTTTGACTTTAAGCTAATTAACTAAGCAAAACTGAATTAGGAAAGGTTAAGAATACTTACCAAGGTCCTAATGACGACCAAGGATCACAAGGAAGGTGCTTGAGCTCCAAGAACCTCCAGAAACCAAGTTGTGAAGTTTCCAAATGAATGTGATCAAATGTTGCAACAATGGTTTCTTATATAGGTGTTCTTGATGTCTTTAGATCATTACAAACAAGTCTACAAGTGTTATTGGATCATCCCAAGTGTCCCTAGTGCCTAAAAATCAGTAGGGGTCGCACATGGAAGTGAAAAAGGGCAATACATGTCGTTTGAATGGCTGAACAGACAACATTTCTGAGTTGCTGCATCTGGGCACTTCTTACGGACCATAAGGGTCCAGCCTTACGGTCCGTAAGGACCTGGTCAGCACTCTGAAATTTTCACTTGTTGACAGATTTAGCCCCTGCACTTCCAAATGCCATTTCCGACACATCCAAGGCCCGTTGAACCATTTTTAAGGCTCTACAATGATGCCTAAGTATGGGTAACATGAAACATGCTCAAAAATATGCCGGATGTCGGTTCGTTTGGTCGTACGGTCATGTTGTTCGGTTAATTACGACGAAACACGGACGGACGCGAAAAACGAACCAAATGACGCGACGAATGGAATTTTATCAAGCCAAACACTAAAATAAAATATTTTAGTGCTTACATAAATTTTTGGGTGTTCGGGGATATTCAGAATGTAAGATATGCGCGTAAACGCAAACTTGTGCGCTTTTTGACACTTTTAGTCCCTGCATGCCTTAAAAGCTTATTTTTGCGCACCAAACACCTCTAAGCCTATATCTAAGCTATATTAGGGATAATTATGGTATGTTTTGTTGAAAATTACAACTCGGCACACCCTTCTAGGGTGTTATCTTTTGTTGAACCTTATCTTTTAACCAGAACTTAGGAGGGTTGCTATTTTCATAAATCCTTGATTTCCTGCCGTATACTGGCAACTTACAATCGATTATGGATTTGTACGATCTTATTTGTTGTTTCCTAGGCAACTTTCAGATCCTGATAATTGGACTTACCAATCTCTATCTAACAATAGATGCTTAACATTCCTTCCATACTAGGTCTCCCTAGGAGCAGCCTTAATACTTACATATCAATTATTATAGAAAAGCTTATCTAAAGGTGGGATGGTTATCCCAACCATTGCTTAAAACTAATCTTAAGGAGTAGCTAATCCTTATAGTTAGTCGAACAAATCGACGATCCTTGGCAGCTAATAGCGATTCTTAATTGTTGCCTAAGCAAAATGAACCGTCTTTCTTAACTAACAAAACTGAATTCTCAGAATATTGAGTTAGGCTTTATGAATCTATATCTTAAAACTTACTTAATCAGGGTTTTCCTTTTTTTTCCAATAATGGTACTAGCTGTCTTGGAGATTTCATAATGATGTAGCCCTAAATGGGATATAAATCTTAACTCTACTTGCCTCTCGGGAGGTAAACAGGGTAGTCTTAGGAGAAGATAATCAAGATACAAGGAGGTTACAGAGATTTTCCAAATCTCAGGCTCTAGTTCATCCATCCTCGCTTGTGCCAAATGAGTGACACATTTATGCTATGAGTCCACAGATTCCTTTACCAGGGAACATTTATTTGGACAATTCTATTTTCTAGATATCTTCTTTGAATACCATTAGCTGACTTTAATACCGTATGACCATTGGAATATCTTTGTGGTTCCATGCATTAAACCTCCATACTGATCAGGCATGGAAGCAATCTATGGAACTTATTAAGATACATCAATTCTCATACGGCGGTTTTGTCATATCATTTGGTATTCGTAATCAATAAGGATCAAAGAGATATCAATTACATGCGAATGTACCTTATCTGAAGAGGGGGTACATTAGAATTTTATGACTGAAGATTTCTGACAGTAACAGAAGAAATGGTTCCTAACACCAATAAAACAATTTCTTAGTTACAATCCAACAACTGCTATTCCTCATCCTGATGGCCTTAACATATACTAACCATGGTATCAATAGACCATACAGGCTAATATAGTACTAACATCCTTAATAGATGTTATTTAATATATATCAATTATACTTAGCCTAGGTCACAAAAGACCATCAATGGCATTTAAGATTTGGACCTAATCCATCATCTTTTTGACAGGGGATCAAAATGTCACATCTGTCTTTATTATGTTGATGAATTTGGATAGCTTGAAAGCTTGCCATAAGGATATCAGAAAAGAGTGATTCCTAATAGATATAAGATATCAATCTAAGATTTGTTGGAGCATTTTCTAAAGTATCATTGGCCAATTTCTACCTCGCGTTATATGACCGGAGTCCTAATCAGGTGGAGACAACAGTTCTCAACATTTATCATTCATTATAGTATCATATGTGCCAGCATCAAATAAATTTCTGCATAAGCTACTTGATAAGGAAAGGTACCTGCTATATAATTATCATTCTGCACCATCTCCTGGGCGTTCCTCTTGGAAAACTCATGCGTCTGTTTTCATGGCCTCTCCAGGCTTCTTTATAAGCTTTGGGCAGTTGGTTTTGATGTGCCCTTCCTCGTTACAATTGTAACATGTGGCGTTCTTTAACTCCTTGCAATCTAAGGTTTTGTGACCCTTGGTCTTGCAAATTCCACATAATTTAGCACGTGGGTCGATTGTACATTTTCCAGAATGTTGCTTCCTGCAGTTACTGCACTTGGGTCTATTATTAGACTGACTCGAGTTTTTCCTAAACTCAGAATCCTTCCCGTGCTCAGAGCTTCCCTTCTTCTTCTTGTTAGATTGATGGGAGTTTTCCTCTTCTTCTTTCCTTTTTCCCTCGCCGGAAGTTTTAACAGACTTATTCATGATAGCATCTAAAGTGAGAGATAAGGATAAGTCCACCGCGGACCTATATGTGGTTGGCCTAGATGCTTTAACATTTCCTTTTATCTCTGGTGCTAGGCCTCCAATGAAATGCGCTATGCGTTTAGGTTCAGGGGTGACTAAATAAGGAACTAGGCGGGACATAGTGTTGAAACTTGTCACATATGCCTGACAATCCAAATTCTCCATGACCAGAGTCAAGAAGTCTGATTCTATCTTTTCTACCTCATGCTGAGGGCAATAGTTTTCCTTGACTAATGCAACAAATTGAACCTAAGATAAGTTGTAGAGTAGAACCTTTCCCGTGGCTTGGAGCAATGATCTCCACCATGCCAACGCTTCTCCTTTGAATGATTGTGAAACAAATTTCACAACATCTTGCTCCACACAACCGCTGATGTCAACAACAGTGTCCATCTCATCGAGCCATGTCATGCAATCGATGGCCCCTTTTTCTCCTGTAAAGTCCCTGGGCTTGCAGGAGACAAAATATTTATATGAGCAGGTCTTAACTGGTGCCTCTTGATGAAGCACAACCTGTCTAGACAGAATACTCCTTTGATTTGACAAGTTATGAACATCGTCCTCCCTTGACTCATGTGTTTTAAAAGGGGGCTTACTACGAGCCACAGATAGAGTCTTAGAGTGGGTATCATTTGATTCATCATACTGTCTGTCAAGAGCTCGAGTAACAGCATAATCTATTATTGCCTGCAGTTCCGCTCCAGTTACATTAATTCTGGTAGTATCATTGTTCTCCTTCATGTGGCTGTTAACTTCATCTAATCCAGCCATGTAGCTTGATGGCTACATAAACATTGACAATGATTTATTCAGAGGTTATTATGAAATTATCATTTTTGATAATTTACTAACCATGGTAATATAAACCATATGGGTTAATTTGTAAATTTTATTAGTATTTTCATTATAATTTATCCTAGTTATAAAACATTAAGGATATTTAAAGTGGCACAACAGGCCTTGTCACGAGGACAGTTTTGAATTTACAAGCCATGATCGTTTGGGATCGAGGCATTTAAGGTTTGAACATAGTTGGTTACTTTTCTTGACAGAGAGTCAACGACTACAACTGTCTTTTGTCTTCTAGGACAATAGATATAGCCCATGGGCATTTCCCTTCTGAGGGATGTTTATGATATGATCATCTTTTCAGATGCTATTAGTCGTGATCGTATGGATCATACCGACTATTATGCTTGGACATGGTCCAACATTTTTAGACAGGAGGTCAAGACCAACACTATCGTTGTCTTATCAGACAACAAGTTTAGCCCATAGGCACTTCATCACTAATGGATGTTTATAATATGATCATCTTATAGGATGATATAAGCCATGATTTCTAGATCATTAGGCCAAATCAGGAAATTTGAAAAATTCCAATATAGGGATGACTATTGTGATTTTCTCAAATCACTTTCGTCAAGAGTGCTAACACGTTCTTAGGTGTTAACAATATGATCATCTTTAGTTGATGATTTAAGCCATGATTTCTAAATCACTAGGCTAGACAAGAAAATTGGAAGAAGCCAATATAAGGATGACTGTTGTGATTTTCTCGAATCACGTTTGTCAGGAGTGCTAACACGTTCTTAGGTGTTAACAAGGATCTGAATCTCTTGAATAGGTCTTACCATCTTGGCCACGTCTGGAATGACATATAGGCTAGGTCGTACCTTTAAGATTCTTTTTAATATGTATACTGGCAGGGAAGGAAGGATATTTATTTTATTCAGGATTTTTATCATAAATCCTAATTTACAAGTTAATAATAGCACAAATGGCCTAGTTGCGTAGACAAGTTTAATTTATAAGCCATGATTTCAGAGAATCGAGGCATTAAGGTTTGAATCAAAGTTCATTACCTTTTCTTGACAGGGAGTTGTAGGCTACCACTGTCTTTAGTCTCAGAGGACATTAACTATAGCCCGTAGGCACTTCCCTTCTAAGGGATGTTTATAATATGATCATCTCATAGGATGATATAAGCCATGATTTCAGAGAATCGAGGCATTAAGGTTTGAATCAAAGTTCATTACCTTTTCTTGACAGAGAGTTGTAGGCTACCACTGTCTTTAGTCTCAGAGGACGTTAATTATAGCCCGTAGGCACTTCATCCTTAAGGGATGATTATATAAATAAGGGAAATTGGAGTAATCTTATTTAAGGATGACTCATGCGATTTTATCAAACCACGTCTGCCAGGAATGTTAACATGTTACAGATGTTAACAAGGGTTTGAATCTCTTGAATAGGTTCTACCATCTTGGCCTTGTCTGCAGTGACATTTAGGCTAGGTTTTACCTTTAAGATTCTTTTTAATATTTAACGCAGAACAATCCTAAATTGAGGTGTTAACAAGGATCTGAATCTAATTGAGGAACTACCATCTTGGCCCTGTCTCAAAATAACACGTGGCTAGGTCTTGTCCTTTTTAGATTTTGCCATTTTATTATAATGGTAGATCATATAAAAGGAATGTTATTTTCCATTTATTTCATATTTCATGTTTAGAATGAAAACTTAAATTTAATCAATCCACTATATAAAAATAAAAATACAGAGTTGCCCTAAGCGGGACTTGAAAGGAATAATGTTGTCCTCGAAGGAACTGAAAGATAAATATGTCCTTATAAGGACTATTAAGGAAACGATCTTTAGCAAAAGGAGATTCTTCTTCATATTATTTCTGAATGTTTTCTCCTTGGTTGCACGTTTATCCTAATCGCAGTACAAGGCTCCGCATTCCTTGGCTTCGGATGGGGAGGATTTCCATTACGGCTCCTTTGCTTGGCGATATATTAAAAGTGTATAAAATTGAAAGCAATAGTTCTCCGAATAGAGACGACAGCATTCCTATGTTAAGTCTAGACTCAGAAGGTCAAGGAATGTGCTACTGTGTCATTGAGATTAAACATAAAAGGATAGTGTTTAATTCACTCAATGTTGGCTCTGATACCAACCTGTCACACCCCGATATTTCCACGTTTCATCGGTGGGCCCGGTAGGGGAGTATCGTGACGTAGTTGATATCATCATAGTCAAACAACACAATATATAAATGCACAGCGGAAGCAAAAGATAAATATATTACCATTCCAAATATAAAGTAATATCAAATTATTACAACGGAAAGTAAAGGATCCACAGGCGGATCAAATAAAGGGAAAAACTGTTCAACAGACTTTAGACGCCTAGAACTTGCAAGATTCCTTATTAACGCCCTGAGCTTCCAGCCAATTACGTTCAGTACCTGTCACTTAACCTTTTTGGAAAATACGTCAGTTTACACTGGTAAATACAATTAACCGACTCATTTTAAAAAGAGTTTAAAAATTGATTTGAATGCACCTGGCACAAAAATATCTTTTATAACTTGGGACAATCTTATTAATAAAAATCTTGTATCCGATTTACATGGTTGTCCAACATTTAGGGCCAGTGATTATACAATACAAGCCGGTCAAGATTAATCGACACACCATAAATATAACTCACAAGAAGACATCCTTACGAGTGAGTATATCTTTTACATACGCAACAGGAGGTGTTATGCCTACACCTTGTGCTTAAGTTATGGCCATTCACTTTTTAAATGAGCCAAGGATATCCAGGACACGGTCATTAACCCCCAATGTTATTTGTTATCAATCAATACAGATTAAAACAGGATTATTGACATGATGTCGTGGTCACAATCAAATTTAATCCCAATAACAACTAAATAGATAGCGGTAAGTGGGCATCGAACACAGGGAGTTTGTGGAATATGTGTTATTTAGAAGTGTATCTAAGTTAACTAAGATTAAACTAATTGCAATAAAAAGTAAATTCAAAGAGTTGGATTGTTTGTTTTAAAACTAAGAATACTAATTAATTTGCAAAATGGAAATTTAGTTGTAAACAATTGAGAGAAAAATGACCATCTTTAGTTTCCGGTTTGTTTCAACGGTTGTACTATCATCCACTAGAAAGAATCACATAGACATGATTCATGTAAGATTACTTGTTGTGATAAAAGGGAACGAAGTACTCAGATTCCTAGAACGTGAGGTTGTTACCCGATGACCAATTGACCCTTACCCATCCTAACTTTACCCATGATATCTTGATTGCCAACGGCACCAAAAACGTATGATTTCAAGGTAGGATAAAACAAGACTCAACAATTTACAAACAAATAATAAAACACCATAGTAAACAAAACATAACAAGTTTACCATTCTAGAAATTGAGAATCAAAATACAACCGTCTTAACAACCTTCAACTAAAGATGACCAATAAGAACCTAGCCACTCATAGCTTTGACCAACATTGTAGCAAAATAAGATGAAATTGTTTTTATGCAATCCAAAGCAAAGATACCAGATGGCTAATAGATGATAAGATCATCTTTTTTTTTTCACTCCAAGCCCCCAAAAGTCGTTCACCAACCCCCTACTCCCTGTTGTGTAACCGAAAAACCCATCATAAGACACCATCAACATCATAAAAAAAACATTCAATGTCATCAGTTACATATGCTCCCCCTATGATGATGTCGATGATGTGATGATATCTTTGTATATCGATGATTTTCACAAAGCCCAAGAGACCACCACAAAAAATCAAGTCCATGTCTAACAAGTCTCGGCCCAGTTGATGTTGAATTAATTAAAAAAAAACAAAAAACAAAACAAAAGCCTCCCTCAATAATCACGTGAATATGGGCTGCCAATAATGATGGATCGATGATGATGAAGTTGTTGACTAACTTTCATGTGCATGCGACCTCTAATCAGCCGCCTCCCTTTTCTATATTGACTTGTTGTTCCCTCGAAAATAATAATATCCAACATGATATCCTCTATGGCGGCCCAATCAAACAAACATGTGCAGCCCATGTTCCCATATGTCCACAAACTCACGTGATTATGGCTGCCAACCTTAACGTTTGTATGTCATGTGATGTTGTTATGATGTCAGCTGCCAAAAGTCAAGCCCAGTCCTCCAAGTCCACGTGAGTTCTTTTGTCGGCCCCTCAAAAGATAATGATGATGTTAATTGTGTCAAGGGAGTTTGCCGTTAAAAGATGATGTATCCTCAATTAATGTTGTTGACTTCCTCTTATGCCAAAGTTCCCCTCACGTGATGTTGTAATATATTGAACACCAATTCCCCATGTTAGCTCCTTAGATCAGCCCACTTTCATGTAATGCGTGTGTTTTTTTTTTTCAAACAATCCCCAAGTCCACATGCTCATAATCTAATGTTGATGGTGATCATTAATGTTGAACATAAACAAACCGTATTTCGCTGATCATAACTTCAATTTCAGCTTCCTTGCATCTTTCAACATATGACCACCAAGCCCCTCAACTTCGCTATTTCACGTTGCTTGCCCATCTAAGCCATCTCTTCGATCCGAACAAGTCCCGCACGTTGTAATATGTATCTTTCGTCATCCTTGCTCGTTCCGTTTCATCACCATGTCTTCTAAACTTCACCGTTTTACGTGTTTAACCTAAAAAACCATGAGTACTCGTAGTTATCACATTCACGATACATAACCGTGTAAAAGATGGGATATGCATGTATTTAGCTCATTTAAGGGTTGTCCTACGGACCACCCGTCAATTATGCAATTTAATCATCTCCGATTAACAGGTTTCTACACCTGACCAAGCGGTATTTTTATAATACCGTATCCCAAGCCCGTATAAGGGAAAATAAGTTAAAAGTATTTACCTGAGCTAGCAAATGCAATTTATACTCAGCCGTATATTCTAATCAGCAAGTACAAGTAGTTCTACTAGGGCTCTCAATTTGGAATGAAGGTTTTATTAACCTATTAGATTCCTAACGGGTCTTATTTAAGTCGTAACTTAGACCGGTTAGTTTTAAGGAAAGGTTTACGGTTCAAAACGCATGATTAAGCGAAGACCGGAATAGAATGTGATTTAGACCTGAAAAGTTTGGAGACTTGTATAATATGGGTACACTAAACACAATCTGGATTTTGAGATAAAAATGATAACGTCTGACCCGTTTCGGCTAATTTATGCAAACTAGTTACATAAACCGAACCGAACGCGCATGAGGCGTAACGGGTAACCATATGGGTCCTATACAGGTTTCCAAAGTTAATATGCCTTAAACATGTTGTGATATCAGTAGGATACCTTCCATTATGCCCAAAACGAGTTTAATCTCAATTTAAGCCCCGTAGGGGTATTTTGGTCATTTATAAGATTATAAAAGAGGTTAATTAAAATTATGAGATTCGGCTCCGAATACATCAGTAGAATAACTTATTTTATTAGTTCGTATCAGTTGGTAATAGGTCTTATATGCCAAAATGGTTTCAAACCCAAACTATGCGTTTAATACGCTTAAAAAGCCATTTTAAGCGATTTCCGGGTTATACAGGAAATCTGAGTGTTCTGATCAGGTTATAAAGTTCAAAATACTTTATTTATTATATAAAATCAGTAGCAATCGGATTGGTGTCAAAATACTATGTAAAACTCATTTTATACACAAAAAGGGTATAATCGGTATTTACCGAATTAAGGCGATAGCCTTAGGTTATGATCAGTTTAAAAATAATTAAAAATCTTTAAAAATCTCAAAATATTATATTACATTAGTGGGTAAAAGGTTTGGTGTCAAAAATTGGATTTAGATAGGCTTTATGCTAATTGCGCCGTTTAATTACTAAAAGGCGTTATGATTACGCTAATGAGCATAACTCCTAATCTAGACCTCCAACTGATGTGAAAATTTTGGGACAACTTTATAAATTAGTAATAAGGATTATTGTCCTTTCACATTTCCAAAATTCTTGTTTTATGGTCAAAAGGGCATATTGTTCAACATTAGGCAATTAACGGAAACGCGTAAACGAATGGGGCAAGCAACGAACCAAGCACAGAGGGTTATACCAACATGTAACCTGGTCCTAAGGAAGCCCTAAGGCATTTCTAAACCTATCTAATTTGGGTCAGAACTGAAGTCAAAGTTTTGCGACTTTCGGTTCCGAACCGGGTTTAAACAGAAAATTATCGAATCAAACAAGCTTAGATCAGTTCTTATACTTATTACCAAGTTATATGAGTGATAAAATAGGTTACATTCCTCCAACATTGCTAATTACATGTTAATTTGCAAATTAAGCTTATGTTGACTTTTTCTAAACAACTTTGACCCGACATTTGATCTTGTTAGAGTGGGAATCTGAGGGTGCCCTTTTAAGGGTTTATTGCCCACATAATTACCAACTTATAACTACCTTCAATTTGACTAATCACTGGACCATTAGTGATTAATCGATAAGTCAAACCTTAATTACGACGGTTTGACTTTAAGCTAATTAACTAAGCAAAACTAAATTAGGAAAGGTTAAGAATACTTACCAAGGTCCTAATGACGACCAAGGATCACAAGGAAGGTGCTTGAGCTCCAAGAACCTCCAGAAACCAAGTTGTGAAGTTTCCAAATGAATGTGATCAAATGTTGCAACAATGGTTTCTTATATAGGTTATTGGATCATTACAAACAAGTCTACAAGTGTTATTGGATCATCCCAAGTGTCCCTAGTGCCTAAAAATCAGTAGGGGTTGCGCATGGAAGTGAAAAAGGGCAATACATGTCGTTTGAATGGCTGAACAGACAACATTTCCGAGTTGCTGCATCTGGGCACTTCTTACGGACCGTAAGGGTCCAGCCTTACGGTCCGTAAAGACCTGGTCAGCACTCTGAAATTTTCACTTGTTGACAGATTTAGCCCCTGCACTTCCAAATGCCATTTCCGACACATCCAAGGCCCGTTAAACCATTTTTAAGACTCTACAATGATGCCTAAGTATGGGGAACATGAAACATGCTCAAAAATATGCCGGATGTCGGTTCGTTTGGTCGTACGGTCATGTTGTTCGGTTAATTACGACGAAACACGGACGGACGCGAAAAACGAACCAAATGACGCGACGAATGGAATTTTATCAAGCCAAACACTAAAATAAAATATTTTAGTGCTTACATAAATTTTTGGATGTCCGGGGATATTCAGAATGTAAGATATGCGCGTAAACGCAAACTTGTGCGCTTTTTGACACTTTTCGTCCCTGCATGACTTAAAAGCTTATTTTTGCGCACCAAACACCTCTAAGCCTATATCTAAGCTATATTAGGGATAATTATGCTATTTTTATCTCATGGTCATATTCTGGAAGGTCCGATAACATATGAATCGTTTACTTTAGCAGTTTGACGCTTTAGGTCCTTCTAATGCGCAAACTTGCGTAACTCATCATTTAATAGCATTGAAGCCTCATTTAATTCATATTAGGAATTCTTGAAAGTATTATTAAACATCATAATGCTTCAGGCTCGATAAAAGGTCATTCAGAGGTATAATTAAACATATTGACACTTTTAGTCCCTTATACTTGCAAAGTTGCGCGTAACTTCACTTTTGGGCATAAAAGCCTTGGGTGGCCAATGATTGGCAATCCCGAGAGAATAATCAAATACCATGAGGCTCTCGATTTTTTAAAAGGTCACTCAGAGGTAAGAATTAACATGTTGACGCTTTTAACCCTTTCCTGCGCAAACTTTCAATTAATTACATAAACGGCTACACTTGATTAACAAGTGGCTCATTTGTGAATATAAAACCATAAAAGGTTATTTAGAAACTTATTTTAGGTATGGTAATACTTCCAGTTCTTTCATAATCAAAGTTTTCGATTTTTCGAAAAATTGGTCCCTTAAATTCAACGTTTGACTTCATTAGGGTTTATTACACGTGTCAATACTTCATTGGACGTGATTTTTTCGAGGTGTTACAGTTCGTAACTTGGTTTAACTTACCCGTTTGGATTCCGCACTCTTGGGTTTGTCGGAAAACAGGAATAGAGGTTGACTCAATCCTCCGGGTGGACCTACAGACAAAAAATTTATGACTACACATGGTTACAAAGACAAATATAGATCATAATAAGAAAATATACAAGTTATTTCCGCGTTGTGTGTTGGTAAACGACATCTAACCACATCCAATATCAAAAGTTAGAATGACAATTTTCTTGTAGAAATTAAACACCTTTTCTCTTTGAATGAAGATATATGTTTAATTATCTAGGAGGGGTTGAACCTGAGTATGTATGTAGAGTTTTGAGGTGTCTTGCCACTAGGCCATATTGTAATGGTTTGGTCAAACAGGTTGTTTCTTCATTCTATAAAGAAAATTAAAAAAAAACATTTGATTAGTCAATTTACAAACATTTTCCATTGGGAAGATGTTAATCAACGATGCAGATAATATTTGAGGCTGGAAGTGATTGATTTTCAAACTGAATCCTAGAACCACTGAATTACAAAGAAAAAATATACATATATATTAAGAAAATATACAATATTATATCCGCGTCATCCAATGTCAAAAGTAAGAATGATAATTTTTCTGGTAGAAAAGACGTCTTCTCTTTGAATGAATTGAAGATGTTTATCTAGGAGAGGTTGAACCTCATGAGTATGTTTGTAGAGTTTTCAAGGGTCTTGCCACTAGGCCATATTGTAATGGTTTGGTCAAAGAGGTTGTTTCTTCATTCTATATATATAAACAGGACGTCTATGTATTGCCATAAACTCACCAAAACATAAAACATGATGAACTCACGACTAAATTGTTCAGTGTTCCTCCTGGTTCTCTCTCTTTCCTTTTGTGTTTCACGGGGTGCATTACCCTACATTTCCCAAGATTTCATAACATTTCTTCAATCCAAAACCAACAATGTCACCACAATTTTCTCAACTCATCTTCACCCGGGTTAACTCTACTTACTTACCGGTTTGGCAAGCTGCAGCCGACAGCATTCGGTTCGACAACCCCAACATTCGTAAACCGTCAGTCATTGTTACTCCCACCAACGAAACGCAGATCCAAGCTGCTCTTTTCTGCGCCAAGAAACACGGGTACGAAATGCGGATCCGGGATGGAGGCCATGAATTCGAGGGCCTCTCATACACCGCGGATGTTCCCTTTGTCATGCTTGATCTCGTCAACATGAGGGCTATAGACGTCAACGTTGCAAACAGGACTGCATGGGTCCAGGGTGGCGCTTTTCTTGGTGAACTCTACTACACTATTTCTCAGAAAACCGACACCTTGTATTTTTCGGCTGGTATTTGGGCTGGCGTGGGTGTTAGCGGGTTCTTGAGCGGTGGTGTGTATGGAAACCTGTTGAGGAAATACGGGCTTGGTGCCGATAATGTTTTGGATATTCGTTTCATGGATGTTAATGGAAACATTCTTGATAGGAAATCGATGGGTGAAGATTTGTTTTGGGCTCTTCGTGGCGGTGGTGCTTCCAGTTTCGGAATAGTTCTTTCGTGGAAGCTGAGGTTGGTTCCAGTCCCGGAAAGAGTTACTCTTTTCACGGTGAATATAACTCTGGAGCAAGGTGCTACAGATATTTTCCATAAATATCAATACGTGTTACCAAAATCTGATCGTGATTTAATCATCAGGGTTCAAATTAACAGTGAAAATATAGGCAACACCACCAAGAAAACCGTAAGACTATTATTTGACGGTCTTTATCAGGGCAATATTGACACGCTGCTTCTGTTGTTGAACCAAAGTTTTCCGGAGCTCAATGTGACACGAGATGTTTGTAAAGAAGTACGAATGGTCCAGACCACCCTTCAATTTGGAGGCTTCACCACCTCCACCCCGCCCGAGGTTCTTGCGAACCGATCAGCCATCCCCAGGCTGAGCTACAAAGGCAAATCAGACTATGTCCGGACTCCAATTCCCAAAAGCGGGCTCAGAAAGATATGGAGAAAGATTTTACAAAATGACAAGTCAGAGACTCTGTTCATGTACACGTTTGGGGGAAAGATGGAGGAGTACTCGGAAACAGCAATCCCATATCCTCATAGAGCTGGAGTGTTGTACCAGGTTTTCAGGAGGGTGGACTTTATAGATCAGCCTTCGGACAAGACCGCGATATCACGCAGACGGTTAGCTTGGATCCGAAGTTTTGATAAGACTTTGGAACCGTACGTATCCAAGAACCCGAGGGAGGCTTATTCGAACTACAATGATCTTGATTTGGGCGTTGGAAGTGCTACATATGAAGAAGCAAGTATTTGGGGAGAGAGGTACTGGAAAAGAGAGAATTTTAAGAAGTTGATTCGAATCAAGGCAAAAGTTGATCCAAATAATTTCTCTAAACACCCACAAAGTATACCCGTTTTCTCTACACCTCTTTAAGATGTGTAGAAGAAAGTTCAATATTTGTTATGCTTTTGATTTTTTTCCTAAAATAAACAGTTAAATAAATTGGTAATGATAGGAAGTTAAGGGTGTTTAATTTGTCAAATTCTTTTGTTTTTGGAGCCGTATAATATATATTTATATGGGTTAGGTTATAATACAAAGGATCCTTAAAATACAAAGTGTAAGAAGGATTTCTGGCCCTTAGATCAGATCATAAACTCATCAAGGGCTCTAAATAAAACGGTGGCAACAATGTAATTAAAAAGGGCGGTAAGGGTAGGATCGTCCTAAATCACTTTCATCTAACTGTTCAAACTCCATCCTCACTACGCTTCATACATTGTTCGACGATTCCAGGCCTTCTTCGACGATTCCAGGCCCTTCTTCGACGATTCTTCTTCCACACGGTTCTGCAATCAACGATTCTTCTTCCAAGCGATTCTTACACTCGATTAAGCCTCAAAATACACCGATTTCTCATGGATTCTTCACCACAACTGCCTCAAAAAACACCGATTAAGCATCACGAAACTCCGATTTTACCTCGTCGTTCACCGATTAAAAGGTTATCTGCCGATCCAGTTTCTTCCGAATCGACATTGCGTATTTCTGAAATGGAAGAACAAGTTTTGAAACCGAAAAAGAAGAAAAAAGCGAAAAGGACTTCCAAAACCGGTACATTATTTAATTTTTAGGGTTTTTACATGATTGTGTTTATTTTACTTCAGTGATTTTGTTATATGAAAGTTTATGACCTTTTATTATCGATTTTGATTATGTTATGTGCTGACCTAGGGTTTGATTGTGTCTAATATTGTTGTTTCATTGTGTTATTGTCGATTTTGATTGTGTTATGTACTGACCTAGGGTTTGATTGTGTCTAATATTATCGTTTCATTGTGTTATTGTCGATTTTGATTGTGTTATGTGCTGACCTAGGGTTTGATTATGTCTAATATTGTCGTTTCATTGTGTTATTATTGATTTTGATTGTGTTATGTACTGACCTACGGTTTGATTGTGTCTAATATTGTTGTTTCATTGTGTTATTGTCGATTTTGATTGTGTTATGTGCTGACCTAGGGTTTGATTGTGTCTAATATTGTTGTTTCATTGTGTTATTGTCGATTTTGATTGTGTTATGTGCTGACCTAGGGTTTGATTATGTCTAATATTGTCGTTTCATTGTGTTATTGTTGATTTTGATTGTGTTATGTGCTGACCTAGGGTTTGATTGTGTCTAATATTGTCGTTTCATTGTGTTATTGTCGATTTTGATTGTGTTATGTGCTGACCTAGGGTTTGATTCTGTCTAATATTGTCGTTTCATTGTGTTATTGTTGATTTTGATTGTGTTATGTGCTGACCTAGGGTTTGATTGTGTCTAATATTGTCGTTTCATTGTGTTATTGTCGATTTTGATTGTGTTATGTGCTGAGCTAGGGTTTGATTGTGTCTAATATTGTCGTTTCATTGTGTTATTTAAATTGATTTCAGACTGTTGTACTTGTGTCATGTTTAACATAAAAGTTGGTTTAAACATAATGTATTTTTGTTATTGTGTAATAATGGTGTTATAGGTGATGCGATCAAAACTATTAACGTATTTGCAAATCAAAAACTGTCAGATGAAGACAACAAAAAAAACAGAAGCAAACCAAAGAGGTTGAACCGATTGCAACAAAGATACCGAAAAAGAAAATTCAAAAATCATCTAAAAAATATCATCCATTCACAAATCAAAAGGCGAACTTGAGGTGTTCGCCTGGAAACCTTACTGAATTTCTTGAAGGCTTAACTCCAGCTCAGAAGAAGGTCGTTAAAGAAATGGTGTTTGGCGACCTATTGTTTATAAATATACACACAATCCCAACTGGTTTTGCATATTGGCTGATTCAAAACTATGATCCCAACACACAAAAAATATTTGATGGAACTCATGAAATTACTGTTTCTAGTTCTTTGATCAATGATATTTTTGGGATTCCAAATGGTGGAAAGTTTGTTGTAACCAAGTTTAGACCAAACTCAAAAAATGAAGTTGTAAATGAATGGCGTAGTCTGTTTGGTGAACCAATTCCCGCAAAGATAACAATGAAGTTATTCAGTGACCATCTAAAAAAAAGAAAAGATTGTGGAAGGATCTTCCAATTGAATTTTTTGGTGATGTTTTTTTCAGTAATGGGTGAGATGATGTTGAGTAACACAGTAAACCAAAGGTTTTTGTTATCACTAGACGGAGATATTGATGTAAAAGAACTAAACTGGTGTGACTACATCGTTGATTGTTTGAAAAGAACTCGTCTTATGTGGAAAGGGGAAGCAGATTTGTTCAATGGTCCTATGCTATTGCTTTCGGTAATTTTTTTAACTATTTCATATATAATACAAAATGTCATTCTATTGTGTTATATTTGATGAGATTGTGTCATATAGCATTTCATTATGTCTTTGTTTATATGTTATATTTTATGGTTCTTAATGTATTGTGTCATATTTGAATCCATAAACAGATGTTTTATATTTTTGAAAAGCAAAGAATCGTTAAAAAGGACAAATGGATAATAACATCGGACGTTCTTGCCAAAATTGATTACACAATGCTTTCCGAGTTTGAAATGAATTATTTAGCTTCAGAAAAAAGCAAGACGGTTGAACAATCGAAAGAGTCCTTGAAGCAAAAGGTAGTACCACCGAAACCAAAAGAAGCTGATAATGAAGGTACATTGTGTCTAATGTCTGTTAACATTTTAATTAATATCATTATGTCTAATATTATTTTGTTTTATTGTGTCGAAAGGTTCGTTGAAAGTAGTTATCAAGAAGCGAAAAGTTATTCCACTGAAAGCACAAGAAGCTGATAATGAAGGTTCATTGTGTCTAATGTCTGTTATCATTGTGTCTAATTTTTATAAGTATACATTTTGTAATTCTGAATATGTATTGTGCTGGAATTGATTAGTAAATAGCGATCTTTTTTAGATTTGGTAATATGAGTATGGTTTCTGAAGTGGTTGTCTGGTTATACGTAGAAAGAAGGTGAAAAAAATGAAAGTTTCTGGTCCAGTTCATGATGTCCCTAATTTGGGACGAAATGCTTTATCCAATCAATCTGAAACCGCTGGCGATCTGAGAGGTAACTTTAAATTCTTATGTTGCATACTAGAAAAGTCTAATGTCTAATCAAGGTACATTGTGTCTAATGTCTGTTGTCATTGTGTCTAATATCTTCTCGTTTGTCTAAGTTGAAATGTGTTTAATATTATTTGTGTTTTATTGTGGTTGTTGAAACAGAACCACTTGATGTTGAAAATGAAACAGTTGAGGTTGAAAATGAAACAGTTGAGGTTGAAACGGAAGAGGTATGAAAGTTAACCATGATTATATGTATGCTTTATATAGATATATCACAAAATTGTTCACAAAATTCTTGAATGTATTTTTGTTTAACAGATGAGGGCTGAATTGATCGACAAAGAGCTTATGGTATTTGAGGCACATGCAAAGAAGATCGAATCCTTACTAGAAAAGTCTAAAAAAGATTTCAAGGATAGTGAACTTATGAAAGCCAAAAGAAGAAAATTTGCACATTTGTTGTGTAAATATCACACGCTAGAATCATGGGTGGGAAACAAGAGGGTTGGTGATGTTGTTCTTTGGACCCAAACAAAAAAACAAAAAGATAATAAAGAATCGACAATGAAGAAGAAAAACACAACCAAAAGCAAAAAAGTTCCAACAACGAAAAAGGAAAAGACAATAAAAAACTTAAAAGTTCCAAGTCTACGAGATGAAATCAGTGAAAAAGTGAAAGAAACGGTTGTTGTTGTAGATGAAGTCATGGCTGTTGAAAAGCAAGCTGCTGATTTTGAGGTAGAACAAAACATAAAAACAAGTGAAAATGTTGATGTTGCTCATGTTGAAGAAGATCAAAACAAAAAAACAAGTGAAGATAAAGCCCATACTGAAGGTAACTATTATGGAATTGTGTCATAATCTATTGTGTCATACACATTGTGTCTAATCTTATAAGTTCGTTGTGTCTAATAGTTCATTGTGTCTAATCTTATAAGTTCGTTGTGTCTAATAGTTCATTGTGTCTAATCTTATAAGTTCGTTGTGTCTAATTTTGTACATCAAGGTATAGAAGAAAACAATCATTGTGTCTAATCTTATAAGTTCGTTGTGTCTAATAGTTCATTGTGTCTTATCTTATAAGTTCGTTGTGTCTAATTTTGTACATCAAGGTATAGAAGAAAACAATCATTGTTTCTAATCTTATAAGTTCGTTGTGTCTAATAGTTCATTGTGTCTAATCTTATAAGTTTGTTGTGTCTAATTTTAGTTCATTGTGTCTAATTTTGTACATCAAGGTATAAAAGAAAAAAATCAAAAGAATGAGGAGAATTCTAATAAATTTGCTATTGTCTTGACACCATATCATGTGAGTGGATCTGAAATGTTGGAATGGAGTCAAGCAGAAAAAGAGGCCATCAACAAAACAACGAAACCAAATACACAAAAAAAAATCTCTTATTCCGATTTTGAACCGCCAAGCTTTGAGTTAAACATTTCTCAACCAACACCACCAACACCTACGGAAGAAACTGTGAAAAAAGTGGATGAAACTGTGAAAAAAACGGATGTGGTTAAAAATGACAAGCAAGACACAATGAAGGCAACAGAAGATATTATGCAAGTTGTAGCGGATTTAAATATGCTACCAATAGAAGAACAGGGTTACATAACCCCAGCTAAAAACATTGTGCATTTTGTCGAACCAATTACAAGTGTAAAACCGCAACAAAACATCAGAAAAAATCCTGAAAGAGATGTTAATCCGGCAGAAGCATTGTGTTCTCCTTATATTCAAAGGGCGGTTATAATGGCAGAAAAACAGACAAAAGCTGAAATCGCTGTTTCTAATTATATTTTTTGTGGGAATGAAGAAGACCTTTGGTAAAACACCGTCACTATTGTATTACTCATTATTACAACGAAATACTTCTAATTTTTTTTTTTTTTTTGCAGGGATGTTCTATTTTATGTTAAAGATGTTGTCTCTGTGCCGAGAGTTATTTTTGAAAGCTTGTGCCCTGAAGTTGAACTACATGTTAATCTTATCAATGCATGGAGTCATATTTTAAACATATCAGAAAAGAAAAGGAAGAAGGGAACTGATTACCGACTCTTTTGCTATCCTCTTATGATTGTAAGTTTAATGATTTTATTGTGTTATATAAAATTAATTAGATAAGTTGATTATGATACAATAGGAATAGAGAAGTGGATAATATAACAGGAATGCAGGGATTATGACACAATGGTTTGAAATATGACACAATGGTTTGAAATATGACACAATAGGAATAGAGTAGTGGATATTAGGAATACAGGGATTATGACACAATAGGAACAGAGTAGTGGATATTAGGAATACAGGGATTATGACACAATGGTTTGAAATAAAACATAATGGTTTGGAATTTGACACAATAGGAATAGAGTGGTGGATAATATTATAGGAATACAGGGATTATGACACAATGGTTTTAAATATGACACAATGGTTTGAAATATGACACAATGGTTTGAAATATGACGCAATGCATTTGTTTCATTTCAGGAAAAGGACACATATGAAAGAGAAGAGGATGTGATCCTTGATGAGTTCACCAATAAGATGAATGTGGTTTTGAAAAAAGAAAAGATAAAAACTACCAAAGACTTTGACATTGTCTTTGTGCCTATCTTTCATCATGAGAAAAAACACTTTTATCTCATGTGTTTCGACCTCAAACGCACAAAGACTACATTGCTTGACAACATTGCACCACTTGAAGATGAGGAAAAGGGTGATCATGATCCCTACAATGGTTGGACACAAAAAACAGTAAGTGTTCGAAATCTTGTATTTTAAATATAACACAATGCATGCTGTAGAAATAACACAATTGCATTTTATTTTTTAAGAAACAAGCTTTCGAAGGTTATCTTGAACGTATCTCACATCCAAAAGCAGCAAACATGAAGGCTACATCAATAAATCGTCTTAAAATGCCATGGAGAACCAATTTTAATGGTGTTGATTGTGGAATTTTTCTTATGCGCCACATGGAAACATACATGGGTGAAGATGCAAATAATTATCATTGTGGTTTCGCAAAAGAGGAATCTGGATTACAAAAGAAACAAATTGAAGACTTGCGCAGAAAGTACACAACCAAGATCTTGTTACGTGATGTTAACGAGAATAGACCATATGTTGTTTTCTTGGTGTCAAAATTTCAAGAGTTACCAGCTAAAGAAAAACAAAAGCTTAGACGAGGTGGATTTAAAATAATCTTGTCAAGGATGCTTAAAGAAGTCGATTAAGTTGATGTTTTTTTCATTTTGGACTTGATGTATAGAAAACTTGATGTTTTGTTTCAATTAAGTCGATTAAGTTGATGTTTTTTTTTTTCATTTTGGACTTATGTATAGAAACTTCGTGGATATTAATGTTTTTAAGGAGGTTTATGTTTTCAGGAAAATATGACACAATGTTTTTGTACAGGAAAATATAACACAATGAAATGATATATGGCACAATGAAATGAGATATGACACAACGGAATGATATATGACACAATGGAATGATATATGACACAATGGAATGATATTATGAAACAATGGAATGATATATCACACAATATGACACAATGAAATGATATAAGACACAACGGAATGATATATCACACAAAGTAATGATATATGACACAATGGAATGATATTATGAAACAACCGAATGATATATGACACAATGGAATGATATTATGACACAATGGAATGATATTATGAAACAATGGAATGATTGATATATGACACAACGGAATGATATATGACATAATGGAATGATATATGACACAATGGAATGATATATCACACAATATGACACAATGGAATGATATTATGAAACAATAGAATAATATATCACACAATATGACACAATGAAATGATATATGACACAACGGAATGATATATCACACAAAGTAATGATATATGACACAATGGAATATAAATGACACAACGGAATGATATATGACACAACCGAATGATATATCACACAAAGTAATGATATATGACACAATGAAATGATATAAGACACAACGAAAAAGTAATGATATATGACACAATGGATTGTAACAGCTAAAAATACGCAATGTATAACACAAATAGATTGAAATAGCTAAAAAAACGCAATGTATATCTAAAATAAACAATGTATGACCCCAACACAATTAAGAAATAATAGACACTCTATTCTTGCATATTGGTAACTCCTGAACTGCTTGTCGCTTCTTTCTCCTTAGTACTTTGTATGCGTAAACTGCATGTGCGTACATTATGACCAGTACCTTTGCAAAAACTGCATCCTTTTTGTTTCTTCCCAGCTCGAGCAATTGCAATCTCACGAGCTGACTTCAAACGCTTATGAGTCCCTTTTGTTCTTGTTTTAATTGGATTTCTAACTATAAAATCACATGGTTCACTAGTCCCAGTCATTTCTGCAAATCTATCTCTCCTACTAGGAGCCGGAGCAACAACTTGAACATCATCAGCTTTAGACATGTAAGCTTTTAGATAATCTCTGTAAAGACACAACTGCTCTTTGTCTTGAACCAATCGATTTATTGCATATTCATTTGCAAACCTTATTTCACGAAGTATTTCTTGAATATCATCACCATTGTTTTCGATATCATCATACCTTATAGGTCGAAGTGAACTATTTGGAACGGCTTCTCTCCTCCAACGCTTTGCCACATACTTCTTTGGGAACTCAGTTACGTAACAAAGCCTAAGAACATAAAAAATATGCCGGCATAGTAATCCCCATTGTTCAAACCTTCTACAACTACAAGATATTGTTTGATCTTCATTTCGAAACATAACCTACACATAAAAAATTAAAAACAATAAGACACAATGAATAAATATGACATAATGAATAAATATGACACAATAGATTACAAAATACATTAAGAACCATAAGACACAATGAATAAATATGACACAATGTCATCAAATATAACACAATAGATTACACAATACATTAAGAACCATATGACCCAATGAATTAATATGACACAATGAATAAATATGACACAATGAATAAATATGACACAATGAATTAATATGACACAATGAATAAATATGGCACAATGACTAAATATGACACAATATCATTAAAAAGACACAATGCAAAAATACACAACATATTATACAAATACATGAACAAAATTATACCTCAAAATATGAAGTGCGTGGATGTAAGAGATCCTCAATTTCAAACTTCATACAACCATCTACTTGTTGTCTAGAAACAGACGCACATTTTTTAATGGCATCATCAATCTCCAATTGTTGATCCAAAAATATTGTCCGTGTAAACAACTTTAAGGCTTGTTCTTCAAGTACAAAATCAGGGTACCAAAGTTCATCTTCATTGTATCTTGTCTCATGATCATTTTTTCTATGCTCGTACCTTTGAGCCTCAATTGCAGTTTCAAAATGGCTAAAAAACTCAACCAAAGTTGATTGTGGATTGCAAAATTGATTAAAGAAATGATTCTCGCTCTCTGATCTTGATGTCGTACGCATAAGCCCTGACAAATTTTCTTCTAAATAGTATGCTGGAATCCAATCATGTCTAATATTATAAAGACTGCCCAACCATTCATGATTACTTAAACCATACTCAGAAAGTATTGCATGCCACTTCTCCTCGAACTCATTACGTGAAATTGAATCTGACCATACAATCTTCGCCAATGTTTTGTTAAAATCTGTAGTGTTACACAAAACTGGTCCAAGCTAGAAAATAAAAGAAACAATAACAATAAGAAACAGAATAAAAGACACAATAATGACACAATAACATAATAAAAGACACAATGACAATAAACAATAAAAATATTAAAAAAAACAAAATTAAAATGATACCTTAGGAGTCAATTTCTCCCATATGTGCCACATACATAACCTGTGACGGCTATCTGGTAAAACATCTAAAATAGCCCTTTTCATGGCAGGATCTTGGTCGGTAACAACTACTTTAGGTGCAACACCAAACGCCTTAACATACATCCTCAACAACCACCTATATGAATCAGCAGTTTCTGATCCAAGAAGCGCAACACCAAGCGTTACATTCCTATTGTGGTTATCTATACCAGTGAAAGGAACAAATACCATATCATACCCACAAAAAAGATAAAATAAAATTAACAATTTGACACAATGTTATTATATTTGACACAATGTCCTTAAATATGACACACTATGGACTTATATATGACACAATGTAACTAAATATGACACAACGATAATAAAAAAAAAGTTCTATACAATCCATAATTCTTACTTGTTTGACCGATATGTAGCATCAAACCCAACGACATCACCAAAAACCATATAATTAATTTTTGAAATCTCATCCGCCTAGAAAACACCACCTAAAGTTCCATCTTGATTGACTTCATACTCAAATGAGAAATTTGGACAATACTCTTTTTTCTTTGCAAGACGCTTAATAACCATATCTGCATCATTCTCCCCAATGTATTGATTTAAGTCCCTCTTATAATTTTTAAAATCAGTTCTTGTAGCACCTACCTCCTCGTAACTACCATACAAACTTTTCAAAACATTAAATGCCCTTACAGGCCCAAGATTTATCGTAGACAACGCTTGAATGGCATTTTCTTTTACATGATCAACCCTTCTCACGGATGTCAAAAACTGGAGGTCTTCTTCATGCACGAAACTATGATTATGTTCCTCTTGAAAAATATATACTTCAAACTTCCCATCAACAGTTAGCTGTAACTTAATATGAGCCTCACATCCAATTCTCTTAGATGGTTTCCGATGCTTTCCTTTACCCTTATTAGGAATTTTAAAACCTTCTTTAGAACATGTAAAGTACTTCAACTTAAGAACACCATTTGCATCGTTGTATGAAGTGTTCTTCCTAACCGAGAAACCACTTGCATGAGCATACTTGACATAAAAACCATAAGCTTGGTCAATTGAGTCAAAGACCATACCAACACAAGGTTTAAGTGACTCGCTCACAGCAGGAGTGTAAAATATTTTTCCGGTACGTGGTGATACACGCCGTACACCACGTTCTTTGTAAACTATAGCATCTACACAAATAAAAAATAAACAATGTAAAATTAAAACATATATATGTCATACAAACCTGGCAAATAAACAAAATAACACATTATGACAAAATATGACATAATTTCGGACAATAACACACATGTCAAAAGCAGAATAACAGGCATTCAAATAAACAAAATAACACATTATGACAAAATATGACATAATTTCAGACAATAACACACATGTCAAAAATCAACTAAAAAGTTAGTTAGGCACAATGAAAATAAACAAAATAACACATTATGACAAAATATGACATAATTTCAGACAATAACACACATGTCAAAATCAACCAAAAAGTTAGTTAGGCACAATGAAAATAAAATAAACACAATGTATTAAAAACTTAAATAATACAGAGCAATAGACACAATGCATTAATAACTTAAACAATACAGAGCAATAGACACAATGCATTAATAACTTAAACAATACAGAGCAATAGACACAATGAAAATAAAATAGACACAATGCATTAATAACTTAAACAATACAGAGCAATAGACACAATGCATTAATAACTTAAATAATACAGAACATATAACCGTTTTAGATCTCAATAAGAATTCACGACAATAAACGAATGAAAAATTTAAGTTAAACATATACCTAATCATAATCAAAACAGTTTTAGATCTCAATCAGAAATCTGAACATCTGAACGATAACATCGATGAAACAACCAAAATTGCGACAATAACATGGTCAAAATTCTCATTGATAATAGCATAATTCTCAACGATAAACATGATCAAAACACAGTTTTTAATCAGATCTCAATCATAATTTTCAACAATAACATCAAACTCAGAGCACGTACCATTCATCGGCATGAAATTGGTGTAAAATTGAAGCTTCAATCTCGTGAATTGCGATCAATTAGGGCAAAAATCACGTCTGTATCGTAATCCCTGTTTTATGGTGCGTATCCCTGTTTTATTGTGATTTATTGAAGGCTTAAATAGTTTCCAAAAATGCCCCTTCCTCTAATTCAGGACTAATTAAAGATTAGATGAAGTTTTTGCCAGGTGTCATCATCCTATTCCTTCTTACCCTTCTTACATTTAACTCCCTTTGTATTTGATCCTTTCTCATATTTATATAATTGAAACTAAGTTCTTATCTCCCTTGATTTAAAAAAAATTATGAGATCCAAATATTGGTTTGTACAGATAATGTGTTGGTTTGTACAGATAATGTGTTTTTCAAATTTATTTCAAAAATTGTGTGTGTGCTTGCTAATTGTAATAGGGAACTCACTCTGTTGTTTTTATATAATCTCACATGAAAGGTAATTGGAATGAATTCATGTTCACTTATACAAAGTTAAAAACTATTTTTTCTTACAAATTTTTAATTAATTACACAAATAATTTTATGGTTTGTTGAAAGAAACATCTTTGAGTATTAACTTTTCTTTTGTAACAGATTGAGGTTCTATGGTTTTAATTTTGTAACATTTTTAAATATTAAGACTAACTCTCATTAAAATGACTAAAATACACTTATATAATTTTTTTTAGCACTCAAAGGTGTTACATTCAGTAAACCATAAAGACTATCTCTATATTTAACTCTTAAAAAATATAAAAATTCATTATATTTGTAAAAATAACATATTATAAAATATGCTACATAAAAAAATTAAATAATTACATTCCTAATGTTGGGTCAAAATGGAGAATGATATTATCAACTACATGACTTTAATTTAGCGATCTTATTGTTCGTATTGGTGGTAATTTTAGTTATTACAGTTAGAGTGTTTTAGCGAGTTTAGTAGGTTTTCCAAACAAGAGGAGGTTTTTTTGGAGGACAAGCCTCCGGATATATAAATAGTGTACTATACCTCACTTGTAGGGTGTGTATTTTGGGAGCCACCACCCTAGGGGAGCTCACTCGGGGTGGATGATTATCTTGTAATCTTTTATCACCATCAATAAGATCTTCTTCGTTGTAATCTACCATTCAAATATATATTTCTTTGTTTATTTCTTTGTTCTTGACATAAATTCTCCTGTCTCACACTTTTTTTCGAACCGAGATTGAAACTGGATCTACGCGGACCATCATTTGGTATCAGAGCTTTGGTGCTACAACAACAAGACCCTTAGTCATTTCAAAAGGGAATGTCCTTTACTAAAAAATGAACCTCTTGAAGCTGCTCATGCTAGAAGGCCAATCGATATTGAAGGAACTGATACTGCAACAAATGAAGTACCGAAAGCTTTGGTGGTAGAAGACTATGATTGGGCAGATGAGATTACCGAATCGAGAGCTAATGTCAACAAAGCATTGATGGAAAAGATAGCTACCAGCTCTGCACCCCTTCTCTCGAGTTTTCTTAGTAACAAAAATGCAAGTATTCCCAAAGGTGCTGAAGCTATAGACACCAGGCTGAAAGGAATGCTCTATGAAAACAAGCCAACTGCTGACAAAGGAAATGGAGCTGTTGTGGAGGTCAAAAAAGAAGGTGATGGAAATGTCAAAAGCTGAAAGCAGTGTTAAGGCAAAAGAAAAAAAAGGAAAAGGCTCCTGCCGAAGCAATGAAGGTGGAGTCTAGCAAAGAGAAGGAAGAAAATGATTTGGTAAATAGCATACCTTACAAATTCAAAAATAAACTCTGCACATCTCAGTGTGTCAGTCTCATAACCCATTATGTGTCCTTAAAAGTTAGTCAGATGCTTAAGCGTACCCCAATTCCCTTGAACATCAATTTGTAGAACTAGCAAACGGTAAAAGTCTTGAGGCCACACACATAGTTAAGGGTTGTAATCTCGCATTAGCTGGTCAAGTCTTCCCTATCGACCTTATCCCCATCGTTCTTGGTAGCTTTGACGTTGTCATTGGGATGGATTGGTTATCCCATCATCGAGCAGAGATTCTATGCAAGGAGAAGATTGTCCCCATCCCTCGTTCTGGTAAAGAACCTCCCGTTATTCGTGGCGACAAGAGTGGTGCTGTTGTGGGCATCATGTCTTTCCTTAAGGCCCAGAAGTGTATGCGAAAGGGCCACACTGCTATCCTTGCTCTCGTTACTGACACCTCAGCGAAGGAAAAGAAGATAAAAGACATTCCGATTATACGCGACTTTCCTGAGGTATTTCCTAAGGAATTACCTGGACTCCCGCCTCATCGTCAAGTTGAGTTTCAAATCGGGCTAGCTCCTAGAGCAGCACCTATAGCTCCTGCACCTTATCGCTTAGCCCCATCAGAACTAGAAGAACTGTCCGCACAACTACAAGAGCTCTTGGACAAGGGCTTTATTCGTCCTAGCTCTTCGCCCTGGGGAGCACTAGTTTTGTTTGTGAAGAAGAAAGATGGTACCTTTCAAATGTGCATTGACTATCTCGAACTCAACAAGGTGACTGTGAAGAATCGTTATCCTCTCCTGCGTATAGATGACCTGTTTGACCAGTTGCAAGGGTCGAGCTTTTACTCTAAGATCGATCTGAGATTGAGCTATCATCAGCTGAGAGTCCGAGACGATGACATCTCTAAAACAGCATTCAGGACTCGTTATGGACACTACGAGTTCCTGGTTATGCCTTTCGGGTTGACAAACGCACCTGCAGTTTTCATGGATCTTATGAACCGAGTGTGCAAACCTTACTTGGATAAGTTTGTTATTGTTTTCATCGACGACATCCTGATCTATTCCAAGAGTCAAGAGGAACACGAGCGTCATCTGCAACTCATTTTGGAACTTCTTCGAACAGAATAGCTTTATGCTAAGTTCTCGAAATGTGACTTCTGGCTTCGTGAAGTCCACTTCCTAGGATACGTGGATAATAAGGATGGGATTCATGTTGATCCATCCAAGGTTGACTCAATCAGAAATTGGCCTGCACCTCGTACTCCAACTGAAATCCGTCAATTTTTGGGATTGGCGGGGTACTACAGAAGGTTTATCTGGGATTTCTCGAAGATTGCGCAGCCTCTTACTATTCTTATTCAGAAGGGTGTCACCTACCGTTGGGGTGATGCTCAGGAATCCGCGTTTCAGCAGCTGAGGTTGAAACTTTATAGCACACCTATTCTCTCGTTGCCTGAGGGCACAAACGATTTTGTGGTTTATTGTGACGCGTCAATCCAGGGACTTGGTTGTATGTTGATGCAACGTGAGAAAGTCATAGCATACGCATCATGAGAACTTAAAGTTTACTAAAAGAACTATACTACTCACGACTTGGAGTTGGGAGCAGTGGTGTTTGCTCTTAAGATATGGAGAGATTACTTGTACGGTACCAAGTGCACCATTTACACCGATCACAAGAGTCTCCAGCATATCTCCTATCAGAAGGAGTTGAACATGCGACAGCGTCGATGGGTCAAACTCCTTAACGACTACGAATGCGTAATCAAGTATCATCCAGGTAAAGCGAATATGGTGGCTGACGCCCTCAGTCGAAAGGAAACCAAACCTAAGCGTGTATGTGCGTTACAGCTTACCATTCACTCTAGTCTTCCTGCCCAAATTCGTGATGCTCAGGTCGAAGCATTGAAAGAAGAGAACATCAGGGCTGAGTCCCTGCGAGGATTGGAGAAACGGTTAGAACTTAAGGAAGACGGTGCTTACTACCTGGCAGGGCGCATCTGGGTTCCATTTTATGGTAATCTACGTGAGCTTGTGATGGATGAAGCACACAAGTCTCGTTACTCAGTACATCCTGGTTCTGATAAGATGTACCACGATCTCAAAACTACGTACTGGTGGCCCCATATGAAAGCTAACATAGCGACCTATGTTAGTAAATGTTTGACCTGTGCTAGGGTCAAGGTTGAATACCAGAAGCCATCAGGCCTACTTCAACAACCAGAGATCCCGACATGGAAATGGGAGCAAATTTACTGGCTTACCTAGATCTCAATGAGGAAACGACACCATTTGGGTGATAGTGGATCGACTAACCAAGTCTGCACACTTCCTGGCTATAAAAGAAACGGATAAGTTCTCTACTCTAGGAGACATCTACTTGAAGAAAGTAGTTTCGAGGCACGGGGTGCCAACTTCCATCATTTCTGATCGTGATCCACGTTTTACCTCTAATTTGTGGCAGGCGATGCACAAATCCTTTGGCTCGCGTCTAGACATGAGCACAGCTTATCATCCACAGACGGATGGGCAGACTAAACACACCATCCAAACTCTTGAAAACATGCTTCGAGCATGTGTTATCGACTTTGGTAACGGTTGGGAAGGACACCTACCTTTGGTAGAGTTTTCGTATAACAATAGTTACCACACTAGCATCCAGGCTGCTCTGTTCTAGGCTTTGTATGGACGGAAATGTCGATCACCCTTATGCTGGGCAGAAGTTGGTGACATCCAAATCACTGGCCCAAAACTCATCATCGACACGACAGAAAATATTGCCCAAATAATACAAAGAATGGCGGCAGCTCGTGACCGTCAGAAAAGCTATGCTGATAAGCGCAGGAAACCACTCGAGTTCCAAGTTGGGGATTGAGTGTTACTTAAGGTTTCACCTTGGAAGGGTGTGATTCCTTTTGGTAAACGAGGCAAGTTAAATCCACGTTATGTTGGACCTTTCGAAATCACTGAGAGAATTGGCAAGGTGGCCTATAGACTGAATCTACTTGAAGAACTCAGTGGAGTTCACGACGTATTCTATGTGTCAAATTTGAAGAAGTGTCTGTCAGATGAGACCCTCATAGTTCCTCTCAAGGAACTCACTATTGACGAGCAGTTGCTATTCATCGAGGAACCAGTAGAGATTACAGACCGAGACGTTAAGATTCTCAAATGCACCAGAATACCCATTGTTCAAGTTCGTTGGAACTCCCGTCGTGGCCCAGAGTTTACATGGGAGCGAGAAGACCAAATGAAAGACAAGTATCCCCAGTTGTTCGAGAAAAGTGAAACCACTACTGAGGCTGAAGCTACTGCGGAATTTCAGGACGAAATTCCAAACCAATGGGGGAAGGATGTGACACCCCAGGAAAACCAGGAAACCACACAACCTAACTAGCTTCCTCAGTAACTACGTGCTAAATTTCAGGACGAAATTTCTTTCAACTTGGGGATGATGTGACAACTCGTATTTCAAACCTTTAGTCGTACTTTGATGTAACCATGTTTTGAACGTTATGTGATTACTTGATATGATTATAATGAGATATTATGAATGTTATGTGTATGTAATTGTATTGTAAATATGTATGCATACTACCTAAGTTGGATCGCACAACATATGTCCATTCGCACAAGCCCATTTGGGCCACACTCCTTGTATTCGAACCAAGGGCAGCCCATGATGGGTTGGGCCCACCCCTTACACGCATAACCCCATGAGGAGGGTGTATACTCCTCATTACTTGCAAATTACACAACACATACAAACCCTAAATCTCTCTCCCTTTCTCTCTAACTCGACGGCAGCAACATATCCTCTTCCTCGAAGCTTTCTTGTTCGGATCGACCTTGTTCTACCCTCTAACCGGTTAGTATTTTACTATTGATTGTATGTTAGATGATGTTGTGGCTTATATGTTGCTACATAGTGATTTAGGGATGATATATGATTGATTATAATGCAAACTGATGAGATTGGTGTTCATGTAATCGGCTCACATAGGTAGTATGATTAGATCATTATAGGGTTTAATAATCACATGATGTTGAGGATGACTTAGAACCGATTGCATGTTAATCGGCTGTTGTGCGAGTATATTCGGATGAGTGTTGTTTTGTCATGTTAGGATGCATGCTAGTAATCAAGATCATGAACCGGTTAATCTGTTTATTGTTGTGATTGTTGTTCATGCTATGAATGTGATTAGGGTTCATATGAATTAGAGGATAAAACCTTAGCTTGATCGATCCACGTCCAAGTTGGAAACTGTTTGATTGTTTGACCGATTTGATGCATAAATGGAAACTGTTAGGATAATTGTAACTGATTGCATAAAATTAGGGACTTAAAACTAGTCGCACAAGGCCAGTCGCACAAGCCAGTCGCACAAGCCATAGAGTGCAACTGTTTAAACATGATGTACAACTCTCTAAAGCATAAGCGCATAACATCTTGTGAATCGCACAAGGTTGTGCTGATCGCACAAGATGTTGGGCTGCATATAGATTTAATTATGATAGGCTGTTGGGCCGAACAGCCCAAAACCCAATGGCACAAGTTATACCGGATCGCACAAGTGTAATTGGACCGCACAAGTTGATTGTCTGTTTATATGTTTGGGCCGTATAGGTTTTGGATTGCATTGCATTGCATTTGTTATTGGGTCGGGTTTGTTTGGATCGCACAAGCCGTTGTGAGTCACACAAGATTGTGTTGGACGCACAACAGGTTGGGCTGGTTGTATTGGGCTTTATATAATGGATCGCACAAGATGATTGGGCTCGTACAAGCTCAACGGCCCAATCATCTGAGTCGCACAAGTTGGACATTATGTGTGTACTTGACTGTTAACGTGTTCTATGTGTTTGCCATGATCATTACGTGTTCGTAACCTGTTAGCTTATGTGTAAACTTATGTGCACTACTTGAACCTAGACCTGACTTGTATGGTAACCATGTTAGGACATGGTTGACCATAAATAGCTCAAGTGACCTTTTGTTTATATGCCGAGCTAACCTAAGGTGAGTTCACACTTTCTATAAGGCATGGGATTCTCGGTGGTTTGGGAATGGATGAAGGAACTAAAATGAAACCTGCATATTCTCATTGGGTAGAATATGTACCTCCATCCTCCATGGGAAGGATGACAACATTAAGCCTGCGCATTCTCCTTGGGTAGATTACGTACCTCCATCCTCCATAGGAAGGATGACAACATATAACTTACTAGACAAAACTCTATCATGAAGTCCCTCATTTTTTATATCGACTTAATCGTCGGGCCAATGGCGAACGGGTCATTAGTTAAATAGAGTTATTAGGTTTGACAAGCCTCACACCGTGCCGCAGAGGACGGGAGTGGACTAATGGATCTAGGCACTTAGTCAATGATGATAGACATTGACGCAGGGCACATAAACATATCTTCAGTTAGTAGTCGATATGGTAACGGGTCTAGTGGTTAACATGGGGTAGCCCCCACTGGTTATGGTTTGGGAAACAAAGAACTGATTAACTCCTGGTTTTCGAAAGAACTTATGGTTTTTGGAACAACTTTAAAATGGACAACCAACTGTGAACTCGCTCAACTTTGTTGTTTATTCGTTGCAACATGCCTTGCAGGTCGTTAGGTGCTTAGATGGAGCTTGCACGAGAAGGAGAGGTCATTGTGGGACATAGACTGTTGAGTTCCATGTTAAACATTTGAACTTTTAAACTTATGTTTTGGTTTTAAACTTTATGCTTCCGCTGATAACTTGAACTTAGTTAATTTCTTTTGGACACCAATTATATTGTGGTTGGTTTTATATTTACTTTAATTCATTGTTCAATATGATTGGTGGCTTGATCCTGGTCATGTCATGCTCCCTGCGGTGATACTCCGCTTGTGGATTTTGGGGGTGTAACAATACGCCCTACTTCTCCTGGGGGTGCTCCGGTCCTTTTTGTCAAAAAGCAAGATGGATCATTCCGCATGTGCATCGACTACCTTGAACTTAACAAGCTTACCGTCAAGAACTGTTACCTACTTCCTCGCATTGACGACCTCTTCGGTCAACTTCAAGGCGCAACGTGTTTTTCTAAAATTGATATTCGTTCTGGCTACCATCAACTTCGAGTCCTTGAAGTGGACATCCCTTAAACTGTGTTTCATACTAGATACGGTCATTACGGAGTTCGTAGTCATGCCTTTCGGTTTAACCAATGCACCTGCGGTCTTCATAGATTTGATGAACCGTGTGTGTAAGTTATACCTGGATTGCTTCGTGATCGTTTTCAAAGACAACATCCTCATCTATTCTAGAACTCAAGCCGAATACGAGCGTGACTTGCGTCTAATCCTTGAACTCCTACGTGCCGAACGACTATACGCCAAATACTCCAAGTGTGAATTTTGGCTAAAAGAAGTTCAGTTTCTCGGTCACATTGTGAACGAGAAAGGCATTCACGTTGATCCCACTAAGATAGAAGCCGTCAAAAACTGGATTGCACCAAAATCTCCATCCGAAATTTGTTCGTTTCTTGGATTGGCGGGTTATTACAGTAGGTTCATCTCCAACTTTTAAAAAATTGTCGTTCCTCTCACTTCGTTGACTAAAAACTATAATCCTTTTGTTTGGGGTTCCGAGCAAGAGGAGTCTTTTTAAACGCTCAAGGACATGTTTTCCAATGCTCCTATTCTCGCGCTTCTCCCTGGTAACGATGATTTCCTTGTGTATTACGATGCAACTAACCAAGATCTCGGTTGTGTTTTTGTGCAACCAGACAAGGTTATCGCTTACGCCTCGAGACAACTCAAAATACATGAGAAGAACTACACTACCCACGACCTTGAACTTGGTGCGGTTGTTTTTGCGTTAAAGATTTGGTGACACTACCTTTACGGTACTAAGTGTGTGGTCTTCACCGAACCGTAAGAGCCTTGAACACATCTTTAACCAAAAAGAGCTCAACAAACGTCAACTTCGATGGGTAGCATTTCTCAACATCTACGACTGCGAGATTCGCTAACACCCTGGTAAAGCAAATGTCGTGGTCGATGCTCTTAGTTGAAAAACTCATGTAAAGAGTATGTGTTGTTTCCAAATTCTAAATGACCTTCAAGATCGCATTCGCGAGGCACAATACTCATCTGTTAACGAGGATAACTTATATAACGAGATGAAGTGTGGTGCCGAAAGCCAACTCTTAACCAAACCCAACGGTATCCTTCACTATTTCGATCCCGTTTGGATTCCGAACCGTGACAACTTCCGTGACTTCTTGATGAAAGAGGCTCACAAATCGCGATACTCTATTCATCTTGATGCCAGCAAGATGTACCAAGACCTTCGTGTGTCTTATTGGTGGCTCGGTATGAAGAAAGATGTCGCAACCTTCGTTTCCAAATGTCTCATTTGTTCCAAGGTGAAAGTTGAACATCAACTTCCCTTTGGCTTACTCGAATAGCCAGAAATCCCAGTTTGGAAATGAGAGAGTAGAGCTATGGATTTCATCACCAAACTCCCTCGAACCTCATCCATCCATGATAGTATTTGGGTAATCATCGTTTGTTTGACCAAATCCGCTCACTTCCTCCTCATTTGTGAAGATTACCAAGTTGATAAATTAGCTCGTATCTACACTAATGAAGTCATTTGTCATCATGGTATCCCCATTGACATTATTTCTAACCGTGAAGGTCGTTTCACCTCGCGTTTTTGGCAAAACTTTCAGACCGCTCTTGGTACCAACTCAACCTTAGTACGGCTTTTCATCCTCAATCGGTTGGTCAAACCGAGCGTACTATAAAAACTCTCTAGGATATGCTTCGTTCATGCGTAATCGATTTTGGTGGCAACTGGGATATACACTTACCTTTGGTGGAATTCTCGTACAATAACAGTTTTTACACTAGTATTCAGATGGATCCATTCGAAGCTTTGTATGGTCGTAAGTGTCATTCGGCCATTTGTTGGCACGACATCAGAGATGCACAAATCACGGGGCCCGAGCTCATATAAGAGACTATGGACAAGATCTTACAGATTCGTGACAATATACTCAAGGCTAGAAGTCGGCAAAAGAGCTACACCGATAAGAGATGCAAGCCTTTGGAATTTAATATTGGTGAACATGTACACCTCAAGATATCCCCTTGGAAAGGAGTTGTTCGATTTGGTAAGAAAGGCAAGCTTGTCCCTCGCTTTGTATGTCCTTTCAAAATTCTCGAAAGGATTGGAAAGGTAGCGTATCGACTGGATCTACCTCAAGAACTCAACAACGTTCATCTGACATTTCGTGTATCCAACCTCAAGAAGTGCCTAGCAGAAGAAGGACTTCAAGTTCCGCTGGATGGCTTACAAATCAATGAGTACTTGCACTTCGTTGAAAAACGGTCGAAATCATGGACCGAGGAATCAAGCAGCTTAGGCGTGGACGAATTCCCATAGTCAAGGTGCGATGGGAAGGAACACGTGGCACTGAATTTAGTTGGGAACTCGAGAGTGATATGAAGATCAAGCATCCGCATCTATTCGTTAATTCTTCCTCATGAATAAATTTCGGGACGAAATTTCCTAAACTAGAGGAGACTATAACGCTCCGCATTTTTTTATACTTCCTTATTTAGAAAGTGTACTCGTATTTCTATTTTGGAAACTTGAAATTGTATCGCCTTCGTATTTTATTTCCAATCTTGTATCCAAGACTTTGGTCATAATGAAATCCTATTTTACATACTTGTATACATGCTCCATAATTATATTAGACGTTGTCAATCTTGAATGCATATGCGCAACCCATACTCGAAATACTTGTACCCATAACTTATATGTGCTTGATAACTATTAAATACGTGGTTACATTCTGATATGATATAATAATAATAATAATAATAATAATAACAACAACAATAACAATAATAATAATAATAATAATAACAATAACAATAATAATAATAATGAAACAAACTAAAGTTGCTTTTAGCGACTTTGGGCTTTCGCCCCTCATCCCCCACATGAAACACATGAGGCCAAAGGCCGAAGTGCTTCGCCCCATTCCTCCTTCGTCTCTCTCTCTCTCTCTCTCTCTCTCTCTCTCTTTGCCGTGAAACACCCACACACGAAGGCTTTAGCCTTCGTTTCCTCCTCTCTGCTTCATGTCACACGGAACCACACGGAGGAGGCTCCTTGGTGTGGATTCCATTGCCTTCGCGTGGAACGGACCAGTTATGCGTGCAACTTACAGAAGGTTCTAAAACCTTCTATTTTGACTTTAATCCTACTACCAACTGCCCTCCACTTCATTAAATGTTAAACCCTAATTTCTAGCTTATAAATACCAGCCTCCAAACACTAATAAATGTTTTCCCACACTCAAATCACTCTCAAATCCTCATATTCTCTCAAGTGTTCAAGCTGCAAACAGTGAACACTAGATTGTTCACAGTGAGTTTCTACTCACTTTTTCTTCCTTTTTCTTTCTCTTTTCTTCTCTAACTTTCTTAGATAACCTCTAGGAAGGTTTCTACAAGTTTGCCTTGAACCTCACCATATTGAGGTCCAAAAAGTTATAAACTTCCTATTTTGATATTATATTCTTATTTCTTGTTTGTTTGATTTAGAACTTGGTGTAAACTTGTACCCTCCAAGCTCCCAACTAAGTTCATAGTTGTGGGTTTGTGATGTGGTTAATCTCCACCAAGAACACAAGCTAAGATCTTATTTAAATTTTGTCAAAATGTTCCTAGTGATAGAAAACCATCCAAGCTTCAACCTATTATGTTGAAAGTCTTGTCTATGAGTTGTGTGTGAACCATGGATGCTTTGGCTATCTGAATTAGTTCCACAAAACCTCATTTGTTCACACATTTCAACTAGTGACATCAAGTAGCTTCCAAGAATCAAAGTAACATAACCCCGCCTCGCCTCCAACATTTGCCATGTTGGGTATGACACGCCCGGGTTATCCTTAGTTGGCTACTTGACAAACTAGTTAGTTATATTTTTATTTTCATTCATGACCAACCGGTTTATCAACTACGTTGATAAACTTGTGCTTTGGTGAATCATACAAAGAGGTTAATCCTACCTCCATGCTTGACTTACATAATTTATATGATTATACATGATAGACTATACTATATAATAAAATATATATATATATATACACACACATATATATATAGGGGACCGCTAAAATGAGAACCACCTCGAGTTGTAAGAACCGTGAGAACTACACCGTACGGGGCGAGATGGACCAAAAATTTTTTTTCATAAACGTAGATGCGTGTATTATAAACACATTTGTAAAAAAAATTCAAAAAAATGTCATGTGTGTAGTTTTGAGCACCACAAGTTTGTGTTTACGGGTACCGTAAATCCTACCGGAAAATTTACGGTACCCGTAAACACACACTTGTGGTGCTCAAAAACTTTTTTTTTTGAATTTTTTTTACTAATGTGTTTATAATACACGCATCTACGTTTGTGAAAAAAATTTTGGTCCACCTCGCCCCGTACGGTGTAGTTCTCACGGTTCTTACAACTCGAGGTGGTTCTCATTTTAGCGTGATTCTATATATATATATTTAACTGAATTCTTTAGATGTCATGAACTTCGGTTATATTATCTTTGTTCTAAACTTCTTGTTTGTGATTCTAGTGGACAAGTTAGGACCCATAAAATCACATAGAACTTAATGTCCTGATATGGTCTAAAGTATACATATTTTTATATAAAAATTCCTACACTTTTGAGTAACTTTAGAGTTGTTTTTATTAAATTCTACTCATTCTTGGCTCATATTTGAAGTTAGATGATTTTAAGAGATAATGAGTTAAAAAGGTTAACTTGGATTTATAGAAAGCAAATAAAAGAAAAGGCTATGTTAATTGGTAACTAATTAAATTCTGAGTTTTTAATTTTAGATGACGTATTAAAGTTAATTAGCCTCAAGCCACATTTATGTGCTATTAAGATGTATGTCTTCGTTGTCTACACAGGAACCAAATGGATCGAATGCATTAATGGGCCTACATAAATGAGTGAAAATCAAATTAATTGTTGAAGTGGGCTTTTTACTAGACCTGAATGAAGATAAGAAAATTTAAAGGTAGGAGGGTTTGGAATTAAGGAGGCGGCTATACAAGGAACTGCTCGATCTATAGCATACATGGCATAAACTATAAAAATAGAGGGGGATCGCAAAAAGAAAAAAAAGGAATGGCAGAAGGTTTCTGAGACGAAGGCTGCTGTACACAGAAGGCGATTTCAAGGAGAAGAAAAGGATTGGTTCGAGTTCAAACCTCATATTCAAGATACGAGTTCGGTTTTACAAACGGTTTAGTTCGGTTTAATTTGCTTCGTGTTATTAGACTTTATAAACATGATATATTTACTGATTCAGACTTGTTTCTTGGTTTTGACTATGATTATTGGCTAGTTCGTGTATTCTAACCGGGTTTGTGATGAATATTTGTTGATAATCGGTAATATATCAGTTTTGGTAATATACTTGGTGGTTTAATATTAAAGTAAGAGGCCTAATTATTTTTGTCTTGATGTGTGTGCATACTTTACTCTAATCTACTATCTTGTAATTTTTCCACATGCGTTGTCACACCCCAACCGATGGCGGAAACATCGGAGTGAGACAAAATAGATTGCTCGAGACATCATAACACTAGTATTCGCGACAAGTATTTATATATTTAAATTTCATTTCATTTCTAAAGAGTCAATTACAACGATGGAAATCAAATACAACAACGTGAATAAAGGAAATACAATACAATAAGTATACAAAATTTAAAGTGGGTATCTAGGCATCCTACTGGATTCCATGCATCATCAACATTATCGTTAAACCTGCAACATGTTTTAAAAGCGTAGTTCAATACAAAAGTATTGGCGAGTATACAAGTTTTGTGTAGTAGCATATAAATATAAAAATGATAATGAACAATCCACATGGCAAGCCTAGTTATCAAGATTAACGTATAATCTGGCATGCGATTTACAAGTCAACCCTCTGTTTACGCAAGTATGAATGAATAAACCTAACATGACCTCTCGTTCATGGGTGGTGCGTTACTTCTATAGGCTATACATGTTAAGTGGAGGCTTGTACGAAGCTAATGACAAGTTCATCACATAAGAATCACCCAGAAAACACGAATCAAGCATAACAAATAGTAAGCATGTATTGGATTGTTTGTTTGTATATTTGCATAAGAATATGTATACTAAGTGTGTTTTGTATATGAAAACATGTTACACCCAAAAGTGTGAAAACGGTAAAATGGGTCGAGTATACTCACAAAATAGCTAATTCTTCTGATTATCCAATTGTTGATGAGGGAATGAGTTTAGGAGGTTGAATGTATATGGATTGGAGTTCAAGGTATGCTTAGAGTCGGAATTTGGAATTTAAAGTACATTGAAAGTAAGTATATGAGAAAATAACCATCTAGCACCTAATACTCTTTTTTGACACAATGAAACCCATAGAGGTTTGAATGTTTTCACAGGTTAAAGTACCCATTAGAATCGTAATGAGAACTAAGTTCTTAGATGATGTAACTTAGTATTTTAACAAATAACCATTAGATTATCATCAAAGGTTTGGTTACTATAGGTATTATATATTCTATACAGTATATATCATAAGTTTTAGTCCATCAAGTATAGCAAGATTATCATAGAAGTCATGCATAGAGGTAGGAAGATAAATCTTCCATTTTAAGACCTATTTTGTATACACCAATGCACAAGTTGTCATAAGACAACAAGGATGGTCATGAATGGATTAATATGGAATGAAATATACATACTAACTAAGAGAAATCATCAAGTGAAGTGTGGATTGCAAGTAGGATAGCCCAAGCTATCCAAATAATCACATATACACAAGTTCTAGACTTGTTCATCACTTGTGGGTTAAACCCTTTTAAAAACAAAAAGTTTTTAGGATTAAAACCTCTGGATTTGTATGTTACAGCCTTGTTTTTAAGCATACATAATCATAGTCTTGATTAGTGGCATAAAGACATAAGAATGTCTGAAGAAATCACAAGTTTATGTATGTTTAACAAAGTATTTGTACAAAACAGAAAGTTTCTTGCACTTTTAACCTTATTATGGTGATGTTCCAGCTTTGGTTTTCCATGGAAAACCTGTGGAAACATACCTAAGGTTGTTCCAAGTGCTAAGAAGCCAGAAGTAATGAAAAAGATGGAAGATAAGTGAAGTTATGCTCACCTTTGCAACTTGTAATGAATCTGCCTTGCTACTGTTTTTCAGCTGAATTTAGAGTGTTTGAGAGTGAAAGTGAGGTGTTTGCAAAGTGGAAAATGTGTGGGAATGGGTTGGGTTTTATAGGGAATGATTAGGGTTGAGTAGTTGGTCATTAAATGGAAGAAACACAACAAAACTAACACAAATTCGCCCAATCCACGAAGCTAGTCACTTTTTCTACGGGTCTGGGCCTTTGGTGGGGCGCGAGCCATATGGGGATACGGGTCGCGGCCCGCGAGCCACCCTGACTGAGCATTTTGTTTGTTATCTTGACACTTTTAGTCCCTTTAGTTTCATATTTTGGGGTTTTAAGGTGTTTTAGGGTATTTTATGTATAAAAGACAAAGTGTAGGGGCATGTAATGTAATTAAAGCATAAAAATAAATATAAAACAAGTATGAATAAGTGTGGATGTCGAGAATAAGTATCGTTTTTGCATGAATTTAGCATGTATAACAAGTAGTTGTAAGTTTAACACGTTTCGCATGAATTACGAATAAAATACCACATGTATAATTATTCCAAACATATGAACATGTATGAAGTATGTAGAACATGAATTTAAAGAATACGAATTTTATTTATGATCCAAGTCTCGGATTTTACAACAATACAACGGAAAAGACGATTACAAGAGTACAAGAATTCCAGAAATAGAATTACAAGACAAGCTTTCTAATTATGGAAAGTACGAGGGGCGTTACATGCGTCTTTGTGAATGTCTTTCATGTATAGGTTCATGTTAGGTTACCTACTTTGTGTTTGTAACTAGTTTATGGTGCACGTATTCCACAGGAACATTGTTTGATAATTTAGAGGAGTTTAGTGTTCTACCTATTCTTGAGACCGGAAGGAGATAGATAGTTAGGATTATCTTTGGTGCTAGATATTAGGTGCAGTAAGACCGGGAGGAGATCTGTCTAAGTTCCCTATTATTATTTGTTTTCCTAAGTCTTGTCAAGATTTTTTAGGTTACCCCGTACACTTTAAGGTGTATTGTGATTAGTGAGACCGGGAGGAGATCTAGTTTTTGGGTACTTTAGTATTGTTGGAGAGACCGGGATGTGATCCAACCCATATCAGTGAGCTTTATTTGACCTTTAGACCTTTGGAGAAGTTGGTGAGACCGGAAGAAGATTCAACCTGTCTTTAGTCTTAGAGTGTCATACTATTAGTACCTGGTTCTATCATAGTTACCATTGACGAGAGAAAACCGATAGTCACGAATAGGATTCCAAACCTGGGTAGTACTTTCTCATCCTTGATTCCACCTTAGTAGCCTTCAACCTGCGTCTAGTTCGTCTTAGTTAATTCCTTTAGTTTAATTAGTTAAAACCCCAAAATCCGATCAAATCAAATAAACCAGTTAAGTAATTAGTTGAGTTATAGTCTAGTGTAGCGTCGCTAGTGTCTCGTGGGTTCGATACTCAAACTTCATTAGGATTTACTACGTACGATATGTACCCTTGCCTGTCAGTGGTCTAGCATTTAGAGAGTCTTAGTTTATAAATTTAAAACTAGGGTGTCTAAATTAGGTTAGTTTTTTTACCATATTCAGCACATCAAGTTTTTGGCGCCGGTGCCGGGGGACACTTAGGCGATTGCATTATTAGCTTTGACTAATCTTATTTGTTTAATTGGTCTTATTTTTAGTTTGAGTCTTAGGGTTTGAGTTCTAGAGTTTGTGTCTAGTAGTAGTGTGTCGAGTCATTATTTTTGTAAATATTTTTTATTAGGTAGTTTTTTTCTTTCCTCTCTCTACTTTGTATTGTTTTTTGCTACTTTCTTCATGGCAGGTTATCATAGTGAGTACCCTCCTTATGTTCAGGCGTTCGTGGAATCATGTCAAGTGTTCGCTCAGATAACGTCAACAGCACAGGACCAAGGAGATCCGACGTTTCCCAAAATGCTAGCCATTCTTGAGCGAATGTTCGAGACATTAGGTCAGATGTTGAGAGAAGGCATGAATCAGCATGTACATCCAAGGTGTCAGGACTGTGGAGGACCTCACCGGTATGAAGATTGTCTGTTTACGTGAATCAGAAGAAAAATCAAAGTACAATACGCTTTTCATGGGATGATTACTAGGCTGATCATATTGACTTTAAGAGCTATAAGGGAGTGAAAGAAGAAGAAGTTGAGGAAGAACATATTAAAGAAGAGCTTCCCGGTGATCCAGAGTTGTCAGATGTAGAATTAGAGACGATAACGAACGATTCAGTCCCACCTCCGATTCAACAGGACGTGACACCTAATTGGTATTCGACGCCATGGTATTACGGTCCTGAACCCATTGATAATCACTTATGGAATGATGATGAGGGGGAAGACGTGGGTGAGCCACTAGACAAGATGGAGGATGAAAAGGAGCATGTACCATCTTGGGAGGAGGAGTTTGGTGATGAGTTGGTGGGTTTGCCAAATCTTGGCGATGAAGAATTTGACCCGGTTGGTGATCTCGCCTATCTAGAGACATTACTTGTAGAGATGCCGACCATGAGATCAGATATACACCGAACATAGAAAAAGAGAAAATGGATGAGAAGTTTGATAGTGATCTCAACAAACTTAAGTTTCTCATTTACCTCTATGTCCTTAAGAGGTACCACTAATGTTTCATCTGCTAAGCATTTCTTGAGATTACATACATGAAATACATCATGTATTCCTGCCATTTCCTCTGGCAGTTGTAGCTGGTAAGCTACTGGTCCTATTCTTCTAATAATCTCAAAAGGTGCAACATACCTGGGGCTTAGCTTTCCCCTCTTGATGAATCTGATCACTCCTTTCCAAGGAGATACATTTAACAATACCTTGTCTCCTACCTGAAATTCCAATGGTTTTCGCCTGTTATCAGCATAACTCTTTTGACGATCGCGTGCTATTTTCAGTCTTTCCTTGACTTGAATAATCTTGTCCGTTGTTTTGAACTATCTCTGGTCCAGACAGTTGCTTTTCACCAATTTCTGCCCAACAAACTGGAGTTCGGCACTTTCATCCATAAAGTGCTTCAAACGGTGCAGCATGGATTCTGGTTTGATAGCTGTTGTAGGAAAATTCTATTAATGGTAAATGATCGTCCCAATTTCCTCCAAAATCAATTACACAAGCTCTAAGCATATCCTCCATTGTTTGTATTGTCCTTTCGCTTTGTCCGTCTGTTTGAGGATGATAGGTTGTGCTTAAATTTAACTTGGTTCCCATTGCTTTTTGGAAACTAGTCCAAAAATGAGAAGTAAAACGGCTATCTCTATCAGAAACAATAGACAAAGGAATTCCATGTAATGAAACTATTTCATTTACATACAACTTGGCTAATTGTTCCATACTGAAAGTTTCCTTCATAGGTAAGAAATGAGCAGATTTGGTTAATCTGTCTACAATCATCCAGATTGCATTATTACCTTTTCTTGTCTTGGGTAATTTAGTAACAAAATCTATTGTTATTAATTCCCATTTCCATACAGGCATTTCTAATTGCTGCAATAAACCTAAGGATTTATGATGTTCAGCTTTAACCTGTGATCAGGTTAGACAGTTAGCAACATAGGTTGCTATATCCTTTTTCATTCCTATCCACCAGAAATTCTTTCTTAAATCTTGATACATTTTATCACTACCAGGATGTATCGTGTACTTAGACTTATGGGCTTCTTCTAAAATTCGGTGGCGTAGGTTTCCTTATTTGGATATCCAGATGCTTTTCTTATGGAATCTCCAAATTCCATTTGTCCCTTGTTCTAGTTCCTTAATCATTCATTTTAATTTTTCAGTATCGTTCTTGATTACTGATTCCTGTATTTCTCTAATTTGCTCACTTAAATCCATCTGCAGATTTAATTTAAGAGAACGTACTCCTTTTGGCTTTTCATGATACTTTCGACTTAAAGCTTATGCTACTACATTAGCTTTTCCTGCATGATACTGGATATTGCAATCATAATCACTAAGAATCTCCATCCAGCGTCTCTGTCTCATATTCAATTCTTTTTGCCCAAAAACATATCTTAGACTCTTATGATCAGTGAAAACGGTAAACTTACTACCATAAAGATAGTGTCTCCAAATTTTAAGGGCAAAAATTATAGCTCCTAACTCTAGATCATGGGTTGTATAATTATCTTCATCATTCTTAAGTTGTCTAGAGGCATAGGCTATAACCTTTTGACGTTGCATCAACACACATCAATAACCTAACTTAGAATTCCTTCTGGTAATGCTAGTATGGGTGCGTTAGTTAACTTTTGCTTTAGAATCTTAAAAGCTTCCTCCTGTTTTGGTCCCTATTCAAACTTAATTGATTTGCAGGTCAATTTCGTTAAGGGAATGGCTATTCTAGAAAAATCTTGAATAAAACGTCTATAATAACTTGCTAGTCCAAGAAAACTTCTCACCTCCGTCGGTGATTCAGGGACTTTCCACTTAGTGATTGCCTCGATCTTTATGGGATCCACATGAATTCCTTCATGATTAACCAGGTGTCCAAGGAATTGCATTTCTTGTAACCAAAATTCGCATTTTGAAAATTTAGCGTAAAGCTTTTCTTTTCTCAGCAATTTTAAAAGCGTATGCAGATGCGTTACATGTTCCTCTTTACTCTTAGAGTAAATAAGAATATCATCTATAAAGACAATTATGAATTTATCCAGATATGGTTTACATATTATGTTCATCATGTCCATAAATGCGGCTGGGGCATTGGTTAAAACAAATGGCATGACTGTAAATTCATAATGACCATACCTCGTTCTGAAAGCAGTCTTAGGAATGTCCTATTCCTGTACTTTTAGTTGGTGATATCCTGAGCGTAAATCGATCTTAGAGAAGAATCGAGCTCCTTGCAGTTGATCGAACAGATCATCGATTCTCGGTAATGGGTACCGGTTTTTAATTGTAACCTTGTTCAATTCGTGGTAATCAATGCACATACGCATTGATCCGTCCTTCTTCTTGACAAACAAGATTGGTGCTCCCCATGGCGATGAACTTGGCTGTATGAAACCTTTCTCCAGAAGTTTGTCCAACTGTTTCTTCAGTTCCTGCATCTCTGCTGGTGCTAAACGGTAAGGTGCCTTGGCAATTGGTGCGGTTCCTAGCAATAGGTGAATTCTAAATTCAACCTCTCTATCTGACAGTAATCCAGGTAACTCTTCTGGAAAAACATCTGAGAATTTAGATACTACGGGAATATCTTTTAATTCTTTTCCTTTAGTGTTAATGATTATGGAAATCATATACACTAGTGATCCTTTCCTTGCACAACTCGTTGTTTTCATCACAGAGATGAATTTTGTAGACCTAGTTGCCTTATCTCCTTTAATTGTGATATTTTCACCCTTTGGTGAATTTACTTGTATTAACTTTTGATCATATAGAATGCTGGCATGATTGGCTACCAACCAATCCATTCCTAATACTATATCAAATCTATCCAGATTCATTGGATAAAGGTTAGCAATAAAATTATGGTTTAAGATTTCTATTCTTGCTCCCTGCAAGATTTCAGTAATCTTAATGGATTCTCCATTTGTTGTTTCTACCACACATTCTTGTTGAAGTTTAGTTAATGGTTAATTGAGAATTTTGAAAAACGAAGTATTAATAAAACTTTGGTTTGCACCAGAGTCAAATAATACTTTAGCAAAAATATCATTAACTAAAAACGTACCGGCAATCACATCCGGAATCATCTTGGCTTCTTTGGCTGTCAGAATAAATGCTCTGGCATTCTTAGTAGTTTTGCTGTTTGTTGCTGGAGCTAGTTTTGGACAATTCGGTTTGATGTGCCCCATCTCTCCACAGTTGAAGCATAGCTTGTTGCTGGGTTTCCTCCTATAGTCTTCTTCTTGTGTCCAGACATTTTGTAGAAGTTACAGTATATGGAGCATTTTCCTGAATGCTTCTTCTTGCAGGACTTACAGTAAGGTGCAGAGGTAGAACCTATACTTTTCCCACGGTAATTATTTCCATAACGAAATTCTTGGGTAAGTTTCTGGGCTAGGTTCTTTCTCTGATTCTCTTCTTGTGTACGTACCAATTCATCAGTCAAGGTATTGGCTAACTCTACTGCTTCTTCTGTAGTTTGTGGCCTAGCTGCCTTGACTACATGTCTGATCTCACTAACTAATCCTCAGACATAACGGGAGATTAATACGAGTTCTGTTGAGGCTAAGATTGGTACTATTTTAGCATATTCGAAGAATATGGTAGTGTAGCCCTTGCAGTCTATTCCAGTCATTCTAAGATATAAGAACTTATTAGCAATTTGTTCTTTTTCATTGGGAGGACATAATTTTCTTTCAACCATTTCCTTAAAGTTGATCCATTCCATATTACAAGCTCTGTCACTTCCCTTAGATTGGATAATTGTATTCCACCATTCTAAGGTTGCATTCTTAAAAAGATTAGAAGCAAACATAATCTTATCTTCATCTGCACATTTGCTTATTTTTAAGACTGCCTCTGTCTTTTCTATCCAACGTAAAGCCGCAATGGCTCCTTCATTGCCAGAGAATTCTATTGGTTTGCAAGACCAGAATTATTTGTAAGAACAACCATATGACATAGTTCTTCTTCTTTTTGGAATTGGAAATTGGAGTAGCGGTCCATTATTCACGCTGTGACTTGGTTCACTAGGTGTTCGTTTACTTCCACTTTTATTATTTCCTGCTTCTTTAACAGACTTAATAATATATGACATAGCATCTCTAATTCCTTGTGCTACTATGTGTTGGATGGCACTGTTATCTATTTGGTTTTCATTATTATCATTATTCCGGTTTTCCTGATTTTCTTCGTTGTCCATCTGGATTTACAAACATTTATCAGGTATTAATATCACAGAATAAGATTTAATGCAAACAATCAGACAAACAAATTGATCAAAATCGTCGAGCATTGCGACATTTACTCTTTTTCATATATATATATATATATACATATATATATATATATATATATATATATATTTACAATCTAAAACTGAAATGTAAACACACTATTAGTTATACATCAATAGGTATTAGGCTATCTATTTGAGTTGATTTGATTATTTATTTTTTTTAAACTACAGGCATTTATATATATATAATTACTATGGGTTGAACTGCATTTCCCGCTCGTCGTATTTCCACACGAGCTTCTCTCCTATCTCTCTCATCATCTCTCCTCCTTCTATAAATTCCCACCATAAGTGCGGAGTTCCTGCACATTCTCGTCACTCATGGGTGGTCGTGGTGCGGGTACTGGGTCAGGTTACAAAGGTAATGGTTCTCCATATGGGTACGGGTTATTTAAGATTTCCTGCACATACTGATCGGCGTTCCAATATGGATCTAAAGGATTAAGGTTGGTGTACTGGGCTATGGGGTTTGGAATTTGGTCTCCCTGTGGGTAAAGTTCCTGGTAATACCTATGGTCATCATTCCATGGATCATATGCTAGAGGATTGGATGTTGGGATTCTAGGTATCTCGTCAGGGTCAAAGGCTGGTATGGGAAATTCGTTTCCTGGGTTCGGTTCTATTTCCATTGGTTGAGTTGGAAACAGTGGCAATGGTTGTGGTGCGATAATTTGGTCAAGGTTTGGATCGGCTGCAGTGGTGGCTAATATGTGGAAGTTTTCCAAACGTCTATTAACTAAGTCTTGTGTCTAGGTATTGACTTCCCTATTAGCTGCTGCTAAAGCTCTTTGTTGCTGCAACTTTCTCATTTGCTTTCTCCTTTCGTGTGCTCCCCGACTGAACCATCCTCTCTTTTTCGAAGGGAATGGTTCTTCGGATTGCGCCTTAAATATGAAAATCCCCTCTTCTGTATAAGCAGAACACCCCAAAGGAGTAGGCTGTGACGAGATTCCTTCACTTTTGGGAGAACTATCTAGATGAAGGTAGGCGTCAGACGTACCTTGCTCACTCATACTATAAACTAACAGATTGTCAAATAATACAAAACAATAATATACATATATACACATAGTCACATAGATTATTTCCTAACAGAATTGACAATTTTTTAGTGTCGGCAGAACACTTATGTGGCTCAAATTAGTGGCTATAGCTCTGATACCACTCTCTGTCGCAACCCCCGACCCCTGCCCCGGGAGGCGGGCGGCCGCGAGCTCACAGATTTAGTGGTATCGGTGTTTATTAATTTGGCAGCGGAAATTTACATCAGGACTGTAGTTAGGAAATAGTTTATCAGAGTAAAACACCTCTTTTTATAAATAAATAACACATGGGTAAAACCCAAGTTTCCATTTTATAATATGTTTATAGGTATAAACCCTATTTTATTGAAATAAAACTTCATTCTTGTTTTAGGTAACTTTTATAGCCACTTTTCCAAGCCTTCAGTGCTCTCCAGCTGGCTTCTATTTGGCTTTCACATTTTGTTACCTGAAACACGTTTTAAAAAGTTTTATCAGTGGGAAATACTGGTGAGTGCATCCCAATTTTATATCTTTACAGTATTGAGGGCATCCCTAATTACATTTGTTTACATCTACCAAATTACCACCCACGGTACTGTCAATCCTGACCTGTGGTCATGTTACTATTCTCAGTATTAGTAACAAGTAATGTATACAAAACTCCAACATACCGATAGTAATTGTAGAATTACAAATACTCAATCACTGTTAAATTACACTTTAAAACAATTGAGGTTTTGTAAAAACAGTTTACAAAAAGTGAATGTACTCACATTGTTGTTTTAGATAACCCTACTGCTTTCTGGTGACTTCCTGGTTATAATCTATTAAATTAAACAATGCACACGTGTTAGTAAGATAACCCAATTTTACATTAGCTATTCCCTCCCCCGAGACAGAACTCCAACGACTGAGTCAGGCAGAGCCTCGACATGCGGTACGGAGCTCTAAATCAATCGGGCAGAGTAACTAATACGTAACCGGGGGTTATAATACTAACAACGAGGCAGAGCTTCGATTTTTAGTGGGTATTATGCCCGGGTATTACTTCTACTATTAGAGAATTGAGAGAGAATTTTTGTTTTTGAACGATTTCTAACTGAAGCCGAAGGCTCCTATATATAGTGTCTGATCAGGGGCGGCTCGCGCCCCGCGACTCCTTTTTCCAACATTCTCGCGGCCCGCGAGAGACTAGGCTAGGGCCTAGCCATGGTGAGTCAACTCACTTGCTTCGACGCGTAACTGGACACGTGGCGGCCTAGGGGCTCACCTGGTATCACCTTGTCGCGGCCCGCGACAGGCCCAGCTTGCCTGGATCGCGCCCCGCGAGAGCCCACCAGATTTTGTTTTTCTTGATTTTTATTACAATAAAGGTATTTCGGGTCCATTTTTTGTATACGAGGTGTATTTTATGACGTATAGGAGTGTTTAAGGGTGTTGGGAGAGTTGTTATAGTAATTGTGGTTTATACGTGTTTATGTCTTTTAATGAATTAATCTAATTTTTGGAAACCATCTATCCTAGTTATGATTCCATTACATATTTTTCAGGACGAAAAATGTTTAAGTGTGGGGATATTTGATATGGTCTAAAGTATACATATTTTTATATAAATATTCCTACACTTTTGAGTAACTTTAGAGTTGTTTTTAGTAAATTCTACTCATTCTCGGCTCATATATGAAGTTAGATGATTTTAAGAGATAATGAGTTAAAAAGGTTAATTTGGGTCTTTAGAAAGCAAATAAAAGAAAAGGCTCTGTTAATTGGTAACTAATTAAATTCTGAGTCTTAAACTGAGACAATGTAGTAAAGTTACTTAGCCTCAAGCCACATTTATGTGCTACTAGTGGAAAAGCCCGCGCATTGCGGCGAGTGTGTCTGTTTTGTTGCCTCGTAGTTTTTGTTGGAGTTTGCGGTGTGTGTATTGTTTTTGTGGGTTATTCGTTATGGTGACGTGTGAAGTAGGAAGCAACAACCTAGTTACATTAGAAACTCAGAACGTTAGATTTTTTTTTCAGGTTGGGCATTCATAAACTTTATGTGAGTTTTCAGTAATTATTAAGTAAAAGAAAGTTGTATTCCGAAAATAAAATAAGTAAACCTTAAGATTAAAAAGGTTCACACTTTTCACACCATTAAACTCACTTCAAGTGTAGCTACAATTAAATTCCTTATGTTCTACATTTGCAGTGGTATCTTGTTCATTTACCATCATATTCTAATCATATTAAAGAAAATAGACGAATATAAAGAAACCAAGTTCGTGACAGGTTTCTTGTAACCTGCTTTCTTAAGACAAAATTTCATCCATTTTAGGACTTTCTCAAGTGCTAATCCCATTAGCTCCTCAATGTCTTGCACTTTATTTAATTAAAAAAATTCAACTAAATAGAAATAATTCACAAATTAAACAAATTGAAAATACAACAAAAGATTAAGATTTACATTGTTGTCCTCCACCGATTCCACAAGTTGAGGTGTCTTTCTAAGGTTGAGCTAAATCTGCTAGGAGTTGCATCTGAAGATACCAAAATCACAAGCAACGACAACAACTTATGATTAGGAAACATAATAATCACGTATATAAAGAGGCATGTTGGTTTCAAAACCAGTACATAGGGTGTAAAAGATGATCAAAGTAGTGCGAATCAATTATCAGGAGTTAGAGAATTATGTAAACAATAAGGAAATTGAGAAAGTATAGATACAGAATATAAGATAAGGTTGAGGTGTTGTTGATTGATTGAGTGCAAAAACATAAGAAGTATACAATTGTAAGAAGAAATTCATAACCTGTTTGATTGATAAGAAATGAGAGCAAAATTGGGTGGTTATCTAGCGTGCCATTGTTATTTCTGAAGAACAAAATTTGGTTGAGCTCGGTATCGTAAGTTTGGGATCATATGGTTCTTGTGGCCAAACCTTTTTATTGGTTGATAGAGGAATTCTAAAAGTACTTTTTTATTGTGAAACAAAAAATGTTAATGACTATTTAATACTCTATTCATTTTTTTATTCTAAAATTATCAATTTATCTTTATATACGCATTCATTCTAATTTATGGAAATTACAATAAATTTAATCAATTAAATTACAATAAATTTAATCAATTAAGTTAGACTCTTCACATGTCACCTTAACATTACAGGTTACAAAGGTGACAAAATCACTAAAATACCCTTAAAGTGTCTTAAATTTTTGGACAATTGGCAAGTTTACCCTCTCTAAAATAGCTTGGCTCTCTTGTACATGTTGCTTGAAGATGTGTACACAATGTAAAATTACCATAAGGGTAGAAAACCTAGTTTACTAAATAAGGTAGTATAGATTAAGATGATCATTAAATAAATTAACTTGAAAGGGTTACCTATAATAAATCATATGTATGTCTTCGTTGTCTAGACATATGAACCAAATGGATTGAATGCATTAATGGGCCTACGTAAATGAGTGAAAATCAAATTAATTGTCGAAGTGGGCTTTTTACTAGACCTGAATGAAGATACAAAAATTTAAAGGTAGGAGGGTTTGGAATTAAGGAGGCGGCTATACAAGGAACTACTCAATATATAGCATACATGGCATAAACTATAAAAAGAGAGGGGGTCGCAAAAAGAAAAAAAAAGGGGAACGGCAGAAGGTTTTTGAGACGAAGGCTGCTGTACATAGAAGGCAATTTCAAGGAGAAGAAAAGGATGAGATCGAGTTCAAACCTCAGATTCAAGATACGATTTCGGTTTACAAACGGTTTAGTTCGGTTTAATTTGCTTCGTGTTATTAGACTTTATAAACATGATATATTTACTGATTCGGACTTGTTTCTTGGTTTTGACTATGATTATTGTCTAGTTCGTTTATTCTACCTGGGTTTGTGAAGAATATTTGTTGATAATCGGTAATATCTCAGTTTTGGTAATATACTTGGTGGTTTAATATTAAAGTAAGAGGCCTAATTATTTTTGGCTTGATGTGTGTGCATACTTTACTCTAATCTACTATCTTATAATTTTTTCCTCATGCGTCTTTGTGAATGTCTTTCATGTATAGATGGATGTTAGGTTACCTACTTTGTGTTTGTAACTAGTTTATGGTGCACGTATTCCATAGGAACGTTGTTTGATAATTTAGAGGAGTTTAGTGTTCTACCTATTCTTGAGACCGGAAGGAGATAGATAGTTAGGATTGTCTTTGGTGCTAGATATTTAGGTGCAGTAAGACCGGGAGGAGATCTGTCTAAGTTCCCTAGTATTATTTGTTTTCCTAAGTCTTGTCAAGATTTTTTAGGTTACCCCGTACACTTTAGGGTGTATTGTAATTAGTGAGACCGGGGGGGGGGGGATTTAATTTTTGGGTACTTTAGTATTGTTGGAGAGACCAGGAGGTGATCCAACCCATACCAGTGAGTTTTGTTTGACCTTTAGACCTTAGGAGAAGTTGATGAGACCAGGAGGATATTCAACTTGTCTTTAGTCTTAAAGTGTCGTATTATTAGAACCTGGTTCCATCATAGTTACCATTGCCAAGAGAAAACCAATAGTCATGAATAGGATTCCAAACCTGGGTAGTACTTTCTCATCCTTGATTTCACCTTAGTAGCCTTCAGCCTGCGTCTAGGTAGTCTAGTTCGTCTTAGTTAATTCCTTTAGTTGAAATTGTTAAAACCCCAAAATCCAATCAAATCAAATAACCCAGTTAATTAATTAGTTGAGTCAGAGTCTAGTGTAGCGTCGCTAGTGTCCCGTGGGTTACTCGGACTTCATTAGGCTTTACTATGTACGATAGGTACACTTGCTTGTTAGTGGTCTAGCATTTAGAGAGTCTTAGTTTATAAATTTAAAACTAGGGTGTCTAGATTAGGTTAGTTTTTTAGACCATATTCAGCACATCATGTCCATACAAGTATTTAGACAAGATATATTTTTGTGTACTTATACTTTTTATATTTAATTCAGAATCAAAACTCTCCACAAACTCCGATTACTCATACACCTTCGTTTCCCCAATGTAGGGTAACTTTGGTGTTCCACCCTCAACAACTCGTCAATTCACGGTTAAACGGAAAGCTTTGCAAAACCGTGAGTGTGCATGACCCCCTTTTTTTATTTTTAACAATTTTGGGTGCAATACGTATAATTTATCAAACTCGCACACACACTTACAAACATGCTTATAAACAAACAATCCAATATACATGCTTGATACGTGATACTATAACTCATACATGCTAGAATACTTATTTGCTTTATACTTGTCATTAACTTCGTACGAGCCTCCCTTAACATGTATAGCGCTATAGGATTAATACACCACCCATATTCTTGAGGTCATGTTAAGTTAAACAAAACGGTTTTATCGTTGCTATGATAGGATTATGCTGGTAGGAAACTTTGGGTTGACAATTATAAGTTGCATGCTAGTATTGTTATGTTAAGTCTTAGTTTACGATTATGCCATGTGGATTTGTTTAAAACGTTTATACTTATGCTAATACTCAAACTTGTATGCTTGCCAATACCTTATGTGTTTACTTGTACTTTAATATGTATTGCAGGAAATTGATGATGATGTTGATGATGATGATGAACAGAATCTAGTAGGATGACTAGAAACCCATTTTAATTTACTACTTGTTGTTGTATTTTGTTTCTTTGGTCAACTTGTCGTATTTGTTTCAAAACAATGTATTTTGCCTTAGTAATGAAATGAAATCTTATCTATTAAATACTTGTCGCAAATAATCGTTATGAAGTCTCTTGCAATCTATTTCGTCCTGTCCCGATGTTTCCGCCATCGGTTGGGGTGTGACAAAATCTAAACACAATCATCTGATTTATACTTGCCTTTTCAAATTAAACTATCCCATTTCCTTATCTAAAGTAAAGGATAACACAATTGGTTAACCCGCTTCATTTCTTACATATTTTTCATCCTAGAATCAGTTCCAATTCATTCATAACAACCAAAAAATTGAAAAAGAATAAACCTAGGGTTATGAAGTTTAGTTAATAGGTCATCTGAAATTACAAAATTATCAGTCAAACAGTCACACATTCAATAAAAAGTTATAAACCGTAATGTAACATTTCTCCTCTAGAACACAAACACCTATCCAAAGTTACTTTATATACCTTACACGGATCATCTGTTTGAAAAGTTTATAATGGAATTAACCACTCTATTGATGACCTCTGACTTGTTGAAAAACGATCATCGAACTTCCGCGGAGAAATGTATATGTTAAACTCTGAAATCGATTGAAAAACAAAGGGACGATCTTCAAAAGAACAATCAATTTAGGGTTATGAAAATTCTCCCAAATCATATGTGTATGAGCAGATAGCTTTATGATTTAGTTTATACCTAGAATCCAGATTCATGTACAAAAAAGACAATCTATTGAAGAGGATGCAAAATGGAAGTGTAGGAAGTAGTTTCATTCTTTTACTGATTTTTTGACCAATTAGCGTTCTCTTAGGACTTTCAACAAACACGTAACATGTAAGCGACATATAAACATATATTCCTCAAAGATTCAAGGAAATAGTCAAGAAATTCGTCATCAAAATCAGTGAAACATGAACAAACATACTAAAACCTAACATGAATCGAAGCTAACCAGATATAATTCGTCAAATCCGAAACGCGTCTTTGTAACCTTGGTTTAAATGAATGGATGATTTATTGGATCCAAGATCTAAATCATTTGTAGGTTCTTAGGGTTTTGCAGACACTGATAGGAGAGAACGTGAGAGGAGACAGGAGGCGCTTGAATGATTAGGGTTTCTCAAAACATATGAACAAGTTTTCTAGAACGGATTTTGATATCCATTAATGAAAAAACGGACCCGAATTTTTGGGCACCAAAAGCATTATGAGATGCAATATCAAGCTCACACATTACCCTAATTACTTTCATTTATTATATATAATAGATTTCCAAAAATTACCAAATTCATAACATGTAAAAGTATGACATTTGCTTGACATATGATTACCTAATTATTAAAAAATAAGTCTAATTATTATATTGAGATTAGCACATGTTTGGTTTCAGTGTACGGATAAAGGCTCGGATTTTTTTCCTAGTGTCACACCACTGTCGCCGGAGTTACGGCAGCGGCCGATGAAGCCATGTGGTGTCTGTTGTGAGTTCGGTGATTATTGAGTATGTGATTGGTTAACATGGTTTGGCTTTGAGGTATTGTACCTCATGCTTTGTTATTGGTTTCTGCATGTTATGTTTGTACTCTTACATTTATTGGTTGTGCCTAATTATCTACTTTTTTGGGAGGCACTTTGTTTCTTCGGTGACAGTGAACAGCTGGGGACCGAAGGCATTGAAAATCGATGGAGATGACTTAACGTTCATCATATATGTTTTTTTATGGTTGCTGATTTCCTGTTTCGATGGGAAAACGATGCAAAACTGGTGATACCCTTTATGTGACTTTGAGAATCTTGATGCTCAATAGGCTATGATGGTTTCTTGAGCCTTGGGACCATCTCCAATGCAAGATCAATTTTTTTTTACAAACTTTTTTGCCATATTATCTCTCTTTCATCTGTCTTTTTCTTCATTTAAGACTTCACTACTCACAAACTTCATTCTCTCTCTACAAAAGCATGCACTTAGCCAAAAATATTTCTACTCTCTCTCTACTCTCTCTCTCTCTCTCTCTCCTCCAACACATCATCCATGTCAAAAATGCACCTCAAATGCATTACATTGGGTTTAGTCTGATTGTGGGTCTGAAATTCAAGTATGTTAACATACAAGGTGTGCATGCAAGTTTTTTGATGAAATGCTTTGATGGTTAACTTGCTATGATGGTTTCCTGAGCTTTGGTTATGGGTGTTTGTTAACCTATGTGGCTTTATGTTGTTATACCTGTCGCAACCCCCGATCCCTTATCTGTCCCAGGAACGGGCGGACGCAAACTCAGTAGTGGTGGTATCAGCTTATTTAATCTTGCAGCGGAATTTACATCAGGACCGTAGTTAGGAAATTTTTATCAGAGTAAAACCACCTCATTTAATATTGATAATCACATGGGTAAAACCCAAGTTTCTTATTACAATACAATTTATAGGGATAAACCCTATTTTATTGAATTTAAAACATCGTTTATTAGGTAACTTTTATAGCCACATTTTCCCCAAGCCTTCAGTGCTCTCCAACTGGCTTTTTACTAATTGGCTTTCAAATTGAGTTACCTGAAACGCGTTTTAAAAACATTTGTCAGTGGGAAATACCGGTGAGTGAATCCCAGTTTAATCAAGAAACAATTTATTAATTAAAACAGTATTGAGAGCGATCACATTGTTTATGTCTACACAATTACTCCTTTTAGTACTGTCAATCCACTGACTTGTGGGTCATATTACACATTGGCTAACTCATTGTCCAATGGTAACGTATTGTCATCCCCGACTTACTACTCACAGTGTAGTACATTTTGTATACAAAACCCCAACATACCGGCAGTAATTGAAGAACTACAAAGACTCAATCACCGCTTAATCGCATTGTAAAACATTTAAGGTTTTGTAAAATATTACAAAAAGGTTAACAAAAAGAGGATAAACTCACATTGCTATCTTAGACTTCGCGTAAGGGTTTCCTGGATATAATCTATAATTTATACAAATGTACATTGGTTAGTATCATAACCCTTTGAAAATGTTAATGATACCCTCCCCGAGACGGCATTCCAACAACTACGTCGGGCAGAACCACGACAGTTGTTACTGAACCCTAAATCAATCGGGCAGCGTAACTACTATGAAACCGGGGTTATAATACTTACAACGGAGCAGAACCTCGCTAATTAGGGGGTAGTATACTTGAAAATTATGCCTATTATCAGAGATTTCGAGATTGAGAAATAGAAATGAACGAGTTGAAATGAAATCCCGAGGCCTTCTTATATAGGTCTGAAATCCGGTCCTCTCGCGGCCCGCGTAAAGGTAAGCGAAGGCTTACGTGGCCCGCGTGGCTTAGGGGTCTAGGCGTAGCTGATCCGGGTCATGACTAGGTTCAACACGTTGCACGACATGTGTCAACACCTGGCTGCGCCACTATCTTGATCCTACGCGGCCCGCGTAAATGTAAGCTAATTCTTACGCGGCCCGTTTGAACTAAATAAATCAACGAAGTCAGGTTCTAGCCTTAATACCGCCCGCGTAAAGTCCTGGGGTGGGTCTACGCGGCCCGCCTCAGCTTAATATTTATTGTTTTTAATTTATTTTATATGTTATAACATAATTCGGGCTCGGTTTTCACATACGGGGTGTATTCAAAGACATATAAGGGTATTTGTAGGTCCCTTAATCCGTGCGGATCGTAACAGAATCGTCGATCTAACCTAGAGTGCGGAATCCCCTAGATCAGATTTTATAGAAAACGAGTAGAAACAGAATCAAGAACACGATACACTTTCAATCCGGTCTTCTATTGATTATCCAACACGAAGTTTACAATCAAATCAAGACCCACTAGAAATCTCTCAGCCACTCTCTGTAGATTTCTCACAATGTCTAACTAGCTAAAGTGTCTAACCTCAACCTTAATGCCAAGCCTTGTTTATATAGGACAAGCTTTGCACATGGGCTTTGGTCTGGGCCAGGCCATTCTCCAAGCCCATAACACTAATTAACTCCCTAACCAATAATGCTAAGCCCAATACAAGATATCCAAAGACTAAATAAACAAACTATTAAGCTGTTGTCACAAAACATGCACCAACAGTATTTTAAAATATACTAGAGTGTCAGAAATATTATGAGAGTGTCGGTTTTACCGAGGGTTGTTACATTCCCCCCCCCCCCCCTTATTTTAGAGCTCGTCCTCGAGATCTATTGGAACAAATGCGGATATTTCTTTTGCATTTCTGATTCAAGCACCCATGTGTATTCAGGTCCTCTTTTGGAGTCCCACTTTACTTTGACCAGAACTAATCTCTTATGCTTGAGATTCTTGACTTTCCTGTCTTCAATTTGTAGAGGTCTTTCTACAAACTTGAGTAGTTAATTTACCTCTATATCTTTAAGAGGTACTATCAGTGATTCATCAGCTAAACACTTTTTGAGATTAGATACATGAAACACATCATGTATTCCTGCCATTTCCTCTGGCAGTTGTAGCTGATAGGCTACAGGTCCTATTCTTCTAATAATTTCAAAAGGTCCAATATACCTGGGACTTAGCTTTCCACGTTTGATGAATCTTACCACTCCTTTCCAATGAGAGACTTTTAATAATACTTTATCTCCTACTTGAAATTCCAATGGCTTGCATCGGTTATTTGTCGATCACGTGCTGCTTTCAGTCGTTCATTGACTTGAATAATCTTGTCGGTTGTTTCCTGCACTATCTCAGGTCCAGATAGTTGTTTTTCCCCAATTTCTGCCCAACAGACTGGGGTTCGACACTTTCGTCCATAAAGTGCTTCGAATGGTGCAGCATTGATACTTGTGTGATAACTATTATTATAAGAAAATTCTATTAAAGGTAAGTGATCGTCCCAATTACCTCCAAAATCAATTACACAAGCTCTAAGCACATCTTCCATTGTTTGAATTGTTCTTTCGCTTTATCCGTCCGTTTAAGGATGATAAGCTGTGATCAATTTTAACTTGGTTCCCATTGCCTTGTGGAAACTTGACCAAAAATGAGAGGTAAATCGGCTATCTCTATCAGAAACAATTGATAAAGGAATGCCATGTAAAGAAACAATTTCATTTACATATAACTTAGCTAATTGTTCCATACTGAAAGTTTCTTTCATTGGTAAGAAATGAGCTGACTTGGTTAGCCTATCTACAATCACCCAGATTGTATCATTTCCTTTCTTAGTTTTGGGTAATTTAGTAACAAAATCCATTGTTATTAATTCCCATTTCCACACTGGCATTTCTAATTGTTGTAATAAACCTGAGGGCTTCTGATGTTCAGCTTGAACTTGTGAACAAGTTAAACATTTAGAAACATAGGCTGCTATGTCCTTTTTCATTCCTATCCACCAGAAATTTTTCCTTAAATCCTGGTACATTTTATCACTTCCTGGATGCATCGTATATTTAGACTTATGGGCCTCTTCTAAAATACGATAACGTAGGTTTCCTAATTTAGGTATCCACATTCTCTTTTCATGGAATCTCCAAATTCCATCTGTTCCTTGTTTTAATTCCTTCAGCATACCTTTTAATTTTTCAGAATCATCCTTGATTACTGATTCTTGTGCTTCTCTTATTTGATCATTTAAATCTACTTGCAGATTTAATTTAAGAGAACGTACCCTTTTTGGTTTTTCATGATACTTTCGGCTTAAAACATCTGCCACTACATTTGCTTTTCCTTCATGATACTGGATATCACAATCATAATCACTGAGCATCTCCATCCAACGTCTTTGTCTCATATTCAATTCCTTTTGCTTGAAGATATATCTTAGACTCTTATGATCAGTGAATATGGTAAACTTACTACCATAAAGGTAATGTCTCCAAATTTTAAGAGCAAAAATTATAGCTCCTAATTCTAAATCATGGGTTGAATAATTCTCTTCATGATTCTTAAGTTGTCTAGATGCGTAAGCTATAACCTTTTATCGTTGCATCAATACACATCCATAACCTAATTTGGAAGCGTCACAATAAACAACAAAGTCTTCAGCTCCTTCTGGTAACGCTAATATGGGTGTATGGGTTAATCTTTGCTTAAGAATTCTAAAGGCTTCTTCTTGTTTTAATCCCCATTCAAACTTAACAGATTTGCAGGTTAGCTTAGTTAAGGGAATGGCTATTCTAGAAAAATCTTGAATAAATCTTCTATAATAACCGGCCAATCCTAAGAAACTTCTAACCTCGGTTGGTGACTCAGGGGTTTTCCATTTAATAATTGCCTCGATCTTTGTTGGATCCACATGAATTCCTTCATGATTGACTAAATGTCCGAGAAATTGTACCTGTTCTAACCAAAACTCGCACTTAGAAAATTTTGCGTAGAGATTTTCTTTTCTTAATAAACTTAAAAGTGCGTGCAAATGCTTTGCATGATCTTCTTTACTCTTAGAGTAAATGAGAATATCATCTATGAAAACAATTATGAATTTATCCAAATATGGCTTACATATTCGGTTCATCATGTCCATAAATGCAGCTGGGGCATTGCTTAAACCAAATGGCATGACAGTAAATTCATAATGGCCATACCTTGTTCTGAAAGCGGTTTTAGGAATGTTCTCTTCCTGTACCTTTAACTGATGACATCCTAACCTTAAATCGATTTTAGAGAAAAATCGAGCTCCTTGCAGTTGATCAAACAGATCATCGATTCTCGGTAATGGCCGATTCTTAATCGTGACCTTGTTTAATTCACGGTAATCAATGCACATACGCATTGATCCGTCCTTCTTTTTAACAAACAGTATCGGCGCTCCCCATGGCGACGAACTCGGTTGTATAAATCCCTTCTCTAACAATTCGTCTAATTGTTTCTTCAATTCTTGCATTTCTGCAGGTGCCAAACGATAAGGTGCTTTGGCAATTGGTGCTGTTCCTGGTAGCAGGTGAATTCTGAATTCAACTTTTCTGTCTGGAGGTAGTCCATGTAATTCTTCTGGAAAGATATCTGAAAATTGAGACACTACTGGAATGTCTTTTAGCTCTTTTCCTTTAGTGTTAGTGATTATGGAAATCATATACACTATAGAACCTTTCCTTATATAGCTTGCAGTTTTCATCACAGAGATGAATTTTGTAGTTCAAGATGGTTTATCTCCTTTAATTGTGATCGTTTTACCTTTTGGTGAATTTACTTGAATTGACTTTTGATCACATAAAATACTAGCTTTATTGCTATTAACCAATACATTCCTAAAACAACATCAAATCCTGTCAGATTCATGGGATACAGGTTTGCCACAAATTTTTTATTTAAAATTTATATTCTTGCTCCCTGCAAGATTTCAGAAATTCTAACAGTTTCTCCGTTGGCTGTCTCTACTAGACATTCTTGTGGTAGTTTAGTTAATGACTGATTTAGAAATTTGCAAAATGATGTATTAATAAAACTTTGGTTTGCACCAGAGTCAAATAATACTTTAGCAAAAATATCATTAACTAAAATTGTACCAGCTATGACATCCGGAATCATCTTGGCTTCATCTGCAGTCAGAACAAATGCTCTAGCATTTTTAGTATTCTTGTTGTTTGCAGCTGGGGTTAGTTTTGGACAGTTTGGCCTGATATGACCTTTTTCCCCGCAGTTGTAGCATAACCCATTACTGGTTTTCTTCCTGCAATTTTCTTCCTTGTGCCCTGGCATCTTGCAATAATTGCAAAGAGTGGAGCATTTTCCCGAATGCTTTTTCTTGCAGACTTTGCAGAAAGGTGTAGAGGTAGAACCCATATTCCTACGGTTAAAATTCCCAGAGCAGAATTATTGGGTAAGCCTTTGGGTTAGGTTTTTCCTCTGGTCTTCTTCTCTAGTACGGACTAGTTCATCGGTCAAGGTATTGGCTAGTTCTACAGTCTCTTCTATGGTTTGAGGTCTAGCTGCCTTGACTACATGTCTTAACTCTCCAATTAATCCCCAAATATAACGGGAAATCAACACTGGTTCTGGTGAAGCAAGAGTTGGCACTATTCTAGCATATTCAAAGAATATTTTAGTGTATCCCTTACTATCCACACCAGTCATCCTAAGGTTTAGGAATTTATTTGCTATTTGTTCTTTCTCATTGGGTGGGCAGAATTTCCTTTCTACCTTGTTCTTAAATTCTTCCCATTCCATATTGTAAGTTCTATCACTTCCTCTTGATTGGAGGATGGTGTTCCACCATTCTAGTGCTGAATTCTTAAATAAATTAGAAGCAAATAGTATCTTATCTTCTTCAGCACATTTGTTTATTCTTAAGACTGCCTCAGTCTTCTCTATCCAGCGTAGAGCTGCAATGGCCCCTTCGTTGCCCGAGAATTCCATTGGTTTACAAGACCAGAATTCCTTATAAGAACAACCATAAGGCATGGTTCTTCTTCTTTTGGGAATGGGCACTTGAAGTACAGGTCCACCGTTCACGCTGTTTTCTGGTTCGATTGGTCGCTTACTGCTATGTTTACTTTTATTATTCGCTTCTTGAATAGTTTGAATAATAAATGGCATGGCATCTATGATTCCTTGTGCCACTATGTGTTGAACGGCACTATTATCCATCTGGTTTCCATTGTTATTGATGCTTGGATTCTCATTAACCACGTTAATGTTACTCTGGTTATCATTATTCAGATTTCCTTGATTTCCATCATCGGCCATCTGAATTTTAAACATTTATCCCATATTAATGTCACAAGATAATAGGTAATATCGCAATTCACATGACATGCAATCTATCCAAAAATGTCGATCATTGCGACTTGTACTCTATTTTCATATACTATGCGTCTATTACACACTAGCACTGAAATAAAGATTACAATACCAACAGAAAGAAAATTACACTAATAGTACTATGCATCCGTACACACATAATTTTATTTTATTTTTATTTTATTATTATTACTATTACCGTTTCTACCATCACATTCACGGGTATGGATTCATCCAAAAACCCATATTGCGCTCATCGTATTTCCATACGAGACGCTCTCCCACCTGACGCATTCTCTCACTTCTTTCTAAAATCTCTTCTCCAAAAGTCCTAAGTTCTTGCATGTTTTCCACACTCATTGGGGGTGCAGGTTCTAGGACTTGGTTCGGAATCTGGGGTGCTGGTTCCTGATATGGGGGTAAAAGTGCCTGAAATCGGTAAGGATCTTCTAAGATTTCCCTGATGTAGTTATCATGGTAATAGGGATCAAAAGGGTCCATACCTGAATAGGCTCCTATAGGTGTGTCTTCAGGGATAGAGTAACGTTGCACAAAGTCCCTATTATCGTCCCACCAGGGGTCGTAATTTGGGTCTAGGGGGTTTGGTGCAGGTACCCTAGGGATTTCTTCTGGGTTAAAGTCATGCATCTCCACTTGGTTTTTCAGGGTTTTCTATCTCCATGGGTTGTTCTGGGATTTGTGGTTGTGGGGCTACTAGTTGTTCCAGACTCGGGTCAGCAGCTGTTGTGGCTAGGATATGGAAATTGGCTAGGCTTCTATTAAGCATATCCTATGTATGGGCATCTGTCTTTCGCTTAGCAGCCACTAAAACTCTTTGGTGTTGCAACTTTCGCATTCTTTTCCTACGTACAAAGGCTTCCTAACTGAACCATCCTCGTTTCTTATGAGGGAATGGCTCTTCTGACTGTGCTTTAAAAGCAAACATTCCGTCTTCCTGATCAGCAGAATACCCAGAAAGGGCAGGCTGTGACGAGGTACCTTCACTCCTAGTTGAATCAGACAACTGACGACTCATGTCTGAGGGTCCTTGATCACTCATACTGTAACTAACAAATAGTCAAATAACACATAACAAATAAATACAGTTATGCACATATTTCCGTAATTTATTTCCTAACACAAAATTTAGAATTTAAGTGTCAGCAGAATACTTCTTTGGCTCAGACAAAATTTAGAATTTAAGTGTCAGCAGAACACAAAATTTACAAAACCCCAACATACCGGCAGTAATTGAAGAACTACAAAGACTCAATCACCGCTTAATCGCATTGTAAAACATTTAAGGTTTTGTAAAATATTACAAAAAGGTTAACAAAAAGAGGATAAACTCACATTGCTATCTTAGACTTCGTGTAAGGGTTTCCTGGATATAATCTATAATTTATACAAATGTACATTGGTTAGTATCATAACCCTTTGAAAATATTAATGATACCCTCCCCGAGACGGCATTCCAACAACTACGTCAGGCAGAACCACGACAGTTGTTACGGAACCCTAAATCAATCGGGCAGCGTAACTACTATGATACCGGGGTTATAATACTTACAACGGAGTAGAACCTCGCTAATTAGGGGGTATTATACTTGAAAATTATGCCTATTATCAGAGATTTCGAGATTGAGAAACAGAAATGAACGAGTTGAAATGAAATCCCGAGGCCTTCTTATATAGGTCTGAAATCTGGTCCTCTTGCGGCCCACGTAAAGGTAAGCGAAGGCTTACGCGGCCCGCGTGGCTTAGGGGTCTAGGCGTAGCTGATCCGGGTCATGACTAGGTTCAACACGTTGCACGACACGTGTCAACACCTGGCTGCGCCACTATCTTAATGCTACACGGCCCGCGTAAATGTAAGCTAATTCTTACGCGGCCCGTTTGAACTAAAGAAATCAACGAAGTCAGGTTCTAGCCTTAATTCCGCCCGCGTAAAGTCCTGGGGTGGGTCTACGCGGCCCGCCTCAGCTTAATATTTATTGTTTTTAATTTATTTTATATGTTATAACAAAATTCGGGCTCGGTTTTCACATACGGGGTGTATTCAAAGACATATAAGGGTATTTTAAAATAAGAGTGTCGAAAATAATATGAGAGTGTCGGTTTTACCGAGGGTTGTTACAGTACCTCACGCTTAGCTAATTACTGTGAGACGATGATGTATTTTTGGCATGGCAACTGTGATGCTTGAAAGCAAGCAATCAGAAGTGCAACCATTAAAATACGAGCTGAGCCTAAAATGTATAGACTGAGATGGTTGTGTTGGGTAAGGTGCTCAAAGTCGGTTACGGTGTTTGCATTGGGGTTAATAGTGGTGGTGGCGTTAGGCTCAACATGTAGAGTTTTATTACAAAATAAGTGGAGCATGTTAATTGTATGCTAGCCGATTTTGGGATAACCATTGGGTCAAGACTGATAGTGTCGATTTGAATTAGCATAAGTATGATGATGGTAAAAGATAGAAATCATGGTTTATAATATCTCAAACTATCCTAAAGCAAAAAAAAACATAAGAAGAAAGGGAGTGGGGAGGGTAAGAGAGTGACGAGAAGAAGAGAGATAGGGTGATCCATGTGTGGGTTTTGCAGCAAAATGGTGTAGTGATTTTGTGAGCTATATATTTGGGATTTAACATGAACGGTGAACAAAAATAATACATGGGTAGGTTTGTAGGGTGATGGTGGTTGGCTGTGTAAGGGGAAAGTGTATATTATCAACAAGTTTCCAAGTACAAGGTTGATATATTAATCGGAATACTAATACAACACTCAACGCCCCACTTGCGGTGTGTACATATAATGTATATACGTGTGGGCCCTCGGGGGGTAAAATGAAATTGCACAAATTTTAATGCTATTTTACTAATTTCGTGAAAATAACGTTAAACGCGGTGGGCAGTTAGTTAACCATGCATCATGTGGTGACGTTGACACCCGAAAGACAAAAGGGTACGTGCACTAATAGGCCTTGGTCCTGATTGTTGAGTGTTATGTGCCTTATGTCCAAGGCTTGATGCAAAACTATTATCGAGCCGGGGGTCTCACTGGAAGCAGCCTCTCTATTCCTACGGGGTAGAGGTAAGGCTGTCTACATCTTACCCTCCTCAGAACCTATCTTAGCTTTGCTATTGGTGAGATTTACTGAGCATGATGATGATGACTAATACCACACTCAACCAACATATTGTAAATTGATTGAATATTTATGAATTCAGTAACGTTTTTTTAGTGTTGGTGGTCATTTGTGATTGTGTGATGTTGATGCTAATTGACATGGTTTTAAGTAGAGATCAACATTTAGTATCGGGTATATACGGTACCAGTACCTATTTACCCGTTTTTTAGTACCAGTACATGTACTTATTTTTCTTGTTTTTCAGTGCTGGTACCAGTCCATGCGCATCTCTACTTTTAAGTTCGCGAGTGACTTTTATGGTCCATGCTCATCTCTACTTTTAAGTCGGCGAGTGACTTTTCTAGTTTACTCCAGTTTTATTTTCCAAGGAATATTTTTAAGGAATCTATACTTTCTATAAAAGGGCAAATGCCGGTGACATAAGAAAAGTTGAAGTGGCAGCCATAGAGGCTGTCCAACAATGCATTTCTTATGTTATTATTGCATCATAAATCTTAATATATAAAATCACTTTAATAGCCGGCAGAGGTTGAAGATATAATGCCATTATATCAGCAGAGATTGAAGGTTAATAGAATGCTCTCATAACAGCAATGGTTAATTGCCGGCAATTTCAAATTCAAAATGCATGGGAATACTGTTAGTGCATACGTCTGTCGATTTCGTCTTGTATCGAGTCTTATACTAGAATTGATAGATCAGGGTGCATTATACGAGAAATAGGGAAGGATTTATGTGGATTGGAGGTAATTTCGTTTGAAAGTGTAATGTGCAAGTTCAAACGAAATCACCATGTGTAATTTCGTTAGAACTGACATTGGTCACCTTCAAACGAAATAGCAACCACTATATATACCTTGAGTGCTAGTTCATTTGTAACATTCTTGATTCCGACGCCGAGGTGCTGTCGAAGTGTCTACGTGTTGTAAATCGTTTCAAGATCAATAAACAAGACAATTAATAGTGAATACAAGCTAAACAAAGACAGAATCAATGAATTCCGCCTCTGATTCTGTCTGAGCACTCTTCTGATCGACTCGTTAGGTCGTTTCACGATCCTACAAATACGTAATTTGCAATTAATGCATGTTACTCACTCCTGTCAATCATCTTCTTATATAAGGTTTTTCTTCTCATTTCCCTCCTCATATTTCATCACACTCCCATCTTCTCTTATTTCTTTTTTTGAAATTTGAATTGATTCTGAATTCCGAATTAGAAGCATGTCAACATCAGTTGAGAGCAACAATCTTAGTTTTGTTAACGATTTGGATCCTGCGAAAGATATGTGGCACATGAAAGCGAGGATCATCCGAAAATGTAATCAAGGTTATAAAATGGATCTCATCTTCATTGATGAAAAGGTAATGTGTATTTGTTTTTTTTTTCGTTCGTGTGTATATGATTCCATGGATGTATATATCTGATTTCCTATTTCTAGGCTTTATATGTTTTTATCATAAAACCTTGATTGTTCAAATGTTCTTGACCTTTGTACGGTAGTTTATTGTGGATGTACATTGTTTGATTTTTTCTTTCTGTCAGAGACTGTAGGTTTGTATGCTAAAAAATACTTTGTTTAAATGTTCTTCAGGGTTTTAAGATTCAAGGAGGTATTTAAAGTCATTTGATACATGTTTTTTATGGACAGCTTCAAGAAGATGTTGTTATCCTGTCGAAATTTGGTGTGGGTGAAAATAAATATTTATATAAAGTTGTAGCACATGACTATAAAAATCAACTTTTATCGATGCACAATTGTTACACCTATGAGAGATTGGGAAGGTGTTGAGTATGGTTTCAACTTCAGAGCTTATCAAGATATTCTTCAAGGAAAGCCAGTAAAATAATCTTTGAGTGTTGGTAGTGTATATTTTTGTAATCATGTCTTTTCTATATAAAACTAGTAGGAATGTCAGCGCTACGCTGCAGGATTTCGGTCGATTTCTATTTTGGTTCAGTATACCAACCGAAAGAAATATGCTCAAAAGAATATCAACACATATTTTACATCGACCGAAAACCATAAAAATAAATTTAAATTGGACAGCGGGACAAAATGATTTTAAATTAATTGTAAATGGAAACGTAAATGTTATCTTAAATATAGCTTTAATGAAAAGAAACCTAAAACTAAAATACTAAACATAAAGAAAACTAAAAAATAATAAAGTCCAGAAAAAATCAAGAAAGAAACAAAAAAGTTAATAGGATAAAAGCACCATCCACATAACTTGCTAATTGTAATTTGCGTTAAAGCGTAGACCAACCGAAAACATACATAAAAATAACCATGAAAACGAATTATATTTGACACATATTTCCGAAGAAAATTTACGTCGAATCATAAACCAACTTAAATTTATACCATCGTGTGCATAAAAATAAGCACGTAAGAAAATAGTTACGGCGTGTTGTGGCGTGTGGAAACGTACAGTGACTCGAATTTATAACATTTAATGAAAACGTATTATATTTTACTCGACATGTTTCCGAACAAAATTTACGTCAAAACGTAGACCATTTGAATGCGTACATAAAAATAAGCATGAAAACATATCATATTTTAACTGGCTCATTTATAGAAAAAATCACATCAAAACATAAACCAACAGAAAATGTACATAATAATAAGCATAAGGAATATATTATATTTGACTCAACTTATTAACGGGAAAAATTTACGTCTAAACGTAAATCAATTTAAATTTGTAGAAAAACGTACATAAAAATAAACACGTAAAGCTTGATTAGAAAATTTTTAGAAAGTTAAAAGGTTGAAATTGTTAACACGGAAAGTTAAAGGGGTAAAAGTTTAAATAAAAATAATAAAGATAAAAAAGGAAAAAAGTAAAAAAAAAAAAAAAAGAGGCTACTGTACAAGCCCTTTGAAATTGTTAGGATATAGAATTAGAAATTTTTACTTACCCTGTTGTATAATGTGATCATATAGATGTTGCCGGATTTGTGGTTTGGTGTGGAGATCTTGAATTCTTTGGCCGACCTCCAAAAGAAACTAAGAGGATGAATTTCGATATTCAAGACTTGGAGTAATTGGTCATTTACATGTTCAGTCATGTACAAATGATTGTTTGTATTTAATGTGGAATGATGTTATTAAATAAGATCAAGAATATTGGTATTTAATATGGAATCATGGCAATTGTAATAAATGAGATCAATAGTGTTTGTATCTAATGTGGAATCATGGTAACAAATAAGATCAACAATTTATTCTTCAAGTGAATATGTTAGTTAATTTGTGGCTCATTTACTACTTTAATAAATTGTCATAAATTTCCTTTGATTTTATGTTGTGATTCATTCATTTTAGTTTTGATAGTATAGATTGTAAAAAATGGTCATAAATTAGTGTTTAGTTTATGGTCATACAAATATTGTTTTCATGTAAGAGTACGGTTTTGCAATGTACTGTGTGGAATGATTATGCTCTGCAGTTTAACGACTTCATCTCTAAAACCCCAGTTCATGAGCATTTGATGGCTGTTATACAACATGGAAAGTGTGAGGAATTGAAAGGTAAGTTTTGTTACTTTCTGCAAATCATAACTATACTCTTTATTTCGAGCAATATAATAACATGTTGACTAAATATTTATATACTTTTGCATGTAGATCAATTTAAAGTTCAAAGTGATAAGTTTGCAACTCGACTTTTTCTGAATGAAGAAATCGATGAAGTTAATCAGCTAAGGAGGAGGTCATTTGTTAACATAATTTACACTATATATATATATATATATATATATATATATATATTTGAAGTCAAATACTTTGTTTCATGTTATCTGTATACTAATTCTAATCATTTGTTGTATCGAATAGTCATATACTGAAACAAGGACATGGGAGTGGTTCTACTTCTCAAACAATACTTTCGTCTCAGACTGTTTTTTTATTGCATAAAGATTTTGTAACAGAGAGTGTGAAGAAACGTGTTGATGAGATTAGTGAGATAGAAAAGGTTTCACAACTTTTTATATAGTTTGGTTATTTGTTTAGTTTATCACCAACATGTTTGTCAAACTATATAGATTAAATGTGGATATATTGTTTTTACAGGAAATGTCTAGTGTTGTGGTTGCGACGATAAAGATTATGCAAGAAGAGTATGGTTGGTTTTATCCTGCCTGTCGTAAGTGTTTCAAGAAGGTCATAGCTAAAAGTGAATACTTACAGAATGTTGAAAATGTTTCTTAAGAGATTCTTCAAATGTCTGCGACTACTTTGGTTTGTCCCAAATGTCGTAGTGAATGTACATCTGTCACCACAAAGTAAGCAATGATGATTATTTAACATTTTATTTATATAAATAACAGTTTAAGACTGATATTTCAATATAATTTGGGAGCTTCTTTAGGCATTTATATATATTTCAGGTTCAAGCTGCAAGTCCGGGTGCAAGATGAGACTGGTAGTGTATCTTTTGTTATGTTTGATAGAGATGTTCAGAAGATTGTTGGATTAGCTGCGAGTGATATAAGAGAAAGGCAGCTGAAGGCGAATGATACTGAATCTTTCCCGCATGAAATATCTAGATTGGTTGATAAGAAGCTCACTTTTAAGACTGATTTTCTGCATTCAATCTTAAAAATGACTATCGTTTTTATACTGTGCAAAAAAACATGTGATGATCCAGTAATAATTGCTGAGTTGGTTGGTGGAGATGATAATGGTGATGAAAATGCTGATGAGGTAGTATATAAAATTAATTTTTCAATTTATTTATTTTTGTTTTGAGGTTTGAAAACTGGATTTTGCACTTTTTTATATAATATCATATATTACGATCAGTGTTGTAAGAATCGCTAGGCGCTAGTCGGACGGTGGGGTACCGACTAACGATTAATCGGGATTAATAGGGATTAATCGGAATTAATCGGATTGAGATTTTTATATGTAATTTTTAGTTATATATATACACACACATTTTTATATGCAGTTTTCTATAGTAAACATGTTTTAACTCCTCATTGACCCATTTTTTTAAGTAATTGGAAGGAATTTATAAGGTTTGGTCGAAATTTAGCCAGCGTATGGCCAAACTTTGGCTAGAATAGGACCGCCTAGCGATTAATCAGACATTAATCGGTGAACCTACGCTTAGTGATTAATCGGTGACTAATCGGAGACTAATCAGGATTTTTACAACCATGATTACGATCCTTTAGGTTACTCAAGAAGTAGCTGAAGTCAAAGATGTTAACCTTGATAAATGTTCCCAGGTGTCTGCTGAACAAACTTCAAAGGTGAGTAGTTATTTTTGATAGTACGTTTAATATGTTTTTAGAGTTCATTATTTTATTAAAGATTGATTAGTTGTTTTGTGATCTATTGCAAGGATGTTGTCTCTGTTACGGCCGACTCTTCAGCCGCTGAAATTGAATAGGATTCTGGAACAAGTCTGAATGGAAAATGAACAGTTCAAGATGTTGGTATTGTAAATATTGGTGAGCTATCCTCTAATGTGAGAAGAACTCAGAAGAAGCTATATAAGGTTAATAATTAGATGCTTATGAAAAACATGTCTTATGAGAGTTAAGTAGAACCATTTATTTTGAAGACTCCTTATGGTTTTTATTTATGTTTGTTAATTGTTGTTTTAACCTACCGTGGTTAAAAGTTTGGTATGTAATGGCTACAATTTGAAACATCTAAACTGATGGATTTGGTATGTAATGTCTACAATTTAAACATCTAAATTTGACCTTTCTTGTTATATATTATTGTTATTATACATTATTGTTGATATTCATGTATTGCACAAGTAATAGGGTTGTATATTATTGTTAGTGAATGAATGTAAATTTAATGAATTGGTTAGTGGGAAAACTGCTAGGATCTGAGATACATTAACATCTGTTAGAGCCTAAGCATTGTTATAGACTCCTAACATCTGCTAGGGCATAAGCACTGTTAGGATTTGAATTACATTAGCATCTGTTGAATAGACTTTGCTTTAACAGACCTTATCAGCTATTGATCATCATCTGTTAAAGATCCTCTGTTGAATCGCATCATCTGTTGATCCACAACAAAACTTAGCTTCATCATACTTTTGGCTTCATCAGCAGAGGTTTTCTTTGGCACACCTTTGCTTCAACAGTCTTTTTGTTCATTAGTAGAGGTTGTTTACTTCAACATACTTTGCTTCAACAGACCTTTGGGTTTGGCAGACTTTAGCGAAACAGATGTTGAGTCTATGCCTTTGGTAGGAGCAGATGTTCAAAAGACTGTTATTTGTAATCAGAGGTTGTAGAGTATTTTGTTAATTTTAAATCTTATATCTCTTTCCCTTGAGCGATCAGAAAACGTGATGGAAAACATGCTCTGAGCATTTATCTCACTGGTTGTGTTGTAGCATCTTTTAATAAGAAGAAAACATAATTTAATTATGACAATTATCGGCCCTAAATTCCTTACGCCTTGCTAATATTTGCAGTTTTCGAACTGTTGGAAAGGAAGCTTTTACCGTTTTATACAATTCTAAATGTCGATCACCATCATGTTGTGATGTATCATGAAGATTCCTAAAAGATGGACCTACTAGGTAGATAAGTATATATGTTCATAGGTTTAATGACCATCATTTACACATAAGATTCCTAAAAGATGGACCTACTAATACCAACTACAAGATACCCATATAGTAAGTAACGTTTAGATGCAAAACATAAAAAGCTAAATCCACAAAGTTTAGAAAATATATAAGTTTCACACACCACCACCACCACATAACTTCATCCAACAAGAGATGGACACTCTAGTTCAAAGAATTTCAACATTATTATCTTTAACACTATCTTCATCAAGTTTTATACTCAAAACTATTTATATAGTGTGCTAGCTGAATACACTATAGATAATAGTTATATCTAACACAGCATAAGACAATCGATATAGATATTTTAGTTCTATATTTTAAACATCCCAAAACCAAAATTACAATAACATCGTAATGGGATGTGAGTGTTAAAGTTCTACATGCAGTTAGTTTTGGAAGAGGAAATTTGTCCATAAAACATACCAACAAAAACATAGACCATTAAACCCTAAAAAGATGTTCAGAAACCATATCAATAAACTTCAAAATGTACTTTATCTCCATGATACGCTGCCAGTTCGAATACATTATTAGATGGGTGTCATCGTCAACTTTTCTAGGATCTCTCCTTACACACAACTATACCATAAACTTCACATAATCAAATGACAACACAGCACTACGGTACTTATTTAGTTGGTGTTCTCGAACAAACTTCTTCGGTATCATCTGTAAAAGTAAATTCTTTGTTTTGTTATTCATTCTCTATAACATGTACTTTAAGTAACAGATAAATCCAACATTATAAGTAAATAAACCATATTAAAAGTAGACATGTAAATACCAGGATGTGTGTCCTTATGACATGGTATTCAAATTGTTTCTTATAATGTGGACGCCTTTTGCGGTGTCGGTGGTTGTTACGGATGCAGTGATGTGCAGTCCCCACGTGAAGCCCAATCTCGTCTTTGTTAAAAATCTTGACAATGAAGTTAAAGTGGTCTTCAGGAGTACTTCCCATCCATTGAAACAACAGTTGGCAGCCTTCCTCAATGTCATTTTCAAAGCAAAACGTTGTCCATCCTGACCCCATAAAACCAGCATCCAATCCCTTTTCATTTTCAGGATGGAAAACATAACACACATCAACTTTATAACGTTGCTTTGGTACGTGTACTTTTGTAACCAAGTTATCAATTTTTAACCTCCTCTCTAACAACAGACACAACAAATCATGCGATAAATCCTACAATTTTCATACATTTTAGAAATGTCATATTAGACTTTATACAAAATACAAAATATAAATTAGAAGTTTCTCTTCCAGAAAATAGAGACTGGCAATATATAAAAACAAGGTAGCAATTTTTTAACCTGCTTGTAGTACGTTTTGTAGGATCGTTTTGTGACCCAAATGAGTCGTTCAGAAGAGATTTATCAGTTTCAGATGCGAAAAATAAGAAACTGACGATGAAACAGCTTGTTTAACGCTTTAATCTTCTTATGTATTGATATAACAGCGTTTACAAACGAAAGGAAAACCGGAAACACCTCAGTATCTCTTTCTGGCAATTGTTACAAATGAATAGACAACTCACCTATTTATACTAAACAGCTTTCGCTTGAAGACACCTTCAAGCGAAACCTACTTAAATCTAATTCAAGCGAAACCTATCCACATACAAGATTCAAGCGAAAGCCTCAAGACATCTTGGAATCAGTTTTGTCTTTTAGAGAAATGATGTACTTGATGATGTCATATTGTGATGTCATCATTCAATATGATGACATCACTCTTGTAAAGATCTGCACCGAACTTGAGACTCGACATAAGACGAAGATGACAGATGAATGCACTAACAGACTCCCCCTCAGATGTTGACGAGTCTTAAGTGTCGAGTCTTTGCATCTTCAGTCTTTATCAGTCTTCTCAAACTCTTTGAAGTGTCTGACGCTGTAAGAATCCTCAAATCTTCTCTCTTTCTCTTTTTATCACCAGCAAACTTCCCACGAACAATCTTTACTTGAATGTCTTCAGACTCCCCCTTTCGATATGCTGGGATCGCAGTCTGGCATGTTGAAATCACAAAGTCTTCAGGTATCGGAACCTGACTCTCTATCATTTAGAAACCTGCACATTCTCTACCTCACAATAAATTTTCTGATAATAACTTGAAAAGCAAATTTTAAAATGATTCAACGTTTATAGCCTCTGATGAACCACTTGCAAAAATATCATTTTCATTTCAAACACAACACACTCTCCCAAACCATTTGTTCATCATGTTTAGCACTCGGAATTTTGAAAATTAGCTCTCCAACACCAGTTGTCGAAAATCTTTTTGAATTTTTCAAAAATTATGCTAAAACACACTAAAATCTTTTTGGATTTTGGAACGTAATGAAATGCAGTAAAGAAATATTTACATACAATATTTTTGTGAGTTTGTGCAAGAGGATCATATCAGTTTCTGAGACAAATCACCAACACCGTTAAGCTTCATTTCATTTTAAGCTCTAAACGATTCACTTAGATTGTCAGTATACAGGTCCACTTAAATTTTCACACAAAGTTCAACTGCTTCGAGATACGAGATTAATGTCTTAAGCACTTAAACTCAATCGCGTGTCCCACCTCAGAATATACTCCCGTATCCAGATCCCAATATTCAGTCTTACAGGTAATTATAACACCAATGATATCTGTATATAAATTAGGTAATGCGAGGGCCGAGGGATCTCAGGTCGATACTTCCGTATACGCAGAGAGATATCAGCTTTGACTTTACGGTATGTCCCCTTTTAGAGGATCTTTTAGCTACAACAGCAGTGACTATCAATTTTATTGTTTCATCAGGATGCTGAGGGTTTATGCTATGTTTCAAGCATTTGCGGAAAGTATTATCCAAGGACTAGGTCAGAACCATCGTCCAGCAGAAGTCCCGGAATAATACCCCAGATATCACTGAGTATAAAAACCTAGTATATCAGATTATGAGACCTTTCAAACGAGATTTCGGGGGTTACCCATATATACGAGAGATGTTCCCCATGATATAAGCAAGTTTGAAATTTAGATTTATATCTCGTCACAATCTACTAAATGTGCAAAAACCTACTCACACATCCACAGTGAGATCGTTTATCACATTTAACTTTCCATTTCTTTAGCATGTTGTGATAGTCCACTGATGTACTATCATTTCCTCTTTTATACACAAAAACTCATTTTCATTTTTTACTGTTTTTGACTTTTTCAAATTTTCAAATGTTTTTGGATTTTCTGAAAATTTCTACTCCCCTTAAAATGCAAACACATTTTAGGAAATTTGAAAATAAACTGTACAAAACTTGACAACTGATATCGAATTGCTTCAAATCGCCATCCATTTGGCATAAACAATCATAACTCCCCCTTTCACAATACTATTTTCTCATTATGATTTCAAAACACTTAAGTTTGTTTTAACCAAAATGATTTTTCAGGAAAATAAGTTTTGTTGATTTAACCACTTGTAGGTTCGGGGTGTGGTTCATCACATTGTCTACTTTTAACCACTTGTAGTAGATCAAGTACAACTTAATGTCCCTGATTTACTACTTGCATGTATGCAACCTCTGTACCTCTTGAAAAATATATTTACAACATATAAGCCTATGTAGGAATAAACCTCTACACAAACCATTTTACCAATCAAGATGCCGATTCCTGCTTCACACTTACCAACCTGGAAGCTCCGGCAATTCACACTTATCCTGTAACAATTTAAACATTTTTAAAATTCAATCACAAAAACAATTATCAAGAAAGATGCCGATTCCTGATCCACGATTACAAACTTGGGATCTCCGGCATAGTCCTAAGACTTCAAGGGAAACAAACTTCCATCCAAGTCTTCTCAGACTTGATGGCGTTCAGTTCTTGCGCAGTAGGGTTGTATGTTGCCTTTTTAGTTGCATAAAAATCTTTAACCCCCTTAACTTTCCCATTCAACATTTTTCCAAAAATTTTCTTAACACTTCCATTGAATGTTTTCTCGACATCAAACTTAGTTTTCTCTGTGTAAAACTGATTCGAGATATCAACCTTACCAACTTTCTGTTTAATTTCTTCAAATTTCAGTGATGGAAACTCATCATCATTCACTGAAATTTTCACCTCACCTTGTGGCTCTTCTGGTTTTGTGGAACCAGATTCATCGCCGACATTCACATCAACTTTCTTAACAACCCACACTTGGTTGTCATTCTCTTTCTTTTTATAAAAATTCCTTTTAGAACACTCACCAACCTCATAAGTTGAATTTTCAAAAATTTTAAGTCTGTCGGTTGGTGGTTTAACATCAACAACCTTTTCTTTCAATTTCTGAGAAACTCCCTGTTTTGTTTTGGCATTTTTCTGGCAGTTCCATGCAATGTGACCAGTTTCATTGCACTTGTAACAGGTACGAGTCTCTCTTTGATAAAACAATTCAGTTCCATTCTTCTTCTTTTCAGCAAGAAACTCTTGATTTGACTGTCTCCAGAATGGTTTCTTCTGTTCCTCTTCTGCACTTCCACCTGACACAAATTCTGTTTTTGTTTTAGAATTTTTCAAATTTTTATGATTTTCTGGTGGAATAAATCCAAGACCTTTCTTTTTGTAGCTACGATTTTGGTTTTGTTTCTTTTGAAAACCAGAACCAGAATTGTAACCCTTTTTCTTGTTTAACCGTTGTTGAACTCTTGAAGTGTACTTTTTTGGTTTTTCAGTAAGATTTAAATCTTTTATTTCAGAAATATGAATTTCTGTCATTTTGAAAACCTTTTTGATCATATCAAAACGAACACTTCTTATTGGAAACTCTTTGTCAGAGTATAATTTGTCAGAATCATTTAAAGTGTATGCAACTTCAAATGTTTCATCATCCAAATTTGCTTTTGATAATAAAAATTCTTTACTGTAAGACCGTTTAACCGACGACTTTTGACTGTTGACTGACGAATTTGACCCTCCAGACTCAGACTTTGACTCAGACTCCTCCTCAGTATCCAACACCTGATCGACCACCTTTTTTATTAACTCAGACTCATGATCAGTATCAGACAAGGTAAACGTGACATCAATGTTATCTGGTAAAACGTCAGTTGTGTCGGTTTTTAGCTTTATATTGACTGCTTTTTCAAGTTGCTCCTCGTTTGGTTTTCTAGGAGAATACCCTTCCCAAATTGGAGGCGGACACTTGTTATAGCTAACAGTCGGTTTCTTACCACTATCTTTCTTTTTCTTCGGCTTCTCGTCTTGAAAAGCTTCCATTCCTGCAACAGTTGGGTAAATACGATCAATGAGATAATCAGAACTAGAATAACTTTGTAATAAACGTTTAATTCTCTCATTCTCAATCTTCTCTGTTTCCAACTCTTGCTTCCATTTAGCACTCTCTTAGATGTAAAAGTTGATTGCTTTCTGCTTTGTCATCATCACAGCATTCATCATCGTAAGTGCTTGTTCTCTCTCTGAGTTTGTCTTTTGAAGACCAGTTACTGTTTTGTTCAAGACATCATAAGATTCTTTCACATAATTGAGATTGAACAGTAACTGCTCTTTCTTCTTCTCATACTCAGCGATTATGTCATCTTTTGCTGCACATTCCTTGCATGCTTCCAAACACTTCGTGCAAGGCTTGACAACTTCAACAATCTTTTCAACTTCGATTGTTTTCACAACTTCAACCATCTTTTCTTCTTCTTTCACCTTCTCAGTTTCAATCATCTTTTCTCCAGCAACAACTTTAACTTCTTCAGTTTGAACAATTTCATCCTTTTCAGCATTACTTTTAGTCTTCAAATCCTTTTATTCTTTTGCAGCTCGTTTCTCTTTCAGCTTCTCCAAGCAATCTGCAAAATAGAAATGAAAACTTTCAGGAGAAAGATGAGTTTTAGCAACATTAATATGTTTCTCTTCCTCATCATCACTATTGCTATCAACTGGTGATTGATCAAACTGTACAGATTTTTCAGAATCAGTATCTGATACACCAGAATCAGACTGTTTTTGATCAAATACAACTTCTTTTTCTGAAGTAACATCATTTTGCACACTCTCATCTGCACTTAGTGAATCTTCATCAGAACTTTCTGAGCTTTCTTCAGATGTAACAGACTGTTCCTTCACACTTTTCACTGTCTCACCAATAGATTTCATCCATGTGGCGAACATGTCTGGTTCTCTAACAATCTTTGCAATGAAAGCTTTGAAATCACCCTTTTCATCAACAAACATATCCCAACTGAAACCTTCAGGTAGCCTCTCATCATCTTGATCGACTATGCATGCTTTGCTATCAGGAGATATATAGTTGCTCCAGTTGAAATCTACCAAACATCCTCTCTTTGAATCCTCAATCTTTCTACCATGAGCCGTTTGTGAGTCTTGTGACTGACCAACTTGCTGATAAATGGCTTTTCGGTAGTAATCGTCTTTTCCGAACGGATTCTGAGCTCCACTAGCTTCTCTGTTCTTGCACTCCCGCTTGAAATGACCTTTCTCCCTGCATCGAAAACAAGTAACTTTAGATTTATCAAAACCTAAAGTAGATACATGAGCATCAAGAAATTCATTTCTCCCGGTAATCGTTTTGAATTTTTCAGCACGTCTAAGAACACTAGCAAGACACCATTTGATGTCCATCAGTTCCATCTCTTCGGCGTCTATCTGATCGTAATCCTCTTTTGTGAGCATAGGATTTTCGATCCGACCTGCAACTAGACCTTCATACGATAACAACACAGAACCAAGTAGAGCCATGTGGTCTTTAGCAGTGTCTTCTGAAAAACTTTGACCTTCTGGAAGATTTAGAGCGATGTTGCACTGAATCACATAACCATTTCCTGTTTTTGTGCTTTGAGACTGAAAACTTTCTGATGAACTCTTTGGATTGACACTTGGATATAATGAGAAACCACTACTGCTTTTGTTTGAACTTTGATCAATCTTTTCTGTAGAATCCCCGGCACTATACGCAGTCTGGATTTTTGGACTTCTCTCAGCTTCTGGAACCGGAACACTCCCTTTATAGTACATCTTTATATCCTGTTGACCACTAGGACTGTTCATCCTGGCGATCTTTTGCTGTTCCAAATCTTGACCTTCAATCTTTTCGATAAACTCACCAATTGATAACCCATCATAAACCCCTGTGTTTTTCAGAATCATCAAATAAGTTCCCCACTCTTTTTGCGGTAACGCATCAGCTAATTTGTCTACCCACTCTTCAGGCTCCTTTTTTATACTAAGCATTGACATAGATCACACAAGGTGACAATAACGTTCAATCAGCTTCTTCGTATCTTCTCCCGGTAAACTACTGAACAGATCAAACTCTTTCTTGAGCAACGCCTTCTTGCTTTTAATCATTTTCTCACTACCCTCAAACTTAACACGTAAAGCATCCCAGATTGACTTTGAAGTTTTGTCATGCTGAAGCAGTATGAAAATGTCTTCTTTGATAGCTTGCTGAAGTAGACTAATCATCATCTTTTCAGATCTATACATATCACGTTCTTGATCACTAAATTCAGATATTCTTTTGTCAACTTTCATATCAGTCTGTGGCAAGACATATTTCTTCAAAATACATTCCCATGACCTAAGATGATTAGCCTGAACCCAGTTCTCGAATCTGTCTTTCCACCCGTAGTATTCTTCAATGCTCGTCAATTTCGGGGGCTTTTGGGTGGTTCCCGTCTCGTTTTCCAAATTCATGTTCCTGTCTCGGTATCCATGATTCAGAATCGAAGAATTTCTCGAACAAGCTTTCAAACAAACTGGTTATCCTCGTAACACACCTTAATCACCTTAAAACAAACACTTATCAGTTTAAACACTATTAAACAACTGAAACAAACTGATACTTGGACTGGTGAATATTTTGTGCGGACTGAATTTGTGTGAACTGAGTTTGATGTCAAACCGTACGAACTGCTATGACCCGGATCAACAACAACCGACCTGACTAAACCACACAACCAGAAAGAGTTCGAATTCAAACAAACTGAAACATCTCTTGTGAACTTTAATCAACACAGTTGGGCCGTAAATGATGTAGAGACTTGGTCTGATGACTTTATAATGTTGAAAACTTGGGCCTTTGAATTACTTGAGCTGACAACACACTTAATAATATCACCAATCTTGACTTTAATAGGCTAAAAATATATGATGGGCTGACTAAAACTCAAAATGATATTTCCAACTTGACTTTAGTGAACCAACACAACCACTAAAACTGACATCATCAAGTATAATCACATGGGCGGTGCCGACAACTTGACTCTTTCAAAACTCTTTGATTGGACCAAATACTTGAATCAAACAATACTTAATGCATATTATTTCTTGAACATAGCTGACACACTTTAATAACTTTCTCATGCAAACTGACAAAACGTGAGAACAATTTTCGAGATTCACATTCAAGCTGAAATGATACTTATCACCTTGTTCAAACTGACACAAGACATGTGAGTTCTTTTTCCCAATAATCAATGACCTGACATCCTCGATTTTTCCTAAAGGCTCATTGGACCTCAAAACCACTAAACCGACAACTATTAATACTCAACAACAATTTCCGATAAAATGAATGAATCGGTGCACCAGTTCACGTGATTTGTAAGTTCAAGACAACCTCTTTTTAATGTTTCAATATCTCGATCACATGCAATTCTTGAACTAATCACTCACATGCAAACCGACAATCTCGATATATGTATCACACAACTCGATGCATCTTTCAAGCGAGAGGTCAATGATATCAGCAAAATCAACACGTATTTCAAGCGAAAGCCGATGTTTCGCTTCAACAACTACCAAAAATTTTCAAGCGAAAGCCATGTTCAAGTTAACTTAGCACGCATTTCAAGCGAAAGCCAGCATGATGTCAGCAAAGAACGAACAACTTTCAAGCGAGCATATGATTTTAACCCGTTTTTAAGTCGATTTTCGATCTGAAACTTTACAGGATTTGTTAATACATGTTTACGCACACTATATGAAAATTTGAGCCGATTTTATCCGTAAAAAATTTTAATTTTCGAAAAAGAATGGTGTAGAAACAGAAAAAGTGACGAAAACAGGCTGTTTTTGCAAGATCTCTTCCTCCTGTGCTCTGATACCACTTATAGGATCGTTTTGTGACCCAAATGAGTCGTTCAGAAGAGATTTATCAGTTTCAGATGCGGAAAATAAGAAACTGACGATGAAACAGCTTGTTTAACGCTTTAATCTTCTTATGTATTGATATAACAGCGTTTACAAACGAAAGGAAAACCGGCAGCACCTCAGTATCTCTTTCTGGCAATTGTTACAAATGAATAGACAACTCACCTATTTATACTAAACAGCTTTCACTTGAAGACACCTTCAAGCGAAACCTACTTAAATCTAATTCAAGCGAAACCTATCCACATACAAGATTCAAGCGAAAGCCTCAAGACATCTTGGAATCAGTTTTGTCTTTTAGAGAAATGATGTACTTGATGATGTCATATTGTGATGTCATCATTCAATATGATGACATCACTCTTGTAAAGATCTGCACCGAACTTGAGACTCGACATAAGACGAAGATGACAGATGAATGCACTAACACGTTTCTTCTTCAGCCTGTATCAAGCAACCATGAACATAATCTCTCCCCGAGCCATCCTTTCTAACCTCCAAACCCTCATTGCTCAAAACACTTGTCTCAAATTTTACTTCTTTCAATTTTTTTAAACACAGCTTCTCTATATTCTTATGTTTGTAAGATTCAACAAACCGAACTCATTATGCCTCGTTTATCATTTTACTTTTATGACCAACCTTATACTTAAACCCTATACAATTAACAAGCTTTATTCCTTGACACTCTCTTGGTAGTTGGTTACTTATTATCCTCGGAAGTATCTATGTATATAAAATATTAATGACATTTAATTTTATATTTTCATTATAAACACACTTTTTAGCATACAATCGTGATTTAAGTTAAGTTGTTCTAAGAATATAGCTTACCAATCCCTCACTTAGCTCTGTCAATTCAGAGACATTGATAATCATCATAAACTCCATCTGAAAGTAAAAAATACAATAACAATCAAATACTTAAACATAAAATCAATTGTATCTGAAAATCATGCTATTTAAGGCATAAAAAATATCTAACACCCTGTAGGACCAAAGTTATATGTTATCTACTTCAACTTGGTCCCTATAACCAATAATATGAGTCTAACACCCTGTAGGACCAAAGTTATATTGTTGTATAATAAAAAAAAATATTATATGGCACTAAACTTTCCAAAGATCCATGTTGGTGTCAACTTCAAACTTCAATTTTTTCCAACAACCAACACTATATTTGCTGACAAATCAGACATATCAGTACTATAAACCGATTGCAGAATATTTTACCAAAATTAAGTTTGATAGAAGAAATATATCAATACTACATCGCAGGTCATACAATAATTCTAAAACCATTCGGAAAATATACAACCAAATATTTATGAAACAACATTATCTCAGATTCTTATTTAGATGGAATACATAGAAATGAAACTAAATAAATTCATATAAATCTTATTAAAAAACAAACAAAACAAGTTCATATAAATTTATCTATTTTAACATCAGCAGTTTATGATTTTGATCTCTATACAACTCGAAATGAAGAAACCAAAACGAACATGTCAAAACATAACTGTAAAATACACAAGAAAATAAAAAATACCTGATCCAAAACTTTAAACTTCTAATCGGTAAGACTGGAGAAGAAGAAACTGAATAGTTTTTTCGCCGGAGAAGAAGAAGAGAAAAGATTGTATTTTGATTGTTAAAAGTAAGATTCTTATCCATTATGTAATTGTTTATTTATTTGATTTATAATAATCTTTAATATCAGGATTTTAAAAACCGATATTTTAATTATGTAAACAATTAACTAATACATTAAATTTATATTGAAGTAGTAGATTCAATAAATAAAGAGTTGTTAGAGAATCTGCCTGGTGAAGAGAAGATTTATTTTAGTTCAAATAGTTTATGTCAATCTGAGGAAGAATCAGAGATTAACATGGCATTGTTTCCTCCTGATGTGTTAAACAATATTCATTTGTCTGGTTTACCTAACCATAAATTAGTATTGAAACTTGGTGCTCGAGTGATGTTACTCAGAAACATTGATCAGGCAAATGGATTGTGTAACGGTACACGTTTACAAGTCACGAAACTCAGAAAAGTTGTGATTGAAGCAAAAATTATCACAGGAACTAATATATGTCACCATAGTTTGATTTCAAGACTGAAGATGATACTTTCTGATAAAAGAATACCAGTGAAGATTTCTCGAAGACAATTCCGACTTTCACTGTGCTTTGCTATGACAATAAATAAAAGTCAAGGACAATCGCTGGAACATGTTGGTTTGTATCTTCCACGTCCAGTATTTAGCCATGGCCAACTCTATGTTACTGTATGTAGGGTAAAAAGTAGGAAGGGTTGAAAATTTTGATTTGTGATAAAGCAAAACGAGTTTGTACAACCACTACTAATGTAGTTTACAAAGAAGTTCTACAAAACCTATGATGACATGTTGTTATGTCATGGTTGATAATTTTTGAACATGTAATTGTATATTCTACTTACTCATATTTATTATAAATTTTGGATGATGTTTTTAGATTAAAAAACATGTAAGAAGTATTATAATGCTTTATAACACTAGTATACTTATGATATTAGTATTAATGCTTTAAATTTATTATGTGTGGTTTTTTATTAAATGTTATATTAGTGTATCATGTGTATTGTTGTAAAGAGTATTTATGGAGATCGAATACAACGTGAAATTCGTAAAGAACAATGTATAGTGATTTGTGTTTTTAATAAATTTTTGTATGGAAATTCTCTAAAGGCTACCTGTGTTTTTAGATGTTATATAAGTGTAAATCATGTAAATTGTTGTCGAGTATTTATTAATGTATGAATGTTTATGCAATTCGTAAAGGACAAACCTATTAAGATATGAATTTAACAACACACTGATCATTCATTACAATATTTTGGTAAAATGTGCTAAAATTACATTATTTTAAAGAAAAATGGGGTAAAGTATAAATTTTACTAAACTTAAATGCATCCAACCAGTGTAAATGGAGCATCTGTATTAACTCCATTTAATATTCTTTTCAACTATTATTGAATATAAACATCACCAAACACCTTCGAACGTTTTCTCACATAAGCTTCTTATCAAAATCGGAAAGGGTCTATTGCATAATATAAATTAGACACTATAAAACCAAGTGTTGTTTCTTTGACGTTATTGTTTGTATTATAAACGTTAGATTATCAATCTTTGATGTTATGAGTATGTATTCCTCATAAATGGCATTTCATATTCTTTGTTTCAATCATAATTGTTGTTGTAATCCGGTGTACTTTTATTGATTAAGTACTGCATTAACTTAAATGAAGTTATTGATAGCATTCTCTATGACAATTTGTGCATGCATCTTCTTGATGTCGTCTTCTAAATTACGGTTGATAAATCAACCATATACTTTTTGGTTGTTGTTGATTTTCTTAACTGTTGTGAGAGATGAGGATTTTCGTTTTGTACTTTATTTTTATAAAACCCTAAGTGTGTAATTATACAAATAGTCCCGTTAATATTTGGTACTTTTGTTTTTTAAGTACTGGTTTAGTTTAACTGAAGTTAGTGATGTTTTTTATATTATTTTATTGATATTTGAATGTTAACGAATGTTTTTTCCATCAACTTGTATATTACGGAAATAAAATAATAGATATGATGTTGTTTGTCCATAAGTTTTCTTGGATGTTGTTCGTCTTTATAACTTGTAAGTTTAAATCCTTTTTTGCAGATATGAATCCATCCAACCAAACACCATCATTTTTAAAATTTCTTAATGAAGATGATTTTATATTTTTGGTATGTTTTTTTTTTTTTTTACTTTCTTGCTACTATTAGGTTTGTACATTAATTTTTTATGTAAGATGTTTAATAATTACTGTGGCAGACTATACCACTTGATTTTGAGAATTTGTTATGGGGGAAGGAGGTCCCCTACGGTCAAACTGTAGAACTACAAGATGGTGACAAAACATGGTTAGTATAAGTAAGGAAGAGAGATGATCATTGTATATTTACGGATGGTTGGACAAAGTTGGTTAGAGATTGTTGTTTGAAAACCAAAGATGCTGTATTGGTAAAAGCTATTGGAAGTTTGTCATTCATTGTCTCATCTTTTAAAGAAAATGTCTACGATAATTCTTATATTTCAGCAAATATTTGACCTAAACTTGGCATGAATGTAAGTAACTTTATATTAGTTTGCTACTCACTGTAAACATTTTTTGCTAGCTCAACAACCTGTTAACATCTGTTTGCCTTTTTAACGTTTGTTTCATCATCCACTTAACGTCTGTGACTAAACTTTTTAACCTGTGTTGACTAACCCTTTTAACATTGGTTGACTAACATCTGATAGTTAACATCTGTCCACGTGGCAACCTCTGTTGGGGATAATGGATGACAGTTGTTAGGAAACCTCTGTTGGAAAGCAATAGAGATATGTAACAGTCGATAGACAACAGTGGTTAGGTTGTGTGTAAATACTGGAACCCCTGTTGACTAACCCTCCTTTTAACTTCAGCTGACTAACCCGTTGGAACCTCTGTTAATCATTAGTTCATATCAATTTAGTAAGTCTGCACTAATTATTTTTTTTACTTCTTTTATTGCTAACCGCTAACAAATTCTGGAAAGAATACTATGGTAAAAATTACAAGTATGGGAAGGCAACCATCTATGTTGGCGAAAGGTTTTGGAATGTGATGATGGAAGGATGGACCGATGGATGCGGTTTTACTGATGGATGGTTAAAAGTGATTAAAGAAGTTCCGATACCAGTTGAATCTTGGTTGGTTTTCACCATGATTGCATCTAAAACGTTTGAGCTTTCTATTTTCCATCCCGAAACTGGAACTGAAATTTCTTTCAAGAAAGCTGATGTTGTTGTTTTGGATGATTTGGTTTATGGAGATAATGGGTTTGATCTATTGGCTGCGGTATAAAAATTCGATGTTAATATACATCTATTTGATAAAATGACGTTGATAAGTAAGTTTGATTATATTATGCTAATAACCATTGAAATGCCATATTGTATACTAAACACAAACAAGATCTAAATTCTGGTGAAGTTGCTTTAGATAATGCTGAGACTGGAGCCACGGTTGGTAATTTCACGCAGTTTACGAGTTTTGAAGATATTTTTAATGTATATATACACATGTAATATTTACTTATTATATTATGATTTAAAATTCGGTTTCTTATATATGATCGTTCTTATAAATATAATCTATTGATGATGACATATTCGATGCAAAGGTAGCGGCTCTGGTTGATGAGTCAGATATTAAAAGTGCCGTAAGTTTAAATTTTCCTACTTTTCTTATCTACTGTATATAAACATAGTAGGTTAGAATCCCATGTATTACACGAGTTGAATAAATGTAATTTTATATATCGAATAATAAAAAGTTTTATCTTTATGAACCCCGTATACTGTACGGGTTAAATAAATGCAATTTTATATATCAAATAATAAAAAAGTTATATCTTTAAAAACCATATGTATTACACAGATTAAATAAATATAATTTTGTATACTAAATATTAAAAATGTCGTACCTTTAAAAAACCCGTGTATAATCGGGTTGAATAAATCTACCAAATAATAAAAAAATTACATGCTTAAAAACCTCGTATATTACATGTGTTGAATAAATCTAAAAAGAGTTATATCTATAAAAACCATGTGTATTACACAGATTAAATAAATGTAATTTTGTATATTAAATACTAAAAACGTCGTGTCTTTAAAAAACCCGTTTATAGTCGGGTTGAAAAATCTACCACATAATAAAAAAAATTATATCCTTAAAAAACGTCGTATATTACACGTGTTGAATAAATCTAATTTTACATAGCAAATGATAAAAAGATATATCTTTAAAAACTTCGTGTATTACACAGGTTATATAAATGTAACTTTGTATAGTAAATAGTAATAAAAAATTATATTTTTAAAAACCCCGCATTTTACACGAGTTGAATAAATATAATTTTGTATACCAAATAATAAAAAGAGTTATATTTTTAATAAATTAGGATAACATTTAATATTAATTTATTATTTATATATTTAATATAAGATAAGTAGGAAAGTGAGATATTTGTTTTAAAAATATATTAAATTAACAATTTAGATTTGGGGATAATGTTTTATTAAAGTATGATAAGATTTAATATTAATTTATTATTTATTTAGTTAATATAAGATAAGTATAGATTTGAGCATACCTTCAATGAAGGGGTATGGTCCCAAAAACCTCGCGCAAGCACGTTGGACCATACCACATCTTCACACCAATAAAACCCTCCTTAAGAGAATCCTGCGCGGCTGCGCATCGGTTCCAAAAAGAAAACATCAAAGAGAGCAATCTTCAACGTCCGCGCGCCGAGATAAAGACTAACAAATGCATCCTTACAACAAACTCATAATGGTCAAGGCTAAAATACCTCCGCGCGATTGCAACCAAGACTTAAACGACATTTCTATCACAACAGAATTAGCATGAGACAGAGCCACATGGGATTACAGTTGTAAAACTTCTAGAAGGCCCTATCGTGCACAACCATTCGGTTATAACCGAATGGCCACGTAGCATCATCCTGAGCATTCCTCAAAGTCACGATGATGGCACCGAATTGAAGAAAGATCTACACTTGTCCACTTTCCACGTGGCATCTCCCCAGCCGTTGATCATACCCATGATCCGTGTTCATATACATCACGTTAGTGATTAACGGTGGAGAAGTAACCGCTTACGGAAATTAATTTCCGTTATCTCTCCTGTCAACAAACTTTCCCGCCCAAATTCGGTTATAAGTAAGACAACTCAGGTATCATTTTTGAAGTTACTCTCACTTCACTTTCACTGTTACTTCTTCTTCTTCATTGAAACCTGTACTTATTCTCACGCCGGAGGGTGGTCACGGAGAGAACCCCCATTCTCCCCGTGGCGAGTCTAACGGCTGTTTGTTTTGCAGTTATCATCTGAAGAAGGAGCTTAGCCAAACCCCGGAATCAAACGAGAGGACTCTCCCCTTTTATGCAGAACTAAACCCCTGGTCCGACTGATTACGGTCATTCGAACCAGTGTTTCTTTATTGGCGCCCACCGATTTCTTAGTTTCTATTCTCACCTTCTCATTTTGATTCATTTATCTCCATCCTCTGTTTTCCATGGCAGAGATTCCGTCAAATCGACCATCAGGTTCTCGACCGACGAACTTCAATCATGATCCCTATGTCGAGGGGTTTGTAGAAGAAGCCTCAGACGATAATGAGGTCCAACACAATGATCCCGTTACTCCAGGAGCACAACCCGAGGTCCCGATAAGCTCAATCTTACCCCCCCGGTGAAACCCCCATCTCGTGGTACGTCAGGTCTCAAGGGGCATTAAATGCAGTATATGCACAGCTTTGTGCACAGACTGTTCCTCACGCAACTCAATCTCGTAGATCTACATCTCATGTACGAGCACGATCTGCACCACGTACATCTCACCATGACGCACCATCACGAATACATGTAGACGACACAGAAGTCTACTACAGATCTCCTACCAGGTATGAATCAACTCAATCCGAGACTCAACGAAGGGATTATCGCGATGAGCCATATTCTCATAGAAGACAGTCAGTCCATTCTCGGTTGGGCCCGCGTTCTTACCAAAAGTGGGACACCCAAATCGATGAATACGACAAAACATATCAGGAAGGTGATAACACAAGTGTGTTCAGCCAGCTGCAGCGGGACCATAAAAATTATAAACCTCGCGCGGTTTATAATCCGGATGCAGAGCACAATTACAACTTAATCTATCGCCCGGCAGAGGCAGCGGAGAACTCGAAATTTGTCAGTGAAATCGCCCTAGCTCCCCTTGAAAGGGCGAAGCTACCCTCAAACGTCGGAAAATTCAATGGGATGTTAGATCCAGACGATCATCTCCGTGTATTTACCAGCGCAGACCTGGTAAGGGGTTGGACTTTGCCTATTTGGTGTCACCTATTCGTCCAAACCTTGACAGGTGCAGCACGGTTGTGGTTCTATAATTTACCGGTTGGGAAGCTAACGTCATGGGTGGATTTAAAAGAGAAGTTCCTGGTCCACTTTAGCCAACAACGAAGATCTGTCAGAGACACCGCCAATGTGATGAATATCTGGAGGCGTGATGATGAAAGTCTGGAGGACTTCATAATGCGATACAACAAGGAGCTGCTAGAGATTGGTGATGTTCATGAACATCTGATACGAGCACAATTCAAGTATGTCGTACGCTGTGATGACATGATTAAGGTTCTGTCAGGAACAGAGGGCTTACCCAAAAGTTGGGAGAAACTAATGGCTGCATCAAAGGTTTACGTGCAAACGGAGCGTAACTTAAGCTCTAACAGGCCACCACCACCACCACACAATCGTCCGCAGGACATGAGTGGTAGCAGCGGAAAGAAATTCAAGAAGAATTGGCGCGACTCAACCTCTGGAACATACTCGTCTGATGATGTTCGTGCAACCATAAACAAACTCGCAGCGCGGAAAGAAACAAAGCAAGAGAATCGAGAGCGGTAGTAGACCCCTCTCACAAAAACACCGGCGGTGGTACTCAGCACAGAGGATTATCAATTTAAAACTCCTCCGCCGATGAAGAACAAGAGGGGCCAAGATCCAAATCAGTATTGTGAGTATCATAAGGATAACGGTCACACCACAAACAATTGTATAAGCCTCCGCACCGAAATCGAGAAGGCACTAAAAAGTGGCGAACTCACCCACTTACTTCAGAATGTGTGGAAGGATATCAAACAAATTACTCGTGGGGATGAAGGACCGAGTAAGAAAGCAAAAACTTAAACCGCGCAAGAGCAACAAACATACAATAGTTTCACTTCATATTGGTTAGGTTCTTCAACTTACCAAATCATGAAACAAGGCTATTAGTATGGATAAGTTAAGTCTCAGTTAATTATCCTAAAGCAAACAACTTTGTAACCAAGGCCTCTGAGCCTAATCCTTAATCAATGCAAAGTTTGTTCTATTACTTCTATGTTTATTACAAATTGCATGCAATTCCTTTTGGTAAGCATAAAAACACTATGGTAATCTTAACAAAAGTCTCATGAACGGTCTGCGATCACATATATCGCGCAAGGCCCAGCCTTACGTTCACACATGAGCTTTATACCACCTTTATTCGCCTTACCTAATCAAAGAAATTGTACTCATGCAAAATATTGTAATTCAAACATATATTATAACAGTTACTGGCACACCACGCACCTTAACAAAAAACTATGTACATACACGGCAGTATATCAATAAAGTTACTTGCGCCATAGCGCATTAACAAACAGGGAGTTACATCCCAAACCTATGTCAAACTACCAATTGTTCGTTCAACAAAAAAACAAAAGAAACCTAAGCTAGGTCTTCATCATCATCATCTCTATCTGGGAATACTTCCCTCAGTTGCGTCACAAAGTCTTCGGACTGCAGCGCAACAGCAACAAGGTCCATGACAGGAAGCTGCAGAGTGTTGAATTGAGTCTTCGCAGTAGGAAGAGCAGCTTCAGTATCAACACCTTGCGTAGCAGATCTACTGGTATCCCAGTCAACTTTTAAAGCACTACCAACATGCTGGGAACATTCCGAGTAACCTTGGGCATACCCATCATTGCGCGCGGCAACCAGCAGGTGCGCAACCGTCTTATCTAGTTCATTGGCATTAAGAACAGAGTTGGCAACCTGCATAATAAAACAAATAAGAAGGCGCATAATCATATCAGATATTGTCAAAAGTAGACGCACTTACGCTTATGATTCCGTGATCTTTCAACCATAACATGTCATTCTTCAATGGTTCAAGCTCACTCTCCATCGTCGCCCGGGCAGTCTCGGAACTTTCCAACTTCTCTTCAGTTTCAGCAAGGCGGCGGGAAGTCTCAATTTTTTCAACCCGTTCAAGCTCCAAATCTTTTTTAACGGATTCAACCTCCGTCTTAAGTTGTTCCTACTCAGATAATAAAGAGGTAAGTTCGTCTATCTCCTTTTCCCTAAGATCAAGGGTGGCGCAAGTTCGTACCTCTCTCTGTTCACTTCTCTCCCTATGAGAACGCGCCTCATCGCGCGCCGCTTCAGCCTCAGCTTTTTCTTGTTTTAGCTTCTCAATATCCGCATCTTGTTTTTTCAATCTCTCAACCTCAGCCTTGAGATTATTAATGATATTGCGGACAACTATCTTTTCATTATTATCTTTCTCACAGATCTCCCTCCAATTTTTGTGTTCCTTAGAAAGGAGAGCAGCTTCAGCCTCCGCCTTTCTTTTCCAACCAGCAACAGACCATTCTTCAGTTTTTTGATCATTCTCAAACTTGGCCCGATCAGCTTCTAATTTCGCCAGCAATAGGGCAGCTCGGGCCTTATCCTCAGCAGTTTTTTTCTTGGACGCCTCAAAAGCAGCCCATTCTTTGTGCATACTACACCACTCACGCACTATACGAGGCGTAGTGGATGTATAAGTAGCAGCTTCTTCGAGATAAGCATGATAGGTCTGCTCGTGAGGGTGCCCCTCTTGAAACTTGATCTCCCCAGGAGGGAAGGTTCTTTGCAACCATTCACGGCACACACGCCAGTCGAAAAAGGTATCACCTTTTTTCAATTTCCACACCGGCGCATGAATCTCATCCCCCTTTTTCTCCGAATAACATCTGTAATAATAATCCTTCGGAGTTTCATCCGAGCGGATAGGAGAATTTTCATCAACTTGAGCAAAAGAGCCTTGGTCCCCAGCAGGGCTCTTCTCAACATTTACAGACGCATAGGCGAAACCTGAAGCAGGAAAAGTTGCCACAGGGTCTTCTTGAACAAGTTTTCCTTTCTCCGGGTCACACGCCACAAATTCATGAGAAGTAGGATGAGCATCGTCAACATCCGTAGCCTTCGGATCCACAATCTTCTCTAATCCCACAGGCTTCTCTACTTCAGAATTACCCACCTCAGCAACCTTCTTCGCCTCATCTTCAACAGCCTTAGAACCGTCTAGCTGTTCATTAACCAACACGCGAGGAGGAGAAGGCAGGAGGTCCTCATTAACAGTAGATGATGGTTCCGCATGAACAGGAGAGACTGGTTTTTCTGTAAAATAAAAAATTCATGTCACAAACATATAGTGCACATAAAAAATAGAATAAAGTACTCACCCGGAGGAGGTTTCGCAATGAAAGCATCAAGATTGCCCCTTCGGCTAATCTTTCTCCGCTGAACCTTCTTGGCGGGCTGCGCCTCAGTCTCAACTTCAACTTGTTTTCTTTTCCCCACCCTCGTCTTCAACAAAGGCTCCGGACTTGATTCCAGATCGATGGGATCATCCGGAGTCAAAACGGGGATATCAGCAGAATCCCGAGGCTCTGCCTTTGGCTTCTTCACAACTGCAGGCGCAAGTCCCTCCAACGAGTCAGACATCACTACATAATCACACCAGGAGTCAGAGGAATGGCGCGTACCTTTCTTCTCTCCTTTGACATTTTTTACTCTTGACGGTTGTGCCTTCGCCGGATCATTCTTTTTCGACGCAAAAGAAGCAGCCGACGCACGTTTCTTCTTTTCAGGGCATATGCCCAGGTTAGTCAACTCACCTACTGGAAAAAGCAAAATCTTGCAATATTACCACACACGTAAAAACAGCAAAGAATAATATTGCGATACCATCCAAAATCATAGTATACTTACCAGCGCCAGTTGGGGGCTGCGCGGCCTGTAACACCTCGTAAAATCACGACCAATATAATGAAGACACGTGTCATGAGTTTTAAATGTGTAATGGATTCAATATGAGGGACTAAAGTTGACAAAGAAAGAAAGTATGTGTGAAAAAGGATTCAAAGAGTCAACATTTGATAATTATGCCTTTCAACAACCCTACACGATGTTTATAACCTTAAACGAATGAATTATGAAGCGTATTAAGCCATTTGTGGAAGAAAGTGAGAGTTTACAAACCGCAAGGGTTAAATGTGTCAACATGTTTAATTTATACCTCTGAGTGACCTTTTAGCAAACTCGAAGCTTTGTAATGATTAATTATGCTCACTAGAATAAATGATAAAAATTTCACAAGGTTTCGATTTCGTATGAGAAAGTTATGATAACATTCGTATATGAGGGGTTAAAAGTGTCAACGCTGAAATTTAAGACTTTTCGGGTGATCATAAAACTAACCGGGGACTTAACAAAGTTTGGTTACGACTTGGAGCCCCTAAAAGTCAAATTAGAGGGTTAAAAGTGCAAGAAATCATATTAAAACCACTATTAAAAGGACGAGGGACTAAAATGCAATTGCTGAAAGTTGTTTTGACCGGATTCGGGAACCATACCGGCCGCGTAAGACCTTATGGTCTTTTACGCGGGCCGCGTAGTCCACTGCAGCAACAAAAACATGCACAGATGGCTGTAAACCCTGTTCCACCGCCTTTCAAGGCCTGATTTCGATTCCAGGGGCTGCTCCAATGGTTTAACATGCATAGGGGGCACTTGTACTGATCTGGAATCACCTCATAGACTTGTTTGGCATGATCCAGTGAGATTAAAATCCATATAAATAGTACCCATTGTTGCATCACTTGTGCATACACTTCAAAAATCATTCTAGGCTTTCTTTGGAGCTCTCTAATCATCAAACAAGTTTTCTTAAGTTCCATAATCATGCTTAGGACTATTGTAAGCATCCTTAACTCCTCTTAAGTTTTATTAGTTTAATGGCCTAAAGTCAAACCCGTCGTAATTAAGGTTTAACTTAGTGATTAATCACGAATGGTCCAGTCAATTCTCGAATTAAAAGAAGCTTTGAGTTGGTAATTATATGGGTAATAAACCCTTAAAAGGGCACCCTCTGATTCCCACTCTAACTAGGTCAATTGTCGGGTCAAAGTTAATTATAAAAAGTCAACAGAAAGCAAATTTTTGCATAAACACATAATTAACAATATAGAAGCTATGAAACCTGTTTTATCACTCATATAACTTAATAATTAATGTAAGAACATGTCTAAGCATGTTCAACCCGACAATTTTCAGTTTAAGCTCGGTTCGGAACCGAAAGTCGCAAAAGTAGACTTTTGCTTTGACTTTCAGTTCTGACCCAATGTAGCATATTTTAGAAATGCCTTAGAGCTCTATTAGGACCAGGTTATAGATTAGTGTAACTCTCTGAGGTTATACAACTTGGTTCATTAGTTATTCGATTCATGTGCAAGTTTCCGTTATATGCCTAAATGTTGACCATAATGCCCTTTTGACCTTAAAACGAGATTTTTGAAAATATGAGAGGACAAAAACCTTTATTACTGATTTATAAACTTGTCTTAAAAATTTGACGTCAGTTTGAGGTCTAGATTAGGAGTTATGCTCAATATCGTAATTAAGAAGCTTTTTATTAATTAAATGGCGTAATTAGCATAAAGCCTATCTAAACCCAAATTTTGACACCAAACTTTTAACCCACTGATGTAATATAATATTTTGGGATTTTGAAGATTTTTATTTATTTTTAAGCTGAGCATAACATAGGGTTCTTGCTTTAATTCGGTAATTGTCGGTATTGGGATTGAACCCTACCAGAGGAACAGATAATGTAAAGCCAAAACCTGTTCACAACAGTGGATTCACAATAAGAAGACGTTTACACTAAGCTCTCCCCTTGACAGTGGTTACCTATCTGCGGATACACTCTAAGTAATGCTCTGAAGAACAACTGATGAACCAAACACTGATGAAACAACTAAAGACTGCTAAAAGGCAAACACTGAGCTCTATCTACTGCTGTCTCTTATGTACTGCTGAAGACCCAAGCACTGCTCATTCAAAGACTGATCACCTTTTGAAGAAAGCACTGATGCTCAAACAATCAGTACTTAGGCTACAACAGTGGAACGTGAACAGTGTTAGACTTGTTTTGTATTTTACTATCAATCAGTTGTTAGACATCAGTAGTTTTGTATAGACCAGTGTTTATAGGTTGTTAGGCTGTTAGATGTCACTATCATGGTGACGTCAGCTGAGGTACATCAGTGGTTTGGTTTGCCTATAAATATGACAGTGCTCTGTACTGTTATATTTGATTCGTTTTGAGTGAGTTCTTCTCCTCAATTCAATCCTTTCATCTTGTGCAACCAACTCTGGTGTATCAGGCTGAGGGGGAGTTTAGTTTGTAAGCTTGCATTGTAATCTTTTGCTTTGATTGTAATCTTTCGACTCTATGAAAAAGCAAATGTTTATCAAACTATTTTCTCCTTTGATTGTGTTCACAAAGTTTGTTGTTCATTTCCGCTGCACTTAAAACTGCTCATATCTATTTGATTTGTTCAAATCTCACAAACAAACACAATCATGAGAGCCTCAGATCCTAACAATTGGTATCAGAGCCTGGACAGTCAAATTCGATCTAACAATCAATTTGACATAACAGTTCGGCTCAAAATTCATTGATACTAAGGTTGGTTGTATTTAGTTGAAAAACAGAGTATCGAGTAAATCATGTTCAAAACGGTTAATCAAAAACTCTGTAAATCAACCAAGATGTCATATGACACACAAATTTCACGCAACAAGTGATATCATGCACAAGTCACTCATAGTTTTCAGATCTGTAAAATATCTGATAAATTATGGGATCGTTCGATATTTTCAAAATTGATTTCAATTGTTGTTTTGATATTTGTGATGTTTTCACTAAATGCTAAAGTATGAACCTCAGATTAACAAAACCTATGATTCATAAGACATTAGTGTTTTGATTTTCTATAAAGAGGGAATTAAGACTTTAGTTATTTAGATCTTATGTGTTGAAAACAGGTTGAGATCCTCAAAAGGAACAAATCAATCTTGTTTAAATACATTAAGAAAAACAGGGGTCAACATAGTCCGTATCATATGTAGTGTGAGATTGGTTGAAAAACTTATGCAAACATGACCAAGTCTCTCAAAACATTACTGCAAAATGATATTGGATTAAAATCCATAAAACTCTAAAGTGTGTTTATCTCAAAACTATTGAAGTCAAAAGAAAAGAGTATAAATGCAAAACACTTAAGAGTCAAAGTTTAGGGTAATAATGGTCATTAAGCAACTGTGTGCATTCATCTGCTCAAGAAAAAGGTTTTGATTCCGGTGAATGAACTCCAAAGAGGACTAGACAAATGTTCAAAAATTTATCCATGTGTCCTTATGTTTGAAATCAACTGACAAAGAAAATGGTACAAAACAGTGGTCAAAATGTATTCAAAATGTTCTACCACTGCGGTCAAACCACTGACCATTTTCATAAACTTGAGAATGATATGATTACGTTTTGTTTTTGAAAAGTACCAGATCCTTTTTGATGCTGTTCTCAGAAAATCCTTTAAAATTTTTTATATAAAGGATTCTCTCGAATAATCAGGATATATTATTCATTTTTTTTAGTAATATATTTTGAACTTTTGCTTGTTTTTGTTGGCTTTAGTTTCAATTACCTGTCAGGACATAGTACCTTATTTTTTTTTAGTATTATTGTCCTCATAAATGGGTCAAAAGGAAATGGTACATATGTCAAGATCATGTCATACTCAGGTTTGCTCCTAAATTTTTATCAAAGGTTGATTGCTAATTGTGCTTGAATTACTAGGGTACTCATGTTTTAATTGAATATTAAACGAAAATGAGTTGCCTTAGCAAAAAGTTTTCATCATCTGGGGTACTAAACCACTGTCCTTCAAAATTGACATGTGGCAAAACCTTGAATGAAAATTCTCAAAACTGTTGTTGGAATACTTGTCCCTCAGATCTGTACCATTTACCCTAACCACTGTTTGTTCAAAAGTCTGCTCTGCTTTAAAGTCTGTCCACTGCTGAAAGCCATCCTATGTTCTCTCATTCCCTTGATAAACTCTGTTGTTCAAAAGCAGTGTCTTATCCACTGATATGCTATCCACTGATAGTGAAAATCATCCACTGCTTTACTACCACTGCTTTCATCAGTAGCTTTCACATAAGTACTGTCCTTCATTTCATCAGAGTTTGGCATGTGGGCAGTACATAGTGGTCAGTACTTTTGTAACCGCTGCCACGCCAGTCTTCACTTTTCCTCTATAAAACCCCACTTTACATCAAAAACAGGGTTTTACTGTCGAATTGAATTCTTAAAAATTCTCTTCTCAAAACAATTTTTCATCTCATTTCTTCACAAATTTCTTCGATCATCATCTTCAAAATGACAAAATTGAAGCCATCTGCAAAACCCTCATCCAAATCCACATCGAAAACAGCCTCTCAAAAGGCAATCTCCACTGAAATCCCATATAAACCATCTCACAATCTCCTGGGTCTTCTCACAAAGCCAGGAACCACCAAAGTTTTCGATTCCATCATTGACATCATGGCAAAATCAAAGTACAAAACTTTGTTCACCGCCGATGCACCAATCTATTTGGCGACCCAAAGAGAGTTCTGGAAGAATGCAACCCTTGAAAAACAAGGAGACACTGCAACCACCATACACTCTTCTATAAAGGGTAAAGTTGTCCAAATCACGCCACAATCCATCTCAGAGGTCTTTCAACTCGGTGATCAGGAAGGTAAAATTTCTTTCACTAAAAACGAGTTACAAACTGACTTCATTGAAAGAGGGTATGAAGCCACAATGATGAAGAAACTTACCTTACAAAAAGGTTATTTTCCTTCTGCAACCAGATTTTTATTTCATACCCTCCTACTATGTGTTTCAAATAAAACCACTTCTTTCAATGAAATTCCTTTAAAGATTCAAAATCTGGGATATGCAATTCTTCAAAAAGAAAATTTTAACTATTCCAGGGAAATTTTTAAAGATTTGGTTAATAATGTTGAAACAAAATCATTTTTACTGTTTCCAAGGTTTATAAGTTACTATTTTGAAAAGAAATTCAGTAAGGATGATTTAACTGTAATAAATCAAGGTGATTCTACTCAAATAAACAGTTTAACAACTGAAACTTTTTCAAGAATGTTAGCACCTTGTAAAACACAAGCAGAGGTGCCTGAGCAGAATTTAGCAGCTACCACTGCTCCTCAGGTATCTGCTGCTGAGCCCACTGCTCAAGGTGATCAAAGTGGCAGCACAACTGCTTTGAAACCCACACCTACAATCACCAAAAAGCCAAAAAGAAAAACTCAAAACCCCCAAAACCCATTAAAAAGGCAACTCTGGAGGATGAGATACCAGAGCTACTGCCTGTGACAACACAAATGTCACAAGAAACCACTGCTGCTACTTCCTCACAGCAGTTGGTACAAATATCTCAACCCATGACCAAAACTCCTCCTGCTTCTTCACAAAAAGATCAGGTTGTACACATTGGGACACCACATCATGATGCTCTGGAAACACTCGTTTCCATCATCCACAGCTCAATTCCCGGAGCAAATCCTCTTTCTTCACCAAACATCACATCCACAATTCCCCCACCAACTAAACTGCTGTTGGATGCAATTGATTTGAACCAGGCACTCACCAGTCCTTCTCAATCACCTATCAATGAGAATATACCTCAACAACTGACTGGGTCTGATGTATCAATATTTGCTAACCCACCAACACAACCTGAGGAGGTTAGACCCCTTGAGTTACACGTAACTCTTGGTGGTAGTCCAAGTGAAGCAGCCACTACAACTGTTGAACCCATTGGTTTACAGTTGGACAGTGGTTACACTAATAAGACTTCCTTGGAGGCAATTCCTTACATAGCACCTCTGCCAACCACCAGTGGATTTATTTATCCTACTGGCAACATAAAAAGGTTGTCAAGTGTTGAAGGAAGAAGACCCCAGTACCAAGAAAAAGGGGCATCAGTGGTTAGTGTTTGGAGTACACTCCCTACCTCAACCACTGATAAAACCACTGTTAGTGGGAAATCAGATGATCCCATTAAATTGGGTGATGATTTAAAATATCAGGATTTGACGGAATGAATTGAAAAGTTGGATACATCTGTTGCAGATCTTAAAAACATGCTACAGCAGGTGTTGAAAACTCAAAAGATGCAATCCACTGCTGTTCCACCTCAAGCACCTGCTCCACAACAGGCATCTGCTACAAATGAGCTCTGGAATCTATTCCAACCTTTTCTCCATCAACAAGCACAACTAGCAGATCAGCAACATGAAAAACATGTTCAAAAACTGAGAAATGTAATGGAGTCAAGGTTCAAGAACACTCAGGCTGATCTAAAGGCTCTCAAAACTCAGATCCTGCACACCACTGGCACTGCTCCTCCAACAGTACTTTTCATTGATCAACTCCCAGAAGATAATGCCAAAAAGGGGGAGAAAATTCAGGAGTGGAAGAAGAAAGGAATAGATGATGGTCTCTATATTGAACCTGAAAGGGATGCTATGACCAGAAAATTCCTGTGCCAGATGGTAGTAAAAAGGTTGATGCAACTCAAGAAGCACTTGATGAAGGAGTAGCAAGTGTTAAAAGAGATAGAATGGCAAAGGATATCTCAAGATGGAATGAGGAGAAAAGAGTTTTCATGGAACTGTATGAGCAAGGTTGTTCTGGATCAAAGGATACTAAAAATCCTAAGACAAAAAGGAAACCTACGTCCATCCCATCCAGATTTCCAAAGCCTCCAAAACCACCATCCAAAAGCCATCTGCATCAAACCTCCACCCAAACAGCTGTTGTAACTCCTACTGTATCAACTACTGCTGGTACTTCAGTGGTTTCAACATCTGTTCTCACTTCAACACACACTACATCCACTGCTTTACCACCATCACCATCACCACCAAAAACAAAATCACCTCCTGCCAAAAGGCAGAAGAGAGCAGTTGTTACAACATCTGCTGTAAAGACAACAATGGTTGGAACACCAGTTGTTTCAACAACTGTTAGTCAATCACAAACCACTGCCACTACATCCACCACCACTGTTCCATCCAAAACATCATCAGCCCCTCCTCAAACAAAGAGGAGAAGGCTAATTCTCAAAGATGATGACACTTCACCACCACAAATATCTTCGAAATCTTTGGCTCTTGTCACAATACCAAAACCAGTTCCTCTCTCTTCAGTTCGAATACACAAGCCCTTACCTCCTGCAGGTGTTCAATTTCCTCTTGAGCTAGCAGCTGTTAGAGAAGAAATAAAATCATTTTACTTTGAAGATGACCCTGCCAAAAGGAGTTTGCCATCAATAAAAGGATATCCCTGGCCTAAAAATGTTGATGAATATTTGAAAATCAAGGCCAAGCAAGCAGAGGATATCTCAAAAAGAAATACACAAGGGAAATCTGACAAAGAAATTTCAAGAAATTATCAATATCTGCTCACACAAGTCAGATCCCTAGAACAATTTGCAAAAAATGTCAGTCAACAAATTTCAGAAAGAGCAGCTGAAACTTTGAAGAAAGACTACATTGAAAGCATCATGGCTCACAAGAAATACAAAGGAGAGATATACATGTACAAAGAGTGGACTGTTCCTGAGCTTGAAGATGAAGCAGCAAGAATTCAAGACATGATAAAAAGGAAAGTCACTCACACTCCTCCTGACTGGGCAAAGTTTAGAAAGAATGTACCTGACAAACAGGTAGAACTGAAAAGAATGAAAGAAGAACTGGTTGCTGCTGAATATGGAAACAAAAGACAAATTGCTAAATGGAAAGAAGATGTGGTCAGGATCACCTACAAAAGGTTGGAGGAACTAAGAAAGAAAGATCCAAATGTTCCTCAAAAACCTGTCTATCCTGAAGCAGAGGTTTCAAAAAGACCAACAAAGCTGCAAATCAGGAGAGCCACTGCTCCAACTGGTGATGCCATCTATAAAAGAAGGACACACAAACAGTTGGGAGGTGAAACCATCCAAGAGATGATAAAAGGAGATGACCTTGTAAAAGAAGGAATAAAGAAAATGATCATAGAAACTCGTGGTTTGGATCAAACTGCAAATACTGCTCAGCCAGTTATGAATAGGCCAGCCTCACCAAATACCTCTGCAAATAAACATCTCCCAAGAAACCCACCAGGCTCAAAAATACAAAAGTGGGAAACTGACAAACAGACCTGCGTATTGACTTTGCTCAGGTCTGGTGGAGAAGTGGAGAAAATATCAAGGGAACAAGCTCTTGGCCTGAGTCTTGAAGATTTGCAGGATCTCCTTGATCTTCCACTTAGCAGGGATGATGAAGACACAGATGCCCTAGACTTTGAACTACAATTTAAAGGTCAGATAAGGGAACTGTTGATGAGGCAATAAATGTCCACAATAATGAAGAGTTTTGGCATTATCTGTTCCAGGGGGAGATTGTTGGGATTGAACCCTACCAGAGGAACAGATAATGTAAAGCCAAAACCTGTTCACAACAGTGGATTCACAATAAGCAGACGTTTACACTAAGCTCTCCCCTTGACAGTGGTTACCTATCTGCTGATACACTCTAAGTAATGCTCTGAAGAACAACTGATGAACCAAACACTGATGAAACAACTAAAGACTGCTAAAAGGCAAACACTGAGCTCTATCTACTGCTGTCTCTTATGTACTGCTGAAGACCCAAGCACTGCTCATTCAAAGACTGATCACCTTTTGAAGAAAGCACTGATGCTCAAACAATCAGTACTTAGGCTACAACAGTGGAACGTGAACAGTGTTAGACTTGTTTTGTATTTTACTATCAATCAGTTGTTAGACATCAGTAGTTTTGTATAGACCAGTGTTTATAGGTTGTTAGGCTGTTAGATGTCACTATCATGGTGACGTCAGCTGAGGTACATCAGTGGTTTGGTTTGCCTATAAATATGACAGTGCTCTGTACTGTTATATTTGATTCGTTTTGAGTGAGTTCTTCTCCTCAATTCAATCCTTTCATCTTGTGCAACCAACTCTGGTGTATCAGGCTGAGGGGGAGTTTAGTTTGTAAGCTTGCATTGTAATCTTTTGCTTTGATTGTAATCTTTCGACTCTATGAAAAAGCAAATGTTTATCAAACTATTTTCTCCTTTGATTGTGTTCACAAAGTTTGTTGTTCATTTCCGCTGCACTTAAAACTGCTCATATCTATTTGATTTGTTCAAATCTCACAAACAAACACAATCATGAGAGCCTCAGATCCTAACAGTCGGTTTTGCCCTTTTCTTGAATAAAATGAGTTTTACATAATATTTTGATACCAAACTTTTTGCTACTGATTTTATATGATAAATAAAATATTTTGGACTTTATAAACTTATCAAAACTCAGATTTCCTATTTAAACCCGAAAATCGCTTAAAACCGACTTTTACGCGTTTTAAGCGCATAGTATGAGTCAAAACTATTTTTGGCATATGAAACTTAATACCTACTGATGTTTTAATTAAATTTTTATAATTAAACAATAAGCAAAAGTTTTGAACTCAGAATTCTAATTTTGACCTTTAAAGCTTATATGAAATTACCCAAATGCCCCTACGGTGCATAGTTGGGTTATAAAAGATAAATTTCACATATATGCAATACCCTACTGTTATGACTTATAAAAATAAATATTTTTACTGATTATATCAGACCTGAAACTCAGATTAATAATTAAACTCTTTTTATAACCATTAAAATGACCAAAATACCCCTACGGGGCATAATTTGAGTTTAAATCCATTTTGGGCATGATGGAAGGTATCTTACTGATATCACAACATATGTAAGGCATATTAACTTAGGAAACCTGTTCATGACTCATTTGGTTACCCGTTACGCATTATTCGCGTTCGGTGCGGTTTATGTAACTAGTTTGCATAAATTAGCCGAAACGGGTCAAACCTTATCGTTTTTATCTCAAAATCCAGAATGTGTTTAGTTTACCCATATTATACAAGTATACAAACTTGTTGGGTCTAAACCACACTCTAATCCGATCATCGCTTAATCGTGCGTTTTGAACCGTATATATTCCTTTAAAACTAACCGGTCTAAGTTTAGACTTAATTAAGACCCGTTAGGAATCTAATAGGTTATTAAAACCTTCGTTCCAGATTAGGAAACCAGTAAAAGATACTTGCACTCGCTGATTGTGATATATACTTACTCAAGTAAATACTTTTAACTTATTTTCTCTTATACGAGCTTGGGGTACTGTATATAAAATACCGCTTGGTCGTGCATTGAATTGTTAATCATATGAAGGTTAATTTATTGAGATGACCCGTTTAAATTGTTTTGTTTGCTTAAAGCCTTTGGGGGGTTAATGACCATGTCGTGGATATCATTGGCATCATTCATTGAAATGGTCACGACCTAAGCACAGGGTGTAGGCATATACCTGACGGTGCATATATATATATAAAAAGGTATAACCGCTTGTTCGAGAATAACTCAACGCGGGACTATATCATGTGGTGTGTCTATTAATCTTTAACCCGGTATTCAGCCCGGGCTACTGAATGTATAACGAACATGTAATTCTCTTACAAGTTTATATATAAATAATTATCCCAAGTTATAAAAGATTATTTTGTGCCTTGTGCATTCAAATCAATTTTCTTAAACATTTTCAAAATGAGTCGGTTAATTGTATTTACCAGTGTAAACTGACGTATTTTCCAAAAAGGCTAAGTGCAGCTACTAAACGGAATAGGCTGGCTACTCCTAGCATCAATAAAGAGTCTTGCAAGCTTAGATGTTATTAAATCTGTTGAACAATGATCTTTTGAACTTTGATCCGCCTGTGGATCCTTACAACCGTTTTGTAATACACTTGATATTACTTTTTATTCGGTTTGTAATGATTTTATCTTTCGACTTCCGTTGTGTATATAAACTGTGATAAATTGTCTATGATGATATCAACTACGTCACGATACTCCCCACCAGGCCCACCGGTAATACGTGGAAATATCGGGGTGTGACACGGCCAAATCTTCATCCCGCGTAAGAACAAAATTCTTAACAATTTGAAGATACCAAAGCTCCTCATCTGCCCTTTTCGGAACAATGGCCATCTTTCCACCCTCTCTCTCGAATGCAACAACGTATAAAGAGACAACTACAAAAAGGAAAACAGGGGCAAAATTAAAAAAAAAAAAAGAGAACAGGGTAAGAAAACCCCAAATCTTACCTTTCCCGTCTTCCATGTATACTGGCTTATCTTCTCGATCCATCCGCCAAAAGAGACTCATGCCAACACCAACTAGGGCTTTCTCTAGGAGATCAATCGATGGAACGTCCTTCAATTCGTGGTACCAAGCCTCTGAAAAAAGGAGTTTGTATGGTCTCGGTTGCAACGTTTTCTTTGCCTCTGAAGGTCATCTTCATTGGAATTACACCAGCTTTAATATAAAATAATTTAGGTTTCCAGTCATGAAAAGATTTTGGGGGTTGCAACAAAATCTTCTTTGCCGAAGCACGTTGAACAAAGGAGTAAAATCCCTGTGAACAGTGCATTTGGTGAAACACTCGGAAGCGGTTAACCGTTACAGGCAATCGAAAATTGCCGAACCCGAACCATTCCAATAGGGTGTATTTGATAAATATGAAACTTGTAATACGAAAGGATTTCAAGGAAGAACTTCGTTACAGGCAATCGAAAATTGCCTGCAACAAAAAAATCCCAGAAAAGAGTAATGTACCCGGCCGGAGCATCTGCCGCAGTCTGACCCTCATCAGGGTATCGAGCGTCCCAACTATCAGGGAACTTAAAATTCTGAACCATACCGTCAAACATTTCTTGGGGCCATTTCAATGGTGGAAGGCCGGCAGACATCTCTTCAAAAGAGTCTTCGTGGCGTTCTCCGGTAGACATAAAGGGGAAAATTGCAGATTTCTTCAAGAACGTAACGGGGAAAACGAAGAAGAATCAAGGGCAGATAATAAGCAAATGAGACACCAAAAGGGAAGTTTATATACCCACCGCCATTAATAACCTAGGAAACCGCAATATCACCTTTTTTCGGAAAAACACGGTTATCTAAACGACAGGGGGCGAGTGGGAAAAATCCAAAATGCAAGTTCACGCGCGCGTGTGACCCACGACTGAAGACGTGCAACTGACAAGTGACAGCCTGCCACCCAAAACTGTCATATGTCAACAGTAATTATTGTACCTTTCACCTGCCAAGGGTCGAATTTTTTAACATTTGAAATCAAGAAAGAGTATCTTCCCCAAGAAGATTCCCAACATTTCGCACCAAAACCCTACAAAGCACAAAATCACACCCCTCGTATATAGTCCAGTACTCCACTTATTTGCATAAGAGCAACACTGGACTGGGGGGACTTGAAGTGGTATGGTCCCAAAAACCTCGCGCAGGCACATTGGACCATACCACATCTTCACACCAATAAAACCCTCCTTAAGAGAATCCTGCGCGGCTGCACATCGGTTCCAAAAGGAAAACATCAAAGAGAGCAATCCTCAACGTCCGTGCGCCGAGATAAAGACTAACAAATGCATCCTTACAACAAACTCATAATGGACAAGGCTAAAATACCTTCGCGCGATTGCAACCCAGACTTAAAAGAGATTTCTATCACAACAGAATTAGCATGAGGCAGAGCCACATGGGATTACAGCTGTAAAACTTCTAGAAGGCCCTATCGTGCACAACCATTCGGTTATAACCGAATGGCCATGTGGCATCATCCTGAGCATTCCTCAAAGTCACGATGATGGCACCGAATTGAAGAAATATCTACACTTGTCCACTTTCCACGTTGTCACGGCCCCCGTCCCGGTTTTACCCGGTCCAGGAGCCGCGGGACAGAAATCCGTGGTAATTATTATGTTGGCAGCAGAATTTTTAACAGGATCTTTTACAACTTGAAAATGCCCAATTTATTTTATTTCATCATTTGGGGATAATACCCATAATTTACAATAAAGGTGATTTCTCACGGAAATCCCCTGTTTTACAAAAACATGTTTCTTTATTTTATTGAGCCACTTCTTCGAGCTTGTAGTGCTACGTGGCACTTTTTCCTTGATCACAACAGATCACCTGAAACATGTTTTAAAAAAATTTTATCAGCAGGGAAATACTGGTGAGTCACTCAAGTTGCCCAAAACGACACATTGTTATAATATACAATATTAAGGGTGATAACATTGTTTCTATCAACCAATTACCCCAAATCGGTATTTGTCACTCGACTGTATCTGTGACTATGGTCAGATCACCCATTGGCTAACTCGTTGTCCAATGGTGACAAGTATCAAGTAATGTATACAAAACCCCACATACCGGCAGTAATTGAAGATTACAAAGACTTAATCCCTGTAATTATAACCTTGAAAATAAATAGAGTTTTAGAGAAATGATTTGATAAAAAGAGAATGACTCACATTGCAGATTTAAACGGGCAGAGTTTAGCATACTGATTTTAGCCTGGTTAACCTAAGACAATAACAATGCACACGAAACTAGGTCAGTAACTTAATACAACTTTTACGACAACTTACGAGATTGAAACCCTCACGACGAATGACAAAGTATAGCCCAATTAAGGGCAGCACTTAAACATCCATCGCACTGGTCTCCATCGATCGGACATTAAATCGTAGCAGTGATCGAGTTATTACCCTGTTGTCGCGGCAGAATTTCGTGTTGTGTGTGTGTTTTGAAGTAATCAGACGATATCTCAGTGTACGAATTGAATTTTAACGTCGAACCAACGCCAAACTTCAAGTGCCAAACTCCACTATTTATACTGGAAAAACGGCTCCCTCGCGTGGCGCAAGGGCCTGTCGCGTGGCACGAGGGTACCCCTCCTAGCATAGGGTAGCCTCGTGTAATTGTAGCCTGGGTGAGTCGATGTTTCACTAAAATTCGATTTTGACAACGAACTGTGAAGATAATATCGATTAGGGAATACCCCCCTTGATTTTTAAGGGCCCTGATTGTCACACCCCCAAAATCCACACGCGGAGTATCACCGCTTGGAGGCGTGACATGACCAGGATCCAGCCATCAATCATATTGAACAATGTATTTAAAATAGATAAAATCCAACCACGCAATATAATTGGTGTTCAAAAACTAGATAACCAAGTTCAAATTAAACAGCGGAAGCATAAGACGTAAAACCAAAACATAAGTTCAGTAAGTTCATAAAGTTTAAATGTTTAGAACGGGACATAACAGTCTATATCCCACAATGACCTCCTCCTCGTGCAAGCTCCATAAGCATCTAACGACCTGTAAAGCATGTAGTAACGAGTCAACAACAAAGTTGAGTGAATTCACAGTTGGTTGTCCATTTTAGAGTTGTTTCCAAAAACGTAGTTTAATCTTAACCAGCTATCCAGCTGTGGGGGTTACCCCATAGTTCAAAAATGTTTATTAGTTAACCCATTTTTACTTCGGTCGTTTCAGCTGTGGGGGCTACCCCATGTTCCTAATCCCTGGCTATCCAGCCCGGCACTCCGGCCGTGGGGGCTACCCCATTTTTAAACTACCAGACTCGTTACCATATCGACTACTAACGAAAATAAGTTGTGCCCTAGCGTCGGTGTCTATCATCACCAACGTGCCATAGTCCATTAGTACACGTCCGTCCAAACGGCACGGTGTGAGGTTTGTTAAACCTAATAACGCTATTAACTAATGACCCGCTCGCCATTGGCCTCGGCGATTAAGTCGATATAAAATGAGGGACCTCGTTGATAGAGTTCTAGTCTAGTAAATCTAAATCCGTCCCAACAGGACGAGGAATTCACATTCCTGAACACGTCCCAACAGGACTAGGAATCCCTATTCCTTAACCCATTCCCATTCCCACCGGGAATTACCATGCTTTGTAGAAAGTGTGAACTCACCTTGGTTTGCTCAGTTAGATTAGTTACTCTAATAATCAGGAATTAAGCACGTCCTAACATGGTACAGATAATAATCAGTTTCACGTGCATGCATAATACGTATCCTACGTACGGTTTATCTACTCATTACTTCTATCACATAGCACGCACTCACGTTAACATTTCACGCCCATATAAACGTTCCACTTATAGCTACTCAAGAGCAAGCGTACGATATTGCACATAACACTTTCATTGACATATAACACGTTAGATCATTCTCAAATAACCTACCCGACATTTAGACATGCAAATTGCTACGTATGTCGTTTCAGCTTTAACATTCAAAGCTGGGCTGTTTTCGGGAATTTTAATAAAATAGTTAACTTGCTCCAAAAATTCCTAAACTTTTACAGAATGTTTCAAAACAATCCAAATATTACTGTGTAAAAATATCGGGATCCAATTCATTACCAATATTTTATTAAAAAATCATTTACATGACTGCAATCAGATTCGTCACTTTCTGACGGCAGTCCACAGAAAAATTCATTTAAAATTCATCGTAAGTCTAATTGTTGAAATTCTAGTTGGAAGATTACAATGACATCAGGGGTCATCTACAGTACAAATTTCATGAGCTAATTCTACACAGATTTCAAGTTATGACGAAAGACATAACACACATTTTCTGCAGTAAAAACGCAGCTTTTGCTGTTGTACAAAACGGACCTTTAAAAATAGTAAACGACCTCAAAAAAATATTATTCTAGTGCCATTTGATTCGTTTTTCGAAAATACACAATTTAGACTTCAGAAAATCAATTTTTTGATTTATAACGGTCCGTTTACAGCCAACTGAAGTTGGCTGTAAATGTTACTCAACATGCAGTTTATTGCTTAAATGCCACTAAACGCACACATACGATCACCATAATTTCTAATAAAGTTCTATATGATGATCAATCATCATATTATCAAGAAATCAACAAGTAATCAACAACATATTCACAACAACATCATACTAACATCATTTCATCATATTTCATCTTTATGTAAAGCTTTATGTTCATGATTTATGTTTGTGTTCTTTTAGTGTTCATATGATTTCATCATAATATAATCTTTAACCATTAAAACATGAAGTAAACAAGAGTTTAAGGAAGTCTTACAACTAGCTTAAAGCTAGGGAAGAACTCAAGAACAAAAGATGATGAAGATGGTGTGTAAAAGCAATGTATGAAGTTCCTTCAAGATCTCCAAGCTTCAAGCTCCAAGTATCACCTCCTAGCACTTGAATAAGCTTGAAATGGATGGATATGGTGGTGACAAGGTGGTGATGGTGGCGGTTATAGAGGGAGCTAGAGGGAGAGAGAGGTGTGAGGGAATGGAGTGTGAAGTTGTAGGATATGATGAAGATATGTAATGATAAGGGTGATCTAGGGAGCCATACCTATAAGATTTTATCTTATATCTTGTTCAAGATCACAAGTAAGCTATCAAATTAAATAATCAACAAACTTCAGTGGGGTGTGGGTCCCCTTGTATGGGCCGTAAATTATCAAGGGGGAGGGGGTCCAAGTGTAACTTTCATCCAATTAGTATCCTATAAGATCTTTCACAATCTAGGCAAGATCATATGAGATATAATGAAACCTCATGAAGATTATGGTGGATCATGAAGATCATGGAAGATCACACAAAAATCTAGGTGGGGCCACACCTTCATAACCATGGACATGAAGGGGGGGGGGTGTTATGTGTAACTTTGAATGGTAAAGTAGGTAGATATTAGTTCAATTTCTAGTATAAGGTTACTAGTGTTAATTTGTAGATATTCTAGTGGGTGGTTATGGTGTTCGGGGACCATAACTAGTCCAAAAATAATACAACAATGTTCCTGACAAGATTTTGGTGTCCCGAGTAATGTCCGGTTGTTCGGTTAGATACCGGTTCGTTAAAGTGCTAAGTTATTCCGTATAGTGTCTTTTATGTAACTTTTTGTAACACTTTTAATTCCCAACACTTAGGAAAACATTCAGGACCATTTAGTCAAATTTCTGCACAATCATTAAGCACAATTTAATATTAATTAATCGTACGGATACATGTAATTATGAGGGTTGTCACATTCTCCCCCTGTTAGGAAAATTTCGTCCCGAAATTTAGCACGTGGTTACTGAGGAAGCTAGTTAAGTTGCGTGGTTTACTGGTTTTCCTGGGGTGTCACATCATCCCCCCGTTGGTTTGGAATTTCATCCCGAAATTCCGCAGTAGTTTCAGCCTCAGTAGTGGTTGCACTTTTCTCAAACAATTGGGGATACTTGTGTTTCATTTGGTCTTCTCGTTCCCAGGTATACTCTGGGCCACGACGGGAGTTCCAACGAACTCGAACAAGGGGTATTCTGGTACGCTTGAGAATCTCAACGTCTCGGTCTGTGATTTCAACTGGTTCCTTGACGAATCGCAACTGGTCGTCGATTGTGAGCTCCTTTAAGGGAACTATGAGGATCTCATCTGACAGACACTTTTTCAGATTTGACACGTGGAATACGTTGTGAACTCCGCTGAGTTCTTCAGGTAGATTCAACTTGTAAGCGACTTTGCCAATTTTCTCAATGATTTCGAACGGTCCGACATACCACGGATTCAGTTTGCCTCGTTTGCCAAAACGAACTACACCTTTCCAAGGTGAGACTTTGAGTAGCACTCGATCCCCAACCTGGAACTCGAGTGGTTTCCTGCGCTTATCAGCGTAGCTTTTCTGATGGTTACGAGCTGCAGCCATTCGTTGACGTATCTGAGCAATCCTCTCGGTTGTATCTACTACAAGTTCTGGGCCAGTGATTTGACTGTCGCCAACCTCTGCCCAACAAAGAGGTGATCGGCACTTTCGTCCGTACAATGCCTCGAACGGAGCGGCCTGGATACTGGTGTGGTAACTGTTGTTATACGAAAACTCCACTAAATGGAGGTGTTTTTCCCAGCCATTACCAATGTCGATTACACATGCCCTAAGCATGTCTTCAAGGGTTTGGATGGTGCGTTCAGATTGCCCATCCGTCTATGGATGATATGCCGTGCTCATGTCTAATCGAGAGCCAAAGGACTTGTGCATAGCTTGCCACAATTCAGATGTAAAACGTGAGTCACGATCAGAAATGATGGAGGTTGGCACTCCGTGCCTTGATACTACTTCCTTTAGGTAGACGTCTGCTAGAGTAGAAAACTTGTCGGTTTCCTTGATAGCCAAGAAGTGTGCAGACTTAGTCAATCGATCCACTATCACCCAAATAGTGTCATTTCCGCGTTGAGATTTAGGCAGGCCAGTAACGAAATCCATGGAAATTTGCTCCCATTTCCATGTCGGGATCTCTGGTTGTTGGAGTAGGCCTGATGGTTTCTGATATTCAATCTTGACCCTCGCATAAGTCAAACATTTACTGACGTAGGTTGCTATGTTGGCTTTCATGCTAGGCCACCAGTATGTAGTCTTTAAGTCATGGTACATCTTATCCGAACCAGGATGTACTGAGTAACGAGACTTATGTGCCTCATCCATCACAAGCTCACGTAGACTACCATAGAGTGGAACCCAGATGCGCCCGTTTACATAGTAGGCGCCGTCTTCCTTTTATTTTAACCGTTTCCTTGATCCTCGTAGGGACTCCGCCCTGATGTTCTCTGCTTTCAATGCTTCAACCTGAGCATCTCGTATCTGAGTAGGAAGACTAGATTGGATGGTGAGTTGTAACGCTCGTACGCGCTTAGGTGTGGTATCCTTTCGACTGAGGGCGTCGGCCACAACATTGGCTTTGCCCGGATGGTACTTGATCGCACATTCGTAATCATTCAAGAGCTCGAACCATCGACGTTGTCGCATGTTTAACTCCTTTTGCTTGAAGATATGCTCGAGACTCCTGTGATAGGTGTAAATGGTGCACTTGGTACCGTACAGGTAATGTCTCCATATCTTAAGTGCGAAAACAACTGCTCCCAAATCCAAGTCGTGCGTAGTGTAGTTCCTTTCGTGAACTTTAAGTTGGCGCGATGCGTAGGCAATGACCTTGTCACGTTGCATCAACACGCATCCAAGTCCTTGGATGGAAACGTCGCAATAAACCACAAAATCATATGTGCCCTCAGGCAATGAGAGGATAGGCGCGCTACAAAGTCTATCTTTTAAGTGTTGAAAAGCATATTCCTGTGCATCACCCCAATAATATGTGACACCCTTCTGAGTTAGCGAGGTGAGAGGTTGCGCAATCTTAGAGAAATCCTTGATGAATCTTCTGTAGTAACTCGCCAAACCCAAGAATTGGCAGATTTCTATTGGTGTACGGGGTGCAGGCCAGTTCTTGATCGAGTCGACCTTGGATGGATCCACATGAATCCCATCCTTGTTTACCACGTGGCCTAGAAAGTGGACTTCGCGAAGCCAAAAGTCACATTTTGAAAATTTGGCATACAACTGCTCTGTTCGAAGCAGTTCCAAAATAAGCCTCAGGTGTTGCTCGTGTTCTTCCTGACTCTTCGAATAGATCAGGATGTCGTCGATGAAAACTATGACAAACTTATCCAGGTAAGGTTTACACACTCGGTTCATGAGATCCATGAAGACCGCAGGTGCATTCGTCAATCCGAAAGGCATAACCAGAAACTCGTAATGCCCATAACGAGTCCTGAATGTTGTTTTAGAGATATCCTCATCTCAGACTCTCAGTTGATGGTAACCTGATCTTAAGTCAATCTTGGAATAGAAACTCAACCCTTGCAACTGGTCGAATAAGTCATCAATGCGTGGAAGAGGATAACGATTCTTCACGGTCACCTTGTTGAGTTCGCGGTAGTCAATACACATTCTGAAAGTACCGTCTTTCTTCTTCACAAATAACACTGGAGCTCCCCAAGGTGAAGAGCTATGGCGAATAAATTGCCCAGGAGCTCTTGTAGTTGCGAGGACAGTTCTTCAAGTTCTGATGGAGCTAGACGATAAGGTGCACGAGCTATTGGTGCTGCTCCAGGAGCTAGCTAGATTTGAAACTCGACTTGTCGGTGAGATGGAAGACCAGGTAATTCCTCGGGGAATACCTCAGGAAAATCGCGTACAATAGGAATGTCTTCAATTCTCTTTTCTTCCATTGATGCGTCAGTAACGAGAGCTAGAATGGCAGTGTGGCCCTTTCGCAAACACTTCTGGGCCTTAAGGAAAGAGAAGATGCCCACAACAGCACCACTCTTGTCGCCATGAATTACGAGGGGTTCTTCACCAAAACGAGGGATGCGGACAATCTTCTCGTTGCAAAGAATTTCCGCTTGCTGATGAGATAACCAATCCATCCTAATAACAACGTCGAAACTACCCAGAACGATAGGGATAAGGTCGATAGAAAAGGTCTGATCAGCAAGAACAAGATTACAACCCTTAACTATATGTGTGGCCTCTAAACTTTTAACGTTTGCTAGCTCTACCATGTGTTTGGTGGTCAAAAGTGTTGGGGTGCGCTTAAGCATTTGACTAACTTTTAAGGACACATAACTAGTATCGGCACCCGAATCGAATAAAACAGTAACAAAGAAATCATCCAGAAGAAACTTACCCATCACAACGTTGGGATCGTTCCTCACGTCACCCCGACCCAGCACGAACACACGTACCCTGGCACCATTGCCATCATTGTTTCCCCCATTATTGTTTCCGTTCCCCTGATTGTTGTTGTTGTTCTGTTTCTGGTTCAACTGGGGGCAGTTTCTCTTGATGTGACCTTCAGCACCACACTGATAACATCCCCTGTTACCCTGCTGTTGCTGCTGCTGATTCTGTGGGGCTTGTGGCTGCTGTTGACGATTCTGATTCGCAGGACATGAGCTCCTGCAATCCTTGGCTTCATGACCCAGCTTGTTACATCTGTGACAACGACCCTTGTTGCACGGCCCGCTGTGGTGCAAATTACATCGATTGCACTTAGGGTGATTTCCCTTGTGTCCACCCTGACCTTGATTCCCAGAAGACTGTTGACTGGGGCTCCTGTACTCATCTGTCCTTCGCTGCTGAACTGAAGTAGAACCCTTGCCCGAGTTTCCATCCCACTTGCGCTTGTTATCACTGGGAGCATCAGAAGTAGTAGTAGCGCTAATACGCTTGGGCAGCTTGTTCTGCTCAACTGCCTGATCAGTGAGACGATGAGCCAACCGGATGATTTGCTGAATGGTGCCAAGATTAGCTGAGGTCACGTGGCTCTGAATTTCTGGCACTAAACCCTTAAGGTACAGCTCGATACGCTTGATAGGAGGATCCACCATAGTAGGACACAAGATAGCTAATTCGTTTGATCTGTTTGTGTATGCCTCGATTTCAGACCCCGTCATCTTCAAATTGAAAAATTCCACCTCTAGCTTGTGGATGTCGTCACGACTACAGTACTCTTCTTTGATCAATTCTTTGAAGTCATTCCATGGGGTGGCATTAGCAACCGCCAGCCCTAGCAGTTGGACCTGTGCTTTCCACCAGGTTAACGCAGCACCTTCGAGTGTTCCAGTAGAAAATTTCACCCTACGATCTTCAGGGCAATCACACATCTCAAAAACAGACTCAATCTTCTCGAACCAGTGAAGAAGGCCTATAGCTCCTTCTGTGCCGCTGAAAGTACTAGGTCGGCAATCCATGAATGTTTTGAACGTACATATGGGAGGCGGAGCATGTTGACCTGTGGCGCGAGGATAAAAGACAAGGTTAAGCACAAGGGTTGGTTCGCGAGGGTAGGATCTAAACGTCCTAAGATGGGTTGATATGGCAGGTTATACCTCCTACAGGGACAGCTGCGAGTGCCTCAGCCACTCGTTCGTTGATTAGAGCCGTCAGCTGGGCTTGAGTCAAGTTCAAACGTCCACTCATGATCTTCACAATGAAGTAACGTAAGTTAGAAAAGTGTCGCGAAAGTGCGTAAGCGTGGGATGACAGAAGAGAGTAAGCACACAAGGTTCAAATAGCAGTTATCACATTAACTAATGCACTATGTGAACTATCAGACAGACAATATAAACATAAATCATACCACCTATTGTGTCGAGTCTTGCACGTGGAGCGAAGCGTCGTTGTGGATCGTTGAGCACTGTACAGGTTATAGTCTGGTTTTGTCAAAAAGCTTTTTCCCTTTTTTAAAACCAAGTTCACTATAACCAATGGCTCTGATACCAATCTGTCACACCCCCAAAATCCACACGCGGAGTATCACCGCTTGGAGGCGTGACATGACCAGGATCCAGCCACCAATCATATTGAACAATGTATTTAAAATAGATAAAATCCAACCACGCAATATAACTGGTGTTCAAAAACTAGATAACCAAGTTCAAATTAAACAGCGGAAGCATAAGACGTAAAACCAAAACATAAGTTCAGTAAGTTCATAAAGTTTAAATGTTTAGAACGGGACATAACAATCCATATCCCACAACGACCTCCTCCTCGTGCAAGCTCCAAAGCATGTAGTAACGAGTCAACAACAAAGTTGAGTGAGTTCACAGTTGGTTGTCCATTTTAGAGTTGTTTCCAAAAACGTAGTTTAATCTTAACCAGCTATCCAGCCGTGGGGGTTACCCCATAGTTCGAAAACGTTTATTAGTTAACCCATTTTTACTTCGGCCATTTCAGCCGTGGGGGCTACCCCATGTTCCTAATCCCTGGCTATCCAGCCCGGCACTCCAGCCGTGGGGGCTACCCCATTTTTAAACTACCAGACTCGTTACCATATCGACTACTAACAAAAATAAGTTGTGCCCTAGCGTCGGTGTCTATCATCACCGACGTGCCATAGTCCATTAGTACACGCCCGTCCGAACGGCACGGTGTGAGGTTTGTTAAACCTAATAGCGCTATTAACTAATGACATGCTCGTCATTTTCCTCGGCGATTAAGTCGATATAAAATGAGGGACTTTGTTGATAGAGTTCTAGTCTAGTAAATCTAAATCCGTCCCAACAGGACGAGGAATCCCTATTCCTTAACCCATTCCCATTCCCTCCGGGAATTACCATGCTTTGTAGAAAGTGTGAACTCACCTTGGTTTGCTCGGTTAGATTAGTTACTCTAATAATCGGGAATTAAGCACGTCCTAACATGGTACAGATAACAATCAGTTTCACGTGCATGCATAATACGTATCCTACGTACGGTTTATCTACTCATTACTTCTATCACATAACACGGACTCACGTTATCATTTCACGCCCATATAAACGTTCCACTTATAGCTACTCAAGAGCAAGCATACGATATTGCACATAACACTTTCATTGAAATATAACACGTTAGATCATTCTCAGATAACCTACCCGACATTTAGACACGCAAATTGCTACTTATGTCGTTTCAGCTTTAACATTCAAAGCTGGGCTGTTTTTGGGAATTTTAATAAAATAGTTAACTTGCTCCAAAAATTCCCAAACTTTTACAAAATGTTTTAAACAATCCAAATATTACTGTGTAAAAATCTCGGGATCCAATTCATTACCAATATTTTATAAAAAATCATTTACCGGACTGCAATCAGATTCATCAATTTCTGACTGCAGTCCACAGAAAAATTCATTTAAAATTCATCGTAAGTCCAATTGACGAAATTCTAGTTGGAGGATTACAACGACATCAGTGGTCATCTACAGTACAAATTTCGTGAGCTAATTCTACACAGATTTCAAGTTATGACAAAAGACATAACACACATTTTCTGCAGTAAAAACGTAGCTTTTGCTGCTGTATAAAACGGACCTTTAAAAATAGTAAACGACCTCGAAAAAAATATGATTCCGGTGCCATTTGATTCGTTTTTCGAAAATACATAATTTAGACTTCAGAAAATCAATTTTTCGATTTATAACGGTCCGTTTACAGCCAACTGAAGTTGGCTGTAAATGTTACTCAGCATGCAGTTTATTGCTTAAATGCCACTAAACGCACACATACGATCACCATACTTTCTAATAAAGTTCTATATGATGATCAATCATCATATTATCAAGAAATCAACAAGTAATCAACAACATATTCACAACAACATCTTACTAACATCATTTCATCATATTTCATCTTTTTGTAAAGCTTTATATTCATGATTTATGCTTGTGTTCTTTTAGTGTTCATATGATTTCATCATAATATAATCTTTAACCATTAAAACATGAAGTAAACAAGAGTTTAAGGAAGTCTTACAACTAGCTTAAAGCTAGGGAAGAACTCAAGAATAAAAGATAATGACGATGGTGTGTAAAAGCAATGTATGAAGTTCCTTCAAGATCTCCAAGCTTCAATCTCCAAGTATCACCTCCTAGCACTTGAATAAGCTTGACATGGATGGATATGGTGGTGACAAGGTGGTGATGGTGGCGGTTGAAGAGGGAGCCGAGAGGGAGAGAGATGTGTGAGGGAGTGGAGTGTGAAGTTGTAGTATATGATGAAGATATGTAATGATTAGGGTGATCTAGGGAGCCATACCTATAAGATTTTATCTTATATCTTGTTCAAGATCACAAGTAAGCTATCAAATTAAATAATCAACAAACTTGAGTGGGGTGTCGGTCCCCTTGTATGGGCCGTAAATTATCAAGGGGGAGGGGGTCCAAGTGTAACTTTCATCTAATTCGTATCCTATAAGATCTTTCACAATCTAGGCAAGATCATATGAGATATAATGAAATCTCATGAAGATTATGGTGGATCATGAAGATCATGGAAGATCACACAAAAATCTAGGTGGGCCACACCTTCATAACCGTGGACATGAATGGGGGGGTGGTTATGTGTAACTTTGAATGGTAAAGTAGGTAGATATTAGTTCAATTTCAAGTATAAGGTTACTAGTGTTAATTTGTAGATATTCTAGCGGGTGTTAAGGTGTTCGGGGACCATAACTAGTCCAAAAATAATACAACAATGTTCCTGACAAGATTTTGGTGTTCCGGGTAATGTCCGGTTGTTCGGTTAGATACCGGTTCATTAAAGTGCTAAGTTGTTCCGTATAATGTCTTTTATGTAACTTTTTGTAACACTTTTAATTCCCAACACTTAGGAAAACATTCAGGACCATTTAGTCAAATTTCTGCACAATCATTAAGCACAATTTAATATAAGTTAATCATACGGATACATGTAATTACGAGGGTTGTCACACTGATCCTGATTCCAACTATTCTGAAATTTTTAGGGGTCATGCAGTATTACTTGGGGGTCTCAATTAGGGTTTCCTATTGGACAAAATAAGATAAAAAATGATAATTTTAATGAGAGTTGTTACATCCTCCCCACCTTATTAAAATCTCGTCCTCGATATTTACTGGAACAAGTAGGGATACTTTTGCTTCATCTCTGATTCCAGCTCCCAAGTGTACTCTGGTTCTCTCTTAGAATCCCACTTAACTTTGACCAGCACTAGTCGTTTATGTTTGAGAAACTTGACCTTTCTGTCTTCTATCTGCAATGGTTTCTCCATAAATTTTAACTTCTCATTTACCTCTACATCTTGAAGAGGTACTACCAGGGATTCGTCGGATAGACATTTCTTGAGATTTGATACATGAAAGACGTCATGTACCCCAGCCAGCTCTTCTGGTAGTTGTAAGCGATAGGCAACTGGTCCTATTCGCTGGATTATTGGGAATGGTCCTATGTATCTTGGACTTAGCTTTCCCTTCTTTCCGAACCGAACTACTCCTTTCCAAGGAGAAACTTTTAAGAGTACCTTGTCTCCAACTTGAAATTCTAGTGGCTTGCGTCGATTATCGGCATAACTCTTCTGGCGATCTCGAGCCGTTTTTAGCCTTTACTTGATTTGAGTGATCTTGTCGGTGGTTTCTTGTACAATTTCGGGACCTGATAATTGACTTTCTCCTATTTCTGCCCAACAAACTGGAGTTCTGCACTTTCGTCCATACAGTGCTTCAAATGGGGCTGCTTCAATGCTTGAATGATAACTATTGTTATAGGAGAATTCAATTAACGGTAGGTGGTCATCCCAGTTTCCACCAAAATCTATCACAAATGCCCTAAGCATGTCTTCCAGGGTTTGGATCGTCCTTTCACTTTGTCCGTATGTTTGCGGATGGTAGGCTGTACTTAAATTTAATCGCGTCCCCATGGCTTCTTGGAAACTAGTCCAAAATTGGGAAGTGAAACGACTATCCCTATCCGATACAATGGAGAGTGGAACTCCATGTAAGGATACTACCTCGTCTACGTATAACTTTGCTAGCCTTTCCATGCTAAAGGTTTCCTTCATGGGTAGAAAATGAGCTGATTTGGTTAATCGATCCACAATTACCCAAATCGCGTCATTACCCTTTCTGGTTTTGGGCAACTTAGTAACAAAGTCCATGGTTATGAGTTCCCATTTCCATACAGGCATTTCTAATTGTTGCAGTAATCCTGAAGGTTTCTGGTGTTTTGCTTTAACTTGTGAACAAGTTAGACACTTAGCTACATATCTAGCTATGTCCTTTTTCATTCCTATCCACCAGAAATTATTTCTTAATTCTTGGTACATTTTATTATTTCCAGGGTGCATGGTATATCTAGATTTATGGGCTTCCTCTAAAATCTTATTTCTTAATTCTCCTTGCTTAGGTACCCAAATTCTTCTTTTATGGAATCTCCAAATTCCATCAGCTCCTTGCTCTAATTCCTTTATTCGTCCTTTCATTCCTTCAGCATCATCCTTGATTGCTGTTTCTTGAATGTTTTTCAGTTGTTCCATTAAATCTAAGTGTAAACTTAATCTAAGAGCACGAACTCGCTTTTGCTTTTCGTGATACTTACGACTTAAGGCATCTGCAACTACGTCTGTTTTTCCTTCGTGATATTGAATATCACAGTCGTAGTCACTTAGAATTTCCATCCATCTTCTTTGCCTCATGTTCAATTCTTTTTGCCCAAATATATATCTTAAGCTCTTATGATCTGTATAGACAGTAAACTTACTTCCATACAGATAGTGTCTCCAAATCTTAAGGGCAAAAATTATCGACCCTAATTCTAAGTCATGTGTCGTATAATTTTCCTCGTGCTTTTTCAATTGCCTTGAGGCATATGCAATTACCTTCTTGCATTGCATTAACACACATCCTAATCCTAGCTTAGAAGCATCATAATATACTTCCAAATCTTCTGTCCCTTCTGGTAAGGCAAGAATTGGGGTGTTGGTTAACCTTTGTTTTAAAATCCTAAAAGCCTCTTCTTGCTTAGGTCCCCATTCAAACTTAACTGTTTTACAGGTTAGCTTAGTTAATGGCACAGCTATCTTAGAGAAATCCTTAATAAAGCGCCTATAGTACCCAGTTAATCCTAGAAAACTTCTAACTTCCGTAACTGATTGCGGGACCTTCCATTTGGTGATTGCTTCTATTTTAGCAGGATCTACGTGAATACCTTCGTGATTCACCATATGACCTAAAAATTGTACCTCCTGTAGCCAAAATTGAGAATTTGGCGTAAAGCTTCTCCTTTCTTAACAAAGTTAAGAGTGCATGTAGGTGCTCACAATGCTTGTCCTGACTTTTGGAATAAATAAGTATATCGTCGATGAAGACAATTATGAATTTATCCAAATATGGTTTACAGATTCTATTCATCATGTCCATAAATGTTGCAGGAGCATTTGTTAGTCCAAAGGGCGTGACTGTAAACTCATAGTGACCATACCTAGTTTTGAAAGCAGTTTTAGGTATGTCTTCGTCTTGTACCTTCAATTGATGATATCCGGAGCGTAAGTCTATCTTAGAGAAATATCGAGCTCCTTGCAGTTGATCGAAAAGATCATCGATCCTAGGTAGTGGGTATCGATTCTTAATTGTAACCTTATTCAGTTCCCTATAATCGATACACATTCGCATCGAACCATCCTTCTTCTTTACGAACAACACTGGTGCTCCCCAAGGGGATGAACTAGGTTGTATAAATCCTTTGCTTAGCAATTCATCTAATTGCTTTTTCAGTTCTAACATTTCGGTGGGTGCTAATCGATAGGGTGCCTTTGCTACAGGTGTAGTTCCTGGAATTAGATGAATTCTAGATTCTACTTCCCTATCGGGTGGTAATCCAGGTAGTTGTTCTGGAAATATATCTGGGTATTCTGATACTATAGGAATTTCCTTAAGTTCCTTACCCTTAGTGCTAATGATTACCGAAATCATATACACTATTCCTTGCTTTCGTTCATAACTAGCAATTTTCATTACTGAAATGAACTTCATTGGTTTACACGGCTTATCCCCTGTAATTATAATTACTTCTCCGGTAGGTACACGGATTTCTATGGAATTCTTATCACAAAGGATTCGAGCATGGTTGGCTACTAACCAATCCATTCCTAACACGACATCGAATCCAGCTAAATTCATGGGTAATAGGTTTGCAGAAAATTTATGACCTGAAAGTTCTATATTCTCTTTTTGCAAAACCATGTCTATGTTAACAGAATTCCCGTCTGCCGTTTCTACCGTAAAAACTTGCCTAAGTTTGGTTAAAGGTAGCTTAAGAGCTTGGCAGAATGAAGTATTGATAAAACTTTGGTTTGCACCAGAGTCAAATAATACTTTTGCATAAACGTTGTGAACTAAGAACATACCAGCTATTACGTCAGGAATCAGTTCAGCTTCCTGCGTGGTCAATTGGAAGGCTCTTGCGTTCTTCTTATTAGTTCCTTCAGCAGGTTTGGCCTTGTTATCTGCTGGTTTGACCAATTTAGGGCATTCTGGTCTGAAATGCCCAGCTTCTCCACGGTTGTAGCAAATTTTTGTTTTCCTTCTGCAATCTTCTTCACGATGTCCTATAGCTTTGCAGAAGTTGTAGGTTTCATTACATTTTCCAAAATGTTTCTTTCTACAGTTCCTGCAGAACGGCGGAGTGGAAGATTGCCCAGTTCCTCTTTTCTTGAAATTGCCATTATTACCCACACGAAATCCTTGGGTAATTTTCTGAGCCAATTCCTTCTTCCTATTTTCTTCCCGCGTACGCACCAGTCCGTCAGTCAGAGTGTTGGCCAATTCCACTGCATCATCGATCGTGCGGGGTCTCGCAGCTTTGACAATATCACAGATCTCGCTAATTAAACCCCAAATGTAGCGAGAAATAAGTACCGGTTCTGGCGAAGCCAGAGTAGGCACAATTCGAGCATATTTGAAAAACTTCAAAGTATACCCTCGACAATCAACATCCACCATTCGGTGGCTCAGGAATTTATTTGCCATTTGTTCTTTTTCATATTCAGGGCAGAATTTCCTTTCCACCAAACTTTTAAATTCTTCCCAATTCATGGCATAAGCCACATCGCTTCCCTTGGCTTGTAGTACCGTATTCCACCATTCTAGTGCTTCTTCCTTGAAAAGGTGGTAAGCATACATGACTTTGTCCTCCTCGGCACATTTACTTATTTTAATTACTGCCTCGGTTTTCTCCAACCAACGCAGTGCAGCAGTCGCCCCTTCATTGCCTGCAAATTTAACAGGTTTACAGGCAAGAAATTCCTTATAAGTGCAACCAGGCGTTGCAGCTTTCATTCTTTTAAGGAATGGGGCTTGCATCCCATTGTTATCGTTATTATTAATGTTGCCACCTCCATTTACGCTATTACTGAAGTTGTCTTCATGAGTACGTTTGTTGGGAATAATTGGTTGAGGTTCAACTGGATTTCGGGCAGCAGCAAGAATTGCTGGAATAGCATTAGCTATTCCTTGAGCAACGATGTTTTCTATGTCTTGCCTATTAAGAAAGTGATCTTCATTGTTTTGCTCGGATTGGTTAACCTCGTTAACTGGTTCATTATCAGCGTGTTCCATCTGGTAATTAATATATATTACTTATTAGCACAAAATACATAAAAACATAATAAATAATCGCACATAATCACGTCAACACATATAGCCAAAATTGTCGATTTTTTTGACTTCCATATTTTATATATTTTAATTTGCATCCGTACATTACCAGATATGTTACAAAGTTTTATTTTTTTTAGTTATTTTACATGATTATATTTTTGTTAATATTTATTATTATACAACCACAACCACACAGTCACACCATCCCCGTCAGCTGGTATCTCAGAAACGACGTTCCCTCTCGTCGTACTTCCATGATATCCTCTCCCCCACATCTTGGATTCTATTTCCTGCGTCCACCAGCTCCTCGCCATAGTGGCGAAGTTCAGCCAAGTTCTCGGTACTCATTGGTGGATGTAGTGGAGGCTCAGGGTCAAATTGAGGGAAAAAAGTATTAGGGTTATTTAAAAGATTCTGAAATTGTCAGTCAGTGGTCCACCATTCTTCTAGTTCTTCTGGTAGAGGTCGGGGGTGGATAATAGGATCTGGGATAGCAGGCTCCAAATTAACTGGAAGTTGTATTTCAGCTGGGTAATTAAAGAGGTATTCATCGGCAGGTCCGATGAGATCACTAAGTCCCAATCTACGATCCATCTCCTCCCATGATGGCATTTCCTGAGCTTGCCCGGAACTCTCCCCAATCTCCTTTCCTTTGCCTTTATCATTTGGATCCTCAGTCTTTACAACTTTTCGTGTTGCTGGTTTCTTCCTACGCACACGCCTCCAGCCCACGAATCTTCTTCTCCTCTTCGGCTTTGGTTTCTCCGGAGGTTGGGCTTGAAATTCCATAGGTTCCTCAACGTCGGTCAAATAACCGGAAAAGTCCCCAGAAATTTCCATTTCAGCAGAATGGATAGTGATATTCTGAAGAGCTTCAGACAACTCATTCATATTGTTAGCATTTATAAAGAAACACACAAGAACTCTAAGTTAAAATGTTGTAAATAAATTTTCACATAATCACAGAATGGCAATCAGAAAAATTAAGTATTTCTAAATACTTAATTGGCTTAAATCAGTGGCTCTGATACCACCTTTTTCTGTCACGGTCCCCCGTCCCGGTTTTACCCGGTCCAGGAGCCGCGGGACAGAAATCCGTGGTAATTATTATGTTGGCAGCGGAATTTTTAACAGGATCTTTTACAACTTGAAAATGCCCAATTTATTTTATTTCATCATTTGGGGATCTTTTTAACAATGCACACGAAACTAGGTCAGTAACTTAATACAACTTTTACGACAACTCACGAGATCGAAACCCTCACGACGAATGACAAAGTATAGCCCAATTAAGGGCAGCACTTAAACATCCATCGGACTGGTCTCCATCGATCGGACATTAAATCGTAGCAGTGATCGAGTTATTACCCTGTTGTTGCGGCAGAATTTCATGATGTGTGTGTGTTTTGAAGTAATCAGACGATATCTCAGTGTACGAATTGAATTTTAACGTCGAACCAACGCCAAACTTCAAGTGCCAAACTCCACTATTTATACTGGAAAAACGGCTCCCTCGCGTGGCGCGAGGGCCTGTCGCGTGGCGCGAGGGCACCCATCCTCGCATAGGGTAGCCTCGTGTAATTGTAGCCTGGGTGAGTCGACGTTTCGCCAAAATTCAATTTTGACAACGAACTGTGAAGATAATATCGATTAGGGAATCCCCCCCTGAGTTTTAAGGGCCCTACTCCTGATTCCCACTGTTCTGAAATTTTTAGGGGTCATGCAGTATTACTTGGGGGTCTCAATTAAGGTTTCCTATTGGACAAAATAAGATAAAAAAATGGTAATTTTAATGAGAGTTGTTACAGACGTGGCATCTCCCCAGCCGTTGATCATACCCACGATCCGTGTGTATATACATTACGTTAGTGAAAACGGTGGAGAAGTAACCACTTACGGAAATAACTTTCCGTTATTTCTCCCGTCAACAAACTTTCCCGCCCAAACTTGGTTATAAATAAGACAACTCAGGTATCATTTCTCAAGTTACTCTCACTTCACTTTCACGATTACTTCTTCTTCTTCATTGAAACCTGTACTTATTCTCACACTGGAGGGTGGTCACGGAGAGAACCCCCATTCTCCCTATGGCGAGTCTAACGCCTGTTCATTTTCAGTTATCATCTGAAGAAGGAGCTTAGCCAAACCCCGGAATCAAACGAGAGGACTCACCCCTTTTATGCAGAACTAAACCCCTGGTCCGACTGATTCCGGTCATTCGAACCAGTGTTTCTTCAGATACAGATATATTTTATTGTACAATAAAAGGTTTTTTAATTTTTTTTTTTTTGTAGCCTCAAGATCCTTCTGTGAAAATAGCTGCTGATGTTAATGATCCTCAACTTCACTCTAAAGATTTTTCTGTTGATGACACTTCTACCTCTCCAAGTGTTGTATCTAATGTAAGCGTTTATTAGTTTTACACTGCTCATTTTATTATTGTCTCGATATGTTGATATTTTTCTGTATGATTGAGTCTTAAACTTCAAAACTTGTAGGATCGTGTACGGACCCGAGTCGAGTCGATCAGAGGCGTTCTACTCAAAATGAAAGGCGGAAACAGACATGATGAGTTGAATTCAGCATGATATTCACTAAAACTATCTTGTATATTGATTTTGATACGATTACAGTTCTGAAGACACTTCGACAGAGCTTCGCCGTCGGAAACACACGAACTACTTCCGTTTCAAATGAACCGGATCAACCCCTATATATAGACATTCTAATTCCGCTTGAACATGATTCAAGCGGAATCACGGTTCAAGCGAGATTACAAGTTCAAACGAGATTACTTGTAATTCCGTGCGGAATTACAACTTTACATCTTCAAGCAAAATTAGTCCTTCATGCGAAATTAAAAACTTCTTCTTGATTTCTCGATCTTCGTGCCATGAGCAATGCAAGACTCGATACAAGACGAAGTCAGCAGACGTATGCACCAACAGACTCCCCCTCGGATGTTGACGAGTCTTAAGTGTCGAGTCTTCAACGTCTTCAGTCTTTATCAGTCTGATCGCTCTCTGAAGTATCTGACAGTGTAAGCATCCTCAAACTTTATCTCTTTCTTCTCCTCTTTAGCATCAACAGACTCTCCTCGAACAATCTACCCTCGGATGTTGATCACAATTTGTCTATCATAGGATCATTATTGTGTCCTGGCTCTATACTCAGACTTCAGAATCCAGGCTATCCTGCACATCCTCTACCTCACAGTAAGTTTCTCAAATTTAAAATTGTACAAATTTATATAACTAAACTCCCTCTCAAATTTATCCAGAATGATTTAACAATGTTAAAAACTGATGAACCACTTGTAAGTAAAAATTTAAAATCTTTTCTCATTTAGAACACAAACTCCCCCTCATCACATGCTCATCATGTTTAGCACTTGGAATTTTGAAAATCAGCTCTCCAATATCAGTTGTCGAAAATCTTTTTGTGTTTTTCAAAATTTATGCTAAAACACAATCTTTTTGGATTTTTCAAAGATTTATGCTAAAACACACTGAAAATCTTTTTGGATTTTTAAATGAAATGAAATGCAGTAAAGAAATATATACAAACATTATTTTTGTGAGTTTGTGTAAGAGGATCATATCAGTTTTTGACAAGTCACAAGTACCGTTAAACTTAGTTACACATTAAGAATTAAACAATTCACTTAGATTGCCGATATACTGATCCACTTAAATTCTCACACAAATTTCAACTGATCCAGGATATGAATTAGGTGTATTAAGGACTTAAACTCATTCATGTGTCCCACCTCTTGAATATACTCCCGTATCCAGATCCCAATATTCAGTCTTACAGGTGAGTATACCACAGATGATATCTGTAAGGGGTTGGATGCGAAGAACCGTGAGAGCTCAGGTCAGAACTTCCGTTCAGCAGAGAGATGACGGCTTCGACTTTTGGTGGGTCCCCTTTAGAGGATCTTTTTTACAACAGCACATGATTTGCATTTTTCAATGTTTCATTATTTTTTATGCTGAGGGCAGGCTTTTATTTCAAGCAAGCATAAAGTATTCTCCGGGGACTAGGCCATTGCTTCCGCAAAATCAGAAGTCCCGGGATAATACCCCAGATATCACTGAGCATAAAGACCTAGTATCTCAGAAAGAGGGATCCTTCAAATGAAATTTCAGGGGTTACCTATATATCCAAGTAGTGTTCCCCACAAAATAAGCAAGTTTGAATTTAAGTTTATATCCCCGAAAAAGCTTACTAAATGTGTAAAAACCTATCGGCATATCATCAGTGAGACCATTTAATGCTATTTAAACATTTCATTTCTTTAGCATACTGTAACTGTCCACTGATGTACTATCATTTCCTCTTTTCGACACCAAAACTCATTTTGCATTTTATCATGTTTTTGTCTTTTTCCAAAATTTCTAATGTTTTTGGATTTTCTGAAAATTTTACTCCCCTTAAAATTCAAACACATTTAAAGGAAATTTGAAAACAAACTATACATGTAAATTGACAACTGATATCGAAACGCTTCAAATCGCCATCCACTTGGCATAAACAATCAGAACTCCCCCTTACAACAAACTATTTTCTCATTATGATTTCAAAACATTTAAGTTTGTTTTAACCAAAATGATTTTTCCGGAAAATAATTTTTGTTGATTTTACCACTTGTAGGTTAGGGGTTCATCACTTGAAAAATTTAACAATTTAAAGTTCAAACATCAAACACTTTGTAGAAAATCAAGTACAAGTTAATGTCCCTGATTTACCACTTGTAAGTCGAAATATCACAGTTACCAACCTGTGAATTTCTCAGGAAAGATGCCGATTCCTACTCCCCAATTACCAACTTGGGAGTTCCGGCAAGTCATACCTCTTCAAAAACAAATTTTCAAGAATGATGCCGATTCATGCTCCCCGATTACCTACTTGGGAGCTCCGGCAAGTCAGATGTTCAAGTAAAGAACACAGACACCCAAGCCTGACCAGCTTTGGGTGTAACTTTCTCAACTTCACTAGGGGTTGGGCTGTAAGTTGCTTTCTTTGTAGCATAAAAATATTTTACCCCTTTTACCTTTCCCTCGACCATTCTCCCAAAAATCTTTTTAACATTTCCATTAAATGCTTTCTCGACATCAAATTCTTTCTTCTCAGAATAGAATTGATTCGAGATCTCAACCTTTCCAACCTTTGATTTAAAAATTTCAGTCCGCAATGGTGGAAAATGAACGTCATCCAAAGGCGGAACTGAGTTTTCACCATTTTTAGCAACTTGTGGCTCTTCTGATTTTGAGGAATCAGATTCATCGCCAGATTTTACATCTGATTTCTTAACAACCCAAGCTTGATTTTCAAGACTTCCCTTTTTCTTGTAAAACCTTTTCGAACACTCACCAACTTCATATGTTGAATTTTCAAAAAATTTAAACCTTTCAGTTGGTGGTTCGGTTTTATCAACAACTATTTCTTTGAGTTTTTCTGAGACTCCCTGTTTTCTGTTGGTTGCCTTATGACAGTTCCAGGCGATGTGACCAACTTCTTGGCATCTGTAACAGGTTCTAGTCTCTTTTCTCTGATGAGTTTCAGTTTTCTTCTTTTCAGCAAGAAATTCCTGATTTGACTGTCTCTAGAATGAGCTCTTCTTTTCATCCTCAGCAGATGTTCCTGAAACAAATTTTGTATTTTTAGAAATTTTCTCATTTTTATGATTTTCTGGTGGTATAAAACCTAATCCTTTCTTTTTGTAATTACCGTTATGGTTTGGTTTCTTTTGAAAACCTGAACCAGAACTATAACCTTTTTTTCTTGTTTAAACGTTGTTGAACTCTTGAGGTGTAAGATCTCGGTTTTTCAGAAAGATTTACATCTTTTATTTCTAAAATATTAATTTCTGTTAGTTTGAAAACCTTTTTTATCATTTCTGGTTTAACACCTCTTAATGGAAATTTTTTATCAAAATATAATTTGTCAGAATCATTCAAAGTATATGCAACTTCAAACGTTTCTGTAAAACCCGTGAGGATCTCAATGATATCAATCTAACCTTGTGAGAGTGCGGAAATCAAACACAAGGTGATTCAAGAACTAATATTTAAGATCAAATAACAAGCAATAAACAAAATCAAACCGAAACTTGCATTCACGATGAACGATGACTGATACAATGTCTCGAATGGAACCTAGTTCCTTGCTTGTGTCGCCTGCCTTGCGCTCGTCACCAACAACCCTTAATCAATAGATTAAGGGTGTTTATATACTAGACATGTAGGCCGAATACAACCCTAGGCCCATGCGACACTATCTAGCCCGACCCACAATGTTTAACCCAAAACATATATAACTAATTACATAATCAATCCCTAAGTATTGTCAACCTACATGAATAAACCTTCAGGTTCCAACAATCTCCCCCTAGGTTTATGCATGCAGGTTCTTGACACTTTATCCTTCACCATCATCTTGCACCCGATCCTTAATACCACCGAAACCCTTTGTATGAATATGAATAGATGCTGCAACAGCTTTAGTCCAAGCTTTGGCAATTTCTTCGTATTTCTCAGTAGCTCTAATTTGATGACGAGCCAGCACTTCCAAATCTTCATGAGCAACGTTCAGTAAATCAATCTGATCCACCAAGTAAAAACACACATCATCATCACAAACAATCACTGCCTGCCCTAAGCGCTCATCATAAGACCAAAAATGTAAGGTCTTTAAAGCACCCTTTGGAATCTTTTTCACCAACGGAATCGTCTTCTCTTTATCAGTAACAGGCCAGCGTACAATCTTCAAGCGCTTGTTCGTATATGGATCTCTAATCCCTTTAGCTGGTTTAACAATGGACTCTGCAGTACGCATTGAAGGAAAACCCTTAAGAACCTCCCTCTTCAACCTCTCAAAAAACCTATAACCAACTCCTCCAGGCTTATCATCTACATAAGGTGCTCTAGACAAGTCTGTCAAGTCCACTTTAGTAAATGACTGAAACTGGCCTGGATGTTTGTACCACTCAACAGGTCCAACTTTTCTTTTAATCCACCATCTTTTACGATCATGATCATAACCCCAGCTAACTACACCAGAACGATTTCCAACCTTATCATAGAGAGTTTCACCAACATCCATTAAATGATGAGTTGCATGAGCATCATCATCGTCTGGATTTAGATTTCGATTCTTCATAATTACCAACTCTCTTTTCTTCTTGATTCTTTCAGCCTTCTCTTTGTCTGCAACAGGATCAATGATTCTTCTAAAGTAGTGTTCCATAGCGGCACTTCTTTCAGCATCATCTTTTTCAAAAGCTTTTCTTCTGTTTTCAACATCAGTTGGATCAGAAAACTCCTGTCCAAACTTCTTCTCCAACTTCCCACGCAAATCATAAACCATATTAAACAGCAAACTAACATCTCCTTGAAGCTGCTCAATCTGTTGATCTTTCTTCACAATAGTATCTTCAAGTTGAATAATCTTTGCATCTTTATGGATTGAATCTTGCTCAAGTACAACCATTCGTTTCTTCATATCTCTCATACTGATATACTCATCTTCATCACTAGAATCATCATCAAACGGCATTCTAAATGGCTCTTCAGGTCTTTTACCACTTGAGCTGCTAGGCATATCAAGATCAACTCTAGAAGAACCTGCAGCTTCAATAGCACTAGGTAATGTTGTCTCAACACTGGCATCAACATCAATACTAGTAACCTGAACATCATCAGTAGTAATATCCATATCAGTTCTCTGAGCATCAGCATCAAAATCAAAGATATCTGCAGTAACGGTGGTGGTATCGGTGACATCCTTCTCAAACTCGAAGTCATAAAGACCTTCATCATCTTCATCAGCAACTACGAGTTGATCTTTGCTATGCTCAACATACATTCCGGGCCGAGGATCCCTCCTTTTCCGCTTCAAAGGCATAGAATCAGAATCCTTTGGGTCTTCACTAGGCTTTTCACTTGACACTGAAAGATCAGAAGGAGGATTTCCCATCTTATCAGTTACAGATTTCAATAACAAAGCCAAACTTTCAGCAGTAATCACGGGTGGAACAGCAGAAACGGCAGTATCAACTTCAGCTTCAGGAGGAAGCTCTTTATCTTCATCAGAATCACACATAATTTCAACACCTTCATCGTCAGAGTCTATTGTTAAAATCTCTGTCTCAGGCTGATCTTCAGCATCCATACGAATATCATGTTCTTCAGCAACAATAGCACTTGCAGGTACACTATCCACTGAAACAGATTGTGCTATTTCCGGATTTTCACTAACATCTTCCGTCTCTGCAAACTGACCAAACTTCTCCAATTTAATCAAACCTTCATACTTCTTCTCAGTACCCTTCTTTGCCGTAAGAGCACCAAAACATGATGGACCCATGGGCTTTAACTCCAGCGTGTTACCCGATCTCTTCAATTCAGGATAACGAGCATTTAGAATCATCTGCACAAATCTAGGATACATCAAAAACTTATCCTTTCGTAGCCCAATAGCGTTTCTTTTCATTGCTTCTAGAACATATCGTGAATAGTTGAACGGCTCATTTGTAATCACGCAAATTAATGCAGCCGTCTGTGTTGTGTTTAGTTGATCAATTCCCCCTCGGTTCTCTGTCATGCACAACAGGAACATGTGCAATAATAAACGCCAGTACGGATGAACAAACTTCTTAACCAGGGGAGGAAATCTTCCTTCATAGCTTAGTCGTGGCAAAATAGCTTCAATCGTTCCAGCAGCAAGCTCGATTGGATCCGTTTCCTGATCATTGAACTGCAACACATCCCTGATAACCTGCTCCGTCACAATAATCTTTGTCCCTTCGATTTCAGCAGCTATAGCTCCTTTTCCTTCAATAATTTCCACCTTTGCAGTCTTCCAAAAATCTCGTATAAGACTTTCATACACAACCGGATTGTCTCGAAGAGCGTGAACAATACGGCATGTATTTAGGCCTTTGATCAAAGACGTGAACAGCTGCTTGTGCTTTACAGGTGGAGGTGCCAAATATGCTACTTGATTGTGAGACGCGATAAACTTTAAGTCCATTTTTCTGCACGTCACACACAACATATAAGTTTCCATTTACAACAGTGATAAAAATTTAAAAATAAAACAAACACTGTTACTGTTCACTCGAAACCATGAGTCGCAACCAGGATAACTGAGTCGCAACCAGAAGATTGCGAGTCGCAATCATGAGTCGTAATCATTGGTTTCGAGTCCTGTTGTTCTTGATTGCGACTGGAAACTTCATCGGAAACTTCAAAACTCATCGGAGAATTCATCGGAATCTTCATATCTTCATCGGAATCTTCATAAATTCGCCGGAATCTTCAAACAAAAATTCAAAATTCCTGCAAAATCTTGAATAATGACGTCATATTACCTGTTGATGACCTGATCGGATTGCGAGTCGCAACCGGAATTGAGTCGGAATCTTGATTTCGACCGGAATGTTGAGAGAGAATTCAGAGAAGATTGCGAGTGAATAATGAACTTATGACTCGTAATCACCCTTTTATGTGATCACTATTTCTCATGGGCCCAAGTCTGTTGGGCTTGGGCCTTATAGACTTGGGCTCAATAAAATGGATTTCAGAAATGATTTTAACAAACCCACTTAAAAAATCTGATTTTCCAATAATAACCCATTAAACCCATTGAGCATTATTTTGCAAAACAAAACCTAAAACAAAAATAAATAATAAAATATTATTTACAAAAATAAAATCAGGAAATTTGCAAAGATATTCAGGGATCAAATCACAAGGTTTCGGGCATGACTTCACTTATCAACACTGATCTACTAGAGGATGATCTAGACGATTGCCAGTATATTTGTCCTCTTAAACTCATCTCCCTAGATCTTTTCCATATAACTGCCTGTAACTCAATTTATCATGTTTTGATATCTTAACAATGAACACCCAAAACAAATACTAATCAAATCCCGGAATTATACTAGCACACTCTATCATGCAAGTAGCTTCCCTACCACATGTTTCACAAGTCCAATCCAGATTCTCTGAAATCTTAACTGGGACTAGGTTGAGAAGAGAACAGAATAGATCTTAAGTAGAGATGATATAATATACAGGATCAAATGAGTTTTTCTCAATTTGACATAGGTTTATAGGGTTTCTTTTGGGCACTAGAGGGCCTCTTTCGGGTGTTTAATTGATCTATAGATCGACAACGTACAGCTAGGTCAGCATGTATCTGGATGCAGCAGAAGCTGACGTTGCCTAGCACCTCCAGGTCAGCATGTATCTGGATGCAGCAGAGGAGGTACACGACTTTTTCAGATAAGATTTCAGAATCAGACCAAAATTGTGTGTATCGGGAAAAGCATACAAACATTCAAATAGACATGAGCTAATTCCAAGTGATTTTCTTTTCTGAGGTCATGTACTGGTTTAGTTCTGAGGTCATGTACTGGTTTAGTTCTGAACAGAAACAGCTATTGTTTCCAATCTTAAGGATAGAGCCTACCAACACATCATACTAGAGTCAAACAATTTCGATACTGGTCTTACATGAGTCAGCCCTTGACCATAAAGTGAAAATTCATTTCATTTCCCAGTCCAGCCATACTTCCTTTTGAAACTCTTTTTGTATTTTTTTTTTTTTTTTTTTTTCAATGTTTTTGTATTTTCGATTTTTCAATGTTTTTGTATTTTTCGATTTTTCTCCCCCTAAATTTGTGCATAAATAAAAACTACCTAAGAATAGAAAACTTTATGAACAAATTTACCTACGAAAAACAAAACAAAACAAAATATGCTCAATCAGTAAAACGGATCATTTTAAGAAAATCCACAAGCACTCTGAATTTCGAGCTGCTGACAGGTTTAGTGAACAAATCGGCAGCATTAGCATCTGTGTCGATTTGTTCAAGCGTAATCAGACCTCTGTCAAAACAGTCTCGAATGAAATGAACTTTAATATCAATGTGCTTGGTTTTGGAGTGAAAAACAGGATTTCTAACAATTTGTATTGCAGCATCATTATCGCAGTAAATAGTAGTGTTAAGATAAGTCAAACCATAATCCTGCAATTGATGTTGCATCCACACCACCTGAGAGCAAGAAGCAGAAGCAGCAACATACTCAGCTTCAGCTGTGGATATCGCCACTGTTTGTTGTTTCTTGCACTGCCAAGAAATGAGCCGATCACCCAAAAATTGACATCCCGCAGAAGTGGATTTCCTGTCACTGTCAGTACCTCCAAAATTGCTGTCAGAGAAAGCAAACAAGTCAAAATTGGAATCTCTCGGATACCACAGACCAAACCGAGGTCGGCCTTTTAGATACCGAAAGATCCGTTTAACAGCAATAAGATGAGAAGTTTTAGGATTAGCCTGATAGCGTGCACAGTTGCAAACAGCGAACATGATGTCCGGACGGCTAGCTGTGAGATACATCAATGACCCGATCATGGACCGATATTGACGTTGATTTACAGACTCTCCTTCTTCATCTTCAGTCAACAATGGTCTCTCAGCCATAGGTGTCTCAGCAGGTTTTGCGTCCGTGAACTTGAACTTTGCCAGCACATCATCCACATACTTCCCTTGATGAATCAGAATTCCTTGCGAACTCTGCTTGACTTGAAGGCCCAAAAATAGAGTCATCTCCCCCAGAGCACTCATTTCAAACTTTTTCTTCATAACTCTCTCGAATTCCTTGCACAGATCCTCGCTTGTTGATCCGAAAATAATATCATCAACGTAGATTTGAACTAAGATTTGATCACTTCCTACCCTCTTGATAAACAGAGTCTGGTCGATAGTGCCACGCGTATACCCATGAGCCAACAGATGCTCTGTTAGGGTGGCATACCAAGCTCGAGGAGCCTGATGTAACCCATACAACGCCTTGTCTAACTTGTATGCGTACTCAGGATGATCTGGATGCACAAACCCTGGCGGTTGCTCGACAAAAATTTCCTCCTTCACATCTCCATAGAGAAACGCGGTCTTGACATCCATCTGATAAACAGTGAATCCCATGTACGACGCGTAAGCCAAAAAGATCCGGATGGCTTCAAGTCGCGCAACCGGAGCATATACTTCATCATAATCTAGACCTTCGATTTGTCTAAATCCCTGAACCACCAGCCTTGCTTTATTTCGAACAATGACACCCGCAGAATCCTGCTTGTTTCGAAAGACCCATCTAGTTCCAAGCTTACGCTTTCCTGCTGGCAACTTGACAAGCTTCCATACTCCAAGTTTTTCAAACTGGTTCAGCTCTTCGTGCATAGCATCTACCCAGCCAGGTTCCTGCAAAGCTATATCAATGGTTTTAGGTTCGATTTGAGACAGATAACAGGAATATAAGCAAGTATTAATGACTCCCGATTGACTCCTGGTCAAAACTCCTGCATTTACAGGACCAATCACATTCTCGATTGGGTGATTGCGTTGAACGCCTGTTGGTATAGCCAAATCAGGTACAATCTCCTCTTCAGTGGTGGTGTTACTACTCTCCCCCTCATCAGGTACACTTGTAGTGTGAACTACAGGTGAAGTGACAGTACAATCCTCAGGAATTGGATCAGGAAACATTGCAGTGTCACTGGTTGATGCACCTTCAGGGGATTGATTGACCATCGGTGTCGGTGTAGGATGTTGCGTGAACACCATTCCCGGTGGATCAACAGTATGATGCTTCACATTTTCTTCCATCTGTGCTTCGTCCTCTGTATCTTCAAATGACAATGGTTGTTTAGGAACTGATTCACCTGCAACTGAAACATCACTTGACAAAATGTTAAATGATTTAAACAGAGCAGAATAATCATATAACCAATCTGGACCGACTCTAGCGTCCGAAGCATTCTCTTCAAGCCATTCGATGTTGCACGACTCAACGACTTTCCTAGTTACTTTGTTGTATACCCTATAAGCAGAGCCTTTAGCATATCCAACAAAGTAGCATTCGTCACCTTTGACTTCAAACTTTCCATTTGAGTCCATTAGTAATAATACACATGGACAACCAAAAATACGAAAGTGTGAAACCGAAGGTTTACGTCCTTCCAGAATCTCATAAGGGGTTTTCATGTGACGTTTATTAACTAAAGCATGATTCTGGATATAACAAGCCGTGCTAACAACTTCGGCCCAAAAGAAGCTAGGAAGCTTTGAATCAGCCAGCATGGTACGTGCTGCCTCAATTAGAGTACGATTCCTTCTTTCAGCCACTCCATTCTGTTGTGGAGTGCGAGGCGCACTGAACTGTCGATCAATTCCCTTTTCACTGCAGAACGTATCCAAAGTAACATTCTTGAATTCTGTCCCATTGTCTGATCGAATAACCTTCACCTTAGTACTCGCTTGATTTTCAGCCAATGTAATGAACTGTTTCACCAGTGCAGCAGTTTCGTTTTTGTGACTGAGAAAATACACCCAAGTGTAGCGAGAGTAATCATCGACTACTACTAGACAGTAGGCTTTCTTCCCGATACTCAGCACATTCACTGGACTAAAAAGATCCATGTGAAGTAGTTCGAGTATAGCTTTTGTTGACGGTACTGGTTTAGTCTTGTGAGGTTTTCGATGAGCCTTTCCTTTCGCGCAAGCAACACATTTTTCCACCAACATGAAATCCTTAATTGGAAGATCTCGTACCAATTGACCTTTAGCTAGACGATTCAAATTTTTCATATTCACGTGCCCAAGTCGACGATGCCACAAAAGACCATCATGCTCTGAAATCTTCGAAAATAAACAAGTGATCTCTTCACACGGTTTCTTGTTCATATCAATGACGTATGCATTTCCTTTTCTTTCAGCAGTCATCAAGAACCAGTCTTCTGGAATAACAATCCCAGGCTTAAGAACATGACATCCTTTCTTCGTAAAATGAACTGAATTCCCTCTATCACAGATCTGCGAAATACTTAACAGATTGTGCTTCAGTTCTGGAACATAATTGACATTTTCAAAGCTGAGAACACCGTTTTGAACAGTTCCTTTCAAAGTGATTCTGCCAGATTCACCTCCCGCAAATGAGACATATCCACCATTAAATTCTTTAACATTCACAAGTTGGGATAAGTCTCCTGTCATGTGCCTGGAACAGCCACTATCCATGTACCAGAGGCGCACGGTAGTCCTCCACAGCTGTTCCTGCACGAGTAGCGGGATTAGTTAGATTTAGGAACCCAGCCCATAGTGGATCTGGGTTTTCCTTGAGCATCGAAATACGTTACTCTCTGCCAAACTAAATTTTTTTTGTTTAGAAATTTTGAAACATTTCTGTTTGCGGCCTTTTGATGATATGACTTCATTGGATTGGATTGCATGCCATTGACCTTAGGTTTCCAAAACTGTTTTGACCAGTTAGAATTTAAACTTTCAAACGCGTTACCAAAAGAATTTCTCCGATTACGCTGAAAATTTGTTTGTCGGTTCTGATTATGGCGTTTGGCTGCATTCCAATCCTGATCAGAAGGTCTAGTCCTATGATGAACGTTGTTCTTCATCGTCTTAGTCCAAGCAGACTTCATAGACTCCGAACATTGAGATCGATTAGACGTAACTTTCTGATTTCGCCCTGATGGTTTCTTGTCTGGTGTCCTTGGGAGTTTACCACAATTTCTGGCAATGTGACCGGCAATGCCACAGTTAAAACATGTTTGACGTTTCACAATTTGAACATTTTTGACATTAGGACTCTGCTTGTTCGATTTCGTGTGATTCAACGTTTTAGTTTTCTGACCATGTTTGACTTGTGGTTTTTCTTTAATCAAATTTTCTTCTGATGATTTCACCTTTTTACCAACCCCCTTTTCCTTTTCACTTAATCTTGATTCCGAATTTGAACATGTATTAGCTTCATCCAAATGTGTTTTATCAACACATTTATCATCTGAAACTAATTCAGGTTCACTTTCCGAGCAAGAAGAAGTTTCAACAATATGCTCTTCCTCAATGCATTTATCGGGTGAAACTGATTCAGGTTCACTTTCTGATCCTGAGGAAGTTTCATCAACATGCATTTCCTCAGAGCATTTATCTTGTGACACAGACTCTGATTCATTGATTAACACAGTTTCCAATGGGGTCCCACTAGATTCAACATTAGGGACACCCACTGAGACAGATTCAGAAGAAGAATCAGGATACACTTGATTTTCTTGAGAAGTAGTTTCAGTGGTTTCACTGAATGCATCCTTAGGGACCGCACCTGTAACATTATCACAAGCTGAAACATTTGATATGTTAGCATCACAAGCATTAGCTGAAAAACAATCATCACCACACGTATTGTTCAAATCATCCACACAAACATTATCAGTTTTGCCCAAAACAACAGGCTCACAAGACGAAACAAACGCAGAAAACGACGCAAACAAAGAACTAGTAAAAGCAATGTCAGACTCAGTTGGTTCAGAATAAAGTTCAAAATAAGGTTCAGAAACGTTTGAAATAATAACTGGTTCACTCCCATGAACATCATCACATCTTACTTCAGAGCTATCATCTGCACATGACAACGAGATGTTAGGATCAATTGTGCCTTTAGGAACAAACTTTAAAGGCGAGGACTTTTGTGGCTCAACAGGTTTGTTGTGAACAGACGATTTACTAGATGAGCCATAAGTCATTTTGCTTTCGTTTAAGATCTCCTCCTCAGACATTGGCAAATAAGTGTAATTGTTATTGTATGGAGGAGGAGTCTGATTGTAACCCAATCCCGACCCTTTCTTTTTAGAGTAAGCCAATTGTTGATCACACAGATTTTTTACCAATTTACTGGAGGAATCGAATTTCTTGATGTTTAATTGATTGATTTGGTATTTATCTCTTACATTCTCCAGTTCCTTAGTTACTTCACATAATTTTTCTTTGACTATCATGAGTTGGGCTTTAGCTACACTGACATCGTCCTTTAGTTGAACGATGTCCTTACGCTGAGCTTCGATTTTCTCTTTGAAAAGTTTTTCATTTTTCGTTAAAGTGAAATTTTTCCTTTTAATTTCATTGTAATCTTCAATTAGCTCAGCGTTGTGTATTCTATAAGCCTCAACACGTTCCCTACATTCAGGAGTGCAGAAAACTGAAATTACCTCTTCTTTGGTGAGACCTTTGACAGGTGCTGACAGGATTTGAGTCATGAAAGCGAAATCGTCAGCAGCAGTCTCTTCCTGTGGCTCAGGGTCATGCTCGCTTGAGGTCATGAAAGCAATGTTAGAAGTTGCAGCTTGATTATCTGGAGCTGATATGTTCAGACGCTCAATCTCAGAAGACCAGTCAAAGTTGACATTTGGCTGCACCACCAGCGCTTGTGCTAATCCCTGCGGCTGTGGACTTCCAGAAGCAGCTGCATCTGCTACACTTGTAGTGGACACAAGAGCCCTTTCTCGATTAGGAGTAGCTGGTTGAGCAGGAGTTGTAGGATTTTGATCTCTGTTCATGGGTGGCTTCGGGCAGTTCCGAGCATAGTGTCCTTCCTCATGACAATTGAAACAGCGAAGATTGAAGGGCACTTTAGAAGCTCCATTCCAAGCGTTACCCCACCTGTTTTTACCCGTTCTCTTCACAAACTTTTGAGCTCTGAATGCCGCCATTGCCATTTGCCAGGTGATATCCATTTCTTCAACATCATCTGGATGAATCTGCGACAAATCATCAGGACTCCACTTTGGTGGATCAAGCTTCCCTGCAATAAAAGCATTCAAACAGTTGATTACAGAAGCTGCTATGTCTAGCTTTTCCTTTGACTGACTTGCGAAGAATGCCATCATCTCATTGTTCGTAGAGTGAGCGGAAGCAGGGGCAGCAGCAGATGCCTTTCCAGCATTTTGAACTGAAGCTGGAGAAGCTGGAGAGACGATTTGATTTGAGGATCCAGATTGAGAGACAGAGGAAGTATTGCGAAACATCTGAAAGCCTCCTTGTGATAGAAGAGCTGTGTTGCTGTCGCTAGATGTGGGGGGAGCAATTGAGAAACCAGCAGCCAGCATGCTATTCTTGTAGTTAGTCTCTCTCTGCTTATCATCCAATTCACAAGCTTTGATGTGTGAAATCATTTCTGACAATGTACATCTTGCAAGATCTTTGGTTTTCTTAATCATGGCCACATGATGATCCCAACTCTTGGGCAGTGCATTTAGGAGTTGTCTGTTGGTGGATGCGTTTGAGGTGTGAATTTCTTCCATTTGCATTTGAGTCACCAGTTTAACAAACCTTTGAATCTGATTATCCACCGTCTCACCATAGATATGGTTGAAGTTGTTAAAGTTTTGTTGCAGCAAGTTCCTTCGACTTTCTTTCATGTCTTCATTCCCTTCATACACTTCGACCAGAGAATCCCACAATTCCTTGGCAGATTTGCAGGTGCGAAAACCCATGGCAATATTAGGACCCAAACCCATGGTCAAGTAAGAGAAGGCTCGATCATCTTCTTCAACAATAAGCACATCATCTTCAGTGTATAGTTCTCGAGGCTTCTTTATTTTAACATCAGGTTCTGTAGGACTTTCCATCATAATTTCCCTAGGTCCCCTCAAGATGCTGCGCCATAGCTTGTAATCTTTAACCTTAAGATGCTGTTCAAAGCGCCACTTCCACTCGGGAAAGTCATTGGCATCAGTTAGCCTAGGAATGCGTGATGTGGTTCCAAGCTTTGAATCCAGTTCTTGTTGCTGAGTTAGGGCAGACAATTCACTGTTGGTGGTTGACATTGTTAATCAATCAGTTAATTAATTAATTAATTAATTTTATTTAGTCCAAAGTCAACAGTCCAAATGTCCGTCACAATTTGTCGTTGCGAGTCGAAACGGGGTTGCGAGTCGAATTTGCGAGTCGTAATTGACGATGGTTGCGAGTCAAATCAACCTTGGATGCGAGTCGTAACCGAAATGGTTGCGAGTCGTAACAAGACAGGATGAGCCGAAACCACGATTGCGAGTGAAGATCAAACAGCCGGTTGCGAGTCGTAACTGGGCAAGATGAACCGAAACCAAGACTGATTGCGAGTCGTAATTGAAACGTGATGAGCCGCAACTGGGAGATTGCGAGTCGTAACCTGCAAAACAGAAAGTGATAAGAACTGTTTACTCGCAATCCCGACTTTTCAGCAATTTCCAAAATTCAAAGATATAGTAATCTTTGAATCTGTTGCACCGAAATCCCGAAAAATCAGCAAACACCAATGCTGAAATCAACAGACCAAAATCAGTGAATTTTCCAAAGAATTTATCAAGAACAGTCGATAAAAATCTGCACACACACTCAACAAAACCGGATCAGTAATATATGCAATTTCTTGAATCCGATTGATATCAAAACCGAGCCCTTGAATGGCTTCAATGGCTCTGATACCAATTGTAAAACCCGTGAGGATCTCAATGATATCAATCTAACCTTGTGAGAGTGCGGAAATCAAACACAAGGTGATTCAAGAACTAATATTTAAGATCAAATAACAAGCAATAAACAAAATCAAACCGAAACTTGCATTCACGATGAACGATGACTGATACAATGTCTCGAATGGAACCTAGTTCCTTGCTTGTGTCGCCTGCCTTGCACTCGTCACCAACAACCCTTAATCAATAGATTAAGGGTGTTTATATACTAGACATGTAGGCCGAATACAACCCTAGGCCCATGCGACACTATCTAGCCCGACCCACAATGTTTAACCCAAAACATATATAACTAATTACATAATCAATCCCTAAGTATTGTCAACCTACATGAATAAACCTTCAGGTTCCAACAGTTTCGTCATTCAAATTAGATTTTGACAACAAAAATTCTTTACTATACACCCGTTTTCCCGACGACTTTGAACTCCTGACAGACGAACTCGAACTCCCGGACTCAGACTGTGATTTGGACTCCTCATCCTTATCTAACACCTGATCGACCATACTTTTTATTAACTCAGACTCATGATCTATGTCGGACGCTGTGAATGTGATGTCAATATTGTCTGGTAATACATCGGTTATCTCGGACTCCAACTTTATATTGACTGCCTTTTTTACTTGTTCCTCATTCGGTTTTCTAGACGAATACCCTTCCCAAATTGGAGGCCGACACTTGTTATAACAGACACTCTGTTTCTTACCAGTATCCTTTTTCTTAGGCTTCTTGTCTTCAAACACTTCAAAACCTGCAACAGTTGGATAAATTCTGTCAATTAAGTAATCAGAACTTGAATAACTTTTTAGTAATCGTCTGATTCTTTCATTTTCAACTTTTTCAATTTCCAACTCCTGCTTCAACTTAGCACACTCTTCGATGTAGTAATTGATCTCGTTTTGCTTGGACATCATTGTTGCATTCATCATGGTCAAAGCATTTTCTCTTTCAGAGTTTGTCTTCTGCAAACTATTCACAGTTTTGTTCAATACATCGTACGACTCTTTAACATTCTTGACATCAAACAACAACTTCTCTTTCAACTTTTCAAGCTCACTAAACCTTTCATCTTTACCTTCACATTGTTTGCAAGGTTCCAAACATGTAAGACAAGGTTTTGTGACTTCAACAATCTTTTCAATCTCCACAATCTTCTCGACTTCAACTACCTTTTCTACTTCAACAATCTTCTCAACAGCCTTAACTTCTTCCGTTTCTTTTGCAGCTTTTCTCTCTTTAAATTTCTTCAATTTATCTGCAAAATAAAATTCAAAACTGTCAGAAGATAAATGAGTTTTTCCAATATTTATCTGTTCAATTTCTTCATCATCATCACTAGTATCTGTTGAACTGTTTTCAGAAGAAACAGATTCTTCATCTTGACTTTCTTCTTCATCAGATAACACTGTTATCCATTCTTTCATCAACTCTGGCTTTTGAACAATTTGAGCAATGAAAGCTTTAAACTCTCTATTCTCATCCACAAACGTATCCCAGCTAAAACCTGGAGCCAATTTCTCATCATCTTGATCAATGATACCATAATAAGCTTTCTTATTTGCATCTTCGATCATTTTCCCATGTGCAGTTTGTGATTCCTTTTGTTGATGCGGTTGATGAGCAACCTGTTGATATATGGCTTTTCGATAGTAATCATCTTTTCCAAAAGGATTCTTTGCTCCACTAGTTTCCTGATTTTTGCACTCTCTCTTGAAATGCCCTTTCTCCCTGCATCGAAAACAAGTAACTTTAGATTTATCAAAACCCAAAGCTGAAACATGAGCATCCAAAAAATCATTTCTTCTTGTAATCATTTTGAACTTTTCAGCTCTTCTCAAGACACTAGCTAGACACCATTTGATGTCCATGAGCTCCAATTCTTCTGCATCGATCTGATCGTAATCTTCCTTTCTAGCATAGGATTACCAATTCTTCCAACAATCAATCCTTCATAAGATTCCAAAGCAGTAACCAGTAATGCCATATGACTTTTAACAACTTCTTTAGAAAAATTCTGACCATTTTGAAGATGCAAAGCAACATTGCACTGAATCATATGTTCATTACCAACATTTGAACTTTGAACACTTGGAGGATTGACATTTGAAAATCCACTAGTGTTGATTGAACTTTGACTGACTGATCCAGATGAATTTCCTTCACTAAAAGCAGTTTGGATATTTGGACTTGCTTCAACAGTTTGAACATTTCCTTTGTAGTACAATTTGATGTCTTGTTGATTGCTCGAGTTGTTCATTATGGCAATCTTTTGCTGTTCAAGATCCTGTGCCTCAAGTTTTTTAATAAACTGTCCAATTGACAATCTACTAAACTCTCCTGAATTCTTTAAGATCATGAGATAAGTACCCCATTCTTTCTGTGGTAATGCGTCAGCTAACTTTTCAACCCATTCTGCTGGAGTTTTAGTAATTTTCAACTGAGACATGGCACGCACAAGATGACAATATCTCTCAATGAGACTCTTTGTAGTCTCCCCTGGCATACTGGTAAACAACTCAAACTCTTTTTTCAGCAAAGATGCTTTACTCTTGAGCATCTCTATACTTCCTTCAAACTTTTTCTTAAGTGTTTCCCAAATCGAAAACGCACTCCCATCATGCTGAAGCAAAACAAATATATCCTCTTTAACCGCTTGTTGTAAAAGACTTATCATCATTTTCTCTCCTTTATAGCTATCTCTCTCTTTGTCTGAAAATTCCGAGATGATTTTGTCAACATTCAAAGCAGTCTGCGGTCTAACATATTCTGTTTCAATGCTTTCCCAAGCTCTTAAATGGTTTGCCTGAACCCAATTCTCAAAACGATTTTTCCATCCATGGTACTCTTCCATTCCCATAAGTTTCGGGGGTTTTTGCAAAGTTCCTGTTTCGTTTTCTAAGTTCATGTTTTGCGCAATGACAGCCGGAGTAGTCGGAGATGTAGCAAACGCGTTGTAAAATTCTTCGTCAGACATTTTCAAACGAAATTAAATTCTTCAAACGAGATTACCAACTTCAAACGAAATTAACACTTAAATGGAATTCCTCCAAGCGAAATTACCTGCACACCAAACTTTCAAACGAGATTAGAACTTTTCAAACGGAATCAGGTAATTCCGTGCGGAATTACCCAGTTTTCAAACGGAATTAAGAACTTGAAACGAAATTATAATTTCGTTTGAATGACTTCAAGCGGAAATACTAATTCCGTGTAGAATTAGTTGGTCTTTCAAACGAGATTAGCCTGACAGTATAATTCCATGCGAAATTAAAGAACTCTTTCAAACGGGATTATGCTGAAGTCATCAAATTCGAACAGATTTTCAAACGAAATTACAATTTTTGTCAGTTTTAGATTGAATTATGGTCCAATTCTCTCAAGGTTTTGTTAAAACACTATTTCGCTTATGATGTGTGAAAATCAGACCATTTTATCCGTTAAATCTTGTTAAAATGATAAAAGAAGGTGTAGAAGTAAGAAAACAAAATGAAATCAGGCTGAAATCTGCAGAACTCCTCCTCCTGTGCTCTGATACCACATGTAGGATCGTGTACGGACCCGAGTCGAGTCGATCAGAGGCGTTCTACTCAAAATGAAAGGCGGAAACAGACATGATGAGTTGAATTCAGCAAGATATTCACTAAAACTGTCTTGTATATTGATTCTGATACGATTACAGTTCTGAAGACACTTCGACAGAGCTTCGCCGTCGGAAACACACGAACTAATTCCGTTTCAAATGAACCGGATCAACCCCTATATATAGACATTCTAATTCCGCTGGAACATGATTCAAGCGGAATCACGGTTCAAGCGAGATTACAAGTTCAAACGAGATTACTTGTAATTCCGTGCGGAATTACAACTTTACATCTTCAAGCGAAATTAGTCCTTCATGCGAAATTAAACTTCATCTTGATTTCTCGATCTTCGTGCCATGAGCAATGCAAGACTCGATGCAAGACGAAGTCAGCAGACGTATGCACCAACAAAACTGAGTTGAGAAGATAGTTTGTGTTGATAAAGAAAGTTACAAAATTTCAAGAATTCAGAGTTGTTATAGACTAAATTAATATACTTAGGTTGGAAAGATGCGCAATCTTCGTGGCAAGACCATTGTAGAGGATAAAAAAGCTGTTAATAGACCGTGTAAAATTGAAAATGTTCATTTAGCATCATCCACTTCAGAGCCAGTTTTACACTTCACCATACAAGCTGAACACATGCTTGTAAGTTTTTGCAGTTCTTACTTTGTTTCGTTATTTCAACAATTTCAGTTATATATCAATATTTTATAAAATTCATTATTCAATTTTCTGTTTTTAGCATCTGTCATTTGATGTATCATCTGCATTGGATCTGGATACCGATAATCTTAAGCCTGTTAAGATAAAAACTCTAGAAGGTGAAGTTCATGAACTATTTACAAGGTCTCAAAAAACCAATACTAGATTCAGCTACGGTATTGTTGGATGGCCTGATTATCTGAAGAACCAAGATATTGTTTTTGGTGATGAACTCTTGTTTGAATTTCACATGTCTGCTCAGTTGCTGAAGCTAACAAAAATTGTGCATTTCGTGACAAAGATTAAGCCCTCTTCATGAGTGTTGTGTTGATTGGAGGTTTATAAACAATGTTTAATGTGATGGTTGTTTGTGGTTGTACATTTGGTTGCTCGGTGGTACTAATTTAGCTTCATAGACATGTTTTATATGTAGTTATGTCTATAAACAGTTTACATTGTCAATAGGTGGGTACTCCTTTTTTTGATAGGAAAATGGAAATAGTCGTATGTAACTGATATATTAACCGATGATCTATGTTTATAGTTGTCTATTATCTATAACTAGAAGAGGTTGCGCCACGGGTGCGTTGCGCCACGGGCAACGAAAGTGACGTGTAGTCGATCATATTCACAAACTATAGTTATACAATCAGTGCCAACAAAATAATAAAAATAGTACCCTAATTGTATCAATTATATAAACTCCTAAACCTTTATTTCTCACAACTACTATCAATTATATAGTACCCCTATCGTGTGTGTAGAGAAAGGTACACAACTTCACCAAAGCCCAATCAATAGTGAGATAACAATTGGTACAACATGTAAGGCACAATTTACAACCACTGATGCATAGAAATGTTGAAAATTATACTATTATATAATATATAATAGATAACAATTTTTGGTACAATATCTATATAGCTATCTATACTTTCTATTAAAATGTATTATGCATGGTTTTCTAAAAACCATACGGATTTTACTACTACTTTAGTATAAAAGAAGCTGGGTCCCTACTTTGAAGGGTTAAGTTAGGGGGTGTTTGGGTTAGCTTATTTTGGAGCAACTTATGACTTATAAAAGTTAATAAGTTGTTTTTGGAGTGTTTGGGTTAGCTTATTTGGGAGAGTTTTGTGTGTTGAGAAGTCACTTTTGAGAAGTTAGAATTTTCTTACTTATATAAGTTAATAAGTCATTTTTGAGAAGGAATCCCAAACACCACTTAGGGCATGTTTGGCTAAGCTTATTATAGTTAAAAAGGACTTTTGGGAAAATGACTTTTTGAAAATGAGTTTTTTAAAAAAGTGTTTGGATTAACTTATTGATGTAAAATGACTAAAATGAGCATTCTTTTAGATATAAGGGGGTAAAGAAGGGGTATATTGGTAATTTGTAGTTTGAAAAGTTAAAAGCTGGCGAAGAAGTCACAATATTGTGACTTCTTGAAACCTCCTTTTTCTTCTTTGTAAAATACCATTTCTAAAAAGACTTTTGGCTTAGCTAAACACAAAAACAACTTATTGACTTTTTGATAAGTTCAATAAGCCAATAAGTTGTTTTGAAAAGCTTAGGCAAATGCACTTAGGGGCTGTTTGGCTAAGCTTTTCAAAACTACTTATTTACTTATTTGTTTTCTGAAAAGCAAATAAACAAATAAGTAGTTTTGAAAAGCTTCATTTTAAAGCTTTTCAAAACTAAGTAAATAAGTAGTTTTGAAAAGGTTAGCCAAACAAGCCATTAATCTCATCTAAATTGGTACAAAAGAATCTAGGGCTTCTGATCTCCTCCAGTTTGGCGTTACACAACTACCTCTTGATTGGTGTTCCAGTGGTAACGCGATCGGCTCCGGCCATAATCTTTCCGGCAATTAGCTTCACAGGTACCGTCAGATTCCATTCAATTTTACATCAACATAAACCGATTTAGGCACCATCAAATTTTGGGCTTCGAAGTTAACCTAATTCATAAAATTATGCTGATTTTGTTTCATTCCTATATCAAACGATTGCCGAATTACACTAATTTCTCTCACGAATGTATTCATCCTCGATCAAAGTAATTGAACTGTAGTAAATAAATTGAGTGCAGTTTTTTTTATTTTTTATTTTATTTTTATTTGACGTGTTCAGAAAGTTCGTGTGAAAAAAAAACTATGTATTCGTCTAGAGGGAGTAATGCGTATGGACAACAACAACAGCAGCAGCAGCAACATTCAAACTCACTGTCATACTCTGGTCAAAATGTAAGGTTCTTATTTATTGCTTTTGTTATGCTGTCATACTCTGATATGTGAACTAAGAAGAAAGAAAATAAAATCTTTTAAAAACCAGTTTGTGGTTTTAAGTGGTAACCTTTAATGTTTTCATTTGTTAATGTAAAATTCGGAAGTTATGTTATGTAATGTTTTGCTATTTGGATTGAAACATGTGACGATGGAGCTGGTTCGGAAACCTCTCTGGCCGGGATTTTGAGAAGGTTGTTTTTCTTTTTGAGAAAAGGATTCTCAGGGAACACTAACTACAGTTTTTCTTTGTAAACTTAATTTATTGATTTAACGGATACAGTTTAGTGTTCATTTTTTGAGAAAATATCCACTTAGATTTATTCACGTAGTTGCTCTCGGGCTCTGAGTCCACATGGGTTCCCTCATGAGTGTTACAATTACGTTTAATGTTAACAGGAATTGCTGTAAATTAATGTAAGCCGTCACGTAATTTTCAAATCTGGAGAATTAGTTTGCATCTGTTTTCTTGGAAACCGAGGGTTATAGTTATGTGAACCATGCCTCTAATATGTTTTATAAATTGTTGTTATGAAATATACAGCTATATGTTATTTTTATGAAGTTTTTGTGCTTCCTAACTTTTCATTATTGTTTCGGTGAAGCTGGGAACTGATGGTGCTTCTCAGCTGTCTATGGCTTCAAGGCATTCAGCCTTATTGGGTAGCCGTTCATCTGCTGGAGCTCATTATGGTGGTCAATATACTTCAGTGTACGGTTCAATTGCACACGACAGTGTTCTGCAGGTCAGTGAACTATTTGATCAGTAAAATGAGTTTTAGGGGCTGTTTGGCAACTTCTGAATGAGTAAGTGCTGAACCAGTAAGAGGTTTGAACCATTAAATGCTGAACCAGTAAGAGTCATTAAGAGCCAATATAATGCGTTCAGAGACAAATGTCTGACCAATTCAGATAAGAGGTCTTAACCATTCAGATTCAGACTCTGTATAATGCTTAACCATTCAGAGGCAAATGTCTAAATCATTCAGACATCTGCTCGCGAAACAAACAGTCTTAACCATTAAGTGCTGAACCAGTAAGAGGTCTGAACCATTAAGAGCCTCATTAAGAGCTAAACAAACAGCCCCTTAGTTTTTTTTTAAACTTTACATGATAAAGATTATCATAAATCTATATTTATTGTTTTTTATTTTGTTTTTTTAATTGGTACCGGATATCTTTTCATTGAGTATGGAAGTTTAGTGTATGTGAATGTCAATGCCACATATGCAGGCTCCAATTGCTACTGTCAAAGGAACTGGATCATCTTTGGTTGTTTGTTAATCTTTCTGTATTGAATTGTCTATTAAATTATAACTATTTTACCAATGTTTTTGGATAGGCGGATATTTATGATCGTATAGATGCAGAAGCAGCACGGCGACAAGAGCTGCTACAAACTCGACCACTTCAATCTGCTTCTGTAGATGGGGGCTCTAGGTATATAACTTTCTTAACATTTGAAACAAATATGTGTTATCATTTATTTTAGAGTTAAGTGCACGGATGGTTCTTGTGGTTTGCAAAAATTGCATGCTTGGTCCTTAGCTTTCTAAAATTGTAAAAATGGTGCCTGATGCTTGATTTTTATAAGGGTGGTGATCCCTGACTTAGATGGGGGTTGAGTTTCTCAGTCATGTTGGTATGAAATGACCATATTACCCTTGAATTAAAAGGCAAAAACATTTACAAATAAAAAAAAAACTAATAAGGATACACGTTTGGGACTCACCCACCTCATCTTGTTCACCCCTATACCAATACCACCAAGAACAACCCTCATCGCCTTCAATGCAAGTTGCTTTCCCTGACCACCACCAACGAACCTCGACCCATATGCGTTGACCTGTGCCATCTACGGTTTCCCCTTCCGGATTGAACTCATCTACGTTTATACGTCTGACAATTCCACCTCGGACTTATTCCACCTCCAAATTTGGTGTGGGTGAATGCCTAGATCCATATGCTGGTCATCAGAATCATTCATTTTTGAGGTTGTCCGACCATCGTCGTGTTGTCGTGCTCTGAATTAGTTAAATTGACCGGTGGTTGCCACTCTCCGACAAAAGGAATTGCGGGGATGGTGGAACGGTGGTTGGTTCTGAAGTTGTGTTCCTCGGAATTACAATGTGGCGTCATTTATAAATGATCAAACACATTCAACCACTACTTTCAAAAAACCATGTCTATTTTGCTCTGCAACACTCGCGCCGCCGGAAGTTGTAGGTATGGTTGGAATGGTGGTGATAGCGTTTTCAGGTGGTGGTGGCCGGTGTCGAATACGAGGCCGGGGATGGTGATTGTTGTATTTCAACGCGAGCGGTAACATTTTGAATTGAAGACTCAAGTCATCAATAAATTATGTATAATTTCACCTCTTCGTTCAAGCAAGACTGCTCGACAAATCACCATACATTAACTTCAATTTTGCTAGTAGCTTAACAGTTGGGGTTTGGTTGTTGACTTGTTGGTTGAAGAAACGCTAGTAGGTGGGGTGAGGTTTAGTGGTTATGGAAAGAGATGAAGTAGGGTGGGTGGGGGTTCGTTTAAATAATATGGGTATGTTTGGTATGGGGTAATGGAATGGATCATTATCATTCTATGTCTTGTTTGGTTACCATGTAGCTATGTCTTGTTTGGTTACCATGTGAGAATGAACTATTACTTTGTGTTGTTTGGTAGGCTAGAAAAGACAAAGGAATACAATCGGTGGTGAGGGGTGGTCGGTGATGGTGGATGGTGGATGGTGGGTAGTAGAAGATGAAGTGGGGTGGGGTGGGGTGGGGTGGGGGGAGGGGGGATTAGTTTAAATACGATGGGTATGTTTGGTATGGGGTAATGGAATGGACGAGAGAATGGAATGGATCATTACCATTCTATATCTTGTTTGGTTACCATGTGGGAATGGAATGAACTAATACTTTGTGGTTTTTGGTAGACGAAGAAATACAATCAGTATGAATGGCGGTAGTGGGTGGTGTTCGGGGCAGTGATGGCGGGTGGCGGCGGTGGCAGCGGTAGTGGGTTGCGACGGTAGTGGGTGGTTATAGGTGGCGGCAGTGGTGGTTGGCGGCGGCAACGACAGGTGAGTGGTTGCGGCGGTGGCTAGGTGACGGTGGTGGGCGTCTGTGGTTGGGGTGGCGACGGTGGTGTTGTTAATGAAGGGTGAAAAAGGGAATGAAAGAAAAAAACATGGGGGATGGAATGATTTTGAAGGAATGGAATCCCTTGTGTAATGGGCGATTCCATTCCATTGACCAACCAAACACCTTTTTCTTCATTCCCTCACAATGCTCCATTCCATTCCGACTCTCATTACTGTATACCAAATGGCAAATACTACCCATAATGTGTCTATTTATTTCTTTTCTTCTTTAAATAATTAAGGGTATTTTAGTCATTTTACATGGACTTAACCGGAGCTTTTAACGAAGTTACCTAGTATGGACCACGGAAGTTGTGAAATGTCAACGATGGCGACCCTACATGTGAAATGGGGCATCTATGAAATTCTTGCAAACCATAGGGACTATCCGAGCACTAAACTCTTTATTCTATTATGTATGTTATGTACGTTCATAAGTTGTGATGATCAATGAATGAGATACACTAGATGTACTAAACATTGACGTCAACAACTTTACAAGACGAACACTTGACGGAACGTTGATAAGTTAGTAATATCTTATAACACTAAGTAGCAAAACCGTTTCTGGCAGACAAGCTGATTATCTAGTAGCAAGAACAGCAACTGTTCGTCATGCGGGTCAAGAAATTTTGCCATATGGTGGTAGAATCGATACTGATCTTCATACTTTATCAATGATAAGTGGTAAACAACATACTTCATCGATTCTGGGGGCTGCTTCAAGGAGACAAGTGGAAGATTTAGTCTATACTCGTAGTTCTGCTAATCCTGGTTACGGAGTTAGCTTGCCACCTGGCAGTCTACATGGCATATCCCTGGAATCAGCTTATCCAGGTGGCATTTTGGCACGTGCGGGTTATTCAAGGCTTGATGATCATAAAGACGACGTGCAGTATGCTCGGGAAATTGAACTAAGAGAAGAAGATCGTCGTAGGGAGATTTTACAAGAACTTGAACGTGAACGGGACCGTCAACGGGAGAAAGACCGGGAACGCGAACGGGAGCGAGAACGGGAGCGAGAACGGGAGCGAGAACGGGAACGAGAACGGGAACGAAAACGAGAACTTAGGAGGGAATGTGAAAGAATCTTGAAGAGGCGGGAGAAGGAAAGAGAACGCGAACTTAGGCGGCACCGGACCCCACCAAGAATTTCAAAGGACCGAGGTCGTTCCACATCAGCAAAGCGCGGGAGGTCTTCAAGGCGGGAATCACCTAGGTGGAATTTGCTGCTTACTTTTAGTTCTGTATGTATAGCTGCTGTTGTGTATTGCAGCCTTTATAACTAACATTAGTGTTCTATCATGCTGAAGGCGTCATTCACCTGTTAAAGAAAGACGAAGAGAATACGACTGCAAGGTAAAGCGCCATATCGGACCTTTCATGTTGTCTATCGTCATCTCCAATTGGTCCTGTTGATTTTTTTTTGTACCGAACGGTTCTCTATGTTTACTCTGCTGGCCTTGTGTTCAACATCTGGTTGAACCCCTGACGAGATTTTCATTCATAGTTTGTTTGGTGATCGAAGGTGGTTAATGGTCAAGTTGATGAAGATGCCTGTAGAATTCTTTTGATTTATTTTCTTTTCAACGACACAGACGTCAACTATAAAGATATCACAACATTTATTGAGCTCTTTGATGCTCGTGAATATATTCTCAACGAGTTTGTTTGTTCCTTGCACATGAATGGTTGCTTTTCGTCATGTATTTTCAGTGATTTAAATTATTATCTTTGCAGGTTTATTCATCCAATTTGGTGGCCACAGAGAGGGATTATTTATCCCTCGATAAACGGTATTCTAGGCTATATGTTTCTCCGCAATGTTCCAAGGTACGTCGCCTGTAACTTTTTACAAAGTAGTATCTTCCTTATTCTTCATCATTGACATTAACTTGAGTGATTATTTTTTTCAGGTGATTGTTAATTGGTCAAAGGGGGACCTTAGTATTCTTTTCAATACCCCTATCAGGTATGTTTTGTTTGTTTTTATCTCTTTTTTATTTAATATTTGGAACGTGCGTTTTAACAAATCTTGATGTTATTGAACAGCTTTGAACACGATTTTGTGCACGAGGAAACACCAAGTGAACATGAATCAGCATCTAAAACAATTATTAATGGCGATGTAAAGTTGGAAAGTGGAACTACTCGGTGGAATGCGAAGGTTGATATTTTGAACTCTACGGTCAAAGACTTGAGTGTATTTTGGAATGTACAATATTGTTTGACGTTTGGTTTCTTTTGCTTGTTTGATTCAGATGCTATTGATGTGTGGGCTTAGTCGTAACTCTTGGGAAGAGTTGTCATCTGAAAGAAAGTATGAGGATCGCATCCCACATCTTTGCAATATGCTTAGGTTTGCTTTTCTTAAAGATGGGAATTCTTCAATGGCAATTGGTGGTTCATGGGACACTGTTGATGGCAGTGACCCTTCGGTAGATAAATCCACTTTAGTTCAAACCGTTTTAAGGTTGGTTCTTGTGTGGTCCGTTTTATCCGTATATAGTTGTATATTCTCTGTTTCATCTAAACTCAAAGTACAATCTCTAGGCATGCCAAGGAGCTCACAGGACTTGACTTAAAGAACTGCCGAAATTGGAACCCATTTCTTGAGGTAATTTAAAATTATCTGTAGGGGATTCTAAGCGAACTACAAGTTATTTGAGAACTTGAGAGAACCACTATCAACTAAGTAATTTTTTTTATTTTCTTTTTTCAACTTTTTTTTATAAGAATGTTATTATTGTAAAAATATAAAAAACCAAGAAAGGATATGTAGATTGATGATATACATGTATGTAGCATGCGAATATACACATATGTAGAGATATATATGTAGTTTACGATGTACGTACATGTAAGTTGTAACCCTTTGATGTACATATATTTTTTCATTCTTTTTGTGTAAAGATTAGTAACATATAAATAAAAGTAAGATTTTTTTTACTTGGTTGATATTGGTTCTCTCTGGTTCGCAAATTTCACTTTGGTTCTCATTTGATCCTAACCCTATATATTTATTTATGGGTTAATGGATTTAAACACCCCCCAACTATGGCCATTTGGCCGATGGCACTCTCAACTTTCACTTTCACTTTGGCTCAGACCACTCCCAACTTAACACATCGATTGTCATGGCACCCCTTCGTTAAATATTCACTAACTGGGTTACTAAAATTAGCCTATGTGGCAATTTAATCTGATGTGGCATTCATACGTGTCATACATTAGCTGACGTGTAATGCAAACCTGTAACATCATCTTTAAAACACCTAATACCCCCAAACAAAAAACCATATGAACCCCTAGATGATTTAAGCAAAGAGAGACAATCGATGATTTAAGCAAAGAGGAGGTGGCTCAGATCTGTAACATGAAGATCAGACAAGAGGGACGATCACCGCCATGGCTGCAACAACGGTTGCACCGTAAGAGCAAACGAAAAACCCTTGTTGTTGCTCTCACATACCATCCGGGTTGCCCCGCCAAGATACGGGTCGATGTTGACCCCATGACTGATTACGATGCTCGGATATGAATCCGTACACAAATCATTATCATCATCGCCTTCTCGTTTTCATCTTTCACCATCAAAATAGCTGTATACACACATATATGATATATCTATACTATATTGTATATCGAACGCTCTACAAACTTTGCTACACACCTTTATGGTTTGGATCCTGATTGAATCAACAACGATTTCACACTGCAAGTGGGGGATTGATTGAATCATGGGCTCAACATCATCAGATCAGCACATAACAACACGTCATCTTCATCAGCGATTTCACACTGCAAGTGCTCTGTTTCCTAACCGCAACCGATCGAGTGAGAAAATGCTTATCAACGGCGGATTTCACCGGCGATTTCAACGGCACCACTGTTCCCCTCCTCAACATCACCTGATTTCACCGGCGATTTCAGCGGTGTTTGGTGGTGTGGGGTAGGTGGTCGCAGTGGGTGAATGGCTGCGTAGGGTAGGTGGTCGCAGTGGGTGAATGGCTGCGTAGGGTTACGGTGGTAGGGTGAATGGCTGCAGTGGGTGATTGTCTCTCTTTGCTTAAATCATCTAGGGTTTCATATGGTTTTTTGTTTGGGGGTATTAGGTGTTTTAAAGATGATGTTACAGGTTTGCATTACACGTCAGCTAATGTATGACACGTATGAATGCCACATCAGATTAAATTGCCACATAGGCTAATTTTAGTAACCCAGTTAGTGAATATTTAACGAAGGGGTGCCATGACAATCGATGTGTTAAGTTGGGAGTGGTCTGAGCCAAAGTGAAAGTTGAGAGTGCCATCGGCCAAATGGCCATAGTTGGGGGTGTTTAAATCCATTAACCCTTTATTTATAGGGAAAGGTTATTGTACAATAGCCCCTTAACGTGCGAAGGTACGGAATATATATAAGGGAGGGTTGTTGTACAAGAGCCCCTTAACGTGCGAAGGTAAGAAGCAAATTACGCATGTTCATTACTAAAATACGCACGTTTCAAAATTCAAATTCTGTATGGTATTAAATATCAAAACTACGCATGGGTTAAACTCAAATTACGCATGGGTTGGGTCAACCCTAATTACGCATGTTAGAAACATAATCACCCACGTTATATTTTGACTTCGTACCTTCTCACGTTAAAACCCATTTGTATTTAAAACTTTTACTATATATACATATATTTGTTAATTCTTTAATTAATTTACTTGTTTTTGACATTTACAGATTCACTATGACAGAGTTGGGAAGGATGGACTTTTTAGCCATAAGGAAATCACCGTAATTTATATTCCTGATTTATCAGACTGCCTACCTTCAATAGATGCATGGAGAGATCAGTGGTTGGCCCACAAGAAGGCCATTGCAGAGCGAGAACGTCTGCAAGCTCTTAAAAACAAGGTACACAATCTAGAAAAAAATATTAAAAGAAAATAGATTAATTTCTATAGCCTTTCTGATATTAATTTCTCTTTTCCCTTGATCATTTGTTTGTTAGAAACCACGTGAAAAGAAAGAAGCCTCAAAAGGTAATATACGAATGAGAACCGGCTCATAGGCTCTCTTTTCTGCTTAAGGTGTTTATTGTAATTCTGGCTTGCAATCTTGCATTGACATGTTTCTGTTGAACAGACAAGGAGCCTAAGACGAAAACAAATTTAAAAAGTGTTGATAAAGGGAAGAAAAAGAAAGAGGCTGGATCAGCATCAAAAGTTAATGTAAAAGGAAAAGTTGATACTCCCGTTAAAGCAGAGAAAACTGGAAAAGAGGGGAACAAAACTGTAACTGAGAAAAAAGATGTGGATAAAACTATAACCAAGAAGAAAGACGAGGCTGAGACAGTTGATGAAGGCGACAAATCTGGAAAAAAGAATCAGACAGACGATGGTTCTGGTGTTCAGACACCTGGCAGTGGAAAGAAGAAGAAGATTATCAGAAAAGTTATTAAAAAGAAGATTGTTCTTAAAAAAAAAGATGCAGCCAAAAAAGCAACCTCACAAGATGATGCAAATACTGAGGTGGATAAAACCGTAACTGAGAAAAAAGACGTGGATAAAACTACAACTGTGAAGAAAGACGGGAAGCTGATTAAAAAGAAAGTTGTTAAAAAGTCTCCAGTTGTGAAAGCCGATAAGAAAGAAGATGAAGTTAAGGAACCTGGGTGTTCTAATGACAAGACAAAAAATGAAGATGTGGTTGTTAATGTTAAAGCTACTGCTAAAAAGAAAATAGTTAAGAAGGTTACTAAGAAAAGTGTAGCCGCCAAGGATGCCGGTAACAAGGATAAGGTGGTCACGGGAAACGAAGCAGGGGCAGCCGCGGGTGAAGTCAAAATGGAGAACAATGAGAAAGTTCAAGTGAAGGAAGAGAAGAATGCTAGAGTGGAGGGTGCTTCTGACAAGAATGAGAAATTGAAGGGTGGTAAAGAAAAAAAAGACAAAGATATTAAAACTGAAACCAGAGGCAAAGACGTTAAAGATAAGGAAAAGGTCGAGGAGCCACCTAGACATCCAGGGCTGTTTCTTCGGACAAAAGGGAGCAAAAACTCAAAAGTAGGTTTTCACAAAATGTTTATTTGATGAAATTATGTACCATTTGCATTATTATAATTGTCACATTATATGTGACAGCTGCGTTCATTGTCACTTTCACTGGACTCACTCTTGGATTATACCGACAATGATACTGAAGAATCAACATTTGAGGTATGTCACTTCTTAATTATCCTATTTCTTTGTTAACTTACAAAATTTCTCGTTGTTAATAGAGTTCATTTCTTTTTGGCAGCTATCTTTGTTTGCTGAAACGTTTTATGAAATGCTTCAGTTTCAAATGGGTTCTCGGATATTAACGTTTCTCCAGGTTGGTGATTATTAGTGATATGATATTTATTGTTTTAACCATATGGTTTATGCAGGTTACCATTTTTTTGTTACCTTGTTTCTTATCTTACAGAAATTAAGGATCAAATTTGTGGCAAAAACGAAGGAAAAGAAAAGGCAGAGGGAAGAAGTTTCTGATAAGAAGGAAAAGGAGAAAGCTAAAAAATCATCCTCTAAGCGCCAAAAAACCGATGATGTCACTGTCGAAAGCAAAACAGTTGAAACAGAAACATTGCAAGAAGATGAGAAAGATATGGATATTTATAATTTGGAGAACACAAAAAAAGAAGAATCAGAAAAAGATGAAGATTCTGAAGAAGAGCCGGAAGAAGAATCTGAAGAAGAACCAGAAGAAGATCCGGAAGAGGATCCTGAAGAAGAATCGGAAGAAGAACCAGAAGAAGATCCTGAAGAAGATGAACACATGGCGGATGCAAGCCCTAAAAATAGTGCAGGGAAAAAGGCAAGTTTTGGCTGTTCTGATCAATTAAGGAACCGAAAACTTTAATTTCTATTTACATGGTTATTTTTGGTCATGCGTCATATTTTATGGTTTATTACAGAAGGCTGAGGATGAAAAGGTGAAACGTGAACCAGATAACACTAAAGTGACTGTGAATCCGGAGAAAAAAGAAAACTTGAAGGTGGACACGAAGAAGAAAGAATCGCTACTTACTATTGACAAGGAACTTCTGCAGGCATGTTATCTTCTAAGCTTCATTCTAGTGAATATTTTTATTATTGTTTTTTTCGAAGTTATAAGAATGTTTATAGTTTTGATGCGTGATTGCTTTTTTGCAACAGGCTTTTAGGTTTTTCGACCGAAATCGAGTGGGGTACATCAGGGTAACTTTTAGTTGCTAACGACCGGCACTCATCCTTTCATTCGAAATTCTGTGTTACCTTTTAATCCATATGTGTTTGCAGGTTGAAGATTTACGCTTGATCCTACATTCATTGGGAAAGTGCATGTCTCACAGGGATGTCAAGGTGATAATTAGCCCCTTTAGTGCTTTTTTTCAGCTTGTTTAAGGAAAATGGGTTAATTTGTAGTTTTTTCCTTAGAAACCCAGTCAAATTTGTAAGAATACCTAAAATGAAAACATGTCAAACGGCACAATAGTCGTTTTAATTGTTTGTAGTGATATTTTGATACTTATCACATAAATTATCTGTAAAAATCCAATAAAGAAAAGACAACCACCTGTTTGCTGGTGTGCCCATAACCCATTTAAACACCACATAAAATCTATCGGTTTTGACTCGCTATTCAACTTGCCCATTATACTCAGTCTCGGCTCATGACTTGTTATTTGGATTCAGGAACTTGTACAAAGTGCACTGCTGGAGAGCAACACTGGGAGGGATGATCTAATACTTTACAAAAAGCTAGTGAAAATGACTGATATTTGAGGCTGGCATTTTAGTAATTCTGGCATTCCTGAATGACGTGTTTTATTTAGTGTTTGTATTTTGGTATATGTCTCGAGGAAAACAAAACGAAACAAGGGATAATTTGCCTTTTGCTCCTGTACTATTTAGTAAGATAATTGTTTACCTCTTCTATTTTGCTTTGTTTGACAAGTTCAGCGAAGGTGTCGGACGTTATCGCTGTGTTCCTGAAACCTTTCTAAAGAGAAGCGAAAGGAAGCAGAAAGAAAGTTGAAAAGATTTGTGTTTCTGAGGTTTCCTTTTATGGAAGTGAAGAGAGGAGAGACCTTTAATAATCTTTCCTTTTAGCTTTTTTTCTCAAAATGGACAGATTTGGTGACAAAGTAATCAAATATAATATAAGTTTTAACATAAGAAATGCGGATCGATTTTTTTTTTTCATCTACTTAAGCATGATGTTTAGTTGCAAAATGTAAAAGAATAAACTAGAGTATTTATGTGTAATTACTCTAAGGTAATTATAATTATTCTGCTAGTGCTATTTACACAAATTATTTATTTTATTTTATTGTACTGTGCTATTACACAAATTATTTATTTTATTTTATTCTACTGACATATTCGTTCCATTTAATGTATATCACTTATTAGTTTTGATTTTATACAAGTGTTTTATTTTAATTAAAAAAGTGTGGATAGGATGATTCTTTACGTAATCTTACGTGGCATGTATGCATGTAACGAAGCTACTAGAGTCCAAAAGCAGTGTCATGGCATAACTTCAAGTAACAGAGCAAACAAACAAAAAAGAATCTGAACAGAGTAATAGCAAACAAACATAAGGAATCTAAACAGGTTTGTTTTATAAAAACCCACATTTGATCATAGCATTCATAAACAACGGATTTTGATCATTATCTCACTAACAAATGGCTCTGCTTTTTCATGTTCCCATTAACAAATCTCAACACCTTCCCATGAAGATTCATGCCACCCATGTCACACCATCTCCTCCCCAAATCACACTTGAACCGCTACGCATACCCAAAACCAGTTTCAAATTCGATACCTACATGACCGAAAAGGCGAAGCTTGTTAACAACGCGTTAGAACAAGCCGTGCCATTACAAGAACCATTGAAAATACACGAGGCGATGAGGTACTCATTGCTAGCCGGAGGGAAACGTGTGCGGCCCATTCTATGTCTCGCCTCGTGTGAGCTCGTTGGCGGTATGGAGGGGTGCGCTATGGCGATGGCTTCGGCTGTTGAAATGGTCCACACCATGTCACTAATACATGATGATCTCCCATGCATGGATAATGATGATTTAAGAAGAGGCAAGCCCACCAACCACAAAGTGTACGGTGATGACACTGCAGTTCTAGCCGGTGATGCGCTACTTTCGTTAGCGTTTGAGCATCTAGCCACACAAACCATCGGGGTTGGGCCACAAAGGGTGGTCCATGCAATAAGCGAGTTAGCGTCCGCAGTGGGTTCTTTAGGACTTGTGGCAGGTCAAATAGTTGATCTTGCTAGTGAAGGAAAACAAAATGTTGATTTGAACAAATTGGAATACATTCACATCCACAAGACCGCGAAGCTGCTGGAGGCTGCGGTGGTTGGTGGGGCGCTGTTGGGCGGTGGGAAGCCGGACGAGGTGGAAAGGGTTAGACAATACGCAAGGTGCATTGGGTTGTTGTTTCAAGTGGTGGATGATATATTGGACGTTACAAAGTCAACTGCCGAGTTGGGGAAAACCGCGGGTAAAGATTTGTCGAGTGACAAAGCGACTTACCCGAAGCTGATGGGGTTGGAAGGGGCCAAAGAGTTCGCAGGAGAATTGGTTGCAAAAGCGGTGAATGAGCTTGCTTACTTCGATACCGGCCGGGCGGCACCGTTGTACCATTTGGCACATTATATTGCATATAGACAGAACTAAATTACAGATGTTGTATAGTGCAATATGGACAAGTTGATCAGTGAGGGCCGAGTGACCGACTGATTTTATGTTATGTGTTTATAATTAAATATATGCACTTTTCTATCCAAGTTTTACTATTGGAATTCCCCGCCCGTTTCGGCAGGAATTCGACTGGTATCAGTTCTATAGATACATATGTCGTTCGGTTTTCATTTAGTTCGGTATGATAACAACCCACTATCCGTTTTTAATAAAATTTATATTGAGAAAATCTATACTATATAATAAAAGAAACCAGCTTTGGGACACGTGTCACTCATTGAAGGCGTCTACATTTTAATTTCCTGCATTTTCATACTTATCTTATATCAATTAATTAAATAATAAATAATCAATTAATATTAAATCTTATCTTACTTTGAATGTCGGATATAATCATTCTGTTGAATCTAATAATATATTATCTTCAAATTTAAATTATAAATTAAAGATTTTTTAAATAATAGCACAAAACAATAATCTTAAACTTAAAAAAAAATATGCTCATATAAAAAAGAGTTAATTACACAAATGGGTCCTGTGGTTTATACATAATTTCGCCTTTGGGTACTAACTTATTTTTTTAACAGGTTTAGGTTCTATGGTTTCAATTTTGTAACACCTTTGGGTACTAACACCAAAATTAGTTAATTAATGACTAAAATACCCTTACATTTTTTTAAGTTTATCAATGTAACACATTTGGGTACTAACACCTAATTTTATTTAAGTTTAAATCAATTTTACAAAATCTATTTATATTTTTATTTTCATTATTTTATTATATCTCTTAATTAACATAAACTCTATTTATTTTTTTTTATTTTCATATTTTTATTAAATTTCTTATTTAACATAAAATCTACTTGTTACACCAGTATTTTTTTCAATAGATTTTTTAAATAAAATCTACTAGCTATATAGTTTTATGTAAATTAAATTTTCATTTTCAGTTTTGGATTGAAATGATTGATAATAATAAATATCTTTCATGTAAAAAAATCAAGTCATTTTTAACTCGTTTTTTGTTCATTTACATTTTACTATTTTAGAAAGATATTTAATTTACATAAAATCTACTAGTTGCACCAGTAAAATCTACTAGCTATATAGTTTTATGTAAATTAAAAATTAAAAATCTATTTTACAATCATTTCAATCCAAAATTGAAAATGAAAATTTAATTTACATAAAACTATATAGCTAGTAGATTCTATTTTTAAAAAAAAAATACTGGTGTAACAAGTAGATTTTATGTTAAATAAGAAATTTAATAAAAATATGAAAATAAAAAAATAAATAGAGTTTATGTTAATTAATAGATATAATAAAATAATGAAAAAATAAATAAATAGATTTTGTAAAATTGATTTAAACTTAAATAAAATTAGGTGTTAGTACCCAAATGTGTTACATTGATAAACTTAAAAAAATGCAAGGATATTTTAGTCATTAATTAACTAATTTTGGTGTTAGAACCCAACGGTGTTACAAAATTGAAACCATAGAACCTAAACCTGTTAAAAAAATAAGTTAGTACCCAAAGGCGAAATTATGTATAAACCACAGGACTCATTTGTGTAATTAACTCTATAAAAAATTTAAAGTACAAACAAAATATACAAAATAACTTATTAGACATTAGATCAAACTTTAAAAAACACTAATTAGGAAGAGAAGCTTATAATATAATTCGGTTTTAGATTTTCCAAATTGGGGTTCTAATCAATTCGAATTAAATTTAACCAAGTTTATGATTTGATTCGAATTAAACCGAACCAAATTTATGCTTTTTTAAACGAATCCAATAGCATATTATTTACTATACAAAATTACATTTATTTAACCCGTGTAATACATGCTGTTTTTAAAGATATAACTTTTTTTTATTATTTAGTATATATTCGCCCCGCTGGTTTATAAAGATATAACTTTTTTATTATTAAAATTACATTTGTTCAATCCGTGTAATAAACGAAATTTTTAAAGAATAATTGTTTTAATTTAGTATATAAAATTACATTATTCAACCCGTGTAATACACGGGGTTCTAACCTAGTAAACATAATACGCAACTTATTGTTAGATACAAAATCGAGATTAATAAAATAATGTTTACAAATGAATAAATACCATAAAATAAGAGTAAAATTACAAAAATCATCCTTTATGTATGCTACTTATTGCAAACTGTGTCCTTTGTATTTAATAATTACAAAACCCAGTGGCGGAGCTTGACCAAAAGTTTCGAGGGGGCGTAAAGTGATGGGACCCAATTTTTTTTCCTATCGTTATTGAAGGGGTAAGGTCCCAAAAACCTCATAAAAAGGATTTCAGATCATACCACAAATCAACCCTTTTAGCCTTTCGACCTTGCGCGGCCGCGCATTGGTCTTGCAAAGAAGAAGAAGTCAGCGATTCATAATCGCGCGCCCAAAGGAGAACATAAATCCTTGCGCCTTCTCCCATTTAACAAATGATTTAAATCCTTTGTTCAATACCTCCGCCTAAATATCCAGACTTGGATATTATTTTACCCAGACTTGGGATCTATTTGTCTGTGTCCACACAGCAAGGTGTCACACCAGATTACAACAGTAATCTTCTAGAAAGAAATACAGTCGTGCACCACCCAGACGGTTATAACCGTCTGGACACGTGTCATCACCACAAGCAACCCCGGAATCACAAACGAAGGCATGCAATTGGAGAGTAATCTCCACTTAATCACTTTCCACATGGCAATCCCCCGGCCATCGATCAAACCACGATCCGTGTGCATTCACATCGGATCGAGACAATTTAACAAAAGATCAAAGAACTTAACAGAAGAAAAGATAACCGCTACGGCGTTAGCATCTTCCGTCATCTTTTCAATAATAGGTTTTCCCTCCCAAACTCCCGGTTATAAATAAGAGAACTGTTCAGGTATAAACTCAGTACACACTCACTTATCAAATACTTTTCTCTTCTCCATTACCAATACTTATTCTCACACCGGAGTCGGGTCAAGGAGAGAACCCTATTCTCCCCTTGGCGAGACTAACGGTGTTCTTTTTTGCAGAACCACCGGAGAAGAAATCATGTTGCAACTGAATCAACCGAGAGAGAGCTAACCCCTTTTATGCGGATTCAAACCCCCTAACTATCTCGGTTCCGACCATTTAGTTAGTGTTTCTTCATTGGCGCCCACCGTTTCCTCAGTTTTTCTAGTTTCTACCTCGTTTCGATTCAGTTCATTCCGATTTCTGTTTTTACACATGGCAGAAAATTCGTCATCTCACCGGCAACCTGGTCCTCGACCAAACGTCGGAAACAATTTACCAATAGAAGGGATCGTAGAAGAGGCCTCGGACGATAACGAGGTTCAATCTAATCGAGCAAATGATCCTGTCACTCCAGGAATGTTACCAGCAAATCCTACACAATCAATTTTACCACCAGGAGAAACTCCGATATCATGGTATGTCCGGTCCCAAGGGGCATTAAATGCAGTGTACACACAGTTGTATGCTCAAACTGCTCCCGTGACCCAATCCCGGAGACCGGGATCAAGAGCTCATGCCTCTCAGCGAGAAGAATCAACTTATGATGATACAGGCAGTTACCGGAGACAACACCATGATGAACCACACCCTCGTCGAAGACAATCGGTTCATGACAGGTTGGGTTCCCAACGGGACACTCATACTGATGAATCCAATCAAACATATCGTTTGAGTGCAAACACCAGCGTATTCAACAGACTACAGCCAAACTATAACAAATGCAGGCCTCGAGCGGTTTATAACCCCGAGGCCGAGCATAACTATGACTTAGTTTATCGCCCGGCTGAAGCGGCGGAAAACTCGAAGTTCATATTGGAGATAGCTCTGGCTCCGTTGGAAAGGGCCAAATTACCATCTAACGTTGGGAAATTCAATGGGTTAACTGACCCTGATGATCATCTAAGAGTATTCACCAGCGCAGGGTTGGTTGGCGGTTGGACTCTTCCGCTATGGTGTCACTTGTTTGTGCAAACACTAACTGGCCCAACGCGAATCTGGTTTGATAACCTACCAACGGGACAGATCGAGTCGTGGAAAGATCTGCGTAGGAAGTTTTTAACACACTTCAGCCAACAAAGGCGATCAATGCGCGATACATCCGACGTCATGAACATCTGGCGTCGCGATGACGAGAACCTAGAGGATTTTATCACCAGGTACAATAAAGAAGTATTAGAGATTGGAGGTGTTAACGAACAGCTAATCCGTGCTCAGTTTAAGTACGCGGTTAGGTGTGACGACATGGTCAAGGTGTTATCGGGAACAGAAGGCCTCCCCACGAGTTGGGAAAAGATAATGGCGGCGGCCAAGGTTTATGCGCAGACCGAGAAAAACCTTACTACAAACAGGCCACCACCACCACACAACAGGCCCGCAGACTTAAGCGCAACTGGTGAAAGAAGGTACAAAAAGTCATGGCGCGAGGCATCAGGAAGTCGATCCTCTAAAGATGCCCGCGCAACAACCAACAAGTTCTCTGCACAAAGAGAGAACAAGCACGAAAATAGGGAGAGGCAGTGGACTCCCCTAACAAAAACCCCGGCGGAGGTGCTAAGCACTGAGGATCACCAATTTAAACCTCCGATTCCGATGAAGAGTAAACGTGGTCAAGACCCGACGCAGTACTGCGAGTATCATAAGGATAACGGGCACACCACGAACAACTGCATATCTCTGCGCACGGAAATAGAGAAGGCCCTCAAAAATGGAGAACTTACGCATTTACTCCAGAACATGCGCAAGGAGATTAAGCAAATTACCCGGGGAGAAGAAAGCTCAAGCAAACGGGCTAAAACTTAAAAGGACTCTGTAAGTTTTCCGCGGAAAAGACATGACTTATCAAAAGCGGCGGAACTATCAGGGAGTAAGTTAAGTTCCGTTTAATTATCCGAAAAACTTTGTAACGCCTCTGCGCATTATCCATGAATAAAATTACAAAGTTTCTATTATTTTTGTGTTTACAAAATGCATGCAATTTCTTTTTAGTAAGTGCAAAAACATTATGGTAGAATAACACAAAGCTCCATGCGCGGTCAGTGATCACGTCACAAACGACCATAAACTCATACATGAGCTCCATACCAACTTTGTTCGCCTTACTCAAAGCAAAAGTAATTGTGCTCATGCAAAATATTGTAAAGACATATTAACAAAACAAATAGAAACATACTATTTTTGGCCCGTACAAATACGCCCTAAAAAGTTTAGACACAGCAGTGTTTAAAACCCTTGCGCAACAGCGCACCATCAAAACAAGGATCAACATCCTACATAAAAAAAATTGTTCAATACAATTTCATCCTACTCTAAATCTTCACCCCCATCCGGAAAGATTTCTTTAAGTTGCGCAACGTGATCGTCCGATTGCAGCGCCACATTTATCAACTCCATCACTGGAAGTTGCAAGTTATTAAACTCTGTCTTCATAGAAGCAAGCGCGCTGGCAGTATTAACGCCAAAGGTAGCAGACTTGCTATCATCCCAGTTAACCTTTAAAGCGCTATTCACGTGTTGGGAACATTCCGCATAACCTTGTGCGTAACCATCTCGTCGCGCAGCAACCATCAAATTAGCAACAGTTTTATCCAGTTCTTCAGAGTTTAATACAGATTCAGCAACCTATGAAATCAAGTAAAGATAAGCATCAAAACAAGAAAAGCGAATACATGGATAAAAAAGAAGAAAGGAACTTACACAAGCAATCCCGCGATCTTTCAACCAGGCCATATCATTCTTCAAAGGTTCGAGCTCGCTTTCCGCTGAGACCCGCGCCATTTCTGAATTCTCCAGTTTCTCTTCAACCTCAGTCAAACGGCGGGAAGTTTCAGTATTCTCAGAACGCGCAAGCTCCAGATCCTTCTTCAATTGTTCCTGGTCAGAAACCAAAGCGGTAAGTTCCTCTAATTCTTTATCTCTAATGGCAAGAGTGGCTAAAGCTTGTACCTCCCGTTGCTCACTTCGTTCCCTATGAGAGCGCGCTTCCTCCAACATAGCTTCCATGTCAGCTTTTTCTTTCTTCAATCTTTCTACCTCCACATCTTGATTCTTTAGATTTTCAACCTCAGCCTTGAGGTTATTTATGATATTACGGAGGTTTGCCTTCTTGGCATTATCTTTCTCACAAATTCTCCTCCAATTTTTGCGCTCCTCAGATAAAAGCGCAGCTTCAGCTTCAGCTTTTCTTTTCCAACCAGAAACTGACCATTCCTCAGTCTTGCGCTCAGCTTCAAACTTAGCTTGCTCAGCCTCTAATTTAGCCATCAACTGAGCCACATGTTTTTCATCTTTAGCAAACTTCCTTTGTGATGCTACAAAAGATACTCGCTCTTTATGCATGCTATACCACTCACGCACTATACGGTGAGTAGTAGAAACATGAGAAGCAGTTTCTGCAAGATAAGACTGATAGGTCTGTTCATAAGGCTGATTTTCCTGAAATTTAATCTCGCCAGGTGGAAGTATCCCCTGCAACCAATCTTGGCATACACGCCAATCCGAGAAGGTATCTCCTTTCTTCACATTCCAAACAGGAACATGAGGATCAGCAGCATATTTCTCCGCATATGTCCGGTAATAATACTCTCCCAGGGTTTCTTCTGGACGAATTGGAGATCGCTTCTCAACACCAGCAGATGAACCTGCTTCCTCAGTGGCGGCCTTCTCAGTATGCTCAGGTATAGTTTCAGAAGGTCTAGGGGGAGAAGATTGAATTTTTTTAGCAGTTTCCTTTTCCGGTGTCGGTGGATTATCAGCATCATTTACCACACCCGGCTCAACAATCTGTTCAGTCTCTATATTAGCACCAACAGGCTCCTCAGCCTCAATAGTTTTCTCAACACCTTCCTCAGCTATCTCTGAAGACTCTAACGGGTCTGTAACGGCAGCGCGCGGCGGGGAAGAGGGAAGTTCTTTATCAACCACAGTTGGTGTGTCTACAGGAACAGGAGAAACAGGAATTTCTGGACAAACAAAAGTCTGTAAAAATCCTATCCGCTCAAAGAAAACAAAGAAAAACAATACTTACCAGGAATGGATTCTGAAACAAAGGCATCTAGGTTTCCTTTTCTGGTAATTTTCTTCCTCTGCACTTTCTTGGGAGGTTGACCCTCCGCATCAGCATTAGCTTGCTTTCTCTTACCAGCCTTCCTATGAACCAAATGTTCGGGACTGGAATCCAGATCGATAGGCTCATTCGGGTTAGAAGGAGGAATATCAGCAGAATCCTTTGGTTCAGGCTTTGGTTCCCGCATAGTCACTACAGGAATAAGACCCTCCAAAGAGTCAGAAACCACCACATAATCACACCTGGAGTCAGAAGTACGGCGTGTACCTTTCTTCTCTCCAACATTTTTCGCCTTCAAAGGTTGAGTCTTAATAGTCTCACTTCTCTTCGGCGCGGAAGTGGATGTAGTTGCGCGTTTTTTCTTTTCAGGGCCTACGCCCAAATTCAACAACTCACCTAAGAAAAGCGCAAGACGGAAAAATTACTCAAAGCAACAAAGAAAGGAAAAACGGATATAAACTCACCAGCACCAGCTGCCGGTTGAACAGATAGGTCCGTATCCCGCGGAAGCACAAAATTCTTCACAATACGATGGTACCAAAGCTCCTCTTCAGGCTTCTTTTTGATGGTACCCATTCTTCCACCTTCCCTTTTGAAGGCAACAACATACAAAGAAACAACTACATTTTGAAAAGAGAGCAGGTAAAAAAAAAAAGGGGAGGAACAGTAAAAAAAGCCCCAAACTTACTATGACCATCCTCTGTATACACGGGCTTATCATCACGTTCCATCTTCCAGTTCAAACTCATGCCGGCTCCGACAAGAGCTTTCTCCGGCAACGCAATATTAGGCACATCTTTCAGATCTTGGTACCAGTTTTCATCAACAGGAGTCTGAAGCGATTCGATCGGAATATCTTCTTTCCCAAAAAAGGGTAATATACCCGGCCGGAGCATCTGCTGTTGTTTGCCCCTCTTCAGGATACAAAGCACCCCAGTTCTCCGGAAACTTAAGGTTCTGAATCAAACCTTCAAAAGACGCCCTAGGCCACTTCAGTGGTGGAAGTACAGTCGACATATCTTCAACAAGATCCTCTTGACGTTCTCCGGTTGACATAAGCGAAAGAAGGATGGAAAATTTTCTTAAGAACAAGGAATTGGGAAAAATTTCAAACAACACAATGATTACACAGAGGAGGCTACCCAAACGATTATATACCCATCGCAATAAATAGCATCGGTAACCGTCACAGCACTGTTCCGAGTATCACGTTTCCCCAAGCAACATAAAAAGTAGATGTCAGGACATACACGCGTTTACACGCGCGCGTGTAAGACACGGGCAGTAAAAAACAACTGACAAAGACAGGTTGTCAAAATCAATTTACTGTGCTAACTTCAAATTAAAGATTTTCCATAAAAATCTTTACAAATTCAAATCTTCTCATAGAAGCTTTCTTACCTTTTCGCTCCCAAAAACCATTTCCCTCTCATAAGTCCAGTGCTCCACTTATTTGCATAAGTACAACACTAGACTGGGGGGGACTTGAAGGGGTAAGGTCCCAAAAACCTCATAAAAAGGATTTGAGATCATACCACAAATCAACCCTTTTAGCCTTTCGACCTTGCGCGGCCGTGCATTGGTCTTGCAAAGAAGAAGAAGTCAGCGATTCATAATCGCGCGCCCAAAGGAGAACATAAATCCTTGCGCCTTCTCCCATTTAACAAAGGATTTAAATCCTTTGTTCAATACCTCCGCCTAAATATCCAGACTTGGATATTATTTTACCCAGACTTGGGATCTATTTGTCTGTGTCCACACAGCAAGGTGTCACACCAGATTACAGCAGTAATCTTCTAGAAAGAAATACAGTCGTGCACCACCCAGACGGTTATAACCGTCTGGACACGTGTCATCACCACAAGCAACCCCGGAATCACAAACGAAGGCATGCAATTGGAGAGTAATCTCCACTTAATCACTTTCCACGTGGCAATCCCCCGGCCATCGATCAAACCACGATCCGTGTGCATTCACATCGGATCGAGACAATTTAACAAAAGATCAAAGAACTTAACGGAAGAAAAGATAACCGCTACGGCGTTAGCATCTTCCGTCATCTTTTCAATAACAGGTTTTCCCTCCCAAACTCCCGGTTATAAATAAGAGAACTGTTCAGGTATAAACTCAGTACACACTCACTTATCAAATACTTTTCTCTTCTCCATTACCAATACTTATTCTCACACCGGAGTCGGGTCAAGGAGAGAACCCTCTTCTCCCCTTGGCGAGACTAACGGTGTTCTTTTTTGCAGAACCACCGGAGAAGAAATCCTGTTGCAACTGAATCAACCGAGAGAGAGCTAACCCCTTTTATGCGGATTCAAACCCCCTAACTATCTCAGTTCCGACCATTTAGTTAGTGTTTCTTCAGTTATGCTTCGGGTCGGGTTAGCTATTCGATTCAAGTCAGGTCAAAGAATAATAGTTCCAAATAAAACAAAGTGTATATTTACCAAACTACCCATCATTTATATATAAAGTTTATAAATATTTAGGATATACAGTTTAGAAAAGATAATCACGGGGGGGGGGGGGGATCCTATATAAATTTAAAATTTTCGGACGAAAAATCGGAACTTATACACTTCTAACCGAAATATTGGGGTGGGTGGGTGCACCCCCGGGCACCCACAATACTTCGCCCCTAACAAAACCATATTCGATGTTTGCAAACCCTTGCACATTATGTTCTTTCGCCCTAACCCAGTTAGTTTTTATGGCTAAATATGACCAAATGGACCCCGCATAAGTGTGTTTTGATCATTTTACCCTAAATACTAAAATAAATAATCAAAAAGATTATATATATTGATATATTTATAAATACCTATACATACACTCACATAAGCACCTCTCTCTCACAACACACACACCAACTCTCTCTTTCTCTAATTGCCGGACCACCACCACCGCCGCCATCTCACCAGACGGACCACCACCGCCATACACCTCACTGGACCACTGCCACCACCTGCACACACCCCACTGGACCCCCACCACCTCCACACCCCCACCACCGCCATAGCACCACCACCATCGCATGACCAAATCAAGATTATTCGGTAACAAAACACCGGAATCAAGATTATTCGGTAAACATCCTACTAGATGTCACAAAGTTCCAATTAAAAACCCTAATTGACTTCATTAAATGACAGTTGAGATTCCACCAGTTTTTCGACACCAACGAATTCGACTTCTCCAGAACTTTCGAGAGGATTCGCAGAAGCATTTCATCCGAAAGCAGAGAGGTGTAATCGTTAGATCCAATTTGGGGAAAATCAGAAATTAAGGTTTCTTTTTTTAGGGTTTCGTTGAGATTTGTATGATAGGTGGAGAGGGAGAGGCGACGGTGACATTCTCCGGCTGTCGTGGCGGTGGAGGTGGTGGTAGTGCCGTCGGTGGAGTTGAGGAGGACTACTAGGATTTTTAGGGCTAGGGTTTTAAGGTCGGAGAGGAGGTTGTTTAAGTCAGGTCAGGGTTGCAGGTGGATGGTGGTGTTGGTGGTTGCAGGTAGGGTGTGGTGGCAGGTAGGTGTTGGAGATGATTATTTATTTTAATATTTAAGGTAAAATGATGAAAGTACCCCTATGTAGGGTTCAATTGGTCAGACTTAACCATAAAAACTAACTGAGTTAGGGGTAAAGGACATAACGTGCAAGAGTTTGCAAACATCGAGTACAGTTTTTGTACTTATTAAAGACAAAAGGACACAGTTTGCAATAAATAACATACACAAAGGACAATTTTTGTAATTTACTCTAAAAATAAGTAATTACTACCTATCATCGGTTTTAGTTCGGTTTGGTACAACAGTAGCACAATGTATATTTTCAATAAAATTTATATCGCAATGTTGAAAAAAATATAGTTTCGAAAGTTATCAGAAAAAATCAAATAAAATGATGAATGAAATATCATTAAAAAGTTAAAACAAATACTTTAAAATAAAAAGAGTGAATTTCCATTTTAGTCCCTCTAGTTTGGGCACATTTGCCACTATAGTCCAAAAAGTTTTTTTTTTCTCGTCAGTGTCCCTGACGTTTGCAATTTTTTGTCATTTTTTTCTATAACCAATTAACTCCGTCTAAAAATTTCAGTTAAATCAAGGGTATTTTGGTCACTTTATATACTATTTCTGGCATCTCTTGTTACCAAATGAGGCCCTCTTCTGCCCTTGGTTAACCTGTCCTGGCCACCAGACCACTTAGCGCCATGAACAAGCTACACCCTCCATTACCCTACTCTGACCTCACCGGCCTTAAAACAATACTACCTCTGCCATTTTATTTTTCCAATAGCCACCAGCAAAGCAACCTCCAGCAGCCCCTGTTTTTGACCCAGAACAAGCTAGCCACCGTTGCCATCGACCAACTCCACCTTGTTTACTGTTTAGTGGGTTGAACAAAAATTACAAAAAAATGCAAACGTCTAGGACATAGATGAGGAAAGAAAACTTCTTAAACTGAAGTGGAAAATGTGTCCAAACCTTAGGACTAAAATAACAATTTACTCAAATAAAAATAAACATAGTTAATACTCACCTAATTATCAGCAAGTAGCGCTGTAATCGAACCGAACGAACATAAACAAGACCATGTTTGTGTTCGTTAAGGAAATTAATATATTTGCGAACTGTTCACGAACGCATACTAAACATAAGTTTATGTTCGTGTTTGTTCGTTAAGGAAATTCAGTTGTTCACGAACAGTTCATGAACACAGGTCTTTAACAAAAACGAACACAGGCGAATAAAAACGAACGTAAACCAACATTTAACTTGAAAATAAAAAATAAAAACATTGTCAACCTTAAACATTGGGGATAAGTAGTTAAATACAAACACTAAATGATAAATCAAAACACAAGAATTTACTACAACCACCAAACGATGAATCAAGTTTAACTTAGACATACTTATTCAAAGGTTAACTAACTTAGACCTAATTTTAGCTAACTTAGAAAATAAACAAGATTTCAAGTTTTCAATATGTTTAGACAAAAGTTTTATTATCTATTTTTTTAATATAATCAAACGAACACGAATGAATGTAAACGAACGAACATGAACGAACGTAACCGAACATATCACTGAACGTTCACGAACGCAGTCGAACGAACGAGACCAGGGGCGCAGCTTAAGAGGGGCCCGGGGGTCACCAGACCCCCCGAACTTTTCGCTTAGTAGCGTTATATATGTAGTTTTCGTATATAAATTTTTGGGTATATACGTTTTCGACCCCCCTCCCCCAGTCTTCATTGTCAAGCTTCGCCACTGAACGAGACCTTTGTTCGTGTTCGTTCGCTAAGCTAATCGAACGAACATAAACAAACTTTCCGTCGAACGTTTTACGAACTGTTCGCTAAACGTTCGGTTCGTTTACAGCCTTATCAGAAAGTGGTCTCATAATCGTAGGAGTATCATAATCGTAGGTGTATCAGATGAATATGTATATACTTTTAAAAATTCAATATTCAAAGTTTTAATTTATCAGAAACATTATTAACAGTGTTATTTAAATCGATGTATCAAATGTAAAAGTGTGACTTTAATAAAAATATTGTAAGAAGGGCACCTACTATTCAATGTTTCAATTTTAAGTGTGTGTATAAAAAGGTGATGACTTTATGTTATTTATTGATTTTTTTAGTATATATAAGGTTATGCATTATTATAGGATAGTTAATATAATATCTAATATATAATCGAATCTAACTTATAATAAAAGACTCTAAATAATATAACATGTTATTCTCTTCTTCAATCTCATAAATTTTATTTATATTTTTTAATATTAATATTAATAATTAATATATAGATATCACTTATCTTTATTCTTATTTTTAATAATTTAATAATTAATATTTACATTAAGTGTGTGTTTTCTTTTTATAATTAATACATGAATGTTATTTGCGTAACTGGGGAATATGTATCAAAGTAATCTAAACCTCCTCGTTGTTTATATCCTTTGATCACCAACCTTGCCTTGTACTTATCGATGGTTCCATCTGGTTTTATTTTCTTCTTAAAGTAATCTATATCCTAATGGTTTACATCCTTGAGGAAGATCCACTAGTTCACAGGTATGATTTTGTAAGATAGAGTCTATCTCACTTTTGATGGTCTCCCTCCATTAAGGTCCTTCTGAGAAATTCACCGCTTGTTGGTACGTTTGAGATGCCTCTTCTACCATATAGATAAGAAAGTCAGGGCCAAAGGATTTTTCAGTCCTTTGCCGTTTACTCCTTTTGATTTCAATTTCCCCAGTCTTAGATTGTTCTCGAATTTCATTATTTGTAACCTCATTCTCTGAAACAATTTCCTCAATTAGTCTAGTGAAACTCGGTTCACCCCTACCTAAGCTTGGGAAGACATGTTCAAACCATGATGCATCCTTAGATTCTATTATGGTGTCGTTGCATATTCCAGTGTTCTTAGAATCATGCACAAGAAAACGATATGGACCATAAGCACGAGTATATCCTATAAATACACACAATCCATTGTTTTGGGTCCTATAATTAGGCTCTTTGGTGGTGTGACCACCACCTTGGTTAGGCACCCCCACACTATCAAGTATTTATATGGTGGTGTCTTTCCTGTTCATAATTCTTATGGCGTTACATCTTTCTTCTTATTGGGTATCATGTTCAATACATAATTTGCCGATAAGATTGCTTCCCCCCACATGTTTTGGCTTATCCCAAAACTTATCATCATGGCATTTATCATTTCTTTCAAAGTGCGATTTTTGCGTTCCGCTATGCCATTTGATTGGGGGGGGGGGGGGAGAGTAAGGAGCTGTGAGTTCATGTATGATTCCATTTTTTGCACACACATCAATGAAAGGTGAACATATTCACCTCCTTGGTCACTCCTTACGATTTTGATTTTCCGATTTAGTTGATTCTCAACTTTGGCTTTGAACAAGATAAACTTATCAATAGACTCGTCCTTACTCTTGAGTAAGTACACATAGCAATACCTTGTACAATCATCAATGAACGTGATGAAGTACTTGTTCCCACCACGAGTAGGAATTGCTTTTAGATCACACACATCCATGTGAAACATCTCGAGGGGTTTGGTGATTTTCGTTCAACCTTTTTGAATGACGATCTCGTATGTTTTGCTTCTACGAAAGTTTCACATTTATTATTTGAGTTGATATCGAATGTTGGTATGCAATTAAGTTTAATCAAACAACGTATGGAATTCGAATTAACATGACCTAGTCTACCATGCCAAAGATTAGAAGACTCAAGCAAGTAAACAGACTAGTAGATTCTTTCATTCCATTCACAACGATTACATTTAGTTTAAACATACCGTTGAGGGCATAACCCTTACCAACAAACACATCATTTTTGGTCAACACGACCTTATCCGACTCACACCATTTTGAAACCAAATTTGTTCAATTGCTACCCTGACACAAGGTTCTTACATATTTCTGGAACATACAACACGTTGGACAAGGTGAGTTCCTTTCCAGAAGTCATTTTTAAAACCACATTCCCCTCGCCTTTGATTTCAGCCGTGGCAGAATTTCCCATAAAAACCTTTTCTCCATTAGTCAGCTCCTTGAAGGTGCTAAATAAACTCTTGTCAAAGAACACATGACGGGTAGCCCCCGTATCAACCCACCAATCCTTGTGGTTATAATTGCGGCACAAGAAATCCGAATGATTCCAAACATGAACCGCGCTCACTGATTGAGCATCCATATCCCCTTCATCAACATAGGGAACGGTTTCAGTCAAGAACCTTGCTAGGTTCAATGTGGTCAGATATAAGAACATCTTTTGCTGCCAGTGTTTGAAATTCACACCGATGAATTTCTCTTGTTTCTCGGCATGCCAAGTCACTGCATTAGGCAGTGGTGCAACCAAACTGGTTGTGACAGCAACAACAGAAGTCATAGGCTTGGATTCCATTCTGAAACAAAACACAGTGCAGGAACAATCAGTAAAATACTCTGTTTAAGTTTGTTAGTAATCTGAACACGAAAAGAATCAGAAACAGAAACACAAAAAGTAAAAGAAAACAGTAACAATAAACCGGGCTTGTGTTTGACACAATTCTCGACAATAATAAACTATTGTTCCTTCCAAACAAGAAAGAGTCAATGAAGGTGAGAAAAACCAAAGTAATGAAAACAAACAAAATGGTTCACATGTGGTTTTCTTAATACTTTCATGCAATCAAACATAACAATGATTCCAAATTATAATCCCACACGTATTCATTGCAAATTTATTAAGAAAAAAAAACTTAGCGAACTAGAACCACATATTATATGATATGCTTTCAACATGTCTTCGACTGATCGGAACAGGTGCTTAGTTGAAAACCGGTATGCTTTGTGGGTGCCTAAAAAATTCTCTGGATCCACTTCGGCCTTTATTCGAATCAACTTTTTAAAATTTTCCCTCTTCCAATACCTCTCGCCCCAAACACTTGCTTCCTCTTAAGTCTCACTTCCAACACCGAAATCAAAAGATCAAGGTAGTTCAAATACGCCTCGTACGGCTCCAAAAACTTATTAAACCTTCACAGCCACTCTAGCCGTCTGAGCGATGCAGGGGTCATGTCTGAAGTTTGATCGACAAAACTCACACCCAGAGCCGTCCCCGAGAAATCTTAAAAAAATTTAGGCCTCGGGCGACAAAAAAAATTGGGCCCAAAATTGAGGTTAAGGAGAAATTAATTAAAAATATAAAATCTTGGTGGTAGAGCCAAGACTTGAGCCTGAGACCTTTACATCATCTTGAAACGGTTTTTCCACTTCACAACTAACATTCTTTTGAATAATAGCTGGATGCATATATTAAATATATAATTTAGTATATATTTAAAAGCTTATAGAAACCTTTCGGACCTTTGAAAATTTGGGCTTTGAGCGACGGCACGGGTTGGCCGGCCCAAGAGCCGGCCCTGCTCACCCTTAACAACTGGTACAACACCCCAGCTCTATGCGGATAGGGAATTGCTGTATCCGAGTACCTCATCTCTCGTCTCACTTTGAGCTCCAGCACCAATCTCAGCTTCCATATTCCAAAGTTGGAAGCCCCACCATCGCAAAGCGCCCAAAACAAATCTTCGCTCATTAACTTCCTGTCCAAAATATTTCCACTGACATCCATGAACAAAACATTCACAACATTATCAGCAGCAGTTCCATATTTCCTCACCATGTTTCCATAACCACCGTGGGCAGACACCAGGATAAAATAGTAATTTTTTATTCAAACCCTTTCCCGGCGACTTGTCGTTAGGATAGGTTTGTTTAGTTTATTTTTTAATTTTTAATTTTACAATCTTAATTTTTAGAGTAAATTTTAAAGTTCGTCCTTTATGTATGTCTAAAATATCAAAGTATGTCCTTTGTCTTTAATAACCTCAGAAAACATACTTAATGTTTGAAAAACCAATCAGGTTATGTCCTTTAGTCATAACACAATTAGTTTTCATGGTTAAAGTTGACTAAGTCAATCCCACACAAGGGTATTTTAGTCATTTTATCCTAAATATTATAATAAAAATCATAAAAAACAATAAATAATTTCTTTGTTTAAATATACATGTATCTAGGATTAGGTTCAAACGTGAACAAATTTCCAAGAGTGAACCGCGTGAACTGATCTGAACCATTGATTCCATATACATTTAACAAGGGTAAGATTGTAACTTTATATAAATATTGAATTTAAATTATTACCTTATTAATTTCAAAATCCTAACAAATTTAAATCATCATTTTAATATGTTAGGATAATCTTAACTTATTTTAATATTGTCATTGTTTTTGGTCATAGTAGCAAGATTCGAATTATAGTTTTAGTCTTTTTTTGGTTGAACTAGAGTTTTCAGTCATCTTTTTTATTGTGTATAAGTCTTAGCTCCGTAGTACACATGTGTACTGCTGTGTTCTATACATTCCAAAACGATAGTACACATGTGTATAATACATGGTATAGTACACATGTGACCCGCAACATTGTTGTTTTAGCACCGTAGTACACATCTGTACTGCCGTGTTCTACTGTTCTATACATTCCAACACGATAGTACACATGTGTATAATACATGGTATATTTACGGGATTTACTCTCTTATTATTGGAAATAATTTTCTTTCCTAGTTTTAGATAAGCAAAATAATATAATTACACTACTACCCTTTTAATTTTAATAAAACAATAAAATCTAACCTATTAATTACAATCATGCCACCCCTTTAAATAATCAAGATCATATTAATCAGCGGTCAAGATTTGTTCACGCAGTTCACTCTTGGGAGGTTGTTCACGCTGGAACCTTACCCCATGTATCTATATATCTAAATATATATATACATACAGACACATATACACCACCAACACAGTAAGATACATGTATCTCTATCATCCATCTCAAACTCTCTCTCTCTCTACCGGACTCCCACCACCACCACCGGAGCCGACTTCACCGGAGCCGAATCGCTCAAATCGAAGCGAGAAACAAGTGCCAAAACATAGCCCTAGCGAGATCCGTACAAATCGCTCAAATCGAATTGCTCAAATCGAAGCCGAATCGCTCAAATCGAATCGGAGCCGAATCGCTCAAATCGCTCAAATCGAATCGCTCAAACATAGCCGGAGCCGACTTCACTGAATCGCTCAAATCGAAGCGAGAAACAAGTGTCACCACCGGAGCCGACTTCACCGGAAAATCAGTAAGGAGTTTGGTGACTGGCTGGTTGAGATCCGTATGCCGTTGTGCAGGATGACTCCGTTGTGCAGGATGACTCCGTTGTGCAGGATGAAGATGGGTTGTGGTGACTCCGTTGTGCAGATTTGGGTTTTTGAAGTTTTTGTGTGTGGTTTTGTTTAGATCTGAATCGCTCAAACATAGCCGGAGCCGACTTCACCGGAAAATCAGTAAGGAGTTTGGGTTTTTGAAGTTTTTGTGTGTGGTTTTGTTTAGATCTGTTGGGGTGTTTGGAGAGTGTGCAGATTTGGGTTTTTGAAGATGAATTGTGCAAGGTAAGATGGAGTGTATGAGAAAGACTTATCTTGATTTGGGTTTTTGATTTTGTGTGTTGTTTTGTTTAGATATGAATTGGCTGAGTGTGCAGATGATGATGAAATAAAGATAAGAGATAAAGATATGCGTTCAGAGAGAGAGAGAGAGAGAGAGAGAGTAAGAGATAAAGATATGCGTTCAGAGAGAGAGAGAGAGAGATCTGAATTTTTTATAATTTTTTTAGTATTTAGGGTAAAATGACCAATATACCCTCATGTGCTTCTCACATGACCTGAATTAACTGGGAAAACAAACTAGGTTTAGGGTAAAGGACATAACCTGATTGGTTTTTCAAACATTAAGTATGTTTTCTGAGGTTATTAAAGACAAAGGACATACTTTGATATTTTAGACATACATAAAGAACGAACTTTGAAATTTACTCTAATTTTTAGGATAGGTTTGGTGGTAGATGAATATCTTCTTCATCTAGAAAGCATCTTGTCTTTCCTTATTGACCTGAAAATATAGGTTATCATGGGGAGTTTAAATCTGCTGGTTAAAAACTCACCTATGATAACATATTGAAATTCTTATTTAATTTGAAGTTATTTAAATTTATGCCTTCTACTTGGATGTTTGTTAATTAATTTATTTATTCATTCAATTGAATCGTAAGAGAGGGTAAAGATCAAATAGGAAGTTAATTTTCGCTAGGAAGGATATGAAGCCATAGGATTATGACATGTGCAAATTTTAAAATAAAGAGAAAGGGTATTTTAGTCAATCCAACTCTTTCTTCTTCCTTTTTCAAAACCCAGTAAATTCAAAAACCCATCATTTTTAAAACCCACCATCTTCAACTATTTCTTCACTTTCTATCTCAATAATCACTACATTATAGTGCGATTTTCATCACAAATCAATGATTCAGAACCCGATCAACGTGTTCTTCAGCTTTTTTTTGAAGAAAACCCAGTTTAATTTCATAAAAAAATCTCGTTTTTTCTGGTGATTTTGGAGATAATCACTCGATTCGTTTGATTCGAGCGTTGATAAGTGTTTCTATCATTCAAAGTTCGTCAATTGATGAAGAAATCGGCTACGATCCATGTAAGAAATTCTTTAATTTCATTTTTCTGATCTGGGTTTTTGATTTAGTCATTGCGTTTTACGATCTTTGCGGGGGTCCGGGGGCGGCAGCCCCTGGCGGGGTCCAAGGGGCAGAGCCCCTGGCTGGGGTTGAGCTCATTTCGAAGACAATTCAGACAGTTCACAGTGACAGACAGTTTTATGTGTCCATTGCGTTTTAGAAATAAGAGAGTTTTATGTGGTTTCTGGCTATTGCGTTTTAGAAAAAAACACATTTTTAAGTGTTTTTAGTCATTGCGTTTTAGGTAAAACACATTTTTTAGGTGTTTTCAGTTCATTGCGTTTTAGAATGAGTCATTTTAAGTGTTTTATGGACATTGCGTTTTACATATAAGACATTTCTTTTTGTTTTTTGTGCATTGCGTTTTAGGTAAAACACTTTTTTATGTGTTTTCAGTCCATTGCGTTTTAGAAAACAAACATTTTAAGTGTATTCTGGCCATTGCGTTTTACAAATAAGTCATTTCTTTGTGTTTTTGGTGCATTGCGTTTTAGGTAAAACACATTTTTATGTGTTTTCTGGCCATTGCGTTTTACAAATAAGTCATTTCTTTGTGTTTTTTGTGCATTGCGTTTTAGAAAAATGTCATTTTTAGGTTTTTTTTCATTGCGTTTTACGTAACTGGTGGTTTTTCTATTGCGTTTTACGCAACTGGGGTTTTTTTTTTAAATATAGCAATAGTATACTCGTTTTAAAGATAAAAAAACGCTCGTTTTTTTGGTGCAATTTTTATAAAAAAATAATGTCGTACGAAAGAGTTATTAACGTTTAAAAAATGGGGGGGAATTGGAGGAGAGAGAAACTATTGGCTTGGATTGACTAGAATGCCCTTGAACAAACTCACGCGCCTCTTTTCTTCATTTCAATTTGCCTGATTTAATTTTAGCCCTTGATTAACTTAATGGATGGTCAAGATCACTTCCTATCCTTCCTAGCCAAATAAACTTCTTATTGTATCTCCACCCTCGTAAGAGATTCAAACAGAAAACTATATATTATATTATCCTCCTTTGGACTGAAAAAAATTATCCATGATATATAAACGATTCACAAATATAATTTATACGAAACAAAAAAAGAACAAAAAAAACTTATCTTTTGTTAGGGCTGGCAAATCGTGTTTTAGCAGGTTTAACAGGTATCTGATAACGCGAACAACAAAAAATTTAAACATGAATACCAGGGCCGTCTCCGAAATTTGGAAAAAAAAATTGGCCCTGTGCGAGAAAAAAAATTTGGGCCCTATTCGCAAATCTTCATATAATATATAAAAACTAAAAACCCATAATGCAACGTTAATTGTCATGAAATAGATAAAACAAATTAACAAAAATAGCGTAGCAAAAATGATCGAAGTATGGAACCTACTTACGAAGCGAACAATATAGTTCTCCTAGCGTTTTTTGGATGCAAAAACTGGAATTTGGTTGAACTCGTGCGTGCCCGCACGTCCTGCGTACATGAATGCATGCAGCTCTGGATTCGGTAGGCGTCTGTCTCTGTTTTTTTAATAGCCTGGGCCTATTTAAAATCCAATAGGTCAGAATTTTTATACCTATTTCAATTGGGTTAAACACTATTTAAAATCCACTAGTTCAGAATTTTTATACCTGGGCCTATTTCAATTGGGTTAAACAGGCCCCAATTAATCGCTTGCTGTTCAAAAATCGCTTCATCAAATGGATTTCCAATCTCAAGCTAGTTTTTTTGGGCCCTATACTGGTTTGGGCCCTGTGCACAGGCCCATTCTGCACCTGGCCTTAGCCGGCCCTGATGAATATGATTCGTTTAACTACTTTATATCCAATGTCTATAGGACATATGTATATTTTATGCACCTAGAAGGAGAAATAATGGATCCTAACTTTCAAATTTTGATTATTTTTAAAAACGTAAAAAATCACATAGTATACTTTTCTGTTATCGTGTCTTAGCAGGTTACCTATAGTCGGTTTCTTGAATGCCAGCTAGGGTTCATGCCGCATGATAAGTGATGAATACGTGTGCATGAACAGTTACACGTAGCATCATGAGCACAGCAACTACACATGTTATTTATGTCTCATGGATCCAACTCCGGAATTCATGAACCTTAATTACAAACCTGCAGGGAAGCTTCAAGTACTCTTTTTTATCTTATTGATATATCAATACCTACGTTGTTATATGCAGGGGAAGGTGGTGCTGGTCACATACTGCTTTTATTTTTATTTCTTTTTGTATTTTTATAAATAATAATATATATGTAAACAATTTTATAAATAATAATATATGTAAACAATAAAAATATGTAATAGGGCAATAATAATAAGATAATTTGGTAAATAGATATGTTGTCAAAAGCGAGCCAGATCTAGGGGTGTTCACGATCCGATCCGATCCGAGCGAGGGTCTGCTCGAGATCGGATCGAATTACAACCGATCGGATCGGTTCGGTTCGAATTTGTATAACCGAGCATAAAAGTGGTGCTCATGATCGGTTCGAATTTAAATCGATCGGATCGTTTTCGATCGGTTTCGCTCGGTTTTTCTCTAACACCTAAATTAACATAAACAGAAGTTTAACAAACTTATATTAACAAACAGACATACATAATCATAACATCGTAATATGTTTAACAAACTTATATTATCATCGGATATAAAGTATAGTAATATGTTTGAAAACATCGTAAACAACAAGTATGTCATATTTGATGGTCCAATTATTATGGGTATGAATCGTGAAATCAAATGCTTAATCGGATTAGACATAGAGATGAAGAACGAATTTTTTAGCAGCGAGGGCACAATCAGATCTTCGCACAACCAGATCTTCGAACAATAATCAGATTCGCACAATAAGATCTTCGAACAATATGCAGATCTTCGCACAAGTACTTCGATTCAGGGCAAACATAACGAACCTGAAGATTAGAAAAGAGCAGCCGCTACCATCACCTGGAATCATCTCAACAACCTTAAATCCCTAAAAATACGAATCTGTTTTTGCTAGATCAGTCCCCCAAACCTAAAAATACGAATCTGTTTTTGCTAGATCTGTTCTTGAGTCGCTAGAGAGAGAGAAGTCTGATATTTTGTGAGTTGTGAGAGAGATGAGAGAAGGTGTACGTATATACGTGGTGGTGGGGGATTTGTGTATTTTTGGAAGGGTGCTTTGAGCCGTTGATTGGTGGAGAGGTGAGGGGTGGAGTACCGCACGATTGTGATCCGTGTGATGAGTGATAAATGGTTTTGATTGGTTCAGTTTGGAGTGGCGGATCATGCATTATTAAACTTTAAAATCTATAATATATATGTAATATATATCTATATATATATTAGTTATTTAATAAAAATAATTCGAGCAAAACCGATCGATCGACGAGCGAGCGGACCTATGCTCATGCTTGGATTGAATTTGAATCGAACCGATCCGAGCGGCTCATTTACAAACTGAGCGGGAATCGAACGAGCATTTTTCGAGCATTTTTCGAGCGATCGTCGAGCGATCCTCGATCGTCGAGCAGTTTGGACAGCCCTAGCCAGATCTAGCTAAACCGTTTGGTGGAGAGCTAGGCGGAGATCTACGACTGTTCTCAAACTACTATGATAACTGAAATCAATTTGGGTATTATTGTCAATTTGGCTTATAACGTATTCCTCAATTAATTCTTGCGCAAGTATTGTGCAGCCTTTTTCTTATTTAATTCAAAGTCAACTTCTCTTTCATTTTTAGTTAACGTCCAATCCTTCTGGCCCGGTTTGGGTCGGAGTTCTGTTAATGAAGTTTACTTTAAAAAGAAAAAAAAACGTCCAATCCTTCTTTTAATAATTCCACAAGATTCCTCTTATATTTTTTTGAGTTAATTGTCAAAATCGTCCATGAGGTTTGGGCATTTTTGTCATTTTCGTCTAAAATGATTTTTTTTTACCAAATAGCCCCCTACGTTTGTAACTTTTTGCCATTTTCATCCAAATGCCTAACTGGGTTAGAAATAACCGTTTTGATGAGGTTTTTTTTTTTTTTGAAATTTCACAAGTACAGGGCCTGAAATGTAATTTCTTTTTAAACTCTAACTTTATAAAAGTAAAGATTCACATGTAAAACAAAGTGTAGAATTATATAAAACAATTGTGGACAAAAAATAAAATACTTAATTAATATCCATTGGCGATACTCCTTGTTCATAGCTTGAAGGCTTATATAAGCCATGAATAGACACTGTAACTTTTATAATTCAACTCGATCATATTAATAATTAATGAAAATTTATTTAGACCTGCTTAAATCTAACACTTGTAATGAAGATGGCTTTAGATCTAGCACCCATTACAGAGATTCCGATTCAAATCATAAAGTTGTCGTTCTAATTTCCAACGAACCGTGCGGTGGATTCAAAACAAAGTATCCGTTTTGATTACCGACGAACCGTGCGGTGCCGATTCAAATCATATAGTTTCCGTTTTAAATTCTGGTGAATCGTGTAGTGTCGATGTAGGTCGTTTGACCGCACAAGTGACGACGACGACCTTTAGCAGGCGAAAATTAGTTGAACGAAGCGGGTCAAAAGTTGTATCACAGCAGAGATGAGATCCTCCACCGGATTTGTCGGCGGCGAACTCATCAACGGCCGGAAGTTCTTACGAATTTTACGTGTTGATCTAGCCTTCTTCTTCTGATTCTGAACATGATATCTCCATCTCGTTCTTCAAAGCTTAGAAGGTGACATTCCAGTTACCAAAAGCCCTCCAAACTACAAATCACAAGCAACAAATACACAAAACAATGAGCATTACATGGTGGAGGTGAGTAACGGTGTGAGTGGTAGTTGATGGTTTGTTTTGAAGGTTGTAGAGAGAGAAAGCAGATGGTGATGATTTTAAGTTTAAAAAGAAATTACATTTCAGGCCCTGTACTTGTAAAATTTCAAAAAAAAAAAAAAAAAAAACCCTCATTAAATGGTTGTTTCTAACCCAGTTAGGCATTTGAATAAAAATGGCAAAAGTTACAAACGTGGGGGGCTATTTGGTACAAAAAAGTCAATTTGGACGAAAATGGCAAACATGCCCAAACCTCAGGGACGATTTTGGCAATTAACTCTATTTTTTTAATAGCTAAACTTGCATACTATGAGATTGAACATAGTGGCGAAGCTTGAAAATTTTCACCGGGGGTCGGAAGTCACCAAACCTAAAAATTCTAATATAAGTAAATTTTTTTTATAAAACCGGGGGGGGGGGGGGGGGTCGAAAACGTATATACCTAAAAAATTCTATACGAAACATACATACATAGCACTACTGAGCGAAAAGTTTTGGGGGAGGGGGGTCAGGCACCCCTCCCGGCCCCTTGAAAGTTGCGCCACTGATTAAACCCATGACCTCCATCTATCTTACACCTTATCTAACTTATCAACACTATTAGGCTATTCCCAATGGATAATTATATGGTATCCTACTTCAAGTCCAATGGCCAATTTCTCAACCCGATCTAATATATTGCCATTTGAAAAAGAAAACAATGAATCTAGTAAGTAATTATATAATAGAAAGACATATTATTTTCTTTTTCACTTAATTTAATCGTTTTAACTCGTTTTCATTTAAAATAATCAAACTTCAAATATGAATCCGATACGAGTAGAATTTAATGCAAACAACTCTAAAATTATTCAAAAGTGTAGGAAATATTCATATATATATATATATATATATATATATATAGGGGATGGTTCAAATGAAAACCACTTTTAACGCGAAAACTCGAAAACTAACTAAAAAAACCTAAAAAACACACAAATTTTTTTTTTCAATTTTTTTAATAAAAATCGCTGGTTTTTATATATAAAAAAAAATTTTCAAAAAAAAAAAAAAAAATTTTTTTTTTGTGTAGTGCACATGTGTAATACTACACATGTGTAGATACACATGTGTAGTATTACACATGTGCACTACACAAAATTTTTTTTTTTTATATTAAAAAACCTGCGAAATTTGGTTTTGCAAAAAAAAAAAAAAATTTGTGTGTTTTTTAGGCTTTTTTTAATTAGTTTTCGAGTTTTCGCGTTAACTAGTGGTTTTCATTTGAACCTTCCCCTATATATATATATATATATATATATGGTAAGGATAGTGTAAAAATGGCCTAAAGTGTGAGAAGTGTATTATAACATTATATATAATACTATATAACACCATATAAACACCGTATAACAATATATAACACCATATAATACCATATAACACTATGTAACACTATATATCATTATATAACAAATATAACACTATACATCTATCATAGACATGCTATCAGACAACCTATAGTGTTATATTTGTTATATAATGATATATAGTGTTACATAGTGTTATATGGTATTATATGGTGTTACATATTGTTATACGGTGTTTATATGGTGTTATATAGTATTATATATAGTGTTATAATACACTTCTCAGACTTTGAACACTTTTTACAGGATCCTCTACCTCTCTCTCTCTCTCTATATATATATATATATAGGATTAGGTTCAAGAGTGAACACTAGTGTAGTTTGCGAACTGAGCGAACCAATCCTGGCCATACATGTGTGTAGATCAATGGTCAGGATTTGATGATGAAATACACTAGTGTATTTTACGATTTGATAATTAAATCCTATCCATCAACGTGTGTAAATCAATGGCCAAGATTTGTTCACTCAGTTCGCAAATACATTAGTGTTCACTCTAGAACCCCACCCTATATATATATAGAGAGTTAGGATCCTGTAAAAAAGGCCCAAAGTGTGAGAAAGGTAAGAAAGAATCTCAGCCATTAGATCTTTTGATCTAATGGTTGAGATCAATAGGGACCAAATTGTAAAATATTTTTATTAATTTGGACTGAATTGAAATATCTAGGGGTAATTGTGTCTTTTTATCTTCATTTTGTAAATCAAAATCCCTACAATTTCGTTCTCTCTCTCTCTCTCTCATACGCTCCCAATTTCTCTCTCTCTCTCTCTCTCTCTCTCTCTCTTCTTCCATATTCAATCCTCAATCAAAAAAATCGCCTGAGAAACCACTCCCGCTCCATCAAGAACAAGCGTCGCATCAATATACGACGTACCATTCATCATCATCGATACAACACTCTGAATCAGCGGCGGTGGTGGTGCCGGATCGGCAGTGGTGGTGCGGCGCTGGTGGTGCGGCGGTGGTGGGTGCCGGATCGGCGCTGGTGGTGCGGCGGTGGTTGGTGCCGCATCGGCAGTGGTGATGCGGCAGCGGCGATCTCTCTCTACATCGCACGACCAGATGATCTCTCTCTCTACACGACAGCGGCGGCGGAGCGGCAGTGGTGGTGCCGGAAGTGGAGAAGATGATACAGAGGTGTTATATTCTTTACTGAATGGTGTTATTTTCTTTTCTGAATGGTGTTATTTTTCTTTTCATTAATGGTGTTATTTTCTTTTCTTAATGGTGTTTTTTTCTTTTCTGAATGGTGTTATTTTCTTTTACTGAATGGTGTTATTTTTCGTTACTGAATGGTGTTATATTTCGTTACTGATTGGTGTTATATTTTCGTTACTGAATGGTGTTATATTTCGTTACTGAATGGTGTTATATTTACTGAATGGTGTTATATTTCCTTACTGAATGGTGTTATATTTTCGTTACTGAATGGTGTTATATTTTTTTACTAAATGGTGTTATATTATTTACTGAATGGTGTTATATTCTTTACTGAATGGTGTTATTCGTAGTGTTTTTTTAGAGATCTTTGAAAAAAATCATGTTTCTATAATTAAGGTGGCGGTTATGGTAAGTTTTGAATTAATTGAATTAATTATAAAATTACTTATTTACCCTTTTGAATTAATTTAGATGGAGGACACATGTCATCTCCACAATATTTCTCACCTTTCTCACACTTTTAACCTTTTTTACAATAACCTTACCCTATATATATATATATATAGGGGAGGGCTATATAGAAAACCCACTTGAGTTGAGAAAACCCAAATAAACCCTATGTAACATTTTTATTTTTTTCTAAAAAAATAGGGAATGTAATATAAATGTACACGGACCTATTTATGAAGAAAAAAGTAAAAAACGCTTAATAGTTTTTTTTTTAAAAAATGTTGAAAATTTGTATGTTACATTTTTTTTGGACATACATATTATGTAACCTGAAATTTGTAACATTTAAAAAAAAACTACTCAGTGTTTTTTTGTGTTTTTTTTTTAAATGTTCAAATATATGTATATTACATTTTCTATTTTTGTTAGAAATGTATCTTGAGTTTACATGGGTTTTTTACAAAGGTTTTCAGGGTTTAGTCAACTGGAGTGGGTTTTCGATTTATCTTTCCCCTATATATATATATATATATATATATAAACGGGATCAGGAGAAAACGCTCAAAAGTGTGAGAACGGTGAAAACGCTTCCTGGCCCAACACGTGTCACGCCGCTTAGAAAAGGGCGGAGGGGATTTTTTGTCCTTTCATCTTCTGCTTTTCCAGTTCCGATTTTCCCAATATTGTTTTAATTTTTGGTTTTTAAGATTTTGGCGATAACCAAATTCAATAATTAATGGCGTTTTAATGGTTTCATTGTATTAACATTTTGGCATTTATGGCGTTTATTCAAATCGTATGCCCTTAGAACCCAGGGGGTCAGGAAATCTATTTGAATGACGTTTTTCAAGGCGTTTTAAACAAGATGGCCCATTGTTCTATTATTTTTTATAAACATTTTGGCGTTTGTGGTATATTGGCGTTTTACTATTGTTAGATTATATTTCAACCACAGGAAAAAAAATACAAGCGAAGAAAATAAATTAAAAATCTTAATCGGATCTCTCTTCACAATCTTCACTGTCATCAGTCTCTCTCTTCTTTAATAGTACAAGAACTGTCACCAAATATATGGCGTTTTATGTAAAACTTAACAAACCCATCGGTTTGATTATTTTGCCTGCTTGTCTGTTGAACTTGCTTTTTTTGTGGATGTTTGAGGACATAGATCTATGACGTGTGAGTGGGTTTTTTCGCTTTTTCATTATGTTGATCTTCATCTTTATAATCAACCCACTCTTCAGTGTCATTGATCTCTTCTCCTCATCCAAACCTTCTTCAAGAACAAACAATACAAAATGCCATATGACTGGCATCAGTATCTTTTTTCTTGAATTTTTGTCCATCTCATGCAGCAAAATCTTTCTGAGTTACTCCCCTCTGATAACAATTCATTGAGTGAAACTTCTCGAAGAACAATTCTGAATATCCAAGAAAGCATATTAGCCATCTTTGATTTTTTTTTTTGGCGTTTTACAGTGAGTGGTATTTAGTAGTATTGGCGTTTGTTTTTTTTTTGGTTTGATCAAATGGATGTTGCTGAGGCGTATCATTTTATAGGATGTCTTTTTGGCGCCTAATTTAGGCGTTGCATTATTATAATAAAGTATTCGTCTTTTCAGTTACTGTTTGTAATTATTGTTTTGATAAGCTTTATCTCTGAAGTCTGTAACACGTCTCATCTTTCAAGTTTGGCGATTTAGATTCTAATATAATAAATTTTCCCTATCTTCAGTATTACTGATTTGTATTTACTGTTTCTAGTTATATTTTCAAGTTTGCTTTTTATTTTTTATTTTTTTGGGTTTTTTATAATACTTTTTCAAAGTAATTTTATTATAGTTTGTGAGTTTTTTGGGGCGTTTAACGGGATGATATCGTTTAAACAAGCATTTTGGCTGTTTTGGCGATTTTATTATATATGGCGTTTTTATTATATAACAATCAACTGAAAATTAAAAAAAAAGAATACATAAACAATTGATCTTCAAAATCTTCACTGTCACCAGTCTCTTTCTTCTTTTTTGAATCATGTTAACTGGTTGGTTCGACTTTCGTATGATTCATGTTGTTTTTTTGTTTTTCAAGTAGTTTTCCGTGTGGCTGTTTGGAAGCACACAGTCTGACATCAGCATCTTTTTCTTGAAGATTTGTCCATCTCATGCAGCAAAATGTTATTGAGTTTAGACCCTTCAGCAAACAATCTTGAATTTTACAATGAACGATGTTTGATTTTTTAAATTTTTTGGCGTTTTACCGATAAAAAGAACGCCACGAAATAAGAGCACTTTAAACCTCAAAATTTGATCATGCTAAAATCAATAATGTTTTGCTGCATGAGATGGACAACATTGTTAATCCTCGGTTAACAAAGATAACTGACAATGTTGTCCACCCCATACAACTAATCTTTATTGACAACAAACCTCAATAATGTTTTTGTATGTTTTGGTGTTATAAATTGGATGGAAGTTGAGGATTAGTCAATAAGATTTTACTCAATGAAATGGACAATAAGGATTTGGTCCATTTCATTGAGCGAAATCTTACAAACAACCAAACTGAATTTCAAAAAACGTTTTGGGTTAGAAGATATTTGATGTTTGGGTTTTTTGGCGTTTCTAAGGCGAATGGGATATATGAAATATGGCGTTTGGGTTTTTATGTGTGTTTTTAATTGAAGGTCTGAGATGTATATATATGATTTTTTTTGCGGTTTTTTTAGGCGGGATTTTACTATAATTAAGTTTGGCGTTTTATATCTAATGACGTTTTACTAGAATGGTCTGTGATTTTTGTTTTTGGCGTTTTATTTCATGAGATGGCGTTTTGTGTGGAGAAGTCAAAAGACCCTTTTACCCTTAATGAAGCGCGTCCACGTAATAAAATTGATGTTATTCACGAAAACGCCACCGCGCCAATCTAGTCCATAGATTGTTTTGATCGGACGATCGATAAGCGTTCTCACCGTTCTCACACTTTCTATCGTTTTCTCTAAATCCCGACCCTATATATATATATATATATATATAGGTAGGTAGAGGATCCTATACATTAATCCAGAAGTGTGAGAAGTGTATTATAACACTATATAAAACACTATATAACACCATATAAACATCGTATAACACGATGTAACACCATATAACACTACAAGAAAATGAAGCTATTCCAACCCTCGTAAAATGTTGCATTAGGCCTTGAAAAGGTTGCATTAGGCCTAATGCAACCTTTTATTAAAAGCTGCATTAGGTGAAGTTGCATTAGACCTATTGCAACATTTTTGAAGTCTAAAGCAACCATTTTTGAAAGTGTTGCATTTATTATTTATATGCAACCTTTTTAATATGCAACCTTTTTATCATTCTAATGCAACTTTTTTACTTTAAAATGCAACTGTTTTAATGCTCAAATGCAACTTTTAGTATAGTTTAAACACAAAATTGCAACCTTTTATACACTTAAACGCAACTTTTTACATATTTTAATGCAACCTTTTCTACACTCAAATGCAACTTTGTAACATAAATTCAATTGCTATTAATTAATATGCATCCAATCACAATTACACCAAAAAATAATAATAATACAAATATCATTGATAATCAAAAAGTGTACTTTTAACATGTTTGTCCAAACTCAAATAACTATATAGTCAACATAAAGTGTCAATCTACTACTTCTAATAAAACAAAATAAACTTAAGCCACATGGCATGTTCTTACACCTCTAATTGCCACCTGTCCTCTCTACAGCTTCTAACTTTACAAAATCCCGCTCAAACTAAAACCCTTAATCAAAACACGCGTAGATGGATCTGTTCCTTCTCCTACAATCTTCTTTCCCCCTTTTCCTTCATCCGCTCTTTTTGCTGAACATCAATTAATCAAAGATTGATACAAATTCCGGACTTTCCATAATTTTCAAATCAGTTTCCTTTTAATCTTAATTCCAATTACAAACCTTATGCCAAACGATTTCACCAGCAATCTTTCTGTCAATTGTTTTCTTCAAACCTAGAATTGATTGTTATTTGTTGAGGCTTGATCTAGGGCTCGAATAGATGATTCAGATTTGTATTTCTCTGCTATGAAGGAACCGCAGAGTTCTACAACGAATCTTCAGGTATGTGAGAGAACATATGGGGAGAAAACATGCATCACGAATACAAATAATTGAATACTTTTTTCTAATATTGTTTTATTTTTTTCTCAAATTTGCCATTTGTAGCTAATTTTTTTTCAGGTCAATCGGTCAATCGATCAAATTTGCCTTCAGTTATGTTAGTTATGTTATGGAAGGTCGTTGGTCTTTAGATATGTGTCGTCTTCGTCTGCTTCCCCCATTTATCTGTATTTTAGGGTTTTTGTGAATGGTGGGTCGATGGCGCCGATGTTTTTGGGTTATTGGGAAGACCGTTAATGATGTTTGTTAGCGGCGATAGTCGCCGATCTGTAGATCATGAGTTGATTTGGTCTCAAATCCACTGTAGGTATGGTTTTAACCAAAATCTGATAAAATCTCTTGCATTAAATCTTTTTAAAATTGTTATAGTATAACAAGTGTGTGTTGGAAGCTTATAGTGAGTTCACTCCCCTTTTCTTCAAGCATAAATTATACGTGGGAAGTATATGTGGTTTAGCCTTCATGATTAATAGGGTATTGCATAGCTGTTTGTTACAGTTTCATCGATGTTATTATGTACTTTAATGTTGATTAAATGTGTTTTTAAGAATTATGTTTACTATCATCTTTTATCTTCTATCTTCTGCTTCATGTTTTTTTTTGTATTGAATCCAGCTGTATTTTGTATCGACACTTTAGAGGAAATTATGTTTTTATGAATTTACGTTTCTAATTCTCTGGTGAACTTATATATGTGTACTTATAATGAGTGCTTGATCCAGAAATTGATCGGAAGGAAGCTCGAGTAAATGTTATGTGTGCTGCAATCTTTGAAACATTTCTTGAACAAATAGGAGCTTGCTACAGAGGTGATGTTTCTCTTCTTTTTTCTCTATTTCAAATGGGTCAATTTTAAAATAACTAACTAAAAGGGGAACGGGTAACGAGTCATATGGTTCGAATGGTTCAAAAGCGCCTAATGTGTGTATTTAATGCATATGACTTTTTAGGTTCGTTTTTTACAAAAAAAAAAAAAAAAAGATTATTATTGTGATAATTCGATTATGTTGTTTGTGTAACTATACTTAGTTCGTTTTTTCTTTGAAGTATATTAATTTTTTTAACTTCAAATTTTATACTAATTTATCAAATTTCTTATTTTTACCAACAATCTTTTTTACAAGGATGTCCCCTCACCCTTCCATGAAGAAGGAAACCACCCTCCTAATTTTCTTCTGTTTCACTGATGTGGTATTTTTCTCTGCTCAGATTTCCTCTTTGCTCTGGAGTTACTACTGTTCAACGAGATAGTAAGCCACAATTTCATAGTGCTTTTTTTGTGATTTATTTTATTTAGTTTATTTTAGATAAACTTTACCCACTTTTCAGCTCAATTCTATAAACTTTACCCACTTTTACAAAATAAAGAACTTAGATGATTATCATTTAGTTTTTTTTTTAAAGTTTTTTTACTGGATTCGTAGGTGGATGATTGGGGGTTTAAAGGGTGGTTGTGTTTAGATGATCTTCAACTACATATCTAATGAGGCTTAGTTTTTGAAGGCGTACGATGAGTTGCGGCGGCTATGGTGATTGGAGGTTTTCTTTCTACAGCGTGCTCTTTCTTGCTTCTTCGATTTTTCGATTGGTTTGTTCCTAGATTTGAAGTATACTTACCTGAATTTTAATTTTATTGCTAGGTTTCTATATGATTTTGAGCTCGATGGAATGGTTTTGGTGTAATGGATTTGTAATTTAGCCTCAGTTTGATGTTTTTGTTAATCTTAATTTTGATTTTATTGATGTTCTTTTGGTTAGATTAGAGGAGATAGAGAGAGAGAGAGAGAGATAGAGAGAGAAAGGCACACAAGGCAGGTCAAGAAACTCATAATGGGTAGTCTACGATCTTCTCTCCTCATCTTCTCACATCGTGAGGTTTCAGGTTTGTCTTTTTTTTTAATCCAGTCATTCATGAATCTCTGTATAGAGGGTAAAATGAAATTAGGTTGAACATAATATTTAATTTATAAAAAAAATGTTATTGAAGAAGTTGGATCTTCAGTGTGTTAAGCTACTACTATTTGTGTGTTGAGAGGAATTTGTAAATAATGAGCATAATAATGAAAATGATTTGAGTTAGGTAACACATGATTTGGTGTTCAATGGAATATTAGTGGTTTGTACATATGTGTAGACCATGAACCCTCTCCACAACCAACATACAGGTCTTTCATAATAATTATTCTAATCTGGTTCTTTAATTACACAAAAGATGGCTAATATTTATACCTCAGTTAATAGGTGAAAATAATCAAGTAAACTTTTTCCCAATTGGGTTAATTATATATGAAGTTTTGGATGGTGTAGTTTTTCAATTGAAAGATAGAAGATGGCTGCTTATAAAAATATCAAAATATTTTGAATTTCTTTAGGCCCTAACTTGAAATATGTTGGTTATTGTTATCTTCAATAATCAGAAGTTTGACTTTTTCATGTTATTATAAAATTGATACCAATTGAGACCATGCCGGTTTTTGTCACTTGAAATATGATGCTTCGTGTTTACTTGCCATCAAAAGTTTTGCTTTTTAATTCTTTTAAGTTGTTATACCATGAGTATTTCAGTTTCGAAATAAGAGTTTATGCTATATGAAATATTATTTACTACCGATCAAAAGACTGTCGATCTCCTTTTTATTAAATATAGAAGTTGAAAATAGTATGCTAAAATGATCTTTATTATTTCATGTTCAGAGGCAGAGATGATCCTGCAAGTTGGGCAAATGAAGTTGGCAATAGCTCGAGAACCACATGAGATATTTCTAATAATTGGGAAACAATCTTCCAAAGAACTCAAAAAAAAGTTGAAGTTCACTAAACCGCACGATGACAACAGTAAGCGACAGGCGAAGACGTTGCGTGTTGATGCATTTTTAGTGTCTGTAACTAGTCTTGTTTAACGATGTATTTTGAATGGTCTTTTATTAATTATCGAGTCTGTATGTCATGTTGACCAAGTCAGATATCCTCCTATCTACTTGTGTACAACTTATTTGTCTCTTTTGGTATGTAATGTATTATGAACAATGCATGTTGCATTAAAGGGTAGTTTTGTCATTACTATGTTTATATGTTGCTGATTGTTGCTGTCTGATAACAGGAACAAACTCAACAGTTGCAGTCCTCGACGAAACAGACCTGTTTCGTCGAAACACTTCATGGCGAAACAGATTTCTGTTTCGTTGAAGGTCATGACGAATCAGACCTTGATTCGTCATGTATTGGGCTGTTCCAGGCCCAATGTCTGGCCCATGTTCAGATTCGTCAAACACTTGTGTGTTTCGTCGATATCAATGGCCCAGGGACTATATAAACAACACTTTGTGTTCATTTGAACTCAGAGATGAGAAACAGACCATAGTAACAAAACTCTGCCAAAATTCCGTCTGAACTGTGTTTGTATCAGTTGTAATCGGTTCTCATCCCGTTAATCAATAGAGTGTGTATCATTGATTAATCCGTTGTTATTATTGCTATATATGTTTGATTTGGCATAGTTACGTGGATTCCGCACACGTAACCGTGTTTACTATAAACAAGAGATTCGGTTCGTAATCGATCCTCAGATTTCGGGACCTACAAGTGGTATCAGAGCTTTGGCTCTTATCCTTGTTTAAAATCAAACTTGTTCGGTTTTTATCAAGTATTTTGTGTGTGTTTTTCTGAAAATGAGTTCTTGAAAAATTAATATTTTCTGAAAAATATTCATAAATCTGCTGTTTTATTGGTGTTTGCTACAGATTTTTATCAAAAACCTAAGATAGATTGTTTGTTTATGCTTTAAACCAGGTTTTTTTAGTGAAAATCTAGTGTATTTTCGTGTTTCGGAAAATTATCGGTGATCGGAAAACTCATCGGAAAACTCATGTTCTTGGTGGTGTTCTTCATATCTTCATAGTTTGTTCTTATATAAACTGAGCTTTTGATCTGATAAGTTATTTAAAACAAGTGTTGCACTTATAATATAATAACTTGACTTTTGTGTGTAAAAGTGATAATTGGTCACAGTCTCTGTTTCGTTGAAAATAAGAGTTACAAACATACCTTGTGTCAGGATAAATATCTTTGTTGTCTCATCTTATCCTTTGACTGGTCAGTAGATAAATATCTAAACCAACTGACTTTTACCCAGTTTTGACGAAACACATAGTCGACGAATCACATCTGTTTCGTCGCAACACTTTTGACGAATCAAACGTCTGTTTCGCCACAACATCTTTGACGAAACAAATTCTGTTTCGCCACAAATCACAATTATCACAAGTCTGTTTCGTCGTCATTCATTCAGACGAAACAAACCTGTTTCGTGATTTCTGTTTCGTCGAAAACAGATCTGTTTTAAACAGAAGACTTATAACAGCTAGCTTACTGTTTGTTTTCAAGAAATTTGTGTAGGTACTATCATACATACATCAAATATGAGTTGTACTAGTCCATGGGATTGGAGTATGGATTCTAGACCACGTGAAGATCCGACGTCTGCAGCAGCGTGGGTAAAGAGTGTTTTTGGTCAACCAACTATAAGTGCCGGACAATGGGCTTTGGCATCCAATCAGAACCAAAACATTCAAAATCTTTTGATCAGTGAGAGCGAAACGGGTAGCAACAATCGCCCGCCAAAGTTGAATCATATGAACGAGTTTCCATCATGGAATGGTCGATTCATTACATATGTTCAAGGTCAAAGCACTGATATTTGGAGGTGTTTCATTACTCCACGCAATGATGCTCTTGAAGTAGCAGCTTCAACGGCCGAAGGTTTTACTAATATGCAGGAAAATGACAAGAAAGCATATGAATTTGAGAAAAAGTCATTTGCTGTTCTTACTCAAGCACTTCATAAAGATATCTATCATCAGTTTTCTTATTGTACGGACACGAAATCCTTATGGGATTGTTTGGTGACAAGAGGAGAAGGAAACGCAGCTTCCAGAAAGACACGGCATGATTTATTAAAGAAAGAGTTTGAATCGTTCCAGTTCTTGGAAAACGAAACTCTAAATGATATGACCACACGGTTTTATCATTTGATTAGTGAGATGTTTGCCTATGCTGTTACTGCATCTCAAAAGGAAGTTTGTGCACGATTTGCTGATTCTCTACCACCAAAGTGGAGTCCATACATTGAGCTTCTGAAGCATACAGGTATTCTAGATGCTGACACTATAACTATCTATGAATTTGTACAGAAGCTGGAACATAAAAATGATGAAGAAATCCGAAAAGCAAAACGCATTGCTGCTCCTCAGAATATTGAAATGTATTGTGGTGGAGGTTTTGACCCGTCAGCTAGTCTGAGGCAACCAAAGTTACAAACGGCGTTTGTATCAGATACAAACTCTTCTCCGTTTCCTCAACAGTTGCAGTCCTCGACGAAACAGACCTGTTTCGTCGAAACACTTCATGGCGAAACAGATTTCTGTTTCGTTGAAGGTCATGACGAATCAGACCTTGATTCGTCATGTATTGGGCTGTTCCAGGCCCAATGTCTGGCCCATGTTCAGATTCGTCAAACACTTGTGTGTTTCATCGATATCAATGGCCCAGGGACTATATAAACAACACTTTGTGTTCATTTGAACTCAGAGATGAGAAACAGACCATAGTAACAAAACTCTACCAAAATTCCGTCTGAACTGTGTTTGTATCAGTTGTAATCGGTTCTCATCCCGTTAATCAATAGAGTGTGTATCATTGATTAATCCGTTGTTATTATTGCTATATATGTTTGATTTGGCATAGTTACGTGGATTCCGCACACGTAACCGTGTTTACTATAAACAAGAGATTCGGTTCGTAATCGATCCTCAGATTTCAGGACCTACAAGTGGTCCTCAACAAACTCAGACTTATTCTGGAGGAGGTTTTATTCCTTTTATACCTCCAGTTTCTACTACTCAACCTCAGGCATATTCAGGAGGAGGTTTTAATCCATCCCTACCACAACCACAAGTCCAACCACAACAACAACAGCAAGCTCATTATACCAACAATCCTCCAACTCCAAACCCTAACACAGTCAAAGTTGATACATCAAACCTCTCAAATGTTAGCATTGAAGTAGCAAAGGAACATATGGAACTTATTAATACCATGGTCAGTGCTTACTGCGGTTTGGTCGCCGGTCAAATTGGAAACATCAATTTAACCAACGAAGACTATCTACAAATCAACCGTGATGAAATGGAGTTGATGGATATAAAGTGGGCATTCGCAAGTGCTGTTAGAAGGGCGAAGGACTTTATGGTTCGAATAGGAAGAAGTTCTTTGGAAAGCAAACAAGATACAAAGTACGGTTTTGATAAAGAAGCAGTTACATGCTTCAATTGTGGGGAAAAGGGTCACTTCAAACGTGAGTGCACTCGACCAAGCAGACAAGGCAATCAGAACCCATTCCGTAATCAGACGAGTACTTCAAATGCTAATCAAGACAATCGTGGAAAAGGGATAGTGGCTGTAAACAACACCACTAACCAGAATCAGTCTGGACCATCAAATGAAAGTCGTGCATTAACCGTACAAGCTGATGAAGGGTTTAATTGGTCTTTACAACTTGGGGAAAGTGATCAAGGTAAAGGAGGAACGGCGTGTTATGCTAAGATTATCAATCACATCAAGCACGTTCATAAGGAAGAATTTTCTGATAGTGACGATAGTTCTGGTAATTCCGGGAGTTCTGATGAAGAAAGTTCTACTTCGAGTTCTGAATCTGATGTGAGCAAAGAAGCAAGTTCTAATCTTGATGACTTATTGCATGAAGCAGAAGAGTTGAAATGTCAGAAATCAGTTCTGATCAAGAAGGCTGAGGTAGTATCTAAAGAAATGGAGAAGTTCTTTTCTGAAGACGGATCTTTCTCTTATCAGACTGCCTTTATGGCAAATGTCTCAGATTCTACAAGTCAGGTAAAATCTGAAATTCTTATCAACTGTAGAGATTGTGAATATATGAAAAATGAATTTGATAGAATAAAGCTTCACTGTGATTCGATTCATATTCACAATCAGAGTTTAGTTGTTGAAATGGCTAAATGCAAAGAAGCGAATATGGCTTTGGTTCGAAACGAAAAAGAATTTAAATCTATGATTGAAATTCAAAAGAAAAATGTTTCCGAAGTGACAAAAACTGTTTATCATAAACAAGTTAGTATAAATGATTACATTAACATTGTTGAGGAAACTAAAAAGGAACTAGCCATTGCCAAATGTGAGCATGATGCAATCAAGCAAAAATTGGAGAGTTACTCTAACTCCCGATTTGTGCTCGATCACATTATTGATGTTCAACAACTAAAGGGAAACAAGAAAGGTGTTGGGTATAAGAAGTGTCCGCCCCCTTTGAGACATGATTATACTTATATGCCTGATGAAGAAGAAATGCCACGGTTTGAATCCAGTGTGCCTCTTGATTATGAGGAAGTAACTACTGGCCTAGGGTTCAAATCGGACAATTCTCCAAGTACAAATTCTGAGCAAAAAGAGTCAACATCTACGAAACAAGGTCCTCCAACCATTGAGGACTATGAGTCGTCGGATGATGAATCTGAATCAGATGTGAGTAAACAGGATAAATCACTTGACAAACTTAAAGGAGTAGAAGTTCCAACTGAGAATCATATTCTGTGTGATCCTCCTACCCCTGCTGTTCAACCTGTTGTTCAACAAGTGATAAATCCTGTGTCTACTGTTAAAAGTAATATTGTGTTGTACACTTTGGTTGGTGACTCTAAAATCTATTCAGATAATGATTTTCCAATTAAAAATGTCAATCCTTCATTGATTGATAATGTTTTTGAAAATAACACAAGTAAGTTTGTGGGAAAGTTGATTCCGGGAGTTAATGTGACTCAATGTAATCCAATTCCTAAGACTGAAATTAAAAAGAAATTTGGAAATCAGAAATCACCTTCAAAGCAACAACCTATTACTTCTAAGGGTAAACAATCAGATCAACGAGCTAAATTGTCAAATGTTTCTAAATCAAAATTTGAAACAAAAGGAGCTCGTTATCAGAAGAAAAACAGCAATGTCAAATTTGTGGAATCGAGGGGTACAGATAAAATTGAGACTTTTGCTAACAAGTCAAACAATGATTTTGTACAAGTCAAAATTTTAAAACGTGATAGTCAAAACAATTACACTCAACATTCAAACGGGTGTGATGAAAAAGCTAGTACCTCGGGTTATACAAGTTCGACATCTGATCGTCGATCCAGTTCTCCTAAGTTTGTTGAAAGGAGAACGTGTTTTAAATGTGGGGAGTTTGGGCACATCATCAAAGATTGTGCTAACACTCCGAAAGCGAAATTTGTTGAAAGAGCATCACCTGAATCGATTCACTCTAAATGTCGTCCTGTTTCACCTAAACATGATAAAAGAACTATTAAAGAACAGGAATCGAAACAACGACATCAAGATGTGAAGAAAATAGAAAAGGCTTTAAAATCTAAGGTAAATTCTGTTCCAAGGGAACCAAGTTCACCTGTAAAACCAGAAATTTCAAAATTTGTTTACAAAACTCAATCTGGTAAACAAAAACAAACTTGGAAACCTAGGAAGAGTGAAGGTTCAGGGGGAGCTGTTTGTTTGGAAAACCATCAACAAATCGAGATCACTATTCGTGATGCTCAGGGACGACCCAAGACCACTTTGACTTGGGTCCCCATCCTTAACTAATCATTGGATGATATGTGCAGGATGTTCCAGGAGGAACTATTAATAGTCATTGGATTGTTGATAGTGGGGCATCTAGGCACATGACGGGCGACTTACGGCTTCTATATGATGTGAGAAACATTAAAGGAGGCTATGTTGCTTTCGCTGGAGACAAAGGCGGTTACATCACTGGAGAGGGAATGATTTCCAATGGTGTGGTATGTTTCGATAAGATCAATTATGTTCGTCAAATTGATCATAATCTTCTCAGTGTGTCGCAAATCTGCGATAAAAAGTTCACCGTGCATTTTGATGATGCCGGTTGTTATGTGCTTAAACCTGGTTTCACAATTCCTGATGAATGGATTCTCTTATCGGCTCCAAGAGTCAATGATCTTTATGTTCTTGATATGAGTCAAGCGATTACGACTTCTGCACAAGTCACATGTTTTGTCTCAAAAGCCACGGAGAAGGAGTCTATATCTTGGCACAGAAGAATGGGACACATTCACTTGAGAAAAATGAACCATTTGGTGAAAAACAATCTTGTGAATGGCGTACCCGTGAGAAGTTTTCATCTACAAGATATCTGTGTTTCGTGCCAGAAAGGGAAACAAACAAAGAAGTCTCACCCTTTGAAGAAAATCAACACTGTTGGCATGCCTCTCGAACGTCTTCATATGGACCTCTTTGGACCTATGAGACACAAAACAACGTTCGGAGATGTGTATTGTTTAGTAGTTACTGATGACTACTCTAGATTTTCTTGGGTAGCTTTTATGGCACACAAGAGTGATACTCCTCAAATCCTCAAGGATCTTCTTACAATGTTGGAAAATCTCTACTCGTTGAAAGTTAAGAGGATCAGAAGCGACAATGGAACTGAATTCAAAAACCGTGTTATGGATGAGTTCTGTACTTCTAAAGGCATTCTTCATGAATACAGTTCTCCTTACACTCCACAACAAAATGGTGTCGCGGAGAGGAAGAATCGGACGATAATTGAAACTGCAAGAACAATGCTGGTAGAGTCGGCGTTTCCTGTTCAGTTCTGGGCAGAGGCTGTGTCGACTGCTTGCTACACATTAAACCGAGTTCTTACGGTTAAGAGACATGGCAAGACCTGTTTCGAACTTCTACAGAAAAGGAAACCAGATCTTTCAATTCTAGAACCTTTTGGTGGTCCATGCACTATGATTGATCCGGATGGAAAGTTTGGAGCGAAAGCTATCGAGGGTTTCTTCCTTGGATATGCTACACCAAATTTTCGTGTTTGGAATCTGACTACCAAAAAGATTGAACTATGGAGTGAAGTAAGGGTTCAAAGATATACAAATCCTGTTAAAGCTCCAGGTGATCCTTGGATGTTCGATTATGATGGGCTATTCAACTCCTTTGACCTGCCTATTTTTGATGAAGATTCTGCAGCTGCTAGAATGATATTTGATAGTGACAATGCTGCTGAGTCATCATTAGTTAGACCTGTTGTTGTTAACTTACAAAGTTCTAATTCGTCTAACAACACGGTTCAAAATGAGGAAGTTGAAAATGCTACTGAATACAATGAGTCATCAGAAGAAGGTGAAGAAAATTTGGATGCGACTGAAGGCACTAAATCTCCAGTTGTTCCAGTTCAGGGTATTTCTGTTGATACTCCTCATGTGCAAGTCGATGATACTGCTGAAGGAAATGCATCCACTTCTACGCATATTCCAGGTGTAGAGTTGGTTGTTGATCTTAATATTAACAATTTGGGTGTTAATGCTCGTGTTCCTGAAAATCCTGAAATGAGGATACACGATACCCATCCACAGCAGAATATCATAGGAGATGTCCAACAAGGTGTGCAGACACGTAATCAGCTGAGAAACAACCCGAGTGCTGGTTTGTATTCAGCTATTAGAGAATCTGGTCTACAAAATGATTGGTCTTTCGCGTGTTACGTTTCACAAGAAGAACCAAAATCTTGGAAGGAAGCTTTAAAAGATAATTCATGGGTTGAAGCCATGCAGGACGAACTGCAGCAATTTCAAAAGCTTGGTGTTTGGAAGCTTGTTGAAAAACCGGAGAATTACAAGAAAATTGGAACACGATGGGTTTATAAATGCAAGAAAGATGATCGTGGAGTTGTTATTCGCAACAAAGCGAGACTGGTTGTTCAGGGCTTTCGTCAGATTGAAGGCATTGACTACAATGAAGTTTATGCACCTGTTGCACGTCTGGAAGCTATTCGAATCTTCTTAGCTTATGCTTCTTTCAAAGGATTTAAAGTTTACCAGATGGACGTTAAAAGTGCTTTTCTTCATGGTATTGTTCAAGAAGAGGTGCATGTTGAACAACCTCCAGGTTTTGAAGATCCTATTCACCCCGATCGGGTTTGGTTGCTCAACAAAGCTCTTTATGGTCTACATCAAGCACCTAGGGCTTGGTACGCAACCTTATCAAACTATCTTCTGGAGAATGGATTTAGACGAGGTCTTATTGATTGCACACTCTTTATCAAAGAACAAGATGAAGATCTTCTGCTGGTGCAGGTATATGTTGATGATATAATATTTGGGTCTACTAATGACTCTTTGTGCAGGCAATTCGAACGTGTTATGCAAGAAAAGTTCAAAATGAGCGTTATGGGAGAGATGAATTTCTTTTTGGGCCTTCAAGTTCAACAAACAGAGTCTGGGATATTCATCCATCAGACTAAATATGTTGGTGACATTTTGAGCCGATTCCAAATGTCAGATGCAACGCCCATTGGTACTCCACTTCCGCAGAATCACGGGATTACTCCGGATTTGAAGGGAGAAAGCATCAACTCCTCGTACTATCGTGCCATAATCGGATCTCTCATGTATCTTACCGCTTCGAGGCCTGATATCATGTACCCAACATGCTTGCTAGCAAGATATCAAGCAAACCCGAAGGCCTCTCATCTGTCAGCTGTCAAAAGGATTCTACGCTATTTGAAGGGATGCCCAGACTTAGGTCTTTGGTACCCTAGGGATGATAGTTTTGAATTAATTGCATACAGTGATTCTGATTTCGGTGGTTGCAAAATTGATGGCAAATCAACAAAGGCAGGATGTCAGTTCCTAGGAAATCGCCTGGTCACGTGGCAGTGCAAGAAGCAAACGTGTGTTGCTACATCAACATGTGAAGCAGAATATATTGCTGCCTCGAGTTGTTGCTCCCAAGTTCTTTGGATACAACAACAAATGCGCGACTACGGTTTAGAATTCCTATCTACTCGTATTTTTGTTGATAATAATGCTGCCTTGCAAATCACTAGAAATCCTGTGCAACATTCTAAGACTAAACACATCGACATTAAATATCACTTTATCCGTGATTGTTTTGATAAGAGGTTAATCGATGTTGTTCATGTCCCCACTGATCACCAACGTGCCGACCTGTTTACAAAAGCTTTTGATAAATCACGTTTTGATTATCTACTTTTGGTCAATGGCATTAAGGTGATACCCGAGTAAACTTCTTTGGCTGATCGTTTTTTTTTAAATATTTTCTTTATAAACTTTGAAAATTCAAAAAGATTTTAGTTTTCGTAAACTTTGCGAATTTTAGGGGGAGATATTTCAAGAAAATACAAAAACATTGCAAAAGTTCAAAATCCAAAAAGATGTCTTTACTTTCTGTCGTTTCGTTTGAAAAACTCAAAAATTCAAAAACAATAGAAAAACCAAAAATGAGTTTCTTGGATAAAGGAAAATGATGAAATTCACTGGTGTGGTCGGTCAATGTGCTCAAAATGCAAAATAAAAAGAAAAATGATAAGTATCTCTACTAACGATGTATCGGTAGGCTCACAATCAGACTAAAATGTGCAGGATGATACAAACCTAACAGACTTCAAGTCAGGTGGGAACTGCTCATTGGCATATGGTCTTAGTACCGAAATCTCGTTTGAGAGATTGCCGAGATCTGAAATATTCGGTCTTTATGCTGCTTATCATCTGGGTATCATGGTTGTATCAAACCGTAAAAATAACGGAGACGAAGTCTAAGATCTTCCATGATACTATACATACGTGTACATACTGCATTCGACCTCAATAAGTGATCAACAATCACATGTCCAAACAAAATAAGTGATTTTATATCACAGATTCTTTGCGGGAGTCAAGTTCGTCTCTCTGCTGTACGAAAGTACTGACCTGTTCACGGACTTGCTCCTGTGCCCTCATGCATCTGAAAATCAAGTTCCTCATCAATAAGTGATTTTATCACATAGGGCTTGTTTTCAATCAAATAAGTGAGTCTCTCACATTTTTATACGGTCAAACAGATGATAATCGGTATACTCACCGGTAAGATGAATTCTCGTGCATACCTTGATACGGGAATGTGTCGTGAGTGGATTTACATCGACTTGTAAGTATAATCCTTACCGTTAATCGTATCTCTTAAATTATGATTATGTCTGATCAGTTTGAGCTTATGTGGATCACAATACCGATAATCGAGGTAGTATACTTATTCAGAGCTTTAAACAGAAATCAAAATCATGTTGACTAAGACCGTAAGCTGGTATGATTCCTTGTCCTTGAGATTCGCAAAAAGGTTGCACTTGTACAGTTGTTTAGTGTTTTTAACAGTTTTCCGCATTTTCATTTAGTTTACCGTGCTTTAAATTTGTTTTTAGTATATTTGTGTAAAGTTCGTTTTTGATTAAGCCGAAGTTGTTGCTTGGTGTTTTCTACCGGAAGCCTGAAACCTTCTTCATAAAAACGTTCTTGCAACTGAATGGAATTGTGTCTGCAAAATATTTCCAGCCTGTGTTACTGTTTTGACTGCAAAATATTTCCAGCCTGGGTGTTGCTGTTTTGAAAAATCTGTTGGTGAAACAGACTTGTCGACGAATCACAATAGTCAACGAATCAGACCTTAGTCGGCGAATCAAATCAAATTCGTCATAACAGACGACGAATCACAGGAGCCCAAATCTGTTTCGTCATGGGCTAAAGTTTAGGCCCAAGTTCAAAGCCCATGTTTCTGTTTCGCCGGGCCCATTTCAGTTTCGTCGAATCCTCTGATTCGTCGAGACAGGGCGGAGTATATATAGGTCCCACATGGTCATTTTTTTCAAAACATCAGTAATCTTCTTCTTCACACAACCAAAAACCCAAACCTACGGTTTCTCGTCAAAATCACACAAAACATCTGTTTTTACTCAAAATTTCACAAACTTCAAAGGTAGAAACATTTTCTGATTCACATTCCGAATACCTTGAACCGTTCGGTTTTTCATCCGAAACCCTTTGAAACCATTGTTTTCTTTGATTAAATATGTGTTGTTGATGCATGTTGTTGTGTTTTCTTTCTGATCTTGATAGATTTAGGTTTATGTGTTTGATTTGCTTTGATTTGTTAGTGTTTTTATAAACAAAAACAGGGGTTTGTACTTGATGATGGTATTATCTGTTTTTACAAGGTTTTTGTTCGGAAAAACATTTATGGGTGTTTATAAATGGGTTGGGTATAAACAAAGATGATTGAATGTGTTTATGTTTATATCTGATGTGTGTTTAAACCCAATACGGCGAAACTGATAAAACCCCCAAATTGACGAATCAAAATTAGCCCTAATTTTGGCGAATCAAACATATGGCGAATCACACATTCGACGAATCAGACGACGAATCAAAGATGACGAATCAGAATGGAACGAAATAGACTCGACGAATCAAAAAGTCGACGAATCAAACCAGTCAATGGTCAACCCTCTGTTTCGTCGTTCAAAGTTCTGTTTCGTCGTTGATACTCTGTTTCGTCGTCAATGCCTTAGCAGTTTTCTGATGTTGCTGTTTGTTCACAGTAGACATGTTTAAATAGGTTATCTGATATGTGAATACATGAAAATGTATTCATACATGTCTAAATGCTATGTTATATAAATTATGACTTATTCTGGACATTTTCATGTACAGATGGCTCCTAAAGCACAGCAAGAAAAGGGAAAACGCAAGAAGGCGATAAAGAAAGAAAACAAAACTGAAGAGGAGATTATGTCAGAAAAACGCCATAATCAAGTTGCTTATTTGGATCCGGAAGACAAGCTCATTGAATTTAAAGATATGACGAAGTGGATCAGGGAGTCACGCATCAATTATGCTGTTACATACTCGACACCCGTTTACAAATCTTTCATTAAAGCGTTCTGGGATTCTTCAAACGTCGTTAAAATTGATGGAAAGGATATTATCAGAGGTCGTGTGAATGATCTGTATGTCGTTGTTACTCCGGAGATATTGAATCAAGTTCTTCAATTACAAGATCAACCGAATGCACCATATTCAATACCAATCATGTGTTCGCGAGGCTGTTTACTAAGGATGAAATGTAAAGGAGATCTTTTCGTCAAACAAATCAACAAAGGTGATCTTCCATTAAGATACAAGTTTTTATTACATGTGCTTATTCAGTGTCTCAGCAATAGACGAGCTGGATATGATATGGCTGGAGATGATCTTGTTGGTTTCATGGTTGCTTTAGTGTTAAACAAACCGTTTAGCATCTCGAAGTACATTTTCAGCAACATGAAAGAGAACATGACAAGGACTGGTAGTAGAACCACAGGGAACAAGTTTTGGATGTATCCACGGTTTCTGCAAATGATAATGAATGTTCAGCATCCAGACCTTCCTAAAGCTGAAAATGATCTGTTGAAAATAGAGGCGATGAATTTTAACTCCTTACGGCTAATCAAGACTATGGCTGCCAAAAGATACACAGAAAGTGTTCCTCCAAGGAAGCTTTTTGGCGCTCTAGTGAATCCTGATTATGTTGCTCCTGCAAATGACAAATGGCGTCATGAAGACAGCCAATCAGACAATGAAGAACCTGAGTTGGAAAGGTTAAGGATAGAAAAATTTGGTCCTGACCCAGTTGATTCAGATGAATCTGGTAGTGATGATGATGAAAGTGGTGGAGATAGTGATGCAGGTGATGCAGGTGCTGTTAGTACTGCTGTTGGTACATCAAGTAAGGGTGCTGTTTCTGGTACATCAGATAGTAGTTCATCAGCAAGTGGTGATGATGGAACTGATTCGAGTTCTAGTGATCATTTAGTTGAACCTGGTTACGAAATGTATATTGATATACGTGGAGTAAGAAGGTACAGAAAGATTAGAACAGAGGATGATCCAGAGTATGTTCCAGAAGATCCTGAAGGTGAAAGGAGAACAAAAAGAAGAGCAGAGAAAGCTGTTGAAGTACAAAAGAAGAAACCTAGGAGATATCTGAGTACTTATACTCAGAAATCTGTGCCTCAGGAGTCTTCATCTATTGCTCAGGAGCCTGTACAATCGGTACCTCAGGAGCTTGTGCAAGAAACTCCTACTGTAGTTATTTCAGCTATGGAAACTCCAGTTGCTCCAGTTGTTACACCAGTTACTGCTACTCCATCTGTTGTTCCTCAGGCCGTTCCTGTAAGATCTATGGCTTCAGCAATCAGGGCAACTACTTCGGAAATCAGTGCTGAACGTCATAGGACATTTGCTGGATTTTCTCAAGATGAAAAGATCAAATATCTGTTTTCTACACTTGAAGCGGCTGCTGATCGTCTTCAAAGGCAATCTCATTTTGGAAATCTCATGAAGCATGATCAACTTAAACAATCTGTGGAACTTAACAAATTGAAGTCAATAGTTGGTCAACAGCAAACAGTAATAGAGCGACAACAAGGTGAAATTGATGTGCTTAAAGCTGAAAATGCTCGCTTGAAAGCTCTTGATGAAGAGAAAGAGAGAAGGCTTGCTATTATGTGGGACTATCATTGTAAACAACAAGCGGTACTAAAGAAAAAGGATGATGATACGGAAGATCAAGGAAATCCGGATACCTCTGGTACATCACAGAAACAGCCAACCACACTTACTTCTGAAGTTGTTACAGTTCAACCTACCGTTGTTGAATCATCTCAGGGAACTTCTACTGGAAAAGTTCAACAGATAGAAGGTACTTCTTCTATATTTAGCAGTGCTGATATTGCTCTACAAGCTGTTCATCCATTTACAGGAGAGTTGCTTGAAGAAGGGGAGTTAATAGAAGATCTTTCTCCGGAGCAATTGAGTATTTTACAGTCTATGAGAGAAGTAGATGATGCTGAAATAGACAAAATGTCTACTGAGACTGATACAACGAATGTTGAAGAGATTGATGAAATTGTGGTTGAAGGTGAAGCTCCAAAGTCGACATATGTCAGAGAAGATGGTACTGAATTTGCATCATTTGATGAAAATTGGATGAAAGAAAACATTGATGACATAGATGAGCACTTGAAGAATAGGAATTCGTCTGAAAAAGACACAAATGCTTTTTCTGAATGGAGAAAACAGTTTTTATCCAAAGTGTCCAAGCCGTTACCTGAAAAAGCTCAAGTAGATTATTTGCAATTTGAAAAGAAGCCAAGTGGAAGGATCTTATGCTGGATGTTTGTTCAAGATATTCACTGCATTGCTATTAAACGTGAATTTGGAATTCTGTATTTCAATTCATTACTGAGCATTCTCTCCTTGCCATTTTATGATGTCTCTGCGTTGACAAGGCTTAAGCTTATCAATCGTGAAAAATACGATGGCGCTACTTTATTTGAGCGTCTGGTGAAAGTAAACAAGAAGACAGGCTGGAAGGATGAATCCTACAAGCCACAATTTCCTGTTTATCAACCGATCAAGTTTACTCTTGATCCGGACACCAACACTTGCAGATATAAACTTGTTTATCAGCCTCCGAGGGTAGTAGATAAAATCCCATTGATGCCTATGAAGCAGGATTTTCTTGAAGACATGGCATTGTGGTGCTACGACTCGGATACTCATGAAGCTGTTATTGTGTTTAGAGATGGTCGTGCTAATTACCGGATGTTGGATCCGATGTGGATCGTCAACATGTCTGAAGCTGATATTGGAAGATTATATCGTCATGATATTTTCTATGAAGATCAAGATGCACGCCAAGCGTTAAAGTTTCAGCGAGTAGCTTGTTTTTGCTACTACAGGGGTATTCATTCGGGCAGTTCGTGGTCCGAACAACACTGAAGGAAGATTAGAAGACCAAAGACGAGTAACAGACAAGGGGGAGTTTGTTGATGCTTTTTTAGTGTCTGTAACTAGTCTTGTTTAACGATGTATTTTGAATGGTCTTTTATTAATTATCGAGTCTGTATGTCATGTTGACCAAGTCAGATATCCTCCTATCTACTTGTGTACAACTTATTTGTCTCTTTTGGTATGTAATGTATTATGAACAATGCATGTTGCATTAAAGGGTAGTTTTGTCATTACTATGTTTATATGTTGCTGATTGTTGCTGTCTGATAACAGGAACAAACTCAACAGTTGCAGTCCTCGACGAAACAGACCTGTTTCGTCGAAACACTTCATGGCGAAACAGATTTCTGTTTCGTTGAAGGTCATGACGAATCAGACCTTGATTCGTCATGTATTGGGCTGTTCCAGGCCCAATGTCTGGCCCATGTTCAGATTCGTCAAACACTTGTGTGTTTCGTCGATATCAATGGCCCAGGGACTATATAAACAACACTTTGTGTTCATTTGAACTCAGAGATGAGAAACAGACCATAGTAACAAAACTCTGCCAAAATTCCGTCTGAACTGTGTTTGTATCAGTTGTAATCGGTTCTCATCCCGTTAATCAATAGAGTGTGTATCATTGATTAATCCGTTGTTATTATTGCTATATATGTTTGATTTGGCATAGTTACGTGGATTCCGCACACGTAACCGTGTTTACTATAAACAAGAGATTCGGTTCGTAATCGATCCTCAGATTTCGGGACCTACATTGCGGATCTCCGATGTAGAGTGCACGGTGGCTACTGGTAGTGAGTTGTCGAAGGATGAAGTTGATTTTGTGCATTTGCTGGAACAGTGGGTTGAGAGGTTGAATTCGTTTTCTTTTCTTTTTTTTGCTGCTGACAAAGAGGAAGACTATATTCTCAAATTGAACCGAAGGTATGAGATACACGTTATTATATTTATATAAGATTAAAGAGGGATATAACCCTGCAACGTGCTGATTTGAACCAGTTAAAAAGTCATACAGCGACTCAGCGAGGCAGATGAACGAAGGAAAATGGTGCTTAGTCAGATATTTTCATCTCAAGCACGTGAAAGATGTAAGTAGTTTTGCCTTCGAATTTATTGCACAGTTTAGGTAGCAGTACAAGGAGGTTTTATTGAGCTTATATATATTTTATCCAGATTTCGTGACCATTTTTTTTGTTCAGGAAGGCGAAAATTTGTATGGATTGCTTGCTTTTGTAGTAAAGTTGACTATGTAGTTTGTATGATTATGGGTATCTAGCAATGCCATGAAGCAATATGAGATAACCACGGATTCTAGATGTTTCATTTATGCTTGATACGTAAGTCTATTGAACCTATATATATTTTATCTAGATTTCCTGACAGATTTTTGTTCCGGAAAGTGGAAATTTGTATGATTTTTTTTTTGCTTTGGTAGTAAATTTGACGGTGTAGTTTGTAGGACTATAGGTATCTATAGCAATTTGAAATAACCACGGAATCTAGATGTTTCGTACTTTCGTTTGTGTGCGATACATAAGTTTATTTTGCATGTTTTCCCTGTAGAACTTTTTAACTATGGCTAATTGTGGCACATTATGTAACAATGATTGTTTTCTTATTACTTATAATCGTTTTTTTCTTTTTTTTTGTTTGTTGGGGTGGTTTACGATTGCTACATCTATCATCTGGTCAGGTCGTTTGTTTCCTTTTTACCGGAAGTGCAAAGTGAGGATAGGAAGGTTCCCTTTAGAGAGAAGTTCATATACACTGTCATCTCTCTTTTCATCTTTCTGGTGTGCAATCAGCTTCCTCGGTATATGATACTCGGGTAAGACCATTTTTTGCACAGTAAGGGTATTTTAGTCATTTCAAGCCAGACCTGCTGGTTTGCTTTTGGTCATGTAATTCTTATAGTGCAGGCCTACTTGTGTGGAGTATGTTAGGTAGTCAAATATCATCACTTTGCCTAGAAGACAAAAAAATATGATGAAGTTGATTGCTTTTTTGTTGCTGCATTATTGAAGGAATGTGCCTTCTGGTCAACTGGAAACTAAGCTTTTGCTACAAAAAAAGTCAAATTTGATACGGGTATTTGATTGGGATAACTAACTCAAGTGGGTAGTTAACATAAATGTTATAAATTAAATGAACTTCTCTTGCATTTCTATGTTTCTATGACTGGGTCGAGTGTAGATTGATTCAACAGACTGATTGTAGAATGGTTGTGTTTGTAAATCTGATTGTCAAGCAAACCGGTTAAAACTTAAGTATTGGATCTGCAATAGTATTAATAATGGATTTGCTGTAAAGAGTAGTTAGTTACCTTTTAGACCTACTACTAACTAAATATCACCCCAACAAAATTGCATGTATACATAAAATAGAGCTTCAAATATTATTTTCTTTCACTTATACCAACACACTGTCATTGGTCAACAGAAACCAAAGCAGTTGTATCAAAGAAAGCTAAGCCGTTTTCCCATTAAAACAAGAAGAAATCAGCAAACACTTTTTAGTCAAGTAGTTGAAGTTTAGCAGCTATGTTCTTTAGTGAAGCAGCAACAAAGTGTCCATTTTTGCCTTTTTATGTCTTCAAATCTTATAAACAAAAACCAATGCTATAATTATTTTTTTGTCAACTTTGCTCTTCAAATATTGTCATTAGAGAAAATATCTCGCCGGAGTAAACTCAATATGGGACACATAGCACTAAATGAAAACATGCCCCATTTTTCCCCACATTGGCGGCTGGGTGGTATGGGGCGCCATTGCCCATCAACCTCAAACCATTTTCTCACCAATAGCGCCCCTCCCCCAATCCATACCGTAGGAGCTACTATGGGGGCGCTATTGGTTCTTCGTGGTTGCAATGGCGATGAATAACGAGATGTGTGTGTGTGTGTGTGTGAAGTTATGGTTTCTCTCTGCAATAAAGGGCGCCATTGGTGAGAAGAGGCAATAGGGGGAGGGGGCATGCATGTTATTGAGAGGAGACAACAGAGCCCCCTGGTTGACGGGGTGCGATAGAGCCCTAGGGGCTCCATTGCATATCATGTAGATCCCTTAATTAGTTTTTGGTATTGTAATTAAAGAAAATACCCGACCCAATGCAATTAAAACACTTTCTTAAAAGATTATCACATAAATCCCTAAAATACACTGCCATTGATCATTGCCTTCACTCTTTATCATGATCCTTCATTAGCACAAACCCTACACTACATCAATCGCTGTCTCCACCTCCTAATGTCTTCAGGAATTAAATTGGTATTTCAGCTTCTAGAATACAAGATCATGTATCGGGGAAAAAGGAAATAATCATTGCACGTTATTGATTAGAGAAGTCTTTTTAGAGATTATAGAACTATATCATTTCAATTTCTTTTTTGTATTATCTTTGATGTATATATACATTTAGTTCTGTTAGTATTTAATTAGTATTATTTATACTTTAAGCTTTAATGATCCATTACAACAAAATTTATACTATGTTATGGCTTATGTTACATATGTATATTTTTCTTAATTAATTATGAATTAAAGCTTTGTATTATTTTCATTTTGAAAGTTTAACACTCTTCATTTTTCTTTTATGTAACCAGAATACCATTCAGATTGCTGAGTTGAAGATGATCAAAGTAGGCGAAGCAAGAGACAAGAAGCCAAAGAAAGCACAATAAGATATTCAAAAGAAGAATGGGGTATTAGCCTCTGCACTTCGAGGGTAATTTATTAATCACATCTTTGGACCTGTATGTTTTAACCATTTGAGTCTAAAATCAAAAAGTTTAGTAGTTTTAACCGTTTGAGTCTAAAATCAAAAGGTTTAACGCCCTGAGTCCATAACCGTTCATTTTATAACGTTTTGTGTTCAATTTTGTTAAAAAAAATTGGACTCAAAGGGTTAAAATTTGGACTCAAATGGTTACAAAAAATAAAATGTCTAGAGACTCAGGGCATTAAACATTTTGATTTTGAACTCAAATGGTTAAAACCACTAAAACGCAAGGACTTAAAAAGTAATTTACTCTTTATTTTAAATTATAATAACGACACCCTTAGGGTAGTGGTTTTGGATAATGGATTAGAGGTGAGTGACATGACACCTACGTGGAGGATCATGAGGGTCATGACCTCACCCTTTAGCCTAAGTGTCACATCACTCATTTTCCCCTGTTTCACCATACGTTACTCCAACCAAATGGTTTAATCACATTAACTTCATTTAACCCTATTTTTTAGTGGTTTTGGATTAAAAAAGAAAAAGAATAATTAATTCAATATCTTTACATCCGGTTTACATGTTAACAAATAATCCATTTAATACCCCTTAACTCGAGGAGGAAGTGGTCTACAATGTTGGTTAATATGCCATGTCACTATGGCTAATGAAACTTACCTTGCTACTTGCATAGTGCTTTTAGGATGCAGATTCTATCAAATTGTACAGCAATATGACATGGTGGTAAAGTTGCAGTCAGGATGGCATGCCGGGTTGTGTTTTTGTTGGTGTTGGTAACTATATTTTATCTATAAAAGAAGACGGCGTACTGATTATGACTTTGCTCTTTCGCACAAGTTAGTGTCATAAGTAGGTTTTTCTATTCAAAAGATGAAGTTTATTAGAAACCACCACACAAAACACGACATCCCAAATTTTTTTTACATTTTATAATAGAAACAGTCTTGATGAAACACTAGAAAATTTTTACATTTTATAATGGAAACAGTCTTGAGGAATAGTGTGCCTGAGGATGTTCATCCAATCTTTAATGTGTTCTAAAGAAGAAAAGTCCCAATGGGTTAGTGTTTTGAATGTCTGCTCCTTTTTGTTGTATTTTGAGTTACTAATCTTCCTCGAATGTTTCTGGTGGTCGTGACATGATATGCAAAGTTCTTTTATCATGATTTATCTAACTCTTTTTTGTAGTTCGTTGTCATTAGTTTAGGTCGATATGAGAGGTTTATTTTATGTATCAACCGGAAAAGGTTTGGCTTATGATTAAGTGTGTAAATACTTGAGATTGGCTCGGTAAACGTTGAATCAAGCCGAGCTTAAATGAGCTCTAGCCTAAATTTTAGCTCATTTAGTATACGGTATAATACTTCTTATTGATTATAATAAGCATACAATTATAAAAAAATAACTAAATGTCGCCACCTGTCGTTGAGATGGCTGGAAATGAATCGGCTGCAATAAACTCTGACGTTGTTGCTGAATGTGTGGATGCACTGAGGTTACAACTTATTCTCATAGCTATTACTGGATATGCATTATAGTTTTCATAAAGATGTAGAGGTTCGACTATTGCAGGTCTTTGGCCACAAGATTTACAAGGTAATTGATGCGTTTGGATGTCTCAAGTTTTTTTCTTTGTTTTGTTAATTACTAAGGAGGTTTATGTTAAATTTTACTCTAACTATGTGTACAATAGCATTTGAAATATTGATGGGAAACTTAAGATTCTTAGACCTGGAATCAAATCTTGAATTATAGATCTATGATTAGAAGATTCTTGGAACTGGAATCAAATTGTGAAATGTAGATGTATTAAATTGTGTTTTTTTCCTACATTTTTAGTACACGGTTAATGAGTTACTTTTGAATTTTGATTATGTCTTGAAGGTGAACTAAGTTCCAGCTTTTCAAGATGAAGTTCATGAAACTTGGATCAAAACCGGATTTGTTCCGGTCCAATGGCGAAAACACTCGGTCAGTATGTCATCATTTTCTTTGGATTACCACTCAATCCTACCGGTGATTACTTTGTAGCAAAGAGTATTTGTCAATTAGCATGTGTACCGAATAAATTACTTTTTGTATGATTTAGTTATGTGTTAATCATAAATAGCTTTACTATGATTTATTTCATTAATTATAGATTATATGTGTTCTGCTCAATATATGTTAAGGTCAAAATAGGTTCGGGTAAGTCAAAACGGGTTTTGCTCAAAATAGGTTCATGTCAATATGTGTTCTGCTCAATATACGTTATGGTCAAAACTGGTTAAAAATGCTTTATTTAATAAAATATATATCAAATAACCAAAGTTATAAAAAAATAATTAAAAAAAATGAAATCTATCCGGGTTCTAAAAATTGCTATAAAATCATTTGTACAATAACATCTCAATACCTATAAAAAATTAATCAAAACATATTTACCTAAGTGAGAAAAATCATATTTTTATACATTTATATTGAACAGTTTTTTCATTACAAAGTTCATCTCATTGCCGGTATATATTATATGTTTGTGTTAAGCCACCCGCGAAGCTCGCGGGATCTTAGGCTAGTTACAATAATAAAGAGAAATAAAAGCTTTCTACTCCTCCCGCTCTCCAACTAGTAATTGTTTTATAGCCTTTCACATCATAGCTTTCAAATTTTGTCGTTGGCTGTCAATATCTTTTCGTAAAATTTCGAGCTTGGATTTTTTTCTTTCGTGATCCTCTTCAAAAATGCAGCCGGAGAAGCTGCAGGCTATGGCATTTTAGCTAACTATCAAATAAAACACTAAAAACCAAATCCATACTTCAAATTAACTAAACGTTGAATTGAAGAAAAGAAAGAAAATGCTTTCAACTTACTTACATTTATAATGTAACGGAGAATAGAATTGTAAGTGAGCAGCTGATGCTTCCACTATTAAGAAACAAATATGTATATAAGAGTAGAAGGGCATGTGAAATGATACTTTCCGAGTTCTTGTGAAACGTCATTACGTCGGTAACATAATATTCCTTATGTACCTGCAACACAAAAATCACAATCAAACAAATAAAAAAAATCTAGAAACTAGTAACGAACAACATACCAGTAGAGAAGACATTGTACAAGATATCACCTAAACAATACAAATAAGTGTTTGTTAGTGCAAGTTAAGATAATAAAAAGATTTTAATAATTTCTTGTAGTAATGAACCTTTTCGAGTTCTGTAGAAAGCATATCTTACACTTAGGCGAATTGTGCCTCCACTCCTTCAAATCAAAATGGACACTTATAAGAACAAGATTCATCCTTGTTGGTTTTATCTTGAGATACCACCATAAATAGATAGGTTATAACCTTACCATTTCATTGATTACTAAATACTTCTTAAAGGCGTCTCTCTTAAGTAAATTTTCAAGTAGCTGCACCAAACAAATCCAAAGCTCACAACTCAAAACTTCAACAAAAGAATGATAAAAAAAAGGTGCAATTCTAACAGTTTAAAACCCGAACTGCTAAAGCAATTTTTGAATGGAAATTATCTAAGCATTTAAGATAGGAACACTCACATAATCTCGAATATAGTCATCCCTGGTGCACTTTGCGTCCTCAAGTAGGTAGGGTAGATGTGAGGCTGCAAATTGCGTTTCAAATTACATACACGAAGCAAGAATATCATAGCAGTATTCATCTGATTTTTAGTAGTTACATCTCAATCACAACTACAAACCTACTTTGATGAGATTGTACAACTCTTAGTCTTGGTACGTAGACAAACCAATCAAATTATTAATTCGGCTTTCTACAACTTAATACAGTTCAACTTTTCAAAATTCACACACGAATAAAGCACATATTAAGTTTTACTCACTGGATATAAGCAAGAAATCGTTAAAACAAGAACTAGATTTTAAGAAGCGAAGAATAAAACGAAAAGAATGCTTGTCAACCAATGTAAGTATGTAACCTTTCAACAGAGTCAACATTTGTGCAATATCGTCATAACAGACTAATTGACAAGCAGAACCCACCACTTTACACCCCTCCATTTATCCTCCAGTGAAGACAGGATCTGAAAAAAATATATTAGACGAGTATTAGTAGTTTGAATCCATAAAGTTGCCTCCCTTGCTCTTAACACTTAAGAAATGCAGCATGGATCATCTGGAATGGCGACTTTCAACTTGAATTATAGTAGTAAAGCATTTTATCAATAAGTAAGCATTGAAGATCCATTTTGTAGCTAAATAATAATGCTCTAACTGCTATCAACTAAAAAGATTGTAGGATGGTAACTTTTCATGTCTTCTTACACATAAATCACAACTATTTTCTCTACTCACACATAATTTAAGTATCTACTTCAGTAATCACCTCATGTCAGTCGATTGTATGACAAAGAAAGTACATACATTAAAATTCATGTAAGAGGTGTGCATGGCAAGCCACTAGTGATCAATTAGCTATTTAGCTCGGATGTAATGCAATAAAGAAAATCAATTACGGATCCATTTTCTGTAAGGTAAAGTAAAATGAGAGTAAAATACAAAAAATTATCTCCAACTGTGGACATTGACGACGGGCCAGTGGGTAAACCCACTTTACCCGCTTTGGGCCTTTTTGTCTGGAAGTCCAACTATTTAAAAAGCCCACCGATCATAATAACCTTGCTCGCTAAGGTTTCTCCATTTTGGAAATAGGCGGGAAAACAGCTAGCAAAAGCAGCAGACCTCATTTAATGCTCGATAAGAATGGGATCCCGTCTGAAATCTCGTACTTCTCCGGTTAGAACATTAATGAAGGCGAGCATCTCGCCGCTGGGAGCCAGACACGTGTCTGCACTCCTCGAGGACCCCCAAAAACCGTTAGATCATATGTGAGAAATATCTAATGAGATAAGGGCTGGTCATTATATAAGAGAAGGCACTCAAGAACAAAGGCAGGTATCATCTCCAGCTCTCACTCATTTACTATACCCTCATTTACTCCCCACATTAACTCCCGACCAATATTCTCTTGTATTGATCACACATACACACTTTAATAAGATTCACACCAAAGAGGAAACCTCCCGGTGATCATACTCACCGGAAGAAACTCCTCTCATTTCCGGCAAGTTTACTTACTCTCACGCCGGAGCTTGGTCACGGATCCCCCGTGACGAGGCTAACGGTTTATTCTTTTGTAGCAAGCAAGGATAAGAGCTCTTGACGTCACCGAAGATCCATCAAACGTCATCTGTGGGTTGGGTATTCGACATTGGCGCCATCCGTGGGACTTCAGCCTGCCTGGTGTTCCCACACAAACACTCGACGTCCAGAGGGCAGCTTATCCTGTTAGAAACAACATGACAACCCCACATGGCTCACGTGTCACCCCGACGGCACAAAATGACCTGGATAAAGTCACTATAGAGGATATTACTCATGAAGAAGGTAATGAGAATCAGGTAGAAAGCTTGAAGGAAACGGAGCACATCACGCCTGATTTCGTAGCCATGCATAGGGAAAGGTTAACCAAGTGTCTTGAAGACTTAAAAAGACAGGAAAGACTCGACAGCCTCAGGGCCAGACTTTCCTTTGACACGCCCTCCAGCCAAGAAGGAACGAACCTTCAGAACAAGAACAACGATGGTGACCAGCTGGAAACATTTATGTCTGCCCTAAGGCAGATGTCCTCTGAAGAAAGGGAGGATCTAATCACGGGCCAGAAGCCCAAGGGCAAAGAAAAAGGGAAAGATCATCCTGATGACAGAGGTTTGGACCAACCATACTTACCACGAGATTTGGCTGAGGTTTCAAAATTTATGAGAAGAATCTCAGAAGCACCTATGCCTCCCAAGACCAAACTACCACCAGGTTTTGATCGATATGATGGAACGAGGGATCCGGAAGATCACCTGCATGCCTTCAGAGGAGCAAGGCAACTAGGAAGATGGCCGATGCCGGTATGGTGCCACATGTTTGTACAAACCCTAACGGAGGGAGCCCGGCTTTGGTTCGACAGTCTGCCCCCAGGGAGCATAGACAGTTACGAAGAACTGAGTGAGAAGTTCCTCAGGAACTTTGGTCAACAGAGAAAAGTGGTCAAAAATCCAAACGAAATCCTTCACATCAGACAAAGAGATAACGAGCGAATAGACCAGTACATGGAGAGGTTTGTTAAAGAAAGTATGAACATCAAGGACGTCCCAGAAGTCATGAAGATTAGTGGTTTCATAAATGGGCTGAAGCACGCACAGCTATGCGAGAAACTGGGGGAGGAATTTCCACCCTCCTTTGACAATCTTATGGACAGAGTCCGGGCCTTTGTCCGGGGAAAGGACACGGTCAGTAAAGCAAAGGAGACGGACGTCACGCCTCGAAGGATCGCCCCGGCTGCAAGACCTCCTGACAAAGGTACACCCTATTCCCGGAAACCTTCTTTTGATAGAATGCTACATGACAGGGCAAGGCCCTCATACTCCCCCTATAGACCCCGAGGGAGGGGTCCTCCCCCTTACCCCGATAGCTTCACCCCTCTCATTAAGACCCCAAGTGAGATACTTGCCACGGAGAGAGTGAAGAATTCCTTCCCAAGACCACCCCCATAAAGCCGGGACCAAAGGCACAACCAAACGAATACTGTGAATTCCACAAGGGTTTTGGACACAAAACCGATGACTGTATGTACCTCAAAAGGGAAATAGAGGCTGCGGTGAAAACAGGGAGACTGACCCATTTGGTCAGGGAAATCAAGGAAGGGGGAGGGGATCGCAAGGGAAGAGATGCACGGGAACCGGGGAGGGCAGACGTTGATATGATTAGAAGGAGAAATGAGTTTGATACCACCCGAAGTGTAAAGGCCAGAATCCTAGGTTCCCCAAACTGCATGAAAGCTCCCATCCTCATGCCACATTTAGAAGAAAGCGAGGTGCAACGAATCCCGCTGAACATCTCGGCTGTGATAGCTGGACACAAAGTGTCCAGGATACATGTGGACGGAGGGTCAGGCGTTGAAGTAATATACGAACACTGCTTCCTTAGGTTCGACAGGGACATAAGGGATAGGCTGGAGGAAGACTCAATCCCATTGGTAGGGTTCAACAACAGTGTGTCACATCCCCTGGGAAAAATCAGGCTCCCATTCACAGTGGGCGTGGGGGATTGGGTCCGGACAATAGATCAGACCTTTACGGTAGTCAGGGCACCCTCTAAATACAATGCAATCTTGGGAAGACCCGGAATTGGTGATCTACAGGCACAGGCCTCTACACCCCACGGAGCTTTGGTATTCCAAACGCCAAAAGGTCTTGCATGGGTTAAGTCTGCCTACGAGGTAGTTTCCTCCGTATCCAAAGAAGAAGAACCAGGAAAGTCCCAAGGAAAGAAGGTGGAAGAGTGGGTCCTCTGTGATAGGTTCCCAGAACAGACAGTCAAGGTGGGGAGTCACTTGAGTGACAAATGTAAGAGTGCCCTGAAGGAGCTGCTCCTCCATAACCTAGAAGTGTTTGCATTCCAACACGGAGACATGACGGGGGTCCCAAGGAGCCTGACGGAGCACCGACTTAACACATTTACATGGGCAAAACCAGTAAAACAAAAGAAACGGAGTATGGGACCCAATAAAAGAAGGGCTGCTAGTGAAGAAACTCGGAAGCTGCTTAGAGCGGGGATAGTCAGGGAAGTCAAATACCCGTCCTGGGTTGCCAACCCTGTAATGGTTCAGAAAAAAGACGGAGGATGGAGGATGTGTATCGATTTCCAAGACCTCAACAAAGCATGTCCCAAGGACTGTTACCCTCTTCCGGAGATAGACACCCAAGTGGACTCCTTGTCTCAATACCCCCTGAAGTGTTTCCTGGACGCCTACAAAGGGTACCACCAAATTCAAATGTCAATAGAAGACGAGGAGAAAACCGCCTTCATCACAGACGAAGGAACATTCTGCTAGACCAAGATGCCCTTCGGCCTCAAGAACGCTGGGGCCACATACCAGAGGTTTATGAACAGTCTGTTTAGGGAGCAACGAGGAAGGAACTTAGAGGTGTACGTCGACGATATTGTCATCAAAAGCCTAACGGAGACGGCCTTGATAAACGACGTAGCTGAGACTCTCCACACTATGCAGGACGTAAACATGAAGTTAAACCCTGGGAAGTGCTGTTTTGGAGTGGAGGAGGGGAATTTCCTGGGAGTAGTGGTCACCAAGGGCGGGATCAAGGCAAACCCTGAGAAAACCCAGGCGGTGGCTGAGATGCGATCCCCCAGGTCCCTAAAGGACATTCAGCAACTAAACGGAAGGCTAATAGCGTTAAATCGTTTTTTATCAAAGGTGGCTGACAAGACTCTCCCCTTTATGAAAGTGTTGAAAGACTGCCTTCAAACAAGCAAGTTTAAGTGGACAACGGAGGCTGAAACAGCCTTCCAAGAGATGAAAGCATACATCTGTCAGCTCCCGACGCTGGCTACCCCAGTACCCGGGGATCCATTGCTCCTATATCTATCCGCCTCAAAAACTACCATAAGTGCGGTCATGATGGTAGAGCGGGAGGGGAAACAGATCCCCATATATTTCATCAGCAGGACGCTTAAAGGGCCTGAAGAACGATACATGCCCCTGGAAAAGCTCACATTAGCCCTCGTCTTCGCATCCCGAAGACTAAGGAGGTATTTCCATGAACACAAGATTACCCTAATGACCGACCAACCCCTCCAGAAGGTACTCCGGAGGCCAGAACTGTCCGGACGGTTAGCCAAATGGGCTGTGGAGCTAGGAGAACACTCCCTGGAATTTAAGCCCAGGACAGCCATGAAGGGACAAATACTAGCCGACTTCTTAGCAGAAGTCCCGGAAGACGAAGAAAAGGAACTGTTAAAATGGGAAGCCTTGGAGAAAGAAGAAAAAGAGAAAGAAGGTAAGGCGGTGTGGAAGTTGTTCACTGATGGAGCATCCAGTGAAGAAGGAAATGGAGCTGGAATCACACTGATAAGTCCCGAAGGGGTTGAGCTGACATATGCCGTAAGGTTGGATTTTGAGAACACAAACAATACCGCAGAATATGAAGTCCTCTTAGCCGGGATGAGGTTGGCACAGAAGATGAGAGCAAAGCACGTGGAGGCCAGTACCGATTCACAGTTGGTAGTAAAGCAGTACCAAGGGGAATACGAAGCCAAGGATAGCACCATGGCTCGATATGTGGCGAAAGTTAAGGAGACAGCTGAAGCGTTCAGAACCTTCAAACTAGAATACATCCCTCGAGGGAAGAACAGGAAGTCTGATGCACTCAGCAAGTTAGCTTCAGTAGCCTTCGACCATCTCGCGAAGGAGGTCAAAGTAGAAGTCCTGACATCCCCCTCTCTTGATACGACGGAGGTGGCCACAATCGAAGGCCCCCAGGAAACATGGATGACCCCAATCATTAACTTCCTCCGGGATGGGACTCTACCCGAGGGGGAATGGGCAGCCAGAAAAATAAGAGTTAAAGCCCTACAATACGAATTGATTGAGGGGGAGCTATACCGAAGGTCGTACCTGGGTCCGTCCCTAAAGTGCATCGATATGGAGGAGGCCGAATATGTGCTCAGGGAGATGCACGAGGGGATCTGTGGAATGCACTCAGGACCAAGAACGGTAGTAAGAAGAGTAATGAACGCAGGGTTCTACTGGCCGTGAATGTACGAAACGGCGTCTGAAGAAATCAAGAAGTGCGATAACTGCCAAGTACATGCACCAATGACCCACCAGCACAAGCACCCTATGGTCCCGGTCTCGACATCTTGGCCATTTCAGAAATGGGCCATTGACATAATTGGGCCTTTCCCGGAGGGCCCAGGCGGGGTCAAATACGTGGTGGTGGCCATTGACTACTTTACTAAATGGATTGAAGCAAAACCCCTGGAAAAGATTACCGGAGACCAGATGAGAAGGTTCGTGCTGGATAACATCATATGCAGGTATGGGGTCCCGAAGGAGTTGGTGAGTGACAATGGGGTCCAATTTGCTGGAAGACCCTTCAAACCCTGGTGTGAGCAGATGCGGATCCAGCAAGTGTTTACCTCCGTTACCTATGCCTAGAGTAACGGGTTAGTGGAGAGAGCCAACCAAAGCGTCATCAAAGGAATGAAGGGTAGGCTTGGGAGAAAACAGAAAGGCTGGTTGGAAGAACTTCCATTTGTGCTATGGGCATACCGAACCACTCCCAAAAGCTGCAATGGGGAGACCCCATTCAGCCTTACCTACGGAACGGAGGCTATGATCCCTGCAGAGATCGGGTCCCAAACCGCCCGCATGAGGTTAAGGGATGAAGAGAACGAACAGGATCTAAGGATGAACCTGAACCTGCTGGAAGAAAGAAGAGAGATAGCAGCAGTGAAGGAAGCTCACTACAAGAAACTCCTGGCGAGTTACTACAACACCCGGATGAAAAAACTCAACGTTGTCCCAGGGGACCTGGTTCTCAGAGCCAACGAGGCCAGTCTGCAAGAAAACACGGGGAAATTGGGCCCCAACTGGGAAGGACCCTACAGAGTCACGTGGGTGAATGGAAAAAGGACTTGCAAGTTGGAGACGCTAGAAGGCAGGGAGGTTCCCAGGACCTGGAACCTCATGCAGCTCAGGAAATATTACATGTAAGGGGCGTACCCCCAAGAAAAACGGCCAAGAGCCACTTTTGTAATAGATAACTATATGTACGGGGACCTCCCCCCAAAAGGACGGATCTTTTGTAAACAATCTATGATGGGGGATATAAGCCCCCAGGGATTAAATGAAAGACGGACGAGAACGTCCCATTTTGAGAAAACAATGGACAGTTACACCTGGGCAGACGTGCCCAAGGACACCATTGAACCTAAAACTAGAGCAAATAAACACACGTGTATAAGACATTCAAAGCATGTCCAAAAAGCCTGGCCGTGGGGCTAATAAAGGTCTAGCTAACCTAAAACGGACAAAACAAGTTAAAAACATAACACCACGTTATAAACTTATCCACCGATTGGCCTCGAACAGACAATCACAGTTTAACAAAACAAACAACAAAAACAAAAAACAAATAATGCAAACACACCCGCATGTACAAAACTACGAAAGGGAATCTGCTTTATTTACTACGAAATACAAAGGAAAGCCCTAACAACTTGGGCAAGAATTAGCAACGTACAAAGATTGCAAACACAGCAAGGTAAAACAAAAACATAACTCCTTGCTAAGATAGCCAAAAATTCCCTAGGAAATCGCCAAACTAGCCTCCGGAAGAAACCCCTGCAAAAGCAAAACAAACAAGAAACAGGCTACAAAAAAAAAAGGCCATACATAACTATGAGCCATATGGTTAAAGGTCAAAGTGGTCCCCAACACAAAGGACCACCCACGACAGTCAAGCAAAACACACAAGTATCCTAGAGTAAAGTTAAAGTTATTACAGCCATATCGAAATGTATCAAATGTTCGGAATTCACTGGGGTTCATCCCCGGATAGAGATGGCGGAGACGAAGGGCCGGCAGAAGAAAACAGGGTCTTCAATTCGTCGATTGAGATCAAGGGATGCTCCAAGATTTTGGCAAGGATAGCTGGGGTCTTATGCCCAAACTCCTCATTCAGCTTAGACAGCTTCTTCTTGACCTTGGAGTCATACAGAGGAGTCTCCTTCCTATCCAAGCCTTGAGCAGAGTACTTGTAACCATCCTTCAATCCCAATTGGTACCCAGCATCCCTGTAGGCCCTGTACATCTGCTCCAAACCGCTCTTAAAGTCCTCCGACTGAGCTACAACAGAAAGGAAGGCCCCAAAACCTTCAGTAATTAGCCAATGCTTCTCTCCCGCCAATCGTTGATTATCATCAGAAGTCACTCCATAGTCCGAGTAAATGGTATTGAGCTGCTCCTGAGAAACGGAGTCAACCTCCTTCAAATGCTTCAGCTCAGCAGCAAGTTCCTCCTTCTCCTCAACCAACGATGCCATCTCCCGCTCCCAAGCCCGTTCCTTCCTCTCAAGCATAGCCCCAGCTCCCTGAACAAAGAATCAGTAAGTATATAAAAAAAAGGGGGAGGGGGGGAGAAGACTATGCACCTTCTCCTCCTGTAATCTCCTCTCAGCATCAACCACCCGGCTCCTAAGCCCAGCAACAACCGACTGGGAAGCCTTAAGCTCAACCTTAAGTCCTTCGTTCGCCTTCCTCAGATCATCAACCCTCTGCAACATCCCAGCACCCCTGAAAAAACTCTCACACAAGGACATACTGTATTGATCATCAAAAAGATCATCCCTCAGGGCAGAATTTACAAACTTATGTGAGGGAGGGACAGCATGGCTCAGAAAGTCCCTGGCAGCTTCAGGAGTCCCTATAACGGAAGAATCAGTCACCTTCCACTTAGGGACATAAGTAAAGGGGAGAGCATCGGCAAACAAAGGGGCAAGAGGGGATCGATGGACAGGGCCTTCAAGAGCAATGGGCTTGCTAGTCCCGGTAGCATGTGGGGGAGAAAGTTCGAAAGCCGAAGAAAAGCGAGCTACTCCCACCTCAGATGCCTTGTCCCGGATACGGGAAGGAGAGGGACCAGTAGGAATTTCTATAGGCTCCAAGGAACTCCCCTAAGAAGTAAGAAAAGAAGTGATCAGGAACTACACAGAAAGACGAAGGAAAAATGAGAGAAAAGAAAGCTTACCAGCAAAGGAGCACTCACTAGGCTTGAGGACTTCAAGTGCTTAGACAAAGAACCTTTGACCCCAGCAGGGGGAAGGTTGGAAACGGCTCTAGAGGAAGGGGGAGGCTTCTGGCCACTGGCACTACGGAGCCTCTGACGGATGCTACGAGATACAGGATCCGGTTGGGGGCTAACAGACTTCCTCTTACGAACCAGCTTTATCTCCACGTCTTCGTCGTCACTTCGACCAAAAGGATGAACAGGAGGAAGGTCAGAAGAACTTTCCTCCTCCCCGGAAGGATTCTCCTCATCACCGCCTAAGGTGGTAGAACCTCCTGCCTGGACGGACCCCCCGGTAACCTGCACTCCCACATTCAGCCTAGGATCAACCTCATTATCAACCACATACTTTACATCCTTGGAGTCACCCTGAAGAAGCCTCCACAAAGTTATCTCTGCACAGAGAGAAGACACAAAAGATGACTACGGAATTTCCAAAGACATAAAGAAAGAATGAATGCAAAAGGCAAACCAAGAACCAAGAGGTACCTTTCTTGCCGAAAAAAGCCCTCGGACGAACAGGATAAGAGGGGCTCAGCCCCCCATAGCAAGCGTCCCCTCAGAGAAAGTAAACGCCCTCGTCGGGTTGTCACACATCTTCTTCCACTGAACAGTCTCGGCTGCAGAAAGGGTGGGAATGGTGTCCTCGATAGCAGCGTCAAGATCCTTTGGCGAAGGGGAATCCGGCAACATAGCGGCTGAAACAAAGATGAATCTACACTTCCAATCTTTTGGATAAGTAGAAGTGGGCATAAAACTGTAACAGGGCCTTGAAACGTTGTTCTGTCGTTTCGCGAATGTAAACCAGTCTCCGTCGGAAATAAGCCGGTAAAACATGCAAAACAGAGGAACAGAAGGCTCCCCTGAGATGGCCGCACAAGACAGTTCAAAATGAACCACCCTCATTAACCCTAAAGGATGAACCTGTGAGAAGTGAACGCCGAAGTGACGGAGCAGAGAAACCTTGAAAGCAGAGAGAGGGTACCGAACCCCACAGGAAGAAAAGGCAAGGGTATAAATAGGTATCCTGTCCGGCATGCATTCTGCCGACTCATTAGGGCCCGGCAAGGAAGGAGAAAAGCGATCAGGGATGTTATATGCCTCAACAAAGGATCTCAAGTCCTTCGCCGTCAACACAGACCTTATTGAAGACCGGCCACCGCGACTCATGGTTGTAGGAAATGGTGATACAGAGGAGCAGTTACAGAGAAGAAGAGAGAGTTGGAAAGTTTGAATGAAAAATCGGAAGGGCCAAGTAAGGGTTTTAAAGAAACGCCGCTGAAAGGCAAGTAACCGTCACATCAAGGGTCTCTTCAAAATTTAAAAACGGGCACGTGCAACTAGGGGATTAATTCCCGCTACAGTCATTTCGGCGACGATATGATTAATGGGAGTAACAAGTCATAACTGATCCAGAGTGGGCCCACCAACAGAAAAACCGTCTCTCTCAAGCAGTTGTGATTCAGCCCCGGATCATGAGCCTCGGGTCTCAGAACCAGGGACTAAAGATGACTTGACGACGGGCCAGTGGGTAAACCCACTTTACCCGCTTTGGGCCTTTTTGTCTGGAAGTCCAACTATTTAAAAAGCCCACCGATCATAATAACCTTGCTCGCTAAGGTTTCTCCATTTTGGAAATAGGCGGGAAAACAGCTAGCAAAAGCAGCAGACCTCATTTAATGCTCGATAAGAATGGGATCCCGTCTGAAATCTCGTACTTCTCCGGTTAGAACATTAATGAAGGCGAGCATCTCGCCGCTGGGAGCCAGACACGTGTCTGCACTCCTCGAGGACCCCCAAAAACCGTTAGATCATATGTGAGAAATATCTAATGAGATAAGGGCTGGTCATTATATAAGAGAAGGCACTCAAGAACAAAGGCAGGTATCATCTCCAGCTCTCACTCATTTACTATACCCTCATTTACTCCCCACATTAACTCCCGACCAATATTCTCTTGTATTGATCACACATACACACTTTAATAAGATTCACACCAAAGAGGAAACCTCCCGGTGATCATACTCACCGGAAGAAGCTCCTCTCATTTCCGGCAAGTTTACTTACTCTCACGCCGGAGCTTGGTCACGGATCCCCCTCCCAGGGTCCCCCGTGACGAGGCTAACGGTTTATTCTTTTGTAGCAAGCAAGGATAAGAGCTCTTGACGTCACTGAAGATCCATCAAACGTCATCTGTGGGTTGGGTATTCGACAGACATAGAGAACGAAGATTATGTACAAGCAGAAAAACTAGATAGACAAGTTGAATATACCCATTTTCTTTTTCTAGGTAACTTTTTGTCATCTTACCATATTGAAACATCATACAACCTCGTTTAAATTAAAATGGGTTGAGATTGCCACCCAAAGAGATATTGAAGATCAGGCTTTTGATCTTATTTATGCATTGTTACACAAAAAAAAAAAAAAAAAAAAAACTAATGAGATTATAGTATTCATATTGTATAGTTCATCGAGTAAATTGTAAGAATATATGGAACCTCCTTAAAGGTCCAACTTCACTACAAGAATGGGAGGCCATTAGCGGTGACACCATTAGCGGCGACAGGCCTAATGTCGCCGCTATTGGTCGATCCGTGTCACACACCCTGAGACCAAACCCCAACCGTTGATCAAAATCCTGATCTAACGGTTGGGGACTTAAAAGGCAATACCGGCGACACTTTTAGCGACGACAGATGTCGTCGCTAAAAGTGAAGGATCAATACCGGCGACACTTGTCTTTACCGGCGACAACCGGTCAATAGCGTCCGAGCAATACCGGCGACGTTTTACCGGCGACATGTCGCCGCTAAAAGTCGATAGCGGCGACAAAGGTGGTCAATACCGGAGACACCTGTCGCCGCTAAAGGTGCCCTGTTCTTGTAGTGCTTCTGACCATGATGCTCACACTAGCTACAACAAAGGGATATTCCTACATGGCCTAATGCGTACACCTTTTCCAATCACACAATACACAAAACATTTTATTTAGCAGAAAATAACATTAAAAGAAACCATTATCAAAATAATTAAGCACATATTAGGGCATCAGTTGGCATGTTGTACCTATTCAAGTTTATAAAATCACTCAAAACATTATAGGGCATCAGTTGGCATGTTGTACCTATTCAACTCGTTGGAATGGCCTAGTTAGCTTTTTTTTTTAAATAAATTTAAAGCTTTTAATGCATGCAACATGTTTGTTTTTATGCCTAAGTTATTTCTCAGTTGAACTACTAATTCATTTTCATAGCCTTAGTGACTCAAGATTCAATCTTGTTATATAATACATAGGATGGCATAAACACACTTTTCTGGTTTTATTATTTTGTAGGTCTTTGTTGGTTTGGGTATCATTGATGTTCTGTTCAGTTTAATGTTTATATAATATGTTTTTTTTTTCTGTTTAGGAGGAGTATTTGAATTTAAGTTCATTGGAAACCGTTTACAAGCTCTAATAAAAAAACTGGACTCACTCACCCACTTTGCTAAGGCCCAAGTTTTGTTAACACATATAAAATCAGAAAAGTAATTGTGTCGCTTGACCTTTCAAAAAAAAAATTGTGTCGCTTGACCTGTGGTGCATAGTGTTGTTCCGCCTATGGGCACCATGTACATTTGGATACAATCTCTTAACTTTTAGCAACGCATCTATCAAAGTAAGAATTGTATTTAAATTTTCTTATTGCAACCTTTATAATAAAAGTTACAAACCTTAATAAAATTTGCAGCCTTTCAAAAAAATGGTTGCAAGTTTTAGTCAATTTTGCAACTTTTTATGAAAAAGGTTGCATTACAATTTCTAATGCAACCTTTATATTCAACAAAGTTGCATTAGAGTCAAATGCAACTTATTTAAAAAAGGTTGCTTATAAAAAGTTGCATTAGCCTTATTTTCTAGTAGACGCCATATAACACTATGTAACACTATATAATAAATATAACACTATATTTTGTCTTATAATCTATGATAGTTGTATAGTGTTATATATTGTTATATAGTTTTACATAATGTTATATGGTGTTGTATGGTGTTACATAGTATTATATAGTGTTTATATGGTGTTATATAGTGTTATATGTAGTGTTATAATACACTTCTTACACCACTCACACTTATGAATTAATGTACACTATCCCTACCCTATATATATATATATATATATATATATTGAAGATCTTGTACATTAATTCAAAAGTGTGAGAAGTGTGAGAAATATTGTGAAGATGACATATGTCCTCAATCTAAATTAATTCAAAAGGGTAAACAAATAATTTTCTTATTGATTTAATTAATTGATAACTTTCCATAACTGCCACCCTTAATTATAGGAATACGAATTAAGAATTAATCTACAAATTTGTGTCATCTCGTTCAGAACTATATAATGTTATATCTTTTTATAAGTGTTATATAGTGTTACATAGTGTTATATGGTGTTATATAGTGTTTTTTGGTGTTATATAGTGTTATAAAGTATTATATGATGGATGCATAGTGTTATATGGTGTTATATAGTGTTATTTAGAGTTATATAGTGTTATAGTGTTATATTTTTCTGATAGCATATCTATGATAGATGTATAGTGTTATATATTGTTATCTAGTGTTATATAGTGTTACATAGTATTATATGGTGTTACATAGTGTTATACGGTGTTATATGGTGTTATATAGTGTTATATGATGGATGTATAGTGTTATATATTTCTTGTAGCAGTTACATATTTATGGATTTTTTAGAATGTCAGGATTTTAGAATAAGTTTAAAATTGAATCGCTAAAATTTAGGAGAGGTTGCCTAATTTGAAACATATACAAAGACACTATTACCCCTACAATTTTCAAATAAATCCAAGTAATTAAAACACAATTTATAATTTTGTCCCTATTGATCTCAACTTTGATCTAATGGTTTAAAATACTTCTCACACTTTAGACACACTTTATACACTATCCCTACCATATATATATAGTGGGGATCCTGAGAAAAGTGTTTTTTTTTTCCTAGAAAGTTTAGGAAGCGATCTGGGCCATTAGATAAGTGTGTTTAATGGTTGAGATCATTTTGGTGGCACTTTGGTAATATATGTGTATTTAAAATAGGCTAATTTAATTGATTAGGGGTAAATGTGTCATTTAAGTTGTTTTAAATAAGGAAATAACTACCAATCATAAAACCACCTCCAAATATGTCACAATTTTCTCTCTCTCTCTCTCTCTCTAATCCCTCACATTTGAAAACACCAAATCATAAAAAATAACGATAAATCAGATCTAGATGTGTTCATGTGTTTTAGCGATAAAACACAATGTGACGAACTAGTGACTGAACTAGTGACTGACTGCTAAAACATAACATCAAGAATGCCAAAATCATATCAACCAATAACTGATAAAACACATTATCATGAAACCAGTAACTGATAAAACACAACATCAAGAATGCCAAAATCACATCAACCAGTAACTGTTAAAACACATTGTGATGAAACAGTAGATAAAATACAAAAGAACATGCCATTCATGAATCGTAACTGGTATAACACATTGTGATCAAACCGGTAATTGATAAAACACAACATCAAGAATGCCAAAAATCATATCAACCAGTAACTGATAAAACACATTGTGATGAAACAGTAACTGAAACTATTAACTACTAAAACATATTGTGATGAAACCAGTAACTGATAAAACACAACATCAAGAATGCCAAAATCACATCAACCAGTAAATGATAGAACACATTATGATGAAACAATAACTGAAACCAGTAACCGATAAAACACATTGTGATGAAACCAGTAACTGATAAAACACAACATCAAGAATGCCAAAATCACATCAACCAGTAAATGATAGAACACATTATGATGAAACAATAACTGAAACCAGTAACCGATAAAACACATTGTGATGAAACCAATAACTGATAAAACACAACATCAAGAATGCCAAAATCACATCAACCAGTAACTGATAAAACACATTGTGATGAAACAGTAACTGCTAAAACACATTGTGATGAACCCAGTAACTGATAAAACACAACGTGAAGAAATTGTTAATGATTTGAACTTCGTAATTTAAAGTAACTTTACTTTTGAAATCGTAATGATTTGAAATTGTCAAAGAGACATATGTTTCCATAAATATCTGGATAGTTAGTTTAAGATGTATAATATTCCAAAATTAAATTAATAATCAAATTACCATCATGCCCTTTTGAATAAAAAAACTAAAAGCCACATGTCACCTCCCTATTGCTTCCTAGACTTTCTAGGAAACTTAGGCTTTCTAGCCAACTCCCACTCTATATATATATATATAGGGGACCGCTAAAATGAGAACCACATCCAGTTGTAAGAACCATGAGAACTACACCGTACGGGCCGAGTTGGACGAATTTTTTTTCATAAACGTAGATGCGTGTATTATAAACACATTTGTAAAAAAAATTAAAAAAAATGTCGTGTGTGTAGTTTTGAGCACCCCAAGTTTGTGTTTACGGGTACCGTAAATTTTATTTAAATTTTACGGTACCCGTAAACACAAACTTGTGGTGCTCAAAACTACACACACGACATTTTTTTTTATTTTTTTTACAAATGTGTTTATAATATACGCATCTACGTTTATGAAAATTTTTTTGGTCCAACTCGCCCGGGATCAAAAAGTTCTCACGGTTCTTACAACTGGAGGTGGTTCTCATTTTAGCAGTCACTTATATATATAGTGAAAGCGTAAAATACAATATCCATTAACGTTTAATACATACAACATGAAATTATAACATGCGCAATTAGTTTTATAACATGCGTGATTAGGTTTTTTCCCATGCGTGATTTCTGATTTTATACATGTGTGATTATGTTCATGCGTGATTAGAGTTTTAAGTTTTATAACATGCGTAATTTCATATCGTACCAACGCATGTTAAATAATATTGTATTTTACATTTTTACTATATATATATATATTACATATAGACATGGCCGTCTCCAAAAATCACAAAAAAAATTTGGCCCTGTGTGAGATAAAAAAATTGGGCCCTATTCATTAATCCATTATGTTTATTTATTGTTTTGGGCCAAGTCACTAATCCATTATATACTAAATAGTTGAGCTTCTGAATTTAATTGACAAAAACAGTTGGGCTTTGAAATAATTGGGCTTTATTTCATAAATCCAGGCCCTTTAATTTTTTTTCCAATAAAAATATACATATTTTGTTTTTTAACTATACATAAAAGAATTATAAATTATTTCGGGCAATATTTAGTTTTGGGCCCAGAACAATTGTCCGCACAGCACTTGCTCCTGCATATAGACACTCAAATCAACACATAGAGTATTTAATGTTTTAAGGAAAAATTACAAGTTTTGTCCTTTATCTTTATAGTACTTTACAGGCGGTGTCCTTTTTTTCAAAACTTTACAGGCGGTGTCCTTTATAGGGAATTTTGTTGCAAGTTTTGTCCTTTGAGCCTAACCTAGTTAGATTTTTTTGTTAAATATGGTCACATGCAAGTCACTTGAGGGTAGTTTAGTCATTTTACTTATTTAAAGGACAAACCTTGTAATTTATTCTTTAAAAAATTATATATACATGTGTATACTGATCTTGAGTCTCATTGACTCAATCCAAACAGTTCGAACCCAAAACCAGGTTTTGTGAACCTTGGAGCTCAAACAATGGCCGTCACCCTCAACCACCATCCTCTACCCTCACCGTTGTTCACTCTCCCACCGTCCACCACCCCATTCCACCGTCATCTTCGCCGCCACAAAACCTCTCTATCTAAACCCACAAAACACACATCTCTCTCTGCTACTTCACCCCAAAATCAAAACCCTTCATCCTCAATCTTTCTCCCTTTTCTCGAAGAACAAGAACAAGACACGTCAGATTATCTAAATTATCTGATTTTGAATGTTGCGTGTGACATTTGTTGATTAATTTGTGTTTTCGGTTTTATACTTTTATATAATTTGTTTGATTGTTTGAAACTTTGATTTGTTGTTGTTGTTGTTTAGGTTTTGAAGGTTTTGTTTATTTTGATTTTGTTTGGAAGGTGTAGGAGTAGGATTTTGTGTTTTTAGTTAATTTAAGATTTATATCTAGTAATATTTGAATAATCTGCTAATTTTTTTAGGATTGTCTCTTGATTAGCAAATGATAATTGAGGTAATTAGGTGAAGTTCATGTGCTATTTGTCTTATTTGAGTCATTAAAGTAGATCTGATATTAAATGTTGCCTGTGACATTCGTGAATTAATTTGTGTTTTCGGTTTTATTTAATTTGTGTTGATCATTCAAAATTGTGATCTGTTGTTAAGGTTTTTGAAGGTTTAATTTAACTGAATTAGTAGGAGTAGAATTTTGTTTTTTTTTTTAAGTTTGTTCGAAGTGGTATTTTTTGCTTAAACGCAGATTCAAGCGCTAAACTCTGAAGGATTTGAGGTTATCTTGGTGTCATCTGGTGCTGTTGGAGCTGGTCGACATAGGCTTAGATACTGGAAATTAATCAATAGCAGGTACTTAGTAGCTCTAAAGTGTCTCATGAAACAGTTATAGTTCCTGAACAAGAAGAACAGAGCAGTGGTAATCAAGGGGATGTTGAGGCCACTGTTACTGTTCTTGTTTCCCATTCGGATGTGCTCACCATGTTCATTGGGTCTATGTTTTTTGATTGATATATGAATTTACATCAATGTTAAGCCACAGAGAACATTTTTTTAATTGGGTATATGTTTTTTGATTGTGTACTTTGTTTGATGTTTGAGCATATGGTGGATTGCAGTCGAATGGGTAGAGAAAATGATAAGAGGGTGTTGGAGATTTTGTAGGTGGCTAGTGGTGGCGGTGGCGGCGGGCCGGCGGCATATGGTGGTGTTGGTGAAGACGGTAGTGGTGGTGGTAGGTGAAGGGAGAGAGAGGGTGAGGGAGAGGGGGGAGGGATAATCTGGATTGTTTGTTACAAAAACTGTCCTTTATATGTATAAAGACTAAAATACCCTTGGGTAATCAGATTTAACAAAAAAATCTAACTAGGTTAGGCTCAAAGGACAAAACTTGCAACAAAATTCCCTATAAAGGACACCGCCTGTAAAGTTTTAAAAAAAAGGACACCGCCTGTAAAGTACTATAAAGATAAAGGACAAAACTTGTAATTTTTCCATGTTTTAATGACAACCTTTATTTTGTGCTGTTATTTATTTAAATTCAAGATCTAATTTCTCTTCGTCATACAAGAAGGAAAGCAATAAAATATATAATATTAAGAGTTCAAAGGCTTCACATATAATAACAATTACTTATAAATATATTTATTTCAAAGTTGGTATTTATTTGATTTGATTAGTTAGTTATTAATTGCTTTTTAAGAGTTCAAAGTTTCTTCACATATAATAACAATGACTTATAAATATATTTATTTCATAGTTGATATTTATTTGAATTGATTAGATAGTTGTTAATTGTTAAACTTGCGTAGCTATGAAAAAGATGGGCATGACACATCTGGTTGGTCGAAGATAATGATTCAGGTCAAATGTGTTTTGGTTAAACTGGATCCGTTATACTCGATAGTTTTTGTTTTCTTAGATTAATTAAATAATTAAGTTCATTTTGTTATAAAAAATTATATTCGGATTATCAACTCTTAGTATAAACCAACTTGTTCTCCAAGTTTATTCCCCCTATAAATAGTCCATGTATTATATTGTAAAAAGACACCATTAATAATAAACATCTCTTTCTCTCCCAATATCTCTTCTCATCTTCTTGCTATTAGGCTTGTTCATAACACGTTATCAGCACGACCAAAAATCCTTAGATGGGAAATATTTGGTTCCTGACCAAGAACCAACTTTAATGGGGAGGAAGTATGATAACTTGTTGGCCTGAAGCGAATTCGTGTTGCTGCATGTAAAATTGCATGTCCCCAAGCAGATGCTGGTAGTTTTGATTTCATAATCATTGGTCTTGTAACCATTTTAAGTCGCTTGATAAGCGATTCAGCAAGCCCATTTTGTGTATGTACATGAGGTACAGGATGCTCTACATTCATCCCAATAGACATGCAATAATCATTAAATGTTTGGGATGTAAATTCACCAGCATTGTCTTATCGGATTTTCTTGATGGGGTAATCGGGAAAATGTGCTCTTAGCCTTATTAACTGAGCAATTAGTCGTGAAAATGCCATATTACGACTTGATAGTAGGCACACGTGTGACCATCTAGTTGATGCATCAATTAAGACCATAAAGTATCTAAATGGTCAACTAGAAGGATGTACAGGTCCACAAATATCCCCATGTATTCTTTCCAAAAAAAATCAAGGATTCAGTCCCCACCTTCATTGGTGATGGGCGAGTAATCAACTTCCTTTGTGAACATGCAACACATGTGATATCCTTGGACTAGAGAATCTTCTGGTTCTTCAAAGAATGCCCAAATGAATTTTCTATAATTTTTCGAATTATTGTTGATCCGGGATGGCCTGACCGGTCATGCCATATGATAAAATTTTCTTGGTCTATAAACTTCTTGTTTACGACTGCATTTGATTCGATTGCATTAATTTTAGTATAATACAAACTAGAGGCAAGTGCGGGCAAATTTTCTAACACATGCTTTTTACCCGAACTAATATTTGTGATATGAAGGTACTCATCATGTCCCTCAGATGTAGTCTCAAGATGATATCCGTTTAAACGAACATCTTTAAAACTTATTAGAATTCTTTGAGACATTGGGGAAAATAACGCATTGGTTATTCTAAATGGTGTTCCACCTGGCAACACTACATAAGCTTCTCCAAAGCCTTCAATTAACTTTAATTTACCGGATATAGTACCAACAGTTGCCTTTTTCATGGTTAAAGTAGAGAAATAATTCTTTTTCTTAAGAATTGTATGTGTTGATGCGCTGTCTATTAGACATATATCTTCTACATTAATAGGGATCTTAGTTAAACACTCCGCATGCTTCAAAACAAAACAAAATCATATAAATAAAATGTCTAACATGCTTCAAACATAACAAATCCCAAAACAAAACTCAAACAAAATGTCTTAAAGAAATGAAGGAATTAACATCACTTAAAAATTAATAATTCTTATGTAAGGAAAATTGCAAGCATCCAACTGGGTTGTATCAGCCACGATATCACCACGATATCGTGGTTGTATCAGCCACGATATCACCAAAATCCAAGTTAGTTGGCTCAATAAAGAAATCATTATAATCCAGATTAGTTGTATCATTATGGTCTTTATGACCATCAGTGACATCAACATTTGCAACCTCATATATAAAATTTGTCTCTATTCCTTTTGCTTTGTCTTTGATGGATTGTTGATGAAGTTCCACCAAGTGTTTGGCCGTACGACAAGTCTTCGACCGATGATTGTTACTTCCACATCGGTAACATGCATTCGATGAAGATCCGACCTTCTTTTTATTTTTTTCATCACTGGATTTATTTTCATTATTATGCCACTTTTGGTGGGTCCCTTTGTTTTTAAACTGAACACTATGATAATTTCCTCGGCCACGATCACAGCCATGACCACGACCACAACCATGATGATAACCTCGACCACGTCCGTAACTTTTATATTTGGCCAGTATATGTTGCCATATTAGCTTCAGGGATTGGGGTTGCTCCAACCGGACGAGTGTCATGATTTTTCATTAAGAGCTCATTGTTTTGCTCGGCCACAAGCAAACATGATATTAACTCACTATATTTGGTGAAACCCCTTTGCAGTATCACATTCGAGGGGTGAAAGGTTAAGAATGTTTTTTCCAACATTTCCTTATCCGTAATATTTTCACCACATAGAATCAATTGTGATGTGATTCTAAACATTGCCGAGTTATAGTCGCTTATCGACTTAAAGCCTTGCAACCTTAAATTGATCCACTCGTAACGAGCTCTCGGTAATATTACCGTTTTCTGGTGGTCGTACTTTTCTTTCAGGTTGGTCGGAAGGACAAGTGGATCCTTGATAGTGAGGTACTCATTTTTCAAAGCCTCATGAATATGATGGCGTAAAAAAATCATGGCTTTTGCCTTGGGTATTTTCTTTATTTCCTTCTTAAATTGTTTCACCCAGATTATTGGCATTCAAATGTATTTCAGCAACCAATACCCATGACAAATAATTTTTCCCATTAAGACTGCGGGGTATGGTGGGGCTTGGGCGTGGGTTGGGGCGGGTGCTGACACGTGGAATGGGAGCCCCCCCACTGCCTGGTACGTGTCCGCGGGGTATGGTGGGGCGTGGGTTGGGCTTGGGTTGGGTGCACCGCGTGGCAGGGTAGTTTTAAAAAAAAAATATACAAAATTTTAAAAAATCACACAAACATTTATAAAAAAAACATACAACTTCATTAATATTTATAAAATTACATAAACCTAAAAATTACAAAATAAGAAACCTAAAGCGTTAAATAAATTTCAAAAAGGTCGATCTTGTCGAACGCCTTTTTTTCCTTGCCGCGAAACTCTATGTTCGCCACTGCCACCCGGTCCTCGTGGCTTAACTCGCCCCCAGGAACGGCTTCGTAGTAAGCCTTGAAACGCTCGAGCTTGGGACGTAGCTCGCGCCATTTATGTTGGCACGCGTTCATGTTGTGGCGGTCGTTACCGACGTTTAGTCAGTAGGCCGCGAAAGCTTCCGGCCAATATTTGGTTTGGCCCGGTGGCCGCCCCTTCATAGCGTCAACGACGCTTGTGACTAGGGCAAGTTCTTCGTTGTGGGTCCAGGATGCCATAGCGGGTTCGTGGGATGTTGGGTTTGTGGTGACTGGCTGGGGCAGCGGGTGGGGATATCGAATGTTTGGGACCACGATGGGGGTTGGGATGGACCACCCGGTTGGGGTTTGGGGGTATTTATAGGGGATGTTGGGGTTTGGGTGACCGGTTGGGGTGACCGCTTGGCCAAGCCAACGGTTTGAATTTAAAAATTCAAAACCTTTGGGATGGCCCGCTATGACGTGGCGGGTGAGCCAATGATATTCAGCCAACTAGGATGGCCAAACCGCCCCACGCCCGGCTTGAAACCCATGCCCCAAGGGCCACGCCGAAACCCATGCCCACCCGGGGTGGTGGCTTGGGCGTTTTCCCCCTACCCACGCCCAAACTCACGCCCCATACCCCGCAGTCTAATGTCTAGAGTCATGAACTCAAGTTTTGCAAGATTTGTCATGATGAGCTATGCTATAAAAAAACATATGAGTTAATATATGTCTTTGATTTATAAATTAATATATATATCAAAGCTAAAGGCACAATTAATATGTCAATCTAATTTATACATATCAAACTTAAAAGCAATCATTTACTGTAACGATGATTATTCGGGAAAAAATGTAATTTAAACTACATAACTAATTATAATTCTAATACATATTACGATCATCATACATGTTGTCATTATATTTTTTTTATTTTAACTGTAGAAAATTTAATATTATGTCACTAAGTTTGTTCTAAAGAATTTTGTCACTTTTTAAAAAGTATGGAGATAATCTAAGCTAAACAATATCTTCTTTATAACACGCCTAATAGGTGGCATGACATTACCTATTTGACTATTTCAATAACATATATTATCAATATTCATAACACAATATATTGAACTCAGTAATAATTGTCTAAAATACTTGAGATATATTGTGTTATTGGTGCTCTCATTGAAACATATGTAAGATTATCAATATTACAATAATATTGTTTAGCTATATTATTATGGACATGACAAGTAAATAAAATTGTAATATAATTATTGTAAAAATAAGATAACAGAAGATTATTAATTGCACCCTAAAAATCATTTAATAAGAAGATTAATATAATTAACAAAGAAAAGATGAATATGTGAATTGAGAAAATTAATAGTCATATGTAGATCGTATCCCATTTCTAAAACTACTGAAAGAATGGATCATCGGAAGTAACGATTCTTATAGAAAAGTTTCAAGGTTAGAATATGTTTTATAAAATTCTTGATTCATGGGTCAATTTATGTATTTTTTTCTGTATTAGGGTTTATAAAAAGTTTGAAATTATGTTAATTCCAGATGCCCCTTTATGTTTATCACAATTCAAACCCAATCTAATACAAACTAGTAATATGCCCCCGCCCGTTGCGCGGGCTTTCGGTCAGTATTGGATCAGTTCGATATGATAACACCACTTGGTATAGCGAAAGAGATATGTCCAAGAGGATATCGACTTACCACACGTTAAACCGCAAGTGGTTAGACGATTTGTACATAAAGATAAATAAATGAACAAAATACTTGTGACTAATTAAATAATGTGAAACAGATTAAGAACAATAGTTGGGTAGTATTGTAGCCACCTTGTGATCATGTCATCCTGATCACCTTTTCATGTTGTTGAATCCTTCAACCTTGCAAACGTGTGTAATCATTGATCTTCAAATGTAAATACATTTTTGATAACCAAAACAATACCGTTTCCTAGCCGAGTTCTTAGCTAATTGAAAGTAGCCTCCATATTTTAATTTTATCTTATACTTGGATGTTATTTGAAAAACATTTGGCTCAAGTGTTGGTGATTGAGTCATGTTCTCCCATGTTGGTGCATCTATATCAACATCTTCCATCTTGAATCAATCCAATCTAACAAAAAAAAAAACAAGAACAAAACAAAGCAATAAGAAAAAAATCCAATCTAACTTTTGTTGTAGATATACAAAATTGAAAAGCTACTGTGTCATCAAAATCCTAAACAGTATCATCAAAATCATTCTGTATCATCAAAATTATGACTAACCATTGCTGTACCATCAAAATTATGACTAACCATTGAGATGAACAAACATACATACCTGCAAAAGAAAGACCCCGAACCGCAAAAAAACGCTGGAGTATCGCCGGCAGAAGCGTCGGAATCGTGTTGTGTGTGCCGGCAGAAGCGTCGGAATCGTGCTGTGTGTGCCGGAATCGTGTTGTGTGTGCCGGAAACGTGCTGTGTGTCGCCGGCAGAAGCGTCGCCTCCGGCAGAAGAATCGCCAGCGAGTGTCGCCCTCTGTGTCGCCCTAGATGAAGAGAACCAAAAGACGTCCCTTTTTTTGGAATTTTTTTGGAATGATCTGATTATTAATTTTAAGAAGGGTAAGTTTGTCATTTTAACATAGAAGGGGAAATATGCAATTGTTATTTAGGCTTGGGTAAATATGCAATTAAGGCTGTTTTTAAGGGGAAATATGCAATTATTCCTATAATTATTGTAAAAATAAGATAACAGAAGATTATTAATTCCACCCTAAAAATCATTTAATAAGAAGATTAATATAATTTACAAAGAAAAGATGAATATGTGAATTGAGAAAATTAATAGTCATATGTAGATCGTATCCCATTTCTAAAACTACTGAAAGAATGGATCATCGGAAGTAACGATTCTTATAGAAAAGTTTCAAGGTTAGAATATGTTTTATAAAATTCTTGATTCATGGGTCAATTTATGTATTTTTTTTCTGTATTAGGGTTTATAAAAAGTGTGAAATTATGTTAATTCCAGATGCCCCTTTATGTTTATCACAATTCAAACCCAATCTAATACAAACTAGTAATATGCCCCCGCCCGTTGCGCGGGCTTTCGGTCAGTATTGGATTAGTTCGATATGATAACACCACTTGGTATAGCGAAAGAGATATGTCCAAGAGGATATCGACTTACCACACGTTAAACCGCAAGTGGTTAGACGATTTGTACATAAAGATAAATAAATGAACAAAATACTTGTGACTAATTAAATAATGTGAAACAGATTAAGAACAATAGTTGGGTAGTATTGTAGCCACCTTGTGATCATGTCATCCTGATCACCTTTTCATGTTGTTGAATCCTTCAACCTTGCAAACGTGTGTAATCATTGATCTTCAAATGATGAAGCAAAGTCACAAATCTCCTAATCACAGAATGTAAATCAAAACAGTAAATCAAGTAATGAAACAAACATTACCTCGCAAAGAATAGTTGATCGGCCAAAGCTCAAAAGGATGGCAAGAAGAATGATGAACGAAGTTTGAGAGAGAAGAAAGAAGAAATGGGGGAAGCGGTGGACATGGTGGAGTAAAGACGCACCAACACGTATCACAGAAGGCTTTTGTTAGTCACTGCCATGAAGTATTAACAAATAAAGTAAGGTATGCGTTCCATGAGTCTAAGTTTATGAACCTGTAGTCTTATAATAGATTTATTATTTTAAACATTATTGATTATATATAGTTGTCGTTTTAGTAATCTAAAGATCCAACTGCACAATAACATTTAGATGAACTCCCTTATAACTAAAACATCTAATTTCCTATAGTCTTATAATATAATATTTATTTTCAATAAAGGTTCATCAAAAACAAAATGAGAGATTTATTATATGATGTATAACAGATGTAAAATGGTTTTATTATTTTCACTAAAGGTTCATTATTGAACCTTTATATGTATTTCAAACTCTGCCCATCCAAACTGTACAATAAAGATGAACTTTTAGATGATATATCATTAATTTGTCTTATAATAAATCGTTCATCTAATTTCCTTATGTCAGATAAGTTTATGAACTACGAATTTCGTGTCACACACTAAAAAAACTATGCGCTGCTGCTAAACCAGATTCTTCGATCATACGATCTAGATCCATTGACAAATCCATCAATGGGAAATAAGGCACACATGACATAATCTGAATACATAGCAAAACAATATGTTGTACAAAGTAAAAGCAAAAGGGCAGCAACATAATTTATTAGATGTTATTAACTTAATTAAACGAAAATAAATTACCAAAACAATGTTAACAACAACCGAAACCACTTGCCAAAACATACAGATTAGAATGCATAACAAATTTTTCACGACCTAAATCACTATCAACATATCCGTATATGGTTAAGCCTAGTCTATTATTCCTACGGCTCTTTTTTATTCTGAATTCATGTTAAAGCTAATATGTTTAGATTACCAACGATGATGTTATGCCTATTCATATCGAAGCATGTTTAATTGACCAAAATCAGAAGAGAGTACCTTATCAGAGTGGGTCTTCAGTTTCAGGCAAATGCGTCTTCGATTGAAAGCGATCCGACGCCCTAGTGTTTGGTTCGAACCTAAAGATGGATTTGCGCAACGTTAGGGTTTTGCAGGTGGGAGCGACAGTGATTGTGGTGACGATGGTGGTTAGCCGATGGGTTCTAATGTTCAAACGATGGGGATTGTGGTGACCACAGTAGTTAGCCGTCGGAAAACCTCCCTTACAGGCATAGAATCCATCGATGGTGCTTGCCATCCACCTCAGGTACTGTTTTGATGCCGACCAGTGAGCCATTACACCGTCCAATGTCGTAACCGCCGCTCGGATGTACGATGGTGTTGCCTCCGTGGCACCGCCGCGGAACAACCGGGGTCGAACCCTCCCTTTTCACTTTCTCATCTCCAACTCTTTCTCTTTGAATCTCTCTATTTCTATCTTCCCGTTTTCACTCTCTCTTCTTTTTAATTTGGAGGTCATTATCACGGCTGTGAGGCTTTGATGGAGGAGGGAAGCAGGCGGTGCCAGGCTGGTCTTGGTGGTAAATAAAGGCCAATGGCATTAACGTAAATAACATTCAAAATTTGTCTTGTTATGATACTGTTCATAAGATCAATCAATCAATCAATCATACCCAGTAAAATCCCACAAATAGCAGGGCTATTGGTAGGGTCTGGGGAGGGTGGGATGTAGGCACACCTTACCCCTATCCCTAGGGATAGAGAGGCTGCTTCCAGTGAGACCCTCGGCTCCAAAATAACATAAGAGGCTACCGTAAATGTTATTATAGATAATGAATTTTAGAATATTTAAACGATCACCATCCCACTAGCAACCAATGACAATTAAAATATATAACCTAAAAGTATACAGTGGCGGATCCAGGAATGTTTTCCACCAGGTTCCTTTTGGTAGATTTTCACTAATTCTCACTATTTTTTCTAAATCATACATGGTTTCCACTATTTTTTTCTATTTTTTCCAAACCGAGGGGGTTCCCGGGAACCCCCAAAACACCCCTGGATCCGCCCCTGAAAGTATATGAGTTATAATATAGGTTATTCAATGAGATTAAAGAGAAGAATAAAACAAGTCTCTAACACAACGAAAATTATATGAATTACAATATGGATCATGTGTAAGAGAATAATAAATAATGATAAAATAATTAGAACCATTTTCATATGAATTGGTTGGAGTGATTGAACATCTGAATCGTTGCAGATTGAAGGACCTATTTTTTTTTCTTCCAAAATCTTATTTATTCAGCTCCCTGTTTTGTTTATCATGTGAATAACTTTTTTGTTAACATTATAAATTCATAAAAAGGTTATATATTTTGATTATATATATGGAAAGATTCACTAAAGAGTGAATTTTGTCTAAATAGCCTAAAAAGATTATAGAGATGACATTTGACACTTCTTATAAGTAGGATGAAAGAGTATTTTGGTTCTAAAACACAAACCATTACCTTTTTGTTTTCTTAAACATTCAACACAAAATATATTACAAGAAAAATCTAGCATAAAAAATCTAATACAAAAAAATATAGCACAAAAAATCTAGTTCAAAAAGTTTAGCACAAATATGTTATACAAAAAATATAGCACAAAAAATTATAGGCAAATTGGAAATAAATAATCCCAACTCACTGTTATTGGCCAATAATAATCCCAACTCATTTAATCACCAATAATAATCCGAACTATTCACTTTTGTTTGTAAAATACTCCCACGTTAAAAAAAACACTAACTAGGTTAAAATATTGCTGATGTGGCTTAATATGTGTCGACTGGCGTGGCTGGTTATCATCTTACATGTGTATAAAATGATTATCAGCCTCATTTGCACACACAATCGACTGAATTTGCCCAATTTGTTGAATTAGGGTTTTGAAGGAGAGTGCGATTGTGTGTGCAAATGAGGCTGATAATCATTTTATACACAGGTAAGATGTTAACCAGCCACGTCAGTCCACACATGTTAAGCCACATCAACAATATTTTAACCTAGTTAGTGTTTTTTTAACGTGGGAGTATTTTACAAACAAAAGTGAATAGTTCGGATTATTATTGGTGATTAAATGAGTTGGGATTATTATTGGCCAATAACAGTGAGTTTGGATTATTTATTTCCAATTTGCCAAAATTATATAATATAGAAATACAACACATTTTTTGAGTTTTTTTAGTTTTCATATTTTATATAGCAATATTTTACTCAAATTAAAGATAAAAAGATGCTAGATTTTATGGTGCAATTTAAAAAAAAAATTAATGACGTATAAAAAGTTATGAACATTTAAAAATTGAGGGGAAATATGCATGTAGAGAGAGAGAAAGTTAACCAATAGGTTTTCCAAGAATGCCTTTCACTCATCTTTTTAGCACACTTACATAGTAGCCATTGATTTAAAAAAATCAATACTTAAGATCCGTTCAAATCCAATTTAGACAAAATTAACTTTTTATTTAATCCTACACTATTAATTGAAGCTCCCTATTCTCTTTATTATATGAATAATTTTTTGTTAACATTATAAATCCATAAAAATGGTTACATATTTTGATTATATATATGTATATGGTGGGAGTTGGCTACAAAGTCTATTTTTCCTACACACTCAAAACCCACAAATACCAAAGTGGAGATTACTAAAACGCCATATTTGTGGGTTTTGTGTTGTGTTTTGGATGATAAGGCTTTGATTATCGAATGACTAACATTAGTGTGTTTTATGTTGATTATCTTGTTGTGTTTTCTATTCATAGTTCTATGATGGCGTGTTTAAAGTTTTTATGGACTGTTGGGGTTTGGATATTGTGTTTTAGTGATCTTCACTCTGTTATTTGTGGGGTTTGAGTGTGTTTTATGGCTAAAATTGTGGTGTTTTATTGCTTTGTACACTTTGTAGGAAAAATAGATTTTGTAGCTCTCTCTCTCTCTCTCTCTATATATATATATATATATATATATATATATATATATATATATATATAGGGTCAGGATTTAGAGAAAACGGGGGAAAGTGTGAGAACAGTGAGAACGAATATGGATCGTCAGATCAAAACAATCTATGGAATACATTGGCGCGTTGGCGTTATCGTAAATAACACCGAATCTATTAAGTGGACGCGCTTCATTAAGGGCAAAAGGGTCTTTTACCGCTCAAATTCAAAACGCCAACAAAAATGATAACATGCCATTTAAAACAAATAAACGTCATTAAATACAAAACGCCAAAAAATTAGTGATAAAACGCGTTGGAGATTACAGGAAGAGGAAACAACACAGTAACTGAAATTCAATTATTAACATTTATTAGAAGAAATTCTCTCCTAAATTACGCGCCAAAACATCATTAATGTATTAAACGCCAAAAAAAATTGACTAAACGCTGGCAAAGCACCTTGTTAATGTATTAAATACAAACACCAAAACACTAATAGTGTGAAAACTGTGAGAACGGATGCTGGCAAAGCACCTTGTTAATGTATTAAACGCCAAAAAACTTGACTAAACACCATAAAAAACATTTGGTCTTAATGTAATCTTATGAAAATATTAATGAATCGTAATGAATTATTAACAACGCCACGAACGCCAAAAAGTTGACCAATGAAACGCTATAACGCCAAAAAAATCTATGTGACACAAAAACAATTAATTCAACGTGACAGATCTAAAGAAAGAATAAAACGACAAGTAGTTAATGAATATAATTAACGCCAAAATAATCTTAGACGTAAAAAATGAAGCAACATGTTACGCAAAGTTGGGAAATAAAAAAGATGATTGAAAAGACCAAAAAACCCCTCACGCCCTGATCATCTCCCGCACCACGTATTGGGCCAGGATCCATTCTCACACTTTAGGGCGTTTTCTCCTGATGTCGTACCTATATATATATATATATATATATATATATATATAGGGGACCGCTAAAATGAGAACCACCTCAAGTTGTAAGAACCGTGAGAACTACACCGTACGGGGCGAGGTGGACCAATTTTTTTTTCATAAACGTAGATGTGTGTATTATAAACACATTTGTAAAAAAAATATTAAAAAAATGTCGTGTCTGTAGTTTTGAGCACCACAAGTTTGTGTTTACGGGTACCGTAAATTAAACCGAAAAATTTACGGTACCCATAAACACAAACTTGTGGTGCTCAAAACTACACACACGCCATTTTTTTTTAATTTTTTTTTACAAATGTGTTTATAACACACGCATCTATGTTTAGGAAAAAAATTTGGTCCACCTCGCCCCGGATCAATAAGTTCTCACGGTTCTTACAACTCGAGGTGGTTCTCATTTTAGCGGTCACTTATATATATATATGGGACCGCTAAAATAAGAACCACCTCCAGTTGTAAGAACCGTGAGAACTTTTTGATCCAGGACGAGTTGGACCAAATTTTTTTTCCTAAACGTAGATGCTTGTATTATAAACACATTCGTAAAAAAAAATTCAAAAAAAAAAATGTCGTGTGCGTAGTTTTGAGCACCACAAGTTTGTGTTTACGGGTATCGTAAATTTTGAAATAAAATTTACGATACCCGTAAACACAAACTTGGGGTGCTCAAAATTACATACCCGACATTTTTTTTTTAATTTTTTTACAAATATTTTTATAATAGATGCATCTACGTTTATGAAAAAAAAATTGGTCCACCTCGCCCCGTATGGTGTAGTTCTCACGGTTCTTACAACTGGAGGTGATTCTCATTTTAGCGGTCCCCGATATATATATATATATAGGGGAAGGTTCAAATGAAAACCACTAGTTATTGTGAAAACTCGAAAGCTAATTAAAAAAAGCCAAAAAAACATACAATTTTTTTTTTTGCAAACCAATTTTCGCACTACACATGTGTATGACATGTGTAGTATTACACATGTGCACTACACAATTTTTTTTTTTGAAATTTTTTTTATACATAAAAAGCAACGATTTTTATAAAAAAAATTTGAAAAAAAATATTTTTTTTTGGTGTTTTTTAGGCTTTTTTTAGTTAGTTTTCGAGTTTTCACAACAAAAGTGGTTTTCATTTGAACCATCCCCTATATATATATATATATATATAGGGTGAGATTATTGTAAAAAAAGTATTTTTTGTGAGAAGGGTAAGAAAGAATCTAATAAACCATTAGATCTTTAATCTAATGGTTGAGATCTTGATGGCAATCTTGTTAATAGTGTGTAATAATTAAAATAATTAATTTTCTAGATTAAGGGTATAAAGGTAAAATTAACATTTTTAAATTTAGAAAGTCACATGCAATCCACATGCAAGTTCCCTCCTTCTTTTTTAAACGTCAATAACTTTTGATACGTAACTCTTTTTTTTTAAATTACACCATAATAACGAGTGTTTTTTTATCTTTAACATGAGTACCATATTGTTATACTTATGTAGAGAAAAAAATTATGTTTCGATTGGATGTTTTAGTTCATGGTGTTTTTTCATTGTATTGTGATTCAAGGCGTTGTGTTTTACAGTAGAACACCATATGGAAATATACAACTAATGCAGAAAACACCATTCAAAACTAACGATGTGCAAAAAAAGACACTGCAACATAATATCTACAACATAACACCATACGCAACTAATCAAACTGTAGAAAAGAAACAACTGGTATAAAAAACACCTTCAATTTCAATAGTAGACATCAAAACACCATGTACATATAAAAACACCATGGAAGGATTACACATGGTGTCATTAAATAAACTCGTATACTAAACGAAAATCACCCATGCAAAAAAACACCATACACTGTAACATCTAAAGGGCAAAAACCATATTCATCAGAAAACTAATCAGATTGAAATTCAAAATTCGAATTCCTAAAATAACTACCTAAATTCGGTTACATTTATTTAATCCTAAAATAACTACCTAAATTCGGTTACATTAATTTAATCCTTAATTAGAATTATTAGTATAATTACCATTATATCCTTGATCTAATAAAATGGATAGGGAAAGATTTAATGGCTGATATTCTTTCTTACCCTTCTCACACTTTTGGTTTTTTTTACAAGATCCTCTACCTATACTATATATATAATATGAATAATTTTTTGTTAACATTATAAATCCATAAAAATGGTTACATATTTTGATTATATATATGAAAGTGTAAAATACAATATCCATTAACGTATAATACGTACAACATGAAATTATAACATGCGCAGTTAGTTTTATAACATGCGTGATTAGGTTTTTTCCCATTCGTGATTTCTGAGTTTATACATGTGTGATTTTGTTCATGCGTGATTAGAGTTTTAAGTTTTATAACATGCGTAATTCCATATCATACCAACGCACGTTAAATAATATTGTATTTTACATTTTTACTATATATATGTATATGTATATTACAACATATAGGCAGTGTTGTCTCCAAAAATCACAAAAAAAAATATTGGCCCTGTGTGAGATAAAAAAAAATTAGGCCCTATTCATTAATCCATTATGTTTGTTTATTGATTTGGGCCAAGTCACTAATCCATTATACACTAAATAGTTGGGCTTCTGAATTTGATTAACAAAAACAGTTGGGCTTTATTTCATAAATCCAGAAGCTTTATTTATTTTCAATAAAAACAAACAGATTTTGTTTTTTAACTATATATATATATATATATGGGGACCGCTAAAATGAGAACCACCTCCAGTTGTAAGAACCGCGCGAACCACTTTCTAGCCATTAGAGCAAGATGATGGATGTATGAGATTAAAAGTATTTAAAAATAATATTAAGTATTTTTTGTCTTATTATGTCTTTAATATTTTAATTCAAAAGGGTATTTAAGTAAAATTACTTTTTTTGTCTTTTTATATATATTATATTTAATTGCCTTTTTGTCATATTCATTAATTACTTTTTATTAAAAAACAAAATTTTTTGTTAAACAATATTTTTAAAATCAGATTTTTATGATAATTTTTTTTAGATTTTCAAAATGAATGGATGAGATTAAAACATTTTTAAGAGCCGTTCTTTACGAGCGTTTTTTTTACGGAACGTTTTACGACCTGTTTTTACGCTCCGTTTTTTCGCGTCGTTTTTTCGACCGGTTTTTTACGCGCCGATTTTTACGTTTTACGTTAAAAAAAATTTACATACAGGAGTACGTTTTACATTTCTGCGTTAAAAAGTTTACGTTTTATGATTTAATTTTTACATTTTAGGTTAAAAGTTTGAAAAGTTTACGTTTTCCATTAAAAAAGTTTACGTTTTACGTTTTCCGTTAAAAAGTTTACGTTTTACGTTAAAAAAGTTTACGTTTTACGTAAAACTTTTTACGTTTTACGTAAAACTTTTTACGTTTTACGTTAAACTTTAAGATTTACGTTTCACGTTAAACTTTTTAAGTTTTACGTTTCACGTAAACCTATTTACGTTTTACGTTTCACGTAAACCTATTTACGTTTTACGTTTCACGTAAAGTTAACGGTTAAATTTTTTTTTTTACAAAAACTTTTTTACGACAAAACGAACGCACCAAGAAATCGCAAACTCGGGAGGTGTCTCAGATATATTGTTATCATCATCGACTAGGGGGGAAAAAATAAAAAACCAACGACATCAAAACAAAGCGTATCACAAAAAACGGGGTTTGGCTCAGATTATCCGATAATGAAAAGGCTGCAAAAGTGGGGTTGCAGGTTCAAAAAACCTACCCTCCGCCGTCCTTGCCGTGCCATCGTCATCTAAATCAACGTTTTTTTTGCATCATCGCCCGCCCAAACAAGTGCATCTCAAAGATCGGGACAAAAACAGAGACACAAAATCAAAGATCATTCAAGGAACCTGTATCCAGATCATTCAAAACCCACATAATCAAAGGATCATTCAAGGAACCTGTATCCAGATCCAAAAAACATTCAAACATCAAACAACGTCAAGAACCGAACCAAAAACATCAAACAACCCACCAAAACAGAGACACCCCTCCTCACTGTTGGTGCACTTGTGTCTGTACTTTGTCTGTATTTTTTCTTGTTACTGAACGATGTCTTTGTTAGTCCTGTAAGTTTGACCAAGTCAACCATCCTCCGGTTTGAATTGGCCAAACAGTCAACACTTTGGTTGTAATGTGTTTGAGTCGAAGGATGTACCATCGAAGGATTGCCTATATCCTTCGATGATGAGCTCGAAACATAAGCATTCGAAAGATGGACCTCGAAGGATATCATCCTTCGAGGTATATGCAGATCTTTCGATGAGTTTCTGGTCGACAGATGATCTTTCGATCAGTCTGTCTGATCCTTCGACCAGACCTGCTGTGTTGGGTATAAATACCCGTGTGTTGTGTTCATTTCGATAGACCAGACAGTTAGTTGGAAAAGGAGAGCACACTGAACACACACACACTTAGAGAGAGTTTACAGAACTGATTTGTAAACATTGAGCTTGTAACTGGACCCTTCATACGTATTAATACAGAGGTGTTAATCGGTGAATATTGCGTGTCGTGTTTTTACGTGTTCTATCTCGGTTTGCTATCTCGGTTGGATTCCGCACAACCGGGTTGGTTTGTACACAAGGATTAGGCGACTAGATCCTCCCCTAGCCGGACCTACAAGTGGTATCAGAGCCTTGGCTCTTCTCCTTGTTAAAACCGAGGTGTTCTTGCTGTTTTTCGGGTTTAAAAAAAATTCATATTTTCTGGAAAATCTTGCTGTTTTTGCTTGGTGTTTTGTTAAAAACCTTGGTATTTTTCATGTTCTCATGATTAGTTGTTGGTTTTTGTTAAACATTTTAGCAAAATCGTGTGTTCGGAGAGTTTCGGTTCACCGAAATTCTTATTTTTCTGGGTGGTGTTCTTGAAGTCTTCACAGTGTTCTTCATAAGATTACACTCTTTGATCTTGAAAATTTGAATATTAAACTTGTTTGTGCATTGAAAAGAGTAAACTGATTAAAATATTGGACATTACCTGTTTGGTGAAACCTGCATGTTCAGAAGATATGGTCTGAACATACTTTCTGCCGAAAGTTTTCACCAACCCGTCAACTTTTCACCAACCTGTCACATTTGTCAACCGTGTCAGTAAGATCGAAGGATATCCTTCGAAGTCGAAAGATCATCTTTCGACCAAAGGAGGTTCGACAGATAGTCATCCTTCGAGCATCCTTCGAAGTGTGAGACTTATCTTTCGTTCCAAGGAATATTTTCGAAACATACATCTTTCGGTCTACAGTACGTTTTCGAAGGATAAGGATCCTTCGTTTGGAGAATCTTTCGAAAACATTGTTCGAAACTCAACAGTGATCTTTCGAACCCTGTTGATCTTTCGAACAGGTGTTGATCTTTCGATCCTTAGTCTGTTTGTGTTTAACAGTTTGTGTTGTTCAAGTCTTTCGAACAGGTATCCTTCGGCTGATCAAAATGAATTCGATGTGGGGTGTTCCGGTAAATGCAGAGATGTATTTTGGTACTCCAGCTCCGGATTCGGGTTCGCAAGCTAATGCTACATCTACCGGTCAATGGGCATTTGTATCAAATCAAGCTCCAAGTGTTCAAAGCATTTTGCTAAGCGAGAAGTGAAACAGGAAGTTTGAATAGGCCTCCAAAGTTGATGCACTTAAGTGAATATCCGGGATGGTTTGGTAGATTTCATACATACGTTCTTGGTCAAAATACAGAATTGTGGTTGCGGTTCATTACAGATTTCGATCAAACAATAGAGGTTGCCGCATCATCTGCTGCCACGTTTGCAGATCTTACGGAAGATCAGAAGAAGGTCTATGATCTGGAAAAGAAGGCATACGCCATTCTCACTCAGGCTTTAAGTAAAGATATATATCATCAATTTGTCAGTTACAAGACGACAAAGAGGTTGTGGGACGCATTGAAGACAAGGGGCGTAGGAAATGAAGCGACACGTCAATTGAGAAAAGAACTGCTAAAGAAAGAGTTTGATGGTTTTATTTGTATGCAGAATGAATCTCTAGGAGATTTGACAAGTCGATTTACTCATTTGCTAACTGAATTGGCAAATACTGGGGTGGTAACGACTTCAGCAGAGATAGTGAAGAAGTTTGCAGATGCACTGCCACCTCAATGGAATAATTTCTTAGAAATCATGAGGTACAATGGCACTTTGGATACAACAAGCTTCAGTGATTTTGCTCAACTCCTGGAAAACAAGAATCAGGAAGAAACTCTCAAGGCAAAAAGAGTTCCAGTAACACAAAATCCTGAGATTTATTATGGAACTTCTAGCACTTCTACAAAACCATCTTCACACGCTCCAATTCAAACAGCATTTGTGTCTAGCACGAGCTTGTATGGCACTCCTCCTCCAACAACAGACATGTTTGGAAATCCGCTTAATCCAGCTCCTCAACCAGCACCACAACAGCAACAGCAAATCAGAGCAACTGATATGTTCGGGAATCCACTTCCTCCTCAACAGCAAGCGTGTTATGGAAGCACATCATCTGCTGGTCAACAATCAAAGCCAAATACAGTACGGCTCGACACCTCAAGCTTTTCTAAAGTCAGTGTGGAAGTAGCAAAGGAACACATGGAGCTGCTAAACACTGTAGTGAGCGCATACTGTGGATTAGTGGAGGGTCAGATTGGTAATATTAATCTGACACAAGAAGACTATCAGCAGATTGATAAAGAGGAGATGGAGATGATGGACATCAAGTGGGCCTTTGCCAGTGCTGTTAGGCGAGCAAAGGATTTCATGGAAAGAACAGGCAGAACCAGCTTGGAGAGCAAGAAAGACACCAAGTATGGGTTTGATAAGCAGGCTGTTAAGTGTTTTAATTGTGGTGAACGTGGTCATTTCAAGCGTGAATGTACGAGACCATCTCAGCATGGAAACCAGAATCCCTTCAGAAATCAAGGCAACCAGCAGAACCAAAACAGGAACAATGTTCGTACATTGGTGCCTGTCAACAACCAGAGTCAAGCAGGACCATCTAATGCCAACCAGGCACTTGTGGTTCAAGTAGATGAAGGTTGTGATTGGTCAATCCAATTGGGAAATGATGCTCCGGATGGAACAACGTGTTTTGCTGAGATTGTCAAAGATCTTAATCACGCCAGTGGTGGAGAATCTTCCTCCAATGGTGGTGACTCTTCTGAGGATGAAGACTCTTCTGGTTACAGCAGAAGTTCGGATGAAGAATCCTCGAGCTCAAGTGATGATCATGTGGATGAAACATCAAGTGCGTCAGTCGATGCAATTATTGATGAGCTTTTGGAGGAAGTTGCAGCAGGAACTGATAGAAGATCTATTTTGGTGGATCAAGCTGCTTATTCTTCGTCTTCTCTCCATTCAGCCTTTATGGCTAATGTCGACAGTTCATCAAGTCAGGTATGTGTAGATGAACCCACTTCTGTTAGCTGTGATAATTGTGATAGATTGCATGTTAGATGTGCTGATTTGGATGCAAACATGTCTGAGTTGCAAGGCAAACATGATGTTTTACAAGCTAGTTTGTTTGACTTGCAAGACAAACATGCTTCTTTGAGTGATAAGTGGTGTAAATTGCAAAGCAAACACGAGGCTTTACAAGAGAAATATGATGTGACATTCATTCACAACCAGAAGTTGACCGTTGATCTTTCCAAGTGCACAGAAGCCAACATGTTTAATGAAAACCATGAAAAGGAATTTAAGTCAATGATTGAAACGTTAAAGAAAGATAAAACAGAGCTGACAAAAATGGTTTCCAGAAAACAAACTGACATTAACCTGTATATAACTCGTCTTGAGGTAATGCAAAAGGAAATGGCTTGTGTTAAAACAGAAAGTGAGGCGATCCGACTCAAGTTAGACAGTTATTTGAGCTCTAGCTATGTGTTGGATCACATCATTGATGTTCAGAAAGAAAAACGGGATGTCACATGCATAGGTTACAAGAAATGTCCACCACCCGTGAGAAACAATTTTGATGCACTGCCTGATGAGGAGTATAGGACTCACTTTGAGCCATCTGTTCCTTTGGACGTTGAGGAATTTGCAACAGGACTCGGGTACAAGAAAGAAGTATCGTCAGATTCAGATGTGTCAGCAGATACTTTTGTAACTGCTGAACAGAATCAGGATCCTCCAGTTGTGATTGAGGATACTGATTCTTCTGATGATGAGTCTGATGATACTAATTCGGAAAAGTCTGATGCAGTAATCAAAGAAGAGGACATACCTCTTGAGAATCATATCCTATGTGATCCTCCCACAAAACCTGCTAAGACTGTTCCAACCGAGTCCACATCAGCAAAAGAGTCGGAGAGTGTGGATTTCCTGTACACTCTTGTTGGTGATAATAAAATTTACTCAGACAAATATTTTCCTATTAAGAATGTTAATCAATCATTAATCAGTAAAGTCTTTGAAAATTCAACAAGTAAGTTTTTGGGAAAGGCAGGATCACATGTTATAGTGACACAGTGTCCTCCTATTCCAAAGGCTGAAGTTCGAAAACAATATGGAAATCAGAGACTACCAACAGTGCAAAAACAGCAAAATCATACCAAACCTAAAGGTAAAGCACCGACTCAAAGCCAAAAGAAGCCGAATCAGAAGAAGAAAAAGAATGTGAACTTTGTGAAATCAAAGGGAACGGACAAAATTGCAAAGTTTGAAAATCAAACTAATTTAGATTTTGTCAAGAAAGCAACTGTAATGAAAAGGAATGAACCAAGTTGTTCAAAACCTAGTACCTCGGGATCACAAAGTTCATCATCGGCAAGACGACCACATGATACTTCGGGGTTTGTTGAACGAAGATCATGTTTTGAATGTGGAACAATCGGGCATATCGTTCGAAATTGCCCGTATCTTCATAAACAAAAAGGCATAGTTGATGTTCCCCGTGACCACATTGACCGCACGCGATCTGTTTCATCAAAACAAGATCCCCGCCTTGTAAAAGAAAGGGAAAAGAAACAGAAACGCCAACAGGTCAAGAAAATTGAAAAAGCAATTAAAACTGATGCGGTTAACAAACCATCTGTTTCTGTCAAACCAGAAAATTCAAAAACTTCTGACAACCATGAAGTTAAAATTTTAAAGAATAACACTGGTATAACAAAACAGACCTGGAAACCAAAAACGGTTAAAGAATCAGGGGGACCATCACAATTTTCAAATCATCAAAGAATAGAAGTTATTGTTGTTGATGAAAATGGAAGACCCAAGACCACAATGGCTTGGGTCCCCATCTCCAACTAATTATGTAAGTTCATGTGCAGGGTGTTCCAGGAGGAACTGTCAGTAGTCATTGGATTGTTGATAGTGGGGCATCCAGGCACATGACAGGCGACATGAAGCTTCTCTACGACGTCAAATCTATTAGAGGAGGTTATGTTGCTTTTGCTGGAGATAAAGGCGGATATATTACGGGTGAAGGAATGATTTCCAACGGGGTTGTTAGCTTTGATAAGATCAACTTCGTACAACAACTTGATCACAATCTTCTTAGTGTTTCTCAAATTTGTGATAAGCAGTTCTCAGTACACTTTGATGCAAATGGATGTTATGTGCTGAAACCCGGCTTCAAAATTCCAAAAGAATGGATTCTCTTGTCGGCTCCAAGGATAAATGATTTGTATGTCCTTGATATGAGCCAAGCTATCACAACGTCTGCACAAGCAACTTGTTTCGTTTCCAAAGCCACAGAAAAAGACACAATCTCTTGGCACAGACGAATGGGTCACATTCACTTACGCAAAATGAATCATTTAGTATCAAATGAATTGGTGAATGGTGTTCCTCTTAAAAACTTCCATCTTCAAGACGTCTGTGTATCGTGCCAGAAAGGAAAACAAACGAAGAAGCGACACCCTACAAAGAAAGTCAACACGGTGGCTGTTCCTCTTGAACGTTTGCACATGGATTTGTTCGGTCCTGTCAAGCACAAAAGCATTAGGAATGATCAATATTGCCTCGTGATTACTGATGATTATTCAAGATTTTCTTGGGTGGCGTTCATGGCACACAAGAGTGAAACCTTCGGTATTATCAAAAACTTGAGCATTCAGATTGAGAATCTCTATAACTTGAAGGTTAGGCGGATACGTAGCGACAATGGTACTGAATTCAAAAATCATGCCATGGCGGAGTTTTGCACTTCAAAAGGTATTCTTCACAAATTTAGTGCAGCTTATACTCCTCAACAGAATGGCGTCGCTGAACGTAAGAACCGCACATTGATCGAGACTGCTAGGACAATGTTGGTAGAGTCACAATTGCCGATTCCATTTTGGACTGAAGCTGTGGCCTCTGCATGTTATACGTTGAACCGAGTCCTTACAGTCAAAAGACACAACAAGACCTGTTTTGAGCTTATTAACAAACGGAAACCAGATTTGTCATATCTTGAACCGTTTGGAGCTCCATGCACTATAATCGATCCTAATGGAAAGTTTGGGGCAAGAGCCATTGAGGGATACTTTCTTGGGTATTCCACCCCGAACTTAAGAGTCTGGAATCTAGAGACTAAAAGGGTCGAGGAATGGTCTGAAGTCAGAGTACAAAGGCACACTTTACCAGTCAAATGTCCTGGTCAGCCTTGGATGTTTGAGTACGATGACTTTTTCAATTCGATCAATGTTGAAGCCGTTGAAGAAAATGCTGCAGCGAGGATGTTTTTCGAGAGTGACAACGCAACAGATTCACCGTTGGTTCGTCCCATTATTGTCAATCAAGAACCATCTTCAGTGAACAATAATGCTCTCGACAATGAGGATTTTCAAGATGCTTCCGAATTGAACGAATCTTCAGAGGATGACGAATTTCTCGATGCAGATCAAGGACCAACAGCAGCAGTACATGGTACTTCAGAAGGTACACCTCCAGTAGATGTCTCTAGAACAGCTGAAGCTACTGCATCATCCTCTTCGTCAATTCCGGGCCTTGAATTGATTGTTGATCTCAATCTCAACAATCTGGGTAGAAATATTCCAGTTCAAGATAATCCAGAAACAAGGATTCACAATACCCATCCTCAACAAAACATCATCGGAAATGTACAAAGTAGCGTTCAAACAAGAAACATGTTGCGAAACAACAACAATGCAGGCTTGTATGCAACTATCCGAGAATCTGGTCAACAAAATGATTGGTCTTTCGCGTGTTATGTCTCACAGGAAGAGCCAAGAACTTGGAAAGATGCTTTGAAAGATAGCTCTTGGGTTGAAGCAATGCAGGAAGAACTGCAACAATTCCAGAAGCTTGGTGTCTGGAAACTCGTAGAGAAACCTGCTGGTTACAAGAAGATTGGTACCCGTTGGGTGTTTAAATGCAAAAAGGATGACCGTGGAATCGTTATTCGAAACAAAGCAAGATTAGTCATTCAAGGTTTTCGTCAGATTGAAGGGATCGACTACAACGAAGTATATGCACCTGTTGCACGTCTAGAAGCCATTCGGATTTTTCTGGCTTATGCCTCATTCAAAGGTTTCAAGGTATACCAGATGGACGTGAAAAGTGCATTCTTACATGGTGTGGTAGAAGAAGAGGTGTACGTCGAACAGCCTCCAGGTTTTGAAGATCCTATCCATCCCGATCGGGTTTGGTTGCTCAACAAAGCTCTATATGGTCTACATCAAGCACCGCGAGCTTGGTATGCAACCTTATCTAATTATCTGCTGGAGAATGGATTTCGCAGAGGTCTTATCGATTGTACTCTTTTCATCAAAGAACAAGATGGAGATCTTCTACTGGTACAGGTATACGTTGATGATATTATTTTTGGTTCTACTAATGATGTTTTGTGTAGGGATTTCGAGCGTGTTATGCAGGATAAATTCGAGATGAGTGCTATGGGGGAAATGACTTTCTTTTTGGGCCTACAAGTACAACAAACTGAGTCTGGGATATTCATCCATCAGACTAAATATGTTGGTGACATCTTGAGCCGGTTCCAGATGTCTGATGCAACGCCCATCGGTACCCCATTACCACAAAATCACGGGATTACTCCAGACTTGAAGGGTGAAGCTACTAGCCCCTCATTCTACCGCGCGATGATCGGATCCCTTATGTACCTTACAGCATCAAGACCAGATATAATGTACCCAACGTGCCTGCTTGCCAGATATCAAGTCAACCCGAAGGCCTCACATCTTGCAGCTGTAAAAAGGATTTTTCGTTATTTGAAGGGTTACCCTGACACCGGTCTATGGTACCCTAGGGATAATAACTTTGACTTGATCGCATTCAGTGATTCTGATTTTGGCGGATGCAAAATCGACGGCAAATCCACAACGGCTGGATGTCAGTTTTTGGGAAATCGCCTAGTCACATGGCAGTGCAAGAAGCAGACGTGCGTCGCTACATCAACATGCGAAGCTGAATACATTGCTGCCTCAAGTTGTTGCTCCCAAGTCCTATGGATCCAACAACAAATGCGTGATTACGGTTTTGAATTCCTAACTACTCCTATTTACGTTGATAATTCTGCTGCCTTACAGATCACTAAAAATCCTGTGCAACATTCAAAGACTAAGCACATCGAAATTAAGTATCACTTCATACGTGATTGCTTTGAGAAAAGGCTAATCGATGTTGCTTACGTCCACACCGATGACCAACGTGCCGACCTTTTTACCAAAGCATTTGACAAATCAAGATTTGACTACTTATTACTGGTAAACGGCATTAAGGTCAAGCAAGAGTAAAACCAACATCGGAAAATCATTTTTGTAAATACCTTTATGTTTTAAATTTGTCTTAGTTTATTGATTTTAGGGGGAGTAAATCCAAAATTTGAAAATCCAAAAACATCGAAAAATTTCAAAAACACAAAAACAATAGAAAAACAAAAATGAGTTTCCTGGCGAGCAAAAGAGAAAATGATAGTAAATCAGTGGTCTGTCGAAACCTTTTCGAACTGAAATGCAAAATGAAAAATGTTAAGCAGCTCTATATAAGATGTATCGGTAGGCTCACAATCATTTTAAAGTGTGCAGGGTGATATAAACTTAAATCGACTGAAGACTGGGTGGGAACCATTCATTGGCATATGGTCTTAGTACCGAAATTTCGTTTGAGAGATTGCCGAGGTTCTGAAATATTCGGTCTTTATGCTGCTTATCATCTGGGTATCATGGTTGTATCTTTTACCGAAAAATAACGGGGACGCAAGTCTAGATCTTCCATGATACTATACATACGTGTACATACTGCATACGACCTCAATAAGTGATCAACAATCACATGTCCAAACAAATAAGTGATAATATATCACAAATTCTTTCCGGGTGTCAAGTTCGTCTCTCTGCTGTACGAAAGTACTGACCTGTTCACGGACTTGCTCCTGTGCCCTCATGCATCGAAAATCAAGTTCCTCATCAATAAGTGATTCTATCACATAGGGCTTGTTTTCAAATCTAATAAGTGAGAATCTCACATCATATACGGTCAAACAGATGATAATCGGTATACTCACCGGTAAGATGAACCCTCGTGCATACCTTGATACGGGAATGTGTCGTGATGTGGATGAACACCGGTCGATAAGTATAAATCATACCTTAACGTATCCCCTCGCCATGATTACATCTGATAAGTTGAGCTTATGTGGACAACAATACCGATAATTGTTATAGGATGCTTATCTTAATGTTAACTAATTGAACAACAAGAGCGTTTTGGCATGACCGTACACTGATATGATTCTCTTACCCTCGAAACTCACAAAAAGAATGTATGTAAATACTTATTTATTTAATGCTTTCAGTTTCTGCATCTTTGTATATATTTATTTACTGCTTTCAGTCTTTACATTTTAAATATTCAAAAAGTCCAAAAAGATTTTAAGTGTGTTTTGATATAAACTTTATAAAAGCCAAAAAGATTTTATTTCTACCTTATTTTCGATCGTACGATGTTGGAACTCGAGTCTTCGTTACCTGAAACCTGATTGAAAACCGAAACGACTGAATCTTCATAAACGGTCGAAATTTGCAAAGTGTTGAAAGTTAAAATTGAAATTGATAAAATTTGTTAAAACTTTCAAACTGTCGGACGGTGTTTGTTTAAAACAATGGTCATACGTGTGTCGTTTGTTATGTTTACTATATTCCAAGCAGTTGTTCTCATTACGCGTTTAGATTTCTTGCATGTGCAGATTCTAAAGGCTAGGAGAACATGGTCGATGACAAGCTTCGGAATGAAGACACGACGTGAAGGCACTCAAACGATAAAGATGATCGAGTTGCCGCTGACCATCATCAACACCACAAGGATCTCACTTCATAAAGAACAAGTATTTCACGAGCATAACTCAAGGGGGAGCTTATGTTAAGGGGGAGTTTGTCAACACACTTCCTACATAAAACGGGGAGTTTGTTGGTACACTTTCTGCTTTCAAGACGTGAAGACTTTAAAGATCCTCCGACATTGAAGACGTGAAAAGAAGTCAAAGACTTGAAGTCACGAAGGACCTACAAGAATGAAGATCAAGACAAAACTATCTCAAAGATCGAGACAAAGCTACAGCCAAGGGGGAGTTTGTTGGTGCACTTGTGTCTGTACTTTGTCTGTATTTTGTCTTGTTACTGAACGATGTCTTTGTTAGTCCTGTAAGTTTGACCAAGTCAACCATCCTCCGGTTTGAATTGGCCAAACAGTCAACACTTTGGTTGTAATGTGTTTGAGTCGAAGGATGTACCATCGAAGGATTGCCTATATCCTTCGATGATGAGCTCGAAACATAAGCATTCGAAAGATGGACCTCGAAGGATATCATCCTTCGAGGTATATGCAGATCTTTCGATGAGTTTCTGGTCGACAGATGATCTTTCGATCAGTCTGTCTGATCCTTCGACCAGACCTGCTGTGTTGGGTATAAATACCCGTGTGTTGTGTTCATTTCGATAGACCAGACAGTTAGTTGGAAAAGGAGAGCACACTGAACACACACACACTTAGAGAGAGTTTACAGAACTGATTTGTAAACATTGAGCTTGTAACTGGACCCTTCATACGTATTAATACAGAGGTGTTAATCGGTGAATATTGCGTGTCGTGTTTTTACGTGTTCTATCTCGGTTTGCTATCTCGGTTGGATTCCGCACAACCGGGTTGGTTTGTACACAAGGATTAGGCGACTAGATCCTCCCCTAGCCGGACCTACACTCACCCCACCCCTCCACCCATCATTCACCTCCGCCGCCGCCGACGACACACCGCCCCCCTAACCCACCACAATAATCCACCTTCACCGGCCACCGCCCCCCTAAAAACGTCAAGATCAGAACCAAAAAACCATCAAACAAACATCAAAAATACAGAACCCAAAAAACATCAAACAAACCCCCCAAAAACAGAGACACAAAGAAATATCGCTACCTTTGTCTCTCTCTTCGTGTTCCACCACCACTGAAGAACTGAACCACCGGCATCACACATCGCCACGACAGTTGGGTGGCCGGAAATTACTGTGGAGACGGAGGGGGGTGGGTGGGTTGCAGTTCACTATCGCCGGAGACCCCACCGCCATAACGTGATGAAATAGATGAGAGGGGTGGGGGGTGTTTTGGCTGGTGGTTGTTGAGGGATGCATCTTTTTGGGTTCTTCTTCGATGAAGACAGATGAAAAAATGGGGAGAAAGCATGAAAGAGATGATTTTAAAGAGAGAGGAGAGATAAACCTGCTAATTAATGAAGAGAGATAGAGAGATTAGACATATGGGGTAAATGATCATAATACCCTTTGGGTTGTCAAATGCTGATTGGTTGAGAGTGGTTCTCGCGGTTCTTACAACTGGAGGTGGTTCTTATTCTAGCGGCTCCCATATATATATATATAATTGTAATTATTTCGGGCTATATTTAGAGTTGGGCCCAGAACGATCGTCCACTCAGCACTTGCTCCTGTATATAGGCACTCAAAACAACACATAGAGTATTTAATGTTTTAATGACAACCTTTATTTTGTGCTGTTATTTATTTAAATTTGAGGTCTAATTTCTCTTCGTCATACAAGAAGGAAAGCAATAAAATATATAATATTAAGAGTTCAAAGGCTTCACATATAATAACAATGACTTATAAATATATTTATTTCAAAGTTGATATTTATTTGATTTGATTAGATAGTTGTTAACTGTTATTTAAGAGCAGGGCCGTCTCCGAAAATGAAAAAAAAATTAGGCCCTGTGCGAGATAAAAATTTGGGCCCTATCGCCAAACCCTTGATTCGATGTTCCAAAAAATTCCTGCACCGATGATGATGATGATGATGATATCCTGGTTAACCCTCAATTTCGCCCTGAAACAAAACCCTTTACGTCGATGATGATGATAGCCTGGTTTGGTCACACAGCGTCACAGCGAACACAGCGTCTGATGGTCTTCTTTTCCCGCACAGTCGCACAATGCCCAACGCCCTCTAATGGGTTTGATTTGAAATATGTTTGTTTATTAACCTAGGCCTATTAAACTGTTATACTAAGGCAGACCCATTTCAATTGGGTTTATTCATTTCTTGTGCACTTGCCCATACACTAGTTCATTTAAACACATGCCCATTTAAACTTAATAAACAGGCCCTAAAACACTTAAACACAGGCCTAATAGTTTTGGGGTTCTTGAACTGGAAATCGTTTCAGGAAGGAGTAATATGAAATATCGGCCAACTGAAGAATCTAGTTGTCTTGTTGATTGGGTAAAAGCGCTTTGACTGAAACTACAGTTTTATATTCTCCTACCCACAAATCCCAGTTAACTCACAATCTTATTATCATTATATTTCTTCCATTATTAAGGCTGTTTCTCTAAAACAAAAGGGGAGTTTGATGGACTTGGTGGATCCAAGATTTCAACAAAAAGGAGAGTTTGATGGACTTGGTGGATCCAAGACTAGTTCATTAACACAGACTCATTTAAACTTAATAAATAGGTCCTGTAACATTTAAATACAGGCCTAATAATTTTTTTTTTTATAAAAACATACAGATTTTTTTAAATATATATATTAAAAAAAGAAAATTTTGAGCCCTATACTGGTTTGGGCCCTGTGCACAGACCCATTCTGCACTTGGCCATAGACGGTCGTGTTTAAGAGTTCAAAGTTTCTTCACATATAATAACTATGACTTATAAATATATTTATTTGATAGTTGATATTTATTTGATTTGATTAGATAGTTGTTAAATGTTAAACATATTAAATATTAATATTAATTACTTGCGTTGCCATGAAAAAGATGGGCATGACACATCTGGTTGGTTGAAGAGAATGATTCAGGTCAGATGTGTTTTGGTTAAACTGAATTCGTCATACTCGCTAGTTTTTGTTTTCTTAGATTAATTAAATAATAAAGTTCATTTGACTTTTGATGCATAATCAAACTAGATCAGTTTTACGCTAGTTTTTTGTTTTCTTAAATTAATTAAATAATAATTAGAGTAATTTGTCATTTTAGTCCTCGAGGTTTAACCAAAATTATCACTTTAGTCCAAATAGTTTTTTTTCTTCCCATTTTAGTCCAAATAGTTTTGTTTTCTGTCATTTCAGTCCCTAACTTTTGTCATTTCTTGCCATTTTCATCTAACCCACCAACTTCATTCAAAAATTTAGTTAACTTAGGTGAATTTTGGTCAAACCACATTTTTCTTCCTTTTTTTGCAGGTGCGATGGTATAGGGATGGTGTTGTGCCGGTTTACAGTAAAAATGATGGTGGTGGTTGTTGGTTTTACGATGATGGTGGTGGTGTTGGTTGATGACATGGGTGGCGGAATAGTGGCCGGTGGTGGTGAAAATGGTGGATGGTGATGGTGATTGGATGGGTGGGTGGTGACGATGCATGCATATGGTGACGATGATAGAAGGTTGTGATGGGGTGGGTGGTGGGAGTTGGTGGTGGTGGTCGATGAAAATGACAAAAGACAAGGAATAAAATAGCAGAAAATAAAACTATTTGGACTAAAGTGGCAATTTTGGTGAAAACTCAGGTACTAAAATGGATAATAATATTTTCTAAAAAAATGGAAAAATAAATATCTAATTATTCAATTATGAATACCTGATTAATAAAAAGAAAATTTAATCAAGTAGTTAATACTTAAAAGAACGAGTAAACTATCAAAATGGTCCTTGAGGTTTGATCACCTTTGCTACTTTAGTTCAAAACTCAAACCTTTTGAATCTGGGTCTCTGTGGTTTCAATTTTGTTGTCATTTTAATTCAAAAGCAAAATCTGGTCAGATTTTTCAGTTAACATCCAGTTTTTTTTAAATCTTTTTCCTCTTTTTTAATGAAGGGCAAAATGGATAGATTTTTTAGCGTAAATTGCCAAAATCACCCCTGAGGTTTGGACATGTTTGCCATTTTCATCCAAAACAACTTTTTGTATCATTTAGTCATTCACTATATTGAACAAAAAAAATTGTACAAAATTAAAACCACAGGGACCCAGATTTAAAAGGTTTGATTTTGAACTAAAGTGAAAAAAGTGGCCAAACCTCAGAGACCATTCTAGCAGTTTACTCTAAAATAATCAAACCTGAAACCCTTTTTTGATTTATCCATGACAGTATGTCACAACTCGATCATCCCTATAAGATTTTTGACATGTTTGTTTTAACGAAATTTCGGTAATACCATACGGCATCCAGAGTGGTTCTTGGCGTGGAGGCCAACTACGCCCGCACATCAGCCCAAGGGTGGCATGGTGGTGAGGGCGGGGGTTTCTTCACCAGCGTGGAGGGCATATAGGCGGTGACGTGGCGACGTTTCATTGGTGGGTGGATTTGGGTTAGTTTTGATTGGTTGATTGTTTATTATTTCTTTATTTTTTTAAACGCTCCATTTCAAGCTCTTTTCATCCCGTGTTTTTTTAACCACGCCCCCTAATAATGTGGTTGTCACATGACGCTTAATGCCCCTCTCACACCATATAGTTTAAGAAGTTTCATTTAAACAACAAAGGTCAAGTTAGTCAATATCTGGTTTAGCAACATATTTTGCTTAAAAAGTAAACTAGAGAACCTTTTAAGTTTTTAAGGCTATGTGATCGGTTCAATTTACATACCGCATTCGCATTTCGCTAATCTTATATTAAGTTATATTACTACTTTCTATCATGGTTACATTTCGCAGGCTCATTAAAAGATATGAAAATCAAGTAAGCAAGTGAAAAAAATTAAAAGATGAGATAAAAAACCGATATCTTCAAGTCATAGTGAGATAAAAAAACTGATATCTTCAATACTGACGGATCTAGAAAATTCTTATAGTGGCAACGTTTCAAAAAAGGGGTAACGACATCGAAAAAAGTTCAAATTTTTCCAAAATTTACACTACCGCCGGAGCGTCAAGAGGTAGCAGAAGCTACCCCTATTTACTAGCTTTATCCGCCCCTGATCTTCAAGTCAGTGGCGGACTTACAGTACAAATAGGGGTGGCACGTGATGTGTGCAAAATCCAACATATAAATTACATCAATTGTGGCATAAAACTAACCCCTTTTTAGTACTAATGTTAGAAAAAGTGTGCTTTTGTCTTTCTTTTGTATTTTCAGGATTAAATGAGCTCAAATTAACAAAAGAAGCAAAAAGGCAGCTAAATCTAACATAAATACAAGAAAAGGAACAAACGTGGCATGCCCGACCTCCCCAACAACATCTTTCCAAACAAAACAAGAGAACAGAAGGCTGAACACGCCCCGTGCTCAGTGAACAAGGGGGTGTGCCCAAGTGCCAGCATAAAAGACAAAGCTATAGAAGCTTCTATCGACCACCACGGGGCTGTGCTCAGCGGACACAGGGCCGTGGTCAACTATAAGATTCCCAGAATCCAGACAAATCTTGATAGTACAGATATGCTTCTGCACACGGGGGCGTGCCCAGCCGACACGGGGACGTGGTCAACTAATGCAGACAAACTGCAATTAATGAAGACATAGAAGAGGATGGACACAGGGCCGTGCCCACTGGACACGGGGCCGTGCCCGAGCTTCTGTTCAGCCTATAAATAGGAGTGCTTGGCTCAAGCTCAAACCATCCCTTGGCACACCACCTCTCTCACACTTCACCCACCACCACCATACCACCATCATCCATCATAGAGTGTGTGAGTCGTCTCGGGATCCAAGATTGATCGTAAGAGTTCTTGACAATCAAGGCCATGTTTGCCTAAGTCTCTTACATCACTTGGCGAAGACAAAGTGTCTAGTGTAATACTTTTTATTTTTAATCTTTTCGCACTTCTTAATTGGTTATGTATTAATGACTTTAATAACTAGTTTCTTATGTTGAAGGTGATTCTTCCTTATTGTTTGTCCGTGGTGTCTTGACATTATTTTACTGTCTATATAAAATAAAAGATTTTCACCATTCATATCTCCACGGTCTATATGGAGGTATGTTGGCTACCTGGTCTGGGGTTAAGGGAACGGTTTGGTAAAAGTCTTGCCATTGTTCAGTGTATAGATCCTGCAAAGGACCTGGGTCAAATTTAGTAGGACCTGGGTCAAATTTAGTAGGAACTCCTGCAATACCTACCGGTATTGGATGGCGGGGGTCCAAACTCTTTGATCCCCTCATAAGTTAAGCTACTATTAAAACTTTATCCCGGCTACTTAGGACTGTATCCCTGCTGACTCAGACTACTTAGCCGAGGGTAACGTCGCCTTCAAAAGAGGGGCCTACCACATTATGTATTAATAACTTAATTAATTATCTTTCAATAATCCGACCCTTTAGGATTGTATCCTTGTTTACTCAAACTACTGGGTTGAGGGTAACGTCACCTCCAAAAGAGGGGCCTACTACAATAACTAAGATAATCTCTTAAATAAAGTGCGGAAATAATCAAAGGTTACACTAAACACGAGTCGGAGCCAAGTGATTCATCTTGTTTATCTGTTTTTTTTTTATTTTTATTTTTCAGCATTTTAGTTAGTTTTTATTTTTCTAGTTTAAAACCTTTTCTAAACTTTTGATTTGATTAGACGTTGAGGATAAACCGGTACTAAAAGCTCTTGTGTCCTTGGACGACCTCGGTATCTTGCCAACACTATACTACGCTCACAATGGGTGCACTTGCCCATATGTGTGTTTAGTGTTAGTAAAATATAGTGTTTTATAAATTTAAAACTTGGCTAAAAGGCGTTAAAAGGGCTTAATATATACATTAAAAACTAACGACACTTCACACGCATCAAGTTTTTTGCGCCGTTGCCGGGGACACAAGGATTTTAAGAAAGTTAGGAATCAACGGCCAAATAGTTTTTTCTTATTTTTCTATTTTTTTTAGGATTTTTCTTAGTTTTTCAGTTTCTGCAGAGCTCAGCACGGGCCGTGCCTGGTCGTACACGGGCCGTGCCTGGTCGGACACGGGCCGTGCCCAGCATTGTTACTGGCAGTTTTTATTTTCCGAGTTACAGAGAGCTGAGCATGGGGCCGTGTCAGTGCAACACGGGGCCGTGTCCAATTCCCCAGTAACAGGGATCCGGAAAACAATTACTATATCTCCAACCACGGGCCGTGTTCACTGAGCACGGGGCCGTGGTGAACCTTCTGACCAACGTTCTTTTCTGTTTTTATTGCAGGACTTGAAAACCAGGCGCCACATTTGAACTTCCTACGTAGTGTATGAGCTCCAGTTCTAGTAGAGACATAAAAGAACCTCTAGAAGAACCCGAACGCTTTCTTAGAAAAAGACTTAAAGCTAAAAACCAAGAGAAAGTTTCGGGGGACCCACTTCCAATGGCGGACCAACGTACCCTCATGGATTATCTACGACCCACTGTAGGTAATCTCGGCGCCGCTATCAATGCACCGAATGTCGAAGCCAATAACTTCGAACTTCGGCCACATTTGATACAAATGCTTCAAAACTCCACAACCTTCCATGGGCTTGCGGACGAGGATCCCCATCTACATATTACTAATTTCTTAGAAATATGTGATACCTTTCGGATCAATGGAGCATCAAACGACGCCATCCGCCTTTAGATGTTTCCATTTTCACTAAAAGACCGAGCTAAGGCTTGGCTTAATACCCTCCCAGTTGGCTCGGTAAACACCTGGGATGAACTAGCCCAAAAGTTTCTATATAAGTATTTCCCTCCTGCTAAAACGGCTAAATTAATGACTGAAATTAATACATATTCTCAAGAAGATGGAGAATCCTTATATGAAACTTGGGAAAGGTTCAAGGAGCTACTAAGAAAGTGTCCTCATCATGGTCTTGTGGTATGGCAACAGGTATACACTTTCTACAACGGGTTGTTGCCACACACAAGGCAAACACTTGATTCTAGCTCCGGGGGACTTTTAGGTAATCGTGGCCTAAATGAAATATATAATCAAATTGAGTAAATTGCTCAAACCAATTTTCAATGGCACACTCCCCGAGGCAATAAATCTATTGCCCCGGGCCCATAAGGTTGATGAAAGCACTTCTTTACAAGCCCAAATCGAGGCCTTTTCTTCAAAAATAAAAAAGTTAGAAATGACAAAAACGGTCTCGGTTATGGCTTGTGAAGGGTGTGGTGGGCCACATGAAAATTGGAGTTGTATGAAAGAATTAGATGATCAAACGGAAACGGTAAACTACATTGATAACAAACCTAGGCCGTCGGGTCCTCCAACGGGTACCTACAACCAAGGATGGCGTAACCACCTAAACCTTGGTTGGAGAGATCCCGGCAATAGTAGTAACCAACAAAACCAACGAACTAACTTTCAACAACCACAAAATTTTTCTCAACAACAAGGTGGACGAGAAAGGCTCGAAGATACTGTATCTCGCCTCATCTCTGACACCGAAAAGAAAAACTCGGATCGATTTCAGCAATTGGAATCGAATTTTAGAAATCAACAAGCTAGCATTCAAAACATTGAAAAACAATTAAATCAACTAGCTCAAAATTTCTCCGAGAGACCACAAGGCGCGTTACCAAGTAATACCGAGACCAACCCAAAGGCGCAAGTACATCTCATAACATTGAGAAACCGTACCGTGGGTCCCGAAGATGCTCCACTCCCACCAACTGAAAGAAGCCAATCTAGCCAAACCACAACTACACCCGCGCCCCAACAAGAAAAGGTTTCTCCGCCAGTTCAAGAGCCTACTAAGACTCCTCCTGTTCCATACCCCGGTCGGTTAATTCGTCAAAAGACCGATGAGCAATTCGAAAAGTTCGAAAATTTACTAAAACAATTGCATGTTAATATTCCATTTATCGAAGTCCTAACTCAAATGCCTAAATATTCAAAATTTATGAGGGACTTCCTCACTCATAAAAGGAAAATTGAATCATTGCAATTAGTTAACTTAGGCGAAGAATGCTAGGCCTTACTACTCAACAAACTCCCGCAAAATAAACTTGACCCTGGAAGCTTCACAATTCCTTTCTCGATTGGGAAATCCCCCATTCATAATGCACTAGCCGATCTCAGGGCAAGCATCAACCTCATGCCCTCATCAATGTTCAATCGACTCGGCTTAGGAAAAACAAGTCCTACAAAAATAAGCATACAACTCGCCGATAGATCCGTCAAATATCCACAAGGTATCGCTGAAAATCTATTGGTCAAGGTCGGTGAATTTGTCTTTCCGGCCGACTTTGTCATACTAGATATGGAGGAAGATACCGAAGTACCACTCATCCTAGGAAGGCCATTCCTAGCTACGGCCCAAGCAGTGGTAGATATGAATGATGGAACACTAACATTAAGGGCTGGGGACGAGGAAGTAAAGTTTGGAGTCGGAAAAAGAGTAGAAGACGAAGACCCGGTCAACTACATGAAGGTCATTGACTCAAGCTTGGATGATGCTCTCCGATGGTGTAGCATGGGATGCAAAACATCCCACTTGGGTAACATATGACCAGGCTTTGGGTCTAGCCAAGGACCCTTATAAATGTGGCGCACCACGGAGGCATTCCGCGGAACTATCCTTAATTTAGTTTAGATTAATTTTTATGTTTTCTAGTTTAGTTTTAATTTTCAGGAATAAAACACACTCGGGATGACAAAGGATGACAAGGGAAACTTGGACCAGCACCCCATGCAGGAAAACAGGGCCATCCGACGAACTTTCTTCATTACAGCAGGTTCAGCATGGGCCGTGGCCGCCCAACACGGCCCCGTGCTGCACAGTTGATGCGTGCGAAGTGTCGTATATTTTAGGTGTATATTTTAAGCCCTTTTTAACACTTATTTTAGCCAAGTTTTAAATTTATAAAACACGATATTTCACTAACACTAAACACACATATGGGCAAGTGCACCCATCGTTGAGTGTAATATAGCGTTGGTAAGATACCGAGGTCGTCCAAGGACACAAGAGCTTTTAGTACTGGTTTATCCTCAACGTCTAACCAAAATAAAAAGTTTAGAAAAATGTTTTAAACTAAGAAAAATAAAACTAACTAAAATGCTGAAAATAAAAATAAAAATAAAAACAGATAGACAAGATGAATCACTTGGTTCCGACTCGTATCTAGTATAACCTTTGATTATTTCCGCACTTTTGCACATAATTAAGAGATTATCTTAGTTATTTTAGTAGGCCCCTCTTTTGAAGGTGACGTTACCCTCACCCCAGTAGTTTGAGTCAGCAGGGATACAATCCTAAAGGGGTGGATTATTGGAAGATAATGAATTAAGTTATTAATGCAGTATTGTGGTAGGCCCCGCTTTTGGCGGTGACGTTACCCTCGACTAAGTAGTCTGAGTCAGCAGGGATACAATCCTAAATAGCCGGGTTATAGTATTAATAGTAGTTAACTTATGAGGGGATCAAAGAGTTTGGACCCCCGCCATCCAATACCGTGAAGTATTGAAGGAGGTCCTACTAAATTTGACCCAGGTCCATTGCAGGACCTCTAAACGCTGAACAATGGCAAGACCTTTACCAAACCGTTCCCTTAACCCCCTACCAGGTAGCCAACATACCTCCATATAAACCGTGGAGATATGAATGGTGAAAATCCTTTATTTTATATAGACAGTAAAATAATGCCAAGACACCACGGACAAACGATAAGGAAAGATCACCTTCAACATAAGTAACTAGTTATTAAAGTCATTAATACAAAACCAAATAAAAAGTGCAAAAGATTAGAAATAAAAAGTATTATACTAGACACTTTGTCTTCACCAAGTGATGTAAGAGACTTAGGCAAACATGGCCTTGATTGTCAAGAACTCTTACGATCAATCTTGGATCCCGAGACGACTCACACACTCTATGATGGACAATGGATGATGGTGGTGGATGATGGTGTTGTGATGGTGGTGGGTGGTGGATGAAGTGTGAGAGAGGTGGTGTGCCAAGGGATAGTTTGAGCTTGAGCCAAGCACTCCTATTTATAGCCTGTACAGAAGCCTGGACACGGCCCCGTGTCCGCTGGACACGGCCCCGTGTCCACCCTTTTCTCTTTCTTCATTAATACAGTTTGTCTTTATTAGCTCCACACGCCCCCGTGTCCGCTGGGCACGGCCCCGTGTCCGTCTGACACTCTCTCTCTTCATTAATTGTAATTCGCAATTACAATTAATGCGCCTGCTGTACTTTCGCCATCCCCCGTGTCCGCTGGGCACGGCCCCGTGGTGGGCAATAGAAGCTTCTACAGGTTTGTCTTTTGTGCCAGGGCTGACCATTCTGGACACGGCCCCGTGTTCGCTGAGCACGACCCCGTGTTGAGCTGGGCACGCCCCGTGTCGGGCTGGGCACAGCCCCATGCTCAGCTGGGCACAGCCCCATGCTCAGCTTTTCTTCTTGTTTTTGCTTTGGGATTTGTTGTCGAGGGGTCGGGCATGCCACGTTTCTTCCTTTTCTTTGTATTTATGTTGGTTTTGGCTGTATTTTTGTTCCTTTTGTTCGTTTAAGCTCATTTGGCCCTGTAAATTCAAAAGGAAGACAAAAACATACTTTTTCCAACATTAGTACTAAAAAAGGGTTAGTTTTATGCCTTATTTGATGTAATTTATATGTTGCATTTTACACACATCAACAGTCTGCAAAAATTGCCCGGTTTAGGTAAACTGGACACGGGCCGTGTTCACCCAACACGACCCCATGTCCAAGCTTCTGTTTCTTTTGTTCAACTTTTTGTTACTGGCACCTGAACACGGGGCCGTGTCCAGACGCCCAGTAACATAAAATTTTGCTTTTTCACACCTTTTACACATTCAATCAACCTAAAAACTTATTTTTGGGACACATTGAGGACAATGTGTAATTTAAGTGTGGGGGGAATGCTAAAACCTTGAATCTTGCGAGTCCTAATTACAAGCCTTACACAAAACTCTTTTGGAACCGCTAATCACCCCAAATTTTTTCAAAAAAAATTTCATTTTTTTTACTTGTCTAGGTTTAACTTGGGAATTTCAAATTCTAAAAAGGTTATATTTTTACAAATTTACAACCGATAGCGTCGTGATAAAAAGAACCAACATAAGAAAATTATGAAAAGGCATGACAAGCTTAGTTAAAATTAAATTATATATACTTGATCACATAAAAACCCATTCCCACAAAAGTGAGTTTTGAGCCTTTATTGAGCATAAAAATACATATCTTTAAACTAAATGCTCATTTTTCGTTTCTTGTGTGAATAGCCGCTTGGTTCTTACAACTCTAGAACTTGCCACGGCGATACATTCCCGGTCCTTACCAACTTAAACCCGAGTAAGTAAATGATGGAGGCATTAGGACTAACCCCTTTTTATTTCTACACCATTATTTTTCTTTTTTTACCACCTACCCAAAATCCCCTTAGTTAACCCCTTTGAGCCTAAACCTTTTCATTTCTTAACCCAAACCAAACACCCTTTCACCCACCAAAACCTTTTTATTTTTAACCCTTTGTTTTAGTAACAAACCCGGTTTTTCGTATGACTTTTCAAAAAAAAAATGTTGATGAAGCAAAAGAAATAAACAAACAAGTTCATCAAAAATAACCTTGTTTGAGCAATAGCTTCATAAAAATAAAAATTGCAAAAAAATAAAAAAGTCTTACGAAAACCGACGTTTTTTACGCCTTTTCGCCCTTTTCTACTAACCACTAACCCAACCACCTACCTTTAACCCAAGCCTAACCCTTCACCCAAAAGTCCTTTTGATATTTACAAAGGTATATAGTTAAAAATGAGGAGGATTGATTGCTTGGCAAGCCTATGGTAGGAGTAAGTTCCATGCCGCTCTCGAGTGATTCACTAAAATACATCTTCGGCCGAGTGTTGAGTGATCCCCCGTGAGGTGTGAACTTTTATATAAATGGAATTTTAAAGAGGCATGTTATGCCCTAATAAGTAATTTATCTTATGAAAAGTTTTAAATAAATCATGACGAATAGGATTGTAAATAAATAAAAATAAAACTTGATAAAAAATCTTGGAAATCCCGACACTCTATGACAAGCCCAAAAACCTTCTCTTCTACCCATTCCATTTGGGAGTGTAAAGCCACATATTAAAGAGTTTTGCTTGAGGATAAGCAAAGATTCAAGTGTGGGGGTATTTTTTGTGTGCAAAATGCAACATATAAATTACATCAATTGTGGCATAAAACTAACCCTTTTTTAGTACTAATGTTGGAAAAAGTGTGCTTTTGTCTTCCTTTTGTATTTTTAGGATTAAATGAGCTCAAATTAACAAAAGAAGCAAAAAGGCAGCTAAATCTAACATAAATACAAGAAAAGGAACAAACGTGGCATGCCCGACCTCCCCGAAAGCATCTTCCCAAGCAAAAAAAAAAGAGAACAGAAGGCTGAACACGCCCCGTGCTCAGTGAACACGGGGGCGTGCCCAAGTTCCAGCATAAAAGACAAAGTTATAGAAGCTTCTATCGCCCACCACGGGGTCGTGCTCAGCGGACATGGGGCCGTGGTCAACTATAAGATTCGCATAATCCAGGCAAATCTCGATAGTACAGATATGCTTCTGCACACGGGGGCGTGCCAAGCGGACACGGGGGCGTGGTCAACTAATGCAGACAAACTGCAATTAATGAAGACAGAGAAGAGGATGGACACGAGGCCGTGCCCACTGGACACGGGGCCGTGCCCGAGCTTCTGTTTAGCCTATAAATAGGAGTGCTTGGCTCAAGCTCAAACCATCCCTTGGCACACCACCTCTCTCACACTTCACCCACCACCCACCACCACCATAACACCATCATCCATCATAGAGTGTGTGAGTCATCTCGGGATCCAAGATTGATCGTAAGAGTTCTTGACAATCAAGGCCATGTTTGCCTAAGTCTCTTACATCACTTGGTGAAGACAAAGTGTCTAGTGTAATACTTTTTATTTTTAATCTTTTCGCACTTCTTAATTGGTTATGTATTAATGACTTTAATAACTAGTTTCTTATGTTGAAGGTGATTCTTCCTTATCGTTTGTCCGTGGTGTATTGGCATTATTTTACTGTCTATATAAAATAAAAGATTTTCACCATTCATATCTCCACGGTCTATATGGAGGTATGTTGGCTACCTGGTCGGGGGTTAAGGGAACGGTTTGGTAAGAGTCTTGCCATTGTTCAGTGTATAGATCCTGCAAAGGACCAGGGTCAAATTTAGTAGGACCTCCTTCAATACCTACCGGTATTGGATGGCGGGGGTCCAAACTCTTTAATCCCCTCATAAGTTAAGCTACTATTAAAACTTTAATCCGGCAACTTAGGACTGTATCCCTGCTGACTCAGACTACTTAGCCGAAGGTAACGTCGCCTTCAAAAGAGGGGCCTACCACATTATGCATTAATAACTTAATTAATTATCTTTCAATAATCCGACCCTTTAGGATTGTATCATTGCTGACTCAAACTACTGGGTTGAGGGTAACGTCACCTCCAAAAGAGGGGCCTACTACAATAACTAAGATAATCTCTTAAATAGTGCAAAAGTGCGGAAATAATCAAAGGTTACACTAAACACGAGTCGGAGCCAAGTGATTCATCTTGTCTATCTGTTTTTTTTTTTGTTTTTTTTTCAGCATTTTAGTTAGTTTTTATTTTTCTAGTTTAAAACCTTTTTCTAAACTTTGGATTTGATTAGACGTTGAGGATAAACCGGTACTAAAAGCTCTTGTGTCCTTGGACGACCTCGGTATCTTGCCAACACTATACTACGCTCACGATGTGTGCACTTGCCCATATGTGTGTTTAGTGTTAGTAAAATATAGTGTTTTATAAATTTTAAAATTGGCTAAAAAGTGTTAAAAAGGGCTTAATATATACATTAAAAACTAACGACACTTCACACGCATCAACGGGCTATCCCTCAACCCCGTCTCCGTAGTATAAAAATACCCCTTAACTCCATTTCCGTAGTGTAAAAATACCTCTCAACTCCATTTCTGTTATATAAAGGATACCCCTGATCCTAAAAAAAAATTAGGATAACCCTAACATTTTGGGCAGATTCCGCCACTGCTTCAAGTCACAATATCTAATTGTCTTTTTTACGGATCTATAAGTTGGCTTACATAAATTAAGTAAAGGATAATTGGGCTCAAAGTTTGTAGGATTTAACCAATTCAAGAAAAGAATGAAGAAAATCAACCAGGGGAATTAAAAGAAAAACATCAGTTCTGGCCTTCTGGGCAACTCCTTTTGGTCTGCGCGCAGATCATGAGGGAGTTCTTTTAGCTTTTTTTTTTCATGGGTGAGTATCAAATAGAAAGTTTATTTGGCTTGTAAGGAAAGCAAGCAATAGGATTATGATATATGGTAAAATTTAAAATAAAGAGAATTTTCGTCATCAATCAATGATTCAAACACTCAATCATTTTCAAAACCCACCATCTTCAACCTTTTCTTCACTTTCTATCACACTAATCACTACATTATAGTGCCATTTTCTTCATCAATCAATGATTCAAACACCCAATTAACGTGTTCTTCAACTTTTTTGAAGAAACCCAGTTTAATTTCATACAATATCTCATTTTTTTTCCCTGTGATTTTGAAGCGAATCATTCGATTCGTTCGATTCGATCGCTAATAAATGTTTCAAACATTCAAATTTCGTCAATCGGTGAAGAAATCTAAAGAAACCGACTTGATCTATGTAAGAAATTTTCGAATTGCATTTTTACGATCTGGGTTATTGAGTCATTGTGTTTTTCGATCTTGGCGGGGGTCCGAGAGCAGCACCTCTGGGAGCAGGGTCCAAGGGGCAGAGCCCCTGGATGGGGTCGAGCTGCATTGGAAAACTGCATCAGAAAATTTAATTTTCTGTCAATTGCCTCTAGAAAACTGCATTGGAATTACGACATTTTTATGTGTTTTCTGGCCATTGCGTTTAAAAAAAACATTTTTGAAGTGTTTTTAGTTATTGCGTTTTAGGTAAAACACATTTTATGTGTTTTCAGTCCATTGCGTTTTAGAGACAACACTTTCTTTTGTGTTTTTAAGCCATTACGTTTTAGAAATAAGATTTTTTTATGTGTTTTTTGACCATTGCGTTTTAGAAAAACACATTTTTGAAATATTTTTAGTCCATTGCGTTTTAGGTAAAACACATTTATATATGTTTTCAGTCCATTGCGTTTTAGAAAAAAAGACATTTTTAAGTGTTTTCTTGCAATTGCGTTTTAGAAATAAGACATTTATTTGTGTTTTTTGTGCATTGCGTTTTAGGTAAAACACATTTTTATGTATTTTCAGTCAATTGCGTTTTAGAAAAGTACATTTTTTTTGTGTTTTTAGGCCATTACGTTTAAAAAAAAAGACATTTTAAGTGTTTTCTGGCTATTGCGTTTTAAAAAAAAGAGATTTCTTTGTGTATTGCGTTTTAGAAAAAAAGTCATTTTTATGTGTTTTCAGTCCATTGCGTTTTAGAAAGTGCATTTTCTTTTGTGTTTTTAGGCTATTGCATTTTAAAAATAAGACGATTTCTTTGTGTTTTCTGGCTATTGCGTTTTACATATAAAACATTTCTTTGTGTTTTTGGTGCATTGCGTTTTAGAAAAAAAAGTCATTTTTTTACTTTTTTTCCATTGCGTATTACGCAACTGGGTTTTCAATTTTTTTTTCGAAAATGTACCAATAGTATACTCGTTTCAAAGATAAAAAAAACGCTCGTTTTTTGGTGCAATTTTTATAAAAAAATAATGTCGTATAAAAAGTTATTAACGTTTAAAAAATGGGGGGGGGGGGGAATTAGATGAGAGATAAACTATTGTCCTGTATTGACTAGAATGCCCTTACACAAACTCACGCGCCTCTTTTATTTTCTTCAATTTCACTCATTTAATCTTAGCACTTGATTAAATCAATTGATGGTCAAGATTACTTCCTAGCCTTTCTAGCCAAAAAAATTTCCTATTATATCCTACCCCATATATCTAAAATAGTGTTAGTGGAGAGTTATTGGATTTTATCACCCCCAACTATCGGTTTTTGGTCGTTGCCACCCCCAACTAAACACCTCCAACTTGACTTTTAGTTTGGGGTTATTGGATTTTATCACTCCTAACTATTGGCTATTTGCCGCTGCCACCCCCAACTATCACTTTGATGCCCATCACCCCCAACTTAACACTTACTGTGTTCTGTCAGCACGTCGTTAACTGATCACTAACTTTTGATCTTGGTACTATACTTTTGGGGGTGTCATAGGCATCTTAGGAAGGTTTTAGGGATCTTAAGACACCCCAAAAGTATAGTAACAAGATCAAAAGTTAGTGATCAGTTAACGACGTGGTGACAGAACACACTAAGTGTTATGTTGGGGGTGACGGGCGTCAAAGTGATAGGTGAGGGTGGCAGTGGCCAATGGCCAATAGTTGGGGGTGATAAAATCCAATAACCCTTTAGTTTGTGCTGGTATCACTCTGTTAAATCACTACTAACAGAGTTAGTTTCTGATCCTAAGTGTCACAATCTTGATTACGTGGACAAGATGACATGGCGAATTCGTGGCACTACATGTATATATAAAAGCTGCATTTACCCTCAATTATAATTATATACGCACAAATTCCACAAACCCTAATTCGTAAACAACATACCCACTTCATCAAAATCACTCACCAGATAACTCGATTCCTTGTTATCAAATCTTGAGATCATCATCCAACCGACTAAAATCCCCCAACAAAAACCCATTCCTATCAATCATCGCCGAATTCAAACCATTCGAAACCCTAATTTGCGACTAAAATTCACTCTTCTTCGTAAAATAAGCAGCCAGTGTCGCTTCACTGGTGCAAAATTTGCCCAAAAAGACGTGTGAATTGGTAGCAGGATCTCGGATTCTTGCAATCCATCTGCCATTCTTCCTCCAAACACATTTGTAGCGTTTGTTGTGGATCTTGTTTAATTTTTTTATAGAAATGTTTCGGTTTCTTCTGGGTCGTTCGTATTGTCGTTGTAGCCTCATACGATTGTGTGTTGTTCATCCATTGATTTGTGGTCTTCTTCCCACTAATTGTTGTTGTTTGAATCCATATGAATCTTCTCAATAGTGTTGTTTACGAAATAGAGCGAATTTGAATCCATTTGGTGAATGATTTTGCTGAAACAAGTATGTTTTTATATATACATATAGTGCCACATAATCAAGATTTGCCATGTCATCCTGTCCATGTAATCAAGACTGTGACACGTAGGATCAGAAACTAACTCCGTTAGTAATGAGTTAATAGAGTGGTGCCAACACAAACTAAAATTCAAGTTGGAGGTGCCAGGTGTCAAAGTGTTAGTTGGGGTGGCAACGGCCAAAGCCCGATAGTTGAGGGTGATAAAATCCAATAACCCTAATATATTTACAAAATCAGTGTTCCTTAAATATATCGGTGATTCTATAGTTTGAATTAATTTTCATGGGTTAATTGAGAAAAATACAAAGAAAAGGAATTGCACCGTAAGTTGGTTAAAAAAAATTATAATATGTTGGTTGAAGAAAAAGAATTAGATTGATTGAATAAAAAAAACGTAAACTATGTGACAACTGCCAAATTTGCATGCATCCGTACAATTAATTAATTATGATTAGTGCTTAATGACTGTGCTGAATTACAACTGATGACTTAAACTGCTTTCTGATTTCTGTATCATACATACATGTGCATCACATTTCATAATGTCACATCACTTTTACATACAAACCTTTAGTGACATAAATGAAGCACAAAGCACAACTAGCACCGTTAGCAGATAACTCAGAAAAATGCTGACGATGTCAGTACATAGACAGACAGTATTTTGAGACCCCGTAAGGGCCAGAGACAAGGTACTACACTAGTATGGTGTGTAGGGAGGTAATGACCATAAAACTGCGTCACTAGGTGAAAGTTTAAGTGCCGGAAAGTGCCAAAAACCCACCCAAAGTGCAGAATTCAGCATATTTCAGTAAATTTCAGCATTTTAATAAACTAGTAACATGCAAAAATATGGAAGAATGGTCCTGAATGCTTTCCTAAGTGTTGGGAATTAAAAGTGTCACAAAAGGGTACTTAATGGACACTAAACGGAATAACTTGACACTTTAACAAACCGGTATCTAAACGAACAACCGGACATTACCCGGAACACCAAAATATTGCTAGAAGCATTGTTTTATTATTTCTTGGCTAGTTATGGTCCCCGAACACCCTAACACACTATATAATGCATGTAACACTTAAAACACTAGACTTTACATCTAACTTCCAACTAATTAACCTACTTATCATTCAAATTTACACATGGACCCCTTCCCCCCTCCATATTTACGTCACCAAGATGTGGCCCACCCAAGATCACCATAATCCTTACAAGATTTCACTAAATCTCCACTTAATCTTTCCTTGGATTTGATAAAATCATGCATCTACTATAAGAGACATATTAACCTTTGGGCAATAGAGCTATATGGTTATAAATTAATCTAGAGCTCACACATTTCATCTTCATCATCACAACTCTCTCACTCTCTTGCTCTCCCTCTCTCGGCCGAACATAGCTCCACACACCACCACCATTGCCAAGCCTTGATCAATCATTCCAAGCTCATCCAAGGGTGTAAGAAGGTGATTCGCGAAGCTTGGAACTCTTGGATCTTGAAGGACCACTCACACAAGCTTTTACCCACTCCATCTTCACACTTGTTTCTTCCCTAGCTTTGAGCTAGTTGTAAGCTTCTTGTTACTAGTTTTTTTTACTTCTCATTTAGTTGGTTAAAAGATGTTATACATTGATGGTCATGATGAACACTAAAGAACATAAACTTGAATCTTGAACATAAGTTTGAAATATGATGAAATCTTGTTGAAATAATGTTGTTTGGTGTATGAATATTACTTGCTTGTTGATTTCTTGAAATGATGATGTTAATCATCACATGGAGCTTGCTAGATTGTGATTAAACACATAATCTAGCAAGTGAGAGGATGATTATGTGACAACATAAGATGATCATCCTCTTGTGTAAACATGAACTTGATAAATGAAATGGTTTCTTGAAAAATAATAAACCAAGTAAGCTAGTAAACTTGTAGATTCAAGATTTATGAATGATTTTCCAAGAAAACCGAGTTTAAAATATGATTTTTGGAGGATCATGGTTTTTACTTAAACCTACACTATTTTTAGTGGAAAAACAAGTGTAGAAATACTAGAGAAACAAGAAGACCTTATAAATAAACATTTTTGTAAAATATGTTTACAAGTTGTAAACACCAAGTTTCTTTAAGAATGAGATTTTTAAAGGAATAAACACACTTTAAAGGGTAACAAAACCCCCTAAACACTTTACCAAGTTACTACAAATTTTTGTGAAAAGATCAAGTTCATATTGTTACGTAAAATGTATAGTTTTTGCACTTGGTAAGTGCAAGATGTTTAGGGTTTGATTATTGTGTGTTGATTTTCAAAAGAAAATGATATGCTAAATGGCATGGACACCTCCATTTTCAAAGGAAACTATGGAAAGATTTTCTAAAAATACAAACACTTAGAAATATTTTATAACAAATATTTACAAGTGTGTTTTGGCTATGATTTCCAATACAAACCTTGCCATAGATTTTGTTACAAAATACAAGAATTGAAGGTTGGTTTTTACAAATAAAAATGAATAAATATGTATTTAGAATATATATTTACATTACAGACATTGTGTGTGATTATGTGTATATTTCGTGTAATAGTTATATTGTTTTATGGGTTAAAATAATATAACTTAACAAAATACCAAGAAAATACAATCCCAAAATAATACCAAAAATCACAAGGAATAAATAGGCAAGTTACACACTTGATATTGTGGAACCGAACGATAGAACGTAACTTACAAATATTCCGGAAATACCGTAAATATATATTTGGTAAATATTATTTTGGAAACGAAAGAAGTGAAAATATAATTTTGTACATATTACCAAGTATATCATATTTTCGACAAAGAGAAAATATATTATTTTTGGGAGATAAAAATATATTTTCCTAGTATATTTAGAAGATATATGATTTCTGAGAAAAATATATATTTTCTTGGAATACATTATTTTTGGACAAATGAGTATATTTTCTAAAGTTAAACTTGAAAATATATTGTTTTGGTAATATATTACTTTAAGAATACAAATGCAAGAATACGAATATACATGAATAAAATACCCCCATCCTTGGGAAGGAAATACGAAGTTAAATACTTGAGAAGTATTAATACAGAAATACTGCTTAAACAATTATTCCAAAACTAATATAATTTAAGTTGAAATATTAATTATTTTGACAAATAATTATAACTTGGAATAATATTGGGAACATAAGAAACGTAACTAAAAACGTAAGTACAAAGGCAAGGCACGGCCCATTCGTCTAATAGACCCTAGCACGTTATAGGTAGTCGGGTTTGCTGAAGAGATTTTGGGTTACGATTCTGAAGATGCAATACGGTGAGTTCATGTCCCGCTTTTCTCTAAACTGTTTTGTTTATTACTTCGGGGGTGAAATACATGTTACAAAAGGATTACATACAATACTATTGGTATGGTTAGCCTAGGAAAGAACCATAGATCTTGTGATTGGGTAGGCGGATACTTGGGACCATTAATCCTCGTATAAGGACCGAGGGGAATGAGTGATAGATCTATTTGGGTGTAGCGAGCCCACACCCATGAGGCCAGGGTGGCCCATAGTGGTGACTATGTCTTCCAGCCGGAAGTCCGGTACAACTTTGCTAGGTTTGATTCTTCCTACACCGTCACACATATCAGTGGCCTTGCAAACCATTGGTGATCTTTTCCTTGCTTGCTTTCATACCGGAACATACATACATACACTGTTTACAAAGGTTTATACATAGTTATACAAACACATGAACTCGCTCAACTTTTGTTGATTTTTCAAATTACATGTATTTCAGGGAACTAAGTGGATCTGGCTGGTGTGTGTGCATGTTGTCAAGCTGTGCCATGAATAAAAGATATCATTCAAGGTCCTTAGAGTTTAGAAGATGCATCCTATTCCAGGACGGGGTACATGTTTCTAAACCCAGTTTTACTTAAAGTCTTTTGTCGAATCTTCATGAACTAATTAAAACATGTTATAGTTTGCAATTTGAATTTGGTATCGATGTTTCAAACAATTATGTTATGTCATTTTCAAACTTAATTAATGAATGACATCTACGGTTTTATCATTTAGCATTGTTATGATTGAATGCTACGGTATTAAGAAGTCACACCAATAATCACGCTTTCGCAAAAGTCAGGGTGTGACAGCTTGGTATCTGAGCTTCGATCGTACAAACTAGGGTTCTTTCTCGAGTCTAGACTACGATCATTAGGGCTCTCACGAAAATGTTTTCACAAACATGTTTTCATGGCATACACAAAATGTCCAGATCCATGAAACAAACATTTTTACAAACAAAGCCACGCTACACATTTCCGACTTTATGTTTATGATTCAGTCTGAGAGACTGGGAGTTTAATCTGAGAGATTCAGTCTGAGAGACTGGGTAGTTGATCCGAGAGACTAGTTAGGACAGTTTGAGAAACTGAGAAGTTTAGTCTGAGAGACTAAGTAGTTCAGTCTGAGAGACTGGGAGGCTTAGTCTGAGAGACTAAGTAGGTAGACTGGGACTAGGATGAATACATGCTTACATTGTTACTATTTACATGCTTATTTGATGATTGTTGATATATGTGTATATGTTGTGATTGATTTGTTACAGACACCATGTCCTCCTCTGAGAGTGGAGTATCCGATACAGTAGACCCCATGGCCATCATTTCAGATGATGAGATCATCCCAGAGGATGGGGTTTTTACATCTGACACTACGAGTGACGACGACGATGATTTCCAGCCATTTGCTTTACCAGATTTTGGAAATGATGTACCGCTAGCTGATGGTCTTCCTGGCGAGGATCTACTTTGTGACACCCCAAGAAAACCAGGAAAACCACGCAACCTAACTAGCTTCCTCAGTGACTACGTACTAAATTTCGGGACAAAATTTCTTTCAACTTGGGGATGATGTGACAACTCGAAATGTAGAACCTGTCTTTGCACTTGAGGTAACATTTGTAAACATTATGCGACTGTTTGATATGTTGATTTTATGGAATGTTATGAGTTTGTTGTGTATACGTGTTACATATTAGTTGTTATCTTATTGGATGATCAAAATCACACAACACCCTTTGGTCCGTACCTCTACTCGCACTACTCCTCTCGGCCCAACCCCACTTTGTTTGACCCGTGACTAAGGACAACCCAATAATTGGGTTCGGCCCACTCCCCTTTTATATGCTTACACATAACCTTATGGGGTTTTGGTTTCCTCATAATTTGCAACCAAGAAAGCATACATCAAACCCTAGCTCTCCTCTTCTCTTCCTTTCCCACTCGTCGGCAGCCTAATCACCATCGAAGACACATGGAATGCGGCACTCTCCTTCCCTCTCGACCGCACACTTGTCGGCATACGAGTTACCGGTTAGTCCCTAGTTTAGTTTCGGCTAATATTCTGTGATTGTTCAGGCATGTGTTAATGAGACGCTCAGTATGATTTTATGCGTGAACTTGATATTGATGATTCCATGATTTAATGTTGATATGCTTTGATATGCTTTGTATGCTATGGATGTGATCAAGGTCCGAATGTATGTTAACGGAGTGATAATTCTTGAATATGAGATGTGATGTATTGTTGGTTTGATGCGCATGGGATTTAGGGATTTCAGGTTGTAATCGATATTACTAATGTGTATGGTCCGATTCTATGTTTCAGAGTGTTGATTTGTTATCGTTCCTGATTAGTTAATCATTAGGGTTGTACGAACATGCATAACTTATGAATCGATTGTTGTTAAAAATTATTATTTTGATTCGATTGAAACTGCCAACACTTGTTAACTATCATTACGGAAATAATGGGCAGCAATCAAGGAAATCATGTTTTGATCGATAATGCAATATTTGGAAACTGGTAGAATTTAAGTGGTAAAATAAATTTGACAACCGAATTGCTACAATTACGGGATTTCTCAACGGACCGCACAAGCTTGTGGGATCGCACAAGATCCACCCTTAATCGCACAAGGGATGGATCGCACAATACAGTCGCACAAGCTAGAGTGCAGCAGATTAGAGCACAGGGTACATTTGGGATATGCATGATCGCACAAGATAGTGCCGATCGCACAAGCCTTGGGCCACACACAACCGTTTAAACCTTATTATGACTTTTGGCCTTAAAGCCCAAAGCTTAATCGCACAAGATAAATGGACCGCACAAGTTGACTTTCTGTTTGTTGTTTGGGCCGTGGGAATATTGGGTTGTTAGGTTATTGGGCCGGGTGGTTCCGGTCGCACAACCCATTGTGAGTCGCACAAGGTGGTGCTGGACGCACAACAGGTTGGGCCGATTATCTTGTGAGATTCATCTTTTGGATCGCACAAGAGGATTGGGTTTGCACCATCATAATAGCCCAATCACTCAAAGTCGCACAAGTTTGGGTTATGTCATTGTGAATTGTATGCTACTGATATATGATCAATGTGTTTGCCATGCTCGTGATGTGTTATAACTTGTTAGCGTATGTGTAAACCTACGTGCACTACTTGAACCTAGATCTGACTTGTACGGTAACCATGTTAGGAAGTGGTTGACCACTAGCAGGTTGATTGACCTCTTTGTGTATCTGCCGAGCAAACCGAGGTGAGTTCACACTTTCTACAAGGCATGGGATTCCCAGGGGTTGGGAATGGATTAGGAATTGGGATTCCTCGTCCTTCTTGGGTAGGACAGAATGGGTTAAGGAATATGAATTCCTCGTCCTCGTTGGACAGATTAAAGTTGACTAGACAAAAACTCTATCAACGAAGTCCCTCCTTTTATATCGACTTAATCGCCGAGGCCAATGGCGAACGGGTCATTAATTAAATAGCGTTATTAGGTTTGATAAACCTCACACTGTGCCGCTGAGGACGGGCGTGGACTAATGGACTAGGAACGTCAATGATGATAGACATTGACGCATGGGCACATAAACATGAATAACGTCAGTAGTCGATATGGTAACGAGTCTTGTAGTGTAAACATGGGGTAGCCCCCACAGCTGTATGGCCAGAGTAAATGGGATTAAACAATTCACGATTTTAAACTATGGGGTAACCCCCACGGCAAGGATGCTAGCTAAAGGAAACTATGTTTTTGGAATAACTTAAACAAACACCCAACTGTGAACTCGCTCAACTTTGTTGTTGATTCGTTGTTACATGCCTTGCAGGCCTTTAGGTGCATATCATTGGAACTTGCTGTCTGGGAGGCTAGAGTGGTCATGGGTCAAGATACATGGAAACGTAACACAAGACTAATGGCTTTTACATGTGGTTTATAAACTCTTAACGAATGAATTTTGCTTCCGATGTATACTGTTAATGATTTGTAACGTGTAACACTTAATGTTAATAAATGAATGCTTCATTTAAATATACCTATGAGTTCAAGGTGATTGGTGGCTAGATCCTGGTGTGTCACACGCCTCGCGGGGGTTTCCGCTTGTGGTATTTTGGGGGTGTAACAGATTGGTATCAGAGCCATTGGTTATAGTGAACTTGGTTTTAAAATGGGGAAAAACGTTTTTTGTAAAACCAGACTATAACCGAATAGTTCTGAAAACGTGAATACGACCATGACACTCAGCTCCAGATTGCAAGGTTCGTCTCTCGTATACTCATTATACTGCGTAACTAGTGAATACTTACATATGATATTGCATGTGATTGCACATCTAGCATAACAATATGGGTTCATGTATTATTTGAACGTGTTATGTGACTGATAGGGTGGAATTTCCCTAAACCTTCGTGACTTACGCTTCGTGATGCTCTTTGTTTGCTTCTCGAGTTTGAGGAATCATTTGACATGAGTTAGGAGGAGCTGAGATGAGAATGCAAATCGCAATATTATTGTGGGTGCACACATAATAATAATGTGAGGTGCATGCGAGTCCCAGTGAGCCTTAACTAGTGGAAAATGGGTTCCGTTCCGTTATTTGATCGATGTGAAACATAATAAACCTATAGGGGTCATAGTAGTGATTGTCCCCCGCTCGAACGTGAACTTTTCATTCATCTCTAGAAACACGATACTATCGAGTATTACCTGAACACCCATCTGAGCACTTAGCGAACCGTGTAGAATGTTAGGTGCTTATACGAACGTCCATGTGTGGGATGTCGCAGTGTCGAATGATTGATCGATACCCTTCTTACCCCTCTTTGTTTGCTGGAACTCATGTATTGACGTCTTAGATTCCGAAGTGTGATCACTTCTGCGATACCCTCGTAACAGACCGAGTATTACTCAAGCAACTTGCAACATCGGTGGACAGGAAGATGAGCGTAGTACCTTACCGACCTCAGTACTTGACGACCCTGATTTCTGGCAACGAGTACCAGCAAATTGGTGTCAAGCGACCCTTGTCAGCGACTCATGGGAGTCAACTCTTACGAATCAATCAGGACATAAGCAATGACAATCGACTATAACGCGAAACGTGTAATCGCTAGCACAGTGCGTAGTACTTTAGAACGTGGCTCAGAATGTGGAAAGATGGACCTCGATGGCGAAGAATCGTAGGGCTTCGTTTCAAGCAACGACATTGGGAGCAGCCGTCACAGCAACAACAGGGTATTCGTAACCCTAGCCTACAGTAAGGAAATAAAAGTGACTACAACATGGATTGGCCGTGGTTAAGTCAAGGAGACAACGACCAAAGGAACAACGACAGTGCTTGAAATACTTGTAATGAAAACAACACCACTAGGAATGATGCTCATGGAAGGACATTTAGAATTGGCATGGGCGACGCCAGGACTTTAGCAACATGATAGCTAGTATGAGTAGCTAATCGCTTCGTCTTTGATCCGTTTGACCTTGATGCACCTAGAATTTGAACCTGTTGTGGAATCGGCTGACGACAAGACAATCGACATTTCATATGATAGTTGGGATGCAAATTCGACCCTGTGGGACAAGTGATCGACATCGATCTTCCTTCTGCTATCCTTGATGGTTTGAAGCAGTAGTTAGAATGGATTGGTAATCCATATATTGCGCAGATATACCTTGTGAGGAGAAAACTTTGCGTATCCCCCTCCCTAGTGGAGAATGACCACCTGTTTCAAAGTATCAGAATTGTGCAAAGGTTAGCGTCAATTCTGCAATGAAAGCTTGGAAGTGTTCATGGAAGGATTATCCCACTATGTTAGCACTTATTATTGATGTTTAGGTTGAGGAAAAGAGGATCGAGGATCCACCCTTTGTTCATGATTCTACCTATGTGCTACCAGAGGAACTATCAGGTGCACCCTCACATCCTCCGGAGGAGTATCAAATCAGTATCAGGTCAGAGGCAGCCCTGATTACTCGTACTCTTACCGCCCTGCACCAGGAGGGTTGCAAGAGCTATGTTAATCAACTACAGGGGTTATTGAACATGAGTTTTGTTGAACCTAGCTTTTCGCTTTGGGGAGCCCCAGTAGATCCATGAATTTTCGTATGTGTACTGATTATCGAGAACTTAGTAAGGTGGCAGCTAAGAACCACTTGCCTCGACCATGTATTGGTAACCTGTTGACCAGCTGCGAAGATCAAGCCCCATTCGAGGATTTACTAACGAGTGAGCTATCACCAGATGGAAGTCCAAGGAGGAGCATGTTCCTACAACAGTATGTCGAACGCGATGCAGCCATTTCAACTCTGTATACCATAATCATTGAATTGAACAACACACCAGCAGCTTCAGGGATTACATGAATCGACCGTATTTATTGACGACATTCTGAATTAAGACCAGGAGAAAGGAACACCATGTGGGAGGAGAAATTACGTGCGAAGTCATGCATTTTGATCAGGTAACTAACGGAGTGGGAATACTCGTGGATCTCGCTGAGATGCATCTTGTTAGAAACCGATCAACACCAAAGATTTCCTTCGGGGATGCAGCAATTCCTTGGTTTCACTAAATGCTACCGCAGCTTACCCACATGATTTTCAAAGGTCACACAACTTAAATCTCTTTAGCACAGTAGGGTACTGTGTTTGTGAAAGACGAAACAGGAGGACGTCTTTTCAGCTTTCGAGTTCCAACTCTGCATTGCACCGATCATCGTCTTTACCCGAGGGTGCGGGTGATTTAGTGGTATACCATGATGGCCGAATCAGAGTCCCGGTTACACACAGACACAACACGAGAAAGTGATGAATTACGTGATGGAGTTACAAGGGGGAAACTGCACGACACACGACTGACGGTGAAAATCGTGGCCTTGGGATTTTGGATGGAGGCATTACTTGGACGGTACGAGATGTGTTATTTAGACCGATCACAAGGGCCTCCCGTGTACCTTGGCTTCGACAGAACAAAATCAGTTAAGGGCATCGCTGGAGGGAACTTTTGGATGATTGCAGCTATGAAATTTGAACGTGCACGAGCCTTGCAGCTCACTATCGACTCTAACTTACCTGATTAGACTCGCTCTGTTCAAACTGGAGAACTGAAGGAAGATGATTTTCAAGTTGAACCCATGCGGGGCATGGAGAAACAACCTTTGACAGGTCGGACGATGTTCGCTACCTCATGGAACAAATGTGGGTCTCACTATACGACTACTGTAGGGAGCTTGTGTCGAGCAAAACACATCGGCATCGATATTCTAGTCATCTGGGTTTTGATGAGAGATACTGGGATCTATAAACCTTGTGCTGGTAATCGGGCATGAAGGCCCACCTAGCTAGGTATGGGAAGGATATTTGACTTGTGGAGAGGTCAAGGTGAAGTGTTAGCAACCAGAAACAACTATATGGAAAGCGAAAACAGACTGCCATGGATTTGGTCGCTAGTCTACTTACAACTCGAAATGGAAACGATATCAACTGGATGATCGTTGATTGTCTCACGTAACCAGCACACTTTCTAGCCAGCAGGGGAAACGGATAAGTTTTCTACACTTGCAGTCATCTACCTGAAAGAAGTGGTTGCTAGGCACGGGGTGCTAGCCTCCAGTATTTCTGATCGCGACCCACGATTTGCATCTGATTGTGGCGAGCGATGCACAAATCCTTTGGCTCACATCTAGACATGAGCACAACATATCATCCCCCAGACGGAGGAGCAGACTGAACGCACCATCCAAACTCTTGAGGACATATTTCGGGCATGTGTAATTGACTTTGACAACGATTGGGAAGGACATCTTCCCTTTAGTGGAGTTTTCGTATAACAACAGTTACCACACTAGCATCCAAGCTGCTTCGCTTGAGGCATAGTACGGACAGAAGTGTCGATCATCCCTTTGTTGGGCGGAAGCTGGAAACACCCGAATCGCTGGCCCAGAACTCGTCATAGACACAATAGAGAAGATTGCTCAGATACAACAACGAATGGCGGCAACTCGTGACCATCAGAAAAGCTACGCTGATAAGCGCAGGAAACCACCATCGAACGGTAATGTTCGTTTTGGTAAACGAGGCAAACTCAACCCGCGATATGTTGGGCCTTTCGAAATCACGGAGAGAATTGGCAAGGTGGCCTGCAGATTGAATCTACCCGAAGAACTTAGTGGAGTTCACAACGTATTCCATGTGTCGAATCTGAAGAAGTGTCTGTTAGATGAAACTCTTATAGTTCCTTTCAAGGAGCTCACCATCGACGATCAGTTGTGATTTGTCAAAGACCAGCGGGAATCTTGGACCAGGAGGTCAAGATTCTCAAACGCACCGGGATACCTATGGTTCGAGTTCGTTGGAACTCCCGTCGTGGCCCAGAGTTCACCTGGGAACGAGAAGACCAAATGAAATGCAAATATACCCAGTTGTTGAGTAAGATGAAACCGCTACTGAGACTGAAGCTACTGCGGAATTTCGGGACGAAATTCCAAACCAACGGGGGAAGGATGTGACACCCCAGGAAAACCACGCAACCTAACTTGCTTCCTCAGTGACTACGTACTAAATTTCAGGATGAAATTTCTTTCAACTTGGGGATGACGTGACAACTCGAAATGTAGAACCTGTCTTTGCACTTGAGGTAACATGTGTAAACATTATGCGACTGTTTGATATGTTGATTTTATGGAATGTTATGAGTTTGTTGTGTATACGTGTTACATATTAGTTGTTATCTTATTGCATGATCAAAATCACACAACACCCTTTGGGCTGTACCTCTACTCGCACTACTCCTCTCGGCCCAACCCCACTTTGTTTGACCCGTGACTAAGGACAGCCCAATAATTGGGTTCGGCCCACTCCCATTTTATATGCTTACACATAACCTTATGGGGTTTTGGTTTCCTCATAATTTGCAACCAAGAAAGCATACATCAAACCCTAGCTCTCCGCTTCTCTTCCACTCCCACTCGTCGGCAGCCTAATCACCATCGAAGACACATGGAACACGGCACTCTCCTTCCCTCTCGACCGCACACTTGTCGGCATACGAGTTACCGGTTAGTCCCTAGTTTAGTTTCGGCTAATATTCTGTGATTGTTCAGGCATGTGTTAATGAGACGCTCAGTATGATTTTATGCATGAACTTGATATTGACGATTCCATGATTTATTGTTGATATGCTTTGATGTGCTTTGTATGCTATGGATATGATCAAGGTCCGAATGTATGTTAACGGAGTGATAATTCTTGAATATGAGATGTGATGTATTGTTGGTTTGATGCGCATGGGATTTAGGGATTTCAGGTTGTAATCGATATTACTAATGTGTATGGTCCGATTCTATGTTTTGGAGTGTTGATTTGTTATTGTTCCAGATTAGTTAATCATTAGGGTCGTATGAACATGCATAACTTATGAATCGGTTGTTGTTAAAAATTATTATTTTGATTCGATTAAAACTGCCAACACTTGTTAACTATCATTACGGAAATAATAGGCAGCAATCAAGGAAATCATGTTTTGATCGATAATGCAATATTTGGAAACTGATAGAATTTAAGTGGTAAAATAAATTTGAAAACCGAATTGCTACAATTACGGGATTTCTCAACGGACCGCATAAGCTTGTGGGATCGCACAAGATCCACCCTTGATCGCACAAGGGATGGATCGCACAATACAGTCGCACAAGCTAGAGTGCAGCGGATTAGAGCACAGGGTACAACTGGGATATGCATTATCGCACAAGCCTTGGGCCACACACAACCGTTTAAACCTTATTATGACATTGGGCCTTAAAGCCCAAAGCTCAATCGCACAAGATAAATGGATCGTACAAGCTGACTTTCTGTTTTTTGTTTGGGTCGTGGGAATATTGGGTTGTTAGGTTATTGGGTCGGGTGGTTCCGGTCGCACAACATGTTGTGAGTCGCACAAGGTGGTGCTGGACGCACAACAGGTTGGGCCGGTTATCTTGTGAGCTTCATTTTTTGGATCGCACAAGAGGATGGGGTTTGCACCATCATAATAGCCCAATCACTCAAAGTCGCACAAGTTTGGGTTATGTCTATGTGAATTGTATGCTACTGATATATGATAGATGTGTTTGCCATGCTCGTGATGTGTTATAACTTGTTAGCGTATGTGTAAACCTACGTGCACTACTTGAACCTAGACCTGACTTGTACGATAACCATGTTAGGAAGTGGTTGACCACTAGCAGCTTGATTGACCTCTTTGTGTATCTGCCGAGCAAACCGAGGTGAGTTCACACTTTCTACAAGGCATGGGATTCCCCGGGGTTGGGAATGGGTTAGGAATATGGATTCCTCGTCCTTCTTGGGTAGGACAGAATGGGTTAAGGAATATGAATTCCTCGTCCTCGTTGGACAGTTTAAAGTTGACTAGACCGAAACTCTATCAACGAAGTCCCTCCTTTTATATCGGCTTAATCGCCGAGGCCAATGGCGAATGGGTCATTAGTTAAATAGCGCTATTAGGTTTGACAAACCTCACACCGTGCCGCAGAGGACGGGCGTGGACTAATGGACTAGACACGTCAATGATGATAGACATTGACGCAAGGGCACATAAACATGACTAACGTCAGTAGTCGATATGGTAACGAGTCTAGTAGTGTAAACATGGGGTAGCCCCCACGGCTGTATTGCCAGAGTAAATGGGATGAAACAATTCACGATTTTAAACTATGGGGTAACCCCCACGGCAAGGATGCCAGCTAAAGGAAACTATGTTTTTGGAATAACCAAAACAAACACACAACTATGAACTCGCTCAAATTTGTTGTAGATTCGTTGTTACCTGCCTTGCAGGCCTTTAGGTGCATATCATTGGAACTTGCTGTCTGGGAGGCTGGAGTGGTCATGGGTCGAGATACATGGAAACGTAACACAAGACTAATGGCTTTTACATGTGGTTTATAAACTCTTAACGAATGAATTTTGCTTCCACTGTATACTGTGAATGATTTGTAACGTGTAACACTTAATGTTAATAAATGAATGCTTCATTTAAATATACCTATGAGTTCAAGGTGATTAGTGGCTTGATCCTGGTGTGTCACACGCCTCGCGGGGGTTTCCGCTTGTGGTATTTTGGGCGTGTAACATACTTCTTGTTCAGATCCCTGCTCCTTTTCCACTTGCTGCATTTCCTCTTGAGGATCTGCCTCTTGACGCTATGTCAGAGGATGACATCGATCTTTTTATTGAGGGTTCCCCTGAGGGTTCCTAGGATGATGGAGTTCCAGTCGCCGATGTCATTGCTGTTCCGCTTATTGAGATTCCTGTCGTTGAAATTTCTTCTGACCATTCTGGTCCTGATTCGTTCGAGTCTGGGTCATCTACTACTTTACACACGACTTTGACCCTGAGCATGAGATTGAGTTTGTCCCCGATGATCAGCCTTTTGAGGCGCCTGTCGTTCCTGACGATCAGCTCCTTGGTATACCCGCTGATCTTGAGCTTGCACCAGCTGACCCTGAGCCTGTGATTGCACCCGATCCTATACCTACTCACGATCCTTTGCCTGAGCATGACCCTGCACCTACTGATGTACCAGTTATTGCACCACTGTTACCTGACCCTTTACCTGCAGCCGTTGATCATGCTCCTTTTGCTGACCATGTTGACCCCGGATATGCATTCATCCACAATGGGTGGATAGAGGATGACGATGACTTACCTCCTTTTGATGGACCTGTTACTCCCCCTCCTGCACCTACGCATACACCCATTGATATCGCTCAGTTACACCCACATGTGTCTGACACACACCATATCGACTTGCCAATCACGTTCTTGCAAGATATCCCTCCACCCCTGTCACACCCTGGCTTTGCGGGAGCGTGGTTAATTTGGTGTGACTTCTTAATACCATAGCTTAACCATAACAAATCTATATGAAATAAAACCATGCAAGATCATCCATTCGATTAAGTTTTAAAAACCAAATACAATAACATTATCTTAACGGAAACACATCCTAACGACATAAACATTGTTCAACAAACACAACATAACATAAACATAGTTTAAGGTCTGTGACTTGTCCAGGAAAGAGTCACATTCCCTAAACCCGGATGACCTCGTAACTAGTGCAGCGGGAAAACGTGTCATACCGCGCCAGATCCTTTAATTCCCTGAAATACATATAAGTTGAAAAATCAACAATAATGTTGAGCGAGTTCATGTGTAAGTGAGTAAATAAACCTTTGTAAGTATAAAAATAGTCTTGGTATGTAGCAAATAAGGGAATTGAGATCACCAATGGTTTGCAAGGCCACTGATATATGTGAAGTGCAAGTAGGGAGACTCAAACCAAGCAGATTTTGCCACGGCATTAGTATGTGGACAAAGTCACCCCGAGGTCCGTTTCTAGTTTGGCCTGGGGCTGGGCTCGCTACACCCAGATAGATCTACCGCTCCTGTCCCTCGGTCCTACCATGAGGACTAATGGCCTCATGTTGCTCCTACCCACTCACATGATCTAAGTAGTAAACCTCCTTACGCTAAACATACCATGTATAAAGTACTTGTAATCAAAGTAACATGTATTTCACCCCCGTAGTTAAAAACTGAAAACAGTTAAGAGAAAAGGGGGACATGAACTCACAGTGGTGCGTCTCTACCAAGTATACCTCCAAATCAAGCAGCTGTGTGACGACCTACACGTACTAATTCTATTAGACGGACGGCCGTGCCTTAGCTTTATGGTTTTTAAGTTTTTGGGAAATAGTTAGACAACTATTTCGTGTTTACATTCTGTATACTTGGTAATCATTTTCCTTCCCAAGGATGGGGGATTTAATACATGTGTGTTCGTATAATCTTTGAAATATATTATTAAGTCTCACTTAAAATATATTTTATTTCTAACTCCAAAATATAAATATTCTTCTTAAAAATATTATATTTTCTATTACACATAATTTTCCCCAAAATAATACTTTAACAAAAATACGCGTTCATGAATATTTCCTTAAAATGTGTAAGTTAAGTTTTAACGATCGAGTGGTAATAATAATTACCGGTGTAACTTATATATTTATCGTAGAGACGTTCGTATTATTTTGGATCCATTAACATTCGATAGTTTTATTTTTACCCTAAAAATAATACTAGTATTTTCACAAAATAATCATAAACACATATCAAGTGACTTTATGAAAAATATATACTAAATATATATTTACCAAGTTTTATTTTGTGAAATTCCACCCCCGATGTTTTGTAATTAAAGTCGTGGCGAAATCTATAATTTGAAAACAAGTCGAAAAGTATTTCTAACACTTATAATGAAAATAATTCTAAGTGTTAGGATTTTAGAAAAATTTCGCCAGAGTTTCCTTTGTAACTGGAGGTGGCCACGCTTTCAAGCGTATCATTTTCTTTTATAAATCAAATCAACAATCTTTCTTATTTACCAAAACAATATTCAACGCATCAAATTAGTCAACAAATATATGTATAAGTCGCAAAAATCACATGAACTTGTGGTTTTCTAATATTATGAAGTAAATCCCATTACTTTTAGCGGATCTCTATATAAATCCATCCGATTTTGTAAAAACCTCGTTTTTAGAGAAATCCCGTTTTTACAGCTTTTCGTCATCTTTTACAAAAATAGTTATTTTGTCGAAAGTGTGTGCTACACAAGTGTTTACACACTTGTGTGTTCTAAAAATCATTCGTGTTGGTGTAAGATCCGTCTTTAGAAAACATGATTTCTTTGATACTTGGTTCTTTGAAAATACCGCTTGTAGATACGTAGATCTGCTGGTTTTAATCACTATTTCACAAGCTACATCGCTTTTACACAAGTTCATGATTCGTGTGTGGTAGAGTTTCATCCTTTAACCCTTGTTACTTCCAAAACAACCTTATGTCATGATCCAAGATCATGACCAATCCGGGTTAAACGATGATCCGAGCTACCACAACATAGATCGGGTCCAAGTAATTACACAAAACAAATACTACAAGTTTTACACAACAAACAAGCTTTTAACCATCACTTTTAGTGTTTTTAGTAGACTTTTATGTATCATTTTGCATGTTTACGAGTTTTAACCGTTACAAATCATATTAACCACTTTAAAATAGTTCGAGAAGGTGATTCAAGCAACTTACTACTAGCTCGAGGCTAGGGAAGAATCTAGACGCAAAATGAGAGGATAAAAGCAATAGAGTGAGGTCCTTCGCCTTCCGATTGCACCAAGCTTCCTTGTAGGTGATCCTTAACACTTGTATGAACTTGGAATGTGATGATCAAAACTCGAAAATATGATGGATGTAGAGGGGGTGTTCGGCCGTGAGTGGTAGAGAGGGAGAGAGAGCTTGAGTGTGGTGAGTATTGAGTGAAAATGATTAGTGTGTTAAACCTTGAACTTATAGACAATTTTCTTGATCATTAACCAATGGATTTTGTGTCATCTAGATATTAGACACATAAGATTTTTATAATCAACAAATAGGACAAGGGTGTCCCCTCTTGGGGACGGTTTGGTTGAGGGGGGGGGGTCTTGGTTCGATTCCAACTAGTAGTTAGCATGTAGTTTGGTTAGTTTAATTAGTTTAGGGATTAACCCGGTTACTAGTGTGTTATGCGTTATGACGGGTGTTAGGGTCCTAACTGGCTCAGAAAAAGATAAACAATGAAAATGACAATATTTTCATGTTCCGGGTAAAGTCCGGTTGTTCGGTTGGATAGTAATCCGTTAAAGTGCTTAACGAAGCTTTAAAGTGTCGTTATTATTATTTTTAGTGACACAACTTATCCCTGACACTTTGGAAGGTGTCTAGTAATATTTTTCTCATGTTTTGGCACTTTATTGAGTAGCTAGAAGCTGAATAGTTTATTAAAGTGCTGAGTTTTTGTGCTTAGAGCACGTTTTAGGCACATCCAGTCATTGTAACTTATTCCTAGAGACGCAGTTCTACAACCCTTGTATCCTTACACTCACCACTAGTGTAGTAAAATATTTCTGGCTCATACATGCCTTAGAGGCAGTGTCTGCCTGATGCTGGCTTTATCAGCATGCTCAATAGGTTATCCGTTATAGTGCTACTGTGCTTTTTGTGCATCATGTTTGTCACTAAGGTTCAGCATGTAAATAATGTAGTGACGGTAAGTAAAGTATGATGCAGGTATATGCATGTATCAGAAATCAAGTAGCAGTTCATCAGTAATTTCAAACAAGCACAGTAATTAAGCAGTAATTAATTATTAATTAAGTCGTACGGATACCTGGTTTAGTGAGGGTTGTCACAACCCCGTCCAGGGGAAGGGCCATCAAGTCAGCAGCCCAGTTACATACCACCTGTGTCAACAGCCTTTCCTTTCATGCCACCATTTGCACCTGCTACACATACCGCACCTTTTGCTTCTACACCTTTTGCTTCTGCACCTTTTGCTTCTACACCATCGGGCGAGCCACTTATCTGGTTTCCGCCCAACACGATGCCTGTTTCTGATCCATATCATCCTTCACATTATATTGGATACACGAGGGATGACCTACTTTTGTCCTTGCAGCTCCAGCAGGAGATGTTGTGTCGGAGAGTCATGGAGTTAGAGAGGATTCCGCGTCCTCCACCGTGTTCTTGTCAATCACCATTCGCGACTCCGCCCGCTCCTCTCCTACCATACCCAGATTTTGACGTTCGTTTTCTTACTACGGAGCAGCATTTTTGGAGGTTGCTTTTCGTTCCTCCACTTCCTCCTCCTCCACCATCAGCATAGCAGTTTTTGGTCTTATGCATATAGACTACTTTTGATGAGATTGTCGCTATTGAGCCAAGACTGAGAAGACTTTTGAGGACCACTTTTTGTGTATATGACTATTGTAGACTGATTAACATTTGGACAAGGGAGATGTGACCCTGTGGTCCCTTTTGATGTAATATGATGCATATGTGAAACTTGTAAAACAGTATTTGTGGTCGATGATTTATACGAGCTCAATCGCAATATTCTCATTATATACGAGTTGAAATACTTGTTTGTGTTACGAATGGGATGTTATGTGCTTACTAGCGTTAATAAATGTTATTATGAATACATGTCATGTACTTACTATATTTATCACGACCTGACCAATACAATATTTATTATGAATACATGTCATGTACTTACTATATTTATTATGAATACATGTCACGACCTGATAAATATAGTAAGTATTGGTCAGGTCGTGACCAATACAATATTTATTATGAATACATGTCATGTACTTACTATACTTACTATATTTATCACGACCTGTTTGCTTACGACTGAGGCTGAGTTACAAGAACTGATTTCACAAGCGATAGCACAGCACGAGGCCCTGCGCTATGAACCTAGCAGGGGTACCTCAGAAAACAACCCACCTCATGGTTGTGCCTACTGGCAGTTTCTCGACTGCGAGCCTCCGAATTTCGACGGCACTGGGGGTGCCAAAGCCTTTGTGAAATGGACCGAAAATATGGATTTTGTTTTGCGAATGAGCGGATGTACGCCAGAACAACAAGTCCCCTATGCGACAGGATCGTTTCGAGATGGGCCTGGTTATGGTGGGACTCACAGGTTTAATTAATGGGCAGAGCTGCTACAAACGCTTTAACATGGGATGAGCTGAAGGAAATGATGCATAGGGAGTATTGTTCTCAGATGGCGATCCAGAAGCTGGAATTCGAATTCTCGAAGCTAAAGATGGAAGGTCCAAATGTGGCAGAGTACGTGCAAAGACTTCATGATCTGTCGCTGGTTGTTCCGTACCTAGTGGAACCAGAGTTGAAAAGGATGGAGCCATTCATCTGGGGACTGGTGCCTCAGATCCTGTGCTTAATGACGGTATCAGCTCCGCCAACAACCATTGATGCGGTCAATTTAAGTGCGGCACTCAGTAAAGAAGCGATTAGACTGGAAGAGCTTTCAAACCCTGACGAGAAGAAGGAAACTCAGGTAGAGTCATCCGGAAAGAACAAAAGAAAGCTCACTGACTTCCAGGAGGATACCCGAACGAATAAATAGAACAAAGCCAAAAAGGGAAAGGAGTACATGGGCATCCTACCTAAGTGCGATGACTGCCTACTTCATCATGCTGGGCCATGTAGGTTTGGGAGAAGTGATGTCTGCGACAAAGTAGGGCAGGTCAAGGAGACGTGTCGGATCGAAACGGAACATGGACACGAAGGTCAAGTTGATAACGAAGATTGCGGAAGAAGCAACGTCAACAACGACTATCAAAGTAGGACCAATGATGAACAAAAACCTGTTCGAGGTTGTTTTAACTGTGGGGACAAAGGGCATTTCACGAAGAATTTCCCTAACAACAAACAAGCCGATGATAAGATTTACTTAGAAACTAAGCCGAGACGTGATGGGTGCAAGTATCACCACGAATGTGGATGTCGGAGGCCTAAGTGCGGTAGGTGCGGAAAGAAAGGACACAACAAGGATGTCTGTTGGGCGAAGAGTCCCAGACAAGGAGGGAATGATGACAACAACCAAGGTGGAAATAATAATAATAAATTTCCGGGCTGCTACAGTTGTGGGAACGTGGGGCACTTTAGGAAAAATTGCCCAAGGAGGATTAACCAAGACCGTGAAGGGGCATCCAACATCGGAGCTATTGAAGCATGCCAGGATCCAGATGTGGTTACTGGTACGTTCTCTATCAACCAAAAATTTTGCATCTATGTTGTTTGATACAGTGCCGGCCATAGCTTTGTATCTCATGAGTCTAAGAATATACTTGGTTTAGTAAAGGGATAAGTTAGATAGCCCGCACTCGATAGAACTAGTTAGTGGGAAGCCTCGACGTGGTAACTTGAATGTACCAGTTGTCAAGTAATCGAACGATGGTCATTATCAACGCCCCGATGATGAGCGACGTAACAAACGTGACTCATGAAGCAAGATACACCTCTACAAACTACTAGTGCTTGAAGACACGGAAGTTTTCGCGCAAGGGATGCGTTGCCTTCTTGGCTCATTGTCATGGACAAGGGAGCCGAAGAACCAAAAACTCGAAGATGTCCCTGTGAAAAGGGAATACCCTGAAGCCTTCCCCGAAGGCTTGCCAAAATCAACTCCTCAACGACGAGTCAAATTTCGCATCGATTTAATTCCAGGCGCCACGCCTGCAGTCAATGCACCTTAGCGACTTACACCTTCGGAGAAGCAAGGATTGACAGTGTAGCTTCAGCAGATGATAGAGAAGGAAGCTAATAGACCAAGTGTCCCGTTTTGAGTAACCCCGGTTTCGCCCGTCAAGAAGAAGGACGATGATTTTCAAATGAGCATCAACTACCAGGAGCCGAACGAGCTAACCAACAAGAGTCAGCAACTCTTGCCGAGGATTAACAAATTATTTAGCTAACTGTGAGGATCTAACTTCTATATTACGACTGATCGACGATCGAGTATCATTAGCTGTGAATTCAGGAAGAAAGTATACCGGGAAATTGTGGGACAATAACTTGTTTTAGACATACAAAAAAATTGTGTTTCCTACGCAATGCACAAAACAGTTTCGCACAGAATACGAAACTTTGAAAACTCGTGCTAAATCCTTTGGGAACCCAGGCCAAAACTCGTAGAGGTTATCACTTAGGAACCACACCTGTTAACTCAAGTAAACCCCATTATCCTGATAAATAAGCCATTTCAGTTAACCAGACAGAAAGTACTTAAATTTCTTTTGTTGAAATCTTCACTTTTGCTTCTAGAGAGTAGATGTTTGCATCTCTACTCCCCTTAATGGTAGTTGCATCGCGTTGGTTTTCTTCGCTAAGAGCGAACACACAATTGCTTCGAACATTTGGTCATTTCTCCATTTTAACAGGTACTCGTTGTTTCATTACTTGGGAACTTATACGTTACGCATGCACCATTTGCTACGCATGCGGTTTCATTTCGAATAAACGCTTCATTGAAGTCCAAATATTATTTTGCTAAAGCTATCTATTGGTTTATGATTCGAATAACCTACATTATTGTAATTGTTGGCTCTTTTGCTACCAAGTCAACACACTTTTTCGAAACTTCTCTTCTTTCAAGTTACATTCATAGTTCAACTTCGTAACCATGCTGAGATTCCCGTGTTGGTACATACGTTTATTGTCGGATTATGCTAGAACCAAGTTCAATTGCTTGAACTTATCCATTCCACATATTCAGTTTAAGACGTCATATGATGTATTGGGAGCATCATATTCAAACATTTTTGCAAAGATTCGTTCATTTCGAGTCCTAGTAGACTTGGTTGGTCTACGAACCCCCTAAATCGATTGATTGATTTCGATACCTTGCGGTGATACATTCACAAAATTGAAGCTTGCGCTAATTTAGTTACGCACCCTATACACGGATTTAATTGTCTATTTAATTGTCCTAAATCCGTTTTATTTATCCCTATTAATGCGGTCTCAACACAGTTGTGTGTTGAGACAATGGTACATAGATTCATTTCATATCGTAATGAACCTCCTAACGATTCTTTCATCGCCGATCGAATGCCTTGCGGTACTTAATACTTTTTCATCTTCGATAAAAAACAGTGGCTCTTTGATGTTCCGTATTCAACTAAAAACTCTATGACATTGTGTAAATCAAATCTTCAGGCTTGTTTCAGTACACTTTCATTTGATTTCAAACACGGTGAACTTGTTCAGTCGCCACTATATTTGAATCTTGTCAGTACGACACCTTGTGGTGTCATTACAAATTCGTAGCTTGTGCTAATCATGGTCAACTGCTTCACACAAAACTATATATACTTTTGACTTGTCATTTAAACATTTCTGATGCAACTACGAATTAAGACAATGATACACCAGATTCGCTTGTATTTCATTTGGTGTATTTTTGCAATTCGAGAATGTCAACACACTAATCCTTACCATTTATTTATTCGGTAGTTGACAGATCATTTTCATATTCAAGTGATTGATTTTGAGTTCATATAGCGGATGCTATGATTTGTGAAAACTCGTTTGCATATTGTGACCGATTTTTTGAGAATTCTATTGGTCAAAACTCCTCTTTTGTGGAACCCTTGTAACTGGATTACACTAGACTATATGGTAATACGTCTTGTATCTTTGACAGCAAATCCTGAAACACATACTTTTTAACTGCTGGGTTCCGATTATAGTAAGATATCCTTGGACTCGCCTGATTTGAATAAGTTTTGATTCGGTTTTGGGTTACCTACCTCAGTATTGTTCATACACATACACGCACAATGTAACCCTAAGGAGTTAAGGTAGTACAAATTTCGAGGACGAAATTTTCTTCACAGGGGGAGAATGTGACAACTGCCATCCGTACAATTAATTAATTATGATTAGTGCTTAATGACTGTGCTGAATTACAACTGATGACTTAAACTGCTTTCTGATTTCTGTATCATACATACATGTGCATCACATTTCATAATGTCACATTACTTTTACATACAAACCTTTAGTAACATAAATGATGCACAAAGCACAGCTAGCACCGTTAGCAGATAACTCAGAAAAATGCTGACGATGTCAGTACATAGACAGACAGTATTTTGAGACCCCGTAAGGGCCAGAGACAAGGTACTACACTAGTATGGTGTGTAGGGAGGTAAGGACCATAAAACTGCGTCACTAGGTGAAAGTTTAAGTGCCAGAAAGTGCCAAAAACCCACTCAAAGTGCAGAATTCTGCATATTTCAGTAAAATTCAGCATTTTAATAAACTAGTAAAATGAAAAAATATGGCAGAATGGTCCTGAATGCTTTCCTAAGTGTCGGGAATTAAAGTGTCACAAAAGGTACTTAATGGAGACTAAACGGAATAACTTGACACTTTAACAAACCGGTATCTAACCGAACAACCGGACATTACCCGGAACACCAAAATATTGCTAGAAGCATTGTTTTATTATTTCTTGGTTAGTTATGGTCCCCGAACACCCTAACACACTATATAATGCATGTAACACTTAAAACACTAGACTTTACATCTAACTTCCAACTAATTAACCTACTTATCATTCAAATTTACACATGGACCCCTTCCCCCCTCCATATTTACGGCACCAAGATGTGGCCCACCCAAGATCACCATAATCCTTACAAGATTTCACTAAATCTCCACTTAATCTTTCCTTGGATTTGATAAAATCATGCATCTACTATAAGAGACATATTAACCTTTGGGAAATAGAGCTATGTGGTTATAAATTAATCTAGAGCTCACACATTTCATCTTCATCACCACAACTCTCTTACTCTCTTGCTCTCCCTCTCTCGGCCGAACATAGCTCCACACACCACCACCATTGCCAAGCCTGGATCAATCATTCCAAGCTCATCCAAGGGTGTAAGAAGGTGATTCACGAAGCTTGGAACTCTTGGATCTTGAAGGACCACTCACACAATCTTTTATCCACTCCATCTTCACACTTGTTTCTTCCCTAGCTTTGAGCTAGTTGTAAGCTTCTTGTTACTAGTTTTTTTTACTTCTCATTTAGTTGGTTAAAAGATGTTATACATTGATGGTCATGATGAACACTAAAGAACATAAACTTGAATCTTGAACATAAGCTTGAAATATGATGAAATCTTGTTGAAATAACGTTGTTTAGTGTATGAATATTACTTTCTTGTTGATTTCTTGAAATGATGATGTTAATCATCACATGGAGCTTGCTAGATTGTGATTAAACACATAATCTAGCAAGTGAGAGGATGATTATGTGACAACATAAGATGATCATCCTCTTGTGTAAACATGAACTTGATAAATGAAATGGTTTCTTGAAAAATAATAAACCAAGTAAGCTAGTAAACTTATAGATTCAAGATTTATGAATGATTTTCCAAGAAAACCGAGCTCAAAATATGATTTTTGGAGGATCATGGTTTTTACTTAAACCTACACTATTTTTAGTGGAAAAACAAGTGTAGAAATACTAGAGAAACAAGAAGACGTTATAAATAAACATTTTTATAAAATATGTTTACAAGTTGTAAACACCTAGTTTCTTTAAGAATGAGATTTTTAAAGGAATAAACACACTTTAAAGGGTAAATAAACCCACTAAACACTTTACCAAGTTACTACAAGTTTTTGTGAAAAGATCAAGTTCATATTGTTACGTAAAGTGTATAGTTTTTGCACTTGGTAAGTGCAAGATGTTTAGGGTTTGATTGTTGATTATTGTGTGTTGATTTTGAAAAGAAAATGATATGCTAAATGGCATGGACACCTCCATTTTCAAAGGAAACTATGGCAAGATTTTCTAAAAATACAAACACTTAGAAATATTTTCTAACAAATATTTACAAGTGTGTTTTGGCTATGATTTCCCATACAAACCTTGCCATAGATTTTGTTACAAAATACAAGAATTTGAGGTTGATTTTTACAAATAAAAATGGATAAATATGTATTTAGAATATATATTTACATTACAGACATTGTGTGTGATTATGTGTATATTTCGTGTAATAGCTATATTGTTTTAAGGGTTAAAATAATATAACTTAACAAAATACCAAGAAAATACAATCCCAAAATAATACCAAAATTCGCAAGGAATAAATAGGCAAGTTACACACTTGATATTGTGGAACCGAACGATACAACGTAACTTACAAATATTCCGGAAATACCGCTATAAATATATTTTTGGTAAATATTATTTTGGAAACGAAAGAAGTGAAAATATGATTTTTTACATATTACCAAGTATATCATATTTTCGACAAAGAGAAAATATATTATTTTTGGGAGATAAAAATATATTTTCCTAGTATATTTAGAAGATATATGATTTTTGAGAAAAATATATATTTTCTTGGAATACATTATTTTTGGATAAATGAGTATATTTTCTAAAGTGAGACTTGAAAATATATTGTTTTGGTAATATATTACTTTGAGAATACAAATGCAAGAATACGAATATACATGAATAAAATACCCCCATCCTTGGGAAGGAAATACGAAGTTAAATACTTGAGAAGTATTAATACAGAAATACTGCTTAAACAATTATTCCAAAACTAAATATAATTTAAGTTGAAATATTAATTATTTTGACAAATAATTATAACTTGGAATAATATTGGGAACATAAGAAACGTAACTAAAAAACGTAAGTACAAAGGCAAGGCACGGCCCATTCGTCTAATAGACCCTAGCACGTTGTAGGTAGTCAGGTTTGCTGAAGAGATTTTGGGTTATGATTCTGAAGACGCAATACGGTGAGTTCATGTCCCCCTTTTCTCTAAATTGTTTTGTTTATTACTTCGGGGGTGAAATACATGTTACAAAAGGATTACATACAATACTATTGGTATGGTTAGCCTAGGAAAGAACCATAGATCATGTGATTGGGTAGGCGGATACTTGGGACCATTAATCCTCGTATAAGGACTGAGGGGCATGAGTGATAGATCTATTTGGGTTTAGCGAGCCCACACCCATGAGGCCAGGGTGGCCCATAGTGGTGACTATGTCTTCCAGCCGGAAGTCCGGTACAACTTTGCTAGGTTTGAGTCTTCCTACACCGTCACACATATCAGTGGCCTTGCAAACCATTGGTGATCTTTTCCTTGCTTGCTTTCATACCGGGACATACATACATACACTGTTTACAAAGGTTTATACATACTTATACAAACACATGAACTCGCTCAACTTTTGTTGATTTTTCAAATTACATGTATTTCAGGGAACTAAGTGGATCTGGCAGGTGTGTGTGCATGTTGTCAAGCTATGCCATGAATAAAAGATGTCATTCAAGGTCGTTAGAGTTTAGAAGATGCATCCTATTCCTGGACGGGATACATGTTTCTAAACCCAGTTTTACTTAAAGTCTTTTGTCGAATTTTCATGAACTCATTAAAACATGTTATAGTTTGCAATTTGAATTTGGTATCGATGTTTCAAACAATTATGTTATGTCATTTTCAAACTTAATTAATGAATGAACATCTACGGTTTTATCATTTAGCATTGTTATGATTGAATGCTACGGTATTAAGAAGTCACACCAATAATCACGCTTCCGCAAAAGTCTGGGTGTGACAAACTAAACTACAAAAATAGATAACTAACTGGCTGAATAGAAAAAGATAAAAATAAGCCTAATATGATGGTTAAAAAATAGGGCAATTGCATGTTTTCCGCTTCTTAATTACATATTTATTCAACCAAAAATTAAAATTTAATATATCTCTTTTCTTACCTAATAAAACTAATGGGTTACCACCTGTGGCTTCAAGACCTAGATAAAAATATACAAATCATGATAAGTTGTTTTGATGACGGCTCAATTTTGAACATCCAAATGTAAATAAAAAACCATGGTTATGGGATATTCGAAATTGCATATGAAAAATTAGTGTTCTCTTTGTAAAGGTAGTTCTTCCAACAGGTCATATGTAGGAAGAAAATGTTTTATATATACTTTATTATAATATATTTCAGAAGGATGATGACAAAATTTAAGTAAATACAAGTTTATATATTTATAATACAATACTAAATGAGGTTAGTTTTGGGGTAAAATTGTCTTTTTGGCACCGCATTAAATAAAAATTTTAATTAATGACACCAATAATTTTTATTATGTTATAAATAAACTATATTATGGTGACTATCCACATTATAACTCTCAATGTTTTAAAAACCGGTTTTTAAATCAAACCGTATTAGGCTAAAAATGGTTCAACCGGTTGAACCAGGTTGTACCGAGCGGTTCAACCGGGTTGACTAGCTAGCTCTATAATTTCATAAATCACAACATCAACTCAAAAGTTAATCCAAAAATGCATGATTACATATTAAAAGATGATCCAAAAGTAAATCCATAATAAAAAATAATCCAAAAGATAATCGAAAACCATTCAATTTTCCAACAAGCACTTTTAAATGAAAGTGTACGATATGTTTAATCCATTTGAGTGTTGAATACATCAACTATTTTCGTTTCATACAATATTAAATAAGAACTTTTAGTTACGAATAATCATAATATATAAAAACTAGGTTATAACCCCGTGTAATACACGGGTTGAATAAATATAATTTTACATACCAAATAATGAAAAAATATATCTTTAAAAACCTCGTTTATTATACGGGTTGAATAAATGTAATTTTATATACCAAATCATAAAAAATATATCTTTAAAAATCTATTATGTTACACGGGTTGAACAATCTAAACTATATAATAAACATTTCTTGTAAATGCAAACCAAAGATGGAGACGTTTATATACCAAATTGACATAAATGAGTTAATATAAAGATGATGTATGTTACTATTATAAAATTTATCAAAGAAACATGTAATCTTTGAAAATGGTACAAAAATAAATATATTATATTATATAATACTTATTATTGTATTTAGTATTACATTATATTTAATAAGAAATAAAAAGTTACAATTATAATAAAAAGTTATATCTTTATGAAACTCATATATTGTACGGGTTAAATAAATGTAATTTTATATATTAAATAATAAAAAAGTTATATCTTTATAAACCATGTGTATTACACAGATTAAATAAATGTAATTTTGTATACTAAATACTAAAAACGTCGTATCATTTAAAAAATCCATGTATAATCGGGTTGAATAAATCTACCAAATGATAAAAAAATACATCCTTACAAACCATGTATATTACATGTGTTGAATAGATCTAAAAAAAGTTATATCTTTAAAAACCATGTGTATTACACAGATTAAATAAATGTAATTTTGTATATTAAATACTAAAACCGCCGTATCTTTAAAAAACCCGTGTATAGTAAGGTTGAAAAATCTACCAAATAATAAAAAAAATATATCCTTAAAAACCCCGTGTATTGCACGTGTTGAATAAATCTAATTTTACATAGCAAATGATAAAAAATATATCTTTAAAAACTTCGTGTATTACACGGGTGATATAAATGTAACTTTGTATAGTAAATAATAATAATAAAAAGTTAAATTTTTAAAAACCCCGCGTTTTACACGACTTGAATAAATATAATTTTGTATACCAAATAATAAAAAAGTTATATTTTTAATAAATTAGGATAACATTTAATATTAATTTATTATTTATATATTTAATATAAGATATAAGATAAGTAGGAAAGATAGGTATTTGTTTTAAAAATATACTAAATTAACAATTTAGATTTGAGGATAATATTTTATTAAACTATAATAAGATTTAATATTAATTTATTATTTATTTATTTATTTAGTTAAAATACGATAAGTAATATTTGAGGATACCTTCAATGAATGACACGTGTACAAAAGATGGTTTCTTTTATTATAATAGATAGATTACGTAAGATAAGTAACATATATAATAAAAATAAGCAACAACCCAAACTAAAATAACCCTGAGCCGGTACCGGTATTACGTTTCAAACTGGTATACCAGATTTTACCGCCAGTACAAACCTTATTCCGTTTCACTTATTTACCGGGGTGTTTTGTACCGGATTTACATATGGAAACGGTAATACCGGTATAACTGCCCGGTATTTACCGGTTTTTAAAACATTGCTAACTCCTATCTCTTCATGTACTTTGTATTAATGTAAGAACACTATATATAGAGGTTCTTTGTATTGCATGTTGACATCTCAATGAATAAGAATTTCTATTCACTTATTCTCTATATTCTTGTTCTCTCATGTTTAGTATAATTGTATATTTGTTCCTAATAGACTATTGTTTCACAACACGTTATCAGCACGACGCAACGTGTCCCCTATGGCGTTGTAGCCCTTGGTCTCACCCTCGTTCGACAGCCTCCGTATAAAACATCATCGTTTATGAACCACTGATGGTGAAGGCCTCACGAGAAGTTATGGGTCTCTTTACCAAACCAGGTAAATAAACTATTCCTATAAACCTTTATGAATCGTATGTTACTATTTCCAATATATTCGACTATGTCACTTTTGTATTCCTGGCGAATTCATTTTGAGCATCGGAGATGGTTTACCACAAAGTTAAAAATAAAAATCCTAACTTTGGAAATATGACTTTGATGGGTTGCGACGTTTCATTCATGTATTCCCTATCAATATATTTTATTAAGTTACTTATTAATTCATTTAAAATGTCGTTTAATATTAATTGAACTTAAAGCAATAAACCATCTTACTGTTAACATTTAAAGTTATATATTAATAAAATTGAAAGTTTCGTATAAATTCATGAGTTTTAGAATAAGTTATTGAAATTGTTAGTTTGAATATTTTTTATAAACCTCTAAGTTTGTACACCATTGGTTGATATAGGATTATAATTATTGTTTTACTATTTTTAAATTAAATAAGAAAATTTTATTTAGTGTACTATTATATTATATTTGTTGAAATAAATATATAAATAGAGGTATATAAATTTTGAAATATCTAGAGATATTATGAAATTAACCTTGATCATTGACAATTTGATATCAAGGCGTTAATTACCACATATCAAGCTTTTCTGTATGTTTAAAAAATGATTGAATGTTTCTTTAAAAAAATATAATAGAAACAATTATTTTATATAGTAAAAAAATAATTAAGGATTAATATGGCTTCGCTTTACTTTTATAAATTATGTGTATAGTTTATTGAATAGTAAGAGTAAAGCATTGCTCTCTCGTTTGACTATTAGGTTAATGTAATCTAAATGGATTTTATATTTCTTTTTCATATTATTTAGTTTTAATTAATATAGCATAAATTCAATTAAAGTTCTAATATATAACTTATGAGCGTGAATTAAATATTATTAATTGTAAAATTAATTCTGATTTCCTGATCATTAATTCATTTTGATGTATATTTACTTAAACTTTTTTACTCCTTTCGTAATATGTTAAATTGAGAAAAAAAAAGGTTTATTAAACTTAAAAGGGCAACAAACATTGTAATGATATAAGATTATCTCATTTGTCTTATAATTAATTTGATACTATTGTTGTTATTTGTGGTTGAAGAAAAAAAATTATAGGTAGCAGTAGTGATTTTAATATTACATTCTAAGGTCATCGTTGTAGTTTATTAAAGTTGTTATAATAAATTTTTATAATTACATGCTATAATCTTGAAAATTTCATAATAGTTTCTATGAATATTTGTGAATGTTATCATATTCTTGTTTATATTTAAATATTTGAAATACTTGTATGGAAAAGATGATATACGAGTAAATTAATCTAACATTGATAACCTAGTGAAACCTTTTATGTTATATGTACTGACAAAATTTATATAAAAAAAAAGAGTGGACATACTCGATCATATGTTATTATATGCTATTAAAACATTGTAAGGACTTAATGACTATGTATTTATATGTTTCAAGTTACACTAAAAATATATATATGTGTAAGAGATATGCTTTTGATTTATTGTATCGTGATAAGTTAATACAAAAAAAATTATATATTTCTTACAAGTGATGAAAAAATCTTATTTCATAAGGTTGTATCATAACCTATTTATTTGGTGACATGTTATATAGTCATGCATTGTATAATCTGATGTATATATTATGTTGCATATGTTATAAATTTGGAAGGAGATATCAAGGTGACCAGGGTTGTGATATATATGATCACAAGCTATAAAAACGATTGAATTGTGGGTACAGTTTATATAAAAAGACACCTGGAGTGTCTAACTTCTCAAAGCTTATTATGAGTTTATCAAAGCTTGTAAGATTTTAAACCGATAAGTATAAATGTCTCGGATATATAACTAGATCTCGATTTATATCATGTGATGAGAAAAATATATATCATAATCCATTGAGCAAAACAAGTTCCATTGTCAAACCTCAAATATGCTCTTGAAGAAGCAAGATTGTTAAAGAATATGTAAGGTTTGAAACGACCACCATGAAAGTTGTGTGATTCTAATCCATTCATGAAGTGAATGTGATGATATAATGACCAATGTAAGGTCGCGATCATGTATATAATAACTAAGAAAATTGTAATGATGTCACCATGATAGTTCCTTGAACTGAATGTGATGATATACTAATTGGTGTAAAGTTCGTAATCATGGTAATTGAGGAAATTGTTATGATGCTCATGTAATGTGATCAACCATGTTAATAATGTGATGACTATACAATGATCGTTATAAAGGTCGTAAGATATAAGATTGATAAATCTTATACGACTCAACTACTTCTCAATTGATGGTAAACAAAGAGAGCATTATTTACAAGGAAAAATCGATTAAATTCTTTTCATTTGTCACACTTGAGACATATGCTCCTAAAGTAGCAATATCATTATAAGAGTTATGAAAAAATGAAATGATTTTATACTCATGTGACCGAGTAAATAATGAAAAGCTATGAAGCTTGTTTTGGTTCTACTCCATTCCCAAAAGTGAATGTTATTATATATTAATCATTGTAAATGTAATGATGGACCTAATTGAGACATTTGTAATGATGAGATTGACTATAAGAATTGTAATGATGGTCATTTTAATAATGAGATGGACAACCAAAAGTGGCAAAATAAGGAGTAATTGCATAACGTGATGGTTTTAACTTTGAAGTTATAATATATTCTCTCGTATCATACGTTTTGTATTACATACGAGCAAGTAATACACATACGATCATAAACCAGAAGTTTATGGATCATAATTATTTAATTAGTTGGCATGACCGGTTAGACCACTCCGAGTCAATGATGATGTGAAACATAATTAAGAACTAGAAGATTCTTCAAGATAATAATTAGCATGTAATGTTTGCTCTCAAGGGAAATTATATATTTGAAAAATAAACGAGGGTGTATATACCTAAATATTCTGGAAACATGATACCATTTTGTTTTTTTTTTTTAAATCAATGCATTGTCTAAATGGTTATCAAATCTACAACCTGAAGCTTGTGTGATTGTGGCTTAGCTAATGTGATAGCAAGCATATTAATCCAGATTCGTGTATTTATTTGATAATAGTGAATTTGATTCCCAAGTTATTAACGATTATTGGAATAAGTGTTATTGTTGAGATGATCACTAAACGCTACTATTCGTTACAAAGCCAATAATCATGAGAGGAGCAAAAGTTCATTTAGGTACATATAATTTTATATATAATACCATCAATTCACATCAAGCCAATAAGTTATAGTTCTCCCCATACAGTTGGTTTTTGGTCAGGAACCAAAGATGTCTCATCAAAGATTTTGGTTGTGCGTCATATATTGAAACTCATCCACCACACCACACACAAAGATGGGATCACTTCTAAAAAGTTTGAGAATATTTTGGGTATAAATAATCGTCTATGATTAAATACTTAAAGCCATTAGTGAGAAATTCGTTTATGGCTCATTGGTTTTCACTTTAGTGAATGAATGTTCCCAACATTGGGGGGGGGGGGGGGATAATAAGCTGTTGGAAAGTGAAAAGTGAAATGAATTATCATGTCATCTTGATCCTCAGACTATAAACTATGAACTTGAAGTTTAAAGTATAATTCATTTACCAATATTAAAGAACAAATTACCAGACAAGTTCACTGACCTAAATAAAGTGACTAAGTAAGTCACATAATCAACTTCTTACGCTCTAGTTATATTTGTGTCCCAAGAGGACAACCACATATTTTTGTAATGAGTCTATAGCATGCCTAAAGCGTGGTAGACTAGTTGATTCCAATAATAAAATTCCTCGAAAATTGGAGCAAGTAATTAAGATGGTCAAGTCGAAGTTATAGTAATAAGATCTCCTGAAGAGACAATAGACATGATGGTTCAAGAAGAACCTCAGGTACCTGAAAATAAAGAGATCTCAATAACTTGTATCATGTCTAAGATATGTACGGAATTGAAATAAAAATCAACATCGTTATACTTTTGTATATAATGTAGCGCTTAAAATGATCAAATGATGAGGATCAAGATTTAAGATATGCCTATGAATGGATATTAAGAAAAGATTGGCCAAAAATGGAAAGACGCAAATAAGACAAAGCTGAATTCTCTAATGACATGGAAAGTATCTGGAGCAACAGTACATACAACTGAAGTTGTAAAATATGTTGGATATAAACGGGTCTTTTATGCGAATTATGTAAAAATCAAATTGAGTGATATAAGGAAAAATTTGTGGCACAATAATTTTCGCAAAGACCTATGATTGATTATGATGAGACGTATTCTCCAGTGGTGGATGAAAATATTTTATTAGTCTGGTAATATAAAGAGAGAATTGATATTCGTCTTATGAATATTATGTATCATTTGACACTGAGAGTTTACATGAAAGTCCCGAAGGATTAAATTATGTAGGTCATGTAAAGTAAGTTATCGAGAACAATGTGATCTTTCTATACATATTCTGATTTGAATATGTTATAATTATTTTACATGTTGGATATAATTGGAACTCCTGATGCTTTTCTAAAGCAATCGAGTGCTTAAAAGGTTAATTGAAACATCTTAACGATGTAATACTTGTGCACCAAGAAACGTACATAGAAACTTGTATCAAGTGATTGTGATATCTCAATAAATAGTGTACACGCATGGTACAATATGGATTTTGAAGATAAATGCAAGTGTTCATGACATTTTTGCATATGATATAGATATATATGTGTTATATGGGTAAGTTTATGTAGAAAAACTCATGAAGCGTGAATGCACATGTATATTTGGATAAGATGGGCAGAATTCCCTCATGGATTGATAATGGCATAAGCATTGATATAAAAACCTCAAGAAGGTACTATATGAAGTTGACAAAATACGTATGGGCTAAAATAGTTGAGTTGAGTGTTGTACAACTCGAGATATTCGCATAAAGAGGGATATAAGTTTGACTAAATTAGCCATGTTCTATGAACATTCTACTTTTAAAAGTTCATTATAAACGCAATTTACAGTAATGATGTTTAATCATCATTGAGAGAAATTGTCAAGCTTTTAGAGGGAGAATTTTTTAATGACCTTGGCACGGTCTAGTTATTACTTGAACTTCAGTTCGAGTATCTATGTAATTATATTTTACTAATCCCACAAGTACATCTAGAAGATGATGTTTGGATATTTTAGTATGGAGATAGTTGAACCTTAAAGTATGTTAAAGGTTGTTAAGTCATTTGTTATAAGAAATGCCTATTATCATCTCCTACCAAAGTAGAGATTCTCATTCTAGAACTACCGTCGTTAAATGCATAAGTGCATTAATATGTTTTGCTAGCTATGTATGGTTATAATATCTTTCACTTGAGCTTATTGTCATGATATAACCTTTGTCAAGTGAAGAGACATTGGAATGAGTTCAAAGAAATATTTCAGGTATAAACGATATTTGATTATATTTTACTAACCCATCAAAACAAGTTTGGTTAGTCTTGTAGATGCAGGAATGTAACGAAACACAGTCGTGGACATATGATAATTTTTGGAAGGAGGCACCTAAAGTCTCGTTAGAATATTATACAACATTGCTCAACATAAAGGATTGCACATTAAGGGATCAAGCGACAAATCATTCGCTACAAAAGCTTTATTCGACTTTCAAGGAAGATGGGCACACGTCACTTAAAGGATACATGTTAAAATAAGGGGGAGACTTATTCAATTGCACTCTTTTTCCCTTGACTAAGTTTTATCCCATTGAGTTTTCTTAGTAAGGTTTTTAATGAGGCAACATACCTGATCCAGAAGTATTAGGGGGAGACAATACACGTTGCACTCTTTTTCCCTTAGCTGAGGTTTTGTCCCACTGGGTTTTCATAGCAATGTTTTTAACGAGGCAGCATCACCAAGCGTATTAAAGAATAGTATATTATCACGTGGATAGTCAAAGGGGAGTGTTATAAATAAACTATATTATGGTGACTATCCACATTCTAACTCCCATCTTTTCATGTCCTTTGCATTAATGTAAGAACACTATATATAGAGGTTCTTTGTATTGCATGTTGACATCTCAATGAATAAGAATTTCTATTCACTTATTCTCTATAGTATTGTTCTCTCATGTTTAGTATAGTTGTATATTTGTTGCTAATAGACAATTGTTTCACAACATATTATTCAATTTATATAACATACGAGACTATTGCCTATTCTTTATACATTCAACTTCCTACAAGTATTCCAAAATCGATACACGTGTCTCAACAATAATAATTATTTTTCCTTTCTCAACAATGTTCTTTGTTATTCTTTACGTTTTTTACTTGGCCAATGTGGTGTTTACTTGGATCACACGTTTCTCAACAATAGTAATTGTTTTTCCTTTCCAACAGGAATAATTAAGGGTGATGGTATTGATACATCCCTACTTTTTATGTGCACATCCCCCCAGAGGTGGCGTATAGGGCAATAAGGGGAGTATAGAGTGTGAAAGCATTAAATGTGTCAGAAAAAGGGTTTTGATACGTCTCTCATTGCCCTATGAGAGGCGTATAAGGTTGTGGTAGTTGGAGCATTAAACCCTATACGCCTCTCATTGAGCAATGGGAGGCTTATCGGCATGACTTTTGATGAATTTAAGGTATAATTACTGACATGCAGGGAGTTCAGTCTGAAAAAGCGTGAAAGTGACCCCATACGACCCTTATTGACCTATACGACCCTTATTGACCAAGAATGTTTATTTACCTAAGCTTACGGGATTTATTTGATTCAAAATTGTTCAAACTCACAAAATACCGATTAAAATGAAGAAATTCTCAAATAAAAACATTGGTTGAGACCGTGAAGCATAAAGATGTCGTTTTGGGACATTGGAAATTTTTTTGGCGAAGATTCGAACCAGTCGTACGTCTCCGAAAGCTTTTGGTTATCCGGAATTGATCGAGGTGAGGAGGTTGTGTCCGTGCCTCGTTGTGATGACGGGGGTGTGCGTCCCGTGTTACCTGACTTGAACCAGGTGTTTGTAGATGAGGCAGAACCATCTTACATTGCCCAAAGTTATCCGTGATACGAATACGGGACTTACTGATGCGTGTAAGTGTCGTATAGTTTTTAATGTATATTTTAAGCCCTTTTTAACACTTTATTCAAGTTTTAAATTTATAAAACACGATATTTACTAACACTAAACGCACATATGGGCAAATGCACCTATCGTGAGCGTAGTATAATGTTGGTAAGATACCGAGGTCGTCCACGGACACAAGAGCTTTTAGTACCGGTTTATCCTCAACGTCTAATCAAATCAAAAATTTAGAAAAAGGTTTTAGACTATAAAATAAAAACTAAAAATGCTGAAAAATAAAAATAAATATAAAAAAGATAGACAAGATGAATCACTTGGATCCGACTCGCCTTATTGTAACCTTTGATTATTTTCGCACTTTTGCACTTTTTAAGAGATTATCTTAGTTATAGTAGTAGGCCCCTCTTTTGAAGGTGACGTTACCATCAATCCAGTAGTTTGAGTCAGCAAGGATACAATCCTAAAGGGTTGGATTATTGAAAGATAATTAATTAAGTTATTAATGCATAATGTGGTATGCCCCTCTTTTGAAGGTGACGTTACCCTCGGCTAAGTAGTTTGAGTCAGAAGTGATACAATCCCAAATAGTCGGGTTAAAGTTTTAATAGTAGCTTACATATGAGGGGATCAATGAGTTCGGACCCCCGCCATCCAATACCAGTGGGTATTAGAGGAGGTCCTACTAAAATTGACCCAGGTCCTTGCAGGATCTATACACTGAACAAGGCAAGACTCTTACCAAACCATTCCCTTAACCCCTGACCAGGTAGCCAACATATCTCCATATAGACCGTGGAGATATGAATGGTGTAAATCTTTTATTTTATATAGACAGTAAAATAACGCCAAGACACCATGGACAAATGATAAGGAAGATTCACCTTCAACATAAGAAACTAGTTATTAAAGTCATTAATACATAACCAAATAAAAAGTGCGAAAAGATTAAAAATAAAAAGTATTACACTAAACACTTGTCTTCACCAAGTGATGTAAGAGACTTAGGCAAACATGGCCTTTGTTTGCCAATGGATGGTTTGCAAGTGAGCCAAGCACCCCTATTTATAGCCTGCACCGAAGCCCGGACACGGCCCCGTGTCCACCCATCTTCTTTTTCTTCATTAAATTCAGTTTGTCTGCATTAGTTGACCATGCCCCCGTGTCCGATGGGCACGACTCCGTGTGCAGAAGCATATCTGTACTATCAAGATTTGCCTAGATTCTGCGAATCTTTGCGTGACCACGGCCCCGTATCCGTTGGGCACGCCCCCGTGGTGGGTGATAGAAGCTTCTACAACTTTGTCTTTTCTGCAGACACTTGGGCACCGTGTTCAGCCTTCTGTTCTCTTGTTTTTGCTTGGGGAGATGCTGTTGAGGGGTCGGGCATGTCACGTTTATTCCTTTTCTTGTATTATTGTTAGATTTAGCTGCATTTTTGCTTCTTTTGTCCATTAAACTCTTTTAATCCTGAAAATACAAAAGGAAGACAAAAACACACTTTTTCCAACATTAGTACTAAAAAAGGGTTAGTTTTATGCTACATTTGATGTAATTTATATGTTACATTTTGCACACATCAAATACCCCCCACACTTGAATCTTTGCTTGTCCTCAAGCAAAACTCCTTATAATGTGGCTTACACTCCCAAATGGAACGGGTAGAAGAGAAGGTTTTGGGCTTGTCATAGAGTGTCGGGATTCCAAGATTCTTTATTAGGTTTAATTTTTATTTTATTTACAATCCTATTCGTCATGATTTATTTAGAACATTACATAAGATAAATTACTTATTAGGGCATAACATGCCACTTTAAAATTCCATTTATATACAAGTTCACATACCTCACGGGGGATTACTCAACACTCGGCCGAAGATGTATTTTTGTGAAACACTCGAGAGCGGCATGGAACTTACTCCTACCATAAGCTTGCCAAGCAATCAATCCCCCTCCTTTTTAACTATAAACCTTTGTAAATATCAAGAGGACTTTTGGGGAAAGGGTTAGGCTTGGGATAAAGGTAGGTGGTTGGGTTAGTGGTTAGTAGAAAAGGGCGAAAGGCGTAAAAAGCGTCGGTTTTCATAAAACATTTTGTTTTTTGTGACTTTTTATTCCAATGAAGCATTATTCAAACAAGCCTTCTTTTGATGAGCTTTGTTTGTTTATTGCTAACTTCATTTCTCTCTCTCTCTCTCTCTTTTTTTTTGATAAGAAAGTCACAAGAAAACCGAGCTTTGTTACTAAAATAAAGGGTTTAAAATGAAAAAGGGTTTTGGTGGGTAAAAAGGGTGTTTAATTTGGGATAAGAAATGAAAAGGTTTAGGGTCAAAGGGGTTAACTAGGGTGATTTTGGGCAGGTGGTAAAAAGAAAAAGAAAATAATGGTGTTGAAATAAAAAGGTTTAGTCCTAATGCCTCCATCATTTACTTACTCGGGTTTAAGTTGGTAAGGACCGGGAATGTATCGTCATGGCAAGTTCTAGAGTTGTAAGAACCAAGCGGCTATTCACACAAGAAACGAAAAATGAGCATTTAGTTTAAAGATGTGTATTTATATGCTCAATAAAGGCTCAAAACTCACTTTTTGTGGGAATGAGTTTTTATGTGATCAAGTATATATAATCAAATTTTAACTAGATTTGTCATGCCGTTTCATAATTTTCTTATGTTGGTTATTTTTATCACGACGCTATCGGTTGTAAATTTGTAAAAATATAACCGTTTTAGAACTTGTAATTCTCAAATTAAACCAAGACAAGTAAAAAAAATGAAAAGATTTTGAAAAAAATTTGGGGTGTTTAGCGGTTCCAATAGAGTTTTGTGTAAGGCTTGTAATTAGGACTTGCAAAATTCAAGGTTTTAGCATCCCCCCCACACTTAAATTACACATCAATGTGTCCCAAAAATAAGTTTTTAGGTTGATTGAATGTGTAAAAGTGTGTTTAAAAACAAATTTTTAGGTTACTGGGCATTTGGACATGGGCCCGTGGTGTATGGGCACGGCCCCGTGTTCAGGTTGCCAGTAACAGAAATCATTAAAAAGAAACAGAAGCCTGGCCACGGGGGCGTGTTCGGCAAACACGCCCCGTGTACAGTTACCTGAACTGGGCGATTTTCTGTTGACGGTTCAGCACGGGGCCGTGTTGGCTGGACACGCCCCGTGCCGAACTTGCTGTAATGAAGAAAAATTTGCGGGAGGCTCTGTTTTTGTGCATGGGGCGCTGGTTCAACTTTCCCTTGGTATCCTTCACCATCCCGAGTGTGTTTTACCCATTACAACATCATCCAAACACCAATTTAATTAAACCATCATTCCATTCGATAGAAAAAGTTACATAATATTCCTAATAAATTAAAATTCTAGATAAATAGGTCAGAAAACACAAGAAGTCTAAACCAAGAAGTTCTAGCCTAAAGTTTATTCTATTAGCAAAATTTCCGAAAAGATAATTCTCTCGGTTGGATGCGGCTTGAAGAACTTCTTCCTCCGGATATGGGTCCCTCACACGTCGGCGAGCCATTCTTCTATCTCCCTAGGGAGAAGAAAGGCGGGCGCACTTGGTATCATTTTGAGGGGGTGTAACCTCCACCGGGACTTCTTGCAAATTGTCAAGAGGAGGTTCCGCGGGGATGTCATCCCACCCGGTGGGATTATTGACTCCAAGTGCTAGGTTCCAATCCTCTTGAGGGAGGATTGGTTCTATGGGAGGTGTCACAAGAATGTTCAACCTCTGGTGCAAGAGGTTGATTTCTTGAAAACTGTTTTCCAACCCCACCATAAGATAATTTATACGGTCTATTAGGACCTCCTCTACCGATGTCATCTCATCAAGAGCTTCACGTAATGCCATGACGTAGCGTATGAGAGTTGCTTCGATTGAGGGTCTCCGTTCTCTTCGACTGTTCCTGGAATGTGCTGACGAAGTTCCACTGTTTTGGCTCGATATTCTACGAAAATAAACTGAAGAGAGTTCATTTCAATGAAACAGTAACCTCGGACACGGCCTCGTGCTCAATGAGCATGGTCCCGTGTTCACCTGTCTGCAGATTTTTGAAACAAGGAATCTTGGAGTTTTAAATTATTTTTCCGTTTGTTAAAGCATTTTTAAGCAGAAATAACTTAAAACAATATTGTAGAACTTATTTTTAACAAGATTCCTTGAATAAAAACCTAACAAACATCACAATAAAGCTTGGAACCATGTTGATTTCAAGCTTTAATGGAGGTGTTTTGAGGTGAAAAATGAAGAAGAAGGTAATAGACAAAAGTAGAGAAGACAAGATGGTTGTTGGGAACCCTCTTTAGAATATACCTAGGATGGTATGTGTGAAAATCCACAAAATCTCTGTCTTTTGGAGTGGTCCAAATGTGCAGGAATCTTGGCTGCATTTATAGAAAACGACAGCATACTGCACACGGCCCCGTGTCGGCTGGACGCGGCCCCGTGTGAAGGCAAGATCCTGGCACATTTTGTCCATATTCTGACAAAAAGTCAGACGGGAATCTTTTGGTTGACACGGGGGCGTGCTGACCTGGACACGACCCCGTTTCTAGAGGTTGTTTATGAAGTTTCGTCTATTTCTAAGGAACTTATCCAGATCAGATGGTTCCTTACTGGACGGAACAACCCCGAAGTGCCTGAGATACCTTATTAGCTCTAGATTTAGACGAGAACGCAAGAGGTTGTTGGTGAGGGTGATTCCTATGCTATATGTAGGTGGACAAGTCCAACCCTTTCCCGGGCTCTCGTTAAAGAAGGTGTATGCCGAATCACTCAGGTCTATGTATGCATCGAACGAAGTCGATGGGGAGTCCTTCACGGCACAATCGGCACAGGGACGACTATCGCTCAAGTCTTTGCCAGAGCTAGAGGTGATATCGGGAGCAACGAAGTTGTTTTTATTCGAATGCGTTCTCAACAGTTCTTCTTGGGTATCGTCTTGAGATGAATTAATGATATCCATCTCAAGTTCTTTTACCCAACTAATAATTAGATCTTCCATTTGAAATAATTCATCACGAAGCATTTCTCCTAGAAGATTCGATTGAGAGCATTCGAGGGAGAGATAGGGATTATTTTTTACTTTCGCCCCTCTTAAGGCTACAGGAAAACAATGGGTCTATATAGTGGGGCTTGTAATTTAGAAAATAACATTCTAAATCTTTATGATTGCCACCACATATTTGACACCACGTACCATAAGAGGGCCGATAGTAAAAAAAATCAGTATCACTCATGTTTGTGTCAGAAATTACCAACCGTCGGGATCTTACGGATCTGTTTTCAGTAACTGAAACTTGGGCACGGGGCGTGTTGAGTGGGCACGGCCCCGTGTTAAGCTACTGTCTGACTTAAAACTGGATTGCCAGTACCAAAGATTGGGCACGATGTGTGTTCAGCGGGCACGGCCCGTGCTGAGTTCTACAGAAGCTGAAAATTTAAGAAAAATCCTAAAAAAAAACTGAAAAATAAGAAAAAACGATTAGGCCGTTGATTCCTAACTTTCTTAAAATCCTTGTGTCCCCGGCAACAGCGCCATAAACTTGATGCGTGTAAGTGTCGTATAGTTTTTAATGTATATTTTAAGCCCTTTTTAACACTTTATTCAAGTTTTAAATTTATAAAGCACGATATTTACTAACACTAAACACACATATGGGCAAGTGCACATCGTGAGCGTAGTATAATGTTGGTAAGATATCGAGGTCGTCCAAGGACACAAGAGCTTTTAGTACCGGTTTGTCCTCAACGTCTAATCAAATCAAAAATTTAGAAAAAGGTTTTAGACTACAAAATAAAAACTAAAAATGCTGAAAAATAAAAATAAAAACAGATAGACAAGATGAATCACTTAGATCCGACTCGCCTTTAGTGTAACCTTTTATTATTTTCTCACTTTTGCACTTTTTAAGAGATTATATTAGTTATAGTAGTAGGCCTAGTAGTTTGAGTCAGCAAGGATACAATCCAAAAGGGTTGGATTATTGAAAGATAATTAATTAAGTTATTAATGCATAATGTGGTAGGCCCCTCTTTTGAAGGTGACGTTACCCTCGGCTAAGTAGTTTGAGTCAGCAGGGATACAATCCTAAATAGTCGGGTTAAAGTTTTAATAGTAGCTTACATATGAGGGGATCAATGAGTTCGGACGCCCGCTATCCAATACCAGTGGATATTGAAGGAGGTCCTACTAAAATTGACCCAGGTCCTTGCAGGATCTATACACTGAACAAGGCAAGACTCTTACCAAACCATTCCCTTAACCCCCCGACCAGGTAGCCAACATATCTCCATATAGACCGTGGAGATATGAATGGTGTAAATCTTTTATTTTATATAGACAGTAAAATAATGCCAAGACACCACGGACAAATGATAAGGAAGATTCACCTTCAACATAAGAAACTAGTTATTAAAGTCATTAATACATAACCAAATAAAAAGTGCGAAAAGATTAAAAATAAAAAGTATTACACTAAACACTTGTCTTCACCAAGTGATGTAAGAGACTTAGGCAAACATGGCCTTTGATTGTCAAGAACTCTTACGATCAATCTTGGATCCCGAGACTACTCACACACTCTATGATAGATGATGGTGGTGGATGTGGGTTGTGATGGTGGTGGTGGGTGGGTGAAGTGTGAGAGAGGTGGTTAGCCAAGGTATGGTTTACAAGTGAGCCAAGCACCCCTATTTATAGCCTGCACAGAAGCCCGGACACGGCCCCGTGTCCATCCATCTTCTCTTTCTTCATTAAATGCAGTTTGTCTGCATTAGTTGACCACGCCCCCGTGTCCGATGGGCACGACCCCGTGTGTAGAAGCGTATCTGTACTATCAAGATTTGACTAGATTCTGCGAATCTTTGCATTGACCACGGCCCCGTGTCGGCTGAGCACGCCCCCGTGGTGGGTGATAGAAGCTTCTATAACTTTGTCTTTTCTGAAGACACTTGGGCACGCCCCCGTGCTCAGTGAGTACGAGGCGTGTTCAGCCTTCTGTTCTTTTGTTTTTGCTTGGGGAGATGCTGTTGAGGGGTCGGGCATGTCACTTTTATTCCTTTTCTTGTATTATTGTTAGATTTAGCTGCATTTTTGCTTCTTTTGTCTGTTTAAGCTCTTTTAATCCTGAAAATACAAAAGGAAGACAAAAACACACTTTTTCCAACATTAGTACTAAAAAAGGGTTAGTTTTATGCCACATTTGATATAATTTATATGTTGCATTTTGCACACATCACTTACCATTCGTATACGGAAAACCAACACAAGTTAGAGTATGAGGAAGGTGCTAAGGAGTTCGAGGAAAATGATAACGAAGTCGAAGAAGGTGCTAACGACTTTGAGGAAAATGATAACGAAGTCGAGGAATGTGCTAAGGACTTTGAGGAAAATGATAACAAAATCGAGGAAGGTGTAATGCACTTTGAGGAGGGTGTTGACGACGACGAACCTGCTAACGAGGAAGGTGTTGACGACGACGAACGTGCTAACAAGGAACGTGCTAACGAGGAACGTGCTAATGACGAGAAAAAAACGAAAAATGTATGACATAACCGTCAATTACGTGTTATTCGTGTTATATGATGTTGATATAATTTTAAAGTGAAAAAAATGATTTTGTATACGTGTTATTCGTTATATATAATTTTTATTAGGTAGTCAATTACGTGTTATTCGTGTTATATAATTTTGATCTAATTTTAGAGTGAAAAAAATGATTTTGTATACGTGTTATTCGTTATATATAATTTTTATTAGGTAGGTGAAATCTAGAAAATGTTTGACCCGAGCCGACCTTAACCCGAACCCGACCCGACAATTGTGTCATACATATTAACCCGATTTCGTTCTCATTTTGGTGAAATATTAGAAATGTTCTGGTGAAATATTTTGTTAAAAATAGATTACTTAGGCTTGTAAATGAACCGAACGAACACGAACGAGGCATGTATACTGATTAAAAGTAGAAAATGTATGACACGAAATTTCATACAAACCCAAAAATGTGTCAACATATTAACCCGAACCCGATGTTCAACCCGAGTTTTTTTATTGTTTTTTCGACAAATTAATATATTAATTTCATTTATGTGGATTTCTAGTGAACCTTTTTTGAGGTATTTGGGTCACTTGAAGAATTGAAGAATTGGGTATACAAAAGAGAAGTTGCGAAAGGTTACGTCATTGTGACCCAACGAACGATAACAAAAGGCGAAGGTTCGTCAGCAAGGAGAGTGAAGATATGGTTGCAATGCGATCGTGGCGGCGAACCCAAAAGTAAAGCAACAGTTCGGTGTTCCGGTAGCAAAAAAGGTTGGCTGTCCTTTTAGTTTGATAGGGAAACTAGACTCAAGTAGTGGTAATTGGAGCCTTGTGGAGAAGAAAAACATTCACAACCATGAGCCTGCTGAATTTCTCGAGGGCCACGCGTTTGCTAGAAGACCGACCCCGGACGTAGAATCATTGGTGGAGAGACTTTATTTGCAAAACATGGAGCCTACAAATATACATTTAACCATAAGAAAACAAAACCTACATAGCGTGTGCATTCTACAAGACATATAAAACATGATTAAAAAGATTAAACTCAAAATGTACGGCGATCGAACTCCAATGTAGATATTGGAGAGCATGTTGCAAGAAGAAAGGTACGTTTATTTCACCAGGGTGAATCCTTCCACAAACACGGTCGAGGAGGATTTATTCTTTCATCCGGACTTGTACAACATGTGGCGTGCATTCCCACATGTGTTGATGATTGATGCTACCTACAAGATGAATGAGTATAAGCTTCCGTTTATTCAAGTTGTGGGTGTGACATCGACACACAAGTCTTTTTGTGTGGCTCATGCGTTTGTCTCTAAAGAAAAAAAGATAACTTCTTATGGGTCCTGGAGAAGCTCAAAGAATTGTTGGTAGATTGTATGGAGCCACGTGTAATTGTGATAGATAAGGATCAAGCTTTGATGAACGCTTGCGATAAAGTATTCCCAAAAGCTTCCAAATTGCTATGTAGGTGGCACATCTCACAGAATATTCTAAAACACTGTCAGGCAAAATTTACGGATAAAGACTGGAAAATATTCAAGCTTTCTTGGTCTCGACTGTGTAGTTCTCCCAGTCCGACGCTATACAATTATAACTTTGAGCGGCTTTTCACGCGACTGACTAACGACAGACGATCAGGTACATATTATATTAGTTTACATACATTCATCGATACATATATACATACAAACATTACAAATCGTTGTATTCAATTTTTTTTCAGATGTTCTGGAGTATTTGTATAATGTGTGGCTGAAAGATTATAAAGAAAAGTTCGTTTCAGCTTGGACTAACACAGTCTCCAATTTTGGTCAACATACAACCAACAGGGTTGAAAGCCAGCATTCTAAGTTTAAGAGATACATTAAAGGGCTAAACAACTCGCTCCATAGACTTGTGTGGCTTGTTGGGAAAGTTGTAGAGTCACAACACATACAAATAAAACTTAGTTTTCAGGAGAGCAGGTCCGTGCAAATGGGGGACCACAGAATGTCGTTTTTTGACAACCTACACGGTAATGTTTCCCAAAAAGCCTTAGAGTTGTTGGTTGTCGAGAGGAAAAAGCTACATGCGTTGAGGGTAGGAGGGGGACTTGTGGCCACCAGCTTTCTACGGGTTGTGGGTTGCCATGTGCTTGTCAGATGGAATGGTGGGAAAGTACAGGTAATATAACAACTATAACATATGCTTCGATACATAGAATATAATCATCATTATACTTAATGTTTTACCAATGATTATTGAAAAACAGGTTGCAAAATTCCACTTGCCGCGATAGACAAATTCTGGACAAAACTTGATTTTTCGACAGAAAAACTTAATCAAGACGATTGTAATATTCTTGCGGAAATGGATAGACTCACACAGCAACTACAGGCGCAACCACCTCTAGTGGTAAAAAGTATGTTGTGGAAGATGAAAGCGGTGTTGAATCCAAGTATGACTGACCATCAACCGCCTGAGGTACAACAAGATACCCAGGGCCGCCCAACTACAAAAGCAAAACAACAAAAGAATGAAGACCTTGCGAGACGTAAAGATAAACAACCCGAATCTCAGGGGAACGACTACACTCAAAACCCAAATGTGCGACGTAGTCGTTCAAAGAAAAGCAAAGAAGAAAAAAATACACTTCTGATTATAGATAAAGACTTTCCACTGTTGGCCAGGCACAGGTACATACATACATACATACATACATATTTTTAGAATTCTTTTTCAATTTTTTACTTTTTAATATTTTTTAGTTTTTTGTTTTTTTGCCAATTATAGGTACAAAAACTTGATCGAGCGTTTTAAGGATTGGCTTCCATCTAGGTATCGGAGATACATAACACATATCCAAGATGCCCAGCCGGACGGTAACTGTGGGTTTCGATCCATAGCTATGGGTTTGGGGTTGGACCAGAAACAGTGGAAGTGGGTCCGCCAAGAGCTACTCGACGAGATGTTCATTAACAAAAAGCGTTGGGGGCATATACTCGAATCATTGGACAAGGGATGTTACGACAATATGTATGTATCGATAAATTGGTTAAATGTTCAACCTGCACCAAAGGCATGTTGGATGGTGTTGCCCTACACAGGGTTGTTGGTGGTTCAAAAATTTGGTGTGATTGTTCAACATTTAAGCAAAGGTGTTTGTCAAACTTACTTCCCGATGTTCGATGGACCGCAGCTTTACCCGAACCATTCCATTTTAACGATCGCTTATGTCGAAGGTGGCCATTTCATTACGGTTAAGTTAGCGGATGATAGCCCGATGCCAGTACCAAATGGACTTTGGAATATATACCGAAGTATGGAAGCTATGGAATGGGAGACAATGTACATATCTCATATTGCACAGGGTAGGGCGTTACTACGTAGTAATAGAACTCGACAAAAAGAAGTTATTGACTTGTATTAGGTGTAGCATCCGTGAAACATAGTGTATGCAACGAATTTATTAATGTTTCTCTTTAATATAATTTAAATATATTGTAACATCCGTCAAATATAGTGTACGGAACAATCTTTTTATAAATTTTTTTAATTAAAGTGCTTCATATAAAAGAAAAGAGTACAAAATAAAAGAAAACTATTGTTTTAAAGGGATTTAAAATTGTTGACTCAAAATAAAAATGAAATCTGTTTTTGTTTTTTTTTTTAATAAAAGGAATTAATTTTAATATAAATAAATGAATAATAAAAAATGTCAAAAAATGCAAAAAACCGGCCCTAAGCCAGTTTCAACGCGGCTCGAACTCGTGACCTCTCAGTTAAATGCACCCGTCCCTTCCACTGGGACAAGTGTCTCACCCGTTGATTATCCTGATTCTTTTTTCTCTTATACTAAGTTTCATAGATTCAAAAAGGAAAAAAAAACAACTCCTATACGGCTCTCATTGACCCATACGCCTCTCATTGACCACAAACATTTTTCTAGCTTCAATAAAGGGGTAAACTAGATCTAAAATTTCAAAACCCACACACTAAAACATGAAGAACACACACACAAACGCTCTGGACCACACGATTTTCACAAGACAAAGTCTGGACCACACGATGAAGGTTAGTTTGTATTCCAAATTTTATTGCTTAATCTTCAACCTTTTTTTTTGGTTTTATTTCCGCCGTTTGAGGTGGTGTTAGGTTTGACGGTGGTGGGGGATTGACGACGGTGGGAATTGACGGCGGTGGGGATTGACGGCGGTGGGGATTAACGGTGGTGGGGGACTGATGGTGGTGGGGATTGACGACGGTGGGGATTGACGGTTGTGGTGGTGGTGGTGGGGATTGACGTCTGTGGTGGTGGTGGTGGTTAGGAGGGTGTGGTGGTGGCTGTGGTGGTGGTGGTGGTTGTGGTGGTGGGGATTGACGGCTGTGGTGGTGGTGGTTGTGGTGGTGGTTAGGCGGGTGTGGTGGTGGTGGTTAGGCGGGTGTGGTGGTGGTGGTTGTGGTGGTGAGGATTGACGACTGTGGTGGTGGTGGTTAGGCGGGTGTGGTGGTGGCTGTGGTGGTGGTGGTGGTGGTTGTGGTGGTGGTTAGGCGGGTGTGGTGGTGGCTGTGGTGGTGGTGGTGGTAGCGTAACCCTACCCGATGCCCGGCCCGTTTGCCGGGTCTAGTTATATCATCGTTATTTTTTTTAAATGTGCACATGTTATTTTTATTAAGTAATATTATTATTATTATTATTATTATTATTATTATTATTATTATTATTATTATTATTTTTAACAATATATTTTCGGATGCCGGGTCTAATGCTATAATTGTATGTTTTATTAATAGGATATCGAAAGTCAGTGTTTTGATGGTGGTCGTAGCGTAATCCTTATGGAGAAGTACACTGCGTTCATATTTCAGATTCAAACGCTTAACTGCGTTCGTATTCCAGATTCATGCACCGGAACGTCCACCAAGGACAATGCTTCTGCGTCACCAACCTCGAGGGAGAACTCCTTCTGAATGGATTGGTTTTTCATGCTGTGGAAGCGGTTACCGAGAATGATTCTGCAACAACGAGCGAGCGCCAGATCAGGTCAGAGGTTCTTCATGTGGTAATGGGGAAGCGGAAAGCACGTTTACCGTGGAATGCATCCTTAAACTTGATAGCAACAATATGGTGACCGAATAGAGATCTGAATAACCGATACAGTTTGCAAGAATTTAATAATATGTAACAGTTAGCGACTTAGGGTTTAGTCGTTACATTTTGTATTAAAGTGACATGTTTTGTGTATTAATATAAAACGATGTTTCGTGTATTTATTGCGTTATGGTTAATAAATGACAAATGAAAAACAATTAAAGACATAATAATAATTGATAAATAAAAAATTTGACATTTAATAATACACACAATTCATTTCATAAAATATGAAGTTTTAAATAATAATAATAATAATAATAATATTACTTAATAAAAATAACATATGCACATTTAAAAAAAAACAATGATATAACTAGACCCGGCAAACGGGTCGGGCCGGGGGTCGGGTAGGGTCATGGGTTTGACGGTGAGGGTTTTCGTGGTGGTGTTTAACGGTGAGGGTTTTCGTGGTGGTGTTTAACGGTGAGGGTTGGTTTTTGACGGTGGCAGTTAGTGTTTGACGGTGAGGGTTAGTTTTTGACGATGGCGGATAGGGTTTGACGGTGGCGGTTTGTAACAACTCTCATTAAAAAGTCCTAATTATTATTTTAATTGTCCAATAGGAAACCCTAATTGAGAAACCCAAGTGATTCTGAATAAACCCTAAAATTTTCAGAGTAAACGGAATCAGGATCAGGTCCCCTAAAACTAAAGGGGGGTAAAACCCTATTAATGATTATCTCTATAAAACGCTGTCAAAATTTAAAATTCACGCAACGTCGACTCATCAAGGCTAGATAGGTGACGAAGCAGGCCTACCCTACTTTGACACCCCAGGTGACAGCGACAGGAACCATGGTGTCCTTCGCGACACGCGGGCGGCTCAAATTTTGGGTATAAATGCAGGGGCTTGGGGCCTGAACTATTTGCTCAGTTCGACGGTCTAAAACGTCGTCCTACTCTTTGTATCTCCGTTTCTTTCTATCAATGCCCTAAAACCTCGAAACTCTGCTCGTTATTAGGGTAATAACTTTAATCACTGGTACGATACTTTATCCGATCGATTGAAACTATCCGATGGATGTTTAAGTGCTGCTCAAACTCGGGTTATACTTTGTCATTCGTCGTGAATTCGATGAATATGTAAGTATCGCACTTTGTCATTCATTGTGAGGGTTTCTATCTCGTGATTGTCGTTAAAGTTGAATTGAGTTAATACACTAATACGAGTTCCATTGTATCTAGAAATTAGAACTCGTAAGCATGTAGCTGCTAGAATACTTAAAAGCTAAGCAACTTAATAGTTAAATAAACTTAGCAGTTAAGTTAACCGAGTAGGTTAATTAATCTGTTAATCAAGTTAAGTAAGATTAATTAATCAGTTAAGAATGATTAATTAAGTTAAGTATGATTAATTAATCAGTTAAGAAAAAAATTAATTAAGTTAAGCAAGATTAATTAAGCTAAGCAAGATTATTAAGCTAAGCAAGATTAATTAAGCTAAGTAAGATTTATTAATCACCTAAGTAGATATACATGAAAAATAGATATATATGGGGTAAATATTATCTAAGAAATATTTTATCTAAGGAAAGTGCTATCTAGGGAAGATATTATCTAAGGAAAGTGTTATCTAGGGAAGATATTATCTAAGGAAAGTGTTATTCAGGGAAGGCTTTATCTGGGGAAAACTTATCTAGGGAAAATCTATATAGGGTAAGGCTTATCCTCTTGCCTATAAATAGGAAGCTTAGGAATTCATTTTCCTTTGCTCATTTCTCTTCTTCTTTACTCTATACGTTGGTGTTATAACCAATAATCACCAAAGCGAAGTTCTGTCCGATCGATTCAGGAACCAACGAACGAATGCCAAAGTGTTATACTTTGTGAATTTCGGTAAACGGAATCCAAAATACTGTACTTTGTGAATTTCGGTAAACGGAATCCAAAATACTATACTTTGTGAATTTCGGTAAACGGAATCCAAAGTGTTATACTTTGTGAATTTTGTTAAGGTTCGAATCTCGTGACTACCGTTAGGTTTGATTTGGGTTTTACACAAATACGTATTCCATTCTGTTAAACTATGTGTTTAACTACCAAGAATACTCCCAACTACACACTTACAATCAAACAAACTATTAAATCATCAGAAGATCCAGAATAATAAAGTGCATGCTTAATTATCGGAAGAAGTAGAATCAAGAAGCTTGTTAACTCAATTCCGTATACTTATAAAGTGAGTCATTCTCTTTTTATCAAAATGCTTTATAAATTCTTAAATATTTTCAAAGTTATAATTACAGTGATTAAGTTTATGTAATCACCAAATTACAGCCGGTATGTGGGGTATTGTGCACATTACTACTGTATTATCACTTTAGGTGGGCGAACCTAAAATTTGTGAGATACGTCACTATTGGGTGACAGGACCCAATAGTGATATAACGTCATTCATTGGGGCAGCCAATGGTGATATGACCATAGTCACAGATCCGGTCGAGTGACAAATACCGTGGGTAGTTGGTTTGATATCAGAAACATTGTAATCTCTCTTAATACTGTGAATTATAACAAACGTGTCGTTTTAGTAAAATGAATGAACTCACTCAGTATTTCCCGCTGGCAAAACCTTTTTAAAACGCGTTTCAGGTAATTACAGTAGATTGGAGTAAAAGATGGATACGGCACCGAAAGGCATCAAGAAGTGGCTTATTTTATTAATTAAAAATCAAATTAAGAAATATTATTTTATGTAATAAAATTTATCTTTATTTAAGCTACCTTTGTAAAACATGGATTTATTCCATCTATTTAAAAAAATAAAATCCGGTGTTTTCTAAACTCTGATATTTTCCTAACTCACGGTCCTGATGAAATTTCCGCTGCAACGTTTTCAAAATAATCACTGGTACCACTGGACTGTTCACGGCTCCCGATTCCGTCCAGGGTGGGGTCGGGGGTTGTGACAGAAGGTGGTATCAGAGCCACTGATTTAAGCCAATTAGGTGTTGTAAAAATACCTAAGTTTATATAAAAGAGTTAGGAGATTGCTGTTAATTGGTAGCACACATGATAGCATTTAGACTTGAACTTAAGAAAAGATGCCTTAGTATCAGCTTCAAGATAAGCTAAGTACTTATGTGAATAAATTATGATGGGTTTTGATATACCATAAGAATGGTATTTAGAATATTGCAAGATATGATAAATATGCAAGAATTAATAATAATTATTGCTTATTGATATTACTTGGTCTAGAATAATATATGTTACGGGAATACAAATTTCCTTAATTCTGGATAAAAGCCCTAATAAAAGAGGCACTATTGAAAAGATACTATTTATGGGAAATAGAAAATTTTCTCTGGCAAGACTGGGTATGGTGTAGTAGACTCTCCAGTTTGTCCAGATATATTGAGGTTACCGCTCCGGCGTGAATCGGATAAGACGAGATAGATAATATGTCAAACAAGTGACAAGATTTCCCTAAATAGTATCATGACCAGATATTTGATTAATTTTTGGAAATATGAATCTGTTGAATACATTGACCTGATAGATGGTATGTTTATATAGATATATATATATCTATAAGGAATTCCAAAAGCCAAATAGGAATAAAGCACAAGCATATGTGTCTAGATTTCTTTATTAAGAATCTCTTTTCCGATATCAAACATTATTTCGTTTGATTATCTGCCTAGTAAATCGAGCGACAATAATAACAATAGAAACCCATTAAGTTGGGACACTATTAAAAGTATAAGAATTTCCAATGAATTACCATAAACTATTAACGCAAGTAAGAAGCATGTAAAGTTGTGATAATATATAAGAAAACACATGAAAATTTAATTATAAATCCAGAGAAGTTGAAGTATATCACACACGACTTCCAAGGCAAGACCTTTGGAAAATATAAATTGGGCACGATGACACCAATACTAATTCCGTCAGTGGAAAAACTACTAATAAAAAAGAAACACTTTGCCACGATCTTACAAACGATCTAAATATCGCTGAGGTACGTTGGAACAATAATTCACAACCATAGGTGCACAGTCTAATCAGAATCATAATTATTAGCACCACAAAACAAATCATATACTTTTGCAAATTCCCTATTTCATTTCATTTCATTCGACATTCCTTGGTAATGTCATTTAACAATGATTATCACACGAAATTCCAGATAAGATCCTTATATCTCATTCGTTAAAATTTTGACCTCTGTAAATAGACTTTGACCTCGCTACTTCCCCTAATGGTCATCATACCATAAGGATTTATTTCATAATATCAAATATTGATCTATTTCATTTCTTGGTAAATCCCTACGTTACACATGCACTGTTTGTTACGCATGTGGTTCATTTGATTTACAAAGACCACTGGAGGGCTTCATTCCGATTTGTTATTTTATCCAAATTCAAATATCATTCCACTCTTTGTACTATGAACCGCATTATTGCAAAACAATAACTCCTTGATATCGAGTCAATAAATTTCTTAAAAAAAAACTTAATTTTCTTTGGCATACATAGTTTCTATTGTGACCATGTTCGAACTTTCTTATTAAAACTTGTTTTGTTTAAATCAAATTCAAATTATTTGATTTGCTCACCTTACATATTCATTTCAAAATCCCATATGATAGATGGAAGCTATCATATTCAAAATAATCCCAACAAGTACTTCATTTGTTTTGAACCATAATCAGCTTGTTTAGTCTTTGACTTCATTAAATCATTTCTTTGATCACGATCACCTTGCACTGACATTTTCACAAAATTTAAAGCTTCACTAATATCGTTTATATATATCATATACGGATTTAATTAATTATATATTTATAAAAGCCATCTTAACACAAATTGTGTGTTAAAATAATAATACACAAATTCTTGTCATATTTCAGTATATTTTTTTTAAAACATCAATTTAGTCTTTCGTGATAATTAGTGCTTTAACATTTTCAATTGAAAAACATTATATAAAATTTATTTTATATACTTACATAAGTGATTACCTAATTTACAAAATAATATTACTATATTTTATTAAACCATTGAGGTGAAGAATTTATATTTTATTTGAGGTATACTCTCATTTAAATTATGTTTAAGTTATTGATAATTAATATTAATAATATATTAATAATAAGTAGTGTTAGTATTATTTTTAATACTAGGGTTATTGTCAAAGGCAGGTATTGAATAGCCTAGCCTTAGTTAGGCATGGATTGACCACCTAGGCTTAAACAAGGCAGCACTAATCAATATCCAACCATGATAATGACTAGTTAAATTAAGTTATCATACTTAATTAGTAAAATTTAATTATATATTTTACATATACTTTACACTGTAAAGAGAAGTCATATTTTCATAAAACAGTACAAGAATTAGAGAAACGAATAAAATTATCTAAATAACTGTCTAAGTATTCATGAACAAGACATTTATATTTATATTTAATTATTCATCTTGTTTAAATATTCTACAATACTTTTATATGCATTTTAATATATATTTTACTCAAGCCAATATTTAAGTATGCTTGATATTAAAATAAACATTTACTATTTTCTTTTATGATTTAAAATATATTATTATAGTTAAACATATTTGATTTTAAAATAATGATCATGAATTCTAGGATATTTGGATCAACATAAAACATATATCATTATTTTGTCAAAATTACCACGTATTTTGATTTTACTTTATGATAACATAAAAGGAAAAGATATTTAATAAATTAAAGTATCACATATTTTTTTTAGTAAACTATGTAACGCTTTGGCAAGAAAATGACCATATAAAAATAATATGGTAGTCATCAACTAAATTAGTTAAGGAAACATTATAAGAATAGTCTCCGTTTTTAATATTCGTAAATACACTCACAACGTTATATGATTTCAAAATGAAAATAAGTAATCACATAGAATCAGACCATTAAGTGTTATATATATTTACAAAATATTTTACAAATACTTTTGTACAATAAATATTTTTACATCTCTATTTACAACTTTTATTTAACAATAGTAAATTCTTTTACAAAATAATACTAAAATATTTTGTAATAAATATAAGTTATTTTTAGTATAGTAAAATACTAAAATTTATTTTTGGTAACCATTTACATATAGTAAAAAAATATGTAACCAATAAATATATATTACATAGTAGTTATATTTAATATATAAGAGACGATTCAGATATGGACACAAATAATATATTACATTTGTTTTACAAAATATAATATAATAGTTGGTCATGACAAAACAACTTGTTCTTATTTCAATCTCTAGGATATAGTATGAAAAATACGGTTACTACTAATAGTATACTATCACATTGTTTCACGATTAAAACAACTTGGAACGTTAAACGATAATACACTAACTCTAATGTCTTTTTGTGTATCTTTATAATTTACTCCTCTCAACACTTTGATTTTCTAATATCATAAATATTTGACAAATCATTTTTCATGCTTTTATTTCATTTAGAACCTGTTAATTCTAAGTCTTCCTCAGTTGCCAATCAAAGTAAGCTTCCTTTTGACAAAGAATTTTATTGATTTTAAAAGTCCTTCACATTCATTTTAAATATCTATCTTTTGGCTTGAACCTAGTCACTTTGGAAAATATATCATTTCATTTCATTCATTTGTCATCGATTTTTGAACTAATTCAGTTAAACCATTGAATCCTACTTAAGATACAACTTGTATTCACCAAATTCGATATTTTAAATTGCCATCTACCTTAATATTATTTTTTTAAAAGGTGACATAAATTTAAAAGAAATATCATAACCTAAATACACTTGGAAGCTGGAATCTGAGATGAAGAAAAAGTATTCCTACTTATTCCAGTAAATCTCGAGGACGAGATTTTTATTAAGGTGGGGAGAATGTAACAACTCTCATTAAAAAGTCCTAATTATTATTTTAATTGTCCAATAGGAAACCCTAATTGAGAAACCCAAGTGATTCTGAATAAACCCTAAAATTTTCAGAGTAAACGGAATCAGGATCAGGGCCCCTAAAACTCAAGGGGGTAAAACCCTATTAATGATTATCTTTATAAAACGCTGTCAAAATTTAAAATTCACGCAACGTCGACTCATCAAGGCTAGATAGGTGACGAAGCAGGCCTACCCTACTTTGACACCCCAGGCGACAGCGACAGGAACCATGGTGTCCTTCGCGACACGCGGGCGGCTCAAATTTTGGGTATAAATGCAAGGGCTTGGGGCCTGAACTATTTGCTCAGTTCGACGGTCTAAAACGTCGTCCTACTCTTTGTATCTCCGTTTGTTTCTATCAATGCCCTAAAACCTCGAAACTCTGCTCGTTATTAGGGTAATAACTTTAATCACTGGTACGATACTTTATCCGATCGATTGAAACTATCCGATGGATGTTTAAGTGCTGCTCAAACTCGGGTTATACTTTGTCATTCGTCGTGAATTCGATGAATATGTAAGTATCGCACTTTGTCATTCATTGTGAGAGTTTCTATCTCGTGATTGTCGTTAAAGTTGAATTGAGTTAATACACTAATACGAGTTCCATTGTATCTAGAAATTAGAACTCATAAGCATGTAGCTGCTAGAATACTTAAAAGCTAAGCAACTTAATAGTTAAATAAACTTAGCAGTTAAGTTAACCGAGTAGGTTAATTAATCTGTTAATCAAGTTAAGTAAGATTAATTAATCAGTTAAGAATGATTAATTAAGTTAAGTATGATTAATTAATCAGTTAAGAAAAAAATTAATTAAGTTAAGCAAGATTAATTAAGCTAAGCAAGATTATTAAGCTAAGCAAGATTAATTAAGCTAAGTAAGATTTATTAATCACCTAAGTAGATATACATGAAAAATAGATATATATGGGGTAAATATTATCTAAGAAATATTTTATCTAAGGAAAGTGCTATCTAGGGAAGATATTATCTAAGGAAAGTGTTATCTAGGGAAGATATTATCTAAGGAAAGTGTTATCTAGGGAAGATATTATCTAAGGAAAGTGTTATTCAGGGAAGGCTTTATCTGGGGAAAACTTATCTAGGGAAAATCTATATAGGGTAAGGCTTATCCTCTTGCCTATAAATAGGAAGCTTAGGAATTCATTTTCCTTTGCTCATTTCTCTTCTTCTTTACTCTATACGTTGGTGTTATAACCAATAATCACCAAAGCGAAGTTCTGTCCGATCGATTCAGGAACCAACGAACGAATGCCAAAGTGTTATACTTTGTGAATTTCGGTAAACGGAATCCAAAATACTGTACTTTGTGAATTTCGGTAAACGGAATCCAAAATACTATACTTTGTGAATTTCGGTAAACGGAATCCAAAGTGTTATACTTTGTGAATTTTGTTAAGGTTCGAATCTCGTGACTACCGTTAGGTTTGATTTGGGTTTTACACAAATACGTATTCCATTCTGTTAAACTATGTGTTTAACTACCAAGAATACTCCCAACTACACACTTACAATCAAACAAACTATTAAATCATCAGAAGATCCAGAATAATAAAGTGCATGCTTAATTATCGGAAGAAGTAGAATCAAGAAGCTTGTTAACTCAATTCCGTATACTTATAAAGTGAGTCATTCTCTTTTTATCAAAATGCTTTATAAATTCTTAAATATTTTCAAAGTTATAATTACAGTGATTAAGTTTATGTAATCACCAAATTACAGCCGGTATGTGGGGTATTGTGCACATTACTACTGTATTATCACTTTAGGTGGGCGAACCTAAAATTTGTGAGATACGTCACTATTGGGTGACAGGACCCAATAGTGATATAACGTCATTCATTGGGGCAGCCAATGGTGATATGACCATAGTCACAGATCCGGTCGAGTGACAAATACCGTGGGTAGTTGGTTTGATATCAGAAACATTGTAATCTCTCTTAATACTGTGAATTATAACAAACGTGTCGTTTTAGTAAAATGAATGAACTCACTCAGTATTTCCCGCTGGCAAAACCTTTTTAAAACGCGTTTCAGGTAATTACAGTAGATTGGAGTAAAAGATGGATACGGCACCGAAAGGCATCAAGAAGTGGCTTATTTTATTAATTAAAAATCAAATTAAGAAATATTATTTTATGTAATAAAATTTATCTTTATTTAAGCTACCTTTGTAAAACATGGATTTATTCCATCTATTTAAAAAAATAAAATCCGGTGTTTTCTAAACTCTGATGTTTTCCTAACTCACGGTCCTGATGAAATTTCCGCTGCAACGTTTTCAAAATAATCACCGGTACCACTGGACTGTTCACGGCTCCCGATTCCGTCCAGGGTGGGGTCGGGGGTTGTGACACGGTTAGATCTTAGGACGGTGGCAGTTAGTGTTTGACGGTGGCGGTTATGGTTTGACGGGTTTAGTGGTGGTGGCGGCGGGTCGGGTTGTAGTGGTGGTGGCGGCGGGTCGGGTTTGGTGGTGGTGGCGGCAGGTCGGGTTTGGTGGTGGTGACGGCGGGTCGGATGTGGTGGTGGTGGGTCGGCTATAAAATTCGTTACTAAAATTATTACAAGTTTATAAAAATTGTAAAAAGTTTATAATATAACAGGTATTATATATTAATTTTTGCAGATATGTCGTCAGACGAGGAGTTTGGTGCGGGACAGGTGCCTGGATTCGATGAGATGACCGGGGGTGATTGTTTGGGTATTCCCTATATGGACTACCCGAACAATTCTAAGGAGTATAAACGTTTTAACAGGTTGCGACAAATGAAGGTGGGGCGGCAGAGGTCGTTTTCATGGGATGCTTTACGGGACGTCGGGGAGGAGGAGAGGGCCCGGGGTTTGATCAGGGAGAATTCCCCGTGGGATCGCATGTTTTCGGTGGCGGTTGGGCCGTCTTATAGGACCATGATGGTGGAGTTTTTGTCCACGTTCGTGTTTCGTCCACGGCCGGCTGACCGGCCCAATTCGGATATGGACGATTCGAACGTGGAACCACCGCCTCCCGAGGTATCTTTCTGTTTGTTCGGGCAGCGACAAAATATGTCGCTGCATCAGTTTGCTGTTGCCAACGGGTTCTATACCGAGGATGAGTTAGTTCAGGACATCTATACCTCCGCGATCACGGCTATGCCTGATGATCAGTTGTTTGCTTGGTGGCCCACCCTATGTCCTGAACCCTTCGGTAAGAAGGCCCGAGTATCGGCGATTCCTGACCTACTCGTTCGTTACATACACCGCTGCATTGCCACGTCGATCTCTGCGCGTGGCAAAAGCAACGAGTGGGTCACGAAGGTGGATCTGTTCTTTCTGTACAGCTTATATACGGGCACACCGTGCGGCCTCCATCGCTATCTGGCGGAGTATTTCGCCTCGTACGGAAAACGGCAGAGGCGTAGCCGTTTGATTGGAGGGGCGTTTATCACGCGTATTGCCCAGTATTGCGGCTTGTATTTCCCATTCCTTGAGGATATGCCGGCACCAGCACCTTTCGAGCCCTTAGATCTTAGGACGATGAGAGGGATGAAGATTGCGGTGAACTTTCCGGATCTCGGGCATCAGTTTGTTGACAATCACCAACAGATTTTTGAACCCGAACCGATAGTCCACTAGGCACTGCTCGAGGCTGGGGAGGTGGAGATGCCGCATATTGCTGACGTGCCTGTTATGGATGGAAACATGGAGCCTCAGGTTAACCAGGGGCATCCGCAGGAGCCGCCACAGATTCCACAACGCGTTTATCATGCAGTGAGGTTGCCTCAGTCCACCCAACGTCTCCTTGAGAGGCTGGTGGCGGGTCAGGATGGTATGATGGCGAGCTGGACACAGCAGTTTCAGTGGATGGACAGGCGGATGGAGGATTTAATGGAGTGGGTGATGGCTAGTGAGGCCGAGAGACGTACCCAGGCGGGGTTGGCGGTTCGACCCCCGCCACATCCACTAGTGTATCCGGGTACCGACATGGAGGCAGGCCCATCCGAGACGCTGGCAGGCACGTCCGCTACGCAGGTCCATATGACAGGTGGTGGGGATGATTCTGACGACACCGGTGAGGACATGGAGGATTAGTATTTCTATTTGTTGGGTGAACTTTATTTTGTTAAACAGTGGGCATGTATGAACAAATATTTATTTCTTTTTGTTTATTTTGGTTGTGTTGGGCATCTATGGACAAGTATTTATTTCATTTTGGTATGTTTAAACATTTGTAACGTGATGAATGTTTGTTCGTTTTGTTATTTATGCTTAGTCGACTTATTATAAAAAACAATTTTTTTTAAAAACTTAATATTTATAATAATATTAACAAACGACATTTATAACTAATATTCGATTACATGTCTTGCATAAACTTACATACTAACAATGAAAAATAACAAGACAAACAACACAAAAAAAATCCAACTGATTATCAATCAACTTTCCCTCTTACGAACAACCCTTGAATGATTATCTTCAAATTCCGCTTCTTGCAATTAGAACGCTGACAAGGAAGAGGAATTAGTGTTTCAAAGTAAGGATGACATAAATACCCGACTATATACCCAATCATATACTCGTTTTTTTAATATATATTTTTATAACCGGGTTTGGGTATGGGATTAAAAACATACCATACTGTGGCAAGTGTAAAATTGACGTCTGGAATTAGCTTCAGTCCAAGATGTTCTTAGTGCAGCCGTCCTACCACATTTGCAAACAACCATTGTGAATTTGTGATTGTGAAGATGAGGTATATTTCTGAATTTGCAAACAACCACTGTGGTAAGTAAGGATGACAAAAATACCCGACATTTGCAAATAACATATACAAGCTTTAAAAAAACAACTCAATAAGCTGCTCATAGGGCCATACGCGCGTATTGGGGGTACGGAAGCTGACAACTTTTCAGCCGATATGCCTCGTATAGCCTGATGAGACCCGTATACATCTACTTTTTCTGAAAAGTTGACAGGACATTTATGACACTCCACTTCCACACGCGTCTCATCGACCCACACGGGTCTCATTGAACTTCATTTTCTTTTCTTTTTATAGTTAAAACGAACAACAAGTACATATGTAGAGGTTTTTTTGGACCGAGTTCTGGACCACACGGTAACAATCCGGAAGGGGACCACATGCGTCTCTCGTATAGTTTTCGCTCTCGTATCGCTCTATACGGTCGGAATATTTAAGATTTGTTTTTTTGTGGTTTTATTTTGGCCGTTTGCGGTGGTGTTAGGGTTGGGGTTGGGGTTGGGGTTGTGGTTGTGGTGGGTAGGTTGTGGTGGTGGTGGTGGGCCGGCTGGGGTGGTTGTGGTTGTGGTGGTGGTGGTGGTGGGTCGGCTGGGGTGGTGGTGGCCGTGGTGGTGGTGGTGGTGGGTCGGCTGTATTGGTGGTGGTGGTGGTGATCGTGGTAGGTCGGCTGTGGTGGTGGTGGTGGTGGGTCGGCTGTGGTGGTGATCGTGGTGGGTCGGCTGTGGTGGTGGTGGTGGTGGTGGTGGTGGTGTTGGTGTTGGTGGTGGTGGGTCGGCTGTGGTAGTGGTGGGTCGGTGGTGGTAGTGGTGATGGTGGTGGGTTGGCTGTGGTAGTGGTGGTGGGTCGGCTGTGGTGGTGTTTTGTTTTTTATTTTATTTTTACAATATATTTTCGAATGCCGAGTCTAATGCTAAATTGTATTTTTTATTAACAGGATATCAAAAATCGGTGTTTTGACGGTGGTGGTAGCGTAATCCTTATGGAGAAACTACGTTCGTATTTCAGATTCATGCACTAGAACGCCGATTTAGGATTACGTGTTATCGGAGTAGCCTGTTGCCCCGTCAGCTCCCAGTGACGCTAGCCAACACGGTCTACCCTGTAACATGTCCTTCCAAGAGAGGAGTTCATTAGTGTTCTCATGAGCCTTCCAGCAACAGGAATGCCACTGCGCTCACCATCCCGAGGGGACGCGGAAGACTGGACGGTGGTTGATAAAGGAAATCCCAACTCCACTGCTCCAACCTCCTGATCCCTTGTGTCATCTCAGTATGGTAGATGTAAAGCAGAAATCCCGTTGGAAGGTAGGGTTCGTAACGCAATTTCAAGACAGCCGGCCTGTCTTTAAATTGAGTATGCTGCACCCATCGTTTTCCTGTACAGGAATTCAAGAATATATAACAATTAGCAGTTTAGGGTTTAGAGTTTAGTCGTTACATTCTGTATCAAATTTACATGTTTTGTGTATTAATATAAAACGATATTTAATTACATTTTGAATTACATTTCTTGTTGCGTTATGGTTAATAAACGACAAGTGAAAAACAAATAAAGACATAAAAATTTGACATTTTATAACAGACACATTGCGTTATGGAAACAATTAAACACATAATAATAATTGATAAATAAAAAAGTTGACATTTAATAAAACGTTATAATATACCCATTTAATAAAATTTGACATTTAAAAGTTTGACAATTAAAGACGTAATAATACTCATTCAGTAATAGTAAATAAAACACATTTAATAAAAATTTAACATTTAAAAATTTTGACAATTAAAGACATAATAATAATTTATAAATAAAAAACTTTGTTATAATATATACAATTCGTTTCATAAAAAAATTGACATTTAATAATACTTATAAAAAATTGACATTTTATAATATACACAATTCATTTCATAAAAATATGAAGTTTTTAATAATAATACTTAATAAAAAATATATTCACATTTTTTTATTAAAAATATACACAATTCATTTCATAAAAATATGAAGTTTTATAATACTAACACAATTTTTTATAACAACATTTTATAAAAAAAAATATTAATTTTCTTATATAAATATTTCATAACTTCCTCATACAAAAACTCTATCAAAATAAAGTTCCTTACATCCCAATCATTGGTAATCAGGGGCGGATCTACCTAGTATCAAGGGGTAGCCTCCGCTACCGCTTGGTCGGAAAATTTTTGACATTTTTAGTGTAAATTTTGGAAAAATTTGACGTTTTTTCAATTTCGTTACCGCTTATTTATAAAACGCTCCCGCTTGGTCGGAATCCTAGATCCGCCACTGTTGGTAATCATTGGCTGACACCCAATGATTGGCATTAATTAGATGGTAGAGACCATTTTCAAACGTATTAGGCAATGAGGGGCGTATTCGTTGGGCCAGTTTGAGACGTATTGAGCAATGAGGCCATGAGGGGCATTTAGGGTTAGAGCAGGGGCGGACATACTAAGGAGTGCGGGGTAGCCTCCGCTACCGCTAGGTCGGAAAATTTTTGACGTTTTTAGGGTAAATTTTGGAAAAATTTCACGTTTTTTCGATTTCGTTACCGCTTATTTATAAAACGTTACCGTTTGGTCGGAATCCTAGATCCGCCACTGGGTTAGAGGATGTGTAAATACTTTTGGAGGATGTATGGATACCCCCACCGATAATTAAAGACTAGAAAAACCAAAGTACCAAAAACAAATTGAAAAAACGTTCACATGTGGTTTTCGTAATACATTCATATAATCAATCAAAACACATAAATTATTCAAGTACAAGAACTGGCAGAATAAACACTTAAACTTCCACACACAGTTATTCATTGCAAATTATTAAAAAAAAAAAACGTATATGAACCAGAACCACATATTATTTGACATGCTTTGAACATGTCTTCGATTGATCAGAACAAGTGCTTAGTGGAAAACTGGTATGCTTTGTGGGTGCCTAAAGAAATTCTCCGGATCCACTTTGGACTTGATTCGAATCAACTTTTTAAAATTTTTCCTCTTCCAATACCTCTCGCCCCAAACGCTTGCTTCCTCATAAGTCTTATTTCCAACACCCAAATCAAAATCAATGTAGTTCACATACGCTTCCCTCGGATTCTTTGATACGTATGGCTCCAAAAACTTATCAAACCTTCGTAGCCACTTTAACCGTTTGAGTGATGTTGGGGTCGTGTCTGAAGTTTGATCAACAAAACTCACACCCTTATACAGCTGATACAAAACCCCAGCTCTATGAGGATACGGAATTGCTGTTTCCGAGTACTCCTCCATCTTCCCTCCAAAAGTGTACATGATCAACAATTCTGACCGGTCGTTTTGTAACATCTTTCTCCAGATCTTTCTGAGCCCACTTTTAGGAATAGGAGTCCTGACATAGTCTAGTTTAACTTTGGCGTTCGACTGCCGCCTCAGGATGGCAGATTGGTTCACTAAAGCTTTGGTTGGGGTCGAGCTTGTGAATCCCTGAAGTGCTAATACAAGGCTTGACTGGACCATGCTCATTTCTTCGCAATTCTCTTGCTTCACCTTGAGCTCAGGGAAGTGTTTGTCTAGCAGTGTAAGCAATGTGTCGATTTTGCCAAGATAAAGTCCTTCAAAAAACATTCGTATCGTTTTCTTTGTGGTGTTGCCTATAAATTCACTTGACATCCGAACTCTTATAAGCAAATCCGGATCCATTTTTGGTGATACAAATTGATGTTTATAAAAAATATCTGTCCCATTTTCTTCAAGTGTTATATTCACTACAAAAACAGTCACAATCTCCGGCACTGGCACCAACCTCAGCTTCCATGCAAGAACTATTCCAAAGCTGGAAGCACCACCACCACGAAGCGCCCAAAACAAATCTTCGCCCATCGACTTCCTGTCCAAAATATTTCCACTGACATCCATGAACAGAACATCCAAAACATTATCCGCAGCTAGCCCATATTTCCTCACTAGGTTTCCATACCCACCGCCGGTGATGTACCCGCCCACACCCACCGTGGGACAAACACCAGCTGGGAAGTACAAGGTGTTGGTCTTTTGAGAAATACTGTAGTAGACTTCACCAAGCAGTGCACCAGCCTGGACCCATGCAGTCTTGTTTCCAACATCCACATCTATAGACTTCATGTTGACAAGATCAAGCATGACAAAAGGAACTACGTCAGAGGAGGAGACACCTTCGAAGTCATGTCCTCCCGACCTGATCCTGATCTCATATCCGTGTTTCTTGGTGCAGAAAAGAGAGGCTTGGATCTGCGTTTCGTCGATGGGAGTCACAATGACGGACGGTCTAGGGGTGGAGGGTTTGATAAACCTTTGATTGCTTACTCTAGCTTCCCAAATGGACTCGAAAGAAGAGTTGAGGGGGGTGAAAATGAGTTGAGTGGTGAGATTGTTGGTTTTCGATTGGAGACAGCTTATGAAATCTTCAGAATCATCATGATCAATGGGAGATGAGGCTCCCAATGAAACATAGAAACAAAGAGTTGGAAGCAAAAAGAACACAAGTTGAGATTTGTTCATGTTTTGATGAGTTTGATGCAATGGAGATGAGGGTATTTATACAGGCAGGAGAGCCTCAAAATGCAACAAAGGACCATGTGTAATTCTACACATTAATATATTTTTAGAAACGGTATAAAAGAGAGGAATTTTATAATAAAGTTTTACCGGAAGTTTTATGGAAAGAAAGTTTTAAGCAAAGTAAGCTATGAAGACTAAAACATAAAAGGAAAATTCAATTCATCGTTGACGTTTTCCATGTGTATCTTATTCACCAAACAACCATTCTATTTTAACTTTTTTTCTTTCAAAAAAAAAAGTTAAAATAGAATGGTTGTTTGGTGAATAAGATACACATGGAAAAAGTGAATGATGAATTGAATTTTCCTTTTATGTTTTAGGCTTCATAGCTTACTTTGCTTAAAACTTTCTTTCCATAAAACTTCCGGTAAAACTTTATTACTTTGCTTAACCTTTTTATTTGTTTATTTATATTTATATTATATATGAAATGCTTTTCGTGATTATTATTATTTTATTTCTTATAGAAAAGGACTTATTACGGGAACTGATATGCTCTAATATATATATATATATATATATATATATATATATATATAGGGGAAGGTTAAAATGAGAACCACCTCGAGTTGTAAGAACCAGTGAGAACCACCTCCGCGGGGGGCCGTTGACCACGATTTTTTTTACAACTAGATGTGTATATTTTAACACCCTACGTAAAGTTTGGGTTTAAACGGCGCGCCCGAGAGGGTAGTTTTTTACGCCCAAAGTTTGGGTTTTTTTAATTTCTTTTAATTTTTCTTTTTTTTAACCAAACTTTGGGCGTAAAAAACTACCCTCTCGGGCGCGCCGTTTGAACCCAAACTTTGCGTAGGGTGTTAAAATATACACATCTAGTTGTAAAAAAAATCGTGGTCAACGGCCCCCCGCGGGGGTGGTTCTCGCTGGTTCTTACAACTCGAGGTGGTTCTCATTTTAACTTATTCCTATATATATATATATATATATATATATATATATATATATATATATATATATATTGCTTAACCTTTTTATTTGTTTATTTATATTTATATTATATATGAAATGTTTTTCGTGATTATTATTATTATTTTATTTCTTATAGAAAAGGACTTATTACGGGAACTGATATGCTCTAATATATATATAGAGAAAGTATAATGTACATTACAGTTTAACATACATTAACCTACACGACCAAATATATAACGTGCGTAATTATTTTTTTCGCCATCATAATGTGCGTGATTATACTCCCCATGCGTGATTATCACCTCCCATGCGTGATTATCACCAAATAACTGATCCCATGCGTGATTATCAGCTCCATGCGTGATTATAGCCCTCATCTGACGGTTACCATTATCGTGTACGTGAAGTATGATAAGGGCTTTTGTATGTTAACATTTCCCTATATATATATATATATATATATATATATGGTCGGGATTTAGGGAAAACGATAGAAAGTGTGAGAACGGTGAGAACGCTTAACGATCGTCCGATCAAAACAATCTATGGACTAGATTGGCGCGGTGGCGTTTTCCTAAATAACATCAATTTTATTACGTGGACGCGCTTCATTAAGGGTAAAAGGGTCTTTTGACTACTCCACATAAAACGCCAAATCATGAAATAAAACGCCAAAAACAAAAATCACAGACCATTCTAAGTAAAATGCCATTAAATATAAAACGCCAAACTTAATTATAGTAAAATCCCGCCTTAAAAAACCGCCAAAAAAATCCTATATATACAACATATCAGACCTTCAGTTAAAAACACACATAAAAACCCAAACGCCATATTTCATATAACCCATTCGCCTTAGAAACGCCAAAAAACCCAAACATCAAATATCTTCAACCCCAAAAACGTTTTTTTGAAATTCAGTTTGGCTGTCAGTAAGATTTCGCTCAATGATATAGACAAAAACCTAAAGTGAGGATATAGTCCATTTCATTGAGTAAAATCTCATTGACTTATCCTAAACTTCCATCAAGTTTATAACGCCAAAACATACAAAAACATTATTGAGGTTTGTTGTCAATAAAACTTAGCTGTATGGGGTGGACAACATTGTCAGTTATCTTTCTTAACCGAGTATTAACAATGTTCTTCATCTCATACAGCAAAACATTATTGATTTTAGCATGATCAAAATTTGAGGTTTAAGGTGATCTTATTTCGTGGCGTTCTTTTTATCGGTAAAATGCCAAAAAAATTAAAAAATTCAAGATTGTTGGCTGAAGGAAATAAACTCAATAACATTTTGCTGCATGAGATGGACAAATATTCAAGAAAAAGATGCTGATGTCAGACTGTGTGCTTCCAAACAGCAACACAAAAAACTACTTGAAAAACAAAAAAAAAAAAAACAAAATGAATCATACGAAAGCCGAACCAGCCAATTAACATGATTCAAAAAAGAGAAAGAAAGAGACTGGAGACAGAGAAGATTTGGAAGATCAATTGTTTATGTATTTTTTTTTTATTTTTCTTTTCAGTTAATTGTCATATAATAAAAACGTCATATATAATAAAAACGTCAAAATAGCCAAAATGCTTGTTTAAAACGATATCATCTAGTTAAATGCCACCAAAAAACTGCCAAACTATAATAAAATTACTTTGAAAAATTATTATAAAAAACCCAAATAAAAAAAATAAAAAGCAAACTTGAAAATGTAACTAGAAACAGTAAATACAAAATCATTAAATACTGAAGAATCTAAAACGCCAAACTTGAAAGATAGGACGTGTTACAGACTTCAGAGATAAAGCTTATCAAAAACATTAATTACAAAACAGTAACTGAAAAGACAAAATACTTTATTATAATAATGCACCGCCTAATTTAGGCGCCAAAAAAGACATCCTATAAAATGATACATCTCAGCAACTTCCATTTGATCAAACCAAAAAAACAAACGCCAAATACAACTAAATACCACCCACTGTAAAACGCCAACAAATAAACTGAATGAATTGTTATCAGATGGGAGTACCTGAGAAAGATTTTGCTGCATGAGATGGACAAAATTTCAGGAAAAAGATACTAATGTCAGTCATATGGCATTTTGTATTTTTTTTCTTGAAGAAGGTTTGGATGAGGAGAAGAGGTCAATGACACTGAAGAGTGGGTTCACTATAAAGATGAAGATCCAGATAAAGAAAAAGCGAAAAACCCACTCACACGCCATAGATCTATGTCCCCAAACATCCACACAAAAAGACAGTTCAACAAACGAGCAGGCAAAAAAATCAAACCCATGGGTTTGTTAAGTTTTACATAAAACGCCATATATTTGATGACAGTTCTTATACTATTAAAGAAGAGAGAGACTGATGCCACTGAAGATTGGGAAAAGAGATCCGATTAGGATTTTTAATTTATTTCCTTCCCTTGTATTTTTTTTACTGTAGTTGAAATATAATTTAACAATAGTAAAACGCCAAAAAACCACAAACGCCAAAATGTTTATAAAAAATAACAGATCAATAGGCCAACTTGTTTAAACGCCTTGGAAAACGCCATTCAAATAGATTTCCTGCCCCCTGGGTTCCATTGGCATACGATGTGAATAACGCCATAAACGCCAAAATGGGTTCCATTGGCATACGATGTGAATAACGCCATAAACGCCAAAATGTTGATACAATGGAACCATTAAAACGCCATTAATTATTGAATTTGGTTAACGCCAAAAATCTCAAAAACCAAAAATTAAAACAACATTAGGAAAAAGCGGAACAGTAAAAGCAGAAGATGAAAGGACAAAAAAACCCCTCCGCCCTTTTTTTTTCAAAGACAAAGGATCTATCTATATCATTCCACACGAAAAAGGGAAATTACAAAGCAATGGCATGTAGTCGGGCAACAAGTTGCGCCGCCACCCCCTTTTGAACATGCGATTTTAGTTTTTTCATCAACATGTGATTTTTTTTACATGTGAATCTTTTTTTACATGCTAATTTTTTTAACATGTGTTCTTTGTTTTTTTTTTCAACATGCGAGATTTCCTTTCTGTGGTTATAACATACGAATTAAATATAGTTGGATGATCCAAAAAAAATGAAGAGAACAAATGTGTAATGTATTCTTAAGTATAATGCGAATGTGAATTCATTAAATAATTTCACATCATATTTTACATCTAAACGTAGGCTTACATTCAATGTTTATGATGTACCCGTGTCCATCGGACGGGTGTCCACCTAGTATAGTTAAGAGGAATCTTGTGGAATTATTCAGAATAAAATATAGTTAAGAGGAATCTTGTGGAATTATTAAAAGAAGGATTGGACGTTAACTAAAAATGAAAGAGAGGTTGACTTTGAATTAAATAAGAAAGAGGCTGCACAAGATCCATACATGCGCAAGAATTAATTGTTGAACACGGTATAAGCCAAATTGACAATAATTTCCTTAATGATTTCAGCTATTTACATTCATGCCACCGTTGCTCTTTTTGATTTGCGTCTTTTGTGATTGACCGAACAGCAAGACCCAACCCAAATAAAATTCAAAGAGGCAGCCCACTTAACCTCTTAATGATACGCCAGAGGCCCAACGATGGAACAATTGTATTTCATTCAATTTATGATATACCTTTGATTGAGATAACATACTGAATACATACGGAGGGAAGAATATATAATTATATATACATCGCAAGACAGAAGTAAAAGGAGACTCTTCTGGACGAGCAGAGAGGAGAAGACGTATACGAAGAGAAAAAGCTTACGCTTCGCGTTCAAGCCTCAAATTCAAGATACGAGTTCGGTTTGTTGATCAGTTCTGTTTAAACTAAATGGAAAACATGAATAACATACCTGTTATGGCATTCAAAGCAGAGGAGAATCCAGTCAGAGAACCAGCCATAGTGTTCGACATGCTTGTCAAGTTGATTCGGTTCCTCCTTAGGGTGTACAGTAATGATGGTGATGATAACCGAATGTAGGGTAAGGATTCGGTTGAGGGAGAGAGTTCGATTATTGATGTTAATGAGGGTTGATTGATTGTGTAAAGTGTGTAACTGTCTAACCCTTTAACTCTCTAATAAGCCCCTTATTTATACACCCAAGAGGAAACCTAATTAGTTAATAAGGGTAATATGGTCCATCAACAATTACCAACTAATTATAATAGGTTATTAATATATTTTGATCTAATATAATATAAATGATTATATAGGCTACAAGATTAAATACTAAATAAATAATATTTAATCTAACATTCTCCCACTTAGCCAAGTAATCATTTATCATGAGTATTAGGTAAGCCTGGCCAGGAGTTAACACTCATTTTAGCTTTAAACCAAGAACTATAGCAGAGAAATACAGCCGTTGAATCATCATTCGACTCAGGACCCCCATTAGTCATACTATAGCCTCAATTTAAAACCTAACAGTTACGATCAAAATACACAGCCCTTTAGCGTCTGATTTGTATTTATATTTGTCTATATGTCATTACACCGGCAGAACATATGTTAGAGACATACAAAATCAAACTGAGGAAATTTTATTAATTAAAACATAAGCTAGTACAATATGCCATTAAATAAGGTCTTTAGTAAGTCCCATATTCGATACATGTTCTTCGAAAACTTTAGGTGGAAGACCTTTAGTCATCGGATCCGCAAGCATATCTTTAGTACTAATATACTCAATACAAAGATTATTTTCCTCAACTCGTTCACGTACGAACAAGTACTTCGTATCAAGATATAAACCAGCTCCAGTCGAACTGTTACTGTTCGAGAAACTAACGGCAGCTGAATTATCACAGTAAAGCTTCAATGGTCTAGAAATGGAATTAACAATTTTGAGTCCAGTGATCAGATTTCTAAGCAACATTCCATGACAGGTTGCGTTGTAAACAGCAATGTACTCTGCCATCATTGTGGAAGTTGTAGTTAACTGTTGTTTATGACTCTTCCATGAGATAGGTCCGCCTGCTAACATAAAGATGTAGCCCGAAGTGGATTTCTTGTCATCTTTGCATTTGGCAAAGTCAGAATCAGAATAACCTACCACTTCTAAATGATCACTTCTTCTATAAGTCAATTTGTAGTCTTTCGTCCCTTGCAGATATCTAAGGACCTTCTTAGCCGCTTTCCAGTGATCTAGGCCAGGATTAGTCTGATAACGACCTAGCATTCCAGCAATGTAAGCGATATCTGGGCGAGTACAGACTTGAGCATACATCAGGCTCCCGACTACTGACGCATAAGGTATCTGGCTCATTTGCTCCTTTTCAACCTCTGTTGTCTGACACTGGAATGAACCGAAAACATCTCCCTTAACTACTGGAGCGACGGAGGGTTTACACTGTTGCATGTTGTAACGTGTAAGGACACGATCTATGTAAGTCTTTTGAGACAATCCTAAGATCCCTTTGTGTCTATCTCGGTGAATTTCGATGCCAATGACGTAAGAAGCATCTCCGAGATCCTTCATGTCGAAGTTATGCGAGAGTAAACGCTTCGACTCATGCAACATGTCTAAACTATTACTTGCCAATAGAATATCATCTACGTAAAGGACAAGTATAGTAAAGTTACTCCCACTCATCTTGAGGTAGGTGCATTGATCCACTTGATTCTTCATAAAACCTTGCCTCTTCATGACTTCATCAAACTTTAGGTACCATTGACGTGATGCTTGTTTTAACCCATAAATGGATTTCTTCAACTTACAGACTAGATGCTCCTGACCTTCAGGTTTAAAGCCTTCAGGTTGTTTCATGTAAACATCTTCGTCTAAGTTTCCGTTAAGGAAAGCAGTTTTGACGTCCATCTGATGCAGCTCTAAATCAAAATGAGCTACTAGGGCCATGACGATCCTTAATGAATCTTTACGAGAGACAGGTGAAAACGTCTCTTGATAATCAATTCCCTCTTTCTGAGTGTAGCCCTTTGCAACCAATCTCGCTTTGTAGCGTTCAACGTTCCCATTCGGATCCAGTTTTGTTTTGAACACCCATTTACAACCTACAGGTTTGGCACCATTGGGTAATTCGACTAAATCCCAAACGTCATTTTTCTTCATGGATTCAAGCTCATCAATCATTGCTTTGTTCCATTCAGAAGACTGATCACTGCTAATGGCTTCATTATAAGAGATAGGATCATTGAGCTTTCCAGCATCCATTTCAGTCAGGTAGGTAACATAATCATCCCAATTAGTAGGCCTTCTTTGCCTAGATGACCTCCTGAGTTGATTATCGGGTTCAGCGTTGTCTTGGTTTTGAGCGTTTGATGTGCCTTCGTTATGAGGTATAATGGGTTCTGATTGTGGAGATGGATTTTGTGCAGTGACTTCAGGTGCAGTTGCATGGGGTACAAGAGGAGTAAACGGAGTAATGATAAGCGACGAGTCTCTCCCCCCCGCGTCTTGTACTTCTTGCAATTCTTCGTAAGGGTTGGTACTGCTCCCACTGATCTTAAAATCCTCCAAGAACGCAGCACGCTTGGTTTCAACAATACGGGTGACATGGGAAGGACAATAGAAACGATAACCCTTCGAATGATCAGGATACCCGATAAAGAAGCAGGTAACTGTTTTAGGGTCAAGTTTCCTTAGGAAAGGATTGTAAAGTTTTGCTTCAGCAATGCAGCTCCATACTTTCATATATTTAAGACTCGGTTTCCTTCCTGTCCAAAGTTCATAAGGAGTTTTAGGGACAGACTTAGAAGGAACTCTATTGAGTATATGAACAGCTGCTTTTAATGCTTCAGTCCAGAGGAATAATGGTAAATTAGTGTTGGCTAACATACTGCGCACCATGTTCATAAGGGTACGATTTCTTCTTTCAGCGACACCATTCTGCTGAGGTGTACCAGGCATGGTGTATTGGTTCACAATCCCCTGGCCCTTACAAAACTCATAAAATGGACCAGGAGCTTGACCCACATCAGTATGTCTTCCATAATATTCACCGCCTCTATCTGATCTCACAACTTTAATCTGACGATCTAATTGCTTTTCAACTTCAGCTTTATAATCTTTAAAAGTTGTTAGAGATTCAGATTTCTCCTTTATAAGATACAAGTACATGTAACGAGAATAATCATCAATGAATGTGATAAATGAAGTATGTCCTGTTATACCAGCAATTTGATAAGGACCACTAATGTCAGTGTGAATGAGTTCTAATAAATTAGAGCTCCTAGTGGCTCCTTTCTTATTTGCTAATGTCATTTTGCCTTTGAGACATTTGACACATGTTCCAAAATCGGTGAAATCGAGAGGAGGTAAGACTTCATCCTTTACGAGACGATTTAATCGTTCTCTTGAGATGTGGCCTAAACGTTGATGCCACAACATAGATGAAGTCTCTAAGTCTCGAATTTGTTTCTTTTCTATCTTTGTGAGTGATTCATTAATATTATATGACAACAAAGATTTAGAAAAATTATCATCTAGTTCTAATCTATAGAGACCACCATCCAGAATGCCAGTACCATAAACAACGGAATCATAGAGAATAGAGAGTTTGCGATGACCATGGGAAACAACAAAACCGTCCATGTCTAACTTTGGTCCTGATACAAGGTTCCGAGTTACCTCAGGAACATATAAGGTATCATAAAGTTTAATACATAAACCAGTTTTCAAAAATAATTGTAATGTTCCTATGGCCTTCACTTCTAATTCCCGATCATCCCCAACTTTAAGTGTTCTTTGGTTTCTTCCCAGCTTCCGGATTGTAAGGAATCCCTGAAGTGAATTGGTAACATGTACCATAGAACCAGAGTCAAACCACCAAGAATTAGCAGGAACATTTAAATTAAAGGACTCAAGTATCATGAAAAAATCGTTACCTTTCTTAGCCAGCCACTCCTTGAAGTCAGGGCATTCCTTTTGCTTATGTCCTGTTTTCTTACAGAACTTGCAATAGGGTTTGCCTAAGGAGTTCTTAGAGCTGGAAGGTGCACTTGTATTAGGAGTTGGATTTGGCTTTTGAACCTTAGAAGCATCCTTTCTTGGATAATTGTTCTTCCTCTTCTTTGAGCTGGAGGTGGTGAAGTTAGCAACATCAGTATGGCGATCCATCTTCATACGCTCTTCCTCCTGCACGCACATGGCGATCAGCTCACTCATCGTCCATTTGTCCTTCTGAGTGTTGTAATTGATCTTGAATGCTTCATAGGACGAAGGAAGCGAAGTGATGATGAAGTGAACAAGAAAACCATCACTGATCTCCATCTCTAGGCCCTTCAACTTATTGGCCATGTCATGCATCATCATGATGTGTTCGCGAATGCCGCTCCTCCCATCATACTTAGTCGTCACCAGCTTGAGGATAAGAGTGCTAGCGTGTGCTTTTGATGTTCCCTTGAATTGATCCTCCACAGAAGCCAGATAGGTTTTAGCATCTTCAGAATCAGGAATGGCCCCTCTGATTGAGTTATGAATGGACTGCTTCATGAACATGAGAGACATGCGGTGACACCTAGTCCACTTATCATGGAGTAACTGCTCAGCAGCAGTACTAGTAGCAGTAAGGTCCGCTGGCTTATTCTCTCTTAGAGCATAATCAAAGTCCAGCAGCCCAAGAGTAAGCATGAGGGCATCCTTCCAAGCAGCAAAGTTATCACCAGTCAAAGGTGGAATCCCTTGATTGGGTGCTGATAGTGGAAATAAGATGAGCAAGTTATGATACTAAGAAAGAAGTCTTAATGTGATCTAAGGGCATGTTATACTAAGGCAGGCATAAGTAATGACCATTTTAATTATGAAGCTGTGATAATGTCTATTACTAACATCAAAATAATAGACTTAGTAAAATTCTATTTAAATGAAGACAAATCAGCTTTGGCCAGAAGTGTAATCATTTAAATATGTGTGCAAAGTAATTGTGACAAATCAGCTTTGGCCAGAAATGAGACAATCACTTTAGTTATGCACTTGTCAAGTCATGCTAAACATAAATGAATTAAATCAGCTTTGGCCAGAATTAAGACATTTCAGGTTTGTAATGCATACTTAACATAGCTCTTAATAATACTTGAACAATAAATAGATGTAGTAAATCAGCTTTGGCCAGAATTAATACATCAGAAGCTCATTCAAGTTAAGCTATTTTGGTTTTGTAAAAATTATCTGATTCTGATTAATTAAGTAAGTAAGTGTTAACAAAACCAAGTATTTTAGGTCACATTAAACAGCATAAAAAATAATGAGGTCTCGAGTCGCAATCTTAGTTGCGAGTCGCAATGGTTATGGTTGCGAGTCGCAATCTCAGTCTCGACTTGTGATGGTTATGGTTGCGAGTCGCAATCTCAGTCTCGACTTGTAATGGTCATGGTTGCGAGTCGCAATCTCGTGGTTGCGAGTCGCAATCTTAGTTTCGAGTTATGATGATCGTGGTTGCGAGTCGCAACCTTAGTTGCGAGTTGTGATGATTGCAGTTGCGAGTCGCAACCTTAGTTGCGAGTTGTAATGATTGCGGTTGCGAGTCGCAACCTTAGTCTCGAGTCGTGATCTCTGTTAACAGCTGCTGATTGTGATAAAACTGAAACTCGATTTTTAAGGGATTTGGGATAGTATTTCCTGTTTTAATCATGATCTAAACTTATCAAGGATTTCGAAAATAATAACTGATTATCTCTTTAACAGTTTTCGAAAATTTAATAGATAAAAATTTAGATCAAAACAGTAAAACACTTCCTAATCCAAAATTATATTCCAAATCTTATGAATTTTTCGAGTTTCTTAGAACATAAATGATGAACCCTAAAATAATAAGAACATAATCTGGGATCCGAAATCTAATTTTTAAGACCTTTTGTTAACAGATTTCGGATATTATTATCCCCTTTATGGTTTCGAGTCAAAAATTAAGCATATTATTCCGAAAACAGTGATTTCGGCCTCAATGTAACCCGAATACAGTTTTGATTTTGAAGGTTTTAAAACTTCCGTTTTCCAGATTATGATCCGAGAATGATGGATACGAAAAACAGAACTGATTTATCAACATATGCTCTGATACCACATGTTGATCAGTTCTGTTTAAACTAAATGGAAAACATGAATAACATACCTGTTATGGCATTCAAAGCAGAGGAGAATCCAGTCAGAGAACCAGCCATAGTGTTCGACATGCTTGTCAAGTTGATTCGGTTCCTCCTTAGGGTGTACAGTAATGATGGTGATGATAACCGAATGTAGGGTAAGGATTCGGTTGAGGGAGAGAGTTCGATTATTGATGTTAATGAGGGTTGATTGATTGTGTAAAGTGTGTAACTGTCTAACCCTTTAACTCTCTAATAAGCCCCTTATTTATACACCCAAGAGGAAACCTAATTAGTTAATAAGGGTAATATGGTCCATCAACAATTACCAACTAATTATAATAGGTTATTAATATATTTTGATCTAATATAATATAAATGATTATATAGGCTACAAGATTAAATACTAAATAAATAATATTTAATCTAACACGGTTTTGCAAACATGTTAGTTCGGTTTAATTTACTTCGTGTTATTAGACTTTATTAAACATGATTTATTATTTATTTAAGACTTGTTTGGTGTTCTTAACTGTGGTTCTTAGCTAAACTTTTTGACTACTTAGGATAAAGATGAATGTACATGACGATCGTTCTTGTCAGTTTATGGATTATATATGGATTTTATATTTATATTTAAAGACTTTGGTTTGAATATTTAGTCGTATATGTTGGATCAGTTCTGTTTAATCATAATAGAAAACATGAAAACATACCTGTTACAGCAGACAATGCAGTGGAGAATCCAGTCAGAGAAGATGACACCCCGTTCGACATAATTGTCAGTGTGATCTGTTTCCTCCTTAGGGTGCTGACTAATGATGGTGACTAAGAAAACCGACAAGGGAATCGATTATGGGAGAGGGAGGTCGATGATGATGATGTTATGATTAGGTTATCTGATTAAGTGTGTAAGCTTATGACCTCTACATAATTCTCCTTATATAAGCACCCATGAGGAAACCTAATTAGTTAATAAGGGTAATATGGTCCATCAACAATTACCAACTAATTAATTAATAGGTTATTATATATTTTGATCTATATTATGTAAATGATTATAATGGCTACTAGATTAAATATTAAAACATAATATATTTAATCTTACAGTATATGCATACTTGTTCTTGTTTATGTCTTTTTCGTATGTTTCACGTGCGTTCTTGTGGATGTCTTTAGTGTATTAATGCTTGTTAGGTTGTGGATTGTGTGTTCGCGGCAAGTTTATGGTTAATTATGCATGATTTCCCACCAACGTTTTAAACTTTTTTTACGCGCCGTTTTAAAACTTTTTTATGCGCGAGTTTTAAACTTTTTTTACGCCCCGGTTTTAAAAAATTTTTACACCCCAGTTTTAATTTTTTTACACCTCGGTTTTAAACTTTTCTACGGCCCGGTTTTGAACTTCTTTTACGCCCCGGTTGTAAACTTTTTTTACGGCCTGGTTTTGAACTTTTTTTACGCACCGTTTGTAAACTTTTTTTGCGCTCCGGTTTTAAACTTATTTTACGACCCGGTTTTAAACTTTTGTCACGCCCCGGGTTTAAAGCTTTTTTCACACCCCGGGATTAAACTTATTTTTTGCCCCGGGATTAAACTTTTTTTACGCCCTGTGTTTAAACTTTTTTTATGCCCCGGTTTTAAACTTTTTATTACGACCCGGATTTAAACTTTTTTACGACCCGGTTTTAACTCAACTCATATCTTTATTTTAACACAACCAACTGAACAGTGCAAATCATAGAGACAACAGTGAGCTGTATACGATCCTAACTATCTATAGTCATACTGCACAAATCATTAGACTTTGTTGCAATGTTTCCACATACCCATGAAATACAAACACAATAGATTAAAAAATGTCAACTGAATAGATAAAAAAAATATATATAAAGCAACAGGGTCAAGAAGACTCAGATCCGTGAGTAATCAAGAAAAAAATGGAAAAAAAAATTTAAATGAGGCTCAGATCTGTAAAAAGAACCGGTAGAAAAAGGGATAAAACCTCCATGGCTGCAATAATCACGTAGGCATCTAATGTATCCACCGCCGGAAAATTGCCACGCCAAAATTTGGTATATCTCAGCCACCGATTCACTTAGACAACTTGGCATTCATCATCATCGCCCCTTATAAGCACTTTTGGAGTAAAATAAGCAATACCAAACACCCTCAATAGAGTAAACTACAATTTTGTGATATGAAACAAAAAAACTAGAAACTCATCGGCTCCACGGGATGAAACAAAAATTTAGAAACTTATCGGCACCATCGACACCACTGGCATCACCCACCTCTACCCACATACGAGCTTCACCACCACACCTCCGCCTACCCCCTTGATTTCATGTTTTCATGTACTGACGGCAAATTTTTTAAAAAAATAAAACCCACTTGAAAAAAAATAGCTCTACAAAACCCACCAATATTTTCACCATCTTTAAACAAATCAAGAAACACCATCATCAATTTGTGCTTAAACTCATCACAAAAGCTATAAACACATGTAAACTCACATACCCATTTCACCAAACTCAAAACCCTTCAAAACCCATATAGATTTTTCCATTATTTAACAAATCAAGCAAACCCACAAATCTTACTAAATTGACCACAAACTGCATAAAAATCACACCTTATGTTGTCGTCATCGTCGGATCCGATCTGATGATCTTGCCCCACACCCGCACTACCAGTCACAAAACCACCGTCGGACCACCCCACCACTTCCATCCAGCCCTCACTGTGCACCCCCAGACCACCAAACACCAGTCACAAGGGAGACGGCGGAGAGGAAAGGGAGGCCGAATGTAACACCTCGCAAAATAATACCCAAATAAAATGATGACACGTGTCGTAAAACCTAGACGGGTAATAAAATTAAACTCGAAGGACTAAAAGTGTCAACATGCTAATTTACGCCTCTGAGTGACCTTTTGTCGAAATTGGGACTTGTTTTTGATGAAACGAGCACTCGGGAATAAATAATATTGAAGTTATAAGTTTGGAGCCAAATGTATAAAGTTAAAAAAAAAATTAGACTTCTGATCATTGGCTTACGGACCGCAAAGGACAAGTCTTACGGTCCGTAAGGAACTGTATCTGGGCGATATAAATTAAAAGCGGTTACGGACCGTAAGGACTCAGGCTTACGGTCCGTAAGCTCTGTAACTGGGCAGCAGTTTTGGACAGCTGCAGGTTTGTCACCTTCTACTCTCAATTCTCGAAACCAGCTGCATGCCAACGGATTTGTAATACCTCTAAGACACATGTACCACCCTTAGAACATCAAGGGACACCTAGAATGATCTTGAGGATCTAATTTCACTACAAATAGAGCTCATTCATGAGCCTTAGGACTTGCACCTTCAAATTTTTTTTCTCTATACTTCTTCTGTGACAACTCGTATTTTAGAACCTCTCGTCGTGCTTTGATGTAAGCTGTATGAACATTACGTGATTACTTGATGTGTTTGATTTCAATAAGATATTATGAGTTTGTTATGATATGTTTTGACTATATTATGTGCTACGAAATTGTAATATGTATATATATGTTTAGTTGCACAACACTTGCGTAGTCGCACAAACCCTTTGGGCCGTACACTCTGTCCCTACTCGAACACATCTCTCTCGGCCCACTCTACTTGAACTCAAGACCAAGGGGCAGCCCATGAATGGGTTCGGCCCACTCCCTCATGCGCATCACAATATGGGGTTTGGTATAATCCTCATAACTAGCAAAACTCAACCACACACCTAACGCTAAATTCTCTTTCTCCTCCCTTAACTTGACGGCAACAACCCTTGTTCCTTCGAAGCTTCTTTTGGATCGCTACACTATCTCTCTTGTTCCATCTCTAGTGCGCACTCAAACTCTCGGTTAGTATCTTTGGTTTTGTCTTGGTTTATGTTCTTTGTTATGTATGATCAAAGTATGATATATATAGTTGATTGCATGATTTACACGAATTAAACGGATGGATTAACTCGGATAGTAAACTGTTAGAGATGGCATGATAAAGAACTAGGGTTGATATGATTTTAGGCATGAACTTGAATGTTAATGATTTAATCTTGATATGCGTTGTATGTTATGGATATGATCAAGGTCCGAAAGCATATTAGCAGTTTGATGATTTTCGAATATAAGATGTGTTGTATGGTTGGTATGATGTTGCACAAAAACTAGGATTGCATGTTAGAAATTGAGATCGCTGACTTGTATGATCCGATTCAGTTCCTTGGTATGTTAACTGATTATTGTTCATGATTAGATGATGATTAGGGTTTGTATGGATATGCATATTTGTTGCAAAAATTGTTGTTAGATCCGATTGGAAACTGCCAAAACTGTTAGCAAATGTTACGGGGATAATAGGCTGAAAATAAGGGAGTTTGTTACATTCTTGGTCTCGAAACGGGTTGCGAGCCGAGAACCCATAGTCTCGACTCGAGACCACACCTCACTCACACAAAAACAGCATGACTCGAGACCTTGGTTGCGGGTCTTGTTGCGACTCGAGACCTGATCCGAGACCACATGATCTCGAGTGAAAACTACATGACCCGAGACCGCACAGTCTCGACTTGGGCCGCATACTTGGGCTTTGTTTGTTCACGTGATTGTTACTGTTGAACTCGTGTGTGCTGTTGTTAAACTGCCATGATGCTACGTGAATGCCATGATCAATATATGAATGTAAACTGCTAGTTTATCTGTGAAACATATGTGTATTACTTGAACATATACCTGACTTATATGGTAACCATGTTAGGACGTGGTTGACCACATTTAGCTTAAGTGACCTTTCTGTTTATCTGCTGAGCTAACCTATGGTGAGTTCACACTTTCTATAAGGCATGGGATTCCCGGTGGTTGGGAATGGGTAATTGATTAAAAGGAAACCTGCGTATTCTTCTTGGATAGAATACGTACCTCCACCCTCTTAACTGAAGGATGACAACATTGGAACCTGCGTGATCTCCTTATATGGGACACGTACCTCCACCCTCTTAACTGAAGGGTGACAACATTGAAGCTAGACCAAAAACTCTATCATTAAGTCCCTCAATTTTATATCGACTTAATCGCCGGGCCAATGGCGAACGGGTCATTAGTTAAATAGCGCTATTAGGTTTGACAAGCCTCACACCATGCCGCAGTGGACGGGAGTGGACTAATGGATCTGGGCACGTCAATGATGATAGACATTGACTTAGGGCACCCAACTTTCTCAGTCAGTAGTCGATTTGGTAACGGTTCTAGTGGGATATTCATGGGCTAGCCCCTACGGCTGGGAGCCAGAGTAAAAGCAATGGAATAACTACGTTTTTAAACTATGGGGTAACCCCCACGACAAGTAAGCCAATTAAAAGTAACTTATGTTTTTGAAAAAACTTAAGATGAACACCCAATTGTGAACTCGCTCAACTTTGTTGTTGATTCTTTACTATATGCCTTGCAGGTCGTTAGGTGCTTAGATGGAGCTTGCACAGGAGGTCGAGGTCGTTGTCGGACATGGACCGTTGAGTTCCATGTTAAACCTTTGCACTTTTAACCTTATGTTTGGGTTTTGAACTTTAAGCTTCCGCTGATAACTTGAACTTAGTTAATTTGTTTTGGACACCAATTATATTATTGGTTGGTTTTATATTTACTTTAATACGCTGTTTAATATGATTGGTGGCTTGATCCTGGTCATGTCACACCTCCTGCGGTGATACTCCGCTTGTGGATTTTGGGGGTGTGACAGATTGGTATCAGACAGTTGGTTATAGTGAACTTGGTTTTAAAAAGGGAAAAGCTTTTAGACAAAACTAGACTATAACCTGTACAGTGCTCAACGATCCACAACGACACTTCGCTCCACGTACAAGACTCAACACAATAAGTGATATGGTTTATATTTGTATTGCCTGCCTGTTAGTTTACATAGTGCATTGATCATGGTATGCTTAGTTAGCTTAACAATGATTACTTGAACCCCTGTGTGCTTGCTCTCTTCTGTCATCCCATACTTACGCACTTTCGCGACACCTTTCTCACTTGTGTTTACTTCGATGTGAAGATCATGAGTGGACGTCTCAACTTAAATCAAGCCCAGCTGACGGCTCTAATCAACGAACGAGTTGCTGAGGCACTCGCATCAGCTCAAGCAGGAGGTCAGCATGCTCAACCTCCCGTGTGTACGTTCAAGACCTTTATGGACTGTCGACCTAGTACCTTCAGTGGTACCGAAGGAGCTGTAGGTCTCCTCCACTAGTTCGAGAAGATCGAATCTGTTTTCGAAATGTGTGAATGCCCTGTTGCTAGTAGGGTGAAATATGCTACAGGAACACTTGAAGGTGGTGCGTTGACTTGGTGGAACGCACAAGTGCAGATGCTAGGGTTGGCAGCTGCTAATGCCACCCCATGGAATGACTTTAAGGATCTGATCAAAGAAGAGTGTTGTCATCGTGATGACATTCATAAGCTGGAGGTGGAGTTTTACAACTTGAAGATGACGGGGTCTGAAATCGAGGCGTATACTAAGAAATCGAATGAATTAGCTGCCTTGTGTCCTACCATGGTGGATCCTCCCTGCAAACGTATCGAACTATACATCAAGGGTTTAGTGCCAGAGATTCAGAGTATGGTGACTTCAGCTCAGCAGGTCATACGACTATCCCACCGTCTCACTGATCAGGCAGTTGAGTAGAACAGGCTGCCAAATCGTATTAGTGCTACCACTACTTCTGATGCTCCTAGCGACAACAAGCACAAATGGGATGGAAATTCAAGCAAGGGTTCAAATTTTGTTCAGTCTCAGTCTCAGTAGTGAAGGACTGATGACTACAAGAGCCCTAGTCAACAAACTCCTGGAAACCAAGGCCAGGGTGGGTACAAGGGAAGCCACCTTAAGTGCAATCGATGTAACTTGCACCATAGCGGGCCGTGTAGTAAGGGAAACTATCAGAGATGTAACAAACCAGGTCATGAAACTAAAGATTGTAGGAGTCCTTATCCTGCTAATCAAAGACGCCAGCAGCTACAGACTCCACAAAACCAGCGTCAGCAGCAACAGCAGGGTAACAACAAGGGATGCTTTCAGTGTGGTGCTGAGGGCCATTTCAAAAGAGACTGCCCCCAGCTGAACCAAAATCAGAACAACAACAACCAGGGAAATGGGAACAACAATGGAGGTAACAACGATGGCAATGGTGCCAGGGGACGTGCTTTCGTGATTGGTCAGGGTGATGCGAGGAACGATCCCAACGTCGTGACGGGTAAGTTCCTACTGGATGATTTCTTTGTTTCTGTTTTATTCGATTCGGGTGCCGATACTAGCTACGTATCTTTAAAAGTTAGTCAGATGCTTAAGCATACCCCAATTCCCTTAAACACCAAGCATGTAGTAGAACTAGCCAATGGTAAAAGTCTTGAGGCCACACACATAGTTAAGGGTTGAAATCTCGCTTTAGCTGGTCAGATCTTCTCTATCAACCTCATCCCCATCGTTCTAGGTAGCTTCGATGTCGTCATTGGGATGGATTGGTTATCCCAACATCGAGAGGAGATTCTTTGCAAGGAGAAAATCGTCTGCATCCCTCGTTCTGGTGAGGAACCTCTCGTCATTCGTGGCGACAAGAGTGGTGCTATTGTGGGCATCATCTCTTTTCTTAAGGCCCATAAGTGTTTGCGAAAGGGCCACACAGCTATTCTAGCTCTCATTACTGACACTTCAATGGAAGAGAAGAATATAAAAGACATCCCGATCGTACGCGATTTTCCTGAGGTATTCCCTGAGGAATTACCTGGTCTTCCGCCTCATCATCAGGTTGAGTTTCAAATCGAGCTAGCTCCTGGAGCAGCACCTATAGCTCGTGCACCTTATCGCTTAGCCCCATCAAAACTAGAAGAACTGTCCACATAATTACAAGAGCTTTTGGACAAGGGTTTCATTCATCCTAGCTCTTCACCCTAGGGAGCTCCACTCTTGTTTGTGAAGAAGAAAGATGGTACTTTTCGTATGTGCATAGACTATCGCGAACTCAACAAGGTGACCATGAAGAATTGTTATCCTCTTCCTCATATCGATGATCTGTTCGACCAGTTACAAGGGTCGAGCTTTTACTCTAAGATTGATCTGAGATCGGGTTATCATCAGGTGAGAGTCCGAGATAAGGACATCTCTAAGACAACATTCAGGACTCGTTATGGGCACTACGAGTTCCTGGTCATGCCTTTTGGGCTAACGAACGCACCTGCGGTTTTCATGGATCTTATGAACCGAGTGTGCAAACCTTATTTGGATAAGTTTGTTATTGTATTCATCGACGACATCCTGATCTATTCCAAGAGTCATGAGGAACAAGAGCGTCATCTACGACTCATTTTGGAACTTCTATGAATAGAACAACTTTATGCTAAGTTTTCGAAATGAGGCTTTTGGCTTCGTGAAGTCCATTTCCTAGGCCACGTGGTTAATAAGGATGGGATTCATGTTGATCCCTCCAAGGTTGACTCAATCAGGAATTGGCCTGCACCTCGAACTCCAACTAAAATCCATCAATTCTTGGGTTTGGCGGGTTACTACAGAAGGTTTATTAAAGATTTCTCGAAGATTGCGCAGCCTCTTACTGTTCTTACTCAAAAGGGTATCACTTACTGTTAGGGTGACGCTCAGGAATCCGCGTTTCAGCAGCTGAAGTGGAAGCTTTGTAGCGCACCTATTCTCTCGTTGCCTGAGGGCACAGACGATTTTGTGGTTTATTGCGACGCGTCAATCCAGGGACTTGGTTGTGTGTTGATGCAACGTGAGAAAGTCATTGCTTACGCATCACGCCAACTTAAAGTTCACGAAAAGAACTACACTACTCATGACTTGGAGTTGGGAGCAGTGGTATTTGATCTTAAGATATGGAGACATTACTTGTACGGTACCAATTGCACCATTTACACCGATCACAAGAGTCTCCAGCATATCTTCGATCAGAAGGAGTTGAACATGCGATAGCGTCGATGGGTCGAACTCCTCAACGACTATGAATGCGCAATCAAGTATCATCCAGGCAAAGCCAATGTTGTGGCTGATGCCCTCAGTCGAAAGGAAACCAAACCTAAGCGTGTACGTGTGTTACAGCTTACCATTCACTCTAGTCTTCCTGCCCAAATTCGTGATGCTCAGGTCGAAGCATTGAAAGAAGAGAACATCAAGGCTGAGTCCCTGCGGGGGTTGGAGAAACAGTTAGAACTAAAGGAAAACGGTGCTTACTACTTAGCGGGGCGCATCTGGGTTCCATTTTATGGCAATCTACGTGAGCTTGTGATGGACGAAGTACACAAGTCTCGTTACTCGGTACATCCAGGCTCTGATAAGATGTACCACGATTTCAAAGCTACGTACTGGTAGCCCCACATGAAAGCTAACATAGCGACCTATGTTGGTAAATGTTTGACCTGTGCTAGGGTCAAGGTTGAATACCAGAAGCCATCAGGCCTACTTCAACAACCAGAGATCCTGACATGGAAATGGGAGCAGATTTCCATGGACTTCGTTACTGGCTTACCTAGATCTCAATGAGGAAACGATACCATTTGGGTGATAGTGGATCGGCTAACCAAGTCAGCACATTTCCTAGCTATCAAGGAAACGGATAAGTTCTCTACTCTAGCAGACATCTACTTAAAGGAAGTAGTCTCGAGGCACGTGGTGCCAACTTCCATCATTTCTGATCGTGATCCACGTTTTACCTCTGATTTGTGGCAGGCGATGCACAAATATTTGACTCACATCTAGACATGATCATAGCTTATCATCCACAGGCGGATGGGCAGACTGAACGCATCGTCCAGACTCTTGAAGACATGCTTCGTGCATGTGTAATCAACTTTGGTAACGGCTGGGAAAAGCACCTACCTTTGGTGGAGTTTTCGTATAACAATAGTTACCACACTAGCATCCAGGCTGCTCCGTTCGAGGCGTTGTATGGGCGGAAATGCCGATCATCCTTATGCTGGGCAGAAGTTGGTGACAGCCAAATCACTGGCCCAAAACTCATCGTCAACACGACTGAAAAGATTGCCCAAATACGACAACGAATGGCGGCAGCTCGTCACCGTCAGAAAAGCTATGCTGATAAGCGTAGGAAACCGCTCGAGTTCCAGGTTCGGGATCGAGTGCTACTTAAAGTTTCACCATGGAAAGGTGTGGTTCGCTTTGGCAAGCGAGGTAAGCTGAATCCACGTTATGTTGGACCTTTCGAAATCACTGAGAGAATTGGCAAGGTGGCCTATAGATTGGATCTACAAAAAGAACTCAGTGGAGTTCACAACGTTTTCCACATGTCGAATCTGAAGAAGTGTCTGTCAGATGAGACCCTCATAGTTCCTCTCAGGGAACTCACTATCGACGATCAGTAGCGATTCGTCGAGGAACCAGTAGAGATTACGGACCGAGAAGTTAAGGTTCTCAAACGTACCAGGATACCCATTGTTCGAGTTCGTTGGAACTCCCGTCGTGGCCCAGAGTTTACCTGGGAACGAGAAGACCAAATGAAACACAAGTATCTCCAGTTGTTCGAGAAAAGTGAGACCACTACTGAGGCTGAAGCTACTACGGAATTTCGGGACGAAATTCCAAACAAACGGGGGGATGATGTGACACCCCAGGAAAACCAGGAAACCACACAACCTAACTAGCTTCCTCAGTGATTACGTGCTAAATTTCGGGACGAAATTTCTTTCAACTTGGGGATGATGTGACAACTCGTATTTTAGAACCTCTCGTCATGCTTTGATGTAAGCTGTATGAACATTATGTGATTACTTGATGTATTTGATTTCAATAAGATATTATGAGTTTGTTATGATATGTTTTGACTATATTATGTGCTACGAAATTGTAATATGTATATATATGTCTAGTTGCACAACACTTGCGTAGTCGCACAAACCCTTTGGGCCATACACTTTGTCCCTACTCACACACATCTCTCTCGGCCCACTCTACTTGAACTCGAGACCAAGGGGCACCCCACGAATGGATTCGGCCCACTCCCTCATGCGCATAACAATTTGGGGTTTGGTATAATCCTCATAACTTGCAAAACTCAACCACACACCAAACCCTAAACTCTCTTTCTCCTCCCCTAACTCGACGGCAACAACCCTTGTTCCTTCGAAGCTTCTTTTGGATCGCTACACTATCTCTCTCGTTCCATCTCTAGTGCGCAGTATCTTTGGTTTTGTCTGGGTTTGTGTTCTTTGTTATGTATGATCAAAGTATGATATATATAGTTGATTGCATGATTTACTGGATTAACTCGGATAGTAAACTGTTAGAGATGGCATGATAAAGAACTAGGGTTTATATGATTTTATGCATGAACTTGAATGTTAATGATTTAATCTTGATATGCGTTGTATGTTATGGATATGACCAAGGTCCGAAAGCATATTAGCAGTTTGATGATTTTCGAATATAAGATGTGCTGTATGGTTGGTTTGATGTTGCACAAAAAACTAGGATTGCATGTTAGAAATTGAGATCGCTGACTTGTATCATCTGATTCAATGCCTTGGTATGTTAACTGATTATTGTTCATGATTAGATGATGATTAGGGTTTGTATGGATATGCATATTTGTTGCAAAAATTGTTGTTAGATCTGATTGGAAACTGCCAAAATTGTTAGCAAATGTTACGGGGATAATAGGCTGAAAATAAGGTAGTTTGTTACATTCTTAGTCTCGACACGGGTTGCGAGCCGAGAACCCATAGTCTCGACTCGAGACCACACCTCACTCACACAAAAACAGCATGACTCGAGACCTTGGTTGCGGGTCTTGTTGCGACTCGAGACCTGATCCGAGACCACCTGATCTAGAGTGAAAACTACATGACCCGAGACCGCACAGTCTCGACTCGAGACCGTATAGTCTCGACTCGAGACCACTAGCTCACACATTTGTATGGGCCGCATACTTGGGCTTTGTTTGTTCACGTGATTGTTACTGTTGAACTCGTGTGTCCTGTTGTTAAACTGCCATGATGCTACGTGAATGCCATGATCAATCTGTGAATTTAAACTGCTAGTTTATCTGTGAAACATACGTGTATTACTTGAACATAGACCTGACTTATATGGTAACCATGTTAGGACGTGGTTGACCACATTTAGCTCAAGTGACCTCTCTGTTTATCTGCTGAGCTAACCTAAGGTGAGTTCACACTTTATACAAGGCATGGGATTCCCGGTGGTTGGGAATGGGTAATTGATTAAAAGGAAACCTGCGTATTCTTCTTGGATAGAATACATACCTCCACCCTTTTAATTGAAGGGTGACAACATTGGAACCTGTGTGATCTCCTTATATGGGACACGTACCTCCACCCTCTTAACTGAAGGGTGACAACATTGATGCTAGACCAAAAACTCTATCATTAAGTCCCTCATTTTTATATCGACTTAATCGTCGAGCCAATGGCGAACGGGTCATTAGTTAAATAGTGCTATTAGGTTTGACAAGCCTCACACCGTGCCGCAGAGGACAGGAGTGGACTAATGGATCTGGGCACGTCAATGATGATAGACATTGACTTAGGGCACCCAACTTTCTCAGTCAGTAGTCGATATGGTAACGGTTCTAGTGGGATATTCATGGGGTAGCCCCCACGGCTGGGAGCCAGAGTAAAAGGAATGGAATAACTATGTTTTTAAACTATGGGCTAACCCCCACGGCAAGTAAGCCAACTAAAAGTAACTTATGTGTTTGAAACAACTTGAGATGAACACCGAACTGTGAACTTGCTCAACTTTGTTGTTGATTCGTTACTATATGCCTTGCAGGTCGTTAGGTGCTTAGATGGAGCTTGCACAGGAGGTCGAGGTCGTTGTTGGACATGGACTGTTGAGTTCCATGTTAAACCTTTGCACTTTTAACCTTATGTTTGGGTTTTGAACTTTATGCTTCTGCTGATAACTTGAACTTAGTTAATTTGTTTTGGACACCAATTATATTGTTGGTTGGTTTTATATTTACTTTAATACGCTGTTCAATATGATTGGTGGCTTGATCCTGGTCATTTCACGCCTCCTGCGGTGATACTTCGCTTGTGGATTTTGGGGGTGTGACATCTTCTCTGGAGCTTCCTAATCATAAAGGAGACTCTCCTCAGTTCAAGTTTCGAGCTAGCACCTTGTCTAAGTGTTCCTAGCCTCCTTAGTTCAGTTTTTATATGTTTTAAAGCTGAAAGTCAAAGTTGTTATAATAACGCTTTGACTATCGATTTAGACCCAAACGGTCCAGCCATTGTTCGAGGCGAATGTGGCTATGTGATGGTAATTATGTAGGTGTTAATCCCTCAGAAGGGCACCTCCTAATTTCCACGTTTACTTACTTAATTGTCGGGTCAAAGTAAATAACATAAAAAGTCAAACGGGTCAGTTTTTAACAAAGTCGTATCTGATAATTTAGGAGTTATAAAATATGTTTTATCACTTTAATAACTTGGTAAACATTATTAGAACATGTCTAGACATGTTCAACCCGACAATTCTGAGTTTAGGCTCGGTTCGCAACCGAAAGTCGCAAAAGTTGACTTTTGCTTTGACTTTCAGTTCTAACCCGAATTAGCTTAGTTTCTTTATGCATTAAGGTTCCTTTGTGACCATATTATATAGTAGTATAACCCTCTGGGGTTATATTACATGGTCCCTTAGTAATCTGAGTTTAATTACTTGTTTTCGTTATTATGCTTAGTTTTGACTATTATGCCCTTATGGTCTAAATGAGATTTTAGAATATGTGGTCGTACAAATAACTTAGTTACTGATATATAAACATGTCTAGATTATTTTGACATTTACTTCTGGTCTCAAATTGATAATATGCTAGATATCGTAAATTTAGTTTTTATAAAGTCTAAACTACCCTTTTATACATAAACCATGATTAAACATAAATTTTGACCCTAAACTCATTACCTACTGTTATGATATCATTTTTAGAAACTTTTGGAATGTAGGGTCAGATTATATATTGACCATAACTTAGAGTTCTTGTATAAATTCCATAATTGACGATAATGCCCTTTTTATTAATAAAATGTGATTTACATATAATTAACATACCAAACCTTTTCCTACTGAGTTAGTATGCAAAATGAAATATTTTAACCATCCAAGGCTGGTCAAAATCTTAGAATCACACAAACCTTGCAAATATCGTCAATTAATGATTTTTACGTTAATTAGGTGCATAGTATGTTTAAAACCATATTTAGCACCTAAGAATTGTTACCTACTGATTTTATAAATAAATTTTAATATTTTTACAGTAAGTATAAGTCATGAACTCAGACTTCCAATTTTGTCCTTATAACTATGTGTGAAATGACCAAAATGCCCCTACGGTGCATAGTTTGGTCATAAAGGGTAAACCACACATATATATGATATCCTACTGTTAGTATAACTTAAATAAAATATTTTTAGAAAAGGTTTATAACCAGAACCTCACTTTCCATATAAATTCCTTTTATAAATCATAAGATGACCAAAATGCCCTTATGAGGCTTAATTTGGTTTTAAAATCTTTTTGGACATAATTGTTGATATCCTACTAATATCATAACATATTTAAAGCATAATAACTCATGGAACTTGTACATGACTCATCCGGCTACCCGTTATGCATATACGCGTTCGGTACAGTTTATGTAACTAGTTTGCATAAATTAGCCGAAACGGGTCAAATCTTATCATTTTAACTTCAAAATCCAGAATGTATTTAGTTTACTCATATAATACAAGTATCCATACTTGTCGGGTCTAAATTACATTCCAATCCGGTCATCGCTTAATCTAGCGTTTCGTACCGTAATTCTTTATTTAAACTATCTGGTCTAAGTTTATAACTTAAATAAAACCCGTTAGTAATCTAATAGGTTAATAAAAACTTCGTTCCAGATTAGGAGCCCTGGTAAAAGCTACCTGCACTAGTTTGAATAGATTATACGACTGAGTTAATAAATCTCTCATTTTAAGCTCGGGTAAATACTTTTAACTTATTTTCCCTTATACGGGCTTGGGATATGGTAAAAATATATTACCACTTGGTCGGGTATAAAATCATTTAATCAAATAATGGTTAATGAATTACATAACCACGTTTTAATCAGTTTTGCTTGATAACATAAACATTGGGGGTTAACGCGACCGTATCCTGGATATTCTCGGCTCATTTCAATTGTAAATGGCCACGACTTAAGCACGGGGTGTAGGCATACACCTGACAATTGCGTATGTAAAAAGATATACCCACTTGTTGGGGATAACTCCTTGTGGGTTTATATTAGTGGTGTGTCGGTTAATCTTGTCTCTGCTTCTATCCCGGGCCCCAAATGTATGACAAACATGTAAATCTGATACAATATTATCTTTATGTAATTGTCCCAAGTTATAAAAGAATATTTGTGCCTTGTGCATTTAAATCAATTTTCATAAATGTTTTCAAAAAGAGTTGGTTAATTGTATTTACCAGTGTAAACTGACGTAGTTTAAAAAACACTAAGTGACAGGTACTACTCGTAATTGGCTGGGAGCTTCTGGGCATTAATTAGAGAATCTTGCAAGTTCTTAAATGCCTCAAGTCTGTTGAACAATGTTTTGTATTATATTTTAGATCCGCCTGTGGATCCTTTCTTACAACCGTCTGTATATTATTTTATTTGTACTCTACACTCTCGGTTTGTAATAGTAATTTCTACCAATACTTCCGTTGTGCTATAAACTGTGTATATTTGACAATGATGATATTAACTATGTCACGATACTCCCCACCGGACCCACCGGTAATATGTGGAAATATCGAGGTGTGACACCGAAGATGCCGCCGGAGATACCGCCGCCACCAACCCCAACGCCACCACCTCCAACACCGTCACCCACATCTGCCCCACAACACCACTACCCCGTCACATAAACCACCATCAAAGCCCCTCTGAAACCACCGGAAACCATCGTCTGACAACTCGAAGCACCTTTAACACCCATTGTCGTCTTTCCCAAGCAGGTGATGGACATGTAGTCGGTGACAAACAAGGGTTAATTTCAAAGAGAAGATGAACAAAAATGAGTCCTTCTTCGTTGGTCCATATGTTTTCGTACAAAAATTATTGATCCAGATTTAAATAAGCAGGTGCTAACTTGTGAAGGGCCTAGATCTAGAAAAGCAGGTGTTAATATTTGGCGAAGAGGATGTGTTAATTTGTGAAGAAGAAAGAGATGAATTCAGATCTAAGGCCATGTGTAGTCATAAAGCCCCTTCGGGGGCGTTATGCGACAAGCGGCGCGCCACGTCATACAGGGGCTTTATGGGGCGTTTATCACTAGAGCGCGTAGTCATGAATAGGGATGAGCATTTGGTATCAAATACCGATCTCGTCCCGTACCGATCCCGATCCTGAAATTACAGTACCGAATTTTTTCGGTACCGGAAACGGTATCCTATTTTTGGCATTTTCGGTAACGGTATTTTCGGGATCGGTACCGGTAAAATAACGAATTTTACCTTCAAATACCGCTACCGTACCGATACCATACTGATACCGTACCGATACCGTATCGTATCGACATATTTCGGTATCGGTATCGGTACCCAGTTTTGGTGAAATTCGGGATCGGGACGGTATCAAGACGGGATCGGGATTTGCTCATCCCTAGTCATGAAGCCCCTACCCATCATTACCTAATTATTAATTTTCATTTTTATTAATTAATTAAAAAACCACTTAACTATTTTTTATTGGTCAAAATTTTGAAACTCTCCTCCTTCACACCGCGATCAACATACCGCCCCCAACATTTGGAGACCCCCTAGCGCCGTCTGTTTTGGTGTGCCCAGGCGCTATGGATGAGATTGGGGTGATATACCGCCCCATTACACATGATCTATTAACAGAGAGATAAGGAGATCTTGGTTTAAGGAGTAAGAAAGGGGATATGGGGATTTGTAATTTGCAGAGATTTTGAGTGGGGCAAATTTACAAAAATACCCCTCAAATATAATAACATGTTTAATGAGGTGTCCACTTTTGATTGGTTAATATTGGTTCCTACGGTTCTCGCAACTCGGCTTGGTTCTCACTTGAACCAGATCCTATATATATATATATATATATATATATATAGGGTAAGGTTCATGCGAGAACCACCCTTATTGCGAGAACCGCGAGAACCAATGTGAACACAACCTAAAATAGCTAAAAAAACCTAAAAAAAACCCTAAAAAAACCTAACCCCCACCCCCCCCCCCCAAAAAAAAAAAAACCTAACCCCACCCCCCCCCCCCAAGCTAAATGCTAAAAACTAAAACCCCCAAAAAACCTAAAAAAACTTAACCCCCTCCCCCACCCCCCAAAAACCTAACCCCCCCCCCCCCAAGCTAAAATGCTAAAAACTAAACCCCCAAAAAACCTAAAAAAATCTAAAAAAATCTAAATTTTTTTTAATATTTTTTTTAATATTTTTTTATGTTAAAATCGATACTTTTAGTAGCAAAAAAAAAATTTTAATTTTTTTTTCTTCGAAAAGTAGCGATTTTTTTATAAAAAATATTAAAAAAAAATTGTGTGATTTTTAACTATTTTTAGGCATTTTTTGTTGTGTTCACATTGGTTCGCGCGGTTCTCGCAATAAGAGGTGGTTCCTAACGGATCTTTGTCCTATATATATATATATAGAAACGGGATCAGGAGAGAACGGTGAAAAGTGTGAGAACGGTGAGAACAGATCCTGGCCCAACACGTGGCAGGAGGTGCTAATTTTTATGCGGGGGTACGATTGTCCTTTTATACGTTCCCTCCTTATTCGCGTTATAAATCTCTTTCAAATTAAAACTCCAAAGATTTATTGTTAGCTGTTACCTCCTTTGCAATCTTTCTCAGATCTATGGCGTTTAACGTGGATTCTATTCGACAAAGTAAAATTCGTTGGCATTTTCTATTTTTTGTTCCAGCAAATCATGCAACAGATATGGCGTTTTGTTCTTTTATCATTGTTCTATGGCATTTTTTTGCATTATTATTTTTATAATGTGTTGTATGATTTTCAATAGCATTATTCAATTATGCAATTTAGTCTCGTTTTAATTGATATTTAATCTATTATTAAGAACTGCAATTGGAGTTTTCGATATTAATTTTAATTGTCGTTTACGTTCTAGTGTATTTGTTATGTTTTTACGATCATTGGCGTTTTTCGTCTATTTGATTAGTTTTGAATTTTATTTAGTAGTATTTGTGAATATCAGTTATTACTATTTTGTTAATTTGTGTAAACATTAGTTTTGTTAATTTTGGCGTTTTCATTATGATGTTATATTTTGTTAATTATTTATGTTCTTAAGTGTTTTTAATTATTCATCTCATGGCTTTTTTATCATGTCGTTTTTAAATTATGTGTTTATTATGTTTTTTTATTATTCAATTAATGACATTTTAATGTATAATGTTATTACGAGACATCACTCTGTTTTTCTGATTTTTCTGTTCCTCCTTGTGTTTTCTCAGACGAAGTCTCTTCCTCGAGTCAAAGGCATTGCCCCAAAACTGGATTTCCATTTATCATTCCTGACGTCAGTGAAAAATTAAAGCCCAGAAAGGACATGCTATTCTCCAGCCTTGATGATTGTTATTCAATGTATGTTAAGTATGCCAAGGAGTGTGGGTTTTCAGTCCGGAAAGGGACTACAAAGACAAACTCTAAAGGTGTCTTACATATTAAGTATTTCTTATGTACGAGAGCTGGGGTATATAAGGACAAGAAAGTTGATACGTTGGACCCCAATCAACAAATAGAATGAATGTAATAATTTCTATGTCTTACATACGTTTTTGGCGTGTATTTTAGGCGCATTGCAGTAAATGCTAGTAATATAGTTCCGTCGTTTTAGTACTGTTTGTTCATCTTTATCGGTTAAAAACAAAGTTTGGCGTTTTATATTTATGACGTTATATTATGATGAAGTGTGCTATGTGTGTTGAGGCGGGATTTTAGTTTGGCGTTTTATGTTAAGTCAAAAGACCCTTTTACCCTTAATGAAGCACGCCATATTAATAAAAGTGATTTTATTTACGAAAATGCCACCGCGTCATCTAGTCCATAGATTGTTTTGATCTAACGATCCATAAGCGTTCTTTTCGTTCTCACACTTTTGAACGTTTTCTCTAAATCCTGACCCTATATATATAAATTAATTATAAATTTTTCAGACGTTATTTCAATTTGGGCCAGAGCGATCGTTCACCTGGCACTCTGCATATAGGCACTAAAAAGAACAATATTTAATTTTTTAATGACAACCTTTCATTTTGTGTTGTTACTTATTTAAATTCTAGGTTTAGTTTCTCTTCGTCGTATAAGAAGGAAATCAATAAAATATATAATATTAAGAGTTCAAATATTCTTCACATAAAATAACAACTAGTGAAATTCCCCGCGCTGCGCGACCGGAAATTCGAACGTTATCGATTCGTGTTGCTTTGTAACGGGATAAGCACGATACCCGTTTAGTTAGTTATTTACCGGTGTTTTACCTGTAAATACCAGTACCATACCGGTTGGTTAGAAAAATTTCAAATTTAGACGCAGAGAAAACAACGTAAAAGTGAAAAAAGAAGAATGAATAAATCACGGAAAATATTATTAAGAATATTAGATACTCAAACTTTTATTTAGCAGCAGGTAATAAAATTTTTTCTTTTCCATCAATGGCTTCGAACCCGAGACACTCACTATATTTGAATATTCATACAACCAACTGAATCTCGCGAAAGTTTTTTTTAATAGTTTCGCACAAAAATAACTATAATATATACATAAAGTGGAAAAGGACAAAAAAGAAAACAAACAACAAAGCAAAGAAAAAGATGGCAAAAATGTAAATTTAAATGGAAGGGAAAATCGTAATTTGGCTGGAAGGAGAAAAACAAAACTAATTGGAAAACTTTAAATTTAAACGGGGCAAAATTGTAATTTGAACCGATGGAAAAATTGTAATTTTTAGTTTTGGGAAAAAGCATAATTTTATTTTGAACTGGGTGTAAAAACGTAATTTTGAACTGATGGGAAAATCGTAATTTTAAAACAGGGATAAAATCGTAAATTGGTTGGACCAATGGGGGAGTTCCAGGCAGTTGCCTCGCACTATGCCCCCATCTTGTGCCAGTACTTATACACTGGGGGCAAAATCGTAATTTGACTGGGAAAGCAAACAAAATCAATGAAAAAAATGTAAATTTAAATTGAGGGCAAAATCGTAATTTACCTTTGAGGAAGAAAACAATACTAATGGCAAAACTGTAAATTTAAACAGGGCAAAATCATAAATTTGAACCGATGGCAAAATTGTAATTTTTCATTGGGGGAAAAAGCATAATTTTATTTGGAACTGGAGGTAAAAACGTAATGTTAAACTGATGGCAAAATCATAATTTTAAAGCGGTGCAAAATCGTAATTTGACTTGTAAAGCAAACAAAACCGATGACAAAAATGTAAATTTAAATTGAGGGCAAAATTGTAACTTACCTGAGAGGAAGAAAACAAAACTAATTGCGAAATTGTAAATTTAAACGGGGCGAAATCGTCATTTTGAACCGAGGGCAAAAGTGTAATTTTTCACTGAGGACAAAAGCGTAATTTTATTTTGAAATGGAGGTAAAAGCGTAATTTTAAACTGATGACAAAATCGTTATTTTAAAGCGGAACAAAATCGTAAATTGATTTGGCCCCAATTTTATAAATACGGGCATATTTGTAATTTTGATATTTAAAATAATATATGTTTCCTGTTCATCGCAATTCCAAAATGTTATAGAGTTAATGACTTATAAATATATTTATTTCAAAGTTGATATTTATTTGATTTGATTAGATAGTTGTTAATTGTTATTTAATAGTTCAAAGACTCTTCACATATAATAACAATGGCTTAAAAATATATTTATTTCATAGTTTATATTTATTTGATTTGATTTTTATTGAAAGGCGAAAATTCTATGATTATAGAACAAGAGCCAGCAACGCTGTAAAACCCAAATTGCAAGTACAAAAGAAAACAAACAAAAGAAAACAACTTACAAGATTACTTAATTATATCTCTTACACTGAAATCTCTCCATCTCTCCCATACTAAATTTTTTAACTTCGCCCTTTTTTAATCCACAAAAACGATAATTGTTTTATTTCATCAACCGTCTTTGTTACCGACCCATTTTGTCCGTTGAAAACCAAATCGTTTCTCGACTTCCATATTTGCCAAATTGTTATCATAGCTATTGCCGTAATCACTCTCTTCCATTCCTTTGAACCATTACAAGCTTGTATTCATTGAAAAACTTCGTCACATGAATTAACGTCCTCGTTGCACGGTAATTTTAACCAAACCATGATATTCCACCATATAGAGCAAGCCATCAAGCATTTTACCAGTAGATGTTCTGTCGTTTCCTCCGCGATTCCGCTCTTTGAGCATGACTGATCTTCGATGATAACCCCCCCTGCGATTCAGCTCTACTTATACTGGAATCCGATTTTTTAAAGCTCTCCATACGAACAAGTTTATTTTTGGCGGTACCCATTTGTTCCAAAAGTCCCAAGCCGCATCACTCTCCGTTAAAGACGCTTTCGTAATTTCATCTCTTAATGATGCCACCGTCAAATCTTCGTTTGGTTTAGTTCTCCATCTCAAGCTATCTTCACATTCACTTATCTTTTGCTCCTTTAAGACTTTTAACAGTTTCGAGAACTGCTACCTTTCCTGCTCGTTTCTTACCCCACGCTGCGACACCCATTCCCATATATATGTTTCTCCTATTTTTCTTACACAATCATTCATTTGATTTGTTTAGATAGTTGTAAATATTTATACATATTAATATTAATGGGGAAAATAGGCCTGTTGCAATGAGTCTGTCAAACGGAAAAAATTGAAGAAAATACATTAAACCTCACACGCATGTTGTGGCGTGTTAACTCGAAAAATTTAGAACGAAATGTAAAACGAAAAACTTGAGAAAGATAAAAACTCCGGGGGACTAAAGTTGAAAATAAAAAAAGTGTTGGGGTTAAATTGTAAAAGATGAAAGCTTTAGGTTAAAAGTAAAAAAAGAAAAAGGGTTAAAATGCAAAATGTGAAAACCTTTGGGTTAAAAGTAAAAAATTAAAATGTTTTTTTTTTGAAAAACTCCCCATGCATGAGGTACAACACCAATAAACAACAATTTGTTGATAATTTATAATGGGTTTTTCTATTTCCACACCCCTATAATCTTATTTTCACATCCCTATATCTATACGGGCCGTATAAACTGATACATGCCTTATAGAATATTTATGCGCAGAATTTAATGCGGTGGAATGTTTTTATTTTTATATGTATACGGGACGTATAGTTATATACTGGCCGTATACATATTTGCATAATTTAATTTCGAAGGTTTGCCAAGGGTTATTAGTTTTGAAAACTGTATCGGGTCGTATAATGTTATACGACCCCTATAGCCCGTATAGAAAACTTAACTTTTTGTTGCAATCAGGAAACCGTTTAATAAATTTTGCAATTTAAAATAGTGTTGTATATATCGGATTATGTTACGAGTTTTTAGTTAAACGTATTTATTATGTTTAATAAGTTTCCTCTTTGTAAAACGATAAATATGTATAGAAAAGTTAATTTTTTGTTGCAATCGGTAAACCGTTTAATAAGTTTTGTAAATTTTAAAATAGTGTTGTATATATCGGATTATATTACGAGTTTGTAGTTAAACGTATTTATTATGTTTATTAAGTTTCCTCTTTGTAAAACGATAATTATGTATAGAAAAGTTAATTTTTTGTTGCAATCGGGAAACCGCTTAATAAGTTTTGTAAATTTTAAAATAGTGTTGTATATATCGGTTTATGTTACGAGTTTGTTGTTAAACGTATTTATTATTTTTAATAAGTTTCCACTTTGTAAAACGATAAATATGTATGTATAGAAAAGTTAATTTTTTGTTGCAATAGGGAAACCGTTTAATAAGTTTTGTAAATTTTAAAATAGCATTGTATATATCGGATTATGTTACGAGTTTGTAGTTAAACGTATTTATAATGTTTAGTAAGTTTCCACTATGTAAAACGATAAATATGTGATATGATTATGATAAACTACGACAACAATTATTAAACAAACAACTTAACATCTAAACATAAGATTAATATTTATAATGTTTTACATATAAAAAAAAGATAAACTTTTACAAAGTTTCAAACGTAAAATAACAAAAAAAAAATACAATAAGCAGTTACGGCGGTGGTAGTGGTGGTGGTGCAGCGCCAGCTCGTGGAGGTAGGGGCGCGCCAGAATGCATAGACACAATCGCCTCGACCATCCACTGTACATCCTCTCTCACTGCAGCTAAATCCCCTCTGACTGCAGCTACATCCGACTCGACCTGAACGAGTCTCTCATCCACCCTCGGTGGAGGCATCACACGCTGTCTCACGTTGCGTCGAATGTACGGGCGATCACCCCGTAAATCCTCCGCAGCTACCTGTGATCGATCGACAGTATGAGCGACCCCCTCACCTACCCCGCTTACCTCTTCGTCGCCTCCCTCTCCCTCGCCTCCCTCGCCCTCACCTCCCTCTCCCTCGTCTCCCTCCCCATCACCTCCCTCTCCACGGGGTCCCTCACCCACACCATAAGCCTAAACCAGCTGCCCTCCCTCGACCTAGCGAGCCAAACCCATCGATAGGGCTGTGTCCCACCCAACCCTGTCAAGCTGGAGTGTCAGGGTCATATCACTTGCCACCTGCGGGGACAAGAGGCGAAAGAAACCCTTCGCCAGACGGGTGACGAAGGCCCCACAACTGATGTGGGAAGAGGTACGCTTAAAAGCTTACTCGGCGAGATATGCGGCCAACTTGTACGACAAGTTGGCCCTCCCGCCGGTAAGTAAGTCGTGCAAGAAGAATAGGTCACTTTGGGTGACCCATTCCCTGCTATCATGACGACCGGCGATCGTCACGGTGATACACCGATGTAGGTATCGGTGTAACGGGTCGTAAAGATCAGTCGCCCGTGCCTTCGGGGATCGTTGTCTCGGTTTCGAGAACTCCCCGAACCCAATAGTGCGCCAATACGGCCACAACCCGTCAGTGGACGTGCTGACTGGCGCATCAAAAAATGCGCGGGACCTTGAGTACTCTGGTGAGTACAGACCCAAGGCAACGGCGAACTGAGGAAGTGTCATCCTCTGAGGCTTGCCGCAAATAGTAAAAGCTACGGCGTGTGTCGCCAAAAAATGCTGAACCCCCCCCCCCCGGGTGTCAGGCATGAGCTCCCTGACCCGACCGATCGCTCCAATATCGGTCAAAAACTGAATATCTATGGTTCGAGGCGCATCCAGCACCATCTCCCGTAATTTGCCCAAAACCCTATAGGCAGCCGTACCTCAGGGGATCTCGCTAATAAACCGCCCCGTCTCAGTAAAATCGGGCACAATCTCCTCCTCATGTCCACGTCCCCGTCCGCGTCCACGTCCACGGCCCCGACCTTGACCTCGACCTCTACGGGCCGCACCAGCTGTTGATGACTCAGCCATATCGTCTGTAAAAATAACAATTACAACTTAGCAATCACTATACGATTATCGTTAACGTATTATACGAATACTGTTCTTGTATACGAATGTATTGTACATATCATATACGCTCGTATAATGTTTGAATATTCAACTAGTATACGACCGTATATATAATATACGATCGTATACACTTTGAATATTCAAACATTATACGAGCGTATATAATGTATACGATCGTATAACCTTTGAATATTCAAGTGTATACGATCGTATAACCTTAGAATATTCAAGCGTATACGATCGTATAAATTGTATACGACCCTATACACTTGAATAATCAGTTACAATTTTCTATTTCAATTTTTTTTTTCAAATTAAATGATACAATCGTAATCGTTACGCCTATCTACGCTTTACCATACAAGACCATAATCTAACATGTTACGGAATTTGAAAGTTTACTATACGAAAACGTACTGTATAGGAAGAACGAGAAGAAAACGCCGAAGAACGCTATCCAAGAACGATCCGAGAGAAAACCGAGAGATTTTTTGGTGGAATGTTGAGGTCGTATGGTGGAAATGAGGTCGTATAAAACTTATACGATCTTTTTTCCTTTGTATACGAGCCATATAAAAGTATACGACCCGTATACAGTAATTTAATTTTTTCTAATTCAGTCGTATACTTAATATACGATCAGGGTATACGAGGCGTATACTTTTATACGGCCCGTATACAATTCAGTATTTTTTTTTCAATTACTATATGCGGAATTGACGAAGATACGGTCAGTATGCGTTAACGTTGATTCGTTTAAACGTTTTTTCAAGTTCAATTTCAACAAGTTGCCAAAACATTTATATAACGTGTATGTTTATCATTACAAATTGTCGAAACCCACAATTACCATCACCCTGCACATTTTGTATGTGACTGAGGTGTGGATAGAAGCAAGGTGGAATGAACTTTTTGAAGTGCATGAACATATTAACTTGTCCGACAGGCAGCAAAGGTAAATCTGGTTGCTCTTCCTTTGATTTTGCGACCTTATTTTTTGTTTTCGAATTCTTAGCGCCTTTCGCAATCTCGCCAAAGAACATAGGTGTTTCAGCACAATAACTTTGTGACTCTATAAATGAGTTGTGCCTGGTAGGTTCGATCTTTGACTCTTGTGTGCCAAACCCATCGGGTGAATCACTATATTGGTCCTGCGTTGTAAAAAAGTTGTGTCTTGAAGCCTCAGTAAACGAATCATCCTTCCTTTGTTGCTGAGCTTTTAAAGTTGGACGACCCCGTGTGTTTTTTTGCATAACTGGTTGTTTGAGCTTCGTCTTATTGAGTTGTACCAACTCCTTCATCTTTTGAATCAGGGTTTTCTTGAGTTCTCTCGGCTGAGTACTTAAATGTTGTTTGAGAAGCGCAATTTCGCCGTCTAAGTCGAAAGAGTCCACCTTGCTCGGTTCCACTATGGAGTCCGAATTTAACTTTCTCCAAAAAGGGTCTATCAACTCCAACGGGATCATTTGACCTAAGAAACATATCAACAAACAACATAAAACGTCAATAAGATTTTGCGTGATGAAAGGCTATGATTATAAAATGTGGTTGGTCGAATAATGTATTACCATTCGTTGTATACGGTTCCAACCGACACGCGCACGACAAACCACAGCTTGTATGCAAACGGCACGCGCATGTACCGTTATATAACTTTAATTTTTCTATTTCATTTACTTCGTCTGATATCAACTCTAGGCAGGCATGTGAAACCTTCTTTAGTAGGAGATTAAATATTGGTTTGTTATGATGACCCAATGTTCGGCTCCTGCTTGTTTCAATGCTGCCTTTGATTTCTGTCACCTGGTTTCTTATGAGCTTATCGATAAGTGGTAGCACTTTCTCCAGGGTGTAATTAGAGTCGCCTAGGTACTGCTTCAAAAGGGCATGTTGACCCTCTGCCATGTTCGTTGTACGTTGACCGAAGTTCAGATGTTGGTCGCTCAAGAACGAAACAAACCGGTCTCTATATGGTTGTAACCAGATTGAATCCAAATAGTTCATAATCTCTGTAATCAAAGTCAAGTGCAGTTAAGACAAGTCAAATAAATATGATTATTAAACAAAAATTATATAAAACTTACCGTCGGTTTTTTTGCGTGGCAACTTTGATCGTATTCGCTCGTACCAGAAGTTGTAGTCAAGATCGGTCGTTGAGTTAATTAGCTCGCCCCACTTGTAAAGAAACCTGTCCCATTTATCCTCTATTTTAAAGCTTTGCCTGCAATGTTTGAAGATGTTTTGCTGTATGTGCCACCTACACAATGAATGTCTAGCCCTGGGAAACACGGTTGCACATGCGTTCATTAGGGCGCGATCTCTATCCGTTACTATTACACGGGGTTCCATAACATTGTCTAATGAGTGTTTCAACCTCTGTATAACCTTATACGGCCCGTATCAACCATGTTAGAATAAGATGATACCATGTGGATTTATTAGGACCCTTTAGACCATTGGGTATGGGGATCGGCAGAGGGCCGTCCCCCCTTTAGCCTCGTCAAACACCGCCCCCTTGGGGCACGGCACGGCAAAAGCGTCGGAATTCCGACGTTGGAGACGGGGCTGCTTCCTTCCTTGTTCTCTGTCTCTCTCTCTCCTGCATGTCATACATTGATAGGCTGGTTGCATCTAGTGGGCCCTCTCTCTCTCTCTAATGGGTAGTCCCCCCACACCCTTGGGTAGTCCCCAAAAGGATGCTCCTCCTCCCGGGATGACGTGGCGGGTAGTCTCCAAAGAGACTATCTTCCCCATACTCTTATAATATGGAATATTGTTTTATAATTATAAAAAAATAATTGTTTAAATTGGATAATTTCAATGAAGCAATTATGAATTTGACAATTATATTTTGACTTTTTTTTATATGAAATTTGTTGTAAAGAGATGTGCTTTATAATTAAAACGAGGAAAATAGACGTGTTGCAATGCGCCTGTCAAACGGAAAAAATTGACGAAAATACGTTGAACCTCACACGCACGTTGTGGCGTGTTAACTCGCAAAATTTAGAACGAAATGTAAAACGAAAAACTTGCGAAAGATGAAAACTCTGGGGGACTAAAGTTGAAAATAAAAAAGTGTTGGGCTTAAATTGTAAAAGATGAAAGCTTTAGGTTAAAAGTTAAAAAAGCAAAAGGGTTAAAATGCAAAATGTGAAAACCTTTGGGTTAAAAGTGAAAAATTAATTTTTTTTTTGAAAACTCCCCATGCATGAGGTAAAACACCAATAAACAATATAATTTATAATATGGAAATTATTTGGGTAGCTATGAAAAAAATGGGCATGACACATCGGATTGCTCAAAGGGAATGATTCAGGTCAAGACACATCGGGTTGCCCAAAGAGAATGAATCAGGTCAAATGTGTTTTGGTCAAACCGGATCCGTTATTTATTATTATTTTTTTTTTTGCCAGCAAAGAAAGAGACCGGATCCTTTTTTTTTTTAACGGCTAACAAAACTATCATATTATTATATTATTAAAACGAAACTAGTAAGGAACTGCCCAGATACAACCCGAGTAAACAAACGAGTTGAAGTAGGACAAGATATAATTAAGAGGAATCTTGTGGAATTATTAAAAGAAGGATTGGACGTTAACTAAAAATGAAAGAGAGGTTGACTTTAAATTTAATAAGAAAAAGGCTGCACATGATCCATACATGCGCAAGAATTAATTGAGGAACACGGTATAAGCCAAATTGACAATAATTCCCTTATTGATTTCAGCTATTTACATTCATGCCACGGTTGTTCTTTTTGATTTGCTTCTTTGTGATTGACCGAATAGCAAGACCAACGATGGAACAATTGTATTTGATTCAATTTATGATATACCTTTGAATGAGATAACATACTGAATACATATGTGATGAGGATACGTCCCTGACCGGACCGAATCATCGCCATAAGCAGAACCGAACCATGGCACGTCAAGGTCAGACCGCTCCTCGCATCATAGACGGAACGGACAGATACGCTGGTGCGGCATAACTAACTGGGTCCCACCTCCATAACCGTCATGATAGTGACTGGTCCGGCCATAACTAACTCGCCACGTCAGCACACCCAAAAACTATAAATACTATACTTGAACCTCCAAAACGGGTAATCGCTACTTTCTCTCTCTAAACTCTCCTCTCTCTCTCCCTGACCTATTTCCTCCTCACAAATACTTATTCTCACGCCCGAGCTTGGTCACAGAGAGGCCCCCCTCCCTGTGACGAGGCTAACGGTGTGCTTGTTCTCTTGTGATCTTGGAGGTTTCTTGCTAGGTCATCTGAAGCTCTACTCTGACCAGGTCGCACCAACTGGTTCTTGAGTCTTCAGTGGCGCCATCCCCTCGAATTCACATAATTCGTTTCCTTGTTTTTGTTCATTTGAAGTCATGGCAGAATCAACGACAGCAGTCTCCACCAGCACTTTCCCATCTTACAATGATATATGGGAAGGAAACGCTAACTCCACAACTGCTTCAGCAGCAGTTGCTGCCTCAGCAGCTTCGATAGGATCCGCGTCGGCTCCTCCAGCTGCAAATCCTGTAGGCGGAAGCTCTGTCACCACGCTGTCTGTTACTGCCCCGGTTGCCACGCCATTACCTAACTTCGACAACGCTTTCCTTTTAAGGAATGCCGATCTATTGCGTCAGGTACAGCAGCAACAACAGCGAGATGAGATGCTACAGAGTCTCCGAGCAAATTTGTTTAACAACGTCTATCCAGGGGGAAACCCCGTCTCCGTTGGAACCTTCACTTCCGGATCTCTGGTAAGTTCTATGATCTCCACTCCTATAACACATGTTACACAATTTTCTTCAATCACAAGTGCTCCGATGAATAACGGTCTAAACGACCTGTTTCTCCAGGGATCTGTGGGTTTAAATCCCCAAGATCAAGAGCTGCTCATGCCATACCACCCCACGTCTATGACTTCCCAATCAAAGTTTACGTTACGGATCGTCAATGCCCCACTCCCAGCTAAACTAAAGATGCCTCCCACACTGAAGTTTTACGATGGTACGTCTGACCCGGACGACCATATGTTCGCGTTTGCCGGAGCGGCTAAGGTCGAACAGTGGCCTATACCGGCTTGGTGTCTTATGTTCGCCCAAACTCTCACCGGATCGGCAAGGGTTTGGTTTGATGGGCTGCCAGAGGGCTCGATCGACCATTTTGAGGATTTCAGACGTATTTTCTTGCAAAACTTCTGTCAGCAGCGACGCTGCATGAAAGACATTACCGAGGTTCACCATATAAAGCGCCGCGACGGAGAGTCCGTAGAAGATTTTATCGATCGCTTCAACCGGGAAAGCATGCAGATAAGTGGAGCGGTTGACCAGCTCCGAGTCTCTGGGTTCTGTCACGGAGTTCGGAACAATCAGCTTGTGGAAAAACTCCATGAAGATCTCCCAAAAACTATGGAAACACTTATGGAGAGAGCTCGAGCCTTCGTTCGGGGAAAAAGTGCCTGCGGTCAACCGAACGAAGCCACAGTAAGAAATGCCAAGGTCCGAACCACATCGTGGAGGCGGAACGCGTCACCACCAAAAGATAGAAGCAGTGGATGGAACATGTAACACCCCGAAAAATATAAATCTTATATTAGAAATTTAAGGATTTCATAAACAAGAATTGACCATCTAGAAATTTTAACCTAGTTAAAAATTACAAGCCTAGAAATAACTAACACTAGGTTAAAAACACTAGTATTTAAAGCTAGATGATAAGTGAGGGACTAAACTTGCCAAAGAATGAAAGTTAAATGCTGATTTGTAACAAAACTCACCAAACACACCATTTTGGGTGTGTCTGGTCGCACAAGAGGAGGGGGGCGACCAGGGTATTCTCCAAACCCTAGCTTCACACTAAAATCTGCAAAATTGAAGCCTCAAATCCGTCCCAAATCGAATTCTAAACACAAATTAGTAATCACCTCGTCGTAAGGATCAAAAGGTATGTAAAATCTTGGTACTTTGATCCATCATGAATTCTAGGTTAATTGTGAAAAAAAACTGAAATTGAGCCTAGATATGCCATGCATGAATGAATGTTGAATTAATATGATGTCTAGAGTCAAACCCTAGGTGATTCCTTGTGAAAACTTTGCATCATGTTTGTAAGGTTTGGGGTTTACATGTTAGGAGACTAATGAGCTTGAAGGAAACTTGATGAATACTAGAATTATGACTATTGTTATAGTGAAATCTGAATTGGTAAAGTAAATTCAGAAATATAGATGTCAAGATGTATTTGAAACTTACTAATTTAGTGAAATTAGATGTTAATTACAAATCATGAACTTGGTAATAATTATAGAAGAATCTGACCCGTTGGGTGTTTGTTGAAATGCCTAAGTGAGGATTTAAATGTTAAAAATAGGATGAAAACGCAGATTTGATCATGTTTCACAATGATGTGATTATGGTCATGAAAAGAATTCTAAACAAGCTGTAAACTGAATTTTCTAGGCAAAGAGTCCGGATCATCAAGCGGACAAGCCGGAGGGAATTCACGGGGGAAAGACGTGCTCTAAGGGTACGAAATTACCGTTTCGTTACATTAAAATTATTTATTAGTTTTATGTTGTAGTTTTGAAAACATGGTAAACAAGATAGACCAATACTTCATGGAAGTGACTTTGCGTCTTAAACAAGTAAAACGGGTTAAAAACAAGTTTAATAGTAAACACAGTGAATGGTTATAAACCAAGCGTAAGCCGTGTAACGAACACGCGGAGCTAGTTGAGAAACTTAACTCCTAATGTGGGAGTTAAGGTTCAGAAATTCTAAACATGTTAATTAGCTTAGTTAATTAATAATCTTGATCAAAGGTAAAATACATTGATGCAGGAAATGAATCAGCAAAACTGCAAAAACAAGAAAGCATGTACAACAGCTACCGTAATTTACGGTAGCCACCGTAATTTACGGTAGCCAGTAAATTGTTACGGTGCAAATCTACTGCTTTACGGCAGACCATAACTTTCCAGTGGCCACCGTAACTTACGGTGCTACCGTAAGTTACGGTAGAGCCCAGTTTTGAATATTAAATTTCTCTTTTAAATTTTGATTTCTCAAACATGAATTCGGACATGGTTACAATCATGTTAAATGTAAGAATCATTTTACTAATGGTTGTCTAAAATTTTCAGTTTCCAGGTATATCAAGTAGTAGGATGATGATGATCAAGCCATCAAGTCGAACCGAACACACAATTCAACGCTTCCGCACTTGATCTTTTGTTTTTAAACTATGTAAACACTCGTAGTTTTTGTCTCGAATATTGTTTAGTAGGTTAATACGTGAATGTTGTAACTAGATAAACTTTCAAATCTTGAAAGTCATTTTGTAAACTCTAAATTTTTGGTATAAAATGCAAGGTTTTATGTTATTAAATCTACTATTATAAACTGGGTCTTACAAGTTGGTAATCAGAGCTCAAGGTTGTCAATAAGTGTTCGGTTCAAGCTTGATCCAGCATCCGGTAAGAGTTAATCGTTTAGGTAGATATTAGAGAATATAGAAATAAATCGTGAACAAATATGCATGAAAAGAGTGTGTAAGCTCACTCAAATACAAGAAATGCATGAAACAAGAACGATTAAATCAAGTTATGAACTTGATTGAATCAAAACAAGAACGATTAAATCAAGTTATGAACTTGATTGAATCAAAACAAGAACGATTGAATTAAGTTATGAACTTGATTGAATCAAAACAAGTAAAGCATGTGTTATAAATGGAATGTTTAACAACCTATGTAAACATTTCAGAAATAGAGATGGCAGATGGAGGTAATGATGATGCGGTGCCAAGAGTCACCGAACAAATGAGGGAAGTGATTGCCGAAGAGGTTGGAAAGGCGATCGAAAACAGTTTGTCGGGCTTTATTGATAGAATTCAAAATACAGTTTTATCAATAGTAGATGACAGAATCAAGAAATTAGAAGATGATTCAAATTTAGCAAAGGAAAAGCATGGAGGACGAAATCCTTGTTCATACAAGGAATTCATGGCCTGTAAACCACCAATATATAATGGGGAGGTTGATCCAATAGTGTGCCAACGATGGCTAAGTGATATCGAAGGGGTATTCGAGAGGACCCATTGTGACGAAGATAACTACGTAGCCTATGGTACGGGTCAACTAAGGAGTCAAGCGAAAGATTGTTGGGATAACAAAAAGAGAGAGATCGGTATTGAAGCTGCTAAGGTCATGACATGGGAGGAATTCAAGACGCCATTTCTTAAACATCATAGCCCCAAGGCGGTTATGAATAAAATCAAGGAGGAATTCATGCAACTTAGGCACAAGGGTGAGACCATAGACAAGATTACGGCAACGTTTATGGATAAGATGAAGTTTTGCGATGATTTAGTGACGAATGAAGAACAAAAGATATACTACTACCATAACATGTTGAGTGCTGAGTATAGGGAATTTATCACCCCTTCAAAATACGAGACCCTTACCGAGATCATAAATGCTGCTCGGGAAAGGGAGATCAAACTGAAAAAGAGCATTGAACGAGGTGAACGGAAAGCACAAGATGTAAACCCAAGCCCTGCTAAGAAGGCACGGACAAACGAAACCGCAAAGAAATTTGATACGAAAGGCGGATCGCCAAGTTGCAGAATCTGCGGAAAGGGTCATAAAGGCGAATGCCGTTACAAGGATAAGCCTTGTCCCATATGCCGAAAAACGGGACATATGGCTACATCATGCTCAGAAAAAGTGACGGTTTGTTACAATTGTTATCGAACGGGTCACAAAAAGTCAGAATGCCCGGAACTGGTTGGAAAGAAGGATGGGCAAGACCCGAAAGGTGAAGCCCCAAAAGCGAAGGCAAGATCTTTTCAACTGACTGCCGCAGAAGCGAAGGTTGAACCTGACGTAGTCTCAGGTATATTTGCTGTAAATTCGATTCCTGCACGTGTGTTATTTGATACGGGTGCGAATAAATCCTTTGTTTCATATGGATTTATTCGACATCCTTCATTTATTCTAACAAAATTACATGTGCCCTTAGAAGTAGAGATAGGTAATAACAAGAGCTTTATTGTTTGTGATGTATGTGAAAACTGTAAACTGAGCATTGACGACGAAGAATATTTGATAAATCTAATCCCGATGTCAATGGGAGAATTTCAAGTAGTCATTGGGATGGATTGGCTATCTCAACACCATGCAAAGGTTGTGTGTTTTCGTAAAGAGATAAAACTAACATCTCCGAGCGGGAAACACGTCACCATTTATGGCGAAAAAGGAGGCAACCCCATAGTATGCTCAATGTTGAAAGCTCACAAGCTTATGAAGCGAGGATGCAAGGCATTCATGATATACGCTAATGAGCCCGGGAAAGAATCACGAAAGATTGGAGATGTACCGGTAGTACGAGATTATGAAGATGTGTTTCAGGAGGATTTACCGGGGATACCGCCTGAACAGGAAATAGAGTTCGGAATCGAATTGATTCCGGGCGCGAAACCCGTAGCAAAAGCCCCGTACCGACTCGCACCGTCGGAATTACAAGAGTTGATGTCCCAAATTCAAGACCTGCTTGACAAGGGATTCATAAGGCCGAGTGTGTCTCCTTGGGGCGCACCGGTATTGTTCGTGAAAAAGAAAGACGAGATCATGCGCATGTGTATTGATTACCGGGAGTTAAACAAACTCACGGTAAAGAACCGATACCCGCTTCCGAGGATAGATGATTTATTCGACCAATTACAAGGTGCGAACTGGTTTTGAAAAATTGACCTTAGATCTGGGTATCACCAACTAAAGGTCAAAGAAGAAGATGTACCGAAGACGGCTTTCCGCACAAGATACGGACATTTCGAATTCCTCGTGATGTCATTTGGGCTAACAAATGCACCCGCGGCTTTCATGGACCTCATGAACCGGGTTTGTAAGCCGATGTTGGATAAGTCAGTCATCGTGTTTATCGATGACATTTTGGTATATTCAAAAAGTGAAGTTGAACACGCACACCACTTGCAAGAAGTGTTAGAGACACTTAGGCGAGAAAGGTTGTATGCGAAATTCTCTAAGTGTGCCTTTTGGTTACGAGAGGTACAATTTCTTGGCCACGTCATAAGTGCCGACAGAGTATTGGTGGATCCTTCGAAGATCGAGGCTGTGTCAAAATGGAATCCCCCGAAGAACCCTTCAGAAATTAGAAGCTTTTTGGGACTTGCGGGATACTATAGGAGATTCATTCAAGATTTCTCCAAGGTCGCGTCACCGCTAACAAAATTAACCCGGAAGAAAGAAAAGTTCATTTGGGGTGTCGATCAAGAAAAAGCGTTTCAAACGCTAAAAGAAAAGTTAACTCAAGCTCCGGTACTGACATTACCCGACGGAGTCGAAGATATGGTGGTTTATTCGGATGCTTCTCTATCGGGGTTTGGGTGCGTTTTAATGCAACGGGGCAAGGTGATAGCTTATGCCTCGAGGCAATTGAAGATACACGAGAAGAAATATCCCACGCATGATCTTGAGTTGGCTGCAGTGGTATTTGCCTTAAAAATATGGAGGCATTACTTATATGGGGTAAAGTGCACCATATTCACCGGTCACAAGAGCTTAAAATACTTCTTCGATCAGAAGGAGTTAAATATGCGACAAGGGCGATGGCTAGAAACGGTGAAAGACTTCGATTGGGAAATACATTATCACCACGGAAAGGCTAATGTGGTGGCGGATGCTCTGAGCAGAAAAGCGGACTATGTCCCAATACAAGTAAGATCGATGCAACTCGTGGTGACCTCAGGTATACTTGAACGTATTCGAGAGGCGCAATTTGAAGCAATGAAAGAAGAGAATTGGAAGAAAGAAAGAATAATCGGTCAGTTGAAAGATTTGTCGGATGGAAATAACGGGTTGAAGACTCGATCCGGAAGGATATGGGTCCCACATACTTGTGGAGTGAAGGCGCTTCTACTTAATGAAGCTCATAAATCCCGTTATTCAATTCATCCGGGTGCGACCAAGATGTACAATGATTTGAAACAAAATTATTGGTGGCCCGGAATGAAGAGGGATGTGGCGAAGTATGTGGAAAAATGCTTGACATGTTTACAAGTCAAGGCGGAGCACCAGAAACCATACGGCAAACTCCAACCGTTAGAAATTCCGGTTTGGAAATGGGAACATATTACAATGGACCTATTAACCAAGTTGCCTAAGACGAATCGTGGTTTCGATGCCATATGGGTAGTGGTGGATAGATTGACGAAAAGTGCTCACTTCCTTCCGATTCGTGAGACTTACACATCAGAAAAGATGTCAGAAGTTTACACTAATGAAATAATAGCACGTCATGGAGTGCCGGTATCCATCGTGTCTGATAGGAATACCCGATTTACCTCGAATTTCTGGCGAGATTTCCAAGAACAAATGGGAACCAAATTGTTCATTAGCACTGCGTACCATCCCCAAACGGATGGGCAGAGTGAAAGAACGATACAAACATTGGGGGACATGCTACGGGCGTGTATAATCAACTTTGGAGGCAGTTGGGATGTTCACCTACCGTTGGTCGAGTTTTCGTATAATAACAGCTACCAATCTAGTATTAAGATGGCACCGTACGAAATGCTTTATGGTAGGAAGTGTCGAACCCCGGTATGTTGGGGTGAAGTGGGTCCACGTGAACTCGCCCACCAAGATATAGTACGAGCCACGAATGAAAAGATTGAAATAGTTCGGGCACACTTGAAAGCAGCTCAAGACAGGCAAAAGGCGTATGCTGATAAAAGGAATAGGCCAATCGAATTCCAGGTTGGTGACATGGTCATGCTAAAGGTTTCCCCATGGAAGGGCGTTATTAGATTCAGAAAAAGGGGGAAGCTAAGCCCGAGGTTTATTGGGCCATTTAAAATTATCGGAAGAGTTGGCAAGGTAGCTTACCGCCTTGAGCTACCGGAGGAACTAAGTGGGATCCATGGCACGTTCCACGTGTCACAATTAAGAAAGCGCCTAGCACACGAAACGGCCTATATCCATTACGATGATATCGAAGTGGATAATAGTCTGAATTATGCGGTGAGACCGGTGGAGATTTTAGACCGAAAGGTTAAACATTTACGAAATAAACAAATTGACCAAGTCAAAGTCAAATGGGAGCATAGGAAAGGTTCGGACACTACGTGGGAGTCCGAAGAGGAGATGCGACGACTTTACCCTACTTTATTTGGTACGCAATTCGGTTTCGAGGACGAAACCCTTTTTAAGGGGGGTGGACTTGTAACACCCCGAAAAATAAAAATCTTATATTAGAAATTTAAGGATTTCATAAACAAGAATTGACCATCTAGAAATTTTAACCTAGTTAAAAATTACAAGCCTAGAAATAACTAAAACTAGGTTAAAAACACTAGTATTTAAAGCTTGATGATAAGTGAGGGACTAAACTTGCCAAAGAATGAAAGTTAAATGCTGATTTGTAACAAAACTCACCAAACACACCATTTTGGGTGTGTCTGGTCGCACAAGAGGAGGGGGGCGACCAGGGCATTCTCCAAACCCTAGCTTCACACTAAAATCTGCAAAATTGAAGCCTCAAATCCGTCCCAAATCGAATTCTAAACACAAATTAGTAATCACCTCGTCGTAAGGATCAAAAGGTATGTAAAATCTTGGTACTTTGATCCATCATGAATTCTAGGTTAATTGTGAAAAAAAAAACTGAAATTAAGCCTAGATATGCCATGTATGAATGAATGTTGAATTAATATGATGTCTAGAGTCAAACCCTAGGTGATTCCTTGTGAAAACTTTGCATCATGTTTGTAAGGTTTGGGGTTTACATGTTAGGAGACTAATGAGCTTGAAGGAAACTTGATGAATACTAGAATTATGACTATTGTTATAGTGAAATCTGAATTGGTAAAGTAAATTCAGAAATATAGATGTCAAGATGTATGTGAAACTTACTAATTTAGTGAAATTAGATGTTAATTACAAATCATGAACTTGGTAATAATTATAGAAGAATCTGACCCGTTAGGTGTTTGTTGAAATGCCTAAGTGAGGATTTAAATGTTAAAAATAGGATGAAAACGCAGATTTGATCATGTTTCACAATGATGTGATTATGGTCATGAAAAGAATTCTAAACAAGCTGTAAACTGAATTTTCTAGGCAAAGAGTCCGGATCATCAAGCGGACAAGCCGGAGGGAATTCACGGGAGAAAGACGTGCTCTAAAGGTACGAAATTACCGTTTCATTACATTAAAATTATTTATTAGTTTTATGTTGTAGTTTTGAAAACATGGTAAACAAGATAGACCAATACGTCACGGAAGTGACTTTGCGTCTTAAACAAGTAAAACGGGTTAAAAACAAGTTTAATAGTAAACACAGTGAATGGTTATAAACCAATCGTAAGCTGTGTAACGAACACGCGGAGCTAGTTGAGAAACTTAACTCCTAATGTGGGAGTTAAGGTTCAGAAATTCTAAACATGTTAACTAGCTTAGTTAATTAATAATCTTGATCAAAGGTAAAATACATTGATGCAGGAAATGAATCAGGAAAACTGCAAAAACAAGAAAGCATGTACAGCAGCTACCGTAAATTACGGTAGCCACCGTAATTTACGGTAGCCAGTAAATTGTTACGGTGCAAATCTACTGCTTTACGGCAGACCATAACTTTCCAGTGGCCACCGTAACTTACGGTGCTACCGTAAGTTACGGTAGAACCCAGTTTTGAATATTAAATTTCTCTTTTAAATTTTGATTTCTCAAACATGAATTCGGACATGGTTACAATCATGTTAAATGTAAGAATCATTTTACTAATGGTTGTCTAAAATTTTCAGTTTCCAGGTATATCAAGTAGTAGGATGATGATCAAGCCATCAAGTCGAACCGAACACACAATTCAACGCTTCCGCACTTGATCTTTTGTTTTTAAACTATGTAAACACTCGTAGTTTTTGTCTCGAATATTGTTTAGTAGGTTAATACGTGAATGTTGTAACTAGATAAACTTTCAAATCTGGAAAGTCATTTTGTAAACTCTAAATTTTTGGTATAAAATGCAAGGTTTTATGTTATTAAATCTACTATTATAAACTGGGTCTTACAGAACAGAAATCGTGGTCCGTATCAGAAGTCAGATCGAAGTAGTTTCCGAACAGGGAACGTACGTTTCAACACCTTTTTCGAACTCACCAAATCGCCAAGTGAAATTCTCAGTACAGAGACTACTCGGTTCCCTACACCGTTGAAGCAACGACCTACCTCGGATAAGCATTCCAAGAAATATTGTGAGTATCACCGAGACAAGGGTCATACGACTGATGAATGTTGGGCTCTGAAGCAAGAAATCGAAAAGGCCGTACGATCTGGTAAACTCTCGCACCTTGTGAAAGAAGTGAAAGATGGGAAGAAGTCAGCAACAGCAATTGATAATCCGAACACCGAGCCCGGAATCAATATGATCCGGTCAACCGAATCAAGAGGGGTAAAGCGGTCAAACCAACATATGGCAGCATGGATGCATCAACCAACGTACTTCCCTCCGGTCGATCCCGATGATGCTCAGGACGGACCAATTACAATCTCGGTTGTCATCGTCGGACACCTGGTCCGACGAATTTACGTGGACGGAGGAAGCGCCTTTGAGATCATGTATTTACAGTGTTTCCAGCAGCTGAACCCCCAAGTAAAGAAGAGGTTGATTGAAGTCTTCACCCCTCTGATCAGTTTTTCCGGAGAGGTGGTTCGTCCGATAGGACAGATTACTCTTCCTACCACATTCAAAGATGGTGATAAAAGCAGGACTGTCCAATTAACTTTCCTAGTTATTGGTACTCATTCATCGCATAACATAATACTTGGACGACCCGGGTTACGAGCTCTCGGAGCGATCAGCTCGACAATACATGGAGCTATAAAATTCCCCACTGAGGCCGGAGTTGCCACTATTTTCTCAGAATCAAACTCGTTTGTTGCCGAAGTAAGACATGCAGCGGAAACGAGCTCTAAAAAGTCCTAAGTACCTACCGAACTTTGGGCGATCAATCCGGATTTTCCCGAACAGCAAGTAGCTATCGGTGCTCAGCTCCCAAAACGAACAAAGAAGCTCCTGTGGGAATTGTTAAGCAATTCGATAGACGTTTTCGCATGGAAGCACTCCGACATGCAAGGAGTCCCGAGATCTATGGCACATCATCACTTGAACGTAAAAGAATCAATCAAACCAATAGCACAAAGGAAAAGGCACTTGGCGCCGGATCGAGCCAAAGCAATTGCAAAAGATGTTAAGAGCCTCTTAGACGCCGGAATCATTCGAGAAGTCCGGTATCAAACGTGGGTGTCAAATCCCGTTTTGGTACGGAAAAAAGATAATTCATGGAGGATGTGCATTGATTTCACCGATTTAAACGATGCGTGTCCGAAAGATTGTTTTCCTTTACCGGAGATCGATGAGAAGATTGACTCCGTCGCCACGTTCAGGTTGAAGTGTTTTTTGGATGCCTACAAGGGATATCATCAGATACAAATGGCGGTCGAAGATGAGGATAAGACAGCCTTTGTCACCAATGAAGGAGTGTATTGTTTTACTAAGATGCCCTTCGGTTTGAAAAATGCCGGCGCTACGTACCAGCGTTTGATGAGCAAAGCCTTTAAAGATCAGATTGAGCGAAACGTAGAAGTATATGTTGATGATATTGTGATCGAAAGTCACGATGAGGCCACCATGCTAAAAGACATACTTGAAACGTTTACCCGACTCTGAAGCATCAACATGAAGCTAAACCCCGAAAAATGTACGTTCGGGGTAGAAGAAGGTAAGTTTCTGGGAGTCATGGTTGGGTCAAAAGGCTTGCGGGCCAACCCAGACAAGATTGACGATGTTCTTACAATGAAGCCTCCGACGTCGGTTAAAGAGATCCAGTCCTTAAATGGACGGTTGGCTGCTCTCCATCGGTTCTTGTCAAAAGCAGCAGACAGGTCACTCCCGTTCATGGATGTTCTCAGAAAAAGCTTTAGATCGGAGTTTAAATGGACGAAAGAAGCCGCACGAGCTTTCGAAGAACTTAAAACCTGTCTGGGCACTTTACCAACTCTCACCGTACCGGAAGAAGATGAGGTACTAACGGTATACTTAGCCGCGTCGTTTGGAGCTATCAGTGCAGTATTAGTTGCTCACCGTACCGGGAAACAAATCCCCTTTTATTACGTAATCCGAACTTTAAAAGATTACGAAACAAGATACTCAAACTTGGAAAAATTGGCCCTGGCACTAGTCCATGCTTCGAGAAGACTTCGCCGATACTTTCAAGCCCACCCAATTGAGGTACGAACGGACCAGAGAATCCAGCACGTTCTCCGACGACCTGAAGTTTCGGGTCGAATGGCAAAATGGGCGATCGAGTTGGGCGCATTCAACATCACCTTCCGAACCAAAGGTCCGTTGAAAGGACAGGTAATAGCAGATTTCTTAGTTGAAATTCCGGAAGATAAAGGAATGGGAGAAGTTGAAAAAGCTCCAGAGAAGCCTTGGTCCCTGTATACCGACGGAGCTTCTAGTGCCGAAGGAGCAGGGGCGGGCCTAATTCTCACCGATCCAGACGGAACGGATATGACGTATGCGCTCCGGCTAGAATTCAAGAGTTCAAACAACGAAGCTAAATACGAGGCCCTCTTAGCTGGCCTACGTCTAGCGCTGAGAATTGGAGCAAAAAATGTCATAGCCCATGTAGATTCGTTGCTCGTAGCAAATCAGGTAAACGGAGAATATGAGGCGAGGGAAGCAAACATGATCGAGTATCTCGAACAGGTGAAGCAAGCTATGGCATCATTTGAAGCATGTAAGGTCGAGCATATTCCCCGTAGCAAGAACAAGAAGGCTGATGCTTTGAGCAAGTTGGCATCGGTATCATTCAGTCACCTAGCCAAAGAAGTGAGAGTGGAAGTTTTAACTACACCTTCAATTGCAACTCCGCAAGTTATGCAGGTCGAAGCACCGTCGCAAATGTGGATGACGCCAATAATTAACTACTTGGTGCATGACGTTTTGCCGACCGACAAAGCGGAAGCAAGAAAGGTCCAAATCAACTCTCTTCAATACTAGATGCAAGAAGGAGGCTTATACCGAAAGACTTTTCTCGGACCTCTGTTAAAGTGTCTGGACCCGGAGCAAGCCAGTTATATCATCAGGGAAATACACTATGGCATCTGTGGCATCCATGCGGACCTAAGATGATTGTGACGAAGGTAAAAAATGCAGGGTATTACTGGCCCGGGATGCATGAAAGTGCAGTAAAAGAGCTCCAACAGTGTGATGAGTGCCAAAAGCACGCACCAATCAGCCTCCGAGCCAAGAATGAGATGATACCGGTAACCGCTGCATGGCCCTTCCAAAAGTGGGGCGTTGATATCGTCGGGCCTTTTCCAAGATCAAGCGGAAGCGCTCAATACCTGCTAGTCACGGTGGATTATTTCACCAAATGGGTGGAAGCTCGACCATTTACAATCATCTCCGGCTACAACGTGACGCGGTTCTTCTGGGAACAAATCGTATGCCGATTCGGTCTTCCACTCTACATTATAAGCGACAATGCAAAGCAGTTTGCAGAAAACCCATTTAAGCGCTGGTGTGAAAATCTAAAAATTAACCAAGTCTTTTCCTCGGTTGCCCACCCCCAGGGTAACGGGCAGGTCGAACAGGTAAATCAACGAATCGTCGATGGGATAAAGAGGAGGCTCGGTTACGAGGGAAAAGGCTGGGCGGACGTGTTGCCGAACGTTTTATGGGCGCACCGAACACTGCACAAGACTAGCAATGGAGAAACACCGTTTAGTCTTACTTACGGTACCGAGGTAGTGATTCCCGCTGAGATCGGACTCCCAAACCAGAGGTGCAAAAATTGGGAGGAAAATGAGCATGAACTCCGATCCAACCTTGACCTGTTAGAAGAGCGCCGGAACATCGCGGCAATCAAAGAAGCCCGATACAAAAAGAAGATTGAGAAATACTATAACGCCCGGGCCAAACTCTACAAGTTCAAGGTCGGAGAGTACGTGCTCCGAAACAATGATGCGAGCCGTATCGAAGCTCCCGGCAAGCTAACCCCTAAGTGGGAGGGACCGTACCGAGTCAAAGAAGCTAGCGACAAGGGCTCGTATGTGTTGGAGAAGATCGATGGAACTCCTGTACCCCGGACGTGGAACGGGGTGCATTTAAAGAGATGTTTCATGTGAATAGCCTGTTGCGGCTAAAAAAGATCGCTATTTTTTGTTTCTTATTTCCAATTTCCGTGTGTAATTCGGGAGGGTAATGCCCCGACAATTTTCCATTTTCTTTGTAACCGGGAGGGTTTTTCCCCGGACCAATGATTAGCGAATCAATGAATAAAGCGATCTATACTTTTATAAGTATAAAAATAGCATATGTATAAGTTCGAACAATTTCATAAACGTGCACAAACGGGCCTCGACCCATGCCTCGCGCCGATCGAGAAGGCTTAAATAGTTCAAAAATAACAAAATCTATTAAGCAAAACGGTCCGTACTTAAAACGGTCCAATTATAAACAATCCATCTAAGCAAAAAGAAATCAACAATTTCTTACCATGTTCCGGTCACAGAAGATGACAGAATAAGAAACCTAGTCGAACAGTGAAGTTTGGACGCAAACTAAGAACTAAGTAGCTAGGAACGAATGACTATTACTAAAGTCGTGATTTCATACCAAACATGTCAATCGAATATTTCAAGAAAAAAATAAATTGTATGGGTTACCTGCAAAAAGAAACAGAAATTTAAAATTGTACGGTTACAATGACGAACAAAAGTCAAGAGTTATACGACAAAAAGACTGAATTTCAAGCTTCAAAGTCTTCCCCTCACGATTGGGAGTTTGCTTTTTTGTTTAACGACGGACAAAGGTTTATCCACCAAATCCGCAACTTTATCAAGCACGGAGATGTGAAAGTCATCAAAGGCCTTTATAGCAGTTTCTAACGCTTCCTTATCTCCTTCATCATATCCGGGAATTTCCTCAACAGAACGAACCGAATCATGGGCTGCTTTGAAGCCTCGTTTAATGCCCTCATTCACACCTGTCGCTTCAACACTGTTGACAAGGTCAGCCACGACCTTCTCCAATTCCGGGCTTTGATGCACTAACTTGACCACCCATGAAATTCCCTCCGTCAAAAACCACTCTTTTGTTAGCATAAGCTCCGATAGTTGGGCGTACGATGCAACCATCTCACCCTCACAACGAATCAACATTCCTTTTGCTTCGTCAATCGTCGCCTTGTGTGACTCGACCTCCCTATCACGAGCCCTCTCTAATTCATCTTTAACTAAAGGAAAACAAGATTCAATAAGCGGAAAAAGGAGAAATGTGCAAAAAATTGAGTGAATAAAAATACGAACGTACCATTCATCAGACGATGGTGGTCCGCCAAAAGCTGGTCATAAGATGCTTGCATCTCCTTCAGCTCAGCTGCATGTCTCTCCTCCGAATCAGATAATTTCCTCTCCAAATCACTAAATTTCACCTTGGAAGCTTCTAAGTCTTGGAAGGCTTTATCTCGAGCCTCGTAAGCAACCACAGCTGAAGCTTGGGAAGACTTAGTAATTTCTTTCGCTTTTGAAACCTGCTCCTTCAAGCGGTTAACCTGAGATCGGAGGGAAGCTAGTTCCTGTTTCATCTTCGATCGGATATTGTCCTCATTCTTTAAGTTAGCGACCTCGCGCTCAAGCTTGCTACAATTTGACTTCGACTCAATCCAGCGTTTATACGTCTCCACCACCAAGGAGTTTGACTGAGCCTGATTTAGCATTAGGGCATTTCCAAGCTCCGGACCACTCATCTTTCGATAATGTGCGTGCTCGGCTGGAGTCCCAAGATGAAACAGAGCCATCTTCGCTGATAATGCATCCACAATTCTATCTTTATTCACCAACGACCATTCGGCTACATACCTTTCTAGAGCTCGAGCCGAATCCATATCTCCAGCGTCACCCGAACCTAACTCCCGGGACAAGAAAGCAGCTTCGGTTTTAAACCACAAAGGGGAAGAAGAGGCACTATCCCCACCATCAAATGGTCATGGACTCGGCCTCGAAACATTAGAAGCAACCCCGGTTGTGAGCTTACCCGAAGGAGAAGGATCAGTCTTCTTGAGAGATAACGGATCGGGCATATGAATGTCATCAATAACCTTAGTAGCCCCTCCTCCGAAAGATAATGGACTCATCGAAACATTTACCGGCTGATCCCTCGGGGTACGACCGCCATGAAGATGGCCATCCAAATTCTTCATCAAATCACCGGCAGTAGAAAACTCCGTAACTTGATCATCTTCATCATCCAGTGTGATGGTCTTAAAGTTTGTCTTCTTCTTCTTTAACTGCTTAGGATTTGGATCAGGCTTCGAAGAGACGGCCCGTCTTCTTTTTAAACTAGCTTGAGGACGCTCCTCATCATCACCATCGTCGCCTTCTCCTGCTTTTTCAGCATTCACTCCCTCATCTTCAACAGAGAGATGCACCCCTTCATCTTCAATAATGATTTTGGAGCCGGATCCTTTCGATCCACCCGAACCAACTCTCTTGCCTTTTGCATCACCAACCACCACCGCAGTTTGGGCCGGAGCAACATCCACTATCTGAGCCGCGGGAGCCGAACCTGAGCCTCCTTGACCAGCCGAACCTCCCTGATTATCCGGAACCTCGGGCTCCCGAATTTGGTAAAGATTTTCTTGCACAATGCTTAAGTACGGGGGATCACCTTTCGGAGTCCTAGTAGCTCGAATCTCAAACTCCTTGGGTTCAAAGGACTTTAGCCTCAACGCTTCTTTTAATCCCATAGCTGCACAAAGACAGACAACAAATAATATCTGTAGTCCGTCGCAACAGTAAAACTCATAAAGAAGCAAAGTAATTAAGATAATTCGAAGAACACCGCACAACTAACCCTTGTTGTTCCACTTAATGGTAGGATACCACTCTGGTTCGGTCCAAATCGTGCTGATCCGTCCCATAACAAGGATGTGTTCCGGGTATTTCTGTATGCGTCCGGCTTCCTTGATCAGGTTCGTGTATAAATCTTCGTCGTATTCAAAGTCTTCAGGAAGAGGAGGTGGAAGCTTCGATTTCTTGGGCCTCCATGTCATGAATTTCGGAACGCACCGGTCATCAACCCAGAAGAAATGATCTTTCCAATCCTTTATGCTTGTGGTAATCCACGTGTAGCAACAAGGGTTTTTGTCCCTAACCTCAAAGGTATACCAGCTACCGGACCGATTCAACCTGTAAAAAGCCCGGAACACATCCAAATCCGGGTCGGACCCCAAGCCACGACAAGCTAACTCAAAATGACATACCTTGGCAAGGCCGAAGGGATTCATTTGAGTAAGGTGAACCTCGTGAAACAAGAGAACTTCGATCAGAAACTTCGTCAGAGGAAGACGATAGTTGCAGTAATCGAAGAGTCGAGTATAAATCCCTATTTTCCCCGGAACAAAAGGATAGATGGGCGTATCCTTTTCGGGGATAACAGGATGTAGTGAAGCAGGAATCGCATATGTATCTACATACCACTCTAAACCTTTCTTAGTCAAAATATTGAAGCAACCGGATAAATTGCTTTTGTTCGACATATTGAAAAGATGGGTACTATGGGTACTTACCTGCTTAAGTGAATAAGTCTTCGGCTCAGAGAAAGGAATGAGGAAGATGAAGTAAAAAGTGAAAGTAAAAAGTCACTTTTTCTCCTCTTTATAGGGATGGGAAACCGCCTCAAAATGGCCAATCAGGTGGCGACACGTCATGACAGCTGACGCACACCAAACATCACATCAAGCGGGAAACATAAAGTGACCGTCGGTCACCTAGCAACAGGTCACCGCCCTAAAATTTAAAATTCAAAAATTTAACAAAGCGACAAATCAGGGATCCAGACCGCCAAAATTGCACCATTATAGTTCGAAGCTTTTATCTAAGAAACGCTACGAACTAGGGGGACTTGATGAGGATACGTCCCTGACCGGACCGAATCATCGCCATAAGCAGAACCGAACCATGGCACGTCAAGGTCGGACCGCTCCTCGCACCATAGACGGAACGGACAGATACGCTGGTGCGGCATAACTAACTGGGTCCCACCTCCATAACCGTCATGATAGTGACTGGTCCGACCATAACTAACTCGCCACGTCAGCACACCCAAAGACTATAAATACTATACTTGAACCTCCAAAACGGGTAATCGCTACTTTCTCTCTCTAAACTCTCATCTCTCTCTCTCCCTGACCTATTTCCTCCTCACAAATACTTATTCTCACGCCCGAGCTTGGTCACAGAGAGGCCCCCCTCCCTGTGACGAGGCTAACGGTGTGCTTGTTCTCTTGTGATCTTGCAGGTTTCTTGCTAGGTCATCTGAAGCTCTACTCTGACTAGGTCGCACCAACTGGTTCTTGAGTCTTCAATATGGAGGGAAGAATATATATACATCGCAAGACAGAAGTAAAAGAATGAGACTCTTTTGGACGAGCAGAGAGGAGAAGACGTATACAAAGAGAAAAAGCTTACGCTTCGCGTTCAAGCCCCAAATTCAAGATACGAGTTCCGTTTTATGAACGTGTTAGTTCGGTTTAGTTTACTTCGTGTTATTAGAGTTTATAAACATGATTTATTATTTATTTAAGACTTGTTTCGTGTTTTTGAATATGGTTCTGGGCTAAATTTTTTGACTGCTTAGGTTAAAGATGAATGTACATGTTTGACTATCGTTCTTGTCGGTTTATGGATTATATATGGATTTGATATTTATATTTAAAGACTTTGTTTTGAATAATTAGTGGTATATGCATACTTGTTCTTGTTTATGTCTTTTTCATATGTTTCACCTGCGTTCTTATGGATGTCTTTAGTGTATTAATGCTTGTTAGGTCGTGGACTGTGTGTTTGCGGCTGGTTTATGGTTAATTATGCATGATTTCCCATTGTCTTCTATGATGAGGATTTAAATAAAGAATAAGTGTTCTTCTAACCTTAGTATCCGTAATGTGAGTGGTTGTCAACTAGTCTTGAGTGATTAGGTTCCTAGGTTAGATTCTTTGTGAGAAGATCCCCTAGCTCAGGGTCTTTGTTTGCTAGTTGAGTCTAATTAGGAATCCTTAGTTATCCTATATTGTAGAGCCGTGAGGTAGATAATAATTAGGATACGTTAATGTTACACTAAGATAAATGTGAGGTAGTCTTATAAAACCGGTAATTAAATAGCTTAATAGATTACCATAAGTATCTCTCGAGAAGGGTCGAGGGACTTGTCCGGTTATCCCTTAAGTTAATATCCAAAGATCCCGGTATCCATAATAATTCCATAACCGTTAGAACGTGCCATTCATGTGTAGGATCCAGACCTAGGTAGTGTCTTTCCCATCATCTGAATACATCTCCAATCTCAGTTCGTGTCTTCGTCAGCTTTAGTTAATTTTAACAAATTGCATTAGGTTAGTAAAAACCCCCCTCAAAACATATAAACAATTAAGTTGAGTCGGTCTTAGATTAGTTAGTCGAGTCTAGTATTCGTAGTTAGTAGAGTCTCGTGGGTTCGATACTCGGACTTCTTTAGGCTATACTACATTGATCGGTACACTTGCCGGTTGTGTGGTCTAGATTTTAGAGATTCTTAGTTTATTAATTTAAAACTTAGAGTGTCTAGTTTAGGATTAAAATTAGTTAGTTTTTATAGACCGCTTCATGCACATCAGGAACTATCCACCACTTGTGGCCTAGTGGTAGGAAGACTTGGGTTCTCCAATGGACACCCAAGTTCAATCCCCACTTGTGTCGCTTTAGTGATTAAGGCAATGATAGATAGTGCCTAGCTTCCTTGCAAAGGTGTTAGGCTCTATCTTGAGCCTACCGGGTTTTCATCCCACCATGTGTTACGCTAGAGAATTCTACTCTTGTGGTGGCACAACGACTGTCAAGTGGCAGCCGGTGGTATGGTTTTCCAGGCGAACGCCCAAGTCAAACTCTTAAGCCAACGTGGGCCCGATAAGACAACATAGTCTGGCCGGAGTGGGGCAACATGACTCTCCAATTTGGGTAGTGCGATAGGCTAATACAAGAAAGTCACCGTTCCAAAAAAGGAACTATGACTCTGAGCATCAGCAAAGCTAAAGGTTGGTCCAAATCTAAACTAGTCTAATGAGCATATCACAAAATTTCAAACTACCATGATTTTAGACCTCACTTTTTCTGACAACACTAAACCATTTCAAACCACCACCTCATTATCCACATTATTATGTACTTTTCCTTTTAGTTAAACTATTTAGAATCTATATAATTTATTTACTTAACTAAATTATTTATTTTTAATTAAAGTATTAAGAAATAAAATTCAAAACAAGATAATTTATGTATTATTTATTTTATTTTTTAATTTTGTTATCTAGTATTTTTATTTAATAATTAATTCAAATAAAATAGTAAAAAAGACTATTTAATTATTACGACGACTATTTGTTAAACGACTACTTTTGCAATGGACAGTTTTTCAAACGCCGACTTTTGTAACGACTAGTTTTTACTGGCTATAAATTCAATTCGTATTTCAAGCAACATGTGCACTTCTTAATTTTTATAAAACTCAAAACCCTAATCACGCATGAAGAAAATCATAATCAAGCATGAATGAAAATCATAACAATGCGTGATTATGATTTTTTGTTCTTGCGTGATTAGGGTTTTAAGTTTTATAACATGCATAATTTCATATCGTACCATCGCACTTAAACAATATTGTATTTTAATTTTTTTTACTATATATATGTATATGTATATTACATATAGGCAGGGTCGTCTCGGAAAATCACAAATATTTTTTGGCCCTGTGCGAGATAAAAATATTTGGGACCTATTCATTAATCCATTATGTTTGTTTATTGATTTGGGTCAAGTCATTAACCATTACACACTAAAACAGTTAGGTTTCTGAATTTGATTAGCAAAGACAATTGGGCTTCGAAATAGTTTGACTTTATCATTTTTAGTTCATAAATTCAGGCCCTTTATGTTTTTTTTCTTTAAAAACACACAAATTTGTTTTATGTGTATATATAGAGGAGGGTTCATTTGGGAACACTAAAAAAGTGGGGAACCGGGGAACATTTTTAAAAATTATACTTAACATGTTAAAAATTATTTTTTTCTAAATTTTTTTCTGCGCTTTTTCTTATAAATACATGTAGAAACACTTTTAATAAAAAACTAAAAGTATTTAAAAAACAATTAGAAATATATATATCTTATAAAATTAACTTAACATGTTAAAAATCAATTTTTTTTATTTTTTTCTCAGCGTTTTTCCTTATAAAAATGGGTAGAAACTATTCAAAATAAAAAAAAAATTTAAAAATATTTTTTACCCTTTTTAACTATTTTTTTATATTTTTATATTTTTCTTTTTTAATTAAAGATGCTTCTACAAGTATTTATAAGGAGAGGTGCTTATTTGTTTTTAAAAAAAAATGATTTTTAACATGTTAAGTTAAATTTTTAAAAGTGTTCCCCGGCTCCCCACTTTTTTAGTGTTCCTCAATAAACCTCACACTATATATTTATATATATATATATATATATATATATATATATAGTGTGCGGTTCTGGAGTGAACACTAATGCATTTGTGAACTGAGTGAATAAATCATGGCCATTGATTTACATCATTAAATCGTAAAATACACTAGTGTATTTTCATCTTCAAATCTTGATCAAATCCTAGCTGTTGATTTACACTTGTGTATTAATAATGAAGAGCTAGGATTAGTTTACACAGTTCACTATTAAGGGAGTTGTTCACAAATGAACATAATCCAATATATATATATATATATATATATATATATATATATATATATATATATATATATATATATATATATATATATATATATGGAGCGGTTAACATACAAAAGGCCTTATCATACTTCACGTACGAGACAATACTGGCCATCAGATCCATGCGTGATTATTTTCTGTCTTTGATACTTGCGTGATTAGTTTACCACATGCGTAATTACCCACATGCTTATTATACTCATGAGTTATTATGTTTCCCATGCGTGATAATCACAAAACATTGATCCATGCGTGATAATCTGCTCCATGCGTAATAATGACACAAAATCAGACGGCCAGATTTGTCGCGTACGTGAAGTACGATAAGGCTTTTTGTACATTATACTTTCTATATATATATATATATATATATTATAAGTTTTTCGGATGTAATTTTAATTTGGGCTAGAGCGATCGTCCACCCGGCACTTACTCTGCATATAGGCACTCAAAACAATAGTATTTAAGTTTTTAATGACAACCTTTCATTTTGTCTCGTTACTTATTTAAATTCTAGGTCTAATTTCTCTTCATCATGTAAGAAATCATATAAGAAGGAAAACAATAAAATATATACTATTAAGAGTTCAAAAATTCTTCACATATAATAACAATAACTTATAAATATATTTATTTCAAAGTTGATATTTATTTGATTTGATTAGATAGTTGTTAATTGTTATTTAAGAGTTCAAAGATTCTTCACATATAATAACAATGACTTATAAATATTTATTTCATAGTTGATATTTATTTGATTTGATAGTTGTTAATTGTTATATATATTAATATTCATTATTTGGTAGCTATGAAAAAAATGGGCATGGCACATCGGGTTGATCAAAGAGAATGATTCAAGTCAAGACACATTGGGTTGCCCAAAGAGAATAATTCAGGTCAAATGTGTTTTGGTCAAACCGGATCCCATATTTTTTTCGGCCAGCAAGGAAGGAGACCGGATCCGTTATTTTTTTTTAACGGCCAACAAAACTAACATGTTATTAAAAACGAAACAAGTAATGAACTGGTCAGATACAACCCGAGTAAACAAATGAGAAACATGCATAACAGAAAAGAACACTACTCTAAGCCATCTACCTTAAACTTCTTCCAATATTCCCACGCAACTAAACCCCGTTTAGCCCGGTTTGTAACCGAAAGAAAACTCATGGTTTTCTGCTCCTCAATGACAGCATTGACCGCCGGATTTTTAGAGCGAAAGACAGCCTCATTTCGGGTTCTCCAAAGGCTCCAAATAACCGTTTGAATCACTGCAAGAACAGCCTTTTTCCTTGCTTTTAACCCATCTTGTCACATCCCAACCGATGGTGGAATCGGAGTGAGACGAACAAGATTGCTCGAGACTTCATAACACTAAATATGATAAGTATTTAATAAATAAATTTTATTTCATAACTAATATCAAGTACATTGTTTGAAATAGAAATACAACAAGTTTGGAACGAACAGATTGCAACAAGTATCGAATGACTAAATTAATAAACATGAATTTAAGTTTGGTGCGTTTCTAGGCATCCTACTAAGTTCCGTGCATCATCATCGTCATCAAAATCCTGCAATACATTTTAAATGATAGTTCAATACAAAAGTATTGGCGAGTATACAAGTTTTGAGTACTAGCATATAAGTATAAGAGTTGGAACAATTCACATGACAAAAATAGTTAACGAGATTAATGTAAATGTGGCATGCAATTATACAAGTCAATCATCTGATTACCGCAAGTATTAAAGACTTAACATGACCTCAAGAATACGGGTGATGCGCTCAAGTATACAAATCAAGTATCACATATTTAAGCATGTATGATAGGATTGTTTGTGTTTGTGATTTAAGCATAAAGTATGATTTCGTGTGTTTAAATAGTATAACGTATTGCACCCAAAAGTGTAAAAGGAAAAAGGGTCATGTATACTCACAATTTTGCAAGAGCTTTCCGATTATCCGTAAGTGATGAGTTGTTTGAAAAATGGGGAATCGAAGGTAAGGTCTTACGGCGTTTATGGAGTGGTTGGATTTGGGATTTAGAATTCAAGTACAAAAGTATGTATGCATAAAAATATATCTAGTCTAAGTACTCGTTTTGACACTAAGTTGTATGTGATTTCATGGGTCCTAGTTTGCCCATTAGAATCAACAACGAGAAACTTATGCTTTGTTCCTGAGTTAACTTATCGAGGGAAAAGAAAAGAAAGTAAAAGTGAGAAAGGAAAGGACGAGAAAGGAAAAAAAAGATGTCTTTCCCACCATTTCCTCCCAAATCGACAGGAAAGAAAAACTAAAGAATTTAGCCTAGTTTTCCTTTCATTTTCTTTCTTCTCCTTCCTTAAATGAAACTCGGGAACACGACATGTTTTATTTTCCTTTCTTTTCATTCCTTAAATGAAACTCTGGAACACAAAATATTTTTACGTTCTTTTTGTTTCCTTTCCTTTCCTTCAATTACTAAAATCTAGAACACAGTGTTAGAATCGTATATAAAGTAGCCTAAGTTCATGACGAATAACCATAAACTGATTATCATCATAAATTCGGCCGAGTTCATATATATATATAGAGAGAGAGTGTGAGAGGGAGTGAGAGAGAGGTTCCTATAAAAAAGATGTTGGGATTGAATCTACAAAGGAACAGTTGTGACAACCGGTAATTTACGCCCTTAATTACGTGATTAACAGGCGATTTACGCGACATTAAATAGTGTTTACGACGCAGATTAACTTAATTAGGCCTTTGGAGTGCCTAGGAACGCTTATCCGACTCTACAGTACGCGTATGAAGATTCGCGTGGAATCTGCGAAACATCAAATGACAACGGACTGAAACTATACGAAATACTGACGACACCGACAAATATGGATGTTACACGAATATTTTTATGCTTATGGAGTTTGGGTTGCGATATCGGGTCTCGTAGGAATTACGGGCCACTTACACATGAGATGGGCTTGTGGGCCCTGGGCCCAAGCCCAAAACCCACAAGCCTAAACCAACACATAATATATTAGATCTTTACTACAAGATTTTTCTTGTAAATCTTTCCAAAATCCCTTTAAGTTCTACATAAAATCTTTACAAAATCCCACAAATCTAATCAAAATCTCACAAGATCACTCAAGATTTCCACAAGATCTCAAACTCTATATATAAAACACTAACCTCCTCACCTTCAATTCTCAACACAAACAAAATGCACAGACTTTTTTTTTACTCCCCTCTCCCTCTCGATATAACTCCAAGCACACCCATAAACCCTGCAAGCTCTCCCTCTTTCTATGCCCTAAACAGCGATCGGAGCCGGGTTCGGCCGGAGCTCCGGTGACCCGTGTTTGCCGGCAAGGTCACACCACTCATAACCCCCCCTTTTTTCGATCCGAAAAACAAACACCACCACCATCCGGTGGTGGTGCGGCGGTGCGACAGAGAGAGAGACGGGAGAGAGAGACTGAGAGGCAAGAGAGAGAGCGAGACGAGGCAGAGGTGAACGGCGGAACCAGAACCGCCGCTGATCGGCGGCGGAGGTGGCAACACGGTGCTGGCAGCGGTAGGTTCGTTTATCCGGCAGCCCTTGCCATTGTCCGACGAAGATGATGACTATAATAACCTGTTGAAGACAATGACGTTGATGATGATGGTCCGACGACAGCAGGTGGTCGTCGGAGTTAGCGACGATGGTGGCGAATCCGAGTCAAACTGTTCTCCGGTAAGTGATTTGGCTTGAATCCATGTATTACGACTTAAATCTAGTTCATTCCGGTTCTGTTTGGCATTTAGGAGCTCGGGTTCAGATTTCAGATTCGGTTCAGGCGCAGTTCGGGTTCAGATTCGGGTAAGTGGGTTCGAGCTTTGATTCTAATACGGTTCGGGTCAACTCGGTCAACCGAGTTAACTCGGTCAACTCAGTCAACAGAAGTCAACCCGGTTGACTCGGTCAACTCAGTCAGCTCACTCGACGTTTCGGCGTGAAGACTTGGTAAAAATTAATGACGCGTTTAATATTTGTGTTTTAAATATAGATTTAATTTTACATGACGAGCTCACAAACCGAACAATCGATGAACTATTAGTTAAAAGTATTTGAATTTTTTTTATCTTGGTTATATAGATTGATTATACAAAATATTGTTGAAACTTGATTGAATTTTGGATAAATAACGACAACTTGTGTTGTCGGGGGCGTCCAAAAAACAGAGGAAACTTTACAACGCGTGTTATCATAAAATAAATCTATCGGATTCAAATAATATTTTATAAAAGCAAATACAAATATAGAATTCCTTACGACGACACTTTACTACTTTCGAAAACAATGATACGAAAATGATTTCAACGACAAATAAATATAGTTACAATATTTATTTTAAACTTCAAAAATTCGACAATCTTCTACAAAATCAATATAATTATTTATATTGTTTTAAACGCCGATAAACCGATTTCGACTATACAAATACATGTAGTGTGCGTAGTTACTTCAAGTGTTAGATCACACGACTTCTTTTTATAAAAACGAATATAGTTTATACATATATTTCAAATGTCGAACAACATGAATTCGTTTTTACAAAATAAATATAGTTTGTATATTTATTTCAAGTATTAAACAATACGAATGCTTTTATAAAAATAAATATAGTTTTATATTTATTTCAAACTTCAAACAACTCGATGATACTTTCGCAAAATAAATATAACTTTTTATATTTATTACAAACGCCGAAACGGCATATACGTATATTATGGCAAATATATCCAAGACGCGATATATATAATACAAGTTTATTATATATTACCTTCGTACGAATATTCCTATATACACAAACGACTTCTCAGGGCGACAAAGTTTAACTCAGTAATTTTCGTTAAATTAACAACGCACCAACGAATCGTTCGGTTAACGATTCGGTAGAGCTCGGTGACACGTAGTTTAGTTACCGCTTTTGTTTAGAAACTTATAAGATATTCCGTGTTAGGAATATTGTAGAATGCACGCTAGCGAGTCTCGTCTTGGAAACGACATTGGGAAGTCGTAATTAGCTAGCTTTGCACAGAAATATTCAGGTGAGTTCATAACCCCACCATTTACGGTTTTACATTTTTATAAATGTTTTCGGGGTGGAAAGACATGCACGTTTTACAAGAACATACAAAGTTTTTGAACGAACGAAAACTCATATTTCTAAATCATGATACGAATGGATTTCAAGAAACTCAAATGGTTTACGAAAGGATCATACTAAATATACCGATTTTTACAAAACAAATGGGATCGTCTAGTGATAATATTGAGACTAGGTTGGTCTGCGTACGTAAAACGAGACAACCCAGTGAGTTCATGCTCTCCCTTTTCTTTTAACTGTTTTCAGTTTTATAACTTCGGGGGTGAAATACATGTTACAAATGTTACAATGTTTATAAATGGTATGATGGATACAAAAACAAGAAGCACTCTTGGTGATAACTAGTACCAAGTATGATGCATTTTAAGGAATGATACGAGAAATCGTGTCACGAATAGGGTACCATTAGCACCATTAATCGTGTACATACTTAGACCACAGAACAAAATGTTAGATCTAACGGGTGTCCGGGCAGCCACACTCTTGGTGAAAACTAGTACCGAGTAGTGCTTTTGTGTCTCAGTCGTGAATCGACAACTAGAAAAATGCCTATGGTTTGGTTGCTTCGTATGTCGTGTCACATGTTAATGGCCTTGCAACCCATTAACAACAAGATACATACAGAAATACTTGATTTATACAAGATACATACAGAAATACTTGATTTACAGATGATACATACAGAAATACTTGATTCATACAAGATACATACAGAAATACTTGATTTATACAAGATACATACTATGTTTTCATACAAAGTTTACATATAACTTGGCAAGAAAATGATTTCTAAATTCGTTTTCTCAATATTATTTCACAAACCGGTTATTCAAAAGATTTATTTCAAATCTTTTACAAACAAACTATGAACTCGCTCAACTTTATGTTGATTTTTCGCATGTTTCTTTCTCAGGTTGCATTTCTAAGACATGGCACGGTTGGAATAGGAGAACCATGTAGAGTTGAGTACTTAGTGGCGTTCGCATTGTAAAAGACTTAGCTTATTTGCTTCCGCTGTGCAATGAAGATACCAGTCCAGTCGCGCCAGCTCTGATAATTTCGGGGTGTGACAGATTGGTATCAGAGCTATAGGTTACAGCGAATTAGGTTTCTGTAGAGATACCTAGGCTGTAACTCCACTTTCCTCTGGGAACTTAGAATATTAAAACCTGAATACGTATAGAACGCATAGTACTCGAATATGGTCTCCAACCGTTGCCGAAAAACAAACAGTCAAGATTTTGTTTTCAAACATACGCTATTGTGGTGTTATACACATGGTACGCAAAAACAATTACATACAGTACATAAAACCCTGAGAGTTTAGGAAACATGCACATAAGACCTTCGAAAACTCATGTTGAAGTTCATTAAAGGTCATCGCGTAGGAACCGCGAATATTAACTAGGGCACACACTATTATCCCTATTGTCTATGATATTTTGACTTCCCGAGCAGGTAGCCTACGCAGAACGAAACGCTAGTGCACAAGTATACGTGAAACGCAACTATACATCAACGTTGGTTGAAGTACGTTACATATACTATCGAGGCGAGGCCTTTGAAAAGACACGATGGCGCAATTCAATGACGACGCTAGATTCCTGTCAGCAGGAGAACTAACGATCAGGAAGCGGAAACTTGTCACGCGATCCAGTAAACGACATGAGTCATGCTAAGAAGAAGACGTATGTCTCCGCATTCCCCCTATCTTATTAACGACGAGTACGCTATGTTCGACATTCCATGGTAATGTCACCTAACAACCGGTTATCACATGCAACCCCAGGTAAAGTCCTTAAATTTCTTTATTGAAATTCCGACTTTTGCATCTAGTGAGTAGATTTTCGCATCTCTACTCCTCTTAATGGTCATTGTATCACGATCATTTCTTTCAGTATAGCGAATACTCAATTACTTCATTTCTTGAAAATTCATATGTTACGCATGCATCGTTTGTTACGCATGTGGTTTCCTTTTGAATAAGCGTTTCATCAAAGTTCAAATATTATTTCGCTAAAGCTAATTATTGATTTGTGATTCGAATGACTAGCATTATTGTAATTGTTGGCTTCTTTGTTATCAAGTCAACACATTTTCTTGAAATTACTCTTCTTTTCAAGTTACATACATGATTTTTCGTTGTGACCATGCCGAAAGTTTTCTTGTCAATACATGTACTTATTGTCGGCTTGCGCCAAAACCAAGATTCAATTGTTTCAAACTTGTTCATTACGCATATTCAATTCAACACACTATATGATGTATTGAAAGCATCATATTCAAATTCGTATTAACAAGTGTTTCACTTGTTTCGAGTCGTAGTAGACTTGTTTGATCTATGACTCCATTAAGTCGTTTGATGATTCCGACACCATGTGATGGTGATTTTCACCAATTTGAAGCTTGCGCTAAACTCGTTTACGCATCTCATGCACGGATTTAATTATCTATTTATTGATTTAGATTAAATCCGCTTCGATTTATTATTGCACTTTCATTTGACTTCAAACACAGGTGATACTTGTTTGATCACCACTATTATTGAATTATTTTGATCACTATGACACCTTGTGGCGTCGGTAGAACTTGCAGCTTGGGCTGATCATGATCGAGCGTTTCATGCAAAACTATTTCGTTTGGGCTTGTTGATTCTAAGCTTCTCCTAGCGAATGTTATTGTTTCTAACATTCATTTGCATATTGTAAACGTCTATTTGGAATTCCATTGGTCGAAATTTCTCTTTTATTGGACCCCTGTTAACTTGGTCACACTAGTGACTGTATCAGTATGCCTCGTTTCCTTTAACAATATTCGCATTTACTTACATATAACGTAACTCTAAGGAGTTGACGTAGTCTAAATTTCGAGGACGAAATTTTATTAACAGGGTGAGAATGTGACAACCGGTAATTTACGCCCTTAATTACGTGATTAACAGGCGATTTAAGCGACATTAAATAGTGTTTACGACGCAAATTAACTTAATTAGGCCTTTGGAGTGCCTAGGAACGCTTATCCGACTCTAAAGTACGCGCATGAAGATTCGCGTGGAATCTGCGAAACTTCAAATGACAACGGACTGAAACCATACGAAATACTGACGACACCGACAAATATGGATGTTACACGGATATTTTTATGCTTATGGAGTTTGGGTTGCGATATCGGGTCTCGTATGAATTACGGGCCACTTACACATAAGATGGGCTTGTGGGCCCTAGGCCCAAGCCCAAAATCCACAAGCCAAAACCTACACATAATATATTAGATCTTTACTACAAGATTTTTCTTGTAAATCTTTCCAAAATCCCTTCAAAATCTACATAAAATCTTTACAAAATCCCACAAATCTAATCAAAATCTCACAAGATTACTCAAGATCTCCACAAGATCTCAAACTCTATATATAAAACACTAACCTCCTTACCTTCAATTCTCAACCCAAACAAAATGCACAGACTTTTTTTTTACTCCCCTCTCCCTCTCGATATAACTCCAAGCACGCCCACAAACCATGCAAGCTCTCCCTCTTTCTATGCCCTAAACAGCGATCGGAGCCGGGTTCGGCTGGAGCTCTGGTGATCCGTGTTTGCCGGCAAGGTCACACCACTCATAACCCCCCCTTTTTTCGATCCGGAAAACAAACACCACCACCGTCCGGTGGTGGTGCGGCGGTGCGACAGAGAGAGAGATGGGAGATAGAGACTGAGAGGCAAGAGAGAGAGCGAGACGAGGCAGAGGTGAACGGCGGAACCAGAACCGCCGCTGATCGGCGGCGGCGGTGGCAACACGGTGCTGGCAGCGGTAGGTGCGTTTATCCGGCAGCCCTTGCCATTGTCCGACGAAGATGATGACTATAATAACCTGTTGAAGACGATGACGTTGATGATGATGGTCCGACGACAGCAGGTGGTCGTCGGAGTTAGCGACGATGGTGGCGAATCCGAGTCAAACTGTTCTCCGGTAAGTGATTTGGCTTGAATCCATGTATTACGACTTAAATCTAGTTCATTCCGGTTCTGTTTGGCATTTAGGAGCTCGGGTTCAGATTTCAGATTCGGTTCAAGCACAGTTCGGGTTCAGATTCGGGTCAATGGGTTCGAGCTTTGATCCTAATATTTCGGGTCAACCGAGTTAACTCGGTCAACTCAGTCAACAGGAGTCAACCCGGTTGACTCGATCAACTTAGTAAGCTCACTCGACGTTTCGGCGTGAAGACTTGGTAAAAATTAATGATGCGTTTAATATTTGTTTTTTAAATATAGATTTAATTTTACGTGAACGATCTCACAAATCGAACAATCGATGAACTATTAGTTAAAAGTATTTGAATTTTTTTTTCTTGGTTATATAGATTGATTATACAAAATATTGTTGAAACTTGATTGAATTTTGAATAAATAACGACAACTTGTGTTGTCGGGGGTGTCCAAAAACAGAGGAAACTCTGCCCGTTTTTCGAGAAAAATCCGTAATATACAACGCGTGTTATCATAAAATAAATCTATCGGATTCAAATAATATTTTATAAAAGCAAATGCAAATATAGAATTCCTTACGACGACACTTTACTACTTTCGAAAACAACGATACGAAAATGATTTCAACGACAAATAAATATAGTTACAATATTTATTTTAAGCTTCAAAAATTCAACAATCTTCTACAAAATCAATATAATTATTTATATCGTTTTAAACGCCGATAAACCGATTTCGACTATACAAATACATGTAGTGTGCGTAGTTACTTCAAGTGTTAGATCACACGACTTCTTTTTATAAAAACGAATATAGTTTATACATATATTTCAAACGTCGAACAACATGAATTCGTTTTTATAAAATAAATATAGTTTGTATATTTATTTCAAGTATTAAACAATACGAATGCTTTTATAAAAATAAATATAGTTTTATATTTATTTCAAACTTCAAACAACTCGATGATAATTTCGCAAAATAAATATAACTTTTTATATTTATTACAAACGCCGAAACGGCATATACGTATATTATGGCAAATATATCCAAGACGCAATATATATAATACAAGTTTATTATATATTACCTTCGTACGAATATTCCTATATACACAAACGACTTCTCGGGGCGACAAAGTTTAACTCAGTCATTTTCGTTAAATTAACAACGCACCAACGAATCGTTCGGTTAACGATTCGGTAGAGCTCGGTGACACGTAGTTTAGTTACCGCTTTTGTTTAGAAACTTATAAGATATTCCGTGTTAGGAATATTGTAGAATGCACGCTAGCGAGTCTCGTCTTGGAAACGACATTGCGAAGTCGTAATTAGCTAGCTTTGCATAGGAATATTCAGGTGAGTTCATAACCCCACCTTTTACGGTTTTACATTTTTATAAATGTTTTCGGGGTGGAAAGACATGCACGTTTTACAAGAACATACAAAGTTTTTGAATGAACGAAAACTCATATTTCTAAATCATGATACGAATGGATTTCAAGAAACTCAAATGGTTTACGAAAGGATCATACTAAATATACCGGTTTTTACAAAACAAATGGGATCGTCTAGTGGTAATATTGAGACTAAGTTGGTCTGCGTACGTAAAACGAGACAACCCAGTGAGTTCATGCTCCCCCTTTTCTTTTAACTGTTTTCAGTTTTATAACTTCGGGGGTGAAATACATGTTACAAATGTTACAATGTTTATAAATGGTATAATGGATACAAAAACAAGAAGCACTCTTGGTGATAACTAGTACCAAGTATGATGCATTTTAAGGAATGATACGAGAAATCGTGTCACGAATAGGGTACCATAAGCAACATTAATCGTGTACATACTTAGACCGCAGAACAAAAGGTTAGATCTAACGGGTGTCCGGGCAGCCACACTCTTGGTGAAAACTAGTACCGAGTAGTGCTTTTGTGTCTCAGTCGTGAATCGACAACTAGAAAAATGCCTATGGTTTGGTTGCTTCCTATGTCGTGTCACATATTAATGGCCTTGAAACCCATTAACAACAAGATACATACAGAAATACTTGATTTATACAAGATACATACAGAAATACTTGATTTATACATGATACATACAAAAATACTTGATTCATACATGATACATACATAAATACTTGATTCATACAAGATACATACAGAAATACTTGATTTATACAAGATACATACTATGTTTTCATACAAAGTTTCCATATAACTTGGTAAGAAAATGATTTCTAAATTCGTTTTCTCAATATTATTTCACAAACCGGTTATTCAAAAGATTTATTTTAAATCTTTTACAAACACACTTTGAACTCGCTCAACTTTATGTTGATTTTTCGCATGTTTCTTTCTCAGGTTGCATTTCTAAGACATGGCACGGTTGGAATAGGAGAACCATGAAGAGTCGAGTACTTAGTGGCGTTCGCATTCTAAAAGACTTAGCTTATTTGCTTCCGCTGTGCAATGAAGATACCAGTCCAGTCGCGCCAGCTCTGATAATTTCAGGGTGTGACAACAGTTGATAAAGCCAAAACTGGTTCAGATCAGTGGTTTCACAATAAGCAGTTGTTTGTATTTAATCTTTCCCCTTGAAAGTGGCCCTAACATCTGATGACCTGAAGTAATGCTCTTCACAACAACTGCTGATACCTAAAGACTGTTGAAGATAAAGTACTGATGCTCAATCTACTGATATACCTCAAGTACTGCTGAAGACACAAAACATTGCTGGAGCTATAATAGTGGAATGAAGAAGCAGTAGTTTAGTTTATGACTTGTATTATTTGTAATCAGTTGTTTAGTCATCAGTGTTTGTAATAGAGGTTAGATGTCACTTTCATGGTAACGTCAGCCAAAGATGCTCAGTGGTTTGTTCTGTACTATAAATAGAACAGTACCCTGTACTGTTCTATTAGCTCTCTTCATCACCAAGTCATTCTGTATGAACATTCCAGTGAGCTCAGGCTGAGGGGGAGATTATGTTCATGCATGCATTTTAGTTGATCATTTTTAATAAATACAATCATTCGATTATATGTCAAACTTGTTTGCTGAAACTTATTCTTCCATTGATTGTGTGTTGAAAGTTTATTTCATTTAATTCTGCTGCAATATATCTCTGTTTCATCTCCTTTCTAATTAAACAAACACAATCAAAAGAAACTCAGATCCTAATAGTTGGTATCAGAGCTAGGACAGTCAAATTTGATCTAACAATCATTTTGACATAAAAGTTCAGCTCAATTTCGTTGATACTTTCGATTGTTTGTTTTGTTGAAAAACAGAGTAAGGTTTAATCACGTACAAAAGTTGATTAATCAGTGCCTGTAAAACAACCAGAATGATGTCACAATCACAGGATAACACCATGAACACTGGTTCACTCTTGAAACCACCTATGTTGGTCAGATCTGAATACAACATCTGGCAGCGTAGGATGGGTCACATCTTAGCTCAACAAAACACAGGTTGTTGGAAGTCGGTTATCTTTGGACCACACGTTCCAATGGTGCCGAGTGCTTAGGATCCAAAAGTTTTTGAACCTAAGAAAATTGAAAACTATTCTGACCAGGATTTTCAAAAAATTGAATTGGATGCCAAAGCATTTAGCATAGTTGCATCAGGACTCCCAAATAAAATTTATGCTAGGCTGTTACACTGTAACAGTGCCAAAGAATTATGGGATCCAGTTAAGGAACATTTTGGTGGCACTGAAGAAGTAATTGAAAACAATAGAGAGGTTTTGAATCAATAGTATGAAACATTTTGTCACATTAAGGGTGAATCATTAACACAGCAGTTTGAATGTTTTAGCTGTCTCATAAGTGAACTGAAACTTGTTAATGTTGAATTTGCTAAATCAACTCTAAATAGTAGGTTTCTAAGGTCACTTCCTAAAAAATGGGACACAATTGCTTTTGTAACCAGAAATTCAGTTGGGTTTAAAGAGTTGACACTGACTCAACTTCATGGTAGACTCCTCACCTATGAGAGAGTGTTGAACAAGAAAAAGAAGTTACAAGAGTCAGGGAAGGTTGCTGATGACTATACATTTGGTAGCACAGTACTTCTTGGTCAAGAGGATTCTTGTAGTAGTAAGGATCAGGGTTATGATCAATATATTGACATAACAGCTGGTGGAACTTTCAGTAAATCTGATTCTTACTCAACTAACTATGCTTTCACAGCTAGTAGTGAAAACCAGAACCCTGACAGTCAATGATTTGAACTCAATGATCTCCAGTATTTTGATCCTACTGATCTGAAGGAGATGGACATCCTGCACCAACTTGCACTACTGAGTGTTAGAACCAGAAAATTTGATAAGAGAACAGGGAGAAAATTTCCAGGGTTACATGGGAATCTTAAAGTAGGGTTGGATAAATCAAAGATAAAATGCTACAAGTGTAACAGGTCAGGACACTTTGCTAGAGAGTTTAGATCACAAAATAGTGGACCAATCATAACACACCCTAGTCCTAGACTCCAAAGTTCACAAAACACTGTGCATTATTACCAAAGTACCCCTACAGCTCATGTAAACACTGCTCACTATGCACACCCTGCAACCCCTGTTCCAGTGCATTATGTCCAAACCCCTGCTCCTCAAATACAGTATGTCCAGGCCCCAGCTCCTCAGGTTCAGGTGCAACAAGTTGCACCTCAACAAGCTACACCAGCAGTTGTTCAACCAGATCAGCAAAGCTTCTTTACCCAAGGCTTTGTTGATTGGAGTAGCTTGCCTGATGAATTAGGAGATGAAAATTCTGCTCTATATGCTAAAAATGATGCTTCTAGTGATGATTTCTGTTTTGTAGCATTAGAGACTATCTCAGAAGGGCTGGAAACGGAAGAAGGAGAATCCAGTGCAGAAACAGTGGATACAATTGCTGAAGCAGTGGTTACAGTTGTTGTTGGTGAACAACTATTGGGAGAAAATTCAGAACATCTGATAGAACCACTGTCTGACCCCTGGTGTGCTGAAGAAGAAGAAAAGAAGCAAGAAGAGAGTGAGAAGAAAAAGCCAGAAGAAAGTGAAAATATCTGTGATTGTGCCATGATGGCTGCAACTAAGGTATCACCCCAGGTTCTTAAAAACCTTTGTTTAGACAAATGCATCATAACATTTGCAAACATCAAGGAGGTGAATGAAAACCTTAGAGATAGCTTGTTATATGATGAAGTATAATTTGAAAAATCTTTAAAAGAATTGAAAAACAAATTGTCAGAAAAAGAAAATGAAATTTACAGCCTCAAACATGAGCATAGGATAACCAAGGACCAACTTCAGACTATGATAGAAAAATATCAAGCCTGTAAAAAGGAGTTGCAATCCACCGAAATCACATGTGAAAAAATGGGTGGAATCCTGCAAAGGTTATGAAGTTATGCTTGAAAAACAGATCAAAAGCAATGTAAAATTTGGTATAGGTTTTAGAAAACATGACCAAGTTGAAAACACTGTTGCAAATGAATCTGTTCAAACCACTGTTGAAATCATACCCACCAACAAGGATGGCCAAGAAGTTAAAATAACTGACAAAAGTGGCAACAAAATCACTCTGGAAAGATCAGTGGGGTCCTCAACTTTTGAGGAGATTGAGAAATACCAATTCAAACCCACTTGGTCTGATGAGTGTGACATCCTTGAAAATTTTAAACCCATGGATTTCACTACTGTGGATGGTGTCAAAGCTCCAAAGGCCAAGGTCATTCCTCTTAAGGACATCCCCACAGTGGTTCAAAACTCTGTTGCAAAGGAGTCTGAAAAGAAGAAGAAAAGAGAAAAGATTAAAAACTTGTTTTGTGACTTTTGTGAGAAGAAAAATCATTTGACAAAAGATTGTTTTCATTTAAGAGCCTTTGACATAAACAAAACAAGTACCATTGTGCCTTCAAAGAGCTGCACCATTTGTGGTAAATCAAATCATCTCACTCAGGAGTGTGTGTATCTTAAATCCTTTGATGTAAAAAGGAATTAGTACATTTCAAAAACACCCATGAGTCCATCAAGTTCACAAGTCAAGAAACAACCATCCTTTGTGCCTGTCCAAACAGCTGTTACAAAACAGCTGAACCAAAACTCGGTTAAAAAAAAGGTTCAAGTGACAGATGCACCCCCTGCTAACCAATACCAAAGAGGCAAAGGTCAACCACCATATCCAAGGGTCCCACATGTTTATGAGGCCTACAAAAGGCCTTCTAAACCAAAAGTGAACAGGCATCCCTTTGGATATCAACAGTTGATAGGAAATGGTCCCCAGCAGTGGTTAGAAAAGAATGTGTCAAAAGCTACTCAAACCCCTGATCTAACCACTGTCCATGTTCCTGAACTTAACCCAGACACTGTTGAGACCCCATCCAAAGCCATATTGGCTTTGGAGACCCTCCTGAACTAATTATTTACTTGATGTGCAGGGAGCTTCTGTATGCTTAAATAGTCTTTGGTATGTAGATAGTGGAGGCTCCGGGCACATGACTAGATGTAGAGCCCTACTCAAAGACTATAAAAGTCATGGAGGGGGTGATATATCTTTTGGTAATAATAGTAAAGGGAAGGTTATGGGTTCTGGTACAGTTCAGTCTGGAAAAGTTAAGTTTGAAAATGTCAATCTGATAGACAATCTAAAATACAACCTCCTTAGTGTTTCACAAATGAGTGACAAAGGTTATGGATCATTCTTTACTAAGGAGTGTTGTAGGATTGTTGGACCAGAAATGGTTAAAAAGATTGAAGAAATAATAAAAAATGGAAAAACCCAACTTGTTGCTCAAAGGAGTGGCAATGTTTATGTAGTTGATTTGTCAAAAGAGAGCCCTATGACTGATGCATGTCTGTTCTCAGCTGCCTCTAACAAAGAGACAGAACTATGGCACAGAAGATTGGGGCACACAAATCTCAAGAAAATCACTGCTTTGTCAAAACAAGGCCTTGTAAGAGGTCTTCCACAAAAATTGTTCACCTGTCCTTAGCATTGTGTTTCCTGCTTAAAAGGAAAACAACATAAACGCTCATTTAAGTCCATTGAAGAGTCCAAAACAACCAAGTGCTTGCAAATGCTGCACATGGATCTGTTTGGCCCAGTGAAAGTCATGAGTCTTAAAAAGAAAAGATATTGTTTGGTAATTGCAGATGACTTTTCTAGGTTTACATGGACTTATTTCTTACATTCTAAAGATGAGACTGCAGGCATTTTGCAAGACTTTGTCAAACAGGTTGAAAAGCAATTTGACCTTCCAGTAAAAGTCTTTAGGAGTGACAATGGCACAGAATTCAAAAATAGGGAGTTGGGTGAGTTTTGTGTGTCAAAAGGAATTGTAAGGCAGTACAGCATTCCTAGAACACCTGAACAAAATAGGGTTGTTGAAAGAAAGAACAGAACACAAATTGAGGCTGCCAGGACCATGCTTGCTGATTCAGGTTTGCCATTAACTTTCTGGGCAGAGGCTGTAAACACTGCCTGTTATGTCCAGAATAGAGTTTTAATAAACCCCATGCATCAAAAGACTGCCTATGAAATTCTGTGTAAAATCAAACCACTGATCTCATACTTCAAAGTTTTTGGCTGCCCATGCTTCATTTTAAACTTAAAAGATTTAATTTCAAAGTTTGCAGCCAAAATTGATTGTGGTTATCATTTGGGATGCACAACCACTGCTAAGGCCTACAAAGTGTTCAACACTAGGACTAAGACAGTGGAAGAGACTTTGAATGTAAGGTTCAATGAACTTTCTTCAATGAAAATCCCTGCAAATCCTGCTGAGTTATTTGATCTTGATAAATTTACTTTTGAAAATGTTTCTGTCAAGACTAACAGTGCAGGTCCATCTCAAAATCCTCCATCAGACAATGGATATGAAATCATCATTCCACAACAAAGGTTTACATCCATTGCCAGAGTAGCAGATGTTCAAAACAGCTGTCAAAGCTCAACCACTGCTACTTCAACAGTTGTTGACCAAAGTAGCCCTTTAACCCCTGCTTCCACATCATCAAACACTGTTGATAAAAATCCTCAAACAGTGGATAAAAATCAACATGTTTCCACACCACTTCCTCCTATTCCTCCACCTCCATTTCAAGACCCTGTTGGATCATCAAAGTCACCAACAGTGGTTAGCTCAGATGATTCACATCTGCAGCCCTCACCCTTAAATGCCATTGTACCATACAAAGGAGATTTAATCTTCTTGAAGTTTCATCCACCTGACCAAATCAATGGCAACATCAGTGAAGGGGTGCTCACAAGAAGCCAATCCCAAAACATCTGTCTTTTTGCTGGCTTTCTATCACTCCATCAACCAGTCAAGTACCAAGAGGCACTAAAAACCAACAGTTGGGTAGAAGCCATGTAGGAAGAGCTCCAACAGTTTAAAAGACAACAAGTATGGGAGCTTGTACCATTGCCAGATGGTGTGAGTCCTATTGGCACAAAGTGGGTCTTCAAAAACAAAACTGATGAAAGGGGCATTGTTGTCAAGAATAAAGCAAGGCTAGTGGTTCAAGGTTTCAGACAGGAAGAGGGCATTGACTATGATGAAACTTTTTCCCCTATAGCAAGACTGGAAGCTATCAGACTGTTCCTGGCCTTTGCTGTCAACCACAACATAAAGTTGTATCAAATGGATATCAAATGTGCATTCCTCTATGGTAAAATTCAAGAAGAGGTATATGTTTGTCAACCTCCTGGTTTTGAGGATCCATTTATTCCAAATCATGTCTACAAGCTAAACAAAGCTTTGTATGGCTTGAAACAAGCACCTAGAGCCTAGTATGAAACTCTTTCCACCTTTCTTCTTTCCATTAGTTTTACAAGAGGTAAAATTGATAAAACATTGTTTTTAAAATGGAGAGGGAAAGATTTGATGATTTTCTAGATTTATGTGGATGAAATCATCTTTGGAAGCACATGTCCTAAAATGTGTGAAGAGTTCAGACAACTCATGACAGCTGAGTTTGAGATGAGTGCAATGGATGAACTACAGTGCTTTCTTGGTCTCCAAGTAAAGCAACTGCAAAATGGTACTTTCATTCATCAAGGCAAATATGCCAAAGAACTCTTAACAAAATTTGATATGAATGATTGCAAACCATGTAGTACACCCATAGCAACCACCAAGATAGTCATGTCTGATGAAAGGGATGATTTGGTTGATCAAACTCTTTATAAAAGCGTGATTGGGTTTTTATTGTACCTAACTGCATCTAGGCCAGATATCATGTTTGCAACACGTGTTTGTGCAAGATCCCAACCAGCCCCTAGAAAGTCAAACCTTATTGCTGTAAAAAGGATATTCAGATACCTAAAAGGTGCTCCCACATTTGGTATTTGGTATCCAGCTGATGAAAATAGCAAGCTTTCAGGTTTCTTAGATAGTGACTTTGTTGGATGTAATACAACAAGGAAGTCCACTTCAAGAGGGTGCCAATTCCTAGGCAACTTCTTAGTGTCTTGGCAAAGCAAAAAACAAGCAGCTGTTTCAACATCCACTGCTGAGTCAGAGTATATTGCTGCTGTAAGCTGCACAGCCCAACTGTTATGGCTTCAAAATCAATTTCTGGATTTTGGTATCACTGCTTTGAAAACACCACTCATGTTGGACAGACAAGCAGCAGAAAATATTATCAAAAATCCAGTCTCCCATTCAACCACCAAGCACATTGACATCAGACATCACTTTGTGAGGGATTGCTATGAAAAAGGTTTGATTTCTCTGCACCATGTTCCAACTAAAGATCGGCTGGCAGATATGCTAACAAAAGCTTTAGATACATCCACCTTTGAAAGCTTTATCTCTAGGATTGGCATGCTGAACATGGAATAACAGGCAAAATCCTGTTTTTCGATGAATAAAAGCATTAAAATGTTTTAAAAAAATCAAAAATTCATCCTTAAAAATAGCTAAAAATGAAAATTTTTCATTAATCCTTAAAAGTCTGCCACAACCACTATTTTGGTTCAAACATCTGTTCTGTTGATATTATCCACTGCTGAAAGTCAACCTCTGTTCCTTCATTATCCTTGTTAAAAACTGTTGTCAAACATCAGTGTTTTAACCCACTGATGGCTCCCACTGATAGCTAAAAGTCAGCCGCTGATTTCATTATTCACCACTGTAAACCACTGATATTGACCATCAGTGGTTTCCTAAACAACTGTCCTCCATTATTCATCAGAGGTTGGCACGTGGACAGTACATAGCCGTCAGATCTTTGTAACCGCTGCCATGTCAGCATTCATTTTTTCACTTTATAAAACTCTGATCAAAACCCCAAACAGGGTTTTCACTGTCGAATCGAATTCAAAACCTTTCAAAAGCATTTACCATCAAATTCCCTCAAATTATTCATCATCTTCCATCCATTTTCTTCCTCAAATCGCGATTCACCATGGCTCTCCCATTGAAAACTCCTCACAATTACCTGTGTACGCTTGAGAAAACAAGTCAAAACACAAATTTTCACTCTGTTATTGATGTACTTTCGTCTTCAAAGTACAAACCTTTGTTGACTTACAACGCACCTATATACCTGGACACCCTTCGTGATTTCTGGAAAAATGCAGAACTTCAAGTTCAGGACAAAAAGCCCTGGGCTATTACTTCATCGATGAAGGGTATCCAGGTTGCTGTTGTCGCAACCCCCGATCCCTAATCCTAGGGAACAGGCGGCCGCGAGCCAGTTTCGGTGGTATCTCATATTGTCTAATTTGGCAGCGAAACTTTTCATTAGGACCGTAGTTAGGAAACATTGATCAGAGTAAAATACCACATTTTCATAACATTAAACAAATGGGCTAAAACCCAAGTTCGTAGTACACACATTTTCATAGGAATAAATCCTATTTTATTAATAAAAACATCTATTTTATTTTAGGTAATTTTATTGCCACTTTTCCTAGCCTTCAGTGCTGTCCAGCTGGCTTCTATTTGGCTTTCACAGTTTGTTACCTGAAACGCGTTTTAAAAACATTTATCAGTGGGAAATACTGGTGAGTGAATCCCAGTTTAATCAAGTTTAAGTAAATCCCAGTGTACAGTACTGAGGGCGATCTCGCAATTATATTTGTTTCCAATACATATCAATTAACATCCATGGTACTGTCAAACCCGACTTGTGGAAATGTTACTCCTTGACCAGGTGGTAACAAATTTGGTATACAAAACACCAACATACTCATGACAATTGTATTCTTACATACTCAATAACTGTTATTCGCATGAAAAAGTATTTAAGGTTTTGTAAAAATAGTTAACAAAAGGTTTACAAAATGTGGATCAACTCACATTGTTGTCTTAGATTTTCCGTAAGGGTTTCCTGGTGATAATCTAAAATTTACACAAATGCACACGCGTTAGTATAACAACCCATTTTAACATTAGTAATACCCTCCCCGAGACGGCATTCCAACGACTACGTCGGGCAGAACCACGACAGCCGTTACGGAACCCTAGATCAATCGGGCAGCGTATCTAATACGTATCCAGGGGTTATAATACTTACAACGGAGCAGAACTTTTCTATTTAGGGGGGTATAATACCCGTATAATAAGCCTACTATTCAGAAATTGAGATTGAGAAAGAAACTTTGAATGAATTCGAATGAAATCTGATGGCCTGCTTATATAGTTGCTGAGTCTGGTTCTCTCGCGGCCCGCGTAACACAAGGGCAGGGCCTACGCTGCCCGCGTTGACTCCAGGTCAACGTGTAGCCCATCCGGATCAGCCACTAGACTCGACATGTGTTGGGCCACGTGGCCGCACCGGGTTGTGCCACCTTTTGAGCCTCTCGCAGCCCGCGTAAGGGTTATGGGGTACCTTACGCGGCCTGCCTCAACTTAAAAATTCAGTTTTTAATTATTTTTAATACTATTTAATGCATTTGGGGCCCGTTTTCACGTATGGGGTGTATTTTAGGACATATTGGGATATTTTAAAATATTTTAGGGTGTCAGAAAAATTATGAGGGTGTCGGTTTATTTAGGATTGTTACATCCTCCCCACCTTGTTTCAGAGCTCATCCTCGAGATCTACTGGAACAAGTGTGGATATTTCCTTTGCATTTCAGATTCAAGTTCCCATGTGTACTTAGGTCCTCTTTTGGAGTCCCACTTCACTTTGACCAGAACTAATCTCTTATGTTTGAGATTCTTGACTTTCCTGTCTTCAATTTGTAGAGGCCTTTTTACAAACTTGAGTTGTTCATTTACCTCTATATCCTTAAGAGGTACTACCAGTGATTCATCGACTAAGCATTTCTTGAGATTAGATACATGAAATACATCATGTATTCCTGCTATTTCCTCTGGCAGTTGTAGCTGATAGGCTACAGGTCCTATTTTTCTAATAATCTCAAAAGGTCCAACATACCTGGGACTTAGCTTTCCTCTTTTGATGAATCTTATCAAATGGTTTGCGTCGGTTATCAGCATAGCTCTTTTGTCGATCACGTGCTGCTTTCAGTCGTTCCTTGACTTGAATAATTTTGTCGGTGGTTTCTCGCACTATCTCAGGTCAAGATAGTTGCTTTTCCCCAATTTCTGCCCAACAGACTGGGGTTCGGCACTTTCGTCCATAAAGTGCTTCGAATGGTGCAGCATTGATACTTGTGTGATAACTATTATTATAAGACGATTCTATTAAAGGTAAGTGATCGTCCCAATTACCTCCGAATTCAATTAAACAAGCTCTAAGCATGTCCTCCATTGTTTGGATTGTCCTTTCACTTTGTGCGTCTGTTTGAGGATGATAAGATGTGCTCAGTTTTAACTTGGTTCCCATTGCCTTTTGGAAGCTTGACTAAAAATGAGAGGTAAATCGACTATCCCTATCAGAAACGATTGATAAAGGAATTCCATGTAATGAAACAATTTCATTTACATACAATTTGGCTAGTTGTTCCATACTGAAGGTTTCTTTCATTGGTAGGAAATGAGCTGACTTGGTTAGCCTATCTACAATCACCCAGATTGTATCATTTCCTTTCTTTGTTTTGGGTAATTTAGTAACAAAATCCATTGTTATCAATTCCCATTTCCACACTGGCATTTCTAGTTGTTGCAATAGCCCTGAGGGTTTCTGGTGTTCAGCTTTAACTTGTGAACAGGTTAAACACTTAGAAACATGGACTGTTATGTCCTTCTTCATTCCTATCCACCAGAAATTTTTCCTTAAATCCTGGTACATTTTATCACTTCCTGGATGCATCGTATACTTAGACTTATGGGCTTCTTCTAATATACGATGACGTAGGTTTCCTAATTTAGGTATCCATATTCTCATTTTATGGAATCTCCAAATTCCATCTGTTCCTTTTTCTAATTCCTTAACCATACCTTTTAGTTTTTTAGCATCATCCTTGATTACTGATTCTTGTGCTTTTCTGATGTGTTCATTTAAATCTACTTGTAGATTTAATTTAAGAGAACGTACCCTTTTTGGTTTTTCTTGATACTTTCGGCTTAAAGCATCTGCCACTACATTTGTTTTTCCTTCATGATACTGGATATCACAATCATAGTCACTAAGCATCTCCATCCAGCGTCTTTGTCTCATATTCAACTCCTTTTGCCCGAAAACATACCTTAAACTCTTATGATCGGTGAATATGGTAAACTTACTACCATAAAGGTAATGTCTCCAAATCTTAAGGGCAAAAATTATAGCTCCTAATTCCAAGTCATGGGTTGAATAATTTTCTTCATGATTCTTAAGTTGCCTAGATGCATAAGCTATAACCTTTTGGCGTTGCATCAATACACATCCATAACCTAATTTAGAAGCGTCACAATAGACTACAAAGTCTTCAGTTCCTTATGGTAACGCTAATATGGGTGTATGGGTTAATTTATGCTTAAGAATTCTATATGCTTCTTCTTATTTTGGTCCCCATTCAAACTTAATGGATTTACAGGTTAACTTAGTTAAAGGAATGACTATTCTAGAAAAATCTCGAATAAATCTCGTATAACCGGCTATTCCTAAGAAACTTCTAACCTCAGTTGGTGACTCAGGGGTTTTCCATTTGATAATCGCCTCGATCTTTGTTGGATCTACATGAATTCCTTCATGATTCACTAAGTGTCCAAGAAATTGTACTTGTTCTAACCAAAATTCGCATTTTGAAAACTTAGCATAAAGCTTTTCCTTTCTTAATAGACTTAAAAGTGCGTGCAAATGCTTTGCATGATCTTCCTTATTCTTAGAATAAATGAGAATATCATCTATGAAGACGATTATGAATTTATCCAAATATGGCTTACATATTCGGTTCATCATGTCCATAAATGCGGCTGGGGCATTGGTTAAACCAAATGGCATGACAGTAAATTCATAATGGCCATACCTTGTTTTTAATGCGGTCTTAGGAATGTCCTCTTCCTGTACATTTAATTGATGATATCCTGACCTTAAATCGATTTTATAGAAAAATTGAGCTCCTTGCAGTTGATCAAACAGATCATCGATCCTTGGTAATGGGTACCGGTTCTTAATCGTGACTTTGTTCAATTCACGGTAGTTAATGCACATACGCATTGATCCGTCCTTCTTTTTAACGAATAAAATTGGCGCTCCCCATGGCGATGAGCTTGGCTGTATAAATCCTTTCTCTAGTAACTCATCTAACTGTTTCTTTAGTTCTTGCATTTCGGTGGGTGCCAATCGGTAGGGTGCTTTGGCAATTGGTGCTGTTCCTGGTAGCAGATGGATTCGGAATTCAACTTCACTATCTGGCGGTAGTCCTGGCAATTCTTCTGGAAATACATCTGAAAACTGAGACACTACTGGAATGTCTTTTAGTTCTTTTCCTTTAGTGTTAGTGATTATAGAAATCAAATACACTATAGACCCTTTTCTTATATAGCTTGCAGTTTTCATCACAGAGATGAATTTAGTGGATCTAGAGGGTTTATCTCCTTTTATTGTGATCTTTTCACCTTTTGGTGAATTTACTTGAATTGACTTTTGATCACATAAAATACTGGCTTTATTGGCTATTAACCAATCCATTCCTAATACAATATCAAATCCTGCCAGATTCATAGGATAAAGGTTTGCCCTAAACTTCTGATTTACAAATTCTATTCTTGCTCCATGCAAGATTTCCGAAATCTTAACTGTTTCTCCATTAGCTGTCTCTACGAGACATTCTTGTGGTAGTTTAGTTAATGACTGATTTAAAAGTTTGCAAAATGAAGTATTAATAAAACTTTGGTTCGCACCAGAGTAAAATAATACTTTAGCAAATACATCATTAACTAAAAACGTACCAGCTATCACGTCTGGAATCATCTTGGCTTCATCTGCAGTCAGAACGAATGCTCTAGCATTTTTAGTGTTCCTGTTGTTCACAGCTGGAGCCAATTTTGGATAATTCAGCTTGATGTGACCTTTTTCTCCACAGTTGTAGCATAGTCCATTACTGGATTTCCTCCTGCAATCTTCTTCCTTGTGTCCTGGCATCTTGCAGAAATTGCAAAGAGTGGAGCATTTTCCCGAATGCTTTTTCTTGCAGGCCATGCAGAATGGTGCAGATGTAGAACCCATATTCCTACGGTTGTAATTCCCAGAACGGAATTCTTGAGTAAGCCTTTGGGTTAGGTTTCTCCTCTGTTCTTCTTCCCTAGTACGGATTAATTCATCTGTCAAGGTATTTGCTAGTTCTACAGCTTCTTCTATAGTTTGAGGTCTAGCTGCCTTGACTACATGTCTAATCTCCCCAATTAATCCCCATATGTAACGGGAGATTAACACTGGTTCAGGTGATGCAAGGGTTGGTATTATTCTAGCATATTCAAAGAATGTAGTAGTATACCCCTTACTATCTACCCCGATCATTCTCAAGTTTAGGAATTTTTTAGCTATCTGCTCCTTTTCACTGGGAGGGCAGAATTTCCTTTCTGCCATATTCTTAAATTCTTCCCATTCCATGTGGTAAATCCTATCTCTTCCTCTTGATTGGAGGATAGTGTTCCACCATTCTAAGGCTGAGTTCTTAAATAGATTAGAAGCAAACATTATTTTGTCTTCTTCAGCACACTTGCTTATTTTTAAAACAACCTCAGTTTTCTCTATCCAGCGTAGGGCTGCAATGGGTCCTTCATTTCCCGATAATTCTATTGGTTTACAGGACCAGAATTCTTTGTAAGAACAACCATAAGGCATGGTTCTTCTTCTTTTGGGAATGGGCACTTGAAGTACGGGTACATTGTTCACGCAGTGTTCTGGTTCGATTGGTCGCTTACTACTATGCTTACTTTTATTATTCGCTTCTTGAATCGTTTGAATAATAAATGGCATTGCATCTATGATTCCTTGTGTCACTATGTGTTGAACGACACTATTATCCTTTTGGTTTCCATTGTTATTGATGCTCGGATTCTCATTAACCACGTTAATGTTACTCTGGTTATTATTATTCAGATTTCCTTGATTTCATTCATCGGCCATCTGAATTTTAAACATTTACCCCGTATTAATATCACAAAATAATATTTAATATAGTCAATCACATGACACGCATTTTTGCCAAAAGCGTCGATTATTGCGACTTTACTCTATTTCCATATACTAGGCATCTATTACACACCAGTACTGAAATAAAGATTACAATACCAACAGAAATAAATAATAGTAGGCATCCGTACACACATATTTTATTATTATTATTACTACTACTACTACTACTACTACTACTACTACTACTACTACTACTACTACTACTACTACTACTACTACTACTACTACTACTACTACTACTACTACTACTACCGTTTCACCATCACATTCACGGATATGGATTCATCCAGAAATCCATATTGCGATCGTCGTATTTCCATACGAGTCGCTCTCCCACCTGTCTCATCCGTTCACTACTTTCTAAAATTTCCTCACCAAATGTCCTAAGTTCTTGTACGTTTTCTGCACTCATTGGGGGTGCAGGTTCTAGGACTGGGTTCAGAATCTGGGGTGCGGGTTCCTGGTATGGGGGTGTAGATGCCTGGAATCGGTAAGGATCTTCTAAGATCTCCCTAATGTATTCATCATGGTAATAGGGATCTAAAGGGTCCATACCTGGATAGGCTCCTATGTTCTGCATGGGTGTGTCTTCATGTATCGGGTAACGTTGCACATAGTCCCTAACTTCATCCCACCATGGATCGTAATTTGGGTCTAGGGGGTTGGTGCTGGTACCCTAGGTATTTCCTCCGGGTTGAAGTCATGCATTTCTACTTGGTTTTCAGGGTTTTCTATCTCCATCAATTGATCAGGGATTGGTGGCTGTGGTTGGGGTGCTATTATTTGCTCCAAATTAGGGTCAGCTGCAGTGGTTGCTAGGATGTGAATATTGGCTATACCACTATTTATCATATCCTGGGCATAGGCATCTGTCTCTCTCTTGGCTGCTGCTAGTACCCTCTGGTCTTGTAACTTTTTCATACGCTTTCTACGCTCGTGTGCCCTTCGACTGAACCATCCCCTCTTTTTCTGAGGAAATGGCTCTTCTGACTGAGCCTTAAACACAAAGATTCCTTCTTTCGTATCAGCAGAGTACCCTGTGAGGGCAGGCTGAGAAGAGGAGGTGCCTTCGCTTTTAGGCGAACCAGACAATTGACGGTACACGTCAGATGGTCCTTGGTCGCTCATACTATAAACTAACAAATATTCAAATAACACATAGCAATAAAATACAGTTATGCACGTATTTCTGTAATTTATTTCCTAACACTTTACATTTTGATGTCAGCAGAACACTTATGTGGTTGAATCAGTGGCTTAGCTCTGATACCACCTCCTGTCGCAACTCGCAACCCCCGATCCCTAATCCCAGGGAACGGGCGGCCGCGAGCCAGTTTCGGTGGTATCTCGTATTGTCTAATTTGGCAGCGAAAATTTTCATCAGGATCGTAGTTAGGAAACATTGATCAGAGTAAAATACCACATTTTCATAACATTAAACAAATGGGCTAAAACCCAAGTTCGTAGTACACACATTTTCATAGGAATAAATCCTATTTTATTAATAAAAACATCTATTTTATTTTAGGTAACTTTATTGCCACTTTTCCAAGCCTTCAGTGCTGTCCAGCTGGCTTTTATTTGGCTTTCACAGTCTGTTACCTGAAACGCGTTTTAAAAACATTTGTCAGTGGGAATACTGGTGAGTGAATCCCAGTTTAATCAAGTTTAAGTAAAACCCGGTGTACAGTATTGAGGGCGATCTCGCAATTATATTTGTTTCCAAGACATATCAATTAACATCCATGGTACTGTCAAACCCGACTTGTGGAAATGTTACTCCTTGACCAGGTGGTAACAAATTTTGTATACAAAACCCCAACATACTCATGATAATTGTATTCTTACAAATACTCAATAATTGTTATTCGCATGGAAAAGTATTTAAGGTTTGTAAAAATGGTTAACAAAAGGTTTACAAAAAGTGGATCAACTCACATTGCTGTCTTAGATTTTCCGTAAGGGTTTCCTGGTGATAATCTAAAATTTACACAAATGCACACGCGTTAGTATAACAACCCATTTTAACATTAGTAATACCCTCCCCGAGACGGCATTCCAACGACTACGTCGGGCAGAACCACGACAGCCGTTACGGAACCCTAGATCAATCAGGCAGCGTATCTAATACGTATCCAGGGGTTATAATACTTACAACGGAGCAGAACTTCGCTATTTAGGGGGGGTATAATACCCGTATAATAAGCCTACTATTCACGTATGGGATATTTTAAAATATTTTAGGGTGTCGGAAAAATTATGAGGGTGTCGGTTTATTTAGGATTGTTACAGCTGTCACACCAAAAGACATTTCTGAGGCTTTTGAAATCAATGATCATACAGGTAAAAATTATTTCCCAAAGGAAGAATATCAAACTGATTTGATTGAGATGGGGTATGAGGAACAAATGAAAAAGGATACTTTGCAAAAGGGAAGTTTTCCACCTGCCATGAGATTCTTATTCCATACCCTCCTCATGTGTGTTTCAAATAAAACTACAACTTTTACTGAAATACCATTGAAAATCCAATACTTGGGCTATGCTATTTTGTCAGAAGAAAATTTTAATTATTCCCAAGAGATTTTCAATGATATGGTCAAAAATGTTAAAAATATCAAAGAAAATAAAAAACCATTTCTATTGTTTCGATGGTTTTTAAGTTTTTATTTACAAAAGAAGATTCCAAAAGATAGTGCACATGTGCTTATCCAAGGAAATCCTATTCAAATAAACAACCTATCTTCTGAAACTTTTACAAGGCTGTCAAAACCTTCCAAAACACAAACAGAGGAACCTGAGCAGAATTTAGCTGAGACAATCTCTGCTCCTCAGGCTCCTGCTATTGAGCCCACTGCTCCTGGTGATCACAGCAGCAGACCCACTGCTGTGAAACCCATACCAAAACCCACCAAAAATCCAATCAAGAAAAAAATTCCAAAAGCCCCCAAACCCTCAAAAAAAGGTTCCTCTGGAAGATGAGATCCCAGAGATAATACCTGTGACAAAACAAAAGTCACCAATAACCACTGCTGCTACTTCCTCACAGCAGATGGAAGAAATATCTCAACCTGAGCCTAAAACTCCTCCGGCATCCTCTCAAAAGGACCAGGTTGAATCCATAGTGACACCGCATTATGAAGCTCTGGATTCACTTGCATCCATCTTCCACAGCCCTGCTCCTGGGGCAAATTCTCTTTTAACCCCAATCCTCACTGCACAAAAAGGGGGAGAAAGGTAAAAAGGGAAAAGAAGGTCTATATCTGCCACCAGATCCAATGTCTAAACTTGTGGTAGCAATTCCAAAGCCAGATGGATCAAAGAAGGTTGATGTGACTCAAAATGCATTTGCTGATCTAAAAGCAAACATGAAAGAGTCTATGGAAATTAAAGGGTCAAAAAGATTTGAACAGGAGAAGAAAGTTATGATGGAAAAGGAAGAGCAGGGTACTTCAACTACCAAAAGAAGGACTACCAGAAAGGTTAGCCAACCCAAAACCACACCTTCCAAAACCACCAAACATACTCCTCAAATCCCCAAAAGTTCCTCACATCAAAACTCCAAACCAACAGATGTTGAGACACCTGTTGTATCAACAACTGTTGATACTTCAGTGGTTTCAACAAATGTTATTTCAACCACTGCCCTTGCCATTTTACCATCCACCACTCAATCCACTGTCACACCACAAAATACATCTCCACCCCAAACACCACCTACCAAAGTGCAGAAGACAATAGTTGATACATCAACAGTTGTAGTGACAACAGTGGTTGAGACACCAGTTGTTTCAACAGCTGTTAGTCAGTCACCCATCACCTCAAACACTCCTACCCAAGCCATAACTCTTTCTACTCCAAAAATTCAAACAAAATCACCTTCTCCCAAAAAGGTGTATACAAGAAAAAGAAAGTTTCAGGTGCATGATGATGAAATACTAGCACCAACTCTACTATCATCCACACCATACAATGTAATCAAACCCCAACCATTCATTCCTCCAAAATTGGCCAACCCAATCAAAGATCCAACAACATTGGTAGGATTTAATCCTGCTGATGTTGTACCATTAGCAGCCACCTATCCACTAAAACTGCATGCAGTGAAGGATGAAATGAAACAATTCTACTTAGTGGATGACTCTTCAAAGAGAAAATTCCCTTCTCTGGTAGGTTTTAGAGATCCTAAAAACGTGGATGAATATCTAAAACTAAAAGCCAAGCAAGTTGAATGGAAGGCCAAATATGAATGCAAAGGGCAAGGTGATAATGGCATCTCAAGTTGAATGCAGTTCTTGCTCACCAAGGTTAAACAATTAGAAGACTATGCAAGAGACCTGAGTAAAGAGATGTCCAACCTGCCTCCAGTTGCTAACTTACAAGTAGATTTGAAAGAAGATCTCATAAAATTGATCATGAGTGAAAAATTTTATCCTGCCAAAGCTGAACAATTCCAAGACTGGCCACTCATTGCTCTCAAGGCAGAACTTAAAAGAATTGAAAGAATAAAAAATGATCCAGGTATGAAAAGAATAGCACCAAATTGGAGCAAATTCAGTAAGAAAATTGTTGATCTTACCTTGGAGTATAAAAGGAAAAGGAAAAGAGAAGAGTTGGTTGCATCACAATATGGAACAGCCATGCAGATAGTAAGATGGTCAAAACAAAATATTGATCAGACCTACAAAAGGCTGGAAGAGTTAAGAAAAAAAGACCCCACTACTCCAAAGAAACCAATCTACAAAGCCACTGATAAGCCAAAACAGCAAGCCTTCACTTCTGAACCACTGTTCACATCATATGACACCTCTACCATTGAGTTAAACCAAACAAAGAGGCAAAAACAGACTGATGCAGAAGAGAAAGAACAAGAAACTGTGTATTTTAAAGAGGCTATCAAAAGAATGGTACTAGAGGATGCTGACTCTGCAAAGCTTCAAGATATAGCCAAAAAGGTTCTGAGCAGGCCTCCATCTCCAAACTCATCTAAAATAAAGACTCTCCCAAGAAACCCACAGGATTCAAAAATACTAAAGTGGAAGTCTGATCAAAAGACCCATGTATTGAATCTGCTCAAATCCAGTGAAGTGAAGCATATATCAAGGGAAGAAGCACTTGGCTTGAGTGTAGAAGATTTACAAGATCTCCTTGAGCTTACACTATGTAGGGATGAGGATGAGGAGGATTCCATGAACTTTGAATTACAATTCAAAGGTCAAGTTATGGAACTCCTGATGAGGCAATAAAGATCCAGAATAATGAAGTGTTTTGGCATCATCTGTTCCAGGGGGGATTGTTGGGATTGAACCCTACAAAGGAACAGTTGATAAAGCCAAAACTGGTTCAGATTAGTAGATTCACAATAAGTAGTTATTTGTATTTAATCTTTCCCCTTAAAAGTGGCCCTAACATCTGATGACCTCAAGTACTGCTCTTCACAACAACTGCTAATCCCTAAAGACTGTTGAAGATAAAGCACTGATGCTCAATCTACTGATATACCTCAAGTACTGCTGAAGACACAAAGCACTGCTGGAGCTATAACAGTGGAATGAAGAAGCAATAGTTTAGTTTATGACTTGTATTATTTGTAATCAGTTGTTTAGTCATCAGTGTTTGTAATAGTCAGTGGTTAGAGGTTGTTAGGAGGTTAGATGTCACTTTCATGGTGACATCAGCCAAAGATGCTCAGTGGTTTGTTTTGTACTATAAATAGAACAATACCATGTACTGTTCTATTAGCTCTCTTCATCACCAAGTCATTCTGTATGAACATTCCAGTGAGCTCAGGCTGAGGGGGAGATTATGTTCATGCATGTATTATAGTTGATCATTGTAATAAATACAATCATTCGATTATATGTCAAACATGTTTGCTGAAACTTATTCTTCCATTGATTGTGTGTTGAAAGTTTATTTCATTTAATTCCGCTGCAATACATCTCTGTTTCATCTCCTTTCTAATTAAACAAACACAATCAAAAGAAACTCAGATCCTAACAAAAGACCTAAAGTGTGAGAACGGTAAAAAAAATCTCAGCCATTAGATCATTCCATATCAATTTCATTGGATCAAGGTTATAATTGTAATTTTACCGATAATTCTAATTAAGGATTAAATTTATGTAACCGATTTCTCTAAGTTATTTTAGGGAATTCGAATTTTGAATAGGAAAAATTACAAGTTTTGTCCTTTATCTTTATACCACTTTTCAGGCGGTGTCCCTTTTAACGAATGTTGACAGGCGGTGTCCTTTACTAGGTATTTTGTTGCAAGTTTAGTCGTTTACACCCAACCCAGTTAAAAACCATGTTAATGTTGACAGGCGGTGTCCTTTACTAGGTATTTTGTTGCAAGTTTAGTCATTTACCTAGGTATTTTGTTGCAAGTTTAGTCCTTTTCACCCAACAATTAACAAGGTTTTTTAACTGGGTTGGGTGTAAAGGACTAAACTTGCAACAAAATACCTAGTAAAGGACACCGCCTATTAACATTCGTTAAAAACACCGCCTGAAAAGTGGTATAAAGATAAAGGACAAAACTTGTAGTTTTTCCTTTTGAATATTATATAAGTATACGTAAATATTACAATTCATCTTTCATCCAATTCATCTTTTATCAGTATACGTATACAATTCATCTTTCATCCAAACATCTACGATTCAAGAACACCAGTTCGTAATTCTGCATGGAGAAAGACGATCCAGGTAATATCATTATGTTGTTTTTTCGTTTACTATGTAATGGTAATTAATATTCGTCAAAGCAAAGCTTCAATTTTCAATCACCTAATATGTCAATTTTCAAGAACACCAGTTCGTAATTCTGTATGGTGTTTTTTTGCATGGGTGATGTACATTTAGTATACCAGTTTATTTAATGGCACCACATGTAATCCTTTTAGGGTGTTTTATATGTACATAGTGTTTTTGATGTATACTATTGAAGTTGGAGGGTTTTTTTATAACAATTGTTTATTTGATATAGTTGATTAGTTGCTTTGTGGTGTTATGTTATACATATGATGTTGTGGTGTTTTTTGGTTTGTTACAATCTGATTTAGTTTTTCTGATGAACATGTGTTTTGACAGTTTAATGTTACAGTGTATGGTGTTTTTTGCATGGGTGATGTTCCTTTAGTATACGAATTTTTTTAATGGCACCATGTGTAATCCTTTCAGGGTATTTTTATATGTACATGGTGTTTTTGATGTATACTATTGAAGTTGGAGGGTGTTTTTTATATCAGTTGATGATGAACTATAGTGTTTTTTGCATGTGTGATGTTCCTTACAATGTGTTTTATACGTACATGGTGTTTTTGATGTCTACTATTGAAGTTGGAGGGTGTTTTTTATAACAGTTGTTGATTTGCTATAGTTGATTAGTTGCTTGTGGTGCTATTTTGTACATATTATGCTTGTGGTGTTTTTTTTTTTGCACATCTTTACTGTTGAATCATTCAATTTAATTTTTTTGTAGGCTTTCAAACTTATCAGCCGGTTGCGCAACTACATCTATCACCAAACTCCGGTAAGAGGACTTATTTTCCTGAGGTAGATGACTCCCTTAAGCCAAAGGATAAGATGACGTTTGATACAGTGAATAATGCATTCCTCTTTTATCAGAAGTATGCAATGGATTCACGCTTCACTGCCAGGAAGTCTTCTCAATACACGCCTCATGGTGTTATAAAATCTAAATGGTTCGTTTGCTCAAAGGAGGGAACTAAACCTTTTAAGGCGATCGATACATCTAAATAAATTGACACCTCAAATAATGGGTCAAAGAGGATATGTATTCGACGTGTTCCTTCTATAAGGACGGGTTGCGAAGCACGTATGTGTGTAAAGTTAAACGCTTCGAATGTATACGAGGTATATTATTTCAAGGAGGCCCATAATCACTATTTTGTTGCTGAGGACGATAGGCATTTACTCCCCGCTAACCGAGGTATGAACTATATGCAAGAGGAGGCCGTTAACGCGTTGAGAACCTTGAACATTAGACCGGTGAAAGTGTTTAATATCATGAGGACACTATATGGTGGGTTTGACAAGGTTGGGGCAACCAAAAACGATTTTAAAATTTTTAAGCGAGACCTGAACATGTATATATATCTGAGTTTGACGCTGATATGATGATTAAACGGCTATTGAGGAAGAAAGAGTACATGCCAAACTTTTCAATGGAGTATATAACCACAAAAGATGGTGTTTTAAGGGCGTTGTTTTGGGCCGATGAACATGCCAAAAGGAATTTTTCGGTGTTTGGTGACGTTGTTTCATTTGATGCCACATATCATCGTAACAAGTAAGTTTGATAATTATCATCCTTATTTCGATTTGTACAGCTCAGTTGTTAAGTACATGTCATTTAGTTGTATGGTGTTTTTAATCCGTATTTGTTTTTTAGGTACAAAATGATGTTTGTTCCATTTACTGGTATCGACAACCACAATCGTAGCGTTACTCTTGGTGCCGCTATAATAGGCAACAAAACGGTTGGAACTTATAGTTGGTTGCTTAAGGTTTTCATGAAGCATTTGGCCATGCCCCTCCAGTGATTGTCATAGACCAAGACCCAGCCATGAAGAAGGCTATTGAAAATACATGGACTGACAGTAGACATAGGCTATGCATGTGGCACATCATGGACAAGCTTACTGCTAAGGTGTTTACTTATTCGTCCTTTTAAGATTTTTTTTTTATATTTTTACATACTTTTCTAGTGATTATTGTGTTATATGTTGTTCAATGGTGTTTTAGGTTGGTGCTAATCTGCAATAGTACATATTTAAAAAAGAGGTTGTGTGCCATTGTGTGGACCGGTTCAATTCTACCTGAGAAGTTTGAAAGTGATTGAGCTACCATAATGAACGATTTTAACTTGGTTGATCATGAGTGGCTGCAATCAGTTTATCAAATCAGGGATACTTGAATACTGGCTTATTATCACGAGAAGTTCATGTCCGGGCTTATGCGTACCTCATCTCGTTCAGAGAGTGAGAACCATTTCTTTGGACAGTTTTGTAACCCTGAGTGCACTCTTGTCGAATTTCTCAGGCATTTTGATTCTGCAATTGAAGCTCAGAGACATGAGCACAGGAAGAACAACCATGACACCAGAAACATAAACGCTGACATATGGGCTGTAGACTTTGTTTTGGAGGATCAAGCGGCCAATATATACACACGCACTATATTTTTTGACCAACAGCTGGAGATACAAAATGGTTCACACAGATGTGCTATCGGAAAGTGGGAAAATATGGGTGACTTCGTTAACTTTTTTGTGAAGGACTGGGAACAACCATGCACTACTTTTTTCGAGGTATCTACAAAGAATTAAATATCTAAGTTTGAATATAATCTCCTTGAATTTACACAAGTTTTTTTGTATGTCTCAAAATGTATAGCACTTGCCGATTTACGGTTACATATGTTGTTATGGTATAGTTTTTGTTGTGTTTATGTTGTAATGTATGTAACAAAATTCTAATTTTTAATGGTGTTTTATTGGTTATGATGCGGGAGGACGACATGACTGTGTACTGTACATGCAAAAGATTCGAACAGTATAGGTTGTTGTGCTCACACATCTTTTGTGTGCTTAGGATGCTTGATATTAGGGAGTTTCCGCAACGCTATATCTTACGACGTTGGACTTGGGAGGCTGTTCCCAATAGTTCCCCTGGTGCTATTTTAGGTATCAACGAGAGTGAGGATCGTTATAATGAAGTTAACCGCGTTGTACGTGAGATCACATATTCTACGGAGTCGGTTATTAACAAGCTTGTTGACAAATTTGATGCGTTGTGCTCATTTAGGGATCATGTTGTTAACTATTTCAAAACAGTTGATGAGGCGATGGTCAATACCCCACGTAAGAGCCGTCGCGAAAGGTTTGCTAAAATTACCAGTAACACAAAACCATCAGATGTAATCGTTCATGTTCCCATTGGAACTAGATACAAAGCTATGGGTAAGCCTAAACGGATGAAGTCCACACGTGAAATTGCTATAAGTCAGTTGGGCAAAATGAGTCGTCAGTGTCAAAACTATTTTAGATACGGGCATAACAGACGTACTTGCAAAAACCCTACCCGGACTAAAGAACAGGCTAGTGCCGAGGACGACGGTGAAGAAGCTGATGAAGGTGACAAGGAGGAAGATTTTTGGGAAGAAGTTGAAGAAGCTCTGGATGAACAAGATGAGGACGAATCAGACGAGTAGGATGAAGAAGAGGACTAGGAAGTTATTTAGAGATGTCTAAACATTTGGTTATTTTTAACGTATATCCTTTTTGTTTCGTACATTGTTAGGTTTTCAATGGTTTTTCGGATTCGTAGAACCTCGTGGTTTTATTTTGTTTGGTTCTGGTCGAATTTTATATTACCGGTGACAACGTTTTATATTTTGTGTTTTTGTTTCACTTAAATCTGTTTTTTTTTGTTAATCAATGGTGTTATTTTGTTCAGGGTGTTCTATTATGTATGCTGGAAGTTTAATGATGTTATTTATTTGCACACAATGTTAATCAATGGTGTTATATTTTGTTCAAGGTGTTTTATTATGCATGCTGAAAGTTTAATGTTGCTATTTATTTGCACCCAGTTTTTTAATATTAGTTGTACTGTTTTTATTTATATGTGTTGGATCTGTTCATGGTGTTTTATTATGTATGTTGAAGCTTAATGGTGTTATTTCTTTACTCATAGTGTTTTACTGTGCATATCAGTTGGTGTATTATTTAATTACATCAGTAACATGTTAACACTTATTTCGTACAATCCCTCTGGTCGCGGATGGATCACAAAGGTCATTACAACTTCTTTGAGACGAAAACGGTGTCTAACTAAATGAAAACACCAAAATAAAACATATAAAAGAGAAACAATTTACCAAACTAAATCAGCCTTTACGTTGACAAATTATACCAAGATCACAACAAGCGACCAAATGTGGTTACCATTGTTTAAAACCCATAACAAGAGTGCAAACATGCTAACACATCATATAATCTAAAATTGCCAAAATTGTTTTGTTTTCTAACAGAAAGTTGATGTTGTTGTGCCGTCCACCTACACGGCACTGCCCAACCTTTCACCAATCCGACCGATTGCATTCTCTTCCATACTCACCCTTTCATCCTCGCCTAAACGTGCGTATTCTTGTACTTCTCGCTCTACATCGCCTCGTGCCGTGTTCACGTCGGTTAGAAGCATTTTTGAAAGGTACTTCTTACACAGATCCTCGATTTCTTTCGCTTGATCAGGCAAGATTTCTCCTTTGATGTCTCTCTCATGCGAGAAACCACACATCCAATGTCCCACATTTGTTCCTATTCAATACCAAATCATTCGCATCGTTCGTATTTCATGTATAGTTTAAGTACATGTATTTTAGTTATTTTATTAAGAAACAAAAATGACACGAGCTTACCATTGTAAGTTTCCATATGCCGCATCAGGAAAATACCACAGTCGATGCCATTGTAACGTGTTTGCCATGGGAATATCAGTCGAATTGGTTCTGTATTCCTTAGCCTTGAAGCCATTTTTGGATGTATTTGACTTAGATACCGGCAAAATGTACTTATCTGCAATTACACATTTTTAATGTTAAGAATTATATTTTTTTACACCATCTGGTTACGGTTATGAGATACGGTTATTGATTTGAATATGCGTTAAATGCCTGTTTTACCCCTATGAAATCAAATCAGTATTAAAAAACACTATTCTAATTACAATATTGCTATTTTAATACTAACCATTAGATCAATGATCTAATGGTTTAGATTTTTTCTTACCTTTCTCACACAAAACATTTTTTTACAATAACCTTACCCTATATATATATATATATATATATAGGGGAAGGTTCAAATGAAAACCACTAGTTATCGCGAAAACTCGAAAACTAACTAAAAAAGCCTAAAAACATATCAAATTTTTTTTGTTGCATACCCATTTTTGCTATTTAAATTATATAAAAAAAATTTCAAAAAAAAAATTGTAGTGCACATGTGTAATAAATGTGTAATAGTACACACATGTGAATTATTACACATGTGCACTACAATTTTTTTTTTGAAAAAAAAGTTTTTTTTATATATATAAAAAGTAGCGATTTTTAATAAAAAAAATATAAAAAAAAAATTTGGTGTGTTTTTTAGGTTTTTTTTTAGTTAGTTTTCGAGTTTTCACAATAAAAGTGGTTTTCATTTGAACCACCCCCTATAAATATATATATATATATATTCCTACACTTTTGAATAACTTTATAGTTGTTTGCATTAAATTCTATGTGTATCGGATTCATATTTGAAGTTTGATTATTTTAAATAAAAACGAATTAAAACGATTAAATTAAGTGAAAAAGAAAATAATATGTCTCTCTATTATATAATTACTTACAAGATTCATTGTTTTCTGTTTCATGGCAACATATTAGATCGGGTTGAGAAATTGGCCATTGAAGTTGAAGTAGGACACCATATAATTATTTATAGGGAATAGACCAATGATGTTGATGAGTTAGATAAAGTGCATGATAGATGAAGTTTATGGGTTCAATTCTTATGGTATGCAAGTTTAGCTATTTAAAATAAAATATAATTAACAGGAATCTTGTGGAATTATTCAAAATAAATTATAGTTAAGAGGAATCTTGTGGAATTGTTCAAAATAAAATATAGTTCGAGAGGAATCTTGTGGAATTATTAAAAGAAGGATCGGACGTTACTAAAGGATTGGAAGTTAACTAAAAATAAAAAATAGGTTGACTTTAAATTAAATAAGAAAAAGGCTGCACAAGATCCATACTTGCGCAATAATTAACTGAGGAACAACGTTAGAAGCCAAAATTACAATAATGCCCTTATTGATTTCATCTATTTACATTCATGCGACCGTGGTTTTTTTGACTTGCTTCTTTGTGATTGACCCAATAGCAAGACCCAACCCATATAAAATTCAAAGAGGCAGCCCACTTAACCTCTTAATGATACGCCAAAGGCCCAACGATGGAACAATTGTATTTGATTCAATTTATGATATCTTTTTGAATGAGATTACTGAATACATACGGAGGGAAGAATATATACATCGCAAGAAGAGAAAAAGCTTATTGTTTGCATTCAAGCCTTAGATTCAAGATACGAGTTCGGTTTTGCAAACGTGTTAGTTCTGTTTAATATACTTCATGTTATTAGACTTTATAAACATGATTTATTATTTATTTAAGACTTGTTTCGCGTCCTTGACTATGGTGCTTGGCTAAAGTTTTTCACTGCTTAGATTAAAGATGAATATACATGTTTGACTATCGTTCTTGTCGGTTTATGGATTTGATATTTAAATTTAAAGACTTTGGTTTGAATAATTAGTCGTATATGCATACTTTTTCTTGTTTATGTCATTTTCATATGTTTCACTTGCGTTATTGTGGATGTCTTTAGTGTATTAATGCTTGTTAGGTCATGGATTGTGTGTTCGCGGCTAGTTTGTGATTCATTATGCATGATTTCCCATAGTTTCTATGATTAGGATTTAAATAAAGATAAGTGTTCTTCTAACCGTAATATCCGTAAGGTGAGTGGTTGTCAACCAGTCTTGAGTGATAAGTGTTTTAGGTTAGATTCTTCGTGAGACGATCTCCCAGCTCATGGTCTTTGTTTGCTAGTTGAGTCTAATTAGGAATCCTTACTTATCCTAGATTATAGAGCCGTGAGGTAGATAATAATTAGGATACTTTAATGTTACACTAAGATAAATGTGAGGTAGTCTTATAAAACCGTTAATCAAATAGCTTAATAGATTATCATAAGTGTCTTCTTGAGAAGGGTCGAGGGTCTTGTCCGGTTATCCCTTAAGTTAATATCCAAGGATCTTGGTATCCATAATAATTCCATAACCGTTAGAACGTGTCATTCATGTGTAGGATTCTGACCTAGGTAGTGTCTTTCTCATCATCTGAATACATCTCAAATCTCAGTTCGTGTCTTCTTCAGCTGTAGTTCATTTAGTTAATTTTAATAAATTGCATTAGGTTTGTAAAAAAAACCCTCAAAACATAAAAACAATTAAGTCGAGTAAGTCTTAGATAAGTTAGTCAAGTCTAGTATTCGTAGTCAGTAGAGTCTCGTGGGTTCGATACTCGGAATTACTTAGGCTATACTGCATTGACCGGTACATTTGCCGGTTATGTGGTATAGGTTTTAGAGAGTCTTAGTTTATAAATTTAAAACTTAGAGTGTCTAGTTTAAGGTTAAATTAGTTAGTTTTTATAGACCACTTCAAGCACATCAGGAACTATCCACCATTTGTGGCCAAGTGGTAGGAAGACTTAGGTTCTCTAATGTAGACCTAAGTTTAATCCCCACTTGTATCACTTTGGTGGATAAGACAATGATAGATAGAGTCTAGCCTCATTGGAGAGGTGTTAGGCAGCCCACGGGTTTTCATCCCACCGTGTGTTACGCCCGAGAGTTCTGGTCTTGTGGTGGTACAACGACTATCAAGTGGCACTCGGCGGTATGGTTTCCCAGGGGAACGCCTAAGCCAAACTCTGAAGCCAGCGTGAGCCCAGACAACATAGTCCAGCCGGAGTGGGTCAAAGGGGCTCTACAATTTGAGGAGTACGCTAATACAAGAAAGTCGTCGTTCCAAACAAAGGAACTATGACTCGGAGCATCCGCAATGCTAAAGATTGGTCCAAATCTAGACTAGTCTAATGAGCATATCACATCATTTCAAACCACCATCATTTCAAACTTCACTTTTTTTCCAACAACACTAAACCATTTCAAACCACCACCTCATTATCCACATTTTTACATACTTTTCCTTTTAGTTAAACTATTTACAATCTATATAATTTATTTACTTAATTAAATTATTTATTTTTAATTAAAGTATTAAAAAATAAAATTCAAAACAAGATAATTTATGTATTATTTGTTTTACTTTTTTTAATTTCGTTAACTAGTATTTTTATTTAATAATTAATTCTAATAAAATAGTAAAAAGAGTATTTGATTCTTACGATGCCTATTTGTTAAACGGCTACTTTTGCAATGGACAGTTTTTCAAACTCCTACTTTTGCGACAACTAGTTTTTACTAGCTATACCTTCAATTCGTATTTCAAGTAACATGTGCACTTCTAAATTTTTATAAAACTCAAAACTTTAATCACGCATGAAGAAAATCATAAGCACGCATGAATAAAAATCATAACAATGCGTGATTATGGTTTTTCTATGTGTGATTATGGTTTTTTTTGTTCATGGGTGATTAGGATTTTAAGTTTTATAACATGCGTAATTTCATATCGTACCATCACACGTTAAATAATATTATATTTTACATTTTTAATATATATATATATATATATATATATATATATATATATATATATATATATAGGATAGGAGTTGGCCAGAAAGTCCAAATTTCCTAAAAAGTGTAAAAAGTCATTAAACACCATAATGTCAACCATAAAACACACCAAAAACCCACAAATAATATGATGAAGATTACTAAAACATCATGTATGTGGGTTTTGTGTTGTGTTTTAGATGTTAAGGCTCTGATTGTGGAATGACAAATATTATTGTGTTTTATGTTGTTTAGCATTGTGTGTTTTATATTCATAGTTCTACGATGGTGTGTTTGAAGTTTTTATGGACTATTAGAGTTTAAATATGGTGTTTTAGTAATATTCATTCTATTATTTGTGAGTTTTAGGTGTGTTTTATGCCTGAAATTATTGTGTTTTATGACTTTTTACACTTTTTAGGAAAAACACACTTTTCGTAGGATCCCCACTCTATATATATATATGCATATGTATATTACATATAGGCATGGCCGTCTCAGAAAATAAAAAAAAATTGGTCTTGTGCGAGATAAAAAATTTTGGCCCCTATTCATTAATCCATTATGTTTGTTTATTGATTTGGGTCAAGTCATTAATCCATTACACACCAGAACAGTTGGGTTTCTAAATTTGATTGGCAAAAATAATTGGGCTTCGAAATTGTTGGGCTTTATAATTTTTAGTTCATAAATTCAGGCCCTTTAAGTTTTTTTTCTTTAAAAACATACAGATTTTGTTATATATATATATATAGGGCTTGGCTATACAAGAAACCCCATCTTTTTTAAAAAACTTTGGAAACTCTATGTGGTCCATTGATCTTGTTTCATCTTAATAGATTAAGGGTCATGATTTGTTTAGACAACTTTTAGCATTTAAAACATTAAAATACTCCATGCTTGTACAATTAGTCAACTGAAAAGGGCATTTTGGGTAGTATATTTCTTCTCTCTCCAATGTCTAGTCCTATCATCTCTCTTTAATGCACCTCCCTTTCTCTCTCTTCATATCCAATTCAAAATCACAATTCCTCTCTCTAAAATCACAGATCTCATCTTCTCCTCCCTGAATCAAAACCCTAGCCCCCATGACTTTCCCTTCTCTCTACACAACACTTACAACCTGCAAGCCTAGAGAAAGAGTGAGAGCCGTGAGAGAGAGTACCAGAGAAATCGAAAGAGAAAGAGCGGCGACAGTGGGTGGTTGTAGAAGGTGGTGGAGGGTGGGTGGGTGGTTGGTGGCGCCGTAGTTCGGAACGTCGTCGGAGTCAAGATCAAGTAATGGTTAATGTTCTCTCTCTCTCTCTCCTCTCCTCTGTCTTCGATCAAGATCTAGTAATGGTTAATGTTCATGTATTTTAAATAAATCGAAAACTTTAGGATAAGATTTTTGAACGGGATTTTTTGTTGGTTTGGTTGCTTGTTTGGGGATTTTGATCTTAACAATAATTGGTTTTTTTTTTGTTGGTTTGGTTGCTGGTTTAGCCTTTTGATCTGAACAATAAGTGTTTTTTTTTTGTTGGGTTGTTTGATTTACAGAAACAGACCCATAACATGTGTTAAGCACCTGTTAGAATAATATATAACGTGTGTTGATTTACAGAAACAGATCCATAAAGATATTCAATTGACAAGCTGGATGGATGCGGGGATATTGAATAAGTCAAATCTTTTGGGGAAGAAGTTTTCGTTCGTTTATAACATGTGTTAGTGGTTCATGCTGTAACAGATCCATAAAGAAGTTTTCATGATGTAACAAGTTTTCGTTCATTTATAACATGTTTAGCACCATTTTGGAATGTATAACATGTGTTAAGCCTCTGTTATAATTTTTTTTGTAACCTGACATGTATTTATGTATAAGCTAGTGTTAAGCCTCTGTTATAATCTTTTTGTAACCTGACATTTTGGAATGTATAACATGTGTTAAGCCTCTGTTATAATCTTTTTGTAACCTGACATATATTGATGTATAAGCTAGGGGTTTACAAAACACCATGATGTGTATATACTGATCTAACATGTGTTACAATTTGTCTGTTCGGAACATGTAATTGATTAACATGTGACAAGGGTGAAAACAGTCGACGGGGGCGATGAGTTTAATGGTGAGCTTAGTTAATATCGTAATCTTGTTGTAACCCCACTTGTATACATATGATAACATGTAAGCATCCATTTATAACATGTGTTGGTGGTTCAAGTTGTAACAGAACACCATGATGTAACCTGACATGTGTTCATGTATAACACGTGTTAAGCCCCTGTTAGAATGATATATAACGTGGGAAAGAACTCTTCGTTCATTTATAACATGTGTTTGTTTTGCACATTTTGGAATGTATAACGTGTGTTAAGCCTCTGTTATAATCTTTTTGTAACCTGACATATATTCATGTATAAGCTAGGGGTTTACAAAACACCATGATGTGTATATACTGATCTAACAGGTGTTACAATTTGTCTGTCGGAACATGTAATTGCTTAACATGTCACAAGGGTGAAAACAGTCGACGGGGGCGATGAGTTTAATGGTTAGCTTAGTTAATATCGTAATCTTGTTGTAACCCCACTTGTATACATATGATAACATGTAAGCATCCATTATAACCCGACTTGTATTCATTCATGTATATGAAAGTGGTTTGCAAGTTAATATGTGTACAAGTTAAAATGGAACATACAAGTTAATATTGCAACACCGTATATGGAACATACAAGTTAATATGGAACATACAAGTTAATATTGTATAACGTGTGTTAAGCCTCTATTATAATGTGTGTTAAGACTTCCAACATGGATGCATAAACTCCAATAGTAACTTAATAACAACATAGTATACCTGATATAACGTGTGTTAAGCCTCTTTTATAACGTGTGTTAAGACTTCCAGAATGTGTTAAGTCCATACCGTTTTAACATCATGTACTAGACAAAACAATAAGAGTCTCACATTACATATTACTAGTAAACAAAAATACATAGCACTAAGAAAATGGCGGAGCTTCCTTTGACAGTCTGCCTTAGCTTTTCAGCGGCTACCTTTCCTGCCTTAGCTTTTCAGCGGCTACCCTTGCTTTATTGTTTGGGTCGGTCTTGAAACGCTTTGTAAACATGTGGGTGTGCGTATGCCAGGGATGTTATAAAAATGTGTTTTCATGTCACACGTAACACGTGTTACGTTGTACATGGGTTTCATGTCACATGTAACACATGCATGTCCGAGAAGTTCAAACTATAACACGTGTTAGTTGTGTTGTGCTGCAACATAAACATGGTCATGATCCTTGAGTATCTGATCCACGTTTGACGAAACCAACGGTCCCGAGAATTGGATCTTATATCCCTTGTATCCATCACCGTCCTAATAAACAAAAAGATAAGATAACCGTTAAGTCGTTAACACATTCATAGCCAGAAAATCTTTTTTCTCAAATAACATCACAAAAACGGTTACTATTCAGATCAAAAGCCCCAAACAAAGCAACCAAACCAACAAAAAACAGTTACTATTCAGATCAAAAGCCCAAAGAAGCAACCAAACCAAGCATAACTTTTTAACACAAAAATAAAAACCTGCAAATTAATCTTACACAACTGAAACAACAACTAACAAAGTACACAGAACTAAAAACCCGCAATTAATTCGTCATACATGTCTCTAATACATCGTCATACCCTAATACATGTCTCTATAACATGTTACTATGGTTTAGCTGTGAAACAGGAGTTCGGACTATAACATGTGTTACGTTGGTTGTGCTGTAAGACAAACTTGGCTTAGCTGTGAAACAGAAGTTCAGACTATAACACGTGTTACGTTGGTTGTCCTGTAAGACAAACTTGGCTTTTCGTTTCTAAAAACAGATGTGCCGATTATTAGACGTCTAAAAATAAAAAAAATCGGGCATGTGTTAAACACGTCATAACTATAATAATTTAAACTATATGGCTATGTCTAATAGGATAAAGTGTAACATGTATTAGGGTATGACGAGGTAAAATTAATCAGTAAAACTAATCACATGTTTGATAAATTAAACAATAACACCTGTTTAATAAAATTAATCTTACACAACTGAAACAACAACTAACAAAGTACACAGAACTAAAAACTCTTTAACATATAATCAATAACACCTTACAATTTCAGCAATTAATTCAGCAACTCCTAATCAACAATTAGTAAAATTAATCACATGTTTAGTAAAATTAATCTTATACAACATTAACAAAAAAAAAAAAAAAAAACCCTCACAGATTTAACAACTCTTAACACCTTACAATTTCAACAAATTATTTCAAACAAATCACATACAAAACAATAACCAAAATCTGAAACAACATATACAAATCATATTTTATATAAACTAAAAAAGTGTAAAAAAAACTCACAAATATTCAGATCTGAAACAACATATACAAATCATATTTTATATGATCTTAAGAGCTCGTCGACATCGGTGACCTTTGAGCATTAGTTGATGATGGCAACATTCCGATCTGGTGCCATTTTGAGGATGCTACGGACCCACATGGTTCTTCAAGGAATAAAGTATAGCCATTTGGGTTGAATATATTCAGTTCCACATCTGAATATATGGGTTGGGGGATGGCGGTGGTGGAGGGGCAGTGGTGGCAGTTCAAATTTTTTTCTTCTTTATCTTCCCCACAAGATATTCATTACTCCCTGTTCATCTTTCTCTCTCATGAAACAGGGTACGTCGTCAGTTGATGTGGATCGAGTTAAACCTGTTGGGGAAACTATGGATCGGCGACATTAACTCCAATGTTGGTGGATTTGTCTCCATAGAAATTAATGGAGAAAGCATGAACTTGTTGAGAAGATGTTAATGGAGATATTTAAAAAAAACAGTGAAAAAAAATATGGGGATGGGTAATTTGTACAATGGAGTTGATGGGCATTAATTATTAAAGTCAAATCAAGTTGGGAAAGTATTTTGGGTTGGGACAATTACTGATTTACCCTTCTATTCAAAAAGGTTGATGAAATGGATATGGGATACGTTGACATATGAGAGCCACATGTTGAGTTTGCTAAGTTTCTTAAAAAAATGGGGTTTTTTATAGAGCATTGTCCTATATATATATATATATATATATAGGGAGGAGTTCATGCGAGAACCACCCTTATTGCGAGAACCGCGAGAACCAATGTGAACAAAACCTAAAATAGCTAAAAAAAACCTAACCCCCCCCCCCCCCCCAAAGCTAAATGCTAAAAACTAAAACCCCAAAAAAACCTAAAAAAAACCTAACCCCCCCCCCCCCAACCCCCCAAAGCTAAAATGCTAAAAACTAAACCCCCAAAAAACCTAAAAAAATCTAAAAATTTTTTTTAATATTTTTTATGCTCAAATCGCTACTTTTAGTGGCAAAAAAAATATTTTTAAAAATATTAAAAAAAAATTGTGTGATTTTTAGCTATTTTTAGGCATTTTTGGTTGTGTTCACATTGGTTCTCGCAATAAGAGGTGGTTCTCGCATGATCTTCTCCCTATATATATATACATATATATATATACATATATATATATATATATATATATTTACACACACATATATAAATTAATTATAAATTTTCCGGGCGTTATTTCGATTTGGGCCAGCGCGATCATCCACCCGGCACTTGCTAGCCATATAGGCACTCAAACAACATATATAGTATTTACTTTTTTTAATGACAACCTTTTATTTTGTGTTGCTACTTATTTAAATTCTTGGTCTAGTTTTTCTTCATTATTTTCTTGGTGTTCTGTGTGACCCAGATTCGACTCTCACTCTTTCCATTATTTTCTGCGGCATCCAGGTGAGGGGCGAATACGGGTGGCGTCGGTTCGTCTTGGATGGGATGGCGAGGTTTACCGATTATTCCACTGTCGTGCCTTCGGGCATCCAGGTGAGGGGCGAATACGGGTGGCGTCGGTTCGTCTTGGATGGGATGGCGAGGTTTACCTGAAACATTTTTTTATTTATCCTTAAAGTATATTACAACTCGATCATCCATATGAGATTTTTGACATGTTTATTTTAAAGTATATTACACCGCGTCCAGTTGGTTTTTGGCGTGGAGGCCTCAACCACGCCTGCACATCGATCCTTGGGTGGTGTGGTGGTGAGGGCGGGGGTTTCTTCACCAGTGTGGAGGGCCAATGGGCAATGACGTGGAAGCGTTTCGTTGGTGGATGGATTTTGGGTTAGTTTTGATTTGTTGATTGTTTATTATTTCTTTATTTTTTAAGCGCCCCATTTCAAGCTCCTTTCACCCTGCGTTTTTTTTACGATGCCACTGCCGATGTGGCTATCACCATGGCCGGCCCTGAAGGTGGGAGGGGAGGACCAACGGACAGGGCCCGATATTTCGAAGGACACGCTATTTTTTTAAAAACTCCTATATGTATATGTAAAAATAAATAAATTAATAGGGTATATCCATAAAACACCAACATAGGCCCACTTACAAAACTATTTTTATGGTTTAGATTAGTTTATAGCCCATTGACATTAGCTTTAGACCTTTAGTGAGCCCAATACTCAATTTCGTTAAGGTCTAAGGGCACGTTTTTTCGAGCTCGAACAAGGTACATGAATCCTAAGGGCCGGCCCTGGCTATCACATGACGTTTAATGTCCCTTCTTCATGCCCCTCCCATAACGTATAGATTAAGAAGTTTCAATTAAACAAAAAAGGTCAAGTTTGTAGGATTTAAACAATTAAAAGAAAAACAGCAACATCAGTTCTGGTCTTCTGGGCAGTTCCTTTTGGTCTGTGCGCATGAGCAGATCATGAGTGAGTTTTTTATCTTTTTTTTTCTATATATCGTGGATAATATATTTACAATATCAGCGTTCCTTAAATATATCGGTGATTCTATAGTTTGAATTACTTTTCATGGGTAAATTGAAAAAAAAAATATAAAGAAAAGGAATTACACAGTAAGTTGGTTAAAATAATTATAATGTTTTGGTTGAAGAAAACTGAAAAAGAATTAGATTGATATTGAATAAAACAGAAAAAAAAAAAGGAGTAAATTGCCATTTTAGTCTCTGAGTTTTGTCCAAATTTGTCAGTTTAGTCCAAATAGTTTTTTTTTTTGCATCTGGGTCCTTGACTTTTACATTTTGTTGCCAATTTGATCATTTTGTCTAACTCCATCCATAAACCCCATCTGTAACCAGGGGTATTTTGGGGATTTACTTAAAATATGTTTTCAGTTGCCATTTTGATCCAATTACAAAAAATCAAAAAAATTCCAAAAAATTCAAAAAAAATCTAAAAATAAAAAAAAAATCTAAAAAATCATAAAAATTCTAAAAAATTCAAAAAAATCTAAAAAATCAAAAAAATTCTAAAAAATCATAAAAATTCAAAAAAATAAAAAAAAATCCAAAAATCATTAAATGTTTCGGCACGAACCGTTTTGACCCGTACCGTTTCGAACCGAACCGTTTCGACCCGTACCGTATCGAACCGAACCGTTTTGACGCGAACCGTTTTGAACCCGTACCGTATCGAACCGTACCGTATCGAACCGTTTCGACGCGAACCGTTTCGAACCCGTACCGTATCGAACCGAACCGTTTCTAGCCGAACCGTTTCGACGCGAACCGTTTCGAACCGAACCGTTTCGACCCGTACCGTATCGAACCGAACCGTTTCGACGCGAACCGTTTCGAACCGAACCGTTTCGACCCGTACCGTTTCGAACCGAACCGTTTCGACCCGTACCGTTTCGAACCCGTGCCGTTTCGAACCCGTGCCGGTTCGAAACGGTATGGGTTGAAACGGTTCGGTTCGAAACGGTTCGCGTCGAAACGGTTCGCGTCGAAACTTCGGTTCGATATGGTACGGGTCGAAACGGTTCGCGCCGAAACGCTTCGGCTAGAAACGGTTCGGGTCGAAACGGTTCAGTTCGATACGGTACGGGTTCGAAACGGTTCGCGTCGAAACGGTTCGGTTCGATACGGTACGATACGGTACGGGTTCAAAACGGTTCGCGTCAAAACGGTTCGGTTCGATACGGTACGGGTCGAAACGGTTCGGTTCGAAACGGTACGGGTCGAAACGGTTTGTGCCGAAACATTTAATGATTTTTGGATTTTTTTGAATTTTTATGATTTTTTAGAATTTTTTTGATTTTTTAGATTTTTTTGAATTTTTTAGAATTTTTATGATTTTTTAGAATTTTTTTTATTTTTAGATTTTTTTGGAATTTTTTTGAGTTTTTGTAATTGGATCAAAATGGCAACTGAAAACATATTTTAAGGAAATCCTCAAAATACCCCTGGTTACAGATGGGGTTTATGGATGGAGTTAGGCAAAATGATCAAAATGGCAACAAAATGTTAAAGTCAGGGACCCAGATGCAAAAAAAAAACTATTTGGACTAAACTGGCAAATTTGGACAAAACTCAGGGACTAAAATGGCAATTTACTCCAGAAAAAAGTATACTAAACTACAGAAATTGATAACTAATTGATTGAATAGAAAAAGATAAAAACAAACCTAAGAGTAAATTGCCAAAATCGTCCTGAGGTTTGTGCATTTTTGTCATTTTCATCAAAAATAATTTTTTTTGTATCATATAGTCCTTCACTTTTGGATTTTTTTGCCATTTTCATCCAAACTTATAATTTGCTTTATTTTTTGAGAAAATTTCACTTTTTGTCCTTTATGTATTACCTGAATTTTGAAACGTGCCCTTTAAAAGTTTTAGTTTCAGTTTATGTCCAAAAAACACATGTTTTATATCACTTTATGTCCTTTTCACCAAACTGAGTTAAATTACTCAGTTAGATTTATTTAAGGCAAGGGCAAAAATGGTATTTTATAAATAAATTCATCAGATCCCTTTTATCCCCGTATCTTCTTCAATTTCTGCGAAATCCTAGCACACAACCCAAATCCCCTGCCTTCTCCCCTTCAAGTCCGGCAGTCGGACTCGGTTCTCCGGCAATGTCCATATTCACTCTCAGGAATGTTCAAATAATCAAATATCTTCATAAACTCTATCTGCAGCTAAAGAAGTTGCTTTCAAGAACTCCTTTTTAGCCTGTAATCTTGCAAGTGATCTTGATCTGTCTAAACCCTTATTATCTTCTCTCTCAACCACAGCCGTCACCGTGGCTCCAGCGGCCAACGCCGTTGTCGGACTGCCACCGTCATCATCATCTTCAACATCGTGATTACCTGAAACACCACCCAATGTGCCAGAAAAATTCGTAGATCGTGTCGGATCTAAAGAGAAAAAGAGAAGAAAAAAGGGTATTGAAGGGTTTACCCGAAACTCAGTCATAGTGTCGCCGTCAAACACCCCCATTTCCACCACTCAGTCGCCGTTGCCGTGGAACTCACCGGAGCCGCACCACTGCCTCCGCTGTCAACCATCATTATCCTCGATTATCAGCGTCAGTCGTCATCATCAACGACATTATCATCACGAGGGAGTGTGGGGGTTTGCCAGTGATCGAGGGGTATTCAGATAGTTACGGGTGTGTGAGTGAAGGTAAGGGGCTGTGTGTGTGGTTCGCCGGAGGAACCCGGTCGCCAGAGATGTGGCTCTGGTCGACGGTGTTTAATCAAGAAGGAGAGAGAGGCAGATAATTCTTGGTGTGCGCATGTTTTTTAAGAAGATAAGGGGATAAATGGATGTGATGCATTTATTTATAAAATACCATTTTTGCCCTTGCCTTAAATAAATCTAACAAAGTAATTTAACTCAGTTTGGTGAAAAGGACATAAAGTGATATAAAACATGTGTTTTTTGGACATAAACTGAAACTAAAACTTTTAAAGGGCACGTTTCAAAATTTAGGTAATACATAAAGGACAAAAAGTGAAATTTTCTCTTATTTTTTTCTATCAAACATTTGGATGAAAATGATAAAAAATCTCAAATCTCAGGGACAATATTGGTAAAAAAGTTAGACATTTGGATGAAAATGACAAAAATTCCTAAAAGTGAAGTACTATATGGTACAAAAAAATTATTTTGAATGAAAATAAAAAAAATACCCGAACCTTAGGGACAATTTTGACAATTTACTCTAAGCCTAATATGATGGTTAAAAATAGATAACAGATTGAATAGAAAAAGATAAAAATAAGCCTAATATTGTGAAGGGCAATTGCATCTCCCTTATAAAGCTTTTTAATTACATATTTATCCAACCAACAATTAAATTTCATATATTTGGAATAAATATATGAATAAATGGTTGTCTTTTAATCTCTAATGTGTTGTTGTGTACTCTTGTAATTTGTTTTGGTTGCTTTGTACTGTTAGTTTGAGCTCCTTGCTTGAGCTTTTCTTATAAAATTCCGCCAGTTCTCAAAAACAATTAAATTTCATATATTTCTTTCCTTATCTAATAAAACTAATGGGTTACTACACACGTTTCAAAGTGAGTTCAAAATGTAGATAAAAATAAACAACCAACAATTAAAATTTCATATATTTCTTTCCTTACCTAATAAAACTAATGGGTTACCACCCGCGTTTCAAAGTGGGTTCAAAATGTAGATAAAAGTAGACATAATAAGTTGTTCTGATGACGGCCCAATTTTGAACATCCAAATATAAATAAAAAAACCATTGTTACGGTATATTCGAAAGTGTATATGAAAAATTTGTGTTCTCTTTATAAAAGTAGTTCTTCTTCCAGCACGTCACAGGGGCGGATCTAAAGCTAATTAGTGGGTTCCCAGGAATCCGTTCATTTCATAATTTATAGTGTTAATTATATAGAAAATTCCAAAGGAACTCTTTAATATTTTATAGGGGAACCTTATAAGCAAAGCCATAGATGGTAAACTGGTTTAGCGCGCCCCTCTTAAACTTTAGGTCTTGAGTTCAAGTCTTGTAAGGGCTTTGTTTTGAAAAAAAAATTTATTTTGTGTCTGATTCGGAAGTTGTTGAGATTAATTAGAATCAAGGGTCTTCGTCTTTGTTTCTAAATTTTGTTAATGTGCTAAATTCGGATAGATGGTTTTTTGAAAAGGACTGTTAGTGAAAACTTAAAGTAAACATGCTAGGTTGGATCAATAACTTTTATTTAACATAAAAGAGGATCGATTTAATTGCTTTCCTGAAATACAAATTTGTCAAGAGCTAGAAAGTCATTACATGTTCTCATCATACATCGTCTAATTTTGAATTACGGTTACACCCAAATTGTTCCAATTTTCTACCGAGATATCTTCCATTCGTCCTTTATGTTTTTTTTCATTATTGTATCGTATTTTTATTATGCGATGAACTTACCCGACCCGAACCGTCAAACCGACCCGTATTTTTTTATGTTCGGACATATGATATTGGAATACTTAAAAAAGTGAACCCGTTGGAAAAAATTCCTGGATCCGTCACTGACACATCATATGTAGGAGGGAAATGTGTTATCTATATTTTATTTATAGTACAATGCTAAATGAGGTTATTTTTTTTGGTAAAATTGTCTTTTTGACACGGTATTAAAATTTTTAACTAAAGACATTAATAATTTCATAATTTTTTTTCAATTCATATAAAATACGAGACTGTAATCTATTCTATGTATATTCAACTTCCTTCTAGTGTTCCGAAATCGATACGTATTAGTTAATTTCTGTGTTATAATCACGGAAGCATGTATTACGTGGGGCTTTTTAGTACATGTTCTTTGTTAATCTTTACGTTTTTTACTTGATCAATGTGGTGTTTACTTGGATCACACGTTTCTCAACAGTAATAATTATTTTTCCTTCCAAACAGGAATAACTAAAGACGAAAAAAAAACCAAAGTACCGAAAACAAACTAAAAAATAGTTCACATGTGGTTTTCATAATACATTCATATAATCAATCAAAACAATGATAAACAATTAAACTTCCACACACACACTTATTCATTGCAAATTTACTAAAAAAACTTCATATTATTTTACATGCTTTCAACATGTCTTAGACAAATCAGAACAGGTGCTTAGTCAAAAACTGGTATGCTTTGTGGGTGCCTAAAGAAATTTTCGGGGTCCACTTTGGCCTTGATTCGAATCAACTTTTTAAAATTTTCCCTCTTCCAATACCTCTCGCCCCAAACGCTTGCTTCCTCATAAGTCTCACTTCCAACACCCAAATCAAAATCAATGTAGTTCACATAAGCCTCCCTCGGGTTCTTTGATACGTACGGCTTCAAAAACTTATCAAACCTTCGCAGCCACTCTATCCGTTTGAGTGATGCTGGGGTCGTGTCTGAAGTTTGATCAAGAAAAAACACACCCTTATACAGCTGATACAAAACCCCAGCTCTATGAGGATACGGAATTGCTGTATCCGAGTACTCCTCCATCTTCCCTCCAAAAGTGTATGCAATCAACAACTCTGATCGGTCGTTTTCAAACATCTTTCTCCAAATCTTTCTGAGCCCCTTTTTAGGGATAGGAGTCCTTACATAGTCTAGTTTAGCTTTCCAGTTCCACGTACTCTGGATGTCAGATTGGTTCGCTATAGCTTCGGTTGGGGTCGAGCTTGTGAATCCCTGACCTGCTAATACAAGGCTTGACTGGACCATGCTCATTTCTTCGCAATTCTCTTGCTTCACCTTGAGCTCAGGGAAGTGTTTGTCTAGCAATGTAAGCAGTGTGTTGATTTTGCCAAGATAAAGTCCTTGAAACAACATTCGTATCGTTTTCTTTGTGGTGTTGCCTATAAATTCACTTGATAGCTGAACTCTTATAAGCAAATCCGGATCCATTTTTGGTGATACAAATTGATGTTTATAAAAAATATCTGTCCCATTTTCTTCAAGTGTTATATTCACTCCAAAAACAGTCACAATCTCCGGCACTGGAACCAACCTCAGCTTCCATGCAAGAACTATTCCAAAGCTGGAAGCACCACCACCGCGAAGCGCCCAAAACAAATCTTCGCCCATCGACTTCCTGTCCAAAATATTTCCACTGACATCCATGAACAGAACATCCAAAACATTATCCGCAGCTAACCCATATTTCCTCACTAGGTTTCCATACCCACCGCCGGTGATGTACCCGCCCACACCCACCGTGGGACAAACACCAGCTGGGAAGTACAAGGTGTTGGTCTTTTGAGAAATACTGTAGTAGACTTCACCAAGCAGTGCACCAGCCTGGACCCATGCAGTCTTGTTTCCAACATCCACATCTATAGACTTCATGTTGACAAGATCAAGCATGACAAACGGAGCTACAGCAGAAGATGAGACGGCTTCGAAGTCATGTCCTCCTGACCTGATCCTGATCTCATATCCATGTTTCTTGGTGCAGAAAAGAGAGGCTTGGATCTGCGTTTCGTCGATGGGAGTCACAATGACGGATGGTCTAGGGGTGGAGGGTTTGATAAACCTAAGATTGTTTACTCTAGCTTCCCAAATGGACTCGAAAGAAGAGTTGAGGGGGGTGAAAATGAGTTGAGTGGTGAGATTGTTGGTTTTGGATTGGAGACAGCTTATGAAATCTTCAGAATCATCAGGATCAATGGGAGATGAGGCTCCCAATGAAACATAGACACAAAGAGTTTGAAGCAAAAAGAACACAAATTGAGATTTTTTCATGTTTTGATGAGTTTGATGCAATGGAGACAAGTGTATTTATACTGGCAGGAGAGCCTCAAAACGCTACAAAAGACCATGTGATTCTACATTAATATATTTTCAGAAACGGTATAAAAGAAAAGAATTTTATAATAAAGTTTATGGAAAGTTTTGAGGAAAGAAAGTTTTACGACCGTGGGGTATTGTGGGCCGTGGGTTGGGGGTATGGTGCGACACATGGAGTATGGGCACCCAAGACCAAAAACCAATTTCAAAGGGGTATGGTGGGACGTGGCTGGGGTGGCGTGGAAAAAAAACCAATTTCAAAGGGCTAGTGCTCTTGGCCGATGAGGTACCGCCATGTCATGTGGGTAGCCCCGCCCAACGCCCGGGCTGAAACCCCCGCCCTAGGGGCCATGCCGAAACCCAAACCCACCCAGAGTGGTGACTTGAACGTTTGTACCCAACCCACGCCTCAACCCCCGCCCCATAACTCATAGTCTAATCAAAGGTATGGAGCCTAAAAGATAAAAGGATCAAAATTCAATTCATCATTGACTTTTTCCATGTTTATTTTATGAGAAAATTACTAAAATGTTGGTTGACCAAGTGCCTCTGCAATTTTGGCACCTTCATGCGTCCTTGGAACGTCCTCACAGCCTCGGAAGCGTCCGCCTATCATGTTGAAGCGTCCGTTTTCTTTCAAGCCGACACGTGTCCGATGTTGAAGCGTCCGCCTCAGTTTGCTAACGCGTCCGTGAAGCGTCGAAAGCGTCAGCCAAAGACGCAGCTTTGTATATTGTGCAAATACAGAATGATCAAAATTTTTTTATAACTTATAAACATTATAACATTGGATCCCTTATAACATACATGTTAACGGAGTCAAAATTTAACGATATAAACATTTTATTTTTTAGTTATTTTTTTAACTTATAAACATGTTAACGGAGTCAAAAAAATTTATATTAAACACTATTAAACATTAAACACAACATAATAAAAATAAAAACCAAAATAACAACACATAATATTATAAAACCATATCCTAATAGCCTTCCACTCCGAGACATGTTTGAATTCATGTCCCTCTTCATGACGGTACTTGATGAGGGCCACGTCCTTCTGATCGTCCTCACCAAGGTCCGGCATTTCTGTCTCCACTTTCTTGAAATATCGATCAAAACTCTCACATTCCAACCACAGGACACGGAACCAGGAGGATAATGCGTCAACGGTCCGGTTGTGGTCCGGACCACGTAGTTGGGCGAAAATCTGTTGAACACGAACCCAGAGCCCACCATGTCCTCGTCGTGGAGGATCGGTCATGGCCTCCTCCCATGCTTTGCACAGAGCAATATCTTCAACATCAGTCTAGGAGTTGGCCATTTTCGGGTCGTTGACGGCGTCGGAGTTATAGTGAAATGGCTTAGAAATGTTTGCAAACTTTGAAAACGGCGGGTGGTGATAAGTGATAAGTGAATGGGGTGAGTGGTTATATAGTGGGGTAAATGTGTGCAATGGTTAAAAAGTTAAACGGCTTTTGAGTTTCCCTTTTTTTCGTAAATTATTTAAGCGTCGGCCAAGCCTCGGGAAGCGTCGGCCAAGCCTCGGGGGAGCGTCGGTCAAGCCTCGGGAAGCGTCGGCCAAGCCTCGGGGGAGCGTCGGCCAAGCCTCGGAAACGTACACAGGGACGCATCAAAAAAGTTTATGGTTATGATGCGTCGGTGACTGACGCATATTGGTAACGGAAACGGACGCTTCAACATGTCGGACACGTGTCGACTTGAAAGGAAACAGACGCTTCAACATGATAGTGGGACGCTTCCGAGGCTGTGAGGACGTTCCAAAGACACAGGAAGGTGACAAAATTGCAAAGACATTTGGTCAACCAACATTTTGGTAATTTTCCCTTATTTTATTTCACACGACACTACCATTCTATTTTAACCTTTTTATTTGTTTATTTATATTTATATAAGAATGTTTTTCGTGATTAGCATTATTTTATGGGCATGTCTATTCACAAACCCATGTTGTCTATCCACACACACCCTAGTGTCGAGCTGTGGCCAGAGCGCGGCGTTTTTGTCCGGTCAACCAGACAAAAGACTGACGGGTGTCTGACGGGTCTGTTGACCGGACCAAAACGCCGAGCTTTGGCCGCGTTCTGGTCCTGTCAACCAGACAAAAGACTGACACCCGGTCAGTCTTTTGGCTGGTTGACAGGACCAGAACGCAGCCAAAGCTCGGCGTTTTGGTCAGGTCAACAGACCCGTCAGACATCCGTCAGTCTTTTGTCTGGTTGACCAGACCAAAACGCCGCGCTCTGGCAACAGCTCGACACTGGGGGTGTGTGAATAGACAAAGGGGTAGGTGGGGGTGTGTGAATAGCAAGACCCTTATTTTATTTCTTTTAGAAAAGGATGTATTACAGGAACTACAACTTTAAAAGGTGGTTTTAGACTTGTCTAATTAGCATATCACATTATTTCAAAACACTATAATTTCATGCCTTACCTTTTTTTACAACACTAAACTATTTCAAACCACTACCTTATTATCTACCTCATTATTTATTTTTCCTTTTAGTTAATCTATTTACTATCTATATAATTTATTTACTTAATTATATTATTTATTTTTATTTAAATATTAAAAAATAAAATTCATAACAAGATAATTTATGTTTTATTTTATTTTTTATTACGTAATCTTGTATTTTTATTTAATAATTAATTCAAATAAAATAGTAAAAAAAGAATATTTGATTCTTAAGAATACTCTTTGTCAAACGGCTACTTTTGCAATGACTAATTTCTCATATGACTACTTTTGCAATGGCCAATCTTTCAAACACGTACTTTTGCAACGACTAGTTTTTACCAGCTATAAATTCAATTCTTATTTCAAGTAACATATGTACTTTTGAATTGATAATTCACTACAAAGATTTATAAAAAAAAGCAATAAACTCATTGACCAAAGAAGAAAAAAATGACTCTGGTCAACTTTTGGAAGGACTTATACCATAACAGACAAGTGGCAGGGTCAATTAGATAACCCTTATTTGAAGAACTCCGTCAACGTGTAGAAAAAACCAATTGCTCTTCGTACTCCACTTTGTCAAATTTTCATATTCATATGGTACCATCGCACATTAAAAAATATTGTATTTTACTATATATATATATATATATATATATATATATTATAAAACATTTCACAAAGGTTCCTGCAAAAGTTAAGTAAATACAAGGTTTTATGTTTGTGGTACAACATTATAATGCATATAAGAGGACAATAAAGTCATTTAGACACATTTCATTTAACAAATAAAAATAATTCCAACCATTTAAACCCAAATTTAAAGAGTTATTAATACCTTGAAGTCGAATAAATAACCCATCATATCAATTCTTCCACAATTATAATACCAGCCATTAAAACCCAATATAAAAGACTTATTAATAGCCTTAAAGTGGAATAACCCATCATATCCCTTCTTCCTCGGATTATGTTAACGCCAAACCAGACAACTTTTCACCTCCCTCTTTTTCACCATATATATTTACATCCTTTCAAAAAAAAAAAAAAAAAAACAGAGTAAGGGTTCAAAGAAGCTCTGTCACTGTCAATTTCCTCTTGACTAACTCGATTGCTGCCACAGGTAACATCTCTAAAAAAGTTTTGAAATCTGTTCATTTGATTTTGTTCTTAATTTGTTCGATTTCGGTTCATCAATCATGACTTTGCTTTTTGTTCTATTTCAAAAGTAAACCAGTTTCTTTCATGGACATGATACTTATGATGGAAACATCTTTGAATAGGTAATCATTTGCTTCTTAAAATAATTTGTGTAATTACGGATGTGCAGTTTTAGGTATGATTCAAACTTGATGAGATTTTACGCATTTGATGTTAAGTTCTTATTCTGTTGGTTGGAACGAACGAATGGCTGTTGGGAAGGAAATATTTAGAGATAATGCTGCCTCTCTATACTTTTTTTTTTATATTTATATTGTCATTTTATATATAAGGAAACACTTTTCGTCCTTTATGTTTATAGCTAGTTGCAATGGATGACCTTTACCTTTAATAATTACAGCCACAGTCCTTTATTTGGAAAACTTAGTACGTCTTTCGTCCTTTAGCACTAACTTGGTTAAAATTTTCAGTTAAATTTATTTAACTAAGGGCAATTTAGTCTTTCTACTTAATTATTTATAGTATAAATAAAAAAATAAAATCAAATATAAATACCATTTTTTTCCCTTTCACTCACTCTCTCTCACTTTAAACACACACACACTCTCTCTCTCACTTTCTCTCTCTCTAAACAAACCCCTGTCTTCCGATTCAGATCCATCACCACCGCCTCCATCAGATCTATTCATCCATCACCATTACTGTACAGCATACACTATTAAACGCCCAATTGTATTCATGAGTGAGACGACCTCATAAATCATCTAGAACTGTAAAGACCTAAAACCTATGAACATAAACGAAACACCATCATAAACATACAAACATATAACATAAATTTGCCACAGAAATCCCCTAAAAACTCATTCATAGATATGAGGTATTGGTTTCCATCAAAGAAAGAGAAAACAAGCGATGGTTTCGGGTTCTTTAGACAACACAAACTCATAACTTGAATGCTGAAACATAATAGAATCGATCTGCATTCCAACATAAACTTAAATCTTGAAACTAACAAAAACAGAGCATCATTTTGAAAGAAATAAGCTTCAATCCCAAATTTCAATTCTTGAAATCAATCTCCCCAAACACTACCTAAATGCAGATTTTAAAAACTCCTATATACAAGATTAACTAAGCATCAAATTCATCTCAAAACAACATTTAATAGTTCAACCTGTCTTCTGGACACCCCGTCGCCGCCATCGGATCTATTCATCCATCACAGGTGACCTGCAACCTTTTGCTTCTTCTGCACATCATAATCAAATTCAAGAAATTAAAAAACCATGTGCAGCCACCACAATCTTCTCAACCACCACGCCGGAAACCCACCAAGTTCTAGGGTTTTGGGGTTGTTGCGAGGACTTGCTGCCGCTCTCTATCTCCGACTACCACCAGTCACCACCTCCTCTCTCTGCAACCAAACCCCACCCTATCACCACCAAATCCGCCACTGCCACCACCAGGAGGGGACAATCACAGATGCAGGGAGTATGATGTGTGTAAAATGCAACATATAAATTACATCAAATAAGGCATAAAACTAACCCTTTTTAAGTACTAATATTGGAAAAAGAGTGTTTTTGTCTTCCTTTTGTATTTTCAGGATTAAATGAGCTCAAAAACGCAAAAGAAGCAAAAAGACAGCTAAATCCAACATAAATAAAAGAAAAGGAATATTAGTGGACTGCCCGACCCCTCAACGGCACCTTCCAAAGCAAAGTAGAGAAATCAGAAGACTGAACACGCCCCGTGCTCAGCCAGCACGGGGCCGTGCCCAAGAAATAGCAGAAAAGACAAACCTATAGAAGCTTCTATTGCCCACCACGGGGCCGTGCTCAGCGGAAACGGGGGCGTGTCGAGAGTACAGCAGGCGCATTTATTGTAATTGCGAATTACAATTAATGAGGAGAGAGATTGTCAGACAGACACGGGGCCGTGCCCAGCGGACACGGGGCCGTGTCCAGCTCTCTGTTCAGCCTATAAATAGGAGTGCTTGGATTCATTTCATCTCATCCCTTGGCACACCACCTCTCTCACACTTCATCCACCACCCACCACCAACACAACACCATCATCCACCACCATCATCCATTGTCCATCGTAGAGTGTGTGAGTCGTCTCGGGATCCAAGATTGATCGTAAGAGTTCTTGACAATCAAGGCCATGTTTGCCTAAGTCTCTTACATCACTTGGTGAAGACAAAGTGTCTAGTATAATACTTTTTATTTCTAATCTTTTGCACTTTTTATTTGGTTTTGTATTAATGACTTTAATAACTAGTTACTTATGTTGAAGGTGATCTTTCCTTATCGTTTGTCCGTGGTGTCTTGGCATTATTTTACTGTCTATATAAAATAAAGGATTTTCACCATTCATATCTCCACGGTCTATATGGAGATATGTTGGCTACCTGGTAGGGGGTTAAGGGAACGGTTTGGTAAAGGTCTTGCCATTGTTCAGCGTTTAGAGGTCCTGCAATGGACCTGGGTCAAATTTAGTAGGACCTCCTTCAATACTTCACGGTATTGGATGGCGGGGGTCCAAACTCTTTGATCCCCTCATAAGTTAACTACTATTAATACTATAACCCGGCTATTTAGGACTGTATCCCTGCTGACTCAGACTACTTAGCCGAGGGTAACGTCACCGCCAAAAGCGGGGCCTACCACAATACTGCATTAATAACTTAATTCATTATCTTCCAATAATCCACCCTTTTAGGATTGTATCCCTGCTGACTCAAACTACTGGGGTGAGGGTAACGTCACCTTCAAAAGAGGGGCCTACTACAATAACTAAGATAATCTCTTAATTATGTGCAAAAGTGCGGAAATAATCAAAGGTTATACTAGATACGAGTCGGAACCAAGTGATTCATCTTGTCTATCTGTTTTTTCTTTTATTTTTATTTTCAGCATTTTAGTTAGCTTTTAATTTTCTTAGTTTAAAACATTTTTTCTAAACTTTTATTTTGGTTAGACGTTGAGGATAAACCGGTACTAAAAGCTCTTGTGTCCTTGGACGACCTCGGTATCTTACCAACGCTATACTACACTCAACGATGGGTGCACTTGCCCATATGTGTGTTTAGTGTTAGTGAAATATCGTGTTTTATAAATTTAAAACTTGGCTAAAATAAGTGTTAAAAAGGGCTTAAAATATACACCTAATATATATAACACTTCGCACGCATCAGAGTACAAGAGATCGAAGAAGTGGGTTTCAAATCAAAACCCCCTTTGAGCTTCCAATAAAGAGCTAGCCCAGATACACACAATGCTACTGCCAAAATGACCAGACAACACCAGAAACAAGACCCAGATCGTCTTGTTATCTTGATTTATCTATGCGATGTCTGTGTGTAGATCTTGATTTGTCACGGACTCCAATGAGGATGATGATGATGATGACGTGGAGGAGGAGCATTGTTGGAACCGCATTCCGACAACCTCGTTGCTCCCGAAGAGCTAATTCTGAAATGGTTAGAAGAGCTTGGGAAGGATTTTATTAATCCACCCCAAGACGATACCCATGAAGAATTGTTGGAACCGCATTCCGACAACCTCGTTGCTCCCGAAAATACCTTCGTACCTAGCAAAGACTTGGACGATAGTCGTCCCTGTGTCGATTGTGCCGTGAAGGACTCTCCATCGACTTCGTTCGGTGCATACATAGACCTGAGCGATTCGGCATACACCTTCTTTAACAAGAGCCCGGGAAAGGGTTGGACTTGTCCACCTAGAATAAAAATAGGAATTACCCTCACCGACAACCTCTTGCGTTCTCGCCTTAGTCTAGGACAATTAAGGTATCTTAGGCACTTTGGGGTTGTTCCAACCAGTCAGGAACCACCCGATACTAACAAGTGCCTTAAAAAAACTAGACAAACTTCATAAAACAGTCCCTAGACACGGGGCCGTGCCCAGCCAACACGCCCCCGTGTCCATCGAAAGATTCCATTCTGATCAGTACGTCAGAATACGAACAAACTGTGTCAGAACTCCACCTGCACACGGGGCCGTGTCCACTGAACACGGGGCCGTGTCCAGGATGCTGTCATTTTCTATAAATGCAGCCAAGAATTCTGCACATTTGGACCAACTTGGGACAGAGATTTGCAGGAATCTTCTCTCAAACTATCCTAGGTAAGTCTAAAAGAAGGTTCCAACAACCCATCTTGTCCTTTCCTCTTTTAGCCATTTCCTTCTTCTTCATCTTTCTCCAAGAACTACCATTGAAAGTTTGAAAATTTTCCAACTTTGTGGTAGGGAATTATGAGTTTTGTTCAAGGAATCTTGGTAAAAACATGTTGTAACCTTGTTTTAAGTTATTGGCAACTATAAAGACCCCACAAGCTTAGAAAATAACTTAGAAATCCAAGTTTCCTTATTCCAAAATTCTGCAGAAAGATGAACACGGGGCCGTGCTCATTGAGCACGGGGCCGTGTCCGATAACTGTTTCATTAAATAAACTCTTTCAGTTTATTTTTTGTAGAATGTCAAGTGAAAACAGCGAAACATCTTCTGTGCATTCGTCAAACAGCCGAAGAGGAAGAAGACCCTCTATTGAAGCTACACTTATGCACTATGTGGTAGTATTAAGAGAGGCTCTCGATGAAATGACGTCAGTAGAGGAGGTCCTAATCGACCGTATTAACGATCTTACGATGGGACTTGAAAGCAGCTTCCAAGAAATTAACCTCTTGCACCAGAGGTTAAATATTCTTGTAGCACCTCCAATGGAATCAGTCCTTCCTCAACAGGATTGGAACCTGGCACTCGGAATCAACAACCCTACCGGGTGGGAAGACTTTCCAACGGAACCTCCCGTGTAACACCAACAAGAGATCCCGGTGGAAGTTGAAACTCCTCAAACTAATGCCAATGAGCCTTCTTTTCTCCTTCCAAGGGAGGTGGAAGAATGGCTCGCCGACATTTGAGGAGAACCGCACGCGGAAGAAGGAGTTCAAATAGGCCTTGTTTAACCAAGATTAATTACTTCTTGGAAATTTTGCTAATTAAAATAAAGTAAAGGCTAGGACTCCATGGTTTGTTATTTCTTTGTTTTATCTAGTTTAATTTAGGACTATGTAAGTTCTCTCTATGATGAAATGAAATGATGGTTTTAAGGTTTGGATGGTTTGTAATGAATAAAACACACTCATGGTGGTAAAGGATGAAAAGGGGAACGAGAAAAATGAACCCATGCACAAGAACAAGGCAACCCGACAATTTTCTCCATTTCAGAAGGTTCAACACGGGCCGTGCCCAACCAACACGGCCCCGTGCTGAGCACCCTGCAGAAAACGCCCAGTTCAGGTAACTGGACACGGGCCGTGTTCACCCAACACGCCCCCGTGTCCAGGCTTCTGTTTCTCTTGTTTTAATTCTGTTACTGGCACTTGAGCACGGGGCCGTGCCCGGACAACACGGGGCCGTGTCCAATGCCCAGTAACACAAATTTTTGTTTTTTAAACACTATTTTACACATCTAATAAACCTAAAAATTTATTTTTAGGACACATTGAGGACAATGTGTAATTTAAGTGTGGGAGGGATGCTAAAACCTTGAATTTTGCAAGTCCTAAAATACAAGCCTTACACAAAACTCTATTGGAACCGCTAATCACCCCAAATTTTTTCAAAAAAAATTCATTTTTTTTACTTGTCTAGGTTTAACTCGGAAAATTCAAGTTCTCAAAAAGGTTATATTTTTACAAATTTACAACCGATAGCGTAGTGATAAAAAGAACCAACATAAGAAAATTATGAAAAGGCATAGCAAACTTATTTAAAATTTGATTATATATACTTGATCACATAAAAACCCATTCCCACAAAAGTGAGTTTTGAGCCTTTATTGAGCACACAATTACATATCAATTGACTAAATGCTCATTTTTCGTTTCTTGTGTGAATAGCCGCTTGGTTCTTACGACTCTAGAACTTGCCATGACAATACATTCCCGGTCCTTATCAACTTAAACCCGAGTAAGTAAATGATGGAGGCATTAGGACTAACCCTTTTTATTTCTACACCATTATTTTTCTTTTTCTTTTACCACCTACCCAAAAATCCCCCTAGTTAGCCCCTTTGAGCCTAAACCTTTTCATTTCATCACCCAAACAAAAACCCTTTTACCCACCAAAAACCTTTTTCATTTTTAACCCTTTATTTTAGTAACAAGTTCGGTTCTTCGTAAAAAAAAAATATGATAATGATGAAGCAAAAAGAAAATAAACAAACAAGTTAATCAAAAATAACTTAGTTTGAATAAAAGCTTCATCAAAATAAAAAGTTGCAAAAATACGAAAACCGACACTTGTTATGCTTTTAGCCCTTTTTCTACTAACCACTAACCCAACCACCTACCTTTAACCCTAGTCTAACCCTTAACCCACAAAGTCCTCTTGATATCTACAAAGGTATAAAAGTTAAAAAGGAGGAGGATTGATTTCTTGGCAAGCCTATGGTAGGAATAAGTTCCATGCCGCTCTCGAGTGATTCAATAAATACACCTTCGGCCGAGTGTGAGTGATTTCCCCGTGAGGTATGTGAACTTGTATATAAATAGAATTTTAAAAAGGCATGTTATGCCCAAATAAGTAATTTCTTTTATGAAAAGTTCTAAATAAATCATTACGAATAGGAGTGTAAATAAATAAAAATAAAACCCAAAAAGATCTTGGAAATCCCGACACTCTACGACAAGCCCAAAACCTTCTCTTCTACCTATTCCATTTGGGAGTGTAAGCCACATATTAAAGAGTTTTGCTTGAGGACAAGCAAAAGTTCAAGTGTGGGGGTATTTGATGTGTGTAAAATGCAACATATAAATTACATCAAATAAGGCATAAAACTAACCCTTTTTAAGTACTAATATTGTAAAAAGAGTGTTTTTGTCTTCCTTTTGTATTTTCAGGATTAAATTAGCTCAAAAACGCAAAAGAAGCAAAAAGACAGCTAAATCCAACATAAATACAAGAAAAGGAATATTAGTGGACTGCCCGACCCCTCAACGGCACCTTCCAAAGCAAAGTAGAGAAATCAGAAGACTGAACACGCCCCGTGCTCAGCCAGCACGGGGCCGTGCCCAAGAAGCAGCAGAAAAGATAAACCTATAGAAGCTTCTATTGCCCACCACGGGGCCGTGCTCAGCGGACACGGGGGCGTGTCGAGAGTACAGCAGGCGCATTTATTGTAATTGCGAATTACAATTAATGAGGAGAGAGATTGTCAGACAGACACGGGGCCGTGCCTAGCGGACACGGGGCCGTGTCCAGCTCTCTGTTCAGCCTATAAATAGGAGTGCTTGGATTCATTTCATCTCATCCCTTGGCACACCACCTCTCTCACACTTCATCCACCACCCACCACCATCACAACACCATCATCCACCACCATCATCCATTGTCCATCGTAGAGTGTGTGAGTCGTCTCGGGATCCAAGATTGATCGTAAGAGTTCTTGACAATCAAGGCCATGTTTGCCTAAGTCTCTTACATCACTTGGTGAAGACAAAGTGTCTAGTATAATACTTTTTATTTCTAATCTTTTGCACTTTTTATTTGGTTTTGTATTAATGACTTTAATAACTAGTTACTTATGTTGAAGGTGATCTTTCCTTATCGTTTGTCCGTGGTGTCTTGGCATTATTTTACTGTCTATATAAAATAAAGGATTTTCACCATTCATATCTCCACGGTCTATATGGAGATATGTTGGCTACCTGGTAGGGGGTTAAGGGAACGGTTTGGTAAAGGTCTTGCCATTGTTCAGCGTTTAGAGGTCCTGCAATGGACCTGGGTCAAATTTAGTAGGACCTCCTTCAATACTTCACGGTATTGGATGGCGGGGGTCCAAACTCTTTGATCCCCTCATAAGTTAACTACTATTAATACTATAACCCGGCTATTTAGGACTGTATCCCTGCTGACTCAGACTACTTAGCCGAGGGTAACGTCACCGCCAAAAGCGGGGCCTACCACAATACTGCATTAATAACTTAATTCATTATCTTCCAATAATCCACCCTTTTAGGATTGTATCCCTGCTGACTCAAACTACTGGGGTGAGGGTAACGTCACCTTCAAAAGAGGGGCCTACTACAATAACTAAGATAATCTCTTAATTATGTGCAAAAGTGCAGAAATAATCAAAGGTTATACTAGATACGAGTCGGAACCAAGTGATTCATCTTGTCTATCTGTTTTTTCTTTTATTTTTATTTTCAGCATTTTAGTTAGCTTTTAATTTTCTTAGTTTAAAACATTTTTTCTAAACTTTTATTTTGGTTAGACGTTGAGGATAAACCGGTACTAAAAGCTCTTGTGTCCTTGGACGACCTCGGTATCTTACCAACGTTATACTACACTCAACGATGGGTGCACTTGCCCATATGTGTGTTTAGTGTTAGTGAAATATCGTGTTTTATAAATTTAAAACTTGGCTAAAATAAGTGTTAAAAAGGGCTTAAAATATACACCTAATATATATAACACTTCGCACGCATCAGAGTACAAGAGATCGAAGAAGTGGGTTTCAAATCAAAACCCCCTTTGAGCTTCCAATAAAGAGCTAGCCCAGATACACACAATGCTACTGCCAAAATGACCAGACAACACCAGAAACAAGACCCAGATCGTCTTGTTATCTTGATTTATCTATGCGATGTCTCTGTGTAGATCTTGATTTGTCACGGACTCCAATGAGGATGATGATGATGATGACATGGAGGAGGAGCAATCGCGACAATATGACGGCGTAGGGTGGTCGTCAGTGGCCGGAGTGGCGGCGGCGGCGGCGGTTGTGAGGAGGAGGAAACTGCTGGGTGAAGATGATGTAGATACAGACTCAAAATAGGGTTTGTGATCGTGTATTTATAAGTTTTTTATTTTGTTTTTTGTTTTATTTATAATATATTTTAATTGGATTGCTAAAAAGACCAAATTGCCCTTAGTTAAATAAATTTAACTGAAAATTTTAACCAAGTTAGTGCTAAAGGACGAAAGACGTACTAAGTTTTCCAAATAAAGGACTGTGGCTCTAATTATTAAAGGTAAAGGTCATCCATTGCAATAGCTATAAACATAAAGGACGAAAAGTGTAATTTATCCTATATATAATATGCCAGTAACTAGCCAATCCTTACATTTTAATTTATGATATAAGTTGTCTTTTGCATCATTAATTTGCTTCTTAATTTTTTAACAATGTTGGTAATGCTTTTTTAATGTGTTTTAAGGTGATGGAGGTGCACATGTTGTTGCAAGGATTTTAAATGTAGAAATGGAAACCAATAATCCCATGTATTTGCTTTAATTAGGTGTTATGTTTTAAGCTACTTATAAAAGAAAAAAATCTATGGAGTTGTCTAAATTTGTACATTTTTTCCAAGGATTAGTCAATTTTATTTTAAATACTTTCATTACATTGGTTAAAAATAAAAGTTTATTATGTCCTTATTAATATAAGTTCCCTTTCGAAATAGGCCACGAGCTTTTTTCAGAAACTAGCACTTCAGACAAAAACTTCTAAATAAAAGGAGACATCACGTTTTGGTTTTTTATTACAATTTCCGCTTCCTACATTTATTTAATGTAAAATTACGACTTCTCTAAACATTCTGTTGTGCCATAATGTATATAGAACATAGCCTACTATCATTTAACTATCCGTTGTACTCATGAAGCGTGGGTGCGTTTATAATTTTATATAGATTCATGTCCTATATTGTTATCTTTAATTGGTTTTTTTGTTCGAAATATGTTTCTGCCCATATTGTAAGCTCCCCTGCAACGTGCGGTTTCCCACTAGTATATATATATAGGTACGGGATCAGGAGAGAACGGTGAAAAGTGTGAAAACGGTGAGAACGGATCTTGGCCGGCCACGTGGTATATCGCTCTAAATTTTGTGCGGGGGTGCGATTGTCATTGTCCACTTCCCGCTAAATAATGGCGTTATGATTCCGTTGCCAAAAAAAAAATTAAATAGAAATGACATTTTCATCGTTATTCTAGTTTTACATGGCGTTTTTTTTTTAAATATTTTTTTACGAATGGCGTTTATGTTTGAATGGTGTTTTATTGATATCCATCAGATATGGCGTTTTTGTGTTTTTTACTTGTTTTAATTTAGTTTTTTTAACCCCTTTTTTAATGTTGTTTATGTTTAAATGGTTATTATTTGTTAATTATTCTAATCATGGCGTTTTCATTGATTTGCATAAATATTATCGAAAATCACACAACAAAACATGTAGATGCAATAATCTAAAAATCAAAACACATTAGTCAACATTAAAATTATACAATCCATGGCGTTTAAGCTAATCTACATAATCTGCCATCCTTTGTGTTATTCTCTTGCCCGTTGTATCATACATTTCACGTATTTTCCCCCTAAAGCCAGGAATTTTGTTAAAGATTTTGTCAATCGTGTTCTGATTTCATTTTCGCTATGAAGCAGGATTTTTACAATGTATTTCGCCCTCGGTTCTTTTAGTTGTCTCTGTTGTAGTTGATTTGGGGCATCTTCTTTTGCCAAACCACTTCTCCAACTACCTATATCCCCCATGTATGTTTCCATATGCCTCGTTGCGAAAATCCCACAGTCGATCACGTTAGACGTTGTCCTCCAATCCATCTTTTGTCCGACAATCTCCGCCTTGCTCATGATCTTATGCTTTGGGTGTTTTTTAAGACGCAAGTAGTTTGCAAAAGCAAGGTGCTGCAGTTTCACATTTTTTGCATATATTAGTATGGCGTTTTGTCAACATAGTTCCTACATACAAAGTTTTTAAGATACTTACCAACTTTTCCACCCATCCAGCATACTTGTCTTCGATACTGAGATCAACCTCTATAGCGCTGTTATCCAATACATCAGTTCTTTCGTGTTTTATGTTGAAACAGACAACATAGAAATGTCTTGCCCATATTATTGGCACGAAGACCAGTTGATAATCTTTGATGGTTTTATTTTTCTGGTCTCCTTTGAAACGGGCATTTTTCAGAACAGTTTCCATGTTTCTGTTGAATTCTTTGTATCGTAAATTTAATTTCGTCGTTACGTCGTATGCCGGAGTATTATGTAATATTGAGTACCGCATTTTAAACAACAAAACAATGTCCTAGTATAATTTCATGAATAAAATATAGCAAAAGAGTTACCGGCAGTAATTCTGTGCAAAATAACCTTGAGGGTGATTCTGGAGCCTTGTATCTTTCTTCATAGTTCAGGATATGTGCCTAACATAGAATAATTGAGACGTGTGCTTGAAATCCTGGTTTCATGCTCTCACAAATCACCCTCATGTGAAACTTTTCTCCCATCTTGATCACCTCCGTCCTAAAAAAACATCATTTGGCGTTTTAGTTATACAAACTCATTCTATTATAATACATGGCGTTTTGAGCGTTTTTACATGCATATTCAAGTAAACGTGATAAATGGAAAGTTTGGCGTTTTATTTTTGAGAGAAATTTACATACTCGTATTCACCGCATCCGGTGAAGATGTATGTGGCAAGGTTATTTTCATGGTTCGTCCTTGGTTCATGTATAACCACTTGCCTCCTTACATAAGGTGACAAACATACCTTGCTCAATTTTTTATCTCTCTTCTCCTTTTCTCCCACAGTCTTTTTATTTTTATTTTCATCTTCTTCATCATCTTTATCAGCTTCTTCATCACCAGGCAGCTCTTCAGGGTTTAAAATTGTATTTTCTTGCATCAACTTTGTGATGTCTGGAGTTTTGTCCTCATCACCCTTCTCCTGCACATCTGACCTGTTTAGCGTTTTTTGGTGGTGATGTGTTGATGGGGTTTTTATTTTGGGGTTTATTGGGTGTCTCTTCCTCTTCAAAATTTTCCAAGAGGTTTTTCCCAGCTGTAGATGGTGGTTGCTCATATGGCGTTTTATCAAACACTGCACCTTGTTGGTCACCACTTTTGTTTACCATCTCCCCTTCAGTTTTTTTCTAGTTCAGTGATGAACGCCTGACTGTATTGTGTTTCTGTTGGGGGGATGTTTGGTGTCTTATCAAATATAGGCATTTTTGGGGTCTCTTCAGCAGGTTGCAAACGTTTTTTTTTATTGCTTTAATTGCTTCATCCGCCATCTTTGAATTATCTAGACCTTCTTTTATATCAATCATTTGTTTTAGATCTTGTCCAGGCAGAGCAATATTCTTTTTAATTATTTTTTCTCCATTGTATCTGGAAATGTGATATTAAAGTGTCATGAAATCACAACTCCATCTCTCAATATCGTTTTCGTTTAGATCTTCATCTGATAATATAGCATCCTCATCATCATATATTGGGGCTGTTGTAGTAGTTGAGGGTTCGGCGTTTTGTTCTCCGGCTATATCCCTTTTTTCTACTCTCGTATCCCCTTCTCCCTCCCGTTCTCGTTCTCCTTCTCCTTCTCCATCCCCTTCTCCATCCCCTTCCGCTTCCCCTTCATGTTCTCCTTTTCCTTCTCCTTCCCCTTTTCCTTCTCCTTCTCCTTCTCCTTCATTTTCAAGTTCACTGGCGTTTTCATCAATTGTTTCCACTTCAATGGTGTTTTCTATTCCAGCCATCTCCTTCTCCCTTTCTTCTTCATTTTCACCTCCTCCTTCTCCTTTTCCTTCATTTTCAACTTCATTGGCGTTTTCATCAACTGTTTGCACTTCAATGGCGTTTTCTATTCCAGCCATTTCCTTCTCCCCTTCTTCTTCATTTTAACCTCATTGTACCACCTTATTTTCAACCTCAGTTTCATATTTACCTTGTTCTCTTTCAGCTGGCACTTCCTTGGCGTTTTCATCAAAAAATTTTGAGATGTTCTACAACAATGTCAGATATTGTGAGTATTTAATGTGTACTAGGAGGCTGTTTGGGTATTCAGTCTTTGAGTGTTTTAACAATGTGCTCATTTTATTGTAACAGTCTTCTAATTCTTTGTATGCCCCATCCAATTTATCAGCCATTTCCTGTTAAATTAAAAATAAGGATTTTGTTGATTATGGCGTTCTGTGGTTTTTACTAAATTTATTATTTGAACAACATACCTCTTCAGTTTCATTGTTTTGTTCTTCTTCATCTGCAAAAATGTTGTCATACTGTGTTACTCCTCTGACAAGAGCATGGTTCCCTGATGCAGAAACTTCAAACATTTTTTCCCGGCTTTCTTTATCCTCATTCACCATCCTTTGAAGCGAAGCCTCTTCATCCTCATTATCTTCATTCTCATTCTCATCATTGATATGCATGGCGTTTTGCACAACATGGTGGAGCCCAACATAATCATAATGATCATCATGATCAAAACCATCATCATCATCCTTATCAGCATGGTCATCAACATTGTCAACATCATCTTCATCTTCATTCTCAACATCATCACCATCAGCTTCATCATCAACAACAACCTGCATTTTTCTTGTTATTTTTTTAGGTGTTTTCCTTCCTTAGCCTTTTTAACTGTTTTCCTTTTTACTTCATTTCCAACAAGGCGTTTTGCCATTGCACACTCAAACAAGTCAAGAGTATCTGTTGTAACCTACTCAATTGGGTATCCTTCTTTTCGGTCCCATTTTTTTCTATTGCAAGCATCGTTCACCAATGCAAGCTGTAACAAAATAGATTTTTCAAATGACAGATATTTTTGGCGTTTTAATGACACACAAATGCTATATGTTATATAGGGAAATTTTATTCTTACCGCAAGTATGATCAACGGCCCTTTGTAATGCTTTGTTGGAGACCATGCGGTTTTGGCATGTTGCAAGCACTGGATGATATAACCACACCAGTTCATTTGGTTTATTTGAACATCTGGTGTAACGTTGTGCAAAAACAGTTTATTGAAGACTGCATTATCACTTGCATGCCCCATTATAGTGAAGAATGCTACAAGGAAATTTAGGCAGAAGTCTCTCCCGAAGCCATGCATCACAGGAAAAATGTCATCAAAGTAAAGCTTCACAGTTGGTCTGTTAACCCAGTCAAACCCTTCGAATTGTGCTTTCCACTCAGCTACCACCTGGTCTTTAGTTGTTGGTCTTTTTTTCATGTTTACATGCACCCTTCTGTTCGGTAGACCCGTTAAAGAGTTTATCAATTCTTCATTCATATGTACGGTATGGTTGCCAACGTTTAGGGTGTTTGTCTTTTCATTGTAATTTTCAACCAACCAGTACCCAAGCATTGTCGATACGATGTCTATTTTCAACTTTAGTGTAGCACCAAACCCCATTTGGTGTATTGCCTGTCTTTGATTTTGGTTTAGATTCATAAACCAACCAGTCAAGTTTGTAGGTTTTATTCTTGACAAAACCCTAGCCCCACTGAACTCATAATATGGTTCTTCCTCAACCTCAACATTCTGACTTAAAGCCTTCCTCTTATTGGCGTTCTGGGCCTTACCAGTGTGGACATTTATTCTCAATCTCAACCTCTCTTCGCCTATAAAAAATGATTTCATGGCATTTTATTTTATGGCATTTAATAACACAAATGATACAAGTATGGCGTTTCATAAATTAATCACAGATGATAGATGTCGAATAAGACAATAACAGATGATACATGGCGTTTATAACACAAACCATACATGTTTTGGCATTTAGTAACAAAGCTATCAAAACGATACATGTTTTGGCGTTTAGTAACACACGAATGATATATGTTTTTTTCAACAAGACAATGACATATATGTAAAAGTTCGTTCTCATACATTGTTAAACAAACGATACAAATTTTGGCATTTTGTCAACAAAGTATCAAAGTGTATTTACAACATCACGAAAAGTAACATTCTGTACCATGTCCTCTTGTTGTCTTCTTTCGTTGCTCGTTGGTTTTTGGCGTTTTGGAGCAGATGACCCTTCCCCTTCCACACTCGTAGAAACTGCAAATTTATTGTTAAAATTATAATGCCAAAAGCAGCATAAACTAGCGCAATGTAAATCGAAGTTAACTCACTATGTTTTTTGCCTCTGGATCTGGTTTGATCTTTCGACACCATAGTTTTTGTTGTTTCGCGTTTTCTAGGGATTTCGCGTTTTACGTTGGTTTTTGGGGAGGTTTCTCTGGGAAGTATATATGTTTCGGTCACGCTTTGATGTGTTTTGTAGATGAACACTTACCTTTTTGCCCTTATGGAAGCGCGCCCACTTTAAAAAGTTTATGTTATTTACACAAAACGCCACCGCACCATCTAGTCCATAGATTGTTTTGATCTGACGATCCATAATCGTTCTCACCGTTCTCACACTTTCACCCGTTTTCTCTAAATCCTGACCCTATATATAACATCTCAGACGTTCTATTAAACACACCAAACCCAAAATGCCATAATTAATATATACCATTCATCTTAGAAACGCCAAAAAACCCAAACATCAAATATTCCTAAAAAAAACGTTATTTTTGAAATTCAGTTTCGTTGTTGGTAATGTTTCGCTCAATGTGATGGACAAAATCCTTAAGTGAGGATATTGTCCATCTCATTGAGTAAAATCTCATAGACTTTATCCTCAACTTCCATCCAATTTATAAACGCCAAAACATACATAAACCACAAAATTGCAAAAAAACGTCATTTCTTGGAGATTCAGTTTTGTTCTCAATAAAGTTTAGCTGTATGGGGTAGACAACATTGTTAGACATCTTCCTTAACTAGGGATTAACAATGTTGTCCATCTCATACAGCAAAACATTATTGAGTTTAGCATGACCAAAATTAGAGGTTTAAGGTACTTTTATTTAGTGGCGTTCTTTTTCTCGGTAAAATGCCAAAAAATTAAAAAATCAAACATCGTTCCTTAGATATTCAATATTGTTCTACGCGAAGTTTCGGCGAATGGATTGTTAGCTGAGGGGTGTAACTCCATAACATTTTGCTGCATGAGATGGACAAATCTTCAAGAAAAAGAGGCTGATGTCAGACTTATGTCATTTTCTGTGCTTTGTTCTTGATGAATATTATAATGGCATGAAGAGACGTATGACACTGATGAGTGAGTTGAAGATAAAGATGAAGATAAACTTCAAACAAAAAACTCATGTCATTTGTGCTTTCAAACGGCGATAAAAAAGCTACTTCAAAAACAAAAAAATAAAATGAATCATACGAAAGTCGAAACAACCAGTTAAGATGTTTCAAAAGAAGAAAGAGACTGGTGACAGTGAAGATTTAGAAGATCAATTGTTTATATATATTTTTTTAGTTTTCTTTCAGTTGATTGTTATATAATAACAACGCCATATAAAATAAAAACACCACACAGACAAATGCTTGTTAAAACGCCATCATGCCATAAAACGCCCCAAAACTGTCAAACTATAATAAAATTACTTTGAACAAGTATTATAAAAAACTCAAAAAATAAAAAAAAATATAAAAAACAAGGTACAAAACAACATTTATTATATTAAAAAAAACGCCAAACTTGAAAGATGGGACGTGTTACAGACTTCAGAGATAAAGCTTATAAAAAACAGTAATTACAAACAGTAAACTAAAACGACGAATATGTTATTATAATAATACCCTGCATAATAAAACGACGAATACTTTATTATAATAATACCCCGCATAAACTACGCGCCAAAGACATCCTGTAAAATGATACCTCTCAGCAACTTCCATTTGATCACACCAAAAAAACAAACGCCAATGTTCCTAAAATACCACTCCTTGTAAAACGCCAAAAATTTAAAAAAATCAAAGATGGCTAACATGCTTTATTGCATATTCAATATTGTTCTGCGTGAAGTTTCACTGAATGGATTGTTAGGTGAGGGGAGTAACTCAGTAAAGATTTTGCTGCATGAGATGGACAAATCTTCAAGAAAAAGATGCTGAAGACAGTCACATGTCATTTTGTGTTCTTTGTCCTTGAAGAAGGCTTGGATGAGGAGAAGAGATCAATGACACTGAATAGTGGGATGATCATAAAGATGAAGATAAAGTTGAAGAGCAAAGCGAAAAAAAACCCACCCACACGTCAGCATCCACAAAAGCCACTTCAACAAACGAACAAACAAAATAATCAGACCGATGGGTTTGTTATGTTTTACATAAAAACGTCATATATTTGGTGACAGTTCTTGTAGTATTAAAGAAGATAGAGACTGATGACAGTGAAGATTGTGAAAAGAGATCCGATTAGGATTTTTAATTTATTTTTTTCGCTTCTATTTTTTCCCCTGTGGTTGTAATATAATTTTCCGCTTGTAAAACGCCAAAAATATATAAACAATAATAGAACAATGGTCCATCTTCTCTAAAAATGCCATTGAAAAAAACAAACAAACAATGGGCCATCATCCTAAAAAGTCCCAACCATACTTAGTATAGATGAAGCCATTCAGAGAGATATTTGGCCCCTTGGGGTTAGAATGGCCGACGATTTGGAAACGCCATAAACGCCAAAAATATTATCTATCTGAAACAAAAAGATTAATACAATGAGACCATTAAAATGCCAGGTAATTATTAAATTTGGTTAACGCCAAAAATGAAGCAGTATTGTGACACCGAATTGGAAAAGCGGAAGATAAAATGACAAAAAAGCCCCTACGCCCTAATTATATCACGCGCCACGTGTTGGGCCGGGATGCGTTCTCACCGTTCTCACACTTTAGGGCGTTTTCTCTTGATCCCGTACCTATATGTGTGTATATATATATATAGGACAAAGATCCGTTAGGAACCACCCTTTATTGCGAGAACCGCGAGAACCAATGTAAACACAACAAAAAATGCCTAAAAATAGCTAAAAAACACACAATTTTTTTTTTAATATTTTTTATAAAAAAATCGCTACTTTTAGTAGAATTTTTTTTTCATTTAAAAAAAAAAAATTTTTTTTGGCTACTAAAAGTAGCGATTTTAACATAAAAAATATTAAAAAAAAATTAGATTTATTTTTATATTTTTTAAGGTTTTTTGGGGGTTTAGTTTTTAACATTTTAGCTGGTGGGGTGGGGGGTGGGGGGGGGGGGTTTATGTTTTTGGGGGGTGGGGGAGGGGGTTTAGGTTTTTAGGGGGGGGGGGGGGGTTAGGCTTTTTTTTAAGGTTTTTTGGGGGTTTTAGTTTTTAGCATTTAGCTTGGGGGGGGGGGGATTAGGTTTTTTTTTGGGGGTGGGGGGGGGGGGTTAGGTTTTTTTAGGTTTTTTTAGCTATTTTAGGTTGTGTTCACATTGGTTCTCGCGGTTCTCGCAATAAAGGTGGTTCTCGCATGAACCTTACCCTATATATATATATATATATATATATATATATATATAAAGGGTAGGGTTATTGTGAAAATGGTGTGTTTTGTGAGAAGTGTAGAAATGAATCTGCACCATTTGATCTATAATCTAATGGTTGAGATTGTAATGGTAAAATTGTAAATAGTGTTTAGCATTAAAATAATTAATTTTCTATATTAGGGGTATAAAGGTAAATTTAACATTTTTTTAATTTAGAAACCCACATGCAATGCATATGCAAGTTCCCCCCTTCTTTTTTAAACATCGATAACTTTTTATACGTAACTCTTTTTTATAAAAAAAATACACTATAATAACGAGTGTTTTTTATCTTTAATATGAGTACCATATTGTTATACTTATATAGAGAAAAAAATTACGTTTCGATTGGATGTTTAAGTCAATGGTGTTTCGTCTATGTTCATACAATGGTGTTTTAATTGTATTGTGATTCAAGGCGTTCTGTTTTCCAGTAAAACACTGGTGCGTGTCGAAATAAGTATTTATAAATGTAATTGTTGTTGGAATGGTAACTAGGATTATGAACCTCGTTAATGAGTAAATAGGATTTTAACCTAAAAGAATAGATTTTGGCCATAATAATATAAACATCCAAACATGAGGGGTTAATTTGGAATGAATGGAAGGATAAAATATAAAAATAAAATTAAAAACTCCAAACACACACCTGGGCGTGTGTGGGTGTTCGACCAGAGAAGAAGGAAGAAGGGGGAAACTCCTCTCAAACCCTAAATCAATAAATTGGATGGATATTGGCTTTAGCCAAGGTATGCTTTAATTTTCAATTTTGGTGAACAACCATGAAGTGGGTATTGATGAAAAAGTGAGTTTGATCTAAATTAGGATGAATGCTTGCTAATGTTATCATGTTTAAGTTGAATCATGGCTGAATTTTAGTTATCTTAGTGATTTAGAATGAAACCCATGTGTATGAGTATGAGAATGATTATGATGAACATGTGAATGTTGATAATTTTGATTATGTTGATACACAAGATGTTATGTGGTAGGTTTTGATAGTAACATGTTGTAGAATTGATGACAATGTGATCTTGTTTGAATAAAATGGTTCATGAGGTGAATATGGGAAGAATATGCTTAAATTACTTGTACTATGTGCTTAGAAAGTAGTATGTACACCAAGTGTATGATGAAATGTCTAAGTGAAGTTAGAAGGTAAAATTTTATGCAAGAACTATTGTGTTATGCACTAGCTATGTACACCAAGTGTATGATTAAATGTCTAAGTGAAGTTAGAAGGTAAAATTTTATGCAAGAACTATTGTCTTATGCACTAGCTAATTTATGTGTTGTTTATAATGGCAATGAAGTATGATAATTCATGTCTTATTTATACGCTAATAGACTAACAGAAGTCAAACATTGCATGATTTGAAAGCCGAATGAATGAGTGTATGTATGCTAATTGTGTTATGAATTTGATGACATGTACAGATAGGAGTCATGTCAACATGGACACAAGCATGGAAGCACAACGGGTCAAAGGTAAACACGGAAGCTATGCGTGAACTCGGACGCACGAGGTAAGTAAACTCCCGGACTCTCTCTTTAGTTGTAAAAGAGATTAAGTGTATAATAATTGTTAGAAGTTATGTTGAAATGAATTATTAATGATGATATCAAGTAGGTAGTATTAAGTAAGTGATTTCCGAATCACTTCTTAGTTTATTTAGGCAAAGTTATATGCTAGTTACTTAAGAATGATAATTGAAGTTTAACAAGGTTTGGTTATATAGAAGTGAAGGTTTTCGCTAGGTAGACCTAACGGGTCAAAATGAGGATTTATTTCATTACGGAATGATTTGCATAAGTAATGACAACGGTATTATAACCGGGTAATGGGTAGAATTTCTTATAAGTGCGCTAACCGAGAAATAGGGACGCGGGTTAATGACAAAGGACATGGGTTGTGTTATGACTAATGGGAACAATTTCGTGTAAGGAAAGTGTGCTAATAAAGTTCAATTACGTAAAATTGATTAAGATGAATAAGTTTAGGGCATACAGGGAATCGGGTTCATAAACCCCATGTACGGAACTTTGGATAATGTAAAAGTGTTATAGTTATAATTTCATGTGAGTTTTGAGTATAAACATACGAGTTGTTTGATAAAAACATGAACTGGTTGAAAAATTCGTAAATGAATATTAAGCAGAAAGCATATAAGTTAAGAACTTCCTTAGTCCGGATGTTAGATTTTGACTCCAAATGATAAAGGACCAAAATATGGTCATGTAGGAAGAAACGGGAGGTTAAACGGTCAATCAGGTTGAAAGTTATGCATGTTTTTGTGTTTATTATGTTGAGAATATAGAGCTGGGCAAATGCATCTCAAGAAAAACTAACATTCTGTCGAAACATGCCCGTCGAGCTACGCGACCGCAAACAGGTAACAACGTCGCGCCACGCGACACATGTCGCGGCCCGCGACAAAGTGAGCTAAGTGTCTCGCGGCCCGCGAGAGACCACTGAACTAGCAAAAATCTTTATTTTTTGTTTGTTTTGGTCATGGAACTTGTTTTAAATGGTTTTTAAGGCCTTATAACTAATACTTAAGTTGGTTTTGAATATAAGTGAATGTTATGGGTCTCCGGATAGTATAAGTATGGTTTTACCTATGTGTTATTGAAGGAAACTTATAGGCAAAAGCGTCTAGGAATGAGTAAGTATGTATGTTAATACGTGTAAGTCTTAATTATACGGAAAGATGTGATTATGACATGATAGTACAAGTATATGATAATAAAAGTGGTAAGCAAGGGCTCATAGGTATGTATGCGTGTATAAATGTATGCATATACGTTGGTGTATATGATTGTATGTACGTATGTAGGAATGTATGCATGTATGAATGTAAGTTGCTATGTATGTATGTAGGTATGCCATCAATACGTTAGAGTATTGACGATTACTAACAATGTGCTTGAGATTAGAATGTAATGCAGGAATGAGAACGTCGGGTTCATGTGGAATTGAAGCCGAACTTGGAACAAGAGATTTCGAGAGGATAGTCGAATGAATCAAAGTTTATATTGTCGAATGTTATACGATTTTTAATTATATGAGAATAATGTTGTACGATGTTGTCAATGACTAATGGTTAAATTGAATGTGATGTCCACAGGTACTACATGAATTTCTTCTACCACTAACGATGATAAGCAGGCGAAGATCGAGTCAAAGAGCAAGGATTGTACGAAAAGAACGGTCACATAGTTTGAATTATGTATTGCTTTGAAGCGTTAATTAAGTGCGAATGTTGTAAATTCCTTCTAGAAAACATTTGACATTTTGTAATTGAGCCTTCACGTAAGTGATGTAGCTAATAAAGAAAGAAATTTTAAGACTCGTATTTCGACTGCGTCGTTTTCAAGATAAAACGTGTTAGGGTCTTACAATGAACCAATGTGAGACCGTCTACTACCTCATCAGACATGATCCCAAGGGCATGGGCTAGTTGAGTCACATACTCTCCCCCGTGGATCTCGCTACTTGTGGACCTCCCCGCACTGTTTAAGAAAAAATCAGCCATTCGTGCGGCCAGGTTTACGTGCACTCCATTCACAATAGAATACAAGAAAAGTACAACCAGAGTGGGACAGTTCCTGAAACTGTCCATGCGTCCACAGATCGTGTGGCTCATAACCTGATGAAGAACCCTCAGAACGAGGTCCCGTAGCCTTGAAGCTTTAGACTTCCTAGCCTCGTATGGTGGCCCGATTGCCACTTGAGCCCAAAAGTCGGCTATTTCTTAGTCATTGCTGAATTTGTAAATGTTGGTAAAAAGCTCGGTATTTACTTCTTCATCAGTGTATATGCCAAGTTCCTCTCGAGCTTTGCAACTAACCACTTGTGTCGTTTCCCGCCTAGTCTAAACTGTACCATCTTTGTATGTTTAAAATCTGGATTATCGCTTCACGGTTTTTCGTATGCATAGGAAGCGAAAAATTTCAATGTAAGTTCAAGGTACACGGGTTGTAGAATGTTTAAAAACGGTTGTTGAATGTTTAACAACCTAGACATTGGGAAGGAGATCATTTCAGATTATCTTTCCGATTGGTTCAGGGCTGTCATGACAGCCTAACTCAGTCTTCGTGGTTCACCAATCTGTCCCCTACGATTCCATAATGCTTGCATCTTGTTAATGCAAGGTGGATCCTTGGATTTGTTGGGGTCGAATTGGATAAAATGATGGTTCATCTGCATGCAGGAATATAGTAAAATGAGAGCAGATTATAACATTTCAAGTGCTGTCACCAGAACAGTGATTAGATGACATTTTGATGTTGTTTCAGCAAGTGCACGGGCGTGCGGCCAAAGTGCACTGCCGTGTGTCTCCGAGTATAATGGTCGATCATATTCTGAAATTGGGTCTGCACTACCGTGCAGAACGGTGCATGACTGTGCATCTCGGAATCATTCTTCTGATCACTCATTTGGCTGTGTTATCGAGTCGGCACTACCATCCCGATCAAGTGAATGACCATGCACGATAGCAGATCTTGAAAAATCACTACCATTCACTGATTTCAACCTTTCTAACACAAATCACAACATCTTTTCACTTAATGGACTTTGAATCAGTGACTAGAACATACAATTAACACCTAACATTCAAGAACTCGGGTTTGATTTGAGTTTATGAAGAAAACCCCAAAAGTTCTTGAGTAAAAACCCCAAATCGACAACTACAACTAGATTAAAAGTGAAAAACAAGCAGGAAATCATACCCTTGATCGAAGATTGGAGTTAGATTCTTGCGAAAATTGGTTGGTTTTAGGAGTGGGTGAGCCAAGAACGGTTGTGCGGCTACTAGGGTTCTAAATGTTTAAAGGTTTTTACTGCAAAAGTCGATTTTATACCCTAATTTTACTGTTGCTAAAAAGCCATACAAGGTCGTGCGCATCAACCTATGCACTGTGATTCGCAACGTGGTGCCGCAGTGCACGGGGGTAGTGCATGTTCGACGACTACCTTATGTACGTTGTTCTTGGTCAGATGTATTTATGAAGTGCAAGGTCGTGCAGATCAGGTGCACATTCGTGCGTCATCTAAACATTCTGCTGACAGAAGTAACAGAATGCTCTCAACTCCGCTTTCTCAATATATTTCACCATTTTTTCAACGTTTTACATGTTTTAACTTTAAACCAACTTTAGAACTTCCTGAGACATGAATCAAACTTGTTCAAACCTACTAAAAACAGAAAACGTTAACGAAAAAGGAAATAAATGCGATAAATTAAATATTTACAAAAATACCCTTAGCGTGTGAAACACGCTCGCTAAAGTTTTTCAGTGAGTTGATAGCTAGACTCCTTTCCCCATACTTGTTACGTGTGCGGGGCATTAAAACGCCCTTTCGGATTTGGCTCCGTGTTACCTGGAATACCACCCGGAGGCCTTTCAGACAACATCTTAGCTAACTGGCCAACCTGATTTTCAATGGTCTGGATGGAAGCTTTCTGACTCCTCATCTCCCCTTCTTGGGCCAAGAAACGCTCCTCATGTTGCTGGTAGCGGTTCTCGGCTATCTGATTAGCATGATTGAAGTTTCCTAACAGTTGTGCCATCATTTCCTCTAGCTTAGAGTTACTTTGAGAGGCGTGAGGCTGGGAACTGCCCCCGGAGCCTTAATGATGGTAATGTGGCTGAAAGGACTGACCTTGAGATTGGTAAGGCTGTCCTTGAGGCTGCTATGGAGCGGGGGCATGCTGAGCGTATTTGAGTGGGTTTTGGTTCCTAGAACCGGATTTCCACCCAAAGTTTGGGTGATTCTTCCACCCAGGATTGTACGTGTTGCTATAGGGGTTATTTTGAGGCCTCATTTGATTGCCCAGATAGTCCATCTCCTCGTGGCCTGTAAACATAACACCTTGCTCACAAGTACCTGGCTTGTGCAAAACTCCACACTTCTCACATGATGATTGGATCCGCGAAACGTTTTGAGATTGATCAAATCTTGCTGCCAAAACACCAATCAGCGCAGTAAGAACCGTATATGTATCAACAGCATGAACTCCAGGAATGGATGATGCCTTAGTTTGCACTCCATTGTGACGAGAACTCGACTTCAAAGTAGCTTTCTCAATAATCGCGTAGGCATCATTTGGTGTCTTCGTTCCAAGATCGCCTCCTGCATACACGTCCAAACGCTCTTTTGAGTCGTAATTGAGTCTCTGGAAGAAAGTCAGTACAAGCTGCCTTTTAGACAACCCATGATGTGGGACATCAATTAGAAGATCTCTAAATCTCTCCCAAGCTGTGTGTAGAGATTCTCCATCGTCCTGATTGAATGTCATGATACGGTTCTTCAACTTAGCTGTCTTTTCCGAAGGAAAATATTTCTTCATGAATAGCTCTGCCATCTCGTCCCAGGTCGTGATGGATCCTGCCGGAAGTGACAAAAGCCAAGATCGGGCTTTGTCTCGCAATGAAAACGGAAAGAGCCGCAAACGGATTGCGTCCTCAAAAACGTCTCGTATTTTCATCTTATACTTATTACTCATTGCAAGGAGAGGATGTTAAACACTTAACTTCCATTTTCATAAAGTTTAAGCTTTTGCAGAGTTGTTGACATTTTTACAGAAGATCAAATGGTTGGCCAACTCTCCAAAGTTTTTGGGCTTGTCCCCGGTTTTTGGGCTTGTCCCCAGTTAAGGTATATTATACCATCTAAGGTTTAAATGTTTTCACCTTTAAAACGAATTGGGTTTTGACACCCCGCCTGTAGCGCACGTTTATCCAAATATGGTTCGAGGCAATGGGACCAGTACACGCTTAGTGGCTGACAATTTCATTGTTGTTGGCCATATGTAGGATCTCAAGTATAATGGTAGACGTACCATACATCTGGTATCCTAAGGTTTCTAATGTTTTCATGTTAGTTAAGGTTTTGACATTTTCATGTCACTTACATTGGGAAAGTCGCCAGTTTGGGCCAGACCCCAGTATACACCTGTTTATTTGGGCTTGTCCCTAGTTTATTTGGGCTTGTCCCCAGTTTATTTGGGCTTGTCCCTAGTTTGTTTAGGCTTGTCCCCAGTTTATTTGGGCTCGTCCCTAGTTGTTATGGGTTTATCCCCAGATTGTTTAGCTTAGTCCCAAGTTCATTTTTTACAGGATCTTAGAGCTTTAAAGGTTTGCAAGTTCTGACAATAAGGATCCTGGATCCTTAAAACTTTAACTAATTTTCATAGTTTGATTGCTCATTAATAACTTGTAAGGATATAGAATCCTAACTTGGATTCTCTGGTATGTTTTATCCTTGACTTGATTTATGTTACAAATTACTTTTTATCCTTTCCAGTTAAGGATTTATGATCCATATTCATTGAGACAATTGAAGTTTTCTACTAAACTTAACATCATCAAACTTTTAACAACTTATGATTCTATAAATTTTTGATGATGATATACTTGAATATGGAAAAATAAGCATAATAATAATAAAAGAGACTTTAAGGATAAACATACGACACCAAACATAGCTAAAAGTTTAATATTATTAAACCCATCATTATATACCAAAATTGTCTGGCCTGGATTTCACTAGCAAAACCGTGGACCATCCACCCAGGCCGAACAGGGCTATCTAATAGTTATAATGTTTGTGCAGAAATTAAAGTGTAGGAAATTAAGAGGGTAGGATAACAAAGGCTTCATCCCCCAAACAGAGGATCCCTCCACCTTTTATCATCCTACATATTGTCTAAAGGATCAGTGATACATAAACCTAAGAGCTATTGTTTAAAGTTATTACAGACCAAATTGTTCAGAATTAAAAAACATCATGAACCACTAAAAACATTAAAAATGGGCTTAGACCTAGGCATTAACATCCTTCATTGACCATTGTCGCAGCATTAACACCTGCTGCAGCATCACGACCAGCTTCTTCACCAGCACCATCCTTCTGCTCCTTAGCTCCATTCGTTCCAGCCTCCAGAGTCAGCACCTGATCCACATCAGCTTCACCAATAAGGTTGAGGAGAGCCAACTTCCATCCTTCCACATTCCAAGCAAAGCGATCGAATGCAGGATCCATAGCTTCTTCAGCCATCTTGATCCTAGCCTGAATAACGATGCGGGCGGCACAGACTTTAGCTTCCTCAGCAGCCTCCAATTCAACTTTGTTGGCTTCTACCTCTGCCACCATTATCTTCTTCTCAAGGCCATTGACCTCTTTCTCCAGCTGGGATATCTTTTTATCCTTGGCACAGGCTATGGTACGGAGATCAGCCAGCTTCTCCTCTGCCTCAGCAAGGTTCTTATCTTGGAGAGCTTGAATGCGGACAAACCCCTACAGGTTACAAGAATAATAGTTCAGGATCAGTGATTCTTAGCGGCAGACAGAAAATAATTATGAGGATCCAGGATCCTTACCTCGGTGATGAATTCATGGAATTGGCGCTCAATCTGGAAGGCATCTCAGTGGAATCAGCCGGCTTCTTCCTCTTAGAACTAGTTCTGGTACGAGTGGACATGGTCTTAGGATCCGATTGGCTTGGGCCTCTGGCCAGCTCCTTCTTGAGTGACCGAGGAGATATCAGGCTATCTATATTACTAGGGTCGAACTTAGATGCAGATTTGGATGCAGACTTGTGAGTACCTGTTCAACCAAAATAAAGTTAAGTATCTATGATCCTTAACTTTATTTCATTTTTTTAAATATTTTCTCAGTAACTAATACTTACTTGACATTGTTAAGGAGGTGGATGACGTATCTGCGAGATCCTTAGCCTTTGCTTTGAATGTCTTGACAGTAGAATCTAAGGCCCAAAATGCAGCAAGCCTCTGATCAGTTCCAGGTTTTTCAGCCAGGGAAGAAAAATTGCTCATTACACAAATAAACAAGACATGATCAGTTATCCTCAAAAAGGAAAAAATGAAACTTCCTACAATTCTATCCTAAGGATCCTATATCCTACCCTTCAAAACCCACTTCTTTGGAAGAGTATTCCCTAAAGGAATAGTGTCTCTTCTCACGAAGAAGAACTGGTTTCTCCAGCAGGTGTCGTTCTTAGTGGTTTTGTGGAGTGGGAGTGGTTGCTGAGGCTTAGCCTTGAATAAGAATCTGTGGGATCCATGAGAAACAAGGTTGTACAGATGTGACAGTTCCGAAAGATTGAAATCCAATCCTTCATCCCTGATCATTTGTTCAAGAGTATATAACACCCTCCACAACATTGGCATGGCCTGATTATAACACAGACCAGTCAAGGTGAAAAAGCGTTGGGTAAACTCGGGGAAAGGATAAGAATAACCAATCAGGAATAGAGCTACCGGAAAGGAAACCCAAGTGGAGGATGCAGAATCACTCTTAAGTGAAGAGCAAACGAACGAAACACCGTTCCCGGAGGGAAACGAGTGTAAAACTGATCGACTTCAAGATCAGTGAATCTGCAAAGTTCTGAAGTTGTCTTCAGCAACTCTTGTCTTTTCGGTGGGCTATCAGGATCGTGATCCTTATTCGGGGATGATCGGGTGACCATTTTAGTCATGGTTTTGCTGAGGAAGATGAAGAATTACAAAGAAAGCAAAAGGATTTTCGGAGAATAGAAGAATACCTGATTGTGCTCTGGAATGGAGATTTTAAAAGGATCTTCTGATCTTTAAATGAATACTGGCTCTTATCTCTATCCTATATATTCGCAATGATAAGCTATTACGATCCCATCAGTGACGTCATGAATATTGCAACGGCTAGTTAGGATCGTAATGGCTAGTCCATGTTAAATGGAAATATGACAGATTTAATTATCCAAATAATCAGCCATATTTGGGGGCAATTGTTAGGGGTTAATTTTTATAACTATGGATCACATATCCTTAGATTGGCCTGGATCACTGATCCTTAAAGGATGGTGCAGGAAGTCTAGGATTACAGATCCTTATTATTACAAAAGTTGGCTAACAATTGTTGTCTATGTTTTCTCATGGTTATGTGCAGGTCGTGGACGACGTGGACCAAGTCATGGTAGGAATCTCGGTCGGTATTCGTTGAAGATGCCACACATGTTGAATTACCTCAACGTTCATGAGTTAGGACGTGGTCTCCCACCTTTTTTGGACTTAGTTGTTAGTTTTGATTTAAAGGGGTTGATCAAGTATTTTAGTTAAGAACATTAGCTGATATACACACACTGATATTCTCGCATATAAGCTCGAAAACAACACTCTCTCACATTAGAAAATATTCATTGTACCATACTTGATCGACTTCCGAAATTGTAATCTTTTTGTGCAATATAGTTGATAGTGATAGTTTTCACTATCCGAGGGTTTTTATGCCGGAAATCCTATAAAGATCAAGGGCTTTTTCCTTGTATAAATCATTGTGTTCATTGTTTTTAACATCTCACATTTGATCATACACTTATTCATCATGCAAGCACACTACCTCACAAAATCAGATTTGGTTACATTATCCTTTTTTTGATTTTTGACCAAAACAATGATCAACAAAAATGTTGACGAGTATACAAGTTTAAATACATAGCATAATAATAATGAAAATGTTTAATGGTTCTCATATCTAACATGATAAATGTATACCATGTTACTAACATACTACACATGTGTAAGCTATATGTCAAACCAGAGTTTAACGTAATCGTGATTACCCAACATCGTCGAAACGAAGAGGGTGTAATAGTGTTTTACTTAACAATACCACAAGAATATGGGCGGTGGGTTAATCCTATAGCGCTATAATTGTTAAGGTAGGCTTGCAAAGTTAATGAGCATATAGACACGTGTAAACATAGCATGTGAGATTAACAAGTATCAACAAGTCTCATGTTTAATAGTGGATAGAGTGTGATTTGTAAACATGTTTAATAATGTTGCGTGTTTTTGTATAATTGTACATGTTGCACCCAAAGTGAATAAAATAAAAAAAGGATTGAGTATACTCAAAGTTTTGGGTAGATTTCCACGAAAACCGATAGTGGATTAGACGGGACTTGGTACACCGAAGTCACCCTGAAATAGGTAAACAAAGGTGTGAGTATTCTGATCTCAAAACAGATCATTTCTTGGTAGAAATTAACCATAATGCAAACCCACAACTATGAACTGAGTTGTGAGTCTGGTGGGTACCGGATTCCACCAAGTTTGAAACAGAACTTAAAATGAAACGTAAGAACAAGTTTAAATCAAAGTTTATAATCTTTGAATCTCGTATTTGGTGAGGTTTCAACATTACTTTGCGAAAACTATCCATGAGATATATTCAAACGATAAGTTTTGTAAAAATGTTAAAGAAATGGAACTAAGATGCAAGAAAATGTAATAAAAATGAAAGAAAGAGATAGAAATTATACTGAAATAGTTCTGATCGCAAAGAGAACTTCAGAGTGTTTAGGAGTAGTCTGAGCGACTGGGAAGGGAAAATGAGTGAAGTAGCGTGCTTATTTATAGGTTTAGGGTGAGTTTGGGACGAGAGGGATTTCAGGCGATTGGAGGTTTGGGGCGACAAGCCCTTTCGCACGAAAGGGGGGTCCTTTCGTGCGAAGGGTACTTTCCCTTCCGCTCGAAAGTCTGAGTTTGATTATGTTATGTGTTTTAGTCGGTTTTTCGTGTAACAAGCATAGATGTGTATTGTACAAATATGAAACATGACATGGTGTTTAAAATATTGATTTCGAGGATAAAGATGCAAACAATTCCTATATGTTTAACATAGATGTGAATACAATGCTTGAATTTCATTATGATCAATAATCTTAGATTACAAAGTTGAAACGAAGTAGAATACAACACAAGTACAAGTTTCCAAAAAATGAATTACAACAATACTTTCTAAATCGAGAGAGTACAAATATGTGAAGCTTTACATTATATCTATTTGAACCTTTTTCATTTGAATTGGTTGGAGTGGTTGAACATGTGAATCAGTGCGGATTGATGGACCTATTTTTTTTCCTCCAAAATCTTATTTATTAAGCTGCATATTTTGTGTATGATGTGAATAACTTTTTGTTAACATTATAAATCCATACAATATATATATATATATATATATATATATATATATGGGAAGTGGATCCACTAAAAGTGGTTTTTCCCTAAATATCCTAAGAAAGATTATAAAGATGACATGTGACACTCCTTATAAGTAAAATGAAAGGTATTTTAATCCTAAAACACAAACTCTTAACCTTTTGTTTTCTTAAACATAAAACAAAAAAAAAATAGAAAAAAAATTAGCACAAAAATCTAGTTAAAAAATCTAGAACAAAAAATCTAGTACAAAAAAATATAACAGAAAAAATTTAGCATAAAAAGGCTGCTACAAAAAATAAGCACAAATATGTTATATAACATAGAAATACAACATATTTTTTTGGGTTGTTTTTTTTTAGTTTTCATATTTATATAGCATCATGTTAATCAAACTAAAGATAAAAAGATGCTAGATTTTATGGTGCAGTTTAAAAAAATAATAACGTAAAAAAAAGTTATGAACTTTTGAAAAATAAGGTGAAATATGCACGTGTCTTGCATGTAAAGAGAGAAAGTCAACCAATATGCTTTTTCAAAAATGCCCTTACACTCTTCTTTTTAGTACATTTTCATCTTAGCCATTGATTTAAAAATAAAAAGTTATAAGATGAAAATGTAGGAAATAAAGAGTAATGCAAGTATATTTTTGGAAAAGACTAATACACACATTATTTTCTCACTTCGTACCTTCGCATGTTAAAATTCATTCGGATATAAAACTTTCAAAGTGTATATATCTATATATATAGGAGAATGATCCGTTAGGAACCACCATTTATTGCGAGAACCAATGTGAACACAACTAAAAATACCTAAAAAAATCTAAAAAACACCCAATTTTTTTACTATTTTTTTTTGGAAAAATCGCTATATTTCGTCAATAATAAAAAAAAATTAATTTTTTTTTCGAGTAACAATTACCCATGCACATGTGCATTTGTATCATTTATTTGACAAATTCCATAATTCATTACAAATATCAAACAATTGCACTTTCATTTACACTACCATTCATAATACACTACTTTTTACATTAACAATAATAGAAATGCACATGTGCATCTATATATATGAACTTGTTATAACATTAACAACACTTGAAATGCACATGTGCATCTATATATATATGAACATGTTATAACATGTTTTAGTACACCACTTTGAATACACATTCTCTTTCATCTATCACACCATCCATACTACACTACCATTACCTCCTACCATCCATAATACAATACCATTGTTTTTTACCATCCATAATACAATATTACTACCAATATTTCACTTTATTATATGTACATCAACATCCTTTATACCATCCAAACAACATATTACATCATAAAGTGACAAATATAATCAAACCATCAACCACTAGATATAACTAACCAAAGCACATGTATATGGGCCTACTTCATCATTTAAAATCACAAACTTTTTTGTACCAAAACACCTTATTTCATGTTGATACATATAGATGCACATGTGTATTTCTAATATTGGTAATGTATAAAGTAGCGTATTGCATATGGTAGTGTAAATGAAAATGCATTTTTCTACTACTGGTAATATATTTTGGAATTTGTCTAAGAAATTATACATATGCACATGTGCATCCATAACTTTTACTCGAAGAAAAAAAAACGTTTTTTTATAACAAAATATAGCGATTTTTATTAGAAAAATATTAAAAAAAAAATTGTGGGTTTTTTGGATTTTTTTAGGTATTTTTTTGTGTTTACATTGGTTCTTATGGTTCTCGCAATAAGGGTGGTTCTCAAATGAACCTTACCCTATATATATATATATATATATATATATACATACACAAGCATACATACTGCAAATTAAAAAAATGGAGGCATAAAAAAGTCAAAGAGTTGACAAATTCCCACACTACAAAACTTTCATTTCCCACACTACAAAACTTTCATTTTTAAATCAGTGACAGATAAAAAATATTAGAAAAAATAGAAATGAAAGTGTATTTTTGAAAAAGAAAAATACTAATGATTTAAAATAGCATCCTTGCAATACACGTTGATTTACTTATTTTTAAAAAAGAAAAATACTAATGATTTAAAATAGCATCCTTGCAATACACGTTGATTTACTTATGATTAACTTATTTTAATATGAACAAATAAGGCAAATATAATTATGTGGTGTATGATCAAATAAAAAAATTATTTTGTTTAATTAGATAAATGAAGATCTTATACTTTCATTTTTTAAATCAATGGCTAAAATAAAAATGTAGGAAACAAGAAGAGTGAAAGTGTATTTTTTGAAAAGACCATTACACAGTTATTTTCTCACTTCGTACCTTCGCATATTAAAATTCATTTGTATTTAAAACTTTCAATATATATATATATATATATATATATATATATATATATATATAATGCAAAATAAAAAAAATGAAGACATACAAAAGTAAAAGAGTTGACAAATTCACATCACTACAATACACGTTGATTTCCTTATGAGTTAAAATACCATCCTTGCAATACACTTATGATTTACTTATAATTATATGGGGTGAAATCAAATAAAAAGTTAATTTTGTCTAAATAGATAAATGGAGATCTTAAACTTTTATTTTTTAAATTAATAGATAAGATGAAAAAAAATGAAAAAAAAAAGAGTGCAAGTGAATTTTTGGAAAAGACTAATGATTTAAAATTCCATCCTTGCAAATACACGTTCATTTACTTATGATTTACTTATTTTAATATGAACAAATAAGACAAATCTAATTGTGTTGGGTGGAATCAAATAAAAAGTTAGTTTTGTCTAAGCAGGATAAAGGGGGATCTTAAATTTTTATTTTTTAAGTCAATGAAAAAGATGAAAATGTTAGAAAAAAAGGAGTTAGAAGTGTATTTTTGGGAAAAAAAAAAACTATGATTTAAAATACCATCTTTGCAATACATGTTGATTTACTTATTTTAATATGAACAATTAAGGCAAATCTAATTATGCGGAGCAGGATCAAATAAAAAGTTAATTTTGTCTAGGTAGATAAAGAGAAATTTTAACATTTCATTTTTTAAATCAATAACTAAGATAAAAATATAGAAAAAAAAGGAGTGGAAGTACATTTTTGGGAAAAACTATTAAACACATTATTTACACACTTCGTATCTTAGCACGTTAAAATTCATTTTTATTTAAAACTTTTAACATACATACGTACATACTGCAAAATAAAAAAATTGAATACATACAAAAGTAAAAGAGTTGACAAATTCCCATCACCACAATACACGTTGTTTTCTTTATGATTTAGAATACCATTCTTGCAATACACTTAAGATTTACTTATTTTAATATGAAAAAATAAGGCAAATGTAATTATATGGCGTGGAATCAAATAAAAAGTTAATTTTGTCTAAGTAGATAATGCGAGATCTTAATTTTTTATTTTTAAATCAATGGCTAAAATGAAAATATAGAAAAAAAGGAGTTCAAGTGTATTTTTCAAAAAGACTAATGATTTAAAATACCATCCTTGCAATACACGTTGATTTACTTAGAAAAAATTACATCGTTGGTCTTTATGGTTTCTGTCAAATTTCAATGTAAGGTACTAGTAGTTTTTTGTTGCAAAATCATGTATTAATTTTCTAATTTGTCACAATGTTGAGTACTAAGGCCAAACCTTGTTACTAAAATGACTAAAATGCTCTTTAGTAACCAGAGATTCTATTTCTTAATTAATTATATTTGACTAAAATAATTTAAAGTTTTATTTATATTTATATGTTTTCTATTTTTTGTTTTATTTTTATTTTTTTATAAAATTATATGGATTTGAAGTGCATATTTTTATATATAAACTCAAAGTTTATAAATAATAAACTTCAAATCCATTTAATTTTATAAAAAAATATAAAGAAAAACAGAAAGAATATAAAAATGTAAATATAAATAAAACTTTAAATTAATATAGTCAAATATAATTAATTAAAAAATAGACTCACTAAATATTAAAGGGCATTTTAATCATTTTAGTAAGACTTAACAAAAAAAAGTAAAAAAGGTTTGCCCTTAGTACTCAACATTGTGACAAGATTTGGCCTTAGTACTCAACATTGTAAAAAACTAAAACATTAATACCTGATTTTGCAACAAAAAACTATTAGTACCTGACATTGAAATTTGATAGAAACACAAGGATCAACAGTGTAATTTTTTTCATTTACTTATTTCAATATGAGCAAATAAGGCAAATCTAATTATGAGGGGTAGGATCAAATAAAAAAGTTAATTTCGTCTAAGTAGATAAAGGAGGATTTTAACCTTTTATGTTTTAAATTAATGGCTAAGATGAAAATGTAGGAAAAAAAGAAGTGGAAATGTATTTTTGGAAAAGACTATTACACATGTTGTGACAACCCGAGATTTCAAGGTCTTCCTCTACGCATCACTTGTTTCACAATCTTGTTTTCACAATTCATTTTCCGATGTATCTTATGCGTGATATTGGATTGATTAAAGTATTGTTACATTTGAGTGTTGCATGAAACTTAAGTATGGTGTAATGTTTATAATTAGGCTTAACCCGGATTGAGGAACACATTCGACGAAGAGTAGTCCTTCGTCACAACAACCCCTCGACGAAGAGTGGTCCTTCGGCATAATCAACCTTCGACGAAGGTTGATTCTTCGTCACTCACACATCACGGCGAAGAATGTACTTCGCCAAGAGGATCTTCGCCAAAAAGGGCCCTCGGCCCAGGTTACTCGAGGCCTAGAAGGGTCTGATTTTCATTGTATACGTAAAACCCCTCATAACCTGTAACCGCTAGTATCTAACCCTAAAGCACTCTCTTTCTCTTCTTCCTGTGTGACGGCATTTGTGAGTCTCTGTTGGTGCAGTCATCTGTCGTCTTCGTCTTATGTCGAGTCTCGAGTTCAGTGCGAATCTAATCAAGTTTGAGAGTTTCGCTTGAAAGAATTAGGTTTCGCTTGAAGCATGTTCAAGCGAAATCATGAGTATGAGATTTCGCTTGAAGCATGTCCAAGCGAAATCTAAACTCTATATATAGTGTTGTTGACTTGTCATTTGTAACATTTTTAACAGAACAAGATACCGAGGTGCTGCCGGTTTTCCTTTCGATTGTAAACTGTGTCAATTCAATATAAAAGAGGATTAAATTGTGAAACAAGCTGTTTTACCATCCGTTTCTCTGTTTCCGCCTTTGAAACGGACTAGAACTCTTCCAAACGACTCGTTTGTGTCGGAATCCGATCCTACAATTGGTATCAGAGCCAAGGAGGAAGAGTTCATACCAATTCAGCCACAAATTCTGATTTTCTACATCTTCTTTTCAAATCGAACAACTTTTTACGGATAAAATAGCTTCAAATTCTCACAAATTGTGCGAAAACATATTTTAACAAAGCCTTGAAAGTTTCAGAATGTAATTCGGTCATTTACACGTTCAATTGGACCAAAATCAGTTCGTTATTGATGATGTCATAGATTTCGCTTGAGATCTGGGTTCGATTTCGCTTGAAATTTCAAGCGACACTTATCATTTCGCTTCAAGGTCTTCGCTTCAAGGTTCTCTCTTCAGGAAGTTTCGCTTGAAATATTTCGCTTCAAGTATTTCGCTTCAAAGATGATCTAGGTTCGCTTCAAAGGTTTTCGCTTCAAAGCTTAGGTTGTTGATTTCGCTTGAGAGTGAAACTAATTTGGTGATTTCGCTTGAAAAGATTTGACTTGAGATTTCGCTTGAGGGTATAATCTGATTTCGCTTTAAGAACTTATCTCAATTGAAAGGTTTCGCTTGAACTGTGATTGACTTGGTGATTTCGCTTGAACTCACTGTTGTGTGAAATTTTTGAATTTCGAAAAATGGACGAAGATTTTTACAACGCATTCGCTACTCCGGTTACCCCAATCAGCCTTGCACAAAACACGATGTTGGAAAACGAAACGGGCACGATGCAAAAGCCGCCTAAACTAATGAACATTGAGGAATACAAGGGTTGGGAAGGTCGTTTCGAGAATTGGGTGCAAGCAAACTATCTTGATGCATGGGAATGTGTTGAGACAAAATATGTTCGACCGATGAATGATGATGAAGAGGTGGTTCCGATTAAAGATCTGACTGATAATGCTAGAAAGAAGTACAAAGATGAGAAAATGATGCTGAGTTTATTGCAACAAGCTGTGAAAGAAGATATTTTGGTTCTATTGCAACATAATGGAACTTCATATTCAATTTGGAAAGCTTTACGGTCTAAGTTTCGTGGTAGTGAAGAAATGATCAAAAGCAAGAAATCGCTTCTAAAGAAAGAATTTGATCTATTTCGCATATTAAAGAATGAAAGTACTAGAGAGATGATCGAAAGATACTGCAATTTTCTTGCTAACATGAAGAGATTGAGTATTGAGAAAACCAATGAAGAGTTGATCGAAAAACTTGCTGATGCTTTGCCATATGAGACTTGGGGAACATATCTTATGATGCTCAAAAACAAGAAAGGTTTTAGCAATTTGACACTTAGCAAGTTTATTGAAAAGTTGGAAGCTCAAGAGATGGAACAACGAAAGATTATTCGAATGAAAGATTTCGATGGTGAACAGGATATTGGGTTGTATTATAAAGCAGGGGTGAATGAGAAGTCTACAAATTTATCTCCAAAAATAGAAACTGCTTACAATGCCAAGAACTCTCCTGGAAGTTTATCATCAGGATCAAACAGCAAAACAAGTTACACATCATCTCCATCTTTCGATCCAAACATTTCATCAACAAAGAATGGCAAGAAACTTCAGTGCAACATTGTACTGAATTTGGAAAATGATGAAGATTATTCAGCAGAAATAGCTAAGAGTCACATGTCTTTATTGGGAACTGTTCTTGAATCTTATGGTAGTTTTGTTGCAGGTCGAATTGGGAATCCAATGCTGACAAAGGAAGATTACGACCAGATAGATGCTGAAGAAATGGAGTTGATGGACATAAAATGGTGTTTAGCCAGCGTGTTGAGGAGAGCTGAGAAATTCAAACAAATCACTGGAAGAGATGATCTTCGTGAGGCTGGTAATTCTACTTTAGGTTTTGATAAATCTAAAGTCACTTGTTTTCGTTGCAGGGAGAAAGGACACTTCAAGAGGGAATGCAAAAATCGCGAAGCAAGTGGAGCTCAAAATCCCTTCAACAACAACAATGATTACTATCGAAAGGCCATTTACCATCAAGTTGCTCAACAACCACCTCAACAACAACAACATCAGGCACAAACTGCGCATGGAAGATATGTGATTGAAGATCCTGGAAAAAGAGCTTGTGTGATTAATCAAAATTCTTCAAAGAGAGCTGATGGTAGTGCATTGATAATAGATCAAGATGATGAAAAACTACCCGAGAGTTTTAGCTGGGAGAATTTCAATTGGGATAACTATATTCCTGATCAAAACAAAGCTTATACAGCTTTTGTTGCCAAAGTTGAAGAAGATAGTGATGATGATCGTGAGTATTGGGCAAGAAAATTCAAAGCTGATATGAAACTGCTTGCTGAAAGTGACAGTGAAGATGAAAAGGTTAAAAAGAAGAAGAAAAAGATCAAAACTCCAGTGAGCAGTGATGATGAAGAAATTCCAGTAATCAAAAGGAAAGTAAAAGTTGAAGTTGCAAAATTCAAAGTTGAAGATGAAGTTGATGCAAAGAAGATTCCAGTAAAGTGTGAAAACTGTGAAGCTGTGAAGAAGCAAAACAATACACTTATCTATAACTTGAATAGTTTGAAGGAATCTTATGATGTACTGAACAAAGCAATGAACCAATACAATTTAACTAGTGAAGAACAAGCAACAGCGATGAAAACACTTCAAGGAGCTTTTATGACGAAGCAAAAAGTGGTGAACAATTACATTGAGAAGTGTGCTGCTCTTGAACAGAAACTGGAACTGCAAAGAATCGAAACTGAAAGAGTTAATCGTTTGTTGAAAAGTTATTCATGTACTTCTTATGTCATTGACAGGATTTATCCAACTGTTGAAGGCATGAAGGCATTTGAAGAAGTTGAATTAACTGAAGAAAAGAAGGATGATGGAAAAGAGACTGAAGAAAAGACTCCAGAAATGAAAAACAAGAAGAAGAATGATACAAAGAAAAAGACTGACAAGAAGGATTCTGGTAAGAAACAAGATGTCAGTTACAACAAGTGTCCACCCCCGCTAGAAAATGGATATTTGCCCAGGAATCCAAATCAGGAAAGAGTCGAAAAAGCAACAAATTTACAATGGGAGTCGGAGTCGTCAGTCAATTTGCCAGAAAATATTGATGTCGTGTTTACATCATCTGACACTAATCATGAGTCCGAGTTAATTAAGAAAGTCGTCGATCAGGTGTTAGATAAAGATGAAACTGAGGAGTCAAAGTCAGAGTCAGAGTCAAAGTCTGGTTCTGAGAGTTCGAGTTCGACGGTCAACAGTCAAAATTCTTCAGTTAAAAGGGTTTACAACAAAGAATTCCTGTTATCAAAATCTAATTTGAGTGACGAAACATTCAAAGTTGCATATACATTGAATGATTCTGACAAATTATATTCTGATGAGGAATTTCCACTAAGAGGTGTAAAAACTGAGATGATCAAAAGGATTTTCAAACTAACAGAAATCAATTTTTCTGAATTAAAAGATGTAAATCTTATTGATAAACCTAAAAAATACACCTCAAGAGTACAACAAAGATTAAACAAGAAAAAAGGTTACAGCTCTGGTTCTGGTTTTCACAAGAAACCAAACCCTAACCGTAATTTCAAAAAGAAAGGTCTTGGTTTTACTCCAACAGAAAAACAGAAAAATGAAACATATGTTCGTGATTTTAAAGAAAAGATGACATTTGTTTCAGGTACATCAAGAGATGAGGAAGAAAAGAAAAAGTTTTGGAGGCAGTCAAATAGTGAGTTTCTTGCAACGAAGCAAGAAGAGATGAAGTTTGCTGGACAAAGGAAAGATACGAGAACCAGTTTCCAATGCAACACTGTTGGACATATTGCCAGAGATTGTTTTAAGGCAACACCATTAAAACAGGGAGTTTCTCGTAAACAGAAAGAAAAAGAAGTTGTGTTTGAACCACCAATTGACAGAACTAAATTGTTCAAAAATTCGATTTTTGAAATTGGTGAAAGTTCAAACAGGTTTTACAAGAAAAGAGGAAATCTTGACAACCAGAAATGGGTTGTTAAGAAGTCTGTTGATAGTTCTAGCGATGATTCTGATAGGTTAAAATCAGAGGAGCTATCTTCTGGCGATGAATCTGATTCCATAAAATCAGAGGAGCCACAGGTTGAGTTAAAATTGAAAACTTCAGTTCCTCAAATGGATGATGTTCATTTTCAACCTTTGAAGGATGAAAATTTTAAGAAGAAAATTGGTAAAGTTGAGATATCAAACCAATTTTATGATGATAACAAGGTTTTTGATGTTGAAAAAGCTTTTAACCCCACAGTGAAACACATTTTTGGTAAAATGATTGATCGAAAAGTCAAAGGGGTTAAAGAATTTTATGAGAAGAAGATGCAGAAGGAGAAAATTGAACCATCCCTGGTTTGTGACTGGGATGGTTCATACTATGAACAATGAGTCTGTGGACTTGCCGGAGATCCCAAGTTGGTAATCGTGGATCAGGAATCGGCATCATTCTGTGTATTTGTTTGTGTTTTTCGTACAAGTGGTAAATCAGGGACATTAAGTTGTATCTGATTTTCTACAAGTGGTTAAAAAACAATGTGATGATTTAATTCCCAATTTTACAAGTGATAAAATCAACAAAACTTATTTTCCGGAAAAACCATTTGATTAAAACAAACTTAAGTGTTTTGAAATCGATGGGAAAATAGTTTGTTGTGAGGGGGAGTTCTGATTGTTTATGCCAAGTGGATGGCGATTTGAAGTGATTTGATATCAGTTGTCATGTTCTTGTACAGTTTGTTTTCAAATTTCCTAAAATGTGTTTGCATTTTAGGGGGAGTAAAAAATTTCAGAAAATCCAAAAACATTTGAAAATTTGAAAAAGACAAAAACATGATAAAATTCAAAAATGAGTTTTGTTGTGAATAGAGGAAATGATAGTACATCAGTAGACTGTCACAACATGCTAAAGAAATGTAAAGTAAAAATGTGATAAACAATCTCACTGTGGATATGTCAGTAGGTTTTTGCACATTTAGTAAATTGTGACGAGATATAAATATAAAATTTACTTGCGTCTACGTGGGGAACACCTCCAGGATATATAGGTAACCCCTGAAATCTTGTTTGAAAGGTCCCGTATTCTGAGATACTAGGTCTTTATACTCAGTGATATCTGGGGTATTATCCCGGGACTTCTGATTTTGCGGAAGCAATGGCCTAGTCCCCGGAGAATACTTTCTGCTTGCTTGAAATATAGCACCACCCTCAGCTAAAAAATGATGAAACATTGAAAAATGCTAATCATGGCTGTTGTAATACAAAAGATCCTCTAAAGGGGACACACCTAAAAGTCAACTAGGCTCTCTGCTGAACGGAAGTTCTGACCTGAGCTATCACGGTTGCATAATTTATTCCCCTTACAGATATCATCTGTGGTATACTCACCTGTAAGACTGAATATTGGGGTCTGGATACGGGAGTATATACTGAGGTGGGACACATGTAGATGTTTAAGTCCTAAAACATTAATCTCGTATCTCGAAGCAGTTGAACTTTGTGTGAAAATTTAAGTGGACAAGTATACTGACAATCTAAGTGAATCGTTTAAAACTTAAAATGAAATGAAGCTTAACGGTGTTGATGATTTGTCTCAGAAACTGATATGATCCTCTTGCACAAACTCACAAAAATATTGTTTGTAAATATTTCTTTATTGCATTTCATTACTTTAAAAAATTTCAAAAAGATTTTTAGTGTGTTTTAACATAAAATTTTGAAAAATACAAAAAGATTTTCGACAACGGGTATTGAAAAGCTGATTTTCAAAGTTCCGAGTGCTAAACATGATGAGTATGATTTGAGGGGGAGTTTGTGTTTAGAACTGATTATTTTTGTCAAAACTTCAAGTGGATCATCAGATTGAAAGATCATTTTGATTAGATTTTTAGAGAAGGGTCTGAATTAGTGAAAGTTTATATGTTTGAAATGTGTAAATTGTAAAATTTATTGTGAGGTAGAGTTTATGCAGGTTTAAAGATTGAGAAGTGATGATTCTGAAAAGCCAAAATTGTGAAAGTCAGACAACGATCCTGAAGCAGATGATGCTGAAGAACTAAAGGAATGCCAGCACATTGAAAGGGGGAGTCTGTTGATGCTGATAGAAAGAGTGAAGCACAAAGACTGATAAAGACTGAAGATTGAGGAGACTCAACACTTAAGACTCGTCAACATCTGAGGGGGAGTCTGTTGGTGCAGTCATCTGTCGTCTTCGTCTTATGTCGAGTCTTGAGTTCAGTGCGAATCTAATCAAGTTTGAGAGTTTCGCTTGAAAGAATTAGGTTTCACTTGAAGCATGTTCAAGCGAAATCATGAGTATGAGATTTCGCTTGAAGCATGTCCAAGCGAAATCTAAACTCTATATATAGTGTTGTTGACTTGTCATTTGTAACATTTTTAACAGAACAAGATACCGAGGTGCTGCCGGTTTTCCTTTCGATTGTAAACTGTGTCAATTCAATATAAAAGAGGATTAAATTGTGAAACAAGCTGTTTTACCATCCGTTTCTCTGTTTCCGCCTTTGAAACGGACTAGAACTCTTCCAAACGACTCGTTTGTGTCGGAATCCGATCCTACAGTCTCGAAGCCTCTCCATCTCGAGTAATATAATCCCCTCGGTATCATGGTTAGTGAGATATTGATCGAGTGATTCATGTTCTTTTGTGATACTTGTTTAGAGTTAAAATGGTATTAAAACTGATGTTGTGTACTCTTGCTTAAGAAATCACACTCAGGGTTGTATGTTCTTAGAATCAATGATGCGTCTAATGTAGATTCACTACCGAATCTAACCTAATGTACAATGGAGGTAGATTGGTGATGAGGTTTTGTATAGTGATTAGAATTCATTAAATATTGTTATTGGTCGTGAAATGATAAGTAATGTTGATTGTTGTGTTCTGATGATTATGATGAAACTGTTGATCGACAATTAGGGTTTTCAGGAAAACCAAAACCGTCTGTTGATGCTGCGACGAAGGTTCCCCACGAGGAACTTAAGTCGGCGAAGGGTATGATTCTTCGATGGCTGGCCTCGATGAACCTTTAAGGTTCTTCGTCAGACGTGAACTCGACGAAGGATAGTCCTTCATCACACCAACTCCCGACGAAGAATAATACTTCGCCATTATCATTTTCAGCGAAGAATGGTTCTTTGCCGTGAGGAATCTTCGTCGTGCAAATGAATAGTAGCAGTGATAGTTTGAAATGTATGTGATGTTGGATACTTATGTATATGAAATACTGTTGTTGCATGATAACCACACTGATTAAGAATGAGAAATCCGACTTGACCTGTGTAAGTAGAACAGTCTCCGGTTATATATTGGTAAGTGACATGCACATGGGATGTGGACTTCTATGAGAATTGGATATGTGCTACATGTTGAACAGTGATCTTTGTGCTTGATGCAAACTGTGTAAAACACGTGACTTGAATGATTGTGAAACTGATTTTGATTGGTAACCACGGTAGGGTTTGGGTTGACCAACTTGGAAGGGTAACTAAACATACCGAGCAAATTTAAGGTGAGTTCATTCTTCTTGAGCATGCGTCCCGATGGGTGGGACAATCATTGGGTATTCCTGAGAGGAATAGGTCTTTTGGGTAAAAACTAGAATGTTAGATAATACACTCATTTCCTATCACCTTAAGTCCCATCATATACCGAATAGTTACCTGAGATGTAACGGGGTATTAGTTGATAGCGCTATTAGGCTTGGCAACCTCACACTGTACCTGAGAGGACGGGCGTGAACTAATGACCTTAATCATGACCAATGCTTAGATGGGGGGCATTGGGGACGGGCAAAACAATCTGGAAGCCATCTTGTACGACACTCGAGTTATTATCAACATTATAATCAACGAACGGAACTAAACACTTGGTAACTAACGTTTTCGTAAAACTATGAACTCACCAGCGTTGTCTGATACACTTGTTGCATGCTCGCAGGTCCTTAGGTACTATGGATAAGGAACTTGCTATCTGGGATTGCTGGAGTGGTTATGGGTCGCACTGTTTGGATATGCAGGACTTGTTTACTGATTTCACATACATTTGGTTTGAAATGTTTAAACAGTGAATTACTACTTACTTCCGCTGAACATGTTAAACTTGGATTATGTTTATGAATGTTTTAACATTATAAATGGAAACTTTGTCTTATAACTTGATATCAGTTCAATGTGATTGGTGGCTAGATCCCGGTTTGTCACACGCCTAGCGGGGACACTGCATGTGGTATTTTGGGGGTGTGACAGTTTGGTATCAGAGCCACTGGTTATAGTGAACTAGGTTTTAAAACGTTTTTATAAAACCAGACTATAACCAAACAGTTCAGAAAATCGACCATGACACTCAGCTCGAGATTGCAAGGTACGTCTCTTATTTACTTATTGCATAGCATATCTAGTATACATTTATGTATGACATTACATGCGAACGCACACTTAGCACTACAACATGAATTCCTGTGTTACTAGCCTATGTTAGGTGTTTGATAGTGTGACGCCCCTCTAAACCTTCATGATTTGTGTTATGGTGTCTTTTGATTTACTGCTCGAAATTGAGGAACCTTCTAGCACGAGTTGGGAGGAGCTGAGATAAACATGTAAATCGTGTTGTTATTATGGGTGCACACATAATAATAATGTGGGGTGCATGTGAGTCTCAGTGAGGCCGGACAAGTGTAAAAGGGGTTCTGCTCTGTTGTCTGATGTAATGATAGAACTCAGCAATCTGTGGAAGTCATAGTGATGCATGACTCCTACTCAAACCCGACTTTTAACCTTTCCCCACTTGTTTTATATAGAATCATGAGTGGACGAACTGGCGGACGTGGTGGAGGCCGCGGTGGTGGACGTGGCAACATTAATATGACCCAAGCTGAATTGACCGATTTGATCAATACTCGTGTGGCTGAAGCCTTGGTGGCTCAGCAGGCTAGTACGATATGTGCCAAATACTCTTTATCCTTGTGTCGCGTATTCGAATCTTACTCGTGTGTTGTGTTCTCTTTCGTCTTTAGGTCAACATGTGACAACTCGAGTTTCCAAGATTCCATCTTCGCATTAATTGCACGATTAATTGTTTAAGTTGTTTGTTTACACGACTTGTTTGTTTCACAACTGTACACGTTTGTAATATGTTAAATCGTATTGTGGTTGGTATGTTATATATATGGTGTGCATCACATTTGAGTGTATGTTGAGAATATGTTTCATGTTAATATGGTGTTATGTGTAATTAAAAATGGAACTTTGACCGAACACCCTCTAGCCGAAAACCCCCACCCATTCACGAAAACACTTCATGTGTTTTCGTCCACCTTGAGGCCAACGAAAATAACAGTGGGCTTGGCCCAATATCGATTAAATAGAGTTTTGGTTATAACATGTATGCGTGATCAGTATTCGGCAAAAACCCTAATCACTCCTCACCTCCTCTCGCTACCCTATTCTGCCCGACGAATCAGCTTTCCTCTCTCCTCCGAATTGACATTCTGGTAAGTATAATATTAAGGATTTTAATATTGTGTGGCTATGATTGGTTGCATGCTTAGTGTCATCGATTTGTATGTGTGTCACGTGGTGTGTCTCTGTTGAATAGAGGCTAGGGATCGAATAGGTACTTTTATAAAGTCTGACATGCACATATTATTGGAATTAATGAATCTGGTACATGCACATGTTGGTGAAATTGAATGACATATAGGACAAATCTGTTGTGGGAGATGTTGATTGGACCGAAGTTCTTTCTGTTGTTTCTTAGTGGGCCGATATTAGACTTCAATCAACACTAATTGCATGTGACTTTTTGATGAATTGAATTGAGTGGGCCGCACATGTTGATTGTTTATTGGACCGAACCCAAACCTAGCAAACTGTTATGCATAGGGTATCGATTACAGAAGTGATATGATTAGTGATCATGGTGTTATATGTTAATTGCTGGTTCGATGATAGCATGTAAAACGGCTGTTAGCATGTTTAGGGTTTCCTGTTGTTGCGTAACTGATGATGATGATGATTATGCCACGAAAACCCCTTGGCCGACGAAAACACAATCACGATGAAAACCCAAGAGGGTTTTCGCCACAAAAGGGATTTCGCCACAAGAGGGTTTTCGTCTAATGATCTGTTACTTTATTAACTCAGTTAGATTATCACTCTGTTAAGTTGTTAACGCTGTTAAACATGTCAAATATGTAAAGTATGATAACCGAGTTATGTTAACCATGTTAAGTATGTTAACCTTGCTACGTATGTTAACTCTGTTAATTCTGATCAACGCTGTTAACACTGTTAAGCTTATCATGACTGTTAATGAATAATCTTGTTAGAGTAGACTGGGAAATCCACTATGTGAAGCGTGAATTACGTGAACTTGATTAACTGTTTACACGTTACGTGATGTTAACCATCCAGTACATTTAGTGACTTCGATTGCATGTGAAACTTTACCAACATGAACTGACTGTGTATACATGCATACTTTAGGCTTTGATTGATTGTTTGCGAGCTCGTAGTTAACATTCCAAGCAAACCAAGGTGAGTTCACACTCTATCCAAGGCATGGGATTCCCAAGGGTTGGGAATGGGTTGAAGAACTGAACGGTAACTACAAACTTGCGTATTCCACATACAACAGGATACGTACGACTATAAGACCATCACTCTATCATTTGAAGTCCCTCATTTATCGACTTAATCGCCGAGGCCTATGGCGAGCGGGTCATTAGTAGATAACGCTATTAGGTTTAACAAACCTCACACCGTGTCGTCCGAACGGGCGTGTACTAATGGACTACGGGCAAAGGGTCAATGCTGATAGACATTGACTTAGGGCACCTCCTACATTTTCGTAGCAGTCGATACGCATGGTCTAGTAACACATGGGAAGCCCCCACTAATCTTCGCAAACATGTCTGGGAGACCGCGATACGAATCAATACGATACATGGTTTACAAAACGAACATATGATTTACGAAACGAATGCTATAACTAAACAACCAACCGTGAACTCGCTCAACTTTATTGTTGACTCGTTGTTACATGCCTTGCAGGTCGTTAGGTACTCATGGAGCTTGCACAGGGAGGCGCGGTCGTTGTGGGACATGGCAGAGTGTGCCATGCTAAAAACATTACTTTATTTCATACTTAATACTTACATTGGGTTTTGCAATTATGCTTCCGCTAAACACTTAACTACATTTCTGATTTGAAACACCTTTCATATTATGTGGTTGAATTTTACTTATTACTTGTTATGTTCAATATGATTGGTGGCTTGATCCTGGTCAGTCACGCCTCCAAGCGGTGATACTCCACGTGTGGATTTTGGGGGTGTGACAGATTGGTATCAGAGCCATTGGTTATAGTGAACTTGGTTTTAATAAGGGGGGAAATTTTTTTATTAAAACCAGACTATAACCTGTACAGTGCTCAACGATCCACAACGACGCTTCGCTCCACGTGCAAGCCTCGACATTCTAGGTGATATGATTTATGTTTGCATTGCCTACTTGCTAGATTACATAGAACTTTGCTCATGGTATGCTTAGATAAACGTAGCAACTATTGTTTGAAAACACGTGTGTGCTTACTCTCTTCTGTCATCGCATTTTCGCGAACCTTTCTCACTCATGTTTCCTTTAATATGAAGATCATGAGTGGACGCGTTAACCTAACTCAAGCCCAGTTGGCGGCTTTGATCACTGAACAAGTTACTACAGCACTCGCAGCTGCCCAGGCAGGAGGTATAACCTGCCATCACAACTTACTCTGGGATCTTTAGATCCTACTCTCGTAACCCAACACTTGTGCTTAATTCTGTTTACTCTTACGCACACAACAGGTCAGAACGCTCAGCCACCTGTATGCACATTCAAGACTTTTATGGACTGTCGTCCTACTACTTTCAGTGGCACTGAAGGGGCCGTTGGACTCCTCCACTGGTTCGAGAAGCTCGAATCGTTCTTCGAAATGTGTGAATGCCCTGAGGCTCGTAGGGTGAAGTACGCCACTGGTACTCTCGAAGGCACTGCGCTAACTTGGTGGAACGCGCAAGTTCAGATGCTGGGGCTGGCGGCAGCTAATGCCACCCCATGGAATGATTTTAAGGAAATGATCAAACGGGAATACTGTAGTCGTGATGACATCCACAAACTGGAAGTGGAGTTCTTTAACCTGAAGATGACGGGGTCAGAGATAGAGGCGTATACGAAACGATCTAACGAACTGGCAGTATTATGTCCAACTATGGTGGATCCTCCCATCAAGCGCATTGAGCTGTACCTCAAAGGCTTAGTACCAGAGATTCAAAGTCATGTGACTTATGCTAACCTTGCTACTATTCAAGATGTTACTCGTCTTGCTCATCGTCTCACAGACCAGGCAGTGGAACAGAACAAGCTGCCTAAGCGTATTGGTGCTGCTACTACTGTTACTACTTCTGCTATTCCCAGTGACAACAAGAGAAAGTGGGATGGAACCTCCAGCAAGGGTTCAACTTTAGTTCAGTCCCAAGCACAGCAGTGAAAGATTGATGATTATCAGAGCCCTGGTCAGCAATCTTCTGGTAGTCAAAGGCAGGGTGGATATCGAGGAAACCTCCCGAAGTGCAACACATGCAACAGACACCACAATGGTCAGTGCAACAGGGGTCGTTGCCAGAGGTGTCTCAAGATGGGTCATGAAGCTAAGGATTACAGGAGCTCACGACCTGCAAATCAGAACCAACAACAACAACAACCAGCTCCACAGAACCAGCAGCAACAGGGAGGTAACAGGGGATGCTTTCAGCGTGGTGCTGAAGGCCACTTCAAGCGGGATTGCCCCCAGTTAAATCAAAATCCGAACAACAACAACAACAATAATCAGGGCAGTGGGAACAACAATGGGAACAACAACGGGGGAAACAATGATGGAAACAATGGTGCCAGGGGTCGAGTGTTTGTGCTGGGTCAGGGTGACGCAAGGAATGATCCTAACGTAATGATGGGTAAGTTCCTTCTCGACGACTTTTATGTTACTGTTTTATTTGATTCGGGTGCCGATACCAGTTATGTGTCCTTAAAAGTTAGTCAAATGTTGAAACGTACACCAACTCCCTTAAACACCAAGCATGTCGTAGAGTTAGCAAACGGTAAAGGTGTTGAGGCCACTCACATAGTCAAGGGTTGTAATCTCGTCTTAGATGGGCAGACTTTCTCCATCAATCTCATTCCTATAGTCTTGGGGAGTTTCGACATCGTCATTGGAATGGATTGGTTATCGCAACAGCAAGCAGAGATCCTGTGCAAGGAAAAGATTGTTCGTATTCCCCGTTCTGGCAAAGAACCTCTCAAAATTCAAGGCGACAAGAGTGGTGCGGTGGTAGGCATCATCTCCTTTCTCAAGGCCCAGAAGTGTTTGCGAAAGGGCCATACCGCTATTTTAGCACTCGTTACTGATGCATCGACGAAAGAAAAGAAGATAGAGGATATTCCAATTGTACGCGACTTTCCTCAAGTGTTTCCTGAGGAATTACTTGGTCTACCGCCTCATCGCCAGGTTGAATTACAGATCGAGCTAGCTCCTGGAGCAGCACCCATAGCTCGAGCACCTTATCGCTTAGCTTCAATCGAACTAGAAGAACTGTCTAAGCAATTGCAAGAACTCTTGGAAAAGGGTTTCATTCGTCCTAGCTCTTCGCCCTGGGGAGCTCCCGTATTGTTTGTGAAGAAGAAAGACGGTACCTTCCGCATATGCATAGATTACCGCGAACTGAACAAGGTGACCGTGAAGAATCGCTATCCTCTCCCACGCATTGACGACATGTTCGATCAGCTGCAAGGGTCGAGCTACTATTCAAAGATTGATCTGAGGTCAGGCTACCATCAACTAAGAGATCGGGACGAGGACGTCTCCAAAACAGCATTCAGAACACGCTACGGCCATTACGAGTTTCTGGTCATGCCATTCGGGCTAACAAACGCGCCTGCAGTCTTCATGGATCTTATGAACAGAGTGTGCAAGCCTTACTTGGATAAGTTCGTGATTGTATTCATCGATGACATTTTGATCTACTCCAAGAGTCAGGAGGAACATGAGCAGCATTTACGACTCATTTTGGAACTCCTTCGAGCAGAACAGTTGTACGCCAAGTTTTCAAAATGTGACTTTTGGCTTCGTGAAGTCCACTTTCTAGGCCACGTGGTAAACAAGGATGGGATTCATGTTGATCCATCTAAGGTAGACTCGATTAAGAACTGGCCTGCACCTCGCACACCAACGGAAATCCGCCAATTCTTGGGTTTGGCGGGCTACTACAGAAGGTTCATCAAAGACTTCTCCAAGATTGCACAACCCCTTACCTCACTAACTCAGAAAGGCGTTATTTATCGTTGGGGTAATACACAGGAATCCGCATTCCAGCATTTGAAAGATAAACTTTGTAGCGCACCTATTCTTTCATTGCCAGAGGGCACATACGATTTCGTGGTTTATTGTGACGCATCAATTCAGGGTCTTGGTTGCGTACTGATGCAACGGGATAAGGTCATTGCTTGCGCCTCGCGCCAACTTTAGATTCACAAAAGGAATTACACTACACACGATTTGGAGCTGGGAGCTGTTGTTTTCGCACTCAAGATATGGAGACATTACCTATACGGTACCAAGTGCACCATTTACACCGATCACTGGAGTCTCGAGCATATCTTCAAGCAGAAAGAGTTGAACATGCGACAACGTCGATGGGTCGAGCTACTGAATGATTATGAATGTGCCATCAAGTACCATCCGGGCAAAGCCAATGTTGTGGCCGACGCCCTCAGTCAAAAGGATACTACACCTAGACGCGTACGTGCTTTACAACTCACTATCCAATCTAGTCTTCCTTCACAGATACGAGATGCTCAGGTAGAAGCATTGAAACCAGAAAACGTCAGGGCTGAAGCTCTACGCGGCTCAAGGCAACGATTAGAACAAAATGAAGACGGCGCTTATTACGTAACAGGACGCATCTGGGTCCCACACTATGGAAACTTACGCGAGCTTGTGATGGATGAAGCACATAAGTCTCGTTACTCGGTACATCCTGGTTCGGATAAGATGTACCACTATCTTAGAACTACGTATTGGTGGCCTAGCATGAAAGCTCACATAGCAACTTACGTTAGCAAATGTCTAACTTGTGCGAGAGTCAAGACCGAATACCAGAAACCATCAGGCCTACTTCAACAACCAGAGATTCCACAATGGAAATGGGAGCAAATTTCCATGGATTTTGTTACTGGCCTGCCTAGATCTCAATGTGGGAATGATACTATTTGGGTGATCGTGGATCGACTCACAAAGTCTGCACACTTCTTGGCTATCAAGGAAACGGATAAGTTCTCCACTCTCGCAGACGTCTATCTTAAAGAAGTGGTTTCGATGCACGGGGTGCCAACCTCCATAATTTCCGATCGTGATGCACGTTTCACTTCAGAACTTTGGCAAGCGATGCACAAATCTTTTGGCTCTCGATTAGACATGAGCACAGCTTATCACCCGCAAACGGATGGGCAGTCTGAACGCACCATCCAAACTCTTGAAGACATGCTTCATGCATGCGTAATCGATTTCGGCAACGTCTGGGAAAAACATCTTCCTTTGGTGGAGTTTTCGTATAACAACAGTTACCACACCAGCATTCAAGCCGCTCCATTTGAGGCATTGTACGGGCGTAAATGCCGATCACCTCTTTGTTGGGCAGAGGTGGGTGACAGTCAGATCACGGGTCCAGAACTCGTAGTTGATACTACAGAAAGGATTGCTCAGATGCGACAACGCATGGCGGCAGCTCGCGACCGTCAGAAAGCCTACGCTAATAACGCAGGAAACCACTCGAGTTCCAAGTTGGGGATCGAGTGCTACTCAAAGTTTCACCCTGGAAGGGTGTGGTTGGCTTTGGCAAACGTAGCAAACTCAATCCGCGATATGTCGGACCGTTCGAAATCATTGAGAAGATAGGCAAAGTGGCCTACAAACTGAACCTACCAACAGAACTCAGTGCAGTTCACAACGTATTTCACGTCTCAAATCTGAAGAAGTGTCTGTCAGATGAGACCCTCGTAGTTCCTTTGAAGGAGCTCACTATCAATAAACAGTTGCGATTCGTCGAGGAACCAGTTGAAATCACAGACCGAGATGTTAAGGTCCTCAAGCACACCAGAATACCTCTTGTACGAGTTCATTGGAACTCCCGTCGTGGCCCAAAGTTTACCTAGGAACGAGAAGATCAAATGAAACTCAAGTATCCCCAGTTGTTCAGAAACAGTGCAACCACTACTGAGACTGAAGCTACTGTGGAATTTCGGGACGAAATTCCAAACCAACGGGGGGATGATGTGACACCCCAGGAAAAACCAGTAAACTACACAACACAACTAGCTTCCTCAGTAACCACGTGCTAAATTTCGGGACGAAATTTCTTTCAAGTTGGGGATAATGTGACAACTCGAGTTTCCAAGATTCCATCTTCGCATTAATTGCACGATTAATTGTTTAAGTTGTTTGTTTACACGACTTATTTGTTTCACAACTGTACACGTTTGTAATATGTTAAATCGTATTGTGGTTGGTATGTTATATATATGGTGTGCATCACATTTGAGTGTATGTTGAGAATATGTTTCATGTTAATATGGTGTTATGTGTAATTAAAAATGGAACTTTGACCGAACACCCTCTAGCCGAAAACCCCCACCCACTCACGAAAACACTTCATGTGTTTTCGTCCACCTTGAGGCCAACGAAAATAACAATGGGCTTGGCCCAGTATCGATTAAATAGAGTTTTGGTTATAACCTGTACGCGTGATTAGTATTCGGCAAAAAACCCTAATCACTCCTCACCTCCTCTCGCTACCCTATTCTGCCCGAGTTGACTCCTACACCTCTGTTAACAGCTGATGGTAAATTGATTGAAGCTTCACACGTTCTTTTTGGGTGTAAACTCGAACTTATGGGTCAAGTGATCGACATTGACCTACTTCCCGTTACTCTTGGAAGTTTTTATGTGGTCGTCGGTATTGGTTGGTTGTCTAAGCATCAAGCGAGAATTCTCTACAAAGAGAAAATCGTACGTATTCCTGTTCCTAGTGGAGAATCCTTGTCGGTGCAAGATCATCGTAGTGGTGCAATGGTTGGCATCATTTCAGCTATGAAAGCCCAGAAGTGTTTACGAAAGGGCTACCCTGCTATTTTAGCACTTGTCACTGATACTCAGCCTGAAGAAAAGAAGATAGAAGACTTACCTGTGGTCAGTGAGTTCTCGGATGTATTTCCTGAAGAACTCCCTGGTCTACCTCCACACCGTCAGGTGGAATTTCAGATCGACCTTACACCAGGAGCAGCCCCGATTGCTCGTTCTCCTTACCGTCTTGCACCAGGAGAGTTGCAAGAGCTGTTAAATCAACTCCAAGAACTGTTGGATAAAGGTTTTATCCGACCCAGTTCTTCTCCTTGGGGAGCCCCAGTTCTGTTCGTGAAGAAGAAAGATGGGTCCTTTCATATGTGTATAGATTATCGAGAGCTCAACAAAGTGACAGTCAAGAACCGCTATCCTTTGCCACGTATCGACGATTTGTTTGACCAGTTGCAAGGGTCAAGTTTTTACTCGAAGATCGATTTAAGATCGGGCTATCATCAGATGAGAGTCCGAGAGGAGGATGTTCCAAAAACAGCTTTTCGAACGCGGTATGGCCATTATGAGTTTCTGGCTATGCCCTTCGGGTTGACAAATGCACCAGCGATTTTCATGGACCTTATGAATCGTGTGTGCAAACCGTATCACGACGATTTCTTCATTGTGTTTATCGATGACATCTTGATTTACTCTAAGAGCAAGGAAGACCACGAGCGACACTTGCCGCTTATCTTGGAGCCCCTGAGGAAGGAGCAACTCTACGCAAAATTCTCTAAGTGTGATTTTTGGATTCGAGAAGTCCACTTCCTTGGTCACATTGTTAATGAAATGGGGATACATGTAGATCTTGCTAAGATTGATGCTATCAGGAATTAGGCGGCACCGAAGAATCCTTCGGAGGTGCGACGATTTCTCAGCCTCGCTGGGTACTATCGCATATTTATTCAAGATTTCTCAAAGATCGCTCAACCTCTTACCTCGTTGACACAGAAAGGTGTTGTATATTCTTGGGGAACGAAGCAGAAAGATGCCTTCCAACTTTTAAAACAAAAACTATGCAGTGCACCGATATTGTCATTACCTGAAGGAACCGAGAATTTTGTGGTATATTGTGATGCTTCTATTCACGGTCTCGGTTGCGTGCTGATGCAACGCGAGAAGGTGATAGCTTACACTTCTCGACAACTGAAGGTTCATGAGAAGAATTACACAACTCACGACTTGGAACTAGGAGCTATGGTCTTTGCGCTGAAAATTTGGAGGCATTACCTGTACGGTACCAAATGCACTATTTATACCGACCATAGGAGCCTCTAGCATATTTTCGATCAGAAAGAGTTGAACATGCGACAACATAGATGGGTAGAACTCTTAAATGATTATGACTGTGCCATCAAGTATCATCCAGGCAAGGCTAACGTTGTAGCTGATGCCCTCAGTCGAAAGGAGGCAAAACCCAAACGTGTACGAGCCTTGCAGCTCACTATACACTCAAACCTCCCTGACCAGATCCGTTCTGCTCAAACTGAAGCGTTGAAGGAAGAGAACATTAAATCGGAGTATTTACGGGGCATGGAGAAACGACTCGTAGAGAGATCTGACGGCATTTACTATTTCATGGAACGGATATGGGTTCCATTGTTTGGAAATCTTAGAGAGCTCGTCATGGACGAAGCACACAAGTCTCGCTACTCTGTACAGCCAGGTTCAGATAAGATGTATCAGGACCTCAAAGTCTTATATTGGTGGCTGTCACACCCCTTTCTTAGGCGGAAGCACGAGGTGTGATCATGAAAGGTTTTCATTGCATACGATTGGTAAACATAATACATGCTCATAAAAATAACTTCAAACACCATTATCATTACATAACGGAAAACATAGTTTAAGTTTTTACATCATGAGACAACATATTGTCTGGAAGTCTACAACTTTATTTAAGGATAAACATAAACAACATCCAGGAGCATGAGTAAGACCGCGCGCACATCCACTTTTAGTTACCTGAAATACTTGTGAGTTTTTGGAAAAACGTCAACATAATGTTGGTGTGAATTCATGCAATTTGTATTTCAGGCTAGTATACTTTGTATGAAAACGTGATATGTGTCTTGTAAAATAAGGTATTCTTGTGTAAGTAAAGTACTCTTGTATAAATAAAGTATTCTTGTGGTATGAACCAAATAAAGTATTCTTGTGTACGAACCTCGTACAAATAAAGTATTCTTGTGGTATGAACTATAAAGTATTCTTGTATGTATCAGGGTTGTTAATGGGTTGCAAGGCCATTAACATGTGGCACGACATAGGAAGTCACCAAACAATAGGCATTTTTCTAGTTGTCGATTCACGACGAAGACACAAAAGCACTACTCGGTACTAGTTTTCACCAAGAGTGTGGCTGCCCGGTCACCCGTTACATCTAACCTTTTGTTCTGCGGTCTAAGTATGTACACGATTAATGGTGCTTATGGTACCCTATTCGTGACACGATTTCTCGTATCATTTCTCGTATCATTCCTCAAAACGCATCATACTTGGTACTAGTTATCACCAAGGGTGCTTCTTGTTTTTGTATCCATCATACCATTTATAAACATTGTAACATTTGTAACATGTATTTCACCCCCGAAGTTATAAAACTGAAAACAGTTAAAAGAAAAGGGGGAGCATGAACTCACAACTTTGTGTTCCTTGCGTCAAAAACTTCACCGGATTTGCTTAATTAACTTCGTGACCTATACGTGTTTTCTTAACGTTAGCCACTAGACTTGTATCGCACAAGTACAGTCACTATCTTTTGTATATGTTTTCTTGTGTTAAAAATAATTTATATTTTTAACTATGTATCTTACTTATATTATTTTCTCAAAAATAAATATAAGTATCTTGTATTTTGCACCTGAATTATGTATTTTGTTCAATACTTCATTTAATGTTCATAACTTGTCCAAGTTATGTATTCTATCAAGTAATATATTTTCATAAATATATTCTCTTGTATTTGTCTAAGTATGTTGTATGTGTATTTTTGTATCTTCACTTCTTACGAGTATTTAGTGTATCTTCAGGACCTAATACACTATTACGTGCAATACATACTACATACGCTTAGCACAAAATTTGGTGATCAAATATATATATTTTTCTCACAAATATACATACTTAATATCCATTTTTATTTTTGAAGAAATCCTCATTTCTTAACACAAAAGTTTGGGAAACCTTGGTAAATGTTTTTAGATACATTTTTAGGGAATAAGTTTCTCAAAAACTTATATTTTTCTAAGTGTCAAAATTTATAAAAATTTTGACATAGGTTCCCCTAAAAATGGAGGTTTCCCATGTTTTCAAAACATGTGTTTATTTTCTTTTAAATCATCATCAAGCATCAACAACTCATTCAAGTCTTACTACAAGCCAAAATCATGTAAATCACACTATATCATGAACTTGAAGTTTTTGTAAAAACTTGTAGCAACTTACCATGTTATTTAGTAGGTTTAGTTACCCTTAAAAACATGGTTGTTTGTTTGTAACTCACATTATTAAAAGATTTGGTCCTTTACCACTTGTAATTAAATTTTACAAAAATGTTTATTTGTAACACTTAGGAGGGTATTCTGGATAATAAAACATGGATTCTACATAATAATTATGTGTTAAAAGCTGATTTATAGCTGAATTTAATAGAATTCTGCACTTAAAGTGCGTTTCGGGTGCTTTTTAGTGCGTATTTTTGCTTCCGGAAAGTCTACATATTAACCCTTGTATGTACTCTTGGGTTTTAATGTATTCTTGTCGTTGGACCTACACCTAGGCTCCAATTCTATTGTCTAACCGCTTTCTGCAGAATTGTTGACACAGTATGTCTTACCGGTGAGTTTACTAGTATTTCTGACGCAACGCTGTTCATTAATGCATAAGGTAATTCTTGTAGTATAAAACGTGCATGAATTCACTTGTTTAGTATGTAATTAGACAATGTTGACATTTAAGCACATAATTGCAGTCATTAAATAATAATTAAAGTGTACGGAAATTACCGGTTTGGTGCCAGTTGTCACAGTCTCCCCCCGTTAAAAGAATTTCGTCCCAAAATTCAGGCTGAGCTGACTCTTGCAGGAGTCTTCTTGAACAGGTGGGGGTACTTTTCTTTGAACTGGTCTTCACGTTCCCATGTGTACTCGGGACCGTGCTTAGAGTTCCAACGTACTTTGACAAGTTTCACACTGCTCCTCCTGGTCTTGTTGACTTTCCAGTCGGTAACCTCAACGGGTTGTTCTGTAAATCGGAGGGCGTCATCAATATGTACTTCATCCGCAGGGATGATCGCGTTTTCTTGTGTTGGACTCTTCTTGAGGTTGGATACATGAAACGTATCATGTACTCCATTAAGTTCTTCCGGTAACTCCAACTTGTACGCCACAGTACCAATTCTTTCCAAGATTCTGAATGGTACGATGTATCATGGATTCAGCTTTCCACGCTTTCCAAATCTTACTACGCCCTTCCAAGGTGAGACTTTTAACAACACTTTGTCTCCCACCTCGAATTCTAATGGTTTTCGTCTTCGATCAGCGTAGCTCTTTTGTCGATCTCAAGCTGCCTTAACGCGCTCTCGGATCTGCATAATCTTGTCGGTTGTCTCTTGTACAAGTTCAGGACCAACCATGCGTTTATCTCAAGCGTCTGCCCAACATAAGGGCGATCGGCACTTGCGGCCTTACAGAGCTTCAAACGGTGCGGCTTTTATGCTTGTATGATAACTGTTATTGTAGGAAAACTCAACTAAAGGTAGATGAGTATCCCAGCTGCCGCCTAGGTCCATGACACATGCGCGAAGCATATCTTCCAGCATTTGTATAGTCCGTTCGCTCTGACCGTCTGTTTGTGGATGGAATGCCGTGCTTAGATCTAATTGAGATCCAAAGGCTTCCTGAAAGGATTGCCAGATTCTTGAGACAAAGCGTCCATCTCTGTCTGAAATAATTGAGATAGGCACTCCTTGCCGTGCCATAATTTCTTTTAAGTATATTTCAGCAAGCTTTCCCGTGCTATCCTTTTCTTGGATCGGTAGGAAATGCGCAGATTTCGTTAACCGATCGACTATCACCCATATCATGTCATGCCCTCTAGGGGTCCTGGGTAATTTTGTTATGAAGTCCATCGAGATTTGCTCCCACTTCCACATGGGTATCTCTAGTTGTTGCAGTAGACCGGACGGTTTCTGATATTCAGCCTTAACCTTAGCACAGGTTAGGCACTTTCCAACATAAACAACAACATCGCTTTTAAGTCTCGGCCACCAATAGTAGTCTTTCAAGTCTTGATATATTTTGTCCGATCCTGGATGGATCGAGTATCTCGATTTGTGTGCTTCGTCAAGGATGACTTCTCGAATACCGCCATAGAGCGGAACCCAAATACGCTTCTTAATGTATAAGGTTCCCTCTTTATTTGGCACCATATATTTCAACATACCCCGGAGGTATTCAGCTTTACGGTTTTCCATCTTAAGGGCTTCTTGTTGTGCATCACGAATGCGTGCAGTGAGGTTCGTTCGAATAGTCATTTCCAATGCTCGAACCCTTAGGGTCTTAACCCTTTCTTTTCGACTTAGCGCGTCTGCTACAACGTTTGCTTTTCCAGGATGGTACTTAATCTCACAGTCATAATCGTTTAGTAGCTCGACCCATCGTCGCTGACGCATGTCTAATTCCTTTTGTTCAAGTATGTGTTGCAGGATTTTGTGATCTGTGAAGATTGTACATCGAGTACCATATAAATAATGTCGCCAGATCTTCAAGGCGAATACCACCGCACCTAGTTCCAAGTCGTGCGTGGTGTAATTCCTTTCACGTACCTTCAATTTCCTGGAAGCGTAAGCGATGACTTTTGGCGTTGCATAAGCACACAACCCAAGCCTTGTCGTGAAGCGTCGCAGTATACCACGAAGTCTTCAGTGCCTTCGGGTAAGGACAGTATCGGTGCATCGCATAGCTTATTTTTGAGCAGTTGGAAGGCTTCTTCCTGCTTGTCACCCCAGTCGTACTTCTTGTCTTTCCGTGTAAGGGTAGTTAGCGGTTGAGCTATCTTTGAGAAATTCTCGATGAATCGCCGATAATAGCCCGCTAAACCCAAAAATTGTCGAACTTCAGTTGGGGTTTTGGGCGCTTCCCAATTCTTTATTGCCTCTATTTTGGATGGGTCTACATGAATGCCCTTCTCATTCACAACGTGACCAAGAAATTGTACTTCGCGAATCCAAAATTCACACTTGGAGAATTTCGCATAAAGTTTCTCTTTCTTCAGTAATTCCAAAATGGTTCTGAGGTGTTGCTCGTGTTCTTCTTTCGTTCGCGAGTAAATCAGGATATCATCGATAAACATAATCACGAATTTATCGAGATATGGTTTGCATACGCGGTTCATTAGATCCATAAATACCGCTGGCGCGTTCGTCAGTCCGAATGGCATCACAAGAAACTCGTAATACCCATAGCGTGTTCTGAATGCAGTCTTTGGCACGCTTTCCTCTTGGATTCTTAACTGATGGTATCCAGATCGAAGATCAATCTTGGAATAATAGCTCGATCCTTGCAACTGACCGAATAAGTCATCAATCCTCGGTAGTGGATACCGATTCTTGATTGTGAGCTTGTTCAGTTCTCTGTAATCGATACACATCCGCAGAGTTCCATCCTTTTTCTTCACGAACAATACTGGAGCTCCCCAAGGTGAGAAGCTTGGCCTTATGAATCCCTTATCCAACAACTCCTGGAGTTGTGTGGATAATTCTTGCATTTCGGATGGTGCAAGCCGATAGGGTGCCTTGGCTACAAGAGCGGCTCCTGGAACCAAGTCTATACGGAATTCGACTTGTCGTTGCGGAGGTAGTCCTGGTAGATCTTCAGGAAAAACATCAGGGAATTCCTTCACCACAGGAATGTCTTCGACTTTCGGCTCTTCAGCTTTCTTATCTACAACGTGCGCTAGGAAAGCAACACATCCTTTCCTTAAGCACTTATGTGCCTTCATACAACTGATGATTCGTAGAGGCGCGCCTCGTTTTTCTCCATGCATGATGAGAGTTTCACCATTCGCTAAAGGGACGCGAATGATTTCCTCATGACAAATAACTTCAGCTTTGTTCTTGGACAACCAGTCCATTCCGACCACTACATCGAACCTACCCAATTGAATAGGTAATAGGTCGATGCTAAAACTTCGTTCACCAAGTTCCAATGTGCAACCTCTAACAACTTCGCCTGATTCAACAAGTTTACCATTGGCTAGCTCTATGGAATAAGGAATATCTAATCTACTAGATTCTATTCCAAGCATACGTTTAAATTCCACAGACATGAAGCTATAGTCGGCCCCAGTGTCAAATAATATGGATGCAAAGCGATTGTTAACGAGAAACGTACCGGTAACCACATTAGGGTCCTCGCGTGCGTTCTTTGCTCCAATCACAAATGCTCGTGCTTGAGCGTGGTTTCCCTTTGGGCAGTCTTTCATGAAATGCTCTTTGCTTCCACAACTGAAGCAACCTTGGTTCTGCCCCTTTCCGTTACCATTCCTGTTACCAGCACCATTTCCATTCCGGTTCTTTCCTTTTCCCCAACAATCCTCAGCATAGTGAACCAACTTTCCACACTTGTCGCATCTTGGAATGCGACAAACCCCTTCGTGATGACGCTTGCAATTGTTGCAAGTGGGCAGAGTGCCCAGGTACCTTTTGGCAGGAGCGTCATTCATGGTTGCAAGAGTTTTCGCCTCCTGAGGCGGGTTAGTGTCACACTTCTTGTTGTTGAAACCTTTGTTGTTGTTGCGGGTTGCTTGGTTCAGATTCGCATGCTTCCTTTTCTTTTCACCTGACGTCTCAGCATGCGTCTCGGTCTTTTCTGTTGGGTTTAGCTACAACTTCTTCATTTGAACACAATCTTTAGTAAGGCTGACAGCCAGAGTTACAGCCTCAGTGATTGTTTGAGGTTTGGCCGAAGTTACCATGCTGCGAAATTCTGAGGCCAATCCACAAATGTAGCGTTCAACGCGCTTAAATTCAGGAGTTACCATATAGGGGATCACCCTAGACAAGTCGTGGAACCTTCGAGTATAACCAGTAATGTCTGCACCTTCCATGGTCAAGTGCCAAAACTCAGTCTCCAACCTTTGGAGTTTAGCACGAGAGCAATACTTTTCTCTCATTCTTTCCTTCAGTTCATCCCAAGTCAGGCCATAAGCGGCATCATCACCCAGGGTTTGGACTTGCAAGTTCCACCAAGTCAAAGCTTCATCGACAAACAACCCAGTAGCAAAAGTGACTTGCTGATCCGCGATACACTTGCTCATGCGGATAGTAGCTTCAGTCTTCTTCGTCCAGCGTACAAACGCTACTGCACCTCCTGTGCCATCGTAGTTCATCGGTTTGCAGTCGAGAAACTGCTTAAAAGTGCAGCCCTGAGCTGCGTTTCCTCGAGATGAATCTCCATTCCCATTGCGTCTTGCATTGCTTGGTCCTCCACTTTGTTCAGTACGATTTGCCTCGTACTGGGCGATAGCTGCGGAGATCCTTTCTTCCAGTAGAGCGTTCAGCTCTTCAGCAGTTCTTGGCAGTGGGGGAGGAGGAGGTTGATCATGAGCGTTCACAGCTCTTCTGGGTGCTATGTTCTGACAGAACACAACACAATAGGGTTAGACATTTGTTTGACATTGTCATACGAGTTAGTGGCAGTACATACATACAGGCATATACCACTTAAGTGACATCAAACAATCCGCCAAATGTATCAATTCATACAGCAACAAACATGCATAAATACTATTGTGTCACGTTTGACCTTTTCTTGTACTGAGGGAATCTATACGTGACAAGACTTGCTGTGGTTTCTGTGCACTGAATTCCATAATTATGTATGCATCCATAATTATGTAACTCCTTGCACAGTCCGCACAGTTCGTTTCATCCTCGTATTTCTTCCTTCAGATAGGTCACTGTTTTCAGGTAAACTCACGTATACCTGTGACATTCTACTTCTAGTATATGTATATGTCAATTATCACACATAATTGCAAGTAATTCTTAATCACAGACAAGTGCTACCCCAGTGCACCCTAAATCTCGTAGTGTCTTTTCTTGACTCTTGTAAACAGTTTCAGGTAGTGGATGTCGCGGAAAGTTTTATGCAATGAAAACTTTTTGAAAAATTATTTTCGTGAAAGGATACTAGAGATTGTAGTCTACACTCGAGAAGGAATCCTGGTTCACTACAATCATAGCTCTGATACCAATCTGTCACACCCCTTTCTTAGGCGGAAGCACGGGGTGTGATCATGAAAGGTTTTCATTGCATACGATTGGTAAACATACTACATGCTCATAAAAATAACTTCAAACACCATTATCATTACATAACGGAAAACATAGTTTAAGTTTTTACATCATGAGACAACATATTGTCTGGAAGTCTACAACTTTATTTAAGGATAAACATAAACAACATCCAGGAGCATGAGTAAGACCGCGCGCACATCCACTTTTAGTTACCTGAAATACATGTGAGTTTTTGGAAAAACGTCAACATAATGTTGGTGTGAATTCATGCAATTTGTATTTCACGCTAGTATACTTTGTATGAAAACGTGATATGTGTCTTGTAAAAATAAGGTATTCTTGTGTAAGTAAAGTACTCTTGTATAAATAAAGTATTCTTGTGGTATGAACCAAATAAAGTATTCTTGTGTACGAACCTCGTACAAATAAAGTATTCTTGTGGTATGAACTATAAAGTATTCTTGTATGTATCAGGGTTGTTAATGGGTTGCAAGGCCATTAACATGTGGCACGACATAGGAAGTCACCAAACCATAGGCATTTTTCTAGTTGTCGATTCACAACGAAGACACAAAAGCACTACTCGGTACTAGTTTTCACCAAGAGTGTGACTGCCCGGTCACCCGTTACATCTAACCTTTTGTTCTGCGGTCTAAGTATGTGCACGATTAATGGTGCTTATGGTACCCTATTCGTGACACGATTTCTCGTATCATTTCTCGTATCATTCCTCAAAACGCATCATACTTGGTACTAGTTATCACCAAGGGTGCTTCTTGTTTTTGTATCCATCATACCATTTATAAACATTGTAACATTTGTAACATGTATTTCACCCCCGAAGTTATAAAACTGAAAACAGTTAAAAGAAAAGGGGGAGCATGAACTCACAACTTTGTGTTCCTTGCGTCGAAAACTTCACCGGATTTGCTTAATTAACTTCGTGACCTATACGTGTTTTCTTAACGTTAGCCACTAGACTTGTATCTCACAAGTACAGTCACTATCTGTTGTATATGTTTTCTTGTGTTAAAAATAATTTATATTTTTAACTATGTATCTTACTTATATTATTTTCTCAAAAATAAATATAAGTATCTTGTATTTTGCACCCGAATTATGTATTTTGTTCAATACTTCATTTAATGTTCATAACTTGTCCAAGTTATTTATTCTATCGAGTAATATATTTTCATAAATATATTCTCTTGTATTTGTCTAAGTATGTTGTATGTGTATTTTTGTATCTTCACTTCTTACGAGTATTTAGTGTATCTTCAAGCCCTAATACACTATTACGTGCAATACATACTACATACGCTTAGCACAAAATTTGGTGATCAAATATATATATTTTTCTCACAAATATACATACTTAATATCCATTTTTATTTTTGAAGAAATCCTCATTTCTTAACACAAAAGTTTGGGAAACCTTGGTAAATGTTTTTAGATACATTTTTAGGGAATAAGTTTCTCAAAAACTTATATTTTTCTAAGTGTCAAAATTTATAAAAATTTTGACATAGGTTCCCCTAAAAATGGAGGTTTCCCATGTTTTCAAAACATGTGTTTATTTTCTTTTAAATCATCATCAAGCATCAACAACTCATTCAAGTCTTACTACAAGCCAAAATCATGTAAATCACACTATATCATGAACTTGAAGTTTTTGTAAAAACTTGTAGCAACTTACCATGTTATTTAGTAGGTTTAGTTACCCTTAAAAACATGGTTGTTTGTTTGTAACTCACATTATTAAAAGATTTGGTCCTTTACAACTTGTAATTAAATTTTACAAAAATGTTTATTTGTAACATCTTCTTGTTTCTCTAGTATTTTACACTTATTTCATTACCAAAAATAGTGTAAGTTTGAGTAAAAACCAAGATTTTCAAAAAGTCATATTCTAAACTTGGTTCTTTTGGAAAAGTCATTCACCAGTCTTGAAGCTATAAGTTTACTAGCTCACTATAATGATCATTTTTCAAGAAATCATTTTAAGTCTTCAAATTCATGTTTAGTTATGAAGATGATTATTTTATGTTGTTACATAATCATCCTTCCACTTGCTAGATCGTGTGTTTAATCACAATCTAGCAAGCTTTATGTGATGGTTAACATCATTATCTCAAATAAACAACAACAAATATCACACATATGCAAAACATCACCATTTCATCAAGATTCATCATATATATAAGCTTTATGTTCAAGTTTCATGAATATGTCTTTTAATGGTTCTAGTGATTTCAACATAATATATCTTTTAACCACTAAAAATAGAAGTAAATGAGAGTGTTCAAGATGCTTACAACTAGCTTAAAGCTAGGGAAGTAACAAGATGAAGATTGAGTGGTTAAAAGCAAACGAGTGAGGTCCTTTAAGTTCCACTTGCACCGAGCTTCCTTAATCACCTCCTTGCACCTTAAATCAAGCTTGGAATGGATGAAAATGGATGGTGTAAGGGGGTAGATGTGAGCCATGAATCAAGGAGAGGGGAGAAGGGGGTTGAGGGTGATGAAGAAGATGATAGGAACTAGTGAACTTATAATCTTTAATTGTTATTATGCCATGGTCCTCTTGTCCCCCAATGTACAACAAGATCCATCATAATCCCAAGGAAGAGATTTACTAGAGATTTAGGAAAGATTTTGAGAAATCTTTGGGGTGGGGTCCCTTAGGGGACGGTTATCACAAAAGGGGGGGGGGGTAACTTGTAAATTGTTGTGGTAAAGGTAATTAGTGGAAGGTAAATAGTAAAGTCTAGGGTTTAGTGTGTTACATGCTTTATGTAGAAAGTTTAAGTGTTCGGGAACCAATACTAGCTCAGAAAAATAAAAACAATGCTTCTAGCAATATTTTTATGTTCCGGGTAATGTCCGTTTGTTCGGTTAAATACCGGTTCGTTAAAGTGCTAAATTGCACCGTTTAGTGTTTTTTATGTACCTTTTTGTAACCCTTTTAATTCCCAACACTTAGGAGGGTATTCTGGATAATAAAACATGAATTCTGCATAATAATTATGTGTTAAAAGCTGATTTATAGCTGAATTTAATAAAATTCTGCACTTAAAGTGCGTTTCGGGTGCTTTTTAGTGCGTATTTTAGCTTCCGGAAAGTCTACATATTAACCCTTGTATGTACTCTTGGGTTTTAATGTATTCTTGTCGTTGGACCTACACCTAGGCTCTAATTCTATTGTCTAACCGCTTTCTGCAGAATTGTTGACACAATATGTCTTACCGGTGAGTTTACTAGTATTTCTGACGCAACGCTGTTCATTAATGCATAAGGTAATTCTTGTAGTATAAAACGTGCATGAATTCACTTGTTTAGTATGTAATTAGAAAATGTTGACATTTAAGCACATAATTGCAGTCATTAAATAATAATTAAAGTGTACGGAAATTACCGGTTTGGTGCCAGTTGTCACCGTGGCCGAAGATGAAGGCTCACATCACGACGTATGTAAGTAAGTGTTTGACTTGCGCAAAAGTCAAGGTAGAGTATCAGAAACCCTCAGGCCTGCTTCAGCAACCAGAAATACACATGTGGAAATGGGAGCAAATTGCCATGGATTTCGTCACTGGTCTACCAAGAACTCAAAATGGAAACGATACAATTTGGGTGATCGTTGATTGTCTCACGAAGTCAGCACACTTTCTAGCAATCAAGGAAACGGATAAGTTCTCACAACTCACTGCTGTCTATCTAAAGGAGGTGGTTTCTAGGCATGGAGTACCAACCTCTATTATTTCTGATCGTGGCCCGCGTTTTATATCAGATATATGGCAGTCGATGCATAAAGCATTCGGCTCACGTCTTGACATGAGTACCGCTTATCACCCACAGACGGATGGTCAAAGTGAACGAACCATCCAGACACTTGAAGACATGATGAGAGCATGTGTGATCAATTTTGGTAAGGGGTGGGAGAAACACTTGCCATTGATAGAGTTCTCTTACAACAATAGCTACCATACCAGCATCCAGGCAGCTCCGTTCGAAGCATTGTACGGGCAGAAATGCCGCTCTCCTCTTTGTTGGGCTGAGGTGGGTGACAGCCAGATCACAGGTCCGGAACTTGTACTTGAAACTTCAGAGAAGATTGTCCAGATCAGGAATCGTATGGCGGCAGCGCGTGACCGTTAGAAAAGCTACGCTGACAAGCGTAGGAAACCCTTAGAGTTCGCTGTAGGTGATCGCGTTATGTTGAAAGTCTCGCCCTGGAAGGGTGTGGTGCGCTTTGGGAAGCGCAGCAAGCTTAATCCACGTTATGTTGGGCCATTCAAAATTTTGGAACGTAATGGTAAAGTGGCTTATAAGCTCGAGTTACCTGCTGAGTTGGGTAACGTTCATGATGTGTTCCATGTTTCGCAACTAAAGAAGTGTTTGTCCGATGAAACACTTGTGGTACCACTCCTAGAACTAAAGATCGACGACAAATTTCACAGTCATCCTGATCTAGCACCTTGCCGCGTTGAGTTACTTATCAAATTTCAGGACGAAATTTCTTTTAAGTTGGGGATGATGTGACAACCCGAGATTTCAAGGTCTTCCTCTACGCATCACTTGTTTCACAATCTTGTTTTCCTAGTTCATTTTACGATGTATCTTGTGCGTGATATTGGATTGATTAAAGGATTGTTACGTTTGAGTATTGCATAAAACTTAAGTATGGTGTAATGTTTATAATTAGGCTTAACCCGGATTGAGGAACACATTCGACGAAGAGTAGTCCTTCGTCACAACAACCCCTCGACGAAGAGTGGTCCTTCGTCATAATCAACCTTCGACAAAGGTTGATTCTTCATCACTCACACATCACAGCGAAGATTGTACTTCGCCAAGAGGATCTTCGCCAAAAAGGGCCCTCGGCCCAGGTTACTCGAGGCCCAGAAGCGTCTGATTTTCATTGTATGCGTAAAACCCCTCATAACCTGTAACCGCCAGTATCAAACCCTAAAGCACTCTCTTTCTCTTCTTCCTGTGTGACGGCATTTGTGAGTCTCGAAGCCTCTCCATCTCGAGTAATCTAATCCCCTCGGTATCACGGTTTGTGAGATATTGATCGAATGATTCATGTTCTTTTGTGAGATCTTGAGAGGAATAAATCTTTTGGGTAAAAACTGGAATGTTAGATAATACACTCATTTCCTATCACCTTAAGTCCCATCATATACCGAATAGTTACCTGAGAGGTAACGGGGTATTAGTTGATACCGCTATTAGGCTTGGCAACCTCACACCGTACCTGAGAGGACGGGCATAATGACCTCAATCGGCCAATGCTTAGATAGGGGGCATTGGGGACGGGCAAAACAATCTGGAAGCCATCTTGTACGGTACTCGAGTTATTATCAACATTATAATCAACGAACGGAACTAAACACTTGGTAACTAACGTTTTCGTAAAACTATGAACTCACCAGTGTTGTCTGATACACTTGTTGCATGCTCGCAGGTCGTTAGGTACTATGGATAAGGAACTTGCTATCTGGGATTGCTGGAGTGGTCATGGGTCGCACTGCTTGGATATGCAGGACTTGTTTAATGATTTCACATATATTTGGTTTGAAATGTTTAAACAGTGAATTACTACTTGCTTCCGCTGAACATGTTAAACTTGAATTATGTTTATGAATGTTTTAACATTATGAATGGAAACTTTGTCTTATAACTTGATATTAGTTCAATGTGATTGGTGGCTAGATCTCGGTACGTCACACGCCTAGAGGGGACACCGCATGTGTTATTTTGGGGGTGTGACACATGTTATTTACTCATTTCATATATTCGCACGTTAAAATTCATTTGTATTTAACACCTCCAATATATATGTATAGGGGAAAGATAAATCGAAAACCAATGTGAGTTGAGAAACCCCAAATAAACCCTATGTAACATTTTTATTTTTATTTTTTTCTAAAAAATAGGGAATGTAACATACATGTACTCGCACATTTTTATGAAAAAAATGAAAAAAAAAACGCCTACAAGTTTTTTTTAATGTTCAAAATTTGTATGTTACATTTTTTTGGACATATATATTATGTAATATGAATTTTTTAACATTTAAAAAAAACTACCCGGTGTCTTTTTGTTTTTCTTTTATAAAAATGTTTCAATATATATATATATATATATATGTATATATATGTATGTATGTATGACAGGGTAGGGTTTGGTTACAAAGTCTATTTTTCCTACAAGGACCCATTGGCCTTTGCATAGGCCCTTGTGGTACATGTGGTTGAAATTGTTGTTGTGGCATCGGTTGGTATTGAATTAAAAAAAAATACTCAAAACCCACAAATAACAGAATGAAGATCAATAAAACACAATATACAAACCCTAGCAGTCTATAGAATGTTTCTGACAGAGATAGCCGTTTTACCTCTCATTTTTTGATAAGTTTCCAAAAAGCCATGGGAACCAAGCTGAATCTAAGCACCACTTATCATCCTCAAACGGACGGATAAAGTGAAAGAACGATCCAGACAATGGAGGACATGCTTAGAGCTTGTGTAATTGATTTCAGAAGTAATTGGGACGATCACTTGTCATTAATAGAATTTTCTTATAATAACAGTTATCACACAAGTATCAATGCTGCACCATTCGAAGCACTTTATGGACGAAAATGTCGAACCCCAGTCTGTTGGGCAGAAATTGGGGAAAAACAATTATCTGGACCTGAGATAGTACAAGAAACGACTGACAAAATCATTCAAGTCAAGGAAAGACTGAAAGCAGCACGCGATCAACAAAAGAGTTATGCTGATAACAGACGCAAGCCATTGGAATTTCAAATAGGTGACAAAGTGTTATTGAAAGTCTCTCCTTGGAAAGGAGTGGTAAGATTCATCAAGAGGGGAAAGCTAAGTCCCAGGTATGTTGGACCTTTTGAGATTATTAAAAGAATAGGACCTGTAGCTTATTAGCTACAACTGCCAGGGGAAATGGCAGGAATACATGATGTATTTCATGTATCTAATCTCAAGAAATGCTTAGCTGATGAATCACTAGTAGTACCTCTTAAGGATATAGAGGTAAACGGACAGTTAAAATTTGTAGAAAGACCTCCACAGATTGAAGACAGGAAAGTCAAGAATCTCAAGCACAAGAGATTAGTTCTGGTCAAAGTGAAATGGGACTCCAAAATGGGAGCTTGAATCAGAAATGCAAAGGAAATATCCACACTTATTCCAGTAGATCTCGAGGACGAGCTCTAAAACTAGGTGGGGAGGATATAACAACCCTCCAAAATATTTTCGAGACCCTAATATATTTTAAAATATCCCTATATGTCCTAAAGTACACCCCGTATGTGAAAACGGACCCCGAATACCTATATTTTTAATAAAATTAAATAAAAACGAAATTTAAGGGGCTGTCGCGGGGCGCGTAGCCCTTGGCTACTTTCTATGCGGGGCGCGACAGCCAGTCGTCGAGACGCAGCCTTGAGCTGCCACGTGGCAGCAACGTGTTGGACCTATACTCGTGACTGGCCAAGGCTAAACCCTAGACGACCTACCACGCGGGCCGCGTAGCCTTTGGCTACGTCTTACACGGGCCTCGAGGGGAGGCGAAGAGTCGCCTATAAATGGAGGCTCTCAGCCTTCAGTTTCCGATCGTTCAAAATCTCTTTCTCTCTCAAATTTTCTGTATAGTAGGCATAACCTCCTGGCATAATACCCCCTAATTAACAAAGTTCTGCTTCGTTGTAAGTATCATAACCCCGATTAAGTATTAGATACGCTGCCCGATTGATCGAGGGTTTCGTAACGGTTGTCGTGGTTCTGCCCGACGTAGTCGTTGGAATGCCGTCCCGAGGAGGGTATTGCTAATGTAAATATTAAGGGTTATTATACTAACGCGTGTGCATTTGTGTAATTTATAGATAATCACCAGGAAACCCTTAAAGAAAACCTAAGACAGCAATGTGAGTAATCTCCTTTTTGTTAACTGTTTTTACAAAACCTCACTTAATTAATGATATATTAAACAGTGATTGAGTATTTGTATTCTACAATTATCGTCGGTATGTTGGGGTTTTGTATACGAAATTTGTTACTACCTTGCGAGGAGTAACATGACCACAAGTCGGGTTGACAGTACCGTGGGTGGTAATTGAATAGATGGAAACAAATGCAATTGCGCGACCGCCCTCAATACTGTACAATGGTCTTTATTAAACTTGATTAAATTGGGTTTCACTCACCAGTATTTACCACTGACAAAATGTTTTTAAAACGCGTTTCAGGTAACAAAATGTGAAGCCAAATGGAAGCCAGCTGGACAGCACTGAAGGCTTGGAAAAGTGGCAATAAAGTTACCTAAAATATAGAGTGGTTTTTATTAAATAAAATAGGGTTTATCCCTATGAAAATGTGTGTACTTGAAACTTGGGTTTTTCCCATGTATTTGATATATTAAAAGCGTGGTATTTTACTCTGATAAAATATTTCCTAACTACATCCCTGATGTAAATTCCGCTGCCAAAATGACAAACCCAGATACCACCAAAACTGGCCGCGGCCGCCCGTTCCCGGGTTATTAGGGGACGAGGGTTGCGACAATGCCCCTTTTTTAATTGAAGTTAACTGACTTTACTAACTGATTTTCGTTTAAAGGATAGAACCTGTTAGAAAACCCAAGATTTTGGACATAATCTGTAATTATTATTTTAAAGGCCACGTTTCATAATTGAATTCTGATAATAAAAAAGGACACAGAGTGTAATTTACTCAAAAGAAAATAAATGGTTTAATATTATTTTAATTCAAATGAAATCAAAAAATGATAAACGATTAAAGTTTAATATTTTAGGTCTGTCCAATACTCTTAACCATATATGAAGAAACACTAGATAAATGGTCGGAACCGAAATATCTAGGGGGTTTGAATCCGCATAAAAAGGTTAGTTCCCTCTCGATTGATTCAGTTGTAATCGATCCTCTTCTCCGAGAACTCTGCAAAAAAGAGCACCGTTAGCCTCGCCAAGGGGAGAAGAGGGTTCTCCCCTTGACCCGACTCCGGTGTGAGAATAAGTATGGGTAATGAAGAAGAAGAAGTATTTGAGAAGTGGGTGTAACTTGAATTCATACCTGGGTTGCTTCTCATATTTATAGCCGGGAGTCGTTTAGGCGGGAAAACCCGTTAGTGAAAAGTTGACGGAAGATGCTAACCCCGTAAGCGGTTACATTTCCTTCCGTTTAAGATCTTTGATCCGACGTGAGAGCACACAGATCGTGGTTTAGATTAAAGGCTGGGGATTTGCCACGTGTAATGTGATCAAGTGGAGATTACTCTCCAATTGCATGCCTTTGTTGTGATCTTAGGGGTGCCTGTGGTAATGACACGTGTCCAGACGGTTATAACCGTCTGGGTGGTGCACGATCGTATTTCTTCTAGAAGATTACTGCTGTAATCTAGTGTGGTATTTTATCGTGTGGAGACAACTGAATAAACATATCCAAGTCTGGGTAAAATAATATCCAAGTCTGGATATTTAGGCGGAAGTATTGATTTCAGGATTTTTATCCTTTGCTAATGGGAGAAGGCGCAAGGATTTATGATTTCCTTTGGGGGCGCGACTATAGATTGCTGATTACTTTCTTCCTTTTGTAAGACCAGTGCGCGGCCGCGCAAGGTTAAAAGGTTAAAATGCAAGGTTGTGGTATGGTCCCAAATACTTATTATGAGGTTTTTGGGACCTTACCCCTTCAAGTCCCCCCAGTCTAGTGTTGTACTTATGCAAATAAGTGGAGTACTAGACTTATGAGAGGGAAATGCTTTTGGGCGCGAGAAATAAGAAAACTTCTGGACGGAGATTCATTTTGATTTTTGTAAAGATTTTTTGAAAATCTTTGACTTTTAATGAGACTGGTACAGTAAATTGAGTGACAACCTGTCGTTGTCAGTTGTTTTTTACTGTCCGTGTCTTACACGAGCGCGTGTAAACGCGTGTGTGTCTGACATTTACTTTTTCTGCTGCTTGGGGAACTGTGATACCCGGAAAAGTTGCTGTGACGGTTACCGATGCTATTTATTGCGATGAGTATATATAACATTTGGGTAACCTCCTCTGTGCAATCATTGTTTTGTTGAAAAACTTTCCATTCCTTTTTTCCTAAGAAGAAAAAATTCCATCATTCGTCCTCTTATGTCAATCGGAGAACATCAAGAATATCTTGTTGAAGAGATGTCGACTGAACTTCCATCGTTGAAGTGGCCTAGAGCATCCTTTGATGGTTTGATTCGGAATCTCAAATTCCCGGAAAACTGGGGAGCTCTATATCCTGAGGAGGGGCAGACAGCGGCGGATGCTCCGGCTGGGTATATTACCCTCTTTTGGGATTTTTTCTGTGATGGTAACTTTCGTTTGCCTGTTACTAGATTTTTCCTTGAAATCCTTGGGTTTTACAACCTGCATATCTCCCAACTTCACCCTATTGGCATGGTTAGGGTTTGACATTTCGAATTCGTGTGTCGGACAATGCATGTGGAGCCAACCGTTCCCCGATTTAGGGTTTTTCATCAGATGCATTGTACCCAAGGATTTTATTCATTCGTTCAGAGGGCTTCTGCAAAGAAGATTCTGCATCAACCTCCAATATTTTTTCATGATTGGAAGCAAAAATTTTTTTTTATCAAGGCCGGAGTAATTCCGGTGAGGATGGTTCTCAGGGGGAAAGAAGATGTTCCGATCGAAACCCTTCAGACTTCGGTTGATGAAAACTGGTATCAGGATTTGAAGGATGTGCCCAATATTTCGTTGCCGGAGAAAGCTCTTGTCGGAGCCGGCATGAGTTTGAATTGGAAGATGGAGCGTGATGACAAACCCGTATACACGGAGGATGGTCATAGTAAGTTTGGGGGTTTTTTTTTTAACCTGCTCTCTCTTCGAATGTAGTTGTTTCTCTGTATGTTGTTGCCTTCGAGGGGAAAGGCGGAAGAATGGGTACTATCAAGAAGAAACCTGAAGAGGAGCTTTGGTACCACCGTATCGTAAGAAATTTTGTTCTTCCGCGGGATGCGGATCTATCTGCTCAACCAGCTGCTGGTGCTGGTAAGTTATCTCTGTTTTTGTTTTCCTTTTTGTGCTTTGTGGGTAAATTTTTGCTTCGCGCGTTTGTAGGTGAGTTGTTGAATTTGGCCATAGGCCCTGAAAAGAAAAAACGCGCAACTACTGCTACTTCTGCGCCGAAGAGAAGTGAGGCTGTTAAAGTTCAACCTTTGAAGGCGAAGAATGTTGGAGAGAAGAAAGGTAAGCGCTGTTCTTCTGACTCTAGGTGTGATTATGTGGTGGTTTCTGACTCTTTGGAGGGTCTTACTCCTGCAGTAACTGTTCAAGAACCGAAGCCTGAACCGAGGGATTTTGCTGATATTCCCCCTTCTAACCCGAATGAGCCTATCGATTTGGATTCTAGTCCCGAACGTTTGATACATAGGAAGGCTGGTAAAAGGAAGCAAACTGATACTGATGCGGAGGGTCAACCTCCTAAGAAAGTGCAGAGGAAGAAAATTACCAGAAAAGGGAATCTTGATGCATTTGTTTCAGAATCTGTTCCTGGTAAGTGTCGTTTCTCTTTGTTTCCTTTAAGTGGACTGAATCCTTACAGATTTTTATTTTTCCAGAAGTTCCTGTTTCCCCCATTCCCACCGAACTGCAATCTGTGGTTAATGAAGAACTTCCCTCCACTCCTAAGCGCGCTTCTGTTGCAGACCAGTTAGAGCCTACAGAGGTTGCTGGTGATGGTGTGGAGAAGACTGTTGAGGTTGAGAAGCCTGTTGATGTTGATACAGAGGCTGAAAAGGTTGTTAATCCGAGTGTGATGGATGGTGCTGATAATCCACCCACCCCTGAAGCTGTTGCTCAAGATTTGGGGAAAGAGCAAACTGCTGAAAAGATTTCAACCTCTTCCCCTAAACCTTCTGATGCTATGCCTGAACATACTGAGAGGGTAACAACTGAGGAACAAGGCTCATCTGCTGGTATTGATAAACAATCTCCAATCCGTCCAGAAGAAACTTTAGGAGAATATTACTACCGGACCTATACGGAAAAAGATGCTTCTGATCCTCATGCCCCTGTTTGGAATTTGAAGAAAGGCGACACTTTCTCGGATTGGCGTGTGTGCCAAGATTGGTTGCAGGGGATACTTCCGCCTGGCGAGATCAAGTTTCAGGAAAGTCGACCTTATGAACAAACCTATCAGTCTTACCTTGCAGAAACTGCTTCTCATGTTTCTACCACTCACCGCATAGTGCGTGAGTGGTATAGTATGCATAAGGAGCAGGCATCTTTTATGGCATCTCAAAAGAAGTTTGCCAAAGATGAAAAACGTGTGGCTCAGTTGAAGGCCAAATTAGAAGCTGAGCAAGCCAAGTTTGAGGCTGAGCGCAATACTGAGGAATGGTCTGTTGCTGGTTGGAAGAGAAAAGCGGAAGCTGAAGCTGCTCTCCTGTCTGAAGAACGCAAAAATTGGAGGAGAATTTGCGAGAAAGATAATGCTGAGAAGGCAAACCTTTGTAATATCATTAATAACCTCAAGGCTGAGGTTGAAAAATTGAAGAATCAAGATGCGGAGGTAGAAAGATTGAAGAAGGAGAAAGCCGATGCAGAAGTTACGCTAGCGGAAGCTCGTTCTCATAGGGAACGTAGTGAGCAACGGGAGGTACAAGCTTTCGCCACTCTTGCCCTTAGAGATAAAGAATTAGAAGAACTTACTGCTTTGGTTTCTGATCAGGAACAACTTAAGAAGGATCTGGAGCTTGCGCGTTCTGAGAATGCTGAAACCTCCCGCCGTTTGACTGAAGTTGAAGAGAAATTAGAAAATTCTGAAACGGCGCGGGTTACAGCTGAAAGCGAGCTTGAACCTTTAAAGAATGATATAGCCTGGTTGAAAGATCGCGGGATTGCCTGTGTAAGTTTTGTCCTTCTTTGTGGAATTGTTTATGCGCTTTCTTGATACTCTTTCTTGCTTGATTTCATAGGTTGCTGAATCTGTGTTAAATTCTCAAGAGCTGGATAAAACTGTTGCTGACTTAATGGTTGCTGCGCGACGAGATGGATATGCGCAAGGATATGCGGAATGTACCCAACATGTGAATAGTGCGTTGAAGGTTGACTGGGATGATAGTAAGTCTGCAACTTTTGGTGTAAATACTGGCGCCGTGCTTGCCTCCATGAAAACAGAGTTTAACAACTTGCAACTTCTGGTCATGGACCTGATAAACGTAGCGCTGCAATCGGATGATCACGTGGCGCAATTAAAGGAAATCTTTCCGGATGAGGGTGAAGATTTAGAGTAGTTTGAAATTGTATTGCACAATTTTTTATATGTAATATTCGGGATGTGGATCCCTATTTTTGAAGATGCGCTGCTGCGCAAACAACTTAAACACTGCCGTGTTTGAAAGTCTTTAGGGCGTATTTGTACGCTGAGAATTGCATGTTTCTATTTGTTTGTTTACAATATTTTGCATGAATACGATTACTTTTGTCAAGTAAGGCGAATGAAGTTGGTATAAGATTCATGCTTGAACTTATGGTCGTTTGTGATGCGATCACTGACCGTTCATGAAGCTTGTTTTAGAACTATCATAATGTTTTTGCGCTTACTAAAAGAAATTGCATGCACTTTGTAAACAAAGGAATAATAGAAACTTTGTAATTTTATTAATGGATAGAGCACAGAGGCTTTACAAAGTTTTTGCTAATAATTATATGGAACTTAACTTAATGTTTCCGCCTTGCTTGATGGATCATGTATTTCCGCGGAAAACTTGTTTTGTAAGCTTTTGCCCGTTTGCTTAGGCCTTCCTCTCCCCGGGTTATCTGCTTAATCTCTTTACGCACATTTTGGAGTAAATGCGTGAGTTCGCCGCTCTTGAGGGCTTTCTCTATTTCTGTGCGCAGAGATATGCAGTTGTTAGTCGTATGCCCGTTGTCTTTATTATATTCGCAGTATTGCGTCGGGTCTTGTCCACGTTTACTTTTCATTGGGATCTGAGCTTTGAATTGATAGTCTTCAGTACTGAGAACTTCCGCAGGGGTCTTTGTTAGGGGAGTCCACTGCCTCTCCCTATTTTCTTGTTTGTTCTCCCTCTGCGCGGAGAGTTTGTTGATTGTTGTGCGAGCATCTTCAGACGATCGACTTCCTGATCCGGACTCGCGCCATGAGTTCTTAAACCTTCTTTCGCCAGTTAAGCTTAAATCCGCGAGCCTGTTGTGCAGTGGTGGTGGCCTGTTTGTTGTGAGGTTTTTCTCAGTTTGCGCATAAACTTTGGTCGCCGCCATTATCTTTTCCCAACTTGTTGGAAGGCCCTCTGTTCCAGATAAGACTTTAACCATGTCATCACACCTAACCGCGTACTTGAACTGAGCACGGATTAGTTGTTCATGAACACCGCCAATTTCCAACACTTCTTTATTGTATCTAGTGATGAAATCCTCTAGATTTTCGTCATCACGACGCCATATGTTCATGACGTCAGAAGTGTCTCGAATGGAACGCCGTTGCTGGCTAAAGCGTGTTAAAAACTTTTCACGTAGATCTTTCCATGATTCGATCTGTCCAGTTGGTAGGTTATCAAACCAGATTCGCGCTGGGCCACTTAATGTTTGTACAAACAGATGACACCATAGCGGAAGGGTCCAACCTCCAACCAAACCTGCGCTGGTAAACACTCTCAGATGATCATCGGGGTCTGTTAATCCATTGAACTTCCCTATGTTAGATGGTAATTTTGCCTTCTCTAATGGAGCTAGAGCTATCTCCAGTATGAACTTCGAGTTTTCCGCTGCTTCTGCAGGGCGGTAAACTAAGTCATAGTTGTGCTCTGCCTCAGGGTTATAAACCGCTCGAGGCCTGCATTTGTTATAGTTTGGCTGCAGTCGATTGAATACACTGGTGTTTGCACTCAAACGATATGTTTGATCGGATTCATCGGTGTGAGTGTCCCGTTGGGAACCCAACCTATCATGAACCGATTGTCTTCGACGAGGGTGTGGTTCACCATGGTGTTGTCTCTCGTAACTGCCTGTCTGAGTGTATTCTCGTTGTGACGTAGATCTGGCATGAACTTCTGTATCTTCATAAGTTGATTCTTCCCGTTGGGAGGCATGAGCCCGAGATCCCGGTCTCCGTGATTGAGTTAGGGGAGCAGTTTGAGCACACAGCTGTGTGTATACTGCGTTTAATGCCCCTTGAGACCGGACATACCATGATATCGGAGTTTCTCCTGGTGGTAAAATTGATTGAGCAGGGTTTGCTGGTAACATTCCTGGAGTGACAGGATCGTTTGCCCGATTGGATTGGACCTCATTATCGTCTGAGGCATCTTCTAGGATTCCGTCTACTTGCAAATTTTTCCCGACATTCGGTCGAGGACCGACTTGACGATGAGATGATGAGTTTTCTGCCATACTGAAGTTGAAATTGAAAGGGAACTGAATCGAAACGAGATGAAAACTAGAAAAACAGAGGAATCGGTGGGCGCCAATGAAGAAACACTAGATAAATGGTCGGAACCGAAATATCTAGGGGGTTTGAATCTGCATAAAAAGGTTAGTTCCCTCTCGATTGATTCAGTTGTAATCGATCCTCTTCTCCGAGAACTCTGCAAAAAAGAGCACCGTTAGCCTCGCCAAGGGGAGAAGAGGGTTCTCCCCTTGACCAGACTCCGGTGTGAGAATAAGTATGGGTAATGAAGAAGAAGAAGTATTTGAGAAGTGGGTGTAACTTGAATTCATACCTGGGTTGCTTCTCATATTTATAGCCGGGAGTCGTTTAGGCGGGAAAACCCGTTAGTGAAAAGTTGACGGAAGATGCTAACCCCGTAAGCGGACATTTCCTTCCGTTTAAGATCTTTGATCCGACGTGAGAGCACACGGATCGTGGTTTAGATCAAAGGCTGGGGATTTGCCACGTGTAATGTGATCAAGTGGAGATTACTCTCCAATTGCATGCCTTTGTTGTGATCTTAGGGGTGCCTGTGGTAATGACACGTGTCCAGACGGTTATAACCGTCTGGGTGGTGCACGATCGTATTTCTTCTAGAAGATTACTGCTGTAATCTAGTGTGGTATTTTATCGTGTGGAGACCACTGAATAAACATATCCAAGTCTGGGTAAAATAATATCCAAGTCTGGATATTTAGGCGGAAGTATTGATTTCAGGATTTTTATCCTTTGCTAATGGGAGAAGGCGCAAGGATTTAGGATTTCCTTTGGGCGCGCGACTATAGATTGCTGATTACTTTCTTCCTTTTGTAAGACCAGTGCGCGGCCGCGCAAGGTTAAAAGGTTAAAAGGCAAGGTTGTGGTATGGTCCCAAATACTTATTATGAGGTTTTTGGGACCTTACCCCTTCAATATATAACTCTTTAGGGTTAGTATTAAAACCCTAACTTTTAGGTATGTCGAATACTCTTAACCATATATAACTCTTTAGGGTTAGTATTAAAACCCTAACAACAGTTGAAAATAAAAGTGATTTTTTTAATGAGTAAGAATAATAATACTCATATTTGCTCGATTCGAATGTTTAGACAGTTGGGACTTTCTTATCATATGACAAATTAATTGACATGAAACCTTACATATTTAACAATGGTAATGAATGGTAAAAATAGGATACCTAGTGCATTTTGACTACTTATTTCTGAAAGTAGATAATTGACTATTTTTTGATTACGTAAGTTATAAAAGGTGGATACTAAGTACGGGACATCGAGTATGAGTGCCAATCGTGTTGGATTAGCAAGTTGACATGTAACGTAGAGGAGAATCATGAAATTATAAAAATATAACTAAGGATATATTATTCAATGTATAAAACATTGCATTTGGTCCCTTTATATAAATAATTATAAATGTGTAGAGCGGATGGGGTTCTAGAGTGAACACTATTGTATTTGCGAACTGTGTGAACAAATCCTTGCCATTGATTTACACATGTGTATGGCTAGGATTTCATCGTTATTGATTTACACACATGTATGACCAGGATTAGTTCGCTCAGTTCGCAAATACACAAGTGGTCACTCTTGAACCTAATCCTGTGAAGAGCATTGTCAAATTTTTCAAATTCACTGAAATTAAAGACATTAAAAAAACATAAGTTACGACAATCAATGATTTACACGTTTTATACTAGCTACAAAAATGATTTATTTAGAAATCACTAAATGTGGGAGGGAAATCTTTAATGACAAAATCAGAGCTCTAATTGATGGAATGCGGGTTTGATAATTGGGGTAAACTATCTATTGTTATTGATCGGAGTGTCGCGCTCCGGTCAAAGATAAAATTTATATGCCCAAATTACCCTTAACAAATAGTTTGTGGTAGCAAGGGGTCGAACCACGGAGAGTATGTGGTTTGCGAGTGGATTCGATTGAATTATAGAGAAGTGTCACAATTATGAAGCTTGCTATGATATTTGTTTTTGTGTATTTTTGTTTGATTGAACGATGGGAATTAAAATTACTAAGATGATTGAATAGATTAACTACTAATAATTAACAAATTCCAAGAAATGAAATTGATTGATTGAACAATAATAAGAAAACAAGGCTTACACCCGGTTTCAACTAATGCAAGACTTAGGGTTACTATGTATTTTAATTAACTTTACTTGAAATAATTCATTAACGGGTCGCAATCACAAAGCTTAGGTGCCAATCGTATCAACGTCATAAACAACGGACCATGATGCACTTCGTTACTTTGGACTAGCAAATCCTATCAAAAGACAAGGCATAAATACGTGTATTCATTTCACAAAGTCAAATTTAATCATTCACTCGACAATTTGAAAATTCAATACCAACGTAGTAATGTATTAGCACTTCAAAGAATATTCTCTCAAAACCGATTAGAACACATACCCGCATAAGCTTGCAACTCAATCATTCTCCACCATTGATCACGAATACTAAGCTCAAGTCATAAGGTCTTTGTAAGGGTTGTAACGGGGCTAGGCTAAGGGTAGGAAATATGATATTTTAAAGTGGCTAAGGTGATGAAAATTCGATTTTTATTACAAATGACTATTCTAACAAAACTAACTATAAACACCAATTATGAGGCAACAACTTTCGCCTTTTATTCAACAACTACTAACACTGCTTTTTGTGTTTTTCTCAATGCTTTTTTTCAATTCTCTTTCATAACATTTTCTGATTTTTTTTATGCAAACAATCAAAAACAACTATACAAATACGACTCTTATAATCGAATTTCCATCACACGGGTTTAAAGGAAAAAGGTTTAAGGTTATGGGCTATAGGGTGGTCAAACGAAAGGTTTAGGCTCAAAGTGGGTGACTAGGGGATTTATTTGGGTAAGGATGGATAAATGGTTTTAAAATAAAAGGTTTACCTAATGCCTTAATCATTCTCGTGCTTGTATTCGGTCTATAGTCTCAAACGTATCAAAAGTTGCAAGTTCTACAATATATGACTAATGGTCCACTCAAACAAAGAAACATATGTATGTAATCTATGATATAAAAGTGGCTCAAAAACCTCACATATCTAAAAGGATATGGTATGTGACATGTATAAAATACTAGTTTCTTAGGCAGATTATTCCCAGATAACCACCCGCTAAATACCCGTCATGCTTATTAATTTGAACTTGACCATGACAAACGACCAAATGGGTTGTGACATCCCTCGTTGACTTAGTTACTTGTGCTTTTAAGATCGCTTTTGAAACAAGATATTTTTGAAAATTTTTTGAAATTTTCCCCCATCCCCACACTTGAGGTAAACATTGTCCTCAATGTGTAGTATTTAAATGAACGGGTAAAAATCTAAAACTTTTACTACTCCCCCATCCCCACACTTGAGGTGAACATTGTCCTCAATGTGTAAGAACTAGAGTTTTTCAAAGCACACAAGGGATGTGACACGACTAACTTCCCCAAAATTTCACCCCGGAAGAATAATATACAATTTATAATCCACTTATTTGCTAACTAAAAATCAAAAGTAAAAAGAAACTTATGCACCTGATTTTTGAGCTCATTCCTCGTGTGCTCTTCTTCTCTTCAAAAAAGCGATTATCCCACGAACACAATGTACCTACAAATCTTAACCCTTGTGTAGAAGCACGCTTCTCACAACCATCAAAATTTGTTAGTTACCTAGTTCTACCACTTTTATGAAAATTTTACCAAGCCATACGTTATTTCACTTTGGTTTATGTGGAAAATAATTTACAACAATAACAAACCTAAGTCACTTTCGTAGGAATCACGGTTGCATTTAGCTTATGCAACAAGCCCTTTTAAACCCCCCCAATAGCTTGGGAGGATGAGAGGTCTCGTGAGGGTTATATAGGGAACACACCCACAACGTTCATTTAACTAGGCAAAAGTAAAAAAAATGAAATAAAAATAATGAAAACAAAATAATATACAACAACAACAACACAAACATACCTTGCCTCTACCGCTGATATCTCTCGTTAGGGTTCACTGGCGGGTTTGGCTGGTATTGATAACCAGTGAAGGCCTCAAACATCTCCCTATAGTTATCGAGTGGACTCTGCTCCCCTTGAGGCGGTGGTTGGTAAGGAATCGGGATGAAGCTGGAGCCTACTGCCTTGGGCCAGTGAGGGGTTGGATCGGATGGGCCTCGTGGATGGGGAAGGTTGGGGTAATCGGTCCACCCCGAATGCTCGGAATAAGGGAGACCGACTTGATAGTCTCTTTGATGGCGCTCCTGATCGTGGAGCACCTTGGCATTATTGATAGCCATTTGGTTAGAGACAACTAAAGCTCTCCATCGGCGTTGCTCCAATTCTCTTTGTGCATTTTGACACCTCGCCTCTTCTTCCTCCCATGCCTGTCTTTGGGCCCTATCCTCCTCTTGCAACTGTAACAAGCGTTCCATTTGTGACCGTTGTAACGCTTGTTGCAATTGTTGTTCCTCCATATGTTTCTCCATCCTCTCGCGAAAGGATGCTTGGAAAGCCCACTGTTCTTGCGAGTACGCCCCTTGCGCCTCTTCCCAAGCCCTCCTGCTCGCCTGGTATTTTCTCCCTTCGCCAATGCATGCCGCTACATTATCGTAAACCGCTTGTTGCCCGCGGGTCCAAAGCTGGTACGATGGCACCTGCCTTTGGTTCACAAAGTCTGCTACACAGGCAGAAATCTCCGATGCTTCCTCCTGTATCTTTGCCTTGGTCCCCACGGACCGGAAGGCTCCGTCTCCTCCTCAATATCAGGCATCTCCTCATCTTCTTCCTCTCCATCACCCTCTCTCGGTTCGGTGAATCGGTAACTATCTTCTTGTTCATCTTCAACCGTGTGAAGATGACCAAAAGTCTTCACCGTTATCTTCCAATGTCGCCTCATGGAGGTGAAGTTGAACTGATCAATGGGTTTAGACACCCACAGCGACTCCTGAGGCAATGCATTCTGCTGCAAAATCATTGCGCTAATCAATCTCACATAAGGGATCATCTTCCGCTTGAATGATTCCCTTGTATCCCACGTATTGATCATCATAATTTGGCGCCATGATTGTCTTGGCATCCCATACAACAACGAATGTAAACCCGACAGTCGGGTGCCTTCACTTTACCGCGGTCCCCAAACCGCACCAAAACATTTTCCAACGAAATGCCCTGTAGTATTTTGCCCTCCAAAGACAAATCGTTTCTCGAATCCCCTGCACCCCCAGAACCTGGCAATACGGATGCTAGCATTTGCGCCGGATCAACTTCGTTTCTTTTATTATCCAAAAACTGATCATAATCGTAGTAATCATACGCTTCAATCCCAAGCGAATCAAATCTTGCAATAGCATTCATATGCTCAAATGACATGATCATTTGGTTTTTGCCAATATTGCCGATCAACTGCCACGTAGGAGCCGGCCCATCAGAATGTTCAAACCGTAGAGTAGACAACCATTCACAAACAGCCCCCAAATACACCCGGGTGGTGATGTCCTCGCACCAATCAAGCACTCGCTCCCACCCAATCTTTTCAAACTTTTGAACTATGCCGATTTTTCGGAATTCTTCGACATTCAATGTACGCTCACATCCTACCCTCTCGGGTACGGGCTTTGAAACACCCCTGACCATCTTCATTTTCCACATCTTTTCCTCTAATTTCTTGTTTCGGTGCCGGGAAAGAGCCTTCAGTTTGTCGTTTTTCCAAACCGAGGCCGACCGACTATTCTTGGCCTCCTCCCAATCCCAATCTTGTCTATAGAGTTGCCCATCACCTTCTTCTACATTACTTAATTGTTCCCAACGTTTTTGATATTGCCCTGAGCCTGCACCGGCTCCCGAAGACGAACCTTGCCCGGAAGTTTTTGCTTTCTTGCTTCTTCCAAACATAACTACAATCAAAAGACAAGACAACAATTAGTATACCCAAATCTTCAAATAATCTCAAACTTTGAACGTAATATGCAATGTTGAATTTCAATCAATAATTCGATGTAAAATCGCCTTTTTAAACTTCCAAAGTCGCACATTTTAACATCTACATATCAATTTAGCATGTTTATTCATAAGATTTCTCAAAATTTCATGGTTTCAACAATATTCAACATTACAACTATGCACAATCATGCAAAAATCTAGTGTAATCACATCACCAAGACTAAAGCATGCTCAAATCCCACCCAAATCAAGTAAACATTCTTAAGTTTATGCTAAAACATCATACATTATGATAAACAACCTACTCTTAAACAATAAGCTTAAAATTTCGGAAGAAATCAACAATACATATGAAAATCATGCATAAATTTACTGAAATTCCATACCTTTAGCGTGGATAAACAAGAAAAACTATGAAAAAGTGTAAAGCAAAGAACTTGATTAACACCCTTCAAAAACCTGAATTTTTGACTTCAGAAATCTTGCAAACCAGCAAGAATCAATGAAAACCGTTATGGGGGTTTTGTTCCTCTCGAAAAAATACTCAAGATAGGCTCAAAAATCTCTGGATTTGGTGAAGATTTGAAAGAGTTATGATGAAAAGAAGAATTAGGGTTCTTGAGTGAAAGGTTGAAGAAGATGAAGATAGAGAGGGATAAGGTAACGTATGGGCAAATTTGAGTTGAGTTAAGTTGGGATTGAACCCTATCAGAGGAACAGATAATTAAAGCCAAAACTGGATCAGAGCAGTGGATCCGAGAATAAGCAGACGTTTACAGATGGTTAATGCAAATCTCTCCCCTTGAAAGTGGCTTTGTATCTGCTGACCTCCTATCTACTGATCTTACCAAGTGCTGATCCACAACTGCTGCTTTGCATCTACTGACCAATGTCAAAGACTGATGGAAGACCAAAGCTCTGCTGACTCAATCTACTGCCTTGAGTCAAGTACTGCTGATCCGGACAAGCACTGCTGGGTTCACAGCAGTGGAAGGATGCAGCAGCTGTTTAAGTGTCTTTCATGTAATGAATTGTAATAGCAGTAGTTAGTACATCAGTGTTTGTATAGATCAGAGGTTAGAGTTTGTTAGGAGGTTAGATGTCACTTTCATGGTGACGTCAGCTAAAGATGCTCAGTGGTTTGCAAGTGCCTATAAATAGTTCAGTACTTTGTACTGTTCTATTAGCTCTTTCACCACATCGTCTTCTTTGCACGAACAAACTACTGAGCTCTGGCTGAGGGGGAGTTTGCATTCTTACATCAATCATTGTAATCGTTGTTGAAACAAATTCAATCATTCGGTTCATTGTGTAAAGATGTTTGATTAAAAGTATTACTCCTGTTTGATTGTATGCAAAGTTTGTTTTCATCTTAATTCCGCTGCACAACTCTTTCATTTCCATCTTAATTTCAAACGAAAATACAATCAAAAAGAAACTCAGATCCAACAATTGGTATCAGAGCTTGGACAGTCAAATTTGATTTAACAATCATTTTGACGTAAATAGTTCAGCTCATAACAGTTGATACTGATCGTTTGTTCGTCCGTTGAAATACAGAGCAAGGATTAATCACCATTAAAGTTGATTTCTCAGTGTCTGTAAAACAACAAGAATGACGTCACAATCTCAAGATGATAAAAAACAACATCGGCTCACTTTTTAAACCACCTATGCTAAAGAGAAATGAGTACAACATCTGGCAGAGGAGGATGGGTCACATCCTCGCTCAACAAAGCACAGGTTGTTGGAGGTCTGTCATTTATGGTCCCCATGTTCCTTCAGTGCCAAGCGCTGAAGATGCTAAAAAGTTCGTTCCAAAACCAATTGAAAATTATACCGAAACCGACTTTCAAAAGATCGAACTAGATGCTAAAGCTTTTAGCATCATAGCATCAGCGCTGCCCAATGAGATATATGCTGGACTGTTACACTGTAACAGTGCCAAAGAATTATGGGACGCACTTAAGGAACAGTTTGGTGGAACTGAAGAAGTCATAGAAAGCAATAGGGAAATCCTGAACCAACAGTATGAAACATTTTGCTACATTAAAGGTGAATCACTAACGCAACAATTTGAGCGTTTTAGTTGTCTCATCAGTGAACTGAGGCTTGTTAACACCACTTTTACAAACTCAACTCAAAATAGCAGGTTCCTCAGGTCACTGCCAGAAAAATGGGACACTATAGCTTTTGTCACCCGAAATTCATCTGAATTCAAGGATCTGACCTTGACCCAACTCCATGGTCGTCTCCTGACCTTCGAAAGGGAGTTGAACCAGAAAAGGAGGTTACAAGAGTCAGGAAAAGTTACCGATGATTCACTTTCGGTAATACTGCTCTTCTGGGTCAAGAAGAATCTGGGAGCAGTGGTAAGGATCAGGGTTATGATCACTTCATTGACATAACTGCTGGTGCAAATTTTAACAACCCTGATCCTCACTCTGCAAGTTATGCATTCACTGCTAACGAAAACCAGATGTCAGACAATTTAAGTTTTGAACTCAATGATTTACAACATTTTGATCCCACTGATTTAGAGGAAATGGACATCCTGCACCAACTGGCTTTGCTAAGTGTTAGAACTAGCAAGTTCTACAAAAGAACAGGGAGAAAATTCCCAGGTTTGCATGGGAATCTAAGGGTTGGGTTGGATAAATCGAAAATCAAGTGTTACAAGTGTAATAGGTTGGGACATTTCGCTAGGGAATGTAGGAGTCAAACCACTGGTCCCATAATTACTCATCCTAGCTCAAATCCTCGACCTCAAAACCAAAACACTGTGCACTATGCCCAATATGCCCCAGCAGCACAAGTGAACACTGCTCACTATGCTGTTGCCCCTGTGCCAGTACATTATGTTCAAACTACTGTTCCACAAATCCAATATGTTCAAACCCCTGCTCCACAGGTACAAGTGCAACCTGTTGCACCTCAAACCACTGCTCCAGCAGCAGCACAACCAGATCAACAAAGTTTTTTCACTCAAGGGTTTGTTGACTGGAGCAGTATGCCTGATGATCTTTGTGATGAAAATTTTGCACTCTATGCTTCTAATGATTCTTCACATGATGAGTTTTGTTTGATGGCACTAGAGTCAATACAGGAGGGGGTTGAAGCTGAGGAGGAACAGCAGTGCTTTGAAACAGTGGAAGAGGTGATTGAAGCAGTGGTTACTGCAGTGGCTGATGAAATACTGTTGGGAGAAAGTTCAGGTACCCTGATTGAACCAATGACAGATCCATGGTCCATAGAGGACAAAGAAGAAGAGAAAGAAGAAAAGGCTGGTGAAAAGAAGGTAAAAGCTGATGATGATGAAGATCATCAATGTGATTGTGCAATGATGGCAGCTGCCAAGGTATCTCCTCAAGTTCTTGAAAAACTGTGTTCTGACAATTGCATAATTGCTTTTGCTAACATCAAAGAGGTGAATGAAAACCTTCGGGATAAAATCTTGTCTGATGAAGTCAAATTTGAAAGGTCTTTAAAAGAACTTAAAAACAAATTGACTGAAAAGGAAAAAGAAATCAGCTGTCTAAAAGAAGAGCAAAGCATCACCAAAACCCAACTTCAAACTATGGTAGAAAAATACCAAAGTTGCAAAAAGGAGTTGGAATCCACCCAGATTACTTGTGAAAGATGGGTGGAATCCTGCAGAGGATATGAGGTGATGCTTGCTAAACAGATTGAAAGTAATGTGAAGTTTGGGGTTGGGTATAGAAAATATGATGATGAACACATTGCTTGTGAAAAATCTGTTCAAAACACTGATGTAACCACTGAGTTCATCCCCACAAACAAGAATGGCCAAGCAGTGAAAATCACTGACAAACTTGGTAACAAAATCACACTTGGCAGAACAAGGAGTTCCTCAACTTTTGAAGAACTTGAAAAATATCAGTTTAAACCTACCTGGTCTGACGAGTGTGATATTCTTGAAAATTTCAAGCCAATGGACTTTACATCAACTGATGGTGTTAAAGCTCCAAAAGCTAAAGTCATACCTCTCAAGGACATCCCAGCAGTGGTTAAAACCTCTGCTGCAAAGGAGTCTGAAAAGAGAAAGAAGAAAGAAAAAATTGACAACTTGTTTTGTGAATTCTGTGAAAAAAGGAATCATCTAACAAAAGAATGTTTCCACTTGAAAGCTTATGATTTAAACAAAACAAGTATCATTGTTTCAGCAGAAAGCTGCATTGTCTGTGGTAAAACAAACCACAAAACTCAAGCATGTGTGTACCTCAAAAACTTTGATGTGAAAAAGAACGAGTACATGGCTAAAACATCCTTGAGTCCATCATCATCATCCTCATCATCTGTCAAGTTCATCAAGAAACAACCACTGTTTGTGCCAGTTCAAACAGCTGTTACAAAACAGCTGAACCAAACATCTGTCAAAAGAGATGTTCAGGTTACTGATGCACCCCCTGCCAATCAGTTCAGAAAAGGCAGAGAAAAACAGTCTTACCAAAGGATTCCACACGTTTATGAGGCCTACAAAAGGCCCTCTAAACCCAAAGTGAACAGGCATCCTTTTGGCTATCAGCAGATGATTGGTCAGGACCCACAACAGTGGTTAAAGAAGAACTGTCCTAAAATAGTTCAAACCCCTGACCTAACAACTGTCCATCATTCTGCATCCATCCCAGACACTGTTGAGACCCCCATCCAAAGCCTTGTTGGCTTTGGAGACCTTAATGAACTAATCCTTTTACTTCATGTGCAGGGAGCTTCTGCATGCTTTGATAGTCTGTGGTATGTAGATAGTGGAGGCTCCAGGCACATGACAGGATGTAAAGCCCTCCTCAAAGACTTTAAAATCCATGGAGGGGGTGATATATCCTTTGGGAATAATAGTAAAGGAAAAGTTCTGGGGTCGGGTACAGTGGAGTCTGAAAAAGTAAAATTTGAAAATGTCAATCTAATAGACAATCTAAAATTCAACCTTCTGAGTGTGTCCCAAATGAGTGACAAGGGTTTTGGGTCATTCTTCACAAAAGATTGTTGTAGGATTGTTGGACCAGAAATGGTCAAAAAGATTGAAGCAATAATTAAAACTGGTCAAACTAAACTTGTTGCTCAAAGAAGTGGCAATGTTTATGTTGTTGACATGTCAAAAGAGTGTCCCAGAGCTGATGCCTGTCTGTTCTCAGCTGCCTCTAACAAAGAGACAGAACTTTGGCACAGAAGGCTGGGACACACAAATCTTAAGACAATCACAGAAATTTCAAAAAATGGTTTGGTGAGAGGCCTACCACAAAAATTGTTTTCATGTCCTGAACATTGCATTTCCAGTTTAAAAGGAAAACAGCATAAAAGTTCTTACAAGTCCATTGAAGAGTCCAAAACAACCCAGTGTTTGCAAATGCTACACATGGATTTGTTTGGCCCAGTTCAAGTCATGAGCCTCAAAAAGAAAAAATATTGTTTGGGTATTGTTGATGACTTTTCTAGGTTCACATGGACTTTCTTTTTGCACTCAAAAGATGAAACTGCAGGCATTTTGCAAGACTTTGTAACACAGGTTGAAAAGCAATTTGACCTTCCAGTGAAAAGCTTCAGGAGTGACAATGGCACAGAATTCAAAAATAGGGAGTTGGATGCCTTCTGTGTGAAGAAAGGGATTGTAAGGCAGTACAGCATCCCAAGAACACCAGAGCAGAATGGGGTAGTGGAAAGGAAGAACAGAACTCTGATTGAGGCTGCCAGAACCATGCTTCCAGATTCAGGTTTGCCATTAACTTTCTGGGCAGAGGCAGTAAACACTGCTTGCTATGTTCAGAACAGAGTTTTAATAAACCCCAGGCACAAAAAGACTGCCTATGAAATTCTGTATAAAATTAAACCACTGATCTCATATTTCAAAGTGTTTGGCTGCCCATGCTTTATTTTGAACTTAAAAGATTCCATTTCAAAATTTGCAGCCAAAATTGATTGTGGTTATCATCTGGGATACTCATCCACTGCCAAGGCCTACAAAGTGTTCAACACAAGGACCAAGGCAGTGGAGGAGACTTTGAATGTTAAGTTCAATGAACTCTCATCAATGAAAATCCCAGCAAACCCTGCAGATCTGTTTGATCTTGAAAAATTCACTTTTGAAAATACTGCTGTCAAGACTAACAGTGCAGGTCCATCAGAGGATACAACACCAGACTATGGGTATGAAATCATCATCCCTCAAAGGTCTGCCACAAAGGGAAAAGCACCAGCTGTTCAAAACAGTTGTCAAAGCTCAACCACTTCTACCTCAACAGTTGTTGACCAAAGTAGCCCATCAACCACTGCTTCCACATCCTCAAACACTGCTGACAAAAGTCCTCAAACAGTGGATAAAAGTCAGCAGTTGTCCACTTCATTACCTCCTATACCACCACCTTTTGAAGCCACTGCTGGATCATCAAAGTCCCCAGCAGTGGTTAGCTCAGATGATACACATTTGCAGCCTTCACCAACCAATGCCATCATACCATACCAAGGAGATTTAATCTTCTTGAGATCTCATCCACCTGATCAAATCATTGGCAACATAAATGAAGGGGTGCTCACAAGAAGCCAAACCCAAAACATTTATCTTTTTGCTGGTTTTCTATCACTCCATCAGCCAGTCAAGTACCAAGAGGCACTGAAAGACAACAGCTGGGTAGAAGCCATGCAAGAGGAGCTCCAACAGTTTAAAAGACAACAAGTATGGGAGCTTGTACCACTGCCAGAAGAGGTTAGTCCCATTGGCACAAAGTGGGTCTTCAAGAACAAAACTGATGAAAGGGGTATTGTTGTCAAGAATAAAGCCAGGCTTGTGGTTCAAGGTTACAGACAGGAAGAGGGGATTGATTATGATGAAACATTTGCCCCTGTTGCAAGATTGGAAGCCATTAGACTGTTCCTGGCCTTTGCTGTCAACCACAATATGAAGGTGTTTCAAATGGATATCAAAAATGCTTTCCTCTATGGTACAATTCAAGAAGAGGTGTATGTTTGTCAACCTCCAGGTTTTGAGGATCCATTTTATCCAGATCATGTCTACAGGCTAAACAAAGCCTTGTATGGCTTGAAACAAGCACCAAGGGCCTGGTATGAAACTCTTTCCAACTTCCTACTCTCAAATGGTTTCAAAAGAGGTACCATTGATAAAACACTGTTTTTAAAATGGAGAGGGAAGGATTTAATGATTGTCCAGATTTATGTGGATGACATTATTTTTGGAAGCACATGTAATTCAATGTGTGAAGAGTTTAGAGAACTCATGACAGCTGAGTTTGAAATGAGTGCAATGGGTGAGCTGCAATGCTTTCTTGGTCTCCAAGTACAGCAACTACAAAATGGAACTTTCATTCATCAAAGCAAATATGCTAAAGAACTTTTAACCAAATTTGATATGAATGATTGTAAACCATGCAGCACACCCATGGCAACAAATAAGCTGGTCATGTCTGTTGAAAAGGATGAGCTGATTGACCAAACACTTTATAGAAGCATGATTGGGTCTTTATTGTACCTAACTGCATCTCGACCAGACATCATGTTTGCAACATGTGTCTGTGCAAGAAGTCAATCAGCTCCCAGAAAATCAAATCTCATTGCTGTAAAAAGGATCTTCAGATACATAAAAGGTGCTCCCACACTTGGTATCTGGTATCCAGCTAATGGGAACATCAAGCTTTCAGGTTTCTTAGACAGTGACTTTGCTAGATGTCACACCACAAGGAAGTCCACATCAGGAGGGTGCCAGTTTCTAGGTGATTGCTTAGTTTCATGGCAAAGCAAAAAGCAAGCAGCTGTTTCAACATCCACTGCTGAAGCTGAATACATTGCTGCTGCAAGCTGTACAGCCCAACTCCTGTGGCTTCAAAATCAGTTACTGGATTTTGGTATCACTGCCTTAAAGACACCACTCATGTTGGACAGTCAGGCAGCAGAAAATATCATCAAAAATCCAGTTTCCCATTCAACCACCAAACACATCGACATCAGACATCACTTTGTGAGGGATTGCTATGAAAAAGGTTTGATTTCTCTGCATCATGTCCCAACTAAAGATCAGCTAGCTGATGTGCTCACAAAGGCACTTGATACAGCCACTTTTGAAAGCTTGGTCTCTAGAATTGGGATGCTGAACATGGAATAACAAGCAACATCTTGTTTTTCAATGAATAAAAGCAACAAAATGTTTTCGGAAAATCAAAACTCCATCCTTAAAAATAGCTAAAACTGAAAATTTTTCATTAAAGTCCTTAAAAGTCTGCCATTAACCACTGATTGTTCAAAAGTCTGCTCTACTTCAAAAGTCTGTCCACTGCTGAAAGTCAACCCCTGCTCTCTCATTATTTTGATAAACTCTGTTGTTCAAAAGCAGTGTCTTATCCACTGATATGCTATCCACTGATAGTAAAAATCATCCACTGCTTTCATACCACTGCCTTCATCAGTCACTTTCACAAAAGTACTGTCCTTCACTTTCAACAAGGGTTGTCACGTGGACAGTACATATTGGTCAGACCTTTTGTAACGGCTGCCACCTCAGCATTCACTTTCTTCCCTATAAAATCCCCCACTCACCATCAAAACAGGGTTTTACTGTCGAATTGAATTCTTAAAAATTCTCTTCTCAAAGCAGTTTTTCATCTCATTTCTTCACAAATTTCTTCGATCAATCATCCTCAAAATGACAAAATCAAAGAAATCTTCAAAACCCTCATCCAAATCATCATCGAAAACAGCCTCTCAAAAGGCAATCTCCACTGAGATTCCACATAAACCATCTCACAATCTCCTGGGTCTTCTCACAAAACCAGGAACCACCAATATTTTCGATTCCACCATTGATCTCATGGCAAAATCAAAGTACAAAACTTTGTTTACTGCCGATGCACCAATCTATTTGGCGACCCAAAGGGAGTTCTGGAAAAATGCAACCCTTGAAAAACAAGGAGACATTGCAACCACCATAAACTCTTCAATAAAGGGTAAAGCTGTCCAAATCACGCCACAATCCATTTCAGAGGTCTTTCAACTCGGTGATCAGGAAGGTAAAATTTCTTTCACTAAAAACGAGTTACAAACTGACTTCATTGAGAGAGGGTATGAAGCCACAATGATGAAGAAAATTACCTTAGAAAAAGGTTATTTTCCTTCTGCAACCAGATTTTTATTTCATACCCTCCTATTATGTGTTTCAAACAAAACCACTTCTTTCAATGAAATTCCTTTAAAGATTCAAAATCTGGGATATGCAATTCTTCAAGGCGAAAATTTTAACTATTCTCGGGAAATTTTTAAAGATTTGGTTAATAATGTTGAAACAAAATCATTCTTACTGTTTCCAAGGTTTTTAAGTTACTATTTTACAAAGAAATTCAGTAAGGATGATTTAGCTTTAATAAACCAAGGTGATTCTATTCGAATAAACAGTTTAACAACTGAAACTTTTTCAAGAATGTTAGCACCTTGCAAAACACAAGCATAGGTGCCTGAGCAGATTTTAGCAGTTACAACTGCTCCTCAGGTATCTGCTGCTGAGCCCACTGCTCAAGGTGATCAAAGCAGCAGCACAACTGCTTTGAAACCCACACCTACTATCTCCAAAAAGCCAAAAAGAAAAACTCAAAAACCCACAAAACCCATCAAAACGGCATCTCTGGAGGATGAGATACCAGAGCTTCTGCCAGTGACAACACAAAAGTCACAAGAAACCACTGCTGCTACTTCCTCACAGCAGTTGGTACAAATATCTCAACCCATAACCACAACTCCTCCTGATTCTTCACAAAAAGAACAGGTTGTACAAATAGGGTCTCCACATCATGATGCTCTAGAAACACTCGTTTCTATCATCCACAGCTCAATACCCGGGGCAACTCCACTTTCTACACCATCCTTCACATCCACAATCCCCTCACCAATAAAACCACTGTTGGATGCAATTGATTTGAACCAGGCATTATCCAGTCCTTCTCAATCACCTATAAATGAGAATATACCTCAACAACTGACTGGGTCTGATGTATCAATCTTTGCTAACCAACCAACACAACCTGAGGAGGTTACACCCCTTGAGTTACAAGTAACTCTTGGTGGAAATCCAAGTGAAGCAGCCACTACAAGTGTTACACCCACTGGGTTATATTTGGACAGTGGTTACATTAATAAGACTTCCTTGGAGGCAATTCCTTTTATAGCACCTCTGCCAACCACCAGTGGATTTCTTTATCCTACTGGCAACATCAAAAGGTTGTCAAGTGTTGAAGGAAGAAGACCCCAGTACCAAGAAAAAGGGGCATCAGTGGTTAATGTTTGGAGTATACTCCCTATATCTACCACTGATAAAACCACTGCTAGTGGGAAATCAGATGATCCCATTAACTTGGGTGATGGTTTAAAGTACCAGAAATTGACGGATATCATTGAAAAACTTGATAACTCTGTTGCAGAACTCAAAGATATGCTACAACAGGTGTTACAAGTTCAGAAGGTACAATCAGCTGCTGTTCCACCTCAAGCACCTGCTCCACAAAGGACACCTACTACAAATGAGCTCTGGAAGTTATTTCAATCTTCTCTCCAACAACAAGCACAATTAGCAGATCAGCAACATGAAAAACATGTACAACAGCTGAGAAATGCAATGGAGTCAAGGTTCAAGAACACTAAGGCTGACTTAAAGGCTCTCAAAACTCAGATCTTGCACACCACTGGCACTGCTCCTCCACAAGTACGCTACATTTATCAACTCCCAGAAGATAATGCCAAAAAGGGGGAGAAAATGAAGGAGTGGAAACAGAAGGGTATAGAGGATGGTCTTTATCTTGAACCAGAAAATTCAAACATGACCAAAAGGATCCCTTTGCCAGATGGTAGTAAGAAAATTGATGTGACAATAAATGCACTAGCAGAAGCAGTTGCAAGTGTAAAAAGGGATAGAGAGGCCAAAAGGAAAGCCAGGGTGGAGAGAATGGATCATCCAGATCAGGGTACTTCTGGGTCAAGGGATCATGAAAATCCTGTTGAGGAAAAGAAGAGGCCTACTAGAAAAGTAAGGCAACCCAAATCCATTCCTATCAGACGTTCAAAGTCTGCTCAAAAACCACCATACAAAACAACTGATGCAACAGGAGTTACAAAAACTACTGCTTGCCAAACAGTTGTTCCATCAACACACACCACTTCAACACACACAACATCCACTGCTTTACCATCATCACCACCAAAAACAACACCTGCTGACATACAGCAGAAGACAGCAGATGTTATAACATCTGTTGTAATGACAACAGTGGTTGAAACACCAGTTGTTTCAACAGCTGTTAGTCAATCACAATCCACTGCCACTACATCTACCACCACTGTTCCATTCAAAACATCATCAGTCCCTCCTACAAAAAGGAGAAGGCTAATTTTAAAAGATGATGACACATCTCCTTCACCAACATCTTCAAAATCCCTGTCACTTGTCACTATTCCTAAACCCATACCTTTCTCTTCAGCTCAAATTGTAAAACCACTACCTCCTGCTGGTGTCTCATTTCCTCTGGAACTCATTGCAGTCATAGAAGAAATCAAATCATTTTATTATGAAGATGACCCAGCCAAAAGGAGTTTGCCATCAATTTCAAATTATCCCAGGCCTAACAACATTGAAGAATACTTGAAGCTCAAAGCCAAACAAGCAGAGGATATTGCAATCAAAAACAGAAAAGGGAAATCTGATAGAGAATTTCAACAAAACTATCAGTTTTTACTCTCACAGGTCAATGCTATGGAGCGTTTTGCTAAAAATGTATGTCAGAAAATTTCAGAAAGGGCAGATGAGTCCTTAAGAAAAGACTACATTGAAAACATCATGACCTACAAGAAATACAAGGGGGAGAAACACATGTACAAGAACTGGACCATTCCTGAGCTTGAAAAAGAAGCAGCCAGGATTCAAGACATGATCAAAAATAAGGTCAAGCAGACTCCTCCTGAAAAATTCAAACAATTTGAAGCTGAGAAGATGTTAGAGCTGAGGAGAATGAAAGAGGAGCTGATTATAGCTGATTATAGGTCAAAGAACTCTGTGACAAAGTGGGGAGAAGATAGAGTCAGGGCAACCTATAAAAGATTAGAGGAACTTAGAAAGAAAGATCCAAGAGTTCCACAAAAGCCTGACTATTCCAAAGCAGCGGTTTCAAAAAGACCACCAAAGCTGCAAGTCAAAAGAACCACTGCTCCAGCTGGTGCTGCCATCTACAAAAGAAGGAGCAAAAACCAGTTTAGCATGGAAACAATTCAAGATCTTTTAGCCGGAGATGCCATTGTAAAAGCTGGCACGGAAGTAATGATAAAAGAAGATCTTGAATTGGAACAATCTGCAAATGCTGCTCAGCCAGCTATGAACAGGCCAGGCTCACCAAATACTTCTGCAAATAAACATCTCCCAAGAAACCCACCAGGCTCAAAAATACAAAAGTGGGAAACTGACAAACAGACCTGCGTATTGACTTTGCTCAGGTCTGGTGGAGTAGTGGAGAAAATATCAAGGGAACAAGCTCTTGGCCTGAGTCTTGAAGATTTGCAGGATCTCCTTGATCTTCCACTTAGCAGGGATGATGAAGATACAGACGCCCTAGACTTTGAATTACAATTTAAAGGTCAGATAAGGGAGCTGTTGATGAGGCAATAAAGATTTCCACAAATAATGAAGAGTTTTGGCATTATCTGTTCCAGGGGGAGATTGTTGGGATTGAACCCTATCAGAGGAACAGATAATTAAAGCCAAAACTGGATCAGAGCAGTGGATCCGAGAATAAGCAGACGTTTACAGATGGTTAATGCAAATCTCTCCCCTTGAAAGTGGCTTTGTATCTGCTGACCTCCTATCTACTGATCTTGCCAAGTGCTGATCCACAACTGCTGCTTTGCATCTACTGACCAATGTCAAAGACTGATGGAAGACCAAAGCTCTGCTGACTCAATCTACTGCCTTGAGTCAAGTACTGCTGATCCGGACAAGCACTGCTGGGTTCACAGCAGTGGAAGGATGCAGCAGCTGTTTAAGTGTCTTTTATGTAATGAATTGTAATAGCAGTAGTTAGTACATCAGTGTTTGTATAGATCAGAGGTTAGAGTTTGTTAGGAGGTTAGATGTCACTTTCATGGTGACGTCAGCTAAAGATGCTCAGTGGTTTGCAAGTGCCTATAAATAGTTCAGTACTTTGTACTGTTCTATTAGCTCTTTCACCACATCGTCTTCTTTGCACGAACAAACTACTGAGCTCTGGCTGAGGGGGAGTTTGCATTCTTACATCAATCATTGTAATCGTTGTTGAAACAAATTCAATCATTCGGTTCATTGTGTAAAGATGTTTGATTAAAAGTATTACTCCTGTTTGATTGTATGCAAAGTTTGTTTTCATCTTAATTCCGCTGCACAACTCTTTCATTTCCATCTTAATTTCAAACGAAAATACAATCAAAAAGAAACTCAGATCCAACAAGTTAATTGGAGGTGAACGGTTGTGATAGAGTTCTCAGGCCATATACTGACTCAAATTATGTTTTTGTTCGGCTGTGATAGGTTTAAAATGGTTCTGGGTTTGATTCATGGCTAAAGACCGAAATCACGTCGGCTGGTATTAGACGAACCGTCGGCGACGGGTGCCTTGACCGTCGGCGACGGCGTGAAGAATTGTTCAAAGCCAGCGACGGCTTAAGTCGCTGCCTACGGAAGTTTGTGGGCGACGGATAGTTTTAAGAGACCGTAGGCGACGAGGAAACCCACCGTCGGCGACGGTTCCCCTAAAAGCAATTTTTTTATTTTTCAATTTTTTTTATGAAAAATAGGAAAGATTTTAAAAACTTTTTATAAAACAACTATATACAATAAAAATTCCTAAAAATTATTAAAAATCTTTTTTATAATTTTTTATAAGTTAAAAATTTAAAACACGAATACCGTTAACGGCCCTACCACCCCACGAAAAGTCGTGTATTGTCCCTAATACACACAAATAAGTCTAAAAACATACCTTTTGTCTTCAAGACCCGTTTATGATGTCCGGACTTCACACAATTACAAGGGTTAGTACAAAACGAGAACGATTAATCACAAAAATACTCAAATAATTAAATAGATTATACATAACTTTACAAAATTCATTACCGGTCCTTTCAGTTGACCTCATAAGTTGTCACACTTACCACGAAGTTCACCAACTCCACATTCTCATCTTTTTTCTCATTGTTACCATTAAGGAACGGTTTAAGGCGATGCCCATTAACCGTTTGCTTCGACCCATCCTTCGGATCCTTGATTGTAACATCTCCAAGCTTTCCGACCCGTGTAATCACGTACGGGCCCATCCATTTGCTCTTGAGCTTACCGGGGAAGTATTTAAGCCGTGAATTATATACCCAACCCTTTTGACCCACTTCAAACTCCTTCGGCTTCAACTTCGCGTCATGTGCCCTCTTCATATCATCCTTGTATTTTGAGGCGCACTTGTATGCTTCTTCCCTAAGCTCCTCCAATTCGCAAAGCTTTAACTTTCGCTCCCTTCCTGCATCGTCATATTTCATGTTAGCCTCTTTGATAGCTCACCAAGCACGATGCACAAGTTCAACCGGTAAATGGAAATTTCGCCCATAAACTAAGCGATAAGGTGTAGTTCCAATATGTGTTTTATGAGCCGTTCTATAAGCCCATAAAGCATCATTCAACTTCGTCGACCAATCCTTTCGGTCGGGTCGAACGGTCTTTTGCAAAATTTCTTTTATTTGCCTATTGGAAACCTCTACTTGACCGCTTGTTTGTGGGTGGTAAGGGGTAGCGATTCGATGGTCAACACCATACCGTTTCAAGAGTTTGCCAAAGTTAAAATTCTTAAAGTGAGATCCCCCCATCACTAATGATCACTCGGGGAATTCCAAATCTAGAAATTATATTTGTTTGTACAAAATTGCAAACAACGGTATGGTCATTTGTCTTGGTGGCAATCACTTCGATCCACTTGGATACATAATCGACCGCCACCAAGATGTATAAGTTGCCATGCGAATTAGGGAATGGGCACTACAAGAAAATGAGACTAATGCAACCCTGATAAAATGTTGCATTAGGCCTTAAAAAGGTTGCATTAGGCCTAATGCAACCTTTTATCAAAAGCTGCATTAGATGAAGTTGAATTAGGCCTAATGCAACTTTTTTATTAGGTAATGCAACCTTTTTTAAAAGAGTTGCGTTTTCTTTTCAAATGCAACCTTTTTATTATGCAACCTTTTTAATATGCTAATGCAACTTTTTTACTTTAAAATGCAACTTTTCATACATTCAAATGCAACATTTATTACACCAAGTGCAACCTTTGTTACACTCAAATGCAACCATTATTATATGCTTAATAGAAAAAAAGCAACTTTTTTTACATCAAATGCAACACTTTTTGTAATAGATATCTTATATCGTAATTTAACATATGCCCAAACTCAAAATAACAATATAATCAGAATAAAGTTATCATTTAAAATGATAAAAGTAACAAAAAGCTCCTATTCATCCTTAAGATCCAAGTAATTGATCCACCAAAACTTATCTCTTATCATATATAAATCATCATCATCCAGTCCTCGTAAGCTCTCCATTCATCCTGATCGCTAGGACTTCTCTTAATAAATTTTGTAAAATTTGTGTCCACGCACCAATAGAATGATTTGGCATCTGAACTTTGGAAAAACTAGACTTGAACCACGATCATTCTTTCTTTAATGTTGCTTTACCTGAAGAGATTATACACAAAAGAGAGTTAGTAGTATTTAAGATACCACACTATTATATACTAAGTTTTTATCATGAACAAGAAGCAAAATCACACCCAAAAACATCCTTTGGGCGTACCATATGCCCAACCTGGCGTATGGTACACCATTGCTCAAATAGATCTTCTAGTGTTGTAGAGCTGAACATGGTAAAGCTCTCCGAAATCGGCATAGGGTTATGCCAAAAGCTGAACGAAATCTGAAATGGTACGCCATTATGAAATGCATTCTACTCATCTTGATCTCTACTGGTAGTTGTTTCATAACATTCCGCATCATAGGTTCCAAGTTTCATCGGTGCCTGTCAAAATCTTTTCACATAGCTTAAAGCTCGGCTTTTTTCCTTGCATGGTCCTCTTCAATCTCTATTCGCATTTCATGATATATAATGAACATTGGATCAACTATCAACAAGAGAAACAAACTAAGTGAAATTCTGTTTTAAAAGTGGTAAAAAAGGAAGTTAGTTATGAATCCATATATAACCAAAGCTTGAAATGTAACTAGAAGTTAAATAGCATGGTGAAGCAGCATTCTTCCAAATGTACAAAATCAACAAGATTGGTCCCTATTATCTAAATTCCAAAAAAATCTACAATTATATTTGTTTAACTCATTAAACCCGATATATAACAAGAATTATTCGATATTTAAAATTAGCAAGTAATTCAATGAAGTACCTGACAAACCGGTTCACAAGCACGTTCGCCCAAACCTAAAAATAAGCTTGTTTGGAAAACGAGCCAGAGCCCAAGCTTCACTTATTGAGCTCGCAAGCTTAAACGAGTCTATTATTTATAGTTAATAGATTATAAATGAGTCGAGCTCAAGCTTGAGAAACTACCAACGAGCCACGAGCCAAGCTTGAGCTCTCATTTGTTAATCAAGTTCGAGCTCACGCCTGGTCAAGCTCGGGCTCGACTCATTTGCACCCCTAGTTTATTTGTTTTTGATCCAATTATTCCAACATATGCTACATGTAAGTTCTGAAAATTTAGTTATCAGATAAACTATGTAGCATACCTTTAAGTGCATCCATAGTTGACAGTTTCTTCTTGTCAAGTGTCTGTTAATAAAAAAATCATGAAAAACATTTATCACATATATACTTATTATGATAATACAGAAACAATCCTACTAATAATAAATACATAACGTCTCAAAACTATAAAAACAAAAACACATTATAGTTTGGAAGCATGACCATTTCGAACAAAGTGTGACCACCATAATGGTTTTTCCTTTTTGTAATAACTCATAAATTTTCCATTGTTGCTTACTTTAGAAAAAGATTCAGCAAGTTTGTAGGTGTAAGGGATGCACCCCTCATGAGTTTGGGAGAAAATTTCACCCACCCAATCATAATATGTCATGTCATTTCCCCTCTTATTCTCCCCTCTTGCCCAAAAAACATAGGGGGTGGTTTCCCCCAAACAATTTAAAAAAAAAACATGATTGGTTGAAAAGTGCTCCCAATGTTCAAATCAAGCTCACCCTCCATCTCCTCGCATGCAGCATATATCCCCCGCTTTGAACCATACCCGCGCGACAAACTATGTGGGTGGCGGTGTTCCCCGAGCGGCAAAGGGGCTTGCCGCACCCCTTGTCGCTTCCACCCCGTACACCCTAAGCCATTAAAAGTGTTGTGTGTGTTGTAATAACATGTCCTTTTGATACGGTGACTGGTGTTTTAAAACAATAAAATTTAACAAAGAAACGTGCAACTTTTGATCAATTTTAAATACATAAAACACAAGGCAACATAGCTAACCCATGATTGTTTATAGTCATTAGTTTATAAATGTTTTAATAGAATGCCATATTGGCATATTGCCTCTGGATTGCATACCACATGCACAAACTCTAGTAAATAATAAAAAACATCATTCTCAAGTTCATATAATATTCACATACTCAACCAAGGGTTGGAAACCAAATTCTACTAACTAACTTAAATATGAAGCTTAAAAACACATTCCCAAGTTTATATCATCTATTCATCTTCAATTCTTCATTATTTTATGCAATTATCACACAGACATTTTATCGAGCAGGTGTTATGCATACTTTCAAAGCAACATCTATTGGTCCAATTTTGTTTGATTGAGCTAAAAAACACAAGTTCAGATATGAAAACTTTGAAAATTCAACAATTGATAAACACAAACTTTATAATGCAGTACAAAAAAAACACCTGATGGTTTGCTGCGAGACAAAGATGCTCGTGAAATGTGTTGTTGTGAACCGAGAAGATTGTTAAAAGCTAACCGATCAGCCCAAGTTCAAATCGGAGATGACGGCAAGCTATTAAGATATTACAACATCTATGGATTCATACAACAATTTAAGAAGGAAAGCCATAGATATCAAAATAAATGAAAATCAAACTGATACCACATAAGAAACCGCTTGAAACTTGACAACATAACTACCCTAGACCATGGTCAAATTATGCAGAGCGGAGTGGATAGCAACATGGATGATCTGATCGGTCGATGTAATGGCAATCTGAATAGATTTACGCTCTGTTCCCGAGTTAACTTAACGAGGGATAAGAAAGTGAGAAAGGAAAGGATGAGAAAGGAAAAAACAAGATGTCTTTCCCACCGTTAACCTGCCCATTCGAACCCCCACTAAAAAGTGAACCTAGACCCCTATTTGGATTTTGAGCTATTTGAAAACCAGGAGGTCCACTTGAGCGAAGATTGCTATTATTATTAAAGTTATTATTATTATTTCGCCAACCCGAACCAACATTGTTATTACCAAACCCACTAGACTGCCCTCTACCAAAACCTCCTCCTACGAAATCAACTTGCTCCTCTCCTACAAGCAATGGGCACGCACTTGTATCATGACCCCCTCGACAAAACTCACACTTATCAATCTTAGCTCTAATCTCCTTAAGTTGCCTATCCATATTTTCCAAAACAGAGGCCAAACTAGGGTCCATAGTGACATGGTTCACCCCATGGGCGGGTGCACTAGTAGTGGTACTAGAATTACCACTTTGATACCTCTGATCGGATCGTGATTGGGACTGAGACTGAGCAAACGCCTCAAAACGCTCTAGACACTCAGGAACTGTAAGAATACCCATCATATGCCCCCCTGCATTTGTATCAAACCTATCACGAGTCTCTTGGGTGAGCCCGTTATAAAATTTCTCACATAAGGCCCAATCAGAAAGACCATGCTGGGAGCAACGAGCACAAAGGGTTTGAAACCTTTCCCAAGCAAGGTAGTAAGGCTCGTCGGGCCCCATGCGGAAAGAATGGATCTCGTCTCTAAGCCGTGAAGCTTTAGCGGGCGGGAAGTACTTATTCAGAAAGGCTTGACGAAGCCCCGCCCAAGTAGTAAATGTACCGGTTGGTTGAGAGTCCAACCAAGTAGCCGCACGGCCGGCTAATGAGAACGGGAAAAGCTGTAAGTATGTAGCATCGTTGGGTGCACCGCTAAGGCTAAAGGTAGCTAGCATCCTAGAGAAACGGTTAATGTGGGCCGGGGCGTTCTCATCATCTCGGCCATGGAATTGGATACTATTGGTGATGGCCTGCATGGCATACGATGGAATCTGCCATGAATTGTCATTAACTATGGGTGGGACGGTGATGGGTGAAGCAAGGCCGGTGAAATTCTGAGTGGCCTGCTGATGGACGGTTTGCCTAGGGTTAGCCATATGTTCTAAGTTTTCTAGATTACTAGAGGTACTAGAAGTAGGGCTACCGGGTGGTGAATCCTTAGGTGAATGGTTAGGCGAAGGTGGTGGGGTGGGTAACGGGGTGGAATCGAAATGGGGAAAACGAGATGAAGAAGTAGAAGTAACATGTGGGCCTTCGCCCAGTTGAGATGATGACTGCTTGATTGGTGACGGTGGTCCGTGCGAGCGCAGATGTGGCATCCACTACAAGCAAAAACCTGAACACAAGAAAAGCAGACACTAGTTACCAAGACACAAGAGAAGACAAAGACTCAACAAAACAAAGAAAACACTTAGCACGTATATATCAATCAGGTCTATCAAAGCTAATAAACGCAATTGCCAAGAGTTCCCCGGCAACGGCGCCAAAAACTTGATGTGTGCTAAACAGACTATGAAAACAACCTAAATTAGACTCTCTATTCTAGACACTCTAAAGCTTTAAATTTATAAACTAGGACTCTCTAAAACCTAAACCACACAACCGGCAAGTGTACCGGTCAATGTAGTATAGCCTAAGCAAGTCCGAGTATCGAACCCAAAGACTCTATGTATTACGTAAACTAGACTCTGACTAGACACTGACAGACACGACTCAAACTATATTTAATTGTTTGGGGGGGGGGTTACGGAAAACTAAGGAAATCTATATTAAACTACTAAATTAACTAAAATTATACTACGAATGAATGATGACTGTGAACTTTTCTTATGAGAGAATGAGACCACCTAGACAAGAATCCTGGATTGTTTTTAAGAGATTACCAATTAAGTTAAATGCACGAGTTATGGAACCGGGATCGTATGATACTAAACCTATTAAGAACCATCGAGGCCCCTCGACCCTTCTCAAGGAGAAACCTGTGGACCTACCTAGGCCGTTAATCCTACCGGTTATTAGATTTCTTCCCAGTCCTCTAATTATTGTGTAAGTACCCTAATGTTGACCTATTCATTCCCAATCCTAGATCTAGGGTAGTTTGAAGTAATAGATTTGACTTGATAGACTAATAAGACCGACAGGTAAACCAAGACATAACCTTTCCCAAGGCCTATCTAAAGCAATTCGCCGGGTAAGACCTACCAATAGCCCCTCACTTCCCAGGTATTAGGACTAGTAGAACACTAAGATCTAGCAAATTATTATTACTTACTTCTAGAGGTTATCGGCCGATTCTCCCTAAAGAGTGAAGGTTTTCTTATGTGATATAGACACTCACCGAAACCCTAAACCCTAATATGACCCTATGTTGTGATATAGACCGTCACTAAGAATCATATGAAGCAGGTAACAATAATAAACCAAATCAAAGCACGCATACACATCAAACCATTAAATCAAACCTTTTACAAATCACAATCAATCCATAAACAACGTGCAAATAACAAAACCGGTAAAATCTTTATTCAATCCATTCAACTAGTCTAGGTGGTTTAAATATTTAGCCAAGCATGTCTATAAACGAAAACAAATCAAAGATAATCAAACTAGAATTCATGGTAAAAAGTTTCAAGGAAGAAATCAACAAAACAAGGGATTGAAAAACCCGAGAAATCTTCGATTCTCCGTCTTAAACTTGATCCAATGATTCCGCGCCTTCAAGATCTCCGATTCAGCTCTCAGACGGCTTCTATTGCCCACCACGGGCCGTGCTCAGCGGACACGGGGGCGTGCCGAAAGTACTGCAGGCGCATTAATTGTAATTGCGAATTACAATTAATGAAGAGAGAGAGTGTCAGACGGGCACGGGGCCGTGCCCAGCGAACACGGGGCCGTGCCCAGGCTTCTGTTCAGCCTATAAATAGGAGTGCTTGGTTTCATTGCAACTCATCCCTTGGCACACCACCTCTCTCACACTTCATCCACCACCCACCACCATCACAACACCATCATCCACCACCATCATCCATTGTCCATCATAGAGTGTGTGAGTCGTCTCGGGATCCAAGATTAATCGTAAGAGTTCTTGACAATCAAGGCCATGCTTGCCAAAGTCTCATACATCACTTGGTGAAGACAAAGTGTCTAGTATAATACTTTTTATTTCTAATCTTTTGCACTTTTTATTTGGTTTTGTATTAATGACTTTAATAACTAGTTACTTATGTTGAAGGTGATCTTTCCTTATCGTTTGTCCGTGGTGTCTTTGCATTATTTTACTGTCTATATAAAATAAAGGATTTTCACCATTCATATCTCCACGGTCTATATGGAGGTATGTTGGCTACCTGGTAGGGGGTTAAGGGAACGGTTTGGTAAAGGTCTTGCCATTGTTCAGCGTTTAGAGGTCCTGCAATGGACCTGGGTCAAATTTAGTAGGACCTCCTTCAATACTTCACGGTATTGGATGGCGGGGGTCCAAACTCTTTGATCCCCTCATAAGTTAACTACTATTAATACTATAACCCGGCTATTTAGGACTGTATCCCTGCTGACTCAGACTACTTAGCCGAGGGTAACGTCACCGCCAAAAGCGGGGCCTACCACAATACTGCATTAATAACTAAATTCATTATCTTCCAATAATCCACCCTTTTAGGATTGTATCCCTGCTGACTCAAACTACTGGGGTGAGGGTAACGTCGCCTTCAAAAGAGGGGCCTACTACAATAACTAAGATAATCTCTTAATTATGTGCAAAAGTGCGGAAATAATCAAAGGTTATACTAGATACGAGTCGGAACCAAGTGATTCATCTTGTCTATCTGTTTTTATTTTTTCATTTTTATTTTCAGCATTTAGTTAGTTTTACTTTTCTTAGTTTAAAACATTTTTTCTAAACTTTTGTTTTGGTTAGACGTTGAGGATAAACCGGTATTAAAAGCTCTTGTGTCCTTGGACGACCTCGGTATCTTACCAACGCTATACTACGCTCAACGATGGGTGCACTTGCCCATATGTGTGTTTAGTGTTAGTAAAATATCGTGTTTTATAAATTTAAAACTTGGCTAAAGTAAGTGTTAAAAAGGGCTTAAAATATACACCTAAAATATACGACACTTAAACGCGCATCAAGTTTTTGGCGCCGTTGCCGGGGACACAAGGATTTTAAGAAAGTTAGGAATCAACGGCCTAATCATCTTTTATTTTTCTTTTTATTTTTTTAGGATTTTCTTAGTTTTTCAGCTTCTGCAGAGCTCAGCACGGGTCGTGCCCGCTGAACACGCCCCCGTGCTCAATCATTGGAACTGGCAATCCTGTTTTACATCAGACAGTAAGCTGAACACGGGGCCGTGTCCACTAAACACGCCCCCGTGCCCAAGTTTCAGTTACTGAAAACAGAACCGTTAGATCCCGACGGTTGGTAATTTATGACATAAACATGAGTGATAGTAATTATTTTTACTTTCAGCACTCTTATGGTATGTGGTGTCAATTATGTGGTGGCGAACATGAAGAAGTAAAATGCTACTTCCTAAATTATAGGCCCCACTACATGGACCCACAATCTTCTCACAACCTTAAGAGGGGCGAAAGTAAAAATAAGCACTATTTCTCCCTCGAATGCGCCCAGCCAGATATTCTAGGGGAAATGCTCCTTAGCGAGTTATTTCAACTAGAAGAGCTAATTCTGAAATGGATAGAAGAGCTTGGGAAGGATTTTATTAATCCGCCCCAAGACGATACCCATGAAGAAATGTTGGAACCGCATTCCGACAACCTCGTTGCTCCTGAAAATGCCTTCGTACCTAGCAAAGACTTGGACGATAGTCGTCCCTGTGTCGATTGTGCCGTGAAGGACTCTCCATCGACTTCGTTCGGTGCATACATAGACCTGAGCGATTCGGCATATACCTTCTTTAACAAGAGCCCGGAAAAGGGTTGGACTTGTCCACCTAGAATGAAAATAGGAATTACCCTCACCGACAACCTCTTGCGTTCTCGCCTTAGTCTAGGACAATTAAGGTATATTAGGCACTTTGGGGTTGTTCCAACCAGTCAGGAGCCACCCGATACTAACAAGTTCCTTAAAAATCTAGACAACTTCATAAAACAGTCCTTAGACACGGGGCCGTGCCCAGCCAACACGCCCCCGTGTCCATCGAAAGATTCCATTCTGATCAGTACGTCAGAATACGGACAAACTGTGTCAGAACTCCACCTGCACACGGGGCCGTGTCCACTGAACACGGGGTCGTGTCCAGGTTGCTGTCATTTTCTATAAATGCAGCCAAGAATTCTGCACATTTGGACCAACTTGGGGCAGAGATTTGCAGGAATCTTCTCTCAAACTATCCTAGGTAAGTCTAAAAGAAGGTTCCAACAACCCATCTTGTCCCTTCCTCTTTTAGTAATTTCCTTCTTCTTCTTCATCTTTCTCCAAGAACTACCATTGAAAGTTTGGAATTCCTCCAACTCTATGGTAGGGATAAATGAGTTTTGTTCAAAGAATCTTGGTAAAAACATGTTATGAAACATTGTTTTAAGTTATTAGTAGCCAAAAAGGGCCCACAACATTCAGAAAATAACTTAAAAATACAAGTTTCCTTGTTCCAAAACTCTGCAGAAAGATGGACACGGGGCCGTGCTCAGTGAGCACGGGGCCGTGTCCGGTTACTGTTTCATTAAATAAGCTATTTTTAGTTTATTTTTCGTAGGATGTCGAGTGAAAACAGCGATACATCTTCTGTGCATTCGTCAAACAACCGAAGAGGAAGAAGACCCTCCATTGAAGCTACACTTGTGCACTATGTGATAGCATTAAGGGAGGCTCTCGACGAAATGACTTCAGTAGAGGAGGTCCTTATCGACCGTATTAACGATCTTACGATGGGACTTGAAAGCAGCTTCCAAGAAATTAACCTCTTGCACCAGAGGTTAAATATTCTTGTAGCACCTCCAATGGAACCAGTCCTTCCTCAACAGGATTGGAACCTGGCTCTCGGAATCAACAACCCTACCGGGTGGGAAGACTTTCCGGCGGAACCTCCCATGGAACACCAACAAGATATCCCGGTGGAAGTTGAAACTCCTCAAACTAATGCCAATGAGCCTTCTTTTCTCCTTCCAAGGGAGATAGAAGAATGGCTCGCCGACATTTGAGGAGAACCGCACTCAGAAGAAGGAGTTCACTAAGGCCTTGTTTAACCAAGATTGATTATTTCTTGGAAATTTTGCTAAATTAAAATAAAGTAAAGGCTAGGACTCCATGGTTTGTTATTTCTTTGTTTTATCTAGTTTAATTTAGGATTATGTAAGTTCTCTCTATGATGAAATGAAATGATGGTTTTAATGTTTGGATGGTTTGTAATGAATAAAACACACTCATGGTGGTAAAGGATGAAAAGGAGAACGAGAAAAATGATCCCATGCACAAGAACGAGGCAACCCGACAATTTTCTCCATTTCAGTAGGTTCAACACGGGCCGTGCCCAACCAACACAGCCCCGTGTCGAACCACCTGCAGAAAACGCCCAGTACAGGTAACTGGACACGGGCCGTGTTCACCCAACACGCCCCCGTGTCCAGACTTCTGTTTCTCTTATTTCAATTTTGTTACTGGCACTTGAACACGGGGCCGTTCCCGGATAACACGGGGCCGTGTTCAGTGCCCAGTAACACAAATTTTTGCTTTTTAAACACTATTTTACACATCTAATCAACCTAAAAATTTATTTTTGGGACACATTGAGGACAATGTGTAATTTAAGTGTGGGGGGGATGCTAAAGCCTTGAATTTTGCAAGTCCTAAATACAAGCCTTACACAAAACTCTATTGTAACCGCTAATCACCCCAATTTTTTTCAAAAATTTCATTTTTTTTACTTGTCTAGGTTTAACTCGGGAAATTCAAGTTCTCAAAAAGGTTATATTTTTACAAATTTACAACTGATAGCGTAGTGATAAAAAGAACCAACATAAGAAAATTATGAAAAGGCATGACAAACTTATTTAAAATTTGATTATATATACTTGATCACATAAAAACCCATTCCCACAAAAGTGAGTTTTGAGCCTTTATTGAGCACACAATTCCATATCATTTGACTAAATGCTCATTTTTCGTTTCTTGTGTGAATAGCCGCTTGATTCTTACGACTCTAGAACTTGCCATGACAATACATTCCCGGTCCTTATCAACTTAAACCCGAGTAAGTAAATGATGGAGGCATTAGGACTAACATTTTTCATTTCTACACCATTATTTTTTTCTTTTTCTTTTACCACCTACCCAAAAATCCCCCTAGTTAGCCCCTTTGAGCCTAAACCTTTTCGTTTCATCACCCAAAACAAAAACCCTTTCACCCACCAAAACCTTTTTCATTTTTAACCCTTTATTTTAGTAACAAGTTCGGTTTTTCCTTAAAAAAAAAAAAAAAAAAATCGATGATGATGAAGCAAAAAAAAAATAAACAAACAAAGTAATCAAAAATAACTTTGTTTGAATAAAAGCTTCATCAAAAATAAAAAGTTGTAAAAATGCGAAAACCGACACTTGTTACGCTTTTAGCCCTTTTTCTACTAACCACTAACCCAACCACCTACCTTTAACCCTAGCCAACCCTTAACCCACAAAGTCCTCTTGATATCTACAAAGGTATAAAAGTTAAAAAGGAGGAGGATTGATTTCTTGGCAAGCCTATGGTAGGAATAAGTTCCATGACCGCTCTCGAGTGATTCACTAAAAATACACTTTCGGCCGAGTGTGAGTGATTTCCCCGCGAGGTATGTGAACTTGTATATAAATAGAATTTTAAAAAGGCATGTTATGCTCAAATAAGTAATTTCTTTTATGAACAGTTCTAAATAAATCATTACGAATAGGAGTGTAAATAAATAAAAATAAAACCCAAAAAGATCTTGGAAATCCCGACACTCTATGACAAGCCCAAAACCTTCTCTTCTACCTATTCCATTTGGGAGTGTAAGCCACATATTAAAGAGTTTTGCTTGAGGACAAGCAAAAGTTCAAGTGTGGGGGTATTTGATGTGTGTAAAATGCAACATATAAATTACATCAAATGAGGCATAAAACTAACCCTTTTTTAGTACTAATATTGGAAAAAGAGTGTTTTTGTCTTCCTTTTGTATTTTCAGGATTAAATGAGCTCAAAAACGCAAAAGAAGCAAAAAGACAGCTAAATCCAACATAAATACAAGAAAAGGAACATTAGTGGACTGCCCGAACCCTCAACGGCACCTTCCAAAGCAAAATAGAGAAAACAGAAGGCTGAACACGCCCCGTGCTCAGCCAGCACGGGGCCGTGCCCATGAAGCAGCAGAAAAGACAAATCTATAGAAGCTTCTATTGCCCACCACGGGCCGTGCTCAGCGGACACGGGGGCGTGCCGAAAGTACTGCAGGCGCATTAATTGTAATTGCGAATTACAATTAATGAAGAGAGAGAGTGTCAGACGGGCACGGGGCCGTGCCCAGCGAACACGGGGCCGTGCCCAGGCTTCTGTTCAGCCTATAAATAGGAGTGCTTGGTTTCATTGCAACTCATCCCTTGGCACACCACCTCTCTCACACTTCATCCACCACCCACCACCATCACAACACCATCATCCACCACCATCATCCATTGTCCATCATAGAGTGTGTGAGTCGTCTCGGGATCCAAGATTGATCGTAAGAGTTCTTGACAATCAAGGCCATGCTTGCCTAAGTCTCTTACATCACTTGGTGAAGACAAAGTGTCTAGTATAATACTTTTTATTTCTAATCTTTTGCACTTTTTATTTGGTTTTGTATTAATGACTTTAATAACTAGTTACTTATGTTGAAGGTGATCTTTCCTTATCGTTTGTCCGTGGTGTCTTGGCATTATTTTACTGTCTATATAAAATAAAGGATTTTCACCATTCATATCTCCACGGTCTATATGGAGGTATGTTGGCTACCTGGTAGGGGGTTAAGGGAACGGTTTGGTAAAGGTCTTGCCATTGTTCAGCGTTTAGAGGTCCTGCAATGGACCTGGGTCAAATTTAGTAGGACCTCCTTCAATACTTCACGGTATTGGATGGCGGGGGTCCAAACTCTTTGATCCCCTCATAAGTTAACTACTATTAATACTATAACCCGGCTATTTAGGACTGTATCCCTGCTGACTCAGACTACTTAGCCGAGGGTAACGTCACCGCCAAAAGCGGGGCCTACCACAATACTGCATTAATAACTAAATTCATTATCTTCCAATAATCCACCCTTTTAGGATTGTATCCCTGCTGACTCAAACTACTGGGGTGAGGGTAACGTCGCCTTCAAAAGAGGGGCCTACTACAATAACTAAGATAATCTCTTAATTATGTGCAAAAGTGCGGAAATAATCAAAGGTTATACTAGATACGAGTCGGAACCAAGTGATTCATCTTGTCTATCTGTTTTTATTTTTTCATTTTTATTTTCAGCATTTAGTTAGTTTTACTTTTCTTAGTTTAAAACATTTTTTCTAAACTTTTGTTTTGGTTAGACGTTGAGGATAAACCGGTATTAAAAGCTCTTGTGTCCTTGGACGACCTCGGTATCTTACCAACGCTATACTACGCTCAACGATGGGTGCACTTGCCCATATGTGTGTTTAGTGTTAGTAAAATATCGTGTTTTATAAATTTAAAACTTGGCTAAAGTAAGTGTTAAAAAGGGCTTAAAATATACACCTAAAATATACGACACTTAAACGCGCATCAAGTTTTTGGCGCCGTTGCCGGGGACACAAGGATTTTAAGAAAGTTAGGAATCAACGGCCTAATCATCTTTTATTTTTCTTTTTATTTTTTTAGGATTTTCTTAGTTTTTCAGCTTCTGCAGAGCTCAGCACGGGCCGTGCCCGCTGAACACGCCCCCGTGCTCAATCATTGGAACTGGCAATCCTGTTTTACATCAGACAGTAAGCTGAACACGGGGCCGTGTCCACTAAACACGCCCCCGTGCCCAAGTTTCAGTTACTGAAAACAGAACCGTTAGATCCCGACGGTTGGTAATTTATGACATAAACATGAGTGATAGTAATTATTTTTACTTTCAGCACTCTTATGGTATGTGGTGTCAATTATGTGGTGGCGAACATGAAGAAGTAAAATGCTACTTCCTAAATTATAGGCCCCACTACATGGACCCACAATCTTCTCACAACCTTAAGAGGGGCGAAAGTAAAAATAAGCACTATTTCTCCCTCGAATGCGCCCAGCCAGATATTCTAGGGGAAATGCTCCTTAGCGAGTTATTTCAACTAGAAGAGCTAATTCTGAAATGGATAGAAGAGCTTGGGAAGATTTTATTAATCCGCCCCAAGACGATACCCATGAAGAAATGTTGGAACCGCATTCCGACAACCTCGTTGCTCCTGAAAATGCCTTCGTACCTAGCAAAGACTTGGACGATAGTCGTCCCTGTGTCGATTGTGCCGTGAAGGACTCTCCATCGACTTCGTTCGGTGCATACATAGACCTGAGCGATTCGGCATATACCTTCTTTAACAAGAGCCCGGAAAAGGGTTGGACTTGTCCACCTAGAATGAAAATAGGAATTACCCTCACCGACAACCTCTTGCGTTCTCGCCTTAGTCTAGGACAATTAAGGTATATTAGGCACTTTGGGGTTGTTCCAACCAGTCAGGAGCCACCCGATACTAACAAGTTCCTTAAAAATCTAGACAACTTCATAAAACAGTCCTTAGACACGGGGCCGTGCCCAGCCAACACGCCCCCGTGTCCATCGAAAGATTCCATTCTGATCAGTACGTCAGAATACGGACAAACTGTGTCAGAACTCCACCTGCACACGGGGCCGTGTCCACTGAACACGGGGTCGTGTCCAGGTTGCTGTCATTTTCTATAAATGCAGCCAAGAATTCTGCACATTTGGACCAACTTGGGGCAGAGATTTGCAGGAATCTTCTCTCAAACTATCCTAGGTAAGTCTAAAAGAAGGTTCCAACAACCCATCTTGTCCCTTCCTCTTTTAGTAATTTCCTTCTTCTTCTTCATCTTTCTCCAAGAACTACCATTGAAAGTTTGGAATTCCTCCAACTCTATGGTAGGGATAAATGAGTTTTGTTCAAAGAATCTTGGTAAAAACATGTTATGAAACATTGTTTTAAGTTATTAGTAGCCAAAAAGGGCCCACAACATTCAGAAAATAACTTAAAAATACAAGTTTCCTTGTTCCAAAACTCTGCAGAAAGATGGACACGGGGCCGTGCTCAGTGAGCACGGGGCCGTGTCCGGTTACTGTTTCATTAAATAAGCTATTTTTAGTTTATTTTTCGTAGGATGTCGAGTGAAAACAGCGATACATCTTCTGTGCATTCGTCAAACAACCGAAGAGGAAGAAGACCCTCCATTGAAGCTACACTTGTGCACTATGTGATAGCATTAAGGGAGGCTCTCGACGAAATGACTTCAGTAGAGGAGGTCCTTATCGACCGTATTAACGATCTTACGATGGGACTTGAAAGCAGCTTCCAAGAAATTAACCTCTTGCACCAGAGGTTAAATATTCTTGTAGCACCTCCAATGGAACCAGTCCTTCCTCAACAGGATTGGAACCTGGCTCTCGGAATCAACAACCCTACCGGGTGGGAAGACTTTCCGGCGGAACCTCCCATGGAACACCAACAAGATATCCCGGTGGAAGTTGAAACTCCTCAAACTAATGCCAATGAGCCTTCTTTTCTCCTTCCAAGGGAGATAGAAGAATGGCTCGCCGACATTTGAGGAGAACCGCACTCAGAAGAAGGAGTTCACTAAGGCCTTGTTTAACCAAGATTGATTATTTCTTGGAAATTTTGCTAAATTAAAATAAAGTAAAGGCTAGGACTCCATGGTTTGTTATTTCTTTGTTTTATCTAGTTTAATTTAGGATTATGTAAGTTCTCTCTATGATGAAATGAAATGATGGTTTTAATGTTTGGATGGTTTGTAATGAATAAAACACACTCATGGTGGTAAAGGATGAAAAGGAGAACGAGAAAAATGATCCCATGCACAAGAACGAGGCAACCCGACAATTTTCTCCATTTCAGTAGGTTCAACACGGGCCGTGCCCAACCAACACAGCCCCGTGTCGAACCACCTGCAGAAAACGCCCAGTACAGGTAACTGGACACGGGCCGTGTTCACCCAACACGCCCCCGTGTCCAGACTTCTGTTTCTCTTATTTCAATTTTGTTACTGGCACTTGAACACGGGGCCGTTCCCGGATAACACGGGGCCGTGTTCAGTGCCCAGTAACACAAATTTTTGCTTTTTAAACACTATTTTACACATCTAATCAACCTAAAAATTTATTTTTGGGACACATTGAGGACAATGTGTAATTTAAGTGTGGGGGGGATGCTAAAGCCTTGAATTTTGCAAGTCCTAAATACAAGCCTTACACAAAACTCTATTGTAACCGCTAATCACCCCAATTTTTTTCAAAAATTTCATTTTTTTTACTTGTCTAGGTTTAACTCGGGAAATTCAAGTTCTCAAAAAGGTTATATTTTTACAAATTTACAACTGATAGCGTAGTGATAAAAAGAACCAACATAAGAAAATTATGAAAAGGCATGACAAACTTATTTAAAATTTGATTATATATACTTGATCACATAAAAACCCATTCCCACAAAAGTGAGTTTTGAGCCTTTATTGAGCACACAATTCCATATCATTTGACTAAATGCTCATTTTTCGTTTCTTGTGTGAATAGCCGCTTGATTCTTACGACTCTAGAACTTGCCATGACAATACATTCCCGGTCCTTATCAACTTAAACCCGAGTAAGTAAATGATGGAGGCATTAGGACTAACATTTTTCATTTCTACACCATTATTTTTTTCTTTTTCTTTTACCACCTACCCAAAAATCCCCCTAGTTAGCCCCTTTGAGCCTAAACCTTTTCGTTTCATCACCCAAAACAAAAACCCTTTCACCCACCAAAACCTTTTTCATTTTTAACCCTTTATTTTAGTAACAAGTTCGGTTTTTCCTTAAAAAAAAAAAAAAAAAAAATCGATGATGATGAAGCAAAAAAAAAATAAACAAACAAAGTAATCAAAAATAACTTTGTTTGAATAAAAGCTTCATCAAAAATAAAAAGTTGTAAAAATGCGAAAACCGACACTTGTTACGCTTTTAGCCCTTTTTCTACTAACCACTAACCCAACCACCTACCTTTAACCCTAGCCAACCCTTAACCCACAAAGTCCTCTTGATATCTACAAAGGTATAAAAGTTAAAAAGGAGGAGGATTGATTTCTTGGCAAGCCTATGGTAGGAATAAGTTCCATGACCGCTCTCGAGTGATTCACTAAAAATACACTTTCGGCCGAGTGTGAGTGATTTCCCCGCGAGGTATGTGAACTTGTATATAAATAGAATTTTAAAAAGGCATGTTATGCTCAAATAAGTAATTTCTTTTATGAACAGTTCTAAATAAATCATTACGAATAGGAGTGTAAATAAATAAAAATAAAACCCAAAAAGATCTTGGAAATCCCGACACTCTATGACAAGCCCAAAACCTTCTCTTCTACCTATTCCATTTGGGAGTGTAAGCCACATATTAAAGAGTTTTGCTTGAGGACAAGCAAAAGTTCAAGTGTGGGGGTATTTGATGTGTGTAAAATGCAACATATAAATTACATCAAATGAGGCATAAAACTAACCCTTTTTTAGTACTAATATTGGAAAAAGAGTGTTTTTGTCTTCCTTTTGTATTTTCAGGATTAAATGAGCTCAAAAACGCAAAAGAAGCAAAAAGACAGCTAAATCCAACATAAATACAAGAAAAGGAACATTAGTGGACTGCCCGAACCCTCAACGGCACCTTCCAAAGCAAAATAGAGAAAACAGAAGGCTGAACACGCCCCGTGCTCAGCCAGCACGGGGCCGTGCCCATGAAGCAGCAGAAAAGACAAATCTATAGAAGCTTCTATTGCCCACCACGGGCCGTGCTCAGCGGACACGGGGGCGTGCCGAAAGTACTGCAGGCGCATTAATTGTAATTGCGAATTACAATTAATGAAGAGAGAGAGTGTCAGACGGGCACGGGGCCGTGCCCAGCGAACACGGGGCCGTGCCCAGGCTTCTGTTCAGCCTATAAATAGGAGTGCTTGGTTTCATTGCAACTCATCCCTTGGCACACCACCTCTCTCACACTTCATCCACCACCCACCACCATCACAACACCATCATCCACCACCATCATCCATTGTCCATCATAGAGTGTGTGAGTCGTCTCGGGATCCAAGATTGATCGTAAGAGTTCTTGACAATCAAGGCCATGCTTGCCTAAGTCTCTTACATCACTTGGTGAAGACAAAGTGTCTAGTATAATACTTTTTATTTCTAATCTTTTGCACTTTTTATTTGGTTTTGTATTAATGACTTTAATAACTAGTTACTTATGTTGAAGGTGATCTTTCCTTATCGTTTGTCCGTGGTGTCTTGGCATTATTTTACTGTCTATATAAAATAAAGGATTTTCACCATTCATATCTCCACGGTCTATATGGAGGTATGTTGGCTACCTGGTAGGGGGTTAAGGGAACGGTTTGGTAAAGGTCTTGCCATTGTTCAGCGTTTAGAGGTCCTGCAATGGACCTGGGTCAAATTTAGTAGGACCTCCTTCAATACTTCACGGTATTGGATGGCGGGGGTCCAAACTCTTTGATCCCCTCATAAGTTAACTACTATTAATACTATAACCCGGCTATTTAGGACTGTATCCCTGCTGACTCAGACTACTTAGCCGAGGGTAACGTCACCGCCAAAAGCGGGGCCTACCACAATACTGCATTAATAACTAAATTCATTATCTTCCAATAATCCACCCTTTTAGGATTGTATCCCTGCTGACTCAAACTACTGGGGTGAGGGTAACGTCGCCTTCAAAAGAGGGGCCTACTACAATAACTAAGATAATCTCTTAATTATGTGCAAAAGTGCGGAAATAATCAAAGGTTATACTAGATACGAGTCGGAACCAAGTGATTCATCTTGTCTATCTGTTTTTATTTTTTCATTTTTATTTTCAGCATTTAGTTAGTTTTACTTTTCTTAGTTTAAAACATTTTTTCTAAACTTTTGTTTTGGTTAGACGTTGAGGATAAACCGGTATTAAAAGCTCTTGTGTCCTTGGACGACCTCGGTATCTTACCAACGCTATACTACGCTCAACGATGGGTGCACTTGCCCATATGTGTGTTTAGTGTTAGTAAAATATCGTGTTTTATAAATTTAAAACTTGGCTAAAGTAAGTGTTAAAAAGGGCTTAAAATATACACCTAAAATATACGACACTTAAACGCGCATCAATAATCAAACTAGAATTCATGGTAAAAAGTTTCAAGGAAGAAATCAACAAAACAAGGGATTGAAAAACCCGAGAAATCTTCGATTCTCCGTCTTGAACTTGATCCAATGATTCTGCGCCTTCAAGATCTCCGATTCAGCTCTCAGACGGCTCCAAACTTGCTCCAAAAGTCACTTGATTCGTAAATCCTCTGATTTAGATTATAATTCTTGGTTTTTATACCAAACCCTAATCAACAAACAACCAGACGTAATATTCATACCAGTCGCGTAGCGCGACTGGTCCTCCTTTATCTCTCGCGCTACTCGAGCTCATCAAAAGTCAGCGAGTCAACAACCACCTCAGTAGCGTAGCGCGACTGAGCATGTTTTCACCTTAGCGCTACGCGACTGAGCTTTTTTTCACAGAATGTTCCCTTTAAATCTCAGCTCCAACTCCCAAAATCTCTGAAATAATTCTAACACTTTTTCAATTCATTCCAAGACATACGATTTCAGCATCAAGCTCGTTTCCACTCGATTTTCAGCCAATTATCATATCAAAACCTGGAAAACCGAACTTTGATCAATAGTACGAAATTCTAAACAAATCTAAACTAGAAATAACGATAAAACGTACAAACTATACCCGATAAAAGCATGTATTTTGCAATACATCAGTTGCATTAGAGTCTAATGCAACACAATTGAAAAGGGTTGCATCTAAAAAGTTGCATTAGCCTCATTTTCTAGTAGTGGGGCCCATGAAATCGATCCCCCACACATCAAAAATATCTACAATGAGGATCGGTTGCATGGGCATTTCATCCCTTTTTGAAATACCCCCCTAACTTTTGACACTCTACACAGTTCTTAGCGAAATTAAAAGCATCCTTAAAAATAGTCGGCCAATAAAGACCGCTATTGAGCACTTTGTGCCCGGTTTTGTGACCACTGAAATGGCCCCCACAAGCAAATGAATGCAAGTGCATCAAGACGCTAGGAATCTCCTCGTCGGGTATGCATCTTCGAACGACTTGATCCGGACAAAACTTGAATAAGTCCGGTTCTTCCAACGTGTAGTACTTGATTTGAGATAGGAAGTGCAACCTCTTCCTTCTATCCCAATGAGCCGGAAAGTCACCTGTGACCAAATAATTAACAATATTAGCATACCATGGTAATATTGAAACCATTAAAATTTGCTCATCTGGGAAATACTCATTAATCTCTTCACGTGAAGAATCCTCCTCTACAACCAATCGAGACAAGTGGTCCGCAACCACATTCTCACTCCCTTTCTTGTCTCTAATTTCCAAGTCAAACTCTTGTAGCAAGAGAACCCATCGGATTAATCTCGGCTTTGCATCCTTCTTGTCCACGAGATACCTAACTGCAGAATGGTCAGAATAAACAATGACCTTAGTACCCCATATATAAGCACGAAATTTGTCCAACGCATATACCACCGCAAGTAGCTCTTTCTCGGTAGTTGTATAATTTAATTGTGCATCCGAGAGAGTCTTACTTGCGTAGTAAATGGCAACCGGTTTCTTGTCTACCCTTTGACCCAATACGGCCCCCACCGCATAATCGCTTGCATCACACATAATTTCAAATGGTAAAGACCAATTCGGTGATTGCAAGATTGGAGCTTCAACCAACTTTTTCTTTAACACGTTAAAGGCATTTTGGCAATTTTTATCGAAATTAAAAGTTTTATCCTTTAACAACAAATTGCATAAGGGTTTTGTTATATCACTAAAGCTTTTTATGAACCGCCTATATGTAAGGACCATCAAAAATGTCCCAAATTGACCCGTAAGTAAGAACCAGGACCCCTGAAACCCTAATCCATATCAAAAATCAAGAAATCAAGAAAAATGGTCTTCAGGCGGGCCGCGTAAGGGTTAAGCATAACCTCACGCGGGCCGCGACAAACTTGGGTTGACCGGATAAGCGTTCCCGGTCCACGTGTTGTCCACCTGGCATACCTACTTGTGACACATCAAACCTACACGTAGACTAGGTGGCCACGCGGGCCGCGTAAGGGTCGAGAGAAGGTTCATGCGGGCCGCGTGAACCTCAAATTTCACCTATAAATAGCTTGGGCTACGAGCAGTCCTCTGGTGTCGAAATCATTTCACAAAAACGAAGTTTGGCTGCTCAAATTCGAAATTTACTTTTATAATAGCGAGGTGCTGCTACGATACAGGGTATTAACTCAATCGCTGCTATGATTCAATGTCCGATCGATTGAAACTATCCAATGGATGTTTAAGTGCTGCCCACATTAGGGCCATACTTTGTCATTAGTCGTGAATTCGACGGATGTTTAAGTATAGCACTTTGTCATTCGTTGTGAGGGTTTTAATCTCGTGAGTTATCGTAAATGATGTATTAGTTACTGACTTAGTTCGTATGCATTGTTATTTAATTTAGGTTATAAGGCTAATCAGTAGGCTAAACTCTGCCCGTATAAATCTGCAATGTGAGTCATTCTCTTTTTATCAATTATGTTTTACAATACTCCAAACCATTTTCAAAAGTTATAATTACAGGGATTAAGTCGTGGTTATCTTGAATCACTGGCTAATTGGGGTATTGTGCACATTACTAATTTCTCACAGTTAGGCTAATAAAATCCTAACAGTGATAATCATCACTACTTGGGGAAAGACCCAATAGTGGTATGACCATCGTCACCAGGTGACACGGCGCCAGATAAAAATAAGATAGAAGCCATTGTAATCGCTCTTATGCTGTAATTAATAACTATGTGTCATTTTATCAAATTGATTGACTCACCAGTATTTCCCCGCTGACAAAATATTTTAAAACATGTTTCAGGCGACCTGCTGTGAATCAAGAAAAACGTGCTACGGAGCACTAACCAGCTTAAAGAGGTGGCTCAGTTAAAAGTAAATAAGCATGTTTTATAAATCAGGGAATTTACTTGTGAAATTCCTCTTTTGTAAATTACGGGGTTTATCCCGAATTATGGAATAAAATAATCGGGCATTTTAAAGTTTTAAAAGATCCTGTTAAACCTTCCGCTGTCGCATCAATTAATAAATACCACGGGTTCCTGTCCCGCGGCTCCTGACCGGGTCAAACCGGGGCTAGGGCCGTGACAGGAAAAGGTGATACCAGAGCCACTGATTTAAGCCTATTAAGTATTTAAAATACTTAATTTTTCCTGATTATCGTCTTGTGATTATGTGTTTTTAACTGACTAATTGTTAGTTACAGTATGGGTAAGCAAAGAATCTCGAATATCTATCTTAAACTAGATAGTGTACCAAAAGGTAAGGGAAACTCATCCCAATCAATTTCCTCAAGATACTCAGCAGAAACTGAGGAAGGAATATTTGTTCGTAAGGCACAATTTGAAAAAACACTTTCCCCTAATAAAAGAAGTTGGATTATTAGAAAAAGTCAAGAGAAAATAACGAAGTCACAACCAAAAGGAGTAATGAGTAATAAGGAAACTCAGGAAATAGGCAGTAACCCACCTTGGGAAGATGAGTTAGATGAACAATGGGCAGATCTCTACATGTTAGCCACTGTAGCAGTAAATGCTAACTTTTGATTAAATCACCAAACCAGTACCATCACCTATGCTACCTACAAACCAGGAACTTTAATCTATTAAATAAACCACTAGTATATTTCAAAATTTTAATTGTAATAAATAAGTGTTGTTTCAATAAATGGTTTGTATAAATTAGATAATTATAATTAAAATTTAAATTTTCTAATTACCATTATGTAATTATGTGAAAATTCCAATTTACAAAATTTTAACCTAGAATTTTGTGTGTTTCTTCATATCTACAAAACAGCATGAATGAACTATCTGACGCCCTTCAAAATTTCAATCTCTATTCTGTTAATGTGGAAGTTTCCAAAGACTTTACTGGGTATTGTGCCGATGTTGAGGAACCTATAGAATTTCAAGCTCAACCTCCAGAGAAACCCAAGCTAAAGAAAAGAAGAAGAATTGTGGGCTGGAGGCGTGTGCGCAGGAGGAAACCAGTAACTAGGAAAGTTGCCAAGACGGAGGACCCAATGGATAAAGGAAAAGGAATAGAAATTGGAGAAAGTTCCAAGCAAGCCGAGGAAATGCTGTGCGCAGGAGGAAACCAGTAACTAGGAAAGTTGCCAAGACGGAGGACCCAATGGATAAAGGAAAAGGAATAGAAATTGGAGAAAGTTCCAAGCAAGCCGAGGAAATGCTGTCACAGGAAGAACTAGATTACATACTAGCCAGTTGTGATATCCTTAAACCTGCTAATGAAGACCTTTTCACTTATCCTGCTGAAACCCAGCTTCCAGTAAACTTGGAACCAGCCATCCCAAATCCCCTTGTCAACACCCGACCTTTAGGAGAAATGGAAGAATGGTGGACCAACGATTGGCAATTCCAGAATCTTTTAAACAACCCTTATACTTTTCTCCCTCAGTTTAACCTAGAGCCTGCACCCAATCCTCCGATGAGCAACGAGAATCTGGCTGAACTCCGCCATTTTGGCGAGGAGCTGATGGATGTAGGAAATCGAATCCGAGAGGTGGGAGAACAGATCTCCTGGAAGTACGACGAGAGGGAACGTCGTTTCTGAGATGCTAGCTGACTAAAGTTGGGGGGTTGTAGAAGAATGTGTGTCATAATAATAATATAATCATAAAAATATAATTATGTGAAATAACTCAAAAATAAAACTTTGTAAGATAACCACTTGTACGGATGCCTATTATATATAAAATATCGAAAGTCGAAAGATCGACAATTTTGGCTATATTTGTTTACGTGATTATGTGCAATTATTTTGTTACGTTTGATTATTAATTATTTTATACTAATTACTTATATAAATTAATTACCAGATGGTAAAGAGGGTATTTATGCTCGGCGTGTCCTTTATATGGATATCAGAGGCCAGGGAGCCATTCCATTGACTCGTACTGATGAGAATTTTACTCCGCAGGAAATGGAACAAAAAGCTGCTGAATTGGTCTATTTCTTGCGTGTACCAATTGAAGTATTTTAAGAAATGAGCCGATAAATGAATGCTTTCAGCAGGAGGGCAAAAACGCAAGAATCCTCTTTTTCTAGAACATAACTTAATTGAGGTTTCTTCAGAACATTCATTCGAGTCAAAGCAGACATGTGCTCTTGGCTCGACGTCGTTTTTCTATTCTACTAGAATCCTTCTTTTTTTGATTGGGTTTTAATGTAAATATGTAAATAGTTCGTGATGGAGCTCGAGTAGAAAGTATTGATGAATTTCTCAGGGGCAACGATCTAGGGTTAATGCCAATCAATAAATTGGAACAACTTCGTAAGTATATCTTCGATATAGAAATAGAAAGGATCCGATTCGAGCAAATTTTTCAATTCAAAAAAATTTGTTGGAACGGCTAAAACTTTTTCGATCCACAGTGTATCGCGCACGAATCAACCATCGGTATGATTCTTTGATAGAAAGAAATCACAAAAGGGGTATGTTGCTACCATTTTGAAAGGATTAAGAAGCACCGAAGTAATGTCTAAACCCAATGATTTAAAACCAAGATAAAGGATCCCAGAACAAGGAAACACCACTTCAATTGTCTCACGGATCCAAATAAAGAATCCAAATATATTTGAAATGAGACGAAAAAAGGGGGGGGGGGTTAAAGACCACTCAAAAAAAGAAAAATCTTAATTTCTTTAAGATATTTGAGAATTTTTGAACTTGAGTTATGAATACAAATGATTTTTTTCAGGAAGGAAGCTAAATAACACACCATCATAGAACTATGAATATAAAACACAACATGATAATCAACATAAAACACACTAATGTTAGTCATTCAATAATCAAAACCTTATCATTCAAAACACAATACAAAACCCACAAGTATGACGTTTTAGTAATCTTCACGTTGTTATTTGTGGGTTTTGAGTGTGTCCTATGGCTGAAATTGTGGTGTTTTATGACTTTGTACACTTTGTAGGAAAAATGGACTTTGTAACTCTCACCCATATATTACATTTCCTATTTTTTTAGAAAAAAATAAAAATGTTACATGGGTTTTTTATAAAGGTTTTTTGAATTTACACAACTCAAGTAGGATATATATATATATATATATATATATATATATATATATATATATATATATATATATATATATATATATAGGGTCGGGATTTAGAGAAAACGGTGGAAAGTGCGAGAACGGTGAGAACGCTTATGGATCGTCCGATCAAAACAATCTATGGACTAGATTGGCGTGGTGACGTTTTCGTAAATAACATCAATTTTATTACGTGGACGCGCTTCATTAAGGGTAAAAGCGTCTTTTGACTACTCCAAACAAAACGTCATCTCATGAAAATAAAATGACAAACAAAAATCACACACCATTCTAACTAAAAACGCCATTAGATATAAAACGCCAAACTTAATTATAGTAAAATCCCGCCTAAAAAACAGCCAAAAAATCCTATATATACAACAACTCAGACCTTCAATTAAAAACACAAACAAAAACCCCAAACGTCATATCTAATATATACCATTCGTCTGATAAACGCCAGAAAACCCAAACATCAAATATATTGTTGTCAATAAAGTGTAGCTGTATGAGGTGGACAACATTGTCAGTTATCTTTCTTAACTGAGGATTAACAATGTTATCCATCACCATACATCAACACTTTATTGATTTTAGCATGATCAAATTTATTGTTTTAAGATGGTTTATTTTGTGGCGTTATTTTTCTCGGTAAAACGCCAAAAAAGATAACATTTTGGCTGAAAGGGTGTAAACTCAATAACATTTTCCTGCATGAGATGGACAAAAATTATAGAAAAAGAGACTGATTTCAGACTTTGTGTTTCCAAACGGCGACAAAAAAATACTTCAAAAAACAAAAATAAAAAAAAAATCATACGAAAGTCGAAACAGCCAGTGAAGATGATTCAAATGAAGAAAGAGACCGGTGACAGTGAAGATTTGGAAGATCAATATTTATTTTGTTTAATTTTCTTTTTCATTTGATTGTTATATAATAACAATGTCATATCTAATTAAAACGCCAAAAAGCCAAATTTCTTACACCTTTGGCGTTTATCAAATCATCATAAAATTACTTTGGACAAGTATTATAAAAAACCAAAAAAATAATAATAATAAAATAAATAAAAAACAAACTTGAAAATGTAACTAGAAACAGTAACTACAAATCAGTAATACTGAAGATAGGGAAAATTTATTATATTAGAATCTAAAACGCCAAACTTGAAAGATGGGACGTGTTACAGACTTCAGAGATAAAGCTTGTCAAAAACAATAATTACAAACAGTAACCGAAAAGACTAATACTTTATTATAATAACGCACCGCCTAACTTAGGCGCCAAAAAGAGATCCTATAAAATGATACGTCTCAGCAATTTCCATTTGATCAAACCAAAAAAAAAAACGCCAATACTACTAAATACCACTCACTATAAAACGCCAAAAAAATCAAAGATGGCTAATATGCTTTCTTGGATATTCAGTATTGTTATTCGGGAAGTTTCACTGAATGAATTGTTAGCAGAGGCGAATAACTCAGTAAGATTTTGCTGCATGAGATGGACAAAAATTCAAGAAAAAGATACTGATGCCAGTCATATGGCATTTTGTATTTTTTGTTCTTGAAGAAGGCTTGGATGAGGAGAAGAGATCAATGACACTGAAGAGTGGGATGATTAGAAAGATGAAGATCAACATGAAGAAAAAGCGAAACCCCCACCCACACGTCATATATCTATGTCCCCAACATCCACTAAAAAACCACTTCAACAGACGCGCAGGCAAATTAATCAAACCGATGGGTTTGTTAAGTTTTAAATAAAACGCCATATTTTTTGTAACAGTTCTTGTACTATTAAAGAACAGAGAGACTGACGACAGTGAAGATTGTGAAGAGAGATTCGATTAGGATTTTTAATTTTTTTTTCGCTTGTATTTTTCTTTTACTGTGGCTGAAATATAATATAACAATTGTAAAATGCCAAGATACCACAAACGCCAAAATGTTTATAAAAAATAATAGAACAATGAGCCATTTTTTTAAACGCCTTGAAAAACGCCATTCAGATAGATTTCCTGACCACCCTGGGTTCCAATGGCATACGATTTGAATAAACGCCATAAACGCCAAAATGTTAATACGCTTTTCCATTAAACGCCATTAATTATTGAATTTGCTTAACGCCAAAAATCTTAAACCCCAAAAATTAAAACAATATTCGGAAAAGCGGAACTGGAAAAGTAGAATATGAAAGGACTAAAAAGCCCCTCCGCCCTTTTCAATGCCACGTGTTGGGCCAGGATGCGTTCTCACCGTTCTCACATTTTTGAGCGTTCTCTCCTGATCCTGTTCCTATATATATATAGGCTAAGTATAGGTAGAAAACCCTAAAAATTTGAGAAAATCCTAGAAAACCCAACCTCCCGACATTTTTTTTTTGAAAAAAAAAATAACACATGTAATATACATGTTTTTAAGAGTTTTGGGCTAAAAAAAACAAAAAAAAGCGCCAAAGGACTATTTTTAAAAAAATAAACAAATTTCAGCAACTTTTGTGACTAACATGTGTTAGACAAAAAACGCTGAAACTTGTTTATTTTTTTTTAAATATTCCTTCTGCGCTTTTTTGTTTTTTTTGGCCCAAAACTCTTAAAAACATGTATATTACATGTGTTATTTTTTTCAAAAAAAAATGTCGGGATGTTGGGTTTTCTAGGGTTTTCTCAATTTTTTAGGGTTTTCTATATAGCCCTACCCTATATATATATATATATATATATATATAGGGTAGGGCTCATGCGAGAACCACCTTTATTGCGAGAACCGCGAGAACCAATGTAAACACAACTTAAAATAGCTAAAAAAACCTAAACCACCCCCCCCCCCCCCAAAAAAAAAAAAACCTAACCCCCCCAAGCTAAATGCTAAAAACTAAAACCCTCAAAAAACCTAAAAAAAAAAATGTAAAATTTTTTTTAAATATTTTTTATGTTAAAATCGCTACTTTTAATAGCAAAAAAAAATTTAAAAAAATTTGGCTACTAAAAGTAGCAATTTTTTATAAAAAAATATTAAAAAAAATTGTGTGTTTTTTAGCTATTTTTAGGCATTTTTTGTTATGTTCACATTGGTTCTCGCGGTTCTCGCAATAAAGGGTGGTTCCTTACGGATGGATCTTTGTCATATATATATATATATATATATAGGGAGAAGATCATGCGAGAACCACCTCTTATTGTGAGAACCGCGAGAACCAATGTGAACACACCAAAAATGCCTAAAAATCACACAAAAATATTTTTTTTTGAATTTTTAAATATTTTTTTTAAAAAAATCGCTACTTTTCGAAGCAAAAAAAAAAATTTTAAATTTTTTTTGGCTTCGAAAAGTAGCGATTTTAACATAAAAAATATTAAAAAATTCAAAAAAAAAATTAGATTTTTTTTTTATTTTTTTAGGTTTTTTGGGGGTTTAGTTTTTAGCATTTTAGCTTGGGGGTGGGGGAGTGGGGTTTAGGTTTTTTTTTTTGGGGGGGGGGGGGGGGGGATAGGTTTTTTTAAGGTTTTTTTTAGCATTTAGCTTGGGGGGGGGTTTAGGTTTTGGGGGGGGGGTTTAGGTTTTTTTTTTTTTTTGGGGGGGGGGGGGGGGGTTTAGGTTTTTTGGGGGTGGAGGGGGGGTGGGGGTTAGGTTTTTTTAGGTTTTTTTAGCTATTTTAGGTTGTGTTCACATTGTTTCTCATGGTTCTCACAATAAGGGTGGTTCTCGCATGAGCCCCTCTCTATATATATATATAGGGTAGGGCTAGGTAGAAAACCCTAGAAAACCCAACCTCCCGACAATTTTTTTTTTTTTTTTGAAAAAAATAACACATGTAATATACATGTTTTTAAGAGTTTTGGGCAAAAAAAAAACAAAAAAGCGCTGAAGTATTTAAAAAAAAAATAAACAAATTTCAGCAACTTTTGTGACTAACATGTGTTAGACAAAAAATGCTGAAACTTGTTTATTTTTTTTTTTAAAATTCATTCGGCGCTTTTTTGTTTTTTTTTTTTTTTTGCCCAAAACTCTTAAAAACATTATATTACATGTGTTATTTTAAAAAAAAAAATTTGGCGGGAGATTGGGTTTTCTAGGGTTTTTTAAAAACATAAGGGTTTCCTATGAAGCATTACCCTATATATATACACTGCAAAAAAAAAAAAAGATAAAGGCATATAAAAGTCAAAGAGTTGACAAATTCCCATCACTACGATACACGTTAATTTCGTTATGATTTAAAATACCATCCTTGCAATACACTTATGATTTACTTATTTTAATATGAACACCATCCTTCCAATGCGCTTATGATTTATTAATGAGTTAACTGCAATTTTCGTCCCTGTGGTTTGGTCACTTTGCCATTTCAGTCCATTTTTAAAAAATGCGGCATTTTCCTCCCCGACGTTCTGGAAAGGTGTCATTTCAGTCCAAAAATCATAACCCACTTAAGTCGGTTAGTAAATAAGGACTGATTGTGTAAATTTGTAACATAAGGGACTGATTGTGTAAATTTGTAACACCACCACCACTAGCCCTGCCACCACCACCACCACCACTCCGCTGCCACCACCACCACCACCCCCACCGTCGCCGGTTCTCTCTCCCGCCTCATTCTCTCTCTCTCTCGTCGTTATCTCTCTCTCTCTCTCCGACTGTGATGATGATTGATGAAGATGGGTTGCAGGTTGTCGGTTTTACAGCGGTGAACGGAGGTGATGACAGAGGTGAACGGTGGTTTACGGTGAAGTGGTGGTGGGTTATGGTGATGGTGCAGCGGTGAGGAGACGGTGGTGTTAATGGTTGTCGGAGGTGACTGCGGTGTTCGGATTATGCGGTGATGGGGAGCGTGTCGGAGTAATGACGATGGAACGAGAATGTGATGGTGAATCGGTGATGGTGAATCGGTGATGAACGAGAATGTGATGGTGTGGTGATGAACGATGAACGAGAATGTGCGGTGGCGGCGGCAAACATCACATTTGCTTCAAATAGAAGCCTCCGGATATTACCCTGCCAAGATACGGTCTGTTTCAAGCTTTGTTCGATCCACTCAGACGACGACAAATTCATCAGGAGCAAGACCAAAAGAATACCAATATGTTTCCATTGTATTGTGGGAAATAATATTTGAAGGAAGCAACAGTAACAGCAGCAACAACATTATCATCAATCATCCTCCAATCCCATCTGTGCAACTCTCTCCAACGAAACCAAAATCTCTCTCACCGGAGCCTAGTTCCTCTGAGCAATTTCACTTTCAACTTATTCATCATACTATGGTGGTGATTGCAGAGCATACACCAATCCATCCATCATTGTTCATCAACAGTCACCGTTCATCATCGTCATCATCTCCGTCAACGATCACCAAGCACATCACCACCGCTGTGTTCGGAGTTCTCGAGACCACCGTGCCCGATAACCACCTGAACTTAACCTGAACCTCACTCTGGTCATCGTTCACCACCATTGTTCACCTCCGTTCATCGTCGTCGTCCTCTCCGACAACCCTCGTTCACCGCCGACCTCCGTGGTGAACGAGGTGGAGATGGTGGTATGAGATGTTGGTGGCAGATCGGAGTGGTGGTGGTGGCAGTGGCTGTGGTGGCAGTGGCTGTGGTGGCGGTGGTGGTGGCAGCGGAGTGGTGGTGGTGGCAGCGGAGTGGTGGTGGTGGCAGGGCTAGTGGTGGTGGTGTTACAAATTTACACAATCAGTCCTTTATGTTACAAATTTACACAATCAGTCCTTATTTACTAACCGACTTAACTGGGTTATGATTTTTGGACTGAAATGGCACCTTTCCAGAACGTCGGGGAGGAAAATGGTGCATTTTTGAAAAATGGACTGAAATGGCCAAAGTGACCAAACCACAGGGACGAAAATGGCAGTTAACTCTTTATTAATTTTAATAGAGTAAACTGCCATTTTGGTCCCTGTGGTTTGGGCATTTTTGCCATTTTAGTCCAAATCTCAAACTTTTTAAATCTGGGTCCCTGTGGTTTCATCTTTATTGCCATTTTAGTCCAAAATTCAAAATCTCCCCTTTTTTGACTTTTCCAAAAAGTTTGAGATTTGGATTAAAATGGCAATAAAAGTGAAACCACAGGGACCAAAATGACGGTTTACTCTTAATTTTGGACTAAAATGGCAATAAAAGTGAAACCACAAGGACCCAGATTTAAAAAGTTTGAGATTTGGACTAAAATGGCAAAAGTGTCTAAACCACAGGGACCAAAATGGCAGTTTACTCATTTTAATATGAACAAATAAGGCAATCTAATTACCGTGGGTAGAATCAAATAAAAAGTTAATTTTTTCTAAGTAGATATAGGAATATTTTAAACTTTTATTTTTTAAATCAATGTCTAAGATAAAATATAGGAAAAAAGAATAGTGTAAATGTATTTTTATTAAATCAATGTCTAAGATAAAATGTAGGAAAAAAGAATAGTGTAAATGTATTTTTAGAAAAGACTAATGATTTAAAATGCCATCTTTGCAATACACGTTTATTAATTATAGAGTAAAATGCAATTTGCGTCCCTGTGGTATGTCCCAAACATCAACTTGAGTCCCTAAAAATAATTTTTTGCATTTTGAGTCCCTGTGGTATTCATTTCATAACACTATGAGTCCTTCTGAGTCCCTGTGTGAGTCCCTGTGGTATTCATGCAAAAATTGTTAACAGGGACTCAGAAGGACTCATAGTGTTATGAAATGAATACCACAGGGACTCAGAATGCAAAAAAATATTTTTAGGGACTCAAGTTGATGTTTGGGACATACCACAGGGACGCAAATTGCATTTTACTCTTAATTAATTATAATTTACTTATTTTAATATGAACAAATAAGTCAAATCTAATTATTAGGGGTGAGCATATTTTGGTCTGGAACAATAAAAACAAAAAACCGAACCGAAAAATACCCAAACTGAACCGACCCGATTAAGGTAGGTCCACAGGTAGGTTCCAACAATTTGTATTAGATCGGTTTCGGGTCGGTTCGGTCCAAGAACCGAAGAAAACCCAACAATAAGTATGGACCGATTTCTTGCTATAGTTGTTACATCGGTTGGGATGTGGGCAGAGATTAGGGGCGGCTCATTTGATATTTATACAATATAAATTAGCAACTATTTTGTGCATTAGGAGGTGTACTCCTAGCTTAGGGTGTGTTTAAAAAAAATTTTGATTTTTTCACTTTTAACCCAAGTATTTTCATATTTTGTATTTTAACCCCTTTTAATTTTTTTACTTTTAACACAAAGTTTTGCATCTTTTATAATTTAACCCAACACTTTATTATATACAAGTTTGGTTCCTTATACTTTTTATCTTTCGCAAGTTTTTCATTTTACGTTTCGTTCTAAATTTTGTGAGTTAACATGTCGTAGCGTGCATGTGAGGTTCAATGTTTTTTGCTCTATTTCTTCGAATTTGATAGGCCCGTCGCAACGTGTCCATTTATCCCCTTTTGACAAGTTCGCCTCAACGCGGGTCCTTGATTGACTAAGTTATTATTTTCTACGTTTTACGTTTATGTTTAATTTTTCTGCATTAACACACTGTAACGGGTGTGCGTGGTTCAACGATTTTAAGTCTGCTTTTTGTTCGGTGTAATTTTTTCCATTTTATCTATTTTATTTTTACGAGTTTTTCCGATGTTGGGAGTCAGTGTGGCATTGGTGCTACTTGGCTTGGTTTTACGAACGTTTTTAACCTATTAAATTTTTTACTAATATTTTGTTTCGGTTTACCCTTATACTTTCTTTACTTAAAAACTATTTCTTACGCGCATATTTTATGTACATGTAGCCTTGTAGGTATAAATATGATTTGTTATACATTTCGACGTAAACTTTTTTTTATAAACAACTCTAGGTCAAATATAATACGTTTTCGTTTAAAGAAACCATTTTTACGTGCATATTCTTATGTACATTTCGGTATAAATTTAAGTTGTTCTACGTTTCGACGTAAACTTTTTTGGGAAATGATTCAGGTCAAATATAATATGTTTATGTGTTTATTTTATGTATGTTTCGTAAAGTTTGTTTCGAACCGAGTGGAGTCAAATTATGGTTTCTTTTTTTCCCTTTTATTCGAAAGCTCTAATTAATCCATTTCGATTACATGTGTCAGATTTTCCTTTATACCTGTTACGTTTTTTATGTATGAGTTGGGTCACACATAATACGTTATGATTGTTCGATATGAATTTGATTTACTTTTCGTTTGATCCAATCACAATTCTTATACAAGTTACATTGAGTTCAACTGGATATGTCGAAATACATGGTTTCATATGGTTAATGCATCATATAACGTTTGGACTAAGCCATTCAATGTTTACGATGTACCCGCGCCGCAACGCGGGCGGGTCTTAATCCTAGTTTTATCAACTTAACAACCTAATTGATAATATCTAAGACATAAAACTGGTCCTATTCCACCTTTAATCCATTCGAATTAATTGATTCACTAACCATGATTAATTCTTGGCTACTACTTTGCTAAAATCGTCAATTGACGGTTGTGTCGACGACGTACGACACATTCTCTTATCTTCAAGAGTTCTATGTTCATAAGAGGTACGCAACTATGTTGGTTATGTGACTAGGTGTGTAACATATTTTGGTTTAATAAAGAATCTTATGTTCATTATTTAATAAAGAACTAGTAAATGAAGCCGCGCATTGCGGCGGCGCTTCGAATGTCGTTCTGTTTCTTAATCACATATATCCAAAATTAGGCGAGCAAAACACTTTTAAAAGTTACTAATAAGTAATTTTACAATTTTTGGTTTAAACTTTTTATTTAAATAAACTATCAAAACTTAAAATCCACATTGATTCATCACAAATGTTTCAGTAGCACTTATGCAAAAATCAAAGGTGCATGATCAAGATCTATAGCTTGACTTTCACCCTCCTCAATTACATAGAGAGAGCATCATTCAAATCATCCTCTTCCCATTATTGTGTTACTTCCTTCTCTCTTCACATCCCACTCTTAAAGTTTGATATCATTATCATAACCATCACCAGTACACATTTGATCTATAAATATCTCCAGTTCCTTTTTGCCATTGATTCGGCGTTTGAAGCTAAAACATACAACATGACATAAAAGATGAATCGGAATACCTTAAAATGTTTTATAGAGTTCAAACAACAGACTGGTTATTAATAAATAATTAAATACACAATTGCATCCTCTTTCTAATTGTCAAGTTGGAATGAAATTGTTTCGCCCCTAAAAAGCAAATCAGACATCAACGAACTACACATACGTTACAACTCTAGTTCTCCTATAGTCAAGCAAAACAAAGATCTACAATAGTTCAATTGTTAATCAATCCACACAATCACATACTTTGGTGTTATACGATGCAATTAATCGATAGAATATGTTAATCGTTAGCGAAACATAAGAGCGCATCAATGAATCAACGAATCATTGATGTTAATAAACTGAATGAAGATGGAGATACCTTAATCGCCGGAGATGGTGAGTAGGGTTTCGCGTTCCAATAGGATGATGTGGTGGCGATGGGGATACAATAACCGATCGGAATCGTAGTTCCAGTTTGCGACGTGACGCTAACTGTGCGGCCGTTGCAGGTCGTCGGAGACCTCGACTTGAAGCCAAATCGGTTGTAGGATACTGTACCACCGAACTGACATCACCGATGGAACGCTCGTCCTCCGGACAGCGAGGTACGGGTGTAACCGCCGGTGTGCCGTCGGGTCTCCGCCGTAAGGATTGGTGGCCGGCCGTAAGTATCTCTCTCTTTACAATACTCTCTTTCTCTCTCTTACTCCCGTTTTTTCCCTGTTAGTCACTCTCTCTTCTATAAAGTATACATGGCAAAACCGTAATTTGCATCTTCATTTTGTCCAATAAATTGACTGTTCATAAGCTCCTTCATCAATTGTTATTATATAGAATCTGCCTTGCTTAGAAGCGTCATATAAAAACAAAACTTTTAGGATGTTTTCTGAAACCTTGACAGTTGGTTTCTACCTAGAAGAACATGCACCCAAATAACACCTTTTCCAAACTTACTCTTTAGCATACTACAAAAAAAATGAGTATTAGGGACTAAAAAAACAGTATCTAATACGTCAAAATCAGTCCCTAATTGTTATTGGAGACTGATTTTCCAGTCCCCAGCCAGTCCCGGATACCTAGTACTAGATAGTGGCTTTAGTAACTAAAAATCAGTCCCCAATGTATGGCACCAACAGGAACTATCATTCAATCTTTGATACATATAAAGTCAGTCCTAAATGTGTACCATGGTACCACATGATTTCAGTCTCCGATGCATTTTTTCCATGACTGAAAATCAATTTCTAATACTACGATATTTCAGTCTCCTGCACATTTCTTTAGGGACTGAAAATTAGTTGTCTTAACCACATCTATCTTGTCTCTAATACGTTTCATAAGATTCATGATTTTGTGATGTTTCAAAAACTGAAAATTAGTCTCTAAACTCGCGTCATTTTAGTTCTTGAGTTGTTTCTTTAAAGACTGAAAATTAATCTCAAATATCATGTTCTTTCAATCTCGGGTATGGTTTTTAGAGACTAAAACCAGTATCAGGTTGGGTAAGGTTTTTAGAGACTAGAAATCAGTATCAGGTAACATTCACTTTTGGTACCCAACATGCTTTAATACAAAACAATTGAGTTTTAGTGAGGACCCAATCCAGTATAAATATGTTGCTAAACATAATTTACATATATTATATTCCAAGAAATTTACAACAATGTATAAATTCTACAAATATTGAGATCTAAAATTGCAAAAAGAAAGCTAAAGACATAACTTGAATTTGATCACCACATGTGCATTTAAACGTGCTAGTCCCAGGTTTGACACAAGACTTGTTGCAAGATCCACAACTCTCAAGACGAGTTACTTTGATATCTTTTTCAACACCAAATATTGCTTGTTTTAAGTTTAAAACCTGATTGTAACCTTGATATTTGCCTTTGTGTAGCCCCTTACATGAGTTTCTTACATTCTTGATGCCCAACCTGTTAAATGATGATTAAAACTAATCAAACGAGTTGCTGAAATCCTATCAACATATTGAAATGCAAACTATTGTTAGACTCATAGGTTAACTCGTAAGCCTAAGCATCTAACTTAAGAATCATAAAATGAAATATTATAAGTAATATACCTTGATGACAAGGAAACAAGTGCTGATATATTCATGCATATTGGATATGCATCTTCAACCAAGTTCATCCATAGCTTATAACACCCATGCATAACACAACAAAATATTAAATAATGCACATTATATTTGCATGATAAAACCCATTTGTTGTACATCCAAGTTACTCCCCTTCAAGGCCACCGTACAACTGTACAAGTAAAATATCATATGACTCAATAGCTCAACTTATATAAGAGATTTCCTAAAAACTTCGATAAGGTGCACAAACCAAACACCAAAGTAAACCAATAGGTAGTTAGATGACTTCAAACCCAACTGCTTATCAAATACTTGTTTGTTTGTTCCAAAACAGACATACGTAGTTAAGTACACAAGGCAAACATCAAAACAACTTAAGCAGCACATGAGGGCTAGTACTAACACTCTTTGAAACCATATATTGATATTTAGGTAATATGATTTCACATGATAACTACTTAGTAATGCATTAATTTGGTTTTATTTTAAATCAAGCAAGTCAACCCAATCCGACCCAACTATTTTGACCTTTTCTAAGAAAAGAACCATTTCAATCCTTATCCATCCTGCCAACCCAGCCATCTTCCCAGTTGCCTACTATAACGAATAACTTTAATTACGCACCTCTAGGTTCCTTGGCAACACGTAGGTCAGGATTGCATTAAGTATTTACAAAATGATCCAGAGGAAGTCGATATATACATTTGCAATTCTGGTGACAAGAACAAAGTACTATAATTTAGTAGAATATAAAATAAAAATAGTGAAATAAAAGATGGATATATTCAATTTTAATTAGACGGTGCCGTTCAATCAAAAAAGATTAAACAAGTCCCCATCCCTTTTGGGTAGATTTGGGTTGTAATGGGTTAAAATGAGATGGAACAATATTATTCATGATGGTATGGGTTGAGCTAGAAGTGCCCACTCCACCTAAGTAGTAACAATAATGATGATAATTGGGATAAACACTTAAAAAATTGATGAAAACTATATATGTAAAATTATACTTAAAAATAATGGTCTCATGTAAGGTACGTAACAAATGTTAACAACAAAAGAATTTATATCTTATAGTCAGGGCAAATAATATGAACTTACCAGCTTGTGTATGTTAGCATTAAAACAAGAATCTCCACTAAGTGTAAGAAAAATAATCATCACCATGTAGATTTGATTTGGTGATCTATTTGTTGTATCAGGCTCCAAAATTTTATTTGTATTGTCAACTTTAATTAGATTCTGGCTAAACAATGAAAAGCAAATAAGTCAATTACTAATAATGGCCAATAAGAAATAAATTTTATGCTTACTTAAAGGACAAAAGAGTTGAACTAACCTCCATGGTAGTTTTGATGAAGAAAGACTAGATAGCCAAGCAGTGAAACAATATGTTCATGTAGTTTAGCCATTAAAAGAAAACGTTCAAATTGGTTAAAATGGGTATATTTATCAATAACAGGAGTATTAAAAACTACCAAAACTAGCTAAAAAAATAAACAAGCAAAGAAAATATAAAGGATTGACTGTAAAGCATAGTTCTAATTCAGTTGTAAAAGGCATGGGGTATGGAGCGGGGGTTGGGGCGTGGGTTGGGTACAAACGCCCAAGTCGCCACCCCGGGTGGGCTTGGATTTCGGCGTGGCCCCTTGGGCGGGGGATTCAGCCCGGGCGTTGGGCGGGGCTACCCACATTACATGGCGGAACCTCATTGGCAAAGAACACTAGCCCTTTGAAATTGGCTTTTTTTTCCACGCCACCCCAACCACACCATACCCCTTTGAAATTAGCTTTTAGTCTTGGATGCCCCATACTCCACGTGTTCCGCCATGCCCCCAACCCACGCCCCACCATACCCCACGGTCTTAGATGAAGCATTTAATCGAGCAGTTGGTGTGCAACTTCAAACCCCTCATTTATAAATAACATCATGTAAAATATCAACGCTCAAACATACAAAATAAATAGAAAACATAGGATGATTAAACCAAATATGATCAACAGAAAATTGCAAGTAGGACGAGAAACAAGTGGAACAAATAGTAACATACACACATTTACAAAGAGGTCGATTGGAACATGATTGATTGTTATAGTAGAACAAACTCAGTAACGACTGCAAAAAGTCAGATTGGTGGTCGCTTACGGCCAAGCACGATCGAACGATTGCGACTTTGGGTAGGAAACCACATGGGTGAATAAGATTTGGTATTGGAGAAGAGACGGATTAGGAATTTTGGGAGAGAGATCATGTGGGAATATGAGTTGGTCTTTGGAAAGTAGCGGGAGTTTGGGGAAGGAGGGAGAAATTAAAAATTTTTGGGAGGGATTTTGAATTTTCGTGAAAATTAGAGATTAAATGGAAAAACCAAGAGTATAAATATACATTGATTTTTTAATACATTAAATTATGCTAATAAAATATTTGTATAATATATTATCTTATAACTTATATAAAATAAAAATTATATTTTTTTATTAATGACAAATATATATATATATATGATATAAAATAATTGAAAAAAAAAACAGGTTAGTTTGTCTTTTAATATTGAATAAATTGTCATTTTAGTCCCTGAGGTTTGGTACAAATTGTCATTTTAGTCTAAATAGTTTTTTTTTCTCCAGGTCTCTGACTTTTCCATTTTCTTGCAATTTGATCACATTGTCTAACCCAGTCTAAAAATCTGGTTATAACCAGGGGTATTTTTTGCATAACTGTTGTGTAGTGATAACCAGTGGTAGTTTACAACATTATTTATAAAACTCATAATAATTTAATGCCAAAAATACCCCTGATTATAACCTGGTTATTAGACTAAGTTAGGCAATGTGATCAAAATGCAAGAAAAATGAAAAGTCATGGACCCAGAGGAGAAAAAAAAAACTATTAGGACTAAAATGACAATTTGGATAAAAACTCAGAGACTAAAATGGAAAATTACTCTTTAATATTATTATGAAGAAGACCTGATTGAAGAAATCATGTTCGTGACCAAGGGACAAACTTACGAGTTACTCAAGCTCATCGAAAAAAGCTCAAAACGAGTCGAGTTTAAATCGGCTCAATCCTAAGCCCAAGCCTTAAAACGTGCTCAATAAGTTAATGAGCATGTGTACGAGCCCAATATTTATATAATTTTTAACTAATATTTCAAAGATAAAATTAATTAATAATAATTACTTTTTATAAAACTATCAAAAATAACTAGATTATATATATATATAATAGAAATTATAATTAATATAAATTAAATAATAAACGAGTCGAGCCCGAGCAATCAAGCCGAGTTTAAACTCGTTTTCAATCTCTAATATGTTCTCTTTATTAGACATTAAAAATCAAATACTAATATAAGTGACATGCAAAATAGTCCCGATGAGTTTCAAGTTTCAATCTATAATATAATTCACTAAATGGTAGAGTATGTGTAGAGTATGGAGACTAGATATTAGTCCCTAATTATTTGATATACCCAATTATTAGGTGACTGAATTTTAGTTTCGAATACGGTCACTTACAAGATGTTTGAGACTATTTTTTAGTTTGAGACTAAATTTTCAGTCTGTTCTGATACTTCCTTTAGAATTGTAGAACTAGAGCCACATAATTGAATACTGAAAATCAGCCCTTAATCACTTCGTATATAAAAGGCATTCAAGACCGAATATCAGTCCCTAATTTGATTCGATATTTGGAATATTAAGAACTGAGTTTTAGTCGCTAATATGTGCCCCCATGTATTAGAGACTGGAGATCAGTTGTTGATACTTTTGCGCCATTTATCATTATAGAGGGAACACATTTGAGACTAGAATTCAGTTTCCTATAAATGTCCCTCCAAAATGTCATATGACGTGAACGTATTTGCGACTGAAAGTTAGTCTCAAATAAGGTATCAAGGTATTAGCGACTGGTTTTCTGTCACTTAATTATGTCATGTAGAAATCAGTCCCCAATATTATTGGTAACTGATAAATCAGTCCTAGATATTATGTATTTGAGACTGATATATCAGTCTAATAATTTAGTCTCTAATGATCACTTTTCTTGTAGTATTCGACCAGGAATACAACCTGCCTAAGGCTTATACCAATAAGCAAATTACCTATATATTAAATTTACAATGGAATGAACAGTAAGTAACATATATATTAAAACTAGAGTTATGCATCGCTCGCGTTGCGGGGCGCTAAACCAAATATTTCTTAGTTAATAACATGTACGCATTTATTTCGGTTAGTTATACATGCTATTTATAACACGATGTCAAAAAAGATACATTGAGTTAATCAAGTAAAGAACAATACTATCATAGTTGTGATAAAAAAAAAATAACTAAAACGATGGCAAACGTGTAATTTAGAGTTGGGGGCAAAAAGTCAGGACCAATTAGCGAGTGTTAGGCAGTTGTTTGGCACGAATGAAAAGTAAATTAAGTAAACCAAGTAAAATAAAACACTACTATAGTTTTGCCCAAAAAATACGATAGCAACATTGCATTTTTTAGCTGGGGTAAAATCGTAATTTTAAAATGGAAGTAAAATAATATTTTGAATTGAATGCAAAACCATTTTTTTATTTTGAATTGGGAGCAAAATCGTAATTTTTTAGCTAGGGGCAAAACAAAAATTTTATTTTGAACTGTGGGTGAAATTTTAATTTTAAACTGGGAACCAAATTGTAATTTTGCACCACTGTAGCTGTGGGCAAATATATAATTTTTTTATCCGGGGCAAAATCATAATTTTAAGCTAGGGGCAAAGCATAAATTTAGTTTAATTTAGTTTCGAACTTGGGGAAAGATCGTAATTTTAAACAGGGGATAAAATCATAATTTGGCATGACTTATAAATAACTATTTTATAACTTTGCCCAACCACATACTTTCACTATTAGAAAAAAAAAAAAGTGGCCGCCAAAAATGGCCAACCACATTAAACTACTATTACCGCCAGCACCTTAGATATTTATGTATTGTAAATTAGAATGGAAACTAACAGATGAGCAAATGGTATTAGGTATCTGTACCAGTACCAAATTTACCAAACCGGTGTACCAAACTGGTGTATTAAACCAGTGTTTTTTTGGTACCGGTTTCGCACCGGTTTTTACCTTCAAATACCGGTGTCGTACCAGTACCGACCGGTACCGAACCATACCGTACCAGGTATATTCGGTACCGGTACCCACTTTTGGGGATTTCGGTAACGGTATTTTCGGTACCGGTTGGTACCGGGCTCATCAAATCCTGTTGGAACGCATCAATGCAAGTAATTGCACCGTTTATATTAATTTTCATACACACAATAAGTAAACTGTATTTCGTTTGAATGAAGTTTTATATACACAACAACTTATTTTGCTTTCTGTTTTGTCTTTTTCTGTAATGAATTAATTGTTGCATGCAAAATTAACTTGGATATTTAGAATATTGATGAGCAAATCGTATCAAATCCTGTAATCAAACCGGTATCGTATCGGTACCAAATTTACTATATCAAATCATTTTCGGTACCAATTTGGTACCCACCTTTTGGCGTTTTCAGAATCGTTACTTTCGGTTCGACACCGGTCTAGCACCATACCTGTATTTATTGATTTTTACCTTCAAATACCATACCGTATTGTACCGAGCATTTTCGGTGCCGGTACCTAATTTCAATGATTTTTCGGGTTAGTACTTTCGGTGCTGTTACCGGTACCGAGTTCATCCATATTTTAACGTGTTAGCACCGTAATAACTGAACTGAAAACAACCGAATTTCCAACGTGTAGGATGTGTGGGTCCTATTATTATATATTAGGTTATTTAAAATCGATTTTTTGGGACAGAGTGACTATCCTTACCACGTCATTTTTATTTATGTTTTGATATTCGGTATCTGCTTGTCGTTGTTGACACGCCTTTTGTAGTCATTGGGTCCCCACCGCAACGCACGTGCGGAAAATCAACTAGTTCAAATATAAATAACAAACCTAAGTGATACCTAGAAAAATTTAGATCACGCAATTGTCGAACAGCATGACCATGTTTATAGCACGCATTGTTAATTGATGATGACATAGACTTTTGCCCCTACTTATAAGAGCAGGCGGGGTGGTCCGTTATGGCCACCCCATAACGAGTGATAGCACATAGAACACCGCCGCCTCCACTTCCATAACGAGTGATAGGGTATAACTCGTTATATATATAACGCGTTGAACTTGAGGAGTGATAGGGTATGACTTGTACATTGTGTATTAATACTTGTACATTGGAATCCCATCACTAGTGATACCACCCCCACTACAATTCTATCACTAGTGATAGAATATTGGGTGATGACATGGCATGATTTGATTGGATATTGGGAGTGATAGAAATCTATCACTAGTGACCACCCCCTCCCCCCTAAGTCGTTCGAAAAAGCAATCCCAAACACCTCTTTTGCTTATTCAAATCTTCAATCACAATCTAAACTTGGTTAGGCGAAAGGACATAAGTTTAATAGATAAACCAAACTGATATATTAAAATTAACTATTGAAGTCAAACAATCCAACCTTCGGCATAAAGATATTAGATATACAAGTTAATCTAAAATCCTAAATAACAAACTTACCACTTTGACATAAATATTAGATATGTGTCCCTCCCTGCGACCCTGGCCCTGCACCTACAATAAAACTCCAGCCGACCAACCCAACTATAAATACATCAGGAAACAAAGGCGACCCGCGGCACGACGATAGGCTGCAAAAATCGTGCATATAATCTACAGTCAGAGGTGACAAACAGTATGCTATTGCAGTAGTGTCTTTTTATTTTATTTTACTACTTGTAGATATAAACGACACACACGCCATACCGTTCTTACTATTTGTTAGACTGAATTTGTATCAAAAAACGACACAAATACACCTGCTTGCAGCCGGTCTGCAGGCGTGTTTACAGCCGGTCTGCAAACCTCTTTGAAAAATTATCTATTTAATGAGCACTTATTAAAAAATCTATGAAATTAGCTTTAAAAAAAATTAGCTTTTTCGGTTCATTATCAATTGGCATACAGAATATTATAGAAAAGGCAAAAGGACATTAAGTAATATCGGTTTTAGTTCATTCGGACATTTTGTCGAACACTTAGTGTGCAAAGAGTTTAACCATCAAAAAACACATTAAAATGAAACACAAACAACCCATCAACGTATCAATGATTAGGGAACCAATTATATATAGCAAACATAGAATACTTGCATGATGAAATGAACTGAATCCAAATTAGTCATGACGATGAATAAGATTTGAAAAACTCACCATGAATGGATTGAAATTGAAACAAAATTGACCATGGAACCTTGCTTGATTTCGAAGGCCATCCAACCTATACTGTGTGTAGGGGTCAATCGATCATCAGTATCCAGTATTCAAAAAAATTTAGGAAAAGTACGGGTCAGTCATATCATATAACCTGGAACCGATATATCCAATTACGCAAAGAACAGAAATCGAGATTTGATATAGGGTATTTAGCCGGGTAATGTTTCACATGGTTGTCGGTTCTAGGGTCAGGTCGGTACTTCTAGGGTCGGTCTGGTAGTTCAGTTTGCTCACCCCTAGTAATTATGTGGGGTCGGATCAAATAAAAAGTTAATTTTGTTTAAGTAGATAAATGGAGATTTTAAACTTTCATTATTTAAATCCATGGTAAGATGAAAATGTAGTAAAAAAAGGAGTGTAAGTGTATTTTTGGAAAAGACTATCTATTGACTTTCTCTCAACATGCAAGACACATGCATATTCCTCATTTTTAAACATCAATTACTTTTTTATACAACATTATGTTTTTTAAATTACACCATAAAATCGATCATCCTTTTATCTTTAATTTGAGTACTATTGTTATATAAAATATGAAAAATAAAAAAAACCTAAAAAAATGTGTTGTAATTCTATGTTGTATAACATTTTTGTGTTGAATTTTTACTAGATTTTTGTACTACTTTTTTTTGCTGGATTTTTTGTTCTATATTTTTTGGTAAATTTTTTGTGCTAGATTTTTTTTTGTACTAGATTTTTTTGTGTTGTGTGTTTATGAAAACAAAAAGGTGAGGTTTTGTGTTTTAGGACTATAATACCTTTTCATTCTACTTATAACGAGTGCAACATGCTATTTTGATAATAATCTTTCTTAGGCTAATTAGACAAAACTCACCTTCTAATGGATCTTCTCTCTAATTATGTTTATAAGAAAAACAGTAGAACCTGTATAATTTAATACTCGGTAAATTAATAATTTGTCCCGTCTAAACTTGGGGCCAATACAAAATTGGACCCGAATCCATAAAATAATAAGATAATAATTTTTTTTGAAATCCAAATGTAAATATATTGGTCACAGCGAAATTATAAATTAATAATTATTAAAACATTTTAAAATTCTAGGGACATAAGAATTTACATGGGAATTTTGAAGGTCCTTGTTTCCAAAATTTTTGACAAGTTCATTAATGTGTGAATGTACATGGGAATTTTGAAGGTCCTTGTTTCTGTTTTATTCAAATAGGTAAAGTGAACGGACATGGAAATTTTGAAGATCTTGCTCACGAATATAAGCCAACTCTTTAAATTAATAATTTATTAATTTATCGATATAATAATATCTCGGTAAATTGATAAAATATGCTGATCCCAACCTTATTAATCTATTGGGGTTTTACTGTAGTTAAAATAAAGAGTTAACTGCCATTTTCGTCCCTGTGGTTTGGTCACTTTGGCCATTTCAGTCCATTTTTCAAAAATGCGCCATTTTCGTCCCCCACGTTCTGGAAAGGTGCCATTTTAGTCCAAAAATCATAACCCAGTTAAGTCAGTTTGTAAATAAGGACTGATTGTGTAAATTTGTAACATAAAGGACTGATTGTGTAAATTTGAAAAATGGACTGAAATGGCAGTTAACACCACCACCACTCGTCCTGCCACCACCACCACTCCGCTGCCACCACCACCGCCACCACCGCCACCACAGCCACCGCCACCACCACCGCCGCCGCCGGAACCACCACCATCACCGCTTTTGCCTTTTATATAATGCACTATCCGGCCATTTTCACCAAAGAATAAAAAACAACTGTTTAGATATTCAGGCAACTGTCATTGGGCTCGTGGCATTTGCAATTAATGTGAACTACAAGCCATAGTTCATCGTTGTATAATGTCCTGTAGTCTTGCTTATCGATCAACCTTAGCTGAGGTTCTTACCAAAACATAATGTTGTCACCAACAAGAAAGAAAACAAATTATTTGTGTGAGGATCCAATCCAAAGGAAAACCCCACAGCCACTGCCACTGCCACCACCGCCACCACAGCCACACCGCCACCACTGCCACCACCACCATCAACGTCATCATCTGTTATCATCATCATCGATCATCATCGACCTTCATCATCATCATCGCGATCTTCATCATCATCATCAGATTTTCGATACGTTTCGGACTGATTTAGATCTGTTTCAAATCAAAGTTTGTTCATTTTGATCAGGTTCGGTGAAAACGAAAACGAATTTTGGATTGATTTCGGACTAAATCGAATGATTTTTGGTTGAATTTCAGACTGATTTGTTTGAATTTCGATTAAATATTATTCGTTTAAAGAAATCTGTTATCATCATCATCGATCATCATCGACCTTCATCATCATCATCGCGATCTTCATCATCATCAGATTTTCGATACGTTTCGGACTGATTTAGATCTGTTTCAAATCAAAGTTTGTTCATTTTGATCAGGTTCGGTGAAAACGAAAACGAATTTCGGATTGATTTCGGACTAAATCGAATGATTTTTTGTTGAATTTCAGACTGATTTGTTTGAATTTCGATCAAATATTATTCGTTTAAAGAAAAAAATTGTTGTTTAATCACATATTGATGTTTTTTTTTTCAAAGTACAGATCTGTGCAGAATTATTTTGATCGCTGAAATCAGTCCGCAGAATCTGCAGAGGTGTTCGGTCATTGCTGATTATTAGCCGTAAAAACAAATCTGCTGTCATTGAACAATCTGCTGAACAGGAAACATATCTGTTGTCGTTATATAATTCGTTAAGAACAGATTTGCAGAATTATTAGCCGTATAAATCTATTTGTTCTGCTGATCTGCATCCGAAAAACCCATTCGCTGCTGAATTACATCCGCAGAATCATTAAAATCACGATGATGATGATGATGATGAAGATCGCGATGATGATGATGAAGGTCGATGATGATCGATGATGATGATAACAGATGATGACAATGATGACGTTGATGGTGGTTCCGGTGAAGTTGCAGGTTCCGGTGACCGTGGCTGTGGCTGTGGTGGCGGTGGTGGTGGTGGTGGCAGTGGCTGTGGTGGCGGTGGTGGCTGTGGTGGCGGTGGTGGCAGCGGAGTGGTGGTGGTGGCAGGGCTAGTGGTGGTGGTATTACAAATTTACACAATCAGTCCTTTATGTTACAAATTTACACAATCAGTCCTTATTTACTAACTGACTTAACTGGGTTATGATTTTTGGACTGAAATGGCACCTTTCCAGAACGTGGGGGACGAAAATGGCGCATTTTTGAAAAATGGACTGAAATGGCCAAAGTGACCAAACCACAGGGACGAAAATGGCAGTTAACTCTAAAATAAATTAACTTGAAATGACGAAAGTTGTTATTTGTTCCGAAAACGTAATACAAAACATGCTTCACATTTTCTCTTGATTATATAAGCTTAGGAAAAGAGAGAAAAATACGCAACCGTTTCTTCTTTTCAATTTTCTCTGCTTTATATCTGTTTAGGGTATCTTCCTATATCCTAATAAATTAGGTTATAGACCCATGTATTACATGGGTTTGAGGATATAAAATGAAAAACTTTAAGATAATCATGGAGTTGATTGAGTTATTTGGACGAAAAAAAAACGTGTTTTCCATTTATATAAACTTGAATGAGATTTTTTAAAATAGATTTGTTATTGTTGAGATTGGTTGCGTTTGAAAGACATAACGATTATAAGTTTTAAATTATTTTTTATATTACATATTATTTCTTGTATCACACATGATACATATAAATTTTGATACGAATACATGTAACCCTAATATGAACTGTATATACAAAATTAAAGAAAATATAATATTACTCATTTTAAATGATGCGTTTACGAAGTAAGAATTTTGTTTTCGAATAAAAAATAATTAGTAATTTTTATTTCAAATTAATATTTTTCTTATTTTAAAAAGTGTTATCAAAGTAGATAACTAATATTATTTATTAAGAATTACGAATATTGAAAATATATAATCATAAATATAAGATTATTTTAATATATATATTAAATTCAATCATTTAATAGTCTATATATTAATTTACTTATCATTTATTTTGGTTGATAAATTGCCACATGTCATTTTGATGAAATCCTTTATTATAAAAGAATGTCGTGTCATTAAGGGTACTCTTTTTTTAGTATAAGATTAAAATATTTTTTGGACACATGTCACTTTCTGTTTCTTTCTTATCTTATTTTCCTATTTATCTCTTATATTAAATAATAATAATAATAATTTTAAACAAAAATTAGATAAAAATATATATTTATTTTTCTATAAATAATTTTAAACAAATATTTAGATAAGGATAAAGTTATATCCTGAATATTATAAGTAGATATATATATACTAGGTTAGAACCCGCGTGTACACGCGGTTTAACAAATAAAAACACTTTCAATTTGTTTAGATTTAATCAAAATTAATTTAATACTAGGTTAGAACCCGCGTGTACACGCGGTTTAACAAATAAAAAAACTTTCAATTTGTTTAGATTTAATCAAAATTAATTTAAATTAAAATAAATTCAATGTCAATAAAATAAATAAATAATACATAGGATAGGTAAAAAAAAATACAACAAATATTTCAAATTTCACTAAAAATTTGCTTGTACACCAAATTTGTTGTCGAGTAATTGACCGTTAGTATGACTTGCAACTAATGACATGACTGAAGCACAAATATCGACCGTGAGCGAAGCAAAAGCATCTTTGAATACACAAATATGAGATTTCACTAAGAACTTGAGGTTAACAATAACAGAAACACCATCTTCATACATGTTTGGCTAAGCTTATTTTGGAGCAACTTATAACTTATTGGAAAAGTAAATAAGTCAGGATGGAGTGACTTATTTACTTTTCCCCCTCACATAATAAGCTAACCCAAACACCTTTTAACTTTTCAAAAAGTAAATAAGTCAATAAGTTGTTAAAATAAGCTTTGCCAAACAATATAACAAAGCTAAAATGTATTAATAAATAAAACCTAAACAAACACAGTAGTGTTGAGTTTTCCCCTAGTACAACTTCAATTTTGCTTTGACTCTTACTCTTTGGAGACTGATCACAAATTACTGTAACACCATAACAATGAAGCTGGTAATTTGTATAAACAACTATAAAAAATGAGATAGTATTCGCCCGAGTATATGGTCTCTGCTATTTCTAATTGCTTGTACATCTTAACACACACGCATTTTAAAGGAAAATATACCTGCAATCGGCTGGAATCACATATTCTGCACATGTTCCAACATCACCGATAGTTCCATACGGTTCCATGTTAATTCAGATTAGGATTGAGGATTATTCACATCTCCACTTTCAAGTGCTTGTTTAATCATCTTTATACCAACATTAAGAACTGCTTGAAATGACGGACCTAAACCTCTCCCACTAATAGTATCAAGCAAAACTCTACACTGTTAACCATTAAAAAATGATTAATTTATATAGTTTGCTAAAGAAACTCAGTATTAACACCTTAACAATAGATTGACATGGTACTTTCACAGCTCCAAGTCTCCAACATCAATTCTTTCCCACCTAATACAATTACTAAATGAATACAAATAATACCACACAAAAAGCAATATTAACACTTGGTGTCTCACCTGGTACAATAACTAAATGAATAAATAATACCACGCAAAACCCTCCAAATCATCTTATTCAGTTGCCCAGATTTTTTATATGGTTTATAGATACAAGCACAATACCTCACCACCAGATTATCTATTTTAACTTTTGGAATTCATATAAATTTGCTTAAGAAGTTCAGATACGATTAACAAATGGTCCTGAAATACATGAAGATAAAAATATATTAAAGCAAGAATCATACCAAACAATAATGAAACAATATAAGCCAGTAGCAACAATATGTTCACTTACTCTGAGAAGATGATATCGATCACCAGGATCCTGCTTGTTGACAAATTTCAGAAACTTTATTTCATATCGGCTTTGGTAAAAAAAAGTCTTTATTATTTTCAATAGTTTTCACACACAAATCCATGCCGGAATTAAGATAGCATGCTTGAATAGCTTTCCTAAATGCAGCAGATCCAAAATACTCGGATACATGATTACAACCAGCAATTACCATATTGAAAACTGTTTGTTCAATTAGGAAACCCATGCAAATCGCCTCACGGCATCTGCAGTTCCATGGACTAATTCATTCCAGTTCACCATATGTTCTAGTAGCAGTGAAAACCTGCAACAATCACACAATTCTATAAAACTCTTAGAATGTACAATCATTTATGTTGGCATCAAGTACATAGGATCTACAATCACAATCTTACTCCTGATATTTGAAAATTCTTGGAACATACCTCCCCAAAAGTTCACACTGGTGCCAAAATAAGATTTGAATCATTAATAAACATTCAACAAAAAAAGTGACCAATAAACTCTTTGAATAAAAAAAAGAAGAGAAGTACCTGAAGAGAGGCCGATACCAGAAAAGAAGATGGATTAGAAATTCAAGCAGAAGATCACACTTGCCATAAGTTATCATCCAAATGAGGGATTCGAAATTGGAAATCTAGGGTTAGAAGTAAAGGCGGTGAAGGGGAAATAGGTTTAGGATCAGTTAACCTTTAACTGGTGGAGATGGTGATGCTATTTCTCATTAGGGTTTGTGAATCAAACTATATCGAAACTAAGGAACTGCGTGGAACAAAACTCCAAAAACAGGCAGGGTCAAAAGCCGCGTGTAATCCAAGGAAAAAAGAAATTATTTAGCGGGAAAACTCATATAGGAAAGCCTGAATGAGTGCCAAGTGTCCCTGATAGCGGGAAAACTCATATAGGAAGGCCTATCCATTGGGAATAGCCCAATGGTGTTGGTGAGTTAATTAAGGTGTAGGATAGTAGGAGGTCATGGGTTCAATCCCCATGATATGTAAGTTTAGCCATTCAAAAAAAAAAATATAGGAAGGCCTGAATGAGTGCCGAGTGTCCCTGATAGAGTTTACTTTATTAAATAATAAATAGTATAGATTATGAATTATAATTACTATGTTATCTACAATTTTCGAATATCTGATCAATATGGTTTATAAATCTAGATCATCATGAAGTATATAATTAATTAATCATGAAGTATATATATTAAATCAACAAAAAGTAACAGTACTGGACTTACATCTAGCTTTGGATCTTTAGCAGCCCAGTCTCGAGAGCTTCCACTTCCGTATTCAACTCCAGCCAAAATGATACATTTAATAAAAGAAACATTAGCTAAAAGTTAAATAAATAATTAAAAAAATATAATTTAATTTGATCCGTATGGTCATCATACCAGCTCGCTAATTCACTCCACGGTGCTGAATGGTCACGCGACTTTAGTCATCCGTATGGTCATCATAGCGCTGAATGCTCCACGCGACTTTAGTCATCCGTATGGTCATCATACCAGCTCCCTAATTCGCTCGAGTATGAATTTATTTCTAAAAGACACCTAATAAGCATGAACCTTTGATAAGCATTTAAGCTCTAAGGCAATGATGCCAACTCACCTATTCTATTCTAGCACTATCTTGAAGTTGTAATGGTCAAGCAAGTTCTGATCTTAAATGTATTTGTTCACTTGATCTTGATCTTGATCTGTCTCCTGGAATAAAACACCTTGCAAGTGCTAGCAATTTGATAATGATCCAGCTTCCAGACATTAAAGGTGCCTGATTCATCAAATTATAACAAAAACTCATATTGTGCAACCAAATTTTAATAGTCGTTGATGTATGTGCTAATAAATACAACAATCAGTAAGAATGAAAAATGATAAAAGATACTTTATTTATTAGTAAGATATAAGGCAATCAAAATACTTTAAAATCATAATCTGTGTTAGCCAGTTGTACCTGAATACCATCCACAACTCAAATAGGTAAAAAAACAAACCATAATTGAAGCATACAACAATAAAGATAAAACTATACAAGAAAGCTGAAAAACCCTAACCATATTATACAACAATAATCAAAAAATTGAACAACTAACTATCAAAAGAATCATATAAAAAACACCCCAGTCGATTGGGGGGGTTAAACGACAGTGATCTGATATAGAAAAATATCTGGAAAACCCTAACTCGTTTAACAAATAAAGAACGAAAACAAAAGTTATGAAATCAAATACCAGAAAAACGAAGGGTGTTTGATACCCGGATGATCCACACCAGAGTAGTAGACTTGAGTCGGAGATTTAGAATATTTGAGTCAGATGAAATTGAAAGTGATTGAAGTACACAAACCATTGATTTGGGAAGACCGGTGGTGGAGGTGGAGAAAATAAGGTTTTGGATAATGGATTTTATTTTGAATGAGACGTGGGTCATGGATCGATCACCTACGGTATGACCCAGTTTCATAACCCGGTGAATAATTAAGTGGGAGAAGAAGAAGCTCTGACACATGTACAAAACTAGGTTTCTTTTATTATAGTAGATAAATATATATATTGGAGTTATTTATCTCTTATATTAAATAATAATAATTTACACAAAAATTAGATAAGAATAAATAATTATTTTTCTATAAATGATTTTAAACAAATATTTAGATAATGATAAAGTTATATTCCGAGTATTATAAGTAGATATATATACTTTAGAGCTCGGTGATTGAAATTATGGTAAATTAGGAATCAAAGGTTCCCGTTTGAAACTAAAATATTATGATAAGTGAATATTACAGCAAAGTTCATTTTTAAAAGACCTTGACAACTATATCTGTTAACATATGACATTATACTTTATTAAACACACACAATAAACGAGTTTTTTAAAAGATATATCTTTTTATTATTTACTATATTTAATTACATTTTTGTGTAATACACGGGATTCAAACCTAGTTATTATATAATACAAACTAGGTTAGAACCCCGTGTATTACACGGGTTGAGTAAATGTAATTTTATATTTTAAATAATAAAAAATTATATGTTTGTGAACCCCGTATATTGTACAGACTAAATAAATGTAATTTTGTATATCAAATAATAAAAAAAGTTATATTTTTAAAAACCATGTGTATTTCACAAATTAAATAAATGTAATTCAGTATACTAAATACTAAAAACGCCGTATATTTAAAAAACCCTTGTATAATCGGGTTGAATAAATCTACCAAATAATAAAAAATTATATCCTTAAAAACCTCGTATATTACACATGTTGAATAGATCTAAAAAAGAGTTATATCTTTAAAAACCATGTATATTACACAGATTAAATAAATGTAATTTTGTATATTAAATATTAAAAACGTCGTATCTTAAAAAAACCCGTGTATAGTCGGGTTGAAAAATCTATCAAATAATAAAAAAATTATATCCTTAAAACCTCATATATTACACGTGTTGAATAAACCTAATTTTACATAGCAAATGATAAAAAGTTATATATCTTTAAAAACTTCGTGTATTACATGGGTTATATAAATGTAATTTGTATAATAAATAAAAAATATATATTTTTTAAAAACCTCATGTTTTACACGAGTTGAATAAATATAATTTTGTATACCAAATAATAAAAAAAGTTATATTTTTAATAAATTAGGATAACATTTAATATTAATTTATTATTTATATATTTAATATAAGATAAGTAGGAAAGAGATGTATTTGTTTTAAAAATATATTAAATTAACAATTTAGATTTGAGGATAATATTTTATTAAAGTATGATTTAATTTAATATTAATTTATTATTTACTTATTTAGTTAATATAAGATAAGTATAGATTTGAGAATAACTCCGAATGACCCGTGTCCAAAAGTTAGTTTCTTTTATTATGGTAGATAGAAGATTAGTAATGGGGTTTCAACAAAAGTAATATATATTATATTATTTATTTATTTATAATGGGGTTAGTTTCAATATATTTTGATTGTAAAACATAAAAATCAGTTATGATTAAGTTTATTTTATCGTTTTGACAAACAAAAATGGACCAACGAATTTCGTTTTAAAAATTTGCTAACAAGTAATTAATTTTCTATTAAAAACTTTAAAAATGACTGAATACATCCGAAAACACGATTTGAAATTTATTTTAATATTTAAAATACAATAAGTTAAAAACATGGTGTGTAGATTTTAGATTTGATTAAATGTTATTAATAATAAGAATTTGTATTAGTTTAGATTAAATATTATTATTATTATTAGTATTATTAATAATTTTAATCAATTAAATGAGAGAATTACAAGTGTCTAAAACAGGTTTCTTTTATTATATAGTATAGATTCTAAAATTATGTTATATAATAAAAATACTTTAGACTTATCTAACTTATAATAAAAGACTCCAAATAATGCCACATGGCATTCTCTCCTTCAACCTCATAAATTGTATTTATATTTGTTTAGTAAATTTCTTTTTATATTAATATTATAATTAATAACCAATATAGAGATATCACTTATTTTTATCATTATCTTTATCTAAAATTAATAAATAACTTCAATTTTGCAATTTAAACCATTTGTTTTTTTTTTACGTTTAACCAGAAGTTTTTCGTCTTTTCCAATTTAATCCCAACTCTTTTTTATTTTCAATTTTGGTCCACCATACTTTTCATCTTTCCTAAGTTTTTCGTTTCGTTCTAAATTTTTTGAGTTAACGCACCGCAACGTGCGTGTGGGGTTCAACATTTTTTCGTATATTTTTTTTCCATTTGACTGGCCCGTCGTGTCACATCTATTTTTCCGTGTTTGACAAGTTCGTCCAACACGCGGTTCCTTGATGGACTTAGTTATTTTTTTCTATGTTTTTCGTTTCGGATTATTTATCAGCAACGAGCGTGCGTGATTCAAAGATTTTACGTCTGCTTTTCGCTCAAGGTTATTTTTTTCCGGTTTTTATTTATTTTGTTTTTATGAGCTTTTCCGGTGTTGGTGGTCACTGACAATGGTATAGTATTGCTACTACTTAACACAGTTTTATGACAACCGCTGCAACGCAGGGGCTTAATACTAGTGTTATATAATAGAAGTATTCTAATTGAAAATAAATATCATCTTCTTTCTGTACATATAGATTATAAATTTATTTTCAGTTGTTGGATGAATACTTTTCAAGAGGTCACTGTATCCCATCCAATGATGTTTTAAGAAAAGGGAAGCCCACCAACCACATAGTGTACGAGGACTGCAGTTCTAGCCAGTGACACATTGCTTTCGTTAGCGTTTGAGCATCTAGCCACACAAACGATAGGTGTTGGACCACAAAGTGTGGTTCATGCAATAAGCGAGTTAGGATCCGCAGTGGGTTCCTAAGGGGAAATCGTGGGAATAGGCATGTTGACTTAGGATCCGCAGTGGGTTCCTTGGGGGAATCATGGGAATAGGCATATTTATCAAAATTGGCATCAACATTCACAATTCTCAATCTAGTCAAGTCCGAATCAACTAATGAGATGATGACAAGTAAGCCTTTCCGGAATCGTTGAAATCATATACGATGGCATATATAGGACTCAAAACCTGAATCCAGGTCCACACCACCAGTGGCGGAGCTTGACCAAAAGTTTCGAGGGGGCGTAAAGTGATGGGACCCAATTTTTTTTCCTATCGTTATGTTTCGAGTCGGGTCGGGTTGGCTATTCGATTCAAATCGGGTCAAATAATAATAGTTCCAAATAAAACAAAGTGTATATTTACCAAACTACCCATCATTTATATACAAAGTTTATAAATATTTAGGATATAAAATTTAAGAAAAATAATCGGAGGCGATCCTATATAATTTTAAAATTTTCGGATGAAAAATCGAAACTTGTACACTTCTAACCGAAATATTGGGGTGGGCGGGTGCACCCCCGGGCACCCACAATACTTCGCCTCTGCACACCACTGGCAATCACTGTGATGACACTGTAATCCCCAGCCTACATTACACCGAAACACAACTTGTTCAGCCTTTTCAACACCGGCGACAACCCCTCATACCACATATACATGTAGCTTCGATATTTGAGATTGTGGCATGTTCCATCATGAAATGTGACATACTTAATTAGCTTCCTCTGATATGGCTTGGCTGACATGGCTTCGCTTGGATATAAAAGTGTCGGAGATACAAATACTACGACGTTATCTATGTTGTTTTATAAACGGCCCAATTTATGCTTGATTCAAACACTATGGCGTTAGCAAAGGCCTAATTAGTGACGTTTATAACCAACCCAATTTTTGCTTGAATTGACCTACAAAGGCCTAACCAGTGCCGTTTACAACCGGCCCAATAATTCCCTTATCACGTACATTGCGACCCATATTTTGCAGGGTTTCATTTATTTTAGTTTCTCATTAATATTTATTGTATTTGTAATTTTAATATATATTAATGTATTTTTTATATTATCTAATTTTAAAGTATAACTAGTAAGATACTCGCGCGCGTTGCGACGCATGCATCACAGTTAATATTATATAACCCTACAAAAAGTAACTTGTGGTACCACTGGTTTATATAATCATCGTGTCCACACAAACACCCTGTTTAAGTCACAACCTTTTGAGTATGATCACATCATGCCATCAACAACTTCCGGTGAACATCATATGCCAATCAACACAATTCGTATTGACACGAAGTAAGCAATGGCAAGCGGCACATCTCTTCGATCAGGAGGGACGACACCAAAATATAAGCCAGAAGAAAGCCTTTTGTTAATGGAAGAAACCCCACCAAACAAGAAACCCTAGACGGTGTTGAAGATTCTAATTGGCACAGAACCGGCAGAGAAAGGGTTATTACGTGAAGATTCAAAATTGCTTCAATCGTTATGTTAGGTGATATAAAACCCTCTCTCAATTCACAGTTTCTACCATTGTTATCGCTTACAGAAACGGTTTCTCCCTTTTCTCCGGTATCTAGAATTTGAGAATTGTAATTGTTATACATCACAACTATCATAGGTCAAATTCTAGATGTTGTATCTCTTTTTCTTACATCGTATTGTCTTTTAACTTTATAGGTTTTCATATAGGCTAATCAAATTATCGCCCCATTTCTCAAAGTTCCATTAGAAAAGTAGATTTTTGACAATTTTTACCTAGTTAAAAGAATTATTAACGATGCATGGATGGATTTTCTCAACATTTGTTTCACTTTCCACATATTAATGATGCCTGAATATAGAATTATCAAAAGATCACCATAATGCTTGGATCAAAGATATTGTTGTCTTTACAAGAGAAAATGTGATTGGTGTTCTATTTTGTACCGATGAATAGGATTATGGTTGGCCCACCATTTGTAGGAAATAAGGAAATCATATTGACGACTCTTTTGGCAAAGGAATAATTTTTTGTAAGGCTGAAAGGTGTGAGTTTATGGCTGAAAGATGATTCGTCATGTAAGAATATGAATTGAAAGCTACATCATTCCATTCAATGATTCATGGTAGTTGGTGTGGATTGAACCATGATTACCACGAGCCATCTTTTGAGACAAAAACATATTAAAAAAATAAAGAGATAGTGGTTTGGGTCGTGACCACACCCTTAGGCTACAGGGTGCGGTATAAAGCCCCTAGGGGCTTTATCACGCCACCTCATCGCCACGTCATACAGGGGGGGGGGGGGGGGGCTTTAAAGCCCCTTCCTTTAACTTGTATGCAATGGTTTAAAGCCCCCATCATCATTAGCTAAATATTTTTTTTATTTATATATTTTATTTTTTTAAATTATTTGCCAATTTCAATAACGAGAAAATTAAAAAAAACATAATTTCATTAAAATAAAATAAAATATTACAAAGTACTAATGCAAAGTTAAAAAATAAAGTACTAGAAAATAAAAACTACAAATATTTCGCTTGAATTTGTGTCTTACGAGCCTCCAAAATGACTCGGTCCTACTCTGCTAGATGTGAAAAGTCTTTCGCGACAAATTTCATGTCTTTCTGGATTTGTTTCTCCATTTATAGTTCGTGCTCCTCTTCCTTCATCGAGAGAAGCTTGTTGAGTCTATTGTCGAACTCGTCCAACCTTGACGGGCCATCCGATGGCGTTGAAGAAGACGTGTCTCGTGCTCGTGTAGCTGCCTTACTTCTATCCCTACCCTTTGGTCGTGGCAGCTCTTGCGATTGTTCAAATTCGTCGAAGTCGTCGTTTAGATTAATAGTAGTACGAGCATCGGACTCGGATGGTTTGGTAGTGGATGTTGATTTGGACCGTTTTGACCTATGGGCGGTTGGGTCAAACGGCGGTACAAGATGCCACTTGAGAGATTTGCGAAGAAGCTCCCACGAAGGTATCATCGTAAACGGATGCCCATGATGCAATCTATAGTCGTTGTAGGCCGAGGTCATATCGTCCACGTCGCTCGAACCGTTTCTTCTTCGAACATTGTTGGCGTAATGATTATGTAAATTGTTGAAATTGGAAATCTTGGTCCGCATTGCGGTCCACTTGCCCGAAAAAGAGTCGGTCGTACGATATTCACCACGGCCCATTGCAGTGAAAAACTTTTCACGTATACGCCTCCAAAATACTTTTATATCTTGGTCGTTTCCTATAAAAATGTTTAATTATAAAAATAAATGTTTAATTATAAAAATATATTTACAAAACTATATTTATAAAAGTATGTAAAAAAAGTTTATGGAGAGAAAATTTACCAACAATCTCATTTTCCGATACATCGAGCCATGCTTGTGCCAACACAAGTTCTTCCCTAGGCCTCCACTTTTCGACTGTCTTAGGAGCATGTGTTTCGGTCTCACCATTCTTACGATGCCTTCTCGATCGTCCACCTTTTGAGGAAGTGGGTTCGGCTTGGGTTTCGGGTACGGATTCGGTTTCGGTTGTGTTTTGGGTTTGGGGTATGTTTTGGGGAAAAATGGAGGTTGGGAATAATATCCGTAAAACTTGGGAATCGGTGGAGTGGTCGGATGCGGAGAAGTTGGGGTGCTAGGTGGCATCGGATAATATCCAAGCTCACCCGTCCGGGGGTCTCTTCGATAACGGTCTTCTTGCTCGTTGTTGGGATTGTTTGGTGCAATTTGCCAAAACGAATGGTTCGGATCCCACACACTTTGTTTGTTGGGAAACGTTGTGTGATTATGAAAAAATGTGTAGAGATTTGGTATAAAGAGTAGAGGAAGAAGGGATGAAAATTATAGAAAAAGGTAGGGTATTTATAGGTAAATTATAAATTTTAAAATTAGTTTTTTTTTAAATGTTACCGTTCATATAACGGTCATATTGACTAAACGCACATCGATCCCCTCAAAAATTGCTCGTTAGCATGCTGGAGATGACTCCATAGCGCCTCCGTTTAAATCCCTGGCCGTGGTGCTTAGCACCCCGGGGCGCTAAAATGTGTGAAGTGGCGGGGTGGCGTTAAGCCACACCCCCTGGTCATAGGGTAGTGGTTTTGGATGGTGGATAGAGGTGGGTGACATGGAGCCTATATGGGGGGTCATGATAGTCATGAGGTTCATGACCAGATCCTTTAGCCTAAGCGTATTGAGTTCAGTTTTGGAATTTTTTTATCATCTGATGGCGCATAAAACTTGTATGCAGTGTTCATAAGACGGACATTGATGTTTCATATGTAAAAATAATCCATACATTGGTATTCTCTTTAGACTAGTCGGTATGGGGGCCGGCTAAGGCCCGTCTAGGACCGGCGCCGGTCCCCCACACCGCCCCCTCCAAACGGTCCGGCTAAACCAGCAGCCCACAGCCGATCTCGACGGGCCCATGATTCAAAGAAGTAGCCGTTATAACGGCTAGTTTCAAATAAAAAAAAATTACCTTTCACTTTAAATATATACCACTTTCAACCATTCTTTATACCATTTTCATCTATTTCTCCCCATTCTTCTCCCATTCTCATCCATTTTTATAAAAAACACTCCCATTTTTTATACCAATCTTTTATAAAAAAAATATCTTTTCGTCCGCATCCACAATGGTATCTAACCAACGACTTCACGCATGTAAACCTTCAACAGGATTTGGTAGAACATATATGGAACAACGTAAACGTCGGAGACGAAGACGAGTAGTGTAATTTTTTATTTTTAGGAAATGTAATTTTTTTTATGTTATGAAATGAATTTATTTATGTTGTTTTATGTTGTTTGTTTTAATTTTTATAAAGTTTTTATTAAGTTAATAAAAAAACTTAGTAAATTATAAAATATTACGGTGGGGTAGCCCCATCCTCCACCCCCCTCAAAAGTGAAGGAGGCCCATCCCCCATGAGCCGGTGATGTGGCGCCTACGTGGCGGCCCATCCTCATGGAGATGAGCCTCACCATACCCTCTAGTCTTAATTTATGTATGAATGGTTTTTGAAATTTTGTCTTAATTTTTATATGTATAATTCCTGAAATTTAATTGTTTGTTGGAGACTTGGAGCTTCGTGCAGTGGCGGACATACAGTGTAAGTAGGGGCAACCTCCGCTACAGCTTGGCGCTCCGGCGATAGTGTAAAATTAGTGTAAACTTTGAAAAAAATTGACGTTTTTTCGATTTCGTTACCGCTTATTTATAAAACGTTATGGCTTGGCGGATTTTCTAGATCCGCCACTGGCTACGTGAAGGGACTGGTCACAATAACAGGAAGAGTATGTGTTACAGTAATGATTGGACAACCTTTAAAACACTTGAAAAGAAAGCAATTTTGTTGATGGTTGTAAAAGTATATGATTTAACTTATAATTTTGTGTTTAACAATATATAGGCTTCAATATGTACAAGAAAATCAGCCAACATTTGATGTACCATCAATTATACATATTATTTATGCATATTCACCCCTATTTAATAGAACTTTTTATTATTTATTGTTGAAAATACTATCTAAATCGTACCACTTTGGTATTTGCAGGTTTTAAGGTGTTTAAATGAAACTGAAAGAAGAGAAAAATGAGGCAAAAATCTAAGATTCCAAGAAAACCAGCCAATTGCTAGATAAGCACGGCTATGCTAGGCTGTGGGTACGACCATGCATACCAACCCGACAAGTACAAGTCAATAAGTCAACTATATTTTGGTCAACAAAAGTCCACGATAGGGAGGTTGAATTTAGAATCGATCTAGAACCAGGAGCAAAACCTATTTCCAAGGCTCCATACCGATTAGGTTTGATTGTACACCCCATCCGTTCCAAGGTGTTTGTTTTCAAAAGATAGTTTTAAATAAATCTTAACATACTGATTGCTTAACATATCTTTGATATCCTAAAGCTATGTATGTTCACCAGTTATTCGTAGTTGACCCTTTTTATCTTAACATGTTTCAGGGAATAATGCATGGGGTTGTTGAGCATTGAATCACATAGGAGCTGGACTTGGTTTTAATTTTAATTGGAACATTTGTTTTGTTTGGATTATTTGTTTTTCCTTGGATGGTTATTTAATTTGGTTTTAATTAATAATGTATTGAAACTTTAGTTGATCGTGACTCGTGAGCTTATGAACCATTTCATATCGTCTCGATGTTTCTGTCGTCGGTTAAGGTGTTACAAACTTTAGGAATAAATTATTAAACAAGATCAAATCTTTGTATATGAAATATGCACATGTGCATGAGTTTATATTAGTTTTATTTTTGAAAGGCAAACTTCATTCGAAACACACCAAGTACCCCAAAACAGGGCACCCCAACAACCACATAGAAATTACATAAATCGCAAATCTATACCAATCCATCCAACATCCTAGAGACTTGAATCTATTGCAGGGTGTTAGTACATGTTCTCTGTTGTTCTTATTACATTTTTAATTGGTCAATATAATTATTTTTTATGAATAAATTGATTTCGATTTTTTATTATTCTTATGTTTTTTTATTTTTGGTTTTCCTCTTGTACGTGTGGTTTTTTACATGTGTTTCCTCTTGTACGTGTGGCTCACATGTGATTTTCTTAATACCAAAAACAAACCTAAATTGTACGTGTTGTTCACATGTGGTTTTCTTAATACCAAAAACAAACCTAAAAAATGGTTCACGTGTTGTATTCTTAATACTTTCATACAATCCATCAAAACAAAGATAACAACTTATATTCCCGCCATACAATGCTAGGAAGGACAACTGGCAAAATAAACACTTAAGACTCCCCCACTTATTAATTGCAAATTTATTCTACAAAAAAAAAACTTATGCGAACGAGAACATATATGCTATAACCATGTCTTCGACTGATCAAAACAAGTGCTTAGTTGAAAACCGGTATACTTTGTGGTGTCTAAAGAAATTCTCGGGATCCACTTGAGCTTTGATTCGAATCAACTTCTTAAAATTTTCTTTCTTCCAATACCTCTCACCCCAAATACTTGCTTCCTCATAAGTCTCACTTCCAACACCCAAATCAAGATCAAGGTAGTTCAAATACGCCTCCCTCGGGTTGTTCGATACATACGGCTCCAAAAACTTATCAAACCCTTGCAGCCACGCTAGCCTTCTGAGTGACGCTGGGGTCGTGTCTGAAGTTTGATCGTTAAAACGCACAGTCTTAAACAGCTGGTACAACACCCCAGCTCTATGAGGATACGGAGTTGCTGTGTCTGAGTACTCCTCCATCTTCCCGCCAAAAGCGTACACCATCAAGAGCTCTGATCCATCGTTTTCAAACATCTTTCTCCAGATCTTTATAAGCTCGCTTTTAGGGATTGGAGTCCTGACATAGTCTAGTTTAGCCTTGTAGTTCCACAGCTTCTTGATGGCAGATTGGTTTGCAATAGCCTCGGTTGGGGTCGAGCTTGTGAATCCCTGATCTGCTAATACAAGACTTGACTGGACCATGCTCATTTCTTCACAATTCTCTCGTCTCACATTGAGCTCTGGAAAGCTTTTGTCTAGCAATGGAAGGAATGTGTCAGTTTTGCCAAGATAAAGTCCTTCAAAAGACATTCGTATCGTTTTGTTTGTTGTGTTGCCTATAAATTCGCTGAATATCTGAACTCTTATAATCAAATCCCGATCCATACTTGGTGCTACATATTGATATTTATAGAAAATATCTGTCCCGTTTTCTTCAAGTGTTTTAGTCACGCGAAAAACAGTCACGATCTCCGGCACTGGCACCAATCTCAGCTTCCATGCAAGAACTATTCCAAAGCTGGAAGCACCACCACCGCGAAGCGCCCAAAACAAATCTTCACCCATCGACTTCCTGTCCAGAATATTTCCATTAACATCCATGAACCGAACATCCACAACATTATCAGCAGCTGTCCCATATTTCCTCACCAGGTTTCCATACCCTCCACCGCCCATGTACCCGCCCACACCCACCGTGGGACAAACACCAGCCGGGAAGTACAAGGTGTTGGTCTTTTGAGAAATACTATAGTAGACTTCACCAAGCAGCGCGCCAGCCTGAACCCATGCAGTCATGTTTTCAACATCCACATCTATAGACTTCATGTTGATGAGATCAAGCATGACAAAGGGAGCTACAGCAGAATACGAGACGCCTTCGAAGTCATGTCCTCCCGACCTGATCCTGATCTCGTATCCGTGTTTTTTGGTACAGAAAAGAGCTGTTTGGATCTGGGTATCGTTGATGGGAGTCACAATGACGGACGGTTTAGGGGTGGAGGGTTTGATGAACCTAAGATTGTTGACTCTAGCTTGCCAAATGGACTGGAAAGAAGAATTGAGGGGGGTGAAAACGAGTTGAGAGACGGAGGTGACACTGTTGGTTTTGGATTGGAGGCAGCTTAAGAAATCTTCTGAAGTATCAAGATCATTGGGAGATGAGGCCCCCTCTGAAACGAAAAAACAAAGAGTTAGAACCAAGAGGAACACAAGGTGAGGTTTCGCCATGTTTTGGTGAGTTTATTGTAATGAGATGAGTGTATTTATAGACAGGAGAGCCGCAAACACTATTCTACACATTGATTTTCTCTATTGATTTATGTCAACAAATGAGGACAATATACTATTAGAAACTGTAAAGAAAAGAAATTGATTTATGTCAACAAATGAGGATAATATACTATTAGGGGTAGGGGTGGTTATCACTCACCACCCATTTATCACTCACAACATCCAATGAATTTCTGCCATGTCATCAACCATTCTTCCATCACTCACAATCTTTTTTACTGGAAATGCTCATCACTTACAACACCCAACAATAAACCCTCACACCCCTCACATCCGTCCTTCCATCACGTGTCAAATTTATAACGGAAATAAAAATTCACGCGTGGTATTTGAACAGTGGCGGTGGTTTGTTTGCATGTATCACGCGTTGAACTTTCCTATCACGTACAAAACATAATGTATTGATTTATGTCAACAAATGAGGATAATATACCATTAAAAACGGTATAAAGAAAAGAAATTATAATAAACTAAGGTATGAAGCTTAAAACATAATGTATTGATTTATGTCAACAAATGAGGATAATATACCATTAAAAACGGTATAAAGAAAAGAAATTATAATAAACTAAGGTATGAAGCTTAAAACATAATGTATTGATTTATGTCAACAAATGAGGATAATATACCATTAAAAACGGTATAAAGAAAAGAAATTATAAGGCCGGGCGGGGTGGTTCACTAGTTATAAAATCTATCACTCACAAGCACCAATCAAGTTCCGCCATGTCATCAACCATTTTTCCATCACTCACAACTTTTTTTTAGGCGGGGTGGTCATCACTCACCACCACACCCAACAATTTCCCCCCAACCAACAAATACCCTCACAAAATAAATCATCACTCGTTGAAAAAATAACGAAAATCGGATTTCGTGGAAGATTAACGCGTTGAAGTTTATGCCGGCGGTGGAGATCACGCGTGATGGATGGTGGCCGTGATGCTATAACGCACGAGCCCCCCCCCCCCCCCCCCCCCCCCCTAATAAACTAAGGTATGAAGCTTAAAACATAATGTATTGATTTATGTCAACAAATGAGGATAATATACTATGAGAATCGGTATAAAGAGAAAAAGTTATAATAAAGTAGGGTATGAAGCTTAAACACATTAATTTTCTCTTTTGATTTATGTCAACAAATGAGGATAATATACTATTAGAAACGGTATAAAGAAAAAAAAATTATAATAAAGTAAGGTATGAAGCTTAAACACATTAATTTTCTCTTATGATTTATGTCAACAAATGAGGATAATATACTATTAGAAAAGGTTTAAGAAAAGAACTTATCATCTGGCAACCAATATCAAGTTGTAGTATCCCTCCTTTGTACGTTCATGTTCTCAGTGGGTGATTTTTTTTTTTTTTAATTCACAAGGGTATTCAAGGCAATGAAAATAGAAGGAAGACTATATAGTTCCTAATAAATAATCTTGGCAGGATGGGTAATATGAAATGTGATTTTCTCAAATGGCAAATTAAGTGGACCCATCTACGTGCTATGGTGCAAGACATCATGAGCATTGATTTCTTATGGTTTAAAAACCGATCAAGAATTTCGTCTCTTGAATGGAGAATTGGTGTGCATTTAAGTTTTTATAAGCTTATGTAAGACCGATGTATCAAAGAGACCATGACCCACACCATCTCCGATAGTAAGGTGGGTTTGAAATCCAAACTCATCACATTATTCCAAACTTTAACCATTTCAACCTTATTTTTTTCTCTAACATTAAGAGTACCTCCATCTATCTAGAGATGCCTCATTTTGTTTGGAATCTAAACTTCAATTCCAAACCTACACGGCTACACCACCGTAGGAAGACTTTGACTTAATTGTTAGGTTTGGTTTATTAGGACCACACACACATGAGTTCTTTTTTTTAGCAATGGGGTGAGATACGAAGGTTTGTATTGGTTTAGTATTTGAGAAAAATAGGTTTGAAATGATTAAGATTGGATATGCTGTGGCGGGTTTGGATTTTGATTTTGGACTTTGACCACCATTAAAGATGCTTTAAATCATTTCAATTCTTCACCTCATTATTCACCTTTTCACCTATTTTTATCTTTTATTAAAGAGTAAATTACGTTTTTGGCCCCTATGATTATATCACTTTTACTATATTAGCCCAAAATAAGAATTTTTAACATATATGTCCCCATGGTCTCTATAACTAACCATTTTGGCCCCTAAGTGTAACCATTTTGGCCCCCATGGTCTTTACAACTAACCATTTTGGCCCCCATGATCTTAAGACTTAGGGGCCAAAATGGTTAGTTATAGAGACCACAGGGGCAGATATGTTAAAAATTCTTATTTTGGGCTAATATAGTAAAACTGATATAACCACAGGGGCCAAAAACCGTAATTTACTCTTTATTAAATCTATATCCAATTTTTTAAATTTTCATAAGAGTAAATTACAAAACTCGTCCTTTATGTATGTATTTTATTGCAAATCATGTCCTTTGTCTTTAATAATTACTTTAATCATACCAAATGTTTACAAATCCTAACATGTTATATCATTTACCCCAAACCCTGTTAATTTTCTCAGTTAATTGTAGTCACGTGGGATCCACGTGAGGGCATTAATGTCTTTTAACCTACCCATTTGTTTCCCCCCATTTAAAACCCCAAATAACCCTAATCAACCCTCATTCCAGAAATATGCAGGTTAAAAGATTCTCATCAGTTCTTATAAATCACAAAAACCCCTTAGACAAAACCTTTAAAACTTCCAATAATGGCACCCATAAACCTTCCACCACCAATCTTATTCTATTTTTGTTTATGTTTCTGTTTCATTTGTTTATAGCCCGACGTCGTATCATCTGACATCGCCGCCGGCAGGGTCGCCCTGTTACGACTCAGTTCTGTCGTCGCCGGAAACACAGGTCGGTGGAATATTCCCGATCCGTCACCGTGTAACGGAGTGAAGTGTGACAACGTCACCAACCGTGTCACGGAGCTCCGACTCCTCGGCGACAGACTCGCCAGAGAAATTCCGGCGAACACCATTGGAAACTTAACCGCACTTCAGATACTTAGTCTCTGCAACAACCGTCTCTCTGGTTCGATTCCGGCAGACATCGATTCATGCTTTGATCTCCAGCAACTTAATTTGCAAAACAATCAGTTTTCCGGCGAGTTACCAGCGGCTCTGTTTCGGCTGTCTAATTTGAACATGTTAGATATCTCTGGCAACGGTTTTTCCGGCGAAATCTCACCGAGTTTCAACAGTTTGACAAGTTTGACACATCTTTTATTGGAAAACAATCAATTCAGTGGACAATTCTCTACATATTTTTGGAAGAGGGTTGATTAGGGTTATTTGGGGTTTTAGATGGGGGGAAATGGATGGGTAGGTTAAACGACATTAATGCCCTCACGTGGGCCCCACATGACTACAATTAACTGAGAAAATTAACTGGGTTTCGGGTAAAGGATATAACATGTTAGGATTTGTAAACATTTGGTATGATTAATGTAATTATTGAAGACAAGTGACATGATTTGCAATAACATACATACATAAAGGATGAGTTTTGTAATTTACTGTTTTCATAAATTACGTATAATATAGTGTTTCTAATTAAGTTATATTAAATAGGAAAATATATAATAAACTGAAAAGAAAAATATGTTAAATAATATAAACTGAAAACTTTGATAGCAAAAAGAGTATGTAATGTTTTTTATACGTTATTATAAAATATATTTATGATGCTTGGGAAGTGTTTTATGCATGTGAGGGTTTGTACTCTTGGCTTTAAGGTTGTACTCACATTTGGGTATAAGACCCCACATATCTCTCTCTACTTTACTATCTCTCTCTCTCTCTCTAATGCCGACTCTTATTTCTGTCTCTAAAAATCACTTCGGAGATGTTGTTGGAGTCGGTTTGTGTGACACCCCAGGAAAATCTGGAAAACAACGCAACTTAACTAGCTTCCTCAGTAACCACGCGCTAAATTTCGGGACGAAATTCTCTTAACAGGGGGAGAATGTGACAACCCTCAAAATCCCATGTATTCCGTACAAATTATTAATGATAATTAAAGTGTCTGACGACTGCGTTGAATTACTTAACTGCTTTCTGATATCTGTGTTATGCTTACACGTATTTGTTAATATGCCAATAGTGTACAGAAAAGTTACTAAACAGTCCTGTGTAATTTCCTAAGTGTTAGAAATTAAAAACGTTACAAAAATATACATATAGGACGCTTTGCGGATTAATGAAGCAGTTTAGCGGAACAGTGTCAAACCGAACAACCGGACTTTATCCGGAACATGAAAATATTATTACTTTCACTATTTATATTTTTCTGAGCCAGTTAGGGTCCCTGATTACCCTAACACCCGCCATAACATGCAACATACAACTAACGAGGTTAAACACTTAACCTACCTATTTAACCTTAACTAATCACTTAACTACCTAGTTTAGATTGAACTAACCCCCCCCCCCCCCCATGCCATAACCGGCCCCAACTAAGGGGGACAAGCTTGTACTTTATGAGATTATTAAAACCTAAGTTGTCTAATATCTAAGTGGCATATTAACCTTTGGTTAATCCACACTAATTTTGCCTATAAGTAACAAGGTTTACATTGTGATTTTTTTTACATAACACCAACCAACAACACACCTCTCCCTCTCTTGCTCTAGTTTCGGCCGAACACCCCACCCCCCTATATCCATCATTTCGATTTCCATCTTCACATTCCAACATCATACATACATCAAGGGTTGCATATTAGGAAGCTTGGTGCAAACGGAACGCGAAGGACCTCATTCTATTGCTTTTATCCACTCGATTTTCGACTAGAATCTTCCCTAGCCTCGAGCTAGTAGTAAGTGACTCTAAACCTCTTCTTGATCTTGTCTAGAGTGGTTAATAAAAGTTTCGTCAGTTAAAAATTACTAACATATAAGATCAAAGTCTAAAAGTTTACTAAAGTGATGAACAAGGTGGTTAATGGATGAATATGTGCGTAAATCATGTAGATCTTGTGTGGTGTCACACCCCGAATTCCACGTGTCACCGGTGGGCCCGGTGGGGAGTATCGTGACGTCATGGTTGGCAACATAATAGTCAAACAACACAATATTATTTAAGCACAGCGGAAGCAATTGAAAAATATAATACAACCGAATTTATTATTGTAATATCAATTGTCACAATATTCGGAAGTTTATCCACAGAAGGATCGAACATAAAATGGAAACAATAGTTCAACAGACTTTTAGGCATCTTAAGCTTGCGAGACTTCTATTGATGCTAAGGAGACATATCCAGCCAATTTCGTATAGTACCTGCATTTAGCCTTTTTGGAAAATACGTCAGTTTACACTGGTAAATACATTCAACTGACTCATTTTCGGAAAAAGAGTTTGTAAATTGTTTTGAATGCACGTGGCACAAAATATCTTGACACATTGATTAAAATGCACAGAGGCAAAATTAATCTTTTTAACTTGGGAGAATTATTTAATATTATAATCTTGTGAACGATTTACATGTTACTTATGCGTTCAGTAGCCCGGAACGTATCCGGGTTAAAGATCAATAGACACACCACAATAATGAGTTATACACCGACAGGTGTACGCCTACACCCCGTGCTCAGGTCGTGGCCATCTCGTAAGATAATGCCGAGGATATCCGGGACATGGTCATTAACCCCCCAAAGGCTGTAAAGTAAACAAATCTGTTTAAAACGAGCCGATCAAATTATTCAACTACCCACTAAGCGTGGAGATTTGATGCCCGATCAAGCGGTACACTATGTACCGTAACCCAAGCCCGTATAGGGAAAATAAGTTAAAAGTATTTACCTGAGCTAAATATAAATTCAATCCCAGCCGTATATCAAATCAGCAAGTACAGATAGCTTTTACTGGGCTCCTAATCTGGAACGAAGGTTTTTAATAACCTATTAGAATCCTAACGGGTCTTTAATTACGCTTGAGCTTAGATCGGCTAGTTTCAAAGATACGGTTCGTACGCACGATTAAGCGAAGACCGGATAGAATGTGATTCTGACCCGACAAGTTTGAAGACTTGTTTAATATGGGTTTATTATTCACATTCTGCATTTTGAGATAAAACCGATAAGGTTTGACCCGTTTCGGCTAATTTATGTAAACTTGTTACATAAACCGAACCGAACGCGAAATAAGCGTAACGGGTATCCGTAAGAGCCATATACAGGTTTCCTAAGTTAATATGCTTCAAATATGTTGTGACATCAGTAGGATGTCTTTCGTTATGCCCCGAACTAATTTAAACACAAACTATGCCCCGTAGGGGTAGTTTGGTCATTTTAAAGTTTGTAAAAGCGTTTAGATGTTTAACTGAGTTACAGGTCTGATGTAAACAGCAAACATACTCAATTTTATGAGTTATAACAGTAGCCTAAAGCATATATGTGAAATTTATCACCTTTAACCAAACTATGCCCCGTATGGGTATTTTGGTAATTTCACATAAGCCGAAAAGCTCAAAAACGAAGTCTGAGTTAATCAACCTTTTCTTACTGCTAAAATATCATAATTTGCCTCATATATCAGTAGGTATCAACCCGGGTATGTTCAATATGATTTTAAAACATACTATGCGTTAAAAACGCTAATTAAGGCGATTAAAGGCCATTTCCGGGTTTGATACTTAAATCTGATATTTTTATATTTCCAGAGGGCTTAATATAATTTATTTATCATACGTGATCAGTAGCAAAAGGTTTGGAGTCGTTTAGATATGTAAAACTCATTTTATGGCCCGTAAGGGCAAAACCGACAATTACCGGATTAAGCCTACGACTACTAGTTATGCTCAGCCTAAAATTAATTAAAAATATTTAAAAATCCCAAAATAATATATTACATCAGTGGGTAAAAGATTTGATATCAAAAAGTATGTTTAACTAGGCTATACGCTAATTACGCCATTTTGTTAACACAAAGCTTTAATTTAGCGACAATGAGCATAACTCTTAATCTACAAGTCAAACTGACGTCAAACTTTGCATACAAGTTTATATGTCAGTACTTAAGGTTTCTACACTTTTACATTTTCATAAATCTCGTTTTAAGGTAATAAGGGCATAACGGTCAACGTATGAGCAATTAACGGAAATATGCATATTAATTGGATAACTAGTGAACCAAGGTGTATGATCACAGAGGGTTGTTCTAACATGTATCCTAATCCAATTAAAGCTCTGAGGCATTTCTAAAATATGCCCAAACGGGTCAGAACTGAAAGTCAACGTGAAAGTCAAACTATGTGACTTTCGGTTCCGAACCGGGTCTAAACAGGAAATAGTCGGGTTGAATATGTTGGGACATGTTCTTACACTTATTTCTAAGTTATAACAATGTTCAAACAGGTTACATATGTTCTAGATAGCTAATTATGCATAAATGACATTTTAAGCATCCTTTTGACTTTTTAATTATATGTTTGACCCGACTTTTGACCTGGTTAGAGTGGTGATCAGGGGAAACCCTTTTGAGGTTTTATTACCCACATAAATACCAACTTATAACCATTTTTAATTCGAGATATGACTGAGCCATTATTGACTAATCTCGAAGTCAAACCGTAATTACGACGGTTTGACTTTTAGCTAATTAAACAAGCTAAACTCAATTAAAGAAGGACTAGGAGACTTACATGAGTCCTATGCACGACTTATGATCAGTTGGACCTGCTTGGGAGCTCCAGAATTGATCAGTTATGCATTTGAAGGTGTGAAGAACAATGGTTGCATAACATGCCTTTATATAGTGTTTAATCTACCACAAATCCTTGACACTTGTGTCTACTAGTGCCCACAATACTTCAACACATGTCCCTAAGTGTTTAGGGGGTGTCTAGGGGTCAAGAGGAATGTGGAAAATCGGATAAAATCGCGCACAAGAGCCATTTCAGTCAACAGCCGAATTTTTGGAGCTGGGCATCCCTCGCGTGGCGCGAGGGACCCCTCGCGTGGCGCGAGGGACCCCTCGCGTGGCGCGACAACATGCAACTCAGCATGTTTATTATTTTGCGATTTGGTCCTTGTCTCTTCAAAACTCGAATAGGCACTTGTTTCTTTCATGGTAAACCTTAATAATTGATCTAGTAAGGCCTTAAAACATATACCCACTTTGCCAAGACCCCGGGTAACTTTATTGTCACCCGAAAAGTCCTAACTTTCAACGTTTACGCTTTAACACTTCGCACACGAATTTAATCATAACTTTCTCATACGTTAACGAAACTTTATGAAATTTTTATGGTGCATTCTCATGAGCATAATTAATATTTACAAAGCTTCGGGTTTGTCAAAAGGTCACTCAGAGGTATAAATTAAACATGTTGACACATTTAGCCCCTGTAGTTTGTAATCCCTCACTTTTTGCTTCGTATGATCCATGATTTATTCGTTTGAAGGTATGAGCATCTTGTAGGGTTAATATACAATATATTTATTCACTGTTGACACTTAGAATACGTATATTCACATACTTTCCAGGTTTGTCAACTTTAGTCCTTTTATAACATTCCTTCACACGTTCAAACTTTATGACACGTGTCAACACGTTATAGGACGTGAATTTTTGAGGTGTTACATCCTCACCCCCTTAAAATAAATCTCGACCCGAGATTTACTGAAATAAGTAAGGGTACTTTTTCTTTCATCGTGGCTTCAACCTCTCACGTGAATTCGGGACCTCTACGGGCATTCCATTTGACCTTTACAAAAGGTATATGCTTCCTTCGAAGCTTCTTTACCTGTCGATCTTAAATCGACAAAGGTTTTTCCACAACTTCAAGCCCTCGCCTATATGCACATCTGTGTGTGGCATAACCCGTGATTCGTCAGCGAAACACTTTTTCAGATTACAGATGTGGAGCACATTGTGAATTCCACTGAGCTCTTCAGGTAAGTTTAGCTTATAGACAACTGACCCGATATATTCGATAACCTCGAAAGGTCCTATGTATCCCGGGCTTAGCTTGCCTTTCTTACTAAACCGCATCACTCCCTTTCCAGGGTGATACTTTAAGCAACACTTTATCACCCACTTCGAAGTGAAAAAGCTTTACGCTTCAGATCAGCGCAACTCTTCTGCCTATCTCGGGCAGCCTTGAGACGGTCACGAATCTGGGCAACTTTGTCCGTTGTTTCGAACACTATCTCTGGTCCTGATAACTGGACATCTTCAATTTCCGCCCCAACAACTAGGCGATCTACACTTTCTACCGTATAATGCCTCAAAGGCGCGGCCTAAATGCTGGTATGGTAGCTATTATTGTAGGAGAATTCGATTAATGGTAGGTTCTTAACCCAACTACCACCCAAATCGATCGCACATGCACGTGGCATGTCTTCCAATGTTTGAATAGTACGCTTACTTTGACCATCAGTCTGAGGATGGTAAGCCGTACAAAAATTCAAACGTGTGCCCAAAGATTGTTGGAAACTTTTCCAGAAAATGTGACGTGTATCTAGTATCTCGATCAGAGATACTAGACACAGGTATGCCATGTAAGGCTACAATCTTATTAACGCATAACTGGGCTTCCATGTCGGAGTTATAAGTCTCCTTGATGGGTAGGAAATGTGCGGACTTAGTCAGTCTGTCAACTATAACTCATATCTTATCATTTCCTTTCCTTGTCTTGGGTAACTTGGTAATAAAATCCATAGTTACCATTTCCCACTTCCACGTAGGAAGTTCAGGCTGTTGTAGCAAGCCTGACGGCTTTTGATGCTCGGCTCTGACTTGCGCACATGTCAAGCATTTAGCTACATGGGTGGCTACGGACTTTTTCAAGCCTATCCACCAATAATTTTGCCCTTAGATCCTGGGTAGCTGATGGAAAATTCTTAATCGTTGCCTAATTAGGGTTGCGGCATGTATGCATAAGCAATATGAACCGTCTTTCTTATTTATTAACATAAAACCCTCAGAATATTGAGTCAGGCTATATGAGCCTATGTCTTAAAACCTACTTAACCAAGGTTTCGTTTATTCCATAATCAATATGGAGTTTTCACAATACTCCATCCCACGGCGGGATACAAATCTTAATTCTACCTGCCTTCCATGAGGTAAGCAGGGAAAATTTTGAGAAGATAATTAAGATACAAGGAGGCTGTAGAGATTTTCCATATTTCAGGCTCCAGTTCATCCATCATTGTTCGTGTCAAATGAGTGACACCTTTATGTTATAAGTCCACGACTTCCTTAATCGGGAACATTTACTTGAAAAAAAATTTCCATTTTTTTTTTGATATCTTCTTTGAATACTACTAGTCGACTTTAGTACAATATGATCATTGGGATATCTTAGGGGTTCCATGTATTAAACCTCCATGCTGATCAGACATGGAAATAATCTATGGGACACACTAGGATACGCCAATCCTCATATGACGCTTTTATCAAACATAGTTTGGCATTCGCAGGCGATAGAAAACAATGAGAAAAATAATTAAAATAACATATGTTGTCGTACTCTATGCGAAGAAAGAGTACTCTTAGATTTTCGGAAGGATTCCTTGCCGATACTAGAAGAATCGGTTACTATGGTTTCCTTGGTAATTTATACCTTGTGGATGAAAAAAATATTTGCTAAGTTTATGGTTCATGAAGATTTATTATTGCCTGTAAAAAAAAAACAGGACACTTAGCAGAAATTATCATTGATAAATGATAAGGAAGTTTATTGTACGAGTGCTTATATTTAATTAATGATGGAAGTTTCACAAACTAGGCACCTAGCTCAGTTGGCTAGGCGCGCGAAAGGGTGCGGCCGGCCTAGACCCAGGTTCGATTCCGGGGACGGCCAGTTCCACCATTTTTTTATGTATAATATTAATTAATCGCACGTATACGTGTAATTATGAGAGTTGTCTCATAAGGAGTCTTGATAATTTATTGCTTCTTATTACCCACAATATGGGCTTGATTTTTAAGGCAACCAATCGATTTTTATCAATATTTGGAGTCCGAAACTTAGGACATCGGAAAAATGATTTTTAATGGATATAAAACATCCATCTATTAATGCTGAAGCAGTCTCAGAGGTATACAGGCTTCTTACCGAACTTTCGTTGCTTTTTATCAAGCCTGTACTCGCTCTCTTTCTCAGATTTCTGGGAGTTATTCTCCTTCTTTTGGTTCATCCTTCATATACGAAGTGTGAACAAAATCTCCTCATGAGCAATTAAACATGGTTTCTAATGAGATTTAGAGCGAGAAGAATTCGGCTCTTTGGATTGTCTCATGACCTTTCTATGGTCCTTCTATCTGCTGCGTCAACCACAGCCTAAAGATTAACTCCATTAATATTGAGGTTTACGTTTGTAGTTTTATTAACTTTCGTCGCCTGAATAGCGTTGCGACTGTCGTCTACCTTATCCGAGTGTTCCATACTCGAAACTTGGTACCAATCACCAAGATTTAACCTTTATCAGTCATCATCCTGATGATCTGACTTAGATTAGCCACGGCATTCATAAACCGTATGGGCTATTCTGTTCCGAACATTCATAGTGAATGTTATTTTGAATGTATTTCCATTATACTTAGCCTAGGTCACAACTGGACCATCAATGGCATTCAAAGCTTGGAGCGAGTCCAATACTTGCTTGACAGGGAACCATAATGTCACAACCGTCCTTGTCACAAGTATGATTATAAATAGCTCAAAGGCTAGCCTTTCATGACTTCGGTTATATATATAAATTTTTTTTATACATATATGGCATAGAAGCCTGTCGCGAGGGACGTAGAAAATATGGCATAAAGCATAGTCATGAAGGACATAAATGATTATACGGCACGAAGGCCTTGTCACAAAGGACCTTTAGATATGGCACAAACGGCCTTGTTATAAGGACATTCATCAAATCTGGTACAAAGGCATGTCACCAGGAATGTTAACATTTAATATGTTAACTTGTCACGAATGACCAATTATAGCACATAGGCTTGTCATAAATGACTTTAAAACATAACTTGATGGTCTATCACCAAGGACCTTAATTTATAAGCAGCAATCTTATTAGATTAGGGCTTCAAGGTTTGAATGTGGTTCTTCACCTTTAGACAGGGAGTCATAGACTACAACTGTCATTGTCTTGAAAGACGATTCTTTTGGCAGAAAAATAAGCCAATCAACATCACTAATGGATGTTTATATATAACCATCGTATCTAATGATATTAGTCATGATCACATCGATCATATTGACTATTAGGTTTGGGTGTAATCACACCATTTTGAACAGGGGATTATAAAGATCACTACTATCTTTGTCTTACCGACACTAGAATAAAGTATAGCCCGTAGGCATTTCATCACGAGGGATATTAATATTATGATCAGCATACTGAGGATACTAGTCAGGATCGCACTGATAGTATAGACTATGGAAATTGAGTATAGCTCACCCCCTTGGCAAAGAATCACAAAAGATTACAATTGCCTTGTCTCAGTTGGACGATATAATATAGCCCTTAGGCAAAACATCATTACGGATGTTTAAAATTTTTAATCATCGTATTGATGATTTTTGTCATGATCATATTGATCATCTGAACTATTAGGCTTGAGCATAGCTCACCACCTTGGACAGGGAATCGTAAAGATCACAATGTCTTTGTCACACATGGACAATATAATTTGGCCCATCGGCGAAAACATCACTCATGGATGTTTATAATTGGTTCATCCTATTAGATGCTATAAGTCATGATTGCATTAATCATATTGACTATTTGGCTTGAGCATAGCTCACCACCTTAGACAAGGAATCATAAAGATAATAATGTCAATGTCTCAAATGGACAATATATTATAGCCCGTAGGCAAGACATCACTAAAGGATGTTAAATAATATGATCATCGTATTAGATGATATTAATCATGATCGCATTGATCATATAGACTATTATGTTTGGACATAGTCCAACATTTTAGACAGGAGGTCAAAGACCACCACTGTCGTTGTCTTATCGGACAACTAGTTTACTCCGTAGGTGCTTCATTACTAACGTATGTTTATAATATGATCATCTTATAGGATGATATAAGCCATGATTCCTAGATCACTAGGCTAGATTTGAGAATTGGAAGAATCCAATATAAGGATGACTGTTGTGATTTTCTCGAATCACATTTATCAGGAGTGCTAACATATTCCTAGGTGTTAACAAGGATTTGAATCCCTTGAGTAGGTTTCACCACTTTGGCCGCGTAGGCTAGGTTTCACCTTTAAGATTCCCTTCAATTGCATACTGACAGAGAAGGAAGGATATTTATTTTATCCAGGATTTTTATCACAAATCCTAATTCATAAGTTAATAATAGCACCAATGGCCTTGTCGCGTAGACAAGTTAAATTTATAAGCCATGATTTCAGAGAATCGTGGCCTTAAGGTTTGAATCAAAGTTCATTACCTTTTCTTGACAAGGAGTTGTAGGCTACCACTGTCTTTAGTCTCAGAGGACATTAACTATAGCCCGTAGGCACTTCCCTTATAAGAGATGTTTATTACTGGATTTCCCCCTTGGGGAACTTCATTAACCATGGTAAACAGAGACCATATATGGTTAATTTATTAATCATATTTATTTAGGATTTCTATTATAATTTATCCTAATTATAAAACATTAACAGTTTTATTAGTGGCACCCAATGGCCTGGTCACATGGACATTTATAAATTATAAGCTTATGATTTCAGAGAATCAAAGCAATAATAACAGTTTTATTTCATAGCACAAAAGGCCTAGTCACAAGGACAAATTTTTAAGTTATAAGCCATGATTTCAGAGAATCAAAGCATAAAGGTATTCTGGCACAGTAGGCCTAGTCACAAGGACATTTATAAATTTTAAGCTATGATTTCGGAGAATCAGAGCATGAAAGTATATTGGCACAATAGGCCTAGTCACGTAGACAATTATAAATTATATGCTAGGATTTCAGAGAATCAAAGCATTTGAGGTTTGAACCTAGTTCATTACCTTTATCTGACAGGGAGTCATAGCTACCACTGTATTTTGGCTCATGTAGAAATGAGCAAGGCCCGTAGGCACTATATTACCACGTATGGTTAAAATATGATCATCTTAATTGATGACGTAAACCCAGGATTCAGGGATCATTAAACTGGGTTAGGAATCTTTTGAAGAATCCCATGTAAAAATGACGTGTGTGATTTTAAATGAATCACATCTGCCAGGAGTGTTAACATGTTTTAAGATGTTAACAGGGAATTGAATCTTTTAAACAGATCTTACCATCTTGGCCCGGTCTTATAATTGACCCGAGGCTAGGTTTCACATTAAGATTCTTAATTAATGATTTGAATCTTTTTAACAGGTCTTACCATCTTGGCCCGGTCTTATAATTGACCCGAGGCTAGGTTTCACACTTAAGATTCTTAATTTATAATTAACGCAGAACAATTTTTAAATTGAGGTGTAAATATGGATCTGAATCTAAATTGCGGAACTGCCATCTTGGCCGGTCTTAATATGACCCGAAGCTAGGTCTTGCCCTTTTAGATTTTGCCATTTTATTATAATGGTAGATCTTGCAAAAAGGAAATATTATTTTTCCATTTATTTAATATTTCTTATTTAGAATGAAAGTTTAAACTTAATCATTCCATTTATAAAAATAAAAGTATAAAGTTGCCCTAAGCGGGACTTAAAAGGAATAATGTTGTCCTCGAAGGGACTGAAAAGGTAAATATGTCCTTATAAGGACTAATGAGGAAACGATCTTCAGCAAAGGAGTTTCTTCTTCATTCAATTCTTGAATGCTTTCTCCTTGGTCGCACGTCTCATCTTGGTCGCTGTACGAAGCTCAGCATTTCAAGGCTCCGGGTGTGGAGAATCCCTAGTTCAGCTTCCTCGCTTGGCGACGTATCCAATAATAATAAAAATTGGAAGCAAAAATTTTCATATATTAGGATTAAGATTATTCCTATGTCAAGTCTAGACTCAGAAGTTTAGATTGTGCAATTGTGTAGCTGAGATTATACACAAAAGACTAGTGTTTAATTCACTCAGTGTTGGCTCTGATACCAACCTGTCACACCCCGAATTCCACGTGTCACCGGTGGGCCCGGTGGTTATGATGATTGGGTGATTATCTGATGCTTTACTGAATGATATTAGTATATGATGTTGTTGTGGTCACTAAACTCGTTAACGGAATCTATCGAACATGATTTAGATGGTTAAACACTTGAAATCAGAATCTGTCTAACTTTTACAGCCCACTTCTGTTGGCTGTAAACAGGTCTTAACCTCAACGAAAAATTGATATTTTGAATCTAAAATATGTTATTATGAAATACGGTTCTAATGGCACCGGAATCGTAATTTTTGGACTCCGTTTACTATTTTTTAAAGTGTTAATTTGTAACAGCTACTTAAGCTGAATTTTGACAGCAATAAATGGGTGTCGTACTTTCAGTCATAACCTGAGTTTTGTGATGAATCGGACCATGAAAATTTTACCGTAGATGATAACTGAAGTATTTGTAATTACCCCACTGGAATTTCGCAAATCAGACTTACGATGAATTTTTAATAAATTGTTTCGTGGACTGTGGTCAGAAATACATAAATCTGAGTTCAGTCCCGAATATGAATTTTTATAAAATATTGGTGATGAACCGGACCCCGATATTTTTACACAATAAAATATGGAACGTTTAAGACATTCTGTAAAAATTTGGGAATTTTTGGAACATGTTAACTATTTTATTAAAATCCCCGAAAACAGCCCAGTTTCGAGTATAAAAGCTGAAACGACATAAGTAGTGATTTGCGTGTCTAAATGTCGAGTATGCTATCTGTGAATGATTTGACATGTTATATATGTTATGTGCATTATCGTATGTTTGATTTTGAGTGGGGAATGGACGGGAAACTTAGATGGGCATAAACCGTTACAGTGATGCATGTTATGTGATAGATACGTGTAGGAACTTTGTGTTCTATTTGAAAGCCACTAAATGACTAACTGGTAAATCATACTAGGACGTGATTGACCGACCTTGACTGTTAGCTATATTGAGAATCTAACCGAGCAAACCGAGGTGAGTTCACACACTTTCTAAGGCATGGGATTCCCGGTGGTTTGGGAATGGGTTAAAGAATTAAAACTAAATCTACATATCCTCCTTGGGTAGGATATGTACGGCCATCCTCCATAGAGCGGATGCCATTATTAATCCTACGAATTCTCCTGGTGCAGAATACGTACGTTCGTCCTCCTGGTGCAGGACAACAACCTTAAAACTAGCTAGACAAAACTCTATCATGAAGTCCCTCAATTTATATCGACTTAATCGCCGAGGCCAATGGCGAGCGGGTCATTAGTTAATAGCGCTATTATGTTTAACAAACCTCACACCGTGCCAGTCGGACGGGCGTGTACTAATGGACTATGGCAGATTGTCAGTGATGATAGACACTGATATAGGGCACAACTTATTTGCGTAGCAGTCGATATCATTCCGTCTAGTAGTTCAAACGGGGAAAACCCCCACTGATCATGGTTATGGATTGGGTAAAGAAAAAGAGAAATGGTTAAACATACTTTCAACTACGGGGTAACCCCCACGGCAAATAAGCCAACGAAAGTCAAACCACGTTTTCAGAAACAACTTAAAACTAAACAACCAAACGTGAACTCACTCAACTTTGTTGTTGACTCGTTGTTACATGCCTTACAGGTCGCTAAATGCTTGGAGCTTGCACGGGGAAGGAGTCGTTGTGGTGTACGGACTGTTATGTTCCGTGCTTAATATTTAAATCCTTATGAACTTACTAAACTTGCGTTTTGAAACTTTAACTTATGAACTATGGACTTATGCTTTTGAACTCACGTTTATGCTTCCGCTGTTTAAACCAAACAAGGTTAACTAGCTTTGGTCACCAATCGTATTATGTTTGGTTTTATTTACTTAATTAAGTTGTTCAATATGATTGGTGGCTCGATCCTGGTCACGTCACGCCTCCAAGCGGTGGTACTCCGCATGGTGGATTTTGGGGGTGTGACAGATTGGTATCAGAGCCATTGGTTATAGTGAACTTGGTTTTAATAAGGGAAAAAGTTTTTGTTAAAACCAGACTATAACCTGTACAGCGCTCAACGATCCACAACGACGCTTCGCTCCACGTGCAAGGCTCGACACCATAAGTGGTATGATTATGTTATATTGTCGGTTAGATAGTTCTCACTGTGCATTAGATAACGTGATAATTGCTATTTGAACCTTGTGTGCTTACTCTCTAATGTCGTCCCACACACTTACACACTTTCGCGACACTTTCCTCACTTACGTTGCTTCATTATGAAGATCATGAGCGGACGCGAAGGACGTATCAACCTCACTCAAGCCCAGTTGACGGCTTTGATCAACGAACGAGTCGCTGAGGCACTCGCAGCTAACCCTGCAGGAGGTATAACCTGCCATACCAACTCACCTTAGGACATTTAGATCCTACCTTCGCAAACCAACCCTCGTGCTTAATCTTGTCTTTTATACTCGCGCAACAGGTCAACATGCTCAACCTCCTGTGTGCACATTCAAGACGTTCATGGACTGTCGACCTACCACTTTCAGTGGCACCGAAGGAGCGGTGGGCCTTCTTCACTGGTTTGAAAAGCTTGAGACAGTTTTCGAGATGTGCGAATGCCCCGAAGACCGTAGGGTGAAATATGCTACCGGAACACTTGAAGGAGCTGCGTTAACCTGGTGGAAGGCACAGGTTCAACTACTAGGGCTGGCAGTTGCTAATGCCACGCCCTGGAATGGTTTCAAAGAGCTGATCAAAGAGGAGTACTGTAGTCGGGATGACATCCACAAGCTAGAAGTGGAATTTTACAATCTGAAGATGACAGGATCTGAGATTGAGGCGTATACCAAGAGGTCGAATGAACTGGCCATCCTGTGCCCAACTATGGTGGACCCTCCCATCAAACGTATTGAGCTTTACCTCAAGGGCCTTGCACCAGCGATTCAAAGTCACGTAACTTCAGCCAACCTGGGTACCATTCAGCAAATTATCAAGTTGGCTCATCGCCTCACCGACCAGGCGGTGGAGCAAAACAGGCTACCCAAACGTATCAGTGCCACAGCTACTTCTGATGCACCTACCGACAACAAGCGAAAATGGGATGGGAACTCCGGAAGGGGGTCTACTTCAGTTCAGTCTCAACAGCGAAAGAGTGATGACTACCAGAGTCCCGGTCAGCAATCTTCTGGTAATCAAGGACAGGGTGGATACCGAGGAAACCACCCCAAGTGCAACCGGTGCAACAAGCATCACAGCGGGCAGTGCAACAAAGGTCGATGTCAGAGATGTCACAGGCTGGGCCATGAAGCCAAAGATTGCAGGAGCCCACGTCCTGCGAATCAGAATCGCCAACAACAACAACAAGCCCCACAGAACCACCAGCAACAGCATCAGCAGGGTAATAAAGGATGCTTTCAGTGTGGCGCTGAAGGCCACTTCAAGAGGAACTGCCCCCAGCTAAACCAAAACCAGAACAATAACCAAGGAAATGGGAACCACAATGGGAACAACAATGGAGGCGGAAATGGGGGAGACAACAATGGCAACGGGGCAAGGGGTCGTGTGTTCGTGATTGGTCAGGGAGAAGCAAGGAACGATCCCAACGTTGTGATGGGTAAGTTTCTTCTTGATGACTTCTTCGTTACTGTTTTATTCGATTCGGGTGCCGATACTAGTTATGTGTCCGTGAAAGTTAGCCAAATTCTTAAGCGCACCCCAACACTCCTGAACACCAAACACACGGTAGAACTAGCTAACGGTAAAAGTCTTGAAGCCACACACGTAGTTAAAGGTTGTAACCTCGTCTTAGCTGGTCAGACTTTCCCTATCGATCTTGTTCCTATCACACTTGGTAGTTTCGACGTCGTTATTGGGATGGATTGGTTATCTCATCATCAAGCGGAGATTGTTTGCAAGGAGAAAATCATCCGCATTCCTCGTTCTGATAAAGAACCCCTCGTGATTCGTGGCGACAAGAGTGGTGCTGTCGAAGGCATCATCTCTTTCCTTAAGGCCCAGAAGTGTTTGCGAAAGGGCCACACTGCCATTTTAGCACTCGTTACTGACACATCCACGGAAGAGAAGAGAATTGAAGACATCCCTATTGTGCGCGAATTTCCCGAGGTATTTCCTGAGGAATTACCTGGCCTTCCTCCTCATCGCCAAGTTGAGTTTCAAATCGAGCTAGCTCCTGGAGCAGCGCCAATAACTCGAGCACCATATCGTCTAGCCCCATCAGAACTCGAAGAACTGTCCACACAACTACAAGAACTCTTGGAAAAGGGTTTTATACGTCCTAGCTCTTCGCCCTGGGGAGCTCCAGTACTATTCGTGAAGAAGAAAGACGGTACCTTCAGGATGTGTATTGACTATCGCGAACTTAACAAGGTGACTGTGAAGAATCGTTATCCTCTTCCACGTATTGACGACTTGTTTGACCAGTTGCAAGGGTCGAGCTATTACTCCAAGATTGATTTGAGATCGGGATACCATCAGCTGAGAGTCCGAGATGAGGACGTCTCCAAAACAGCATTCAGAACTCGTTACGGCCATTACGAGTTTCTGGTTATGCCATTCGGGCTGACGAATGCACCGGCAGTCTTCATGGATCTCATGAACCGAGTGTGCAAGCCTTACCTGGATAAGTTCGTTATTGTGTTCATCGATGATATCCTGATCTATTCTAAGAGTCAGGAGGAACACGAGCAGCATCTACGACTTATGATGGAACTTCTTCGAAAAGAACAGTTGTATGCCAAGTTTTCGAAATGTGATTTCTGGCTTCGCGAAGTCCACTTTCTAGGCCACGTGGTAAACAAGGATGGAATTCATGTGGATCCATCTAAGGTTGAATCGATCAAGAACTGGCCCGCACCCCGCACACCAACAGAAATCCGCCAATTCTTGGGTTTGGCCGGATATTACAGAAGGTTTATAAAAGATTTCTCCAAGATTGCGCAACCTCTCACTTCACTGACTCAGAAGGGCATCATCTATCGTTGGGGTGATGCACAGGAGTCCGCGTTTCAACATCTAAAGGATAGACTTTGTAGCGCGCCTATCCTCTCATTGCCAAAAGGCACCGATGATTTCGTGGTTTATTGCGACGCTTCCATCCAAGGACTTGGTTGCGTATTGATGCAACGTGACAAGGTCATTGCCTACGCATCGCGCCAACTTAAAGTTCACGAAAGAAACTACACTACTCACGATCTGGAGCTGGGAGCAGTTGTATTCGCACTTAAGATATGGAGACATTACCTGTACGGTACCAAGTGCACCATTTACACCGACCACAGGAGTCTCGAACATATCTTCAAGCAAAAAGAGTTAAACATGCGACAACGCCGATGGGTCGAACTCTTGAATGATTACGAATGCGCTATCAAGTATCATCCGGGCAAAGCCAATGTTGTGGCTGACGCCCTCAGTCGAAAGGATACTTTACCTAAGCGTGTACGAGCATTACAGCTTACCATCCAATCCAACCTTCCCGCTCAGATTCGAGATGCCCAGGCCGAAGCATTGAAAGCAGAGAAAATCAGGGCTGAGTCCCTACGAGGATCGAGGCAGCGGCTAGAACAAAAGGAAGACGGTGCCTACTATGTTAACGGACGCATCTGGGTTCCATTTTATGGCAACTTACGCGAGCTTGTGATGGATGAAGCACATAAGTCTCGTTATTCTGTACACCCTGGTTCAGACAAGATGTACCACGACCTCAAGACTACGTATTGGTGGCCTGGCATGAAAGCCCACATAGCAACCTACGTCAGTAAGTGCTTGACTTGTGCGAGAGTCAAGTCTGAATATCAGAAACCATCAGGCCTACTTCAACAACCGGAGATCCCGAAATGGAAATGGGAGCAAATTTCCATGGATTTCGTTACCGGCCTGCCCAGATCTCAACGCGGAAACGATACCATTTGGGTGATCGTAGATCGATTAACCAAGTCTGCACATTTTCTGGCCATCAAGGAAACGGATAAGTTTTCTACTCTTGCAGACATTTACCTAAAGGAAGTGGTATCAAGGCACGGAGTGCCAATCTCTATTATATCTGATCGTGACGCACGTTTTACTTCTGAACTGTGGCAAGCAATGCACAAGTCCTTTGGCTCACGTTTAGATATGAGCACCGCTTATCACCCGCAGACGGATGGGCAATCTGAACGCACCATCCAAACCCTTGAAGACATGCTTAGGGCATGTGTAATCGATTTTGGTAACGGCTGGGAAAAGCACCTCCCGCTAGTGGAGTTCTCATATAACAACAGCTACCACACCAGCATCCAAGCCGCTCCGTTTGAGGCATTGTACGGACGCAAATGCCGATCGCCTCTCTGTTGGGCAGAAGTTGGTGACAGCCAAATCACTGGCCCAGAACATGTGGTAGATACCACCGAGAAAATTGCTCAGATACGACAGCGAATGGCGGCAGCTCGTGACCGTCAGAAAAGCTATGCTGATAAGGGAAGAAAACCACTCGAGCTCCAGGTTGGGGATCGAGCGCTACTCAAAGTCTCACCATGGAAAGGTGTAGTCCGCTTTGGCAAACGAGGCAAACTCAATCCACGTTATATCGGACCGTTCAAAGTCATTGAGAAAATTGGCCAAGTCGCCTACAGGTTGGATCTACCTGAAGAACTCAGCGGAGTTCACAACGTATTCCACGTATCAAATCTGAAGAAGTGTCTGTCAGATGAGCCCTTCATAGTTCCTCTCAAGGAACTCACAATCGACGACCAGCTGCGGTTCGTCGAGGAACCAGTAGAGATTACTGATCGAGATGTTAAGATTCTCAAGCACACAAGAATACCTCTCGTTCGAGTTCGTTGGAATGCTCGTCGTGGCCCAGAGTATACCTGGGAACGAGAAGACCAAATGAAACTTAAGTATCCCCAACTGTTTAAGAAAAACGCAACCACTACTGAGGCTGAAGCTACCGCAGAATTTCGGGACGAAATTCCAAGTCAACGGGGGGATGATGTGACACCCCAGGAAAATCTGGAAAACAACGCAACTTAACTAGCTTCCTCAGTAACCACGCGCTAAATTTCGGGACGAAATTCTCTTAACAGGGGGAGAATGTGACAACCCTCAAAATCCCATGTATTCCGTACAAATTATTAATGATAATTAAAGTGTCTGACGACTGCGTGGAATTACTTAACTGCTTTCTGATATCTGTGTTATGCTTACACGTATTTGTTAATATGCCAATAGTGTACAGAAAAGTTACTAAACAGTCCTGTGTAATTTCCTAAGTGTTAGAAATTAAAAACGTTACAAAAATATACATATAGGACGCTTTGCGGATTAATGAAGCAGTTTAGCGGAACAGTGTCAAACCGAACAACCGGACTTTATCCGGAACATGAAAATATTATTACTTTCACTATTTATATTTTTCTGAGCCAGTTAGGGTCCCTGATTACCCTAACACCCGCCATAACATGCAACATACAACTAACGAGGTTAAACACTTAACCTACCTATTTAACCTTAACTAATCACCTAACTACCTAGTTTAGATTGAACTAACCCCCCCCCCCCATGCCATAACCGGCCCCAACTAAGGGGGACAAGCTTGTACTTTATGAGATTATTAAAACCTAAGTTGTCTAATATCTAAGTGGCATATTAACCTTTGGTTAATCCACACTAATTTTGCCTATAAGTAACAAGGTTTACATTGTGATTTTTTTTACATAACACCAACCAACAACACACCTCTCCCTCTCTTGCTCTAGTTTCGGCCGAACACCCTACCCCCCTATATCCATCATTTCGATTTCCATCTTCACATTCCAACATCATACATACATCAAGGGTTGCATATTAGGAAGCTTGGTGCAAATGGAACGCGAAGGACCTCATTCTATTGCTTTTATCCACTCGATTTTCGACTAGAATCTTCCCTAGCCTCGAGCTAGTAGTAAGTGACTCTAAACCTCTTCTTGATCTTGTCTAGAGTGGTTAATAAAAGTTTCGTCGGTTAAAAATTACTAACATATAAGATCAAAGTCTAAAAGTTTACTAAAGTGATGAACAAGGTGGTTAATGGATGAATATGTGCGTAAATCATGTAGATCTTGTGTGGTTATGATGATTGGGTGATTATCTGATGCTTTACTGAATGATATTAGTATATGATGTTGTTGTGGTCACTAAACTCGTTAACGGAATCGATCGAACATGATTTAGATGGTTAAACACTTGAAATCAGAATCTGTCTAACTTTTACAGCCCACTTCTGTTGGCTGTAAACAGGTCTTAACCTCAACGAAAAATTGATATTTTGAATCTAAAATATGTTATTATGAAATACGGTTCTAATGGCACCGGAATCGTAATTTTTGGACTCCGTTTACTATTTTTTAAAGTGTTAATTTGTAACAGCTACTTAAGCTGAATTTTGACAGCAATAAATGGGTGTCGTACTTTCAGTCATAACCTGAGTTTTGTGATGAATCGGACCATGAAAATTTTACCGTAGATGATAACTGAAGTATTTGTAATTACCCCACTGGAATTTCGCAAATCGGACTTACGATGAATTTTTAATAAATTGTTTCGTGGACTGTGGTCAGAAATACATAAATCTGAGTTCAGTCCCGAATATGAATTTTTATAAAATATTGGTGATGAACCGGACCCCGATATTTTTACACAATAAAATATGGAACGTTTAAGACATTCTGTAAAAATTTGGGAATTTTTGGAACATGTTAACTATTTTATTAAAATCCCCGAAAACAGCCCAGTTTCGAGTATAAAAGCTGAAACGACATAAGTAGTGATTTGCGTGTCTAAATGTCGAGTATGCTATCTGTGAATGATTTGACATGTTATATATGTTATGTGCATTATCGTATGTTTGATTTTGAGTGGGGAATGGACGGGAAACTTAGATGGGCATAAACCGTTACAGTGATGCATGTTATGTGATAGATACGTGTAGGAACTTTGTGTTCTATTTGAAAGCCACTAAATGACTAACTGGTAAATCATACTAGGACGTGATTGACCGACCTTGACTGTTAGCTATATTGAGAATCTAACCGAGCAAACCGAGGTGAGTTCACACACTTTCTAAGGCATGGGATTCCCGGTGGTTTGGGAATGGGTTAAAGAATTAAAACTAAATCTACATATCCTCCTTGGGTAGGATATGTACGGCCATCCTCCATAGAGCGGATGCCATTATTAATCCTACGAATTCTCCTGGTGCAGAATACGTACGTTCGTCCTCCTGGTGCAGGACAACAACCTTAAAACTAGCTAGACAAAACTCTATCATGAAGTCCCTCAATTTATATCGACTTAATCGCCGAGGCCAATGGCGAGCGGGTCATTAGTTAATAGCGCTATTATGTTTAACAAACCTCACACCGTGCCAGTCGGACGGGCGTGTACTAATGGACTATGGCAGATTGTCAGTGATGATAGACACTGATATAGGGCACAACTTATTTGCGTAGCAGTCGATATCATTCCGTCTAGTAGTTCAAACGGGGAAAACCCCCACTGATCATGGTTATGGATTGGGTAAAGAAAAAGAGAAATGGTTAAACATACTTTCAACTACGGGGTAACCCCCACGGCAAATAAGCCAACGAAAGTCAAACCACGTTTTCAGAAACAACTTAAAACTAAACAACCAAACGTGAACTCACTCAACTTTGTTGTTGACTCGTTGTTACATGCCTTACAGGTCGCTAAATGCTTGGAGCTTGCACGGGGAAGGAGTCGTTGTGGTGTACGGACTGTTATGTTCCGTGCTTAATATTTAAATCCTTATGAACTTACTAAACTTGCGTTTTGAAACTTTAACTTATGAACTATGGACTTATGCTTTTGAACTCACGTTTATGCTTCCGCTGTTTAAACCAAACAAGGTTAACTAGCTTTGGTCACCAATCGTATTATGTTTGGTTTTATTTACTTAATTGAGTTGTTCAATATGATTGGTGGCTCGATCCTGGTCACGTCACGCCTCCAAGCGGTGGTACTCCGCATGGTGGATTTTGGGGGTGTGACAGTTTGGATCTTGACGAATCATTGCTCTCTTCACACTGTGTTGTTACTAGTTTTATGTTTGGTGCTTGATGGTGTTGAGGGGGCGGTGCCGGTGCCGGTTATGGTACAGGTTTCGGTGAATCACCACTATGTTTATACCGTCCACCACTGGTGTCGATATGGTGTTATGGTTGGTACATCATGCTTATCATGCTTGAGAAGTGTTTTATGCATGAAAAAGGTAGTAAAAAAGTCCATAAGGTGATGGTCATGGTGTAGAATGACTAATCTAACAATCTTGTGGATATTATATAATAGTTTGACACTTGACAAGCTAGATGAAAGCTTGAAATAGTTTGCCACGGGAGACTTAATACTAGTTTAAGTTAAATTAATAACTAAATTAACTGTTTGTTAGTTCAAATATAAAATACTTCATAAAAAATAATAATAAAAACAAGTAAAATGAAATCTTTTGTAATAACTTATATTTCATAACATACTTGTTTTGTATTTCTATTACCTACTCTAGAAGCTTTGTACTTTAAATTCTCCTAAGACCATGTGTAGTGGTGAACAAAAATAATGCCCCCACCATGGGGCATTATCCGACACGTGGTATCCCAGTCAGCATGGAGCATTATTACAAAAGTGGTGTAGTGGGAATAATGCCTAATAATGTCTCTTCCAATTATTAAAAAAAAAGAAACTAATGGTGATTGGCTGGTCAAACACATGTCACATGCAAAAGTGGGGTACTTGTCAGACCATGCTCACCATTGATTGGCCACATGCAAAGCTATTAGGCGTTGTTATTAAAACGCCGGAATCAAAGTTTTGATTTTTTTTTTAAATAACGCCGGGCGTAATGGGTATATGGGCGTTTCCAGGCGTTTTTTTTCAATTTTAAAAAAAAAAAAACGACTCACTACGGGTGGTCTAATTGAAATAAAGTAGGTTAAAAGTGGTTTTATTGTGATTAAATACTTATTGCAAATTCAACATTTGTTGACGGTTATTGTTACACATTCAGCACGTTTAGTCTTGAATATTTTAAGCCATTAATGTAATTACGGCAGGTGCATCCTCTATCTCCTTTTCCTGACAAAAGATAATCTGACGGTGTATTTCTGATAGTGAATATGTATATTTTTTCTTTTGAAAGGCTTATTCATTCACACCACCCCCAACGGGCAAAAACAAAAAACAAGGACAATTACATCAAAGAAAACTTGCACCAGTTCGAACACCAAAAGGCTATTCTTGAATCCAGAGGAGAAGTATAGAGAGGGGGGGGGGAGGGGGGGGGGGGGGGGGGCGCCCGACCCACAGATCTTTTCGCTCATTAGTGTTATAATTAGGGTGCCCGCGCGATGCGGCGGGGGCAACACTTTGGATTGCGGCACTCGTTTCTGGTAGTTTTCTTAGTCATATAATATTCATGATAACTTTATTGTAGTGGATATATGTCATTAGTGTTACACATATGTAAAGTTTTTTTTTTTATAAAAAATAATAATCAAAAGACAAAAAAAATAAGTTGTTATCACTACTACAAAATGTAGCATTAGACGGTGTCAAAGATTTGTTTTAGACGGTGTTAAAGTAATAACACCGTCTTAAAACCAATACCAATCTGCTCTTTTAATTAAAATATTCAATAAAATTCAAAAGAACTCCGCCTAATGCTTAAACACCGTCTTATACTAATTTTTGTAACCTTTAGACGGTGTTAACACCGTCTTATAAATATTCAATAAAATTCAAAAGAACCCCCTCTATTGCTTAAACACCGTCTTGTGGTGTTTTCTACAACCGTCTAATGCACTCAACAACCCACAAAACCTTCTCTCTTCATATCACCTAATCTTCCAAGATTTGCTCCACCAAAACCCTAGCTCCCTTTCACCTTCTACGCAGTCGCACCCCTTCCCCTCGACGCAGCCACTCTCCTTCCAGTTCTACACAGCCTCCTCCAGTCGGGCAGGATTTCCTTTCGATTTGCTAGACGACGGAAGCGTTCCCTTTCGATTCCCCCTTTGAGACTGGTTAGTTTTTCGATTCCTCCTTTGATATTACTTAATTGGCTCTCAATTGTAGCAGATTTCAACTTTGAAATTGATTTGTTGTTGTTCGGCTACTTGATTGATTAGGTTTTAGGTTTAATTGGTTATATATTTCGTTAATGATTGATGTTTTAGCTTGTGAATTCTTATTAAAAGTTCCAGATTGTTATACACCAGGAGTGAAATTGATAAGTTTTGCAACTAAACTTATGAGCATATCAACTGAGGTATTGTTTGATGATATCGAATGTATTTTTTTTTCTAGAATTCACTTGTAGCCTGAAGAGGGTGGGATGCTAGTCCCACATTCTGATTTGGTGGCCATAGAAGGATCTTAACCAATGGAAGGTACTTCTTGCAGTCTTATTTGATCCAGTAATTTGTTTCTTTTGGTAATTCTAGTTTGAACTTCATTAATTGTATGATTTTCAGTTTCTAGTGTCTATTGACGCAAATTAGCTTTGTGATTCAGTTTCTAGTGTCTATTGAAGTGCCCTATGAGCTGTGTTTGCTAAATAAAAAAGTTAGGTTAGGTAAATGATGGTTAGCACATAAACTTGACCCATAAACATTATTTTTCTTTAAAAGTGACCTGATCATGAGTATGTGGGTTAGGTAGTTGAATGATGGTTAGCACTTAGCACATGTATCAAAGATTCTAATAAATGAGCCCTTCAACCGTGTAACAGGTGAGCGTTGTTTGGGACGCTTATACAGCCACCAAGGATGCCTAGGGTATGTGTATTTTGGTCGAGTGGAAAGATATTAAAACCTTAGATTTTCAGAAGATATATGGCAACATGCAGAAACTTGCATTTATCTTTGATGGAAGGAACATTGTTGGTGCCGAAAAGTTAAGGGAGATTGGTTTTATCGTTTTCTCAATCGGTAAGCCATTGGATGCCTGGCTCAAAGACATGCCTGCTGTGCTTAAGCCAACCAACACGCTTTCGTTGCGTTTCGCTGGTAACTATATTTTTTTATTTTGTTAATCTGTGACTTTACTATGTCTTACCGTTACTTGTTTGTTACAAGCACATACAGTGGGAACATTTTAAAAAATAAATAGTTGCATGCCTCTCACTTGGGTTGTTTAGTGAGTTGAGTTGTGTTAGTGCTTGAGCTCGAAAGTAAACGAGCCGAGCCGGCTTGGCTTAAAAACTCTTTCGGACTGAAATTTTAGCTCATCTCAACTTGGATAAACCTTGAGCTAGCTAGTTAGCTTTTCAAGTTTTGATGATTTTTTGATTGCAGTAGCATGGATAAATATAACAAAAATCAGATATTTTTACAAACACATTATATAATACAGAATCTACATTTATAATAGACTGCCTAATTTGTACAATAAGTTCAATAAGAAACCGCAATTGTTCAAATGAACATTCAAAAGTTTGTGAATAAGAAGTCTCTGTTATCTATAAAACATTCGAATATGTTTTGAGTCACAAACTATTTGAATAGCGTAATCTCACATAAACTCCGGCTTGTTATTTGTATTTGTAATCTCATATAATCTTCGGTTTGTGTAATATTTCAGATCTGTATCAGATTCGATCCACTATTTCTTTGTTTGTTCTAAACTTCTCTTTTTAGTTAAGAAAAAAAAAGACACTATATGAGCTGTTTTTTGTCTAATGGCTGGTTATTGATGATTATTCAGGTAAGCCTAGAGTTGTATGGAGATGATTACCCTAGTGTTTCACTTACTGGACATTAAGTATTATCAACATTGGTAAGTATTATCAACATTCTTCTTCACTACATAATATCTATTTTAAGGTTTAGAAAAGAATTGATATATGTTAATCTTAGACTGATGCATACAAACTGTTGGATGCTACAAGTTGCTATGCTCAGGGTTTGTTCAAACAAACAACAGGACTGCTATAGGTGAAGCAATATCTCGAAGATCATCTTACAAGGGCAAACAGTTTGGTATGGGCTATGCTAGCAATTTCGGTTTGAAAATAATTATAAACACTTTTTGTTTGAATGTTTATGTTTGAATGTTTTAATTTGGGTTATGTGATATTTTGATATGGATGTTTTGTTATGAGGATCATTATTGGATGTATTCCATATTCAATTTTGTTGCAATTGATAGAACTAAGACTGTGGGTTATGGGGCTTGGGTTGGGGCGTGGGTTGGGGGAAACGCCCAAGTCACCATCCCTTGGGGCTTGGGTTTGAAGCCGGGCGTGAGGCGGGCTAGCGGTCTGATGTGGCAGCCTCCTATTCGCTTTGTTGGCCATGTCATAGCGGGGTCTTTGAGTTTGAATTTTAAATTTTTTTAATAAACTGCCAAGCCAAGCCAAGCCAAGCCCCGCCCCAACCCAACCCAAGCCCCGCCATACCCCACGAACACGTCACTCACCGGTGGGGGGGGGGGGGGGGCTCCAATTCCACGTGTCAACTCAAGCCCCACCATACCCCACGGTCTAAGACCCGAATAGCATAAGAAGTTTTTTTTAGTTAACTTTCTTTTATTTTATTACTATGATTCACCTAACTATTCTATAACGCTAATTTTGTAGCGATCATTGGTCTTTGTTCATCATTGCCCAACACATAAGACATGTATATATTTTGGATTCAACAAAGATAAAAGGCGGAAAGAATGCTTCTAACTATCGTCTTTCAAGTCTAATTCCTACCGCCTTAGGATCCGAGTTCAACTACACAATGGTTGATGTATGTGTGTTTGCTATTTCAGAGTTGTTTGCTTTTCTTTACTTTTAAATAATAATTTGTTAATTTATTACAGTGTAAGCAACAAAAGGGTGGATGAGAATGCGGCTACATGGTTCTCCAACATATGTTTGACTTTGTTAATTTGTATCAAAACCAGTTTCCCGATGAAGTAAGTAAAATATACTTGTTTATCAATTTATTACTTAACTGTTTATTTTTTTTAAAACTTAGAAGGTTCGGATGTATATAACATGTAAATATATACATAGCTTTATTGCCGATGTTATTACCGATTTTTCTCTTTGCTTTTAGATTTAGTCTATAATATTTGTAATAACTCTTTCTATCTACTTTTATTTTAGATGTGGCACGACATGAGAGAGGCTACGGATAATGAAATAGATATTTTGTTGATGACGTTGATGCCGAAGTTTTTTAGCGAGTTAGGTATTTCGTTAGATTAGTGTATGTAGTTTATTTATACAATTTAACGTAGTTTGTTATGTATTCACAAATGATTGTAATTTGACGGGTTTATTTCCGAATTTGATGTCTACGGGTTTATTTTAGATTTAAATATGTATTGTTTTGGTTTGATTTGAAAATGTTCCATTGGTGTATGTGTATAAGCTTGTGTATTTCCTTTTATATGTTTTTTTCCCAGCAAATGTATTTATGGAAAACCTTTACTTTTCCAGCAGTTTATAAGACGGTGTTCACTAAGTTTAAGCCGGTGTTCAAACTCTGAACACTGTCTAATAAGACATGAAGTTTAAGCCGGTGTTCAAACTCTGAACACCGTCTAATAAGACATGAAGTTTAAGCCGGTGTTCAAACTGAACACCGTCTAAAAAGACATGATTTTAAACCAGTGTGGTTTAAGACGGTGTTGAAAACCCCGTCTTAAAACCCATATCACCCCGTCTTAAGCTCTATTTTGTAGTAGTGTATAACTGTAAAGTATGTTTATTTTATTGGTTAAATTATAAATTATAAATTTATTCTTTAAAGTTCATAACTTTTTTAAATATCCATATAGTACTCATCCAATAAACTATAAGTTTAAAATTTTCGTTTTTATAAAAAAATAGTATTTGACTCATAAATACGTTTTAGAGCTTTCACTTAAATTGTTATTTTTCGGTTTTTTACAGATATAAAAAATATATTTTTATAAAATTTTAAGAAATGTTTTTTTTTTTTATAAAAAATAGGATTTTAAGAGTTTATATCTTTATTAACTTTATATCATACTAAGTTCAGATTTTTAGTTCCTAGCTAATCTTATCTATATGAGTCTACTTTTAACTTATAATCCCTAAAAATATGCAACACAATCTACTATGTATCTAGTTAAGTTGGTAAAAAATTCTTTTGAAATTAACTAATATTATCTATAAGTATATAGTTGAACTTATAATTCCTAAAAATTTGCAACACAATTTAGTCTTTATTTAGTAAAGATTGTAAATTTCTGGAGTATTTTATTTATATTACTTGTTACAAAAAATGTTTATAAAAGAATTATTTTTTATAAAAAAAATGTTTTGTTTATAAATAAAGTAAAAATTGTTTTATACATGTAAAGTTTCGCTTTTTATAAAAAAAAATGATAATCGAATGACAAAAAAATAAAAGATAAGTTGTTATAGTTGTAAAGTAAGTTTATTTTGTTGATTAAATGATAAAGTTTATAATTTTATTCTTTAAGGTTCATAACTTTTTTTAAATATCCACATGGTACTCATCCAATAAACTTTAAGTTTAAAATTTTTGTTTTTATAAAAAAAATAGTAGTTGACTCGTAAGTACGTTTTACACCTTTAACTTTAATTGTTAAATTTCGTTTTTATATATATAAAAAATTTTAGATTTTCATAAAAATTTAAAAACAGTGTTTTGTAAAAAATAGGATGTTAAGAGTTTATATCTTTGTTAACTTTATATCATAGTAAGTTCTGTTTTTTTGTTTAGCTTTAAATTTTATTACTTTATTATTTTTTAATTTAGAAATACAAATTATTAGATTAATATCCAAAAATAACTACAATATTTTATAAATTCAGCTTGATTATATCTAACTGCAAAATCTATTTAGTGCAACTTTAGGATATTAACTTATATAAGTTTAGCTGACTTGTAAATTTAGGATATTAACTTTATTTTGAACTTTATTAATATGGTCAATAACTGCATTATATTAAACTAAAAATAAAGTTCAAATATAAAATAAACTTTATTCATACGTCTAGATCAAACATAACAGCTGAAAATGAAAAAAAAAACATAAAAACACTTGATAGATTTCATATTAGACTGCATAAAATCTGTTCCGCTTCTGAATTGACACTCGAGGTACTTTTAATCGGGTTTTCTGGTTTGTGCTTAAATCGACAGTATCTTCTAATTCCTCTTCCTTGTCATTGTCCTCAGAATCATCTAAATTAATAACCTCACTCAATTTCCATTCACAGAGTCTCTTGGATCTCTTCCTTTGAGTCTCAAACTTTCGATCCTTAAAAAGAACAAAAATTGAATACACAAGTTAAAAAAAGATTAAATAAACCTTAAAATTACACCTTCACTAAATTCACGTTGAAGATTAGACTTGTATGGACTAAACATTGCACCATAAGAAATAATATCAACACTTTTATCACCATCATCCTACAATAAAACACACATGTAATAACATAACGAACATGTTAATATGAAAGATATACGTAAAAATAATACTTAAAAACCAGCAAAATCAATACCTTATAAGCTTTTTCCACAAATGGATTGTTTAAATTGGCATGTTCATCATGCAACTGAATCTGAAAAATCAAGTAAGTTAACATTCACATAAAAGTAAATAAAAGAAAACAATTATTCACTGTTGCGATATAATAGAACTAACCTTAAAATTTTCAATCTCCCATGCTTGGTTTTTCGCAACAATTGAATTCAGAACTTGATCCATTTTTTAACTTTGTTTAGCAATAGATATAAGAGTGTCCTGCTATGTATTTATAGTAGTAACTATAGAAATGCATTAGGGTTTAATTTTAGATTTGCCACCCCTTTATTTAGGAAGTTTGTTGCAGTTAGTTTTAAGTTTTTATAAGATATATCTAAGTACAGATATTAGACAGTTTTAATAAAATAAAATATGACACATAATATCTTTATTTTATGTTACGGTACTTTTAATTCTTTTTGTTTTTGTTTGCATAGATGGACACATCTTTGTAGATTAGGTGCATTAGATCACAAGTATTAATTACTTATACATTAAAGCATTATCGTCTTGTACCTTTTAATCCGCGCGTCAATATTGAACAGGACAATTATCGAAACGTCGACAAAAATGTGTAGGTCGTCATGCTATCTTTGGATTTTTTTAACAGTATAGTTTATAAGATATGTCAAGAATATGTAAAAAATTATATGTTTGTTTGTGGATGGGTGAATTGTAACCAATTACCTATAATTTTGTTAAAACCTTAGGGATTTAAGTATAATAAGTTTAGGGGCTAAAAAATAAATAATGTTTAAAAGACTAAACTACCCTCATTTTAGAGGTCTTTCTATAAAATAAAGTGGGGAAAAAATTCTTATTTTTTTGGTATCTTAAAATACCCCTCACTCATGCTTTATAATATAGTACTAGTAGGGTGCGCGCGCGATGCGGCGGGGGCGACACTTTGGATTGCGGCACTCGTTGCTGGTAGTTTTCTTATTTGTATATGATAACATTATTGTGGTGGATATATGTCATAAAATTAAAATAACATATATTAAAATTCGCATAAAATTAAAACATAATTTATAAATTGATGCGAATTAACAATCTAACCTTTGAAAGTACAACATCATATGATTGTTTTTTCGCAATCACTAGATTCGAAATTGGATCCCTTATCAAATGTTTAGCAATAGAAATGGGTGCCCTACTATGTATTTATAGTAGGAATATAGAGGTGAATTAGGGTTATTTTGAAATCTGGCACCCTTTTGTTTAGAAAGTTAGTTGCATCTATTTAATTTTGAATCTACCAATCTTTAAAAAAAAACCAAACGTGCATAAAATAATAATAATAATTGTATCTAGTTAAAATGTTTGTTTTCAAATGTGAAATGATAATAATAATTGTATCTAGTTAAAATGTTTGTTTTCAACTGTGAAATAATAATTATATGTATTGTTACATTGAACAAAATAATTATATATACTTTGATTTGTTAAAAATTCATATTAACGGTTTTCGTCTTGCAGATTTATGAAGTGCCGCGGTGCCGATTTATCATCTTGGAGTTGATGTATCTAGTTAAAATGTTTGTTTTCAACTGTGAAATAATAATTATATGTATTATTACTTTGAACAAAATAATTATATATACTTTGATTTGTTAAAAATTCATATTAACGGTTTTCGTCTTGCAGATTTATGAAGTGCCGCGGTGCCGATTTATCATCTTGGAGTTGAGCTGAACTTGTTATATAGAATAGATTTTAATTTGATTATCATGTACCAGAAAACTTGGAGGAATATTGCGGCTGGTAACTTTGTGTCTCGTGTCAATATTGCGGCTGGTAACTTTTCAATATTGCGGCTAGTAAAATTAGGGAATATTTTATAGTTTATTAATGCCGTTCAAAACAAAAAACTTGTACAGAGTCACTTAAACATTCAATATTGCAGCTAGTAAAATTAGGGAATATTTTAGTTTATTAATGCCGTTTAAAAAAAAAACTTGTACAGAGTCAGTTTGTTAATGCACGGTAGCTAGGTAATGGTCAAAGCGGGCTTGGGTAAAAAACAAATGTTGGCTTTAATCAATTGTACATTTACGCGTCGGCTATTTGTACTTTATGAACGCACGACGAAACTAAAAAAGACAACTGTCGAAACGTTTAAAAAAACGTGCCGATCGTCATGGTACCTTCGGATTTTTTTAAAACATTACAGGTTGTAAGATATCCTTGGAATACGTTAAAGAATTAAAGAGGGGGGGGGGGAGTGAAACTAATTACCCATAATTATGTTAAATGTCAAGGATTTAAATGTAATAGATTGAGGGACTAAAAAATAATTATGGTTTAAAAGACCACTTTACCCTCATTTTAGGGGTTTATTTATAAATAAGTGGGGAATAAGTTCTTAACTTTTGGGAATCATTCCATCATGCATTATAATATAGTATAGATAGATATGTAGTTTTGTATAGAAATTTTTGGGTATATACGTTTTCGACCCGCCGGTTCTATAGAAATTTTTGGGTATATACGTTTTCGATCCCCCCGTCATTCGGGTTAAGCTACGCCACTGCTTGAATCTAAAATAACTAATCGACTTCACTTAACTAAAAATATCTTCAATTGTCGCCTCTTTATTTGAAAAAAAAAAAGATCATTCCTAGCTTTTCACAAACTCCAACATGCAATGACGATTTCTCCAGCTCCTTTAGCTTAAGGAAATTGTGGTTTTCCATCAAGTCCCTTAAGGAGAAGGCATAGGTCAAGATAGTATGACACCATGAGCTAATGAGCATCCATAAAGCCGACGACACATTACAAGAGGTGAAAATGTGTTTGACCGAATCTTTCCCCATACCATAAAGGTCACAAACCGAGTCTTTAATAAAAATACTTCTCCTCCTTAGCGCCACAACTGTGGGATACGGTCCATTTCCGCTCTCCAAGAAAAGATACTACACTTGAGAGGCAGCCACGCGGGGTCGAAAATAGAATTGTGTCTCTCTTCTGGGAACCTAACATCTTTAAAATCCCTAGCAAGAATCCACATCCCTCCCAAGTTCTCTATAATTCCAGCAATTGATTCCATAACTTGCTTTTTAGCCGTAACCCCCTAAGGTAAGGTGCATGCAAATTCAGGATGCTTAGCCCCACATTAAACCGTTCACCCTCCCTTTGAACACATATTTTTATTTTGATCTAAACGACTAGTTACAGTGGATTTATGTTCGATTGAATCAAATAAAAATTCAATTTATATGTGATTCATTATCTTTGTAGTTTAAGATAAGATACAATTTTCGTTTGAAAACAGGTAAATGTTTGTCTACAAAGGGATAAATTCCTAAAGAATCAATTACGTATAAAAAGTTATTGACGTTTAAAAAAGAGTAAGTTGACATTTTAGTCCCTGTGGTATGGTCAGAAATGCTATTTTAGTCCCTATGATATGGTCAGAAATGCCACACTACACTACACCGCACCACATTGCATTTCGATACACTGCACTATATTACACTACACCCACTAAACCACACTACCCTACCCTACACTACCATTCACTACACTACAACTTTCCAAAAAGCTCGCTTAGTATGTCTCATTTTGAAACTTTGAAAATGAGGAAAGCCGGCTTGGTTCGGTTAGAAATCGAGCCTAGCTCGGCTTGGTTCATAACGAGCCTGACCAGTTCGGTTTGCTTCGTTGTTAGCTCGGCTCAGATTATTTTATTTTTAATATATTTTATTTTTATATACATAATATATTATAAAAATGGTTATTATTTGTGGGTATTTAAGTGTGCAGTTGGATATTTATGATATATTTAGGGGTTGATTAGGATGCTAATGAACTAACAATGTCTTTCGTTAAGATTTTAAACTTATTTTGTATTTGGTTGAACTTGATTTTGGCTTGATGAACTGTTTTTTGGATATGTTCCTTTAAACTCTGGATTGACATTTAGACAAATGAATTTTGATTTTTGAAAGCTACGTATTTGTTTTTTCTTAAATTCGAGCCTAACCAAGCTGAGCAAAACTAGCGCGGTTAAAAACCAAGTCGAGCTCGAGCTTAGATGAGCCGAGCCGGCTCAGTTTAGAATCGAGTTGAGCCCGAGCTTAGCTTTCGCTAAAATCGGCTCAACTCGTGAACGACCCTACCTACACTATACGACACGACCCCACACTACACTGCAGTACACGATAAGATAATATACGATACGATCCTACATAGCCTAATATAGGGCTATACATATAATCTTAGGCTTGAAATCTTATCCGGTAATAGAAAAATCAATGATATAACCGGTAATATCTGTGAGCTAATTAAGGGGATGATTTGAATAGAAGGATCTGAAAACTAATTTGTTTCATATATGGTTGAACCAGATGTAATAAGGCTAGAGGGTATGGTGATAGTCCTCCAAGGGAGGATGATCCGCCACGTAGGCGCCACGTCATAGTCCTCCCAAGTATGGTCCATCCCACTAAACTATAGGGTATGGGAGGATGGTGCTAGATGATCCTACCTCACAAAACTATGTACAAGTATTAAAGCCTAATGTACAAATCCCATTCACAAACAAACAAACAAACAAACAAACAAACAAAGGGGCCCCACTTGTTTTGGATCGTCCTGGACGTCAAGAAAAAGACGGAGAGGACGGGGACGGGATGAAGACCGGGGGGGGGGGGGATGGGGTGACGCCGGCGCCGGGATGGAGGACGGGACCATACCGTCTAGCCTAATGTTTTTTACAAAGTTAAATTTGTTTGGTTGGTTACATATCATATAATGGTTTAGTTTCAACTAATTAACAAAGTTAGTATTCTATAAAAAAATGTATTTATCTAATGTTAACAAATTTATATCTAACGTGGTGGAGCAGCGTTGTTGCCTTTCCATGCCACACACACCACACCGGGCCCGGCGTTGTTGACAGCGTTGTCGTGTGGGTTTGAGATTTCCCACCGATGCTGAGAGTTAAAGTGTGTCGACGTGGCGTAGTTTGATTGGGGTTCCCCACTAGCCGTTGGACCCCAACGACATTATTTAAAAAAAAATCATTTAAAAAAATTATTTCACCTCCTCTATATATAAAAACCTACCATTTTCACCATTTTCATTCTACCAAACTCCTTCTCAACTCCTATTTATAAAATCTCTACAACTTTTATAAAAAATAATGCATCCACACAACCGCAACTTTGATCCGGACACAACCCATATGGTTTTGATGAAATGCCGAACACCGCTTCGCCGCCTCAACAAAATTAATAGAAAATATATAATTCTTAATTAGAAAATAATAAAATTAAATAGGTGTCACGTGTCAAATAACGCATCTCTTCCACGCCCCTTCCCACCCCCTCCCCCCTTTTCCACCACGCCACTATTCTGACGTGCGCTGACGTTGCGTCCACATGTCGAATAACGCCCCTCTTTCAAGCCCTCCACACTGTGTGGTCTAGTGTTGTTATGTAAAGTTGTTAATTTAACAATGTTTTTTTATAAATTTGTTTTTGTTTAATTTTTATAAAACTTATTAAAACGATAAATATTATATAAAATGTTTGTAACAAAAAAGACTATTATATACGCCATATATAGCTATATACGAGGCATGTTATAAAGGGGCAGATTTATGTTCAAACACCGGGTTCCCAGAAACCCATTCTGTTTGTAATTTATAGTGAAAACTTATATAGAAAATTGAAAAGGAATAAATAAATTATGGGTGAACCCATAACCATAAATGGCTAGTGATCCACTGGTCCGACGCATCCCAAGTTCAAATCCTGATTCTGCGCCTTTCTTTTGTTCCTTTCTCCGCTTTTCTTTTGTTTTTTAAGGGTGTGAACATTACACAAGTACACAACATCGCATAGCTTACAGCCTACTGCCATCACCCTCTCCCAATGTGTGTGTTATATGTTGTTTGGTGGGGAAATAAAAGTTATAATTTATCCAGTCGATCTACTTTAATCTTCTTAGATTTGTTTTGTTGTTTTTGGAACAAGTCTAGCTATTTGGTGGGTTTTTGGATTTTGGATGGACTCACAAAGTCGAGAGTGTAATGCAACGTTTTCAAAAGATAAAAACTCGTAAGGCACAACTCTAAGTTGTTTTTTTATTCCTAAAGACCTTCCTATTTTAGATTATGTGTTTTTAAATTTATAATAACGATGTTTTTTTTAATTATTGTATCGAACTTTTATTATGTGATGAATCTTACTTGATTCAAACCGTCGAACAGACCCGAAAATTTTTATGTTCAAACGTATGAAATTGGAGCATCTAAAAAGTAAACCCAGTGAAAAAAATTGATAAGTCCGCCAGTGATGTTATATGACCCACATAGATCTATATTCACCTATGACCAACCACTTCATTTGTTTAAAAAATATGGAAACGTAAAAAGAACGGGATCCAAAATTTATTTGATCCAAAGATCCCAAATACTTTTGAATAGCCACACCATTTATTTATAACACCACTCCTTCATTTGTTTGTAAACATGGAAAAAATGGATCCAAAATTTATTTATTCCAAGGATGCTAATTGCTAAATACTTTTGAATAGTCACCACATGCATTTATTTATATCACCACCCCTTCATTTTTTTTTTTAAGTTTTGGAAACGTGAAAACAATGGGATCCAAAATTTATTTATTCCAAGGATGCTAAATATTTTTGGAAAAAATTACACCGTTGGTCTTTGTGGTTTCTATCAAATTTCAATGTCGGGTACTAATAGTTTTTTATTACAACATCAGGTATTAACGTTCTAATTTATCACAATGTTGAGTACTAAAACCAAACTTTGTCACAATGTTGAGTATTAAAACCAAAACTTGTTAACTTTTTTTGTTAAATATTACTAAAATAACTAAAATGCCCTTTAAAAGCTAGAGGGTCTATTTTTTAATTAACTATAAATGACAAATATAATCTAAAGTAATATTTTCAATTTTATTTATAAAATTAAATGGATTTAAAGTTTATTATTTATAAACTTTGAGTTTATTTCATCATCATCAGTAGCAGCAGTAAATCCCACCAATAGTAAAGTTAAGGTAGAGTATGAAGAGGGTAAGATGTAGACAGCCTTACCTCTACCCCGTAGGAATAGAGATGTTGCTTACAGTGAGACCCCCAGCTTGATGGTAGTTCCAAAGTTTATAAATTATAAACTTTAAATCCATTTAGTTTTATAAAAAAAACAGAAAAAATCACTTTAAATTATATTAGTCAAATATAATTAATTAAAAATAGAGCCCTTAGTTAATAAAGGGCATTTTAGTCATTTTATTAAGATTTAACAAAAAAAAGTTAACAAAGTTTGACCTTAATACTCAACATTATGATAAAATTTGGCTTTAGTACTCAACATTGTGACAAATTCAAACGTTAATACATGATTTTGCTACAAAAAATTATTAGTACCCGACATTAAAATTTTGGAGAAAAACAGGAGCAACGGTGTAATTTTTTATTACTTTTGATTAATAGTCACCACGTGCATTTATTTATATCACCACCCCTTCATTTTTTTTAAGTTTTGGAAACGTGAAAACAATGGGATCCAAAGCCATCGTATTTATTCAATTCGTTATAGTTATCTCAATTAAACTAGTTACCTATATTATCTTAAATACTGCTATTTGGGATTAAAAAAAATTGAATTTATCATGATTTTTAACCATTTAAGAAAGTTTAACGTTTTTTAAATGAATTTTTACATATTTCCCCCTCATAAGTAGTCTTATTACATATTTCTCCAACTCCTAAATTTAATTACATATTTTCCCTTTCTAAAGAAGCCTTATTACATATTTTCCCTTCCCTAAAGACGGCTTATTACATATTTCCCCAATCACTAAATTTAATTACATATTTCACCTTCCTAAATCACATATATTACATATTTATTCATTTCATTTAAAAATATTCTTATAGAATTACTATTTTGCCCTTAACAACTTTATTAAATGATTAGTTACATATTTCTCATTCTAATAAATCAATTTACATACAGGAAAGTGATGTAGGAATCCGTTCGTGCAAAATAAAATAAAAACTTTATAACTTGAATTACTGAAACAATTACAGAATGAAAATAAAATACAAAACAATTACAACTGAAAAAGGAAAAAAACAAGACCAAGAAAATCGAACAGAAACACTCTTCTTGGCTGAGGATCGTGTTAGACACGGGTCCCTTAAAACAAATTTTGTGTCTCACAGGAGAGCATGTTTGTTTTCAGGATACAACAGCCAAAGCAGTTGTACTGCCGGTCTTGACTCCAACCCGAATGAGTACCTCGAACGCTTGAAGAAGATGAAGTATTCAGAGAGAAGAAAGTTGATTGTTGTATGTATTTCGGTGTGTCGAATCTGGTGAAAGGAGCCTCCTATTTATACACCAGGTCTGAACTCGAAACTGAAAAATAAATTAAATGGAGAATTAAACTGCATTAGACGTCTTTAATGCACTTTAATTCGTCACTTAATTCTCAGTCAAACGCATTAACTTCGTCAGTTTCGAATGCTGAAACGTAACTGCACAACATTAACTGCTGCTAGAAGCTTCTGCGCGCGCGCGCAAGACACATTGATGCGCGCGTGCAGGTCTGCACGCTTCATGCGCGGTGCGTCCTTTTGGCTCACTGCCATGCGCGCTTGCGCCCCACTGGCTCAAACCCATGCGCACCTATGCGCGTGCGCCACGTCACCTGTAAGCCTCCACGAGCACGCCACACAGTCGCGCCGTTTTGGCTCACTTTGGTGCGCCGCGCACGACACCTCAGTGCCCATGCTCCATGCGCGATAGCGCGCCACCATGCCACGTGTACACGCGCGCGGATGCGCATGACTGCCACGCCATACACCACTCCGCGCAGACCCCATTGGGTCATACGCCTGCTTGCCACTTGGTCCTTGCAGCCCCTGTGCTCTACCACACGCATGTGGTCAAAAATACAAAGGCGGCTCGCGGCGATGCGAGTGTGCGAAGTGCAAAGTGCGCCATCAAAGCGCCACATTGCGCCTCATCGCCCACGCCACGCGCGCGTGCGCGTGCATTTTCGAGTGCGAGTTAGGGTGCTCTGCATCCTTCGCGAGTACACTAGTGAGTGCTTCCATGAAACAATAAAGATGGAGAGTTCCCACTTAAATACCCCTTTAAGTTCCATCTCTCATCCGATGTGGGACAAGGTACCACCTTCCCACTTATTTCAGCATTCAAGTTTCAAACACCAAACTTTGAGCATCGATATCTCATTCATCTTAGCTCCGTTTTGGACGTGGTTTAGTTCGTTGCGAAGCTCTTCCGACATAGAACACAAACCCACAAATAAATATATAAAACCCGCTCCTTTTATTATATTTATTTCTAGATTTCCAACAATCCCCCACATGAATAGAAATCGATCTATCAAGTTTCAACGATACACGTTCAACGGTTGAGTATTGCAAGATAGGTAGGTGTAGCCTTTGAACCTACTTTTGTGAAGCATACTTAGCCTCCCAGGGTCTTGTAGACGCGATGTCTTTGAACAATCCCCCATTTATGTAGGCGACAATATACATTCACACAATATTCTACCTAGTTGAGTCAAGTCCTCATGGTTGTGTCCGTTAATGGTCATGGAACACGTTCCTGGTTCCGTGAGAGCTCTAGGATTTGCGCCTCCCCACAAATCTATTCGAAGCGAAGCTACTTCTCTCTAACATAGGTGATTCCTCTGAATCATTAAAAGTATCATGGTTAATTTGGATTTCCTCAAAATCCTTAACCTCAACATGCTTAACCTTTCCTACATGTCACTGATTGGAATGGACTAGGAAGTATACACTTCCCTTTATTGATTTTGGGGCACCCCCCCCCCCCCACAGTGACTCCCTTTGGGTTTATGATTAAGTTTGCCTATTGAACCTAGATCTTGGGATCTCCAGTCATCTAGGTTAGGTTTCCCTCATATTCCCTTCATCTATGGACTTTAGTCCCATTCCTCTTGACAACCTATACACCTTATCTGTGCTTAAGCATTTTGTTAACGGGTCCGCAATGTTCTCATTTGACCTCACATAGTCAACTGAGATAACACCCGTTGAGATAAGTTGTCGTACCGTGTTGTGTCTACGTCGAATGTGCCTTGATCTGCCATTGTACATCATGCTTTGTGCTCTAGCAAGAGCAGACTGATTATCACAATGTATGCAGATCGCCGTCAACGGATTTGGCCATCTTGGAATATCTTCCACAAATTGACGTAGCCACTCCGCCTCTTCCCCGCTTTTATCTAAAGCGACGAATTCGGATTCCATCGTGGATCTAGCTATAACCGTTTGCTTGGAAGACTTCTAAGCTATAGCTGCGCCAGCAAGTGTAAACACGTAACAACTTGTTGACCTGTGATCCTTTATATCCGATATCCAGTTCGCGTCAGTGTATCCTTCGATCACTGCTGGATCACGGGTATAATGCAATCCATAGTCTCTTGTGTATCTTATGTATCTAAGCACCCTCGTGATAGCTTTCCAATGATCCTCGCTCGGATTACTGGTGTATCTACATAGCCTACTCACAACATATGCTAAGTCGGGTCTAGTACATGTCATTAGATACATGAGACTACCAATGATCCTTGAGTACTCTAACTGAGAAACACTCTCGCCTTTATTCTTCCTTAGGCGTTGGGTATTATCAATTGGAGTTCGAGCTACACTCGTGTCGTCCGAATTGAATTTTCCAAGGATCTTATCCACGTAGTGAGATTGACTCAACACAAGACCATTTTGGGTTCTAGTGATTTTTACACCAAGAATCACATCCGCGAGACCCATGTCTTTCATGTCAAACCTCGCTTTCAACTTGTCTTTTGTTGAGTTTATCATGTTATCATCACTCCCAATGATAAGCATATCATCTACATAAAGACATAAAATCACATAACCTCTTGGTGTGTCTTTAAAATAAACACACTTGTCGCACTCATTTATTTTGAAACCATTGTCAATCATGACATGATCAAACTTTTGGTGCCATTGTTTTGGAGCTTGCTTCAAGCCATACAAAGACTTGACCAATTTACATACTTTACCCTTGTTTCCAGGGGCGGAAAAACCCTCAGGCTGTTCCATGTAAATTTCTTCTTCTAAATCGCCATTTAGAAATGCGGTCTTTACATCCATTTGGTGAACTTCCAAATTTCTTAGAGCCGCAATTGCAAGAACCAATCGTATAGAGGTTATTCGTGTTACAGGCGAGTAAGTATTAAAGTAGTCTAGACCCTCCTTTTGTCTAAATCCTTTGATCACTAACCTTGCCTTGTATTTATCAATACTTTCGTCGGCATTCATCTTCCTTTTGAATATCCAACGATATCCAAGTGGTTTACAACCAGGTGGAAGATCTACTAACTCCCAAGTATGATTTTGCAATATAGAATCAATTTCATTCTTAATTGCTTCTTGCCATTGAGGTCCTTCCGCGGAGGTAACCGCTTCGCGGTAGGTATTGGGCTCACCCTCAACCATATAGCTCATGAAGTCTGGACCAAAATATTTTTCAACCCTTTGTCGTTTACTTCGTCTAAGCTCACCCTCCTCGACCTCGGGTCATTCATGTCTTTCATCTAATCGCGTAGATGAACTTGGTCCTGCTTCATCTAACCATGTAGATGAACTTGGACCTGCTTCATCAACCGCTCTTGACGAGGGCGCATGTGTTTGTCCTAACATAGGAAACACATTCTCAAAATATGAGACGACGTTAGGATTTGCCTCTATGATAGTGTGTTTATGTACATCGAGATTCTTGGACTCATGTACAAGAAAACGATGCGCACTACTTTGATGTGCATATCCAATGAAAATGCAATCAACAGTTTTAGGTCCTATCCTAAGAGCCTTAGGAGGTGGTACAATCACCTTAGCTAGGCACCCCCACACTTTCAAGTATTTGTACGAAGGCTTCCTTTTTCTCCATAGCTCATATGGAGTTTCGTCCCTATTTTTCAAAGGTATCTTGTTCAAAAGATAGTTTGCTGAGAGAATGGCGTCCCCCCACATTTCTCGGTTCACTCCCGAGCTTATCAACATGGCGTTCATCATCTATTTCAATGTGCGGTTCTTACATTCCGCAACGCCATTTGATTGTGGAGAATAAGGTGGTGTACACTCATGTACAATGCCACTTTTTGCGCTTAAATCCGCAAAAGGTGAAACATATTCACCTCGTCGATCGCTTCTCAAAGCTTTTATCTTCTTTTTAAGTTGATTCTCAACTTCGTTTTTGTACAAGATAAACTTCTCTATTGCTTTGTCTTTACTTTTAAGTAAATACACGTAGAAATATTTAGTACAATCATCAATAAATGTGATGAAGTACTTATTTCCTCCACGCGTGGGAACCGCTTTTAAATCACACACATCGGTATGAATTAAATCAAGGGATTCGGTTATTCGTTCAACCGATTTAAACGATGATCTCGTAAGTTTGGATTCAACACATGTCTCGCATTTGTGATTGGACTCGATATAGAATGTTGGTATCAAGTTTAATTTAATTAAACGTCGTAATGAATTAAAATTTACATGTCCTAGTCTACCATGCCAATCATTAGAAGACTCAATCATGTAAGTAGAAGTAGAAATTTCATTCAAACTTTTGTTTTGGTTTACAACCATTACATTTATTTTAAACATACCATTAAGGGCATAGCCCTTTCCAACAAACATTCCACGTCTAGACAAAACAAAATTGTCCGATTCAAACACTAGACGAAATCAAAACTTGTTGAGCATCCATCCCGACACGAGATTCTTTCGTATCTCTGGGACATAAAGCACATTTGTCAAGGTTAGCTCCTTGCCCGAAGTCATCTTCAAAACGACCGTGCCTTCCCCCTTGATGCTTGCGATAGCTTTATTCCCCATATAAAGCTTTTCTTCACCCGATGCTTCCTTGAATGTAGAGAAAAGAGCCTTGTCTCCACAAACATGGCGGGTTGCACCCGTGTCAACGAACCATCCTTTTGGGTTTTCATCCACTGCGTTGACCTCTTCAATCATAGCCGCTTCCTCGGTTATCATTGCAATCAGAGGCATACCATCCTCATCAACCATATGCGCACGGTCATGCTTAGGTTTCTTGCATTGGTTAGCACGGTGCCCCGTCTCGTTACAGCTGTAACAAGTACCTTGGAAAGGCGCAAGCTTCTTTTTCACAGCCCCCTTTTTCGGTCCAAGGTTGTTAACCTTTCCTTTCCCTTTGTTGTTGTTTTTACCCTTGCCTTTCTTGCCTTTTGAGGACTCTCCCACTTCCACCATGTTTGCTTTAGCCGAAGCTTGCAAAATGGTGCCTTTTTGGGCCACCCTGTTGTCCTCTTCTATAAGAAGACGGACGACAAGTTCCTCAATCGTCATTTCCTTCCGCTTGTGTTTAAGATAATTCTTAAAATCCAACCAAGCAGGATGTAATTTCTCAATCATGGCTGCCACTTGAAACGTCTCGCTAAGTACCATTCCCTCAGCGTGGATGTCATGAAGTATAATCTGTAACTCTTGGACTTGGTTCATAACAGTCTTGTTATCGACCATTTTGAAGTCCAAGAAACGGGCGACAACAAATTTCTTTGTTCCCGCATCCTCCGTTTTGTACTTTTTCTCCAAAGACTCCCATAATTCTTTGGAAGTCTTGATACTATAGTACACATTATATAGTGCATCCGAGAGACCGTTGAGAACATAGTCTCGACATATAAAGTCCGAGTGCTTCCAAGCCTCTACCGCGCTCAGAGCCTGAGCGTCGGTCTCCCCTTCCGCCGGTTGGGGAACGGTCTCATTCAAGATCCTCGCAAGGTTCATGGTGGTCAGATAGAAAAACATTTTCTGTTGCCACCTTTTGAAGTGGAGACCCGAGAACTTCTCGGGTCGTTCAGTGGACGCTCCCACAGTGTTGGCAGGGGTAACAACAACAACATTATTGTTGCTCGTGTTCACATTTTCAGTCGACATTCTGAAAAGTTTCAAGAAAACAAGTTAAAATCTGTTTTCAAAATTAATAAAGACGCTACTTTATTATTATTAGGAGTTCAAAAAACCAGCCGTGTAGCTTCTAAGTCCAACTTTGAAAACTACAACAGTAGATTTTTAGGACTCAGCAACAGAAAGGAGTAGAAGCAGAATTTGTTTTGAAAAAGGCGCAACTTTGAATCAAAACAGAGAAAAAACCTTTTTAAAACACAACCTGTTGTGGAAAAAAATTTAATCACAGCAGAATTGTTTGAGATTTACACGAACGGTGTTTTTAAAATTTGTTTTAAGATTATAGGAATCCGTTCGTGCAAAATAAAATAAAAACTTTATAACTTGAAATACTGAAACAATTACAGAATGAAAATAAAATACAATACAATTACAACTGAAAAAGGAAAAAACAAGACCAAGAAAATCGAACAGAAACACTGTTCTTGGCTGAGGACCGTGTTAGACACGGGTCCCTTAAAACAAATTTCGTGTCCCCCCTGGAGAACACGTTTGTTTCCAGGATACAACAGCCCAAGCAGTTGTACTGCCGGTCTTGACTCTAACCCGAATGAGTACCTCGAACGCTTGAAGAAGATGAAGTATTCAGAGAGAAGAAAGTTGATTGCTGTATGTATTTCGGGGTGTCGAATCTGGTGAAAGGAGCCTCCTATTTATACACCAGGTCTGAACACGAAACTGAAAAATAAATTAAATGGAGAATTAAACTGCATTAGACGTCTTTAATGCACTTTAACTCGTCACTTAATTCTCAGTCAAACGCATTAACTTCGTCAGTTTCGAATGCTGAAACGTAACTGCACAGCATTAACTGCTACTGAAAACTTCTGCGCGCTCGCGCAAGACACACTGGTGCGCGCGTGCAGGTCTGCACGCTTCATGCGCGGTGCGTCCTTTTGGCTCACTGCCATGCGCGCGTGCGCCCCACTGGCTCAAACCCATGCGCACCTATGCGCGTGCGCCACGTCACCTGTAAGCCTCCACGAGCACGCCACACAGTCGCGCCGTTTTGGCTCACTTTAGTGCGCCGCGCACGACACCTTAGTGCCCATGCTCCATGCGCGAGTGCGCGCCACCATGCCACGAGTACTCGCGCGCAGATGCGCATGACTGCCATCAAAGCGCCACATTGCGCCTCATCGCCCACGCCACGCGCGCGCTCGCATGTGCGAGTGCGAGTTAGGGTGCTCCGCACCCTTCGCGAGTACACTAGTGAGTGCTTCCATGAAACAATAAAGATGGAGAGTTCCCATTTAAATACCCCTTTAAGTTCCATCTCTCATCCGATGTGGGACAAGGTACCACCTTCCCACTTATTTCAGCATTCAAGTTTCAAACACCAAACTTTGAGCATCGATATCTCATTCATCTTAGCTCCGTTTTGGAAGTGGTTTAGTTCGTTGCGAAGCTCTTCCGACATAGAACACAAACCCACAAATAAATATATAAAACCCCACTCATTTTATTATATTTATTTATAGTCCAAAATAGGAAAAAATAATTTTCCTATATTTGTGAAAAATGCTATTTTCACAAAACAAGTGAATACAGTGCTGTTAGACGCCTAACCTTACACGTAAAACTATTCAAAACTACGTTGTTTTGATTAAAAAAATCCTCTTTTCTAATTAGTCACTTGCATATTTCATTTAGAATTGTAGCTAAACGACTATTATATATGCCATATATAGCTATATACGAGGCATGTTATAAAGGGGCAAATTTGTGTTCAAACACCGGGTTCCCAGAAACCCATTCAGTTTGTAATTTGTAGTGAAAACTTATATAGAAAATTGAAAAAGAACCCATAAATAAATTATGGGTGAACCCATAACCATAAATGGCTAGTGATCCACTGGTCCGACACATCCCAAGTTCAAATCCTGATTCTGCGCCTTTCTTTTGTTCCTTTCTCCGCTTTTCTTTTGTTTTTTTAAGGGAGTGAACATTACACAAGTACACAACATCGCATAGCTTACAGTCTCAGTCTCCTGCCACCACCCTCTCCCAATGTGTGTGTTATATGTTGTTTGGTGGGGAAATAAAAGTTATAATTTATCCATTCGATCTATTTTAATCTTCTTAGATTTGTTTTGTTGTTTTTGGAACAAGTCTAGCTATTTGGTGGGTTTTTGGATTTTGGATGGACTCACAAAGTCGAGAGTGTAATGCAACGTTTTCAAAAGATAAAAACTCGTAAGGCACAACTCTAAGTTGTTTTTTTATTCCTAAAGACCTTCGTATTTTAGATTATGTGTTTTTAAATTTATAATAACGATGTTTTTTTTCATTATTGTATCGAACTTTTATTATGTGATGAATCTTACTTGATTCAAACCGTCGAACAGACCCGGAATTTTTTATGTTCAAACGTATGAAATTAGAGCATCTAAAAAGTAAACCCAGTGAAAAAAATTCGTAAATCCGTCAGTGATGTTATATGACCCACATAGATCTATATTCACCTATGACCAACCACTTCATTTGTTTAAAAAAAATGGAAACGTAAAAAGAACGGGATCCAAAATTTATTTGATCCAAAGATCCCAAATACTTTTGAATAGCCACACCATTTATTTATAACACCACTCCTTCATTTGTTTGCAAACATGGAAAAAATGGATCCAAAATTTATTTATTCCAAGGATGCTAAATACTTTTGAATAGTCACCACATGCATTTATTTATATCACCACCCCTTCATTTTTTTTTTAAGTTTTGGAAACGTGAAAACAATGGGATCCAAAATTTATTTATTCCAAGGATGCTAAATATTTTTGGAAAAAATTACACCGTTGGTCTTTGTGGTTTCTATCAAATTTCAATGTCGGGTACTAATAGTTTTTTATTACAACATCAGGTATTAACGTTCTAATTTATCACAATGTTGAGTACTAAAACCAAACTTTGTCACAATGTTGAGTATTAAAACCAAAACTTGTTAACTATTTTGTTAAATATTACTAAAATAACTAAAATGTCCTTTAAAAGCTAGAGGGTCTATTTTTTAATTAACTATAAATGACAAATATAATCTAAAGTAATATTTTCAATTTTATTTATATTTTTTATAAAATTAAATGGATTTAAAGTTTATTATTTATAAACTTTGAGTTTATTTCATCATCATCAGCAGCAGTAAATCCCACCAATAGTAAAGTTAAGGTAGAGTCTGAGGAGGGTAAGATGTATACAACCTTACCTCTACCCCGTAGGAATAGAGATGTTAGTTAAAGTGAGACCCCCAGCTTGATGGTAGTTTCAAAGTTTATAAATTATAAACTTTAAATCCATTTAGTTTTATAAAAAACAGAAAAAATGACTTTAAATTATATTAGTCAAATATAATTATTTAAAAATAGACCCCTTAGTTAATAAAGGGCATTTTAGTCATTTTATTAAGATTTAACAAAAAAAGTTATCAAGGTTTGACCTTAGTACTCAACATTATGATAAAATTTGGCTTTAGTACTCAACATTGTGATAAATTCGAACGTTAATACATGATTTTGCTACAAAAAAATATTAGTACCCGACATTAAAATTTTAGAGAAACACAAAAGCAACGCTGTAATTTTTTATTACTTTTGATTAATAGTCACCACGTGCATTTATTTATATCACCACCCCTTCATTTTTTTTAAGTTTTGGAAACGTGTAAACAATGGGATCCAAAGCCATCCAGGGGCGGATGTACCATATGAGAAGGGGTAGCGGGCGGATGTATCATATGAGAAGGGGTAGCCTCCGCTACCCCTTGGCACTCCGGCAGTAGTGTAAATTTTGAAAAAAATTGACATTTTTTAACGTTTTTTCGATTTCGTTACCCCTTTTTTTAAGACGTTACCCCTATGAAAGTTTTCTAGAACCGCCAAGCAATCGTATTTATTCAATTCGTTATAGTTATCTCAATTAAACTAGTTACCTATATTATCTTAAATACTGCTATTTGGGATAAAAAAAATTGAATTTATCATGATTTTTAACCATTTAAGAAAGTTTAACGTTTTTAAAATGGATTTTTACATATTTCCCCCTCATAAAAAGTCTTATTACATATTTCTCCAACTCCTAAATTTAATTACATATTTTCCCTTTCTAAAGAAGCCTTATTACATATTTTCCCTTCCCTAAAGACGGCTTATTACATATTTCCCCAATCACTAAATTTAATTACATATTTCACCTTCCTAAATCACATATATTGCATATTTATCCATTTCATTTAAAAATATTCTTATAGAATTACTATTTTGCCCTTAACAACTTTATTAAATGATTAGTTACATATTTCCCATTCTAATAAATCAATTTACATACAGGAAAGTGATGTAGGAATCCGTTCGTGCAAAATAAAATAAAAACTTTATAACTTGAATTACTGAAACAATTACAGAATGAAAATAAAATACAATACATTTACAACTGAAAAAGGAAAAACAAGACCAAGAAAATCGAACAGAAACACTGTTCTTCGCTGAGGATCGTGTTAGACACGGGTCCCTTAAAACAAATTTCGTGTCTTCCATGAGAACACGTTTGTTTCCAGGATAAAACAGCACAAGCAGTTGTACTGCCGGTCTTGACTCCAACCCGAATGAGTACCCCGAACGCTTGAAGAAGATGAAGTATTCAGAGAGAAGAAAGTGGATTGCTGTATATATTTCGGTGTGTCGAATCTGGTGAAAGGAGCCTCCTATTTATACACCAGGTCTGAACTCGAAACTGAAAATTAAATTAAATGGAGAATTAAACTGCATTAGACGTCTTTAATGCACTTTAATTCGTCACTTAATTCTCAGTTAAACGCATTAACTTCGTCAGTTTCGAATGCTGAAACGTAACTGCACAGCATTAACTGCTGCTAGAAGCTTCTGCGCGCGTGCGCGCAAGACACACCGGTGCGCGCGTGCAGGTCTGCACGCTTCATGCGCGGTGCGTCCTTTTGGCTCAATGCCATTCGCGCGTGCGCCCCACTGGCTCAAACCCATGCACACCTATGCGCGTGCGCCACGTCACCTGTAAGCCTCCACGAGCACGCTACACAGTTGCACCGTTTTGGCTCACTTTGGTGCGCCGCGCACGACACCTCAGTGCCCATGCTCCATGCGCGAGAGCGCGCCACCATACCACGTGTACTCGCGCGCGGATGCGCATGACTGCCACGTCATACACCACTCCGCGTGGACCCACCTGGGTCATACGCCTACTTGCCACTTGGTCCTTGCAGACCCTGTGCTCCACCACACGCGTGTGGTCAAAAATACAAAGGCGGCTCGCGGCGATGCGAGTGTGCGAAGTGCAAAGTGCGCCATCAAAGCGCCACATTGCTCCTCATCGCACACGCCACGCGCGCGCGCGCTTGTTCGAGTGCGAGTTAGGGTGCTCCTCACCCTTCGCGATTACACTAGTGAGTGCTTCCATGAAACAATAAAGATGGAGAGTTCCCACTTAAATACCCCTTTAAGTTCCATCTTTCATCCGATGTGGGACAAGGTACCACTTTCCCACTTATTTAAGCATTCAAGTTTCAAACACCAAACTTTGAGCATCGATATCTCATTCATCTTAGCTCCGTTTTGGACGTGGTTTAGTTCGTTGCGAAGCTCTTCCGACATAGAACACAAACCCACAAATAAATATATAAAACCCGCTCATTTTATTATATTTATTTCTAGTCAAAAATAGGAAAAAATATTTTTCCTATATTTGTGAAAAATGCTATTTTCACAAAATTTCCAACAATCCCCCACATGAATAGAAATCGATCTATCAAGTTTCGACGATACACGTTCAACAGTTGAGTATTGCAAGATAGGTAGGTGTACCCTTTGAACCTACTTTTGTGAAGCATACTTAGCCTTCTAGGGTCTTGTAGAAGCGGTGTCTTTGAACAATCCCCCATTTATGTAGGCGACAATATACATTCACACAATACTCTCCCAAGTCGAGTCAAGTCCTCATGGTTGTGTCCGTTAATGGTCATGGAACACGTTCCTGGTTCTGCGAGAGCTCTAGGATTTGCGCCTCCCCACAAATCCATTTGAAGCGATCCCACTTCTCTCTAACATAGGTGATTCCTCTGAATCATTAAAAGCATCATGGTTAATGTGGATAACCTCAACATGCTTAACCTTTCCTTCATTTCACTGATTGGAATGGACTAGGAAGTATACACCTCCCTTTATTGATTTTGGGGCACCCTCCACAGTGACTCCCTTTGGGTTTACGATTAAGTTTGCCTATTGAACCTAGATCTTGGGATCTCCAGTCAACTAGGTTAGGTTTCCCTTATATTCCCTTCGTCTATGGGCTTTAGTCCCATTCCTCTTGACAACCTATACACCTTATCTGTGCTTAAGCCTTTTGTTAACGGGTCCGCAATGTTCTCCTTTGACCTCACATAGTCAACTAAGATAACACCCGTTGAGATAAGTTGTCGTACCGTGTTGTGTCTACGTCGAATGTGCCTTGATCTGCCATTGTACATCATGCTTTGTGCTCTAGCAAGAGCAGACTGATTATCACAATGTAAGCAGATCGCCTTAAACGGCTTTGGCCATCTTGGAATATCTTCCACAAATTGACGTAGCCACTCCGCCTCTTCCCCGCTTTAATCTAAAGCGAGGAATTCGGATTCCATCGTGGATCTAGCTATAACCGTTTGCTTGGAAGACTTCCAAGCTATAGCTGCGCCAGCAAGTGTAAACACGTAACCACTTGTTGATCTGTGATCCTTTATATCCGATATCCAGTTCGCGTCAGTGTATCCTTCGATCACTGCTGGATCACGGGTATAATGCAATCCACATTCTCTTGTGTATCTTATGTATCTAAGCACCCTCATGATAGCTTTCCAATGATCCTCGCTTGGATTACTGGTGTATCTACTTAGCCTACTCACAGCATATGCTAAGTCGGGTCTAGTACATGTCATTAGATACATGAGACTGCCATGGATCCTTGAGTACTCTAACTGAGAAACACTCTCACCTCTATTCTTCCTTAGGCGTTGGGTATTATCAATTGGAGTTCGAGCTACACTCGTGTCGTCCGAATTGAATTTTCCAAGGATCTTATCCACGTAGTGAGATTGACTCAACACAAGACCATTTTGGGTTCTAGTGATTTTTACTCCAAGAATCACATCCGCGAGACCATGTCTTTCATGTCAAACCTCGCTTTCAACATGTCTTTTGTTGAATTGATCATGTTATCATCACTCCCAATGATAAGCATATCATCTACATAAAGACATAAAATCACATAACCTCTTGGTGTGTCTTTAAAATAAACACACTTGTCGCACTCATTTATTTTGAAACCATTGTCAATCATGACATGATCAAACTTTTGGTGCCATTGTTTTGGAGCTTGCTTCAAGCCATACAAAGACTTGACCAATTTACATACTTTACCCTTGTTTCCAGGGGCGGAAAACCGTCAGGTTGTTCCATGTAAATTTCTTCTTATAAATCGCCATTTAGAAATGCGGTCTTTACATCCATTTGGTGAACTTCCAAATTTCTTAGAGCCGCAATTGCAAGAACCAATCGTATAGAGGTTATTCGCGTTACAGGCGAGTAAGTATCAAAGTAGTCTAGACCCTCCTTTTGTCTAAATCCTTTGATCACTAACCTTGCCTTGTATTTATCAATACTTCCATCAGCATTCATCTTCCTTTTGAATATCCAACGATATCCAAGTGGTTTACAACCAGGTGGAAGATCTACTTACTCCCAAGTATGATTTTGCAATATAGAATCAATTTCATTCTTAATTGCTTCTTGCCATTGAGGTCCTTCCGCGGAGGTAACCGCTTCGTGGTTGGTATTGGGCTCACCCTCAACCATATAGCTCATGAAGTCTGGACCAAAAGATTTTTCAACCCTTTGTCGGTTACTTCGTCTAAGCTCACCCTCCTCGACCTCGGGTCGTTCATGTCTTTCATCTAATTGCGTAGATGAACTTGGTCCTGCTTCATCTAACCATGTAGATGAACTTGGACCTGCTTCATCAACCGCTCTTGACGAAGGCGCATGTGTTTGTCCTAACATAGGAAACACATTCTGTAACACCCGTCTAATTATTTAAGGATTTTCGTTTAACTTGCGAAAATAAACACGACGTTATATGGAAATATTGTCGAATAATACGGGTGAATTAAAACTTTTACCATTTGAAAATATTACAATTTAATATCTAACGAATTGTCGTTTAAAATAACGACGAAACAACGTGCGAAAGCTTTATTCTAGTGTGTTCGGTTCTTGTACGCTGCTTGATCTTCATCCGGGAACTCTTGATATTTACCTGTGATCAAAACCAACTTAAAAGTTAGTTTTGATGCTTAACTAATAGTTTAAACAAGTTCTAAAACATCTAACAACAAACATCATTCAAATTGCCAGCTTTTGGGTCTCTCGCGGGCCGCGAGAGACATAACAAAAGCCTACGCGGGCCTCGTCAAGCGTCGCGTGTCACGACATACTCTACTTCCTCCGTCGCGTGGCGCGGGGGATGCACAGTTCCAGCAGGTTCAGTTCTGCAACCTGCATTTTTCAGCAATTCAAGTTTTTACGAAAATGTGCATAACTTTCAAACTACACATCCGTTTTACCCGATTCTTTTTCCTACGCGTCTGTAATTTAATTTTCCATCTAATGGAGTTAAAATCCAACATCCGGATTAACAAAATTTCAGACTTTTAAGTCTTCGGCTTATTACCCCTTTTACCCAAATTTTGACCCGTTCTTGTAATTGTCAAACAATCATATTTATTTGACTCCGATTCTCATAAATTCCATAAATTCATTGTTATTTATCATAAGAGGGTCAAAATCCCGGTTTACATACATTCTTGAACCCGTTTTTACTCAAATGTTTATTTTGACCCGTTAAGGGTATTTATGTCCTTTTAGGCATAAATCTCGCTCAATTATTTTTTATACCATATTTTCACATTAGTTCTCAAATGGTCTTCCACCACAATTATATTTGTGGTGGATTTGATATAGTAAACTATATATGCCGCGTTTTACTTCTCGGTTTTTCATATTACGAAAAAGACCTATTTCTAGGCAATTGACCCACAAAGGTTTATGCCTATCACCTTGATGCTTATCTAAGGATTACATGATTATAATACGTGATTCCCAAATCACCCATTGGATCCGTTTGCCTGATTTACCCATCAAAGGTATATTTACCAACATTAGTCCTTCATTTACGATGAAGGACTTTCACTACAATTATGACCAAATCGCACATTTAAGATGTAATCTCATTGATGTGTACCTGGCTCGGGTCAACAAATTGACCCGATTTATACCTCTCTTTTATTATCACATATTCTATGGACGCAATTAACCAAATCGCTAATCGCTCATGTTAACACAAGACTTAACAACCATATTAATCGATATTGTCAAATGGTGTTATCACACCATCTGACCCGTTTGGCCTATAAGACCAAGCATTTTCATAAGTAGCAAAACATGGTTATTAATTACCAATTTGTTCATTCGACCCATTTCGGATTTTTACCACTAGACCCCTTTTTTTCTCTTAAACTCTTTTCTTATATTTTTACCCATTCGGCTTACGCCACGGGTGCCCCTTTTTGAACTTTAATTTACTTTAGTCGATACTTGACTAAATTTCCATTTTTACCCAATTTCCCATTACTAGTTACGCTATAAGGTAACCTTAAGAAAACTCTTAAACTCCTAACCAATTCATGATTAGTTTACCATTTTGCCTTTTTCACCATTAATCATGGTTTAAAACGTTTCTATTTGTTCCGACCCAATTCGTTTCGTGTCGGAACCCATAATTCGAACCAAATCCTTTGTCGTATTTATCGCCTATAAAATAAACACGTATACTACAAGTAGGTGTAAGTTTTACTTACCTTGCATCCGAAACACGCTTTTACTTCACACTTGATTCATTTGACCCGCTCACTCATCAAGCTTCCACCTAGCTCGTTAGACGTCAAACTATCATCATAATTCATAAGATGGTTAGATTAGTCATTATCAATTATGACTACTCCATCTAACGGGTCTTATGTCGACTTTATCATTTGATTAAATCATTGGTTAGTTTGACTTCCTAGAAGTCAATTGATCTATCAACATACTCAAATGCACACTTCACATGGAATTTCAACATTTTAGCTTCGTTTAAGCATTTTAACAAACACCTAGTGGGCATAATTTTTACATAACCATTACTAGGTTCTTGACATGTTACTTTCATCTACTTTCACTTCAATTAACAAATCTATACTAATTTTTAACATCAATAATCTCAGATTTGCCACACAAATTCAGATTTCACTAGAATAAGAACCATAATTCTAGTGTTTATTTGGTTTCTACAAACTCACTAATCACCTACAATGGTGATTATATACCCCACAAGTATAATGCTAGGTTTTAACAAGAAATAATCTAGGGTTTATCCCTAGATGCCATATTACTTCTAGTTTCATCCATGCAAGAGATAATCAAGCTCAATTTCAGTTTTTCACAATTAACCTATAATTCAAGATGAATCAAAACATCAAATTTTTGCATACCTTATGATCCCCTCAACAAGGTGATCACTAATTCGTGCTTGAAAATCGATTTGGAGCTGATTTGAACCCTCAATCTGATCAATTTTGTCATGCTCTAGGGTTTGGTGGGGAGCCAGTGTCGCCCCCTGTGTTCTTGTTCGACCAGGACCTCCATTTGGGGTGTTTGGTTTTATTTTTGTTTTAAAACTAATAATAATAGTTTCAAATTTAACAACATTGGCCCCTCTAATTTGATTAGTTAATTAAGTAGGGCACAACCTACTTATTTCTAACAATATTCCCCACTTATTAACTAGGTTAAACATTCCTAATTAAATTAGTGGGTTTTGGGAATCTATGACTAAGTTTAGTTTAAGTCCCGTTAACTCGGGCCTTCTACAAATTTTATTTCCCAAACACATTCTTTTTCTCTTTTTATTAAATATTAGATTTAGTTATATAAATTCTAATATTTTCTGGCTTAACTTTTACCACTAACGGTTCTTTAGCCGTCTTTTAGTGTTAACGTGGCTTGATTACCAAACCCGTTTTTGGGTTGTTACAAGTCTACCCCCCTTAAAGAGGTTTCGTCCTCGAAACCTTTTCTTACATAATTCATAGAGTTTAACTCAATGTATTCAATTCGAGAAATCTATTAAACATTACTTATACTTTTATCCAATAGTTTGTATTACCAGAAAAGTATGGTAACATCTTTTTGGTTACTAATTGTTTACATAACTCATACGACATAGTGCGACTTGAAACATCGTAATCTCGTTATTTCCACTAGTTTAGTTAACTTAGCGATATCCATCACTTTCATATACTATCGAATTCTTTATGAATCCGTTACTTTGACCCGTTTAAAGGTCTTTAGTGAAATCTTTCACTTTTAGCAACCATTTCTTTTGTTTTCATTCTCATTTATTCGATTCAGTTATATTGAATCCACCGCTTACAAGCGACCAATTTTATTTAAATGACCTTAACCGGTCTCACTAACTAGACTTATTAGTCCAGTTACTTTTTACCACTCGCTTGGTTATAATGTGATTCTACTTTCACATTGCATTTCTTGACCGTGATCGTGTCACATCATGTTTAATTTATATCGATTTTTTATTTTTTATTTTATTTTTTTATTATTTTTTTTTCTAAAATATCTCTTTTCGAATATGTCGTCTTGTGCCTATCAGTGTCAAGACTTGTATCTTTTATGCTTACTATTTAAATTCCTATTAGAATTTATATGTGTAAATACGTTATTTCTTACTAAAACCGAAGTTTTAGTTTTAGGATCTTCTCTTTAACTTTTGTCAATTACCCATACCAGGATATTGACAACCCATAATTTATTGTTTTCCGTTCTTAGTTTTTTATACGGGGAATCGTAACAAGTTCCCTTACCTCACACTATCGACCCGGAGGTTCCTTCACTTAACCTCGTAGGCTATTTTCCTTAGGCTTTCACCTCTTTGAGGCGAGGCCCTTATGATTCTTTTTGCTTCAATTTATGACCCGTGGGTCAATTTGGCCCCGTAGACCCTTGCTCTAATTAATATCCCGTAGGTTATGATGATCCCGTAGATCATCTTTTATTCTAGTCTTTATTCAATTGTCTATTTATACTTATATAGCTTTAAAGCATCCTTTGCCATGTTTGAAATCATTTAATTTTACTTTTGAACTTTAGTTGACCTTGACCGTAGTCTAAGGTTTCATTTGTTTACTTTCGGACTATCCCTCCGACTTTACGACTTCTAGCGTCATTTACATGTCGATTTGTCTTACGCTTACCATTACTCGGTTCATACTTATACTCCTTTACAACCCATTACCTGGGTCCTTCTATCTTATTGTTTTTAGCCTTCCGGTTTCACCGGTTTGCGTTTTCCTATTTTATTAAGCGTTATTCCTTGATTGACTCGTTTGATTCGTTTTGGGTGAATTTCCATCACTTATGAATGTCGAACTTCATTCTTTATTTGACCCGTCCAACTTTGAAATGGTTGAACGTAATTCCCAAAATTCATGTTTGCGAAAATTCTTGTCATCTTTTAGTCATGACTCATATTCCGAGTCTTTTGACTTTCTATTTCGCGTTCCTGTTTCTCAGTCTACGCATGTGTTTAAATCCTTACCCACCAACCGGGTGTTTTACCGAAGTCGTTATTATTGCAACCCTTACGGTATGCATTATGACTTCGTTTCGCTTTTATATTCCTACTTTGTTCTCAAATTTGATGTTTTACAAAATCGGCCCGTCTAGAGTCATATTTGCATTTTCCGGGTTCGAGTGTAATCACACCCCTCCCAATTGCATACCTTAATCCTTTTACATTAATCTTTGTCCCTTCACTCGGGCTCATCATCCTAATGTAATACGCTTCCGTCACCCGGCTGTGCGTTTACATTATTATCAAATATTTTGCTCATTTGATTCATTTGGGTACTTTTAAGTTAGTCCCATTCACCCCGCCCTTACTACATCGGATGTAAACGTGTCCGCCATAAGAAGTTCATGGTATCATATGCCACTACTTACTTGGCCAGAGTAAGCGATTAACACATGACACACATGACCTTTTTATAGTTTTCACATCACGCCCTATGTAAGTAACGCCTCTATTTGTTTCTCTTGGAAACAATATCCCGAATACATTTTCTATTCGGGTTTTTCCAAGTTTTTAATCTGCTTATGCAACTTTCAATTTCTACTTATTTGTTGCATATTACTATTTGTGCGATTATTTAAAATGTGCACCTGGTAATGTTTGCCCCGACGGGCGTTCCTTGCCATTAACCTTGTTCGCGGTCGTTACGCGATTTAGTCCTCGGTGAGCATGCTCCTTTTGTCATACTTCGGACCGTTCCATCATCATATCCACAATTCGTTTGACTCTCATTATCTTCAAACGCGAGTGTCCTTCAATTAAAACATTCACAAAAGTTAGTAACGTCAACTTTAATAATCGCCCGTATTATAATACAAGGCTTTTTCTACTTTACGCGTCAACGCGCGTATTTTCGTCAACTATATCAATCATTTTAATTGGGGTAACGTGTATCACACGATAGCCATATGTGTTGTTTACAACACTTTAGCATGCTAAACTATTAACATACTTATACTTACCGGATTTGCGATCAAGCCTCGAACCGAACACCAATCTTTATTAAGAGCATAAGGTTTAAGTCCAAGCATAGTTTTCCCACCATACTTGAATCTCTTAAACCAAGGCTCTGATACCAACTTGTAACACCCGTCTAATTATTTAAGGATTTTCGTTTAACTTGCGAAAATAAACACGACGTTATATGTAAATACTGTCGAATAATACGGGTGAATTAAAACTTTTACCAATTGAAAATATTACAATTTAATATCTAACGAATTGTCGTTTAAAATAACGACGAAACAACGTGCGGAAGCTTTATTCTAGTGTGTTCGGTTCTTGTACGCTGCTTAATCTTCATCCGGGAACTCTTGATATTTACCTGTGATCAAAACCAACTTAAAAGTTAGTTTTGATGCTTAACTAATAGTTTAAACAAGTTCTAAAACATCGAACAACAAACAACATTCAAATTGCCAGCTTCCCGGGCTCTCACGGGCCGCGAGAGACTTAACAAAAGCCTACGCGGGCCGCGTCAAGCGTCGCGTGTCGCGACATACTCTACTTCCTCCGTCGCGTGGCACGGGGGATAGTCAATTGATCTATCAACATACTCAAATGCACACTTCACATGGAATTTCAACATTTTAGCTTCGTTTAGGCATTTTAACAAACACCTAGTGGGCATAATTTTTACATAACCATTACTAGGTTCTTGACATGTTACTTTCATCTACTTTCACTTCAATTAACAAATCTATACTAATTTTTAACATCAATAATCTCAGATTTGCCACACAAATTCAGATTTCACTAGAATAAGAACCATAATTCTAGTGTTTATTTGGTTTCTACAAACTCACTAATCACCTACAATGGTGATTATATACACCACAAGTATAATGCTAGGTTTTAACAAGAAATCATCTAGGGTTTATCCCTAGATGCCATATTACTTCTAGTTTCATCCATGCAAGAGATAATCAAGCTCAATTTCAGTTTTTCACAATTAACCTATAATTCAAGATGAATTAAAACATCAAATTTTTGCATACCTTATGATCCCCTCAACAAGGTGATCACTAGTTCGTGCTTGAAAATCGATTTGGAGCTGATTTGAACCCTCAATCTGATCAATTTTGTCATGCTCTAGGGTTTGGTGGGGAGCCAGTGTCGCCCCCTGTGTTCTTGTTCGACCAGGACCTCCATTTGGGGTGTTTGGTTTTATTTTTTGTTTTAAAACTAATAATAATAGTTTCAAATTTAACAACATTGGCCCCTCTAATTTGATTAGTTAATTAAGTAGGGCACAACCTACTTATTTCTAACAATATTCCCCACTTATTAACTAGGTTAAACATTCCTAATTAAATTAGTGGGTTTTGGGAATCTATGACTAAGTTTAGTTTAAGTCCCGTTAACTCGGGCCTTCTACAAATTTTATTTCCCAAACACATTCTTTTTCTCTTTTTATTAAATATTAGATTTAGTTATATAAATTCTAATATTTTCTGGCTTAAATTTTACCACTAACGGTTCTTTAGCCGTCTTTTAGTGTTAACGTGGCTTGATTACCAAACCCGTTTTTGGGGTAGAAGCAGAATTCTGTTTTGACAAAGGCGCAACTTTGAATTAAATCAGAGAAAAAACCTTTTTAAAACACAACCTGCTGTGGAAAAGAAAATTTAATCATAGCAGAATTGTTTGAGATTTACACGAACGGTGTTTTTAAATTTTGTTTTAAGATTGTAGGAATCCGTTCGTGCAAAATAAAATAAAAACTTTATAACTTAAATTACTGAATGAAAATAAAATACAATACAATTACAACTGAAAAAGGAAAAAAACAAGACCAAGAAAATCGAACAGAAACACCGTTCTTGGCTGAGGATCGTGTTAGACACGGGCCCCTTAAAACAAATTTCGTGTCTCCCAGGAGAACACGTTTGTTTCCAGGATACAACAGCCCAAGCAGTTGTACTGCCGGTCTTGACTCCAACCCAAATGAGTACCTCGAACGCTTGAAGAAGATGAAGTATTCAGAGAGAAGAAAGTTGATTGCTGTATGTTTTTCGGTGTGTCGAATCTGGTGAAAGGTGCCTCCTATTTATACACCAGGTCTGAACTCAAAACTGAAAAATAAATTAAATGGAGAATTAAACTGCATTATACGTCTTTAATGCACTTTAATTCGTCACTTAATTCTCAGTCAAACGCATTAACTTCATCAGTTTCGAATTCTGTAACGTAACTGCACAGCATTAACTGCTGCTGGAAGCTTCTGCGCGCGCGCGCGCAAGACACACTGGTGCGCGCATGCAGGTCTGCACGCTTCAAGCGTGGTGCGACCTTTTGGCTCACTGCCATGCGCGCTTGTGCCCCACTGGCTCAAACCCATGCGCACCTATGCGCGTGCGCCGCGTCACCTGTAAGCCTCCAGGAGCACGCCACACAGTCGCGCCGTTTTGGCTTACTTTGGTGCGCCGCACACGACACCTCAGTGCCCATGCTCCATGCGCGAGAGCGCGCCACCATGCCACGTGTACTCGCGCGCGGATACGCATGACTGCCACGTCATACATCACTCCGCGCGGACCCCACATGGGTCATACGCCTGCTTGCCACTTGGTCCTTGCAGCCACTGTGCTCCACCACACGCATGTGGTCAAAAATACAAAGGAGGCTCGCGGCGATGCGAGTGTACGAAGTGCAAAGTGCGCCATCAAAGCGCCACATTGCGCCTCATCGCCCGGGCCACGCGCGCGCGCGTGTGCGAGTGCGAGTTAGGGTGCTCCGCACCCTTCGCGAGTACACTAGTGAGTGCTTCCATGAAGCAATAAAGATGGAGAGTTCCCACTTAAATACCCCTTTAAGTTCCATCTCTCATCCGATGTAGGACAAGGTACCACTTTCCTACTTATTTCAGCATTCAAGTTTCAAACACCAAACTTTGAGCATCGATATCTCATTCATCTTAGCTCCGTTTTGGACGTGGTTTAGTTCGTTGCGAAGCTCTTCCAACATAGAACACAAACCCACAAATAAATATATAAAACCCGCTCATTTTATTATATTTATTTCTAGTCCAAAATAGGAAAAAATAATTTTCCTATATTTGTGAAAAATGCTATTTTCACAAAATTTCCAACAATCCCCCACATGAATAGAAATCGATCTATCAAGTTTCAACGATACACGTTCAACAGTTGAGTATTGCAAGATAGGTAGGTGTAACCTTTGAACCTACTTTTGTGAAGCATACTTAGCCTCCTAGGGTCTTGTAGACGCGGTTTCTTTGAACAATCCCCCATTTATGTAGGCGACAATATACATTCACACAATACTCTCCCTAGTCGAGTCAAGTCGTCATGGTTGTGTCCGTTAATGGTCATGGAACACGACCCTGGTTCTGCGAGACCTCTAGGATTTGCGCCTCCCCACAAATCCATTCGAAGCGACCCCACTTCTCTCTAACATAGGTGATTCCTCTGAATCATTAAAAGCATCATGGTTAATTTGCATTTCCTCAAAATCCTTAACCTCAACATGTTTAACCTTTCCTTCATGTCACTGATTGGAATGGACTAGGAAGTATACACCTCCCTTTATTGATTTTGGGGCACCCCCCACAGTGACTCCCTTTGGGTTTATGATTAAGTTTGCCTATTGAACCTAGATCTTGGGATCTCTAGTCAACTAGGTTAGGTTTCCCACATATTCCCTTCATATATGAGCTTTAGTCCCATTCTTCTTGATAACCTATACACCTTATCTGTGCTTAATCCTTTTGTTAATGAGTCCGTAATGTTCTCCTTTGACCTCACATAGTCAACTGAGATAACACCCGTTGAGATAAGTTGTCGTATTGTGTTGTGTCTACGTCGAATTTGCCTTGATCTGCCATTTTACATCATGCTTTGTGCTCTAGCAAGAGCAGACTGATTATCACAATGTATGCAGATCGCCGTCAACGACTTTGGCCATCTTGGAATATCTTCCACAAATTGACGTAGCCACTCCGCCTCTTCCCCGCTTTTATCTAAAGCGACGAATTCGGATTCCATCGTGGATCTAGCTATAACCGTTTGCTTGGAAGACTTCCAAGCTATAGCCGCGCCAGCAAGTGTAAACACATAACCACTTGTTGATCTGTGATCCTTTATATCCGATATCCAGTTCGCGTCAGTGTATCCTTCGATCAATGCTGGATCACGAGTATAATGCAATCCATAGTCTCTTGTGTATCTTATGTATCTAAGCACCTTCGTGATAGCTTTCCAATGATCCTCGCTCAGATTACTGGTGTATCTACTTAGCCTACTCACAGCATATGCTAAGTCGGGTCTAGTACGTGTCATTAGATACATGAGACTACCAATGATCCTTGAGTACTCTAACTGAGAAACACTCTCGCCTCTATTCTTCCTTAGGCGTTGGGTATTATCAATTGGAGTTCGAGCTACACTCGTGTCGTCCGAATTGAATTTTCCAAGGATCTTATCCACGCAGTGAGATTGACTCAACACAAGACCATTTTGGGTTCTAGTGATTTTTTACTCCATGAATCACATCCGCGAGACCCATGTCTTTCATGTCAAACCTCGCTTTCAACATGTCTTTTGTTGAGTTGATCATGTTATCATCACTCCCAATGATAAGCATATCATCTACATAAAGACATAAAATCACATAACCTCTTGGTGTGTCTTTAAAATAAACACACTTGTCGCACTCATTTATTTTGAAACCATTGTCAATCATGACATGATCAAACTTTTGGTGCCATTGTTTTGGAGCTTGCTTCAAGACATACAAAGACTTGACCAATTTACATACTTTACCCTTGTTTCCAGGGGCGGAAAAACCCCCAGGTTGTTCCATCTAAATTTCTTCTTGTAAATCGCCATTTAGAAATGCGGTCTTTACATCCATTTGGTGAACTTCCAAATTTCTTAGAGCCGCAATTGCAAGAACCAATTGTATAGAGGTTATTCGCGTTACAGGCGAGTAAGTATCAAAGTAGTCTAGACCCTCCTTTTGTCTAAATCCTTTGATCACTAACCTTGCCTTGTATTTATCAATACTTCCGTCGGCTTTCATCTTCCTTTTGAATATCCAACGATATCCAAGTGGTTTACAACTAGGTGGAAGATCTACTAACTACCAAGTATGATTTTGCAATATAGAATCAATTTCATTCTTAATTGCTTCTTGCCATTGAGGTCCTTCCGCGGAGGTAACCGCTTCGCGGCAGGTATTGGACTCACCCTCAACCATATAGCTCATGAAGTCTGGATCAAAAGATTTTTCAACCCTTTGTCATTTACTTCGTCTAAGCTCACCCTCCTCGACCTCGGGTCGTTAATGTCTTTCATCTAATCGCGTAGATGAACTTGGTCCTACTTCATCTAACCATGTAGATGAACTTGGACCTGCTTCATCAACCGCTCTTGACGAAGGCGCATGTGTTTGTCTTAACATAGGAAACACATTCTCAAAATATGAGACGACGTTAGGATTTGCTTCTATGATAGTGTGTTTATGTACATGGGGATTCTTGGACTCATGTACAAGAAAACGATGCGCACTACTTTGATGTGAATATCCAATGAAAATGCAATCAACAGTTTTGGGTCCTATCCTAAGAGCCTTAGGAGGTGGTACAATCACCTTAGCTAGGCACCCCCCACACTTTCAAGTATTTGTACGAAGGCTTCCTTTTTCTCCATAGCTCATATGGAGTTTCGTCCCTATTTTTCAAAGGTATCTTGTTCAAAAGATAGTTTGCTGAGAGAATGGCGTCCCCCCACATTTCTCGGTTCACTCCCGAGCTTATCAACATGGCGTTCATCATCTCTTTCAATGTGCGGTTCTTACATTCCGCAACGCCATTTGATTGTGGAGAATAAGGTGGTGTACACTCATGTACAATGCCACTTTTTGCGCATAAATCCGCAAAAGGTGCAACATATTCACCTCCTCGATCGCTTCTCAAAGATTTTATCTTCTTTTTAAGTTGATTCTCAACTTCGTTTTTTGTACAAGATAAACTTCTTTATTGCTTCGTCTTTACTTTTAAGTAAATACACGTAGCAATATTTAGTACAATCATCAATAAACGTGATTAAGTACTTATTTCCTCCACGCGTGGGAACCGCTTTTAAATCACACACATCGGTATGAATTAAATTAAGGGGTTCGGTTATTCGTTCAACCGATTTAAACGATGATCTCGTAAGTTTGGATTCAACACATGTCACGCATTTGTGATTGGACTCGATATGGAATGTTGGTATCAAGTTTAATTTAATTAAACGTCGTAATGAATTAAAATTTACATGTCCTAGTCTACCATGCCAAACATTAGAAGACTCAATCATGTAAGTAGAAGTAGAAATTTCATTCAAACTTTTGTTTTGGTTTACAACCATTACATTCATTTTAAACATACCATTAAGGGCATAGCCATTTCCAATAAACATTCCACGTCTAGACAAGTCAAAATTTTCCGATTCAAACACTAGACGAAATCCAAACTTGTTGAGCATCCATCCCGACACGAGATTCTTTCGTATCTCTGGGACATAAAGCACATTTGTCAAGGTAAGCTCCTTGCCCGAAGTCATCTTCAAAACGACCGTGCCTTCCCCCTTGATGCTTGCGGTAGCTTTATTCCCCATATAAAGCTTTTCTTCACCCGATGCTTCCTTGAATGTAGAGAAAAGAGCCTTGTCTCCACAAACATGGCGGGTTGCACCCGTGTCAACGAACCATCCTTTTGGGTTTTCACCCACTGCGTTGACTTCTTCAATCATAGCCGCTTCCTCGGTTATCATTGCAATCAGAGGCATACCATCCTCATCAACCATATGCGCACGCTCACGCTTAGGTTTCTTGCATTGGTTAGCACGGTGCCCCGTCTCGTTACAGTTGTAACAAGTACGTTGGAAAGGCGCAAGCTTCTTTTTCACAGCCCCCTTTTTCGGTCCAAGGTTGTTAACCTTTGCTTTCCCTTTGTTGTTGTTTTTACCCTTGCCTTTCTTGCCTTTTGAGGACTCTCCCACTTCCACCATGTTTGCTTTAGCCGAAGCTTGCAAAATGGTGCCTTTTTGGGCCACCATGTTGTCCTCTTCTATACGAAGACGGACGACAAGTTCCTCAATCGTCATTTCCTTCCGCTTGTGTTTAAGATAATTCTTAAAATCCAACCAAGCAGGAGGTAATTTCTCAATCATGGCTGCCACTTGAAACGTCTCGCTAAGTACCATTCCCCTCAGCGTGGACATCATGAAGTATAATCTGTAACTCTTGGACTTGGTTTATAACAGTCTTGTTATCGACCATTTTGAAGTCCAAGAAACGGGCGGACAACAAATTTTCTTTGTTCCCGCATCCTCCGTTTTGTACTTTTTCTCCAAAGACTCCCCATAATTCTTTGGAAGTCTTGATACTATAGTACACATTATACAGTGCATCCGAGAGGACCGTTGAGAACATAGCCTCGATATATAAAGTCCGAGTGCTTCCAAGCTTCTACCGCGCTCAGAGCCTGAGCGTCGGTCTCCCATTCCGCCGGTTGGGGAACGGTCCTCATTCAAGAACCTCGCAAGATAGAAAAACATTTTCTGTTGTCACCTTTTGAAGTGGAGACCCGAGAACTTCTCGGGTCGTTCAGCATGATTCGCCACTGTGGACGCTCCCACAGTGTTGGCAGGGGTACCAACCACAACATTGTTGTTGCTCGTGTTCACATTTTCAGTCGACATTTTGAAAAGTTTCAAGAAAAACAAGTTAAAATCTGTTTTTCAAAAATAATAAAGACGCTACTTTTATTATTATTAGGAGTTCAAAAAACCAGCCGTGTAGCTTCTAAGTCCAACTTTGAAGACTACAACAGGAGATTTTTAGGACTCAGCGACAGAAAGGAGTAGAAGCAGAATTCTGTTTTGACAAAGGCGCAACTTTGAATCAAAACAGAGAAAAAAAACCTTTTTAAAAACACAACCTGTTGTGGAAAAAAAAAATTTAATCACAGCAGAATTGTTTGAGATTTACACGAACGGTGTTTTTAAAATTTGTTTTAAGATTGTAGGAATCCGTTCGTGCAAAATAAAATAAAAACTTTATAACTTGAATTACTGAATGAAAATAAAATACAATACAATTACAACTGAAAAAGGAAAAAACAAGACCAAGAAAATCGAACAGAAACACTGTTCTTGGCTGAGGATCGTGTTAGACACGGGTCCCTTAAAACAAATTTCGTGTCTCCCAGGAGAACACGTTTGTTTTCCAGGATACAACAGCCCAAGCAGTTGTACTGCCGGTCTTATGAGTTCCTCAAACGCTTGAAGAAGATGAAGTATTCAGAGAGAAGAAAGTTGATTGTTGTATATATTTCGGTGTGTCGAATCTGGTGAAAGGAGCCTCCTATTTATACACCAGGTCTGAACTCAAAACTGAAAAATAAATTAAATGGAGAATTAAACTGTATTAGACGTCTTTAATGCACTTTAATTCGTCACTTAATTCTCAGTCAAACGCATTAACTTCGTCAGTTTCGAATGCTGAAACGTAACTGCACAACATTAACTGCTGCTGGAAGCTTCTGCGCGCGCGCGCAAGACACACTGGGGCGCGCGTGCAGGTCTGCACGCTTCATGCGCGGTGCGTCCTTTTGGCTCACTGCCGTGTGCGCGTGCGCCCCACTGGCTCAAACCCATGCGCGTGCGCCACGTCACCTGTAAGCCTCCACGAGCACGCCACACAGTTGCGCCGTTTTGGCTCACTTTGGTGCGCCGCGCACGACACCTCTGTGCCCATGCTCCATGCGCGAGAGCGCGCCACCATGCCACGTGTACTCGCTCGCGGATGCGCATGACTGCGGCGTCATACACCACTCCGCGCGGACCCACCTGGGTCATACGCCTGCTTGCCACTTGGTCCTTGCAGCCCCTGTGCGCCATTAAAGCGCCACATTGCGCCTCATCGCCCACGCCACGCGCGCGCGCGTGTGCGAGTGCGAGTTAGGGTGCTCCGTACCCTTCGTGAGGACACTAGTGAGTGCTTCTATGAAACAATAAAGATGGAGAGTTCCCACTTAAATACCCCTTTAAGTTCCATCTCTCATCCGATGTGGGACAAGGTTCTACTTTCCCACTTATTTCAGCATTCAAGTTTTAAACACCAAACATTGAGCATCGATATCTCATTCATCTTAGCTCCGTTTTGGACGTGGTTTAGTTCGTCGCGAAGCTCTTCCGACATAGAACACAAACCCACAAATAAATTTATAAAACCCGCTCATTTCATTATATTTATTTCTAGTCCAAAATAGGAAAAAAATAATTTTCCTATATTTGTGAAAAATGCTATTTTCACAAAATTTCCAACAAGTGAATACAGTGCTGATAGACGCCTAACCTTACACGTAAAACTATTCAAAACTACGTCGTTTTGATTAAAAAATCCTCTTTTCTAATTAGTCACTTGCATATTTCATTTAGAATTGTAGCTAAACGACTGGTTCATAAAATATCATCGTATTATCTTGTTTATCTGCCTTTTCAATTTAGGGATGCAACTGTCCAATCTTCATCATTTTTTCTAAACCTTATGTTATATTACCGATGATGAATATTTTTACGATTATTAATAACATGAAATTGTGTTAGTCTTTTCAAAACTGGAGCCTCAAAGCTTATGAAATATTATAAGCAAAGAAATCTTAGATAACAGTGATTTATTTATTCTTATAACAAAGAGTTAATTACATCGTTAGTCCCTGTGGTTTATGTAAAGTAACAAAGTCAGGTACTAATAGTTTAAAATCACGTTTTAAGGTACTAACGTTTTATTTTGTAACAACCCAGGGTATTAACACTAACTTTGTTAATTTTTTTAGTCAAGTTTGAACGAAATTACTAAAATACCCCTTCTCAACTACAAGGGCTATTTATGTAATTAACTTTATCTTTCTTCCTCTTCTTCATTCAAAAATTAAAAGGCCCTGTTTCATTCACCATCACCGTCACTCACAGAGCCACGTCCACCGCTCACCACCACTGGCAACAATAAACTATAATCCGACATTATTGTAGTGTAGTGGCGGTGGTTTATGGTGTTGTAGCATTGTCATCGGGAAAAAAATCATGAGCACCTCTGTCACCGGAAATCCACTCCACAACCATCACCGACATCGATAACCAAACATACCACCACCAACAACATCCTGTTTAACCACCACCTTACCATTGCCACCTATTCACCACTTCGCCAAACCACCACATGTTCCCACCGATCACAACCGTCGGACCATTTTTGGTGTATAAGATAACCACCTCCATCGTCACCATCAACATCATCAACCATCTGCAACACTTACAACCAACACAAACCACCTTCAAACCACCGCAAAACCATTCAACACTTTCAACTTCCACCAACGATTCCACAAACCACCATCGCAGCCCTATAGCCACTATCGTTCATCACCACACCACTAACCTCTATTATTGATATAACGAGAAAAGTGTAGAAGCAAAAAAAATTGAGATCGGCGGTGAAGATGACCCTTGGGTGGCCGTAATAGAGGGCCATGTTTCTGGAGATTTGAGAACAATATTTGGGGAAGAAAGGATTTGGGGTTCTTGAGGTATAGATTAGTTACTAGCTGTAGGGATAGATAATATGTTATAATTACATAAATGATCCCTAGATTAGATAAAGTTAATTGCATAAATGGCCCTTGTAGTTGAGAAAGGGTATTTTAGTAATTTCATTCAAACTTGACAGAAAAAGTAACAAAAGTTAAGGAAATAAAAACTAAGGATAGGATAGTGATTTCTATATCATTTTGGATATCTTTTCTATACTATGTTTTTTATTGATACCTAAAACAACATCCTGTTTAACCACCACCTTACCATTGCCACCTATTCACCACTTCGCCAAACCACCACATGTTCCCACCGATCACAACCGTCGGACCATTTTTGGTGTATAAGATAACCACCTCCATCGTCACCATCAACATCATCAACCATCTGCAACACTTACAACCAACACAAACCACCTTCAAACCACCGCAAAACCATTCAACACTTTCAACTTCCACCAACGATTCCACAAACCACCATCGCAGCCCTATAGCCACTATCGTTCATCACCACACCACTAACCTCTATTATTGATCTAACGAGAAAAGTGTAGAAGCAAAAAAAATTTAATTGAATTTCGTTTGATTAGGGCCAAGTTCCTTAAAAACCTCTGTCTTTTTAAAAATATCCTGAATAGAAATTGCTAAAGTTATGGACTATAGCTGTAATTTTAGAAAGTTAGGGACTAAAGGTGGAAAAAGGACAAACCACATGGACTATCTGAGTATTTTTCTCTAACACAAATAAACGTTTATATTCTTATCTAATTTTTTGTTTAAAATTATTATTATTATTATTTAATATGATAATAATAAAAACAAATGTTTATCCTTATCTAAATATTTATTCTTATCTAATATTTTTGTTTAAAATTATTATTATTATTTAATATGAGAGATAAATAAAAAAATAAGGTGAGGAAGCACCAGAAGGTGACACTTGTCCAAAAAAGATTTTTGTTTATTAGTATAGAAAGATTAATGAATTTTAACTTGTTTATTAGTATAGAAAGATTAATGAATTTTAACTAGATATGTATATCACAAATTCGATCCTAGTCGGGTTTTGTTAAGTACATACTCCAATCCATTTAAATTCACTTTTATAATGTTAATTAAAAATTAGTTTATTAAGTTGTAAAATTGATGTTGCAACAGGAAAAGAAATTTAATGTTACTAATATAAAATTGATATTTTTTTAGTAATTTTTCATTTAAATTCAAACACCATCAACATTTGTTATTTGTTATAGAGTTAATTACACCGTTAGTCCCTGTGGTTTATGTAAAATAACAAGGTAAGGTACTAATAGTTTAAAATCACGTTTTAAGGTACTAACTTTTTATTTTGTAACAACCTAGGGTATTAACACTAACTTTTGTTACTTTTTCTGTCAAGTTTGAATGAAATTACTAAAATACCCTTTCTCAACTACAAGGGCCATTTATGCAATTAACTTTATCTAATCTAGGGATCATTTATGTAATTATAACATATTATCTATCCCTACAGCTAGTAACTAATCTATACCTCAAGAACCCCAAATCCTTTCTTCCCCAAATATTGTTCTCAAATCTCCAGAAACATGGCCCTCTATTACGGCCACCCAATTGCATAAATGGCCCTTGTAGTTGAGAAAGGGTATTTTAGTAATTTCATTCAAACTTGACAGAAAAAGTAACAAAAGTTAGTGTTAATACCCTAGGTTGTTACAAAATAAAAAGTTAGTACCTTAAAACGTGATTTTAAACTATTAGTACCTTACCTTGTTATTTTACATAAACCACAGGGACTAACGGTGTAATTAACTCTATAACAAATAACAAATGTTGATGGTGTTTGAATATAAATGAAAAATTACTAAAAAAATATCAATTTTATATTAGTAACATTAAATTTCTTTTCCTGTTGCAACATCAATTTTACAACTTAATAAACTAATTTTTAATTAACATTATAAAAGTGAATTTAAATGGATTGGAGTATGTACTTAACAAAACCCGACTAGGATCGAATTTGTGATATACATATCTAGTTAAAATTCATTAATCTTTCTATACTAATAAACAAGTTAAAATTCATTAATCTTTCTATACTAATAAACAAAAATCTTTTTTGGACAAGTGTCACCTTCTGGTGCTTTCTCACCTTATTTTTTTATTTATCTCTCATATTAAATAATAATAATAATTTTAAACAAAAATATTAGATAAGAATAAATATTTAGATAAGGATAAACATTTGTTTTTATTATTATCATATTAAATAATAATAATAATAATAATAATTTTAAACAAAAAATTAGATAAGAATATAAACGTTTATTTTTGTTAGAGAAAAATACTCAGATAGTCCATGTGGTTTGTCCTTTTTCCACCTTTAGTCCCTAACTTTCTAAAATTACAGCTATAGTCCATAACTTTAGCAATTTCTATTCAGGATATTTTTAAAAAGACAGAGGTTTTTAAGGAACTTGGCCCTAATCAAACGAAATTCAATTAAATTAAGGAAATAAAAACTAAGGATAGGATAGTGATTTCTATATCATTTTGGGTCCGCTATATTTTTTAAAGCTCTCTCTCTTTCATGATACCTAATTTGTTTGCTGTAAATTTCACAATTAACATGAAAAATTAAATAAAAAATCAGCTTCTCAGTTACTTAACACTTAAGTACTATTGTTTGTATGGGCATGACTCCATGAGTGGTTATTGTTATGTTGCTGACTTAGGTGCTGTATGTTTTTTCTGTAGGAAAAGGTCTGCAGTCTGCGGACCACATCTGCAGGCATCTGCAGGAGAAGAGGTGGACCAAATGTCTGCAGTCTGCAAGGAGAAGAGGGTTTGTTTTTTTTTTTTATATAAAACCTCTTCTAGGTTTAAAACACACACACAACACACAATATCTCTCTCTACTCTCTCTCTACAATCTGCACCACCGCCATCATCACCACCGCCACCACTTCACCAACGCCACCACCGTCACCACTACACCACAGCCACCACCGTCACCACTACACCGCAGATCGATGATGATGATGATGATGCAGATCGATGATGATGATGATGTAACAGATCGATGATGATGATGATGTAACAGATCGGTGACGATTTGGGGGTTTTGTTTCTGATCGATTTGGGGTGTTTTGTTTGCCATCGATTTAGGGTTTCGGAGGTGGAGGTCGATGGGTGTCGGCGGAGGTGGGGGTTTCGGAGGTGGAGGTGGTGTCGATGATGATGATAACAGATGTGATCGATTTGGGGGGGGGGGGGGTTTGTTTCCGATCGATTTGGGGGTTTTGTTTGCCATCGATGATGATGATGATGATGATGATGATAACAGATGATGACGATGATGGTGTCGGAGCAGGGGTGTCGGAGGTGGAGGTGGTGGCGGAGCAGGGGTGTCGGAGGTGGAGGTGGTGGCGGAGTGGAGGTGGTGGCGGAGCAGTGGTGTCGGAGGTGCAGGTGGTGCCAAGAAAAGGTAAACGTCTGCGAGGAGAAGACTTGGGTCCATGTCTGCTCCAAGAAGAGGTCTCGCGGACCTTTTTTAATGAAAGGTCTGCGAGAAAACAAACAAGCTGCAGACATCAAACGTCTGCGCGCGTCTGCGTCGCGCAGACATAAGTGGCCAGAAGTACTTCTGGCCAAAAAACAAACAGAACCTTAGTGGCTTAGGTTTCACAAAATAGGGGGTGTTGCAGACAAAGAAGAAAGAGATAGGAAGAGAGAAAGGGAAAAGGGGGTGGGGTGGGGTAGGGTAGGGTAGGAATAAGGTGGGTCCGCTATTTTTTAAATGTCCGGATGGTCCTTGTGGTTTAGATATATTTATTTTGTGTTATAGTAAGGGTCTTTTTGTTATGTCACACTCATTTAACTGAGAAAATTAACTGATGTTAGGCATAGGGACTATCCGGGAACGAAATTGCAAAAGTTGTGGACTATAGCTGTAATTTTAGAAAGTTAGAGACTAAAGGTGAAAAAGAGCAAACCACAGGGACTATTCTAACATTTTTCTCTTTTTATTATGATCGTATTAAATAATAATAATAATAATAATTTTAAACAAAAAATTAGTTAAGAATACATATTTAACAAAGTAATAATAATTTTAAACAAAAAATTAGTTAAGAATACATATTTAACAAAGTAAAATGTTATAATAAGTAAATAGTACATTAAAGTTCATTTTTAAAAGATAAATCACGATGAATGTATGTGTTAACATATGACATTATTATTAAACACGTGCAATATACGAGTTTTTTAAAAATGTATTTTTTATTATTTATTATATAAAATTACATTTATGCAAAATAAAAAAAAACAAAGTATTATGTTATAATAAGTAAATAGTATATCAATGTTCCCTTTTAAAATATAAATCTTGATGATTGTTTATATTAACATATGACATTATATTTTATTCAACACGTGCAATATACGAAATTTTTTAAAAATATATCTTTTTATTATTTTTTATATAAAATTATATTTATACAACCCGTGTAATTACGGGGTTTTAACCTAGTAATAGAAATAATAAAAAAAACAAGCAAACAAAAATCTTTGTGATATACATATGCATGTTACGTAAGTGGAAAAAAAAGGAAAATAAAGCATACTTATAAAATTAAAAGAAGCATATGGCAATGCACTTGCGGCAGTTTTGTTCTACATCTCCTTGATATGTATACTTTTTTTCGTAACTTCCAACTCTATATCACATTCAACTAACCTACCGAAGATTTTGGATGTGATACCCATCATCGTTCCTTCTAAAATCATTCATGATCGTTTCTGAACTAGATATTCTGTTCCGTTCATAACTCCGCTGCCATACCTCCATCGATTCCGTCGTTCGATTCCTTCGATCACAACCAGGTATCAAGTTATTATCACCCTCTTTGCCTTGTTTCTGTCATAATTCTAACTAAATTCTGGCATACGCAGCCGTTATTCAGACCGTCGCAGTCGCATCTAGTGTCGTGATCACTACCACATCATCCAGGTTTGATTCGCGACCCGAATACTAGTTAAGATCAGTTTATCCTTTTGGATATCACTTCTTTGATACCTTGATTTAAATGTTATTTATTTGTTTTGGTGATCGACCGCACAGGACGACCATAGTTGTTGTTCGACTCGTTTCCGTTTGATCATCCGAAGCTCTAATCATTGGTGTCCGGTTAGCTCCGTGTAGTGATTAAGGTATTCAAATCGAACCAGCATCCTATTTTAAGATGTTTATGCAAATTCCAGTTCATTCCGATGGTTCCGTCGACTAAGGTTTTTAAAATTTGGAAGTTGTTTATGACCTGACACTACTAGAAAACTGCTGCTATTCCTACATCAATTTCCGTGGGAAATCCGTGGGTAACTGCATTTACCCACAGATTTCCCACGAAAATGGGCCGTGGGAATTATGCTCGTGGGTAATTTTTTTCTGACGCATTTCCTACGGATTCTCCTACTCATTTCCCACACAATTGTTTGGTTAGAATTCTCCCACTTATTTCTCACGGAATTAATTTTCTTAACTTTCCGACGCATTTCCCACGGAATATTTATTTTTAAAAAATTTGTGTTAAATCAATTATATTTATATTTATTTTATATATTTTAATTTTCTTACACAATTCCTACGGAATTTTTTTTTCTTCCTACACAATTCCAACGGAATGTATTCGTTTTTCCTACGTAGTTCCTACGGAAATATTTTTTTCCTACACATTTCCAACAAAATGTGTTCTTAATTCCTACACAATTTCTACAAAAATAGTTTTTTTTCCTACACAATTCCAACAGAATGTATTATTTTTTCCCACACATTTCCTACGAATTTATCTTTGTTTCCTACACATTCCAATGGAATGTGACGAAACCTGTTAATTCTTTTTCCTACATGTTTCCTACGGATACATTTAAAAAAAAAAAATGCCTGCTTTTTCTTACTAAAAAATGCATGATGATAAATATGATTTGGAACATAAATTTAACAAATACAAATAACATAAATTCGAAGCACATTTAAATTACAAAAACTTCATACTTGCGACCCAAAACAGACGTCTTCAATTCATACTTGCAACCGGAACCGTAGAAATTGCCTAACAAAACATAAGGTTACATAAATAAAATGTACATATGAATAAAATGCAATCTTTATATTTAAATATTAAAATCCTATCATACATGCATACAAAGAAGGCAAGTAGTTCCAAATCTACCATTCATAGGACATGAAGATCAAAATCCACAACCTACAAGTCTGACAATGCTACAATCAACAAATAAATCTAGAAAATCATAGATCACAAACCATACAAAAACATTTATCAAACCATACAAAAAGCATTCATCTAATGCAAAGATATACATACCTTATGTGATGATTAAAGTTAATGAGCTACGAATATCTTGGTTAAGTTGAACCATACATATATGCATATTTTTATACTACATACTCATGTATAAGCAAGTTTGTAGTTGACCGGTTAGATACAAATGATCATTAAATAGTAGAATTAGAGCTAACCTTGAGACACCTTTACAGAGTTCGTGTCCAACCCTCAAACACCAAACACCTCCTAAATCCAGTGCTCCATTGAGTCAATGACCATAATTTCAATTTCCGAATGCGAAGTCTTTTTGTATTCCATAATTGAAAACAAAGTATCTAAATGTATTTGTATTCCATAACTGAAAACAAACAAAGTATCTAAATGTATACAAATAAATTGAAAAGTTGATATTTTAGATATAAGGAAACCACTTACAATATAAATATAGTCATGTTGAATTGTCCCAACAAACACCCACAAATTAATTTTGTTTATTAAGAATATTTTTTTTACGATAAATTGGATTCCTACGCATTTCCTACTAATCGTTAAAATAAAAACGAATTCCGTCGGAATTCCGTCGAAAATTTCCGACACATTTCTTACGCACACCGATTCCTACGAATTTCCGACTAATAGTTAAAATGAAAACGAATTCGGTGGGAAATCCGTGGGAAATCTCTGACACTTTTCCTACGCATAACAATTTGTGGCTTTTTTGTCACTTTTTTTGTCACAAAACTAAAACCCTTTCTTGTTCGTAGGAATTTCGTGGGAAAAGTGTCAGCATTTTCGTTCGTAGGAAACGTGTATGAAATTTTGGTAGGAATAGTTGTAGTTTTCTAGTAGTGTGAACAAAGAAGATGAACAAAGGTTCATGATCGGATTAACTGTATACTATGATGCGTAAGTGTGTGTGACTGTAGCAAAACTCACGATCCATAATATTCCCTTTAAATCTCTATCCATAATATTTGAATGAGAAAACATAAATCTAATGGTGATTTATTTCTAGATATTACACTACTAGAAAAATGGTCATTTTGCTACAGAAATTTCCTACGCAAAAAAATGCGTCGCAAATTCTGACACATTTACTACGCATTTCCTACGGAAAAAAGACCTTGATTTTTTTGGACAATTTGTGACACAATAGTGACAAATATACTAATTCTAAGTATTGTGTCGGAAATGCGTAGCAACTTGCTACGCATTTCCGACGGAACCATTATTTATTTGTTGAATTAGATTTATATGTTAAATTCATTTAAATATTAATTGTTGCGTCAGAAATGCGTAGCAACTTGCTACGCATTTGTGATGGAAAATTTATTACCGTATTGTGTAGGAAAAGTGTAGCAACTAGCTACGCATTTGTGATGGAAAATTTATGTGCCACCATATTAATATTAATAATAATAATAATAATCTTATTTGATAGTTGTAAATAAAAAGGATAATGGAGGCATAATGTTTTACACATAAATGAGCCAATCAAAAGCTTTAGTTAAACTTCACATGGATCACCATCCTATGGTCCATTGCTCACCTAATTTTCAATCCAACGATTTAAAAATACCTCTAGAAACACAAAATCCTTAAACCCACAAATATCAAAATACAACCCTCAAAACTGCTAATCGATCTTCTCCATCTCAAACCCTAGATCTTATCTTCTCCATTGCTCACCTAATTACGAGCTTTCAAAATACCACCCTCAAAACTGCTAATCGATCTTCTCCATCTCAAACCCCTAGATCTTATCTTCTCCATCGATCTTCGATCTTCCGATTTCGAGCTTTCACTACCCCGCCCCCCCTTCGGTTCCCTGTAACCTGACAAAACGGAGCACCTCCGGTCGGTTCACCGGCCACAGCCCATAATTAATCCAAATGGTGTTTAATTTCAGGTATGTCACACACATGATGTTCCCGATGAATGTCGCCTCCACGCTGCCATTTCAGTCCATCTACCGCCTCTTCACCGGAAGAACCCACCATGGGTAGATCTTCGGGTTCCTAAATCTACTCCGATTGTGGCGGCTAAGACGTGTTGGTAAATTGTTCTCAAGGTTAGAGAAAGATACGAGATTCAGCTACTTCTGGACCAGGTGCACCACTTCAACCATCCGTGTGTCGGATATGCAAGCAAGAATGAATCTAAGTTGCTATTTGGATTTAGATTTCGATTGGGAATGCGATTCAGATTTGGGTTCGGATGGCTTTGAAGTTATGCCCAAGATAAATTTATGTTGTAAATTTGTGAATGCGATTCAGATTTAGATTTCGATTTGGGAATGAGATTCAGATTTGTTTGTAAATTTGTATAAATTTATGATTAATGTTATTGAATTTTTATAGTTTTTAGTTATATTTGCTTTTGTATCCGATCTCTGGGATGTTTTATAAATAGAATAAAACTAGAAAAACATTAAATCTCTCGGATGCTTAGAAAATGTGTAGCAATTTATGACAGCCCTTTTCTGTCAGAAATAGGTAGGCAAATGCGTAGAAAATGCGTAAAGAAACCTGTTTCCTACGAGTGGTTTAACTACATATGCATTTCGTCACAAATTCGTAGAAAATTAAATTTCGTGACAATTGTGTAGCAAAAATTAAAAATTAAGTTCCGTTAAATGGGTAGGAAAATGCGTAGAAAATGTGTAGCAATTTGTGACAGCCCTTTTTTGTCAGAAATGGGTAGGAAAATGCATAGAAAATGCGTAAGAAACCAGTTTCCTACGAGTGGTTTTCCTACATATGCATTTCGTCACAAATTCGTAGAAAATCGTGAGTTGTGATGCATTTCCTACGAAAAATGGTGTCAGAAATTTTAATTTTTCTAGTAGTTTTATGGGTGAATGCATGGGGTATTGGATACTGTGTAATTCATGGTATATACATGGGAATATTTTATTAACTAACACATATTTTAATCTTATAATATTTTATGTACTTGATACATATTTTATGTTTTAATCATTTTGTTAGAATATTATTAATCATGTTCTATAAATCTAAACATACACTTTATCTTAAATCTTTTTATAGGATGTTTGACACGTGTTGTTCGGTAAAAATAAAATAAAATTATACTTTAGTTATTTTTGTTAATAAAGGTTAAGACTAATATTCTTGTCGCCGGGAACCACTCAACGAATGAACCACTTAATGTATATGAATCTTCATAAAACTGATATGGGCGATAACGGGATTATAGGTTCTTAACCATTGAGCACGACTTGTTTTGTGTTGCTTTGCTTTGCTTGCTAATAAGGTACGAATTCTGTTTTCTTTCATCGTAGTATTATTATTCAAGTCCGTTACTTTGTAGTACGTATGTTTTTGCTAGTTGTTTCCGTTTCGTAGTTAGTATATATTGTAGCATGCAATAGACCTTAGATTTTTGTGCTCATTATTGCATGTTCCCTTTTAGACTTATGTCACGATATATTTATTTCTGATACGGCTTTGTACTCTGTCACCAGAGCAATTATATGTTAGACTTGTCGTTGGGGCGTCAACGATATGGCACTCATCGTGACGGTGCGTAACTAAAGTTCACGGCGTCTCTAGTTTGTGCTTGTGAAGCACCTGGCCCCTAGAGGAGAATAGATCGATCTTAGCTCTGACTCTTGACTCCTGTTGAGATGGAATAATGTGTGTACACCTACACGCACCGTCTCGGTACATGGACTATAGCTGTGTACCCCTCTGTTTAGGCTCGTGGGTGCTTCTATATTACGTGACTTGTTTTACTATTATATGATGTCACGTATGTCTTGTCTCTGTTATGATATGTTTGATATGATTATATGCATCTGTTTATGTTCAATATCTGTTATTGGTTCAGTATAAGTTTTGGGATTCAAGTTATATAAGTATCTGTTTCAATGCCAAAATTTAGACTTGGTTAACGTCAGTACCGTTCATGTTTCTGTTCGTATGTCTGCCTTACTTTTACTGTTGATTTCTCCGTTACTGGGCAACTTTTTGGCTCAGCCGTATTTTCTTTTTGGTGTTTGTCTTATGTGTTTACAGGTAATCAAGGGAAACAGGGATGAGTGAGAGTAATATGAAGTTCAAGTTTTAAAGTTTTCATTTTCTATTCATTTTAGTATTGAATAATATAAGACTTAGGTTTTCTGGTGGATTTGGGAGTTTTTGTTCTTGGATTCTTGCTTTTATTTGAAACTTGTTTGGATTTGGATATCTGTAATAGTGACATGCCAGCCTGTTGCGGGTTGGGGTGTTACAGTTATGGTATCAGAGCCCAGGCTCTTTCTTGTAGAAAACTTAAACAATAATAATTAAACATGTGAGTTAATGGGTAGACGTTGGGTTAGGTTCCATCTGTGTCATCTTCCGCATACTATGAAACTTGCCTCTTCTCACATGTATATCTTCTTTTCAGATGCCTCCTCGAAGAAAAATGAACAACAACAACAACGTCCCTATCGAAACTCTGATTGCTAATGCCGTCAATACAGCTATTGCAGGTTTAGTTCCCAACCTTCTACAACAGTTGCAGCAGAACAACTATAATGTACAACAACCCGGGGGAAACAACAACGGTAACAATAAAGCTCCTGTTACTGTCCTTGATTGGCTTTAGCGCTTCAGAAAGGAAAAGCCAAAATCATTTAGTACCGCTGCTACACCAGTTGAGGCGGAAAACTGGATTGCTCATATCGAGAAGTTGTTCGAAGTGATGGGCGTGGCTGATGAGTTCAAAGTTAGGCTTGCTAGTTATAAACTGGAGGACGATGCTCATAGGTGGTGGAAGACCTTGAAAGAAGCTCGTGGAGGAGATCAGTATACAACAACACTTCCTTGGGCTGAATTTCGCACTTTGTTTTATCAGCAGTACTTCACTGAAGCTGACAGAAGTGAGTATCTGAGAGAGTATGCTTCTATCAGGCAGGGGGATGATGAGCTTATTATGGAGTTCAAGGCTCGTTTTAGTCGTTTGGTTAATTTTCTGGGCCCTGCAGCAGGTACACCACAATAGCAGACTGATAACTTCAGATGGCCTATATGCGATCGAGATAGGAAGTTCATCCTGAACCTTCGTTTCACTGATATTACTGAGGTAGTTGATGGTGTCAAGAATTTGGATAATAAGAAGAAGCAACGGGAGAAGAAATCGGATGGTAATCGCAAGCGGTCTAGGGAAAGCGACCACAATAATTCTGACAATCGGGGTGGTAATGATCAACTCCAAGACCAAAGGGATCGTTCTGACAGGTACTACAACAATAAGTCGCGATATGAAAGAAATCGATATCAGAATCACAGGTCTGCTCAAAATTCGAAGCAACAAAATAAGGCCTTTAGAGCACAGCCGCATAATCAGCAAAACCCGAATCAGAACCGTGCTAAGATTCCTCCTTGTACTCATTATGGGAAACGTCATGGTGGTGCATGTCGCCTTGCTGAAGGCCGTTGTTTCAGATGTGGAGATTCAAACCACTTGATTAAGGATTGCACTCGGCCTGAGCAGCGAGCTAATACTGGTGGAAACACCAAACCTACTGGTGGAGGTCGAGTTTTCTCACTCACAGCTAAGGATGCAGCTAATGCCTCAGGTACGCTTTTCGGTTATGTGCATATTGGTGAATGTGATATGTATGCTCTTTTTGATACTGGGGCGACACATTCAGTGGTATCACTTTTGTTTGCTAAGTATTTGAAGTCTATGCCTACTACTTTAGAGTACCCTCTAGTTATATCTACTCCTTTGAGAGATGCTACTTTATATCTCATGTTTATAGAGATTGTCCGATCCGAATCGATTCTATCATCCGTACAACAGACTTGTATCCTATTCACATGAGTGATTTTGATGTTATTCTTTGTATGGACTAGCTATCGTAGCATAGTGTTTCAATCGATTGTCAGAATCCCCGCGTTCTGTTCGGGGATCCTCAATGCCCTGAACTTATTTTTCATGGGACTCAGCCTCGCAAATCTCTGAAGATTATCTCTGCACTGAAGGCTCAGAAGTTTCTATCGCATGGTTGTGAAGGATTTTTAGCTTCGGTGAAAGCCACATCTTCTGAAGAGCCTGATATTGATGATTATCCGACAGTCTGCGATTTTCCTGATCTCTTTCCTAAGGAGTTGCCTGGACTCCCACCAGATCGTGAGGTGGAGTTCACAATTGATCTTATTCCTGGTGCTGAACCGATTTCTAAGGCCCCGTATCGTATGGCACCTTTAGAGCTCAAAGAACAGCTACAAGAGTTGTTGGAACTTGGTTTCATCAGACCAAGCGTCTCACCTTGGGATGCACCTGTTTTATTTGTGAAAAAGGACGGTTCTATGAGACTCTGCATCGATTATCGAGAGTTAAATAAAATCACTATTCGGAATCGTTATCCACTGCCTCGCATAGATGATTTGTTTGATCAGCTTCAGGGTGCCAAATGTTTTTCTAAAATTGATCTGAGGTCTGGTTATCACCAGCTGAAGATCAAAGATTCAGACGTGCCTAAGTCAGCTTTTCGTACTCGATATGGTCATTATGAGTTTTTGGTTATGCCTTTTGGTTTAACTAATGCTCCGGCCGTCTTTATGGACCTAATGAATCGAGTCTTTCATGAGTTTCTCGATAAGTTCATCATAGTCTTTGTTATGGGTGGTTTCTGCACATATATCCTGAATTATATTTTGGTTCTATTACTTTTGATTGTGATCAGGATACCGGATCAGGATATCGGTAACATCCCGATGCAGTATCTTAGTAATGGCTAATTATTCACGTGCAGATTAGCGAGGCTTGCCTATAACGTTCAAATGGACCGCTTCTCCTGAAGACTCGGACTAAGCTGTTAAGAAGAGAACATTGAAGCCGCAAAGAAGGGGTCTCCAACGTTCAAAGGGGAATATTCGAAGCATCCCCCACTTTTAGGATAGTTTGTTATTTCTTTTACTATATAAAGGAGTGATCGGATCGATAGGTAGACACAAATTTTTCACGCACACTTCTACTCTTTACTAGCTGCAATCAGTTACCAACATTACACTTACACTCGAATCTCATTGTAACACTTAGTTGATCCGCATCATATCTTGCACTGTATCCTGAAGTTTGAAGTAATAAGAAGAACAGGGCAGCTGCGATTGTCAGCTCCCGAGGTTTTGTGCCGGCGATCTAGATTGATCAAGGGCTTTCCTCGTACATCTCGTGTCACTCTTTACTTTTTAGCTCATTGTTTGACTGTTGATATAGCTCGATATCCTGAGCTATATCCTGAAAACTGTTTTTGTAAACAACATACTCGGAATATTTTCAACACACATTGTTAGCACACTACCTCACTTAACTAATTTGATCACTAAATTGCTTCGGTAATTTTTGAACAAAACAATTTGGCACCCACCGTGGGGCAAGTGGTGCTATTTCTACTAAAAGCTTTCTTAAAATCGTTACTTGGTTTTCTATTTTCAAATATTTTTGCACAACTATTTTCAATGGCCTGAAAATCAAACATGGGCTCTTCTACCATGTCCACTACAACCTCTGCAACGATTGGTTCGGTGCTTCCACCACCTCCAAGGACGCAAGCTTCTTCACAGCCTCAAGCTCCTCCAAGAAGGACCGAAACTCATGTGGCTCGGGATATTATCCCCACTTAGAATGTTCAAGGATCTGCTGCCTCAGGGAGAACTCCTATTATGGCTTCTAATGATGAAATTCTAACTTTGTTTGGTAGTATACAGGATCAGATGAAGCAACACCAGGAAACCAACCAAATGCTGATAAGAGAGATACAACTCTTGAAATCTAGCTCAAGCATGCCTGCTGAGGATACTGTCATTACCTTGCAGCCCAGAGCATTGAACTTCAGTTCGGCAGTATATACCGAGGATAACAAGGACAATATTGTACCTAGTCATTCCCAGAGTCATACTCCTGAGATCCCCTCATCAGTTAGGGTGTCAACTGTGAGAAGTTCAGGATATGCTCTAGGATATGGCCAGAATCCTTAGGCTGGTAACGTGTCTAATAATACTAATACTTTTGCTACTAACGGTGTTGGATCTTTACAGGATGCAGGTGTGACGTCAGCGCTGTCACACCCCAACCGATGGCGGAAACATCGGGATGAGACGAAGTGTGTATAGATTGCAAGAGACTTCATAACACTATGTGACAATATTTAATTAAATTCGAATTTCATTGCAATTGCTAAATTGTCATACAATAATCAAAACAAAATACAACATTGTTTCAACAAATAACATAACATTAAAAGATAAACGATTTATAGGTGTGTATCTAGTCCACCCTATTCTTGTTTCATCTTTCATCATACTTCAACAATTTAACCTGCAACATGTATTAAAATAGAGTTTCAATGCAAAAGCAAAGGCGAGTATACAAGTGTGTTTACATAGCATAATAGAATAAAAACTCAAGTCCAACATGATTCATAATATGTGATTACTAGTATGCAATTTTGGCGTACAATATGATCAAACCCGAGAATACAACGCATAAAAGAGCCTAATCCCAAAAGTTTAGCGGGGTGGTAATGTTTAACTTAACAATACCCAAGAGTATAACGGGCGGGGCGTTAATCCTATAGCGCTATAATTGTTAAGGTGGGCGAGCAAAGTTAATGAGCATATAACGTTCCAAATCGTTCACATAGCATACGAGAATAACAAGTAAGTCACATTAGTTTCATGTTTAATCATGGATAGAGTAAGTTTAATTGAGTTTAAAAGTTGTTTGCATAGTTATACATGTTGCATCCCAAAGTGTAAAGGGGAAAAAGGGATCGAGTATACTCACTGTGGTTGCAAGCTTTCCTACTTGGAATTCCCGCGAGTGAGTTTGTGGATGGATTAGTTTGGGGCACCTAGTCCTTCTACACGAGGAAACATAGGTGTGTGAGTTTGGCGTTTAACGGAAGATTATAAATTTGGAGTTTAACATAACATAAAGTATGATATTAAAAATAATCATCTTTAACTTTATAACCCTTGTATGACACTATGTAACCAATATGGTTAGAATGTTTTTATGGGTAGTGCACCCATTAGAATCATACTTAGAGTTTTAGGTCTTAGATGATATTCTACTACTTTAACATATAAACACAAGTTTAACATTAAAGATTCAAATGAGTGCATATACATATATTTAGGTTAAGTATTATATGTTATTTAGTCCAATAAGTCAAGTAGGAGGTAGAAGATTAAATCTTCATTTAGGCACCTCTAGTATCATGGATGTCATGTATGGGGTAGGAAGGACAAGCTTCCATTTAGGAACCCCTTGAATGTTCACCACTTCACTTGATGTAAAAACAACCAAGGAGGGTCAAGAACTATGATTAATACAAGTATGTAAATAATCTAAACTAAAAGAAATCATCAAATCATGTGAGGATTTTATGTTGGAACAACCCAAGTTGTTCCACAATCACTCTACATCAAGATCTAAGCTCGAACATGACTTGTGGGTAAAATACCCTAAACAAAACAGAGAATATTTGAGGTTTAACCTTTGATTTGTATGTCTCAATCATGCTTCTAACACTTAATCAACCATGGGATAGGTTGTAAGCATTTATACATAAGTTTGAGGTGAGTTTTGATAAGTTTAAACAAGTTTTAAAAGAGTATAAACAAAACAGAAAGTTTATGGACATATTTAGGGCAATTCCAGGTCTGCTTTCTCCAAGGAGAAACCAAGGAATCAAACCCCAAGATTATTCAAAGAAGTAGGAAGAAGAACCAAGTGATTTGGTTGAAAAATTAGCAAGTTATGCTCACTTTAGTAGAAGAGTATGAATCTGCCCAAAATTCTGATTTACAAGAGCCTTGAGAGTGATTTAGAGAAGATTAGAGAGTTGTGAAAGTGTAAAAATGCTTGGAGAAGGGTTATATTTATAGGGGAAGAGGTTAGGGATGATTGGAGGTGATTAGAGGTGGATTAGAGTTGATTGGGGAAGCAGAAAACATGGGATTTCGTGCCAATTCGCGAGCTGGTGTCACGGCCCCCCCCGACCCGGTTTGACCCGTTTCAGGAGCCGCGGGACAGAAATCCCGTGGTATTTATTTAATTGAGTTTAACAGCGGAAGTTTCTTCAGGATCATTTTAAAACTGAAATATTTCCCGATTATTTTATTTCACAACTCGGGATAAAACCCGGTAATTTACAATATTGAGATTTCACGGGGAAATCTTTTATTTTACAAAACATGTTTCTTTATTTTATACTGAGCCACTTTCTTAAGCTGATAGTGCTTCGCGGCACTTTTCCTGGATCACAACAGATCACCTGAAACATGTTTGAAAAAGGTTTTGTCAGCGGGAAATACTGAGTGAATCATTATATTTATGAAAACGACTCGTTTGTTATAATTTACAGTATTAAGAGAGATTACAATGTTTCAGATATCAAACCAACTACCCACAGTACTTGTCACTCGAACATCCATCGGAAGCCTCTTTGCCCGATGGTGTCTGTGACTATGGTCATATCACTCATTGGCTAACTCGTTGTCCAATAGTGACGGTTATCAAGTAATGTATACAAAACCCCACATACCGGCTGTAACTTGGTGATTACATAAACTTAATCACTGTAATTATAATCTTCTGAAAATAAACATGATTTCAAAAGTAATTTGATAAAAAGAGAATGACTCACATTGTAGATTTAATTTGAGCAGAGCCTAGCCTACTGATTAGCCTTTTAACCTAAATTTAATAACAGGCACACAATTCGGTTAGTAACTTAATACAGCAATTACGACAATTCACGAGATTAAACCCTCACAACGATTTACAAGTGCAATACTTAACAATTCAGCGGATTCACAACGAATGACAGAGTATAGTCCGAATTCGAACAGCACTCAAACATTCAATTCGAAATCACGATGAATAACAAAGTATAAACTCAATTTGAGCGGCACTTAAACAATCGTTGGATAGTTATAATCGATCGGACGTTGAATCGTAATAGCGATCGAGTTATTACCCTGATTGCGGCGTCGATTATTGAATCGTGTGTGTTAATTGTGATAAACAGAGCTTATCTCAGTCTACGAAACGAATTTCTTCGGCGTTCAAGCGCCAAACTTCGATTGCCAATGTCTGCTATTTGTAGTGAAATTTTGGACAGGCTTACGGACCGTAACAAATAACCCTTACAGTCCGTAAGGGACACCTAATGTTTATAGAGTAGCCACGTCTGGGACTAGCCTAGCTGAGTCAGTAGTTTCGTAAATTTTAAATTTGACAACGTTTTATGTAGATAATCGTTAACTAGGTTTTACCCCCCCTGAGTTTTAGGGGCCCTGATCCTGATTCTGATTGTTCTGAAAATTTTAGGGTTTGTGCAGAATCACTTGGGTGTCTTAATTAAGGTTTCCTATTGGATAAAATAATATAATAATTAGGACTTTTAATGAGAGTTGTTAACTAAGAACGTCGTTAACTAAGAATTCGAGCACGTCGTTAACTAAGAACGTACCCGCTATCACATCTGGAATCATCTCGGCTTCCTGAGTGGTTAACTGAAAGGCTCGGACATTCTTCTTAGTAGCTCCATCGGTTGTCTTGGCTTTGTTGTCCGCTGGTTTGACCAATTTAGGACATTCTGGTCTAAAATGTCCCTTTTCTCCACAGTTATAGCAGACTCTTGTTTTCTTTCTGCATTCCTCTTCACGATGTCCTACCATTTTACAAAAATTGCAGGTTACATTACATCTTCCAAAATGTTTCTTTCTGCAATTCCTGCAAAACGGCGGATTTGAAGATTGCCCTGTTCCTCTTTTCTTGAAACTGTTATTATTACCCATACGAAATCCTTGGGTAATTTTCTGAGCCAGTTCCTTCTTCCTGTTTTCATCTTGCGTGCGTACCAGTTCGTCGGTTAAGGTATTAGCTAATTCCACCGCATCGTCAATCGTACGAGGTCTCGTAGCTTTAACGATGTTACGGATTTCACTAATCAATCCCCAAATATAGCGAGAAATGAGTACCGGTTCTGGCGAAGCCAGCGTTGGTACCACTCTAGCATATTCAAAGAATGTCGAAGTATAACCGCGACAATCTACACCCATCATTTTATGGTTTAAAAACTTATTTGCCATTTGATCTTTTTCATATTCGGGACAGAATTTTCTTTCTACAAGACTCTTAAATTCTTCCCAGTTCATGGCATAAGCCCTATTTCTTCCTTTAGCTTGTAACACCGTGTTCCACCATTCTAGCGCCCCTTCTTTGAAAAGATTTGACGCGTACATGACCTGATCATCTTTAGCACATTTACTTATTGCAATTACTGCTTCGGTTTTCTCTAACCAACGCAGTGATGCAGTTGCTCCTTCATTGCCTGCAAATTCAGTGGGTTTACAAGCAAGAAATTCTTTGAAAGTGCAACCAGGTGTTGCAACTTTCATTTTCTTAGGGAGCGGAGCTTGCCGTGTTTCATTATCATGATTAACATGATCATTGCCTCCGTTTACACTATTACTGAAGTTATCTTCAGAAATACGTTTGCTAGGAACGATTTGTTGCGGTTCTATTGGATTTTTAACAGCAGCAACAAATGCTGGAATAGCATTGGCTATCCCTTGAGCAACTATATTTTCTATATCCTGCCTAGTCATATATTGATCCCCCGGTTGTTGCTCAGATTGATTAATCTCATTAACTGGTTCATCATTAGCGTTTTCCATCTGATAATTAATATATATAATTTATTAGTATCAAATAAATAACAATTACACAAAACAATTATACAGAATTCATAACACCAATATAGCCAAAACTATCGATTCTTGATTTCCATTTATTTTTAATAGTATGCATCAATACACACTATTATCTTACAAAGTTTTTATTTGTAGTTATTTTACAGACTGATTTTACTTATTACTATTACACCACTACAGTTCCATAAACCCCCTATCTTTTGTCACTTGGTATTCTAGTAACGACGTTCCTTCTTATCGTAAGTCCAGGAGATCTGTCCCAAAATCTCTTGGATCCTATTCCCAGTATCTACTAGTTCTTTGTCAAAATGGCGGAGTTCAGCCATTTTCTCGTTACTCATTGGTGGATTTGGTAAAAGTTCTGGATTGAACTTAGGAAAAAGCCTATAGGGATGGTTTTGTAACAGTATTTCATTAGTCACCCATTCGTCTATTTGCGAGTGGATTGAAAGGTTTGGAATAGCTGGTTCTAAGTTCATTGGTAGTTGTGTTTCAAGAGAATGAATAAAATCATTTTCATTAATAGGCTCAATAGTATCATCGTTTGCCATTATAAAATCTAGTTCTTCTTGAGATGGTAACCCCTTAATTTGCCTAGAGCTTTCCCCAATTTCCAATTTCTTAGGCTTGGTTTTCTCGAGAGGTAAAGCGTTGAATTCTATAGGTTCTTCTATGTCTGGTATATATCTATTGAAATCTCTGGAAACTTCTATTCTTACTGGATAGAGATTTAAATTCTGAAGGGCATCAGACAAGTCACTCATGCTGTTTAGCAAAATTCACAAAATTACTAAGTTAAAAACCATAACAAAATTTTATAGAAAACTTTTAAATATTATTTCATACTGGGTAAGGTTTCTAGACTGTAGATAATCCGGGTACTAAAACTTTGAGTCAAATTATTTTAAAGATTTATATTTATTGCTACAGTGGCTAGTATATAAAGATCTGCCCATACTGTACACAATTAGTCAGATAATAAAACACATAATCATAAAATAATAATTAATAAGAAATTAAGTATTTTCTAAATACTTAATTGGCTTAAATCAGTGGCTCTGATACCACCTTTTTCTGTCACGGCCCCCCCGACCCGGTTTGACCCGTTTCAGGAGCCGCGGGACAGAAATCCCGTGGTATTTATTTAATTGAGTTTAACAGCAGAAGTTTCTTCAGGATCATTTTAAAACTGAAATATTTCCCGATTATTTTATTTCACAACTCGGGATAAAACCCGGTAATTTACAATATTGAGATTTCATGGGGAAATCTTTTATTTTACAAAACATGTTTCTTTATTTTATACTGAGCCACTTTCTTAAGTTGATAGTGCTTCGCGGCACTTTTCCTGGATCACAACAGATCACCTGAAACATGTTTGAAAAAGGTTTTGTCAGCGGGAAATACTGAGTGAATCATTCTATTTATGAAAACGACTCGTTTGTTATAATTTACAGTATTAAGAGAGATTACAATGTTTCAGATATCAAACCAACTACCCACAGTACTTGTCACTCGAACATCCATCGGACGCCTCTTTGCCCGATGGTGTCTGTGACTATGGTCATATCACTCATTGGCTAACTCGTTGTCCAATAGTGACGGTTATCAAGTATTGTATACAAAATCCCACATACCGGCTGTAACTTGGTGATTACATAAACTTAATTACTGTAATTATAATCTTCTGAAAATAAACATGATTTCAAAAGTAATTTGATAAAAAGAGAATGACTCACATTGTAGATTTAATTTGAGCAGAGCCTAGCCTACTGATTAGCCTTTTAACCTAAATTTAATAACAGGCACACAATTCGGTTAGTAACTTAATACATCAGTTACGACAATTCACGAGATTAAACCCTCACAAGGATTTACAAGTGCAATACTTAACAATTCAGCGGATTCACAACGAATGACAGAGTATAGTCCGAATTCAAACAGCACTCAAACATTCAATTCGAAATCACGATGAATAACAAAGTATAAACTCAATTTGAGCGGCACTTAAACAATCGTTGGATAGTTATAATCGATCGGACGTTGAATCGTAATAGCGATCGAGTTATTACCCTGATTGCGGCGTCGATTAGTGAATCGTGTGTGTTAATTGTGATAAACAGAGCTTATCTCAGTCTACGAAATGAATTTCTTCGTCGTTCAAGCGCCAAACTTCGATTGCCAATGTCTGCTATTTATAGTGAAATTTTGGACAGGCTTACGGACCGTAACAAATAACCCTTACGGTCCGAAAGGGACACCTAATGTTTATAGAGTAGCCACGTCTGGGACTAGCCTAGCTGAGTCAGTAGTTTCGTAAATTTTAAATTTGACAACGTTTTATGTAGATAATCGTTAACTAGGTTTTACCCCCCTGAGTTTTAGGGGCCCTGATCCTGATTCTGATTGTTCTGAAAATTTTAGGGTTTGTGCAGAATCACTTGGGTGTCTTAATTAGGGTTTCCTATTGGATAAAATAATATAATAATTAGGACTTTTAATGAGAGTTGTTACAGCTGGTGTGTTTTCTGCCCGCCCAGACATCCTTACAGACCGTAAGGGTGGTGGCTTACGGCCCGTAAGCCATGGTCAGAAGCTCAGAATTTTTATTTTATGTTGTTTCAATTTTGTAACTCGTCCCCAAGTTAAAAGTTACGGGTTTTGGGATTATTTTAAGGTTCTAAGGTATAAGTAACATGTTCCAAAAGTCATGTAAGTGTCCAATTGAATATGATTAAGTATAAGTTTCGTATAAAACATAGATGTTACGAGTGTAATAGTTTATCATAAGTTTGCAAACATCTCAAATAAATACCAAATTGTTTCTCAATTTAACCGTACAAACATGTATAGAGTATGTATAACACGAGTTTAAATAATTGCAAGTTTAGCATTTAGTTTCCAAGAATAATGATTAATCATAAATTGATTTACAATATCGAACATACGAGCATATATAGAGTGTGTATAACATATTTGTAACAAAATACGAGTTTCATTAATGATCCAAGTCTCGGTTTTACAACGATTACAAAGAAAGAATGATTACAAGAATACAAGGTTTCTGTAACACCTCGAAAATTCACGTCCTATAATGTGTAGACACGTGTCAAATGTTTAAACGTGTGAAAGAAATATTATAGAAGGACTAAAGTTGACAATCATGGAAAGTATGTGGATATACGTATTCTAAATGTCAACAGTGAATAAATATAATATACATTAACCCTACATGGTGCTCATACCTTCAAAGGAATAAATCATGGATCATACGAAACTAAAAGTGAGAGATTACAAACTACAGGGGCTAAATGTGTCAACATGTTTAAGTTATACCTCTGAGTGACCTTTTGACAAACCCGAAGCTTTGTAACGGTTAATTATGCTCACTAGAATGCACGATTAAAATTTCATAAAGTTTCGTTATCGTATGAGAAAGTTATGATCAAATTCGTGTACGAGGGGTTAAAGCGTAAACGTTGAAAGTTAGGACTTTCGGGTAACAATTAAGTTAACCGGGGACTTAACAAAGTGGGTATATGTTTTAAAGCCCTTATAGATCAATTGTGAGGGTTCATAATGCAATAAACAAGTGCCTAATCGAGTCTTGAAAGGGCAAGGATCTAATTGCAAAAATAAAAAATTCAGATTCTGATCAGGAGGTGCCTAGCGCGACGTGAGGGGGGCCTAGCGTCACGCTAGGGGTGCCCAGCTTCGATTTCTTTGATTTTTGGCCTGCTGAGTGCAATTTGATCGATTCTAACTCGATTCTCCACATCCCTTGACCCCTAAAACACCCCTAAACACTAGAAACAAGTGTTGATCAGTTGTGGTTTGTGCTAGACCTTGTTGTCAATCAATTGTGGTGCTTAAATCCACTATATAAGGCCATGAACTTGCAACACTTTCTTCACACCTTCATCTGCATTTGAGGACCACTTCTGGAGCTCAACTTCCTCTCAAGTGTTCCCTAATCAAGCTTAGGACTTCAGTAAGTGTTCTAATCCTTTCTAAATTGAGTTTAGCTTAGTTATTTAGCTAAAAGTCAAACCGTCGTAATTACGGTTTGACTTCGAGATTAGTCAACAATGGCTCAGTCATATCTCGAATTAAAAGTAGTTATAAGTTGGTATTTATGTGGGTAATAAAACCTCAAAAGGGTTCCCCCTGATTACCACTCTAACCAGGTCAAAAGTCGGGTCAAACTTGCTAAGAAAAAGTCAACAGGATACTTAAAATGCCATTTATGCATAATTAGCATTATAGATCTTATACAACCTGTTGGATCATTGTTATAACTTGGTAATAAGTGTAAGAACATGTCTAAACATGTTCAACCCGACAATTTCCTGTTTAGACCCGGTTCGGAACCGAAAGTCACATAGTTTGACTTTCACTTTGACTTTCAGTTCTGACCCGTTAAGGCATGTTTTAGAAATTCCTCAGAGCTTTAATTGGACTAGGTTACATGTTAGTGCAACCCTCTGTGATTATACACCTTGGTTCATTAGTTATCCAATTAATATGCATGTTTCCGTTAATTGCTCATATGTTGACCATTATGCCCTTATTACCTTAAAACGTGATTTTTGGAAATGTAAAAGAGTAGAAAATTTAATTACTGATATATAAACTTGTATGCAAAGTTTGACATCAGTTTGAATTGTAGATTTAGAGTTATGCTCAATATCGCAAAAAAAAAGCTTTATGTTAATAAAACGGCGTAATTAGCGTATAGCCTAGTTAAGCCTACTTTTTGGTATCAAACTTAATACCCACTGATGTAATATATTATTTTGGGATTTTTAAAGATTTTTAATTAATTTTAGGATGAGCATAACTAGTAGTCATAGGCTTAATCCGGTAATTGTCGGTTTTGCCCTTACGGGCCATAAATGAGTTTTACATGTCTAAACGACTCTAAACCTTTTGATACTGATCACATATGATAAATAAATTATTTTAAGCCTTCTGGAAATATAAAAATACCAGATTTAAGTATCGAACCCGGAAATGGCCTTTAATCGCCTTATTAAGCGTTTTTAACGCAAAGTATGTACTAAAAGCATATTGGACATACCCGGGTTGATACCTACTGATATATGAGGCAAATTAAAATATTTTAACAGTAAGCAAAGGCTGTTAAACTCAAACTTCAGTTTTGAGCTTTTCGGCTTATGTGAAATTACCAAAATACCCCTACGGGGCATAGTTTGGTTATAATTGATAAATTTCACATATATACTTTATCCTACTATTATAACTCATTAATTTGAGTATGTTTACTGATTACATCAGACTTGTAACTCAGTTAAACACTTAAACCCTTTTATAAACTTTTAAATGACCAAACTACCCCTACGGGGCCTAGTTTGTGTTTAAACACGTTTCGGGCATAATAAAAGACATCTTACTGATGTCACAACATATTTGATGCATAATTAACTTAGGAAACCTGTATATAGCTCTCATGAATACCCGTCACGCTTATTACGCGTACGGTTCGGTTTATGTAACAAGTTACATAAATTAGCCGAAACGGGTCAAACCTTATCGGTTTTATCTCAAAATCCAGAATGTGTATGAAATACCCATATTAAACAAGTCTCTGAACTTCTCGGGTCTAAATCACATTCTATCCGGTCTTCGCTTAATCGTGCGTACGAACAGTATCTTTGAAACTAGCCGGTCTAAGCTTAAGCTTAATTAAAGACCCGTTATGATTCTAATAGGTTATTATAAAACCTTCGTTCCAGATTAGGAGGACCAGTAAAATCTACGTGCATTTTTCTTATTGTGAATTATACTTTGCTCAGGTAAATACTTTTAACTTATTTTCCCTATACGGGCTTGGGTTACGGTATATAGCATACCGCTTGATCGGGCATCAAATCTCCACCATTAAGTGGGTAGTTGAATAATTTGATCGGCTCGTTTAAACAGTCTTGTTACTTAAAGCCTTTGGGGGGTTAATGACCATGTCCCGGATATCCTTGGCATCATCTTACGAGATGGCCACGACCTGAGCACGGGGTGTAGGCGTACACCTGTCAGTGTATAACTCTATGATGTGGTGTGTCTATTGATCTTTAACCCGGACAAGATCCGGGCTACTGAAAGCACAAGGAACATGTAATTCGTTCACAAGATTATAATATTAAATAATTCTCCCAAGTTAAAAAGATTAATTTTGCCTCTGTGCATTTTAATCAAATTATAAAATGTTTATGCCACGTGCATCCAAACCAATTTTCAATCATTTTCCAAAATGAGTCAGTTGATTGTATTTACCAGTGTAAACTGACGTATTTTCCAAAAAGGCTAAATGCAGGTACTATACGAAAATTGGCTGGATATTTCTCCGTAGCATCAATAGAAGTCTCGCAAGCTTAAGATGCCTAAAAGTCTGTTGAACTATTGTTTCCATTATATGTTCGTTCCTTCTGTGGATAAACTTCCGAATATTGTGACATTTGATATTACAATAATAAATTCGGTTGTATTATATTTTCAATTGCTTCCGCTGTGCATATTAATATTGTGTTGTTTGACTATTATGTTGCCAACCATGATGTCACGATACTCCCCACCGGGCCCACCGGTGACACGTGGAAATCCGGGGTGTGACAGGTTGGTATCAGAGCCAACACTGAGTGAATTAAACACTAACCTTTCGTGTTTAATCTCAGTTACACAATTGCACATATCTAAACTTCTGAGTCTAGACTTAACTTAGGAATATTCTAAATCCTAATCTAAGAACTTTTTACTTCCAAATTTTTAATTGGATACGTCGCCAAGCGAAGAAGCCGTAATAGGAGTTCTCCACACCCGGAGCCCTGAGATGCTGAGCTTCGTACCGCGGCTAGAATGAAACGAGCATCCAAGGAGAAAGCATTCAGAAATAAAATGAAGAAGAAACTCCTTTTACTGAAGATCATTTCCTTATTAGTCCTTATAAGGACATAATTATCTTTCAGTCCCTACGAGGACAACAGTATTCCTTTCAAGTCCCGCTTAGGGCAACTTTATACTTTTATTTTTATATAGTGGAATGATTAAGTTTAAACTTTCATTCTAAACAAGAATATTAAATAAATGGAAAATAACATTTCCTTTTGCAAGATCTACCATTATAATAAAATGGCAAAATCTAAAAAGGGCAAGACCTAGCCTCGTGTCATATTAAGACCCGGCCAAGATGGCAGTTCCTCAAATTAGATTCAGATCCTTATTAACATTTCTTTTATAAGATCTACCATTGTAATAAAATGGCAAAATCTAAAAAGGACAAGACCTAGCCACGTGTCATTTTAAGACCGGGCCAAGATGGTAGTTCCATAATTAGATTCAGATCCATATTAACACCTCAATTTAAAATTATTCTGCGTTAATTAAATTAAGAATCTTAAGTGTGAAACCTAGCCTTCGGGTCAATTATAAGACCGGGCCAAGATGGTAAGACCTGTTAAAAAGATTCAAACCATTAATTAAGAATCTTAAGTGTGAAACCTAGCCTTCGGGTCAATTATAAGACCGGGCCAAGATGGTAAGACCTGTTAAAAAGATTCAAATTATTAATTAAGAATCTTAAGAGTGAAACCTAGCCTTCGGGTCAATTATAAGACCGGGCCAATATGGTAAGACCTGATTTAAAGATTCAAATCCATGTTAACATCTGAAAACATGTTAACACTCCCGACAGATGTGATTCGTTGGAAATCACACACGTTATTAAGGATTCTTCAAAAGATTCCTAACCCAGTTTAATGATTCCTGAATCCTGGGTTTACATCATCAATTAAGATGATCATATTTTAACCATACGTGGTAATATAGTGCCTACGGACCTTGCTCATTTCTACATGAGCCAAAAGACAGGGGTAGCGATGACACCCTGTCCGTTAATATAATGCCTACGGGCCTTGCTCATTTCTACATGAGCCAAAATACAGTGGTAGCTATGACTCCCTGTCAGAAAAAGGTAATGAACTAGGTTCAAACCTCAAATGCTTTGATTCTCTGAAATCCTAGCATATAAATTATAATTGTCCTTGTGACTAGGCCTATTGTGCCAGAATACCTTCATGCCTTGATTCTCTGAAATCATAGCTTATAATTTATATATGTCCTTGTGACTAAGCCTGTTGTGCTAATATACATAAAGGCCTTGATTCTCTGAAATCATGGCTTATAATTTAAAATTGTCCTTGTGACTAGGCCTTGGGTGCTATTGAATAAAACTGTTATTGTTGCTTTGATTCTCTGAAATCATAAGCTTATAATTTATAAATGTCCATGTGACCAGGCCATTGGGTGCCACTAATAAAACTGTTAATGTTTTATAAATTATAATAGAAATCCTAAATATAAATGATTAATAAATTAACCAAATATGGTCTCTGTTTACCATGGTTAATGAATTTCCCTAAGGGGCAATTCCGTAATAAACATCCCTTAGAAGGGAAGTACCTACGGGCTATAGTTAATGTCCTCTGAGACTAAAGACAGTGGTAGCCTACAGCTCCCTGTCAGGAAAAAGGTAATGAACTTTGATTCAAACCTTAATACCACGATTCTTTGAAATCATGGCTTATAAATTTAACTTGTCTACGCGACTAGGCCATTTGTGCTATTATAAACTTAGGAATTAGGATTTATGATAAAAATCCTGAATAAAATAAATATCCTTCCTTCCCTGTCAGTATGCATTTTTAAAAAGGGAATCTTAAAGGTGAAACCTAGCCTACGCGGCCAAGATGGTGAAACCTACTCAAGGGATTCAGATACTTGTTAACACCTAAGAACGTGTTAGCACTCTTGACAAATGTGATTCGAGAAAATCACAACAGTCATCCTTATATTGGATTCTTCCAATTCTCTTATCTAGCCTAGTGATTTAGGAATCATGGCTTATATCATTCTATAAGATGATCATATTATAAACATCCGTTAGTGATGAAGTGCCTACGGGCTAAACTTGTTGTCCGATAAGACAACGACAGTGGTGGTCTTTGACCTCCTGTCTAAAATGTTGGACTATGTCCAAACATAATAATCTATATGATCAATGCGATCATGACTAATATCATCTAATACGATGATCACATTATTTAACATCCTTTAGTGATGTTTTGCCTACGGGCTATAATATATTGTCCATTTGGGACATTGATATTGTTATCTTTATGATTCCTTGTCTGAGGTGGTGAGCTATGCTCAAGCCAAATAGTCAATATGATTAATGCAATCATGACTTATATCACCTAATAGAATGAACCTATTATAAACATCCATTAATGATGTTTCGCCTATGGGCCATATTATATTGTCCATGTGTGACAAAGACATTGTGATATTTACGATTCCCTGTGCAAGGTAGTGAGCTCTGCTCAAGCCTAATAGTCTATATGATCGATGCGATCATGACAAAAATCATCAATACGATGATAAAAAAAAAATTTAACATCCTTAATGATGTTTTGCCTAAGAGCTATATTATATTGTCCAATTGAGACAAGGCAATTGTAATCTTTTGTGATTCTTTGCCCAAGGGGGTGAGCTATACTCAAATCCCATAGTCTATACTACCATTATGATCCTGACTAGTATCATCAGTATGATGATCACAATATTAACATCCCTAGTGATGAAATGCCTACGGGCTATACTTTATTCTAGTGTCGGTAAGACAAAGATAGTAGTGATCTTTATGATCCCCTGTTCAAAATGGTATGAGTATACCCAAACCTAATAGTCAATATGATCGATGTGATCATGACTAATATCATTAAATACGATGGTGATATATAAACATCCATTAGTGATGTTGATTTGGCTTACCTTTCTGCCAAATGAATCGTCTTTCAAAGACGATGACAGTTGTAGTCTATGACTCCCTGTCCAAAGGTGAAGAACCACGTTCAAACCTTGAAGCCCTAATCTAATAAAATTGCGGCTAATAAATTAAGGTCCTTGATGATAGACCATCGAGTTATGTTTTAAAGTCATTCATGACAAGCCTATGCGCTATAATTTGTCATTCGTGACAAGCTAACATATTAAATGTTAACATTCCTGGTGACATGCCTTTGTGCCAGATTTGATAAATGTCCTTATGTCAAGGTCGTTTGTGCCATATCTAAATGACCTTTGCGACAAGGCCTTCGTGCCGTATAATCATTTATGTCCTTCATGACTGGGCTTTATGCCATATCTTTCTACGTCCATCGAGACAGGCTTCTATGCCATATATGGATATATATATATATATAATAAAAGTCTTGTAAGGCTAGCCCTTGAGCTATATATAAGCGTCCTTGTGACAAAGACAGTTGTGACATTATGGTCCCCTGTCAAGCAGGTATTGGACTCGCTCCAAACCTTAAATGCCATTGATAGTCCTTTTGTGACCTAAGCTAAATGTAATAGATATACATTCAAAAAGCATTCATTAAGAATGTTCAGAGCGGAATAGCCCATACGGTTTATGAATGCCGTGGCTAATCTAAGTCAGGTCATCAGGATGATGACTAATAATTGTTAAATCTTGGTGATTAGTACCAAGTTTCGAGTATCGAAAACTCGGATGAGGTAGACGAAAGTCGCAATACTATTAATGCGACGAAAGTTAATAAAACTACAAACGTAAACCTCAATATTAATGGAGTTAATCTCCAGGCTGTGGTTGACACAACAGTTGGAAGAACCATAGAAAGATCATGGAACAATCCAAAGAGCCGAATGCTCCTCGCTCTGAATTTCATGCAAAACCATATTCAATTGCTCATGAGAAGAGTTTTGTTCACACTTCGTATATGAAGGATGAACCAAAGGAGGAAGATGACTCCCAGAAATCTAAGGAAGAGAGTAGGTACAGGCTTAATAAAAAGCAACAAAAAAAAAATGGTGGAACCGGCCGTCCCCGGAATCGAACCTGGGTCTAGGCCACACCCTTTCGCGCGCCTAGCCAACCGAGCTAGGTGCCTAGTTTGTGAAATTTCCATTTTTGGTTAAATATAAGCACATGTACAATAACTTCCTTATTTCTAACTATAAGTCACCTACTTATCCTCCTTATGTTGACTAAGTATTAGAATCCAAGAATTTACCTCTATGTTTTAGTTACTCTTGGCTTGCTTATGATTGACTAAACACTGGAAGGGCTAAGGGAAGAAATGCCTAAACTCACCTGACGAACGCCAAGAGGCAGTTCACGATGTCATCAAGTACATCCCTTATCATTTACCAATGATAATTTCTGCTAAGCGTCCTGATTTAATACAGACAATAATAAATCTTCATAAACCATAAGCTTAGCAAACTTTTATATTATCCACAAGGTATAAATTACCAAGGAAACCATAGTAACCGATTCTTCTCGTATCGGCAAGAAAAACCTTCCGAAAAATCCAAGAGTACTCTTTTTTTCGCATAGAGTACGACGACATATGTTATTTTAATTATTTTTCCCATTGTTTTACTATCGCCTACGAATGCCAAACTATGTTTGATAAAAGTGCCATATGAGGATTTGCGTGTCCTAGTGTGTCCCATAGATTGCTTCCATGCCTGATCAGTATGGAGGTTTAATACATGGAACCCCTAAGATATCCCAATGATCATATTGTACTCAAGTCGACTAGTAGTATTTAAGGAAGATACCCAGAATGGAATTGTCCAAGTAAATGTTCCCGATTAAGGAATTCGTGGACTTATAACATAAATGTGTCACTTATTTGACACGAGCAATGATGGATGAACTGGAGCCTGAGATATGGAAAATCTCTGTAGCCTCCTTGCGTCTTGATTATCTTCTCATAAGTTTTCCCTGCTTACCTCCTGGAAGGCATGGTAGAATTAAGATTTGTATCCTGCCGTGGGCTGGAGTATTGTGAAAACTCCATATTGATTATGGAATAATCGAAACCTTGATTAAGTAGGTTTTAAGACATAGGCTCATATAGCCTGACTCAATCTTCTGAGGGTTTTATATTATTAAATAAGAAAGACGGTTCATATTGCTTACGTATTAAATTCCGCAACCCTAATTAGGCAACGATTTAGAATTTGCCATCAGCTACCCAGGATCTAAGGGCAAACTATTTGTGGATAGGCTTGAAGAAGTCTGTGGCCACCTAGGTAGCTTAATGCTTGACATATGCGCAAGTCAAAGCCGAGCATCAGAAACCGTCAGGTTTGCTACAACAACCGGAACTTCCTACGTAGAAGTGGGAAATGGTAACTATGGATTTTATTACCAAGTTACCCAAGACAAGGAAAGGAAATGATGCAATATGGGTTATAGTTGATGGACTGACTAAGTCAGCTCATTTCCTACCCATCAAGGAGACTTATAGCTCCGACATGTTAGCCCAGTTATACGTTGATAAGATTGTAGCCTTACATGGCATACCTGTGTCTATTATCTCTGATCGAGATACTAGATACACGTCACATTTTTGGAAAAGTTTCCAACAATATTTGGGCACACGTTTGAATTTTAGTACGGCTTATCATCCTCAGACTGATGGTCAGAGTGAGCGTACTATTCAAACGTTGGAAGACATGCTACGTGCATGTGCGATCGATTTGGGTGGTAGTTGGGATAAGAACCTACCGTTAATCGAATTCTCCTACAACAATAGCTACCATACCAGCATTAAGGCTACGCCCTTCGAGGCATTATACGGTAGAAAGTGTAAATCGCCCGTTTGTTGGGCAGAAGTTGGAGATATCCAGTTATCAGGACCAGAGATCGTGTTCGAAACGACGGACAAGATTGTCTAGATTCGTGACCGTCTCAAAGCTGCCCGGGATAGGCAGAAGAGTTACGCTGATCCAAAGCGTAAGAATTTTCACTTCGAAGTAGGTGACAAAGTCCTACTTAAAGTATCACCCTGGAAAGGAGTGATGCGGTTTGGTAAGAAAGGCAAGCTAAGCCCGAGATACATAGGACCTTTCGAGGTTATCGAACGTGTCGGGTCAGTTGCCTATAAGTTAAACTTACCAGAAGAGCTCAGTGGAATTCACAATGTGTTCCACATCTGCAATCTGAAGAAGTGCTTCGCTGATGAATCACTGGTTATACCGCATACAGATGTGCATATAGATGAGAGCTTAAAATTTGTGGAAAAACCTTTTTCGATTGAAGATTGACAGGTAAAGAAGCTTCGAAGGAAGCATGTACCTATTGTAAAGGTCAAATGGGACGCCCGAAGAGGTCCTGAATACACGTGGGAAGTTGAATCCACGATGAAAGAAAAGTACCCTCACTTATTTCAGTAAATCTTGGGTCTAGATTTATTTTAAGGGGGTGAGGATGTAACACCTCGAAAATTCACGTCCTATAATGTGTAGACACGTGTCAAATGTTTAAACGTGTGAAAGAAATATTATAGAAGGACTAAAGTTGACAATCATGGAAAGTATGTGGATATACGTATTCTAAATGTCAACAGTGAATAAATATAATATACATTAACCCTACTTGGTGCTCATACCTTCAAACGAATAAATCATGGATCATACGAAGCTAAAAGTGAGAGATTACAAACTACAGGGGCTAAATGTGTCAACATGTTTAAGTTATACCTCTGAGTGACCTTTTGACAAACCCGAAGCTTTGTAACGGTTAATTATGCTCACTAGAATGCACGATTAAAATTTCATAAAGTTTCGTTATCGTATGAGAAAGTTATGATCAAATTTGTGTACGAGGGGTTAAAGCGTAAACGTTGAAAGTTAGGACTTTTCGGGTAACAATTAAGTTAACCGGGAACTTAACAAAGTGGGTATATGTTTTAAAGCCCTTATAGATCAATTGTGAGGGTTCATAATGCAATAAACAAGTGCCTAATCGAGTCTTGAAAGGGCAAGGATCTAATTGCAAAAATCAAAAATTCATATTCTGATCAGGAGGGGCCTAGCGCGACGCGAGGGGGGCCTAGCGTCACGCTAGGGGTGCCCAGCTTCGATTTCTTTGATTTTTTGCCTGCTGAGTGCAATCTGATCGATTCTAACTTGATTCTCCACATCCCTTGACCCCTAAAACACCCCTAAACACTAGAAACAAGTGTTGATCAGTTGTGGTTTGTGCTAGACCTTGTTGTCAATCAATTGTGGTGCTTAAATCCACTATATAAGGCCATGAACTTGCAACACTTTCTTCACACCTTCATCTGCATTTGAGGACCACTTCTGGAGCTCAACTTCCTCTCAAGTGTTCCCTAATCAAGCTTAGGACTTCAGTAAGTGTTCTAATCCTTTCTAAATTGAGTTTAGCTTAGTTATTTAGCTAAAAGTCAAACCGTCGTAATTACGATTTGACTTCGAGATTAGTCAACAATGGCTCAGTCATATCTCAAATTAAAAGTAGTTATAAGTTGGTATTTATGTGGGTAATAAAACCTCAAAAGGGTTCCCCCTGATTACCACTCTAACCAGGTCAAAAGTCGGGTCAAACTTGCTAAGAAAAAGTCAACAGGATACTTAAAATGCCATTTATGCATAATTAGCATTATAGATCTTATACAACCTGTTGGATGATTGTTATAACTTGGTAATAAGTGTAAGAACATGTCTAAACATGTTCAACCCGACAATTTCCTGTTTAGACCCGGTTCAGAACCGAAAGTCACATAGTTTGACTTTCACTTTGACTTTCAGTTCTGACCCGTTAAGGCATGTTTTAGAAATGCCTCAGAGCTTTAATTGGACTAGGTTACATGTTAGTGCAACCCTCTGTGATTATACACCTTGGTTCATTAGTTATCCAATTAATATGCATGTTTCCGTTAATTGCTCATATGTTGACCATTATGCCCTTATTACCTTAAAACGTGATTTTTGGAAATGTAAAAGAGTAGAAAATTTAATTACTGATATATAAACTTATATGAAAAGTTTGACATCAGTTTGAATTGTAGATTTAGAGTTATGCTCAATATCGCAAAATTAAAGCTTTATGTTAATAAAACGGCGTAATTAGCGTATAGCCTAGTTAAGCCTACTTTTTGGTATCAAACTTAATACCCACTGATGTAATATATTATTTTGGGATTTTTAAAGATTTTTAATTAATTTTAGGCTGAGCATAACTAGTAGTCATAGGCTTAATCCGGTAATTGTCGGTTTTGCCCTTACGGGCCATAAATGAGTTTTACATGTCTAAACGACTCTAAACCTTTTTCTACTGATCACATATGATAAATAAATTATTTTAAGCCTTCTGGAAATATAAAAATATCAGATTTAAGTATCGAACCCGGAAATGGCCTTTAATCGCCTTATTAAGCGTTTTTAACGCAAAGTATGTATTAAAAGCATATTGGACATACCCGGGTTGATACCTACTGATATATGAGGCAAATTAAAATATTTTAACAGTAAGCAAAGGTTTTTAAACTCAGACTTCAGTTTTGAGCTTTTCGGCTTATGTGAAATTACCAAAATACCCCTACGGGGCATAGTTTGGTTATAATTGATAAATTTCACATATATACTTTATCCTACTGTTATAACTCATTAATTTGAGTATGTTTACTGATTACATCAGACTTGTAACTCAGTTAAACACTTAAACCCTTTTATAAACTTTTAAATGACCAAACTACCCCTACGGGGCCTAGTTTGTGTTTAAACACGTTTCGGGCATAATAAAAGACATCTTACTGATGTCACAACATATTTGATGCATAATTAACTTAGGAAACCTGTATATAGCTCTCATGAATACCCGTCACGCTTATTACGCGTACGGTTCGGTTTATGTAACAAGTTACATAAATTAGCCGAAACGGGTCAAACCTTATCGGTTTTATCTCAAAATCCAGAATGTGTATGAAATACCCATATTAAACAAGTCTCTGAACTTGTCGGGTCTAAATCACATTCTATCCGGTCTTCGCTTAATCGTGCGTACGACCGTATCTTTGAAACTAGCCGGTCTAAGCTTAAGCTTAATTAAAGACCCGTTAGGATTTTAATAGGTTATTATAAAACCTTCGTTCCAGATTAGGAGGACCAGTAAAAGCTACGTGTATTTTGCTTATTGTGAATTATACTTTGCTTAGGTAAATACTTTTAACTTATTTTCTCTATACGGGCTTGGGTTACGGTATATTGCATACCGTTTGGTCGGGCATCAAATCTCCACCATTAAGTGGGTAGTTGAATAATTTGATCGGCTCGTTTAAACAGTCTTGTTACTTAAAGCCTTTGGGGGGTTAATGACCATGTCCCGGATATCCTTGGCATCATCTTACGAGATGGCCACGACCTGAGCACGGGGTGTAGGCGTACACCTGTCAGTGTATAACTCTATGATGTGGTGTGTCTATTGATCTTTAACCCGGACAAGATCCGGGCTACTGAACGCACAAGGAACATGTAATTCGTTCACAAGATTATAATATTAAATAATTCTCCCAAGTTAAAAAGATTAATTGTGCCTCTGTGCATTTTAATCAAATTATAAAATGTTTATGCCACGTGCATCCAAACCAATTTTCAATCATTTTCCAAAATGAGTCAGTTGATTGTATTTACCAGTGTAAACTGACGTATTTTCCAAAAAGGCTAAATGCAGGTACTATACGAAAATTGGCTGGATATTTCTCCTTAGCATCAATAGAAGTCTCGCAAGCTTAAGATGCCTAAACGTCTGTTGAACTATTGTTTCCATTATATGTTCGTTCCTTCTGTGGATAAACTTCCGAATATTGTGACATTTGATATTACAATAATAAATTCGGTTGTATTATATTTTCAATTGCTTCTGCTGTGCATATTAATATTGTGTTGTTTGACTATTATGTTGCCAACCATGATGTCACGATACTCCCCACCGGGCCCACCGGTGACACGTGGAAATCCGGGGTGTGACAGGTTGGTATCAGAGCCAACACTGAGTGAATTAAACACTAACCTTTCGTGTTTAATCTCAGTTACACAATTGCACATATCTAAACTTCTGAGTCTAGACTTAACTTAGGAATATTCTATATCCTAATCTAAGAACTTTTTACTTCCAAATTTTTAATTGGATACGTCGCCAAGCGAAGAAGCCGTAATAGGAGTTCTCCACACCCGGAGCCCTGAGATGCTGAGCTTCGTACCGCGGCTAGAATGAAACGAGCATCCAAGGAGAAAGCATTCAGAAATAAAATGAAGAAGAAACTCCTTTTACTGAAGATCATTTCCTTATTAGTCCTTATAAGGACATAATTATCTTTCAGTCCCTACGAGGACAACAGTATTCCTTTCAAGTCCCGCTTAGGGCAACTTTATACTTTTATTTTTATATAGTGGAATGATTAAGTTTAAACTTTCATTCTAAACAAGAATATTAAATAAATGGAAAATAACATTTCCTTTTGCAAGATCTACCATTATAATAAAATGGCAAAATCTAAAAAGGGCAAGACCTAGCCTCGTGTCATATTAAGACCCGGCCAAGATGGCAGTTCCTCAAATTAGATTCAGATCCTTATTAACATTTCTTTTATAAGATCTACCATTGTAATAAAATGGCAAAATCTAAAAAGGACAAGACCTAGCCACGTGTCATTTTAAGACCGGGCCAAGATGGTAGTTCCATAATTAGATTCAGATCCATATTAACACCTCAATTTAAAATTATTCTGCGTTAATTAAATTAAGAATCTTAAGTGTGAAACCTAGCCTTCGGGTCAATTATAAGACCGGGCCAAGATGGTAAGACCTGTTAAAAAGATTCAAACCATTAATTAAGAATCTTAAGTGTGAAACCTAGCCTTCAGGTCAATTATAAGACCGGGCCAAGATGGTAAGACCTGTTAAAAAGATTCAAATTATTAATTAAGAATCTTAAGAGTGAAACCTAGCCTTTGGGTCAATTATAAGACCAGGCCAAGATGGTAAGACCTGATTTAAAGATTCAAATCCATGTTAACATCTGAAAACATGTTAACACTCCCGACAGATGTGATTCGTTGGAAATCACACACGTTATTAAGGATTCTTCAAAAGATTCCTAACCCAGTTTAATGATTCCTGAATCCTGGGTTTACATCATCAATTAAGATGATCATATTTTAACCATACGTGGTAATATAGTGCCTACGGGCCTTGCTCATTTCTACATGAGCCAAAATACAGGGGTAGCGATGACACCCTGTCCGTTAATATAATGCCTACGGGCCTTGCTCATTTCTACATGAGCCAAAATACAGTGGTAGCTATGACTCCCTGTCAGAAAAAGGTAATGAACTAGGTTCAAACCTCAAATGCTTTGATTCTCTGAAATCCTAGCATATAAATTATAATTGTCCTTGTGACTAGGCCTATTGTGCCAGAATACCTTCATGCCTTGATTCTCTGAAATCATAGCTTATAATTTATATATGTCCTTGTGACTAAGCCTGTTGTGCTAATATACTTAAAGGCCTTGATTCTCTGAAATCATGGCTTATAATTTAAAATTGTCCTTGTGACTAGGCCTTGGGTGCTATTGAATAAAACTGTTATTGTTGCTTTGATTCTCTGAAATCATAAGCTTATAATTTATAAATGTCCATGTGACCAGGCCATTGGGTGCCACTAATAAAACTGTTAATGTTTTATAAATTATAATAGAAATCCTAAATATAAATGATTAATAAATTAACCAAATATGGTCTCTGTTTACCATGGTTAATGAATTTCCCTAAGGGGCAATTCCGTAATAAACATCCCTTAGAAGGGAAGTACCTACGGGCTATAGTTAATGTCCTCTGAGACTAAAGACAGTGGTAGCCTACAGCTCCCTGTCAGGAAAAAGGTAATGAACTTTGATTCAAACCTTAATACCACGATTCTCTGAAATCATGGCTTATAAATTTAACTTGTCTACGCGACTAGGCCATTTGTGCTATTATAAACTTAGGAATTAGGATTTATGATAAAAATCCTGAATAAAATAAATATCCTTCCTTCCCTGTCAGTATGCATTTATGATAAAAATCCTGAATAAAATTGGCTGGATATTTCTCCTTAGCATCAATAGAAGTCTCGCAAGCTTAAGATGCCTAAAAGTCTGTTGAACTATTGTTTCCATTATATGTTCGTTCCTTCTGTGGATAAACTTCCGAATATTGTGACATTTGATATTACAATAATAAATTCGGTTGTATTATATTTTCAATTGCTTCCGCTGTGCATATTAATATTGTGTTGTTTGACTATTATGTTGCCAACCATGATGTCACGATACTCCCCACCGGGCCCACCGGTGACACGTGGAAATCCGGGGTGTGACAGTTTCCAAAAATAGAAATACGAACAAAACTTTCTATAAATGGAAAGTACAAAAGAGCCGGGCGTTACAAGCGCTCTCTAGGGAGCTTCAGAAGTTAAAGGATATGATATCCAGAGTACCTGGGGTGGTCCAGCCAATTCCAGAAGTATCTCAGGATTGCCACCGGATATCCCGGAGTGCATATCCTATATGTGATGCTGAAATCCCAAAAAGATTTCAAACCCCCAACATGAAGCTCTATGACGGAACCACGGATCCTGAAGAGCATATTGCTAAGTATAGGGAAAGGATGGAAATTAACCCTATCCCTCTGGATCTCAAGGAAGTATGCCTCTGCAAGGGTTTTGGCTCTACTTTAATAGGATCAGCCTTAAAATGGATGCTAAACGTTCTACCTCATTCAATTACATCTTTTGCTCACTTAGTTAATTTATTCAATAGTCAATTTTCTTGCAGTCGAAGTTTTGAAAAATTGACCAGTGATCTCTACAGGATAACTCAAGGGCCTCAGGAATCCTTAAGGGATTACGTGAACAAATTTAGCAGGGAATCTTTGGATATCCCACATCTTGACATTGCAACAGCCATGCAGGCATTCAAAATGGGGTTGTAAAAAGATTCCCAATTTTATCAGGATCTTGTAATGAATCCTTGCAGGAACCTGGAGGAAGCTCGAAACAGGGCTTTGAGATATATTCGGCTGGAAGATGATAAAAAGATGCAAGAGAGGATGAATTCATCCTCAACCTATGAATCAACTAACAGGAAGTCAGAATCCTCATAAAAACCATATCGTTCTAAGCCATATGGCAGGAATGACAACAAGAAAGTGAATGTTGTTGAAGATGAGTATCCTGAGGAGTATCATGAATTGTCAGAACATTGTTTTTCTATTAATATACCTGAACTGATGTATGATATGCAGGGTTTGGGAGATAAAGCGAGGTGGCCTAAGAAAAACCAACAAAAAGCAGATTGGAAGGATAAATCCAAATGGTGTGCCTTCCAAGAGGATTTTGGACATGTTACGGTGGATTGCATAGCCCTGAGGAAGGAAATAAGCTATCTGCTGAGCAAAGGATATCTGAAGGATTTTCTGGGAAGAAAGAAGAATAAGGGTCAGGATATTGAGAAGGATCCTGAACGAGCAGCATCACCTCCTGCGGATGCCAAGATAATTAACTTTATCTCAGGAGGATTCGACATTTATGGAACCTCTTATTCTGCAGCAAAAAGACATGCAAAGGAGGCTAAGGCAGAACTAGGAGACAAGCCGACCAGGATGACAACCGTCACAACTGATAAAGTGATAACGTTTGATAGTGATGACAGGGATAGTGTCCAGGATTCCCATTGTTTTGGTCAAAAATCAGGCTAGGATAATGTAACCAAATCTTCTTTTGTGAGGTATGATGCTTGAATCAATGAACAAATGTGTGAATAATTTGTAAATGAAATGAACAAGTGACACAAGGATTTATACGAGGAAAAAGCCCTTGATCAACGTTTGATCTCCGGCATAAAAAACCCCGGGTGATGGAAACTACCGATCACCAACTATAATTAAACAAATAAAGGTTACAACTCAGGATGATAACAAGCTTGTTACAAGGATCACTCGTGTGCAAAATGTATGTAATCGCCAATGAGTTGCAGAGAGCTTGCGAGAGTGTGTGTATTTGCTAATTGTTCTAACTATCAAGCTTGTTATCCCATTTAAAAATAGAAATAAACCAAGCAACAAACATCCCGCAAATTGTGCAAGCTACCCACGACTTCCATAACGGTCACTCTAGCTATGCACGTGCAGAATATTAAAGCATATTCCCCAGGAAGATCGGCAAGAGTATGTCCCACTCGTTCATTCCTGCAAAACAAGTTTAAACACAGAGGAAATAACCGTTAGTGTTAGGATAACAATGAGGATCCTGGATCCTTAAACCTGCAACGTTTTCTGAGGATCCTTAATTCAAACATAATTGAGGATCCGTGATCCTGGCTGCATTTGTGGATCCGTGATCCTTAGGCTTAGAAAATCCATCCTTAACAATTGCCCCCAAAATATGAGGAATAAAATATAACTTTATGAGTCGTATTTTTGATCTTATCTCGAACGAACTAGGTAACGGATATATAGCCGTTGAAATCTAACTAGCCGTTGCAGATCATACGTCAGCGATATGAAAACCTACAAAATCATCATTATAAATTCGAAATTAGAGATAAGGATTGAGAGGCATTTAAATTCATGCGTTACTTCCTGTTAGGGGAGGATTTTTGGATGATCAGTGATCCTCAATTACTGTTGGGCTTAGGGATCCTCAATTCTGTCTGAATTAGTGATCCTCAGAGAGTATTGTAGGATCAGGATCCAGGATCATCATAAGGATCCTTATACTAACGATTGTCTGCTTTGAATATGATGTTGTTTTGCAGGAGTACGAGCTTGGACTTGGTCTTGGCGATATTCCTGGAGCATATTCCCTTTTTATTCCGCACGTGCTTGACCAATATGGACGTTATGGAGTTCGTGGGAGACTTGCATGAAATGCGGATAGTTAGTTAGCTTAGATATTTTCCATTTTTAAAAGGGGATAGCGAGCTAAATTAGAAGACTTGGCTATTTTTAGCTTAACACACACACTCGCAACTGCTCTCACCAGCTCTTGACAATTCACTTGGCGATTACACACTTTTTTGCACATTACACTCTAGTGATCCTTGTAACTAGCTCGCTATCATCCAAAGTTGTAATAACTTGTTTGTTTAATATGAGTTGGTGATCGGTAGTTTCCATCACCCGAGGTTTTTTATGCCGGAGATCAACTCTTGATCAAGGGCTTTTTCCTCGTATAAATCTTTGTGTCACTTGTTCATTACATTTCTGAGTGATCCTTAGCATTGTTCATTGATTCAAACATCACACCTCACAACAGAAAGTTTGGTTGCATTATCTTAGCTTGATTTTTGACCAAAACAGTTTGGCGCCCACCGTGGGGCAATTGGTGCTTCGTTCTTGAGAAATTATTGTTCTGGTGATCATTTCGGTTCCTTACAATCAAGCAAATGGCTTCCTCAGCAAAGAACACATCAAGCTCTATGCCGGCAATGAGTTCTTCACAGGGCGTTCCTCCTTTGCCTCTACCACCTTCTGGATCCCAGAAGAATGCTGAAAATGTTGCGAAGAGACAAACCCCCATTTTCCAAAAACCACCAACTTCTTCTGTTTCCACTAATTCTACTACTAATGATCTTTTTAATCTGATTTTGTAGATGAGGGATCGCATGTAAGAGCAGGACAAAACCAATGAACGGATCCTCCAAGAGATTGGTGATATCAAGAAACAGAAGAAGTTGTAACTACCCTACAATCGGCAGTTCCGGGCATCCAGTATCAAAGTGGTCCATCAGAAAGGCGTTATGGAACGGCAACTATGAGTCAGGCATTTGGCTCTCACTCCCAGCCTCAGGGATCCTATTTTCAGCCATCGGGATCCTCTTTTCAGCATCAGGGATCCTTCGTCAGCTCAGGAGGATATTTGGGAATGCACACGGTCCAAGGATCCTCCCAGGTCCAAGGATCCTCCTAGGTCCAAGGATCCTCCCAGGTCCAAGGATCCTCCCAGATCTAAGGATCCTCCCAGGTCCAAGGATACTCCCAGGTTCAAGGATCCTTTATGGTTCCAGGATCCTTTCAGGTTCAAGGATCCTCTAAGCCTCAAGGATCCAACATCTTTCAGGATCAAGGATTCTTAAGAAGTATGCAGCTTCCAAGATCGGATGTTCATCAAGGAGACTTCATACCAATGCAGACCATTGCTTCCTCTGGTCCTTCAATCATACCAGAGTCCCGTCAATATGGATTCACATCTGGAATTCCAAACATGAATTCTCGGGGAGGTAACACTTTTAATAATTCATATAACACTAACCATGGCTCTATGCAGGATACAGGTATCAATCAGGCTATGGCCAGGGAGTTACAGAAGCTCAAGGATATGATATCTAGCGTACCAGGAGTGGTTAAACCCATTCCTGAAATTGCAGATGGTAGCCATAGGATATCTCGCTTTGCACCACCTATTTGTGATGTTGATATACCCAAGAGGTTCCAAATACCAACTATGAAGCTATATGATGGTTCAACGGATCCAGAGGAACATGTAGCCCAATACAGGGAGAGGATGGAGATCAATCCAATTCCTGAGAGGTTAAAAGAAGCATGCCTATGCAAGGGTTTTGGATCCACACTTACAGGATCTGCTCTTAAATGGCTGCTAAGTCTTCCCCCTAACTCTATTACTTCATTTGCTAACCTAGTTAATTTGTTTAATAGTCAATTCTCTTGTAGTAGAAAGTTTGAACGATTAACTAGTGATCTATATAGGGTAACACAAGGTCAAAATGAATCACTTAGAGATTACATCACTAAATTTAGTAAAGAATCCTTAGATATCCCTAACCTGGATATTGCTACGGCTGTAGAAGCCTTTGAAATGGGATTGCTTAGGGATTCGTTATCCTATGATGATCTTGTTATGACCCCTTGCAGGAATCTTGATGAAGTAAGAACCAGGGCCCTTTGGTTCATCCGCCTAGAGGATGACAAAAGGATCCAGGAGAGAATGACAGGATCCTCCAAACAGGAAAACCAAGGATCCTACTTCAGGAACAACAAATCAAAATCCTACAACAAATCTGATAACCAGAATGTGCATGCAGTGGAACAGGAAGAAGATGATGAGGATTATCCTCCCATTTCTGAATACTGTTTCTCTGTTGATAACAATGAACTAATTCTTGCAATGCAGAATTTAGGTGAGAAAGCTAGGTGGCCGAGAAAAAGTGATAAACCAGCTGCTACAAAGGATAAGTCCAAGTGGTGTGCATATCATGAGGATTTCGGGCATCTCACTGAAGAGTGTATTGCACTTAGAAAGGAAATTGGTTACTTGTTAAGCAAGGGGCATTTGAAAGAGCTTTTGGTACGAAAGAAGTCAAGGATCCAGGATCCTGAAAGGATCCCGGAAAAGGCTCCTGCTCCTCTAGCAGATGCACAAGTTATAAACTTTATATCCTGTGGATCAGACATTTGTGGTACTTCCTTTTCAGCAGCCAAAAGACATGCCAAGGAAACCAAGATGGATAATGGAAACCGACCCATCCGGACGTCCACTGTCACCGAGGATAAGATCATAACTTTTGATGAGGATGATCGTCTTGATGTTCAGGATCCTCATCATGATGGTCTTATTATTACCTTGTTTATTTCTAATCATTTTGTTCGCAGGATCCTTATAGATGGAGGAAGCTCTGTGAACATCATTCAGCTTGATGTCCTCAAGAAGATGAATATTCTGGAGTCTGATATTGTCCCAAGATCCTCTGTCCTTGTGGGATTCAGTGGGGAAACCAAGAACACATTGGGGGACATTAAACTCCCTATCTATATTGAAGGACTCCATTCTTATAAGAAATTTTGTGTTATAGATTGCTTATCATGTTGCAATGTTATCCTTGGCCGGCCGTGGATACATGATATGAAGGCAGTCCCATCCACATATCATCAGTGCGTGAAGCTTCCTAGTCCATGGGGAGTGGTGAAAATTGAGAGTGATCAACAAGAAGCTAAGAATTGCTATACCTCATCAATGAAGCCAGCCTCAAGAACAAGGGAGCAATAGCAATTAAAGTATCCTTCAAGAGATGTCTTGGAGGCAAGAGAGCAGGATGTAAAAGAAATCCTCATGGATCCTGATGATCCTGAATCCAGGATCTTCATAGGATCAGGGATCCTTAGCGAAATTGAACAGGATCGAGTATCCTTCCTTAAAAGAAGGAAAACTACCTTTTCCTGGAAGCATGAGGATATGACAGGTATATCTAAAGATATAATTACTCATAAACTCGGCATTGACAGGTCATTCAAGCCAATTCATCAAAAAAGAAGGAAGTTTGCACCTGAAAGGAATGTTATTATTCAGGAGGAGGTAGATAAGCTACTTCGGGCAGGTATGATAAGAGAGGTTAAGTATCCAAGATGGTTAGCCAATGTGGTTGTTGTTCAAAAGAAAAATGGAAAGTGGAGGGTATGTGGCGATTTTACTAATTTAAACAAGGCATGTCCCAAGGATCCTTTCCCATTACCCCACATTGACTCCATGGTGGATGCTACCGCGGGTCATGAGTTGTTGACTTTTATGGATGCTTCATCTGGATTTCAGCAAATTCAGATGGAACCATCTGATCAAGAGGATACAGCCTTTATGACCCCAACTGGTATATATTGTTATATTGCTATACCATTTGGATTAAGGAATGCAGGTGCTACTTATCAAAGGCTAGTCAATATGATGTTCAAGGAACAAATTGGACACACTATGGAAGTCTATATAGATGACATGGTGGTTAAGTCCAAGAAAGCTGAGGATCACCTTAAAGACTTGGAGGAAGCATTCAATATCCTTGATAAATTTAATATGAAACTAAATCCTTCCAAGTGTCATTTTGGTGTTAAAGCAGGTAAATTCTTAGGCTATATGGTGACAAAGAGGGGCATTGAAGCAAGTCCAGAGCAAATAAAGGCTATTGTGAATATCAAATCTCCTGCCAATGCCAAGGATGTGCAAAGATTGACAGGCAGGATCGCAGCCTTGAACAGGTTCATATCTAAATCCTCAGAAAAGTGCAAGGAATTCTATGACATTCTGAGGAAGAACAAGAAATTTGAATGGACTGAGAAGCATGAAAGTGCCCTCAAAGCTCTTAAGGATTACCTATCCTCAGCCCCCACCTTGATGAAACCAGAAAAGGGGGATATATTATCCTTATACTTAGCGGTATCCTCAAAAGCAGTAAGTGCGGTCCTTGTTAAGGATCACCAAGGTACACAACATCCTGTTTATTATGTAAGTAAGAGTTTACTTGACGCTGAATCAAGGTATTCACACTTACTTATCCTTGCATTAATTATGGCATCTACCAAATTAAGACATTATTTTGAGACTCATGCAATTATTGTTAAGACTAATTTTCCAATTAAGAATGTTCTCAGGAAACCTGAAATGTCAGAAAGGATGGCTAAGTGGGCAGTGAAGCTTAGTGCATATGATATAAGATATGAGCCTAGAACTGCCATTAAATCCCAGGCCTTAGCTGACTTTGTGGCAGATTTTAGTAGTGACTTGCAAAAGGAAGCTGAGTTAGAGGTCCAACAGCTAGAAGAAACTAAGGATCCTTGGATACTCTTCACTGATGGTGCTTCTAATGGTAAAGGAACAGGGCTTGGAATACTACTAAAATCACCACAGGGGGACATAATACCCCACTCCATAGCTTGTGAATTTCAAACTACCAACAATGAGGCTGAATATGAAGCCTTGATAGCTGGTTTGCAAATTGCCAAGCATATGAGGATCAGGTATCTTGAGGTACATGTAGATTCTTTATTGATCACTAATCACTTTAATGGATCCTATGCTGTTAAAGGTGAAAAACTAATCAAATATTTAGAGATAGTCAAAGAATTGGCACTCTCTTTTGTTTCCTTTAGTTTGACACAGGTATCAAGGGAAGAGAATGCAGAGGCTGATGCATTAGCCAATCTATGATCATCCTTGAAGATCCCGGAGGATATCAAGATCCCTATTATCCATATCCTAACCCCTGCTATCGAGGATCATGTAGCTATGGAGATAGGAGAGGATTCTGCGATCATCCCTAGTGATGATACTCAATCTCATTCAGGATCATGGATCCTTCCAATCATGAGATACATACAACATGTAGAGATTCCTATAGGAGAAAACCCCAGGGCTTTCAAAATCAAGGTATCTCAATTTACAATATTGAATAACATGTTGTATAAACGATCTCTTGTAGGACCATATCTAAGGTGCATTGAGGATCCTGAAATCCAAGAAGTCCTAAAGGATTTCCATGAAGGAGATTGTGGAAACCATACTGGGGGCAGGGCATTATTCTCAAGGATCCTGAGGACAGGATACTATTGGCCGACTATGAAGAAGGATGCTGTGGAATATGCCAAGAAGTGTGATCCTTGTCAGAGACATAGTAATATCCTTCATCAACCAGCAGAGCTTTTGCATCCTATATCCTCTTCATGGCCATTTATGAGATGGGGAATGGATATAGTTGGTAAGTTTCCTAAGGCACCTGGTGGAAAAGTATTTATGCTTGCTATGACTGATTACTTCTCCAAGTGGATAGAGGCTGAAGTCTTTGCTCAAGTCAGAGAAAAGGAAGTGATATCCTTTATTAAAAGAAACATTATTACTAGATTTGGTATCCCTTCTGAAATTGTTTGTGATAATGGATCCCAATTTATTGGGAGTAGAACTACTAACTTTTGTGACAGCTGGGGGATTAAGATGATAACATCAACACCAGTCCACCCACAAGCTAATGGTCATGCAGAATCATCCAACAAGATCATCATCAACAATTTGAAGAAAAAGCTTGGATACAAGAAAGGAAAGTGGGCAGAAGAACTACCTTATGTACTATGGGCTGATAGGACAACTCCCAAGAATGCCACGGGCCAAACTCCATTTTCTTTGGTATTTGGGGCAGAATCAGTGATCCCTACAGAGATGGTGGTTCCTACTGCAAGAACAAGCATTTGTGATCCTAAGGAAAATGCTGAAAACTTGGTTCAAGATTTGGATACTATAGAGGAACTCAGGGATTTGGCAAGGATAAGGATGGCCAGTTATCAAAAAGGATGGCTGGAGCTTACAACAAAAATGTCAGGATCAGGAAATTTCAAGTTGGAGATATGGTGTTAAGGAAAACATTTCAGAATACCACCAATCCTCCTGATGGAAAGTTGGCACCAAAGTGGGAAGGCCCTTACTTAATCGAAGCTGAGGCAGGAAAGGGGGCATATCGATTGCTAACAATGGAAGGTGACTTGCTACCAAGAGCTTGGAATGCTGTCCACTTAAAGAAATACTTCATGTAACAAGGATCCATGATCCTTACCTTGCAAGTATCCTTGAAGGAACCTTACAGAACAGATGATCCTCATCCTGGTAATATTCTAATCTCAAACTATTTCATTCTTTAATTATCTTATTTAAGGATAAGGATCCTGCATCCTTTATCCTCCTTTCACTTGATTCTGAGTTTTGAAGGTTCAGGCATCCTTAAGAAAGGGTTGAGTATCCACAGAAGTATCCAGTTATTTGGGCTTGACCCCAGTTATTTGGGCTTGACCCCAGTTTGGGACTGTCCCTAGTTTCGCCAGTAGCGCACGATGATCCTGGTATAGTTCATGGCAATGGGACCAGTACTCGCTTTAGGGGCTGACAATTTCATTGTACTGGCTATATTCAGGATCCTACGTATAATGGTAGACGTACCATATATCCGTTCCTAAGGTTTCTAACGTTTTCACGTTAGCTAAGGTTTTGGCATTTTCATGTCACTAAGTTTGGATAGTCGCTAGTGAGGGCCATACTCCAGTTTACACACGATCCTTTGGGCTTGTCCCCAGTTATCCTTTGGGCTTGTCCCCAGTTATCCTTTGGGCCTGTCCCCAGAATTGTTGGGCTTGTCCCCAGTTACTAACTTTTATCTTATATTGGCTTAGTCCCAAGTTATATCCTATTTCAGGTTTTTGAAGCTAAACGACTAAGGATCCTTGATCCTTACTTTTTATTAAGGTTTGTCTTTTGGTTATCCTGATTATAAGTGTTAAAGGTTAGGATCCTAACTTGGATTCTCAGGTATGATCCTTGATCATTTTGATTTTATTCATTATTTATCTAGGTGACCCTTATCCTTTGACAACTGAACTTATGATCCTCAAACTACACTACTTTTCAGAACCTGTCGACTATAGGATATGTGATCCTTGATCATATCCTAAACTTTTTGAGATTATTTATTAAATTTTTCTTCTTTACTTAATAAATTCAGACAAAATGTATATCACAACAATTGAAAAGTAAAGTATTCACAAGGATAACAACACGAGAAATAGCCAAAAAGTTAAAGGTTATTTTATTCACAAAACATTAAACCCTTCAAGGTTGTCAAAATTGCCAACCCACGTTTCTACCAGCAAAACGTGGCCCGTCCACATGGGTTGGCAAAGGGCGTCCATTGTTAATAGGTCTTTCAAGTGCAGGAAATAAAAGATGGCAGGATAACGGGTGGCTTCATCCCCCAAACAGAGGATCCATCCACCGCCTATTATCCTACCTATTGTCTTAGGATCTATGATCCATAACCCTAGATACTATTGTTCAAATACAACCCAATATTGTTTCAAAACACCATAACCAAAAAAGAACTACCACTGCCAAGTCCTAAAAAATGGGCTCCGGCCACGTCTAGAAATATCCATCATCGCCCATTCCTGCAGCCTACACCTTGGCTGCATCACCACCAGCATCATCAGCATCAGCATGATCCTTTCCACTTCCACTCGCCTCAATTGCTAAGACCTCACCAGCCTCTTCTTCGTCATCCAGCTCTGCTAACCTTGCCTTCCAGCCCTCTACGTCCCAGTTGCTCTTGTCAAAATCAGGATCCAGAGCTTATTGGGCCATCTGTAACTGGGTTTTGTACATAGCAATGGCAGCGGAGACTTTAGCATAATTTGTGATCACATTCTTCTCCTGATCAGCAGTGATATGAGCCAGGACAAGTTCCCTCTTCACCAGATTGACATCGTTTTCGAGGGAGGCAATCTTCTGATCCTTGGCCAGCATGATCTTTTGGAGGTCCAAACACTTTTGCTCAACCTCTTTAACATTGCCTACGTAGTCCTCGATTTCAGTAAATTTCTGCAAAAAGAGAATGTGAAGTTTAGGATCACGTGATCCTCAAGTGGGCAGAATAACTAAGCTAAGTCAGTGATCCTTACATCAGCAAAGTACTCAAGGAACTGGTGGCGGATTAAAGGCAGACCTTCTAGATTGTCAGCCTCAGAGGCTTTCCTCTTCTTTCCCTTGGAAGCAGTAGCCTTGGGGATGGCAGTACTTGGGCTAGCAGCAGCCTTCTTCCTTCCAGACCTGGGACCAACAGTGGTGAGATCGGTGACACTGAAACGGGTAGCAGACTTCGATGATTTTCCAGCACCTATACACCTAAAACAGATAAGTATCCTTATTTCATTTTTAATTTAAACATCTAGTTATGCACAAAATGGGATACTTACTTGACATTGTAACAGAGCCTGAGGATACTTCCTGAGAATCCTGGGTATTTGCTTGAAATGATCTTATCGCAGGATCAAGCCTCCGGAAAGCAGCAAGCCTTTCCTTCGTTGCAGGTGTTGTAATAAGGTGTGAAACAGTGATAGCTGCAAAATGGAGACAAAAGGATGTTAGTGATCCTCAACAAAAACAAGGTTATCCTGTGATCCTTCTCAGGATCCTCTATCCTACCATGGGTGGTCCATTTTCTAGGCAGATCCTTTCCATCAGGGATAGAATCCCTTCTGACAATGAAGAATCGCCGTTTCCAGTTGGTGTCATTCTTAGTGGCTTTGAAGATGGGGTGTTCTTCACCAGGTTTATGTTTGAGTAGATATCGGTGAGATCCATGGCTCACAAGGTCATACATCTCTGCTAACTCCGACATTCCCAGATCAATACCTTCATGCACAATGATCCTTTCAAGGGTATATAAGACCCTCCATATCATTGGCATCGCTTGGATGTAGGAGATGCCGGTGAGAAAGAAGAAGGATTGGGTGAAATCAGGAAAAGGATACGAGTATCCTATCGTAAATGGGGTGACCGGAAAAGCTACCCAGGTTTCGAAGACAAAGTCGCTCAGGACGGTGGGATCAAAAGTTTTGAAAACGGTGTTCGCCGGAAAACAATGGCGAATCCTATCTATCTGTGGATCAGTAAAGCAACATCGTTCCTTTGCAGAGTCATCGATGATCTTTTGGCTCTTCAAGGGACTGTCCTTCTTGTGATCCTTAGCTGGTGAGGATCTTAGCATCATCTTGGTCATGGCAGTGGTGAAGAAGAAGAAACAGAGCGAGAAGATGAAGAGAGAAAGGAAAGAGGAGTACCTGATCAAATCTTCGAATGAGGATTTAAAGGATGAAATGCACGAATTTAAATGCTCCCTAACCCTTATCTCTAACTTCAGTTTATAATGATGATCTTGCAGGATAGTCACTTCAGTGACGTCAGGATGGCAACGACTAGTCAGAATTTAACGGCTATATATTCGTTGGTTTAATACGGATAATAACGAGAAAATATAACTTGTTTATTTACAAATTACTCCTTATATTTTGGGGGCAATTGTTAGGGGAGGATTTTTGGATGATCAGTGATCCTCAATTACTGTTGGGCTTAGGGATCCTCAATTCTGTCTGAATTAGTGATCCTCAGAGAGTATTGTAGGATCAGGATCCAGGATCATCATAAGGATCCTTATACTAACGATTGTCTGCTTTGAATATGATGTTGTTTTGCAGGAGTACGAGCTTGGAATTGGTCTTGGCGATATTCCTGGAGCATATTCCCTTTTTATTCCGCACGTGCTTGACCAATATGGACGTTATGGAGTTCGTGGGAGACTTGCATGAAATGCGGATAGTTAGTTAGCTTAGATATTTTCCATTTTTAAAAGGGGATAGCGAGCTAAATTAGAAGACTTGGCTATTTTTAGCTTAACACACACACTCGCAACTGCTCTCACCAGCTCTCGACAATTCACTTGGCGATTACACACTTTTTTGCACATTACACTCTAGTGATCCTTGTAACTAGCTCGCTATCATCCAAAGTTGTAATAACTTGTTTGTTTAATCTGAGTTGGTGATCGGTAGTTTCCATCACCCGAGGTTTTTTATGCCGGAGATTAACTCTTGATCAAGGGCTTTTTCCTCGTATAAATCTTTGTGTCACTTGTTCATTACATTTCTGAGTGATCCTTAGCATTGTTCATTGATTCAAGCATCATACCTCACAACAGAAAGTTTGGTTGCATTATCTTAGCTTGATTTTTGACCAAAATACTTCCCTTTAAATCCTCATTCAAAGACCGATCAGGTATCTCTCTTTCTCCTTTTCTCTTCATTTGCTGATTCTGACTTTCATTTTTCTGAACATCAATGACAAAGATGGTTCTTCGATCCGCACCGGCTAAGGATCCAAAGAAGGATAGTCCCCTGAAAAGCCAAGGCATTATCCAAAATCCTTCAAAGGAACTCTGCCGCTTTACCGACCCGAAGATTAACCGGATTCGCCATTATTTCCCGATGGATACCGTCTTTAAACCTTTCAACCCTTCTGCGAAGAGTGATTCTGTCTCCGACACTTGGGTTGTTTTTCCGGCCACCCCATTCCTGATAGGATTCTCCTATCCTTTCCCTGCCTTCACTCAATCTTTCTTTGCACTTACTGGCATGTGCTATATTCAGGCCATGCCAATGATGTGGAGAGTGTTATACACCTTAGAGAATATTATCGAGCATGAGGGTATAGAGATAGGAATGTCTGAGTCGGCCGAGTTGTATAATCTTGTCAGCCACGGCTCACACCGTTTCTTGTTCAAACATAAACCTGGTGATGCTCACACAATCCTCAAGACCACAAAAAATGATACCCACTGGAAAACCCGTTTCTTCTTTTTGATGAGGGGTTCTATCCTAGACAGGAAAGACCTTCCCAAGAAGTGGACCACCCATGGTAGAATATAGGATCCTTATAGAAGGATCATAGGATGACTCTGTTTCTTTTAAGGATAACTGATCCTTTTTTGTCTCTATTGTGCAGCTATCTCTGTTTCTCATCTCATAGAGCCACCTGCAACAAAAGAAAGGATCACTGCCTTTTAGAGCCTTGATCCAGCTGTTAGAACGTTCCAGGCAAAAACAAAGGATTCACAAGAAGCATCCCCTGGTTCAGTCACCATGTCAAGTAAGTATTTACATTTATGTGTAATTAAATATTTAAATAGGTATTGAACAAGGATACTTATCTATTGTTTGCTATTTGTAGGTGCTGGAAAGTCTTCAAAATCAGCCTCTCGCTTCAGTGTCAGTGATCTTGACGCCTTTGCTTCCTCCCAGTCCGGCAAGAAACAACTTGTTGTTAGCCCTAACGTCCCAATCCCTAAGGCTGTCAGCACCAAGGGCAAGGGTGGAAAGAAGAGGAAAACTGCTGACACCCTTGAAGGCCTGCCCCTCATCCAGCATCAGTTTGAGGAATATGTCTCTGAGGTAAGGATCCCTGATCCTTAAATTTGTTCTACCCATTTTGAGGATAACGGATCCTGACGCGTGTCATTATTTTGCAGAAATTTGATGAGATCCATATGCTTATGGATTCCTATACTGAAGAGGCTGAGCAAAAGCAACTGGACTTCCAAAAGTTGTTCCTGGCTAAGGATCAGACCATCTCTTCCCTCGAGAAGGAGCTCAACTTAGTGAAAAAGCAGCCGGTCATGGCCCACGTCACTGCTGATCAGGAGAAGGCTGAAGTGATGGAGGGTGCTAAGCTTTCTGCCACCATTGCCATGCTCAAGATCAAACTGCAGATGGCGAAGGAATCTGAGGATCCTAGCTTTGACAGGACTGCTTGGGACCAGGAAGGTTGGAAGGCTAAGTTGGATGATGAAGAGGAGGCTGGAGAGGTCCTGGCAATCGAGGCTAGTGGCAGCGGGTTGAAGGATCAGGCGGAAGGATCAGCGGCCGGTGGTGATGCAGCAAAGGAGTAAGCTGCACAAAATGGGCGATGATGGAAATTTCTAGACGTGCCCGGAGCCCATTTTTTATGGTTTAGTAGTCTTTTTTTTGGTTGTTGATGTTTTTAAAACCATGGTTGGTTTGTAATGGTGAACAATAGTATCTAGGTATAAGGATCACTGATCCTGTGAACAATAGGTAGGATTACAAATGGTGGAGGGATCCTCTGTTTGGGGGATGAAGCCATTGTGATCTTGCCATCTTTCTTTTCCTGCACTTTTTGCCTACCCCAGCGGACGGGCCATGTTTTGCTGGTAGATGCTCGGGGTAGGCAATTTTGACAACCTTTAAAGAGGTTTAACTTTTGATAAATAAATAGAATCTTAACCTTTTGGCTATCCCGTGTTGTATATGTTGTGCCTCTTTACCTTTCAGTTTTTATTGTAAATTTCTTTGAATTCACAAGTTAAGAATGAAAATATATTAGATTATTCCAAAAAGTTTAGGATATGATCAAGGATCAAATATCCTAAGTTTGAAAGAAGTGATGTAATTTTAGGATCATGTATCCTTTTGTCAATGAAATAAGGGTAACTTAAATAAATAAAGAATAAAATTAAGGTGATTAAGGATCATACCTGAGAATCCAAGTTATGATCCTAAATCTTCAACATAAAATCAGGATAACCAAAAGGCAAACCTCAATAAAAGGTTAGGATCAAGGATCCTTAGTTGTTTAACTTCAAAAACCTGAAATGGAACATAACTTGGGACTAAGCCAATATAAGAGAAGAGTTAGCAACTGGGGACAAGCCCAACAATCTGGGGACAAGCCCAATATACTGGGGACAAGCCCAAAAAACTTGGGATAAGCCCAAAAAACCGGGGACAAGCCCAAAAGATCTTGTGTAAACTGGAGTATGGCCCTCACTGGCGACTATCCAAACTTAGTGACATGAAAATGCCAAAACCTTAGCTAACGTGAAAACGTTAGAAACCTTAGGAACGGATGTATGGTATGTCTACCATTATGCGTAGGATCCTGAATACAGCCAGTACAACGAAATTGTCAGCCCCTAAAGCGGGTACTGGTCCCATTGCCTTGAACTGCACCAGGATCGTCGTGCGCTACTGGCAAAACTGGGGACATGCCCAAAAGACTGGGGACAAGCCCAAATACTGGGGACAAGCCCAAATACGGGGACAAGCCCAAAAAAACTTAGGAGACTTCTGTGGATATTTGATCCTTTACTGAGGATATATCAACTTTCTGCAAAACTCAGAACTAAATGAAAGAAGGACAAAGGATCCAGGATCCTTCTCCTTGTAAATAACTTAATTAAAGAAGTGGATAAATTGAGGTTAGATCATTACCAGAGTGAGGATCATTTATCCTCTAAGGATCCTTTACGAACATTGGACACGAAAATAGCTAAGGATCCTGGGTCCTTATTACATGAAGTATCTCTTCATGTGGATAGCATTCCAAGCTCTTGGTAGCAAATCACCTTCCATTGTTAATAACCGATATGCCCCCTTTCCTGCCTCAGCTTCAATAAGATAGGGGTCTTCCTATTTTGGTGCTAACTTGCCATCAGCAGGATTGGTGGTATTTTGGAATGCTTTCCTCAACACCATATCACTAACTTGAAATTTTCTGATCCTGACATTTTTGTTATAAGCTCCAGCCATCCTTTGTTGATAACTAAGCATTCATATCCTTGCCAAATCCCTGATTTCTTCTATGGTATCTGTTTTGGTCAAAAAATCAGACAAGGATAATGTAACCAAACTCTCTGTTACGGGGTATGATGCTTGAATTGGTTTATAGCAATAAGGATCACTATGAAAAATAAATAACAAGTGACACAAGGTCTATACGGGGAAAAAGCCCTTGATCAAGAGTTGATCTCCGGCACAAAAAACCCCGGGTGATGGAAACTACCGATCACCAACTCAAATTAAACAAACAATCTGTTACAACTTCGGATGATAGCGAGCTAAGTACAAGGATCACTATAGTGTAACGTGTAGAAATGTATGAAAAATGCTAAGTGTTTGTCGAGAGCCAGTGAGAGCGGTTGTATGAGAGTGTGTGTGTAGCCAAAAATAGCTAAAGTGTTGTCTAATTAGCTCGCTACCCCTTTTAAATCTAGTAAAAATCTAAATAACAAACTATCCGCAAATGGTGCAAGTCCTCCACGACTCCACAACGTCCATTTCTGACCAAGCACGTGCGGAATAGATTTAGAATATTCTCCAGAAATATCGCCAAGACCAAGTCCCAATTGATATTCCTGCAAAACAGTTACGAATTCAAAACAGACAATCATTAGTATAAGGATCCTTAGGATGATCCATGATCCTGATCCTGAGGCACTTCTGAGGATCACTAACTGACACAGAAGTAAGGATCACCAAACAGGATAATAATTGAGGATCACTAACTGACACAGAAGTAAGGATCACCAATGGTAGGACAGAGAATCCTGAGAAGGATCACCAGGTAATCTTACTCTTGTAAAGGATCACTAACCCCTTTTTGTCTTGTGTTGTGCAGCTATCTCTGTTTCGCACCTTATCACAACACCCGCAACCAAGGAAAGGCTTGCTACTTTTCGGAAGCTTGATCCTGAAATAAGGTCATTCAAGATAGACACCCAAGACTCACAAGAAGTATCCTCAGGTTCCATCACCATGTCAAGTAAGTATCCTGCTTTTTGTATAGTTGAATATTAAAATAAATAGTTAAATTGAAATAGGATAAGGATACTTATCTTGCTTTAAATATGTAGGTGCCGGAAAATCTTCCAAGCCTGCCTCCCTGTTCAACACGGCTGACCTTGATGCTGTTCGATCCAGGAAGAAGAGGACCACTGCCAGTCCTAGCGTCTCCATTCCTAAGGCACCCACTAAAGGAAGGGGTGGCAAGAAGAGGAAAACTTCTGATATAGAGGACCTACAAGGCCTACCACTGATCCGCCACCAATTCCTTGAATACTTCAACGAGGTAAGGATCCTTATCCCTGCTTTAGGTATCCAGCCTATTTGAGGATCACTTGTTCCTAAACTGTTCTTTGTCTTCTTTGCAGAAATTTGCTGAGATTGAAGATTATGTGGGAAACGTCGAGGAGCTGGATAAGAAGATTGCTGACCTCCAACAAGTTGCAGTGCTTAAGGATCTTAAGATCGCTGATCTTGAAAAAGCCCTTCAAGATGCCAAGACTAAGACGGCTAAAATCTTGATCGACATCGACTACGAGAAGCATGATCTCATAGAAGGTGCAAAGGTCTCCGCTGCCATCACAATGTATCAGACAAAACTAAAGATGGCCCAGGAAGCTCAAGATCCTAACTTCGACAGAAGCAGCTGGGATGTTGAGGGCTGGAAAGCGAGGTTGGCTGATCTTGAAGATGAGGAGGAGGCTGAGGAGGTTTTAGCGATTGAGGCTGGAAGCAGTGGAAAGGATCTGGTGAAGGATACCGAAGCTGGAGGGGATGAAGATGCAGTGAAGGTGTAGGCTGCATGATTGGGCAATGATGGACATTCCTAGACGTAGCCGGAGCCCAATTTTAAATTTGGTAGTAGTTTTTTGTGGTTGTGATGTTTTTAAAACAATGATGGTCTGTAATAACTAAACAATAGCTATTAGGGTTAAGGATCATGAATGATCCTTTGGACAATAGGTAGGATTACAACTGGTGGAGGGATCCTCTGTTTGGGGGATGAAGCCATTGTGATCCTGCCGTCTTTTGATTCCTGCACTTGAAAAACCTATGAACAATGGACACCCTTTACCTACCCCAGCGGACGGGCCACGTATTGCTGGTAGATGCTTGGGGTAGGTAATTTTGACAACCTTAAAAGGGTTTAAACTTTTGTGAATAAAATGACTTTAACTTTTTGGCTATATCCTGTGTTGTTATCCTTATTGATATTTTATTTTTCAATTTATTGTGACATCCATGTCGTTTAAACTTATCAAGTAAAGAAAAAATATGAAGTCTCCTTGATGGACGTCTGAGTTCTGAGGTTGCATATTTCTCAAGGATCCTTGATTTTGAAGGGGGTTGGATCCTTGGAATTGTGATGATCCTTGAATCTGAAAGGATCCTGGGACCAGAGAGGATCCTAGGACCTGAGAGGATCCTTGGACCTGGGAGGATCCTTGGACCTGGGAGGATCCTTGTACTGCATGCATTCCCGCATATCCTCATGACGTAAAGTATCCTTGATGCTGAGAAGAGGATCCTAATGGTTGAGAAGAGGATCCCTGAGGCTGGAAGCAAGAGCCAAATGCCTGACTCATTGTTGTTGTCCCATAATGCCTTCCTGGTAGTTCACCTAAGTATTTCACGTCCGGAACTGCTGAGTATTGTGAGGTTATGACCGGAGTGTCGAAGTTCAGCGATCTTGGCATCAGAGGGGAGTGATCCTCCACTGATTTCTTCTGTTTCTTGATTTCATCGATTTCCCGAAGGATTCTTTCGTTGGTCTTATCCTGCTCTTGTGCATGATTCCTCATCTGCAAAATCAAGGCATAGAGATCATTAGTAGTAGGATTAGTTGAAACAGAAGAAGTAGGTGGTTTTTGGAAAATGGGAGTTGGTTTCTTCGCAGCATTCTCAGCATTCTTCTAGGATCCAGAAGGTGGTGGAGGCAAAGGAGGAACGCCTTGTGAGGAACTGAATGAGGGCATCAAACTTGAAGTATTCTTCACTGAGGAAGCCATCTGTTTGGTTGTAGCGGATCGAAATGACCACAAAAACACGAATCTTTCTAAGAATGAAGCACCAATTGCCCCACGATGGGCGCCAAACTGTTTTGGTCAAAAAAAAAGACAAGGATAATGTAACCAAACTCTCTGTTACGGGGTATGATGCTTGAATTGGTTTATAGCAATAAGGATCACTATGAAAAATAAATAACAAGTGACACAAGGTTTATACGGGGAAAAAGCCCTTGATCAAGAGTTGATCTCCGGCACAAAAAACCCCGGGTGATGGAAACTACCGATCACCAACTCAAATTAAACAAACAATCTGTTACAACTTCGGATGATAGCGAGCTAAGTACAAGGATCACTATAGTGTAACGTGTAGAAATGTATGAAAAATGCTAAGTGTTTGTCGAGAGCCAGTGAGAGCGGTTGTATGAGAGTGTGTGTGTAGCCAAAAATAGCTAAAGTGTTGTCTAATTAGCTCGCTACCCCTTTTAAATCTAGTAAAAATCTAAATAACAAACTATCCGCAAATGGTGCAAGTCCTCCACGACTCCACAACGTCCATTTCTGACCAAGCACGTGCGGAATAGATTTAGAATATTCTCCAGAAATATCGCCAAGACCAAGTCCCAATTGATATTCCTGCAAAACAGTTACGAATTCAAAACAGACAATCATTAGTATAAGGATCCTTAGGATGATCCATGATCCTGATCCTGAGGCACTTCTGAGGATCACTAACTGACACAGAAGTAAGGATCACCAAACAGGATCATAATTGAGGATCACGGGTCATTTAGAAATCCACCCCTAACAGTATCGAAGTCTTGAATCAAGTTTTCAACATTTCCTTCAGGATCCCGGATGCTTGTTCTTGCAGTAGGATCCACCATCTCTGTAGGGATCACTGATTCTGCTCCAAACACTAAAGAAAATGGAGTTTGGCCAGTGGCATTTTTGGGAGTTGTCCTATCAGCCCATAGTACATAAGGTAGTTCTTCTACCCACTTTCCTTTCTTGGATCCAAGCTTCTTTTTCAAGTTGTTGATGATGATCTTGTTGGATGATTCTGCTTGACCATTAGCTTGTGGGTGGACTGGTATTGATGTTACCATCTTAATCCCCCAGCTGTCACAAAAGTTAGTAGTTCTGCTCCCAATAAACTGGGATCCATTATCACAAACAATCTCAGAAGGAATACCAAATCTGGTAATAATGTTTCTTTTGATAAAGGATATCACTTCTTTTTCTCTGACTTGAGCAAAGGCTTCAGCTTCTATCCACTTGGAGAAGTAATCAGTCATGGAAAGCATTAATACTTTTCCTCCTGGTGCTTTGGGAAATTTACCGACTATATCCATTCCCCATCTCATGAATGGCCAAGAAGAGGATATAGGATGCAGGAGCTCTGCTGGCTGATGAAGGATATTGCTATATCTCTGAGAAGCATCACACTTCTTGTTATAATCCACAGCATCCTTCTTCATAGTAGGCCAATAGTATCTTGTCCTAAGGATCCTTGAGAACAATGCCCTGCCCCCAGTGTGGTTTCCACAATCTCCTTCATGAAAATCCTTTAGCACTTCTTGAATTTCAGGATCCTCTATGCACCTTAGATATGGACCTACAAGAGATCATTTGTATAATATGTTATTTAATATTGTAAATTGAGATACCTTGATTTTGAAAGCCCTGGGGTTTTCTCCTGTAGGAATCTCTCCATGCTGTATATATCTCATGATTGGAAGGATCCATGATACTGAATGAGACTGTGCACTATCACTGGGAACCACTGCAGAATCCTCTTCTATCTCCATAGCTATGTGATCCTCAATAGCAGGAGCCAAAATATGGATGATAGGGATCTTGATATCCTCTGGAATTTTCAATGATGATCCAAGATTGGCCAATGCATTAGCTTCTGCATTCTCTTCCCTAGGTACCTGTGTCAAACTAAAAGAAACAAAAGAGAGTGCCAATTCCTTGACTATCTCTAGGTATTTGATTAGTCGTTCACCTTTAATAGCATAAGATCCATTAAAGTGATTAGTAATTAACAATGAATCTACATGTACCTCAAGATACCTGATCCTCATATGCTTGGCAATTTGCAAACCAGCTATCAAGGCCTCATATTCAGCCTCATTAGTAGTAGTTTGAAACTCACAAGCTATTGAGTGGGGTATTATGTCCCCCTGTGAAGATTTTAGTAGTATTCCAAGTCATGTTCCTTTGACATTAGAGGCTCCATCAGTGAAGAGTATCCAAGGATCCTTAGTCTCTTCAAGCTGCTGAACTTTTAACTCAGCTTCTCTTTGCAAGTCACTACTAAAATCTGCCACAAAGTCAGCTAGGGCTTGGGATTTGATGGCGGTCCTTGGTTCATATCTTATATCATAAGCACTAAGCTTCACTGCCCATTTAGCCATCCTCCCTGAAATTTCAGGTTTCCTGAGAACATTCTTAATTGGAAAATTAGTCTTGACAATAATGGCATGAGTTTCAAAATAATGTCTTAATTTAGTGGATGCCATAATTAAAGCAAGGATAAGTTTTTCTAAATGTGAATACCTGGATTCAGCATCAAGCAAACTCTTACTTACATAATAGACAGGATGTTGTGTACCTTCGTGATCCTTAACAAGGACTGCACTTACTTCTTTAGAGGATACCGCTAGATATAAGGATAATATATCCCCTTTTTCTGCTTTCATCAAGGTAGGAGCTGAGGATAGGTAATCCTTAAGGGCTTTGAGAGCATTTTCATGCTTTTCAGTCCACTCAAATTTCTTGTTCTTTCTCAAAATGTCATAGAATTCCTTGCACTTTTCTGATGACTTTGATATGAACCTATTCAAGGCTGCGATCCTCCCTGCCAACCTTTGCACATCCTTGGCGTTGGCAGGAGATTTGATATTCACAATTGCCTTGATTTGCTCTGGACTTGCTTCTATGCCTCTTTTTGTTACCATGTAGCCTCGTAACTTGCCTGCTTTAACACCAAAGTGACACTTTGAAGGATTCAATTTCATATTGAATTTGTCAAGGATATCGAATGCTTCCTCCAGATCTCTAAGGTGATCCTCAGCTCTCTTGGACTTAACCAACATGTCATCAATATAGACTTCCATAGTGTGTCCTATTTGTTCCTTAAACATCATATTGACTAGCCTTTGATAAGTAGCACCTGCATTCCTTAGTCCAAATGGCATAGCAATATAACAATAGATACCAGTTGGGGTCATAAAGGCTGTGTCTTCTTGATCAGATGGTTCCATCTGAATTTGTTGGAATCCAGATGAAGCATCTATAAAAGTCAACAACTCATGACCCGCGGTAGCATCCACCATGGAGTCAATGTGGGGTAATGGGAAAGGATCCTTGTGACATGCCTTGTTTAAATCAGTGAAATCGACACATACCCTCCACTTTCTGTTTTTCTTTTGAACAACTACCACATTGGCTAACCATCTTGGATACTTAACCTCCCTAATCATACCTGCTCGGAGCAACTTATCTACCTCCTCCTGGATAATGGCATTCCTCTCAGGTGCAAACTTTCTCCTCTTTTGATGTATGGGTTTGAATGACCTGTCAATACCAAGTTTGTGAGTAATAATATCTTTAAAGATACCTGTCATATCTTCGTGCTTTCAGGCAAAGGTAGTTTTTCTCCTTTTGAGGAAGGATACTAAATCCTCTTCAATTTCGTTGAGGATCCCGGATCCTATAAAGACTTTGGATTCAGGATAATGAGGATCCATAAGGATATCTTTCACATCTTGTTTTCTTGCCTCCAGGACATCTCTTGGAGGATGCTTTAATTGCTATTGCTCCCTTGGTCTTGAGGTTGGCTTCATTGATGAGGTATAGCAATTCTTTGCTTCTTGTTGGTCACTCTCAATCTTTATCACCCCCATGGAATAGGAAGCTTTACACACTGATGGTACGTAGATGCAACTGCTTTCATGTCATGTATCCATGGCCTGCCAAGGATAACATTGCAACAGGATAAGCAATCTATTACATAAATTTTTGAAAAGAACTAAGTCCCTCTATGTAGATGGGAAGCTTAATGTCCCCCAATGTATTCTTAGTTTCTCCACTGAACCCCACAAGAACTGAGGATCTTGGGATGATCTCTGATTCAGGAATATTCATCTTTTTGAGGACATCAAGCTGAATGATGTTCACCGAGCTTCCTCCATCGATTAAGATCCTGCGAACAAAATGAGTAGATATGAACAAAGTAATAATAAGACCATCATGATGAGGATCCTGAACATCCACTCGATCATCCTCATCAAATGTTATAACTTTTTCCTATGTAATAGTAGAGGTTCGGATGGGTCTGTCCCCATTATCCATCTTGGTCTCCTTGGCATGCCTTTTGGCTGCTGAAAAGGAAGTGCCACATATGTCTAATCCACCGGATATGAAGTTTATAATTTGTGCATCTGCCGGAGCAGCAGGAGCTCTTTCTGGAACCTTTTCAGGATCCTGGATCCTTGACTTTTTTCTTCCCAAAAGCTCCTTCAGGTGCCCCTTGCTTAACAAATAACTTATTTCTTTTCTAAGTGCAATACATTCTTCAGTGAGATGTCTGAAATCCTCATGATATGCACACCATTTGGACTTGTCTTTTGTTGCAGCTGGCTTACACTTTTCTGGGCCATCTTGCTTTTTCACCTAAATTATGCATTGCAAGGATCAGTTCATTGTTATCAACACAAAAACAATATTCAGAAATAGGAGGATAATCCTCATCATCCTCTTCCTGTTCTACTGCATGCACATTCTGGTTGTCAGACTTGTTGTAAGATTTGGACTTGTTGTTCCTGAAATAGGATCCTTGTTTCTCCTGCTTCGAGGATCCTACCAGTCTTTCTTGGATCCTCTTATCATCCTCTAATCGGATGAATCTAAGGGCCCTGATTCTTACTTCATCAAGATTCCTGCAAGGGGTCATGACAAGATCATCATAGAACAATGAATCCCTAAGTAAACCCATTATAAAGGCTTCCACAGCCGTAGCTATATCCAGATTAGGAATATCTAAGGATTCTTTACTGAACTTAGTGATATAATCTCTAAGTGATTCATTTTGACCTTGTGTTACCCTATATAGGTCACTAGTTAAATGTTCAAATTTCCTACTGCATGAGAATTGGCTATTAAACAGGTTGACTAGACTAGCAAATGAAGTAATAGAGTAAGGGGAAGACTTAGCAGCCATTTAAGAGCTGATCCTGTTAGTGTGGATCCAAAACCCTTGCATAGACATGCTTCTTTTAACCTCTCCGGGATGGGATTGATCTCCGTCCTTTCTCTGTACTGAGCTACATGTTCTTCTGGATCCGTTGAACCATCATATAGCTTCATGGTTGGTATTTGAAACCTTTTCGGTATCTCAACATCACAAATTGGTGGTGCAAAATGAGATATCCTGTGGCTTCCATCTGTAATTTCAGGAATGGGCTTAACCACTCCTGGAACGCTTGATTACATATCCTTCAGTTTCTGTAATTCCTTAGCCATAGCTTGATTGATACCTGTATCCTGCACAAAGCCATGGTTAGTGTTATAAGAATTATTGAAAGTGTTACCTCCTGGAGGATTCAAGTTTGGGACTCCGGATGTGAATCCATATTGACGAGGTTCTGGTATAATTGAGGGACCAGATGATGCAATGGTCTGCATTGGAATGAAGTCTCCTAGATGAACATCCAAACTTCCGGGCTATACATTCTTCAAGAATCCTTGATCCTGAAAGATGTTGGATCCTTGATGAGCTGTGATTGGGGGTCTTGGAGGATACTCCATGGATCCGTGAACCTGAGATGAGGATCTCTGAACCTGAGAGGAGGATCCTTGAACCAGGAAGGGTCCCGGACTCTGGGATGAGGATCTTTGAATCTGAAAGGATCTCTGACCTTGGGATGAGGATCCGTGAACCTGAAAGGATCCCTGACCCTGGGATGAGGATCCTTGAACCGTCTGTGCTCCCACATATCCTCCAGAATTGAAGAAGGATCCCTGATATTGAGACGATGATCCTAAAGGCTGAAAGTAGGATCCTTGAGCTTGTGTTATCGCTGATGATCCAAAACGCATTCCCAATGATCCACCTTGAAGCTGGACATTAGCTGGAGTAGAGTATTGGCTAGTTATGACTGGAGTGTCGAAATTCAGTGATCTCGGCATCAAAGGAGAGTGATCCTTCGCTGGTCTTTTCAATTTTTTGATGTCATCGATCTCTCAAAGGATCCTGTCATTGGTTTTGTCCTGTTGTTGCATGTAGTCCCTCATCTGCAAAATCAAAGAATAAAGATCACTGCTAGAAGGGCTAGAAGATACAGCAGAAGTTGGTGGTTTTGAGAAAACGGGGCTTTGTTTCTTCTCAGCATTCTTCTGGGATCCAAAAGGTGTTGGAGGCAAAGGTGGGATGCCCTGTGAAGAAGTGATTGCCGTCATGGAACTCGAAGTGTTCTTTGCTGAAGAAGCCATGTGGTTGAAGGTGATGAACCGAAATGATTGCAATGAACGAAATTTGTTAGAAATGAAGCACCAATGGCCCCACGGTGGGCGCCAAACTGTTTTGGTAAAAAATCAGGCTAGGATAATGTAACCAAATCTTCTTTTGTAAGGTATGATGCTTGAATCAATGAACAAATGTATGAACAATTTGTAAATGAAATGAACAAGTGACACAAGGATTTATACGAGGAAAAAGCCCTTGATCAACGTTTGATCTCCGGCATAAAAAACCTCGGGTGATGGAAACTACCGATCACCAACTATAATTAAACAAATAAAGGTTACAACTCGGGATGATAACAAGCTTGTTACAAGGATCACTAGTGTGCAAAATGTATGTAATCGCCAATGAGTTGCAGAGAGCTTGCGAGAGTGTGTGTATTTGCTAATTGTTCTAACTATCAAGCTTGTTATCCCCTTTAAAAATAGAAATAAACCAAGCAACAAACATCCCGCAAATTGTGCAAGCTACCCACGACTTCCATAACGGTCACTCTAGCTATGCACATGCAGAATATTAAAGCATATTCCCCAGGAATATCGGCAAGACTATGTCCCACTCGTTCATTCCTGCAAAACAAGTTTAAACATAGAGGAAACAACTGTTAGTGTTAGGATAACAATGAGGATCCTGGATCCTTAAACCTGCAACGTCTTCTGAGGATCCTTAATTCAAACATAATTGAGGATCCGTGATCCTGGCTGCATTTGTGGATCCGTGATCCTTAGGCTTAGAAAATCCATCCCTAACACCCATCATGATGGTTTGGTAATAACTTTATATATTGCTAATCATTTTGTGTGCAGGATACTGGTGGATAATGGTAGCTCCGTCAACATTATTCAACTGGAAACACTAAAAGGGATGAATATTTCCCCGATGGAGATCATTTCAAAATCCACTGTACTTGTTGGGTTCAGTGGGGAGGCCAAGAATACTATGGGGGAAATAAAGCTGCCAGTATATGTTGAAGGAGTCAACTCAATACAACGTTTCTGTGTCATGGACTCCTTATCCTTCTACAATATCATATTGGGTAGGCCATGGATCCATGATATGAAAGTTATGCCATCAACCTATCATCAGTGTATCAAGATCCCTACCCCTTGGGGGTTTGTCAAGGTGGAAAGTAATCAACAAGAGGCAAATGAATGTTATTTTTCCTCGATGAAATCCTCAACCAAGCCTAAAGCAGGATAGCAATTAAAGATACGAGCCCAGGATATCACAGAGGCTTCAGAGCATGATGTTAAGAAAATTATCCTGGATCAGGATAATCCGGATATCTCGGTGCTCGTAGGAACCAATATCCCTCAGGATATTGAAAATCAGTTAACTAACTTTTTAAAATGCAGGATGTCAACATTCGCATGGAAGCATGAGTATATGACAGGTATTTCCAAGGATATTATTACTCATAAGCTTGGAATTGACAGGTCTTTTAAGCCTGTTCAACAAAAGAGAAGGAAGTTTGCTCCTGAGCGAAATGCAATAATTCAGGAAGAGGTTGAAAGATTATTGAAGTCCAAGATGATTAGGGAAGTCAAATATCCCAAGTGGCTAGCAAATGTAGCCGTGGTTCAAAAGAAGAATGGGAAATGGAGAGTTTGTGTAGATTACACAGACTTGAACAAAGCATGTCCTAAAGACCCATTCCCTCTGCCTCATATAGACTCGATGGTGGATGCCACTGCCGGTCATGAAATGTTAAACTTCATGGATGCATCCTTAGGATTCCAGCAGATACAAATGGAACCTTCGGACCAGGAGGATACTGCTTTCATGACACCAACAGGTATTTATTTTTATACTGCTATGCCATTTGGTCTGAAAAATGCAGGTGCAACATACCAGATATTGGTGAACATGATGTTTAAAGACAAACTGGGGGACACCATGGAGATATACATTAATGATATAGTGGTAAAATCCAAGAAGGTTGAGGATCATCTCTGGGATATTGAAGGGGCATTTGATATCCTGGACCAGTACAATATGAAGCTAAATCCTGCCAAGTGCCATTTTGGAGTGGGGGCATGAAAGTTTTTAGGATACATGGTGACTAAAAGGGGGATAGAAGCAAGCCCGGAACAGATTAAAGCTATCCTGGATATCAAGTCCCCTTCCAACATGAAAGATGTACAAAGATTAACAGGGCGAGTAGCAGCATTAAACAGGTTTATATCAAGATCCTCAGAAAAATGCAAGGAATTCTACGATATCCTGAAAAAGAATAAGAAATTTTATGGGGAGAGAAGAATGAAGCAGCCTTGCAGGAACTGAAGCAATATCTTTCAACTGCACCTCTAGTGATGAAGCCCGAGGATGGTGAACCATTCTCCCTATATCTTGCAGTATCAGGGAATGCAGTAAGTGATGTTCTAGTAAAGGATCATGAAGGTCAGCAGTATCCTGTCTATTATGTTAGTAAACGTTTGTTAGATGCTGAAACTAGATATTCACACTTAGAAAAATTGATATTAGCCCAAGTTATGGCATCGACTAAGCTTAGACATTATTTTGAGACACATAGGATTTATGTTAAAACTAATTATCCTGTTAAAAATGTGCTTAGGAAACCTGAGATGTCGGGTAGAATGGCTAAGTGGTCAGTAAAATTAAGTTCCTATGATCTAGTATATGAACCTAAAAATGCCATAAAGTCTCAGGCTCTAGCAGGCTTTGTGGCTGATTTCAGTAGTGATATTCAAAATGAAGTAGACCTAGAAGTACAACAACTAGGAGAAACCTTAGAATCCTGGACATTATATACTGATGGTGCATCTAATGTGAGAGGTGTAGGATTGGGTATACTACTAAAATCGCCACATGGGGACATATTACCCCAGGCTATTAGATGTGAATTTCCTGCCACTAATAATGAAGCAAAATATGAAGCTTTGATTGCAGGATTAGAGTTGGCCAGGAGTATGAATATTAAAAGTTTGCAAGTATATGTTAACTCCTTGTTAATTACTAACCATTTTAATGGATCCTATGCAGTCAAAGGAGAAAGGTTAATCGAGTATCTTGAAATTCTCAAAAAATTAGCAGGATATTTCGATGTTTTTACACTTGAACAGGTACCAAGAGAGGATAATGCTGAAGCAGATGCCCTGGAAAACTTAGGATCATCAGTCAGAATACCGGAAGGAACTCAAATACCAATATTACATATCCTATATCCTACAGTGGATCTCTTTAAATCTCAGGATAACGAGATAGCAAGTATACAGGATCTTGATGATGAGTATCATGAGGAGGATCCTGAGTCCTGGACGACCCCAATTATGAAATATCTAAAAGAAGGACACATCCCAAAGGATGAGAATCCTAAGGCTTTCAGAATGAAGGTATCTCGATTCCCTATTATAAATAACATTTTGTATAAGAAGTCTCTTGCAGGACCATACCTAAGGTGCTTGGAGGATCCTGAAACTAAGGAAGTACTTCAAGATATACATGAAGGAGATTGTGGCAACCATAGGTGCTAAGAACAGGATACTATTGGCCGACGATGAGGAAAGATGCTGCATATACTGCATCAACCTATTGAACCACCATATACTATTGCTTCTCCTTGGCCATTCATGAAATGGGGTATGGACATAGTGGGAAAATTGCCAAAAGCTCCAGGAGGAAAAGTTTTTATGCTGGCGATGATAGATTATTTCTCCAAATGGGTTGAAGCTGAGGCATTCGTCCAAGTCAGAGATCAGGAAGTAGTGTCCTTCATAAAGAGGAATATCCTGACTAGGTTTGGGATACCAACTGAGATAATTTGTAACAATGGCTCTCAGTTTATCAGTATGAGGACTACGGATTTTTGCAAGAGTTGGGGAATCAAAATGATCACATTTACTCCGGTACATCCTTAAGAAAATGGACAAGTAGAATCCTTGAACAAGATAATTGTCAACAATTTGAAGAAGAGACTAGGAGCTAAGAAAGGAAGATGGGCAGAAGAGTTACCCTTTGTTTTATGGGCTGATAGGACAACAGTAAAAAGTGCAATCGGGCAAACCCATTTTCCTTAGTATTTGGAGCAGAAGCAGTGATCCCAACAGATATGGTGATACCTACAGCAAGATCCAACCTCCGGGATCCTGAGAAGAATCCTGAAGCTCTATGCCAAGAGTTGGATACTGTCGATGAGACAAGGGATGCAGCAAAGCTAAGGATGGAAGCATACCAACAGGGGATATCCAGAGCATATAATAAAAACCTAAGGACTAGAAGGTTTCAAGTTGGATATTGGGTATTAAGGAAGGCTTTTCAGAACACTACTAATCCTACTGATGGAAAGTTAGCTCCAAAATGGGAAGGACTGTACGAGATTGAATCAGAATCTGCGAAAGGAGCATACCGGCTTAAGAATATGGAAGGGGATATATTGTCAAGATCCTGGAATGCTATACACCTTAAAGCCTATTTCAAGTGAGTTTAGAATTTAATTTCTAACACAGAATGGTATGAATTCTACCTCTTTTAAATATAATTTTATTTTATTCCTTTTGAACCCAATACTGACTTAAGTATCGGAGGGGTGTTAGCCAGGCTAACACCCACCTTAGTTTAAGGTTGTCTTGCAGAATATGCTTCGGGATATAGCTCCAAGATATACACTCGGGATGAATCGAAAGATTAGAGGATTGGCCCCCTCTCTCACGTTTAAGGGATTCTAATCCCTTCACTGGTTTAAAGGTATTCCCCTTTCTCTCGAATTAGGTTTAAACACCCCGCCTGGAGCGCAAGTTATCTAAGAATAGTCCAAGATAGCGGGACCAATCCATGTAAAAGTGGCTGACAATTTCGTTATTATTGGCTATATCCTGGATCCTAAAGGTATATGAGGATTGATCACCCTCTCTCACGAAAGGGTATTTTCATACTCTCTAAGGTTTAAAGGTTTTCACCTTTCTAAGCCTTGGAGTTTATACACTCCCGCCTGTAGTGCATGAAATTTTTGGGATTATCCTCAGTATACTTAGGGTTTATCCCCAGAATATTGAGGATCTATCTCCAGAATATTTAGGGTTTATCCCCTGTAATGCTAAAGTTATACGCAAGTATAAGATCAGATGTGATTGAGTTGATGCCCAAAAATTCCTAAGTATTTAAAAACAACATGCATAAGGGACATTCGTACTAAGGCATTGTGAATAGTTCAAAAGATCGAATTTGGACTTGGATTACTAAGTCTCCCAGACTGGGACATCTTCGATGGGAAGATTGCAGGAGGATTGAAGATTAAGGATTGAGATATATCCTATCTCTGGTATGATCTCTCCTTGTTTATCCTTTAGAAGCCTTATCTAAATTATCTAAGTTTTTGGAACTATGTTTGACAAAGATCTTAATAGAATATTCTTAATCAAAATACTAACCAGGATATATCGAGAAAATACTTGGTCAGAATATTTGAAATGTTATACTAAGATTAAGAGTTGGAACTATATTCAGATCAAACAACATAAAACAAAATTTACAAAGTAAAAATGGACAACAATGGATAAGGCCAAAAAAGGTTAGTTTATTAACATAGCAAAAGGTTGTGTTTCTGGCTTCATCTCAAACCAAGATCCATCCACCAAAAACACAATTAGATATTTACTTAACAATTGAAGGCTTCGTCTTGAAACTCAAGATCCCCCCCCCCCTTCAATTGTTGTGTTTCTGGCTTCATCTCAAACCAAGATCCATCCACCAAAAACACAATTAGTCTTAACCAAATTTACTTAACAATTGAAGGCTTCGTCTTGAAACTCAAGATCCCTCCCCCTTCAATTGTTAAACTGTTCAAAATAAAGCATACTAATGATTGATGACCAAGGGCTTCGTCCTGAAACTCAGGATCCCTCCACCTTTGGCCATCTAATTGTTCTAAGTGCAGAAAATAAAAATTGTTCAAAAGATAGGAAAAATAAATTGTTCGACAACTACCACAACCCTCAAAGATTAAAAAGTGGGCTCCAGCCTAGGCATGAATATCCATCATTACCTACTTCGCTGCTTTTAAGGAGCAGCACCTTCTTCAACCGCAGCGTCTCCTCCAACACCCGCACCAGCATCACCGTCAGGATTCTTCTCAGCATCGCCACCAGCATCAGCCGGCTCCTCTGTCGCCTTGGAAGGCTCCTCACCCGCAGGCTTCGCAGGATACTCCACAGGATTACCCCCGAGATCCTTTAATTTCGCCTCCCAAGCATTAACATTCTAGGAGAGGCATTCAAAGCCCATGGCTTTGGCTTCATAAGCCATCTTTAGCCTGGCTTGAAGGAGTGAAATTACAACAGACCCTTTAAGGCCCACTCGGTAGGTGTTCATATCCTACTCGTATTAAAGATGGGCGCCATCTAGCTTGGCTTGAGCATCTTGGTTGGCCTTGTTGATGGGGGCTTTGGTTCCTGAGTCACAGCTTTGAATTTGTCCTCGTAATGTTGTGACTTGGCGGCGGCTATTACTCCCTGATCAGCAATGGTGGTCTCTGCTTTCTTCAACTTCACTTCCAGCATCTTGTTCAGTCCACAGCTTTCTTTATAAAGGGTTGTCAGGCGTTCAAGACCCTACAAACCAGGGAAACAGGTATTAACATAGATTAACATATATAGTCAGCATATGGGTGTAGGATGTAGTTTAAGGATATGTACCTGGTTAAGAAAGCTGGTCATAAAGCCACTAGATTCAAGGAACCCATGGTTTTCATAGGGGAAGGTTTCAGATGAAGCTGGAGAGTCAGTTTCCTTTCTTTTGCGGGAGCTTGAGGCACGCGACTTGGTAACAGGAGAAGGCTTAGGAACGGCAGCTGCTTTAGAGCTGGGTACCGGCTTGGAAGCGGTAGAAGGTTTGCTGGGTTATTTCTTCACTTGGACAGGGGCAGAGTAGCTGTCCAACTCATCAAGGTTGAAGGCTTCTGAAATATTGGCTGGTGCTACATAACAGGGAAAGAATCTAAATCTCTACTTTTATTTTATATTTGACTAATTAAGTACGTGGAAAAGTAGATGATCCTTACCAGACATGTCAGATGAAGAATATTTGCTTGAACTTGGAAGGTGCAATGAAATGGTTCTATCACTATCAGGCAACTGATAGACCCTGTTGATTCTCTTTTGGGATTCTTCAGTGGGAGGAGCCAACTCTTTGAAGTTTGCTGCACAAAAACATAAGGATGTTAGTATAGGATACACCATTAGGATATATTTAGGGATATCTTAAAACCCTAAACCCTACCGGAAGTCAACCATTTCACCGAAAGGCTATCACCTTCGGCAATGGAGTCCCGTTTAACAAAGAAAAATTTACGTTGCCACCCATCCTCATTTCTCGTGACTTTGAGGATGATGGGGTTACTGGAGGTTGAAAAAAGCAAGAAACGACTGTTGCCGTGTGATCGGAGACGGTAAGCAATCGGAATATCTTCGATACAAAGGTCAGGGACATGAAGGGTTTTGATCTGGTTAATTATGATGAGTACTCTCCAGACCATGGGCATTGTTTGGGCAAAACAGAGACCGACCGTTCGAAAAAATTGCATGATGAATTCTGGAAAGGGATATCGAATGCCAAGAGAGAATGGTATGCTGAAAAGCAGATCCATTCTTCAGATGATACGTCTGATCGGATGCTCCGGTCGAACGGACGAATCACCGCCCTGTCGAAAAAAGCGTCGAAAGCCCTCATTGCGGCGATGTCAGCGTTGTCGAAAGAGCATACCTTTCTCTCAGAGTATTTGAGCAGATTCTGGTTAGTAAACGATGAGGTGGATTCGCCGGAATGTGATCGGATTCTGGTGGCCATCGAAGAACTTAAGCAGAGAAAATTTTGAAAGAAAAGGGAAGAAGACATACCTAAGAATTCTGAGGACGGATGATTATCAACAAGAAAGTGAGAAGATATATGGGCAAAATAGATAGCCATCAAGTATAAACTGCGTTGGAAGTTGCACGCTGTCACTTCAAGCGTCTCTTCATCTTATTACCTCGAAATATGCGATAAGTTTTAAAATATATCCGTTGGAATTTAGTATTCCAACAGATGTATTTTGGGACAATTGTTATGGGTGGTTTTCTGCACATATTTCCTGAATTATATTCTGGTTCTATCATTTTTTATTGTGATCAGGATACCGGATCAGGATATTGGTAACATCCTGATGTAGTATCCTGGTAATGGCTAATTATTCACATGTAGATTAGCGAGGCTTGCCTATAACGTTCAAATGTATTGCTTCTCCTGAAGACTCGGACTATGCTGTTGAGAAGAGAATGTTGAAGCCACAAAGAAGGGGTCTCCAAAGTTCAAAGGGGAATATTCGAAGCATCCCCCATTTTTAGGATGTTTTGTTATTTCTTTTACTATATAAAGGAGTGATCAGATCGATAGGTAGACACAAATTTTTCACGCACACTTCTACTCTTTACTAGATGCAATCACTTACCAACACTTACACTTACACTCGAATCTCATTGTAACACTTAGTTGATCCGCATCATATCCTGCATTGTATCCTAAAGTTTGATATAATAATAAGAAGAACAAGGCAGCTGCGATTGTCAGCTCCCGAGGTTTTGTGTCGGCGATCTAGATTGATCAAGGGCTTTCCTCGTACATCTCGTGTCACTCTTTACTTTTTAGCTCATTGTTTGATTTTTGATATAGCTCGATATCCTGAGCTATATCCTGAAAACTGTTTTTGCAAACAACATACTCAGAATATTTTCAACACACATTGTTAGCACACTACCTCACTTAACTAATTTGATCACTAAATTGCTTTGGTAATTTTTGACCAAAACAGTCTTCACCGACGATATTCTGATATATTCTAAGAGTAAGGAAGAGCATGAGGACCATCTTCGTACAGTACTTGAGATTTTGCGACGGAAGAAGCTTTATGCAAAATTCTCGAAATGCGAGTTCTGGTTAGACCAAGTAGCTTTTCTTGGTCATATAGTTTCTGCTGATGGTATTTCTATGGATCCTGCTAAGGTGGAAGCAATCACTAAATGGCCTACACCTACCTCAGTCACCGAAGTTCGTAGTTTTCTGGGTCTCGCAGGTTATTATAGCAAATTTGTTGAAGGATTTTCGACTATTGCCTTACCTCTCACGCAGCTTTTGAGAAAAAGGGTTAAGTACTCTTGGAACGAAGACAGGGAGAAGAGTTTTCAGGAGTTAAAGAAAAAGTTGGTGTCTACCCCGATTCTCACACTTCCATCAGGTACAGGTGGATATCAGATTTACAGTGACGCTTCGAAGAAAGGTCTGGGTTGTGTTTTGATGCAGCACAATAGGGTTATTGCTTATGCCTCACGTCAGTTGAAACCATATGAGGTTAATTATCCGACACGTGATCTCGAGCTTGCCGCTGTTATCTTCGCTCTAAAGATCTGGCGACATTATCTGTACGGAGAGACTTGTGATATCTTCACGGATCACAAGAGTTTGAAGTATATTTTTACGCAAAAGGAGTTGAATATGAGGCAGAGATGTCGGTTAGAGTTGTTGAAAGATTATGATGCCAACATTCAGTATCACCCAGGGAAGGCCAATGTTGTATCCGATGCTCTTAGTTGGAAGAATTCTGGATCGATCTCTTCTCTTCAGTTGCAACCGCACATTCTCACTGATCTCGACAGATTGGGTATTGGTATCCATTTTGGTGACACAAACGGTTATCTGGCCAGATTCCAGATTGAACCTGATTTGATTTCTCGAATCAAGAGTGCCCAGCAAGAAGACGGAGAACTTTGGGCTATTATACAGAATTTGGAGGATGGTAAGCAATCAGAATTTAGAATTGATGAGAGTGGAGTAGTCTGGTGTGGAAAACGACTATGTGTGCCTAATGATTCCACCCTATGTGAGTCATTACTAGCTGAGGCTCATAGTTCACCATTCTCTATTCACCATGGATCTATAAAGATGTATCGGGATCCTCACCAGCACTTTTGGTAGAGTGCTATTGTTGGTGCATGCGTCTGTCAACTTCGTCTTGTATCGAGTCTTGTGTTATACTAGATAGATAAGGGCACGAAAAACGAGAAAGTGTAAATTAGGTAATTTCGTTTGAAATGGTACATGACCATTTCAAACGAAATCAAACATGTTAATTTCGTTTGAATGTGTCTCAAACGAAGTCACTCCACCTATATATACCTCTCATGTCTTGTCATTTGTAACGGTTCCAGTTTGTGCAACGAAGTGCTGCCGAAGTGTCCACAGACTTGTATTTGATCTGAAATCAATATACGAACAGTTTAAAGTGATAATTCATCTGAATTGAACTCAATACGCCTGTTTCCGCCTTTCGTATAGAGATAAACTCTTCTGTTTGACTCGTTCGGGTCTGAAAACGATCCTACAAGTGGTATCAGAGCTCAGGAGGAAGAGTTCATACCAATTCAGCTGCAATTTCTGATTTCTACACCTTCTTTTCAAAATTAAACAAGTTTTCACGGTTAAAATCGGCTCATTTTCTCACAATGTGTGCGTAATTGTGTTTTAATAAACCCTTGAGAGTTTAAGAACTAAAATCGGCTTAAAAATTGACAAATTGGACCAAAATCAGATCGAAAGGATGACATCATGCTGATTTCGTTTGAAGTTGCTTACTGATTTCGTTTGAGATTGCACATAGTTGTTGATTTCGTTTGAAAAATCTTGGTTATTCCGTTTGAATTCGGAATTCCGTATGAGAGAGTTGGGTAATCTCGTTTGAAACAGTTATTTCGTTTGAGAATTTCATTTGAAAGTAGCAATCCCGTTTGAAATTGTAATTTCGTTTGAAAGGTAATTCATTTTCTGCAATTTCGTTTGAGAGAATAGGTGTTTCAAACGAAATTAGGTATATTGGTTGGATAGGTTATTTCGTTTGAAGTGCAACTTTGTTTGAGCTTGGGATTTCGTTTGAACAAGAATATTTTGTGAATTTTGAAAAATCGAAACATGGAAGAGGAATTCTACAACGCATTCGCTACTCCGGTTACCCCGATCACTTTTGCTCAAAACACGATGTTAGAAAACGAAACGGGCACGATGCAAAAACCGCCTAAACTCATGAACCTCGAGGAGTATAAGGGTTGGGAAGGACGTTTTGAGAACTAGGTACAAGCTAACTACTTAGATGCTTGGGAATGTGTTGAGACAAAATAAGTTAGACCGATGAATGATGACGAATAGATTATAGCAATAAAAGATCTTAGTGCTGAAAATAAAAAAGAAGTATAAAGATGAAAAAATGATGCAAAGTCTACTACAACAAGCTGTGAAGGAAGATATATTGGTTCTATTGCAACACAATGGAACTTCTTATTCGATTTGGAAAGCTTTAAAATCGAAGTTTCATGGAAGTGAAGAAATGGTTAAAAAACAAAAAGTCACTTCTAAAGAAAGAGTTTGATCTGTTTCGTGGTTTGAAAAATGAAAGTACAAAACAAATCATTGAGAGATGCTGCAATTTGCTAGCTAACATGAAGAGGTTAAGCATCGACAAGCATAATGAAGAGTTGATCGAAAAATTGGCTGATGCATTACCATATGAGACTTGGGGTACATATCTCATGATGTTGAGGAACAAGAAAGGGTTTAAAAATTTAACTTTGAGCAAGTTCATTGAGAAATTAGAAGCTCAGGAGATGGAACAAAGAAAGGTTTTGAGAATGAAAGATTTTGATGGTGAACAAGACATCAGACTTTATTACAAAGGTGGTGTCATTGATAAAACCACCAACATGTCACCAAAGGTTGAGACAGCTTTCAATGCAAAGAGTTCATCTGGAAGTTCATCCAAAGGATCAAATAGCAACACAAGTTTTTCATCATTTCCATCATTTGATCCGAACATTTCAACAACCAAGATTGGCAAGAAGCTACAATGCAACATTGTACTGAATTTGGAGAATGATGAGGATTATTCAGCAAAAATTGCTAAGAGTCACATGTCTTTATTGGGAACAGTGTTGGAATCATATGGTAGTTTTGTTGCAGGTCGAATCAGAAATCCAATGTTGACGAAAGAGGATTACGATCAGATTGATGCTGAAGAGATGGAATTGATGGACATAAAGTGGTGTTTGGCAAGTGTGTTGAGACGAGCTGAGAAATTTAAGCAAATCACAGGAAGAGATGATTTACGTGAAGCTAATATTTCTACTTTAGGTTTTGATAAATCTAAAGTTACTTATTTTCGTTGCAGGGAAAAAGGACACTTCAAGAGGGAGTGCAAAAACCGCGAAGCAAGTGGAGCTCAAAATCCGTTCAACAACAATAATGATTACTATCGGAAGGCTATCTATCATCAAGTTGCACAACAACAACAAGAAGAACCACAAGTAGCACATGGAAGAAAAGTGATTGAAGAATCTTCAAAGAGAGCTTGTATGGTGAATCAGGATGACACAGAGATAACAAAAGGATTTAGTTGGGACAAATATATCTCAGCTGATAACAAAGCATGTCTGATAAATCAAGATGATGAAAAATTGCCAGAAGGTTTTAGCTGGGCAAATTTCAATTGGGATTATTATGATCCAAACAAAGATTCAAATCACAAAACATAATAGTGAAGATTGGCAGCTGATTTGAAATTAATAGAAGAGAGTGACAGTGATGACGATAAAGCTAAAAAGAAAAAGAAAAAGATCAAAACACCAGTCAGTAGTGATGATGAAGCTGTACCAGTGATAAAGAAAAAGGTGAAAAATGTTCAAGTTTTCAAAGTTGATGCAGAAGCTAACGCGAAAAATGTTCCGGTGATTTGTGAGAACTGTGAAATTATAAAGAAGAAAAACAGTGAGTTGATAAACAACATGAACAGGCTGAAGGAATCTTATGATATTCTGAACAAAGCCATGAATCAATACAATCAATCAAGTGAAGAACAAGCAACAGCCATGAAAACACTTCAGGGAGCTTTCATGATAAAGCAGAAAGTTGTGAACAATTACATCGAGAAGTGTGCTATTCTAGAACAGAAACTTGAAACACAAAGAATTGAAACTGAAAGAGTTAATCGTTTGTTGAAAAGTTACTCATGTACTTCTTATGTCATTGACATGATTTATCCAATTGTAGAGGGAATGAAGGCATTTGAAGATGATGAAGTAACTGAAGAACAAAAAGTTTCTGAAGAAAAGACTTCTGAAAAGAAGAAAGTAAAGAAGAAGGATACTGAAGTTAAAACAACTGGTAAGAAACAAAGTGCAAGTTACAACAAGTGTCCACCCCCGCTTGAAAATGGATATTCTCCGAGAAATCCAAATTCAGAAAGAGTCGAAAAGGCAACAAATTTACAGTGGGATTCGGAGTCCTCAGTTAACTTGCCAGATAATATTGATGTCATGTTTAAATCATCTGACACTGATCATGAGTCCGAGTTAATAAAGAAAGTGGTCGATCAGGTGTTGGATAAAGATGAATCCGAGGAGTCAAAGTCGGAGTCTATGTCAGAGTCAAAGTCCGAGTCCAGCACTCCGAGTCAAACCGACAAACAGGGCAAACGAGTTTACAATAAAGAATTTCTTCTATCAAAATCTAATTTGAATGACGAAACATTCAAAGTTGCATATACATTGAATGATTCCGACAAATTATATTCTGATGAGGAATTTCCAATAAGAGGTGTTAAACCTGAAATGATAAAAAAGGTTTTCAAATTAACAGAAATTAATATTTCTGAAATAAAATATGTAAATCTTAATGATAAACCTAAAAAGTACACCTCAAGAGTTTAACAAAGAGAAAACAAGAAAAAGGGTTACAGTTCTGGTTCTGGTTATCAAAAGAAACCAAACCATAACGGTAATTTCAAAAAGAAAGGATTAGGTTTTATTCCACCTGAAAATCATAAAAATGAAATATATGTTCGAGATTTTAAATCAAAGATCGTATTTGTTTCAGGGACAAGTGCTGATGAAGAACAAAAGAGTCCTTTTTGGAAGCAACCAAATAGGGAATTCCTTGCGAAGAAGCAAGAAGAAATGGAGAAGATGTTTGATCAGATGAAAGAAACGAGAACCTGTTTCCAATGCAACACTGTTGGACATATTGCCAAGAATTGTTTCAAGGCAAAACAATCAAAACAGGGAGTTTCTTGTAATCTGAAAGATAAAGAAGTTGTGTTTGAACCACCAATTGATAGAACAAAACTTTTCAAAAATTCAACTTTTGAGATTGGTGAAAGTTCAAACATATTTTACAAGAAAAAGGGAAATCTTGACAACCATAAATGGGTTGTTAAGAAGTCTGATGATAGTTCTAGCGATGATTCTGATAAGTCAAAATCAGAGGAGCCACAGGTTGAGGTTAAAGATGAAAAATCAGTACCGATTGTGGATGATGTGAATTTTCTGAAAGAAAATTGGTAAAGTTGAGATTTCAAATTAGTTCTTTTCTGAAAATAAAGAATTTGATGTTGAAAAAGCGTTTAATTCCAAAGTACATCATATTTTTGGAAAAATGGTTGACAAGAAGGTAAAAGGAGTCAAGGAACTTTATGAGAGGAAAACAAAGAAGAATGGTAAAGTTGAGCCATCCCTGGTTTGTGACTGGGATGGTACCTACTATGAACAGTAAAATTCTGGACTTGCCGGAGCTCCCAAGTTGGTAATCGTGGAGCATGAATCGACATCTTTCTTATATTGTTTTTGGTAAATTGATATTTAGTCACTAGTATGACTTGCCGGAACTCCCAGGTTGGTAAGTGAGGAGTAGGTATCGGCATCTTGAGAATTCAACTTACATGAGGTATTGGTTGGTAAGCCATGTGGTTGAAAAAGGTTTTTACATGCAAGTGGTAAATCAAGGACATTAAGTTGTACTTGCATTTTCCTACAAGTGGTTGAAAGATAAAGTGATGAACCAAACCCCTAATTTACAAGTTTGAATACCTACAAGTGGTAAAATCAACAAAACTTATTTTCCTGAAAAACCATTTGATTAAAACAAACTTAAGTGTTTTGAGATCACAATGGGAAAATAGTTTGTTGAGAGGGGGAGTTCTGATTGTTTATGTCAAGTGGATGGCGAATTGAAGCGATTCGATATCAGTTGTCACGTTACTTGTACAGTTTGTTTTCAAATTTCTTTAAATGTGTTTGAATTTTAGGGGGAGTAAGAATTTTTTCAGAAAATCAAAAAACATTTGAAAATTTGAAAAAGACAAAAATATGATAAAATGAAAAATGAGTTTTTGTGTCAAAGAAGAGGAAATGATAGTATATCAGTGGACTATCACAACATGCTAAAGAAATGGAAAGTTAAAAAGTGATAAACGATCTCACTGATGATATGCCAGTAGGTTTTTGCACTTTTAGTAGATTGTGATGAGATATAAACCTAAATTTCAAACTTACTTATATCATGGGGAACATCTCTCGGATATATGGGTAACCCCCCGAAATCTTGTTTGAAAGGTCCCTCTTTCTGAGAAACTAGGTCTTTATACTCAGTGATATCTGGGGTATTATCCCGGGACTTCTGATAATGCGGAATCAATGGCCTAGTCCCCGGAGAATACTTTACACTTGCTTGAAATATAGCATCACCCTCAGCATAAAAAATGATAAAACATTGCAAAATGCTAATCATGTGCTGTTGTAAAAAAGATCCTCTAAAGGGGACACACCAAAAGTCGAGCCGTCATCTCTCTGCTGAACGGAAGTTCTGACCTGAGCTCTCACGGTTTCGCAATTAACCTCTTATAGATATCATCTGTGGTATACTCACCTGTAAGACTGAATATTGGGATCTGGATATGGGAGTATATTCTGAGGTGGGACATGCGATTAAGTTGAAGTGCTTAAAACATTAATCTCGTATCTCGAAACAGTTGAAATTTGTGTGAGAATTTAAGTGGATCAGTATACTGACAATCTAAGTGAATCGTTTAGAACTTAAAATGTTTAAAGCTTAACGGTGTTGGTGATTTGTCTCATAATCTAATATGATCCTCTTACACAAACTCGAAAAAATATTGTTTGTAAATATTTCTTCTCTGCATTTCATTGCATTTAAAAATTCAAAAAGATTTTAGTGTGTTTTAGCATAAATTTTGTTTAATACAAAAAGATTTTCGACAACTGATGTTGGAAAACTGATTTTCAAAATTCCAAATGCTAAACATGATGAACAAATGGTTTGGGAGAGTGTATTCTAAATAGATAAATGATATATTTTCAAGTGATTAATCAAAGATTAACATTGTAAAAATCATTCTTTGATTGTATAATTCCTGCAAGTGGTTTATTGTCTGAATATCTTATCTGCAAGTGGTTCATTAGATGGTGAGATTATTTTTACAAGTGATCATCAGAAAATTTATTTTTGGGTAGAGAATTGTGCAGGAAAAGCCTGAGCTGATTGAGAGCTAGGTTACGATCTTGGAACAAGAACTTAAGGAATCAAGAGAATTAGGAAGATCAACATTCGAGGGGGAGATAAGTTGATAAATAAAAGAGAGAGATTGAAGGATGCTTTACAGTGTCAGACACTTCAAAGAGTTCGAGAGGACTGATAAAGACTGAAGATGCGAAGACTCGACACTAAAGACTCGTCAACATTCGAGGGGGAGTCTGTTGGTGCATGCGTCTGTCGACTTCGTCTTGTATCGAGTCTTGTGTTGTACTAGATAGATAAGGCACGAAAAATGAGAAAGTGTAAATATAGGTAATTTCATTTTAAATGGTACATGACCATTTCAAATGAAATCAAACATGTTAATTTCGTTTGAATGTGTCTCAAACGAAATCACTCCACCTATATATACCTCTCATGTCTTGTCATTTGTAACGGTTCCGGTTTGTGCAACGAAGTGCTGCCGAAGTGTCCACAGACTTGTATTTGATCTGAAATCAATATACGGACAGTTTAAAGTGATAATTCATCTGAATTGAACTCAATACGTCTGTTTCCGCCTTTCGTATAGAGATAAACTCTTCTGTTCGACTCGTTCGGGTCTGAAAACGATCCTACAGCTATGAAGGAGGACGTAGCTAGATATGTTGGTAGATGTCTTACTTGTCAACAAGTTAAGACAGAGCATCAAAGAGCTGGTGGATTGCTTCAACTACTAGATATTCCAGTTTGGAAGTGGGATGACATTTCGATGGATTTTTTTACCGGTTTACCGAGGACTTTCAAGAAGAATGATACTATCTGGGTGGTAGTCGACCATTTGTCTAAGTCGGCTCATTTCCTTCCAATTCAGCAAGGTTTCCCAGTCAGTAAACTGTTCGAGATCTTTACTCAGGATATTATTAGACTTCATGGTACCCCGGTCTCAATTGTTTCTGATCGAGACCCACGTTACACTTCACGCTTCTTGAAAGGTTTGCAAGCTGCTTGGAGTACAAGACTAAGATTCAGCATCGCATTTCATCCTCAGACCGACGGTCAGTCTGAGTGTACTATTCAGACACTCGAAGATATGCTTCGAGCTTGTGCCTTAGAGTGGAGCGGGAATTGGGACGAGTATTTGTGTTTGGTAGAGTTTGCCTACAACAATAGTTGGCAAGCTAGTATTGGTATGGCACCATTTGAGCTTCTTTATGGTAGGAAGTGTAGAGCTCTTATATGTTGGGAAGAAGTTGGCGAGAAAATCATTGAAGGTCCTGAATTAGTGCAGATCACGAGTGAAAAGGTTGCTGTTGCTCGAGAAAAGTTAAAGGAAGCTCAGAGTCGTCAAAAGAGCTATGCAGACAGACATCGTCGTGCATTGGAATTCAATGTTGGTGATCGGGTTTTCTTGCGAGTTTCGCCTTGTAAGGGCATTCGCCGTTTTGGAATCAAAGGGAAGCTTAGCCCGAGATTCATTGGTCCGCTTGAAATCCTTGAAAAAGTCGGCGAAGTTTCTTATCGCCTGGCACTGCCACCTCAGTTATCACACGTCCATAATGTCTTCCACGTGTCTCTTCTTAGGGGATACAACTATCATCCATTGCATGTTGTGAATTATCCATTTCATCTTATTCGAGAAGACTTATCTTGTGAAGAGGAACCCGAAGCTATTCTAGACCGCCATGAGCAGATTATGCGAAAGAAGTCTATTCATTTTGTTAAAAATCTTTGGAAGAACCATTCTGAACGTGAGGCTACTTGGGAAATGGAAGACACTATTCGTTCTCACTACCCAAATTTGTTCTCATCTTAGCATTCCGTATTTAAGGTTAGTTATTTCTGACTAAGTTTAAATTCTGATTATTTAGTATCTGTTTATTTGCCATCTCAGAAACTCCGTACCTTAGTATGTGTGATGTCTAATGGTTTGCTATATGTAAAGTCTAATCTGTGTCCGTTATGTGTGAAACGTTCGTACCCGTACTTAGCAATTTTGAGGACAAACTTTTTTTTAGAGGAGTAGAATTGTGATATACATATCTAGTTAAAATTCATTAGTAATAGAAAGAATAAAAAAAAAAAACACAAGCAAACAAAAATCTTTGTGATATACATATGCATGTTACGTAAGTGGAAAAAAAGGAAAATAAAGCAAACTTATAAGATTAAAAGAAGCATATGGCAATGCAGTTGCGGCAGTTTTGCTCTACATCTCCTTGATATGTATACTTTTTTTCATAACTTCCAACTCTATCACATTCAACTAACCTACCGAAGATTTTGGATGTGATACCCATCATCGTTCCTTCTAAAATCATTCATGATCGTTTCTGAACTAGATATTCTGTTCCGTTCATAACTCCGCTGCCATACCTCCGCCGCCAACGATTCCGTCGTTCGATATCTTCGATCACAACCACGTATCAAGTTATTATCACCCTCTTTGCCTTGTTTCTGTCATAATGCTAACTAAATTCCGGCATACGCAACCGTTATTCAGACCGTCGCAGTCGCATCTAGTGTCGTGATGATTTGCGACCCGAATATTAGTTAAGATCAGTTTATACTTTTGGATATCACTTCTTTGATACCTTGATTTAAATGTCATTTATTTGTTTTGGTGATCGACCGCACAGGACGACCATCCCTGTTGTTCGACTCGTTTCCGTTTGATCATCCGAAGCTCTAATCGTTGGTGTCCGGTTAGCTCCGTGTAGTGATTAAGGTATTCAAATCGAACCAGCATCCTATTTTAAGATGTTTATGCGAATTCCAGTTCATTCCGATGGTTCCGTCGACTAAGGTTTTTAAAATTTGGAAGTTGTTTATGACCTGAACAAAGAAGATGAACAAAGGTTCATGATCGGATTAACTGTGTACTATGTTGCGTAAGTGTGTGTGACTGTACCAAACTCACGATCCATAATATTCCCTTAAAATCTCTTGTCCATAATATTTGAAAGAGAAAACAGAAATCTAATGGTGATTTATTTCTAGATATTATGGGTGAATGCATGGGGTATTGGATACTGTGTCATTCATGGTATATACATGGGAATATTTTATTAACTAACACATAATTTAGATCTTATAATGCTTTTATGTACTTGATACATACATATATGATTTATGTTTTAATCATTTTGTTAGAATATTATTAAACATGTTCTATAAATCTAAACATACACTTTATCGTAAATCCTTTTATATGATGTTTGACACGTGTTGTTCGGTAAAAAAATGAAATTACACTTTATTTATTTTTGTTAATAAAGGTTAAGACTAATATTCTTGTCGCCGGGAACCACTCAACGAATGAACCACTTAATGTGTATGAATCTTCATAAAACTGATATGGGCGATAACGGGATTATAGGTTCTTAACCACTGAGCACGAGTTGTTCTGTGTTGCTTTGTTTTTCTTGCTAATAAGGTACGGATTGTGTTTTCTTTCATCATAGTATTATTTTTCAAGTTCGTTACTTTGTAGTACGTATGTTTTTGCTAGTTGTTTCCGTTTCGTAATTAGTATATATTGTAGCATGCAATAGACCTTAGATTTTTGTGTTCATTATTGCATGTTCCCTTTTAGACTTATGTCACAATATATTTATTTCTGATACTGCTTTGTACTCTGTCACCTGAGCAATTATATGTTAGACTTGTCGTTGGGGCGTCAACGACATGGCACTCATCGTGACGGTGCGTAACTAAAGTTCACGGCGTCTCCAGTTTGTGCTTGTGTAGCACCTGGCCCCTAGAGGCGAATAGATCGATCTTAGCTCTGACTCCTGTTGAGATGGAATAATGTGTGTACGCCTACACGCACCTACTCGGTACATGGACTATAGCTGTGTACCCCTCTGTTTAGGCTCGTGGGTGCTTCTATGTTACGTGACTTGTTTTACTAGTATATGATGTCACGTATGTCTTGTCTCTGTTATGATATGATTATATGCATCTGTTTATGTTCAGTATCCGTTATCGGTTCAGTATAAGTTTTGGGATTCAAGTTATATAAGTATTTGTTTCAATGCCAAAATTTAGACTTGGTTAACGTCAGTGCCGTTCATGTTTCTATTCGTATGTCTGCCTTACTTTATTGTTGATTTCTCCGTTACTGGGCAACTTTATGGCTCAGCCGTATTTTATTTCTGGTGTTTGTCTTATGTGTTTACAGGTAATCAAGGGAAACAGGGATGAGTGAGAGTAATATGAAGTTCAAGTTTTAAAGTTTTCGTTTTCTATTCATTTTAGTATTGAATAATATAAGACTTAGGTTTTCTGGTGGATTTGGGACTTTTAGTTTTTGGATTCTTTCTTTTATTTGAAACTTGTTTGGATTTTGATATCTGTAATAGTGACATGCCAACCTGTTGTGGGTTGGGGTGTTACAGAATTGGCTTGAGGAGTAGGCGTACAAATTGGAAACGCAGAAGAACAACAATCAAGGGATGTTGTTTTATGAATCTTTGTATCAATATAAAAGTGAAATGGATTGGAGTATTTTTAATCAAAACGACGTAGTTTTGATTGGTTTTACGCGTAAGGTATATTGTTTCAAATTTCTATTTCAATTCATTATATATTGTGTACACGTAAACGCTAATTAAATTTTAGTTGACATCTAAATGTTAATAAAGAGTTTATATAAAAAGAAAGAAAAAAACATATTTTAATGTAATTGATCTTATTAGAATGGGAAACATGTAATTACTTATTTAATAACTCATCAAGGGTAAAATAGTAATTTTATAAGAGTACGTATTTTTAATGAAATAGATAAATATGTAATATATGAGGTTTATGAAGGTGAAATATGTAATTGAATTCAGGGATTGGGGAAATATTTAATAAGGCTTGTTTAGTAAGGGGAAATATATAATTAAATTTAGAGGTTGGGGAAATATGTAATAAGGCTACTTAGGAGGGGGAAATATGTAAAGTTCCCTTTTTTTAAATAGAGTGAAATTACCCTTTCATGCTTCTACTTAACATAAATATTATAGTTTATAAAGATAAGTTGGAGCTCTAAAACACATTTTGTCCTACATTGTTTGTCTGAATAAACATTACCAAAGAAAATCTTATAAATCGAGACAAGCAACTCAACAAAGTTCTTTAGCAACTTAAATTGGCTGTGCCGATGGACCCTTTGGTCTGTTTAGTTCTAATTTTTTCTTCGTTCACAGGCTAGTTTAAAATAGAACTGAATCGAAAATTTTGGTTTTGGTCATGGCTCTAAACGAATCAAACCGCAATGTGCACACCCTTGAAATCACCAACCTGAGTTTGTGTTCCCCACCGCTTTGCGCGAACACCATTTTAGTAAATATATATGCTTATCTATACTATATTATCCATTTTAGTATATATATATATATATATGTGTGTATATCTATACTATATTATAATACATATAAGATAATAAGAATGACAAAAATGTAATTTTACGTAATTTTAAAACTTTAAGTAATACAACTTTTAAAATATCCGATACAATCTTTTAAGACACATTTTGACTTTTAAACCACAAAGACTCTTAAAAATAAGATGTGTATAAAGATACAATAGATCACACAAGATTGACACAATGCCGAGCAAAACATAACACAATGCCAAAAAATATAACATAATGTCGAGGAAAAAAGACACAATGAGTCACAAAAAAGACACAACGACTTAAATATAGAAAAGACACAATGATAATAAATAAAAAATCTATAGTCTACAACCTACAAATCCAAAAGTGAAAACCAAAAATCTCACATCATAGAGTTCAATGAGACTGTTCCAATGCTGCTTGAATGAGCTCAATCGGAGTCCGTTTGATACCTTTTGTACGACTTCTTATTTTTCAGAGTCTTTGGATTTGATCATAAACCTTAAACCAACTACCCATGATTTTTAAACAATCATAACATTTTCATACTATAATATTTAAAAAAACAAGTATACATAAAAGCGAGCGTTTTATTCTCTTTACTTTAAATATGATATAGTTTTTTTTAATTTAAAAAAAATACATGTTACGTAATTACAAGTGTCCGTGTTTCCCATCATATTTCGCGGGACAATTCTTTTACGAACACTTTGTATTTTTTGCAGCTTGCATATTCCTAAATATAAATGAAAACTTTCTAGTTGCAATTTGTAAAATAACTAGCGATATATTATTCGCGCACTGCGCGGGTTGTTAAAATTTGTGAAACTCGGTTTCGACGAAATGCATTCCGGTATTTACTCAACGACAAAAATCACGTCCAACGACAAATTCAAAATTTGATAGAACATTATATTTTAAAGGTTGTAAGAAGAAAATGAAAAAATACTAATAAAGAAATGAAACCTTGAAGCGGGGTCGACGACTTGTAAGCCCATGCTTGGCTTATTTGTATTGATGTATTGCAAAATACATCTCTTATTCGTGTACAGTTTGTATAGTTTTTTGTTATATTTAGTTCTGTTTTCGTTAGAATGTGCTAACTATTGATTAAATCGAGTTTTCCAGGTCTTTGGTGCTGAAAATGTCGAAAAAACGAAGTGTTAGATGCTGGGAAGACGAGTAGAAAAGAGTTAGAATAATTTCTAGAGATTTTGGGATGATGAAGCTGGAGAAAAAACGCACCATTCTATGAAAAATGAGCCGTGGCGTCGCGCCACGGCTATACATCATCTTCGTCGCGCCCCGCCACACTTATTATATTATTTTCTGGAATTTTATGCTGTCGCGTCACGCGACCACGATGACACAAGCCCGTCGCGCGACTCGACGGGGGTATATGACAGCAATCATTCGTTATCAGCTAGGGTTTGATATAAAAACCAAGAGAAATCATTAATAAACCCTAGTTACGAATTAAGGAGTTCATAGGCGATTTTCAGAGCAATCTTGGAGCAATTTTGAAGGTTTGAAGCATAGGAATCATTGTACGAGTTCGGGACGAAGGATTAAAGACTTACACGGGTTTTCCAATTCCTTGTTTGTTGATTTTTCTTTCGAAACTCGTTGTCATGAATTCTTACTTGAACATCTTTACTTTGTTTTCGTTATTTGATATGCTTGGCTAAACATTTAAGCCGCCTAGACTATGATGAATGGATTGAAATAAAGTTTAACCTTTTTCGTTAATTACATGTATTTTATGGATTGATTGTGTATTGTAAACAGTCTGGTATATTAATTTGGTGTGAATGCATACTTTGATCTGGTTCATTACTTTCAATTGCTTCGTGTGAATCTTGGTGGTTGTCTGCTACAGAATAGGTTCATGCTAGTGTCTTTGACCTTTAGGGAGAATTGTCCAATAAACCCTAGAAGTGATAGTTAGTAATTTGCTAGATTTTAGTGTTCTACTAGTCCTAATAGCTGGAAGGTGAGGGGCTATTGGTAGGTCTTACCTGACGAATTGCTTTAGACAGTCTTTGGAAAAAGTCATGCCTTAGTTGCCCCGTCGGTTTATTAGTCTATCAAGTCAAGTTAATAAAACCAAACTACCCTAGATATATAATTGAAAAAGAGTAGGTCAACATTAGGGTACTTGCATAATAATTAGACAACTGGAAGGAAGTCTAATAACCGATAGGATTAACGGCCTGGGTAGTGCCATAAGTTTCACCTCGAGAAGGGTTGAGGGGCTTAGTTTGTGTCTTAATAGGTTTAGTATCATAAGATCCCGGTTCCATAAATCATGCAGTTAACTTAATTGGTAATCTCTTAAAATCAATCCAGGATTCTAGTCTAGGTGGTTCTCGTCATCATATAAGAAAAGTCTTCGCCTTATTTCATATCAGTTTAGCTCTAGTTTAATAATTAATTTTATAATTTAGTTCAATAGATTTCCTAGATTTTCAGTAACCCGCCCCCCCCCCCCCCACCCCAAAAAAAAAAAGTTAAACAGTTTTAGTCGTGTCTGTCAGCGTCTGTTAGAGTCTAGTTAACGTGATTAACAAAGTCTCGTGATTCGATATCCGGACTTCCGTAGGTCATACTACAGTGATCGGTACACTTGCCGATTGTGTGGTTTAGGTCGAGTCTAGATTTAAAGCTTTTTAGTGTCTAGCTTAGAAAGTCTAATTTAGTTAATTTTAATAGTTTGTTTAGCACACATCAAGTTTTTGGCGCCGTTGCCGGGGACTCTTGGCAATCGCGTTCATTAGCTTTGATAGACTTAATTAACATATATGTGCTACGTGTTTTGTTTTGTTTTGTTTTGTTTTGTTTTGAGTCTTTGTCTTTTTTTTTTTTTTTTTTGTCTTAGTGACTAGTGTTTGCTTTTCTCATATCTAGGTTTTTGCTTGTAGTGGATGCCACATCTGCGCTCGCACGGACCGCCGCCGAAGCCACCAGTTACAGAGTCATCATCTCGATTGGGCAAAGGCCCGCAGGTTAGTACTTCATCTTCTTCTTAATTTCCTAACTTCGATACCACCCCTTTTCCTTCACCACCCCATTCACCTAAACCATCACCCAAAGCTACCCCACCCAATAGTCCCACTTCTAGCACCTCTAGCGCCCCAGATAACATAAACTTAGAACAAATGGCCAATGCAAGACAGACCATCCATCAACAAGCAACCCAAGGCTTCACCGGTCTTGCTTCACCCATTACCGTTCCACCCATAGTTAACAAAAACTCCTGGCAGATTCCATCTTATGCCATGCAAGCCATCACCAATAACATCCAGTTTCACGGTCATGATGACGAGGATGCCCCCGCTCACGCAAACCGTTTCTTTCGTATGCTTGCTACCTTTATCCTTCACGGAGCCCCAAACGATGCTACTTACTTACAGCTTTTTCTCCTTTTCACTAGCTGGCCGTGCGGCTACCTGGTTAGACTCTCAGCCAACCGGTACTTTTACAACATGGGAGGGCCTTCGTCAAGCCTTTTTGAACAATTACTTCCCACCCGCGAAGGACTCACATCTTCGCGACCAAATTCACCCATTCCGCATGGAGCCCGACGAGCCCTATTACCTTGCTTGGGAGCGATTTCAAAACTTAGTCGCTCGATACTCCCAGCATGGTCTTTCCGATTGGGCCCTTTGTGAAAAATTCTATAACGGTCTCACCCAAGAGACTCATGATCATTTTGACACTAATGCGGGGGGTCATATGATGGGTATTCTTACTGTTGCTGAGTGTTTAGAGCGTTTCGAGTTATTTGCCCAATCTCAATCTCAGTCGCGATCCGATCAGCGTTATCAAAGTGGCATTTTAAATGCCAATACTAGTGCACCCGCCCGTGGGGTGAACCATATCACTATGGACCCTAGTATTGCCGCTGTGTTGGAAAACGTGACTAGGGAGCAACGTGACTAGGGAGCTCAAAGAGATTAAGGTAAAGGTTGATAAATGTGAGTTTTGCCAAGGGGGTCACGATACGAGTGCGTGTCCATTGTTAGTTGGTGAGGAGCAAGTCAATTTCGTGGGAGGGGGTCTAGGTAGAGGCCAACCTAGTGGGTTTGGTAGTAATTTTAATTCGGCTTGGCGTAATAACAATAATTTTAATAATAATAACAATTTTCGTCCAAATGGCCCCCCTGGTTTTCAATTAGCTCAAAATCCAAATAGGGGTCAAGGTTCCCTTCTTTGGTGGGGGTTCAAATGTGCAGTTCAACAAAGGGTTCAAAGGGCAGGTCAAGGATGGGGGGTCAAGTAGTCAGGTTCAACCAGTTCAGGGTCCAAGTTATGATCTAGGGGGTAGCCTTGAGAGAATGGAGGCAATGATGAGCCAACTAGTTGTTAAGGACTAAACCAACCAAAAGATACTTAATCAACATGACCTTATGCTTAAGAACCACCAAGTCTCTTTCCAAGACCTTCAAAGGCTCGTAGGTGACATGTCTAGGAAACTAGAGGAGAGATTACCCGGTCAGTTTGCAGGTAATACCCAACCGAACCCTAACGCCCATGCAAAAGCCATTACCACTCGTAGTGGCAAAACCGTAGGGAACCCGAGAGTTGAGGAGAGAGTAGTAGAGGAAGATGAGGAGATTGTAGATGAAGAAATCGAGATGGAGGCTCCCGACAAAGTGCAATCGAGGCTAAGCCCAACAAGTACCGTACAGCCCGATGAGTCTCAAGGAGAGAAGAAAATAGAGAAACCACCCGTAGACATTAGACCTTCTCCACTCGTAGATCATTCACGTGTCCCGTTTCCTACATGCCTTAGGAACCAAAAGTACTCAAGGGAATACGGGCAATTCTTAGATATCTTCAAGCATTTGAAGATTAATCTACCTTTCATCGAGGCACTCCAATCGATGCCCAAATACGCGAAATTTTTAAAAACCCTTCTTAGAAACAAGGAGAAGTTAGGGGAGTTGTCGAATGTTCCATTGAATGGAGGGTGCTCGGCCGTCGTTCTAAATAAGCTTCCAGAAAAGCTTACTGATACCGGTATTTTTACTATTCCATGTCTTTTCGGTAGTAACAATGATACTAGAGCCTTAGCCGACCTAGGTGCTAGCATCAATTTGATGCCCTTTTCTCTTTACGAGAAGCTAGACCTAGGCGAACTTTCACCTACCCGTATGACATTATCTGTCACACCCCCAAAATACCACCTAGGGAGTGTCCCTGATAGGCATGTGACGTACTGACAATGAGCCACTAATTACATTGAACCCACATAAGTTTCAAAATAAAGTTCTCAATCATTGATAAAATACCATCACAAGTTTATACGAAAACCATATGTTCAGCGGAAGCAAATGGTAAATCAAAACTAAACTGTTCAAAAAACCAAAGTATAATGGTAACAAGTAATCACATGTATCCCTCCAGTCGACCCATGACATCTCCTGCTCCTCCAGACAGCAAGTATCCAATTCCATGAAACCTAACGACCTGCGAGCATGCAACAAGAGTATCAGACAAAGCTGGCGAGTTCACAGTTTATGAAAACGTTTGTTACCAAGTGATTATACCGGTTCATTAACAAAAGCATAGTAACATTGATAATATCTCGATACTGAACAAGACGGCTCCTGATGTATGTTTTGCCTTTTCCCCAGTGCTCCTATCAAAGCACTGGCCCGACTGGGTCATTAGTTCACAACCGTCCTCCCCGGTACGGTGTGGGGGTGCCAAACCTAAGTAGTGCTACCAACTAATACCCCGTTACCTCCCCGGTAACAAAAGATGGGACTTAAGAATGATAGGATGAGAATATTATCCAATATATACCAGTTTTTACCCAAAAGACTTATCCCTCCCCGGGATACCCACTGACTGTCCCAACCACCGGGACGCATGCTCAAAGTAGTGAACTCACCTTGGTTTTGCTCGGTAAGATTGTTTACTTGATTAACAGTTGAACGAACACGTCCTAGAGGATTACCAATAACAGTCAGTTTTATATGAATTTCACGTACAACTATTTAATGTATTCAGGGTTCACATCAAGCATTTGCATTGCTCACGTAACGCACACATGGAATCCAAATCACGACAATTTACTCACCCATCTAGGACATCAACCAAATGCTTAACATGAAATCACTTAAACATGTAATTTACATACATACATAATCTATTAATGCACTCTTCAACCAGCTAGGAAACATGTGTGGTCCAAGATAAAACATGCATGTATCACAATTTCTAGCTCATACAAAACATTCACTATTCAGCCAAATGCGTGTTCGGCAACTGTATGCGGCCCAACCTCCCAATCGGCCCAACCAATAAGTAATTTCATCTTATAACTTTTGTGACCCAGTTAACTTATATCTTCCCACTACACAAATGCTCATTTAATGGATTATCATAGTCATCATCATCAAGAGATCATGTAATAAATTAAATCTGATCATAAACATCTTCCTGTTATCACATAACTTTCATCACATATTTAATGACCATGAAATTGTTATTCCCTAGTCTAACCATCCATCGATTCACCTGTGTGGACGATACATCCTTACTTTTGCATATACTCATAGTTATCAATTTACAAATGGCTAATATATAACACTAATCCTCTATGATTATTCAAGAATCATAGCAAACATTAAAACACTAATCAACAATCATATCCTCGGCCAACATCATAAACAAATTCAATTAATACACTAACCCGATTAATTCAGTTGATTCGTATTATATGGTGCGGCCCATTCCTAATTCGATCCATCCAGTAGGTGGAATACATTACATTCCAATCAAACATCACATGTTATCAATCAGATTTCAATAAAGAAATTCAACATGCTGGTGGCAAGGGTCCCATTAATCTTACCAAATACATCTTATCATAAAATAAACATTCACATGGCAGAACATAACTCATCTCTATTTCAAATTATTAATCAGACATGAATCAATCTATGAGCAAAACTCTACGTCACATTCTGACCATACATAATACTAACATTCCCCAAGATTAAAGTGCTTTCTACAATTACTATCCCATATACGCATATCACGATATTCCAACAAAACCATGCAATAATCAAGGTATCACATCCCACCATTATTAGTCTATCGATAATCATCAAGCCTCACATTAAACATCATTCAGTAATCATCATTCTACAATCTACCTTATTCAAGTGACACGGTCATCACAAATCACACATAATCTCTACGTGTTAGGCATACACACAAATACGATTATATATTAACAAGGTTAACGAGTAAAGGTTTAGCACAAACACAAATCACTAACCACAAGTTTTGATTCGGAAAGAGGCTGCTTCGAGGGGGGGGGGGGGGGGTTTCTCCTGTTTGCCGTCGCACAATATAGGTAGAAATAGGGTTTTGCAATGTAAATCGTGTGTTATGCCATTTGTGTGTACGTATACTAAAATAAAAGAAATAGATGGGCCGATCATACTAGCATGGTAATTTGGGCCGGTTGTTTATTGATTTTAAATGTCACGATTGGGCCAAGTTTGATCTCTTATGACAATGGTTTCCTAATCAAACAAGCATATTCACATTGCGGTCCAATTATACGTTACGGCCCACTCGTAAGCCCAACATAGGAATTTTCCCGATACACAATTATCAGAGTCACGCGTCGAATAGATAGATTAAAACAAGAAAAGATTAAAACAAGAACGGGGAAAGGAGGAAACCGAAGACACTAACCTTGAAACTCCGGGTTGTCACATCATCCCCAACTTGAAAGAAATTTCATCCCGAAATTTGACAAGTAAGCACAGTGAGGTGAGGTGATAATCAAGATTGTTGCGGATTTTGCTCAGGTGTCACATCTGTCACATCCTCCCCAACTTGAAGAGGAATTTCGTCCCAAAATTTACCAGGTTTACCAGGTTTAGGCTTGTCTTCAGGGAAAAGTTGAGGATATTTAAGCTTCATCTGATCCTCTCTCTCCCACGTGAACTTCGGTCCGCGTCTTGAGTTCCATTGAACTCTCACAATCGGAATACGGCTATGTTTACGTACCTTGACCTCCCGGTCCATGATCTCAATAGGTTCCTCGACAAACTGCAACTTGTCGTCAATCTTTAGCTCTTGAAATGGCACAACCAGTGTCTCATCAGACAGACACTTCTTCAACTGCGAAACGTGAAAGACATCGTGAACATTACCCAACTCAGTAGGCAACTCGAGCTTGTAAGCAACCTTACCGATCCGCTCCAGGATTCTAAATGGCCCAAAGTAACGTGGATTAAGCTTGTCGCGCTTCCCAAAACGTACGACACCTTTCTACGGTGAGACTTTCAACATAACCCGATCATTAACTTCGAACTCCAAAGGCTTTCTACGCTTGTCGGCGTAGCTTTTCTGACGATCACGCGCTGCCTCCATACGATTCCTGATCTGAACAATCTTTTCTGAAGTTTCAAGAACAAGCTCAGGACCTGCGATCTGGCTGTCACCCACCTCAGCCCAACAGAGAGGAGAACGGCATTTCCGCCCGTACAATGCTTCGAACGGAGCTGCCTGAATACTAGTGTGGTAGTTGTTGTTGTAGGAGAACTCTATCAACGGCAGATGTTTCTCCCAGCCCTTGCCAAAGTCAATAACATATGCCCGCAGCATATCTTCAAGTGTCTGAATGGTGCGCTCGCTCTGACCATCCGTCTGTGGGTGATAAGCGGTACTTATATCGAGTTGTGAACCGAACGACTTATGCATTGACTGCCACAATTCAGAAGTGAAACGCGAATCTCGATCCAAGATGACAGAAGTTGGCACCCCGTGCCTAGAAACTACCTCCTTAAGATAAACTGCTACAAGCTGCGAAAACTTATCTGTTTCCCTTATTGCCAGAAAATGCGCCGACTTCGTGAAGCGGTCAACAATCACCCAAATAGTATCATTTCCAGTCTGAGTCCTCGGTAACCCTGTAACAAAATCTATGGCGATCTGCTCCCACTTCCACGTGGGTATCTCTGGCTGCTGAAGTAGACTCGTGGGTTTTTCATGCTCTGATTTGACCTTAGCACAATTCAAACACTTACTCACGTACGTCGCAATGTGAGCCTTCATCTTTGGCCACCAATACATAACCCTGAGATCCTGATACATCTTGTCTGAGCCCGGGTGAACAGAATACCGAGACTTGTGCGCTTCGTCCATCACAAAATCTCGAAGTTTACCATACAGAGGAACCCATACCCGCTCCATAAAGTAATGAATGCCATCAGATCTCTACACAAGTCGGTCTTCCATGCCCCATAAGTACTCAGCCTCGATGTTCTCTTCTTTCAATGCCTCGATCTGAGCGGAACGAATCTGATCAGGTAAACCAGAATGAATAGTAAGCCGTAGAGCGCGAACACGTTTAGGCTTCGTCTCCTTTCGGCTAAGTGCATCAGCTACAACGTTAGCTTTACCCGGATGATACTTGATGGCACAGTCGTAATCGTTCAGAAGCTCTATCCAACGGTGCTGCCGCATGTTCAATTCCTTCTGGTCGAAGTTATGCCGGAGACTCCTGTGATCGGTGTAGATGGTGCATTTGGTACCATACAGATAATGTCTCCAAATCTTCAATGCAAATACCACAGCCCCTAACTCCAAGTCATAAGTCGTATAGTTCCTCTCGTGTACCTTCAGCTGACGAGAAGCATAAGCTATCACTTTCTCGCGTTGCATCAACACGCAACCGAGACCCTAAATCGAAGCATCACAGTAAACCACAAAATCTTCAGTACCCTCTGGTAAAGACAAGATCGGTGCGCTGCATAATTTATGCTTCAAGAGCTGAAAAACGTCCTCCTGTTTCGTTCCCCAAGAGTAAACAACATTCTTCTGTGTCAAGGAGATGAGAGGTTGAGCGATCTTCGAGAAATTATGAATAAACCGACGATAGTACCCCGCAAGACCAAGAAATTGTCGCACCTCCGAAGGATTCTTCGGTGCCGCCCAATCCCTAATGGCATCGATCTTAGCAGGATCCACATGTATACCCATTTCGTTAACTATATGCCCAAGAAAGTGTACTTCCCTAATCCAGAAATCACACTTCAAAAACTTCGCGTAAAGCTTCTCCTTCCTCAGGAGCTCCAAGATAAGACGCAGATGCCGCTCGTGGTCCTCCTTGCTCTTGGAGTAGATCAAGATGTCGTCGATGAACTCAATAACAAAATCGTCGAGATACGGTTTGCACACACGGTTCATGAGGTCCATGAAGACCGCCGGTGCGTTGGTCAACCCAAACGGCATAACCAAAAACTCATAGTGGCCATACCGCGTCCGAAAAGGAGGATGTTCTGGGAACATCCTCCTCTCTAACTCGTACCTGATGATAACCCGACCTTAAGTCGATCTTGGAGTAGAAACTTGACCCTTGCAACTGGTCAAACAGGTGGTCGATACGTGGCAAAGGATAATGGTTCTTGACTGTCACCTTGTTGAGCTCGCGATAATCTATACACATCCGAAAGGACCCATCCTTCTTCTTTACAAACGGTACTGGGGCTCCCCAAGGTGAAGAGCTAGGTCGGATAAAACCTCTATCCAACAGCTCTTGGAGCTGATTTGACAACTCCTGTAACTACCCTGGCGCGAGACGATAAGGAGCACGAGCAATCAGGGCTGCTCCTGGTGCGAGGTCAATCTGAAATTCCACCTGATGATGTGGAGGTAAACCAGGGAGTTCTTTAGGAAACACATCAGGAAACTCTCGAACTACTAGAAAATCCTCGATCCTCCTCTCATCAGACTGCGAATCAGTAACAAGAGCTAAGATAACGGGGTAGCCCTTAAGTAAACACTTCTGAGCCTTCATCGCTGAAATAATGCTAACCGTGGCACCACTATGATGACCCTGAATCGATAAAGATTCTCCACTAGGGAGAGGAACGCGCACGATTTTCTCCTTGCAGAGAATTTCCGCCTGATGCTTGGACAACCAGTCCATGCCGATAACCATATCGAAGCTTCCAAGAGTGATAGGGAGTAGGTCAATGTCGAATACTTGACCCATGAGATCGAGTTTGCACCCAACCAGACGTGTGAAGCTTCAATTGTTTTACCATCAGCTATCTCTACTATGTGTTTACTTACAAGTGGTGTAGGACTCAACCCTAACTGACGACTGAACCCCAAAGATACATAACTCCAATCGGCACCAGAGTCGAATAAAATAGAAGCAAATATACCATTTACTGAAAACGTACCTATCACTACGTTGCCGTCATTTCGTGCCTCCCCAGCTCCAATAGTAAACCCGTGCCCACGCGCACCGTTTCCCCCGTTGTTCCCATTATTGTTCCCAGCGTTGTTGTTATTCCCATTGTTATTACCACCTGCATTCTGATTCAGCTGAGGACAGTCTCGCTTGATGTGACCCTCAGCTCCACATTGAAAACAACCCTTACGAATACCCTGGTTTTGCTGAGGCTGCTGTCTACCCTGCTGATGTGACTGCTGCTGCGGGTTCGGGAGTGAAACCCTACAATCTCTGGCCATGTGCCCTGCTCTGTTGCACCTGTGACATATACAAGTACACTGCCCCCGATGGTGATAGTTGCACTTATTACACTTTGGTAATTTCCCCGCATAAGAACCCTGACCTGAACTGTTACCCTGATTCTGATTCACTGAAGACGACTGGCTGAAACTGCGATTGCTGCCAGTGTCCAGCCTTTTCTGTGACTGCACTGAATTGGACGCCTTGTCCACATCGCTCTAGTTACGCTTGCTGTCAGTGGCAGGGGTAGTAGCTGTAGTAGCGGCAGTAGTAGCAGTAGTAGAAACACGTGGTGGTAGTGAATTATTCTCCACCTCCTGATCGGTGATTTTGTGAGCCAAACGGACAATCTGAGTTAAGTTGTTGAGGTTAGCTGCAGTAACCAAACCATTCACTCGTGGAGGTAATCCCTTGATGAACAACTCAATTCTTCGAGACATAGGTCGGGACAAATTCGGGCACATGTCAGCCAACTCATGTGACCGCTTCACGTATGCTTCAATCTTAGATCCCACCATCTTTAGATCAAAATACTCGTTCTCCAATTTCTGAATCTCATCGTGAGGACAATACTCCTCCCTGATCAACTCCTTAAAGTCGTCCCAAGTAGTGGCGTTCGCCGCCTCGATACCCAACAGCTGAACCTGGGCATTCCACCATGTCAGGGCACCATCCTCGAGTGTGCCCGTAGCATACTTCACTCTGTCCCCAACAGGACAGTTACACATCGCGAATACGGACTCCGCCTTCTCGAACCAGCGCAAGAGTCCTACAGCCCCTTCAGTCCCACTGAAGGTCTGCGGCTTACAATCCATGAAGGTTTTGAACATGCAAACAGGTGGATGGTGCAGATTTTGTTGCACCTATTGATCTATTAACGAAAGAACATATAACAAACAAGTAAGACTCAAGCATGCGACACAAGGATAAAGAGTGTTTGGTACACATCATACCTGCCTGATAAGCCGCTAGGGCTTCAGCCACGCGAGTGTTGATTAGATCAGTTAACTCAGCTTGAGTCATAGCAATATGGCCACGTCCACCTCCGCGGCCTCCACCACGTCCTCCACGTCCACTCATGATTCTATACAAGTAAAGGAAGGATTTCAAAAAGCAAGTTCAAGTAGGAGTCAAGCATTACTATAACCTCCCATAGACTACCGAGTTCTATCATAGCATCAACTAGTAAAGCGGAATCCTTTTCACACTTGTCAAGTTTCACTGGGACTCACATGCACCCCACATTATTATTATGTGTGCACCCATAATATTAATCCAATTTGCATGTTTATCTCAGCTCCTCTCAATTCATGTAAAAAGGTTCCCCGAATTCAAGCAATAAAACAGGTGACACCACAACATAGATCATGTAAGTTCAAGAAGAGTCGCACCCTCAAAACACGTAACGTGGGTTGTTATCATATAAGTTCATACTGTTGTGCCAAGTGTGCATTCACATGTGATGTTATCTAATAGTAAATACTAGAGATACTGTGCAATAGTAAACAAGAGACGAACCTTGCAGTCTGGAGTTGAGTGTCATGGTCGATTTCGGATCTGTTCGGTTATAGTCTGGTTTTATAAAATCGTTTTAAAACCAAGTTCACTATAACCAGTGGCTCTGATACCAAAGTATAATGGTAACAAGTAATCACATGTATCCCTCCAGTCGACCCATGACATCTCCTGCTCCTCCAGACAGCAAGTATCCAATTCCATGAAACCTAACGACCTGCGAGCATGCAACAAGAGTATCAGACAAAGCTGGCGAGTTCACAGTTTATGAAAACGTTTGTTACCAAGTGATTATACCAGTTCATTAACAAAAGCATAGTAACATTGATAATATCTCGATACTGAACAAGACAGCTCCTGATGTATGTTTTGCCCTTTCCCCAGTGCTCCTATCAAAGCACTGGGCCCGACTGGGTCATTAGTTCACAACCGTCCTCCCCGGTGCGGTGTGAGGGTGCCAAACATAATTAACGCTACCAACTAATACCCCGTTACCTCCCCGGTAACAAAAGATGGGACTTAAGAATGATAGGATGAGAATATTATCCAATATATACCACTTTTTACCCAAAAGACTTATCCCTCCCCGGGATACCCACTGACTGTCCCAACCACCGGGACGCATGCTCAAAGTAGTGAACTCACCTTGGTTTTGCTCGGTAAGATTGTTTACTTGATTAACAGTTGAACGAACATGTCCTAGAGGATTACCGATAACAGTCAGTTTTATATGCATTTCACATACAACTATTTAATTTATTCAGGGTTCACATCAAGCATTTGCATTGCTCAAGTAACGCACACATGGAATCCAAATCACGAAAGTTTACTCACCCATCTAGGACATCAACCAAATGCTTAACATGAAATCACTTAAACATGTAATTTACATACATACATAATCTATTAATGCACTCTTCAACCAACTAGGAAACATGTGTGGTCCAAGATAAAACATGCATGTATCACAATTTCTAGCGCATGCAAAACATTCACTGTTCAGCCAAATTATGTTGTGTGCGTGTTCCGGCAACTGTATGCGGCCCAACCTCCCAATCGGCCCAACCTCCCAATCGGCCCAACCAATAAGTAATTTCATCTAATAAGTTTTGTGACCCAGTTAACTTATATCTTCCCACCACACAAATGCTCATTTAATGGATTATCATAGTCATCATCATCAAGAGATCATGTAATAAATTAAATCTGATCATAAACATCTTCCTGTTATCACATAACTTTCATCACATATTTAATGACCATGAAATTGTTATTCCCTAGTCTAACCATCCATGGATTCACCTATGTGGACGATACATCCTTACTTTTGCATATACTCATAGTTATCAATTTGCAAATGGCTAATATATAACACTAATCCTCTATGATTATTCAAGAATCATAGCAAACATTAAAACACTAATCAGAAATCATATCCTCAGCCAACATCATAAACAAATTCAATTAATACACTAACTTGATTAATTCAGTTGATTCGTATTATATGGTGCGGCCCATTCCTAATTCGATCCATCCAGTAGGTGGAATACATTACATTCCAATCAAACATCACATGTTATCAATCAGATTTCAATAAAGAAATTCAACATGCTGGTGGCAAGGGTCCCATTAATCTTACCAAATACATCTTATCATAAAATAAACATTCACATGGCGTAACATAACTCATCTCTATTTCAAATAATTAATCAAATATGAATCAATCTATGAGCAAAACTCAATGTCACATTCTGACCATACATAATACTAACATTCCCCAAGATTAAAGTGCTTTCTACAATTACCATCCCATATACGCATATCACGATATCCCAACAAAACCATGCAATAATCAAGGTATCACATCCCACCATTATTAGTCTATCGATAATCACCAAGCCTCACATTAAACATCATTCAGTAATCATCATTCTACAATCTACCTTATTCAAGTAACATGGTCATCACAAATCACACATAATCTCTACGTGTTAAGCATACACACAAATACGATTATATATTAACAAGGTTAACGAGTAAAGGTTTAGCACAAACACAAATCACTAACCACAAGTTTTGATTCGGAAAGAGGCTGCTTCGAGGGGGGGGGGGTTCTCCTGTTTGACGTCGCACAATATAGGTAGAAATAGGGTTTTGCAATGTAAATCGTGTGTTATGCCATTTGTGTGTACGTATACTAAAATAAAAGAAATAGATGGGCCGATCATACTAGCATGGTAATTTGGGCCGGTTGTTTATTGATGTTAAATGTCACGATTGGGCCAAGTTTGATCTCTTATGACAATGGTTTCCTAATCAAACAAGCATATTCACATTGCGGTCCAATTATACATTACGGCCCACTCGTAAGCCCAACATAGGAATTTGCCCGATACACGATTATCAGAGTCACGCGTCGAATAGATAGATTAAAACTAGAAAAGATTAAAACAAGAACGGGGAAAGGAGGAAACCGAAGACACTAACCTTGAAACTCCGGGTTGTCACATTATCCTTAGCCGATCGGTCCATGAAATACCCGAGGGGTATAGTTGAGAATTTGCTTGTTAAGGTCGACAAGTTTGTTTTTCCCGCCAATTTCGTCATTCTTGATATGGAAGCAGATGTGAGAGTCCCTATTATACTTGGTCGTCTGTTTTTGCGTACCGCTAAAGCCCTTATAGATGTTTATGATGGTAAGATAACACTTAGGGTCGGTGAGGAGAGAGTCACTTTTGAGATAGATCGTTCCATGAACCACCCGAGTGGTTCCGATGACTATAGTGGTCCTTATCATTCCGTATATTTCTTGAACTCATTCATCTCATGTGTTGATCATTGTTTAGAGTACATTAGTGTTGCCGACTTAGTAGGAGGAGAGAAGGTAGAGGAGGAGTCGTTGAGGGTAGATGAAGTAGACGTTGAGGGAATTCTTTTGATTCCCGAAGCGTTAGCCGTTAGTGATGACACCACCCAACCCCCACCCTTAGAGCTTAAAGTACTTCCATCTTATTTAGAATATGCTTTTCTAGGTAAGGGTTCCGAGCTACCCGTTATTATCTCATCAAAGTTGGAGGAAGGAGAGAAGTTGAGGTTGTTGGAGGTGTTGAAGGCCAACAAAGAGGCCATTGCATGGAGGTTGTCCAACATTAAGGGCATAAGCCGGGATGATATATCCTATCTCATGGAGGTTGTCCCACTGGATACTCATGGAGGATGATTTCAAGCCGGTGGTGCAACCCCAAAGGCGGCTCAACCCCAATATGCAAGATGTTATGAAGAAGGAGGTTCTAAAACTCCTAGATGCCGGGATGATATATCCTATCTCTGATTCACCTTGGGTTAGTCCCACTCAGGTTGTCCCTAAGAAGGGAGGGATGACCGTTGTCATGAATTCGAAGAATGATCTTATCCCTTCTCGCATGGTCACGGGTTGGCGTGTGTGCATCGACTACCAAAAGTTGAATGATGCCACCCGTAAAGACCACTTCCCATTGCCCTTCATCGATCAAATGTTTTTCCAGCTACTTCCAGATCCCCATCGCACCGGAGGACCAGGATATGACCACCTTCACATGCCCCTATGGCACCTATGCGTACCGACGCATGCCATTTGGGCTATGTAACGCTCCAGCTACCTTTCAGCAGTGCATGGTTGCCATATTTCAGGATATGATTGAGAGTTCCATGGAGGTGTTCATGGACAATTTTTCGGTATATGGTAACTCCTTTGATGAGTGTTTGAAGAATCTTGAGAGGATGTTGAAGAGGTGCGTCGAGGCGAAGCTTATGTTGAATTGGGAGAAGTGTCACTTCATGGTGACGGAAGGTATTGTGTTAGGACACAAGATCTCGAGGGAAGGTATAGAGGTAGATCGTGCGAAAATAGATACCATTAGTAGGTTACCTTCACCCACTAGCGTGAAGTCGATTCGGAGTTTTTTAGGTCATGCGGGCTTCTATAGACGCTTCATTAGGGATTTCTCTAAAATAACCTGCCCCATGACCCGTCTTCTAGAGAAAGATGTTCCATTCATTTTTTACGAGGAGTGTCTTAAGGCCTTCAACTTTTTGAAGGAACAGCTTGTGAGTGCACCTATTCTTATCTCGCCCGACTGGAGTTTGCCGTTTGAGCTCATGTGCAATGCGAGTGACTATGCCGTTGGAGCGGTATTAGGACAAAGAAAGGATAAGCATTTCCACCCCATCTACTACGCGAGTAAAACGTAAAAAGAAAACGTAACGCAGAATGATGCTCAAGAGAACTACACCACCACGGAGAAAGAACTCTTAGCCGTAGTTTTTGCTTTCGACAAATTCCGCTCGTACCTCGTTCTATCCAAGACCATAGTTTTCACCGACCATTCTGCGTTACATTTTCTTTTTCAAAAGAAAGATGCCAAACCCCGACTTATTCGGTGGATTCTATTGCTTTCTGAGTTCGATATTGAGATTAGAGATAAGAGAGGGGCCGAAAACGTGGCAGCCGATCATTTATCACGTTTAGAGGACCCTAAGAGAGAAGAGATTCGTGAGGAGGAGATATGAGATACGTACCCTCACTAGTCGATCGAGTTTGTAGAGGCCGAGAAGGAGGGATTGCCATGGTTTTGTGACTTAGCGAATTATCTTTCTAGTGGCAATATTGTGAAGGGAATGACCACACAACAAAGGAGGAAGTTCCTTGGTGAGTCGAGGAAATATGTGTGGGATGATCCGTTTCTCTTTAGAATTGGAGGAGATAGGATACTTAGGCGATGCGTGTCGCGAGAGGAGGGTTTAAACATCCTTAAGCATGTGCATGAAGGCCTCATGGGAAGCCATCATGGTGCACATGCCACCGCTCAAAAGGTGCTTAATTGTGGCTTTTATTGGCCTAACGTACTTCGTGATGTCATTGAGTTCGTGAAAACGTGTGACGCTTGTCAACGAACCGGTAATATTTCAGCTAAAGATGAGATGCCTCAAAACCCGATCTAAGTGTTGGAGGTTTTTGATGTTTGGGGCATAGATTTCATGGGACCCTTTCCCGTCTCAAAAGGGAATCGTTACATACTTGTGTCAATAGACTACGTGTCTAAGTGGGTTGAGGCTCAAGCTCTTCCAACAAATGAAGCCTTAGTAGTATTGAGTTTCCTCAAGAAACTCTTTTTAGTTTCGGTACACCTAAATTTTTAATTAGTGACTGTGGTACTCACTTTTGCAATGCATTGATGGAAAACTTGCTTGCACGCTACGGAGTCACTCATCGTTTGTCTACCGCGTACCATCCACAGACGAGTGGTCAAGTGGAGAACGCGAATCGTGGTATCAAACGTATCTTAGAGAAAACCGTTGGTAAGAATAGGACGGATTGGTCCGACAAGCTTGACGATGCATTGTGGGCGTTTCGAACCACCTATAAAACGCCTTTAGGAACCACGCCATTTATGATCGTCTATGGAAAAGCTTGTCATCTTCCCCTAGAACTAGAACACCGAGCACTTTGGGCGTTAAAAACCGTTAACCTTGATATGGCCGAAGCCGCTAGGAAGCGTTTCTTTCAAATCCATGAGCTTGAGGAGCTTAGGGATGAGGCTTATGCTCGATCATTGGGAATTAAGGAGAAAACGAAAGCTTCACATGATCGTAAGTTGAGGAAGGTCAAAGAGTTTAGCAAGGGTGATAAAGTACTTCACTACAATGCAAGATTGAAGTTATTTGCGGGGAAGTTGAAGTCGAAGTGGTCGGGACCGTATATGGTTCATTACGTGTTTCCCTACGGAGCGGTGGAGATTACGGATGAGTCGGATGGCCGGAGTTGAAGGTGAATGGCCACCGTTTGAAGCACTACATTGGAGGAGCGATAGACAAGAACGAGATGGAGGAAACTCCTCTCGAAATTCCATCAAAAGCCGCCACTTAGTGTTTTGGGTGAAAGCCCAAGTGTAGAGTATGTACCGTTTGTAATTTCGTTACTTTTCATAGTTTTTCATGTCTTTGTTTTGTGTGTTTGAGTAATTTTGCAGGAATCGTACCATCGAGGAGCTGGATTTACGAAGAAAACGACATTCCAGATAAGTCCCAACACTTAGAAAAAATTTGGGATGGTTTTGAGAAGGATTGGTAAGACTTAGAAATTTTTCTAAGGCATAAAACTTGAATTTTTACGCAACCTTCTGTTAAAAAAGCCCTGTCGCGTGCCGCCACACTGAAATAACTTCCTGGTCGCGCTGCGCGACCCCTAGGTCCAAATAATCAGTTTGAACCCTACCTTCGCGTCACGCCACAGCTCATGAACCCATCCGTCGCGCTACGCCACTCCCTTACATGAACCCGGTTGTTGAACCCCGCCGTGGCGTCACGCCACGGCTGTCATACATTGTTGTAGCGTCGCGCGATGGCTACCCAGATCGAATGAAAACCCTCTTTTCATTTGTCTTCCCCAAATTCACTTCCAGGCCCTATTTCCTTCCACCCCCATCGCCAAACACCCTACACCACCATATCACTACCGATAAGCCACCATCCTTCATTAGTCTTATACCCAAGTGATCGGAATTTACCCACGAACAAAACCCACCGAACATTTTCCACTTTTAGCCGCTCTTTTGCTCCGATTGGGACCTCACCATTTACGAAAATCTTAAGTTCTTCTTGCGAATTCCGGTGAATCAGGTGCGTATTCTTGTTATACTCTTACACTGTTAATGTTTTGAGTCGATTGTGAGTCTTGCTAGAGTCAAGTTGAGCTATTCTTAGTCGACTTGGTCATCGGTCTAGTCAAGTCAGTGGTGAGGCTGTGTCGAGCCAGTTTTGAGTTTTAGTTGAGTCGGTTTTTTTTAGTTTTTTGCAGTTGTAGAGTCCAGTCACGTCTCTGTCTTAGGTTCGGTTCAGGTCTCGGGTCAACGTTTATGTTGATTTTAGGATGCATCAGGTCACGGATAGCTTGGGCTGCGTAGTTGTTTAAAGTTTGAGCCTATGCAGACGGTTTTAGTTTGATTATTATATGTTGTTTGACCCAGAAAATTAATTTTCAGACATTATCGCTGGGTTTGTTAGGCTGTAAACAGGTTACAAGGGTTGTTTTGGATAGGATTGACTTGATGTTACGGCTGATTTGTTTTGGGCTTAGTAAAAGTCAAGTGTGGGGATAACGGGTCATTCATTTTTATACAAATATGATTTTTAACAACTTTGTGACCCGTTTCCATTGCTTCCACACTTGGGCTTTGCATTTGGTTACTTCGTGGCATGAGGGTTTACTTGAGGGCAAGTAAAGTGCCGGGAGCAGCTAGAGGTCTTAAGCTATTTGTATTTTGCATCTAGTCTAGTCGGTGTCTAGTTTAGCACCCCTTGTGTCGTTTGTGTCATCTTGAGTTAGTTAAGCGTCATTATGTATCGTTATTGGTTACTTGATTATGAAAACCACTCGCCCGTATTCAATCTCCATTCGGGCGAGGTTCGGTTCGTGTTTGAAATTGTGTTGTATAACGTCGCTAAAGTCACTTGTTTTTAAACTACGGCCGCGAATGAAATGCTATACGACCGTCGTTTTCATGTATATTACCTATTTTTCGTTAAAAATAATTTATAAAAATAAAAAAAAAATTATAAATATCCAAAAAAATATAAAAATTTCAAAAATTCAAAAAAATTAAAAAAATTAAAAATACCAAAAATAGTTTGTGATTACTGATTGTTTGTTTTGTCTTGTCTTGTTAAATATCTGTTTTGCAGACATGGCTAGCAGTTCACGTAGTGGTAGGGCCAGGAAAAGGGGTGCGGATCAGACAGCACCACAGCAGGATCCGATTCCACAGGAGACTGTAACACCCTTGTTATTATTTTAAAGGTTTTCGTATAGATAACGAAAATAAACATATAATTTCGATTAAGGATCCTTAGAAAATACGAGTAATTTAAAACTTTTGCAACTTAAAGGTTTACAACATAATATAAATAAGTTCGTCGTTTAAAATGACAACGAAATGCCGTGCGGAAGCTTGTATCTTGAACGTGTTTGGTTCTTTGTTGAACTTGATCGTCCTCTGGTACTAGGATTTTACCTGCAACTCATAAAACATGAGTTAGATTAGTCATACGTAGCTTAAAACGTATTTAAATGGGTTCACAATGCATAACCGATTAAACAAATGATTTTCGCGCAACTGGCACCCCGTCGCATCGCGCGACAGCCTAAGGCCCAACCTGTCGCGCGACGCGACGCCTTCCTTTTTCCAGAATGTTGCAGCTAGTTGCTGCATTTGCCCAGCTCCGATTTTCGATCGGAATTCTAACTTTAAAGTTTCATAACTTTTGATCAAGATGTCTGTTTTACGCGATTCTTTTTCCTACTCGTCTGTAATTTAATTTTCCGTCATATAGAGTTATAACCCTACACCCAAGCTTATAAAATATGGGATTTCAAGCTCTCGGCATGAAATCGAATTACTAAGACTTTTGACCCGTTTAGGGGATTTAAGCTATCTAGTCTAAACTAACTCTTTTCTTTTCACACTTCGTTATTTGACAACTAAAGTATATGCTTATATTCCACCATGACTACTTTTGTGGTATTTTTAGCATACCTAACTTGTTAACCCAAATATACCCTTCGGTTAGTCATTTTACGCAACCGCCCCATTTTAGGCATTTAATCCACGAATGTTTATGCCTATAACTTGTATTCATGTATAATGATTTCCAAATCAAAATGCAAGTTCCTAAACAACCCATATGGGTCGTCTGCCCGATTTACCCATCGACCGCGTTTTGGTCAATTTTAGTCCCTCGTTTAACGACAAAGGACTTTCAATAGGTACTTGACCAAAATCGCTCGTCTATTTACAATCTTATTTATGCGTACCTGGCTCGGGTCAAGTATTGACCCGTTTAAAAAAATACCTTTCTTTAATAAATCGCTTCTTGATAGGGATGAAATTTTCCATACACTATTCATCCCTGTGAGCATAAAACTTGACAAGCGTTTGTTAGTCGTTATTGTCAAATGGTGTTAACTTCACCATTTGACCCATTTAGCCTAAATGACCAAAGATAACATAATTGTAGGAGGATGGTATTTATTTACCATTTCGCTCAATTGGCCCTCCTCGGATTCTCATCATAATGTCATATTTCTTTAAATCTTTTTCTTACATGTTTAACCCATATTGGCTTATGCCATAGGGTATCTTTTGAACTTAAACTTAGTTTTATCAACAAATGACTAATTTACCATTTTATCCCTTTTTCTCATTATAAGTTACCCCATGAGGTAACATTTCAAAAACTTGTTGTTTGTTCGTCATCTCTTGACTTAATTACCGTTTTACCCCTTTTTACCATTCATTATGGTTTTCATCACTTTCGCTTATTCCGACCCGTTTCAATTTACGTCGGAACATCACATTTCAAATATTAGCTTATCATTTTCATAACCTTTATAATCATTACGCATTCTAAAATAAAAGGGTGTAAGATTTACTTACCTTGCATCCATGCCACGCTTTTCTTTCCATACTCGCTCCGTTTGACCCGCTTCATCCACAAGCTTCCACCTAGCTTGTTAAGTGCCAAACTATTATTCAATGTTCACAAGGTGGTTAGATTAACCATAATTTAATACGATTTTCCACCTTACACATTTTTTATCATTAGCATTCATCCGAACACCTAATATAATCACGTTTTACACACAACCAAGTAGACATTTCATATCACTGAAAATGGGCTATTTTTTGTGACTTGTTTAACCTGTTTACAGGTCTTCAAAAATTATAATTTTTTTGTGTGACGTACCTCTCGGAGGGTTAGGCCTTGTGTTAAAATTTCAAGATCTAACTCTTTACTAAAAATTCGTAAAAATTCATTTACGCTTAAGCTGCAATCAGATTCGTCACTTCTGACTGCAGCTTACGAAAAAATTCATTTAAAATTCCTCGTTTATCCGATTGACGAAATTCCAATTGGAGGTTTTTGGAATTACCTGAAGTTACTACAGTAAAAATTTGAGATCATAAATCAATCCTTAAATTGAGTTATGACATTCGTAATGGGCTGCAAATTCTGCCAGAAAACGCAGCCTGAACCTTCGATACCGAAAAATTCATAAAACATTCAACTTTTTGTCGAAAAAATGCAATTCCAGTGGGGTTTTAAAGATATTTCCTGGAATTACATTTTAGAGTCAAGAAACACATGTTTTTATCATGTTTTGTCCATGTTACAGCCAATACAAGTCGGCCGTAAATTCTGATCAGAAGCTGTTTGAATTCAGCTTTCAATTAGAACATGTTTATGACATTATAACACTATTTTTAGCAATCAAAAACCCCAAAAAATATCACATACACGAACTTAGTCAAAACCCACTTATCACCTTCAATGGTGATCATGAATTCACAAGAGTTAGACCTAATTTCATCATGTGCTTGTCTAGGGTTTACTCCTAGACACTACAATGTTCCTATTTCATCATATAACGAACATGCAACCATCTAATTCGAATTCTCTAAGTTTGCTCAGAAATTTAACTAGAGATTTCTCATGAAATTTACATACCTCGTGACTCCTTTCTTAGTGGAGATCACTAATTCGTATTTGGATTTCGATTTAGACTTGATTTGGACCTTCAATTTGAGAGATTTAGCATGAACTAGGGTTGGGGGTTTCCCTTTGGTCGCCTTCTGCTTCAATCGACCAGACACACACACTCTTGTTTGTGTTTGGTGGGTTTTTATTTGTTTTAATTAAATCAAGTTTCAAGTTTAACAAGTTTGGCCCCTCCATTTTCCTTAGTTCATAATTTAAGTGTTTTAACCCACTCATAAGTCACTATCTAACTAGGTTAGAATTATTCCTAGTCAACTTAGTAGGTTCGGTAAGTTCACCCGTTTTATTTTAAATCCCGTTAACTCGGGCTCCTTATGAACTTTTGTCTTCTCAAGTCGTTTGCTCTCTTTTTATTTATTATTAGGCATATTTATTTGAATCCTAATAATTTCTGGGTTAATCTTTTCTGCTAATGGTATTCTACCCGCTCTTTAGTATTAACGGGGTATAATTACCAAACCCGTTTTCGGGGTGTTACAGAGACCCCGATTCTTCAAATACATGTTGATGATCCAAAGTTGAGAAAAATTAAATACCAAAGGGCTCATGAATTCATTCCAACAAGCAAGGTGAATCGACTCGACCACCCGTTACTGCAGTTCGAGCCGAGTACACCTGAGTGGGATAAGTATAATAAGTTGAAGGATACGGATTTACTTCAGCACAGGGTAATAGACTAGATGTGGTTGGAGGAAATAGGTTCAAGACAGGTAGTGTTAGACGTCCTGGGTCCAAAGTTAACTGAGGTATTAGAGTGTACGCAGGATCAGTATGAGGAGTTGGTACTGGAGTTTAACAGCACATGGAGACACAAGGGAGGAAAGTTTGATGATGAAAAAGCTGTGTCTTTCAGTTTGGGTAGACAGGTATTTGAGATGAATATGGCGAGATTTGCCATTGTTTCGGGGTTTTATACCGAGGAAGAGGTGAGGCAGCTAGGGTTTATGACTAGTCTGTGAGGTGCATACTCTACTGTGAGGGATCACAGTGTTGGTTCGGCAGAGCTGCGGAATTTCTGGAAGACGATTTTCGACCACCCATTTGCGGTTACGAACCTGATTACTTCAGTTCGTAATCCAGTTTATCGGTATATTTTATAGATTTTGTCGACTACGTTGGTGGGGCGGAAATCAGGGGAAAATAAGGCAAACTGGATTGAGTTGTTTATTCTTATGTGTCGTGTGGAAAAACGGGAGATGAACTTAGCTACGGTGTTAGCGGACTCATTCAGCAGGGGGCGTATCTAACAACCCTAAAGAAAACCGACACCCTCAAATAATTTCCGACACCCTAATATATTTTAGCATGTCCCAATATGTCCCAAAATACACCCCATACGCGAAAACGAGCCTCAAATATATTAAATAGTACTAAAAATCATTGAAATTCAATTTTTACATTGAGGCGGGCCGCGTAAGACCCAACCCAACCCTTACGCGGGCGGCCTTGGGCCGCCACGTGGCCCAACACTCGACGAGGCTAGATAGTGACCCGGACAAGCTACACGTTGACCCTGGGCAACGCGGGCCGCGTAGGCCTTGATCTCATGTTACGCGGGCCGCGACAAAGTCAGAATCAGCAACTGTAAATAGATGGCCTCGGATCTTCAGTCTGATCGTTCAATTTCGAAATCTTTCTCTCAATTTCTGATAGTAGGCTTATTATACTCGGGTATTATACCCCCCTAATTAGCGAAGTTCTGCTCCGTTGTAAGTATTATAACCCCTGGATACGTATTAGATACGCTTCCCGATCGATCTAGGGTTCCGTAACAGCTGTCGTGGTTCTACCCGACGTAGTCATTGGAATGCCGTCTCGGGGAGGGTATTACTAATGTTAAAATGGGTTATTATACTAACGCGTGTGATTTGTGTAAATTATAGATTATCATCAGGAAACCCTTACGGAAAATCTAAGACAGCAATGTGAGTTTATCCTCTTTTTGTAAATATTTTAGTAACTATTTTACAAAACCTTAAGTGTTTTACAATGCGATTAAGCGGTGATTGAGTCTTTGTAGTTCTTCAATTACTGCCGGTATGTTGGGGTTTTGTATACAAAATTTACTACACTGTGAGTAGTAAGTCGGGACGACAACACGTTACCATTGGATGAAGAGTTAGCCAATGTGTAATATGACCCACAAGTCAGGATTGACAGTACTGAATGAGTAATTGTGTAGAAATAAACAATGTGATCGCTCTCAATACTGTGTTAATTGATAAAAAATTTCTTGATTAAACTGGGATTCACTCACCAGTATTTCCCACTGATAAATGTTTTTAAACACGTGTTTCAGGTAACACAATGTGAAAGCCAATTAGTAAAAAGCCAGCTCGAGAGCACTGACGGCTTGGAAAAATGTGGCTATAAAAGTTATATAAAAGACGATGTTTTTAATTAAATAAAAATAGGGCTTATCCCTACAAACATGTTGTAATAAGAAACTTGGGTTTTACCCATGTGGTACTTAATATTAAATATGGTGGTTTTACTCTGATAAACATTTCCTAACTACGATCCTGATGTAATTTCCGCTGTCAAATTAATACCCTGATACCACCACGAGTCTGAGTTCGCGTCCGCCCGTTCCCGGGACAGATAAGGGATCGGGGGTTGCGACAGAAGGTGGTATCAGAGCCTTGCCACTGGTTCAAGCCAAAGAAGTGTTCTGCTGACACTTAAGTTTTAAATTATGTGTTAGGAAATAACTTATGTAATTATGTGTTTTATGTTATTTGACTATTTGTTAATCTACAGTATGGGTAAGCAAAGAATTTCGGACATCTATCGTCAATTAGATAGTTCACCAAAAGATAAGGAAACCTCGTTTCAACCAAATTCCTCAGGATACCCAGCAGATACTGAGGAAGGAATATTTATTCGTAAGGCACAGTCTGAGAAACCATTTACCACTAAGAAGAGAAGTTGGATTATTAGAAAAAGTCAAGAGAAAATAAGGAAATCACAACCAAAGGGAGTGACAATCAATAAGGAAATAAATACACAAACTCAGGAAACATGTAATAACCTACCATGGGAAGATGAATTAGATGAAAAATGGGTAAATCTCTACATGTTAGCCACTACAGCAGTAAATGCTAACTTATAGTTGAACCGCCAAACCAGTACTAGCACCCATGCCACCTATGAGCCAGAAACTTTAAAGGAACTTCACCCATTAGATAACAAATTAGTAGAGGAAGGAGATAGAATAAACCTTACATAAAAGCATGTTAAGCATAATATTCCTAGATAAACTAAAATAAATTATGGATGCACAACCACTAGTATAATTTGAATTCCAGTTGTAGTTTGTAATAGATACATATATATAAAAGTCGCTATGTTCGCCGTTTTAATCAATTTGTTTGTATAATCGTACTAAAATAATTGTACTAGATATTAGTCTGTGATAATTAATACTTGATAAATGAAACAACGAAGTGAACCAGGAGAAACCAGAATAAATGATAATAATGGAAATCTAAAACCTAATACCTAGTAGTACAAGAAATTCTCAATGCCTTAATATAAGCTTTAAAATAAGGTAATTAATTGAATAGATAATTTGTGATGGATATTGGTATGACATGAGGATAATAACTAGAAAAGTGCAAATATGATAAATAAGCAATAACACTTGGCCACTGTTATATCTTGTTTATTAGTATTACTCGATTCTAGAATATGATCCATCATGAGAATACTAATTTCCTTGTTTCTTGATGTAAGCCATAATAAATAATGCACTTTTAAAATCATGATTTGAGAAAATCCTATTTAAGGGAATTACAATGATAATTACCTCTCCGGCAAGACTGGGTATGGTGTAGTAAACTCTCCAGCTTGTCCGGGTACGATGAGGGTACCTCTCCGGCGAGATCAGGTGAGATGGGGTATATGTTATGATAATGAAAATCTCTAAATAGTACCATGACTTGATGTCTGATCTGTTTTTGGAAATATGAATCTATTAAATACATTTGACTTTATGAATGGTGTGTATATTACAGTATGTGAAATATATGATATAGATATATATATCTATGAGGAAATCCAAAGATCATAATGATTGACAATTAGGGAAAATCACGGGCAGATGTGTCAATTATAATTTTAGATTTAAATCAGGAATCTCTCGTATATATCTATAAATTCAGATGACAAACATTATTTTGTTCAAATCATCACTTTCATAATTAGTACGATAAGAGGAACAGTAGTAATTCTTTAAAAGTTGGAATACTACCAAAAGTATAAAGAATGTCTAGTAGAGACAGCAAATGGAGAAACTGTTAGGACCTCTGAAATCTTGCAAGAAGCAAGAATAGAAATTTTAAATCAGAAATTTATTGCAAACCTTTACCCCATGAATCTGGCAAGATTCGATGTCGTTTTAGGAATGGATTGGTTAATAGCCAATAAAGCCAATATTTTGTGTGATCAAAAGTCAAATCAAGTAAATTCACCAAAGGGTGAAAAGATCACAATTAAAGGGAGATAAACCCTCTAGATCCACTAAATTCATCTCTGTGATGAAAACTGCAAGCTATATAAGAAAAGGATCTATAGTATATTTGATTTCTATAATCACTAACACTAGAGGAAAGGATTTAAAGGATATTCCAGTAGTGTCTCAGTTTTCAGAGGTATTTCCGAAAGAATTACCGGGACTACCACCGGACAGAGAAGTTGAATTCAGAATTCACCTACTACCAGGAACGGCACCAATTGCTAAAGCACCATACCGTTTGGCACCCGCCGAAATGCAGGAACTGAAGAAACAGTTAGATGAATTATTGGAAAAGGGATTCATACAGCCAAGTTCGTCGCCATGGGGAGCGCCGATACTGTTCGTTAAAAAGAAGGACATATCAATGCGTATGTGCATTGACTACCGTGAATTGAACAAGGTCACGATTAAGAACTGGTATCCATTACCGAGAATCGATGATCTGTTTGATCAACTGCAAGGAGCTCGATTTTTCTCTAAAATCGATTTAAGATCGGGATATCATCAATTAAAGGTACAGGAAGAGGACATTCCTAAAACCGCATTCAGAACAAGGTATGGTCATTATGAATTTACTGTCATGCCATTTGGTTTAACCAATGCCCCAGCCGCATTTATGGACATGATGAACCGAATATGTAAGCCATGTTTGGATAAATTCATAATTGGTTTTATTGATGATATTCTCATTTATTCTCAAAGTAAGGAAGATCATGCAAAGCACTTACACGCACTTCTAAGTCTATTCAGAAAGGAAAAGCTTTATGCTAAATTTTCCAAGTGCGAGTTTTGGTTAGAACAAGTACAATTCCTCGGACACTTAGTCAATCATGAATGAATTCATGTGGATCCAACAAAAATCGAGGCGATTACCAAATGGAAAACCCCTGAATCCCCAACCGAGATTAGAAGTTTCTTAGGATTGGCCGGTTATTATAGAAGATTTATTCAAGATTTTTCTAGATTGCCATTCCTTTAACTGAGTTAACCTATAAATCTGTTAAGTTTAAATGGGGAACAAAACAAGAAGAAACATTTAGAACCCTTAAGTAAAGATTAACCCATGCACCCATATTAGCATTACCAGAAGGAACTGAAGATTTTGTAATCTATTGTGATGCTTCTAAATTAGGTTATGGATGTGTGTTAATGCAACGCCAAAAGGTTATAGCTTATGCATCCAGACAACTTAAGAATCATGAATAAATTTATTCCACTCATTATTTAGAATTGGGAGCTATAATTTTTTCCCTTAAGATTTGGAGACATTATCTGTACGGTAGTAAGTTTACTGTTTTCACTGATCATAAAAGTTTAAGATATGTCTTTGGGCAAAAGGAATTGAATATAAGACAAAGACGCTGGATGGAATTTCTTAGTGATTATGATTGTAATATTCAGTATCATGAAGGAAAAGCAAATGTAGTGGTAGATGCTTTAAGCCGAAAGTATCACGAAAAGCCAAAAAGGGTACGTTCTCTTAAATATGCAAGTAGATTTAAATGATCAAATTAGAAAAGCACAAAAATAAGTAATCAAGGATGATACTGAAAAATTAAATGGAATTATTAAGGAATTAGAACAAGGAATAGATGGAATTTGGAGATTCCATGAAAAGAGAATATGGATACCTAAATTAGGAAACCTACGTCATCGTATATTAGAAGAAGCCCATAAGTCTAAGTATACGATGCATCCAGGAAATGATAAGATGTATCAAGATTTAAGAAAAAATTTCTGGTGGATAGGAATGAAAGAAAAGGACATAGCAACCTTTGTTTCTAAATGTTTAACTTGTTCACAAGTTAAAGCTGAACACCAGAAACCCTCAGGATTGTTACAACAGTTAGAAATGCCAGTATAGAAATGGGAATTGATAACAATGGATTTTGTTACTAAATTACCCAAAACAAAGAAAGGTAATGATACAATCTGGGTGATTATAGATAGGCTAACCAAGTCAGCTCATTTCTTACCAATGAAAGAAATTTTCAGTATGGAACAATTAGCTAAACTATATGTAAATGAAATAGTTTCTTTACATGGTATTCCTTTATCAATTATTTCTGACCAAGATAGTCGTTTTACCTCTCATTTTTGGACAAGTTTCCAAAAGGCAATGGGAACTAAGTTAAATCTAAGCACAGCTTATCATCCTCAAATGGACGGACAAAGCGAAAGAACAATTCAGACAATGGAGGACATGCTTAGAGCTTGTGTAATTGATTTCAGAGGTAATTGGGATGATCACTTACCTTTAATTGAATTTTCTTATAATAATAGTTATCACACAAGTATCAACGCTGCACCATTCGAAGCACTTTATGGACGAAAGTGCCGAACCCCAGTCTGTTGGGCAGAAATTGGGGAAAAGCAACTATCTGGACATGAGATAGTGCAGGAAACAACCGACAAGATTATTCAAGTCGAGGAACGACTAAAAGCAGCACGAGATCGACAGAAGAGCTATGCCGATAACCGACGCAAACCATTGGAATTTCAAGTAGGAGATAAAGTATTGTTAAAAGTCTCTCCTTGGAAAGGAGTGGTAAATTTCATAAAAAGGGGAAAGCAAAGTCCTAGATATGTTGGACCTTTTGAGATTATTAGAAGAATAGGACCTGTAACCTGTCAGCTACATCTGCCAGAGGAAATGGCAGGAATACATGATGTATTTCATGTATCTAATCTCAAGAAATGTCTAGCTGATAAATCACTTGTAGTGCCTCTTAAGGATATAGAGGTAAATGAACAACTCAAGTTTGTAGAAAGGCCTCTACAAATTGAAGACAGGAAAGTCAAGAATCTCAAGCATAAGAGATTAGTTCTGGTCAAAGTAAAGTGGGACTTCAAAAGAGGGCCTGAGTATACATGGGAGCTTGAATCTGAAATGCAAAGGAAATATCCACACTTGTTTCAGTAGATCTCGAGGACGAGCTCTAAAACAAGGTGAGGAGGATGTAACAACCCTAAAGAAAACCGACACCCTCAAATAATTTCCGACACCCTAATATATTTTAGAATGTCCCAAAATACACCCCATACACGAAAACAGGCCTCAAATATATTAAATAGTATTAAAAATCATTTAAAATTGAATTTTTACATTGAGGCGGGCCGCGTAAGACCCAACCCTTACGCGGGCCGCGTAAGCTTAAAAGGTGGCATGGCCTTGGGCCGCCACGTGGCTCAATACTCGGCAAGGCTATATAGTGAACCGGACAAGCTACACGTTGACCCTGGGTCAACGCGGGCCGCGTAGGCCTTGTTCTCATGTTACGCTGGCCGCGACAAAGTCAGAATCAACAACTATAAATAGATGGCCTCGGATCTTCAGTCTGATCGTTCAATTTCGAAATCTTTCTCTCAATTTCGGATAGTAGGCTTATTTTACTCGGGTATTATACCCCCTAATTAGCGAAGTTCTGCTCCGTTGTAAGTATTATAGCCCCTGGATACGTATTAGATATGCTGCTCGATCGATCTAGGGTTCCGTAACGGCTGTCGTGGTTCTGCCCGACGTAGTCGTTGGAATGCCGTCTCGGGGAGGGTATTACTAATGTTAAAATGGGTTATTATACTAACGTGTGTGCATTTGTGTAAATTATAGATTATCATCAGGAAACCCTTACAGAAAATCTAAGACAGCAATGTGAGTTTATCCTGTTTTTGTAAATCTTTTAGTAACTATTTTACAAAACCTTAAATGTTTTACAATGCGATTAAGCGGTGATTAAGTCTTTGTAGTTCTTCAATTACTGCCGGTATGTTGGGGTTTTGTATACAAAATTTACTACACTGTGAGTAGTAAGTCGGGACGACAACACGTTACCATTGGACGAAGAGTTAGCCAATGTGTAATATGACCCACAAGTCAGGATTGACAGTACTGAATGAGTAATTGTGTAGAAATAAACAATGTGATCGCTCTCAATACTGTGTTAATTGATAAAATGTTTCTTGATTAAACTGGGATTCACTCACCAGTATTTCCCACTGATAAATGTTTTTAAACACGTGTTTCAGGTAACACAATGTGAAAGCCAGTTAGTAAAAAGCCACCTCGAGAGCACTGACGGCTTGGAAAAATGTGGCTATAAAGGTTATCTAAAAGACGATGTTTTTAATTAAATAAAAATAGGGTTTATCCCTACAAACATGTTGTAATAAGAAACTTGGGTTTTACCCATGTGGTACTTAATATTAAATATGGTGGTTTTACTCTGATAAACATTTCCTAACTACGATCCTGATGTAATTTTCGCTGCCAAATTATTACCCTGATACCACCACGAGTCTGAGTTCGCGTCCGCCCTTTCCCGGGACAGATAAGGGATCGGGGGTTCCGACAGTGTAGAGGTGGTCATCGTGCTTGGTTGGCTATGGGCCCTTACATCACTCGTATTGCACAAAATTCCGGGGTGTTTAACAAGTATGTCCCCCAATTTCTATATGAGGGGCCGAAGACGATGACGCTTGGGATTAATTTATTGCAACAGGCTGGTATAGTGTCGTGTACTAAGCCCTACGGCTGGGAGCCGATTAGGAAGGGCCCGCAGGTGCATCCGCCAGAGGGACATCCAGCTAAGGATGTGATGATTCAGATTGACCCTACACACCGACAGCGGCCACCACAGCGACACGAGCGGCCAGCGCCTTAGTACCCGCGTAGGCAGCCACCACCTAAGCCACTCACTTTGTAGTCATTCTCTGGCTATGTGGAGCAGAGGTTTGATAGGTTGGAGCATCTGATTCAGACGGGCCAAGATACACAGGAGGAGGCCCTCAGGTACATTATGAGCAGGCACAACATGGGGATTCTGGATTTCTTTCAGCCGAGACAGCAAGGTGGCTCGGCTGGTACTGGAGAGAGGTTTGATCTGACTCCCCCGTTTAGTGTATTTGGATAGGGTAGCTCTGGTGCAGGTGGAAGACAGGAGGGCAGTGAGGAGACTGCCAGTGAGCATGAGGAGGACTAGTGTGGGGATGATGAAGATGCAGCAGCAGCACTGATAGACTATATCTTTTGTTTTAGTTTTCTTTTATGATGTTTTCATCCTCATATGTTGGTTTGTACTTATACTGATTGTAAGGACCTGCAAAAATGTCCCAAAACGACTCGTAAGTAGAAACCCAGACCCCTAAAACCCTAATCCTTGTTGAAAATGAAGAAAATCAAAATTTAAGGGTCTCTCACGGGCCACGTAAGACTTAAGGGAAGCTTACGTGGGCCGCGACAGCTAGGTGATTCGACTGGATAAGCTTTAGTCCACGTGTCGCACACGTGGCGGGCCTAAGCGTGACACGCTAGCCCTAATCGTAGCATAGGTGGCCCTCGCGGGCCGCGTAAGATGTTGTGAGGGTTTACGCGGGCCGCGTAAAACCCAAATTTTTGCTATAAATGGGACGATGCCTTGCATTGCTTCTGTGTTCGAAAAATCAGTTCAAAAGACGAAGTATACTGCTCAAATTCATAATTTCACTTAGGGAAACGCTGCTACAATTACAGGGTACTAACTCGATCACTGCTACGATACAATGTCCGATCGATTAAAACAGATCCGATGGATGTTTAAGTGCTGCCTGAATTCGGGCTATACTTCGTCATTCGTCGTGAGGGTTTTGATTTCGTGAGTTTATCGTAAATGTTGTATTAAGTTACTGACCTAGTTTCTTGTGCATTGTTATTTAACTAGGTTACAAGGCTAAATCAGTAGGCCAAGTTCTGTCCAACTAAACTTGCAAAGTGAGTCATTCTATTTTTATCAAATTACTTTACAAAACCCTAAATGTTTTCCAGTTATGCTTTGCAGTGATTAAGTCTTTGCTAATCTTTAATTACTGGCAGTATGTGGGGGTTTTGTGCACATTACTACTAACGATTTATCACTTTAGGTGGGCGAGCCTAATTAGTGATATGTCCACAGTCATAGATTCGGTCGAGTGACAGCTAAACCAACTAATTATAAGATATGGGCAAATATAAAAACCCTTAATGCTGTAAATTGTAACAATGTATCATTTTGTCCAAATTAAATGACTCGCCAGTATTTCCCTGGTGATAAAATCTTTTTAAACATGTTTCAGGTGACTTACTATGAATCAGGAAAAGTGTCGCGTAGCACTACCAACTTGGATAAAGTGGCTCAGTAAAATAAATAAACATGTTTTGTATAAACAAGGAATTTCCCTGTGAAATTTCCTTTATTGTAAAATATGGGTTTGTCCCAAAATGTGAAATAAAATAATTGGGCAATTTCAGTCTTAAAAGATCCTGTTAAAATTTCCGCTGCCAAAATAAACAATACCACGGGTTTCTGTCCCGTGGCTCCTGAAACGGGTAAAACCGGGTTGGGGTCGTGACAGAAAAAGGTGGTATCAGAGCCACTGATTTAAGCCAATTAAGTATTTAGAAATACTTAATTTATCTGATTGTCATTCTGTGATTCTGTGAAAATTTAATTTACAATAAATAAATTTTTTAACTTAAATTTGTGTGTGTTTCTTCATGTGTGCTAACAGCATGAACGAACTGTCGGAGGCACTCCGAAACTTTACTATCCATACCACCGATAGGGATACCACAGGAAACCCATCTGGCTACCTGGCAGATACGGAGGACCACTAACATTCCAGGCCCAGGCCCAGGAGAAACCAAAGCCGAAAAAGAGGAGGAGAATCTTGGACTGGAAACGTGGGTGTAGGAAGAAACCAGCTGCACAGAAGGTTAAAAAGACTGAGGATCCGAAGGATAAAGGGAAAGGAAAAGAGATCGGGGAAAGTTCCGGGCAAGCCCAGGAAATGCCACCATGGGAGGAGTTGGATGGCAAACTGATGAATTGTGACCTCATCGGACCTGCCGATGAAAACCTCTTCAATTACCCTGCTGAATCACAACTTCCAGTTAATTTGGAACCTGCTATCCCAGATCCTATTGTCAACCACCGACTTCTACCCGTAGAATTGGAGGAATGGTGGACAAATGACAGGCAGTTTCAAAATTTCATGAATAACCCCAACGTCTATATTCCCCAATTTGACCCTGAGCCTGCACCAAACCCACCTATGAGCACAGATAACTTGGCTGAACTCCGCCACTATGGCGAGGAACTGGTGGAGGCAGGAAATAGAATTCGGGATGTGGGGGAGAAAATCACGTGGAAATACGACGAGAGGGAGCGTCGTTTCTGAAGGGCCAGTTATCTATGGTTGTGTGTTTAATAATAATAAAGTAATAAAATAATAAAAATAAATAATAAAATAATAATCATGTAAAATAACTCAAATAAAACTTTTGTAATATAACGGGTGTGTATCGATGCATATTAAAATATATAAAAATATGAAAGTCGCAAAGTCGACAATTTTGGCTATACGTGTTGACGTGATTATGTGTGATTGCTTTATTGTGTTTGGTTGTTATCTATTTTGTGATAATATTTTGCATATATTGTTAATTATTCAGATGGAACACGCGGAAAACCAACCAGTCAACGAAGTTAATCAATTGAACAAAACAATGAGGATCATTTCCTTAATAGGCAAGACATAGAAAATATCGTTGCCCATGGAATAGCCAATGCTATCCCGGCAATTGTCGCTGCTGTTAAAAGTCCTGTTGAGCCTTCTCAAGTCAACCATAGTAAACGAACGCGCGACGATAATATAAGTAACAGTGTTAACGGAGGCGGCAACAATGATAATAATGTAGTTCAAGCCCCAATACTTAAGAAAATGAAAGTCGCAACACCTGGTTGCACTTATAAAGAATTTCTTGCCTGTAAACCTGTTGAACTTGCAGGCAATGAAGGGGCAACTACTGTACTGCGATGGTTGGAGAAAACCGAGGCAGTAATTAAAATCAGTAAATGTACAGAGGAAGACAAGGTTATGTATGCGTCTCACCTTTTCAAGGATGAGGCATTAGAATGGTGGAACACGGTACTACAAGCCAAGGGAAGTGACATGGCTTATGCCATGAGTTGGGAAGAATTTAAGCGGGTGGTGGAAAGAAATTTTTGTCTCGAATATGAAAAGGAACAAATGACAAATAAGTTCCTGAGCCACTGGATGGTAGATGTTGACTGCCGAGGGTATACTTCGAAATTCTTCGAATATGCCAGAATTGTACCAACTCTGGCCTTTCCAGAACCGGTACTTATTTCTCGCTATATTTGGGGTTTAATTAGCGAAATTCGTGATATTGTCAAAGTTGCGAGACCCCGCACAATTGACGATGCGGTAAATTAGCCAACACCCTGACCGACGGGCTGGTACGTACGCGGGAAGAAAACAGGAAAATGAATTGGCTCAAAAGATTACCCAAGGATTTCGTGTGGGGAATAATAGCAATTTCAAGAGAAAGGGAACTGGGTCATCTTCCACCCCGCCATTTTCCGGAAATTGTAAAAAGAAACATTTTGGAAGATGTAAGGAAAATTGTAATTTCTGCAAAATTTCGGGCCACCGGGAGGAGGAATGCAAGAAGAAATCAAAGATCTACTACAATTGCGGAGAAGCCGGGCATTTCAGACCAGAATGCCCTAAACTGGTCAAACCAGCTGATAACAAGGCCAAACCTGCTGAGGGAACTAATAAGAAGAACGCAAGAGCCTTCCAGCTGACTACCCAGGAAGCAGATCTTATTCCCGATGTAATAGCTGGTACGTTTCTGGTACACAACATTTACGCGAAAGTATTATTTGACTCTGGTGCAAATCATTTTTTTATAAATACTTCATTCTGCCAAGCTTTTAAGCAATCTTTAACCAAACTTAGGCAGATTTATACGGTAGAAATAGCATATGGTAATTCTATTAACATAGATAAGGTTCTTCAAGAAGGAAAGATAGAACTTTCAGGCCACAAATTTTCTACAAACCTGCTACCTATGAATTTAGCCGGATTCGATGTCGTGTTAGGAATGGATTGGTTGGTAACCAACCATGCTTGAATCCTCTGTGATAAGAATTCCATAGAAATTCATACACCCGCAGGAGAAACATTTGTGATTATAGGAGATAAGCCACGTAAACCATTAAAGTTCATTTCAGTAATGAAAGTTGCTAGATATGAGCGAAAACAAGGAATAGTGTATATGATTTCGGTAATCATTAACACTAAAGGTAAGGAACTTCAGGAAATTCCTGTAGTATCAGAGTACCCGGAGGAATTCCCAGAAGAGCTACCAGGGTTACCACCAGATAGGGAAGTAGAATTTAGAATTCATCTAGTTCCTTGAACCACACCAATAGCCAAGGCACCCTATCGGTTAGCACCCACTGAAATGTTAGAACTAAAGAAGAAATTAGACGAATTGCTCAGGAAAGGATTTATACAACCAAGTTCATCCCCTTGGGGAGCACCAGCGTTGTTTGTGAAAAAGAAGGATGGGTCAATGCGAATGTGTATCGATTATAGGGAATTGAATAAGGTCACAATTAAGAATCGATACCCATTACCTAGAATTGATGATCTTTTTGATCAACTTCAGGGGGCTAGATATTTTCTAAGATAGATTTACGCTCCGGATATCACCAGTTGAAGGTACAAGAAGAAGACATACCTAAAACCGCTTTCAGAACTAGGTATGGTCACTACGAGTTTACAGTCATGCCATTTGGACTAACAAATGCTCCTGCAGCATTTATGGACATGATGAATAGGATCTGTAAACCATATTTGGATAAATTTGTAATTGTCTTTATCGACGATATACTTATTTATTCCAAAAGCCGGAGCGAGCATTGTGAGCACCTACATGCACTTTTAACCCTGTTAAGAAAAGAGAAGCTTTACGCCAAATTCTTGAAGTGTGAATTTTGGCTACAGGAAGTGCAATTCTTAGGTCACATGGTGAATCACGAAGGTATTCACGTAGATCCCTCCAAAATATAAGCGATCACCAAATGGAAGGTCCCGCAATCAGCTACGAAAGTTAGAAGTTTTCTAGGATTAGCTGGGTATTACAGACGCTTCATAAGAGACTTTTCTAAGATAGCTGTGCCATTAACTAAGCTAACCTGTAAAACAGTTAAGTTTGAATGGGGGCATAGGCAAGAAGAGGCCTTTAAGATTTTAAAGCAAAGGTTAACAAACGCCCCAATTCTTGCCTTACCAGAAGGGACAGAAGATTTTGAAGTTTACTGTGACTCTTCTAAGCTAGGGTTAGGATGTGTGCTAATGCAACGCAAAAAGGTAATTGCGTATGCCTCAAGACAATTGAAAAAGCACGAGGAAAATTATACGACTCATGACTTAGAGTTAGGAGCAATAATTTTTTCCCTTAAGATTTGGAGACACTATTTGTATGAAAGTAAGTTTACAGTCTATACAGATCATAAGAGTTTAAGGTACATATTTGGGCAAAAAGAATTAAACATGAGGCAAAGGAGATGGATAGAAATTTTAAGTGACTACGACTGTGATATTCAATATCACGAAGGTAAAGCAAATGTAGTAGCAAACGCCCTAAGTCATAAGTATCATGAAAAACAAAGACGAATCCATGCTCTTAGATTAAATCTTCAAGTGATTTAATGGAACAACTGAAGAACATTCAAGAAACAGCAATCGAGGATGATGCGAAGGAATGAAAGGAAGAGTAAATTAATTAGAGCAAGGGACTGATGGAATTTGGAGATTCCACCAGAAAAGAATCTGGGTACCTAAGCAAGGGAATTTAAGAGAGACAATTTTAGAGGAAGCCCATAAATCTAGATATACCATGCAAACAGGTAATAATAAGATGTACCAATTTTTAAGGAATAATTTCTGGTGGATAGGAATGAAAAAGGACATTGCTAAATATGTATCTAAATGTCTAACTTGTTCACAAGTTAAGGCAGAACACCAGAAACTTTCATGGTTACTTCAACAATTAGAAATGCCTGTATGGAAATAGGAACTCATAACAATGGACTTTGTTACTAAGTTGCCCAAAACCAGAAGAGGTAACGACGTGATTTGGGTAATTCTGGATCGATTAACCAAATCAGCTCATTTTTTGCCCATGAAGGAGACCTTTAACCTGGAAAGATTAGCAAAGTTGTACGTAGACGAAGTAGTATCCTTACATGGAGTCCCACTCTCCATTGTATCGGATAGGGATAGTCGTTTCACTTCACAATTATGGACAAGTTTCCAAGAAGCAATGGGGACCTGACTGAACTTAAGTACTGCATACCATCCCCAAACAGACGGGCAAAGTGAAAGGATGATCCAAACCCTGGAAGACATGCTCAGGGCATGTGTAATAGATTTTGGTGGAAACTGGGATGACCACCTACCCTTAATTGAATTCTCCTATAACAATAGTTATCATGCAAGTATCGAAGCTGCCCCATTCGAAGCACTGTATGGACGAAAGTGTAGAACTCCCGTTTGCTGGGCAAAAATAGGAGAAAGTCAATTATCAGGTCCCGAGATTATACAAGAAACCACCAACAAGATAACTAAAATCAAGGAAAGACTGAAAACGGCTCTAGATCGCCAGAAGAGTTATGCAGATAATCGACGCAAGCCGTTAGAATTTCAAGTTGGAAACAAAGTACTGTTAAAAGTTTCTCCTTGGAAAGGAGTAGTTTGGTTCGGTAAGAAAGGAAAGCTAAGTCCAAGGTACATAGGACCATTCCTAGTGATCCAACGCATAGGACCAGTTGCCTATCGCCTACAACTACCAAAAGAACTAGCTGGAGTACATGACGTTTTTCATGTATCTAACTTCAAGAAATGTCTATCTGACGAATCCTGGTAGTACCTCTTCAAGATATTGAGGTAAATGAAAAGTTAAAATTTGTGGAGAAACCACTTCAAATAGAAGACAGAAAGGTTAAGTTTCGCAAGCACAAAAGACTAGTACTGGTCAAGGTCAAGTGGGATTCAAAAAGAGGACCTGAGTATACGTGGGAACTGGAATCGGAAATGAAGCGAAAGTATCCTCACTTATTCCGGTAAATCTCGAGGACGAGATTTTAAATTAGGTGGGGAGGATGTAAGGACCTGCAAAAATGTCCTAAAACGACCCGTAAGTAGAAACCGGACCCCTAAAACCCTAATCCTTGTTGAAAATCAAGAAAATCAAAATTTAAGGGTCTCTCGCGGGCCGCGTAAGACTTAAGGGAAGCTTACGCGGGCCGCGACAGCTAGGTGATTCGACCGGATAAGCTTTAGGCCACGTGTCGCACACATGGCGCGCCTACACGTGACACGCTATCCCTAATCGTAGCATAGGTGGCCCTCGCGGGCCGTGTAAGATGTTGTGAGGGTTTAGGCAGGCCGCGTAAAACCCAAATTTTTGCTATAAATAGGACGATTCCTGGCATTGCTTCTGTGTTCGAAAAATCAGTTCAAAAGACGAAGTATACTGCTCAAAATCATAATTTCACTTAGGGAAACGCTGCTACGATTACAGGGTACTAACTCGATCACTGCTATGATACAATGTCCGATCAATTGAAACCGATCCGATGGATGTTTAAGTGCTGCCCGAATTCGGGCTATACTTTGTCATTCGTCGTGAGGGTTTTGATTTCGTGAGTTTATCGTAAATGTTGTATTAATTTACTGACCTAGTTTCGTGTGCATTGTTATTTAACTAGGTTACAAGGCTAAATCAGTAGGCCAAGTTCTTTCCAACTAAACTTGCAAAGTGAGTCATTCTGTTTTTATCAAATTACTTTACAAAACCCTAAATGTTTTCCAGTTATGCTTTACAGTGATTAAGTCTTTGCTAATCTTTAATTACTGGCAGTATGTGGGGGTTTTGTGCACATTACTACTAACGATTTATCACTTTAGGTGGGCGAGCCTAATTAGTGATATGTCCACAGTCATAGATGCGGTCGAGTGACAGCTGAACCAGCTAATTATAAGATAGAGTCAAATATAAAAACCCTTAATGTTGTAAATTGTGACAATGTGTCATTTTGTGCAAATTGAATGACTCGCCAGTATTTCCCTGCTGATAAAATCTTTTTAAACATGTTTCAGGTGACTTACTGTGAATCAGGAAAAGTGTCGCGTAGCACTACCAGCTTGGATAAAGTGGCTCAGTAAAATAAATAAACATGTTTTGTATAAACAAGGAATTTCCCTGTGAAATTTCCTTTATTGTGAAATATGGGTTTGTCCCAAAATGTTAAATAAAATAATTGGACAATTTCAGTCTTAAAAGATCTTGTTAAAATTTCCGCTGCCAAAATAAACAATACCACAGGTTTCTGTCCCGCGACTCCAGAAACGGGTAAAACCGGGTCGGGGTCGTGACACTGATACACGTTAAACAGGTTGGTTGGGTAGAATGGTTTGGGTTGTGTTTGAACTTGTACTTTTGATGGTATATATTCTATGATATGTTGGTAGTTTTCTTATGTTGTTGATAGGTTGATGTTAGTAGCCGCTTTCGTTCGCGTGTCCGAGATTGGGAGTTGTTTGCTGAGCGTGTTTTGAATTGGAGGGCTTATGTGGAAGCGACTGACACTTTGACAGTCTTACATATTCAGCTAAGTCGTTTCCCTTGTATTCTTGTATTCTCTTATTTATTTACTTATTTAGTTCGTTCTTAGTTTAGTGGTAATTTAGGTAGTTGTTGAGTCGTATTTCCGTTCTTGCATTAAGGACAATGCAATCTTTAAGTGTGGGGATGGGATACATGTAAATAATCGAGTCATAAATATGAAAAATACAAAAAAAAATTAAAAAAATTGAAAAAAAATGAAAAAAAATAAAAAAATCAGAAAAATGTCTTTTGAATAAAGAAGTTTGCAAATTAATACGGAAAATGATAGAAAAGATGAATTTTTGCTCGGGTTCGAATAATAATAATATGAGATTAAATAAATCGAGCTTGTGTCTAGTTAGGGATGTGTGAATAGGCCCAGGTTTGGTTTTAGGTCCCTTTGAGTTAATATACCTTAATTGTCGGTCTACTAGTGGGTTTTCATCTGGGAAATATGGGAAATTGAAACCGCCGATAATAGTATAAGGAACAGCGTTATAAGTTAAAACCGTTAGAATTTTTAATCATGAAAAAAAATATAGAAAAAAAATGAGCTAGACACTGAATGAAAGTAGCGCAGGCCAATGTAATCTTGGTTGGGGATAGTAACTTTGACCTGGAATGCCTCTAGGATGCGTGAAATCGAACTTGCAAATAAAAATTGCTGACGCCTATGTAATCCGAGTTGGGGATAGCGACTGTACAGCCGGACTGCCTCTGGGTTAGGTAAAAGCAACGTCTACGCTCTTTAAAAGAAAAGAAAAAAAAGTGATGAAAAAAAAGAGTAAGAAAAAAAATGATTTTAAATTCTCTTGATTTTGATATAAGACGTTGGGAATTGGTCCAATGATCGTTCCTTTTGTTCTATAAGCTTGAGGCGGGATTAGGTGGACCGTAGATTCTAGCGTGAGACCCTAGGTAGATTGACCGCACTTAAATTAAATTCACATGATAAGGGCTTAAGACCGGATTTGGGTTTAAAGGGACAAGTATATTCGCAATCCCGGCTAACGCAAGTTTTGGTTTTAATAAAATATAAATATGTTTTTGACCCGAGTAACTGTTCATCTCTGATTCCATTGCATAATTCTTTTCCAAGGACGAACAAATAGTAAGTGCGGGGTTATTTGATGTATTGCAAAATACATCTCTTATTTGTGTACAATTTGTATAGTTTTTCGTTATATTTAGTTCTGTTTTCGTTAGAATGTGCATACTATTGATTAAATCGAGTTTTCCAGGTCTTCGGTGCTGAAAATGTTGAAAAAACGAAGTGTTAGATGCTGGGAAGACGAGTAGAAAAGAGTTAGAATAATTTCTAGAGATTTTGGGATGATGAAGCTGGAGAAAAAAAGCACCATTTTGTGAAAAATGATCCGTGGCGTCGCGCCACGGCTATACATCATCTTTGTCGCGCCCCGTGTCACGACCCCAGACCCGGTTTACCCGGTTCAGAAGCCGCGAGACAGAAACCCATGGTATTGGTGTTTAATTAGGCAGCGGAAAGTTTAACAGAATCGTTTAGACTGAAAATACCTAATTTTTTTATTTTGAGTTTTGGGACAAACCCCGTAATTTACAATAAGGGAATTTTACTAGAAAATTCCCTAATTACAAAAACATGTTTATTTATTTACTGAGCCACTTCAATCAAGCTGGTAGTGCTACGCGACACTTTTCCTTTGTTCACAGTAAATCACCTAAAACATGTTAAAAAAGATTTTATCAGCGGGGAAATACTGGCGAGTCATTCAATTTGCATAAAACGACACATTGTTATAGATTACAGTATTAAGAGCGATTGCAAGTGCCCCTATCTTATAATTAGCTGGTTCAGTTGTCACTCGACCGGATCTATGACTGTGGTCATACCACTATTGGGTCCGTTCACCCAAAAGTGACGTGTATCACTATTTAGGTCCTTTCACCTAAAAGTGATAAAATAGTAGTAATTATGCACAATACCCCACTTACTGCCAGTATTTTAAGATAACAAAGACTTAATCCCTGTAACATATAACTGGAAAACATTTAGGTATTGTAAAACACTTTTGATAAAAAGAGAATGACTCACATTGCAAGTTTAGTTGGACAGAGTTTTGCCTATTGATTAAGCCTGGTAACCTAGTTAAATAATGCAAACGAAACTAGGTTAGTAACTTAATACAACATTTACGATAAACTCACGAAATCAAAACCCTCACGACGAATGACAAAGTATATCCCGAATTTGGGCAGCACTTAAACATCCACCGGATCGGTTTCAATCGATCGGACATTGTATCATAGCAGTGATCGAGTTATTACCCTGTTATCGTAGCGGCGTTTCCCTACTAAAATTGAATTTTCAAGCAGAAAGGAGACTGTGTGTGAATTCTCGAGCAGGCAGAAATGGCCATGCAACGTACAATTTATAGCTAAAAATTGTGTCTCTCGCGGCCCGCGTAAACTCGAAGGAAATCCTACGCGGCCTGTGAGGGCCACCCTAGCTATGGCTAGGGCTGCCGTGTCATGGCGTAGGTCTGCCACGTGTCTGAGACGTGGCCTTGATCGTTATTCGGAGTTTGGTCAGGCTGTCGCGCCCCGCGTAAGCTCTCCTTGAGTCTTACGCGGCCCGCGACAGATCAAAAATTTGGATTTTCTTGGTTTTTTCACAAGGATTAGGGTTTTAGGGGTCCGGGTTTCCACTTACGGAGTGTTTTGGGATATTTTCGTGCAGGTCCTTACATCCTCCCCAACTTATTTAAAATCTCGTCCTCGAGATTTACTGGAATAAGTGAGGATACTTTCGCATCATTTCGGATTCCAATTCCCATGTATATTCAGGTCCTCTTTTTGAATCCCACTTTATTTTGACTAGCACCAATCGTTTGTGCTTGAGGAACTTGATCTTTCTGTCTTCTATTTGAAGAGGTCTTTCCACGAATTTCAGCTTTTCATTTACCTCTATGTCTTGAAGAGGTACTACCATTGATTCATCAAATAAACACTTCTTGAGATTAAATACATGGAACACATCATGTACCCCGGCTAATTCTTCTGGGAGTTGTAGGCGATAGGCAACTGGTCCTATTCGTTGGGTAACTGTGAATGGCCCTATGTACCTTGGACTTAGCTTTCCTTTCTTACCGAATCGAACTACTCCTTTCCAAGGAGAAACTTTCAAGAGTACCTTGTCTCCAACTTGAAATTCTAACGGCTTACGTCGTTTGTCTGCATAACTCTTCTGGCCATCTCGAGCCGTTTTCAGTCTTTCCTTGATTTGAGTTATCTTGTCGGTGGTTTCCTGTACAATCTCGGGACCGGATAATTGACTTTCTCCTATTTCTGCCCAGCAAACTGGGTTCGGCACTTTCGTCCTTACAGTGCTTCGAACGGGGCAGCACTGATACTTGTATGGTAACTATTATTATAGGAGAATTCAATTAATGGTAAATGGTCATCCCAATTTCCACCGAAGTCGATCACATATGCTCTGAGCATGTCTTCCAGGGTTTGGATCGTCCTTTCACTTTGTCCATCTTTTTGAAGCGTGTCCCCATTGCTTTTTGAAAACTCGTCCAGTAATGCGATGTGAAACAACTATCCCTATCTGACACAATGGAGAGTGGGACTCCATGTAGGGATACTACCTCAATTACGTATAACCTAGCCAATCTTTCGATGCTAAAGGTTTCCTTTATTGGTAGGAAATGAGCTGCTTTGGTTAGTCTATCTACAATCACCCAGATTGCATCGTTAATAAAATCCATTGTTATTAGTTCCCATTTCCATACAGGTATTTCTAACTGTTGCAGTAAACCTGAAGGTTTCTAGTGTTCTGACTTAACTTGCGAACAAGTGAGACACATAAAAATGTATCTAGCTATGTCCTTTTTCATTCCTATCCACCAGAAATTATTTCTTAAATCTTGGTACATCTTGTTATTACCGGGATGCATCGTGTATCTGGACTTATGGGCTTCTTCTAGAATTTTATCTCTTAAATTTCCTTGCCTAGGTACCCAAATTCTTTTCTTATGGAATCTCCAAATTCCATCAGTCCCTTGTTCTAATTCTTTTATTCACCCTTTCATTCTTTCAGCATCATCCTGGATCGCTGCCTTTTGAACATTTTTCACTTATTCCATTAAATCTATCTGCATGTTTAATCTGAGAGCACGAACTCGTCTTTGTTTCTCGTGGTACTTACGACTTAAGGCATCTGCTACTACATTTGTCTTTCCTTCGTGATATTGAATATCACAGTCATAGTCACTTAGAATTTCCATCCATCTTCTTTGCCTCATGTTTAATTCTTTTTGCCCGAATATGTATCTTAAACTTTTATGATCGGTGTAGACAGTAAACTTACTCCCATACAGATAATGTCTCCAAATCTTAAGGGCAAAAATTATTGCTCCAAATTCTAAATCATGAGTCATATGCTTCTTCAACTTTCTTGATGCATATGCAATTACCTTTTTGCGTTGCATTAGCACACATCCTAATCCTAGTTTAGAAGCGTCGCAGAAGACTTCAAAATCTTCGGTTCTGTCTGGTAAGGCTAGAATTGGGGCATTTGTTAATCTTTGCTTTAAGATCCTAAAGGCCTCTTCTTGCTTAGGTCCCCATTCAAACTTAATCGTTTTACAGGTTAGCTTAGTTAATGGAACAGCTATCTTAGAGAAATCTCTTATGAAGCGTCTATAATATCCCGCTAATCCTAGAAAGCTTCTAACTTCGGTAGCTGAATGCGGGACCTTCCAATTCGTGATTGCTTCTATCTTAAAGGGATCTACGTGAATACCTTCGTGATTCACCATGTGTCCTAAAAATTGCACCTCTTGTAACCAAAATTCACACTTCGAAAATTTGGCATAAAGCTTTTCATTCCTTAATAAAGTTAAAAGTACATGCAGGTGCTCACCATGTTCGTTCTGGCTTTTGGAATAAATAAGTATATCGTCGATGAAGACAATTATGAATTTATCCAAATACGGTCTACAGATCCTATTCATCATGTCCATAAATGCTGCAGGAGCATTCGTTAGTCCAAATGGCATGACGGTAAACTCGTACTGTCCATACCTAGTCCAGAAAGCAGTTTTAGGTATGTCTTCTTCTTGTACTTTCAACTGATGATATCCGGAGTGCAAATCTATCTTGGACAAATATCTAGCTCCCTGAAGTTGATCAAAAAGATCATCAATCCTAGGCAATGGGTATCGATTCTTAATGGTAACCTTATTCAATTCCCTATAATCGATACACATTCGCATTGAACCATCCTTCTTTTTTACGAACAACACTGGTGCTCCCCAAGGGGATGAACTAGGTTGTATGAATCATTTGCTTAGCAACTCATCTAACTGCTTCTACAGTTCTAACATTTCTGTGGGTGCTAATCGATATGGTGCCTTAGCTATTGGTGTAGTTCCCGGAATTAGATGAATTCTAAACTCTACTTCCCTATTGGGCGGTAATCCTGGTAGCTCTTTTGGGAATACATCCGGGTATTCTGACACTACTGCGATTTCCTTAAGTTCCTTACCTTTAGTGTTAATGATTACCGAAATTATGTACACTATTCCTTGTTTTCGTTCATAACTAGCAACTTTCATTACTGAAATGAACTTCATTGGTTTACGCGGCTTATCTCCTGAAATCAAAATTACTTCTCCTGCTGGCGTACATATTTATATGGAATTTTTATCACAGAGGATTCAAGCATGGTTGGCTACTAACCAATCCATTCCTAACACGACATCGAATCCGGCTAAATTCATAGGTAGAAGATTTGCAGAAAATTTATGGCCAGAGAGTTCTATCTTTCCTTCTTGCAAAACCTTATCTATTTTAACAGAATTACCATCTGCTGTTTCTACCGTATAGATTTGCCTAAGTTTGGTTAAAGGCTACTTAAGAGCTTGGCAGAAAGAAGTATTTATAAAACTTTGGTTTGCACCAGAGTCAAATAATACTTTTGCGTAAACATCATGTACAAGGAACGTACCAGCTATCACATCTGGAATCAGATCTGCTTCCTGTGTAGTCAGCTGGAAGGCTCTTGCATTCTTCTTATTAGTTCCTTCAGCAGGTTTGGCCTTGTTGTCAGCTGGCTTGACCAATTTTGGGCAGTCGGGCCTAAAGTGCTCTGCTTCTCCGCAGTTGAAGCAGATCATGGATTTCTTCCTGCAATTTTCTTCTTGGTGCCCCGGGATTTTGCAGAAATTACAGTACCCCTTACATTTTCCAAAATGCTTTCTTTTACAGTACTGCAAAATGGAGCAGGGAGGATTGCCTGGTTCCTTTTTTCTTGAAATTACTACTATTATTACTCCCACGAAATCCTTGGGGTAATCTTTTGGGCCAATTCCTTTTTCCAGTTTTCTTCTCTCGTGCGCACCAGTCCGTCAGTCAAGGTGTTGGCCAGTTCGACAGCATCGTCAATTGTGCAGGGTCTCGCAGCTTTGACTATATCATGGATTTCGCTAATTAGTCCGTAAATATAGCGAGATATAAGCACCGGTTCTGGCTAGGCCAGAGTTGGTACAATTCTAGCATAGTCGAAAAATATCGAAGTATACCCCTGACAATCCACGTCCACCATCCGGTGATTCAGGAACTAATTTGTCATTTGTTCCTTTTTGTAGGAAGGACAAAATTTTCTTTCCACCAATTCCTTGAAGTCCTCCCAGCTCATGGCATAAGCTACGTCCTTTCCCTTAGCCTGCAGCACCGTATTCCACCACTCTAACGCCTCTTCTTTGAAAAGGTGGGATGCATACATAACCTTGTCTTCCTCTGCGCACTTACTGATTTTAATTACTGCTTCAGTCTTTTCTAACCAACGCAGTGCAGCGGTCGCCCCTTCATTGCCTGCAAATTCGACTTGCTTACAGGCAAGAAATGCTTTGTAAGTGCAACCAGGTGTTGCAACTTTCATTTTCTTAAGAAATGGGGTCTGAACCACATTATTATCATTATTGCCGCCTCCATTTACACTGTTACTGAAATTATCGTCGCGTGTGCGCTTGCTATGGTTGGCTTGGGAAGGTTCAGCAGGATTCTTAACGGCAGCAACAATTACCGGGATAGCATTGGCTATTCCCTAAGCAACAATATTTTCTATATCTTGCCTATTAAGGAAATGGTCTTCATTATTTTGTTCGGATTGGTTAACTTCATTTACCGGTTGGTTTTCCGCGTTTCCATCTGAATCATTAACAATAGGGTAAATTACTTTTTGAGTCCCTGTGTTTTAGGGGTTTTAACCACTTGAGTCCAAAATCAAAATGTTTAACGCCCTGAGTCCCTATAACCACTTTTCTTAACCATTTGAGTCCAAATTTCTAACTCCATCCACAAAGTTAGTTAACTACAAGGGCAATTTAGTCATTTACACATAAAGTACAACTCCTATATGCATAAAAGTATAAGATACAAGTCTTTAATGCATATAAATTTTAATATTATATATAAAACAAAGTATACACACATTTTATATACTCACACCGGAGGTTCTCCCTCTCCGGACATTCTACCACCCTCCACCACCACACCCCCATTGCACTACCATCACCATCACCGTACCAACCACACCACCACCACACCAACCCCACCACCGTAACACCAACCCCACCACTGCACCACCATCACCACCACCGCATCACCGCACCAACCCACCTCCACTGCGACTGTGAGATCTGGAACAAGAGACGAATACCAGGATCAATGAACAAAGTGGAACAAATTATACAAGAACACATGCGACTCTTCTTGATTCATGCTTTCATATCTCTTCCAAACGTCAATCGATTCGATTCAGATGCTTTTTTTTAATCAAATTTTTGATCTTCGATCAAAATTGGCCCATTCCAGTTGCTCCTATTACTGGGTTCTTTCTAATTTATAAAATCCCCAATTTTGCAAAACCCTAACCTTAATTTTTTGATAACCATTTCTGCTTAAATATATAAAGGAATCAATTTTGACCTTATTTTGACCTTAAATATAAGACAGTTAACATTAGAATCAATTTCACATCATTGGTGGTGAAGCACATTCAAACACTCACTATATCCTTGTTTGATAGAATGTAAAAGCATCCGTTTCCAGATCAAATGAAGGTTACGTTTTTGTTATTATCACTCTGGCGTCCATGTTTCCTGCAATAAAAAGCTATATTATATTATTATTGTTAATCTCATGTGTGCATTATGCAATCTACTACCTGATGTTCTTGATCCTTAACTGTTTGGTCTGTTCGTGTCTTGATTTGCTAACATTATTTGTATGTGTTGAAAAATATGGTTGCAGGGGATATACCAGCAGCTACCGCCGAGGATATTGATGGTGTACCGTAGATGGTGGGAGGTGCAGTGTAGATGGTGGTGTAGTGTAGATGGTGGGAGGATGGAGGTGGTTTAGAGAGAGAGAAATTTTTAGATTTGTTTTTTTGAGAGAGATAGAGATAAGGGGAGAGAGATGTATAAGAGAGAGAGAAAAAACTAAGTAGATTAGTTTTTTAATTTTTTAATTATAGGGGTAATTTGGTCATTTAATAAAAATTAACAATAGAATCTTAACTGTGTTAAAAAATTGGACTCAAATGGTTAAGAAAAGTGCTTATAGGGACTCAGGGCGTTAAACATTTTGATTTTGGACTCAAGTGGTTAAAACCACTAAAACACAGGGACTCAAAAAGTAATTTACCCTTAACAATATATATATTATTGTCACAGAACGGATAACAATCCAACACAATAAAGTAATCACATATAATCACCTAACACATATAGCCAAAATCGTCGACCTTGCGACATTCATATTTTTTTATATTATGCGTCAATACAAGCCATGTATTTACAGATATTTTACAAAGGTTTTATTTTTAGTTATTATTATACAGTATTATATTATTATTATTATTATTATTATTATATATAGATTATGAGGGTTTTTTTCACATAATAATATTATTATTATACAAAAATTTAACCATAGTTAACTGGCTTCTCAGAAATGACGCTCCCGCTCGTGGTACTTCCACGTGATATTTTCCCCCACTTCTCGAATCCTATTTCCTGCATCCACCAGTTCCTCGCCGTAGCGGCGCAGTTCGGCAACGTTTTCTGGGTTCATGGGTGGGAATGGTGCAGGTTTAGGATCAAACTGGGGAAGTAAACATTGGGGTTATTCATGAAGTTCTGAAAATGCAAGTCGCTCGTCCACCATTCTTCCAGCTGGCCTGTAACAGGTTGAGGGTTGACAATAGGGTCCGGAATAGCAGTTTCCAAATTAATTGGAAGTTGTGATTGGGCGGGGAAATTGAAAAGGGTTTCGTCCGCTGGTCCGATAAGGTCACAATTCGCCAGTTTCCTATCAAGCTTTTCCCAAGGTGGTATCTCCTGGGCTTGATCGAAATTTTCTCCTACTTCCTTTCCTTTTCCCTAGTCTTTTGGATCCTCTGTCTTTTTCACCTTCTGGGCAGCTGGCTTCTTCCTCCGTCCACGTTTCCAGTCCAGGATTCTCCTTCTCTTTTTAGGCTTGGGTTTCTCCTGGGGCTGGGCCTGGAACACTAGCGGCTCCTCAGTATCCGCTTGATAGCCGGATTGGGTTCCTGTTGTATCCATATCGGTGGTATGGATTGTCAAGTTTCAGAGTGCCTCCGACAGTTCATTCATGCTGTTAGCACACACGAAGAAACACACAAAAATCCACGATAAAATTTTATCTATTGTAATTTAAATTTTCACATAATCACAAAATGGTAATCTAGAAAAATTTAAGTATTTCTAAATACTTAAATGGGCTTAAATCAGTGGCCTGATACCACCTTTTTCTGTCACGACCCCTGACCCGGTTTACCCAGTTCAGAAGTCGCGAGACAGAAACCCGTGGTATTGGTGTTTAATTAGGGAGCGGAAAGTTTAACATGATCGTTTAGACTGAAAATACCTAATTATTTTATTTCGAGTTTTGGGACAAACCTCGTAATTTACAATAAAGGAATTTTACTGGAAAATTCCCTAATTACAAAAACATGTTTATTTATTTACTGAGCCACTTCAATCAAGCTGGTAGTGCTACGCGGCACTTTTCCTTTGTTCACAGTAAATCACCTGAAACATGTTTAAAAAGATTTTATCAGCGGGGAAATACTGGTGAGTCATTCAATTTGCATAAAATGACACATTGTTATAGATTACAGTATTAAGAGCGATTACAATTGCCCCTATCTTATAATTAGCTGGTTCAGTTGTCACTCGACCGGATCTATGACTGTGGTCATACCACTATTGGGTTCGTTCACCCAAAAGTGACGTGTATCACAATTTAGGTCCTTTCACCTAAAAGTGATAAAACAGTAGTAATTATGCACAATACCCCACTTACTGCCAATAATTTAAGATAACAAAGACTTAATCCCTGTAACATATAACTGGAAAACATTTAGGTATTGTAAAACACTTTTGATAAAAGAGAATGACTCACATTGCAAGTTTAGTTGGACAGAGTTTTGCCTATTGATTAAGCCTGGTAACCTAGTTAAATAATGCAAACAAAACTAGGTTAATAACTTAATACAACATTTACGATAAACTCACGAAATCAAAACCCTCACGATGAATGACAAAGTATAGCCCGAATTCGGGCAGCACTTAAACATCCATCGGATCGGTTTCAATCGATCGGACATTGTATCGTAGCAGTGATCGAGTTATTACCCTGTTATCGTAGCGGCGTTTCCCTACTAAAATTGAATTTTCAAGCAGAAAGGAGGCTGTGTGTGTGTAAATTCTTGAGCAGACGGAAATGGCCATGCAACGTACAATTTATAGTTGAAAATTGAGTCTCTCGCGGCCCGCGAGGGCCACCCTAGCTATGGCTAGGGCTGCCGTGTCATGGCGTAAGTCTGCCACGTGTCTGACACGTGGCCTTGATCTTTATCCGGAGTTTGGTCAGGCTGTCGCGCCCCGCGTAAGCTTTCCTTGAGTCTTACGAGGCCCGCGACAGATCAAAAATTTTGGATTTTCTTGATTTTTCATAAGGATTAGGGTTTTAGGGGTCCGGGTTTCCACTTACGGAGTGTTTTGGGATATTTTCGTGCAGGTCCTTACACCCCGCCACCCTTATTATATTATTTTCTGGAATTTTATGTTGTCACCTCACGCGACCACGAAGACACAAGCTCGTCGCGCGACGGGGGTATTTGACGGCAATCATTCGTTATCAGCTAGGGATTGATATAAAAACCAAGAGAAATCATTAATAAACCCTAGTTACGAATTAAGGAGTTCATAAGCGATTTTCAGAGTAATCTTGGAGCAATTTTGAAGGTTTTGAAGCATATGAATCATTGCTACGAGTTCGGGACAAAGGATTAAAGACTTACACGGGTTTTCCAATTTCTTGTTTGTTGATTTTTCTTTCGAAACTCGTTGTCATGAATTCTAACTTGAACATCTTTACTTTGTTTTCGTTATTTGATATGCTTGGCTAAATATTTAAGCCGCCTAAACTATGATGAATGGATTGAAATAAAGTTTTAACCTTTTTCGTTAATTGCATATATTTTATGGATTGATTGTGTATTGTAAACAGTTTGGTATATTAATTTGGTGTGTATGCATACTTTGATCCGGTTTATTACTATCAATTGCTTCGTGTGAATCTTGGTGGTTGTCTACTACAGAATAGGTTCATGCTAGTGTCTTTGACCTTTAGGGAGAATTGGCCAATAAACCCTAGAAGTGATAGTTAGTAATTTGCTAGATTTTAGTGTTCTACTAGTCCTAATAGCTGGAAGGCGAGGGGCTATTGGTAGGTCTTACCCGGCGAATTGCTTTAGACAGTCTTTGGAAAAAGTCGTGCCTCAGTTGCCCCGTCGGTTTATTAGTCTATCAAGTCAAGTTAATAAATCCAAACTACCCTAGATCTATAATTGGAAAAGAGTAGGTCAACATTAGGGTACTTGCACAATAATTAGACAACTGGAAGGAAGTCTAATAACCGGTAGAATTAACGGCCTAGGTAGTGCCATAAGTTTCACCTCGAGAAGGGTTGAAGGGCTTAGTTGGTGTCTTAATAGGTTTAGTATCATCAGATCCCAGTTCCATAAATCATGCAGTTAACTTAATTGGTAATCTCTTAAAATCAATACAGGATTCTAGTCTAGGTGGTTCTCGTCATCATATAAGAAAATTCTTCGACTTATTTCGTATTAGTTTAGCTCTAGTTTAATAATTAATTTTATAATTTAGTTCAATAGATTTCTTAGATTTTCAGTAACCCCCCCCCCCCTCCCCAAAACAATTAAACAGTTTTAGTCGTGTTTGTCAGGGTCTGTTAGAGTCTAGATAACGTGATTAATAGAGTCTCGTGGTTCGATATCCGGACTTCCGTAGGTCATACTACAGTGATCGGTACACTTGCCGATTGTGTGGTTTAGGTCGAGTCTAGATTTAAAGCTTTTTAGTGTCTAGCTTAGAGAGTCTAATTTAGTTAATTTTAATAGTTTGTTTAGCACACATCATGTATATTATCACAAAAACTCCGTTTCGGATGAAATTTCATTAGACGTACTTAAAAAAAGCAAGTCGCAATGAAACATTCAATTTTTTTTTAAAAACTAAAACAAAAAATAAAATATCCCTGAAGATTATTATAAATGTAATAACTAATCATTAATAAAAGAAATAAAAACAGCTAATACATCCAAATGAAATTAAATAAAGAATTTAAAATGATAAAAAAGTATCACACATGAACCTATAAGTCTTAAAAAGGTGGACTAATCAAAACTACTAGCTGTTAACACATCTTGCTAATTGTGATATAGTAGATATTTTATGTCGCTAGGGAAATTTCTAGAACACTCCACAACATTTGGGATGGCAATGCGATGAGTTTAGGTAATTACGACCTCAAACTCGATTAGATAAGTTTGTCCTAAACATGACTCAAAACCTGTCAAGTTTCTATTGGGTAAATACCTATTAGGTATTTATCAGGTACACCCATGGGTTTTGGGCAAACTAGCTGATTTAAAAAAAAATTTTGTTGGTATATCCGACCAAAAACCATCGAGTAACTACTAATAAATTATATTCAGAACTATAACTATAAAAATATACCAAATTTATATAACATTAAAGAGAAAGGTCGGTGGCTGTCACATCAAAAGCCACCGACCCATATTTCTATATATATACCTTGGCAACCAAATTTAAAACATAAAACAAAGTAAAGTGCTGATGGATTGGTTAATGCTTTGCAGTTTTATCTCCGCTGCCTGGGTTCGATTCCGTCAGCCATACTTTTCTCTTTTATATTTTTTACACTATCAAGCCTAATAATTAAGCACTACTAACTACTTACAGTTACAACCATCCATATACTTTTTTTGTGCTGATTCTTTTTCTTTAGTTTAGTTTTTAACCTTTTCATTGTTTTGTTTCTTTTTCTTTAGTTTTAACCTTTTCATAATATAAATTTTAATCATCTATCTTTTTTGTCTTTTTTCCTGTTTAGTTTTTCGTTTTCATTTTTAGAACACTTTCTTTTATTTTATTAACTTAAATTTAACTAACTAACTTTTAATTAATTTATAGAAATTGGTTTTTCTTTAATCGACCGAGTTTGTGGTTGTTGCAACACACAGCTTTGATACGTCTACTAGGTGTATAATACATTGAGATTCGACAAACAATTTGAATAATTTCTAAGGGATTTACCAAATGAGTTACACATTATATTCTATATTTCATATACATAATTTGAACAATTTCCACCTTACTTTATACATAATTTGAACAATTTCCACCTTACTTACCTGATGTTATTCATTCTATCATCTATAATAAAACCTTATGGTCCGTGGCTATGTTTTAGTTGAATAATGTAAAAATCAACGAACCAAACACGTTTTTCCTTTCAGTTGTTATAGCTAGCGATTGGTGGTACCGTACCTGCACCGTACCAGTTTTGTACAAACCGAGCTGATATCGACTAAGTTCATGCCGCGTTCCAGCCACAACGCATGGCTAAATAACTATTATTGATATAATAAACGAGGGTGACTTAGTAATACTACCTAAGACCATGGTTGCAGAAATCGGCCTAGGCGGCCGATTAATCGGCGCCTAGGCGCTAGGCGGCCGATTAATCGGCGCCTAGGCGCTAGGCGGCCGATTAATCGGCGCCTAGGCGCTAGGCGGTCATCTACTACCTAATTTTGAGCTAGGCGGTCAATTAATCGGTCATGGTAAAAAATCGGTCAAATCGGTCCCTAGGCGGTCAAAATCGGATTAATCAGACAATATAGTCGGTCAAAATCGATCAAAATCGGTCCTAGGCGGTCAAATTGGTCAAAATCGGTCAAAATCGAACCATACTATCTGAAACTTGAAGTATTTATGTGAATTTTGAAGTATTATTTTTATATTATTGGGTATATATATATAATTTTGAAAAAATACATATAAAAATCTCATTCCGATTAATCCCTAGGCTGTACCTCACCGCCCGACTAGCGCCTAGCAGCTTCTACAACATTGCCTAAGACACAACCTCTATTATTTTATTATTATTTTCTTTTCCAAATTACAACAATACCATCTAAACACATGGGTTTTTCATCTTTTCACTTTTAGCATTGCCACTTATACCACCTCAACTTTTTAAAAACTTTGTAAAATGTCATTTTGACCCTCTCGAGTTTTATAAATGCTTAATTTATGTGTGTAAGTCAAATATAATACGTTTTCGTGCTTATTTTTATTTACATGTTTTGTTAGTCTACGTTTTGTTCAGAAACGAGTTGGGTAAAATATAACTCATTTTCACCGGGCGGTATAAATTTGAGTAACTTTACGTTTTGACTCCGCCGCAACGCGTGGTACCATTCTTTAACATAAAAAAACACTATTTTCTTACTTGCTTATTTTAAGTACTTTTGGTTATAAATACAAGTCGGTCAAATATAATACATTTTTGTGCTTATTTTTATTACATTTTTAGTTGACCTATGCTTTGAAGTAAATTTTGTTCGAAAACGAGTCGGGTCAAATATTTGACGGTATAAGTTCGAGTTACTTTAGTTTTTGACGCCGCCGCAACGCGCGGTGGGTCAAGAAACTAGTAACTACAGTTACGATATATACAAAAATAAAATAACTATATGTATATAAAAATGGATGTACGATATAGAGTTAGGATCAAATAAAAAGTCTTCTAAAATAAGAAAACGTAAGAAGGGTATCAAACAGACTCCGATTGATCTCATTCAAACAGCATTGGAACCGTCTTATCGAGTTCTACAATATGAGATTTTAGGTTTCCACTTTTAAATTTATTGCTTATATATTTTAGAATTTTTGTTTATGTCCTTGCGTCTTTTTATTTATCATTGTGTAGTTCTATATTTGCGTGATTGTGTCTTTTTTCCTAGACAATGTGTTATATTTTTCGGTATGGTTTTATATTTTGTTTGACATTGTGTTATATTTTGCGATCCATTGTGTCTTTGTAAACTTCTTAGATTTAGGAGACTCTGTTGGATGACTTTACCTGTAAGAGGTATATATATACATATTTAAAAATATAAACTAAACTTTATTGAGTATACAATTGGGTAAACACATACACTTTATCAGGTAAATGAGCATATCATAGAATCCCAAATCCGTCCTAAACCCACGAAAAAAAAAAACACGCCCAAACCCGTTACAAACCGGATTACCTGACCCCAAACTTGTCTCAAATATGTCGGGTTTCGAGTTCGGGTTCAATTGTCATTCCCTACACAACACATGGGGCCAATCCGTAGATTTTGTGCTGCCTTAGGTTAACTGATTTAATTAGTCTTCGTTTTGTGATTTTGTTATATATGGTGATGAACGATTAAGAGTGGTATTTTTAATAAAGACATTGGAATTTGCGTATAAATTGTTTAACTATCTATACTATATAACAAGGTGACTCGATAGAGGAGATGTGTCATTCATTAGAGTTATCTGTTTTTTAGGTTTCCTGCATTTATCTTCTACTTAATTATAGATAATTACTTTTTTGAAGCCTTTATCTTCTACTTTCTTCTACTTAACTATGGATAATTATTTTTAATAAAAGTTAATTATTATATCGTTATCTGAATAAAACATCAATATCAAAATCTAATCTTCTAATTTAATCTAAATTCTAATAATTAATGTCACATGGCATTCTCCCCTTTAACCTAAAAAAATATTTATATATTTTTTTAACTATTTTAACAATTAATTAATACATGAATATTACTTATCCTTATCAATAATAATAATAAAAACAATTTATAAATGATTCCAACAAATTAATTAATTAAAAAGGTTAAAAAAATTAATTAATTACAAATCATTACACGGGTTTGTGTAGTACCTATAAGTTAATTTGCATATTATAATATTTACGTACAAATATTAATGTATCAATATAACACAATGAGCAATAGATTTATTTAATCAAAATAGGTTATTAAATGTAATACAATGCAATGGGTTTGACATATATTACAAATAAAAAAAATAACTTTTTAACAATTAGTTAAAGAAATTCACCCTTTTTTCATAGTTAACGATTCCAAATAATGCCAACCCGTTATAATTTATATTTTTCTTTCTAAAGAATGTTACGTATCACTTACTTATATATTGGAAACAAAATACTAATCTACTTATTAGGCTGATTTATTCCACAAACGAGTATAAAAATAAGAAGTGTAAGAAGCAACTATAGGGTGACAAGTGTCCCAAAAGAAATCAAGTAGAAATTGTAATTTTGTCAAAGAGAATAGAAAGAGCACATGGATGTCACATGCTATTTCCCTCCTATTTTTAACGTCCATAACTTTTTTATACGTCATTTGTTTTAAAAAAATTATACCATAAAACCGAGCGTCATTTTATCTTTAATATGAGTCCTATATTGTTATATTTAGAAAAAAAAAATTCGAAAACACAGTTGTGTGTTACACAATGGACATAACGTAAAACACAATGAGAAAACCCATAAGCGTATTA